>JAWNMY010000003.1:19685577-22651154 GCA_035043505.1 Drosophila setosimentum
GCAGCAAGCTTCAGCAGCAAAAGCTCCTCTTCGCTAGGCGCATGTGCTGCTGTCGTCGTCGTCGCCGTTGGCGTCGCTGCTGCTGTTTATCGATTGACCTAATTTTTTGGGTACATACTTCTAGTTGGATTCTTATCGGTGCTTTTCCACCGCTTTTGTTTGTTTCCCGCTGCGTAGCTTTTTATTTCTGTTGCGGTTCATCTTGGTGTTGCTGTTGTTGTTGATTTTTTTGTTGGCTGGGACCGAATTCCAATGGCTTCGTCCTTTCAACGTCCTTTCCACAGCTGGGAAGCTTTTCTGCAATTTAATGGCCAAATTCGCTGGGCAAATGAAAAGCCTTGAAGCGTGTGCCCTCTTTTCCTACATATCACATACATATATATTTTGCTTGCGGGGGTGTGGCAACCCCAAACACCCACCCCCTTACGTATGGGTGTGTGTATCCAGGGTATTTTTGAGGCGTGGGTTCTCTGGGTGTGGGTCTTTTGGGATACATGGGGATTATTACCAGTTTCCATATTTTGCTGCTGCTGCTGTTGCTGCTGCTTGTTATAAATATGCTCATTATGTCATCAGGAAAAGCTGCAGCTAAGAGCTAGTTGCCTCACCCCTTCTCTCCCCCCCCCCCCCTCTCTCTCTATCTCTCTCTCTCTCTGTCCAACTCACTACGTGCTTAAATGGGGGAAGTAACGAGCCAAAAAGTAAGCTACAAACTCCAATTGGAATCAAATTGCACAAAAGTTAATAAATTAAAACCGTAAAAAATAATGAAAGTTTTGAATTTGGTATATGCATATTTAAAGATGTGCTTTAAACAATGTTTAACATTTTCAAAATAAAGAGTTGGTTAAATTTTGAGGTTAAGTTAGGCCTGGCAACTTTATAGAACAAATTCAAAATTGAAGAATATATATATCCTAACTTGGACGGGACGATTTTCAATTTAGGGATCAATTTAATTTCTGGAAAAAAAAAACTTAGAAAAAAAACTTTAAAAAAATTTAGTGAATAAATTGGGTCGACAGGAAACCATCCTCATTCGGAAATAATTGAAGGAAGCGCTTAAATAAGTACGTATCTCTATTATTTTGTCATATAAAGTTTTTTCAAGGCAAAAAGTGGCCCATTTATCAAGGCACTCACAACAAACAAAAGAAGTACTTATTTAAATGCGTGTCTACATATACACAGATATGTATGTATGTACATAATTGTGTATGTATGTAAAAAGATGTGTATGTTTATTTGTGTATTATATAAACAAACGATTATCCGGCCGACCCAGAAACATATTTGTGAAGCAATTACGGCCGTAAAAGTTCCCAAAAATAGTGCTGAAGAAAACTCAACGAACGAAAATTAACGAACTGAACGAAATGAACAAGAAGCTGTAAATAAGTTTTTGCTTAAGCAATGGAGCTGTAACAACAATAAGCATAAAGTACTATTATGTATAACAGTGGGAACCCATATGCATGGAACATATGTGTGCATATGTATAATAAATATATAGATAAACACATACATAGATGCATGTGGATAGCACGCGTATATGACACGTGTAATTGACCTACTTTCCCTATTCGACGCAAGCAGCGCAGCAAACATTCATACACATCACAAACATACATATACACATACAATTTCGTAGCTATGCGTAGAAAAAAAACAAGATACAGAAAGCGTCGCAGGGAGTGGGGGAGAGAGCGACTCTATGTGAGTACAACAGCTGTGCGACATTGCAATACACTTGTATGTGCGTGCGCAAGAGAGAATAGAGGAAGAAACGCATTGATCAATGTTCTCGTTTATTGACATGTTAATAGCCGCAACTTGTTTTAATTTACCGATCTGAATTATGCTGCTGCTGCACACATACATACACACAAAATAGATAAATGGGTACATCAAATGAAAAGAAACAAAACTTAACCAAGAAGAGAGAGTGCTTTGGAAGCTCGCTCTTCGCAGCTTTCATGCTTGAGCGACAAATAGTTTTGTAGCCGTCGACCTATTTATTGTGACCAGATGCCCAGCGTTGCCATACACTCAGCAGATACACAATGCGCAAAGCATCAAAACACACACGCCCCTTTAATATAAAACAGAGAACAATGTATGATTTTTGTTTTAATCAACTAAATATTGAAAAATAAACCAACCAGATGCTATGTACATATAAATACTTATCGGACAAAAATATGCATGTTAGTATTGTGCGGTATCTGGCTGATAGTTTTGTTTGTTCTTTGTCGCGACAGATGATAAAGTCAATTAGCAGAAAACAAGCGCTCAAGTGCAAAACGTTGGCAACACTCAAAGAAGCGAGTAATTAATTAGCTTGCAGAGACACACACGCATATATATATATATATATATATACATATAGACACACATGTTAGTAGTTGTTTTTGTCTTGAACTGGAAAGCACTTTTGTGCTGCTTTGGCTGATTTAATTGGCTGGCGACATTTGTGGTTTGCACTAGTGACAACACTTGAATACCCTTGCAAAATGGTTTGCAGCAGCTGATTTATGATATATGGATAGCTGAATAAGCGATAGCAATCCTGCCTGCTTACCATAGGAAATATCGATTTCCTATTTAATTTAGTATGAATATTAACTGTTTTATTCTTGTAAGTTTATTAAAGGGTATCTCATAGTCGGCCTTGCAATTAGGGCTATTGCAGCGCACTTTTAATTAAGTTTACATAGCATGCCAAAGTAGTAGCTGACAGATACTTACTCGAGCACAGTCAGCAGGCCAATCGATGTGACATTCTTAAGACTATTTTGCGCTGCTGATGTAATCATTTATTGCCTGCCAAATTGTCTGGCAACAGTGGTCAGCTGTAAGTAAATGTATCTGCAAGATATTTACCCACTTAGTCACTGCCAAGTAGCTGTTGATTTTAGCACCCAAAATTTTCAAAAGCACTCATGAATATGTTTTCTCCATTTCTCATTATGTACATGTGTGTGTGTTTGGGGAATGAGGCAACTTTTAGCTGCTTTACTTGCTACGTGACCGCAAATTGTTCTGTGCGACTGTCAGTCGTGTCTCTGATTTATTTGTGTACGTGCTTGAAGCCAAGCCAAGCCGAATAACAAACACACTACCGCATAAGTGACACATAGCAAGCTAATGTTCAACTTGCAGATACCAAGCAATGAAATCTAAGTCACCATCAAACGTTTATAAAAGCAAGTGAGAACCTTGCAGTCGGAAGTAACTGTACTCTGATACCCATCTGGTAACATGTGTCACAGAACCGGGTGGGTGAAGCCAAGAGATCATAGTAAACTATCCTCCAATTTAAAATTGCCTTTAAAATTTCAATATATATAGGATATATATATACATTTTTGAGAACCTGTTGGAGGAGTTTCCTAGTAATTTACCTTCTAAGTGGTAACTGTAGCTCCTTAATTACGGTGCATATAGAATATTGAGACATTTTTGGGGAGTGAGCACTTGTGGCTAAAAAATTTATAGAAAAGGTTCATAGTAATCTTCCTTCCAAGTTTGGGTACTGTAGCTCTTAAATTACGGGAGATTACCTTCCACGTTTGGTGACTCTGTCTAATTGTTGGAATAATATTTGTTGATTTTCGATTATCTATATTATTGATTTCATAGCCTCCCAGTGGATTTTTTACACTTTGTCTGATGCGAACACAGGCCAGTATATGTTCCAAGTTTCAAGGATATAGCTTTAAAGGGAAATGCAAGTTTTCTTTTTCAAAATATGATTTTAAGCTTGATCTTTGCAAGTTAAAACTGAATACATTTTAAAATTCTAGCTTTTTCCTCTTTGAGATCGATGATTTTAGGAATAGTTATGCTAGTAAATATTAATATGTTTTTGAATTTTTATATATAGAAATAGAAATAGATTTTTTCAGAATGTTTTCTGTATTTTATTTTCATTAATTATTGCACTACAGAATATTTAACGGCTTAATTCAAAAGGCTACCAACTACTCACTAAAGAATGTAAATGTTCATAGTACATATATATATATCGTATATATATATATCGTATATATATATATATATATATTCTAAGAATCATTTCGAATAACAGAAAGGATATGATAATTTAGGAGACACTAATAAAATCAATACAAGTACATATAAAATGTAAAATGTATATGGAATACGCGAAAAAGTAAGGATCTCTAGAGGAATACAGATGAAATGAGTTAGCTTATTCTGCGCATTAACTAAAGATCTGGGTATGAAGGGCAGTGTTAAGATAGTTATTAAAGTTAATTCACTTAAACTAAACTAATATACAAATAGCTGCTTGTAATAAAAATGAGCAGTTTTAAGGCAAAACTAAACCACTTAAGTGCTACTCTTAGTATATCAATCTGATCTCTCGGGACTGGACATGGGCTCGCCGCCAAATGTGATCTCCTTGGACACAAAGGAGTTTGGAACCGCCATCAATTCCTCGCGGCGTCGCTTCTGCTCCCGTTGGGTGCCAAAGCGCTTGTTCCGCTTCATGTTCGTGAATCTTACATAGATCTTGCCCCGTCGCTCAGTGCGATAGAAGCACAGCTGCTCCTTGGGAAATAGATGCAGAATCTCGCGCTCCAACAGATGACTCCGCTGCAGCGTCAAATGCAATCTATTGTCCTCGTAGTAGCTGCAGATGAGCTGAATGAGCAGCAGTCGCTGCACTGCATCCAGCTGCTCATTCTGCCCGAGACGCTCCAGCAGAGATTGCGCCTTTGCTGGTGAGGCATGCAGTATGGAGAGCACTGTGACGGCGCTCTCCTCACTGCTGGCCTCCGGTTCGCCCAGCTCCGGCTTGATCAGATCCGCCGTAACAAGTTCCGTGTGCACCAGTTCACTGTGATCACTCAGGGGCAGGGGCACATTGAATGACGACCCATCGCCAATCTCATTCAGCGAGACAAATGGTTCGGAAGGCAGCTGCTTGGAGGCATCGTCCAGCATATCGGGCTTGGAGAGGGTCTTCGTGTGCTGCGATTCCATGGCGGAGCAGCGGCAGCCATTGCAATGCACATTGTTGCTGTTGCCGCTGCACGAACGCTCCTCCCCCACAGAATCAGGCAGCGGCACATTCAGCCAGCGTCGCCAGCGCTCCAAATGATGTTCGAACCGTATCCGAGTCCCATATCGGAAATTACGCAGCAGATCGTTCAGATGATGACGCTTTAGCATCTGCAGCTCCTGCGTGTTGATTGCCTCCTCTAAAAAACGATGATATAAAAGAGACGCGCTTAACACACAGTCAGAAGTTCAACAGGGACAGAGTGAGCGAGAGAGAGAAAGAGAGAGAGAGAGAGAGAGAGAGAGAGAGAGCTGATGCTATTCTTGCGGTCAGCTGTGCTTCTCAACGGTGGCTTCGCTCTTGATTTGGTATACTATCGGTTTTAATTTTAAAAAATAGTTTAAATAAGCAGCTATTTAAAAAATTTGTGAATTTGTCCCTATACCTTATTGAAGGAGACATCTCCTACACCTGATCAGCATCACTAGCCAAATGGAAATCGCCATTTCCTTTAATCCGTCTGTCTAAATGTTTAAATGCAAAATAGTCTCTCAGCATTAAGATTATCTTGATAAAGTTTGGCAATTACCAGTATTTTTGTGCAGGCATCACATACCGACCGCATCAGAACACTATCTTATATGCTATTCATAGGAACAATCGGTTAAAATATGAGTTCTTCTTCTATAAAAAAAAAAACATTTTTTTTTACCAAGATATGCGAACTAAACTTACCCAATGATTATTATTATTACAATTGTACTCCTCACATTTGGATTAAAAACCATTAAGATCGGACTACTATATTCTATAACACCCATAGAAAAAGTTGGTCGAAACTGAGTTCTTTTTTGTGTACCAAGTTACCCGAACCAAAATCATCAGATATGCTCGATATTATGCTTGAACATTACCAGCATTAGACTACTATATCATATAGCTTTCATAGAAAAAGCGGTCGGTTTCTTAAAATATATTTACAATTTAGTATATGGTAATTTGAGTCTCGTCTACAAGACTATGTGTTCATCAGCATACCTCTGATCGCTGTTCTTTCTTCTTTTAATATTTAAGTAACTAACGCTAAGTCAGCATCAAGTTCAGGTGTTAAGCTCGATATTGATTCATTAAATAATCGTTGAGATTTTGAGCACCTTAATTATATGTTTAATTCAGATCCAGATTGAAAAATCTTACCAAACCGATGATAGTTCTATGTGATGAATGCTCTTCATTCTATTCATTCATTGAAGTGACCTATTGAAGAATCAATATCCATATATACATATTCATAAGTATATATATATATATATGTATATAGTTAAAAGTTTCTTATTAAGCTAACAAAAGTTTCATCCTTCAGAATAAAATGTGATGATTATTCTGTTTTGTTTCGTTCTGTTCCGTTTTGTTTTGTGTTTTGTGTTTTGTTTACCTTGCAAATATGGCAACAGCTCGCTGACGTTCCAAGACTTGAGCAGCTGACCCAGCTCCTCGTATTCGCCGCTTTTTGACAAATTGTCTATATACATCATTTTGTGTGCGTGTGTGTGTGTACGTATGTACGTTTGCTTGTTTGTTTGTTATGTATGTACGTTTCATACGGGGCCTACAACCGGGCGTACATCCTTTCGTCACGAACGAAACAGCGGCACTGAATTTTGCAACAGGCGCGAAGCGCGTACATAGCCTCTACATGCTCTATACCTGGGCTGGCACAAAACGCAACCAACACACACACACACACACACATACACACATAGAGAGACTATGTATGTATTTCGTCGTTGTTTGTATTCGACTGTGTACATAAATACATACATACATAGTACAGTCATGCCATCGTTGTTTCATCGTTTCGTCTTTTCGTCGTTTCGTTGCTTGTTTCGTCGAACGCTGTTCGCGTTTTCGTAGTCGTTGCTCGTTGTCGTCTTCATCGCTTTTATGCCTCGACGTACTAGCATACATACATACATACATCCATGCATACACATACATAAATTTATGCATACCAGTGACGTAGTTCAACAGGGTGCCCTGCTTTGTTTCACTGTGCAACTATTTTCACCATTGTTCAGCGGGAGATTTTTCAATTTGTAAAGTCATCATTCGAAGCAATTTAAAGCTTAGACAATTATCTTGGGTTAGTTGAAACATAAGTCTAATCAGTTAAATGATTATTAAAATGAGCAATCCTCTAGATTAATATTAAATTTAATAATTGGAAATAAAATACAATCTTCAAAAGACTTTAGATTGCAGCAAGAATTCTTAACATATAAAAACCATATGAATTCTCAAGAAATAACAATAAACAATTATTAAAATCTTCTTAAAGATAATCTTCTTGTATATAATGAAATATACTTTTGTTAATTTTTGTATCAGGATTTTAATTATACTTATTACGTGTGTAGTTCGAGTAATTCTGGCAAATCAGCTCTTATTGTACAACAAGAAGAAACCCTCGCAAAGATATCGCTGACTACGCAACTGGTTGCACAAATGTATGTAAGTAAGTTTACATAATACTTCAACATGTGTTATGTATGTACATAATACGTACGTGCCTACATACATACACAATTACTGGCGACATGTGCCCAAGTCCTTTTGTTGTTGTTGTTATGTAAATATACATATATATATATATGTATATATGTATGTATGTATTGTGTTGATAAAAGCTGTTTAAATATTCGCACTAACCATTTGAAATGGAAGAAGAAAAATTAACTAAACACTGAAAGTTTTGCTTGAGAGCACCAAAAACTCCGGCAACGCTCGACGTGTGCTGAGAGTTGTAAATTGGAAATTGATTGTTGTCCGATCGTCGCCGCTCAAATGTGTAAAAGTTGAGTGAAACCATTCGAGCTAGCGGCGAGGCCAACAGTTAACTTATTATGCGCGTGTGTATTGTATTTGTGTTTTTTTTTTTTGAGGTGGATGGGGTGGATAGTGCGACCACCTTTCAGCAATGACTGCCCCCGCACTGTCTAATGCACAATGCTGAATGCTGAATGCTGGCAACGCCTGCAGTTGTGCAGCTGGCCAAGCGTGTAGTGGGGGCTAGTTCTTTCTCGCTCTCTCTCCCTCTCTCCCGCTGCCAACTTCATTGACGCAACTCAAAAATCAACTTGAAGACGGTGCTGGAGTTGGAATTGGACTCGGAGTCGAAGCCGGTTGCTGTTGTAAAGTAGCCAAGCGCTACGCAGGTTCAATGAACTTCTTTTGTAAATGTTTTGCTTGCTGCTTCTTTTCTTTTTGGTTTTTTTTTTTTTTGTTTACTTAACCCGCTTTATTGTTGCTGTCGTTTTTCTTTTTGTTCTTTTTTGGGCTACGATGACGTTCCTCAGTTGCTTCACCAATGTCTTGTTAAATACCCTGTTCCCACTTAAGCCTGATAAAATACGAGTGCTCTCATTGTCTTGATTACTAACAGTAGCCAACAATGAAAATTAAATAAAAAATCAATTTAAATTTCTTTTGCAACCAAATCGAAATATTAAAAATAATATTTACAACAAAAAGCACATACAAATAATACATGTGTAAAGACTTGATTACAGGGTATCTGCTAGTCAAGCTCTCTTCACTAGCTCAATATTCCTAGTATTTCTTATGACAAAATAACGAACTCTTCGTCGCTTGTTGTTGTTCAGTTGAAATGCTTTCATTATCTCACGCTAACGTACTGCATATAGTAAATAGTCTGTGAATGAGAATGGGGGGTGGGGAGAGGTAAACCTTCAAAGCTAAATGAAAACCGAAGTGAGTCAGTCTTAAAATACGGATACGGATGCGCGACCTTCTTGTGTTTTTCCCCCTGTTGCCGTTTCAATTAACTGCGGTTTTTTTCTATTGAAAACCTTTTAAGCGACTAGGCGACTACCTGACGCGACTACCCTATTAGCGAGTACCTAGCTTTACATCTTCTTCTGCATCCGCTCCTTACTTAAATTTCCTTATCGCTAATGAGGTTCAGTACTTTGGAAATCTCATACTCGATTTGGATATTTTATTAATCAAATTTATATTTTTGCAGGCAATTTCTTTGGTTACCAATTACGTGCAAATTTGCTAATTGATATCTAGATAGATCTAAAGTGCATATATTTCCATTTGTTAATTAAAGAAGCCAGTTTCAGCTTCTTTAGTAATATTACCATATTTAATTTCTTTTATTACAAATTATGAGTATTTTTAATAATTGATAACCGCAGTGTTTATGAAATGCAATCATTCAGCATTATAATCTTTGATACGTCTATTTTTGTTCGCATATATTAGTATGCACTTGTATATAAACACTACTCGGGTAGACTACATGGCGTTTAGTTTTATTTCGAAATGCTCATGCGGAGATATTATTATTATAAATATTCAAGTTCTAATTGAAAATTTTACTTTTTAAACACGAAACATCGGCCATGGCATCCTTTTGTGGACTGTCATCGACATTTTACTATAAATTAAGAAAAAAAAAATCGATCGATTATTCGTAAGAGAATATACAGAATAAAAGCAGAATAACAAGCATATCTAATGAGTTTGGTTAAAATAACTTGTTAAACAAAACAATATTTCGTACAAGATCTAAGCTTTCGACCGATCATTCCAATTGGATATGGTATTTTGTTAACCCAATCATGAGAAGCACAAAAATATCCATATTGGGTACGTCAGACATACAGACGCTCATCCAGAATATATATGAATAATGGCGTCACTGCATCTGAATCCCTTTGAGAAAATTATAAAACCCTCCACAAGGTTATCAGGGAAACACCAGGTATGATAACTCTGTCGTAGATTTAATGTATTACTAAATAAATAGTTGTGCATATTAGCTTATCTTTAATTTGGGGTATTTGCAAGAAATTTGAAAAAATACAATGCAAAATAGTTGGTAAGATTGTAGTTTTCACAATGAAATTTAAATATTTTTTGAAATTTTTATTTACAAAATGTAATAAGATTTTTACAAAATATACTTGTTCAGATAGTTTTAGGTACATGTGATATCATATTATCCTTATGCGATATGATACCACACTCCCTTCCCGATATCTGTTAATTTCTGTTATATATATCAAATGCAACAATGCAACATGACTTAATAAGCTTGAATGGATCAACTGATTCTGAATAGAAGTGGTCATGAGTAATATGATGCATCAACCCCGCCATGGTTTCACCATCCACACAAAGATACAAAGATTTTCGTAGATACTTTCCACCCCGTGGATACTTTTAATGTTTCTGTTGCGATTGCATTCCCGGGCTGATAAGACGCAATAGTTACAATATGGGCAAAGTTGTCGTGTCGCATGGAAATTCTTTCAGGTAGAAATATAGAAAACAAAGAAACTGCATACACACTGAAAATGCGACACACAAGAAAACAAAAAGAAAAAAATAAAGAAAAAGAATGTGAAAAGAACATGCGCAGTAGCAGGGCAAAATTGCCAGGGGTTCGACACGGTCGAGGGTTGCAGCGGAACCGGAGTGGGGTGCAGAATGGGGGGTAGGTTGAGGTTGTGGCAAAAAGTAAACCAATTCAAAAAGTATAGAGAATGAAGTCAAGAACTTTTGCGAGAATCGGTATCAAAGACCAACATTGCGGCTTGGCAACATGAAATGGAATTCCGCACAACTGATAAGCGCTTGGCTCCTAATCAAATTCATTGCGGAAACAAGCCGCAGTTTTGCTACACATGAAATAAATATATGCTTGATTGCCGAGAGAGAGAGAGAAAGAAGAAAAAGAGGAAACTGCTTGGTGCTTGTTGTGTGCCCCCTTGACTAGAGTATTGGTTACATTATCAAAAAGACGCTAACTGCGCAGCTTTGTGTGATTTTGATTTTCCACAGCAGCAGCAGCTGCGCAATTTTCATACTGCTGGCAGCAGCAGCAACAACGCAATTTTTGCCACCAAGGCAGGCATTTGTTTAATAAAAACGGCACATGTCCAGTGGATGAGCATGAGACGCTTTCGGCAACTTTGTCCAATAAGCAAAAAATGCCAATGCAGACATTTTCGGGTGGCTTAGCGAGCTTAAAAGCTGCGTGACGAAGACAACCACGACGGCGATGGCGACGACGACAGCGACGACGACACGAAGCATTGTGTGGAGCTCTGTTTGTCTCCCGTTGACCTACACTGGCTTCCCCTACAGCAGCAGCAAGCATACACATAAAAGCCTCATTATATATACATATATACACGTATGTAAGACAACTGCATATAAAAGCACAAGCCAATATATATAAATATATACATATATATATATATATATATATATACACCTATATGGAACGCATTTTTGGTTGTTAACTGGATGGTCGTAGGCGAAAGGCAACAAAGTCAGCGCCACATTCGCCAATGATAATTCGCTGGCATTAGACGACGCGCATATTCCAACAGCTGGAAAACGGTCTGTGCTGGTGTTGGTGTTAGTGTTGGCAAACAGCAACAGCAATCAGCCATTGGCTTTGCCTCAACTCTTTGGGGTCAGTCATCAAGTTTCTAGCAAGGCAAACGGTAAACGCTCAGCGCAAAAGTGTCAATGATTCCCCCTACGTTTATGCGAAGATCCCTAATCGTGATAAATAATTAAGAAATAGTTATAAAAAAAATATGCAAATAAAGCGCATACAAAAACTGGACTGTTCAATTGTTGCAATTGTTGGACATAAATCAATATTATTTTCACTGCAATTAACAATATCACGATTATGGAATTTCACATAAAAGTTGTAACAGCTAAAATGAAGAAAAACTGTAAGTATTTTGCAAACAATGTAGACGCTCAGAAACTAGCACGAGCAGTTGTTTAAAAACATCCAAATAATTTTATTGAAATATCAAATATATTTTTGAACACAAAAGTTTTGATTGATAATAAGGAGCACTAGTGTTGTGGCGACTGCTGTTGTTGTGGATATGTCAAGTAAAGTGAACCAAGGACACCTACGCACACAATTCCCACATAAATATTTAAGCAAAAAAAAATCAATCAAGGAATTGTAAAGTTATGTACATATATACACTGCATACGAGCGAGTTTATATAGACTCTGAGTGGCTCCATCAACTGTTTGAGCAATAATTGGAATGTGAACCTGAACCGAGCTTTCAGCGTTGCCAGCTAGTTGCCCCCTCTAATTAGTCACTCGTGCGCATTTCAAGGTTTTCCAGTTGTTAACTATACATATGCAAATATACTATATATATATATTGTCGGTCTCTCTCACTACTTATATATACAATAGCGATATTAGAATTTTAAAGTTCAAAAGCGCAATGTGCAAAGCTGAGCTCACTACTAAAAAAAAAAGCCCGTTTCTAACTCCCAAAGTATTACAAGTATATATATATATATATATGTGTGTGTGTGTGTGTGTGTAGTCACACACTCATTCGACTAGAACTAGAGAAGCTCAATTAAAACGAACGGACGTGCACAAAAACATGTTTCCACATTTATTATTTGTGCCTTCGTTGCTATTATTTTTGCTGCTGACTGATGACAGTTATCATTGGGGAAAACTCAACTCAAAAGCAGCTCAGCTCAGCTCTGGTCAGCAAATGCTGTTGACACACTGTGTGTCATATTATGTATGTATTTAGTATATACATGTCTAAATCTCGCACATCTGGTATGAATGGCATTAATTTTTATGCGCTGACAACTGATGTGACAAAAACCTGAATTAACAAACAACAAAACAAAAACTTGGTAATCTTTATGTATTAAATAACGAAAAATAAAAAAAAATTTCTTAAATTGCAATACCTTTGGGAAACAGGAAATAACTATCAGAAAATCTATGTATATAGCATGTAGGTCAAGATACGTATTTTGGTTTGGACATAAACAAATTATTCGTTTTTATTGAAGATTCAGCAGAGATAGGAGTTTTGTAGCCATTAAAAATGTATTTCAGAAAATATTGTAAGTAGGTCAAGTTTGCCCTTAAATTATGTATATACAGATTTACACAAAAATAGATAGATGTGAAAATATAGCAAACTATAGCGAAAGTCTTGAGTTACAGATGTTAAAAGATCATCTCCAAAACAAATAATTATTAAGAGTTTGATATGTTCTACTGACGTAAATAATGAAAGTTAAAAAGGGATATTATGAGATAAGTGTATGTATACTTATACTGGAAATCAGTGAGCTATGCTCATAAAAATAGTTTTATAGTTTTTCATAGTCTACATGAAACGTCAAATTTGCTTTACAGTTTAATTTTCAAATTAGATTCTTGCTTTGAAATCCTCTTCTCTTCTCCAAAATATCCAATTCGACATTTCGGTTTCCATTAGGAGCAGCTTTATGGGAAGAGCTTTTCATCTAAGCAATGCATTCCAAAATGTGGGTTGCTTAAAGAAATTTTAGTTGTATAAATGTGTGTGTGTTGGGGAGGGGGGGGTAATGAAGGTGGGCGTGGCAGGCAGTGCGTGTAGATTATAATGGAAAGATTACTTTAGCTGCGGATTCAAATGCGATCGTGCTTGTGGCGCATTAACTTTTGGCCCACAAAATGATTTCTTTGTCTTTTGGATGCGGCCAGATTTATGTGGTCAACAGAAGAGTAGAGAAGAGGAGGCGAAGAGGAAATGTGGCAAACTTAATGAAATCACATGCAACACACGTTTCGCTCGTAAAGGCGGCAAAATACGAAAGACGAAAGGCCAAAGAGGGAAGAAGGCAAACGCAAAGAAAGACATAAAAACATGCACAAAGCATGGAGTCGTAGATGGGGGCAAAAGGGAGTGCGGCAAAGGTCTGCGCAGGGGGAAGGGAGGGGTGGTGTGTAAAATGCTTTGGCAGCTTTCTTTCTTTCTTTCGTTTAGCGAGTGTGCGTGGCTTTTAAAAATTTAACAACATAAAAACATAAAACGCAATAAAACCAACAACAAAAACAACAGCAGCAATAACAACAACAGCAGCTGTGGCGTCATCGCCAAAAATTTGTGTTTCGCTTTTTAGAACTGGTTTGATTCCGTTTCTCTTGATGTTGATGTCGTCATCAGTATACAGTATATGCACAGAGAAGCGTAATGGGCAATAGGCGATAGACAATATCAACAATAACAACAAACACCAAAAACAACAACAACAGCGAGAACAATGCAAATTAGTCATTTGATGCAATTTCCGCCCACTTGACGTTTGCAGCTGTAGCTGCAGCTGCAGCTTTTCGCATGACAAGTGCACACAAGCAACACTAGCTAAACTCATCGAATGCAGCGTTAACAGCGCGCGAGGGTACAATAGAAGGCAAGGAGCAGCAGCTAGGCAGGTTACAAAAAAAAAAAAAAGCGCGCCGCGCGCTTTTGCACCAATAACCCAGTTTCAGTTTCTAGTTTGCACTTAGCGCGCATACAAAATATAAGTCTGTGTGTGTGTGTGCGTGTGTAAACATGTGCAATGTGGTAGGCACAAGAAGTGAATACAAAGAAAAAGAAGCAGAGTAAAATTGCAATAAGCGAAGCTGTTATTGCTGCCTTTCGTTCAGTTGTTCGCTGTTGTAAATAACAAGTTTTCTAGTTGTGCAAAATGATGACACACTTTTCACACACACACATATTTGTATTTGTTATATTATTGTAATAGATTTGTGTGTGTGTGTGTTTGCTTCCTGCGACCAGCAAACTAATCAGAGTCTCTATGCTCACGATTCTAATTAAATTTTGTGGCTCTTATTAAGCTTTTTGCATACGCCCACTCTTCGGAGTTATCTTTGCAATTTATCTAAGTATAAAGTCAGCGTATATTTTTTTTCAATATTTTTCTTCTCTCAGCTGTGATACGAATCTTTTCATTGCGTTTCAATAGAAAACGTCAAAGACGGAAAATTTCAGCGGCGCGTCAGCGGAGACAAAAGCGACAAGACTACAAAGCTGCAAACTTACACATGTATGTACATCGACAAAAAAAAACAAAAAAAAAAAGACAAAGAAACAACATAAAAAAGAGCAGCGCAGCAGCACAACCACAAATTGAATGTGTGTCAACGACAAAACTACACTAACACATTCAGACACACACGCTCCCAAACAGATATTCTCGCTTATATACAATGGCAAAGAGCTTTCACGAGGCTCGAAGTGCTACTCTCCTACACGCTAGCATACACACACGCACAGGCGAAATATACATACGTATATATATGTATATGTAGCTTATATTTACTGTACTTGCGCGCGGGCTTATATAAAACTGGTTTGTCGCCGTGTTGCTCTCGCTGGCTTCACTGTCGATTCATTCGTGCGTCGAACATTGGACCGTGCGGTTCGTTGTGCGCTTGTAGCGCTTTAACAAAAAACAAAGAATAAAACCAAAGGAGAGCACAGAGAATAAAAAAAAAAAAGAAATCCGTTGCTAACGTCGAAAATAGTCAAATAGTGTGTGGCGCGACGGTTGGTGGTGGTGTTGGTTGTGGTTCAGCGGCGCGGCGCTTTCTTGGTGGTGGTTTTTTCTAATGAACTTTGGCAGAATACGAGACTATACATGTGTGTGTGTGTACGTACGATTTACACCATGGTGTGTATCATGTGAGCAATATAAAAACTGAGGGGGCAAAACGTGTATAAAACGAAATTCGCTAAAAGACAAAAAATAAAATAATAAAAAGAAATGCTCGCGCATTACGTAAAACTCGCGCCGTATTTCCCATGCATACAAGAGAAAACAATAAAAATAATATTAAATAGATGTTAAAAGAGAGGTGAATTTTTTCTGCGGAAAACGCTGCTGCTGCGTCTAAGAACCAGGAACTTGAATGACACATTTTCTGAATCGACCGCCAATTACGCAACTTGCAAATGGCGTTGAGAAGAGAGTAAAGGGGAAAAAAAGAGAAGTTGCCATCTCGCTCGCTCCTTTGATTAAACACATTTATTCGGACATATTTGAATGGCCTTTGCAATGTGCTTTTTATATTATCGGATGACGGCAAGTCTGGAAAATGTGTGTGCATGTGTGTGTGTGTATATATAAATGTAGTTTATTTCATGTTTCTTCACCTAAATTCGAAAGAGAAAAAGCTCCGGGCAAACGTCAAAATTTATGACACAACACACACACACTCACGCACGCTTACACATGCATACATACGCGAATTCTAACGAAGTGCTTTCGTACGCTCGTTCGTTAAGTTGTCTTTCGTCAAGTTTCGCTTGTGAGAGTTGCTTTCGGCAGTTGTTTTGTGTTTGCTCGCGCCATTTGCAGCTGTACAGCGAACAAAGTTGGCCGCGTTTTTGGCGTCGCAAGCTCCTACATACATTATGGGAAGCGTTACAGAAATCTAATGGAATTTTTTTTTGCCGCTCGCGCGCCACTTGTGCTTTTTTCCGTGAATTTGTTTTACAAGTTTTTTCCACACAATTTGCTGCTGGGCGATTTTTTTAATCAACGTACTGCAACCTATGTGGGAGCGAGACGGGGACTCACTGTGCTTTTTATATAGTCAGTCTTTTTCTCTCTCCTATACAAATTGCGGGCGTATCAACATGCTCGATCGCCGATTATGCTTTCCCCATCCTGGAATTGGAATTGTGTCTGCATTGGAAAGTGTGATCCTAGCTATTAAACAGTGCCTACTCTTAAGATTGGAATATTTGTACATTGTTCTGTAATTCTATTTGCCCCGACATGAAATTCAAATAAAAAAAATTCTCTCTTCCAAAACACAGCCTCTGGAAACGTTTTCTTTTATTACACATTTTATCATTCCCCCCACCAAAAATACACGCATGCATATTTCTAGCTCTATCGCACTCGCAAGCATACGCTTTATCAAATGGTGCATGCTTTTTCCACGAACGAGAGCTGGCGACGCAAGAATGAAACCGTTACGACTACTGACTATGAACAGAACAAACAGCCGCGCAGTCTGTTTCAGTTTCTGTTTTTTTTATTTCGTCTTGTTGCTAAGTCAGTCAATGAGAAATGTATGTGTGTTGTTTTGTTGTTTGCATGAAGAAATAAAACTGTACAGTGTGTAGAATAGAACTGTGAAATGATAATTTATTTCTCTAGTTTCTGAAGAAAGCAAAAATTAGGCCACTTCACATGTGTGTATGTGTATATGTGCGTGTGTGTGTGAGTGTGCATTTTATTGACCACGAAAGCTGATTAAGAAATCAAATGGTGGGAACCGTGGATTTGAAAAGCTTTTTGGAACAAGTTGCTATTAACACAAACACACACCTGGCACAATGTCCAATTAGCGAAATGATGCTAAACGTGCCAGCAGTAACCAAATCAAACTTGAAATTAAGGCAATCTTTCAATATGCATTTGAGAATAAACAAGCCTTTTAATCCCCCATGTCAAATACGATGCTCTCACCCTGATGACAGGTGAGAACACTGATCATGGGAAATTTTTAAAATTTCTTATATATATTTTTTTTTTTTTGGGTGTCTTAGAGAATATACACATATCAATATGTGTGTGTATTATGGGGATGAGTATGAGTATGTAAATGGTGGATGATGATGCGCCCAACGGATCGCTGATCATGCGACCAGGCAAGCACTACAATAGAGGCGGAGACTATTTTGTATACACATATATATGTAGACATATATTTACACCGCCCTCTAAAAAAAAATTCAGAAAAATTGTATTCCCAGCAATTTGTGTACAATGACTAAGAAAAATGCGGTTTGTATAGAAAATGCATTAGTTTGAGTTAGTTTTTATTGTTTTGATTGCTGCCGCTGCTGTCATTTGGCTGTCTGGTGATGCAATTTTCCTGTCTAAATTATTTAGAAATTATTTAAAGTGCTTTGTTTAAGGTTTTGTGCCAGGTAGTCATGGGACAAATGTGATCAACTCATCAAATGCCGCATTCAAATGGAACGAATTTGCATATTTGAGGTGAGGTGGACAATTTTTAATATTGGGATTAGAATAAAGCGTTGGAACTGGGTATACGTATTAGTAGCACGGCAAATAAACCTTATAATCAATATAATCATTGTTTTAGTTTGGAGTTGCCCTTTTGAGATACAAATATAACGCTACAGAAACATTTTCCATTTTTGAGTTATTCATTTAGTAAGTTCTTACAAGCGTTACGTAGTACTAATTCCAAAACTTAATCATCGTATACCTATATATTTTATTTATTTTTTATGTATATTTATATATGTTTGAAATCTTAAAAATATAATATAGTTCAATAAATTCGTTTCAATGTTTTGCTCTTTAGAATAGAAATGAGAAAAACTTTAAACTGACCAAATTTCTGGATAAATAATGCTTTATGCAGTATAGCTAAGATGTTTATATAATTATACTAAATTATACTAATAATATTAAATTGCATTCAACAATGGCGAGAAATAAATAGGTTTTAATTGTCTTGTGCAACACAAATCTATTCAATATACAATATAAAATATATCTATACATATCGGCAATGCGATCCATTGCCATTCATATATATACATATATACATATATATAGCGACTTGAATGTGCTTGAATTATTAGCAGTTTCCAACAACAGCAGTTTAGACAACAGCAAACAAGTTGCCATGAAATCACGTACATGTCTCATTTATTTCTATTGCTATATAGACTACAGTCATGTTTAATTAATATGGCACAATAGGTGTGTGTATGTTTGGTTAAATGTACATTTTGCATTCAAGCTTGGAGTTTTGCAACAAAGTTTGCTGTGGGATCGTTCACAGATTACGGGGTCATAAAGTCTAAGGCCTCAAAATTCTTTGTGAAGGGTTGGCTGAGGAAGGGAGAGAGAGAGAGGGGAGGTGTTTCCCCCTTCACACCAACAAAGTTTCACAGTGGCAGGCCCCGCTGACCTTGGGCGAAGCAACTTTAGTTAATAAAATAAAATACAAACAGACAAATGAGCAAACAGCTAGAAAGACAGACAGATCTGTCTATATGCAGATGGGTGTGTGTGAGTGTGTGTGTGTGTGTTATAAGTATGTGCATACATCTATACATACATCATGTATATGTATATATATATATATATATGAATCTAAGTATGTATACGTTTGTACAGACAGTTAGTCATTGGCAAAGCGCAGCTTTCGACTCAATGTTTTACATTTTGTATTCTACAGAAAAATAAACTTATTGGCCAGAGACCGACAGAGAGGGAGAGAGACATAGAGAGAGAGATAGAGAGGGCGAGAGATGACGCCATTTTGTATCTGTATCTGTATCTGTTTCTGTATCTATCTCTGTATATATATATATATGTGTTTTTTTGTTAGATATTTACATATATCTGACGCTCAATGACGACAACTCCAATGAGCCATGAAGGCCTCTCCAGTTCCCAAGCGTACTACAATTTTCATCTTCTGTAATTATAATCCTGCTTTGCGCTCTCTGATTTCACATATTTTATAAATCGCAAATGCTCTTCGACTGCTAGCTGTATGTTGTATCTTGAACGTTTCTATTCTAACACAAAACGCTCACATTTTGGTATTTAATAAGAAGTTGGCCTTGAAGCGACGAGTTGTGCCTGTGTGTGTGCGTGTGTGTGCGTGTATGTGTGAGCAGTTTCGAGTGCCTCTTTGTGTGTGTCTGACTGTGGGATCAGATATACCTACGTGTAGAATAAACATAAATATACGACTATAGGCAAGCGTCTAGACTTTGATAAATGGGATTAGATGGCCAGCAACTGTAGATGCTAGTAACCAGTTATCCAAGCAAACATGATCTAAACTCGACTCTTTTGGAGGCACGCATATATGTGGAACTTATTTGGATGTCTGTGCTCAACTCAAGACACAGAGAATAAACATAATATTCTTGATTCAAGTACAACATGTAGCAAAAGAGATAATTCGCTGCAAATCTAAAATGAATAAGATTCTTTTATTTTTTATTTCTTACTTTTTAAGAATACATTCTTCACGTTGTCGATGGATCAAGAGTAACTTCAAATTCTTAATTTAAAATATATATACTATATATTTTCCTTGGTCTGGGGTAATCTGGGGAGGCTAGTCTAAAATCAATACATGCATCTTAGTTTGAGGCAGTTGTTTTTTTTTCCGGATCGCACAACTTTTAAATGAGTTATTTGAATTCCTATTCCTTATTTATAAGACTACCTTTTTCAGGTTGTAGACTGATAAAAATTAAATTTAAATTATCAATTAAACATTATCCAATTTAGTCGGATTGATAACCAATATATAAATTTATTAAAAGAGTCTTAAGCTTGTATTGGTATTTTAAAGTAATCATTTTCTGTGTCAAGAATGTAACAAAATTAATTAAAAGCAAAGGAATTACTTTAAATTTGTCGAATTCAGCACACAAACTTTTGGGTCTATGGTATACTTTTAGGCTTACTAGATAGCCCAGAAGATATATAAAATTTAGGATATATACATAGATATGCATATTTATCGTCCCCATATCTCGACAACATCATTGATGCCATAGCCACGCTCCGAGGTGAACACAATGGTGGCGCCCTTGGATCCAGGTCCGCCGAAGGTTAAGACGGCCGTGGCACCATTGCTCTTCTTCTTATCGGTGACTTTAATGGCCGTAATTGTTAAAGCATTGAGGTCATTCTGGGAATTGAAGAATGACCGTAAATATATAGAGACAACTGTTATTAATGGCCAATACACGCACCTTCTGCTTGAAGACATATTTCTTCGTCTGCACCAGGCCGACAAAGAAGGCCTTCGAAACCTTGTCCTTGGCCAGATGATAGTCGTTGGGTCCAATCTCACCCCACAGATAATCGTTGCCGCCATAAACGGACGTAACCAGGGCACAGCAAATGAATAAGCCCAGCAACGTAACGGTATTTATGGTCTTAGCCATATTGCAATCAATAACAAACCACTTGAAATCAAAATATGCCTCAGCGTGATTTCGCGTTTGCCCTTTTATTGCAAAAATAAAGAATGTAGCTGCTATCTGACTGATAAAGCCTCCCCAAAATACCTTAATATACAACTATTTTGTTGTTACAAATATTACTTTGCGATTTCTTGTACTCTTTTTAATTACTTGAGCCAAGCTATCTGGCTCGTAATATCTCTATAAAATTTAATATGCTCGTGTGATATCGGTAAGTCCAAAATAAATGGTGCTTGACACCATCGAATAGACCTATACCCCCCCAGGCGTTGGACACACTAGTTGTCGCAACTTAATTAAGTATACCCCGCAGTACACCCTTCTCTGTGTAGGCCACCAGAAATATTATCTACCATTTTATGTTGTCTTGTGTAGATTAAATTAAGTCTAAGTTTAGCAATAAAAGCACATGATAAGCATTAGAATCTCGCATTAACAAGAATTCTAATTATAATTTCGAATAAAATGACGATGCTCGATAAATTTCTATGAGTGAAAGGTAGCTCGGGAGCTCATAAGTTAAGTAGAAGATTAAAGACTTAAGATGGGTATTGTGTTTTGGTATATTTAAATAAACAATTTGAGAATATAACTTATGCTATCTCTAAACTGTACTCTGGAAAGAATCGCTCAAAATTGTTGTTTATATGTTGCACTTTTATTAAAGATTTCACATACACAACTATATTATTATTTTATTCAATACTATATTCGGCATTCTAAAATTAAGCGTTAGCACTTCTTATTTTTAGATATATTTTGTATTATTAAGCAATATTTATTACCGACAAATCGAACAAAGTATTTCTAATTTTAAGAAATTAGATTTTGGCATTTTCAGCAATTATTTTTAAAGATAAAAAAATTCAGAATGATTTTTTTTGAGTGTATGCTTTACAATGACTAACTAATAGTAGAATTCTAAAATTTTCCTTTATAAACTAAACTATCTAAGGAAGAGAAGAATTTTCACACTTCCATAAATTTGATTTCTACATAACTTCAAATCCAGATTAGTATTGCTTTTCAGTTTTGACAAAATAGTTTTAGTCAAATTTTGTGTTAAACTCTGTTAATTTTGTCATTATTAAACCGTAAGTAAGATTTTGCGCAGTCAACAAATATGAATCAAGAAAAGAAAGTGGCTGCAAATTGGAAAACATGTTTTACATTATATATTAAGTTGTTAGAGATATTATCTCCAACATTTTCCAAGTAAATTTAAATTTATTTAATTACAGTCTGGTCACTTTAATTGCTAAATTTAATAGGTGGATATAAAAACATGAATTAGGCACTTATGAAATTAATTTCGCAGCGTGCAATACGAACAGGAAGAGTGTATGTAAAAGGTAAGTTAAGATAATCTCACAAAACTGAGCTCGAAACAAGTCTCGCGACACAAAGGGGCAACAAGTTAAGCCGAATAATTTTGGGCAGCTGACTAACTAACTAACTAACTCTGTTGTACATTTTCAACCATAATAAAATGTTAGCATTGTGGGACACGCGAGAAAATAGTCGCAGTAAAGTTTTATGCGATTGTTGCGCCACTTTTGAAGCCATTTGTCGAACTGCCAGCGACATGCGAGGGCCGCCAACTGCAGATTTATGGCGCCAATGCCCCCACCCGAACAGGAGTCACTCTTCCCCAGCCCAGAGGGTGAAATGACTGAGAACTACATATATATGCATATATATATATATCTGTGCCACATACTAGATTAATTGCTGGCGTGACTTGTCGCCTCTTTGCGAGCTATCGTTTTGCAACTGCATAGTTACAGTATGTATTCTGACATTTACAATGTAATGTGTACATACACTGAGCGAAAATTGCAGTACAAAATGGGAAATTGAATAGATTTGATAATTAAAAATACAATTGAAAAACCTTCAGTATTTAAAGGAATAACATTTATATATTATATTTAATAAAAACCTTTAATGAAATTCTGAAAATGTAATCAATTTTGCCCTCTCACGACTGTTATTTATAAACTATATAAAATTATTTGTCATATCCAAAAATGCTAAAGTTTAACAATAATATGAGAAACCAAACATGTTAATTATTAGACTTCGGTGTAAGTCAATAAAAAAACACTCTGAATTTTAGAGAAATTGTCACTGGAATTAAGAAAATATAGCAAAATTTAGGGTGATTTCTCTGAGTGTAAGGACAGACCATTATCAAATAAATTCTATTTTAAGACAAGAAAAGTCTACTTGACTTAAGAAAAGTATGATTCAAATTAAGAATTGATTTTAAGTGTATATACAAAAACAGTCCTTGAGTGAGGAATGTACTCCAAAGCCATCAGTGTACAGCAATATATGTATGTGTGTTCGTGTAGTTTTATGTGGCTTACACTCTGTCGCATATACACATCCGTGTATGTGGTCTCGCTAATTGCTATTAATCAGTTGGGGGCTGACGTCAGTTGAAAGTCTCATTCAATCAGCAATTATGTCGTGCACTATTGACCGCAACAGCAACAGCAACAGCAAAAGCGTCATCAGCAACAGCAGCCAGCAGCAACAGCTATAGGGAGCTATAGCCGGGTCTGACAAGTAGTTTGATTTCGCTAAAGATCTTGGAATACTACTTGGCAGCCAAACGGGTAAAAGCCACCAAACACCAACCACATGACAACAGCTCAAAGCGCAGCGACTTCAATTAGAAGCCACAGCAGCAATTATTAATTGTAGTTGGGCGACTGCAGAATACACTGCTCAAAAGATGAACAGCAGCTGATTGCACTCCAAGACTGAGAAAGTGTGACCACAAATCAGTTGCTTAAAACTGTAAAAGAAATTGACTATTTTGAATTTTTGGCCAATTTTTGCATAAAGAAATTGTTTTGAGTTTGTTTGCTCTAGAACTGTGACTATCCTATTTTTGATTAGATGTATATGTACGTATATACAATTTTGCAATCATTTTTAGAGTTTAGTAACAATTTCAACCAATAAAACAACTTTTCAAGATATAAACTATAAAAGTGAATTAAAGGAAGTGTACAAAATCGTATATACTCATTTCTGCATCGGAAACAGCATATGAAAACTAGAAATAATGCTTGAGCTCAATGCTATGCAGTCATTTGAAAAACGATTCAACAAAAATTGAAAACAATTTAGCTTATGTCATGTCACATTGTGGGACAGAGACACAGAGGGAGGGGAGAAAGAGAGGGGACGACTAGAAGAGTAAAAGTGACGCAGAGTGCAGACTAATTTGTATTGTGCCATGTTTGATCCGTGTACGTACATTAATATTATATATCTGTAGACATCTATATATATATATATAGACAGATGGCCATGTGATCTTCATACATGCACATTCTTTTTGTTTAGCTTTGTAGTTTTAATTATATTTAACGCCGCATTGCAAATTAAAACTGCGCTCGACACAACTTTTTTACAACAGCATTGCAATTTAATTGCCACAACTGGGCAACTAACAAGGACACACAACAAACACAACACACACTTGAACAGTTTTTATATGACCCATAAACCATTTTTATTGTGATTATGTTTGTGGTTTACCAGTAAACCTAACGAAATTATTACTTTACACTTAACGTTGCTTAGTCTGAATAAATTTACTTTAGTCGTAAATGTTTATTAGCTAATGTCGAAAATACCAGTTTTTTGACAAATCAAATGAATTAAAGCTGCACTTAAATATCCCCAGAAATTTATATGCATTTATTCTTTTTTTTTTATTAACGTCAAATATTTTTTTGATCTAAATTTAATTTTATTTATTTTAAACTTTTTGTATTTATTTGTCTCGACGACTGACATTAGTCGAAAATAAACAAAATGTAATTGTTGAGTTCATTCAAGTAATTTATTTTATTATTATTATAGTTTATAATTTTTTATTGTTTCTTAAATTATTAATTTTTATTATAATTTATATTATTATTTATTTTCTTATGATTATAATAAATTGTTTATTGTTGGTGTTGGGAATGTTGTTTTAACATTCTTTTTAAATGGGAAATCAGACTACGGAATTGGAATTCACGGAGTCCTATTGTGATATCTATAGAAATTCACATACTTATATGCATATATATCTAAAGAAATGTATGTTTATATATATATATATATATATATATCGCTATCAAATAAAAAAGCACTATTTTAATTTTAGAGCTGTCTTTGTTCTCATTTTATAATTAAAAGCAATTAAGTTACCTTTTTAAGAAGAAGAAGTTTCAGTAAAATTATCTATGAATAAATGAATAGTGGGTTGGGTAGTATATATATGCGCACTGGAACTCAGAAAATAATTCGGATATAGTAGGTAGTTTAATGCATCTAATGCAATTATTTTGTTAAGTGATGAACTAGGAATAAATTAATAATGGGTTGGGTGTTCGGTTGTTTAATGTATCCAATTCACAATACAATTGTATTGTCTGCTTAGTGGTTCTGGGCACGTGTTAGTATTTAACACCAAATACTCCCTAATTAAAATAGATTTAACACCATACTCAATGATCTCCAGTCATCGCAAACCACACGATAAGAAGTGGAATTAATGTAAATGTGACAAAATTGAAAAGTGCTCGAGCCATGTTAGATAAAAAAACACGAACTAGTTGTCTTTCTAGTCACTGTCGCTTAGCGTAATGGACATTAACATGAGGCCTGTCGGCATTAGTTTGGAGCCCCAATCTCGGCCGCGTCCACCCTCAACTTGTGTGCTGGCGATATATGTGGGTCATGTGGAAAGCGGATTGTCACTAAAAATGATTTGGCGACTGACTGATACATAAAGATAAAACCAAATAGAGGGACAAGGGGGCGGAAGAGCGCAGAGTCATCACAAGTGGATTTATGACACCAAAGCACAGCGTATATCAATTATATATTAAATATGCATATGTGTTTGCTGGCATGCAAGTTAAATTGTCCAAAAATCAAGCAAAACTGACTGAGTTTCAATAATTGATCAAGCTGGGGCGCAGCTGCAGATAAGACCGTCAAGTGGGGCAAGCTTGTTAGGCGAGGAAAACGCAAATAAAAAAAAAAAACTAAAAAGGAAGCGTGTGAAATCCCATTTGGCTAATGGCCAACGGCGTTGAGAGAATCGTCGCAAAACAGGAAATCAACCTGTTTACCCCAATCTCAAAACACGAAATCCGAAACCCCGAAAATCTTCTGCTGCTGGTCGTGACTCAACTACAACTTCAACTGACTGCGGAGAGCGGGTCGTGGAAACTCGATTCTCGTCGCGCCTTTCGCGT
Organism: Drosophila setosimentum; assembly: GCA_035043505.1. NCBI lineage: Eukaryota > Metazoa > Arthropoda > Insecta > Diptera > Drosophilidae > Drosophila > Drosophila setosimentum. The sequence continues at coordinate 19,711,781 of JAWNMY010000003.1, forward strand.
TCCGCGTTCCGCGTTTTCCGCGGAAAACAAAAGTAGGGCACAAGTACGAGCACATTTTCAAATGTCTGCAATAAAAAACAAAAAAAGAATCAAGCAAGATTGGCTGAATTGAGGGTGAATGACTACGAGATGCCCTGTTCCTATTTTTAATCCACTGTACATTAATAGTACAAATAATAGCTTAATAGCATAATATATAAGTAAGTATGTATCAAGCTTAAGGGTATATTTCAGTATTATTATAAACAACTAAAAAAAACAGCTAACACTTTAAATTTGTGTAAGTTAAAAATAAGAAAATAGTCAGATTAACAATTTTGAATATAAGATTTGTTCTGAATTTAAGGAAGGGTGTGGCGAGGTATAAACAAATTTAAATAAGCTTGACGTACTTGTACTATTTAACTTATAACGTACCACATTTAAATTCGTTGGACTTTTAAGAAATATTAAAAAAATAAATAAATCGCTCTGTAAACTGGAAAGCTTTTCTTGTTTTAAAACTAATTTCAAATGTACAACAATTCTTAAAATAAGAAAGGATATTTTTCTCTAATTCTTTATGATATAAAATATTTAAATCCCTGTTTTTAGAAATCGCATCTGAATTTTATTGAAATTTACTTTCTTGGCTGCTATTTATCAATCTAAAATAATTATGTATGTGAAAGCTTTAAAATAATATAAATATTATAATTTATAAGTACCCAAAATGCTATTGTTAGAGTTCATTCCTCACATTACCCAAGAATCTCGGCATATTTTTTATTTTTAATTAAAAATATATAGTGTAATTATTAAAGGAAAATCTCTACCTTCTAGAAAGACACAAATATATAAAAGTAATTATAAATATATAATAAAAAGGAGAGTTACCCATGGCTACAAACACATGCCGAATTTTTTAAAATTTAAAGCGATTTTGTTTGTTTGTTTTTGTTGCTTGTGCAATCGACTGGAAGTTATTAAAAAAACTAACGAAAACTTGTTCAAACTTTATTTTACAGACTCCGTGACAGGCAGTCAGACTAGATCAAGAATATGTACACATTTCAGCATCTCACAAAGGCCTCCTTCCAAGCGTTACATACATGTACATATTTATAATAATCCCTTTGTGCTCTTGAAAAGGTTACAGGGTAAGCCAAGTAGAAAACTGGTTTATTAATTCTGGCTGTTGTCGAGTGTGCCTCATGACACGTTGGCCTGATTGCGATGCGTCGCGCCTATTTCCACTTGCCACATGCCATTTGCCACTTGCCACTTGCCACTTGCCTTCAGCCGCAGGATCATCATCGTCAACAGCAGCAGCTGGACATTATACAATACAGTCATTTCCAGGCAGTGCTTGTTCTTCCAGCCGCGGGGGTTGTTGCTGCTGCGTGTGCACACAGGGTGTGTCATGTTTTTTTGGGCACCCCCGCAAAAAAGCATGTAAAAGCATTCAGAAACATGCGAGGACGATTTGAGGGTTGTCGCTGCGATTGCCAATGTGTGTGCGCGAGTGTGTGTGTAAGTTCGTTTATTTGTTTGTTGCCATAAAAGTCAAACAGGATGGCGACTCGAAGATTGGGTGGCTTGGGTGGTGCTGCAAACTGAAGCCGGGCCATTTGGGGGTAGCTACTAGCTACCAGCTACTGCTACATTGCCAAGCGATGATATCAGCAAAACGTTGTCGGTGATACGCTAAAATCGATAGGCAGCCTCTTCTCACAGCTGCCTGCCAAAATAATGAAGTTACATTTCGCAATATGCACTAAGCTCAAAATCAATAAGCTGTCCTTTGATTGCGTATACACAGTGTTGGCAAATTGCAAAAACTATATGCATGTGGCGTTAATTAAAATAGATTTGTGGATGGTGACATCAACTGTCATGCAACTAAAACTCATTTAAAATGCTAACAAATTAATGCATAAAGTTTAAGCAAATAACAGCCATGGGAAGGACAGACTTTGAATACTCGTCATTCTCTTGACAGGAGATTCTAGACTTAGAAGACACCTAACTAAACTAGATGTAGTCAGCAGCGAAATCTGGTCATTTTGTGACAGCAAAAAAATATCTTAGCGGAATGCGTCGTCTTAGCCACAAAAAATTGTAGTATCCTATAACAGTTTGGCTAGGTTTTAAATTAATTGAAATAGTTAAGAAGAATTTCGATGATTTCAATGAAGAAGAAGTTAACTAATAAACCAAAAACTTATGTAAAAAACCAGGAACATTTTGAAGCACACTTAAAAAAAGACATCACATATATAAGCATTCTACATAGTTTATAAATAGCAGTCACTAGAGCAAATTTCATTAGAAATCTGGAAAGAATTTTATCTAAAAATCTACAGAAATATATTTCTGAGAAATATAAAAAAAAAACACTTCTAAATAAAACATTTTTATTGTATATTTTAAAATTATTTCTATATACGTATTTCTGAGTACAGTTAAATATTCGCTGTATTGTATTAAAATTTTGTATTTCAGATTTACTCATTTTTCTTCATCGCTTTCGGCGAATCTTATTGTAATCGATTTGTTTCTTTGCTATAAATAAACCCTTTTGATTGGCCATGGCTAATTGAATTGCGCTCATTCAGTGAGTTTATTTTGAGCCGCATGCATAAATTGCGTTTGCCAATTGATATGCACAGAAATCAGCATATTTGTGTGAAACTGAAATGCATGTAATGTAAGCAAAATCGGCTTTACGCAAAGAACTCAGACAGAACGGCAACAAAAACATAGTGACCCATATAGTAGTAGGAAATCGGCCATTCGAATTATTATTTGTGATTCCGCTGGATCGTGTGGCATCATTTGAATTTCAAATTGCACCATAGACGTCACAGATGCGAAGAACCGAGTAAACATATATGTATATAAGTGGTTGATATTCATCTTGATTTATTTTTTTTTTTTGCAGTTTTCGGCATTTTTTTCTGGTTTCATTGCGCTTTGGTCGTTGGGTTCAAGAACCTGCAGATTTATGTACCAACATTGGGGGAACAAATGTGAGAATCCGAGCGAATATCATAAATATGTGTTGCACACTTTTGTGGCCTGACGCGAATTCAAAATTATTGTTCAACATCAATACTGATATGTGGCAATCATTTAATTATTCAAGAGTATTTAATGGAGAGTCATTTAATTTAATGCAGTTTCATTTACAATTATGACTTAATTCATTTTGTTTGTATTTATTTTCAATTCAATACATTCAAATTGAATAGTTACTACTGACTGATTGTCTGACCAATTGAATAAAATAATTTACTAAATTCATCAAAGCGATATGCGAATTGGGCGAACTCTGGCATGGAGAGTTGAAATTTTACTCTAAAAATTACATTTAGGATTACATTATCATTTGGTCCAGTCAGACACAATATTCATAGCCGAATGGCCTTTTGATTGCAGCTTATTACATATATATATATATTGAAAAACCAAACTCTAATCACATTAGTATACATTCAAATGTGTATTACATAAATAACAAATCTGTTAGCTAATCTTTTCGCTCAATTACCTCTTGTCACTTTTTACGGATTTTGTTAACAAAGGATTTTCTGTGAAATTGATTTCGGTTTCCGCCATCCGTTTTTGTGAACAATGAACAGCACTTTAACACTTCAACCGTTTTCTGAGTTTTATTGAGGGCTTCCTAATGGATTTCCTTGCAAATTGAAACCTGTTTCCCTTTATGATAACAATAGCAACCCAATCTTGCTACAAGATTTCTTATTCCCACTTTTTCAACAGTTTCCTAAAGGGTTTCGTTAACAACATTTTCTTTTTTCGTAGATACGCGTTTGTTTTTCAACTGTCGTTAATTATTCTTATTTGTTTAAATTAAACTGTGGGTGTTCAATCCCTTCAAGGCATTAATTAAGTGATTTGATATGCCGCACAGGCATCAAAACAGGCGTCTAATTATTCAACCAATCATATTATTAACCCTCCCGACTTTATTGTCTCAATTAGAAATTAATTGCTGTGTCGAGTGGGGCATATAAATACTGGAATCCTTTGGGGCAATGACAGTTAGTAGATCGCAATGTATCCGGAGTATCTGAGCCGCGACTATCCGCTGGAGAAGCATCTGTTCTTTGTGACCAGGTATTCCTTTGGTCTGCTCGGATTGCGCTTTGAGCAGGCTCCAACTTTTTGGAGCACGACTTGGCTGGTCTTCAACTTTGTGAATCTGGCACACTGCTGCCAGGCCGAGTTCAGCTTTGGCTGGCATTACATTCGCAGCAGTCCGGTGGATGCCATGGATGCATTCTGTCCGCTCGCCTGCAGCCTAACGACGCTCTTCAAGATGGCCTGCATGTGGCGGAGTCGCTCCGAGGTGGCCTCCCTTATGCAACGCATTCGCCAGCTGACGGAGCAGCATCGCGATAGGGAGCGGGTGCAGCTGAAGAGAAGCTATTATCGCAGGGCCACCTTGGTGGGCATGTCAATCTTTACGTTCGGCAGCATCAATACGGTTGCCTTTGTGCTGCGTTCTTTTTGGGAGATGTGGATGCGTCGCAAGCTACCTTTCAAATTCGATATGCCCTTCAGAATGTTGTAAGTTCACACTCGATACCTGCCTGCACAGATTTGCTGAATTGGATTATATATCCTATACTACATACCACATACTATACTCTCTATACTCTATTTTATCTTTACTCCACACTCTAAATACAATATTAATTACTCCATTTATGGATTCTATACTTTGTCAGCTTTCCGACCATTGCACATTCCTTTCCCATGTATCCCTTGGCCTATATCTACTCCACCTGGAGTGGCCAGATTACAGTCTATGCCTTTGTTGCCATCGATGGTTTCTTCTTCAGTTTCACGCTTTACATTACGTTCCTGCTGAAAGCGTTGCAAATGGATATACAGCGTGTCCTAAAACCAGTAAAAGGTGAACTCAAATTCATATTAAATGCTCTTTTGATTGCTTCAGGTGATTTCCAGAGCAGATCCAAGTCCACGGGAGTGCGAGAAGTGCTGCCAGCAGCTAAGGAACATCATCGATCGCCACAACGATATTGTCGGCATTGTTCAACGCTTCTCTGTGATTATGGCCACGCCCACATTTGCCCAATTCCTATCGGCTAGCTTGGTGATAGCCACCAGTGTGATCGATATACTTTTGGTGAGCATTGGCCTGTTGGCCATTTTAAGAAATATACTTTCAATTCGCTTGTTGAGGATATTACAATTACTTCGGGGAAGTTTGCAACGCATTGAAAGAGACGTCCCCATAAACTATATATATTCTTGATCAGCATCACTAGCCGCGTCGACATAAGCCTTCGAGGCTTTTATTATTATTATTATATATATTATTATTATTTATTATTACACATAAGTCAATGGAACTTTCGAATCGAATGAAGAGTGTTTGTACGTGAAACTTGTTACCAAATCGCGGAAATTATGTGTACTTGTCTAACAATTTTTTATTTAACAATTTATGCTAACTAAATTCAACAGTTATGCGTTTTATTATGCCACTAACACTTTGGCAAATAGGTGTTGGCATTGAACTAATTTATCATAAACAATTGATTGGTTCCTTTTTAAATTTGTGTTTAAATGTGCATATCGGTAATTTGACTCCGGTCTAGAAGGGTGTGTAATCTTGGAGGATCTTATGTTATTTTTTCCTTAGTTATCCGGCTACAATATTATACGCTATGTGGTCTATTCGGGCACAGTTAGCTCCTGTCTGCTGCAGTACTGCTATGGCGGCACTGAAATGTCAATAGCGGTAAGTTGAACTCGCATGTCAGCCAGATAAGATATATTATATTATTATGCTTTGCAGAGCCTGGAACTGGGCGAGGCAGCGTACAATAGCCATTGGTACCAGTGGAATCGTGAGGTGCGTCAGCGCGTCTATCTGCTCATATTGCGGGCCCAGCGACCCGTCACCGTTCAGGTGCCATTCTTTGTGCCCTCCCTGCCTGCTTTCACATCGGTACACAGGATATCCTATTTACAGAGACGGACTTTTTACAGTTTTGTGTCTTTTGCTGTTGTTGTCCGCAGGTCATCAAGTTTACGGGCTCCATTGTGGCGCTGGCCAAGACAATACTTTAGCGAACAAAGGCAACAAAAACAGTTGTGTTCCACTTGGATTGGCGGTGCTCGCAACTGAATGGCGCCACAAGATTGACTTGGATTTACTTAAGGCACTTTACACTTTGTCCTGAAAGTATGCATCACTCTTTTCAGCACTCGAATTGCTTATCATGCGAAATGAAATACGACAACACAAGTATCACCCCACCAGCCTTTGAGTACATCCAAAAGATGGCAGTGGTGGACATAATCACATAAATATAATCGTATAACAAGAAGTTTGCAAAAATATGTTTTAAGCACAATCTGGGCGTGACAAAAATCCATTAAAATGGGCTTGGTTATTTTATGCAACTTTGAGTATTATCAAAGACTGAAGCTGTTAATAATTCAAATGCATTAAAAGGTACGAGTTGTGCACGTAGCTGAATTTCACTTAAAATATGAAATATTTGTGGCTTTAAACTATTTAGTTTATAGTTTTAAGTCTCCTAGGATGCAGGACAAAGAGGCTGAAATGTAATTGAACAGCAACACAGCAGTTGGTCCAAGATAGAAATTTACATTTGCCCAGTTTTAATAAGAAAATTTGCATTCAGTTTTGGTCAGTTTCGATAACAGCAACAACAACAACAACATAACTGAGCTACTGAAAGTGACGTCAAAGGGCGTCCAGTAACGAGGACAACAACAACAACAACAACAAAAAGAGCTCTTATGCGAGCTAGTTGATTAGAAGCGCCATCAGGCTGATGACGTAACAAAATGGCATCCAACAGGCAGCAGGCAGCAGGCAGCAGGCAGTAAACAGCCAGCAACTGGCCAACAGGGCATATGGCTCGTATACGTAACGAGCTTTAAACGTAAGCAACTGAGTTGCTGTTGTTACCAGCTATTTTGCTCTAGCCAACTTTCAATTGTAAACATGTGAAGACCAATACACGTCTATTGTCTATTAATAAATTTAAGAGTTTGGCAATATGATTTTGTCATTTTTTGATAAGACCTTATTGCCGATTAGATTTGTTGTCCGTGTGCAGATTAGCTAGAAGCTGGTAACCAGTCTTTGCTCGGACATTTCAGTCCACTTACGATTGCTGATCTTGGCACACAGCAATGGATCTACGACATAATTTTCTGCAACTGCGATTGCTGCTTGTCAGCGTTTTATTCCTGGCCATTGGCCATGCCCAGGGAGGTGAGTGGAAGCAGCCGATTCTAAGAATTCAGCAATGATTATACTTATTATAACCAACAACAACTCTAATAATCGATTTTATTTTTAATGTGGAATCAAAAAAAAAAAAAAAAAGTTTAAATTTTAGATAAAGTTACAAATAAAATAATTTTAAATCATAAAGCAATGTGATTTTTTTGTCTAAGCATATTCGAATTTTAGTATGTTTGCAATCAGCTTATCGTGGCCATAAACTATAACTGTCAAGGTGATAGCACATGACCACACCAGATTAGGCCAATCAACTGTTAATTTACGTCCATTATTGTGAAGTAAATACACTAAAAATAATGCTAATCTCTATATTTCCTGAATAGTTAAAAATGTTATCGTAATTAATTCTGATTGATTTTAAATGTGTTAATAAAATGTAAATTGCTATCCAAATTGAACCACTGCAGATCATCAACATGCCAGATCCTCGTTGGTCGATTCGCCCCCTGTGAAGAACCCTGTGGAGATGGAGAGCAGCTACTGGCGTGAGAATGCTCAGAGTACGCTGGCAGCCAAGTTGGCCGCTCTGGAATTGGCACACACGAAGAAGGCGAAGAATGTGATACTCTTTCTGGGAGATGGCATGTCGATTCATACGGTGACGGCGACACGCAATCTGCTGGGCGATAGCTCCGCCAAGGTATACTTTGAGCAGTTCCCCTACACGGGTCTGTCCAAGACGTACTGCATCAATCGCCAGGTGGCCGATTCCGCATGCACCGCGACAGCCTATTTGGGCGGAGTGAAGGGCAACTACGGCACAATTGGCGTGAATGCGAATGTGCCGCGTTACGATTGCAAAGCCGCCTATGAGACGGCGAATCATGTAGATGGCATTGCCAAGTGGGCACAGGATGTGGGCAAGGATGTGGGCCTTGTGACCAGTGCACGGGTAACGCACGCCTCGCCAGCTGGCGTATATGCGCACATCTCCGATCGCAACTGGGAGAACGATGCCGAAGTGATTGCTTCCAAATGCGATCCGGAGGAGAGCATTGACATAGCACGCCAGCTGGTCGAGTGGGATGTGGGTAAGCGTCTCAAGGTCATATTGGGTGGCGGTAGACAGAATTTCCTGAACACTACAGAGCGGGATGAGGCTGGATATCAGGGTTATCGCACGGACGGACGCAATCTAATCAAGAGCTGGCTGGCGGACAAGAAAGGTCAGAAAGCCAGCTATGTGTGGAGTCGCAAAGGTCTCACCCAGCTCGATCTGGACAACACGGACTATCTGCTAGGTCTGTTCGCCAATGGACATCTACCCTACGATGGCGATCGGGATCGCAGTCCCAAGAATAGCCCTCTGGCCGACCCCTCGCTCACCGAACTAACGGAGGCGGCAATTCGTGTCCTCAGCCGCAATGAGGAGGGCTTCTTTCTGTTTGTCGAAGGTGCTCGCATCGATATGGCCCATCATTCCAACTATGCGCGTCGCTCCCTCGAGGACACTGCCGAGTTCGCCAGGGCTGTGCAGAAGGCACGCGAAATGACCTCCGACCAGGATACGCTCATTGTCGTCACTTCCGATCATTCGCATGTGCTCACCGTTAACGGATATCCGGTAAGTAAATCACAAGCATACAAATACCTATACCACTCAAGGAATATCTCTAGCAACGGTGACTTTTTAAATTGAAAATATATATGAAAAAAAACGATGATCCTGAAAACTATAAATTCAAAAACTATCAATACTGAAAAGATGTTCTGAAACTGAGTTAATAACTGTGACTCTTAAAGTTTGGACTCTAAATTGGTTACAGTAAATCACTCTAAAGTTGTGACTAATATGATTTGAACATATAATTGACTTCAGACATAAGTCTTAAGAGCTACGATTATTTTAATAACAATAATGATGTACTAAAAAACAACATAAGTAGAATCAATGTCTGGTCATATTTTTATAGAGCGCTGGCGCAAATAGAGCTTTGAATTGCTTGTGCCTATCTAAATTCCATTATATTCATTTACAGAGACGAGAGCAGGATATAACGGGATTGGCATACAGAAACGCCGATGACAATTTGCCGTACAACATACTCTCCTATGCAAACGGACCCGGCTATGCGGGCACCTATACCAAAGCGGATGGTCGCAAGCGGATCAAACAGAAGCACACGGAAAACCCGCTGTATGTGAGCCCCTCAATGGTGCCCCTCAACGCGGACACGCATGGCGGCGACGATGTGGCCGTCTTTGCCTCCGGGCCCTATGCTCAGTACTTCAGTGGCAACTACGAGCAGACCAATATACCAGCCATGATGGCGAGGGCCGCTGGCATTGGACCCTATGCCAATGTCCAGCCCTAGATCACAATCTGTTGTACTGTATGAGTGTATGTGTGTGCGTGTTCTTTATTGTCAATTCGTGTTGCAAAATGCAATTAAAACTTAAGCGAAACAGCTAAATGCACTTCTCATGAAAATTTTCTATTTATACCCATTCAAAATGGTTGCAATAAAGTTGTACAAATATATTTGCAAGAAATAAAATAATGCCGAATCTAACTAAGTATTGTCATAGCCTGTAGTCAGTTATCTATGATCGATAAATACTAATTTGTTGATTTTCATTTTTTGGTGTGGTGTAGAGCAAATCGATAGGATATTTTGTAGTCGATCCGTCTTCAAAATTGCAGACTTGCTTTGAATTGAAATTGGTTTTAATTGAATGCCAATTGGCAGCAACAGCAGCGCAATTTCCTGTCAATTCGTTCATAAAAGAGACGCAAACCGGTGAGCTGCTGATGCAGGTGCACAATCGAATTCAATAACAGCAACTAAAACTTAATCAATCAGTCAATCAATAGGCGTGATTGATAACTTCAAGTATCGAGAATATATACGAGCATTTTTATATATTTTTTTTTTATGAATATAGAGTGGATTGCTGAGCTAGCTATTGACAGAGAATATAACTTCTACAGCATATACTCTGTGCTCCAATTACAACCGATTGTTAACAGCACTATGCTATTGCATCCCAGGTGTATTGAAGAGCAGGTGCATGCAACAAAAACCAAAACCGCAACTCGCAGTTTGCTGTAGTTCAGATCACTTGTAATTGTGCAAAATCTCGTGTGTGGTTTGGACATTCCAATGAAATGCTGCCTTGTTGCCAGCAGATGCTTTTGGTCATTGTCAACCTCTCGGATGAGGGGCAATTGCAGTTATGGTTGACAACACACACACACACACACACACACAAACAAACACAGATACTATTACAAATGTTTGCTACACACACATAACTTGACAATTTAATTAAAAGTTGCAACTTGTTAACTCACCCGGCAAATACAACAGCTGATGCTCGTCCAATTTTGCTTCTAGTTTATGTATTGTTGTTGATCTTGAATAGAATAACACAATTTACAATTCTTGTAGCGCTTAGACAAGAATGTCACGCAATCGTATGCTTAAGTAAATGTTGCAATTTACAAAATATATACTCAACTCGAGAGTGAAGTAAAACACTTTATGCACTGGCAGCAACACTGTGTGAGTGTTTTGCAAATTGATTTTCTTGGAATGTTATCATTTATGCTAGCAGTGCAAATAATTATCATTCTTATTGTGGAATGCTTCGAACAATATTGCTGCACTTGAGTTTCCACAGTTTACAGCACATATTTTGCATAGCTACCATTAACAGCTGCCTGCTTCTCAATGTGTTGAAGCAAAACGCTTGTTTATCTGTCATGTAAATGCAGCTAAGTGTGTATATGTGTGTATATATTTAATAGTTTGTGTTTGATTTATTATAGTGAAAGTTTTTTCCAGAAAAGATTTGATGATTATTTTATTATTTTTGGTCCAGGGAATACTTACAGAAAAACAGACAAAATAAAATGATTTAAGGTGAAGTGTTTGTGTAAATAAACGGCAACAAAAGTTATAAAAGAAGTTTTATTTTTTAAAGTAAACTTTTAAAGGTCTGGCATAACTTATTTGACTGCATTTTGAGTACTTCAAATATATTATATTCATACACTTTTCATGCATTTAAATAATTGCACAATTTATATTAGCTGAGCAATATTTAAAAGATATTTTCATATTGTAACGGAAAATTACCACTGTGCCTATTTAAATTGAGGATATATTGTATACATTGTATATTGACGTTTTCAATCCTTTCAGGAAGGACACGTCACACATTTGAAACAGGCAATTTATTTCCGCTTTTGCATTTGGTTTCCAGCTTTTTGATTATTTCCGTTTGCCATTCCAATTTAATAAGATTATGTTTTTAATTTGTGAGCAGAGCAGGCAAAGGACATACCAACTGGACTCCAAGTTTTCGGGCATGTTTGGGCACTGAAAAATGGTGGGGGGCGTTAAGGGCAAAGTGTGCGACTTGGGTGTGTCTGTGAATGGTGGAGGGGGGGAGGGTTGGGGGCGACTGTGCAGCCACAAGAAAGTTAGTTTTACTGTGTGTGCAAGCCAAAGCGAACTCAAACCCAAAGTCCCAAAACCCACTTGGCCAGTGCAGTGGTGCCTAGGAAACTGGGTCAGCAGCGACATGAGTGCAGAGTGAGCTAGAGCGCGAAAGTATATAAGTAGTGTGTGTGTGTGTGTGTGTGTGTGTGTATGTATGGCTGGGCAAGAGATGGAGAAGCACATATACATACACGTAAATAGAGAGAGAGAGAGAAACAGATAAAAACAGGTAGAGAGCTAGAGAGCGTGTCAGCTGAAAAGAAATCCAGTTGTTGTTGGTTTTTGTGTGGTTTCGTGGGATCCGCCGACCAGCAAATGTGGCTTAAGCTCTGCCAACTTGTCCATTTCTATTGCATTCAAATGAAGACGGAGGGGGGTGGGGGTAAATCGACAATTATGCGCAATGCGCATACACAAAATGCTGTCGTTGCCAAGTTGAGAAAAAATACAACACCAGAAGCAACAACGACGACGACGCGCTAGAAAGAAGACAGAGAGAAAAGAAATAATGATTGCCCTCGCAGGCAGCATACAGAAAATATGTGTGTCCAAACTAATGGCGCTGACTCAGCCACAGCCGCAGCCACAGTCGCTAACGCTAACGCTGACGCTGACGCCGACGCTGCCAGCGAGCGCGAGCTTAACGTGAGCCACAAAAAGCTTCGCTGTCGCTACGCAAAACTACACAAATACAAAAACAGATACAAACACAGTGGGTAGCACACGAACACGTGACGCTAGCGTGCGATGTGTGTGTATGTGTGGAAGCTGTCTCTTTTGCTGCCGCAGTCGCAGCTTTTTAACGAAACTTTCTCGCTCACCCTCTCTCTCCCTCTCTCTCTCTACCAGTGTAGCGCGCGCGCACTTCTAAGCACATTCAAATTGAACGCGCTTTTTGTATCTTTCGGATACACATTATGTACAACAAATGGCATGTATATGTAGGGAACAGACGCAGGGGATTTTTTTCAGCGCAGCGACTGCGATGTCGACGCCGTACTTAAGTGTGCCACATTTTTTTTTATGTTTTTTGCTGCCGTCTTCGCCCGGTTGCCAAGCGCGCACACAATTACAGCTACAGCTACAGATACAGATACAGTTTACATACTAGTATTTGTAATTTGTTTTTTCCAGCCTTATGTCAAAATTCATGTGAATTAACTGGCAACGATAGCGATGACTGCGGCATTTCAATTAATGCTGAGTTCGTGTCAATGTATTTACACGCTCATGCAATATAGATACACTTATTTATTTATTTGTTGCTATGTATTTTGACAAACTGCTAAACTCTTTTCAGACCCTCCATACGTATATATGTAGTATTTTTTTTAATCGACATTTCGCTGTTGCCGTCTGTTTACTTAACCTAAATGCGTATCGCGGCCCTCCTACCTACCCACTCTTTGTGTGCGTGTGTATGGTAAGAGGGGGTAGGTGGCCTTATGTAAGTCTGGGTGCGGAAATGGGCTACATATGTATCCCGAGAGAAAGAGAGCGCTCAAGAGGGGACCGCCCTTTGCCCCAAAAAATAAAGCTTTTTTAAGTGTACGCCTACACCCGAAAAAGAAAACCAAGTTGAAAACAATACCAGAAAGACAAAAAAAAAAAAGAGGGTTGGGTTGAAAAGAAACAAATAGTTTTAAAATTTTGCCATTTATACATATATTTTATATTATTTCTCTTAATATAGTGTTACTTATTTCGATTGTAATGATTATATATATATATATATATATATATATATATATATATTATATATTTCTTATTATTTTGTTGAACGCATGTACATAAGAATCAGAAATCGTTAACACTTTCTAATTAAAATTTCATTAATATTTGCTGTTAACGCCCTTTTAACTGCAAATATAATTGAAATCGGATGTTTATATATATTGGTATTGTGTTTGTATGCTTGTATGTACGTATATATATATATATGTGTATGTATATGCGACCCGCCTTGGCCTAATTGCTTATTATTGTACACATTTCAATTCACATGAATTCTCAAAATACAATCAAATGTACATTAATGTATGTGAGGCGGCTTTGTTGCTTGCTATTAAACATTTAATTAACTAAACATAGGAATTTAAATGTTTTTTTTTTAAATAAGTTCACTACATCCACATTTCAAAACTTTAATCTTTGCGCAACTGTCAATCATACATATATCTATACATCATCCGACTTTGATCTCTACAACTGAATACGCAAGTAACAAGGTATGGGTTCCAATGCAATAGTTTGTACCTGTTTCGTGTTGTTCTTTTTCAGGTTAATTATAGTAAAAATTAAGGACTGACATTATGTGTGTGTGCATTTATATTTATATATATATATTTAGTAATACCTATTTATATAAATATAAGCGCGCACACTTAGATGTATGTTTAAGAGAGCATCATCAAACACTTGAAACAGTTTAAAAATACAAAAAACCAAATGAGAAGTACTTTTTGATCGAAAAGAAAGATGAAAGATGTCTAAAAAATGTAACAGCTTTACTCGAGCGAGTTGATGACTTGATTTAGATTTGATTTACATATTTTCTGCTTTCGTATTTATAAATATGCCTGATGAGTGAATATTTTTATTAGTATATTTTATGTTACATGAACATGTCTATATATATATATATATATATATATAGGAATATATATAAATAAATTTATATGTGCCTGTTGTTGCTGCTATGTCCTTTTTCAGATCGTTGCTGTTATAGTAATTATTATAATTATTATTGGTGTTGATTTGTGATTGTTTTTTACCAATAGCAACAACAACTACATATTTACATCGCATTTGTTAGTTTTTTTGCATTTTCAAGTACATTTTGCAATTTTTTTTGTTTTACGCTTTTTTTTTCATTTATTAGATAGTTTTTGTGATTTTTTTCTTTTTTCATTTGATTTACTTCGTTCCAGCATTATGTTGGGGATACGGGTCGACAGCTAATTGCTACCTGAGCCCAGGTATAAAACCACAGGTAAATACAGGAATTTCATTTATAATTATAATACAACTCAATTAAAATTTCCTTAAAATGTTTTCTCATATGATGTACACATCTCTCAACACAATTACCACTAAATCGCGAATTTACCAACGTATTTTACTGCTGGGAGACGACTGTCTGTTCTTTTTTCTCGTTATGTTTTTTTTCTTCCATTTCTTTTTGTTTCTTTTCATTTTTTTTCGTTTTTTTTTTTTTGTTGCGTTCGTAATTCCATTTGTTTCATAAGTTGCTTAAAACGATTTACCTAAAAACTAAACACATCTCATTAGTATATATATATATTTATAATTGATTTTAAGGTTTCGGCTACTGCTGCTGCTGCTGCTCCTTCCTCTCTCTCTCTCTCTGTGTCTTTAATTGGGTCCGTTGCGTTTGTTCTCTCTCAGTTGATGTTGACCTCCTGGCTATCGGCGCCATCGACGGCCGTGTTCAGCGGTTGGGTGACATTTGACTTGGCCAGGCAGGAGCGTGCGACGGATTCAAAGAGCCTGCAAAGATCGTGAGAATGTTGTAAGTGAAATCAATCAACTAGCTGCTTAGAGCATTACTTAAAATGACTTACTCTCTATAATTATTTTGTATATTTACATATTTCATTATTATTATTTTTTTTTTTTTTCAAATTTGTAATATTGTAATTTTACTTTCATTTGGTTTTAACTTTACAAATTACAATTATGGTTCAGATTTTTATTATTCTTGCCAGGAATATAATGGGGTGGTAAAGGTGTTGGGCGGGGTGTTGGCACATGCAAAAACAATACTTAAAACTTAAATTCTTGGTCTATATTTAATATTATGCTGCACACTGAATGCTGTTCAAAGGCTCAAATCGCTTAAATACAATCAGACATTCACCAAAATATCTGAAAACAAAACGAACGAATGAAATAATAAATAACCACGCAACTAGTGTAAAACAACAACAAACAGAGTATGTGTGTGTGTGCTAGAGTGTGTGTGTGCGTACTAACAAACTACGACTGAAATTACCAAACTACACAAATATATATACATATATATTTATATATATATATATATACCTATAGAAACATCCAATTTAATAATGTATATATATATATATACATATACACAAAAGCTTACTTGGTAATCTCTGGTGCACAGTGAACGAAATCATGATCCCAGAACTTGTAAATGGGATTCTTGATCAGCTCAATGAATGTGATGAGGAGGCCCCATGGATGCGGGCGATTCACGATCAGGCGCTCGAGCAGCACACGTGTGATTTGCTCTTGGATAGCCTCCGAATTGGCCTCAGCAAACAGATGGAGTACCGCACAGCTGAAGTAGTGCGTGTGACTGTTCGGATAGCGCAACTGATTGGCAATGGCATTGAGGAACAGATAGCGACCCTCGGTGTCCAGATCCACAGCCAAGTTCTGGAAAATATCCATGTGAGCGCTGTGCGCAATGTTCGATGTGTTCGGCACAAAGTTCTTATTTCTGTTGCAAAGATTTTTGATTAATAAAATATATACGTACATATATTTATTGAGCGAAAGAGACTCACCTGATTAGGGCTATGGCCTGGGTGCCCACGTACATGACCAGGGCGTTCATGAGAGTCATGTTGTAGCGTGTGCCCGGCTCACTGGTCACTTGCAGATGGCCGCGCAGCTCCGACAGGAATGTGACGGGGGCACGGGCCTTCAAGTACGAGTCGAGATCCTTTTTGAAGTTGGGCGGCTGGATGTTCATGATGTAGCTGCTGCACACCTTGGGCGCATTGCTGCTATCGGAGAGCATGTCCACCTTTAGATTGGGCGTAAATGGATCGGGCAGACGCATATTGCGTGGAAACGCCGACAGTATAATGTTGCGCATCTGGACGCAATTGGGCGGTATGGTGTCACAGAAACCGAAATGATAGTCGCACAGGAATTCGGGGAAATCGTGCAGCAGGACGAGGAGAACACGCAGCGTGCCCTTGTAGAGCAGCTGGACGGGCTTACCCAGTTCGGTGTTGCGCAAGAATGGTGCGAGATATTTGAAGAGATCCTGCAACAGCTGGGCGTAGAGGGGCCAGCCCTTCTGGCCGGGTATCAGCACCAGAATGCGGCCAAGGAAGACGCGATGTGAGATTAGCTCCAGCCAGGCGAAACAGAAGCCGGGCGCCACAGTCGGACTGAGCAGATGATATGTGTAGGCAAAGGCCGACACGATGCTGTGCATCAGCGGCTCGGGCAGGCCGTCGGCGGAGCACAGCTCCATAAAGAGCATCATGAAGAAGCGATGATAGCCCACCTGCTGGAAGGCAACGCCACGTATCTCGTGATCCTTGAGCAACGTGCCCAGCACAATTCCCAGCACCTTGTTGAGCAGATTAATCTTGGTCGTCGGGTTGCCACCTTCGCCCGAATGTCGCACCAGCATCGCAATCAAATGCACAAACGCATCGACCCATTGGAATATCTTGTTCTTCACCTGATTAATTGGCATGCTCAGCTCGGCAAACATGCGATAGACGACATCCGTGCAGATGTGCGTCGCCTGCCTGAAGAAGCGTGTAATCAAATCGTCCGTCTTCAGTATGCCGTAGGTGTTCATCTTTTGCACAAAGGTACCGAAATTGCGGGCATCGCGTGTCGTCTGCTGATTCTGCAGTGTGTAGAGTGCTACCCAGTCCTTCAGCAGGAATTCTGTCTTCTCTTGCAGACCAGGTGGATCATCCGTGTCGCATGACTATTCAAGTAAATCAAGTAAATCAATATACAGTTGTATAAATCTTCACTAATAACTCTTCACTTACCCTCACATGATGCATGCCGGAGTGAATGTAGTGGGATGCGCCTGCCAGATATCGCTCGCCCGGATTGAACGAACCGTAATCGCTGGTGTTCAGATTGCCTGACCACAGAGTCTCAATTGCATTGACAATGCACTCGGGATACCGCTGACGATGCTGTGTGAGCCGGCCGAGCAGCTCAACGGTGGCCATAAACTCATTGTCGGAGACAATGTTAATTGCCCGATCCTCCATGATGAGACGCTCGAGCAGCGCAATGCCAAACGAGATGGCCACATAGTTGTTGCCATTGTCCATGCAGTCGCGCAGCATGCCATCGAACTGATTAAGATTGACAAAGTGCGATGTGATCAAGGCGCGTGCCGCTTCCACATTGTAGCGCACCTCCTCGCGCAATTCGAAGAAGCATTTGGTCACCGCACGCTCCGTGTTCGGTGCACCGAAGCTGTTGTGCAGCAGGCTGAGGATGCGCAAGTGAATGTCGCGATAGAGTTTCATCTGTTCCATGTGATCCTGTACGTTAATAAGGCCCTCGGTTAAGCCCTCAACGGCCCGTGTTAGCATTATAAATGCCGATTCCTGATCGCGTAGACGCCGTGTGGCCATCAGTGCATTGAGGAGCACGTGCATCTTGTTGGCCTGCAGCTGCAGTGTGGGCACATTGATAGCGGTATTCATGAACGCCTCCATTTTGTTGGCCACCTCGGCATAGACCATCGCGGTATCATCGTTGGCAAACACATTCGGCACCTGGATATCCTGCGGCTTCGGCACAAACAATGCAATATCGCGATCGCTCATCTGCTGGAAGCCGGGAATGCTGCGCGCAAACTCTGAATAGACGGCATACAGTGTGGGCGGCACTGGGCCCACCTTGAGACGCACTGGCTCAGGCAGACGCTCCTGCTGATAGCTCAGGATTTGGGCATCCACAAAACGGCTGCCCTCCTCTCGCGCAATTTTTCTCGTCTCAAAATCAGTCGACAGCCGACGATCGATCTCGAGCGCTGACTTCTCGGCGGATGTCTTCTGGATGAAGGCACAGACGAGCTCCACATTCTCATTGGCCAGTTGTATGGAGGCGGCCTGTATTTCGGACATGCTTGGCACACCAGTCAGCGCGGCCATAAATGCCTTGTGCAGATTCTGACTGATTGCGCGCGCAATCTCATCCTTGCCGGTGATCATGGCCATGCCAGCGGCCAGATTACGCACCATTTGATGGGCGGCGGTGCGCATGCGGTTCTCATCCGCATCCAGGGCGAAATCTTTGCGTATTATCTGCTCAGTGGTGGCGCACGCAATGCGTATACTGCGATCCACAACCGGCTGCAGCCAATCGGTGATTGTGCGCTCGATAGCATTCACGACGATGTGCTTGATCCCCGGATTGGCGTGCAGGAACGGTATGTTGGGGGGCAGCACCAGCTGCTGGGCAATCAATTGGAAATTGTTTACATTCACCTCGACGTAGGAGTAACGTGGCTCCGGCGGTGGCAAAACCACCTGGCTGGGATCGGTTGGCAAATTGGGCGAGGAGACGGAACCAACGGGCGCATTTGCATTGTTATTCATCATTATAGCCTGTGGATCCACCTCAGCGGATGGTGGCGGCGGTGGTGCCTGCTGTTGTTGTTGCTGCTGCTGTTGTTGTTGCTGCTGCTGCTGTTGTTGTTGTTGCTGTTGTTGTACTTGTTGCTGTTGTTGTTGCTGCTGCTGCTGTTGTTGTTGTTGCTGCTGCTGTTGTTGCTGCTGTTGTTGTTGTTGTTGCTGCTGCTGTTGTTGCTGCTGTTGTTGCTGCTGTTGTTGTTGCTGATGTTGCTGCTGCTGTTGGGGTGGTGGCTCCGTCGCCTTTGGCTTTGGCTGCGACATTTGCTGCTCGATGAGCAGAGCACGTGTCGGACACTTCAGATAGATGACCGGCCGGAGCTTCTCTAGCTCCAGATTGAGCGTTTTGCACAGCACTTCAATTTCGAATTTGAGATTGAGCTTGAGATCCGGCTCCTGATGCAGTTCACCCAGCACAAACATAATGGCCATGGTCCAGGGGTTTGGGGATTTAAAGACGCGCGATTTGGCCGATGATTCCAGAATTTTGGCCACAAATGGCACCACAAACAACAGCTCCTGCTGACCCTTGTGATAGGCCTCGGCCAGCAATGATTTGAGGTCCAGGTCCATCTGTAGAATGGGTCGATTGCGACCCAGGGTCATCATGCCCAGCCAATGGCCGAGATTCTTGAGCAAACTGCGATCCGAGAAATTGATGACGCCTTTGTCGGAGCGCAGCAGTACCTTAATATTGCGCAACGTCTCCTTGGTCACATATCGATTGATCTCAATGTTCTTGAGTGCGTCGAGAAAGTTGTAATAGAGCGTATGAAAGTTAAACTCCATGGAGGCGCGTTTGAGTACCAAATACTGCGCCAGCCAGGGCCAATACTCTTTGGTCATGATCTCCTTAATCTCCTCGCATTTCTGTGGTATGTTCAGCTGGCTGAGATTGTTGAATATGAATGCAGTCTTGTCCTGCACGGGTTCCGGCGGCACAGTGACCTTCTCCTCCTGATTGGCCACCAGCAACGTATCAATATTGGTCGCATTCGCAATCGATTTCATGCGCGTAGCATGCGACACAGCAACCGGCGGCTTCTGTACATTCTGTGCTGCGGCCATGTTCCCTGTTTAATCAATTACAATATGGATTCAGTAAAAATTGCATGAGAGTTGAGGGGAATCACTTACCAGGCATTGAATTGGGACGATAGAGCGGTTCCGCTCCGCCCTGGGCGATTACCGATGAGGGTATGGTGTTGCTCAGCCCAATTAGTTTCTGTGGCGGTGGCTCCTGTCCGTGCATGCCGAACTCCACGTATTGGATCAGATGCTGCGGAAATTCGGTAAAGTGCGGTATGGAGCGTATGTGCTCGCAGTACTTGTTGTAGGTGTGCAGACGGGTCTTGAACCGATCCAGGGCCGTCACACCGAAATAGTAGAGCTTGGAGCCCTCCGGTTTGCGCAATGCATCCAGCACGCAGCGCAACGACAATCCCAATGCAACAAATGTAGGCACCAGATTGCGGTCGATGATGCCGCCAAAGAGTTGTGCGGTTATTTGCAGCTCCTTCTCGGGATAATGGGCGAAGAAGCGATACTCCTCGAACAGATTGCGCAGCATGCACAGGAATACCTCCTGTTCGCGGCGATTGGTCGACTCCTTGAAGCGTTGAAGTATGTCGAGCACCTCATCGATTGAGAGCGTCGGATTCGGTTGATGATTGTAGATGCGCTGGAAGTATGAGTTCGCCTCATCCTCCACCTCCTTAGAGACGGGCATCTGTAGATCGGTCATTACCGGATTGTTCGGATTTGGCGGCGTTGGCGTCGGTTGCGGCCCAGCTGGCAGCATTCGGCCGAGATTACCCACATTCGGTGGCGGTGGCGCTGGGATTTGTATTGGAATGGGCGGATAGGGGTTGGCGCCGGGATTCATTAAACGCGACGGAGATGCTGGAGTAGAAACCAAGTTGTCTGTAGCCGTTCATAAAGATAGGTAGTATAAATGTAAAGCCAAATTACAAACATGCAGCACCACACACAAACCTCCATCCACCAAATCAAACAAAAACAAAAAACAAAAGAATGAGTTTTCTAGTCGAAAGTGCTCGACTGGGAGGATATACCCTATACCCAGGGTTTAACTGTTGGTAAATATGAATGCAAGAATTTATACCGTGTTTTTGAAGCGATCTTAATGAAATGTTTACAGATGATCAATTTTGATTTAAAGCAAATTCACAGAAATAAAAAGACAGACAGACATAAATGTTGTATTTTCGGAAACAAATAGTTATAGTTATATTGAAAGCAGAAAGCAGCAAGCAAACACAAAGAGGCGATGTGGGCAGAGAATCCCTTAGAGAATATTAAAAATATCTCTAGTGGACACCACTTGGTTCCCATACTTATATACTTACTCAGCATGTTGCCAAAGTTGAAGGCGCCGTTAGGGCCGCCCAAATTGAGGCCAGCCAGATTGTTGGACATGTTGGTCAGCGGATCCATGCCGCCCGGTCCAAACATTTGCTGTGCGTTCAGGTTGCCTGAGAACGGTTGTTGCGGTTGCGGCGGTGGTGGCACCGAGCCGGGCACAATGCCCGGCCCCGGCAAATCCATGCCACGATGGCCACGCAAAATGCTCGGCGGTGGTGGTACAAGTCCCTGCGGACCGCCCGCCTGCTGCTGCTGTTGTTGCTGCTGCTGCTGTTGTTGTTGTTGTTGAGCAGCGCGCGCCTTGTTGGCCATGATGGTCACATTGGCGGCCATTTGCATAATCATTTCGACAATTTCGGGCTGCATGCAGTTGTTAATGCACGCCTGTAGGCAACTGATCATTGTGGTCACGGTCTCGGGCAGTAGCTGTGCCTGCTTGGGCGGCAGCTGATCCTCGGGCAGCTTGGCGTTGGTCACCTGCGGACAGCGGCGCTGCAGCACCTTGATCATGGCCTGCATGAATGGTTCGCCATGGTCGCGTATCTTATCGCTCAGCCATTTCTCCAGTTTCAAGTACTCGCGTCGCGAGGCCAAACAGGCCAGATCGATGATGAACAGAAAGGAGCGCGCATTGAGCAGCGTGGAGAGGGCTTTCAAATCTTGGGCCAAGTCCAGGATTCGTGAGAGTTTAACCTGATCGAATTCGCTGCCACGCAAATACCATTCGGACATCGCGTTCATTATGATCGGCCGCAATTGTAAGTTAGTGGAGCTCCAGGCGCTGGCCAGAATCACATTCGAATTGGGATGATTGCCCAGGAACGTGGGCACAAGCTGATTGAAGAGATCCTGGCGAAGTGGCGTTAATGACGCATTTATTTGCAACAGGGCCAGAAACAGCACATCCGGACAGTTTTGCGCCGGGAACTTGAAGAGCTCGTGCACCTGACTAAAGTAGCCCTTGTCCGCTATCGAAAGAAGCACCTCAACCAGATGTAGGGACTTCCAGGCAGCAATCTCCTTATTCTCAGCATCGGGCGGAGTTTTCAGCACATCCAGCCCCGGCTGACTGAAGACATAATCGGCAAATGAGAAAAGATCGGGATTCTTCAGCATGGTTGTTATCAGCGACAATTGACCCTCCGTGTTCGCCCAGTGGCGGTAAATGCATTCCGGTTGCGGAAACAGATTTGACTGTGTGGCCAATCGCAGAATGGTCAGCAGTAGATCTAAGCCGATGCGATCCTTGAGCACAAACTCTGGATGATCGAGTTCTGTAAGTATAATTTTATGGAAAATATAATATATCACTACGGCCACTAAGCGTAGACCCGATAATTTTTGAAATGGTTCGTTTTTAAAAGCCAATTCAAATGATTCTCGAATTCATAAAAAAAATTTAATTTAGCCAACTTAAGTAAAAAAAAAAAGGAAATCAACAAATTACGACTAGAACCCTAAACAAAACTACTATTAAATAACAAAAAATAGCAAATGAAACACTTTTGTCAATCAAGTCAAAGATTGTTCGATTAGAAAATAGCCTGTAAGCAAGTCTGTTCTTTACATATGCATATTTGATTATATACTTTTCAACTATTCAATGGTTAAGACATACCCATGCAGACATCCTTCCAATTGAGCTGTGGCACCAGCTCCTTGAGCGCCTGCACGAACACGTCTGGCTTCCATGTTTGTGTCGCTTCCGTCGTTTCCTTTTTGTCCTTCTTCTCGCTGGCGACGCTGCTGGATTCGCTGTTGCCATCGTTATTGTTATTGCTGGTGTTCTGCTGCGCCGACTGGGACGCGGAGGAACTGCTGCTGCCACCTGCACCGGCTTGCTGTCCCTGGCCCGGCCAGAAATTGGCTGGTGTCGGTAGATTTACATTGCAATCAAGCAGCGACGAGTGGCGCCGGCACATGAGTCCAACGATTTTGGCAACATCTTTTGGCTGCAATTCCCGGGAGCCGCTGCCGCAACACAACTGATTCTTGCACTCTTCAATGCTCGATGTAAATTCATAACCGATTTCAAGGATTAAATTAATCCAAGATGTGTCCATAATATTATTTTTGCCCTGCAAAATACCACAATACAAATTCAATTATAAAGCTGGAATGCGAAAGAGAAGCGAGCAATGATGGGTGTTAAGCACACACCTGATTTGTAAATATTATCTCGCATAAATGGTCATAGATATCCTCAATGCCAACTTCATTCAGATTATCTGCATTTGAGCTGCTCCAGTTGCTGGTGTTCGAATTCGTCGTTTCCTCCTCTGCATCAGTTTCGTTGGATTTGGCTGCCGTTGTCGTCGTTGCGCCCCGATATAATAACGGCGCTAGAACCAATGGCACCAACTCTCGTGGAAACTCCTCGCGTAACTTGTCTAAGAACTGCTTTTCCAGCTGTGGCGTTACGTACTCGCTCAAACAGCACAGCAAATACTGTAATAAGTCAAACGAGATATCGTGTAAGCCGCTGGCAGCAGCTGCTGTGGCAGCGTTCTGGCCCAAATACGAATTTAGCAGCTCGGGCAAGGAGTTTCGTAGACTATCCCTGGCGCTCTGTCGGAGTTCGGGATGAGAACTGTGGGTCACCGCTAGCGCAAAGATGCACTCGCAAAGTTTGTTAATGCCGGTATGCTTGGCTACCTGTCCAATGAGCTCGGAAAGACCAATGGGCTTCAGACTCTGTAAGAAGTACAGCAGCAGCAAATGCTTAGTTTATTACTGTGGTTATCTATTTGTAGATGCGAACGAACCTTTTGTTTTGCAAAGTGCTGATCGAAGGCAATACAAATGTTGGTCACAAACGAGGAGCACTGCAATTGGCGCTGCAAATGGGCGCCCAGGAGCTTCGCCTGCAGCTGCGAGTTGACGTTTGGTGTCGGATCGTTCAAGTTGAGTACCGTGAACAGATAGCGCAAGCAGCTGCGATCCGCGTCGACGCCGTAATCTTGGATGAGCTGCAAACAAAATTCACACAGAGAAGAGAAGAGAAAAGAGAAAAGAAGAGAAGAGCAGAGTTGATGGTGATTAATATACAGAGTTGCACTGACGATTACCTGAGCATGTTGCCGTGCCCGGGCAACAGAAGTTCGAGATCGATAACTCATGAGCAATTCTTACAAAAAATGGTCAAAACACAATTATTATCTGATTAATAATAAATGCACCTAATTGTGTTTAGTATTATGTTCTTTTTCTTCTATTTTCATTGCACACTTTAAAATTTTGACAACATACATAGAGAAATTAGGTGCATAGCCAGCCAGTTTCACACCGATCAACAAAATACAAAATACCCAAATAACAAATTCTAGAAAAGCAGCCTTTAAAATACTTACAAACTGAACGAAGTGTACGCAGAAGCGAGACAACAACAGCTGTAACCGCGCAGCTGCTTCACAACAAATATGCAAAACGAAGAGAAGAAAAAAAGAAAAAGTGACATACAAAGTGCTACTCCTCGCTCAATTTGGGATTTTTAGGCCTACAAACACCGCAATGGGGTGAGGGGCAAGAAGGTAACAGAAGGGATTTATGGCAATGTATTGATATTGTGGGGCAGACGAGGAAAATGTATACATGCAAAACAAATATGAAAGGGAATAACACAATTTCATTGCTGCTACTGTTGCTGCTTACCACAATCCGAGCTTATACAATGTTTTTTTTATTTTTATATGAATTTGGCAATTTATTGCGCACACAAAAAAAACTTATGTATAGACAGTAAAAGTCCATACACTGAGAAACTGAAGGGCTGGCGGCAGCGCAGCTGGCAGAAAAATTTGTACGCGTTTCGCTTTTTCTTGTATGTTTTTTTGCACAATTTCACAGAAAATTTAACACTAAGCCGCATACAAGAGCGGCATGCACTGTTTATATTTGGTAATAAGGCTAGTATTGTACATTCTAAATAACTAGCAACTTAACAAAAAAAAGGTAATTTTTACAAGAAACTCGCGCAACGCAGTGAAATTTTCTGCTTTTACACAAACTGTAATGGCGTCGGCAAAAATGCATGTGTGAGCGAAATGGCAGTATAGCCGCTGTGTGCGATTAAGTTGGCAGCACTGACAGCACTTACGATATGTGCACACTTTGCCAACACTCGTTTACTGTTTCAATGCTATTGCAATTGCTGCTAATTTTTCTTGTTGTTGGTGTTATTATTATTTGGTTATGTATTTGAAACAAGGTTAAATGTTAAAACGTACCTGCTTTATTTGTTCGCTGTTCTCATTAAAATTTCGTTTGTTCACGTGTTTGACCAAATTTCGTATCTGCGTTAGCGGTGTTTTTAATTGGTTCTCAACGTTCATAATTCTACGTATCAAATCGTTGATAGATGTTCGGTGAGCTTTTTCTTTTCTATTTTCTTTTCTTTTGTGTTGTTTTTGTATTGGCCGCTCTGCGTTTCGTTGTCTCTGACGAACTGAGCGCTAAATTGTGTGCTTGTGGTGGGTGGCGGTGAAGGTGTTGATAACGCCAAAAATTAGTCGGAAATACTTTTCATACGTATTTACCAATACCGATCGAATTGTCTTTGTGTTGGTGCTTGACGTATTTGTTGCTCTCTTGCGTCTTCTTCTTGCTCCCGAAGACGTAAACGTAAACTGTGCTGCAAATTTCTTTTCCAATTTGCGGCGCAAATTATTATTTAGTATATGTTTTTTCTGCTGTCTTTTTTATTATTTTTGTTTTCAATGTTTTCGTTTGCTATTTCATGGCACTTGGCTGAGGCCCCCCCTTCGTAGGGGCCAGCAGCAACTCTACATTGCTGGCATCTATTTTAACAACAACAAAATTGTACAAGTCATTATTGGCTAGCTGTTGCTGCGACTGACTATTTATTTGGTTAACTTTTACCCCGTCCAAAATTTTTTAACCAGCACCAGCACACACGTAATGGAAATGAATGAATCGCACGTACGCACACAGACAGCAACACACACACAGATGCACTACTCAAAGCACAAAGAAATTTCTTTTGCACGTTTTATCCAAGGGTTTTTTGGAAGAAAATAAACTGAGAGGTTCTGTGCACTGTACAAGTTTGTTTATTTTTGCGGAAAATTGTGTTGCTTCAACGCTTCATTTTGATTAGGTTAATCGCTATTCGATCGCTTTAATTTTGGTTCGTGTCTGTTTCACAATTAGAGATGTACAAGAGACGTCGTTGCAATGTTATCATCGATGTGCAGATTCACGATATCAATAGTGTTGGCAAACGTTGAACATGTTCAAACAGCTGTTGAATGTGTTTAATTAATGAATAAATACTGTTATTTTATTTATTGCAGATACTCGATATTTAAACTGGATAACATATGCAATTTATGTAAATAACTGCTGATCCTTGCTGTGCTATTAATAGTTGCTGAAGTGTGTTTACGTTCGATGCCCCAATAAGCCATCATGCAGTCTGCACGTGCATCGCGGTTGTACAGCATACGAAAGGTACGTAACAAGCACGTACTTTAGTTAAATTAGCCAATCAAGTTAAATGTGTGCAGCGCGTAGTCCAATCACAAGTGCATTATTTAAAAAAAATGTGGTCACGTGGAGAGTCAGCGCCTCCAGACGGCTAAAAAAGTTCTCCACATCACGCTATCTGAGCACCAGCAGTCGAACCGACATCGATACTGGGGGAGCAGCCGTTACGAACCATGCTCTTATCAATCCAAAAACAGTGAGTGATTTCCAAGAGCTCTACGAAGCAACAAAAAAGAAATTTCAATGTAAGCCTTTGCCAATCAATACAGGCACAGTATATAGCTAAAACCAAATAATAAATATCAACAACAAGAACATCAAAAAACTAAAACTATTTTTAGCTGGGCTAAATCGTTAAAGCTCCCCAAATATTATGTGATTATTCTGTTTGTTTCAGCCAAAAAGCTGCCAGTCGATGTGCATCCAGATGCCGTATTTGCGTGCAATGAACTCGACCTCAGCGAGGTGCAGGTCTATGGCTTCGACTACGATTACACGCTGGCCTGCTACAAGCCCATATTGGAGGATTTACTCTACAATTTGGCGCGTGAAATGCTCGTTAGGCGCTTTCGATATCCCGAAGCAATTCTCGATCTCGAATATGAGCCAAACTTTGCAGTGCGCGGATTGCATTATGATGTGGAGAAGGGGCTGCTGGTGAAGCTCGACTCATTTCTGCAGCTGCAGCTGGGATCCGTTTATCGTGGACGCACCAAAGTGGGCGAAGAGGAGGTGCTCAATCTGTACCACAATCGTCTGTTGCCCATTGCGTATGTGGAGGGCCCAAATAGTGGCCACAGGGTATGCACTTCTGATCCCTACAGAAATCCCTTTGCTAATTATCTCTCTGCCAATCTTAGCACAATACAAACTCGAAAATGGTGCAGCTGGCCGATCTGTTCTCGGTGCCCGAAATGTGCTTGCTGTGCAATGTTATCGAATACTTTGAACGCAATCGAATCGATTATAATCCAGAGATTGTGTTCCACGACACTCGCACCGCGATGGGCTCCTGTCATCCCATAATGCATGCCACCGTTATGAAGAATACGGAAATGTACATTCAACGCAATTCGAAACTGGTGGAATATTTTAAGAAGCTGCAGCAGGCGGGCAAGAATCTCTTTCTGGTGACCAACAGTCCCTTCTCATTTGTGTAAGTGCTGCTCGCACCAATATGATCTGTGATCCCTAATTAATATCCAATAATTCATTAGCAATTGCGGCATGACTTATCTGGTGGGCGAAAATTGGCGAGATTTCTTCGATGTGGTCATTGTGCAGGCACGCAAACCTAAATTCTTTACCGATGAATCTCGCCCAATAAGGCTGTATGATGAGAAAACCAGATCGCATCTGTGGGATCGTGTTTTCAAGCTGGAAAAAGGCAAAATCTATTATGAGGTAAGGCTAAGATATTGTTTAACATGACAACGTATGAAATTAAGTACAGTGATCGCTAGCTAAATAGAATTTCAAGACAATCCATTTGTAAAACGTTATTTTCCATGGGTAGAGCAATTTGAATATTTTATTTTTACTTTAGTTGCAAGCGATCACTTTGCCACGAAATGGTGTTACTAATTAAAAAGCTGTGCAAATGTTCTACATAATTTATAGTTATACTAACAGCTAGCAAATCAAACATTAATCTAATTCATTTCTTAATGCTCTGCAGGGCTCTGTGCGACAGCTGCAGGAGCTGAAGGGCTGGCGTGGACACTCGGTGCTCTATTTTGGCGATCATCCCTACAGCGACCTGGCGGATGTGACCCTGAAGCACAGCTGGCGAACAGGCGCCATAATCAGCGAACTGGCTGTGCGTAAAAGCTAAAATAAAATCTCGATCTCGAATTATATTAACTAACTGTAATTTCAGCATGAAATCAAGACATTAAATCGTAAGGATTTTAAGACAAGCGCCAATTGGCTGCAAATGCTGACACAGCTGATCGAGGACACTCAGGATGATGATAGCGAGGCGGCTCAGCTGAACCTGCGTGTTTGGATGGATGAGCGTGATCACTTGCGGTATGCGAAAGTATTTTAAACAAGCTCAACAGCTAATAAACTAAATTAAATCTAAATTGACTACAGCAACAAAACAAAAAACGTGTTCAACGAACAGTTTGGCAGCGTTTTTCGCACGTATCACAATCCCACGTATTTCTCGAGAAGATTGTTCCGCTTCGCTGATATCTACACCAGTGACATTACGAATTTACTAAAGTTCTCCACGTCGCACACGTTCTATCCACGACGCGGGGTCATGCCGCACGAATATGCCTCACATTTCATTTAAACCAAAGACATTTCTCCTTCACTCTCTATATATCTTCGACCGGTAGCTAGTAGATGAATCTATGTAGTTTTAGTTCAAAAAGTGCCAGTGTTTCTAGTTGTTTAGCTTAAATCTTATAGAATTCATATATAGATATATAGAGTATGATTGTTAATCGAATTTGCATAGCTGCTCAATAAAATCGTTATAATAGTTCACAAATATCAATTTTGTCTCGCTAGGCAAGTTGTTGAGAGCTGCTCGTAACGCATTCAATTGGGCCACGCTGCATTTGTGCTTGCCCCAGGCAATGAGATCAAAAAGATGCGTCAGCTTGGTCACATACTCGAGGGAGTTGATGCCAACCTGCGCCGCTGTGCCCGCCAGCTGGAAGTTAATGATGCGCGCCAGCTGATCATAATCCAAATCATCCAATGTGACGCCTTCTGTGGAGTGTGTTTAACAACAATGTTATTTATCTAAACGGGATTACACACAGTATTCACTAACCTTCCTTGGCTGCAAAGCAGGCCACAATCAGCTCCTTGGCCAGACTCATTTTTAAGCTATGATAGTCCAGCAGCCAGTTGTTGAGCTTGTCAAAGGCTTTGTACAAATCACGTCGCGCCTCCGGATCATGACATTGTCCAGTAGCGCCAGAAACTTATCGTACCAAGTTGTCAATTGTGGCGTTTGGCATGCGCTGCAGCAGATGCTACCATTCCCGTTTGGATGCAGCCACCAGCTGAGACTGCTTTGGTTGGGCACAAAACTCTTTCCACATTGCGTTCTCTCGCAGCGATAGCGGTGAAATTTCAACTATATAATATAAACGAAGTTTTTATCAACGATTTACATACCAAATAGTCGCTCGAATATTGGAACACTTCACATATAATAATAATCAAAAATTAAATGAAAATTATGATGCTTTGTTATTGATTCCATAATCTTTATGGAGCTCTACGAACTTGCTTTTTGAAAACAACATAAGGTAAACAAAAAATTCAAAATTCTTTAAGTTCGACTTTGTGACATTATCAGTAAAATAAATTATGATGCTATGTTTTTGATTCTACTCTAATCTAAACAGCCACATCTTTATAGAGCTGCTTATTTTTGAAAACAAGATAAGGCATACAAAGAATTCAGGTTTCTGCAAGTTTACCACTGTAAAAACCAACTATAACGCACATAATCCTGATCCGGCTGTGCACGCAAGCACTTATCGCAGCAGCAAGTAAATTTATAAATGCTCTCCAATTGTTGCCGCCGCTGTGCACACATCGAGATCCTGTAGTCCAGTGTGTAACAATTGTAGATCTCCTCGCCTGCTGCGATTGGCCGGGCTGCAAGATTGCTGACCGCACAGCCATCGAACCGGGTGCGAATGGAGGGCGCGCATGCGTGATTGCACAGACTCAGGTATGGCAGATTAATGGCTGTGTGCAGTGTCGACTGTGCAAACTTATGCAAGCAGCCGCGTCTCAAGTGATGGGGTCCTTGCCAGAGTGCAGGCTGGAGCAGTGGGAACTCATTGGCGGGAAGCGAGCAGAGAGAGATGGCATCGCCCACATGGGCGTTGACAAGCAGCTGACCAGCGCTGCGCAGAATTAAGGCAGCAACAATCAAATGCCAATCCTCAAGAGACGCAGTGCTGCTGCTCGATAACTGGTCGTAGAAATGCGTGCATTTCAACAGATAAACTTGCAATAAGTTGGCGCAGAGCGAATGATAAACGAGCTCTGCTGGGGGAAACTTATCCAGATGCGTCAACATGCCCATGCTCTGCTGAGATTGCGGAGCAGCCGAACAGTTCTCATCGGTAGCAGCCATTTGCATTAGGCGATGCCACAATTCTTGGGCATTCGAGGCGCTTTTTAGCTGTGGTAGCCAATCCGGCAGATAGGTGAGGAGCAAACGCATGGCTAGATGCGATACGCCCAGCATTTTCAGCAGATCTGTTCGATAGGCCGCACACTCGTAGCTGTGAATGCGCTTATGCAGGTCACGACAGCGGCGGGAGCAATAAACCACCCGCTGATGACATTGTGGACAGGGTATGGGTGCACACAGTAGGCTGGCGGCGCACTTCTCACAGATCAGTCGCTGCTCAATGGGTACAAAGCAATCGGCCTGCTCCGTGAATATGATGTCGCCTTCATTTAGTTGCCTCGTAGCAATCATGTGCCGTCCTCTGCTCCCGGAATCCATTGAGCTGTAAGAAGAAATATATTCAACTACCGATTTGTGGTATTTGATTGGTATTTGCTATATTCTCTTACATTTTGTGTGTCCTTCCAACGAATTTCTGCATTTCTTGTGGCGGCTCCACTTTTTGACTGCCTTGCAGCCTCTTCAGTTGCTGGTGCAATTGCTCCAATTGCTGACAATAGTTGGGATTTAGCTGTAGTTGCTCCAAACAAGCCACATGTTCGCCCATCTTTTTCGCATTGCCCAGCTTCCAGGCGCAGTGGGCCTGCCGCATTATCAGCTTGTGCTGCAGTTTCTTGGGATAGCCGAACTCCAGGGCACAGACGCAGTCATCGTAGGCCTGCTCGTAGTAGCCGTAATCCTGTAGCGCCATTCCACGATTGGCGAAACTTAAACATAATTCATCGAAGGCAGTTTCCGCTTCCAGAATAGCTT
The DNA here is from genome assembly GCA_035043505.1 of Drosophila setosimentum. Taxonomy (NCBI): domain Eukaryota; kingdom Metazoa; phylum Arthropoda; class Insecta; order Diptera; family Drosophilidae; genus Drosophila; species Drosophila setosimentum. Next base: position 19,743,767 of record JAWNMY010000003.1, read on the forward strand.
GGGTGTACAGGCGACAGGCGCTGAGCAAACATTCTGCCTGGTCAGCATTGTTTTTACTTGATTTTGTTTTGTACACTCGGTTTCCCTGTTCCCGTAAGGAACGCGAACGTTCTGCACAATTTTGTCTATCATGTGGCTGTTCCAAATCCTCCAGCAATTGTGTCGACAGTCGGTTGACGCGTTGACGCTTATACGCCGGTAGAGCATGTATCACCTTAATAGTTTCCAATTCATTTTGATATGTGCCATCGTATGTAATCAATTCACCTTGTTCTGAGAATATTTCTGCTAAACGATTCATTTGTTTTTCTCTCAAATGTTGCAGGTGGACAATCAGCTGATGCAAACATCTGTTCAACTTCCAAAAAAAATATCGAAGTCGATGAACATAATCATCTCCGCTCTGTTATCGTCATTTTTATTTACATTTGCGCCAAATTAATTTAAACCAGCTGTTTGGAAGTTATGTGATACTTGAAGACAAAGAAAGAGAGAGGGAGAACTACCACAACTATCGATAACAAATAGCAGTGCTCTGTTATAGGTATATTATTGATCTTTTATCGGATGGCAAAAGATAAACTTAAAACTGAAAGTTAATCACAATCAAAATTAAATATATTAGCAATTACAATGGATTTGCAACAATTGGAAGAAGAAGCACGACAGGCAGCGCTCAAGGATATACAGAACATGCTGCAGCGGCCAGGGCAGCTGGAGAAGGTGGAGCAATACCGCCATCGCATTGCAAGGAAAAAAGCATCCGTGGAGGCGTTACTGAAGACCGGTATGCAGAACCAGCTGGAGGGTGTTCGTGTTGGCCTGAAGCAGTTGGAGACATGCATGCAGGATGTGCGCGAAGTGCGTCGCCGCATGGTCGAAGTGGAGCGCCTGCTCGAAGGCGTGCCCGAAGTCTACGATGCCCTGGAAGTGGTGCGCGAGGAGAACACAAAGCACTCTCAGTACGCGACGGCGATGGAGAACCTCAAGCACATCTTCAATGTGGATGCGAGTGTGCAGAAGACGATGGCGCTCATTGACGAGGACAAACTGTTGAATGCGCATCAGTGCCTGGCGGATCTGGAAAATTCACGCGACGATCTGCTCTACGAGCTGCACAAGCAGCCCAAGCAGCACGCCTCCGATAAGATTACGCTCAAGCGTCATTTTGAGAAGGTCGATCAGGTGTCGCAGGCGTTGGAGAAGAAACTGCGTCTCATAATCAGCCGCACGCTTAATACGGTGCGCAAGAAGCCAACGGTAATTGTGACCGCATTGCGCATCATCGAGCGCGAGGAGAAGAACGATCAGTTTGCCCTGCAGCAGCAGAAAGTCACCAATTTCCTGCCACCCGGTCGGCCAAAGGCGTGGCGCAAAATGATTATGGATGTGCTGCAGGCAGCTGTCGTCACACGCATCGAGGGCTCCAAGCTGGAGGAGCGTGTGGACAATAAGCTGTGGCTGGTGCGTGACTTGGAGATACTGCGTCAGATCATTCTGGAGGATTTGCGTGTGGTCAAGTCACTGTGCGTGCCCTGCTTTCCACCACACTATGATATATTCAATGAGTATGTCAAGTTTTATCATGATGGCCTTTCGAGCTATGTGAGTATATATCCTGATATATTGTAGCATCTTTGAACTGCAATTAATCGCATTATTTGCAGCTGGACAACATTGTAAAGTCGGGGCTGCAGGGCAATGAGTATGTCTCAATGCTGGCCTGGGTGATGCACACATATCCAGGCGCTGATCTCATGTCGCATGCGGATCTCAATGTGGATGTGCTAAAGTTGGCGCATCCGCTGCTGCATCCGGAGCACTTGAAGTCGCTGGAGGATGAATATCTGCAGAACATGGAGCGCAACTATCAGGATTGGATGAAGAAGACCGTCGATTCGGAGAAACAGGAATGGTACTCAGAAATGCTGCCCGATCAACGGGATCATTATTACAATAGTGCCGGGCCCGTCATTATATTCGAGATGATTGACCAGCATCTGCAAGTGACGAATACGATACACCAGGAGCTAACATTCAAGGCGCTCGTCCTGAGTATTCAACAGGTGGAGCTCTTTGGCCAGACGTATCTGAAGAATGTCATCGAATTGAAGGAGCATCATTTTCGAAATCGCGATCAGATCAAATATTTTACACACTATATCATTACGATTGTGAACAATAGCCAGAATGTTGTGGAAATGGCCCAGCAGATGAAGCATCTCTTCTGGCCCAAATCTCGCACTGAACACTACGAGGACTTTGAGAAGCTGCTGGCAACGTTTCAGCGCATTCGAGCGCATGCCGCCAACTATTTGCTGGAGGAGGCTTTCCTAGATATGGAGTGCCATTTCAATGATCTGTTCACTATCAAGTGGCTGGGCAGCAGCATTGCCGTGGACACAATTTGCGTGACACTCGATGATTACTTCCAGGACTATAATCATCTGCTGCCCGCCAACTTCGAGATGGTTATCAATGAGGCACAGAAACTTTTGGCCAAACGTTACATTCGCGCCCTGCTCTCCAAGCGACTGTCGAAGACACGCAGCGAGTGTGATGCAATCACGCGCAAAATTAACCAGGAGGCGAAGCGCATTAAACAGTTTTTTGAGAAAATTGCGCCAAAGATTTCACTTAGCGATTCTCCGCTGGATTTGATAACGACGCTATCTGCTCTAATTATTGCGGATATTGAATTGCTTGCCTTGGATTTGCATACGCTGCTGGGCAGCTATCCATCACTCACCGAGGATCATTTGGTGCGACTATTCTACATACGCAACGATGTTAAGGCGGCCGAGGTGCGCGAGAAGGTGCAGGATGCCATGAAGTCCAAGAAGTCCATGGTCAGCATTGCCAAACAGGATTGCATCTTCAAAGAGATCGTATTCAGTGATAAACTTTGGTAGAGCAACGAAAAAAACTAGTTACTAAGCATACTTATACTACTTATTCTACACACACGGTGATCGCTCGCTAAATGGAATGATAGTTTCCAAAAATGCATGCTAATTCGCTAAATGTATTATATAATGTGCACTTTTTTAAAATAAACTTATATCTCAAGATTAAGTTCCTAAAGTTATTAGATTCAATGTGTCTTAGGCATTTAAATACTATTGTGATTTTCCAAATTTTCTGAAAAAATAATGGGGACTTACATACCCTAAACCCATTGTTTTAGTTTTTAAGTTTACTCCATTTTATCGATAACTTCCGCTGGTTCGGAAATATTGATAAATATCGTTTTTCGATGGAAATAATAGACACAATTTTTAAAAATCAGTTCTATTCAAGAATTGCATTCAAAGTTGGAAATTCGAAATTCATGTTAAAATTATACCATCAAAAGTATATATATCCTCGAAAAATGGTCTTTGGGACGATTAAAATCTTTCCAAGGCCATGTTTTGTCAAAAGTGAACCGACTTCTTATTGCTTTAACGATGGAAAAACATCTGAATCAATAATGTTCGAGTTTTTGGTTATTAATAAAAGTCCGTCTCATTCTCTACTATGTTGAAAATTGAACTATATCAGTAGACATTAATTCGTGCTTGAACAAGTTTGACAAATGTGAGAGTCTACCATAAACTGGTCAGGAAAGGATTTCGGATTGTCAGATTAAAAAACGTCCACCAACAATTGTAACTTTCTTATTGATTTGGCTTTTTCAAATATTTCCAGAGGGAAATTAGCGCTAGGATCTTTGAGACGGTTAATAGTTACCACAATGGGATCTTTATTAGTACTGAGATTAGTGTAAATTGACTTTGCGTACATGTATTGTTTATATAAAAAAATCGTAATATTATATATTTGAAAGCCCCTAACCGTGTTAAAAATGAATATATAATTAAGTAATGTGTTTCTTCTGTAGCAGTGCCATAAGAACAGAGCACTGCACATCTTTTTACATTTGGGTGTGCAAAACAATAAAACTATATAATGAACAGCTGGGTTCAGGGTATATCGTAGCGAGCTCACTTCACTACATCATTCTTACTTGTTATATTCTTTATTTTGTAATAAAAAAGTCTAAGTAATTTTGAAAGATATTTTGAATGCATTAGATTAGATTAAATTATTCAACATAATGTTTAAATTGAACTACTGTTCAATTACAGTTGCTAAGCGACAACTATGTTTACATACTTTTAAGGCCATTTAACATTCAACACCAACTCCCAGAAGAGCAACAATTCGTTTACCGTTCCATTCGTCGTCGGTCAGCTGTTTTGCACTCTTTGGCGCGCTTTCGCTCGAAGCTTTTTCGCAGCGAAAGCTCCCAGCCTTTGCAGACCAGTAGCAGTGGAGCTCACGGTTTGGGAGGGAGGGTGTAGGGGAGAAAGCGTGGTACGCCAGTGGGCACAGCATAAGTACAGTGGAGCAGCACGTTTCCATATGATTTTCAGTTTTGTTTGTGTCTTTCTCAACAGTGGATGGCGGCCGCACCATTTTCTCAATATTTATTTATGTTTGTGGTGCAGTAAATTTCAAACATATTCAAGCATTTTCAAGCATAACAATAAATAATATACAAAGTACATTAAATAATATTTAAGTGCAATATATATAACAATAACTTGAGCTATTTTCGGTGAGTTTGAAGGGGAGTGGAGTTAAGTAAGCTTTAAGTCGCTACATAAATACAAACATACGCATCCATGTATATATTTATGTATGTATGTATGTATGTATGCATATATGTATGTATATATGTTATGTTGTGTTTTGTTGTAATATTGTGCATTTGTAAGTGAACCTTGAAAATATTTTTTGATATTGTTTTTTGTCATTTTTATCAAATTTATATAAAATCAATGTTAGGCTCTTTTTCTCGATTTCTTGCCACAGAGGCCAAGTGTTTGAATGTTTGTGTGTGCGAGTGAGTGAAGTGAGCATGAATTGTATAAGCGGCGAATGAATTTTGTGCTGCTGGGGTTGCTAACTAGAAAAGTGACTGGTGGTCCATACTGGTCGCTCGGTCGCTCGGTCGGTCAGGTGAAGGCAAAACAAATTTTTATTCTGCTATGTGCTGTGTTCACCCATTGAACATCAACTCGATGCGCTATTAATAAATATATGCTGTAAATGCTCTCTCTGCGTATGTGTGTGTGTGTGTGTGTGTGCGGCAGTGTCACAATGTGCCCTCTCTCTGTCATTCTCACGCAAAGTAAGTCTTATCAGCAAATTGGGCTTCCCGCGCGCCTTTTTTTTGCTTATCAGAATTTAAGCATTCACCGTTTTTTTTTTCACCTGCATTTCAAGAGTAATTTGGGTAGTCTCGAGTGTATTTGCTTTTCTGTTAGTGATCATAGCAAAAACAGCAAATTAACAGACGACCAGTCGCATTTTGCCGGCACACGTGTGTCTTACAGCAGATAACCACCCCCAGCCCCAACCACCACACTCTTAACCCACCACCACAAAATGCATATACAAAACAGACATATACAGTTGCAGTTTTGCCGGCTTTTCATGTGAAATTCTAAGCGTTGGGTATTTTAGTTCTAAGTGGCTTTTTAGCCATTTTCTACTTTATTTCATTAATAATTATAGTCATCGGAAATTCTATTTGGAAAATAAATTCAAATAAAACAAATTTGAAAAGACTTAAATATTCAGAGAATTATTGAGAATTGTAGACAATTAAGTCCAATAATATGCAAAACAATATAATCAAATGTTTTGCTTTTGATTAACAAATTTTAAGCAGAAAATGTGTTTACCAATATTACATCAAATAACATACATAAATGCCAAATTAATTATTCTAAAATTTAATTTTCTTTTTAAAATGCTGAAAATAATGAATGAATATCATAAAATTGTGGCTTAAAATGAGTAATTATGCAGTTTTAACAATAGAATGGCAGGTAAAAATAAATTTATACCGGATTGACGCCATTTCAAAAAGTTATAAAAAAAAGTAAAGATTTAGTTGCATTTAGTTGCAGTCAAACCTATTATATATGTAGTTATTCTCTTCTGAAATTGCAGTAGTCGTAAGTTGATTGTTAGACTCAACGTTGAATTCGTTCTGTCTTGCAGTTGTGGAGGATTCGATTGGTTGCGATATGAGCAAATTGCATCGGGATCACAAGATCGTCATCATCGGCGCCGGAGCATCGGGAATTGCGTGTGCCACCAAACTGTTGGAATATGGTTTCCAGAATGTGCTCGTTGTTGAGGCAGAGTCACGGTTAGGCGGACGAATACACACGATACCCTTTGGAGATAATGTCATCGATCTGGGTGCACAGTGGTGCCACGGGGAGCAGGATAACATTGTGCATGATCTGGCCAGCAAGCATGGCCTGCTGGAGTCTACGGGCCCCGTCTATGAGAACTATCAGTGTGTCCGCAGCAATCGTGAGGTGCTCCCGGAAAGTGTCGCAAGTAGACTGAAGGCAATTGTTGGGGATTCATTGGTTACGCGGCAATTGGAGCTGCAGCATTGCAGCGGGTCCCTGGGCAGCTATCTGGCAAATAAGTTTTATGAGATGCTGCGCCGGCCGGAGAATGCGGATATTGATCAGATTATTGCTGGGGAATTCTTTGATAACTATCAGAAATTTGAGAACTCTGTGGAGGCATCCGATACACTGGAACAGGTGTCGGGACGTGGCTATCTGGACTACTGGGAGTGCGAGGGCGACATTCTGCTCAACTGGAAGGACAAGGGCTTTGTCGAGCTGCTGCGTCTGCTCATGCGCAGTAGCGAAACGGAGCCGGACACAGAGATGGATTTGGGCATTTTGGAGCAGCGAGTGCTCTTCAATAGTACCGTCGCCAAAATCATTTGGAATCGTAATGATGCCAGAGTGCAACTGCAGCTTAGCAATGGCGACAGTTGTGTAGCTGATCATGTGATAGTTACCGTCTCTTTGGGCGTGCTCAAAGAGCAGCATTTGCAGCTCTTCGAGCCCAAGTTACCGGTGGCCAAACAGCGACCCATCGAGGGACTGGCATATGGCACGGTCAATAAGATCTTTGTGGAGTTTCCGCAGGCCTTCTGGCCGGAGGATTGGACGGGCTTTACGTTGCTTTGGCGTGCCGAAGATCTGGCCGATATACGCAATACCCCACGTGCCTGGCTAGAGGATGTCTTTGGCTTCTATCGAGTTAGCTATCAGCCACATGTGCTCGCTGGCTGGATAATTAATGCCAATGGCAGGCACATGGAATCCCTGCAACCGGATGAGGTCTTAGCTGGCTGCATGTATCTCTTTCGACGGTTTCTACACTGGCACATACCGGAACCGTTGAGTTTTCGCACCTCCGCCTGGCACACAAATCCTCACTTTCGAGGCTCCTACTCCTTTCGATCCATGGACACGGAACGTCTCGGCACCGGAGCAAGTGAGCTGGCGCAGCCACTAACCGTGGTCACCATGACACCTCAATCCCCCGGCAGAAATAAGGGTGGACCACAGCAGAGTCGCTGTGATAAGCCCATTGTACAGTTTGCAGGGGAGGCGAGCAGTGAGCATTATTATTCCACTGTGCACGGCGCTGTGGAGGCCGGTTGGCGTGAGGCCAAAAGATTGGCGGACTTTTATGGATTGAGCGAGACGACAACAACAACAACAACGACGGCGACGACTCGGTCGCAACTATAACAATGAGTTTTCTGGCCCCTCGGGGCCCTATTTTGTAAATGCAATAATGTGTTAAAGTATAAACTGAAAAACTGATTAAGCCAATGATGGGCGCTCTCAATCAACTCAATCAATCAATTCAACTGAACAATACTTCCTGAATATAGACTTCATAAGTTAAACATATACTACATATATATATATGTATATATATATATATATATACATACATATATATAATTATTAGCACAATAAAAACTGTTGGTATGGATTAACTGAGAAATGGTTTGGAATTGAACTGTGTATATAATATAAATGCTTTAAAACTCTCTATAGATTTTTCACAATTTCCAAACTATCATAGTATCCAGAGAATTAGTTATTATTTAAAAATATATTTCAAAATTCAAAATGGTTTCTACAAATTCTTGACAACTGAAATAAGTCTAATATATAACTATGGTTTATGAATTCCCTTGAGTACCTGGACAATAAATTCATCAACATCATTTTAGGATTGACTAAAGAATTCCTTAAGGAATTGAATTGAGAATTTCCTGACTGTATTACACTTACCTATATAAAGACTATCGTACACATTCTATCATTTCTCTATGTAAATGCTAAATTCTTTCATCGTCATCATCATTCATTTGCCATCATCAAAAGGATTGACTAATAAATTAAATTTAATTAAGCTGAGTAAACACTGACAGCTATTCAGTTAATAAGCAAGTTACAATCTATGGGAAACGTAAGTAAATAGTTTATAGAGAATGCTTAGTGCCTATAATCCAAAATCCTGCAGTGTTGTTCGAGAAAACGCAATAGTTACCATGCATCCAACAGTAAGGATCCCAAGAGACTTGGTCAGTTCTTAGAGAGCCAACCCAGTTTACTCATTCTGGGAGCTGGCGCCGCTGGCCTCGCCTGTGCCGTGGAGCTCAAGAATAATGGCTTCCAGAATGTGCGCCTTGTGGAGATGACCGATCGCGTTGGTGGCCGCATACGGACAATGAAGTTCGCCGATAACTATGTCGATTTGGGTGCTCAATGGGTGCATGGCCAGCAAAATAATGTCGTCTATGAGATGGTGGAGAAGCACAATCTGTTGGAATCGACAGGCGGAATGTTTCTCCACGTCGATTGGATACGCTCTAATGGGGAGCGCATATCGCGCCCTCTGGCCAAGAAGCTGGTGAACATCATGTCGGACATATTCACTAAAGGAAGGACGAAGCTCATCAATCGCGACGGCACCTATGGCGAGTATCTGGTGGCGAAGTTCAGCGAGGAGCTCTCGAAACCTGGTTTCAGGCACATCAATCGGGAACTCGCCGCCGAGTTTCTGCGCACCTTCAAGAAAATGGAGGGAGGCGCAGTCGATACGGATATGAGCACCGCCGGGTATGGGACATACAGTCCATGTCCAGGAGACTGTTATTTAAATTGGCGGGACAAGGGGTAGGCAATGGGCATATAGTCGAATATTAGATGCTCTGTACAGCCCTTAAAAATGAGTATAAAGAGTATTATGACACTGTGCACTAATATTAACAGACAGAAGATTCCCTTCTTATTTATCTAATTGTTCTTTAGTTAAATCACTAGGTGGCTCCTAATGATGACCCTATTCCTTTTATAGTTTCCGACAGTTTCTGCGCGTCCTCTGCAATGGCGACGAGATGAATCTGCTGGGTGAGCTGAAGGATTGCATCGATCTGAATACGCGAGTGCTGCAAATCGAATGGGATCGCCTTGATGGCACTGTGCTGGTGGGCTGCGAGAATGACAAAAGCTATGTGGTAGATCATGTGATTGTCACCGCCTCGCTGGGAGTGCTTAAGAAAAATACGAAATTCTTCCACCCCAATCTGCCGCAGACGAAGCGCAAGGCAATTAATTTTTTGGGTTTCGGTCACATTTGCAAGATATTCGTTGAGTTTGAGGAGCCATTCTGGCAGGATAATTGGCGAGGCTTCAATGCGGTGTGGCGCAGTGAGGATATTGAACAGACGCAACTGGAATGGGTGCCAGACATCTATGGATTTTATGTGTACGCCTATCAGCCGCGAGTGCTAATGGGTTGGGCAGCCGGCTCCTACACCGAGCTGATCGAGAGCATCGATAGTAAAGTGCTCACCCAGGGCGTGATATATATGCTGAGGCTGTTTCTGCCCAAACTGAAGATACCGCAACCGAAGCGAGTGCTGAGCACCAATTGGAGCTCGGATCCGGCTCATCTGGGCGCCTATTCCTATCCCACGCTGCTAAACCAAAACTATAATACCGGACCTGAGCAGCTCGCCCAGCCGGTTTATATGTTAGCCTTCGAGCGAAACAAAGCTACCATGCCCTGGAATCATATGCCGATTCTGGTGCGACCCATTATATTATTTGCTGGTGAGGCAACCAGCTCCAATTACTACTCAACGGTTCACGGCGCTGTGGAGTCGGGCATCCGCGAAGCTCGACGACTGACTGGCTACTACCAGAAATAGTTTCTGTTTATAGAGGGCGACACTTGACTCTTTTTACTGAATGTATGTATTTTTTTTTTTTTATTAAAAATGATGACCTTCTTTGGTTACTGCTCCCTGATGATTTGAGGCTTAAAGTCCAGCGCGGAGGCACGTTGCAATGATTCGGCATAGAGTGGGAGTCGCTGCGTCATGCGGAAGCCCCAGAAGTCCTTGACCTGGCGGCACAAATTGAGATCCAGCTCTGTGACGAGCAGACCATCACTGCATCGGGATAAGCTCTGCGAAAAAGCGGGTTTGGATTGAATATAAGAAATAATAAATAGTTTCGACGAAGATTAAGTATCCCTGCAAAAGGAAATTAAATCGGAATCTTTTATCTAAAAATGTTTTCTTATAATTCTCGTTGGGAGCTAAATGAAATAGTTGTTGATCATTTTGCATATTCATTGCAGCATAATTCTAATTAGCATTCAACTGATTGTTTATATGGATAGTAGATTTCTGTCGAGTAGAGATTCTATCTAGTTGATGCAGGAACTCATCTTGCGACCGATTCTGATCGTGACTCATAAAATCCAGATCGACCAAAAACTAAAATTCAACTTACTGGTGTTCTGGAACCATCTGGCGCTGCCACATATGTGGAGCCGTAGAAGGGTCCGAACTCCTTGTGGGCCGGCTGTCCATCACCGGAGGTGTATTCGTTGGGGAACTGCTCGCTGCCGACACGATTGATGGGCACCGTGAAATAGCTGTTGGCAATGGCTGCATTGCGTGCCTCAATGCTCCACAGCGGCTCCGAGAGTCGCCCAATGGTTGCCGATGGATTAAACACAATTTCCGCACCGTTCACACCGAACATCATCCAGTTCTGTGGATGATGGCGACCATAGCAAATGTTGACGGCTATTTTGCCAAACTCCGTCTCGAAAACTGGATGCCCTGTGTTGCCCTCCATGTAGTAGGTGGACTCATTGAAGTCACCCACTCGTGGTATGTGATTCTTGCGATGCTTGCCCATATAGCGGCCACTGTTCGAAATGACCACAGCCGTGTTCCAGATCGTCTCCCCATGCTCCACATCTCGCTCCAGTATCGAGTGTATGATGACCATATTGTATGCCTTGGCCAGCTCCGCCAACATTTTCGTAGTGGGCCCACGTTCCGCCTCTTCCGCGAACTCACACCAAGGGAACTTCTCGCGCGTGCAGAAGGCAAATGGCATGGCTAACAAGAAGTATAGAAAATCATTAGTAAATCATTTTATTTTATATATTGTGCAGAGGAATTATACTCTTAATGACGTAAAATATCTGAACTTAAAAAAATAAATGAAGTATTACTAACCATTTTACATAATTGGATTTGACCATTTAATTGAGTGGTTTATTTATAAATATTTATATAGATATATATTTTTATATATGTTTATTATAATAAATAAATTAATATTGATTATTTATATCTGTTGCTCTTTTAATTTGTCATTGTATTTAAATCAATGTTCTTTATATTTTTATTTTTTTTTTGTTCTTTATTGCTCTATTGCTTTTCAAAATGGTTTGATTTATTTTAAGAATTACTCACTCCATGCTTCCTGGGTGCACACAATGTTGCAACCCGCCTGTGCTGCGGCCTTGATCATGACCTTCACCTTGTTCCAGATACCCTCGCGTTGCTCACCAATTGGCGCCGTCGTCGGCAGAGCTATGGAATTTTGGATGGCGCCCACTCGCACCAAACGCGGCTGTCGCAGCTGCTCCTCACGTGCCCCAAAACGATAACCCTTGATCTCGAAGCCATGCTGCGCGGCGGTGGCGATGGCATCCACAGGTAGCTTTAGAGTTTGACTGCAATTAAGAGAGCAAGAGAGAGCGAGAGAGAGAGAGAGAGAGAGAGAGAGGGAGAGAAAATAATAACAAACATTAACCTTGCTTTTTATTGCGCACTGTTTCGTAAACAAATCGATTGACTTTTATATATTTGTTTTTGTTTTGCTCGTCGAATTTTTCGCTACAAGCTATTTATTTTATTATATGATCGGCATATACGTGATATAAGTATATTCTAATTATAAATTTAATGTGCTTATATACATGGATGTAGGGAGGAATACAAGCACATGTGTGTCTTCAACACATTTCATAAAATGCTGTCCAAATAAATTCGACTTATCTCTGGAAGCTGTTAAGCTGTATTATTTTAGTTCTTTATCTAGTTAGTGCTGCTCGTTAATCTTTGATAAGCATATTATTTACATATTCTACTTACTCCTCCTCCACGCCATACAGTATACGTTTGACCTCCCTCAGTTCGTCCTCTGGCAAATGCTTCTCCAAGCACTCGTCTAGATTTTTCAATTCAAATTTCGACATTGCTTTGCTCTCAAATAATTAAGCTGATTTAATTTACGAGTATGGGGTGATTGGGAAAATGTGGAGATATAGACAGAGAGAGAGAGAGATGCAGAGAGCGAATACAAACGACCACTTCCAATCATCAACCACTCGCGATTGGCGACTAATGCAGAATGAACACGGCAAATGATCGCAACAAATGCCGAAGGTAATTTGACCGCTGCTGCTGCTGTTATTCTTCTCTCTGCTCTCTTATTATGTTATACCGGAGGTCGCTCTATTTTGCTCAACTGGCAATGACGCAGCTGATGAGCGGAGAGTAAAAAAAAGCACTGAGCAGGGAACTGCATTATCATTCTCTGCTAAGCAGCTGCTAAGTTTTATGGCTTAGAACTACAGTTCTCCATAATTCCATTATGCTATAAATGTTCCTATAACCATGAGTCTTTTTAAGCAAAGCACAAAAATCGCAAACTTATATATCTGCGATGGGTATAGGAGAAGATTAATTTGAAGTCTCTAGCTTTTATAGTATCTGAAATTGGCGTGTTCATGCAAACAGACCGACGGACGGACATGCCTATATGGACTCGGCTGTTGATCTTGAGCTATAATAGATACGCTTTATATGGGGTTGGAGATGCTTCCGTCTGCCTGTTACATACATACATACATACATACATTTGCACAAATTTTTACCCCTTAAATGAGTTCAGGGTATATATACCCAATAGAGCTTAGCAATATCTTATACAAATTAATACAAAATTAAAAACAAAAATTATCGAAAAATTACCTTCTAATTAAGTTCACAATCGCTTATTGTCACTTAAATCTAATTTATCTGTTAAATATATAGAATATATACTATTTTGATACTTGTGCATGTCGGAATTAATGATTATTTATTTAGATGGCGCCGACTTTATTTGAGACTAAACATGTTTTTTGTTTTTGCAACAATCATAACGGTATTAATTTTATGTAAATATATATATTTGCATACATGTTTGCGCAGTCTGGATACTCGGGCAAACTAATTGGTTAAAAATCACACCGGATCTTTTGAATACTATGTAAATATACAAATAATATACCTTTAGTTGTATATTTAAAATATAGTATACATATATATATAGTTATATATATATAACTAACTTTTGAGGTATTGAACAAGTGTATTGCACTTTGTTACCCTTTTCAATTTTCTCTAAACAGGGTTTTGTCCAAAAAAAAAAAACCAAATAAATCTAAGCTGTAAGACAACCTCAGAAATTTGATTATTATATATTAAATGTGGTTTACGTCCCCCTTTTGATAAATTATAGTTACGCCCCTATAAACAGGGTTTATTTCTTTTCTGCTGCAAAGATTGCATACATTTGAAATGCCTCTAAAGATTCCTGCAAATAACAAATAATTTGAATTTTTTTTTTTCTAATTCATTGCATGCATTTATTGTCAACAAAAGACCACTTAGTGTTTATCTTCTACATAGGGGTGCTGTGCGATATACTCAAGACTCCTCTGGATGGCCTCTGGAATTGGTGGTGAGGTTGGTAGAGGTGGATAAGCAGATTGCACCTTGTAACCATATTCATCGGCAGTATATTGAAGGGAAATATCCTCGCCCTCGGGAGACTTATGGCTGTATTGACCAGAAACAGTCCATGTGTCCTTACCCGTCAGCTGACCTTGTTGCTCGGCCTTGACGCTGTTGTCGAGCTCATAAGAATACTTGAAACTATCCACGTTCACCTCGGCTTCGCTTTTCAGCACATTAGCATCTTCATTGGCAAAGGCCACTACCAACAGGCAGGAGAGGGCAATCTGTTATGCCAAAGAAAATAATTTATTTGAGTGTTTGTAGATGTGCGTGTTATACAGGATCACTTACAATCAACTTCATGGTGTTTATTGAATGACTTCGAAAGACACACTGATAACCACTGCTTGCAGCCTCTATGCTTTTATACAGGCTGTCCCGATGAGCTAGTTATGTTAAATGATCATTAATTAGATAAAATATGTCTGAATTTTGAATTTGTGCTGAATTTTAAAACATTTTTTTCTATCTTCTCTATTGTCTCTGCTGTACCACAATAATGCTGCACTTCCATACCGGTTTGCTTTATAAACACAACGAGTTCACGTAGTCTAAGTAGTCAAGTACTCTAACAAGCGGCATATGCTTTCTTTCAACTAGAAATCATTCAGACGTCTGTTGATTTTGATTTTAGGAACGTTATGATACTATGTAACTATGGAAAACTCTTCTCATCATACAGCGTATGATTCTTGAATACTCTTTCTTGGAAATGTTTCGTATAAATGCATAAGACACATGAAAATAACAATTTAAAAATTTAACTTTCAAAAAATTGTTTGTTTTTTTTTTATTTTAAGTTAACAGTCTCGATCCTTTTCCACCTACTTTAATACAGTCACTCCATCTTCAGCTTCAAAACTCGTCGAACATTATTCATAATCAAATTTCTGTTCGAAGTAAAGAATTAATTTCGTTATCCAAAAACGGTGTTACGGTGTCAATTTCGTCGTATAACTTGTATTTGTATCCAACAATGACATATTGTATTGGTTTTTGGCATTTAAGTTTTACCTGATTATCAGGTTTCGAGTCGTGCAACATATATTATTATGACAATTATTATAATTTTTCTACCCCCCAACCCCCATTCCGCCATATAGCAGGTTGATTTTGTCTATAAAATTTAAACATTTTATATATTTAATATACATGAATTTTGTTTGGACAATCATTGTTTGAATAAAATAATTGTTATACAACAGATTTGTTCATTTAATAAGTAATTTCGCTTAAATTGGTTGGTTATAGGCATTTTTTTTTAGCTTTTGTTATTTCTTGAATTAGTGTACATAATATAATATTTGGTTTCTTTTATTGTATTCTTTTCATAGTTTTCACTTTTACGCAAAAAGGTACATGTTGTGAAAAGGACTATCGCTGGACAGGAGCATCCGGCAAGGACCGCCTAAGGGTAGATTTGTGTAGATACCTCGAAGCAACACTGTGTGTGACAGTGAGTGTGTCTCTCTCTTTCTAACTAAATGCCGTGCAACATTGGCAATTAACTGTACATTTAGCTTAGCACTTTTGATGTTGTCTCTCGCATTATAGGGTTTTATAACAACAACAACAACAACAAAAGAATTATATGGCTAAATTCGTATGGCAAATACTTTGGTGTTTTTTGTTTGTTTTTGTTTTAACAAATTGCGACGCCCCGCTATTGAAGAGGCGTAACTGGGGGTGTGGGTGGGGTGGGTGTAGATGCGTTATCTACTGCACCCAGATGGAGGGCGCCCAGATCGGTTCATTCTCCAGCCGTTGCACATGCTGGACGAGCTGCTCGAACGATGCCAGGAGCTCTCCATTGACGATCTCCACATCGAAAAAGTGGCCATAGGTGAAGTCAATGCGTTCCGATGACTTTAACATATCCTCGAACTCCTCATCCGTAAAACTACGCGCATTTGCCTCATCGAACGTGGACTTGGCACGCGCCTCAGTTCGCGTGGACTTCAGTATGTCCAAGTCAGGTGGCTTAATGTGTATGAGGAATGGTTTCAGCTGCGCTGTGCGCAACGTCTTAATCGCCTGATAGTGTGGACTCAGCACACAAACGCAACCGGCATTCACAATCGATTTAACGCTCTCCGCTGAGGTGCCATACAGATGTCCCTTGTACTCGCCATGCTCCACAAATTTGCCAGCTTCAATGTCCGCGTCCATTTTCTCCCGTGCAACAAAAATGTACTCCCGACCGGGCACCTCGCCAGTGCGCATTGGGCGCGTAGTATCTGCCATGGGATTAATGGAGAAAACAATAGGTTGATTGCTTGTTTAGCTAGCTAGAAGATCATTCTACTTACATGGCACCGGACTGCGAAACTTCTCCGGATCACGTGCGATCAGGCGACGCCTCAACTCGTTGCGTCCAACACCTGGTGCACCAATGAGCACAATTGGCCGAAAGATGCCGGGACGTGGATAGAGTTTGGCGACCTCCTCGTATGTGGCAATCATTTCGCGATCAAAGTCATCGTTCTCTGTCAAATCGTACATGATCTTTTTAGTCTTTGGCTGTCGACACGAGGAGCTGCTGCTGCTCGTCTGCAGTCGCGGCGACCCCGGCGGAGTGGTGCAAAGTGAGGCGCATGAACCCGCTTGAGGATTAGGTGGCGATTGGAGTTGAAGGCAATGTTGAGAGCGATGGTGGTTGTTGTTGTTATGAGGGGATTAGAATGAAATGAGTCAAATACATGCGAGGATCGGTCAATTCATTTCAATTATTATTTTAATTAATCGGGGGTTTCCCATTGATTAATTGTATTATTTCCATTCAATGTTTTTTAAATTAATTACGGAGGTATTTGTAAGTAGCTGTTAATTCTTTTAAAATAACAATTTTATTTTTTCATGGAGAAACTAAATATGTATAATTTCATTGGGTTTTTAAATGTTTTCTTTATTATATATAATTCAAATATAAATAAAAAAGGGAAATTGTTAAGAAAGGTCGTATTCATTTTAAGTTTTAAATTCTCAGTGCATTCAAAACTAATAAAATATTTCGATACGCTATCTTTTTAGAGCAACTGGATTTCAAATTGAATTTTGGTTTGGAAATATGTGATTTGTAGTAATAGAGTTGTGGCATATAGCTGTTATCCTGTTACGATCAGTATGTGAATGAATGATTTGATGTGTGCACACACTGGAAGTGTAGTTAATTAATGCACTTACGCTTCGAGTCCATGTCGTTGCTCTCGCGTTGCGTACGCTCGTGCAGAATGCGACGCTCCTGCAGCGCCCGGCTGGGTATGAGGCCAGCACGTGCTGAGCGCTCGTGATCCTTGCGCGCCTGCCACCAATAGGCATCGTCCTGGGCTACAATGTGCAGCACATCGCCACGCTGAAAGGCCAGGCCAGCCTCCTTGCAGGGTATATACGGGTCCACATCCGGACTGTAGTCGAAGTGGGCACGCACTCGCACTTTGGACTCACGCTGGGCGCCTTTGGTGTCTGCAGGCACGAGCTTAAAGGTAATTGTCCCCTCGGAATTTTGCTACAAATAAACCGAGCATTAGCGTATACAATAATATATATATTTTATGGGTCGATTGGTTAATTACCAGTATGGTGAGCACATCGCCAGGCGTCTTGCCCTCCACATTGATGCTGTTGACCTCGATGACCTCGTCGCCGACGTGTATTAAACCCGAGCGATCTGCAGCGCCGCCGTGCATTATTCTTGCTATAATTATTTTGCCCGTCTCCTCATCCGTTTTTATGGTTGCGCCCTAAAAGTATGCAATGTGTTTTTAATCAAGCTAACAGCACTGCTTGTGCATGTGTATGTATGTATATATGTACATATGTTTATGTGTGTGTATGTTTGCGTGTGTGTGTGTGAGGCTGTACATGTGTGTCTGGGTTCTGTTTGGTGTTCTTCTAATATTTTCCAAGTTTTATTAACACCAATGCAAAACATGACAGTACAAAAAGTTTTGGTGTTTGTTGTGTGTGGATTGTTGTTGTTGTTTTTTGTGCCAAGTTTTAAGAGCAGTCTTATTGAATGGTTGAACTATACAGTAAGGACATTGTTTACTTACAACAATCGGTTCCGCACTTTGTGCTCCTGTCTGTGTTTTTTTTGTTTAACAGTTTTAATTGATTTTTGGTTTATGAGAAAATCAATTCGAATTTATTCGATTTTTGAAATGTTTTATTTATTTTTTTGTTAGACAAAAGCAAAAATTTACAATAAAATTTGTTAGCGTTACAAAAACAGTTTTGAAATGCGGTTTAGGGAAATGAATGAAAGCGCAGATAGGAGCAAAGTTACAAAAACAAAAGAATAAGAAAAACTGAGAGCAAAGGACATGGGACAATTTTAGAGCGAAAGAAAGACTCGTTATATGCAGGATAACAATGAGTTCACTGAAATGAGTGCCAGATAAGCAGCTGAGCAATTAAGACAGTAAAAGCACAATATGCATAAAGTCAGCATTGAAGAATGGAAACAATGACAATGACAATGACACGGATGGGCATGAGTTTAAAATGAGCAGCGATGAGAAGAGAGTAAATTTCCTACTCACCAGTGGCTCATTGCTCTTAACGAGCTGCACAATCTTTATGGTCTCCTCGTCCTCATCCATTTCAATTGGCGCCTCGGGCAGATGGGGATAAAAGTCCTTTTGTGCAATAGCATCGTGTGCGAACAGCAGATGCTATAATTATGGGAAAGTTTGAGTTGAAGTTCAGTTATCAACATGTTGCCCGTACTCACCTGTAAATGTGAATCCTGCAGCAGATGAAACGCCTCCTTGCAGTCATCACTTAGATGGCAGCTCTGCGACAGCTGCTCCAACACCTCGTACAGCACCTGGGCTGAGGTAGACAAAACCGGTGCTAAACGATCATCGCGACCCACTTTCGCCACCTTTGTGTGCACATTGACCAGGGCATTAAGCTCCTTGGACTCGAGCAGTGCCTTCAAAAAATCAATCTCCTGGTCATTGGACAAGTTGTCCGATTCCTTCAGCGTCGTTATCAATTTGGACAGCGCTGCAATCGATTCGATTAAATAAGCAGCAAGTAAAACAGAGAAAAAGACACAATGCTCACCTGGATCCCAATTGATATCTGATGCCATAACTGCAGCTAGCATGCTATAAAACACACAGCCACACACACAAACCTAGAGTGGTATTAGTTTTGAACCCTTATGCTTGATGTATAGCTGAAAGATATATAAATGTATAATTATGTGAGTGAGCATTTATTATGTAAGTATTTAAGAATTAAGGTTTATTAGCTTATTGATTTGTGTAAAGATTGATATACAAACTTTTTGGATGCCATTCTTAGTACAGAGTTGATATGAATTTAAATAAACCAAGTAATATTTTTGGAACTAACTCCATTTTATCCTTATCCATGGACAAAAATCGATACTTGAAATAAAACTAAATTTAGTCAACATTTTGCCAATACGAAACTTTTGTCAATTCAGTCATAAACAGGATAATCAAATTTTGAGACAGCGATAAAAGCGATGAATATACAATTTATGCAGAATCAAGAAAGGAATGCTGAAAGTATTTTTTCCTTGCCATGCTGAAGGGTAAGTGGCAGGTTAAGGGAAATCAAACTCTTCTTTTGTGTTAGTTTGCCCAAATGGGCACGACGAAAATGAAAGCACTGAAGGCAAAAAGCTGCCAACAACTCATATGTGTAATGTTTGAGCATTTCTGAGCTGTTAGCTGTTAGCCAATTTGACCTCTTCAATTTTTGAGCTTAAGCTGGCGTCGAACTGGCGACTTTTTACCCATACTCATTTCAATCTTTTTCGCTGCTTCATAGTGCTCAGACTTTGTGTAAATACTCTGCAAAATGCAATTAGCTGGCATTAGACCGTGGCCAACTAGGCTGCTCCACTTGGCCCCAGATTTATGGAATTAGAAGCGCTACAATTTATGTCCATTGTCGCGTGGGCTGCGCAATTTGTGTCTCCCTCTCTTTCTCTCTCTCTCTCTCTCTCTCTTACTCCTCACTTGTCTCGGTTTTGTGTGGCGCCTCGGCAATCTCGTTTTAGCCATAGTCATAAATTGTTGTGGACAGAACAAAGGAACAAAACATTGCAGCAGACTGCATACATTAAATGTTCAATGGCTGCGCTTCCTGTTGCTGCAGCAGCTTTTTTTTCCCCAATGCGCCCAGCCAGCTGGAAAATAAGTGTTTGCCTTCTTTTGCTCTACTTTGAGTTGCTTTGCGTTGCTTTGATTTGCTCTGCTTGCTCATCTGTTTCTACTTTTGGCCAGCTGCCAAGCAGCGGCACAAAAGTTCACTAGGACTTTGTGCCTGGAAAATGGACTGAACCCTTCGCTATTGTTAGCTGACTGTCACGGAAATCGTTAACGCCATGCCGGCTATTAGCTTTGCGTTTACGGCCAAATGACCCGACCAAGGCTGCGATAGCCCAATGGGACTTTGCTTTCCATTCATAAGCAGCTTCCCTTGTCATTCAGAATGAAGTATCTAAGTATATAGTTACTTTGATTTGTTAAAATACGGTCTAAGGCAGCGATAAAGATAATTCGAATTGCAATGTGTGTTCTTCTGATGAGTTTATACGATAAAGTCTGTAAGGAGATTTCTCCTTTCAAAAGCAAATGCCAGATTAAATACATGCTAAAGCAGCGATAGTTTAGATTGATTTTCAGCTAAATATCCATATGTTCTATGTGCTGAGGAAATAAAGTATAAAATATTTTAGGCTAATTTTGTTGCAACTATTTTTTTTTGTAGAGAAACATGCATGGTTCAGGAGAAGCACACAGTTTGCCGTTGGGCTCATATGGGCATGGCGCCATAAATTTATAAATAGCTGTTGGCCAAGTTGATGAACCCTAAATGACATTCGCATGCTACAATTTCTGAGTGATGCGAATGTGCGACACGAATAAAAGTAATCAACAAAGGCTCCAGCTTGTTAACATGTTTTGTCCTTGACAGTGGTTAGCTGGGGTCAGTTGAGTGGACACTCAATTTGATGAGCCGTTGCTAAGCTGCTGCTCTACTTTCCAGCTGCAAGTGAGTATCAAAAAAAACATGGAATTACCTTGAACTATATACCACTCATATATATACTTATGGGTGTATGTGTTGTGTATGTAAACAATATGCCAAAGGTGGCCCAAAACAAAACCCACTGCTGACGTTGCCAGGGTGAAATGCATCGACGTCAGCAACATAAGTGGGGCGTTGAGTGGGTGTAGGCGATGGTCAAAGGGGGGAGGGAGGGGGGGCGCGTCGGTAGTGATAGCCATTATCGTGATTGGGCGCACTTTGACCTAACTGCCTGGATTTATAGTGAGCGCACGCCAATCAGCAAATTAACATAATTAAAAATTGCCATGCTTTGTTGAATGTCTTAAAGTTAGTCAAGCAAATAGAGTTCTAAAATAAATTTTTAATATTCTGGTAAAGAACTACTAACTGTACTGTGTGTACTGTGTACTATATGTACTAACTATACACGTATCTGTATATACTTTTATGAGCATTAAAGTCAGCTCATAAAACAGAAATTTAAAATGTTAATGTTAGATAAGCAAATTCGATGATGTACTTTAAAATCTTTAAAAGTAATATTTTTAATTTTTATATTTAACTACAACTAACTATAATTTGTAAATTATTAAAAAAAAGTTACTTTGAAAATGATTTTTAATAAACTTTGATATATTTTGGAGACGGTTTGTTAATAGCCACCGTAGAAGCGGTAAGTGCATCGAAATGGAAATAGTAAATTATGAATGAAAAATGATTTTAATCTTCAAGAACAAAGGGTATTTGTGAAAGCCGTAAGGAGAAAATTAATTCATAAAATGTTTGCTCCTCTACAGACCTATTTGTTTTTAGGTTCCAGAAACAAAATATTTCGGCAATCTGTAAACTGGGCTTATGAATAAACACATTTTGACTAAATTGTGAAAGCTGAATCATGAAGGGAACACCCCTATTGTTTTTCTTCTTCTTTTTTCTGAGCAAAGTGCGTGGTGAAAATTGCGTTGCCTAACAATTTGCAAATTGAAGCCACCAGCTGAGACTCATGTGTATCTTGAGCCGCAATTACGCTAATTGCCCGTGCGGCCGCAAAGGACTTGAGACTCTGTCAAGTGTTTGAGTCTTATGTACTAGTTGCTGTTGCTGTTGCTGTTGCTGTTTTCTGTTGCTGTTGCTGTTGTGCATAATGGTACGTGTCAATGGGCGGAAAAACAAAGGAAGCAACTGTGCCCCTAAGATAACGCAGCACAGGTAATACAATACGACAGCATTGTGTGGCAGACGTGACGAGAGCACTAGAGGAGAGTTTAAAAATGGGGCAGCTTGGTAGATAAATGAGATTTTTGATCACAATCGAGTTAATATTATTGCGGCAAATGCGGCGAGCAGGCTGCGAATATATGAACACATAAAGTCTGGCAACGCTGCGCGAAGAGAAACGACGTAGGCACAGAGCGAGATTATGTGTGTGTGTGTGTGTGTGTGTGTGTGCTGAAGAGAGCGCAGCGACATGTGAAAAATTTTCATTTGGATTTAAATGAAATAGAAAAATACACGCAAAACACAGAGGAGAGCGCAAGCACATTGCAAGTAAATGTGAGCAGCAGCAGCTTACCTGAGATCAAATGGAATTCCACAATTTGATGCTCTCAGTGGTTGTTGTTGTTGTTGTTCTTTATAGTTGTAGTTGTTTACGCTTATGTTGCATATGCTTAATTCTAATTCAACGCACAAGTTGACAAAAAAAAACAACGAAACTTTTTGAAGCTTTTCGCCGTCGCGTCGTTGTTTTATTTTTAAACGCAGAAACACAAAACAACACAGCACTTGGACATTTATCCGCACATATATATTCAATTATATATATCTGTCAGATTTATGGCACAGTTTTGTTGCTATTTTTAGTCAGCTCCACAAGGATTTTTTCAGAGTGTGTTTTAATAGAATTCGCTTTGTTTTGCTGTTGTTGCTGCTAACAGAGTTTCACTGCAGGTGCTGTGGGTGCAGGACCGTGCAACTAACGGCAAAAACCAAAAACAACACGCACACAGCGACAGAGAGTGGGAGAGAGAAAGAGAGCGCGCAGTCAGACAACGACGAGCAATGACTGCAGCGAGCGACTGACTCGAACTGAGGACAAGTCGACCAGCCAACTAACTGT
This sequence comes from Drosophila setosimentum, assembly GCA_035043505.1. Lineage (NCBI taxonomy): Eukaryota > Metazoa > Arthropoda > Insecta > Diptera > Drosophilidae > Drosophila > Drosophila setosimentum. The sequence continues at coordinate 19,766,995 of JAWNMY010000003.1, forward strand.
CTGACTGCCTCGCTGGCTGCCCCATTCAGAAATCAGACATACACACACATTAACACACACACACACACGTACACAGACACACATACACCACCGGACCGCGGAGGGTTGAAAATGCGCATGTCAACAAAAAAGTGCGAGCATAACATAAAAATATATACAGGGTGTCTCATTAGCTTTGGCTCTATTTTAATATTTTTCTTTTGCACATACATAATCTAATTATAGTTGGTTTGCTAACCAAACAGTCCGATGCCGCCCGCACCGCCAAGTAGGCCAGCACCGCCGAATCCACCGACCACCTTTTTGTCATAGCGTGCGCGAAAACCACCGCCGCCAAAACCACCGCCGCCAAATCCACCGCCACCCAGGCCATGTCCAAAGCCGCCTTTAAAGCCGCCGCCTCCAAAGGCACGTCCCCGAATGCGGTAGCTCTCGCGATAGCTGCCAAAGCCGCCAGCAAGGCCACCGGCACCACCGAAACCACCGCCGACCAGTGCCTGGCTCTGTGGCTGTTGTTGAATTATGGGCACTTGCTGTACAATCGGCACCTGTTGCACCACCGCTGGCACTTGCTGCAGGGTGTTAAGTCCACCAAAGCCACCCGCAAATCCCGCCGAGCCCAAATCGTGCGCCACTGTTGCACCACAGATCAGCAGCACTGGTAGTAGTATGTTGCAGCACCTCATCTTGGACGTGTTGTTGACGACGTTGTGCGACGTCGGCGCCGGCGCATCAGCGTTTTTATGCCCAGCTTGGGTGGTGCGTCATGTAGCAGACCCACATGCCACTTATGCTGTGTTTGCGCACGCATTAGGCAAGCAATGAGCGGGAACTGGAATACCCGTCTCTGTCCACGTGGTCCCGTCTGACCTTCACTCGCTTAGCGATGCTTTGTGATGAGGTGTGAACTACACTGGAGAAAATCAAAGAGTTTATTAACTTCATTGTGAGGTTTGCGTTGAGCTTGATTGCGATTGGTTACTTTGATAATAACTTATAATATGGTTGTCTATACTTATTATGATTATGATCTATATATATATTATTTTATATAAAGTTAACTCATTTAAAATTTTTAAGCTAACTTATATCAAATTTATATTATTTATATTATGTGTGCATTTTTTTATAAAGCCCACTTTTAGTGTACAACTTTAATTTAATTTCTATTAAAGGATAATATCAGCTAAGAATAATTAAAAAGTATTATATAGATCCTTATCATTATTATGTTAAATATTTCTTAGCTCAAACTATGCATTTATGAAAGTCTAGAACGCAAAATCTATATGATTGAATGGGTCAAAATGGTCTACAGAAGAAAGTTCGAAGATGACGATTTGTCGAAATAAGCTAGTATTTTTTTACAGTGTAAGTCTCAGCCACTTCAGTTTAAACCCGAAGCTTACCATTGACATACATGTTTAGAGGCGCCCATGGACATGGATATATATGTTTTGTTTGGGGGGAATTTTGGCATCCTATTTGTGAATTGGTAGTGTAAACAGGCCAAGTTGAACAGACAGGGACCACTAATTAATTTGCATAAATAACCGACTGGGTTCTGGCAAGCAACTCAGTAGTAGATGTGAACATGTTGCGGCAAATGGTTAACTTGCCAATTTTCTTGGCACTGCTCATCAGTCTGGTCGTGGCCACGCCTATTGTGAACGAGGGCGGTGAACTTGTGCGTGAGAAGCGCCACTTTGGCGGCGTCGGTGGCGGCATCATTGGCGGTGGCATTGTGGGCGGCGGCATTGTGGGTGGCGGCGGTGGTTACGCTAGCACTCCGCTGGTGCAGACAGTGCCTGTGGTTACCACTGTACCCGTTGTCACCACTGTGCCGGTGGTGTCCACATTTTCTTCAGTTCAAACGATTCCCAGTTACGGCTATGGACTAGGAGGCGGTGGCTACGGTGGTGGCTACAGTGGTGGCTACGGTGGTGGCTACGGTGGTGGCTACGGTGGTGGCTACGGTGGTGGCTACGGTGGTGGTTTTGGTCGTAGTCTTGGCGGTGGCGGTGCTGGCTTTCTTGGTGCCGGCATCGTAAAATTCAAAGGAATCGGCTTCGGCGGCGGCTTTTTGGGTTGAATCAAATCTCAAGTGTGCATAAGCAAATACACAAAAGTGCTATATAAAAAAACTAAATATATATGTGTATGTTAATGTGTGTGCGTGTGTGTGAGTATGGATTTGATGATGCTGCAGTTTCTCTGTCGTCGAGCGTTTGTTTACGCCCAAGTTTCATTTAACGTTTGTTTGTTCGCTTATTTTGTCATAACTGAAAATAAATAAATAACATAAACAATGGTCGCACTTTAACAAATATCATTTGATGCACAGCGTCATGAAATCTACTTATTTTCTGAAATAGCACTATAAGAGCGTATAAGAAGATTAGCAGCTGAACTTAAAGTGAGATCTATCTCCATTTATCAATTACAGTGGATCCAGTTTCGATTCGTAATTTATTTTTGCAGATAAACAAACAGGTAACTCTGATGTGCATTCTTCTGGTATATGAAAGATACATATTATTTTTGGATGGTTATAAAATTTCTATTAATGGTATTTTTTAAAGGAAATTATGAGTAATAAAACCTATACTGAAGCAATAATATGATATTGATTTGAAAATTACCTAAAAAGTGTAGACTTATGGACACAATTTTCCATTATCTGTATTCAATTAATGAATATTTTGCAATAAACTTTTTGGAAGAATATCTTAATGTTTACCGTAGTATTTACACTTTAAATACCAATAATTAATAGTTTAATACTTTGTATAAAAAAATATATTCATGGATTTAAATATAACCATTTAATTCTTTAAATATGATATTCAAAATATGAATTATATATGTGGTATATATTTGATCTCTTCAATACATTTTTGTTACATAATACAGTTTTATGTGCTTATAGTAGTTAGTTTCCCTCTTTTTTTTAAAATTTTTTTTCTCTTTTACAAAACTTGATTTCAGTAATGAACTCAAAATATGATTCAACGAATATATTGTGTAGACAGATCAAAAAGTGGTAAACTGTTGCAAAACGCTCTCTACTTGCTGTCTAGGCGCAAAATTCGGAACAGATCAAGTAACTTGAGTGAGCAGTGAACTGTTCCACTGTGTGCCACTCAAGACTTCCGCATCTACATCAACATCACTTAGAGTACCCAGTATGATTGGGTTCATTTCAGACAAACAACTTCAGAGCTTGTGGCTTTTAAGCATAATTAGTTTTGGCTTTTGTGCTGAGCCAGAATAATTGCCAAAAAAAAGTATATATATATATATATATAAAACATTCAATGACAATCGAAAACATGGCTGTGAACTGCCGCCGAAAATAGCTTCTCTCAAATATTTGGCTATAAATTAAAGTGCTGCTCGGCGCACCGCTTTAGTGGCTAACCGATTGTGGTTCTGACTGTGGAATATAATGGAATACTCGCATCTTAAGATCAGTTTGATGCTTTGCATCTGTGTGGTGCTCTGTGGAGTGGCTAGCACCAAGGAGCAGGAGCAGGCGACAGAGCAGGAAGTGATTGTTTTGCCCGCTGAGTTGCTGGAGGCGGGTGAAAATGCACAGGCCCAAGATGAGGGAAGTGTGGATAGTGGGCGAAAAGTGCGTCAATACTTTGGAGCACCACCCTTCTTCGGTCCGAGACCCTATTACGGTGGCTTCGGTGGCGGTTATGGTGGTGGCTTCGGCGGTGGCTACGGCGGTGGCTTTGGCGGTGGATATCAACGTACTCGTGTCGTCACCCGCACTCGTGTTCGTGGTGGCTATTATGGTGGTGGCTTCGGTGGTTTTGGCGGCGGCTACTATGGCTAATGTTTGCCTAAACGCTTCGCAGCTTATAAATGTGATATTCCATTGTGGTACCTCAATAAATGTGTGATGCTTTCTCGTTTCTTCAATTGGGTGCGAGTTTTTATTGGTGGTGCTGTTGTGGAGGGAGTGTCGCTGCTTTATGACGAGAAAGTTTACGTTAGCTCATTCCACTTTTGTCGTACTTATAAATATGCTAAAGACTTGGCTCAGTTTTGATTTGGCCTTCAAATGTGGCACTTGATTTGCTTAACGCGGCTGCTGCTGTGGTGCTGTGTATTATGCCTGGTGTGTGGTGCTTTGGATGAGCTGGAGTACGATGCGGATGTGGCACCACCAGTTGTGGGTTAGTGATTAAGTTGTGTATTCAAAAACTTTTGGTTTTTAGTTACGAATATTGTATTAAAATAATATCCGATTGTTTCAGCTAATGTCAAAATCTTAAGTTTTGGCAGACAAATACATAAAATATACATATATATTTCATAAGACTTCAGAGCTATTTATATCTATGGATAGTATATTTCTCATAATATTTTTTAAAAGTCGAGACATAGAATAAAAAAATCTATATTTCTTTCAATCGGCTTTGTCTAAGATTCACAGTTTAAGAGTCTTTATATGGTGGTAATATAGTTGTGTATTTCTATTTTAATTTTAGGGTTATATTTAGGCTATGTCTATAATATATGGAAGGCATATTAGAGATATAAATTTTGAAAGTCGAGAAGATATATATTTTACGAGTCACAAATTTTTATTAATATAGGCATTCTTTTTCCAATTGAACTTGTTTGAACCTATAAAAGTCGCTTTTTAACTGCATTTTCAGCTCCGCGTCCAACTTTAAATCTCTGGCACAGTTTAGTGGTGCAAATGCGACAGGCTTTCCAACGATTTCAGCCTAACACGAAACAGCCCCAGGTGCAACTGCGAAGCACCACGCCGGAAACCGATTACGATTACAGCTCCACGCCTGATCAGCAATTCTATGGAGCCCTGAATCCCTTTTATCAAACACTTAACTTTTGATTTTGAATTTTATATGAAAAACTAAAAATTAAACTAATATAATAATGCTTAGGATTAATTGGTGTGTCCTAGAAATGCTTATTGAAGAGTCCCTTGAAGCCGCCAAGTCCACCAAGTCCAAAGCCATGACCGCCAAAGCCACCACCAAGGCCATGTCCACCAAATCCACCACCAAATCCACCACCAAAGCCATGACCAAGACCCAAGCCGCCAAAGCCGCCAAATTTGCCGCCTAGTCCGCCAAAGCCTCCAAGTCCTAAGCCACGTGCCACACGCTCGTTCTCCAGCTGTGGTGCCTGCTGCTCCACATCCAAGTCCACATCGAGTAAGTTCAGCGGAATACTCTCCAGCTCCACAGGCGCTGCCCAATTGCTGGTAATCAGGCAGCTAGCGACAACTAAAAGACACAGAATGACGAAGTTCATTTTTTTCCTCTTTTTTTTTGGTTGCTTAGGCAGTTTAGACAGCTGTGCTTGCTGATTTGTACTTTATCGCAAATGGCAAAGATTCATGCTTATATATGCTGGGGACACACATTTCTACTGTCAGCCTTCTGAGCTCTTTTAGGGCGGGGAGCTCTTTATCTATGGGCAGGGCTCGTGCATTTAGTTGCTAATTGCGAGTGTCCACATTGGGCGACTTTACTTGCTTTTCATTCCCAACATGTACTTTCATTCATTGAAATTTTTGACCGTCTATACTCTGTTTTATGTGAAAGAGAATCTGGCTATATTATTTAAAAAATATTTCTATTCATTAAATATGGCATTTTTCAATAGACAAATAAACATATTAGAACTTAGTTCAACTTATGAATTTCATTTTAAAATCTATTCTCAACTATTGCTAACAGAATATTAAGAATTAGCTATATTAATTAATAAGTTTAACCTTTTAGCACTGTATAACATATATAAATAAATAATGCGAAATCAAAATTAAATAATAGAAAAACAATTTGGATTTATTAGTTATTTCTATGAGAAGTATTTTTAAAGGATGACTAACAATTTTGTGGTCTTTTTCATAATTTAAATGCTAGATTAGAGCAAAAATAATTTTTTTATTTGTTATATTATTTATTATTTCTTCTTATTACTACATCCATTATTTTATTTAAATTTAACATGCTTCTCTTATTATTTTTTTTTAACTGAAAGAAGACTGTGTATTCCGCAGTCGGGCTACTTTTCCTTAATTCACACTTCAGGTAGATTTGGACAGGGTTGGTTTGCTTTAAATTTGGGTTCGGTTAACTTCTGGCTCCATCTTCATCACTATTTGTGTAATTTTTCTGGCTGCGTTTGCTTAGGTCTTTAGCTGCTGTGTGTTGTCAGGGATGAGGGGGTAATTTTGTTACATCATGTTTGCCGTTGTGCTTACCACCCTGCGTGTTGCCGGGCTGGTCTTGAAACGTAATCCAATTGACCTTAATGTGTTTGACTAGCTAACATTTGTCAGCACAGTTGAAGATTTGGTAATCGAACCAGTTAGCCATTTTAGAAATTGTGCTAATTTGAATTTTCAAATTCTATTGGGAAACTGCTTTCAACACATTTTAGCTGGTTTTGTAAGAACTTGATTTCGGGTATACCGGCCCCCCGTATTGGAGTTCTGACATTTTTTTTTAATATAATGACGCTCATCCAGAGTTCGACGAACCTTTTTTTTTTTGTATTTTTTTGTTTTTTAATATTATTTTAATATTTTTTGATGATTGTGCTAACTGCATATTGATTTACTTAGCAGTTTATGATGCCTTCGCATATAATTTGTATATTTGTGGTTTTTGTTGTTGTTGCTATGATGTGGATACCAGTTGCGTCTGGGCTTTATCCTCTCCAGCATTGACTTTTGACTTATGCGTGGCCTTCGAACTGTGTCCTGGACAAATGCACGCGACCAGACAACCGGATCAAGACTCGCATCATAGCTGGCAACGTTGTGGCGCCACCAGGGCATTGCCTCGCACGGCAGCGTTGAGAGCAGCAGCAACAGCAACAGCAGAGGACTAGAAGTTGCTGATGTATTAATAATTCCAAGTGCACAGCGCATCTCGTGAATGTGTGTGTTTGTGTCCTACTTGCGTCGCAGTTAATTCGAAACTGTTGCATTCGGAGTGCAACGCAGTGCGTCTTATATAGAGTGCAGGCTTGGGTTGCTTGGGACTCCCTTCCCTCAGCAAATGCAACCAAATGTTGAACAAATAGACAAAAACCTTTTGCATGGTTCAAATTATCTTTATGAGCATTTTTGAGATTACCTGCAACCTCACACACACACACAGACTCAAAATTTTATGAATGATCTATGGGCTATGTTCAACATATTGCGAAGGTCAACAAGAAAATGCTGTTAGTTGGTTTTTCTTTCATTGAATCGTAATAAATCTAAAATCTATTATTACATGTATTTCAGTAAATTTCACTCTACATAGATACTTTAATCATTAAGCATAATTCAATATACATATATATTTAGCTCTGAAATGCTGAGTTATTTGAACCCTAGAACTATTGAAAAAAATATATAAAACTGTTAGATATTAGATAAAAATAAATTATAACGATTTATTTGTAATATGTTTTGCATTTATAAGGAATTTATAAGAAATAAGGCTTATTTCTCCTCCTCTTCAGATTGTGGAGTATCGAAAATCTAGATTTTTCGAAATCGAGTTGTATACTTATATGTATAACTGTAAACTTGCAACCCTTACAAAAACACCTTTCCAAACATAGCGAGAGGTAGTTCACAATAACTCGAGAACATTCAACATGTTTATTTACCATGGTATTTCAGAATGGCTCAACGGATAGTTTTTGGTCTCTCATATTTCGGTTTAAAACAGCATGTGTCATCATTAACAGGAGACAATGGGTACCTAGATTTCACTTTCGTAATTGCAAGGGAAATGTAGTCAAAGAGCTAATTGCCAACTGACTAACATAAATATGTATATATAGATCTTACAGTACCCGACTGAAGAGTCTGGTCAATATACTCGAGTCTGCGCTGCATTGAAGCCTTGCACTTGACACCAACTGCTTGCTGCACAATTAGCATGTTGTGTGTGTTGGCCTGTGAAATATGCACAAGTGGCAAAACCAGTTAACAGCAAGAGCAACAGCAACAACGCCAACTTCAGGGCGGCATAGAAACTAATCCAAAATCCCAGTTAGCCCACTTTCGTGTTGGCCCGCAACTAACTGCAATTGACACATTTGAGTGAGGAGTTGTTCGTGGAAAAAAATGGAAGAAAACTAGAAACAACTTCTAGTTGAGGCATAACAAATATTTAATACACTTCCAGATGATAATAAAAACCGGCTAACGTATGAATTATACTGAAAGCTTATTTTATTTTGAGGGGATGTGATTCAGTAGTCCAATTGACCTCTTTCCAGCAAATATGAGTGTCTTAAGCAGCAAATAAGTTCCATCGAAAGTTTTATCAAGATAGCCCAAGAATATATGTATATGATTTAAGCAGTCAAAGACGATTACTTTACTAATATGATAAGAATGCCCACCATAAGGGTATCGAGATTGACACAGATAATGTTGCATAAAAGGTGCAGTTGCCGCCAGTTTTAGCCACAGTCTGCCACCAAAGTTCTATGAAGAAGATGTGCAACAAATTTCTGCATCTGCAGCTACTAGTTCTCTGCCTCATCCTGGCCACTTCGGCGCAGGTGCAACAGACTCGGCTCCGTCTGCCACCTGGCTACAATATGCGATTGGGTCCGGTGCCCGCACGATTTGTGGGAAAAGGAGCTTACACTCTGGCCGGCAAGCGAGCATCGCCTCCAGCTAAATGGCAGCAGCAGCAACAGCAAGTGCAACAGCTCCAACAACTCCAACAGCTCCAGCAACAAAAGCAACTCCAACAACAACAACAGCGACGCCAGCAGCTATTTCAGTGGGCCACAATGGGTGGCAAAATGCAGAACTAACTTACATTTTTGAAAATGCGTACGAAATTTATTTAGCTAAATAAATAAAATAAATAAGTATTGAATAGGTAAAGTTTTGCAAGTGCTGCTGCTTTAAAAAGCGGGTGCATAATTATGCATAGTCATGCTGCGATCGAGACCACCGCCAAAGTACCCAGGCATGGCAAGTGGGCCACCAGGCTGACCATAGAGTCCTCCTCCATTGGGTGCACCATTTAAGCCGGGCAAATTTGCCAGATTGATAATATTATTCAGTGCCCCAAAGTTGTCCAGCGGAGGTTGAGCGCCAAGTCCCTGACCTAGCTGAGCGTTGGGATACAGCCCTTGGGGATTGCCGTACATGAATCCAGCATTTGGCAGATTGCCTTGATAGCCGCCTAGGCCAACTCCAAGTCCCAGTCCAAAATTAGTGCCCGCGCCAGGCAGACCCAGGCCTAAGCCCAGACCCATGCTGGGATCAGCTGGATAGTTGTTGGCAATATTCGGTTGCACACCAAGCTGTCCCAGCATGCTTAGAAATGGTGATCCAGTTGCTCCACCGGCGCCAAGAAACATGCCTGGATAGTTGGAATACCGGGCTAGCTGCATATTTGCCATGGGATTCATGGATAGTCCAGTCATTCCCGACATCCCTGCCATCTGCATTCCGGGCGTTATGTTGGCCGTATTCCCAGCGATCATCTTTAAATCCGCATCGGTTGTGGCTCCCTTAAGCTGTCGCTGCTCACGTTCCTGATGCTCCTTCAGTGGCTGCGCTGGGCAGCTGGAGACGAGCACCAGCACCAGCAGCGAGATTGGCAGAAAGGATTTCAGGTCGACAGACTTCATATTGCTTAGATTTGCTTTGCTCAACTGTTTGCTTCCGGCTACTTGACGTCGCCTTTTATGCAAGGCAGTGAGCTGGTCAACTTTCATTCATTTGGCAATTGGTTTTCTTTTTGGCTCATAAATTGTTACCAAAGCGACTTCTTTTTTATGAGTGCGCCGAACAGAGCAGCTTCTCTGCGTTTGGTAATCTCTTTATAAACAATTCGCACATTTTGCCTAATGCCAACCGCAAATAAGGTGCTAAATGTCTCAGACGATCGACGAACGGTTCGACGCTTCGTCAGCAATCATGCCGAAAATTGTTGGTTGACCGTGGTGAATTCGCAAAGTGAAATGCGAACCGTGCCTAAGTGAGCAGATTTTTTTCCAGCTGTGTTGTTGTTTGGGAATCAAAAGACTTAGGCAACGAACTTGCTGCTGGAATTCATGCCGAAAAGTATGCAGTAATTATAATGGTGTTTATTACAGACCGTATGAGTCACACCTGAAATCTAAACTAGTTTCTCATTTTAAGAATGAGTCAATAAGATGAGTTTTAAATATGTTATAGATAGAATAAGCAGATGCATAAATTAAAAATAAATTAGGCAAACAACTTTATTTAATTTGTAAATATATACTTTGATAAAGTTATAATAAGTTTTAAGTCAATGTTGGTTATTTATTAAAATAAATCAAGCAAAACGGTAGGAAAGATAGGCAAACAAAAAATAACATGCTTGTCTGCATATCTATTCAACCAACTTCACGGTATACCATATATATAAAAAATATTTATTTAAAAAAAATTGTTTTTTTTTCTAAAACAGAATTGAATTTTTCAAACGACCGCCAATATTATTTGCGTATTTTAACCTCATATCATAAAATTAATAGATGTTAGGCACCGAAGTGCTATACAAAACAATTGCAGTCATTGTCTATGAGACAACTTTGAGCAGCTTTAAGGGTAAATAATTTATATTATTCAAAAAAGGCTTTATTGATCGTGTAAACATCGACATGCGTAGTTAAATAGCCTTTGAATAAAAATGCCAACATCTGAAAATAATAGTCAAGCACAATTTAATTTAGGCTAAGCTATTTTTATTCAAAACAAATTAAACAAGAAAGAATGCTGTAGTCGAGTGAACTCGACTTCGATATACCCTGAACCCAGTTATTAAATATTTTATTATTGTTGGCGAATTCCCCTTTAAAAACATTTGCACTAATATGCGGGCAGCTTTGCAAGCGCCCTCTGCCGACAAATACGTGAAACACGCAATCGTTGGTTCGACTATCATGGCATCTCTTTCTCACACATGCGCTCGCATAATTATGCATACAGAAAATGCTTGCGGCTGCTGATAGAAATGAGATCAATATATATACAAATTGCCACATTTCTCCGCGACAAATCCCATTTTCATGTGAATTGTTTTGTAATGCAAAACATGTATGGAAATTTGTTACATGAATTACCCTAGAAACCAAGAGAGTGTCCAAATATAATTAAATACTTTGGATTTTTGTGATTTAATATTATATTTAATATTTGCATAGTTACAATAAATAAATATTACGATTATGATAATAAGATTCTTTTGTACTCAACTTAAAAAGCTAGACCTGTGACAATGCCTTAATGACTATATATATACACTAGTGTTCCAGCTGATGTCTCAAGCTTATTTGCCATAGCTGTCCGTATAGGCTTCGCGTTCTCTATCCGCTTTATCCTGGCGTTCTTCAAAGGAACCGTAGGCACTGAGAAGATTGGCTGCCTGACCGGAACGACGATTAGCGCTCAAGGCATTTGGACTGTTGTGATATCCATAGACAACGCTGCTGGGATAGCAGATGAAGTAGTCGCCCTCGCGCTTCGTACGCACAGGCTGACCGCTCAGATCGGTGGGTGACTGAATGGCCTGATATGGATTATTTCCACCAAAGGGTGCTGATTGGCACAAGCTCAAAGAAGCCAGGATCAAAGCAAAGATAATTGTGCACTTCATGTTGATTGTTTTTCTTTTGTTGTTTATCAGTTGATTACTACTGCTGCTGCTGCTGCTGCTGATGTGCTGCTATTGAAGTTTCTTATGATTCTGGTTGGCTGCTGTATGGTGCTACCTGTTTATATACATGAGATTATCACACTATGCGCTAATTATAATGGCAGACAGACAGCCAACTCACACCACTAATTCAATTTGTTATACATATTTTAATCTGATTAGCACCCATATAAAAACGTCAAACATTTCCGTCCATTCTCATCTTCGCTTAAGGGGCTTATCTCATGTGACGTCAAAGCTGGTGATGATCCATTGGTTTGTGGTTTTTGTTGCGGTAGGCGCTAAAATAATCATTCGTATGACTCAGGAGCATAGCAATCCAAAATTCACTTTCATCACCAAAGTCATTGGCATATAAGATATTTCCCAATTTAGTTTACTGACATTCAAAACACTTCCTAGCATTACGAATTAAGAGTAAAGCGGCATCAAAATTAAGTAAATATTATACATTTTTATGATTAAATCACTTTACACTAGCTTATTATCTTTTTACATATAATTTTTAATTATAGTTTTTAAGAACATATTCTGAACTTGAGATTTTTGACTATAATTTGTTGTAAAAATCTCAATTTAAATTTAATGTACTTTGAAAGAGTTTTCTGTTAAGAATGGAATATTTTTCCTGAGCACTCATAAGAATGATAGCTTACAACTATATATTTCGAGATCGATTATACTTGAATTTAGTCCAGCTTATATGCAACTACGACTTTGTCTAATCATTTATTTTGCATTCCTGCGAACCTATATTATTATTCGTTATAATTCACACACAATACAATAGGCGTTAATTACTAAGTCTTATTGTCTAGTTGCTATGCTGAACTTACAGTGGCTCAGAGCTTATTTGGACCAGTGCCTAGCCAAATTTTTAATTGCCTGCCATAAAGTTATTATACATTATTTTTTAAAAGTTCCAAAGACCGATGGCAGGTACATATATTAACCACCAAAATGAATATATGACACCAATATACTGAGGTTACCCCACCTGCTAGGTCGGGTTATGTAAAAAAGTACCTCAATTTATGGTCAAAGCTTATTTGGACCAGCTACATTATGGACACCTGGGTGCCATAAAATACGGATTATTTTTGGTATAAATTGACCAATACTTCGTAGTTAGTTTAGTTATATCCTGCATCTCGGGTGCAACCAGCCAGCAGGGACTATGGGCAAACGGACTACCATTGATCAACGGAATCTCATCGTGGAACACTTCCAAATGAGATATTCACATCGCAAAATATCTGAAATGGTCAATCTAAACGAGTCAACTGTATACAACATCATTCGGAGCTTCGTGGACGCAAATCGGACAGAGGACAAGGGCAGAATGGCACCAAACAAGATTTTCACCGAACAGGAGGAGCGGAGGATCATCAGGAAAGTAAGGGGAAACCGTAAGCTTTCGGCTCCAAAACTGACCCACACCTGGTTCTGCACAACCATGACTTTAATGCCCGAGTACCACGGAGGAAGCGGAGGAACACAGTCATATTTGAAGATGAGTCCAAATCCAAAGTTTTTGACTCGGTTGGACGGAATTACGGGTGGCGACAGTCTAATACTGAGCTGGATCCCAAAAACATAAAGGCAACGGCGGAGGAAGTGACATGGTATGGGCATCTATCTTGGCCGCCGGCGTCGGGATTTTTGTGTTTTTTGGAACAGCAATGGACGAGAATGTGTACTTCAATATATTAAAGGAAAATTTACTCCAAAGAGCCGAGATGCTAGACTCAAGATTTAAATGTTATTGAAAATTTGTAAGCTCTGCTGGAAAATAACATCCGGAATCACAGCATATCCAGCAAACAGGATCTCAAAAGTGGTCTGCTGGATGAGTGGAGCAAGATCAGTCCAGAAACTAAGCGGAAGCTGGTATCTTTCATGAATAATAGGATAAGGGAAGTTGTTAAGCCTAAAGGATATCATACTAAGTATTTACGTCCTTATTTAAGTTTTTATACGCCAAATATGTTACTTTTTTAAGACTGCTTGAAATAAGCTTTGACATGTATTTTGGATAGTTTTTTAGTTTTTGACTAATTTTAATTAATTAACTAATATTTTAATACAAACTAAAGTTTTTTTCTCAAACGTGATATAACATTAATCAAATTGGCACTTAAACATTTTGCGATTGTTTCTTTGCTTAAACTTTATAGCATTTTAAATTTTTTGCTAAACACTGGTCCAAATAAGCTCTGAGACACCGTATATATGTAAAATATATATACATATGTATATGAATCACGTTTCCAAAACATCAGTTATTTCCGTGTAATCTACTCATAAAGAAAAGTGTAATTATTTGTTTTGGGCTGTAATCAATGAATGAGTACAGCTAATTACAGGGGCATATTTTCTCAAACAGCTACTTTATTTTTAAATAAACAATTTTTTAGAAGACCTTCCTAAGTGAAAATAACTTTAAACATTACGTGTGGGCATCGTGTGACTTGCTAAATTAAATTAAATTTATTATAATTACCAACTCGAAAGCAACTTATATAATTAAGTTCAAATGGGCCTGCGCTGGAACATTTATTTAAAAGCGACTTTATTGCTGATTTTCCGGATTTTTTAGTGTCATACGTATCTTTAAATCTGTGTTTTTAAGTATATATTTCAATAAGTTAAGAATTGTTTTCTTTTTGTAAGTATCTAAATAAAATGACGCAACTTTTCGTTTTATGTAAGTCATGAAGTCATGAATAATTTATGTATTTTTATACCAAAAAAATTATAAATATAGTACTTAAAACTACAGAAAACCCCCAAAAATAAATCGAATTACAATATTTAATAGTCTGGTTAAGCAGAAAATATGCTATGACTAATATCAAAATCATCAATAAGTGTTGTCTTTCACTGCTAATTTTATTTGAAGTCATAAAAATCGTCAAGTCGATTCTGCTTAAAGCTAAAAGTGACTTCACAAATTTCACAATAGTATCATAAAATTTGCGCAGATCTTAACTGAGCCGCTGCCGCACACCCTCCCCCGCCCACCACATGCCCCTTAAGTAGTTTCACATATAATATTTTATGGGTGCTTTGTGCCGTTTTTGCTCACAAATACTTTCAAATGTTTATTTCTTTTTAGTTTCTACTGCCAATTGTTGTTTCGGTTAACGGAAAAATTTGAAATTTGTCGATTCCATTGGAATATTTTGAGGAGCTCGTCTCAAGTTAGTTTGTGGAGCGCTAAAAATAAAATCGACGGCTCCCAAGATAATTTTTGATTAATATTATTATTTCTGTTATTGAGAGCAAAACAGGCTTGGAGAAGGTGTCAGAATTTGAATTACATATTTGTGTTTTGACGGGTAATCAGTCGAATGCGAATACGTAGAAGCCGTGACGTCTCCCACTAACTGGTTAACCTGTTTCTGTTATTTTTGATGTTATACTTTGAGCACGGCATCCATTAGTTACGTAAAAGTTGTAAAATATACTCATAAATAATCGCTCTTAACAAATTAAATTAATTAGTTTGCCAGGCAAACCGGGAGTCGGAAAATGCAATATTGAATAATTTAACAAAAGAAAGGAATTCAGTTCAAACGGAAAAGATACAATTTTCATATTTAAATTTGCCAAGAATTTTGTTGCTTTATTTGCACAGCTCTATGGTAGAAATTAAAGATTATTAATTAAAATTTTGAGCTAAATATATTAATCGAGATTTATTGAACGTCGCAGCACAATGTTCCGACAAAAAGGTAATAAATAAATAATTTCATAATAACTCTGTAATTTTTATAATCTCTAATACCGAAGGTATCCAGAGTAAATTGGTTTTATGCAATATCCGTCATGCTGTCCGTCTGTATCGATCCTTGAGACTTGGAAAATGCTAAACCCACTAGGAGGCTAGGAAATCGATAAGATCTATAATTGCAAACCGATAAAGCCACATATCTCCCACACTATTAAGGCTACAGTTACCAAAATTGGTTGGTAAGTTGTTGGCGATGCCCTTCAAATATACATAATTATAGGGTCAACAAAGTCGAAAGGTTGCTAGCTGCCAATCTCCTTCAACGATCGCCATATACATTTTAGACTACGCCCACACACTTCGCTTTAGTCTAAGTGGCTATATTTATTTATCTTAGCTTGGAATTGGAGGTAATAATAGAAACATTTATGAGCGGTGGACTGATTTACTATTGATGTTCACGTATATGATAAAGTAAGCCAGGCCAGTTTCTTTTGACAAACATGGCTACGTGTTAAATATAGTAGATGCGCTTATCTCAACTGAGGCAGTTAGAGCTGGAGATATTAGTAAAAATAAGTGCATCGAGATGTTTAAGTATTATAAGTTTTATTTGCCAAATTTACACGCTCATATTTATGCATTTCGAAATTACTTGCGTTGAGCTTGATGCAAATTGATCAGTTTATGTTCAGGTATATTAAAAGTTAATTTGAAGGATCTTCCTTTAAAATAAATCGATATGTATCGATATGAACGAAACGTGGGCAAATATCGAATCCATAAACTTGACATGCGTGTTCTATGAAAGAACATTAATTTTGATCGGGAATATATATGGTGTTGTTAAATGACAAAATTATGAACAAAAAATACAACGGGCTCCAAGTGCTGCCACGGCTCCTGCTTCTGTGAGTTCCGCTATTGCTCCTGCTACCGGATCTGCCACTGCTCGTACGACCGGTTCTGTTGCTGATTCTGCTTGACAGTTGCAAAAAAAAAAAAACGACTGAGTTTAAGGGTAAATGACAAACGGGCTTATTTGAACTATACTACTTGCAATAACTTCAATATTTCAAGCCGACTGCCTTTCCTTAAGCGCTACGCTTTCCTGGTTACACTTTCTCTTATTTTCTAACTAGTTGAGGCTTTCTAACGATATTTGAATAACGTGTTGAATTAATAATTTAAATGACAATGATAATTGCTAGCTAGAACTTGTTTTTGTAAGACACTTATTCATGATAAATGAATCACATTCCTTAAACGTCAGCTTTTCTGAGTAATTTACTCATACAGCCAAGTGCAAATATATAATTTAGGCAATTATGCATGAATCAGCGCAGCTCAGCAAAGTGTTGTCGGCTCTAGATGCAATGGGGAAAACCCTTATGCTGCCTTAATATTCCCTCACGTGCTGCGCTCGGCAGCTGGAGAGGAGGAGGAGCAGCAGCAGCAGTAGCAGCGAGATTGCCAGCTAGAATTTCCGATCGCTACACTTCATTTTGCGTTGCTCATCAATCTTTCATTTGACTATTGGTTTTCTGGTTGACTTAAGGTGACATCTTTTTTAATGACTACGCTGATCAGAGGAGCTTGTCTGCGTTTGATAATCTCTTTATAAACAATTCGCACATTTTGCTCATGCCAAGCGCACTACTATAATGAAATGCATCCCAAAAAGTATGCAGTAATTTTTGTAACGCATTTTATGGAGCTTATGAATTTGGCTTGAAATTATTATAAAAATGTTACAAAAAGTGTATGCAGATAAATATGATATTCAAAAGTTGAGCAAACAATTTAATTGTGTTTTTAATCTGGCTAGTTTTAAGTTGATGTTGGTTATTTATTAAATGACAACAAACCAGAAGGAGGAAAGGAAATCAAATAAAAGCTGAGTTGCTTGTATGCATACATTTTTTAAAAATTCCCGAATATATATAAAGTATAGTTATGGTTCAAACTCAATTTTCTTACACTCTAAGCTGGTGTAAGAGTAGGATTTATTTTTCTTTCTTTCTTTTGACTCGTCTGTGATCTGCTTGCACTTTAATCTTCCATTCAATTCTACTTCCAATTCTTTTAAAAATTGTGTACAATATGGGATACTATAATGTCTAATAATAAGAACAAAAAGTATTTTTGATTTTCATCAAAAACAAATGTATGTTTTTTGACGAAAATTGAGTATAGTAGCACTAAGCAGACACTACATGTATTGGCCCAGGTAATCCAGAGAGTATGCAACACACTTACATAGGTTATTTTAAATTGAATCAATAAATTATTTAATTATTACTTGAATATTTACATAGCTATATGAAATAAATAGTGTTTTTACATAAATGTGAGAATGCCTTAACGACTATGCATAAGCACTACATTCCAGTTTAGTTGCTCTGCTTACTAGAAATTATTGTTTATGTATGCTTCACGTGCTCTATCCGTACGATCCACGCGGTCATCGAAGGAGTCGTAGGCGCTGGAAAGACTGGCTGCCTGACCGTAACGGCGACGAGTGCTCAAAGCATTTGGACTGTTGTGATATCCATAGACAACGCTGCTGGGATAGCAGATGAAGTAGTCGCTCTGACGCTTCTGACGCACAGACTGACCACTCAGATCAGTGGATGATGTTATGGCCTGATATGGATTATTTCCATCAAAGGGCGCTGATTGGCACAAGCACAAGGAAGCCACGATCAAAGCAAAGATAATTGTGCACTTCATGTTGATTGTTTTTCTTTTGTTGTTTATCAGTTGATTACTACTGCTGCTGCTGCTGCTGATGTGCCGCTATTGAAGTTTCTTATGATTCTGTTTGGCCGCTGTATGCTGCTACCTGTTTATATACATGATCATTTCACACTTTGCACTTAATATAATGGCAGATATGCAAACAAATAACTCACAGCAATAATTCAATTTGTTATACATACAACGTACAACATTTTCAACAATTCTCAGCCGAACTTAAGGAGCTGATCTTTACAGCATTCTAGGTTAAATGATTGTCACGTTTTGGTGCTGATACCATTAAATTTTACAATCTATACTACACTATATAAATACTTATTCACCAATATATATATTTATCTGTATATATATATACCTAAAAATTATTAAATGTAAAATTATCGCTTTAACATAGCAGTGTGCTTGGTCTAAAAATGTCTATTCTTTAACAAATAATCTGGATACAATTTGCCTGTATTCTTACTTGAAAATTTCACTGAAATTTGTACAAACCAATTTTTGACTCATGAAACAAGAATTCAGTCTTAAGTTCCAGTTTGATTATGCTTTTATTTCAGATTAAGTTAATCTAAGAATAACCCTAAATATTTATAATACATTCGAGGGGAACTGAAGTATTTCTTCGTCATATTTCACACACAACACAATAGGCGTTAATTACTAAGTCTTATTGCCTAGTTGCTATGTTGAAATTATATATGAAAAAATGTATGTACATATGTATATGAATCACGTTTCCGAATTCTCAGTTATTTCCGTGTAATCTATTCATAAGGAAAGTGAAAAATATTTGCTTTTCCCAATTATCAATGAATCAGCCCAGATAAGTTAAGCGGCATACATATCTCTGTGTAATCGGTTCTAGGTAAATCGGATTCACTAATAAAAAACTTGAGTTGAAATTGTGAAACTTGATAAATGTGTATATTTTAATCAAAATAACAAGTAATTAATGAAATAATGATCCTTAATGAGTTTGGCGTGAATAATTATATATAATTAAATAATATATACATATACATTTTTAGCATGTGGTATAATCCAAAAACAAAAATTACATTTTAAGTACTATAAGTAGATCTTACGTCACATAAGCCCAAATAATATCAATTTCAGCTGATATAACTAGATTAGGCATTTATCAAAAGATCACAATACCATTTCTTAATAGTATCATAAGTATAGAGAAGAGCGCAACAGAACCGACCCCTTAAATAATTCTCATATCTAATATTTTGTGGATGTTATCTGCCGCTTTAGAACACATATATTATTTTTGTACTGCAAATTGTTGTTTTGGTTTTGCTTTCATTGGAATATTTTGAAGAGCTCGTCTTATTCAAATATTATATTAAATAGTTGTCAGTGCGTTAAAAATAAAGTTGAAGGGTCCCCAAGCTATTTCTTGATTATTTATTATATTTATTTGTTATTATTGTTGTTATTTATTAATGTTGTTTACTATTTCTGTTTTGAGTGGCAAACAGGCTTGAGGAACATTGTCAACATTTGAGTTGCATATTTGTGTGTTGACGGATAATCAGTCGAATGCGAATGCGTAAAATTCGTGATGTACCAGCCCCCAAAAGCTTATTTATCTGTATCTGTGTTTTTTGAGGGTATTATATATTTTTAATGAGGCCTGTAACCCATTTGAAACACATCTCCGAGCTCTCATTATCGGCACAAACAGCCGAGTCGATATAGCTTTTTCAGTCTGTCTGTGTTTTTCTGCTTGCTGGATCAAATTACAATATTATATGTATGGAAGTTCATGTATGAAAAATATCTGGACAAACTCACAAGTTATGCATATTATGTTTTGCATCTACAATTAGACAATGTAAAAATGCTCTCGTCAAGGGAAACTAGACGATACACTTAACCCAAGTCTTTACCCATCATAAGCCTAAAATTTATACAAATTAATTTAAAACAAGTGAGAACGTTGCAATCGTGCGTAACCAACTGCGAAATACTCTGATACCATTGGTAATACCATCTGATGACAAGTGCCGCAGAACAGGGTGAACAGGGTGTAGCCAAGAAATACATTTCTTTGAAGGAGGTTCCTAGTAATCTACCTTCAAAGTTTGCCTTTAAAATTGCAGATAAAGGCTTTTGTACATAATGCGGCGCTAGTGGGCGTGGGCGTGGAGTAGTGTCCTAGTAATCTTTCTTCTGAGTTTTGTAGCCTAAGCTCAAAAATTTGTGTAACATGACCAGAAAAATCTTAAAGGAGGTTATTAGTAATCTACCTCCCAAGTTAGATAACTAACCTCCTAGTTGACGTAGCACACAAATTTGTACACTTTGTCTGACTCAGGCACTGACCAGTAAATTTTCAAAGTTGAAAGTCTCTATCTCTAAGGGTGTCGATAAAAGTTGCGTTCACATCATATACTTGATACATTCGGTATCAGAATATAATAAATACAATTTCGACAACATAGGAAACATGTACTAAAATATCTCGAAAAACTCACTTATAGCCACTGTTCAGAGTCAATGAGCTTTTTTAAAAATTTACTCAATGCGCTATGAATGTTAAATAATCATAAATTATATAACTTATTATTTTCAGCACGAATTAAATAAATAAATAAAAATGTTCTTTTTTTATCCCTGAACCCATTAAAAATGGCGAAAAAGGGTATAATGGTATTGTGCAAATGTATGTAACAGGCAGAAGCGAGCATCTCCGACCCCACAAAGTATATATATTCTTGATCAGGGTCAACAGTCGAGTTGATATAGCCATGTCCGTCTATATGAACACGCAGATCTCAAAGACTATAAGAACTAGAGAGACTGGAATATAGGTTCTCGTATACCAGGCGCAGATCAAGTTTGCGTTTTTTTTTCGATAATTGCCTTCGTTTATCGAATATCGATACATTAAATTTCCGATAGCAATAAATGCCACAATTTTAAAGGCAGAATCTTTTAAATAATACATAATATGCATATGCGTACTACTGATCAACAGCCCCAATTCCATCAAGATCGAATAAGAAACACCCAAGTTATAGTCGAAAATACATTCTCATATTGATCTCATTTCTATCAGCAGCCGCAAGCATTTTCTGTATGCATAAATATGCGAGCGCATGTGTGAGAAAGAGATGCCATGATAATCGACTTTTAGTGCAAGTCTTTTTAAAGGGGAATTTGCCAATAATAATATAATATATTTAATAACTGGGTTCAGGGTATATATCGTAGTCGAGTTCACTCGACTACAGAACTCTTACTTGTTTTTGTTTGTTATTTTGAATAATTGAATTTGAAACGGAAACCGGACAAAACTCATCAGCTATGCGTGTTAGTATGATCAACATTTGACTACAGTATAGCGAAAGTCACCTGATTATTATACACTGAATAAATTAAAACTGAGTAAAAGGTATGATGGTTTTGTTTTGATGGCTTTTTAGCTAATATCGATTCATATAGATCCCGACAGCAATAAAAGACACAATTTTAAGACCATTGAAATATAATATACATTAACATATTGTTGATTAACTGCACAAATTTTAACAAGATTACTGAAAGCTATATATATATTTTTATGTATCCTATATTTAATACTTTTATGTAAAATTTGGCAATAAAACTGGAATATATTAAAATATTAAAAAGCTGCGTCCTCTGAGTATCTAACAACATTCGTTCTTCTTGATAATTTAAATTAGATTTGAACGGGGGGACTGCAAGGGTAAATAAACTGTGTCGTTGGTTAAACAAACTAGTTGGTTTTTTTTTGTTCTCGTTTTTATTTATTAAATGTCTGTCTTTTAACTACATTAAGTTCGTTTCACTAACATTTGTCTTATCTGCCGTATCCGCCGTATCCGCCGGATGATGAGGCTGAAGCTGAGGCTGAGGCTGAAGCACTGCCACCTCCGTAATTACCACCACCACCACCAAAACCACGTCGACGTCCGAAGCCACCACCTGGATAGCCGCCGTAGCCACCACCTGGATAGCCGCCGAAGGCACCACCTGGATAGCCGCCACCACCACCGCAGCAGAAGCCGCGTGCAGTACGACTACCGGCAACATCGTTGACTGGCTTGGTATCCACATCCTCCAGGGTGAGTTGCGGTTCCGCTGGATGTCCGCAGACGAAGGCCACGGCCATGCAGAGAGTTATTGCGAGCACCACAAATTGTTTCATCTTTAAGTTAACAATTGCTTCTATTTGTTGTCGATTAGAATTCGAGATCTTTTATACTCCTTCAGCCATGCGGGGATGCCCCCCATTTGGGTACTAAGTGATTCTGATTGGTCCATCCTTCATCCCAAACACAATCGTTAGCTCTGACATCTATCATTATTTTTATACCCTGAACACATTAAAAATGGGTAAAACGGGTATAATGGTTTTGTGAAAATGTATGTAACAGGCAGAAAGAAGCATCTCCGACCCCACAAAGAATATATATTCTTGATCAGGATCAACAGTCGAGTCGATATAGCCATGTCCGCCCGTCCGTCTGTATGAACACGCAGATCTCAAAGACTATAAGAACTAGAGAGACTGGAATATAGGTTCTCGTATACCAGGCGCAGATCAAATTTGCGTTATTTAATCGATAACTGCCTGCGTTTATCGAATATCGATACATTAAATTTCCGATAGCAATAAATGCCACAATTTAAAAAGCAGAATCTAATTCTAATTAATACATAAAATGCATATGCATACTACTGATCAACTGCCCCAATTCCATCAAGATCGGATAAGAAACACCCAAGTTATAGTCGAAAATACATTCTCATATTGATCTCATTTCTATCAGCAGCCGCAAGCATTTTCTGTATGCATAATTATGCGAGCGCATGTGTGAGAAAGAGATGCCATGATAGTCGAACCAACGATTGCGTGTTTCACGTATTTGTCGGCAGAGGGCGCTTGCAAAGCTGCTCGCATTTTAGTGTAAATGTTTTTAAATGGGAATTTGCCAATAATAATAGAATATATTTAATAACTGGGTTCAGGGTATATCGTAGTCGAGTTTATTCGACTACAGCACTCTTACTTGTTTTGTTTTGATGATGTCAATGAAGTTTGTAAACAGCAGACAAACAAAAAAATCCCAAACCCTAAGGCGCTCATTCAGACAATTTCAACGCACTACTCTCCCCTCCAAGCCAACCGCATGGAATAACGAATTTCATCCATAACCCGACTCTTAGCACACATTTGTCGACTTTGCCTACATTGAAGCATGCTTAGCTGGGAAACAAGACGAAAAAAATCAAAAAATCTTCTCATTTATTTCCATAAACCAAACACAAAACACTTTGGCATTTTGCAATTTTGGGGGAATTGCTTTCCTAATACCCTGTAATAAATATACAAACTAAAAGTTAAGCGAGAGGAGAGATGCCTCAAGAATTACCTCGAGCGAATTACCATAATAACAATAAAGGATCTAAGAAATGGTAGGTTAAACTTCTTTCTTCCATTTCATACGGTATTTTCACAAACAACAGTCTCCTCCTCGAACTTATTCCTATTGTTATGCGTTAGCCATTTAAATAGAGTGTCATTTTTTTTTTTTTTGGGGGGGTTTTAATAGTTAAATCACAATTGAGACTTTTTCAAACTTGTTCAGATTTGTGATCACTGACCTTTCAAAATGTCAGCTGAACTGCGCAGTAAAAGATCGTATTCTACCTGCATTTATTCTTATGTCGCCGTAATAGCCAACGGGTTTTGGCCAATCCATAAATAGATAGAATTCACATTTGCTTAATTTGCTTCTTATTTTTGTTTTTTGTTTTGTTTACATTAATGTTAAGCAATTAATGGTAACAATTAACACAAGTTTAGGCTGGTTATAATGTTGAACGAATCTTAGAGACTTGCTCAAAAAATGAATTCAGCATTTGGATAATAGTCAGAATTAGGCTTAAATATGTACATTAAAATATTCTACAAGTATAATATAATTTTTTTCTTTGAATAGCTTTAAACTGTAAGAAATTATACAATATATACAAGTGAAAATACGGCACAAGTGTACACTTCATATTCAAGTAACAAACATTACATGAGCACATAATTAACGACAATTGTGACGTTTATTAGACGCAGCAATCGGATTGATGACTGTAAACAAATCATAAGTTATACTGATGAGACGAAAACCGGTTGATCACATAGCTCCCAAAAACGACGCTTTGCATTAACTGAGTAAATGCAAACAATAATTGGTTGATCACATGATAACGAGGTTGTGTCATTTGCATTCATTCAAGTACTTATTTTTCTACAGTATTACGATGAATTCATAGACATAGATTTAAATATACACATGTCGCCTATATAATAGTTAATCGGCCAATTTGCCAATTGACAAGCAGCCATATCGAAAGACTTACTAAAATTAAATGCAAAGATTAAAGATTTTCATTATGATTCAAATACATGGCGGGTGGGATCAAATACTACGAAAATCTGATACAGAGCAAATAATCATAAATTTATCTGGATTATGCTGCTTTAATTCAAGTTTATTAGATAAATGTATCTTATTTTCAAACATATGTCCATTGAAGGCAAGTATTTACACAAAATTAAAAAAAACCTAAAATGTCTAAAAAAAATTAAACAAGTTCCATAAAAATAATCAAGGGGTGAGAAAAACCCGCGGAAGTTAAAAAAGACGCACCGAAATTAACGGTGTGAAACAGTTTTTTTCTTTGATACTCTAACAGAGTATTTTAATATTGATGCGTATATCAAAGAAAACATGTTAGACCCAATAAAATCTTTATTTAAATTTTCCTGATACTATTTTCTACTATTTTGTAGTAAACAATATAACCATTAAAAATATTTCTAATATATAATTAAGTCTACTTTAAGATTTGTTGTCTGTTTTTATTTGATTTTGGTAATTATATGAATATATGTTTATAGGTATTTAAAATTATATAAATCAAATATACTATAAATAGATATTAGATTTAAATTTCGGTGTGAAATTATTGGGAAATCAGTTTGCAAGGGTATGCAATCGTCGGCGTGGCGAACTTAGTAATTCGTTATTGTTATTACCAATTTAGTCAATATTTGCCGAAACGCTAGTGAGCAAGGTCAATGTCAGTTGAAGCAACGTGAAAGCATGGAACCAGAACCAGTCCGTGACACGACGACGCGACTTTTTAGCGACTTGGTAGCGACATGGTAGCGATTTTGTGTCGTATCTGTGTGTTTGTTTTTTTTTCTTTGCGTGTGCGTTGAAGTTTCCGTTGAAAATGACATACATTCACAAGAAGACGAAGGTCTGCCAGTTGCCAAAATACACATCGTACGTATTTGGAAATTTGCTCAAGAACAGTTTGGCTTGGGGCTGGTCAAGGCGTGGTGGCTCTTGAGCTAGCATATAAAACTAAATTTGAACGTCGTTTGCAAATTTAGTTGCCAGTTGCTGCTTGTTGCGGCTTCAGATAGTTTTGTGATCGAAATGTTTGTGCCGGCACGTTGGTGCCTGGTGAGTCTGCTCTTTGGCCTGGCCACATGCCAGCGCAGCAGGCCACGAGCGGATCAATCTCAAGGACGCACTTTGGGCCTATTCGCTCCGTTGCTTTTTGGCACTACTGGTCCATTATTTGATGTGCCGGTTGGTAGTGGCGGTACTGCAGCTGCTGCTGGTAGTGGTGCTCAGTCGGATCCGTACTATGGAGGTGGAGGTGCTGGAGTAGGCGGTGGCTATAACAACTACTATGGCTATCGGCCCAACTATGGCTATGGCTATGGCTATTCCGGCTACGGTCTGGGCTATCCAGGACTGGCTCAGAGCTTTTTTGGCTATCCAGGCTATGGGTATTATAGGCCCAGCTATAACTATAACAACTATGGCAGCTATCAGAGACCCGTGCAGTATCCCAGACCCAGTTATAATAATTATGGCAACTACAACAATAGACCTGCCTACAATAATTTGGCCAGCGCCGCGGCGGCCAGTCCTTCTCCGAGTGCTGTGACTTCACCTGGCAGTCCTGGAGCTGGAGCTGGATCACAGTTGAGCATGGCGCAGGCGGCGCAACTGGCGGGACTCTTGGGTCAAGCGTTGGGCAGCAGTTTGCGTCCATTGCTCGCCAATGGCGGTGGCGGTGCGACAGGTGGTGCGGCAGGTGGTGCTGCCGGTGCTAATCCGCAAGCTCTGAGTAGTCTTTTGGGCTTGTTGGGTTAAGTATAATTAAATATACAAAAGTATTTTTATATTAAGCGCTGTTTAACTGTTGTTATTAAGCTGTTTTATTGTTGTTATTAAAAAAAAAAAAAACCAAAATGTGAAGAAAAAATGTTGGTCATAAAAATGTGATTATCAAACGCTATTCAGTTGCAACAAAGTGTTTCAGGTTATTTGCTTGTGAGTGAACATTTCTTTGTTTTCAACAATTCTCTGCTAATTGCTCAAGTTGTTTATTTTCGCTAATTTTGGTATATTTTTTGCGATGCTTTAATAGAAATGGCAAAAAGTTATTGGGTTGAATGTACTCATAATTCAATTTTCAATATTTGGCAATCAATCACTTTTTAATCAGAATATTAATCGCGTTTTTGATCTAAACTAATGATATATGTAATATAAGTATTTTACTTGCAATTAAGGTAGTTTGGCCTTATTTGCTTATTTATAAAATAAATAATAACTTAATTTTGATGTATTCAAAATATAATTTATTTTTTAAAAACGTAATAGCAAACTCGCTTGATTACAAATAAAATATACATATGAATACATAATATATATTCTGGAATTCCTGTTCGCATAATTTTTTCAAAACTAAAACGGTTTTATGAACTTAGTTTATTATTTTGTTTTGGGCTTTAGAATATTTCAGCATACATTTTAATGATTATTTTAAATTTTTCAATAATTGTATAAAATTAAATTGTTGATTATTTTTTAATAAACAAATTTATAGCACCTACTCGGTACATGCGATACCTAAGAAGATATTAAGTTTGATTTTGATTTTGAGTAGCCTAAAAGTATGTGTTTCTTTTAGGGCACTTAAGGCAAAGTTGCTAATTGGTTGATTATGGGGATATTAATATAATTAGAGACTAAGAAGCTAAAGGTCTAACATTCTCATTTACAAATCAAACATTGTTTGATAAGTAAACAGAATATGTTTGCATTGCACTCTGGGAAGACCAGTAATATTAATGCAAGTCATTTAATGTATATCTATGTCTGTTGAACTGGCTGTGCCAACAAGAAAATTGGCAATAAGTATTAGTTGTGAAATCCGGCAGCGAGTGCAAATAAATCTAATTGAAAATACAAAGTGCTAGCCCCACAAAGCATATAAAAGTGGCAGCTGGCTAACCATTTGACATTCAGTTCAGTTCAGTTCAGTTCTTTTCTCGGTCAGAATGAATCTGTGCATTTTGGTTGCACTTGCAGCAAGCCTCAGCTTGGCTTGGGGATGGCCGGTCAGCCAAATGGAACAGATGCAGCAGGATCAGGCGCCAGTTCAGCAGAGTATGCCCAATACAGATCCGATGGTCAGCTTAACGGATGTCGCCGATATAGGCAGCCAGCATGAAGAGGAAGGATCACGCAAGGCTCGCTTTTTGTGGGGCGGCTATTGGACATACCCTTATTATGGATATTATCACCCCCATCATTATTACGGCTATGGCTACTATCGCCCTTGGGGCTATAGGTATTGGTGGTAAACTGCTTCCTCTAAATTGAAAATGTGTGATTCTATTTAAAAATTATTTAAATTATGCAATTATTAACTTTTTTATTTAATCTAAAATCTGTTCAATGAAACAATAATAATATTAATAGAAAAACGCATTCATTACAAGCTATTGTCATTTCAAACTACATTAGATGTTAAATTTGTCGCCATATTATTAAGACTTCAAGACAATGATTGAATGACTAATGTTGCACATCTTGAAGATTTACTCAACTACTTGACTTGTCGCGTATTTATGTTAATGACACCAACGGAGTAAATCACGACTGAATTACTATATGTAACGCTATTTACGCTTCTGCTCAGTAGTTATTACTTTGTTTGTCAACCATTTGAACTACGCCCCAACTGAATAAGCCATAAATTTAAACAGGTTCACTTAAACTAAAATGAAGACGCAGTAGTAAAATTGTTTACCGTCCACTTTGGTGATTTGGCAATATTCTTGATATATGTATCTTCACAAATTAGAACACAACTTGTTTTAGCCGTTAAATGTCAAATAAACGTTAACAATATATATACTTACTTCTATGAAAACAAAATTAAATTTGCATTTGTATAGGTCTAAGCTCTTTAATTTATATGTAAACAGAACAAAACAAGTAGGATTGCTGTAGACGACAAAGGGTTCAGCTTTTAAACACATTCAAGTTTTTTACATTATTAATATTCATTTAAAAAGATCTGCACACTCAGGTGGAGAAGTGCTTTCTCATTTCCAATAACCGGCACAGGTACTGAAGCAAAATAAGCAGCGCATATTTATTAATTTATTCACAATTTCTAACTGAAATATGTACACAGGAATAAATGTCGTTATGCAGATTAATACGAGATCAATATATACGTTTTCCACTAAAACTTGAGGGTTTCCTTCTCCGATCTTGATGAAATTAGTACAGTTGATCAATAATATGTTAATGTGTATTAAATATCGATTGGAATGGTGAACTTGCGAATATTACATTCCTAAGTCTCTGAGATACGCGAACTGCAGGTATATATGGTTATATCGAATCGGTTATTAATGCTGATCAGGAACATATAAATATCTTATGGGGTCGAAGATGCTGTCGTCTGCCTGTTACATACCTTTGCACAAAACTACCTTTGCAATAGTGTTTTTAGCCAAGTTAAATGTGTTCAGGGTATTAAAATATGAATCGAATCAAATATTTAAAAATAAACCAAATGATAATTATAGTAAAAATATATATATATATTAAATATATTCTAATATTTTGTATTTTGAGAGAGCCGCAGCTGTTTGCGCTCCTCAATCTGATGGAGTTGCGCGCGTTTGGTGTCCAAAAGGATGTGATTCGTTTCCGCATGACGATATTCCTCGGAACTCTCACTGCCAAAAGCGGGATGAATGAGAAGACAAGAGGGAAATGGTATAAAAGTCAAAGAATGCAAATGAATGAAAATAAATCAAGTTCAGTCTCACATTTCACGCTGCAGCTGCTTCAGCTTGATTAGATCCTGTTCTGCCTGCTCGCTATTCATGAGCGACATTTGAATCCATTCAATGCGTTGGTTTCGAGCTGCATCCACTCGCGCTTGCAGCAGTTGCGACATCTCCGCGTCCAGCATTCGCTCCTCGCTGTGCAACTGATGCGCCAACCGGCGGCGACGCTGCTCCAAATCCTCGGCGTAGTCTATGAGTCTTCGTTGCACATTGCAATCTATTTGGAAATTTCGATTGCGACGATTGGTGCGATTTAGAAATTCAGTCACATGCATTTTGCAGCTTTATTGTTTGGTTGTTAGACCAAAGCCTTGGTAACCATAGATAAATCTAATTTTTAACATTACGAATGTGTTTTATTAACTCGAAATGGCTCTGTTAACGAACTGTTAACAAGTATTACAAGTGCAAACAAGTTCACACAATTCAATCTCACTGATAACCATCGTTAAAACATTTCAGTATTTGCAATATCAATTTTTCTGCAATAAAATGAAGACGAAACCTTTAATAATATACACGAAATAGTAAAATAAAATAAGTTTGATTGTATAATAGATATTTTATTATTAGTTTTCATGGCGATTTTCTGCTGAAATTGGTTGATTATGGTTAATATGGATACATTTTGTGTAACAAACTTCAATTTCCATCAATAACTTTTATCAAACAAAAATATAGGATATATTGGGTAACTATTGAATATTAGGCACGTAATGATAGTGCAGTTTGTTTACAACTAATTAATTGTCGAATGTGCGCAGTCAAGTGACTAGTTTTTCAACGATACTAAGAAAAATATAAATAAAAGTTCCCCTGAATTTTGAATAAAAGGCGCTGGCATTACAACAGATAGAATCAGTCAGTAAATTAACTTTGGCCCTAGTAGAAACAGCCTGAAAGATGCGTTTGACTCTTGTGCTGCTTATTGGTGTTCTGTGCATTGCATTTAGCTATGCGCTGCCGTTGGATGAAAATGTCCAGGATAATGCCCTAATACCGCTGCTCAGTCTGGCCGATCAGGGCGAAGCACACGCCAACGAGGGAGGACGAGAGGAGCGCGCTTTTTGTTGTGGTGGTGGATATGGACGTCGTCGTGGCTACGGCTACGGTGGTGGTTACGGTTACGGCTACGGATACGGTGGTGGTTATGGTCACGGTGGATACGGTGGATACGGTGGATACGGCTACCGTCGTGGTGGCTTTGGTCGCCGTAGATGGGGTTATGGTCGCTAAGCAAAAACCACATTGCTGTTTTGTACTTACTGAAATTATAAACAAATAATAAAAAAAACAACAACCATTAAATTAAGTTTGTTTTTTTTTTTATCCAAATGAAGTTTTACTCATTTCTTCACACTCATATTCCTACCTAGAGCAACTTTATTGCCAGATGATTCACTATTGAGTCACTAGTTGTCAATGTCTGTATATCTATTAGCTACCGAAAAATAATTTCACATAGGTCAAATAAACCACTTATCAAAAATAATTCGCTTTCGACAGTTAAAATATGCAAACTGTCAATTAGCGTTTAACCGAATATTAATAATGAAATGCTCGCCTCACCTAAATCGATATCGATCGAAAAACCAGTTTAAATAAAGATGTTTTTGGGTAATGAACATTCTTTTTAAATTCACATATGCATTATATATGACATGCACAATTTGCATTTTAAGTTTCGGGTAATTTATTTTCGATATTTAAACGTGTGAAGATGTGAGATGTGTTATAAGGCATCAAAATGACTCTCGCCAATTTGAGTGGTGATTTTTTTTTTTTTATGACGAATGTTTACGTATTCAGTTGCCATTGAATGCCCATTTCGGATAGCTATGCAAAATGCCCAGTTCCATATTCAGCTTCTTCGCAATATTGCATATGTATACTTAAAACATTGATAAGTTATATGGAGAGCTAAACAGATTTCATTTATTTTCAAATTAGCATTTACCACATATTAATTAATTAGAATATGATCCACATTACGCCTGATCTCAGAGATTGACAATCGTTTTTTTTTAGCTGCAAACTGCCCGATGATGAAATTAGGCAACAACAAGAGCAACAACAGAAATAAGATTCGCAGCAACAAAACGTGTAATAATATTGTGTCGATAAATAAATATACAAATACATATCGTGAAAGTAACAATAACCGACTTAACAGATAAAAAAAACCCCTATTTGGGTCCAAGTACTGTGGATGTGTTAGATGACAAGCATTAAAAATTAGGTGATTCGTTCGAGAACAGGAACGCCAGCTCATCCGGTTATTTCCAGGCGTAGAAAGCAAATAAAAGGCCACTGCATTGCCAGCGAATGTATCAGTAACAGAGACACACTGCTCCAGACGCCACAATCCAACAAAATCCTAATTGAACAACCGATTTTATTAATCAATCAATCAATAATATTTCAAGATGCGCCTAACACTTCTGGCGCTTATCGGCGTTCTGTGCTTTGCCTACAGCTATGCCCTAGATACGGAGGAGAGCAACGACAGCATCGATCAGATTGGCCTGCTGGACATAGCCGATCAAGGACAATACCATGCCAACGAAGGTGATCGTGATGTCCGCCAATGGGGTGGAGGCTGGGGACGGGGAGGAGGCGGCTGGGGAGGCCACCGTGGCGGTTGGGGAGGCGGCTGGGGTGGTCGCGGAGGATGGGGTGGCCACCGTGGCGGTTGGGGTGGCCATCGTGGCGGTTGGGGAGGCGGCTGGGGACGTTAATCCTGGCGAAACCAACAGCAGCTACTACAGTTGCCATCCACCTGCCAAGACTCACTTAAATGTTTGATCATTTTGAGTTTGTAAATAAAGAACATTGCTAAAAAGCATATTTATTGTTTGGATTATAATATTCTTTGGAATTTCGTCGTCTTTCCTGAAACTTTATTGTTATTTTTTTTCAGGTAGTATATTTCGAAAATACATGCTTGGTATTTTCTAAAACCTAAGAGACTTTTTAGGTCCAGCGCAGATTTTTCTAAAATTAGAGAATATTTGTAATAATTTCAGATTTAATTGACTGTTTATATTTTTAATTTTTCTATTCCATATATACACAAATTGTATTTATCAAATTAATATAATTAAACACAGGTTACTCTAGTTCTAAAACTATGTTGAATCGACCTTCCAAATTTGTTAAAATTTACCGGCCAATATATTGATGATTCATCAAAGTATATTTTCAGTAATTGCCAGTAAATATGTAGTAATCTACCCTTAAAATTTTGTAAAATTAGTTAGAAAATTGGGGATAATACTGACAGAAATACAGAACTGTG
This sequence comes from Drosophila setosimentum, assembly GCA_035043505.1. Taxonomy (NCBI): domain Eukaryota; kingdom Metazoa; phylum Arthropoda; class Insecta; order Diptera; family Drosophilidae; genus Drosophila; species Drosophila setosimentum. The sequence continues at coordinate 19,799,721 of JAWNMY010000003.1, forward strand.
CAATTTGTGGGCAGATGTGAGAATACATGAATATATTAGATAAATGTTAAGGCTCTCAAAACTAAAAAATATTATATTTATAAGAAAAAAGAAACGAATATAAGCGTTTATAAAATTAAGAGATTTTTTCTCGTGTACTTAAATGAGTTAAATTGTATCAAGAAACAAAAAATATCTTTATAGGTTTAATTTTATGACTCTCTTATAAAAAGACATATTCGCAGTTGATATTTTTTTTTATTATTTTAATACCTGTAATAATTGCAAATTCACTTTGAAAATTTCGCATGAAAAAAAGAATGATGCATAGCCATAACTTTTGTAAGATTTATGGCCATAAAAGTTTAATTTATTTGTGGATTATTTTTGTATCCTCATATTAATAGTAGCTAATCCGAATGTTGGTAGAATTGTCTCTGATGAAATTGTAATACTGTTTAGCATGCTTAAAATTAGCTTGGAGCCAGTTCGATTTTCATTTATTTTCGAAATTCAAGTTTAAAGTCCAAATTCAATCATATAAATATATCAAATTATAGAATTTTTTAAAATTTTGACTTGTATTCCATTGATTTATTCGGAATGTTAAAAAGTTACTTGTTCCATCATATTGAACACATTAATTTCAAGCGAATATCGTCAAATTGTTGCCACCTTGCTAGAGTTGTAAAAGACTTCTAATCTCTGTTTGCAATCATTTATGAGTTTGAAAAAATTGGTACAGGTACAGGCATGACTGATTTTTAAAAAATTAGAGTTTAAAACTTTTCAACAGAGAGCTAAATGTTACAATTCAGTTGTTTTGAGACGAAATTCACATTTCGTTGTCTATAAGAACGAATTAACATTTAAAAATTAAATGCTCAAATATGTGTTCGCTGCTTCTTAAAGCAATAATAACCTTATTGCTTACAATAAACAAACTTATTATTAGTTTATTCCACAGATATTTATTTGCTATATACACTCGTCTCACTTTGATTTATTTCAAATTCACACTTAGCAGCTTCATTCACACACAAATACTTACTAAAACACTCTCTCACCGAGCTGCCGGTTCGAATAAGTTGACATTTAAGGTGGTCCACTTAACCAACAGTTATGAACAGCATCTGGGAGGAGCAACTTTCAAGGTGACGGCGAACAATAACAATAAGAGTCGCGACAAAATTGAGTGTAATGACCTAGTGGCGTATGATTAATAAATAAACAAATACTATGTACAAAGAGAATAACAATACCTGACTTTCAAAACAGTGCCGAAAAACAAGACCTAAAACAAAACCCCCGATTTAATCTATATGCGTCTCAATGTGCACTTTGAATTAGGAGATGCGTGCGAGAACAGGAACGACAACTCATCATTAGCCACATGATTTTGATGAGGCATTGGACGTCAAATATAAGGCCGGTCTTTTAGGGGCAAAAGCATCAGTTACAAATCAACCTTCAAGCAGCAACCGCAAAGTGAATCCAAAAGGAGCTCCAAGTTGAATACCAAAATGCGTCTAACATTTCTGGCGCTCATCGGTGTGCTGTGCCTCGCCTACAGCCAGGCTCAGCCACTGGAAGACATCAGCCAGATCGACACGAACATAAACGGCGATCAGGTCAGCCTGCTGGACGTAGCTGACTATGGAGAGAATCACGACAATGACGGCAACCGCAATGCTCGTCAGTGGGGCTGGGGCGGTTACGGTGGTTACGGCGGATACGGCGGATACGGCGGATATGGCGGTTACGGCGGCTGGGGAGGTGGCGGCTGGGGAGGCGGCGGTTGGGGAGGCGGCGGCTGGGGTCATCGTGGATGGGGTCATCGGGGCTGGGGTCATCGTGGCTGGGGCGGCTGGGGAGGCTAGGGCTAAGTTTTAATAAGCTACACAAAGTTGCTACTGTCACCCCTAAACGCTAACATAAGTTACAGTTGGTTATGTCTGTTTAAATAAAGAACATTCAAAATAAAAAAAATACAAAAAATTTTAATTATGACATCTAAATAGAATATTGTATAATTTTATGAATATAGTTCACCACAATTAATTAGTTCGGATTAACGCCAGTTAAACAAACCCACACAATAGTTAACTTGAAACAGGATTTTTATTTTATATTGATTCGATTTGATATAATCTCTAACCGGTTCAGCTAGTCGCATCTCTAGAAATCTTTAACCAACAAGCTCTCCTTGCCCATTGTCCTTGGGACATAATGCTTAATGATAAATTTGCATATACCAGGGCTTTCGGCTATTTATTGATAAATTGCTAGAGTATTTTGCTGAGCAATGCCTTTCTGAATAGTTTTTTATACCCTGAACCCATTAAAAATGGGTAAAACGGGTATAATGGTTTTGTGCAAATGTATGTAACAGGCAGAAGGAAGCATCTGCGACCCCACAAAGTATATATATTCTTGATCACGATCAATAGTCGAGTCGATATAGCCATGTCCGTCTGTCCGTCCAGATCTCAGGAACTGTAAGAGCTAGAGACAAATTTGTAATATAGGTTCTCGTATACCAGGCGCAGATCAAGTTTGCGTTATTTTTTCGATAACTGTCTTCGTTTATCGAATATCGATAAATTAAATTTCCGATAGCAATAAATGCCACAATTTTAAAGACGGAATCTTCTAATTAATACATGATATGCATATGCATACTATTGATCAACTGCCCAAATTCGTCAAGATCGAATAAGAAACACCCAAGTTATAGTCGAAAATGTATTCTCATATTGATCTCATTTCTATCAGCAGCCGCAAGCATTTTCTGTATGCAAAAATAGGGAGCGCATGTGTGAGAAAGGGATGGCATGAGCCCCGCTACCTACGATTGTGTGTTTTACGTGTTAGTGTAAATCTGTTTAAAGGGGAGTTTGCCAATAATAATAGAATATATTTAATAACTGGGTTAAGGGTATATCGTAGTCGAGTTTACTCGACTCCAGCACTCTTACTTGTTTTTGTATGTGTTTGTGTGGAAACTTCAAGAGTGCGAAAATTATAAAATCGGTCTAACAATATTAAATTACTGCTGAAAATAACTGGATAGAAAATAATCCGTTACATTAAGCAGTAAAATGGAATTAATTAAATTTGGTAATAATGAATTCAGAAATTATTTAGAAAGAAGATTAATATTATATATATTAATATACATTCAGAATTCATTAAATATTTGAATATTCATAGCATCAGTTGAGTTTTGATGAACCCATTGGTAATCAGAATCAATCAGCATCATTGTAATTTCGAGCAATTTTTGTTTTATTGCATAGCTTGCGTTGTCGTACGACATTTAACAATCAAACTTACATTATGTACAAAACATATTTTACAATTCGTTAGGCGCTATATACTTAGATGTGAAAATTGGATTGGAAAAGTGGAAAACGCGGCAAATGTATAAATACACACAGTATGGTGTGCGAGTGGATTAAGGTGAGTGTGGTGTGGTGGGTACAGTATGGAAACGATACGAGGTCTGTAATCTTGTGGCTGACGACCAACTGAGCTGCTGCTGCTGTCCTCAACTTCATCCTGGATGCTATCATACAAATTAAATCCAAATAAACACCCTTCTCGTCTGTCAATTCAATTATTTGAAGAATCGGCGGGGAGCGGCGGCGGGGCTGACGGGTGGGGGTGTGGGGATATGGGCACCCTCGGCACGGAAACCATTCTCATCAGCAATATAGGTAATGGTGTAGAGAACGCCATCGGGTCCGGTGTAGGAATACGAGCCTTGCATAACCTAGAGAATTAAATGAAATTATTTTTATGCCAGCTCCTAAAAGTATGCCACACAATTTCTCGCAGTTTTTGGAATTGCGCTAAAAGTTGGGCAAACTAACCTGAGCCTCCAACTGTGAGCCGGGATTCTTGAGATAACCTGCCTCATCAGCGCGAATACCATTGCTTGTTTCGTAGCTGAAATATAAAAATAATGACATATATATATAAATATAGAAAAACACTGCTAAAAAAAATTTAATGTTATTTCTATTTATTTTTTTACATTTAATTATTTAATTACAAGATCATTATTTGCCAATGTAAATTTTGAATGGATTTATCGATTTGTATCGACTTCATTATGAGATTAAATTAGTTTGTATAAGAATTAAGATATTTTTTATTTGTGAATAACAAATTTAGTATTATTTGATCATTTATCAAATATGAATTAGGATTGAAATGTTTTATAAAACATTTAGAAAAAATTCAACAAACTAAAAAATAAATAAAATATTTTGTATAATAAATATAGAGTACTAAAAAGTTGATAATACAACAGACGGGTTCTTGAGAGCTAAGCCATATACCAAACAATACCTTCATGTTGATAAATATAAACTCATATATAAGTTTTTGCAGTGGCAGTTATTATGTATAATAGCAACAACTCACTTGTACTGATAGGAACCATCCGGGTTCAAATCAAAGTCCTGCTTCAGTATCACAGCATTCGCATCGAAGGTATTGCCTCGAGGCTGCGGTAGACCGCGCTGCGGCTGCGCTGTGACGACGCAGAGGAAGCAGATCGCTATGGCGACAACAGCGTAGGAGTAGGTGAGCAGCTGCATGACCTTTTCGTTTCGATTGGGCGTCGGCGCCAGCAGCAGGAGAAAGGAAGGAAAAGTGGAATGGGTTAGATTAACAATTATAAGATGCTTGGTAAATTGAGACATTACAAGTTAATAATAAAGTACATTTTTAATATCAACAAGAAGGTCTCAAGCTTGTGAAAATATCTGAACTTATATGTCTGGGAATAATAAGTATTGACATGTAATATACTAACATACAGATTATTTTAGGTATTGTTCATAAGAATTATTATGAATGTAAATAAATAAAAGCAGCACAACAACAAATATTTCAAAGTTATGCTCTATAATAATAATTTATTGTTATTTTACACATTAATGTATGTTTTGTCTTTTAAAAAATGTTTTTTGTTTTTCTTTTTTTTTTGCATAAGTTTTGTGAAAAATTGTTGTTCAAACATTTTTTGTTATTATTATTATTATTATTATTATTATAATTATGAAGCATACGATGTTGATAGGCCAACAGTATAATTCTGAAATCGATTACTGCTGGTTCGAAATACCATTTAGATGGTCTTAAAAACGAAAAATGCAGACATATAGAATCGGTTATAGTTTTTTTCTCCATATAAATTAACTTTCAAGTATTTTTTTATTTTTGTATTTTTTATTGCCTTGATTGTCTGATTTTTAGTCCTTAATTGTTATTGCTGATCCTTTTGATCCTTCGCACAACACAGAACACAAAGAAGAACTCACTTCAAACTTGTACGCGACTTGTTTCGAATGGAGCGGTTTTTTTTTTGTAGTCTGCGCTCGAAAGGCTCGTCAAAACTGTTTTGAGTTGAATGCAGTCAGCGCCAACGTTTTTATACCAAAAATGCATTCACTGAAACGCAGCAGCAGCATCAGCACCAGCAGCAGCAGCAGCAGTGGCAGCTGACGCAGAAGTAACTACAAACAGCATCCGCAATGAGAGCAGTACAGCAACAATCAGATTGCAAAGAAGAAGCAGAAGCAGAAGCAGAAGCTGAAGATATGTTGGTACATCTGACAGCAGTGGCAGTGGCAACCGAATCGGAAGAGGCTGCCACTTGTACCACGCGGTGGATGCGCAACGAGTTTTCCAAACTCAAATGGGCGTTGCGCATACGCCGTGTGTATTTAAATGAATAATACGAGTGTTAGTGTGTGTACTATCAGTTAAGCCGACAGACTCATTCTGTATATATATATGTATACATATATATATGGGCGTGTGTGTGTTTGGCATGCCAGCTTGTCTACTCATTAATTTATGGGAATTAACAATGCGAAGTTCATTTGATTAACACACGCTGGCGTTAGTTTCTCTAGGTGTACGAGTCGATGCGCCGCAATATACCATAATTTGTTAATTCAAATATTAATTAAAAGATTAATACACCGACAGCTGAATAGATGTTGCAATTGCCACAGTTGATGAATTGGCCATTTGATATTTTTTTAATACACAGTATTACTAGCATTTTATTGACATTTGCAATGCGAGTGCCGCGGGGCGGGGATTGCCGTACTATTTGCAACAAATGCAATTTTTGCTCACTTGTTGCTGAACTACAATAGAAGAGAAGAATTGAAAGATATTCAAGATGTGCCTCGATTTATTTATGATTTTTATGTGCCATTGTTTCATCTGTAGCAGCAGCTGTTGTTGCTGCTGTTCGCAAAAGACCAAATGCAATTTAGACATTTGAAACGCTTTGGCAGTTGGCTAATTTGTGCTGACCAAACAAATAGGTGGAGCCGCTCCCCATGCACCAGTTCCCACTAAAGGTGAACCAAATGACATGCAAAATGGAAGCTGTGGTGGGAATGGAGACGGGGTATGGTTACGTGGCGGGGGGCGTTGGCGCCTAAGCCGGCCGGCGCATTAAAAATTGCAATTTTCGGCTTTAAACTTTAAACTTTTACAGACTCTCTGCCGCGTCTGTAGCGGCGTGTAGGAAATGTCAGTTGCAATTCATAAAAATTGCAGCAATAGCTACGGCCACAACAACAACTAAAACAACAACAGAGCGCGCTCTGATCACGAACATGCCATGATGAACATCGCGCGAGATTAACGCGCCTCCAACAACAACAGAAACAACATCGAAGACGCCTACCCCAGCTTCAACTACAGCATCAGCTAAAGCTACAGCTACAGCTACAGCTACAGCTACAGCTTCAGCTCCACCTCTGACTTCACCTTCACCTGCCCCAGCTTCGGGTCCAGCTCTAGCTCAAGCTCTGACTCTTTAGCAATGCCACCCTTTTGTAGCTGTTCAGTTTTTATACCCTGAACGCATTAGAAATGGGTAAGAAGGTATAATGATTTTGTGCAAAATTATTTAACAGGCAGAACGAAAGTGACAACATATATATTCTTGATCAGGATCAACAGCCAAGTCAATATAATAAGTGTGAACACTCTGATCTCAGAGACTATAACGGCTAATGACTTCAAAATTGAATTAGAATAAGTTTATTGAAACGATAAGTGCCCCCGTTTCGCGAATATCTTTAAGATCAACACATAACCTCAACACATTATTGATAAACTGATAACATTTCATCAAAATCAGCAGCCGCATGGATTTTCCATGTACCTAATTATGCGTGTGTAAATTTGGCAATAAACCAGAAATATATTTAACTGCTGGGCCAGGGTATGTCGTAGTCCAGCTCAACCATTTTTGTTTTTTGCCCGCTGTGCGATTTTCCTTTGGATTTTGCTGTGTTACATGGGCCAGAAAATTCGCGATTGTGAATTGCCCGCGTTTTGCTGGCCTTCGTCTGCGACCGCATCTTTGTGCTGCCTAAGTGCATCTGCATACCCTGCCTCTTGTCATTATGCACATTTTGTTGATTCATTTGTAACACATGAAAGCAATGATTTATTCTGGAGTTCGAGGAGATGGGTTACATAATAGAATAAAGTATGTGTATATCGATAAATATATATATGGATACTTAAACATCTCTAAGCAAACTCTATTTCATTCTCTGTTTTTTATTTCTCAAACTGCCCCAGTTCAGATAAACGCAACTACTCTATTTAACACAGAGCTATGTTTTACTATAGCATTAATAGTAAATCAGTTTACCATATCATGTATTTATTTTCTAATCCTTAATTATAAGCTAATGTAAATAGATAAAGCGACTTAGGCTAGAGCGTTTGAATCAAATAAAAAAGTTTCCCTCAATTATAGCCAAAGATAAAAGATGATATTGCAAAGCCATTTTTAAAAACTATATATCAAGTATATAGAAATCTGACTGCACAAATAAATGCTGCATAGGTAAGCTGCCATGTTATTATAAAGATAAAAATGAACAAACGTTTAATAAATTTAAATATTTAAGCAATTTAAAAATTGATTACTTTATAATTAATATCTGCTCCAAAAGAGTAATAAAAATTCAGCTGAATTTTTTGTGACATTATTTCTAGTTCACATTTGACATACAATATTTTTGAGTGGCAGCTGTTCATACAGACTTTAGTATTTGCAATTATATTTCACACTCGTACTATTTCTAATTTATGGTTTTTACAACCAAAAAGAAAAATTCCCGTGTGCTCAGTGGATCAGTTGCTTAGTTGCTCAGTTTCCGTCAGTTTTCGCAGCTTATTTACAATGATGAATGAATGAATCGCATGTGGTGTTTACGAATGTTATTCACATTACTCGCCGATTCAAGCAGCGCATCTTAAGTGCGCTTAAAATGTATCTTAATTTATGTAGCTTTGTTCTTAGCCAAGTTTAATACAATGAGCCATGTTTGCCATATGCTAATTGAGTGCAATTTCCAAGAGATTGCCTTACGTCTTCATCATACTGACAAACTGTTATTCGGGTTAGATCTGACTGTTTTGGGTATTTCAGTCAGACTCAAACCTGTTTGTGACGTCGATGAATTATTATTAAGTAGATTTCTGTTCCAATGGAGCAAAAAGACAACAGCTGATTTATCGAAGATCTAGACTCAAGTGTGACCAGCGAATTTGAATGAGTTTCTACTTAACTAATAAACAATAACAAAAAACTAAACATAACAAGATATTTTGTTGCCGCATGTTTTTCCACTCGCTCATCATTGAACAGTTATGCAAATGGCGCTGTGAGTGTTTTATTAAAATACATTTCGGCATCATTTCTATAGAATTTCTTTGAGGGGTTTTTATAATTTTTTTCTCTTCGTTTATAAATAACCTAATGGATGCTAATTTTTACCAGCTTCGCAATATATAAAGGAACGCACTTTGGGACTTTTCAACAAGTAAAGACTCAACACAAGACGCGATATGTTCAAGCTGATAATCTGTTTGTTTGTGGTGGCCAGCGGTGTCAGTGGCGGGCCGATTGATCGAATGGATGTAACCACCGAAAAGCGTGAAATTATCCCACTCCTGAGTTACGAGTCGGAACTTAATCCCAATGGTTCGTTTAAGTTCGCTTTCGAAGGCGCCGATCAAAGCTCTCGCCAGGAGTCAGGCGTATTGCAAAATGCCGGTACTGAGGACGAAGTGCTCGAAGTATCCGGCTCCTATCGGTATATTGATGCCGATAACCAGGTGGTGGAAGTGCATTATACTGCGGGCAAGAATGGTTTTGTGCCCATCGGCACCAATATTGCTGACGAAATTACGCAACAGGCCAAAAACGCCGCTAATCTGCCCAACTACACCGAGGAGGAGGAACGGGAAACTCGCTTGGGTCAGCGTCGTGCTCGCTCCCAGTCGGAGCCAGAGACCGCGACAAAAATAGCGACAAAGTCGGAGGAGAAGGAGCCTGCGCCATCCACAGCAGCAGAACCTACACCAGCTGAGTCTAGCTCCCAGACGAAGACGTTGACGGAGACCGTGACAGAAACAGAGACGAAGGCGGAGAAGGAGAAGACGGAGGAGAAGAAGGAGGAAGCAAAGAAGGAGGAAGAAAAGAAGGAGGAGACGCTATCCACAGCAGTAGAACCTAAGGCAGCTGTACCTGAGGTGGTGCCCGTGCAGGTGGTGGTGGAGCAGAAGCCAGTCGCTGAGAAGCTGGAGAAGAGCGACAAAATTGAGTCAAAGACAGCATAAAAATTTCATTTATCGAAATTTAAGTGTTTAACTTACTGTTTAATATGCACGTTCTAAATTAACTGGTTAGCAATAAATAAAATAGAAAAAAAAATACAATTTCTTAAACAATATTTTTACATTGTGAGTTCCAAAGAGTTTACTAATCGAATCTATGTATAGTTCATGATATAGCCCCTGATATATGCTGATTGTTAACTAATGATGTCATACACTTCATCAAATTTCAAAATAAGATGATAATCTTAGCATTCTAATTGACTGATGCCAAAGAGCTTGCTGTAAAAAATAACACCTTAAGCAAGTTATTTTATTGAATTTACACACATACTTGAAAGATTAAGAACTCGTGGACCTCATTTCTTTGGTAGCCAAAACTTAAGTTGTTTTTATCCAACAAAATTTGCGTAATTATTTTAACCATTTGTCATTTTAATTATGTTCAACAGCAGAGCGCACTAAAAAGTTAATTGAAAAAAATCATCAGCATAATCGATGATTGCTTTTTGATTCGTTTATGTTGATTTTTTTTTTCAATTAAATTCTTAGTGCGCTCTGCTCTAAGTGGTAGATAACAAATATTAAGTATTTTTAACCCGAAGCATTGAGTGATATCCGTATTGATTGGCTGGGATATACCATTGACGCGTACTGATTTCTTGCCAAGACTTCTTGATTGATATTCGCATTGATTGGGTTTAATTTTGACTTTCATTAACTTTAAAGTATCCAACAATAATGGGTTTCGGCAAAGTAGAAACACTAATTAATTAGTGGAGGAAGAGATTATTCTCGACTGTGGCAAGCTTTTTGTTTTTCAAGGTCTTCGCCTGGCGTGAATTTCTAAACGGACTTTCGAGCAATACCTGCGAGAAGTGAAAAGAGATTGAAAGAAATTTGGCGCTCATCAGAGATATGCAAATTAGCATCTGAAATTGTGAGGTAATTTGAGCTTATGCTAATAATAATATTTGTTTTGGATTTGCGATTTCTTCTTTTGCTTTTCTTTTATTCGTTTGTCGGTTCCACTTTAAAACTACACAGGAAATTTCAATTCTTCACCTATTCCTCATTCTTGTCCGGTTTGGGCAGATCTTTGGCTGCCTCGGCGGCTGCTGTGATATCTGGATTAATGATGGAACCCTTGGGCACAAAACCATCGACGCCAGCCGTATAGCTCACCTCAACCACTTCGCCGTTTTCATTGATATAAGTGTAGCTGCCTTTCACCTCCATCACCTCATCTTCGGTGCCGGCATTCTTAATGACAGACATTTCCTTATGGGATGAGCCATCGCTATTCTCGTGGTTATATTGATAGGAGCCATCCACATTCTTAATAAGCTGCATATCTAGAATGGACACAGTTGGGATATCCTCGGTAGTAGGCGCTGCATGAACGCTACTGCTGATTAGGACACCAAGGGTGAGCAATACCAGCTGCAAAATTCCAATGCCAATTGTTAAATCCATGTCATGTTTCTAGTTTTTGTGATTGCATACACTTACGATTTTGAACATTTTGCGGGATGAAAAGATTTAGACTGGATCACCGAATGCGAGACTTTGTGATATGAATCAGTTTTGTGTGTTGCGTCTTTTATATGCGGGACGAAAACATTTCGCATTGCGATCATGTGTTTCAATATGCCAAACATGATTTCAATCAAGTTTATGGCAACTGCTGCTGCGACTGGCCAAAATTTTAAATTGCTCAATATTAAATGTCAGGGCCATTCCGACACATATCTATACCAGAAGTCAGGAACCGAAATGTGTCACTCAGTTATTCCAGAGCAGCAGCAACTTCCGCACATACTGTTTATATATTTGTATCTGTGAATGTATCTTTTGGATTGATGGCATCAGTCAGTGCATCTATTAGCTGGCTCAATGCTAACAATTATCTTTTCAAGCAGCGAATTGTTTGCTGCTGCTTCACCCACTCAATGTGTTTATTTTTTTCTGCAATTAATTGCCACTTGACAGTGTGTTTCTGTGGCATCCCAGCCGCCAAGCCCACAAATGTTTTCATTTAGCATGTAAAATGTCAGCGCTTTGTGTAATGCTTGTCGTAATTTATTAGTAAGTATCTCCATCAGAACGCGAATCGTGTAATATGCGAACCAACGACACCTGAGCAGAGGAGTAGACCCAGTTCACCAAACAATAACAACAACATTTATAGATTGCCTGGGGCATTGTCAGCACCCACTTTTCTGATTCAGCCCAATTTTCAAGGTGTGTTAGCTATTTGAATACGAGTTACAAAAAGTTATAGTTTTTGTGTTCATATTTGACTTTTGTGGTTAAATCAACAATGTATATAGGTTTTGTGTAGTTTCGAACAGGTGAATAGAAATTTTGAAAACTACCTATTCGAATATGTTACTAATGTTAATACATATCAATAGTATGTGCGCATTTAAATTCTCTATCCCTCTTCCATTTCACTACTTTTTTCATTGAATATTATCTCTTTAATTAAGCTTTGAAGTCGAAGTCCAAATATTATGAATAAATTAAATATAACACTCTGCATTATATATATTCAGAAATCAATCCGATCTGAAGTATGAGTTTGTTTTTTTTTTTAGAAATTATTTCTAGTTATCCGAAAAAAAATTCTTATAATTGGAATGACCTTTTCTAAACTTGTCAGAGATTTGAATTACTAAATAATATAACATATTAAAAAAAAAAATTTTAAAGTATAACTATGACCCATTTATGAAATTTAGAAAATACTAATGAAATTTGTTTTCTTGACTGGTATGTTAAAGTTCAGGGACTCAAGTTCAAATAATAATAATAAAAGTACAATCGAATGTTAATTTTTAAGAATTTGATAAATAATGAGGTGAGTTACACTTGCCAAAAACATGTCGATTTTCAAAAATTCAAAGTAATTTTTATCCCAATTTTGACAAGATGTAGTTAAAGTCACAAGTTCTAAATCAACGTTATGTAGTTCCAAAGTATTAAAGCCTATTGCCACGAAATGCACATTAATAATTCTGTCATGCAATTACAGATAAATAATAAAAAATATATTCTTTAATTGTAAATTCCAATGCTGCATAAACCATTTTCAATGGATTTCATCACCTAACATCTAATTCAATAATCAGTTGAATTAATAATAAATAATGAATACTGAATACGATTAACTGAGTCGTGGATTTAATTAATATTATAAATGATGAAATTAATTTCTTAACATTAATTAATGAGCAGGCAATGAAAATTAATTTAATGTCACTCTTCTGGTGTCAACTCGGACGACATTTGGCAAAAGGGCAAAACTAAGGCACAGTTCCAGCTGCCTCGAGGTGCAAACTGTGCCCCCAAAATTACCATGTTGCAGAGCGCTGAAAATTGTGTTGCCAATAAAAATTGCAACAATTTATATTTCTGACAACCAAAACGAATCTGGCGATGCTTCATCTACTATGCCAGCTAAAATATGTACACGATGATCATCTTTATGACTAGTGTTGGAAGGTGTTTGCAGCTGCCCAGTTGGCCAACACTCGGTCCAACGGCGCTCCCCAATGGCATAGTTTGGCACTGAGCTGGCGCTGGCTTCTACAATTATTGATTTGAATTCATTAGCCTGTCGATGTCTGGTATAGTTTATGAGCCGTTTATTTCGATAATGGTTTGAATAACATTTACAATCACATCGCACACTTTACAACTGCTTGCCTGCTTGCACTTTCAGCGCCTGTACAGCATTATGTGCCGTCTCTGTTATCTCCTTGGTTATGTGTGTGCCCATGGGCACAAAGCCATTTTTGTCGGCCACATAGCTGACCTCCACATGCTGCCCATTGTCATCAATGTAGCGATAAACGCCAGAGACTTCAAGCTCCACTTGGTCATCATCATCATCTTGATCATCAGCCCGATCGTGTGTATGTACGTGATTATTGGAGCGGCGCTTCACGATGCCCACCTCCTCGCGATAACTGCCATCGGCGCCTTCGTAGGCAAAGAAATAGGAGCCATCGTTTTTCTGTTCAGCTAGTGACTTAATAATCAACACCTCCTCCTGCCCCTCAGCACCGTTGCTGATCCAGCTGGCGCACCAGCACAGCACCCAAAACAAGCACTGCGATTAAAAGTAAAAAAAAAATAAAAAAAATATTAGTAGGATGTAACCGATTGAGTAATACACTAACACATTTACAAAAAAAAATATTATTTTTGATTATAGGACTAAACTGACTATTGAAATGTGATAATCTTCGACGACTGACAACTGATATATATTAAAAAACATATCGCATTATCATTAAAGACTGTTGGAGATATAACCTTAGAAACTTTTGATTCAAGAATAAAGCGAAATTAAGAATTATCAACTAAAATTAATATCTAAAATTTGACAAGAATGCATTCTCGAAAATTAAAATAAAAATGTGAGTAAAAAATAACAACAAACTGAGGTTATTATTTCTAAATTAAGTGGAATGATGGATAAAACTCTTTTACGAAGAATATATATTCTCGGAAAGTCCGCAGAAAATATGTTCTATGTTAAAGATTTGTATCACATCTGCTCAGCATTTATTTTGTAGTTTATTTTAATTCCTTATGTATTCAGATTTGAAAGTCTCTAGTTTCAAACAAACGGAAATTATACAAACCAACATACCTTATTTTGCCTCTCTTAAACGGGGTATATAAAAAAGAGTGTGCAGCCAGCAAGAGGGAGATTTAAATAGAGATTAAAGTCATAGTTGTTGCTGTTTGCTTACCAATCGAAACATGTTTTATGCCTGGGTCCAAACTTATGCTAATACTGTTCGCGCTTAAATAAGTTCTTAGCTTTTTATACAAATTTGATAGAATTTCGCTGATTATGTTCCGTCAATAGAAAGTTGCGAGACGAGTCGAGTCTAATTGGAGAAGTCGCAGTTTGTTGAACTGTTTGCTGCAGATTTGCATTTTAAGCTGTTGTTGGCCAGAATGCCCGACTTGGCCAAGTTATGTAACTGCTGCCAAAATCTGGCATTGTCTAGATGTGTTAACTGTGACACATCAGTTAGATGCGTGCGTGTCTACTCTGTGGGTGCCTACAATCTTGTAGTACGCTTGTATCTGGTATCTGATGGGTGCAGCAGCTAATAAAATTTGTCAAATTGCTTGTACAAGCATATTACATGTCGCTGGGTGGGCGGGCCATGCCCACCCAAAGCGAAAGGTGCTGAATACGTAACGGCTGAGTGGCTAAGAAAACAATTTACAAGCAACTGCAAAACTTGCTTAAATGTTTTCCACTTGACTTCCATACAAATTCCTCTGTATCTCTCTCTCTCTCTCTCTCTCTCTCTCTCTCACTATCTCTCTCTCTCTCACTGTCTGTTTTTTTCTGCTTGCTCTCCATACGATTTTGGCCACATTTGAATTTAGCACTTTGCCAGTTGAGTCGCCTCTATTTCTTGCTGTTACAGTGGGTGGGCACTGAGAAGCGACTAACATTTATGCCACAAAGAATTTAAAAATAATTTTAGCAATTTCGCAACATTACAAAAAATTGCAACTGCTGTTTTCTGCTGCCTGCAATTGGCAGCATGTACACTCAACAAACCATTGCTAATACCCTGTATCGGATATTTTGAGCATATTAAAGTTGCAACTTGTGAAGGTCACAAGTCAGACACAAAATACTTATATCTGATTCTCAATAAGGTAAAATATAATTTAGTTTTTCAAAAACACACAACAACTTGATTTGCTCTTAATATTATTTTACGAATATTATAAATACAGTTATTTTTGTTTCTATAATTATTAGTTGATGTTTGTTTTATTTAAAAGAATAGTAAGAATACCAACAGTCCAAATATCTAACTAAAAAAAAATATTTTAAAATGTTGCTTTAAAGTCGTTTCCAAATATTTAATACCCTTGCTACGACATATTAAAAAGATAAATTTTTTTGATGTGGCATTAAATATGATTTTTAATTTGTAGTACATCCTAACAATTCAATACAGTTTTAAGCAAGGCTAAATGGAAAAACTGACTATCAGAGCATCTCATAGTCGTTGTTGCTTAACAAACTGCTCTCTGATTCAGTGTTGGCATTTGCCTTGGCGCATTATGGGCGTTGCAATCAACACGCCCAGTAACACAAAAACACTAAAAGACAGTCGGGTTTGGAGGCTGCGACTTGAAGACATATTAATAAATTGATTCTAAGACGATTTCAAACTAGTCTGGCATTGCACAGAATTGCCGATCGTTACAATTGCTGGAATGGAAACTCATTAATGTTGAGTGGCAATGCCAACGAGTGCATAATTCAGATGCGACACATTAACCTTTAGCAGACTGAAGCTGCAACTGAATCTGAATGTGCAGCTGATCGGAGTGAAACCGGAACACTAGTTGGATATACGCACACATTGGAAAGATATCAGATACAGAATATTGAATCAATTAACCGTAACTAACTTGGCCTATTGCAATTACAAGCAATGCAACTCAGGCGGCCAAATGTCAAAAGCCGTCCATTTTAAAGACGATTAATAATAATAAAAGTCGCCGTCACAGCTGAGGAGGGAGGAGTGTCCATCTCCGGCTTGAATGTAGTTGGTTTCTCAAGCAACCATTTTTCATTGTTGTATTTTTTTTGCAAATTATTTTTTGCATTAATTTTATTGACTCGCACCTCTTGGGGAACATCTCTATTTTTCTTAAAGATACAATTACAAATTGCGATATCATGCATGTTACTGCATCAATTATTTAACACAGATATTCCAAAACATCTTGATAATTGATTATATATAAATAAAGACCTAAGAGATAATGTTGTTCAAATAAATTTATGTAGGTCTTACATGAAACTTAAATTTTTACTATTAAGTTACAATTTCAAGCTAGACAGTAAAAACATTTATTATTTGGCATTAAACATATTAATAGGCGAAATATACAAGCAAACTGTTAACTTAACATTTATAAATAAAAATTAATCAATTATTTGTGGTAATTTATATATTTTAATTATAATTTGCTTATCTTATCATTTGAATATCAATCAATCAATTTGTAAAAATAGAATAATAATAATAATCCAAAAATATTAACATTTTCATAACAAATTTAATACAAATTGAAGGATTAGTTTGATTTTATCTTTTCCTTAGCTTTCTAATGTTATCAGATAAGGTTGTCTTTTTTTATCTTTGTTAGTCATTTTATTCATAAATTAAAATTAAGTATGCGCATGAATGAATAACTTGAAAATATTTTCAAGGACGCAAACAAATATTTAATTTTGATACTCTTTACAAATCTGTGGAGATAGGCAAATGAAAGGAAACAGAATACGTCTTAATAAATATAAAATATAATATTTACATAATCTATGGGGTCGCAGATATCTGCTTCAATACTTTGCAAACTTGATAATAAAATTAATATGCCCTTCAGAAGTGTATATAAATACAAATATATTGGGAAGCTAATAAATGATCTATATTATTTTACTAAAGATATGTAGCTAATCGATTTAAAGTGTAGATCATTTAAATGTTTAAGTAGCCCAGTAAATTCAATTAACATTTTATACAGCCTGCTTTTAGGCTCCTCTTAAATTTCAATAATGCCATAGCATATTAATAGGCTGAAACAGATAAAAAAAATACAATAAATCAAATGTCTGGTTAGATAAAGAATAAGCCAGATTATGAAGATCACTTGTAGAGTAATGGCAACATTTTCTGCAGCCTGACTATGACTGAAAGTGGTGAGGAATTTTATTGGGTATGCCCAATTCGTGCTTTTAAGGTTGCTCTAAAGCACAGAATGAAAAGCCTCATCAATATTAATATATTCAATTAAGCAGCTAGCAGAACATAACATGAAATGAGATGTGTTAAGAAAATGAATAATTGCAACCTGAGCAACGCATGACAAATGTGAAAATCACATTAACTTAGAGCAATAAAGGCTGGGCTGCAAATTATAAGTATGTACACTTATGGCAGTCGGATCTGAACAGATCAGTCCAACCAACGCCTCGAAAAGCATGACGAATGCGAAATGACAAATGAGACTCGAAAAACAATGGAACATTGGAATGGAATTCACAGGCTAACTGCAAGACTGCCTCCTGGATAAATTGCATTTAATAAATGATTACAATGAATGATATCGTTAAGCCCACATAATTGTTTTTCTCAACTGAGCTCAACCTTGACCATTGGGGTAAAAGTTGCGTATACGACCCCAAAACGCAAAGCTGAGATGAGATCGAGAGCAGTAAAAAGCCGTCAGCACATAACTCACATAAACACCTTAAGAACAAAAGATGCACCATCGCTGAAGCAAAAAGTGGCGGCATTTGCATACGACAATGTATCTAGTGGGGCATGCCACATTGAGAGCCATGTACGTATCTGATGGATGCAACATCATAAATATAAGAACACATCATGTTGCGGAAAAGCTCATGCATGGCAATGCCAGCTTTGCACTGGCTAACAAATTCGTTTGTCCTTCTGTCAATGGCCAATAAAAAACCAATAAAGCTGCCAGTTACGGTTGCTAGTGTTGCGATAGCAATACCCTGTACCTCTCTATAAATGGGTAAGCTGTGTAAAATATGTATATTTAAGTTAAGGAAATCAATGTAACAAACTCAAGGGAATATCTTTGCCCACATAAAGTGTATTAGTTTCTCTCAAAGAATAATAGACGATTTAAGCTGGGCAATCTTATATGGTATATTTAAATTAATTATTATATTATCTTATTTATTCTTAAATATTATTGAGAACTGAATATCTATTCGGTTGTGCTCTTTATTGTATTATGAAGTGTTTTATTATTTGTATACAAATGTATTTTATTTAAAATTAATTAATAAATAATTAAAATAGGATTGAATAATATCGATTTAAAAACACTTCTTTTTGAGCATATCTTGAAACATAAAGGTTCACTAAAAAATTATTAAAAATTTGTAGATAAATAAATAAAGATATTTATCTAAATACCAAATTTTTAATTATATATATAAGCTGATTACAGGGTAGCGTCGACATCGAGCAGTTTCGCCCAGAGCTCTCTTATTTGTTGTTAACACGATTCGCATGCAGATAAATTACAGCTACCGTAGCATCAGCCGCTGTAATAGCAACAAGATCAAAATCAAGATCGCCAGCACTCGCCCAGATATGGCAGATATGCTTCGAGTTCGAAGCTGCCAAGTGGACAGGAAGCGCTGCCGCTGGGCACCCGGGCGATTTTCTTATGATCGAGCTGCGCTTTAGGGCCCAGCCCGGCTGGCTAACTGACTGCTTGACTGGCTGCTGTGTAAGTTGTATAAATAGTTCTAGTTAGCGCTGCTGCAGTTGCAGTCGTTGCAACGCGTTCGGCTAGATCAGTACTCAGTACTCGATACTCGACACACACACACCACACACCCCCCCTCTTAACCAAGTGAAACAACATCAGTTTTATCGAGCGTGTAATTTGTGAAACGTTTTTCCGTGAGATTTATGACATCGACGACAGCCTAAATGCTTTTCAAGTTCAGCGTGCGCCATATGCGGGTAAAATATACATCCTCACCGTCCACAGCTAATGTATATTTAAACATCTACAGGGAAAATAATATTGCGATATATATAAATACATACATATAAATTTTGATTTATACATTTTCGAAATCCCTAATTAAAAGTGTATCAAGTAAATAGTTAAATAGCATTTCCTTTTTCATATATAATATTCAAAGTAAAGTACAAAAATAAGAATAAAATAAAAATCAGTTGCTTGCTTTTCATTTGCAGTGCTTAGTGTTTTGTGTCTTGTGGCTGGCGCTAATAGGGGCTGGAAGCGCCCAGTTGCCAAGTGCGCCCTTCCAGCAGTCGCCATTCCAGCAACGGCAGTCAATCGCACAGCTGCCACAGCAGTCGCCATTTCAGCGCCAGCGTCAGCAGGCAACGGGGCAGGGTCTCTTTGCGGCTCAGGGCAATCCTTTGAATCCATTGAATCCACTAAATCCTTTGGCAGCGCCCATTGTTCCACTTGGCCAGAATCCATACGGTCGCTATAATCAGTACTCGCAGCAGCAGCAAAACTACGTGCCCATCACTGCCTACCAAAACGAACTCAATCTGGATGGCAGCTTCTCCTACGGCTATGCGTCAGCTGATGGCACTATGGCCCAGGCACAGGGATATGTCAAGAATCTCGGCTATGGCGAGGGCGTGGAGGCACAGGTGAGTCTAGCAGTTACTTTTCAATGCATCATTTTATGTGGCTCACATAATTTGGTGTAATTTTTAGGGTCTACTTTAAGGCTGCCCATAATAATCTTCTAGTATTTATTTAAAATATCAACAATTAAATACTACCAAAGAAGAAGAGTAAACTTTAAAAGGCGACAGATGCAGTTGCAGAAAGGGAGCAATTCCAAACTGATTTTTAAAGATCAAGAGCAACAAGAGCTAGATTAAATATGCTTGAATTATATACATAGTTACACCGCCCACTTCTGAATGTAATGTTCCAACTGAAAAGATTTATATCAATTGTATTCTGACCAGGTCATCCAGGGTTCGTATTCGTATACGTCGCCCGAGGGCACACCAATCACGGTGCGCTACATAGCCGATGAGAATGGCTTTCGTGCCGAGGGCACAGGCATACCAGCGACACCTCAATACTTTGTTGGCGGTCAGCCGTATCAGCAGGGGGTCATCAATCCCAATTTAAATCCTTTTCAGACGCCCTTTCGACAGCTGCCGCAATCGCCAACATCACCGTATCGGCCAGTGCCAGGACAACAACTGACGCCACTGCAGCAGCAGCAGCAACAACAGCAACAACAATTGCAACAGCAGCAGCGCAATTTGGCCAACACTGGACAATATCAGCCAGAGCAAGGAATTAACTCATTGATTTCGGGCAATTTGCCTGCCCAATATGCGGGTCAGTTTGGCAGCAATTTAACACCACAGCAGCAGCAGCAGCATCAGCAGCAGCAGCAACAGAATCTCAATCAACAGCAGAATCTTAACCAGCAGCAGCAACAACAGCAACAGCAACAACAGCAACAACAGCAAAAAGATCAACGAAACGAACAACAACAGCAGGCGCTGATAACACAACAATTGAGAGGTAGACCCAATCAGCTTGTGGATCCATCATATGCCTATAACCAGTACAACAGACGTTTCAAGAAATCCTCCAAGATATGAGAAATCAATTGAACTTTTTTATATTGCTCAGTATTGTTCAGTATTCCGAAATTCATTGCGAATTAGTCGAGTTAGTCGCCTTCAAATGCATTAAATACATGCGCCTTAAAAAACCAAACTAAACAAATTGTTTTATTAACTGGGAAATCATATCTAATTTTTAATTATCCAGAGTCGCTTAATAGAAAATTCAAAATATTGCGAGCTGTTTTCTTTAGGTACTCGACTGCCTTTTAGAAAGATTGGTAAATTGGAATCACTTGTCTCTCATATATTGTTTAGACAAATAGTATTTTATAGCATCAGTCTTGGTAATTTTCTAACACAATATCAGTTAGACAATGCTATCTAATAAAAAATATTTAACTGTTCTCCAATTTATTCGATTCCACCTTATAAATATCGTAATTTAAAACACTTTCTTTTCTTGCATTTGAATTGGTTTATTCTAAAGATCGTTTGCAACAATGAACAGTTATCCAACACTGGCAAGGTCTTATTTGTCAAACTTTGAAAAACACTCAAAAACTCTTTTATCTCTATTATCATCTTAAACATAAGTGTGCATTTTGTTGATTCACTTAACGGCCAGGAAACTTAGATAAATATTTAAAATAATAACGTCGGATAGCGGAGAACTTTCTTATGACATCAGAGCTACGAGTATTTTGCATCGAGTTTTCATCCGTTGATCTTGGCGTGATCTAATAAATGTAGCCGCTCTGTGGATCGAATTCCCCATTACCACGTCCGCCACCAGTAGAAGGGGGAATGTATTGCGAGCCAGGACCGCCAGCACCGCCTCTTCCTGCTCCACCAGCTCCTCCTGGCGCACCACCTCGGCCGGCACCACCTCCAAATCCTCCAGCTCCACCTGCTCCTCCCGCACCAGCACCGCCCCCGAAACCGGGAGCGCCACCTCCTCCTGGTGCGCCACCTCGGCCTCCGAATCCTCCGGCTCCACCTGCTCCTCCTGCACCTCCGACGCCGGGAGCACCTCCACGACCCCCGGTTCCAGCACTGCCACCTCCATAACCACCAGCGCCGGCTCCACCAGCACCTCCACCGCCGCCCCCTGGTGCGCCACCACGACCGGCACCACCTCCGAATCCTCCAGCACCTCCAGCGCCACCACCATAACCTCCAGCACCACCTGCGCCTCCACCACGACCGGCACCGCCACCGAATCCTCCGGCTCCAGCTCCGCCTGCGCCACCTCCGAAACCTCCAGCCCCGGCACCACCAGCACCTCCAGAACCTCCTGCGCCACCACCATAGCCGCCAGCACCAGCACCTCCAGCGCTACCACCACGACCGGCACCTCCAGCGCCGCCGCCATAACCTCCAGCTCCAGCACCTCCGGCGCCTCCACCACGACCAGCACCTCCACCTCCAGCGCCACCGCCAAAGCCTCCAGCACCACCAAAGCCTCCAGCACCTCCAGCTCCAGCACCTCCTGCGCCACCTCCATAACCTCCAGCTCCAGCACCACCGGCACCTCCAGCGCCACCTCCAGCGCCACCTCCATAGCCTCCAGCTCCAGTACCACCAGCGCCTCCAGCACCTCCAGCGCCACCACCCCGACCGGCACCTCCAGCGCCGCCTCCATAACCTCCAGCTCCAGCACCTCCGGCGCCACTACCACGACCACCGCCTCCACCTCCAGCGCCACCGCCAAAGCCTCCAGCACCACCAAAGCCTCCAGCACCTCCAGCTCCAGCACCTCCTGCGCCACCTCCATAACCTCCAGCTCCAGCACCACCAGCGCCTCCTGCGCCACCTCCAAATCCGCCAGCTCCACCTGCTCCTCCCGCACCAGCACCGCCCCCGAAACCGGGAGCACCACCTCCTCCTGGTGCGCCACCTCGACCTCCGAATCCGCCGGCTCCACCAGCTCCTCCTGCACCTCCGAGACCGCCTCCACGACCTCCGGTTCCAGCACCGCCAGCGCCACCACCATAACCTCCAGCGCCAGCTCCACCAGCACCTCCACCACCGCCGCCGCGACCAGCACCACCTCCGAATCCTCCGGCACCTCCAGCGCCACCACCATAACCTCCAGCACCACCAGCGCCTCCTGCTACTCCAGCGCCACCTCCACGACCGGCACCACCTCCGTAACCTCCGGCTCCAGCACCACCAGCACCACCTGCGCCGCCGCCATATCCACCACCTCCTGCACCTCCAGCGCCAGCACCACCACCTCCTCCTCTACCACCATATCCTCCAGCTCCCGCACCACCTCCGGCTCCGCCGTATGATCCAGCACCACCGCCGCCACCGCGACCAGCACCACCTCCATATCCCCCTGCTCCTGCTCCTGCGGGTCCTAAAATAACAATAGTTAAAGCCACTCAGCAAGCAATAAGGTTTTATAATAATCTCACCTGAACCACCGCTGAAGCCACCGCCAGGGAGTAGAGAAATACCCTGAGCAGCCAGTGACTTTGCTATGGCATCTGGAATTGGCGGCGGAGTGGGAAGAGCCACACCGGAAGGCACAAAACCGTTCTCATCGGCAGTGTAGCTAATCTCCACCAGCTCACCCTCAGGATTAGTGTACGTGTAGGAGCCCATCACCGAGGGTATCTCGTTCGCAGAACCCTTGTTCTTCACGGTTCCCTCCTCCTCTGCCTTGATCCCGTTGCCCGTCTCATAGCTGAAACGATAGTTGCCATCGCCATCGTTTTCGTTCACAAACGATAAAATGGGTATGGGTGGTCCGCCGGAAGGTGGCGCTGGCGCGGATGGTGCGCGTGGTAGCGGGGGCCCCGCTGCAATCGGTCGACTTGGTCCACCGCCACCAGAGAAACCACCAAGTCCATTATTAATGCCACCCAGTCCATTGTTGCCACCACCAAATCCGCCACCGCCACCCGGTCCCTGTAAACCCGCTCCCACACCACCACCCGCGCTGGCCGCGTTCGCCGGTGGTGGCAAATATTTATTATCCAGTCGAGCTGCCTGCGTCAGCGCCAACAGCGATGCCAGCAGAGCCTGCAAGAGATAAAAGAAATCCACGCAACTCACATTACTAATTTATGCAAAAATGAAATGCAGTGATGCATGTCAAAGGTTCAGTGGGGCAACTAGACTCTCTAGACACTCTCAATATACACATTTGTATATGCCATCATGATGCACGACTTCAAGTTATGCAGATCAACGAATCAGCATTTGGAGGCCAAATATTCGTTTCCACCCAGTTCAAATGTCTGCTAGAGATCCAGACTCTGAAGTATATAGTATGGAGCCTATTTTCTATTGGGTTCTCTTATAAAGTATATTTAAATATGATTACAATATGAATCTGTCTATTCCGACTCGAATTACAAGTTGATCAAAATTCAGTGGTGCATGACACAAGATTCAGTGGGGCAACTAGACAACACTGTCAATAATAACGCATAAATTGGATTTATAATTGATTTATTTTCATTTGTTCCTGTTGCTATTGCGAATAAAGTGACTTTTGTATATTCCGACATTAATAAACGTAATTATTATTGATATTATAGCGCATCGAGCTAAAAATGTATTATTTTTACAAGCCATACATTTGTATATTAAATGTCTAAAGAGTTATCGTGCATATTTTATAAGAAAATACAATAAAACTCATTTTTATTGATAAGTTTATAATTATAGGCAACAATAATTACAATAATAAATAACACATTTTTCATAATAATTTATGTTTAGCCAAGGTCCGCAAGTTATTTTCTTAAATAACCAAAATTAATAATAATAATTTAAATGCTTACAATTTAGATTTACTACTTTTAAATTTGCTTTAATGAAGTTTTTAACTTCGAAAGGTTAAAAGCTGTCGAAACAAAACAAACAAGAAGTCAAAGCGGCCTAATACAACTTTTAATAATAATACAGAAGAAAAAGTCATCAGAACAAGAAACCAGCATAAATATAACAGTAATATTTTTGAATTTAATGCAGAATTGGTCATGCTTGCAGTACTTTAAATTGTATCTATAGCCTCAAATCTATGTCGAAAGGTTTTCATTGACTTTAAACAGCTGGCATAAATATGTTAAATTTACAAAATAAGTTTAGTGACTTGCCATTTAATGTCACGAAACGGGCAGTCAAAACTAAATGAAAATCACATCAATCTTTAGAGCGACATGCTCTATAGCACTATATTCACTATATTCATTGGACTGAGCATCATGAATCATAGAATCATGAATGCGAGCACACTGACAGCTGGCATGCAAAACATGGCAGATGACAGCAGCAACAGGTAGCTGACAGTCAGCCAGTCAGCCAGTCAGGCTGGCAGGCAGACGCTTTATGAATGAAACACTTAACGTATTGGGGAACATTTTCAGAAACGAGCAAAATATGAAAAACGTTTGCCATTTTTACAATGCGCTCACGTTTTGCATTGTTGTTGATAGCGCTTTTATTGCTGCTGCTATCGTTGTTGGTTTTTAATGCTAAATACAAACTATTAAACTATTGGCAGCAACATTAACTTTGTGGCAATAAAAAATATAGAAGAAAAACCTTAAGACCGGGCGAAGGAGTCGAGGTCTATGGACTGACAGCGAACTCTGATATTTATGGATGCGCCTGGGAGTTGCAGTTGCAACTATTGTTGCAGTTGTTGTTGCAATCACAATTCTGCAGCAGCGTGTGAACTATTGAAGAGGCATTGATGCCACAGAAGGTTAAGTAAGCGTACGTTTCTTTGTGCCAAGCGACTGCGTGGCTTGTCGCAAGTGGCAAGCTACCGTTTGCTTGCCAGCCAAGTGTCAAGTTGAAGTTTAAAGCGTTTAGTTAATTGGCCATAAAACAGAATAACTTTATAGACAGCTTTAGTAAAGAAGCAAATCGAATCTTCACTAGTTAACTCAAATGTTTGACATTTAAGTGGCGAAAACTTTAAGTCATCGATGCCTGCATCTGTTGCATGTTGCATGTGTGCCCAGTCTGGCTGGGATCGACCAGTTCGTGACCAAAACGCGGTCTGGATTAATTGAATGTTGTTGTTGTTGGTGGGATCCTCTAAATGTTGAAATACTACTCTCCTCAACTGTCGTTGATTGTAAATATAATTGAAGTAATTTCAAATGGGCTGACAATTGGGTCGTCGCTGCATAAATCTTAACGTTGATCTTCTCTATTGGGGAGTGGGCGGGACGTGCACGATGCCACAGTGTTGCACAGTTGCTCTTTGGCAACTTTGCGTGATTTTTCATCAATGAGGCAGCGGACGCTTTTTGGGATTCTCTGATGTTTTTAATGGTGTTTTAATTCTTGCGTTCTACTGAAGCCTTTAGGCCTTGTTGGATCTGCTGTAGTTGTTGTTGTTTTGTGGTTTTGTTTTTGGCCTGCCAGCCAACATCTTGCAGCAACTTTTCGGCTTTTGTCTTTCTGCGTTGCGTGTGCGACAAAAAACGGAAACAATGCTTTGGATTTGGAAGCCAATTGGCAAATAGTGAGAAGAATATTTGGATATCAGAAATTATGTAGAAATCGCTGTGAGAATAGAAGATTCATTTACAAACTGAACTCAACTTATGTGTGACATAACTCTTTAAGTAATCTAAATAATGAATATACATATAACAAATAAATTCAAGAATTAAAGACAATCAGAATACAATCATAGACAATACAAATATTTGCTTATCTGTGAAGGATTACAATAACAAATATAAGTTAACCAAAAATAAGTTTTGCTCAGTCTATTTTTGTTTAAGGACCTACACATTTTTACATAATTGTCAGGCGCACAAACAGTTATGTACACTTTTAAGTCTTCCCACTTTATAAAAATTAAATTAAAAATTATATTGATATATTTAGATATTTTGCAAAATGAATAATTCAAAATTTGAATATTTTTGGAACGTATCTTCATCAGTTCCTTACCTATCTCAAAACTAAAGTTAAAAGCGAACTTGCTGACATTTTGCCAAATTTATGAAAAATATATGCTCATCACAAGTCAAAGTTATTCATTAGATTTTGTATATGATTTTTATATGGTCGCAAAAAAAAACAGTTTAAATTTTATAGCGAAAAATAAATGTTGCTCCTGAGTCAAACAAATTATGTCATTATATAAACATTCCATTATCACTTTATTAACTCACCAGTTTGAGCTGCATTATTGTCTGCTGTCTTTTAAACAGTCTGTAAGGATTTGAAAAGGAGTTCGAGAACACACGCACTTACACACACACACACACTCGCACACACAAATCACAAAAACTATTGTCTCATCTACGGAGAAATCCTTTTTTTTTTGTTGCTGGTGGGAATAAGTCGCGAGTTGTGGCCTCGTCTATTGTCACGGAACTTGTGTGCCGATTGGAGCGCAGGTTCGCCAGTTTATATACAAATACACTACTCCGGCCAGAGATCGCTTGGCGCCAAATGCAATCGAATGGAATGGAATGGAGCTAGAGCGGCTGCTGAGATTTTGATACTTTATGGCATTTATTGCAAACTACTGTGGGAATAAATTGCAATTCTCTGACAAAAAACGAAATGCAGCTGGACAGACTCGTTTCAAATATGGTCGGAAAGGTGTTTCGCAAAATAGGACAAATTAGTTGTCGATTAACTTGATTAACTTACATGCTATCCAATGTTTGAATTCCCATGCAAAACTTTTTATTATTTTGTTAACCATTTAGCGAATATTGTTCTCACATTGCACATGTTTTTTTTTATTCTAGTATTCTAATAGTTTATTTGAAGTTATTTGACAAATTATTTTATTTTTTTTTTATCAAGGTAATAAAAATTTGTCCTCAAATACTATGAAGACTCTCGAAATAAAAGTTAATTCGAAATTAATACATATTATACACATACATAAAATAGACAATTCCTATAGCTAATCTCTGATAATTCCTGAAGAGCCCAATTTCAAGCATAAAATCTGAATTTCTGTCCCATAGTAAAAATGTGTGCAGCTGTATTTGTGAGCGTGTTGTGCTGCAGCTGGCAAAAACAATTGCATGCCAAAAGGGAGACAGACACGACAGCCTCACCTTCGTCGTCGTCGTCGTCGTCGTAGTCGTAGTCGTCATCATAGTCGTCTCTGACTGTGTGGCCATTGTGTTGGCGTTTGCTCAATGCAGTTTTTGCTCTCAGCACTCGCCGTTCGCCGATCGACGCTCTCCCTCATTCACCAATCTTCGTTCTGCGGCGCATCTGCCAAACTAACAAGTTGCAAAGTGTCAGTTGCCAAGCTTCCATTTGCCCAGTTGGCAGTTGTTAAGATGAAATCCAATCGAAGTTGAACGTCAAATGCTCTGAATGCTGATCTACCTCATCAGTACTCTGTATCCCATAACAACACATCCCATCCCGCCTTCCCATTTGATTGCACGTTTTGCCCAACAACAAAAATTGAATGCGCCATTGCAAATTGCCGGCAAAGCAAAGTATTTTAGCAACTTTACAGCTTCATTATGAAACGGATGTCAATAAATCACCAACTAGCCCTTTGAAGCGTGCGCTGAAAATTCGAAACAAATTAAGAACCAGTTGACCAATCGAAGTATTGCCCATAGTTTGACCTTTTACTTAGTTGTTTGGCAGTGGTCATAAATACCATTTATATCGACAGCAACACCCGAAAGTCGCCTTCGGGCAGCAACAACAAATTACCTCAATTATATATATATATATATATATAAATAAATAAATATATATGTATATAAATAAATAAATTGACCCCGACAACAACGTCAGAAAAGGGCAGCCGCTTACGAATTTTGCCAACTTTTTGGCATTAATTTTGTCATTTAACTTTTCTATTGCCAAGTGCAACAGCCACAAAAAAATACATGCAACAAAAAATAACTTACATATACGTATATCGAAAACTAAGCGTAACCAACATAGAGATTGCTCATTGACATTTGAAGAATTGTTATTGTTTTTTTGTGATTTAGAAAGGCAGCGACAACAATTGAAGACGAGCATTTGCCGCATGTTGTCAACCGATTTTTTGTTACTTATTTTTAAAATTTTTTTTTTTATTTTTCGCTGCAACTTTGGCCTAAGCTATTTTGATAAGTTGGGTATATAATTAATAATGAGTTTACGCTTAAAATTTAAACGTAGACTGTTATAACTTATGCGTAAAAATCGTGTAACAATAATAATAATAAATGTGACAACTATTTTTTATTATTTATTTCGATGATCGCTGAGTTTTCATAACGAATTGAAATCATATAATAATAAAACTATTTTTCCAAAAAAATAAAACCAACATTTTATGAAATAAAATATTACTGCACACGCAGAAAAAATGAAATTCTCTATCATTCTCTCGCAGACTCCACACAGGTAACAGGGCATCTCAAACAATACCCTCTAGTCGCTTCGTTACCACGATCTGTGCTCATTCTCGCCCAAGCAAAGCATTTGACCATTATTTGTTCTGCCTGCAATTGCAATTATTGAGTCAAACAACTGTGAGACACACACAAGAGCAGCAGCAGAAAAGACAACGGGTTAATTTTTTGTGTTATGTTTTGTGGCCAACAGATGTCTTACCAGCCTGGCTCAGAAGGCCAGCCAAGTGGCAAAAGGAATTTGTGCATGCCACGCCGTTTGAGGCAATGAAACGGTGCGTATGCGTGATATATGCTGACTGCCTGGCTGGCCGTGCAGATATTAATCATACGCAGTGTTTGGCCTTACCAAATTAACACACATTAGCACATAAACGAACTCCACTCGAGCGCAATGCATACTTAGCTGCTGATCAATCGGATTTCAATCAGTTTTATCCACAATATAATTGATGCTTACGGACCTTAATTAACCCGTGACTCAACGTCAACAACTCTGATGCAATATGTCTGAGTGATGATGATGATGATGATGATGATGACGATGACGATGATAATGGTGATGACGATGATGATGACGATGAGTGAAGCAAGCCAACGCAAATGTTTGCCGCATACTGAGTGCGTTTCTCTTAGCTATTTAGTTGTTGGTTTTTCCGTTGGCTCAAACAGTTCCTGTTTGAGAATTGATTATTTTTTGCGCAATTGTTATGGCTTTAAGTTCTAACTGGCAGCTGTTTAACTTGTTGCCTTGCCGCGAACATAAAACTGTTAGTCAAGCTGTATTATTCTTTAATTTATCAACACTCTGTTGGGTAAACCATATATATATATATATATATATATATGTACTTAAGATACAGTAATTAAATAAATTTGCTATTCATCCCGCTCCCGGAAAGTTTTCTTTCCTCCTATTTTAAATAATAATCAGCAAATTGGTTTTGCTAATAAACTAAACTAATTAAATGTAGAAACTATCCAAAATATATTTTTATATGTTACGTCGTAAAATACTAATTTTTTTTAGTAATAATCTTATTGATAAAAATTTAAAGAAATTAGACACATGTTTCATTTAAATTTAGAAAAACGCTCACTAAATTTAAAAAAATAAGAATTAATTTTATAGACCCAAAATTTATTTTTTGGAATAAACTTCCGGAATAATAAGATCAATTAGCCTTGGCGCCAAGGTATGGCGATCTTATACAAATCACGGCAATATTTTTGCTAAGTTGATGCTGGCCACAAAAAGGTTTTCAAATTGTTTTTATATCCACAGTTTTAAGTTCAGACTTAGCCATATTTTGCATGTTAAATTTAAAAACAGCGAAATATAACAGTCTGAAAGTCATCATATTGGATTAAATGAATTTTCTTTTTTTTTTGTAATAAAAGGAAGAAATGTAAGCCAATCAATTGTTGCCACACCCACTTAATTAGCAACTTTCACAGCGTATTGCGTATTTTTTTTTCTTACTTTATTTATTAAAGACTTGTGTTCATTTTGTAGAAATATTTGTGTGTGGTGGTGGTTAGCTTCAAAGGTGTGGTGCTTAGCCAGTCATCATTTCCATGAATTCTGTAAGTGAATTAAATAATATAGATATCTAAGTTTGCAGGCAAATAGATACACAGAACAAGAAAGGCATCCAAAAATAGACGGAATACAAGGGCAGAAAAATGTTGTTTGTATGAATGTGAACAGTGGGTATTTAGCCTGATTTATTTGCTGGACGAGCAAGATGAGCAAGAGGAGCTGAGGCGCAAGGGGCGCAAGGGGCGCAAGGGGGCGAGGCAAACAAATGGTGTCGCCATGGCCGTCATTTGCATTGGCCTGTAGCCAAATGATATCAGATGGAAGGCAGGAGGGGAAGGAGGGGTCTGTTGCTAATTGGTCTAGTGCTTACCATCAAAGTCCACAGTGCCGGAGCCATCGGCATCGATTTCCTCAATCATTATGTCGAGTTCCTCGTCGGTCAGCTGGTCATCCAATTCGCGCAGAATCTCGCGGAGGCATGAGGTGGGAATGTAACCATTGCCTTGCTTATCATACAAGCGGAACGCCTCGCGCAACTCCTTCTGCATGGCTTCGTCATCCTCCTCCACAATGAATTTGGCAGCCAGTTGCACAAACTCCTCGAACTCCAAGCGGCCCGATTCTACACAAAAAAACGATAGACATTTCGATTAGTATATAGCTGGTATTGTGGTGGCTCATTACTTACTGTCCTCATCGACCTCATCGATCAGCTCCTCAAGAATCTTCTTGTCGAAGGGCTGACCCATGAGACGGAGAATATCGACCACCATTTCGGTGGGTATGCTGCCAGTCTTCTGGTGATCAAAACTGTTGAATGCCTTTTGGAGCACAGCAATTTGCTCGGGTGTCAGATCCTCATCCTGTATAGCAATCGCAATAAGACATTAGTTTATCAAATCATTTTTGGTCAACTCACGATGTCCATGTTTGAGTATTCTTTTCTTTGCTGCTCTTTGTTCTTCACCAGAAAGATCACCGCTAACGACTGTGCGCCCAACTGAATTAGTTGATCATTTCTTCATGTGCTCCAAATACAAACAGACATTCACACACATATCTAACACACCCATACACTCACACACACTCACAAACACTCACATACACTACACACACATTCACGTCACTAAATGCTACATTCCAAAAGTAACAAGCTAATTTATTGTTTTCAACAGCATTTCTAAAATAAAAGCACACAACACAAACAACTATGACCATACACAAACGCACACACACACACACATACAAACGCACATGTTGGGAAATTTTTGAAATTTTCGAAAAACACTGTAAAAGCATTGAGCACTTGGCTGTATTTACTTTGGTTCTGGCCACCAGCTAACCAGCAAGAGTAATATCAATTTTTGTAGTGGTTTGCTAAGCTTTACGTGGAACATTATAATTATATTTATACTACACAGCAAGAAACGATGAACTTCATTGAGCTCCAATAATTTTTGATTATGAGTGGAAGTTTTAGCTTTTATAAAAACGCCAAGGGCGCGATTTTCTGGAAATGTATCGGAATAAGGTAACTTAACTTTTATAACAATGCTTACACACGATTTTCTCAAAATGTAATAAGAAGGCACTACAGAAAATTAAATATAATTCAAAGATAACATTTAACAAAAAAAAATTTGTTTTCAAATTATTAGAGAATTACACATTAGCGTCATATTATATATTAATTATAATAAATATATGTATTTATGTTAATGCGCATTGAAAAGATCGAAATAAAACTTTATTATAAGTGGGTTTAGAACTAAATATTACATACAACTTATCGAACTTTCCATTTTTAGAAAAGCTGAACCGCATTTCTTGCAGTGTATAATATAGCGGCACACGATGTGAATTGAATTAAAATCATAATGGCCAATTCATACAAATAATTAAACAGAATCAATCAGTGGGGCGACGCGGAACACACATTTGTAAGCATACACTTTTTAAGCAAATAATCAAATTGCAGTTAAGCAAATTAATTAATTGGTTCCACACATTTCGCCACCCACATACCAAAAATTTTCCCATTGAGCCACCCACACAACATTTTCATAGTACAAAATTTTATAAACGATTAAAAAAATCGTTTCATTTCCGTCGACTTCGCTGTTTAAAATTAAATTCTAAACGACAATAATTTTTAATAACGCCTGGATGGATGCATAGGTTTTTTAATTGATTTATAGTTGCCATTTAAGTGTATTATATGTTCCAAGTGGTATATTACTAAAAAACACACTTAGACATGCCAATTGTGTATTTGCTATAAATACATACATATATATAAACATATATATGTAGAAATTGACTAAAAGAATAGAATAGAAAAAACGATGTTTATGAATTATGATAGAACCCACAGAAAAGATTGAACTGACAACAATTTTGACGTCATTTAGACATATTGGTCATTTGTTTTAGTTCCTTTAGCTAACATATTGCTCTAATAACAATTAATTATGGCCAGCAGCTGCTCAACAGTTAACTAACTCGTCTTCGTCGACTATTGAGTAGTTCTTGTGCTAGAACTTAACATATACGCTGTAGCTGACTACTTTCCATACCAGTATTTACTGAAAGTCTAAGGTATATTAAGGCTGTCAGATTCTATATATCATAATTATTAATAAATGAAAATTCTTTCTTTAGAAACAAATTCTCATATTCCTACTGATGTTGAGGTCATTTTACTTCTAGTTTTTAATAATAATTACAATTTGAAATATATTTACAAAATTAACTAGTGCTTTTTCTAAACCGCATTTTTGTATAAGCCTTCTTGGACAATTTTTTTCAGTATTATTGACTTTACGATCCTTTGAAAAAACACATTTATTCAAATATTTTACATCTTTTTTCGTATTCTGTAAATCTTTGGAACATACAACTTGTTAAAATATCCTTGTTATACACTTAAGGATTTAATACTATACTGAAACTATTCACGTTTTCATAGTTGAGCGCATTCCCGTTAGCATTCTTATGGCCAGAACTCGCTCGCATGATGGACAGCGTCGACATCTGCGCTGGCATGTTGACGTCTTGGCGTTTTGGTATCTCGGCATCGCAACATGACGGTGGAAATTAGTTTTCGCTTACACACTGTCAATATTTTCATGTTCAGTTGCTGATACGATTAGCTGCTACGTGTTTCGGAAACCCAGAACAAGCCGTCTGCGGCCAAAGCAACAATCTCTCAATACTGTTTGCAGTTTTGACATTTGACGGCGGCAAACATCAGCTGCGAGATAACATTACCTTGATCGTCGTTAAGATCACTTTTACAGCTACAGCCTAAGCAGAGGTTACTCTTCCTTGGCTGTGTAATTAATGTTGGCAACGGCGGCATTCACTTTGTCAGATCCATTTATTATAATTGCGGTGGCAAATGCTAAACGATCTATCTATCAACTATCTATAAAATACAATATTTATAGCCCAATACAATAGCCCACTATAAAAGTGGGATGTATCAATAATATTTAATCGCGTTGATATCAATTAATATAAATGGAACTAATTTCGAAATATGAAAATATAGAAATCTATGTAAATGCGAAATGGTGTGAGTTAAAAATATTGCATACCTTTTAGCTGAATAGTAAAAACATACTTTGCGTTATTGAATCTAATTAAAATAAAAAGCTTATCAAATACAACACTTATCATTATCAAGGACTTTAAAAGTTACATTTGATAGTGTTGAGATAAATAGATCGAAATCGAAATAATTTCGAAATATGAATATATAGGAATGTGTGTAAATGCGATATATTTTCCAAGCATACTATTTTATGATTTGAATAAAGAAGTTGCATACTTTTTAGCAGATGAAAATAAACTTGGCTTTATTGAATCATTTGAATTTCCGCTTCATTCTTTTTAATTAAAATAATTATATTACCCTTAACCCCTTAAAAATGGGTGAAAAGGGTATAATGGTTTTGTGCAGAAGGAAGCATCTCCGACCCCATAAAGTATATATATTCTTGATCAGGATCAATAGTCGAGTCGATATAGCCATGTCCGTCTGTCCGTCCAGATCTCAGAAACTGTAAGAGCTAGAGACTTCAAATTTGGAATATAGGTTCTCGCATACCAGGCGCTGTACAAGTTTGCGTTATTTTTTCGATAATTGCCTTCGTTTGTGAATTATCGATAAATTAAATTTCCGATAGCAATAAACGCCACAATTTTAAAGGTAGAATCTTCTAATTAATACATAATATGCATATGCATACTATTGATCAAATGCCGTCCAGATCGAATAGAAACACCCAAGTTAAAGTCGGAAATGTATTCTCATATTGATCTCATTTCTATCAGCAGCCGCAAGCATTTTCTGTATGCAAAAATAGGGAGCGCATGTGTGAGAAAGGGATGGCATGAGCCCCGCTACCTACGATTGTGTGTTTTACGTGTTAGTGTAAATCTGTTTAAAGGGGAGTTTGCCAATAATAACAGAAAATATTTAATAACTGGGTTCAGGGTATATCGTAGTCGAGTTTACTCGACTACAGCACTCTTACTTGTTATTACTCAAATAGTATGTAAATTCATATAATTTAATTTAAAGGAAACTTATCATAATAACACAAACTAAATGAAACTATTTCTAAAAATAAGGAAATCTGTAATTTTCCGGTCGATTTTATAAAATTCAAGGCTTTTTTCTGCGTGTATAAACAAGGCGTATGTAAATACTAAACGAAATCAAAAGTGAGGCGGTATTTTCGGCAGAACTGACAAATATATACACAAGGTTCACGGCCGCTGCTAACCAGTATAACCGAACTAATTATAATAGTTCATGTCTGTCTACCATCTATGGAATACATAAGTGTCGAATTTGCAGCTCATTTATTTGCAAGGTGACAAAACTTGTTTTTGTTTTGGCTCCGCCATAAACAAAACAAATTCATCAATAACTGAATTTAAATCTGTTTGGTAAGATTGATTTGCATGTTATGGATCATTATCTATTTGCCTGGTAAGCATCCCCAACATACCAGAACTTATGAATATTGCGTAAATATATGCAAAATAATATAATTATATGCTTACGCATTGAATGAATGTACACCTCGATCAGTGAATATTCATTAATATGCCCTTTAAATTTGATGCCTCTATCAATTTTCCTAATCATACGGAATAATAAATATCTTCCAAATTTAGTGACTCAAATTATGGAAGATATATTCCAACTGTCGAGCTTCTCAAACTTCTTCTCTAGTTTCGCTTATACGGACGAACAGACGGACAGGCAGCCAGACAGACATTACACAAAACTAATATAGGAAAATGTGGTGGGTATCAAATTATAAATACGCAATGAAATTAAAAAACTCACATTTTCTCTGTCATAGGTCATTATTCAAATTATACAGACGTGCGCAGTGACAAGGCCAGTGACAGAGAGGCAGTACGCCGCCGCTTCCTGCACATCGTTTAACTTTACTATATTGGTTATTACTTGATTATAATGTATGAAATATGGTTTAGAATAAAACAAAAATACAATTCATTTACTCAAACCATACACATACACACACACACACTCTCTTATTCTTGTTTGAAATATATGCATATGCCATTATAAATATATGTAATCTACCATTCAAAAAAAGAAATGATAATGACATTTCCATCATTTT
Organism: Drosophila setosimentum; assembly: GCA_035043505.1. Classification (NCBI taxonomy): domain Eukaryota; kingdom Metazoa; phylum Arthropoda; class Insecta; order Diptera; family Drosophilidae; genus Drosophila; species Drosophila setosimentum. The sequence continues at coordinate 19,836,166 of JAWNMY010000003.1, forward strand.
GCAGCATATATATACAAGTGAACATATCCTTCCACAAGGTATAAATGCTAACAAATTAAATGCACCTTGTAATTAGCAAACAATATGAGTATTTTTCTATTTTAATTCTTTGCATTCATTTATTGTTAACAAAATATTGCTTAGCGCCTTTTTTCTTGAGATGAGTGTTCATTGATATATTTAATACTCTTCAGGATGGCTTCTGGAGTTGGTGGTGAGGTTGGTAGGGGAGGATTGGCATTCAGCACTTTGTAACCATTTTCATCGGCACCGTATTCAATGGAAACCTGCTCTCCCTCAGGAGAAGTATAGCTGTATTGACCACCTACAGCCCATGTGTCCTTACCCGTCAGCTGACCTTGTTGCTGGGCCTTGGCGCTGTTGTCGAGCTCATAAAAATAATTGAAACTATCCACGTTCACCTCGGCTTCGTTTCTCAGCACATTAGCTTCTTGATTGGCAAAGGCCACTACCAACAGGCAGGAGAGGGCAATCTGTTATGCCAAAGAAAAGAATTTATTTGAGTGTTTGTGGATATGCGTCTTATTCAGGATCACTTACAATCAACTTCATGGTGTTTATTGAATGACTTCGAAAGACACACTGATAACCACTGCTTGCAGCCTCTATGCTTTTATACAGATTGTCCCGATGAGCTATCAATGTTTAATTTTAATTAACTATGTAAATATATTATAATTTGTAGTAATAATGGCCTAAGCAAAAAACAAATTATCTATCCTCTGCTGTACAACGCATTTCGTTTTAACTCTTCGATACCCGTTTTTGCTTTATAAACATAACAAGTTCGCAGTAGTAGTCCAACAAGCGGAAACTCATATACATATACGACATACACCATTTGTCAACCAGATAACAGCCATGAACGTCACAATTATTATTATTATGTCTTTATGGTATTCTAAAATTAAATTTAATTATTATTATTCTTTTGTTATTATCTATAGAGCTTTACTCTTTGCTTTAACGTGTAATTGGACTAGTACTTGCAAACCCTTCGCATAAGTGCAATATGAAACATACAAATCATCATGCAGTGAGTTATTTTTAAAAAAAAAGGGTACAAAAGGATTTTTTTTATTAAATAATATTGATCCTTTTCGAATTGCTTTAGTATAAGAACTCAATTTTAAACCTCCTGCCTTGCTAATAACTTTTTCGTATGCATTTGTAGTGGGGCCTTATTTATAATTACTAACTTTTTTATTGGTCTGATTGGGGGTTTTCTGGGTTGTCCTCAATTCATGCAACAAATGTTAGACCATTTTGCATAATCTTGTGAATATTTCTTATTTTGTCGACTGACTTTAGTTGACATCAAATAAATAAATAAATATAATATCCACTCTATTTCTTCCTCGACTTCAAAACTTGGTTAAAATTATATATATAAAGCCTATTCGATATCATATCATGTCTGTCTGTCTGTTTCTTGTCCGCCAAGCTTAAAAAAAAATATTGTGAATTTTTTAAACTTATGCAAACTACAATAACCACCGCAAGGGTATAATAAAATTTAGTTGTCTTTTAATAATTTTTTGATTTTAATTTTCATAGGTATTTATGCGAATTCTTTCTGGTTTTAATTTTTATTAACAATGAAATTTCATTGGATTTTGGCGTTTCGTCACGTGATTAACAGGTTTCGAATCGTGCACCATATATTCATCTCCGAATTTTTGATAAGCCAATAGCCTTAGATATGCATATTTCAAAACATTTAAAATCTATTTGACGCCCATGAATTTCATTCTTATGAACACTTAATCTACATACTTCAAGATCATTACTTAAATATGAATATTTGAAAAATGACCTTGACTGTTGTACCGCATGAATATTTCAAAGTTATCAGCTTACTGACAATCGATTCTTAAATAAGCTCGGTGCTATCGGATCGTTATTAAAGACAACTAGCATCATGAATATATACATATTAATCGGTAACAGCGGGAATATAAAAATTTATGAATGTATTTTGAAATTTGTATTGAATAGATATTTCTTTAACGTCAGCTAACGTCATTCGACAAAAAAAAAACACTCAGGTTTATTACATTAAATTAAAATAAAATTTCAAATTAAAGTTAACTTAAAAGATAAGAAATATTTTTCAGATATCTGGAAGTATTAAATGCAAAATGGTCCAACATTTGTTGCATGGATTGAGGAAAACTCAGAAAAAAAACCCAATCAGACCAAAAAAGTATTATAAATTAATTAAGCCCCATCAAAATAATATTAAATTCAATAGAAAGACTTTCTACATATAGAAAGTTTAGACTTAAGACCTCTACCATTCTCATAATCTAGAAATAGAAAGGGATTTGGTTTTTTTGTGAAACATTAGAAGGAATCACCAAACGGATAGGCAGTGTAATAGGAAGCCAAATACGTTTTATATTTGTATACTGCTATATACGTATCACTTAGTCTTTCGGCCAGAAATTAGCACAACAAATTGTGACATATACCTCGGGTGGAACAAGAAGAAATTTCTCTTTCATAATAAAATTTAATTTTTTTCTACAGCTTTGCTAGTAGATGATACTCAAGCCTGTATATAGGCTTTAATATAATCTACTGAGATATCAAGGGCAAGACGCGATACAAATATCTGCTTTCTAGGTATAGCCGCTATAAGTGGCTTGTCACTTTTAGAAAGAGCTGGGAGAGTTGAATTGCACGAAACGAAATGGGACAAACTAGAACCACCTATTATTATTTACGATTATTAATACGAAAACTTATATGCGGGAAAAGTAGAGTACATAAAGATTCGGCTTCTAATGCAGTTATTTCAAAGAATTGTAAGATTCATTATTAAGTGTGGTTAAAAAATAAAAACAAGAATACCATTTTAAGTCTATATTTCATGTAAATTTTTACAAATGTAGCTGTGTACATTGAAAATACTTTTTATTAGTTAAATATTGCCGCTCATAAGTTTTTGGACTGCTCTATCAAATTTCCTGAAAATTAGATGCGATTTAGTTATAGAATTAATATAAATAAAATTTTACTTACTTTGAGGTCAATTGTTCACCAGGAATGTAGAATGGATTACAAACAGCATCCGTATAGAGCATGTGCAAATTTCGAAATATCTGTAGCAGCATAAATAATGATAATCAAATATTATTATCGAAACCGCCCCAACATCATTCACACCTACCACACGCACTTCGTTCTCGCGCAAAGCGACGTTGCACGAATCGATGACGACTATGAATTTGATTCGGGAGTTGGTCACAAAACCGTAGCTAAAATTAGAGACAGCTTAATAATGGAATATGTAACACAGTGTGCCACTACGCAGCTCTTACATTTTGTGATTTTCCGTAGAGAAAAGTAATCCCAAGTACAATTCCTTTGATTCGGGTGCACCCTTTCCGATTAGGCACTTTTCCTCCACAACATCAAGTGCCGCATGTACATGATATTGCAGATCCAATTCCCGCTCCAAGTCAGATGTGGCCAGGTACAATGGTGCATTCTAAAAGTGTTTATTTTATTTTTTTGTTAAAATTAAATGTGTGTGTAAATTAAATAATACCGACGTCTTTGCCAATAACAGCAATGCAAAACGCCATTGTTGTTCCAAATGTAGTTTATTATTGTGTTTACTCAATTACCATCAACAGCTGTTAACATATAATGCTGCTAACTCGTATTAAGAACTGTGTGACTGGCCTTGTCGCCGCAAATTGTGAATGATAGGCATAGAAGAAGATAGACACTGAAACTTGCACACTCAAACTAAATTTGAAAACAAATTACAAACTACATTTTAATTAGTCAACCATATGATAGACCAAATACTCTACTAAAAATGGAGCTCCGGATTGCGCGCAACAATTACCATTGGAACGACCACCCAGCTGGGCAGCCACAGGTGGAGGAAGAGGTATACGTGCAGTTTGTCAACACAACAAATCACACCGTCAATTTGTTCTGGACTTCCGACATTAATGTGGAGTACATTCAATATACATTGAAGCCAAAGCATAAAGTGCCCGTAAATACTTTCAATACACACATTTGGTTCTTTCGCGAGTACTACACGGGCGAACACATGCATGTGCGAAGGAAGCGATTGTTTTACCCGGTGCGCATACGTATACCCAGAAATCCACAGCAACCAGAAGAATTGCGTGATGTGCGAAGTGAAATATTGATACACCTTCCATTGCGCACACTTAAGGAGATGTGTCTGTGCTGGATTGCCAAGCGGCTAAATCGTAAGTTAGCCAAGGAGCCACGGCAATACATCGATGGCTATATGATACCCACAACACTGAAGGAACAGTTACTCGCCAAGCTGACAACCATCGAGGCTTACACGCAGGAGTTCAGGCGCCAGGGCGTAATGAATCAGCGCAGGAGAGATAGCGCCAACTCCCGGCCGTAGTTCCTTGGCCATTATCATCAATTGAGTTATAGCCACTCATTATTTGAGGAGGGAAAGAAAAAGAAGCCTGCCTGTCTTCAGTTTAAAATAATTGAATAAGATTTTGATAGATTTTTGTAAGTTTAAGTTTTCTTTTTCATTTATGTACAAATTGGCTTGCATATATGCGTTCATTTATATTTTCTACAATTGCATTGTTTTTTGTTGTTGTGTAATTTATCATATAACAGAATACTTACAATTAATGTATGTTTATTTGTATATGTTTATATGAATCTAAGTAAACAACTGAATACCGTTGACGGATGACATACATACACACAAAAAAAATATATATATATAAATATACATATATATACATACATATATATATACATACATATATATATATATATTTAAATATTAATGCGTCGATCTCTAGCTGCTTTTTAAAACTGTTCATAGACTGTTTTTCTGTTTCATGTGTGTGTGTGTGTATCATTATGTATATGGTATGTATATAAGTGTGTGAATTCAGTTATATTTTAATGTTATATAAGGCTGCAAAGCCTCAATGTCGAACTGTTTATTAGCCCTAAACAATGAACAAAAACGATGCGCGTGCATTTCGATTAGGTGTGAAATAATAAAATTAGTACAGTTATCGCTCGAAAATTAGAATTTGTATATTTCGATGCACTTCTTGTTTTGAGGACATTTATTTTCCATCAACCTTATGAATTTGGACAATAGAATTTTTTATCTTAAAAAAATTTTGATGTACTTATTTGTAATGCTTATATAGGCTTTTCAGAAATTGAAGTTACAACAACAGGAAAGATCAAAGTGTTTGAAATTTCGAACGAACACTGTATTAGAAATGATGAAATACACATGACAAAAGACATATTACTCAAACAAATAGTACATATTACTCAAACAAATAGTACATATTACTCAAACAAATAGTACATATTACTCAGACATACATACAGACAAATCAAACAGAAAAATTTTTAGCCCATCTTTGAATAACAAAAAAAATCACATGCGTCTGTGGAAAGAAACGCCATAGGTAAAGCACAATACTCTGGTAGATTCGGATCAACTGCGCGCTTTCAATACTTGCGAGTGACACGCTCCAAGCTATCACCGATTGAACCTAGATTGGGTGGATAAATACAACTAACAATTAGACTATAGATCAATTAGTAATTATCATAAATCTCTCAGTGTTTTGGTTGTGTGTGCTTGTGCGTGTGCGTGCGTGTATAGATTGTGTATGTTGCATGTTGCCATTTTGTATTATTTACCATCAAAGTTAAAGTTCTGCTTTGTTTTATATTGAAAAGTTAGATCAGTCGATTGCTTCCATATAAAATGACGCACCGTACGCAGATCCATATTCGGATCAACCACCTACAGATAGATGCAGATGATGTACTTAGTAAAATACTGCACTATGAGATTCTAGCTTAACTTACCACATCGTTGCACCATAGCTCAATGCGCTCCTCCGCTGGAAGTTGAGATCCCTCCGAATTGGCATCGCTTTGACTATTTTGTAATGAGTTGTTTGCATTGCCACCACTGGGAGTTGTTTCCGTATTGAGCACCTTTTCCAGCACATGCTCGCACACCTTGCGGCACTGTATAAACTCATTGGCCACCAGACGATCCTGACAAGAGAAACATTCATAAATTTAATTCGGTTACTTCATCTGCGTTTGGTTGAGCTTACCTTTTTGGTGCGCTCCGGCTTGGTCATCTGTGGATGTGGTTGCAGGAAGAACGGTATTTTCAGGAATTTCGGTATATTCCTTTCGATGACAACGTCCGTCACCCACTGCGGCGCCGTCTCATGCAGTAGCGTACTCTCACTGTCACCGGCGGCGTCGCGCACCAACAGCCGACACACTGTGCGGCCTCCGACCTCACTGTACACATCAAGACGGATTTGGATTGGGTCATTAGCATTACATTTGATTCACTCTCACCTGAATATGACTGGCGTGTGTTTGGGAACTTGAAAGTAACCATTGCCGCGCACATCGGGTTCCATTTCATTTGGCGGTATACTGTGCGGTGGCGTCCAATACTCAAGCAGTGCCTCTAACAATAGTTTGCCATAATTTATCTGTAATACGTATTTAATACTGTAATTAAGTAAGTATCTCAATCTAGACACCAACCTTTATCTCTGTTGTCGGATCATCGCACTCAGGAAGGCCGGCTTCTATGGATACCCAGGCCGAGAAGCAATCAACCTCCTCTTGACCCAAGACTATCGTTGGCATCTGCACAAACAACATTGAACGTTATATTCTCAAGATACATATAAATACATTTAACTAAATTTGAAACGTACGCCAGTTTTCAGGTCAACCGTAAACCAATTTGGAATGTAGACTTGTTTATTACGCTTCATAACTTCCTTTTCGTATTCGATGGGGCCGAGTTCTTCTTTTTTAATCACGCGGAGCACGTCATAGACGACAACTTTATCCTGCGAGTCTTTTGTTAAGATGTATCGTTTGTCGTTGAGCACAGTGCATTCCTTAATGGCTGCACCACCTTTAATACAGGCCATTTCCGTACCACCCAGCGTCCACTGGGCATCCATGCCACCAGAGTTGAGGATGCATCTGTCATACATGGGCAGCTTCCAGCAACGGATATCCGAGTTCCATGTGGTTGCCCACACGCCTGTCTTGTCGATATTATAGCCCAGACTTAGCACTGGCGCTTTCTCCTCGCACACGAGCATCTTGTTGCTCGGATTGCGCATTTCCGTAACAATGATATTACGATCCCTGCTGCCCGATATAATATACTGGAAGTTCTCGCTCATTAGCAGCGACCACACGCCTTCCTTGTGTACGTGTATAGTCTGTATGCAACGCTGCTGTCCCAAATTCCACACCTTGATGGTGCCATCCGAGCTGCCGGAGACCACTTGATTACCATCGGGCGAGACAACCAGGCAGCGAACATTCTCCGTGTGACCGCGCAATTTCATGCTACGCATGCACGTTCGCGGATCCCATATGCGCAATATGTTCTCTGTCGAACCGCTGACAATGACTGTGCCGGAGGGATTCATGGCCAGGCTGTATATCGAGTCCTTCGAGCCTGTGAGACTAGAGGTTGTAACGGTGTTGTTGCTGGCAGTTAATGCTGTGAGTGTATTCACATCCCACAGAAATATTGCTTTATCAAGGCCGGCACTGGCAACCTGTTCCCGATCCTTGGCATATGCCAACGCCTGCACATAGTCCCGATGCGTGCGCAACGTGGACATGCAGAAGCCCTTGTGGGCGTTCCACACTTTCACAGTGGTATCACAGCTGGCGCTGATCACTACGGAATCAAGTTAAAAGTTAGCTAAAGTTAAAAACATAATAACAGCAGACAACATTTACATACAATTTAAATGTGAGATATCTTTGATTAGAGAAACAGACAGACTAACAGACGGACAATATAATATGGAGTATAAGTGCATATTAAAAATTGAATTATGCGTTGCACATCTCGTAGCAATATCCCCTCGAACGCGACTTACAATTCCTGCCGTTGCAGCAAAGCACAATGTCGTTGACCCAATCATTGTGGTGTTCCATCGATTGTATGTATTTCTCGTTGGATTCCGTGCGCGTATTCCACACACGTATAATGGCGTCACGACCCGCCGAATACAACTTGCCATTGTTGGGATCCAATTGCAGTGCGTTGACGCCGTTCCGATGCTGTTTCTCCTCCGCGTCTCGTATCACAAAGGAAACCTGCAAGTCAAGTGATAAAAAAAAATACGTATAATATAAAATAATAACATGAAAAGCACATGAAACGTTCTAATTCAATTAACGGTTCAACAGGGTTAGGTGCATTTTGTGTGCTTAGTTGCCCGGAGCCATCATGCCATCATGCTACCATGCCATCAACCAAACCCGGTGTTTCGGGCATCCGCATTAACTCACCTGCATTTTTTTTCGTGCCTGGCAAGTTTTGTGCGTCAACATGTCTTACACGGCCCGAGCTGAAGCTGTTTTTGTTGCGTGTATTTTGCGGTTTCTTCACGTCGTGATGATTGTGTCCTGATGCACATTAATTATGCGCATTTATCAATTTCTTATCCTAGTGGCAAAATTTTAACACTTTATGTACTTTTCGGCCAATGCACCATATTTTGTCGGAGCGATAACGTAATATCGAAACTTCTGATACATAAATACAATTCTATTCTTTTCAACCATGTGGCAACGCCTTAACTTTAAAATTGAGACATTTAAATCATCTGTGTAGCAGTAATAACAATTTAAATTAATTGAAATCAATACCAATTTGTAAATTCAAAAGAAATTTTTAAGCACAAGTCTTTCCAAATACACACATATTCTTTTCAGCAGCAGTTACCCAAATTGGTTGCAAGACATTGCCACTATGTCCATAGTGCCGGCTCTCAGTGGAGGCATTATTATCAGTGTTATTTATGGCACTTGATAACATAAATCTGGTTTCAGTAGATAATACATAAAATTAAATATAACATTTATATCTCATTAATTTAACGCCCAACAGTCCAAAGGTCGCTGGTGTGGAGGCGCTTCAACCTTCTGCGTGTTGTATTTGACCCAAGTGTGCAAGCCAAAGGGTTGACGTGGTTATGCAACCGGTCATTGTAACGACTCGTATGCCGATTGATTTCTTCCATAATGGTTGGAAGGCCGAAGTCATTGTGCAGCGTCCTATTTCTGACATAAGGTGGAGCTCCAGAGATGTCTCTGAGCATCTTGTTTTGCAAAACTTGAATTTGCTTAATCCAAGATTTTGCAGCTGTGCCCCAAAATGGAATTCCATATGTCCATGTGGGCTCCTATACACGAGCAGCTTGTTGCTCATGCTGAGTTTGCTAGATGGCTTCAGCAACCAATTGAGTTTTGCCCTTTTGGATCTACATACTGCCGCCGTGATCTGAATGTGTTTGCGCCATGTAAGTTTCCTGTCCAGGTACAAACCCAGGTAGCAAACATGGTTCTCATGAGGAATGACCATGTTGTTTAGTCGGACAGCTGGACAGTTACCATTCTTGAGCGCAAAAGTGCAGTGCTGAGACTTGGTCCCATTGACGCAGATGTTCCACCGATTGGCCCAAGAACTAAATCCATCCAAGAACCTCTGCGTAGCCGCAGCTGCTCTCCATGCAGATGTGGAGTTAGCAAGGAATACAGTGTCATCTGCGTATGTGGCAAGCAGCGTGTTTCTGGCTACTGGGATCGGCAAGTCCGCGGTATACAATGTGTACAGGGCAGGTCCAAGGACACTACCCTGCGGTACACCTGATCAGTGTTATTTATGGCACTTGATAACATAAATCTGGTTTCAGTAGATAATACATAAAATTAAATATAACATTTATATCTCATTAATTTAACGCCCAACAGTCCAAAGGTCGCTGGTGTGGAGGCGCTTCAACCTTCTGCGTGTTGTATTTGACCCAAGTGTGCAAGCCAAAGGGTTGACGTGGTTATGCAACCGGTCATTGTAACGACTCGTATGCCGATTGATTTCTTCCATAATGGTTGGAAGGCCGAAGTCATTGTGCAGCGTCCTATTTCTGACATAAGGTGGAGCTCCAGAGATGTCTCTGAGCATCTTGTTTTGCAAAACTTGAATTTGCTTAATCCAAGATTTTGCAGCTGTGCCCCAAAATGGAATTCCATATGTCCATGTGGGCTCCTATACACGAGCAGCTTGTTGCTCATGCTGAGTTTGCTAGATGGCTTCAGCAACCAATTGAGTTTTGCCCTTTTGGATCTACATACTGCCGCCGTGATCTGAATGTGTTTGCGCCATGTAAGTTTCCTGTCCAGGTACAAACCCAGGTAGCAAACATGGTTCTCATGAGGAATGACCATGTTGTTTAGTCGGACAGCTGGACAGTTACCATTCTTGAGCGCAAAAGTGCAGTGCTGAGACTTGGTCCCATTGACGCAGATGTTCCACCGATTGGCCCAAGAACTAAATCCATCCAAGAACCTCTGCGTAGCCACAGCTGCTCTCCATGCAGATGTGGAGTTAGCAAGGAATACAGTGTCATCTGCGTATGTGGCAAGCAGCGTGTTTCTGGCTACTGGGATCGGCAAGTCCGCGGTATACAATGTGTACAGGGCAGGTCCAAGGACACTACCCTGCGGTACACCTGATCCAATGCGGCGGATGTTTGATCGCTCGCCCCTAACTTCGACCATAAAAGAACGGCCCAGCAAGTAAGACCTGAGCAGTAAATACAGCGCCGATGGTAGTAGGGACTTAATCTTAAAAAGCAGGCCATCATGCCATACGCGATCAAATGCTTGCTGGATATCCAGGAAGACAGCAGAGCAGTACTGCTTATTTTCCAAGGCCTCGAGAACATGCTGTACAACTCGATGAACTTGCTCTGGTGTGCCATGGTGATGCCTGAAGCCAAATTGATGATCAGGAATGGCCCTCTGGAAGCCACTAACTTCCGACAATCTTCCTAGAATTATTTTTTCAAATATTTTAGATAAAGTGGACAGCAAGCTTATCGGTCGATATGACGAGACAAGATTATCCGGCTTGCCAGGTTTCGGAATCATCGCAATCACAGCACACTTCCACGGAGTGGGGAAGTGGTGGATGCGAACCATGGAGTTAAAAAGTAGCACCAAGAACATCACTCCCTTCTCTGGGAGGGCCTTAGCAACTCTGCCGTCGACGCCATCTAAGCCAGGGGCCTTAGTGGACTTAAGTCTGCGAATCTGCAAGCGGACCTCACTAGGGGCGATAGGTGTGATCGGTTGTACCGGATAGAGATCTGCATTTAAAAATGCCTCAGTATCCTGTACCTGGCTGGGTGATGCAAGTGCAAAAGGCGTGAACCGGTCTTGCAGCTCATCCGCAAATGCCGATGCAATCTCTGCATCCGATCGACACCAAGTGTTATCCGGTCGCATAATGGGGATCCGTCTGAGAGGCTGCCGCTTGACACAACGCGTAGCCTTCCACAAATTGAATCCATGATTCTTATTGGGATCGGCATTGCGCAGCATATCCTCAAAATATTGGCTCTTAGTGTCAAACAGCAGCTTCCGCAGCTCGTGTGCAGCCCGCCTAAAGTCCCTTAGGTCCAACGGATTTTGTGAGCGCATATATTGACGACGCAGTGCTCTCTTGTGCCTTACCAGATTCAAAATCTCTGGTTTTAAGAGAGGCTGAGCTGGACTGGGAGGCGAACCAGGTAGTTGGCCAAGCATGGAGTATTCCGCCGCAAGCTCCATATTCAAGTTGACAAGCTGCTCCAACCTCTGCCGGAATCGGTTGATGTTTGCCTTGCGCGGCAGAAGATGTGTCTTGGGAGCATTCAGAGTTGCAGCCACTCTCAACTCAACGATCAAAGGGATATGATCGGAGTTAAGCTCAATTCGCTCAGATATACCAAGACAGTCAGACCGGATGCCAGCGTACACACCAAAGTCAATTGCTGTAGGCCTATGGTTGCCGTACGAGTAGTGCGTTACTCCCCCCGTGGCAAGTACCTGGAGATTGGAGTCTCTCACGCAATCCGCAAGCGCAATCCCACGACGAGTGTCCAGCAATCCAGCAATCAGGAACTTGGGGCCAAGCTCTTCGAAGAGACATTTAAAGTCTTCTATTTCCCACACAAAACGTGGTGGACAATAGACAGCCGCTAGGACTACTTCGCCTTGGTCACTAGAGACTTTAACAACAGCACATTGTGCGCAGAGCCAAGTTAAAGAAGTCAGCGCATGATGTTGCAGTGAAGATTTTATGATCACTGCTGCTCCGCCACGCATGCGATCCGAAGGATGATTGGCAAGGTGAATAACGTAGGCTGGTAGCCTGTAGTATGATCTGGAGCAATAGTGAGTCTCGCAGACCAACATTACATCTATTTGATGTCGATGAATAAATAACTCCAACTCATTGGCGTTATTTGCAAGGCCATTAGCGTTCCACACGCCAATGCGCATCCCAATTTGGCTCATTTGATTGCAAGTGCAGCGTGCAACAGGCTCATCATGGCCATAAGTGTCTCACTCAACTTGTCGAATTTAGACATAAGACTCTCAAACTGGTGCTGAGAGTGCTCATGATACATATAAGGCTGCTGCACTAGCTGAGATTGCTGCTGTGGGGGCTGCTGATTTTGCAGGCGCTGTGGCTGCTGGTGTTGTTGTTGATGTCGTGGTTGCTGATGCCGATCTTGCTGTATGTGCTGTTGCTGTTGGCGTTGCTGCTGCTGGCGTTTCTGCTGCTGTTTTGCTGGAAGTGTTTCTGTTGTTGCTGTGTATCGCTAAGCATTTGGCGAACTTTGTGACGTCGAGTTTTTATTGTGCGCTGTTGCTCAGAAGCCTGCGGTGCAACTTGCTGAACAGACAAAAGTTGTGGCTGTTGCTGCTGCTGGAGGTGTTGCTGTTGAGGATGATGAACCTGCTGCTGACGGTGACGCTGTTGCTGTTGGTGTTGCTGTTGCCCAAGTTGCTGCAGAAGTTGAGGAGCCGCTTGAAGTCTGGCAGCATCAGCATATGAAAAATTTTCCCTGCGAATGGGTGCCGGGCTTCTTGGGCGCGACTTTTGTAGGTCTTGAGCCGGCCTTGGTGACTGAACTACAAGCTTCCGTTCCTTGGCAACGCGCTGATAGGCTAGGCATCCCTTCCAGCTTGCTGGATGGTTGCCACCGCAGTTAGCACATTTCGGATCAGCGTCCGCAGGTTTTTCGCACACCTGACTTGCATGTGCTGAGCCACACTTCACGCAGCGATGCTGCTTTTGGCAGTACTTCATCGTATGGCCAAATTCCTGGCAACGGTGGCACTGGGGGATGTCTATATGGCGGTCAGGGCATTCCACTGAAATCCGCACTTGAGAGATGGAGCATAGATTGTATATCTCTTTGTTGTTTGCAGCCGGCTCTAACTCCAAATAACACAGATTCAGCTCCTTTTTGGTAACGCGATTTGTGATGGTTTGGATACCACGCACCGCGTGTCCAAGTCTGGCCATCTCATCTCTAATACGATCAATTTTCTGCAGTGATGGATGCAGTCCCCTGATCACCACGCGGAAACCTCTATTTTCCTTTAATTGATACGAATGAAACGGGATTCGCTTATCCGTAAACAAGCTTTGGATTGCCCTGTACGCATCGATATTAGTTGGCATCACTCTGACAGTACCACCACCACTGCATTTGAGCAAACAGCTGTCAGGCGGCGTGACAGCATTTAGTGCATCCAGCAGTCCAACAACGTTGGTGATACCCTCAGCAATTAGTGGGGGAGGCTTAGAAGGCCTTGTTGTCCGAATATCAGCAGTATTCACAGGCAGTGCGTTTGATTGAGTATATCAGCGGGAGTGCTTACATTGGGGTCCTCATCGTGAGCATCTTCGTTACGAGCAGACTCACTCAGCGGATAAGTTGGCGAGCCAGGCACCACTGTGACCATCTCTTCAATGTCAACTGACTCGTCATCTGCGTCAGAATCTGACAGTAGTTCCTCGAGCGCTTGTGGTGCTGCGCGAGCTCCAGAAGAAGTTGACGGTCCTGCATCCAAATCGATTTCATTTTCGATGGTCTCAATTTTCCTTTTTTTGTTGGCATTGTTGCAATTTTAACTATTGTTGGTGTTGGCGTTGACGCATCTGGCATTGTTGACGTTGATATTGGTGTTGTTGTTAGAGCCAGTGTTGTTGTTGTGGTTGTTGGCATTATTGTTGTTTAAAATGCTTTTGTGGGCATTTCTTTTGTTATTGGCAGGGTTCACATTGTTGTTGTAGCTGTTGGCATTGTTGACATTCACCAATTTCATTGCATTGTTTTTGTTGTTACTATTGCTGCTTATTAATTAAATATAAAATTAATCAAATAAAATTCTTTTTTTTTTCGCTACAAAGGTAATAGTGTGACCGTACGCTGCGAAGATGAATTTCCGAATCATGGCACTTGAGTTGATTATTTAGCTGGAGAATGTAGAAATTGTTTAAAGGAACTATCTACCTAAATATACAGATAAAATTTGTTGCTTTACTTTGTTGCTTTACAGGCGGCAGGTAGAGTCTGTAGAAAACCGGCACAATTGTATTATAATTTTTACGCTTAACAACACTGTTCTTTATATAACTGGAGAGAGTCGCCTTTTTTGCATTTGTAACAACCAAAAATTAAACAGAACAATGGCAAGCACAGAAAATAAGGACGCCTGCACCATTTGCGAGAAAGTCGGCCTGAAGCCCTTCACCAAAGACAACGTTTTCAACTATTACATACCATTGCACGGTCTCGTTGGCTATGGGGCACTCAGCGTCAACGTTATGAATCCTCAGATTGTGCCGAAGCTGTTGCCCAAAAAGGATCTGACCAATGTCTTCCTCATTTCCGCCATTGTGGGCAGCGCCTTCTACATTTACGGTCGACCCCATTTAAAGGGAATTAAGAACGAGAAGCGCGGAATGTACGCGTTGCTTGGTGCTACACTGTTCAGTATGGGCTCGGTGCTCGCCTGGGCGTTAATCAAATCTGCACTGCCAAAGGACAATTCGCTCCTGGCCACTGTTGCTGGCTTAGGAACTGGCGCCGCAATCGTTAAGATTGGTACGGACTATATTCACGATCTGGACAAACTGAAGAACTAAACGGGGCAGTCCATGCGAAAATGGTAAAGGCGATTAATGTTGTACACTAGTTTTTCTAAACATAACAAACACTGCAAAAGATTTTTGCGTACACAGATTAAAAACGAATAAAAATTGATTTAGTGAAAATAATCAAATGTGGAGTATTTCTTTTGAATAAGTTGATTGCCAAAATACCCAGAAATTCGTCAGACAAATTGAGAATATTAAAATTTGCTTTTATTTAAAATTAAATGTACCTTTAATTGCCATCTCTTAACTGCTAATAATGCTTAACAATTGAATTGTTATATATATATATGTTTGTATATATATATATATATGCGTGTGTGTGTTTGTATGTATTAATTTACGTGTAGTGACGAAATCGTTAATTTCGTGTATTAACCCTATTTGAATAAAGAAAGTGTATCTTAAGCGCCAAATACTTATTTACAAACTTCATCTGGTTAAAAACGTTCTACAAATTGCCTCGGCGACATTGAATTGACGACTACGTTTATTGTTAATCATTTTTTTGTATTGCAAAAAACATACAAATTACTTTGTAAACTTAAACTTAAATATGCATACATACTTTACAAACATACAGTGGTCATCAGTATCTTAACTACATACATTCTAATCAATATATATATGATAAAAAAAAAATAAAAATCATCTAAACATCACTGTATATAGTTTACGATTGTTTTCAACGTTCATAATTATTGCGACGAAGAATTTGAAACAACTAAATTATGAATACATATTGCATTTACAAAACACAAGGGTGCGGACCAAGAAACAATTATAAGCATGATTGGAAGATGCGAAGCGATTTCGATTTCATCTATTGCATTATTGTGGTCGTGCAACACCCACAACACTAAACTATGTTGTGAAGAATGCAACGTTTACTAATTTATTCAAACTTCTGGTTGTTGCGGATTTGAATGTAGTAGTAGTAGTTGCTACCCACTGCATTGCACTGCACTGCATTGCACTGCACTGACTGCTGTCTATATCATCTCTCTATATACTCTACTGCACTTTCATCTCCACGCCGAGCACATCGCGCAGTTCGCGCAGCTCCTGTGGTCCCTGCATAAGGCGCTTAACGCCGCGTGGCAAGCCGCGGCACGATGCTAGATTAATTGAGCTCATGTGCACACAATTCGTGAGTATTTCCTTGACTGCCTCCTCCGAAACTGATGAGCCGCATAGATTCAAGTGCCTGTGTAAAGTAATATGGATATTTGACTTGTGCATTAATTCGTAAAAAAAAATAATATTTAAATGACTTACGCCAATGGACTTTCGCTGCCCTTCTCGGCAAGCGCACGCAATGCATTATCAATGGGATGCTGGACATTTGCCCAGGCCAGGTCCAGTTCAATGAGACTGTGCGCCCACTTGGACGCAATGAGTTCGAGACCAGATCTGTAAAAATAATTCACAGCTGATTATTAATATGAACTATCAACCATCAATACTAGCTGCATACCCCATATCACGGGTGACCGAGCAGCCCGACAGGAATAAATGCTTGATATCCCATGCTGGCAACCGTATAAGACTCTCGTGCGTCAGACGTGTACAATTGCGCACATCGAGCAGCTTCAGCTTTGAGCTGCTTTTCAATATGCGCTGCAAATGATCATCACCTATGATGCGGGATTCATCGGTCAGAGCGGCCACGGATAGCTCCTCGAGATTGGGAAATCCGGGCGAGTCCATCTGAAAATCATAGTCTTAGTTAGGAAACACAATCAACATTAAAACACATACAATCTCCTGCATGCTGGCCGTGCTTGGTGTTATGTGTGAGTTAGTAACACGCAGCACCTTCAGCTTCTGGCAGCCATGCTGAAGCTTTTCGATATAGAGCACACCGTGCGATGTTGCCTGTGTGGTCACGTTTGAGAGATCTAATAGCTCCAAGTTTGGGCAGTGCGCCTGTAAGTACGAATAATTAAGTTAATAAAAAACTTGGATGGTTAACTAATTATAGTAGTCGATTAGTAATAATAAAATCATTATTTTCTTGTCGAAATTGGAGCTGCCCGTGAATTAGAATCGAAGCATTGTTAAATTTTAAGCGACTTCTGTAAACTAATTCGTGAGATGAAACAATTAAATAATGTATTATATTTCGCACCGCAAGTACGCTGACAATATTGGGTATTCCCGCCAGACGGTTGTGTGCCAAGTAGAGATGGGTCAAGCGAGTGCCCATTGTCTGCAGTGCACTGCAGAGAGAGTTAACGCCCACAGCGCTCTTGCTAGCATTCATTTCGACCTAGAATATCAAGTATTAGAAATGAATTAACATCTGTAACAACATTTACTGCAGCCACTTACATTGATGGAGCTCAAGTCTAAACGCTGTAATTTTTTCATATTGTCGACCAGAAACGACAAATGATCCGAAAAGAAACCTTTCCAACCAGATAACGTAATACCCGTCAGATTCGGACAGCCATTGGACAGTTTTGTTAGAAAGCAATTGATGTCTGATATTTTAAAATTTGCTGCAAGTAAGAATATAATAATCATCCTAATTATAAAATTTTAGAGAGTAATCTATGCCACTTACAAACATTCAATTCGGTACAGGCACTACAGCGATTATCCACAAACCACTTGAGTTTGAGTTCTGTACGATACTTTTCTTTTATCCACGTGGTCAAGTCCATTGTGCGCCACAGTACTGGCCTTAGCGAGACCTGTCGCCACAACGAGCACACGCGCCCCAGCTTAAACAGTGTGGGTAAACAGCCCTCCGTATCGATAACATGTTCAAAAATCTACAAAACAAACGCAATTTCAGATTAAGTCTATTAAAGATGTGTTTGGGCTTTGCATTGTTGGCTTACACGAAAGAGTACTTCTTCAGGTAACTTTTCAGCCCACACACTCTGCTCGTCTGGCTCGTCATCACCCTCCGCCTGTGCAGTAGCGCTTGTCGATGACTTCTTCTGGCCATTGTTGCTGCTTCCGCCGCCCGCTTTTTTCTTGCGCGGCTCGTACTCGCCCTCATCGCTATCCTGGGGCTTTGGTTTGCGAACGCGTTTACGTGCCGGCTTCGATGCAGCTGCTGCTCTCTGTGCTAGCGGCGCTGGTGATGCAACTGTCGATGCGCCCACTGCCAACTCGGCCGTAATCGCATCGGACTTTTTTATGCACAGCTTGATGCCCGTCTTGTTGTCACTGATCTCACTTTCGTACATGGGCAAGGCTTTTGGCTTGCGCGCACGCGACGCACGCGGTGATGTGGATGCCGACTTGTTTAGTTTCTTATTAAGCGCCGTTACCAGCGGTTTGCCCGTCTTTGGTATGGTGCCGTTGACAATTGTTTCCGCCTGATCTTGTGACAACTCCTTCTTTGGAGTTGTTTCCCTTTTTGTTGGTGTTAGCTGCTTCTGCTGTTGATGCTTTTGTTGCGGTTGCTCTGCTCCAGCATTTGGCGAGCACTGACCCTCGGAGGCTGGCGAGCATGAGGTCGATGTGGCCGTATTCGTCTCATCCGTTTGCGTTTCCGATTTGGGCGGTGATAATATATTCTCGGGTATGGCTGCTGTTGCTATTACTGCTGCTGCACCCGTAGTAGCAGCACTTGACGCTGTTGCTGTTTTTGTGCTTGTGGTCGTCGTCTCAGCCGCCAGCAGCTGTGGTGGCGTCTGTGATGGGGTCGACGGCGTTAGCATATTGATATCCTCGGTGCCCGCTGCGCAACTCAACTGCTTGACACACAAGCCCTGATCTTGGTCTTGGGCTTGCACCTTATCCGTGTTCATGGGAGATTTTGTTGCTTCTGATTCGCTCTCTTTGGATGCCTTAAGACTTGCCACATGCCGCTGATCCTCAAGCTTCCCTACATCGATTGGGTTTGGTTTTGTCGCCGTCGTTTCACTCATTTCCGCTTTTCTGCAATTGAAAATGGGTGAGAAAGATAATTTAGCGCATCAGCATCAGCCATTATCATTTTAGCGGCCGAGAAAATCGATGCCAGAAATCAACACAAAACAAACTAAGTATATTTTGGCGGTTTTTCGCTATTCTCTATGCGTTCTCATTCTTGGGCGCTCTCCCATAAACAACACAGCTCAACAACTCAACATGCAGTCGTAAATCTCACCAGCCACGACAAATTACATATGTATTTTTTTGTTTTTATTTTTATTCGTTTGTTCGCTTTTAATAAACAAGTTGCGGTTGGGTCACACCGACCTAACGATAACCTGTCATTTGCTTTGGCTTCGTATCGACGCAGGTCATTCGGTTCAGGCCCAGCTCTAAACACACTCTTATCGTATGCTGATAAGGAATATCGTTTAATTATGAACAAATCAGTCGATATACATGTTGATTTTTCACTGCCAACGAAGCATTGCACTCATATGCCGCGCTCGACAATTACATGCAGGGTGCAATAATCGGCATTCAACTCACCACTTCAAGAGAGGTAGGTACACAAATATATGTTATCTGCGTACACAACTGCTTGGCTCGCTCGCACTCACTGCGGTACTATATCAGTGTTTCGGTGTGAACGGTGCGGCACTATGTGTATGTTTGAATTGTTCGATTCGGAAGATTTTTTTCGTTTGGCGTTCATGGAATTTTGTACGCGTTTTGCTATCAAAACTCAGGCATTTACATTTTTGACAAGCACTTCTGGCACTGGACACTGTTTGATCACGGCATTGACAATAATTTAAGCATATTTAACACCAAAATGCATCGAAAACTTAATTGTAACCAACTGCAACGACGTAGAAGCCAGAACAGCGATGTTGTTGTCGTATCGATATGCAACATCGATAGATGAGTTGTTTTTCAGACAGTGTGGCCAACATTTTGCCAAGGTAAAAATAACAAATCAAGCGCTCAAGCGCCTTATTTAAGCACATGAAGCTTTTATTTATTTGTTTGAATTCCTTTGGTTATTTTCAAATTACTTGCAGAGCCTAATTTAATAGATTTCAAACTAAGATAATATTAAGGACACAAATACGAAAATTTCTAAAACAGTTTCTTAGTATTCGTAGTCCAAATTTGCAATCTCTGGCATAACCGTAAGATCCTTGTGGATATCAAGCCAACGCTTAGCATCAATCGTCGTCTTCTCATATGTCCTGCCGAACTTGTACATATGTCCTGGCACATGACCTGCATAGCTGGGATTCAGGCCATGTGTCTTGTGATATATAATAAAGTGTCCAACGAGCGGACACTTAATAGCCGGTGTGGTCAAATCCTGGCCACAGCACCACCTGTCCCACTTCTTCTTGTACATATAATCCGAGAAGCTGCAGAGTGCGTTGTGCGTCAGCACCTTGGTCGACTCCCCAAAGCGTGTCACAGCCATTGGAATGTGAGCGGCATAGCCGTTGATAATGAACTTATCCTTATCATCATCGTCCAGAAAGTGTGGCATGGTGAATTTGCTGTAGTATAGTTTCTCCGTTGTTGGCGGACACTTTTCCTCCTTGATGCCCTTGCAGCAACTGGTCACTGGTATCAAGGGAGCGCGATAATGCGATTGGGGCAGCTAAATACGAGAGAAAGAGACAGTTAAAGGATGCAGTTTCAAAAGGGAAACTTACCAATCGCTCGTTCAGCTGGTGTTCGAAGAGACCTCGCCCGCTCTCGAGCAGATCGCGATGGCGGAGAGAGCGTTTCTCACAGCGGTACAACTGCATCAGGGTCTCATGCTGAGCGACGCCCGCTGTGGCAGCGGCCACATAACGTTTGCCCGTCTGCGTGAACATGTTGGGCACAAAGCCCGCATAGCCCGGTATGATGGGATGTCGATAGACGGCGCCGACGAACTCATCGCGATCGTGCAGAATCTTCAGCTCATTCTGCGTGGGGTAATCCTTGATATCGGGCTTGGCATGTATGGGTGCAACAATTAGTTCCGGTGCGTGATTGCTGCACGGATCGATGAGCAGCTTGTGCGTCTGTTTGCCATACGTGCTACCAACGCGATCTCGATTCTCAGGACAGTGGCCAGTATAGCTACATTTAACGGAGGTGGATCAGGCTGATACTAGTAAACTCATCAAGGAAACGCTTACCCTGGCACTAAATGCGGCTCGGGAGTTATTGTTCGTTCCATTTTGCATTCGAAATTAAAGTAACACTGAAAATTTGGAAATATAATACTTTTACTTAGATTTAATTTAACTAAAACATTGAAGCCACTTTTCTTAATATGTACAATTATAACACAAATCTCGGAAAACTCTATGAGCTGCGAACAGGTAAATTTATGCTGACTTGTTTCCGCAAGGGAATTTCATTTCAAGATTCAAAATATTTACAATTTGTAAGCAGGGCAAGTTTATCAAACGCCAGCAATGCGCAACATCTCCTGAATATTGACAATTTTCTCTCGAGGCTTGCCCTTGGCCTTGCCAACCGCACACTCGAATTGATCGATGCGACGCCAACCGTTCCACGTGACAACGGATTTATTGGCCGGTTCAAAGCCCGGTTTGAGTGCATCTGTGTCGAAGGATTTGGCCGCAATGTCATCGCAAATGGTTTTGGCAACGGCAAAGGCGCCATTCATGGTGGTCAGTATTACGCCAGTTGGTCCAGTGCCCAGCCAGCCAGTCACATACAGACCGGGCTCCACATTCTTCGATGAGTTGTCCTTGAGCACACGTCCTTGCAGATTGCACACATGACCACGATGTGCATCGAAATTGATGGCAGCATCGGCACAGCTGGATTTGTAGCCAATACTCCGCAGTATTAAATTTGATGGTAGGCGTTCCGTTGCCCCGGTGGCCACTGCAGCATTGTCCTGCAGCTCGGTTATTGCAAATTCCATTTCATTCCGGTTAATCACTTTTGGCGCACGCAGGAAGACGGGCAGAAACTGTTTCCCAATGCGAGCGGCAGCCTTCCGATTGCTCTGCTCGCCCAGGCTCTTTAGCATCAATTCTGTTAGACGCTTCCGTGGCCGCTGCAGCTTATCCAGCTGGTCAGCAATACCTGTGGGTATTCAAGCTCGATTAACTATTTCATCGATCATCATTTAAGGCATTACCCGCAAAGTCTTCTGGGCGCCAACACGTGTCTACATTTGGCAACTTGAGCATCTCGCGCAGCTCTTTGATGGTGAACGCAGCCTGCAGCGGACCACGACGACCCACCAGATGCACTCGCTCCACTTTGCTGCTGGCGAGTGCCTCCAGTGCATACTCGGTTGTATCCGTCAGCTGCAAACGGCAAATGGAACCGAATCAGTTGTTGGTTAAATATATTTATTCATTCACATACCTTCAGGCTGTCGAGCGGGCTAAGCAGCATGCGTGCAACATCAACGGCTACATTTCCCTGACCCACAATGGTCACATGGCGTCCACTCAAATCCGGCTGCAGTTGCTCGGCGCCAGGCAAACCATTATACCAGGCCACAAACTTCCTGGCCGATATGACATGCGCCTGCTCCTCATTTGCCAGCTGCAGCTCCCGATCCTGATCCGCACCGTAGGTGAGCAGGACGGCATGGTAACGATTGCGCAGCTCCTGCAGGCTCACATCCGAGCCGAGTGTTACGTTGCCAAAGAAGCGTAGTCGCGGATTCTCCGCCGTCCTCGTAAACGTATTAATGACGTTCTTGACCTCCGGATGATCGGGTGCAACTCCAAAGCTGGAATGTCAAATAGAATTTGCATAATGGCACAAGTCATTAGTCGATAAGTGTAAGCGACAAGCCACATTCCCGATATACATATATAAAGACCAACAATCATTTCCGTCTTAAACTTAGTTTGCACTCAGCTCAACATGTGGACGACTGCTGCTCTGCTCGTGGCATGCCTCTTGCTGCTTTGCCAGCTATTGCTTGTTACTGCGGCAACGCCATCGACAATCTGGGGCCTCAATCAACTGGGCGGTGAGTAACAGGAGCTTTTGGATTGCCTGGTTTTCTTGCATTTGCTTATTTTCTTCCTCACCGCACAGCTTACTTCAATGGCATCTTTCGCTCGATTGTGGGACCGCTCGTTGGGTTTGGTGATGGTGCCGATAATAGCACAAATAATTAGTCTGTTACCCAATTTTCATTTTTTTTCTTCCTTGCAACGCTTACCGCACCAATCCAAAAGGCACCGGCAACTTCTCCACAATGTCAACGGCACAATCGCTCAGCTGTTTGAGTAAATATTGAGCTGCATAGAAACCGGCGGGGCCAGCGCCCACAATGCAAATGCGCTTTGTGGCACCTGTTGTCGCCTGTTGCACATTTTGTGTTTTAATTGCACTTGTACTAAAGTTATTGCTGTATATGTTTAATAGTAATTTTCGTCTCGAATATAAAAAGTTGCGCGTCAAATGCATTTTTGTCCACGGAGACGGCTTTGTAATCGTGAAATGGCACAAAATCAAAGCACAATGTGTGGTGTGACCGTTGGCTGGGCATATAGCAAGTGGCAGCACTGACAGCAACAGTGGCGCTCAATTTAAATTAGTTATTGCTGTATGTATTTAATAATAATTTTCGCTTAGAAAATTAAAATGGCACAAGATCGGGACAGGATAGCAACCGTGGCGCTTAATCTGAAATTTGAGGTTCAACTCTTTTCTAGATTTTTGCAGATACTTTATTGAAATTTATAACGAGAAAATTTTTAGTGCAGAGTACAGTTTTATTCGTGGTGCAGGACCAGCCAACGTTTGGCATCAACCGTAGGCCGTCCAAAAGTGTGTCCAACATTGTAAATCTCGCCAGGTACATGTCCGCCATAGCGGGGCAGCATGCCAATCACACGAGGATAGATGACACCATTGGTGACCGCATGGGAGCGTCCAACGCCTGCGCTGCGAACCGGAACCCACTCGACACTGCGGCGAAAGTGCATGTCGTCCTTTGGATTGCACCAGCCACCGGTGGGCAAATAAAAATCAAAGCCACCTAAGCCAAAATCGCTTATAAAACTATTCACAAAACCTATCTGAATTACTTACGATTCGAATACGACATTATATTAAACAGTATATTTGGAGAGAGAGAGAGAGTGTTCAATGTGATCAAGCGGAAACAAATTCGAAAAACTGAGCCTTGTTGAATTTCTATTGACGGAAGTGGCTTCGACAAAACGATTTATTTATTTGCCATGGCAACCAGACACGGAGTGAGTCACAGCCATAATTTGTGAAGGGTGCTGACAGGCCATAATTCATATCTGTTGGCTAAAATTTGGAGAGGGTGCAAAAAGCAGCAACAAGTTATCCGCCCCGTCATGAAATGTCATAATAAATGTAATAGTTTTGTTCATTTCCCAGTTAGGTTCTTGGAATTAAACACGCTGTTCACAATTTCAATCTAATCTATATATAACTTTTATATTAGATAATTTGCATATGGAGGTGATATACAATCTTTTCATTTACAGGGAATATATATTTTGATTATCATTTAACAAAGTGTGCATCTCTATTTTGCCGTTGTTGTTATTGTTGTTGTTGAAAATTTAATATAAATTTCAAGAATCGTTTGCAAGTATTAGATGCTATATCCATAAAACCATTTTAA
This sequence comes from Drosophila setosimentum, assembly GCA_035043505.1. Classification (NCBI taxonomy): domain Eukaryota; kingdom Metazoa; phylum Arthropoda; class Insecta; order Diptera; family Drosophilidae; genus Drosophila; species Drosophila setosimentum. The sequence goes on from JAWNMY010000003.1 coordinate 19,860,792, forward strand.
TTGGACTTCTTTATCTTCTTCTGCTGTTTGCTCTTGAGCTTCTCCTGCTTCTTCAGCTCCTTCTCTGTCAGCGATTTGTACAGCTTGAACCCGAAGAGAGCTAAAATAAAAGTCAAAGACGAAATAGTTAGCAAATCTTGAAATTTAAACTTGGGCTGCCAATAACAATTAACCGAATACTGAGACGATGAGAAATATGACAGCAACCAATATGGAGGTGGAATAGGTTTCGGCAAAATGCGTATGTTGCAGCAGGCGACGCTCAATGCCAGCTATGGCATCCTGAATGGAGCCCTTCATCTCGCCGAGGAACTGGTGACGATCGCTCTCCGTCAGTGATTCCAATTTTGCTTGCAGTCGCCCTATTTCCTGTATCAGATCTTCGGCAAATTTGCTATGTGACCCCGTCTTTGCCACAATTAACTCGACGGACCGTTTGAGCTGCTCAAATATTGATTCATCCGCGGAAGTCATTGTACGATTTTGAAAGGAAATTTAGGGTAAAGTCAAACCGGCATTGATTTCTGACCAGCTGGTGGACAATGTGCACAAAGCTTTCTGATCGCTTATCAAAAATTTTGTGGTGGATTTCTGCTTATCTTATCGTAGATCGAACACCAATAAACCAAAACGAGTACGTTCACAGAGCACACTACTCAAACAAAATACAAAAACCACATAATATAAGAAAAAAAACAAATTACAGATAAGTGTGACGTTATTTTGAGCGAAGGCCGACACTGGAATTGTGCTTACCAAAGACGATCAAGATGAGAGCAATCATCACAAAGAACACAATATATTCTCGGGAACTATGACCCGGCTGTCCATATTGTTTCATAAAATCCTCCGGTGATGATGCTTGCGGATTGAAGATGCTCTCGCGCAGCTCTTCACGCTCAGTATCCGAAATGCCCTCCATGGACTCGACCATTTTCCAGATGTCCTCGGCACTGGGCATTTTAAAATCGGGACTACCGGGACCAGCACTACCCGGAGGGGGCATTGCGAAACCCTGATCCCCGCCAGCTGCTGCCGCAGCGGCCACATCCTCGGCAAATGCCCGCTGATTAACTGGATCATCGGCCATATTTGCTATATTATGATCTGGCTGTGCTTCCAACTAGTACGATTGCGACAAACGACGTTTTTGTTTAGCGTTTAATTGTGTCTACATTTATTGGGCGGAAGTTATAATTATGATCAGAAACCTCGACAAGGCAATATAATTACAAACTAGCTAACGGGCAGGAATCGCAAATCAATTTTTAGCATGCTGCAGATTTTTTATTTACTTTATATATAATAAAAAATATTTGGCACGTTTTCGTTTAGAAATAAAAAGAAAATCATGCAAATGTAAATAAATAAACATTGGCGAAAATGTCATCAATTCAAATGTCATAAAAGGCGCAACGTGGCAACACTGTACAAGAGAGGCGCGCTCTCTTGCTCTCTTATGGCACTTTAGACGAGTGAAATCATCAGCAGTCGTGGCCGAGTGGTTAAGGCGTCTGACTCGAAATCAGATTCCCTCTGGGAGCGTAGGTTCGAATCCTACCGGCTGCGAGAGTTTTTGGCAACTTTTTGTCTTCATATTCTTTATTACTTAAAATTAACTTGTATTTCTATATATTTTTATTTTGCGAAGACCGACTTACTTTGAATAAATTACGAGAATTTTGAGGGGATAAGCGCTGCTAACGTGTTGCGGCTGCTGCTGCTTTGGTAAACTGAACGCTAAAAATCAAATCTAAAATATAAATTGACGCTTATTTGTAATCAGTACGCTTATATTTCATTATTTGTAAGATATACTGTGCATTGTTGTTATTTGTTTTGCTGCGCTTTTTATTTCTTTTTCCGTCAGCGTCAGCATATTTTAAAGGTAGACGGAATATAGAAAACCTCAACTACAGGTGCGATAAGAGCTCTTAAGTAGCGCGCTTATCAGACGAAACTATATAAAAAGGTATGTGGCATATGGGGTCAGCATATACAAATATATATTTTCGTGTATATTTATAGACACACAGCTCAAGCTAAAACATCAAGTGTAAACTAAAGATCCAATTCCAAATGCTAATTTGGTAATGCTCAACACTTGTAAATATTTATATATTCATATTTTTAGAGTTATTTCAATCAATGAGTGAGTGGAGTGGAAAATTGTGTTTGCTGGCTTCTCTCTTATCGCACTGGCTTTTTATCAGCAGCAATTTGAATACGAATGCAAAAAAAAAGAGAGGAAAAAACAAAAAAAGTTGAAGCGAATTCGATTAGAGATAATTGGACAATATGCTAAGTACACGTATGCCACGCAGTAAAAATCAAAAACTGTTATGCTCTTCAAATCAAAATCAGATACATTTTATGGTCGTCGAATAAGAATGCAGATAACGGCACTGAAACCAGCTTGGCAGAGGTAGCAAGTTAAAATAGCGAAGGGGCTTCTTTTTAAGAGGGAGCAGATACATTTTAGTTTTTTGTGGTGAAAGTTTTTTGATTTGTTAACCCAATTTCAGAGCGGCTTACAAGTGTGTATTGGCTTAATTTTGTATTGCATGCATGACGCAACATAATAAGACGGGAAGGGGTGGTGAAAGGGATTGAATGCACCCACAATGGATGCGATAGAATTAAAAACTCACCTGCTAAACCAAAAACAACGACAGCCGGCACATAGAAAGCTAGATTCGGTATTGACTGCTGGAACGGTGAGCCGGCATCGGTTAAATCAACCATTGTATAGAAATTTTACAAATAAAACGACTTTTGTATTGGAAATAACTCAGGCAGCTTATTGGGCTGTTCTGTTGTCGTCGCACTTTCAAGTTTATCTCAGAAAATTGCCAAAACTCGACTAAGATGAAAATAATTTTACTGGACCTGCCACCTAATTGAAAAAATTGAATAGTTGCCAGGCGTTTATTTTCAGTGCTGTCAACGCACAACGCTTAACATTTTTTCGTTATTAAGCACTGGTTTGTGACAGCTGTTTATTGACGTGCGAACCGACTGCAAGTTTGCAAGAAAATTACGAATTTTGCTGAAAGCCTGAACAAACATGAAGGTGATCTACAATACTCTGTTCAAGCGTACATCCGCCTACGCAGTGGCCATCATGGCATCGGCATTCTTCTTTGAACGCGCCATCGATGTCAGCTCAAACACGATCTACGACACCATCAACAAAGGCGTAAGATTTCCCGCTTATGTAAGACTAAATTGTGCATTTTGAGAACGTCTTAATTTTTTTCTTCTAGAAACTCTGGAAGGACATCAAGGGCAAATATGAATAGATCGACGCTACTTCAGCACTGCAGTTAGTTTTAAATAAAACAATGTTAATGGGCTCTTAAAAAACAACGTTTATTGTAAACGGGACGAAACCCAAAACAAAAATGTTTCTCTTTTATTTATTTTTCGTTGATTCCGATTGTTCGGATACCTGCCATGGCTTCTCGTGCCTGTAGGCATCCCAGGGCTGGGTGTTTGGCAGTCTGCTCGGCTCCTCGAAGCTGACTCCGTTTGCTTGCACCGTTTGCAGTAACTTTTCCAGCTTGCTGCCAGAAACTGCTTCCACGTTACAGGTCATTTCGGTGATGCCAGCCTGGAGGCATCTTCGGGCCAGCACTCGCCCCAAATTGACAAATGCAGAGGTGTCGTTCGTTTTGTACAATTGCTGCTTGATGGCCCACTCCGAGGTGCTGGCACTGAGAATGGTGCCGTTCTCGAAGTGCTTCACATCTGCGCTCACATAGCGTCCGCTAGTGTTGATCTCCAGTGTGTGCCAGTAGGAACGTCCAGGCTTCTCCAGGTGATAACCGCTGGGCTTGTAGGCTATGCGTAATCTTTCCAGGTTGCGAGGATTGCGGTTGAGCACACAGCTGGCATCCTCATTAGCAGGCGTGGTCAGCGCCTTTATCTTGTGCAGCACACGGGCGGAGGTGAGGGGACGGGCGCTACGGGACATAGCTTATATATTCTTTTATTTTTAATTTACTTAAATAGGAAAATTAATAAATTTCTTGTCCGATATTTCTTTGATGAGCTTTTTTGATTAAACAACTGGCAGCATTAAAGGAATGCTGTGTGTGTAAACGCGGCCTGTGAATGGCAAATATATGCACAGCTGTTTCGGCCTTGTTTACATTGAAAATTTCTTAATTATTTAAATTTCTTTTTGGCATTCGAGTACATTTATTGCTTTAGTGGCAACTAATATTCCCACAGACATGCGCGCTTCCGCCAAAGTGAGCGCTGGGCATTACCTTCAACGGGCCTCGATGCGCAAACATTGCCCAGCTGAAATTGAAACTGCAAGTCGATAGTTGGCAAAGTGGCACGCGAACGTAAAAGAACGCTTATGTAAAACGTGGGTGGCAAAAGCGCATCTAGTTAAAACACAGGAGCATATACAACTAACAAATTGAGTGTTCATCATGCTGTTGGCGTTTTGTATGAGTTTGCGGCGAATGCGGCTCAATCACGTGAATTTAAATGCCACGCGATGCTTGTGGCATTTTCATCGGCAGCACTTGCCACACAGCATTTATGGCCAGCATGCCACTTACACACTGGGCGCAAGGGTAAGCGACTTAATATGCTATGTCGAAAAATAAATTTAAGGTTAAAGCTTAGCTATTTTTTTGCTGTTTCATTGATTTTCTTTCAATTGCTACGCGTGCCTTTACTCAATCCCACCTCGGCGTGTGTGCGTAACTCACCACGGCAACCAGGGCTACGCTGTCATTGGCGCGTCTATTTAAATGCGCAATGCATTTGATTATTTCTCGCTCTTTCTTTCTCTCTGAACAAATAGCAGCAACGTGCTTTCACTGCAACTGATAAGTGTCGACTGATAGCGCTAATACTTGTCTGTTGTCCAAACACTCTCCCGATACCTCTCTCTCTTGAACGTCACCCTTCTCTTGCCATTGTACGCCACCCGAGCGTGCTTGCTATATTTACACATTTGACCAAAAATTGTCAGTTACATTTTCAAGTTGCCGTAGCACGGTTGTTTTTTTTTTTCCCCATTAGTCTGTGTTCCGCCAAAAAAACAAAAATTTGACTATAGTATACGAAATGAACAAACGAACACAAATACAGTGGCGCAAACGGCAATTATGAAATCTAATTGAAACACTGCACAAGACGCACAATATTTATTTTAAACTAATTGAAGGCGAGTCAATTTACATACTGTTTCAAGTTTTTCGCTTTTTGGACTTTGAGAGGCGTTAAAATGTCACCTTTGTATTGAAAGTGATTCATATTGGACACCCGGAAAAGGAAAATTCCTATGTAAAATGTTCTGTTTTAATTTTTAAGTTTTAGTCTGATCAATTTCTTAAAAAATAATAGCCTCAAGTTCTACTTTGCGAAAGACCTCTGTACTTGTTTTGTTTTTTTTATGGATATTTATGTCGCTTTGTGTCTGTTTTTGCTGCTGTTGCTGCACAAAAAAAAAATTGCAACAGATATGCATTTCCCCTCTATCTCTCTCTCTCTCTCTCTCTCGCTGTTTCTTTCGCTTTTGCTATCTCTTTCTTGCTCATCTCTCGCTACCGCAGTGCGCATGCTAGTTGCTCAAAATTCCTGTGGGTGCAAACCAAAAAAAAAAAGCAAAAGAAAATAAAAGTAAACAATTTGAATTGTTGTCGATGACAAAGCAATTTATAACTTCGAATCGAAGCAAACTGAACTGAAATCAAAGAAAAGTTGCCTTCGATATTTGATAAGTACGATTGGATTAGGGTCTCCACAATTGCTTGCTGGACATCAAGTTTAACTTTGCTTCTGATAATTCGCAGAATTACGTTCAAGCCCCCGAGGCTCGGCCCGTGCCCGATGAGAGATCCTCGCCAGGACTGCAGCAACAGCAGCAGGATAATTTGCAACTTAATCTATTATCACATAGCGTAAGGCCGCCAATAAGCAAGGAGGCTGCAATTCGCAGTCAGGATAAGGGCAGGGACTCCAAATCATCGAGCATGTCATCGGACGTGCAAATTCCCTATCCCATCGATTGGATATTCCCAAGGCTGCGCACTCCGTCCATGCTCTGGTATATTGCCAGTCAATTTGTGATCACAGTCGTTGGCGTCTTTTCCAAAATTGTCCTAGGTAAGTGATATATATACAGGCAACTTGCACTCTGTTGCGTCCTCGCTACTGACCTAGTGCAATCCACAAAAGCAAAGGCAATAACCTTAAAACAAAAGCAAAACAAAAATTACATTCTGCTTCCTCATAAAATGTATACATTTATTCTCTCTTTATATATATGTCAAATATTTTGTATAAACATTAGTGCATCAGATACATATATTTATATATAAATACATATTTATTTATATATGTATAAATACATATTTATTTTTGCCGAGAATATGTGCTTGACCGATTTTCATTTCCTGCATATGTATATGAATATATATGTGTTTATATATACATTTTTAAAATTTACATTTCATGGCATGAAATGTAAAAAGAATAGTTGCGGAAAATCTTCAGCATTCAAAATCGTGTTATTTATATTTACTACTTTCGTTTTTGATTTACAAACTTCCGAAAATTATGGCCTACAAATAAAATGTTCATTTTATATATTTATGTTTATTTACATTTGATGACATGATCAGGCTCCTTATATTTCCTGCTTTCGCTTTTGATTAGCATATATTTGAAAGCCCCAAAACTATGCAATATAAATTGAATATGCATTTAATTAATCTTTAATTTACCTTCTGCTGCTCTTTCCAGTATTTATGAACAATACCCGTGTCCACAACAAGGAGCGACTAATTAGGGCGGTAACCGCGCGACCCAAGGGCATACCACTGGTGACTGTCTCCAATCATTATTCCTGCTTCGACGATCCTGGCATATGGGGCACCATGCCCGCCAAAGTTGTGTGCAACACATATCGGATAAGATGGTCAATGGCGGCACATGATATCTGCTTTACCAGGAAGCTGCACTCGATGTTCTTCATGTTCGGTTAGTGAATCAACTATAAAAAAAAGTTATTTACATTAATTTTAATTATATTGTGGAACAGGTAAATGCATACCGGTTGTGCGTGGCAGTGGTGTCTACCAGGATGCAATTAATCTGTGCATAGAGAAGTGCGCCTTGGGCGACTGGGTTCATGTGTTTCCCGAGGGCAAGGTGAACATGACAAAGGAGGAGCTGCGACTGAAGTGGGGCGTCGGACGCATTATCTACGAATCGCCAAAGATACCCATCATATTGCCCATGTGGCACGAGGGCATGGATACTGTGCTGCCCAATGTGGAGCCATACACGTTTCAGTGGGGCAAGAAGGTAACCATTAACATTGGCAAGCCGCTGGATCTGAACGAGTTCGTGCAGGATCTGAAAGACACTCGAGTGCCTGAGCCTGTGGCGCGAAAGCTCATCACGGACAAAATACAAGATGCCTTCCGGGTAAGTTCCGTAGTTCCTAATCTCCACGAGAATTTCATTATTATTCGGTTTTATTGCAGGACCTGCGGTCCGAAACCGAGCGATTACACGAGGAGCGCGTTTAACTGTTGGAAACAAAGCTGTAGATAATGCATATAGCTTATTTATTTTTAAAGTATTAAGCCTACAAAGAAACCTCCATAAAATGTTCTCCTTATTAATTATATTTACCATATATTGTTTTTACTTGGATATGGACCTGCATGGATTTTATTAACTGATTCAAAATTCAATATTGTGCTAGTTAACTTTAAGTGAAAGGATTATAGATTGATTGGAGTACATAAATATCGAAATATATAGAAAAGTCTGCTACAATTTTGAATTCCTGTTTGCAGTATTTATTTTAGCTTGGTGGCAACGCCGTCACTCCAGATGTCAGTGCAAAGAAACACCGTTAGACGCTGCCTACGAAATGTGTGTAGATTAACAATTAGCAATTATCAATTTCGAATGTAAAAAATTAAAATTGGTTTTTTGTTTCACAGGTCTTTGTTAAAGTTAGTCAACAAGGAGACTGCACTGGTGCTAACCACGCCAAAGCGCAATGAACTGCTCAAGGACGGTCCGTCCGAGATAAAGCTCAACAGGTGTCAAATTTTAGGCCGAGGCGCCTTTGGCACAGTTTTCAAGGCCATCTATCGTGGTAGAAATGTACACAATTATTATAATATTACAATTGCTAAAGTTTGCTTATTTTTAGACCAGCCAGTGGCATTGAAAATTATAAAAAGCAGCGGCATTGACACGCTGCACAATGAGGCGCACGTCCTAAACTGGCGTCACAAGAACATTGTACGTCTCATCAAGCTGGAATCCACACTTGAGTTTGGACTGCTCATAATGGAACGTACGAATGGGATGTGCCTGCAGCGTGTTCTCGACACGCTTGCACTGCCCTTAGTGCATCGAGTGCTGTGAGAGTTTACTTCAGATACAGTAGTAGTAGTAGTAATTGTAATCCCTGTAATCCTTCACAGCATGACGATGGATATTCTGGCTGCATTGCGCTATTGTCATTGCCAGAACGTGTTGCATTTGGATGTAAAGCCACCGAATGTACTAGTTGCATTGGGCACCAAGCCAAGCGGCGTTGGTAAATTTGGTCAATTGAAACGCAGCTATTTATGCAAACTGTGCGACTTTGGTGGCTCCATTCGGCTGGGTGATCCTTGCGCTGACCATAGCAGTGTAAGGGGCACACTACGCTATATGTCGCCAGAAGCATTGCGTGCGGCACCGTTGAGTGACGCCTCGGACATTTATTCGCTGGGCATTACGATGTGGCAGCTACAGGCGCGGCGTCTCCCCTTTTATACGCTCACCTGCAATGAATCTATTGCCTATCAGGTGGTCAAGCATAATCTGCGGCCCGATAACTATAAACTGCTTGAGGCTCTCAAACTGGGCTCCTCCGAGCATGCACCTTTAAATGGCTGCTATTGTGCCGAAATAGTGGCCAACTCTGCCGATCTTATTTGCAGCTATGTGACTAGAGTTAATCCACAGTTAAATGTTGTATTGTCGAGTGATTTGTACAAGAAACCGACTATGTTGGCACGTCGCAATCTCAACTTTGACGGCACACAACATGGCCGTGTGCAGAAGCGGCATAAGCAGCGCAAGCAGCCGCGATTAGCCCACTACTTCGATGGTCTATCAACTGTTTTGGCCACGTGCCTGGAGAGTGCCTATATCGATCTTTATAGAAGCTGCTGGCTCAGTCAACCGGAATTACGCTTGAGCGCTCTTCAGCTGCAGAAACGCCTGGAATTGATTCTGGCCAAGTGCCTAACTTAAGAATATAAATTATTCGATTACCTATCTAATACAATGTTTTTAATGTTTTATAGCGTAAAAGTTTTATGAGTTTATGGTAATGTTTAAATATATGTAAATTGGTTCGATTCTTTTACAAAATAGATACTGTTTATAGCTAGATAGATAAGTAAGAAATAATATAAATTGTAATGTATTTATTTATTACCTTTTACATATCAACGAAATACGAATTAAGTTTATTTTTGTTGGTTTAATAATTTATTTTTCGTAACTTTTTTATTTTGTACTTGCTACGCTAAGAAAATACATTTATAATGTTTATACGAGCTTAAATTTATAATTTCTCATTGCGTCGAGCGTAGTGCGTTTGCTTTAGGGTTTATATATATATTTTTATATATATACTTATACCTATATAAATCGTACTTAGGATGTGATGCAAACCAAACCGAAATCATCTTTATATTGTAATTCAGTTCACATCGGCCGCTACTTAAAGAGACTAACTAGAGAGTAGAAGAAGAGGTTCGCCCAGTGACTTTTTGGGTTTGGGGTTTACTATAAATATATATATATATATATATTTACATGTTATTATTATTGTTTGTTTTACATTTGCTTCGAAACCATATATAATCTATATATATATATATATATCTGTACCTACTATCATGTGTAGTTTATATGCCTTTAAATTGCATTGTTTTGTTTTTGTTATTTTTAGTATTTTCACCCAATTCATATACATTTCCAACTGATCTCTGGAGTTTAACTATTAATGTGTATGTGTGTTTGTGCAATGCACTCTACTAACTGATGATCTGTTATCTAACTGACAACCATATTCTAAATACATTCGTTTTTTATTTTGGTTTTTTGTGCGGAAGACTACAATTTTTGTTATATTCGTTTTAGATTAGTTGTTTCAAGTTCTGTCTTCTATTCGATAGCTAATAGTTTCAAGTTTTATTTTTATTTTTTTCAATTGCTGGCTATTCCAAAGACGTTATCAAATATTGTATACAGATTAAATATATCTATATATATATATATATATATATATATATTTATATGTGTGTATATGCATAAATATATATATGTATTTTGAAGAGCTGGAAATGAAGTTTTCGAACACATAATTATCTCGTTACGTTGCTCTACAAAAGCGAATAGAGCACGTCGAGCCATTTGTGAGTACTTTTGGGAACAATGATGATAAACATTTTCAAAAACTCTATGTATATATGTATATATATGTGTGTGTGTGTGTGTGTGACGTGTAAATACAATTTAAATATGATGTATTCGTACAATTACTATATGCTCTTACTGCCTTCTCTCTGTTTCCATCTCTCGTTTTAGTTTGAATATATCACAATTTAGTCTTTTTAAATGCTTAAATCTAATGTGGAGCTTATTGCTCCTCAACTAACGTAGGGTTTACGGCTCGTTTCTCGCTTCTCGCTGTTGTTGTTGTTTTTGTTGATTATTGAAATTTAGATGAGATTGAAATGGGGGCGTGGCATCATCTCTTCTTAACTCGCATAGGAACGTCGCACGGGAACTGGCGGTGGAATTTTCGATTTGCGCTGTGGTTGCTGCTGCTGCTGCTGCTGCTGCATTGGCAGCTTTTGTGGCGTTTGTGGCGACGGCGACGATGGCGACGAGGATGTGGATGACGTTGATGAGGATGATGCCGCCGAGGAGGATGTGTGTTTGCACGTTGGAATTCGGGTGGGCGGCGCCTTTTGCTGGCAGCTCTTTGGCAACTCCGTTGACTTTGTTTCCTGCCGGGAATTTGTGAATTAAAAAACTTATTTCAAATTGCAATCGACAAACAAAGCAAATACCTTCTTTGGTGAAACAAGCGCTTTGGTGGCTTGCACCGGTGACGTCACACGCTTCCAGCCATTGCTGCGACGCCAGGAGTTGGCTGGCGATGGGGTATGCCGCTGCAGCAGTCGCTCCTTGAGCTTGGAGACAACCGCCGGTGGTGCCGCTGCTGGCACCGCCTCCTTGGCCACCATTTTGGCCATCAGGGCGCAACTGATGCTGTCGCTGCGCACCACACTCGATTCGAGTTCACGACGCTGATTGTGCCGCAGTATGCAGCTGGGCTCCTGCTCCTCCAGCACGGACTTGGACTTGACCAGCACATGGCTCGGTCGTCGCAGCTCCGTCTTGATGATCTGTGCTATGCACTGCTGTTCGCTGAGTGGCGCCACTGGCGCATTGCTCACCATTGGCACATCCTCGATTTCGATGTCGCTGACCCGCCGTCGGCATTCCTCAATGACAGCATAATCGTGCTCCTCCTCCTCCTCCTCCTCTTCCACCTCCATTACTTTCTCGGGCAGCACAAGTGGTGAATGCTGTTGCTGCGCTTGTGGCATTGAGTGCTCATCGGTTTCGCTGGAGGAGCAGCTGGTCAATTGAGCGCGTCCCGCCTCGCTGGGCGTTGGACTGACGCGGGCTTTTATCTGACTCTCGGACATGCTCGAGTCCTGCTCGTCCTCGTCCTCATCATCGTCGTCATCCTCATCCTCATCGTCTGTCTCACCCTCGAGATAGGAGAACAGACTGCGCGAGGAAGTCGAACGTATGTTGACCAGCTTGTAAAAGTCGTTGGTAAAATCAGTGCAGGCAACTTCCTCATCCTCAGAATAGACGATCTGAATCCAGCGAAGATGAATTGAAATTAAAAAAATAAATAAATAAATGTGAAATGCAGTCAGCAGTTTGACTCACCTTCTGCTGGAGCAGCTGAGCGATGCCGTCGGCAACGGAGTCCGTCTCGACGGTTGTCGAATTGATGAAGTCAACCGTTGATGGCCAGAGCCAGTCGTGTTCCCGCTTGCGTCGCTGCTCCCGCAGCTGCAGATGATGCTGATGATCGCGCTCATCGTCGAAGGCTATCACAGCCAGCTCCTCCTGCGACATGCTCCAGTCTTCCATTTCCGTTGAGCATGGCTCCGCTGGCAGCAGCCACTGCTCCGGCTCCTCGGGCAAATCCTCCAGATGCCCATTCGATGGCTGCGGCTGTCCGCTGCTCATCGTACAGTAGCCCTCGTCCCGCCCCTTCACCGGACTCGCCGACAACGCCGCATTCTGTGCCTCCAGATCCCGTACACGACTCTTCAGCATGCTGACCTCCTCGCGCAGATTATCTTCGGCCACAATGGCATCCACCACCTTTCGCATCACATCGTCCAAACAGTGCTCATACTGCCGGATCCGGGTGAGTAGCGCACGATTCTCTTGCTGCATCGAGTGCAACAGATTCTCCTGGCGTGCAAAGCGAGTCTGGAAGAGATTGGCACAGAGGGAGTTTTATTAAATAATCCTCACAGTTGAAATGTTATAATTGTTAGCAATAAGACAGGCAATAAATATATAGTACCCATTAAGCTATTCGTTTTTTTTGGGTACTTTTTTTCTTCTTTAATTATACAACTAATTGTTTGACTTTTGATCAAGTAAAAAAATGTACGTATTTGAAACCAGCAAGACGAGATGAGTAACTATAAGATATCCATCTGACGAGACTGTCTAGAGTTATATTTGGCAGGGATGATAAAAAAAATAAGACAATTAGTCGTGCTTCAATTTACACAAAGCTTTGCTTTCTTAATTAGCGCACATTTTTTTTTAAGCGATATGAGTTTTAATTCACTTCATATAATTTGTGTTAACTTTATAATATTTATTTATTTATTTATTTAATTTCAACTTTGAAATTAAATTAAATGTAAGATAAAAATGAACATGTGTATAAAATAAAAAATAAGAAATATTTCCAAGATTTTTGTCATTAGATATACATATGTATAAATACATATATAAGGGACTGCCGTAGATTAGACTTATTCAGCATGACAGAGACAGGGTATGCTCTCGCCAGTTTCTCGTCCCATCTGCTGTTCTTAAACCCTTTCAGTTTCGGGAACACTCGAAAATCCGATGAAAGCGCTTTTGAAAAATATCCAACGTTCAATTAAAAATATAATCGTATACTTAAAATTTCCAGAAGTTGAAAATTTGTTGTATTTATTTGAATTAGTACACTCAATCAGTACGAAATTGGGGAGACCTTCTGGCGTTCAGAATGGAGGCGACCCAAAGCGACCCTTCCCCGCTCGTTGCAGTGACGAGGGTCGCCACAGACTGGCTCAATTTATCAAACACTCTGAAGTGGCACAAAAGCACAAAAACATTTCGTATTGAAGTGCTAAATGAGTAGTTACATGCAGCACTAGCAACACCCCTTCCTCTAACCCAAAATACCTCCCTCCCCCCCCCAAACGCACCCAATAAAAGCAAGACACACTCAAAGTTGTTAACTGGCGCGAAGGTCGAATGCAACTATTGAGAGATCGAGCGATTTGAATGCTTTGGCCAGCCTTCAGATTCATTAGAGTCGCTTAAACAACAATTGGTTTAACTTGGCTTAAAGCACAAAAGCAATACCAGTTAACAGCGAGCCACACACACACACACACACAAACAGTGAGACACACACTTACCAGTTGCCACCCACAGCGGGTGTGTTGGGAAAAGGTGGAGGAGATTCTTGCGCCTGGTGGGTAATGAAAAGATGCCGCTCAGTGAAGCGTCTCTAATGCGAACGCTCAATCAATTTCACAAAAAAATAAGTAAAAGAATAAGTAAACAATTTCAAGACGAGTCTCAGTTGCTCACTCTCTCCCTCTCTCTCTCTCTCTCTCTCTTGATTTTTCTGTGTTTCAGAGTCAGTTAGGAGTTTTCAGTTTCGGCCCAGATAAGCGACAATTTGTATGCAGAGAATGCGAGCGAAGGGAAACATTGTTCTTAAAAATGAATTTATGCGTTTATTTATGACTTCGTTGAGACTTTTGCGTCTTCGACAGCAGCGACTACCCCAGACCCTACCCTGCTCCATTTTCCCACCCTTCGTATCCCCCAGTTCCGATTTTTGACTCCAACTCCGCAGACAATTTCAACGCCAACTTCGACTCGAATCAGACTGAGCAGGAAAACTGAAAACTCTTTGCCGCAGTGCAAATTGTTTTTTCTTTGTTTTTACATACAGCGAGGTGGGTTTAACATGTTTGGAACTATGTTCGAAATTATTTACAATTTCTTGATATTACAGAGTATTCATTGATTTTCATTTAAGTGTAAAGAGAAGACTAGAAAATTGGTGTTGATTTTTATAAATAATATTTAGATAAGCGAAAAAAATGTTTAAAATTAGAAATGATTTTTTTTTATTTTCTCAGAAATTTATATATAAAAAAATAAAATATTTCTAAAAAATGTAGAAATGCAATGAAATTACTTAAGTTTTGGAAAATTTTCAGAAAATCCTTGAATTTTAGATAGACACAACTTTCGAGTGAAATCAAAATTGGAACTGCTAAAATTACACTTGACTCTTGATTAAAATAATAATAATATGCATATAATAAGTAGGGATGGTTATTCTTGCATGTTGGCTTAGTTTAAGTGCCACCCTCGCAGCGCATTATTGCGAAATAGAAAATCCAAATTGGGAATAAATGTTGATATTGTAGGACATACCTGGAGTGCCTTGTGATCCCGACATGTTTGCAGTTGCTTGCGTTCTTTGGATTTCATAATGCGATTCATGCTGAGGACGAATGTGAACAGTTCAAAAAAAAGAGTACAAACAAAATAAATAATACAAAATAAATGCTGTGGCAAACGATTGCCAAAATGTGTGGTGTGTGAAGCAGCTGTGATTTGTAAAAGTGCGTGTGGCTCACCAAAAATACTTTTGACCAACGGAAACTAAACTAAAAATGCCAAAAATAAACCCTAAGCGTGAATTTGAATTGGCGTAATTACGTTTGTTGGCCTGGACACAAACCACAGTCGACTGATTGATGGCTTCTCGCGCGGAGCATGCTTCTAATGGCCAATACTCGCTGTGGGCCCAGTCGGCTGCAAATAAATACTTCCTGCCTCCCTGTTTGCCTGCTTGCCTGCTTGATGATTTTCTTGGTTCGGCTGGCCTGCTGCGGCTTTCCAAGCCATTCGCTTTGGTCGGTTGGGCTGACGACGCTGCTCAGTAATTTGGAAAATTGCATTCAGTGCCGTTAACTTGGCTTTCCACAGAGAACATGACCCAGGCCATATTTTTTTCTTTTTTCTTTTTTGAGTGCGTAATGGCGCTCGGACTATTTGGACGGGCTTCTGGGCAGGCTGTCTGCCTTGGCTGCAAGTTGAAGGCGTTCTCAGTCACGAGTTGCGAGTATGAACAATAAATTTACGTCCACTTTTCTGGCTAAAAGCAGCGCGAAAAACTAACTCTTTTTCAAATTGCATAATTATGTGGCATAGAGAATCCGAAATGCGGAAAATCTACAAAATATGTATATTCATTTTCCTGAATTACAATTTACTTTAACTAATGGAATGCATAAAACATAAGTCGCTGGGCAAAACTCATAAATATTTGAGACCAGTGCCAAGAAAACATATCATTTGCATTATTCTGCTATGTAATGTATGTATATATAAATATGTATGTATATAAATACTCCTCTTATTGTTACAATCTGTACTGTGGAATTGTTTATTATACGCCTGCAGTTGGCATTTAAATGTTGTTTTCAACTTAGCAAGACGACTGGGTACCAAATAGTTTGCTTAATAATATTTATTAGCCTAGTGTTAGTTTGAGCAGATTAACTAAAATATTATTAAGCATCTTCTGATGTAAACTTCTCGTCAAATATATTTACTTTCTATCCCTATCAGCAGATATTGCAATGCTCCACTTTAGCTGGAATGTTTTCAAGCGGCTAGCTTTAAGCCTTCGAGATAAGAATATATAATAGAGAGATAAGAATTACACCTATAAATCCAGACGGAAAGCAACGTTTATAAAATTACTTGAAAATGAGTGCAAGCAAAAGTGCAATAAAATATTCCAGTTTCCTGGTGTGTCGTAACTCAAATAAACTTACAAATTGGCACTCTAATTGGGTCGTAAAGTGGGTGTGTTCTAGTAATTGTTCTCTACATCTTTCATTATGCCTGCATTTATTTTAAACACTCAATCTAGGGCATTGTAACTCAATTAGAGTTCAATTACAATAATTGCTAAAATAATAAGTTGTTGCTGTCTTAATAAAAGTAATGACTTTGTTGTTTTAGATTAGCCGATAAGTAAATGAAAATAAATGTTATAAGCAGTGTACTTTGTCCACACACACACACACACTACACACACACACACTCATGTACTTTTGATAAATAAATATAATTTGTCACTTACTTCTCAATTTGCTCGCGCAATTCCTTCTCGAACGTTGGCGACCCGCATTGGCTCTGAAAAAGTGCATGAAAGCAAAAGAAAAGAATATAAAAAATGAAAAATCGTGTTGGGAACGTATAAAAAAGAGATGAGTATTAAATGAAATGCGAAAGAAATTAAACACAATAAATTAGTGCACTTGGCCGATGATTAAGAACGACAATTTAATTGCCCGATATCACAGTGGCAATCAACGCCGCCGACAGACAGCTGTTGGAGGAGTGACAAAAAACTAACTAATCAATTGGAGGGGTTTGTGTTTTTTTTTGTTGTGAGGGTAGCTAGGTTAGCTGAAATTGTTTAGAGGAGAGCGAGGTGTGCGACAAGAGTGAGAGATATGGCGAGTGAGTAGCTTTATATGGCATAGAAAAAACTTCAATTCGAGAATGCGGAACACAACACTAAACTGAGCAGAGTAGCATGAGCAGAGGCATAGAGGTAGAGCGGAGGAGAGAAGGAGAGTGTGGACTCTGTTGCATGCAACAATAAATCAGCAGAGTCAACAACCGACACGGCACAACAGCAGCAGCAGCAACGATTCCCGGCAACAACTCGACTGGGCTCTCAATTCCAGCTGCTGTTTTGGCGTGAAATGTAATCGATAAAAAGTTACATCACGACAATTTCATCTATGTAACGTGACGACAGCCAACAGATACAAAACACACACACACACAAAGGTACACAGCTAGACAGATTCAACTACAGATACTTGGATCCACCAAGTGGCAGAACCCAGACAAGCACTTGTAATAAATCGTTTTGGTTTAGCGCAAACATAATGAATGACGGACAAGCTTCAAGTGTAAATAAAACTGAGCACTTTATGCAGGAGATCTAAACTGAGATTAGCTATTAGATATATTTATGTACATTTATAATAATCACGACTTTATAAACAGCTTGACAATTACTGCTTCATCACTTCCCTGTGAGTCAGACAGCATTTTCATACTTCGTCTCAGAAAATATATCGAAGCCGAAGTAAATAGAAATATTTGATAAATGCTTGCAAACGGAATTCCTGAGTATGGACAATGCTGCAAGACTTCCATTGTTATCTCCAGGGCTGAAAGTGCGTTGAATTTCAATAAAACTACAAAAGCAGCAGAAATATGCATAGAAACATTTCACAGAACGCTTTTATCTGCAGTCAGCGAATAAAAAGCAAACAGAATGCGAGGAATGCTTACGGAATTAACAATAAAAGGGCTTGATTTGACTGCTCTTTAAGATATTCTCTGCTCAGAATTCTATTCAAAATTCTGAGCTCAAAATTTAGAATATGTAAGTCTGGATTTATAAATGAATTTACTGTGATATATTGTAGAAAAAATAATTGAAGCTCAGACAAAAAATTAGACCTGAATTTTGCAAAATCACACCGAATGCTAAAATATTTTTCTAGTTGTTAGAAATATTTAAATATATAAAAATAAGTTCTTCAAATTGGAAAGGCTTAATTTTTTGTTTTGTTTTTAGAAATGTATTTAGACATTATAGAAAATATTTCTAATAGTAAGTTAAGTCTTTCTTTCGAATATCTTTCGCTTCTAACTCAATGAAGAAAACCTGTATACATAGCTAAAATATGCAAAATGTTTATTTTAATATTTTAGGAAAACACCGATCAAAGTAATAAAAAAAAGATTTCTTCTCCTATGCCCATCAAATATGCAACAAAAGTGAAAACTTTATGCCTATGCTTAATTTCAGTTTAAAAATTATGAGATTCTTTATTATAAACCAAAATTACATAGTCTTTCAATATATCAAAATTGAGTATGCCAAATAATATTTCCAAAAACTAGATGTAGGCAGAAATGTTGGGAAAATAAGTGAGCCTATTAAATTATTATTATATTATTATATAATGAAGCAGGAGTGCTATGATTTCGACCGTGTGCTAAAATGAGAAACTGCACGATATATATATATATACCCTATGTTTTCAAAGACGCCTCGTCTAATGCTCATCAAGAATGCATAGCTAAATCGAAATTTGAAAGATGGGACACACAAATGGAGCACACAAACACACACTCAAATAGACATATATATATATATAAGAAAACATTGTATACCCTATGTTTTCAGCTGCTGCGCTCAAAACGATAATAAAAACGCAGCAGCACGCGCTAATTTAATGCCAACAACCAAACAACTGGAAGCTCCCTCTCTAACCACCCTCGTGCCACCCTATTCACCCGCAACAAGGCGCTCTGAAGCTCCAACTGAATTACAAATATATGCAATAATTTTTATTAATTCGCCCCAACATCAGGCAAGCATAATACAATATTAAAATGCTGCCGTCGACGTCAAAAAACAAATGTGCAGTACGGAGGAGAGGGGAACATAGACTGGCAGAGGGGAACAGTAGGCAGCAGACGTCGACGTCGTCGTCGCCGTCGTCATCATCTTTGTCGTGACGTTGAGAGCCAGCAGAGAAATCAGGCGCCAAATGAGTAAGGCCTGCTGTGGCAGACTGATTGCCGTCTCATGGCGGCAGACAAGTGCTGCGCGTGTTAGGAGGAAGGAGCAGGGGCAGGGGTAAATAAAAGAGGGGGAGTATGAGTGGAATCTGGGCGCCACTTGTGCCACAGTGCCAGTGTGGCGGTGGCAGTGGCAGTGGCAGTGGCACAGAATGATGAACGTGTTAATAAAATTATAGGCCCAAGCAAGGAGGGGGGATGGGATTCCAACATGGTACGAGCCCCCAAAACCCAGCCGCCCACCTCCAACAAAATGCTATTTTGGGCAAGTGGTGCGGCTGCCAGCAGCTGTTGGCTACTGGCTGCACCCACAAACAGCAACAACATCAAAAACAACAACAAAAAGAACAGCAACAAATATATTGTGCCAAACATTCACAAGCCAAACCCTTAAGAGAGAGATAGTCGAGTGCGTTGGACTAGGAGATACCCTGTAGCCAATTCCAAAATAAATCTATAGTTAAGAAATAGTTCTTTCCACCCTGCTTATTTAATACTTTTATTTATTTTATTATTAATTTTATTGACTCTAAGAAATGCAATATTCATCGTCTGATATATTTTAATTCATTTATTTAATGTAATCTAAAAACTGTCCACAATTTAAAAAAAAGTGTTTTATAAAATTAAACTATAGAAGTAAATTTAAAATTAAAGTTACAAATTAAGTGCTAAAATGTGAAAAGTTAAATTTAAATTTCAAATGAAAATACATACAAGATACTTTAATATTTATAGGAACAAGTTGTTAATCGATATTTATCGATATTTTTGTAAATGTGTAAGTTGTCTATCGACGACTCTTCATTTATTAAACCAGCAATGGAAACTTCAGCTGTACACAACAAAAAATACAAAATACACTTTTTACCCATGTCTAATATGGACAGGGCATCAGGAGGCACACATAAATATTCATTGTGAATTCTTGGTCATAAAAGCGAGTCGAGAGCAGGCTGATTAGAATGGGTCGCCAGTGGGGCAAGGAGTTGGGGTAGCCAGTGTGGTAGCCAGCTTGGCCAAGCAGCACATTGATAAAGTTATAAAATCGAACTGGACTTTGTGCATATTAATTAAGGCCTAAACCCAAAAGCCAAACAAAATGCTGGCCATATTCCCAAAAAATTTCCATAAGTTTCAATTAGCTTGCGGTACGTTGCCAGGAGCACGAAAAAAATATATAAAAAGAAAAGATGATTTAAGGGTGCAGAAATTAACAAAACAAATCCCAGCAACATGTTGCACGCGCGTCGTGCCAAAACAATCAATGGGATAGTGCGGAGTGGGCTCTGGGAGGCACATAAAAAATGCGTTAGAGGGTTGCAGCACGAGTGGATCACAGACCCATTTGCACCCGCAACCGTGAGCTGTAACTGTAATCCCCTGGACAAGCCGAGCAACCCCAGCTCACCAGCAGCACTAGGGGGAGTTTATTACAAAGAGAAGAGGTGGGGAAAGGAGGGGGGGGGGTTGTGTTGCCTTCTTGGTTGATTGGAGATCCCTGTTGTCGTACATTTCAACTGATAGATTCGATTTGGTTGAGTGTGGGAATCTTTACAGCAATTTTTGAACATGCTTATTATTAATTAACATGCAGCTTGAGCAGCGGGTGGTAAAAATTGTTGACTGCATATAAAGGGGGACAAAATTGAGACAGTCCGTCCAAACTAGCTTGTGAATAAGTAACTATGTCAGTCTTATACAAGTAATGCCTCAGGAGCGTATAAGAAGATAGTCGTAAACAGTTATTAGAATATATAAAATATACATATAATAATAAGCAATATAGTCTCTCAGTATCAGCTGGCTTTAAAATGTTTCTAAATATACTTTAAAGGTTAATTTTGAAAATAAATATGAATTAAATTAAGATGTTTAAGATGAATCTAAAATTTCAAATTGATCTATAAAAGTTTGTATTAAATTAAAATTAAACTACAAGAGACGACAAATTTTTAGCATGAAATAAGAAAATAAAGATTTTATTTAAAAATTATTAAATTTTAAACTTATATTGGCATTTTTATTTGTCTTCTAATTTTATTTAACTAACTTCTGACTAGCAATAAAATAAACATGAAATTAAAATTAAAGTCATTTTTTATATACTAAAATAGTAAGTCCATTTTTATATTCTATTTTTACATAACTCTGAACCAGCTTCAATTCAATTTGAATACTTTAAATACATTTTTTTCTTTCAAAAAACCTCAACAGACATTGAAACTTTTGATTTTATTACTAAATTAATTTAAGTATGAAGCTGGCTAACAGAATTTCAATGGACTTCTTCTCTGCTCAGCCCCACAAAAATTCTGCACACAGGACACAATTACTTCTGCTAAAAAGGATGCGAAAAACTTATTCAATTTATTAGTGAAATCTTACCATTTCAATATTAAAATACGACAATACATCGATGAGCAGCTTAATGTTGTTTATCTATGTGCTGTAATTTGTGCAAAGTTCTGTGCTTTTTTGTTGTTTGCTTGTGGAAGAAGCACAAAAACCCGTAAAAATAACAAGCGGTCAAAAGGCACAGCCACAAAACAGCAACAGCAACAGCAACAGCAACATCAACCGGTCGATGTGTGTGTGCGTGTGTTTAATGTAAAGTAAGGGGCACAGACAACGGCACAAAGGCGATAGCGCAATTGGAGCTGGGGGCCACAAACAGACGACCAAATAAGACGGCGTTGTTGCCTCGGGCGCTGTCCCCAAGCGTCATAATGTTTGCGGTACCACATACATACATATATACAAACAAACAACATAAAAAATGGAACCCCCAAAATAAAAAGCGTAACTTAAATTAGAGGTAGAAGTTATAATTTCTATGGGAAAAGTAGAAAAAAAATAAAAATAAGCGTAGCAGACGGCGCGACCGAAACAAACTGATGGCCAGACAGCCGGCGGAGCACTGAAAACGGGTAAGCGGGCCGCACAAAACAACCCTCGCCGTGAAAACGCCTGAGAGAGAGAGAGAGAGAGAGAGAGAGAGACGGAGAGAGAGTAGTCAAATTCGCCGCAAGCATGGCAAGCGGCGAGAGTTAGGCAGCTGCTGCTGCTGCTGTATCGCTCCGCTACTCAACCCACAAGCAGGCAGATCACCATCATCAGCTGAGACTGGCTTTGGTCTGTCAGGCAGTCGGTCGATTTGCTGCCCTGCCCAGCCCTACCCATCGATTGCAACGGTTTTTGATGTATTGCTTTGGCAACGAATTGGCTGTTTTTAATTTAATGAACCGCGACGGGCAGCAAACATCAAAATGCTGAAAGCCGGCTACGGTGTGGGAAACGGAACTCAACTTGCAAGAGTTTGAGTTGGATGAGATAACAACACCAACAACAAAAACAACAACTACAACAACAACAACACAATATTCTGTCCGAAAAAAGCAACCATGTTGCAGATGTGCCAAGCAGGGTTGACAGCTCAGTTTCTATGGGGGGTGATCTACATACAATACGGACTGCCTCAAAGTTCTTCGCAAACACTAAACATCACTTCAGTTGGACGGTTTTTCTCCCTTTCAATTCGCGAAAAATTAATTGCATTGCACTTTTTTGTCAAGGGGTTTTTTTTTTATTTGCTTCCCTTCGAAATAATACATAGGTCTTATATATTATATATGTACATATATAGTGTGGTGGTAGTTTTCGCATTCATATTTCGGCTGGTTTGAGTGGGCGTATGAATCATCAGTCGTTAATAAAAAACAGCCAAGGTCTTGCGGGTCAATTGAAAGGTACGAGAACGTAGAAGAATATTACTCGTATATAGAACTAAGCATGCATGTATAATGCGGATATAGGGTGGATTTGGACGTTAATGCATGTGCAACAATATTATGAAAAGAGCTTCAACATTAAGCTTGTTGGCAACAGCTCCGACCTACCCTAAAACATACTGAGCATTATAAAGGCTTTTTTTGTTTAGATTTTGTGGATGGACTCAAAAACTGTTTGTGACTATTCATAGGATTCACCGAATGTACTTACATATCTGTTAATCCTATCTAAGACATATATTATGTGATGAAAGGGATGTAATTTTGCTTTACCTTTATTTAGATATATTATTTCTCGAACTTGTGTTTTTTTTGTAAATAATGTTTCATTATACAAATGTTGTAAATTTGTGAAAACTAAACGATTTTAACAGAGTAATAAATAAATATAGATATCCATTGCTGTATCTTATACAACACTAAATCGATTAAAATGCAAAAGTCAAGTTTGAATACTGTTTGATCTGTTATTTATTGATAAATTTGATGTTTTAATATTTTTTCTTCTACCCTTCTCTGATATTCGCATTCAATTAAGTTAATGTTGCAACAGTTGTTTTCAAAATTGAATTATACAATACATTTAGTCTTCAACTAATTGCCTCTTAAGTGCATTCTGTGAGGGTCTCTAGACACACTCCCCTTTCCTCCCTCTCATACCCACTTCTTCGTGCAAGAACTAAGAATATTTAATTGGGCAAGCAGCGCGTTGTAAATGTTGTTGTCGACTTAAGTTGCCACCATTCAATCACTCCATGGGACGTCCGCTTTGGCCTTGAGCAGAAAGATTTTACTGGAGTTTGAATGCGATGTGGATGTGAATGTTGGCTGTGAATGTAGATGTGAATGTCGTCGTTCGCTGGCGGCGCTTTCATTTCCAAGTGAGTGAGCCATCAAAACGTTTGTGACAAAAAATTATTAGCAATTCGAAAGTAGCGATGATGATGAAGATGCTGTTGTTGAACTCGCTCATAATGACGATACTGTGTTGATAATATGAAGTGCTCATGTAGCGACTTTCTTTGAGTCTCCTCCCCACACGAAAGCTCCTCTTGCAGGCAACCAAGTGCCACTCGAGTCAACGTCGACAATCAGCTCTGGCTGGGTTGGTTGGGGAGGTATTGTGAAGCCAAGTGTGCTCGCCCAGCGACCCGGGTCTGTCGCTCAGTCTGACATTCTGTCGCCTTGACACTGACATTTTGATATTCTTTTCAATTCTCCTTCTCCACTCCAAGTTGAATGCAACTGAGCTTATTAAAGCGCAGTATTTCAATGGGCACTGGCCAGCAGGAAGGGGGGATTTGAGCGGTGTGGGGATTTGGGGAGTTTGCTGCATTGGAATTAAAAATTGAGCACGTGCTGGTGTCGAAACATGGTTATGTTGCCAACTCACAATACTGTATGTGAAGGCGTGGCTGCAACGCGTGCCACACCATAAAATACAAGTCCACGGCTGAAGCAGACGCTCAACTTGAAGTCGCCAACTTTAAGATGGCATCTAATAAATTGGCTGACAAATTTTGGCTAAAGCGTTTTTTTTTTTAATAATATATATTATATTGTCACGAAATGTCTAACGTATTGTAGAAGAAATCGGTGAACCCGTAAATAATATATATAATAAGGAAAAGAATAAACGGGGTATTTAGAGAAAAAAAGTTGCCGTTTTATCAATATACTTGATGAATAATAAGATTAATTCCATTTGCTGCCAAAATGATTACATTTTTCAAAGCTTTGTGCTGCGTTTTTTTCTGGGTGTTCTGAGTTGAAATGTATCTGTGTTATTTTTGTTGTGCCAAAGATTACATTTTTTTTTTGTTTTTTTTTTTTTGCATTTTTTATCCTTTGGTCGCCTTCATTAGCAAATGGCCAATATTTGGCACTGGGCTAAAAGGGGGGAAAACAGGTCGTTTGCATTTTCCGCTTGCTCGGCTTGTTGATTTATCACTGATGAAAAGTAAGCAGCAAACAAACAAACAAACCAACCAACATACAAGTTCGAGTCGCTTGTTTGACACTCATTTGGGTGTTGTTTGCTGCTGCTGTAGAATTTATATACATATAAATATTACTTTGTGCCGTTGTAGCATTTCTGAATTCATAGCTAAATATTTGAGCGATTTCCATGTCGCTACTCCTTCATGCCCATTGTACGGAAGGGATTAAATGTCACATGAAACACTTTGGCAACTTTGGTGCACAGTTCTCCATGCCCCTGTCCCTGTCCCTGTCCCTGTCCCGGCTCAGCTGCTGTAACAAAATAGCCAAATCCAACAGCAGCTGTCAGCAATTTGAGTAGGGTAAAGAGCTTGAGCTGCCTGTGCCACATCAAGCGCCCGCCTCGATTCGAACTCAAAGACGGGAGTTGCAAACTTGCAACTTGTCTATGGAAACGATACACCAAACTCAAGCTGAGCATCTCTTCCAGTAACAATGGAGATCACAATGCGTTTGGTTTCAATGCAAAAACAACAACAAAAAAACCAAAAAGAGGAGAGGAGCAAAAATCACTTGAAACTCAGCTACGGTTCAAAGTTTGAGGTCAGCATAGAAGCAACGAGATATATTGACAGTTCTCCAATCAATACAATTACTTAAATCTGTATGTTGTGCAACTAAAAGAAAAGATTTATGTGGATTAGACATGTGAGCTTCCTTTGCAATTCAAAACAAGTGGGAATACTCTGATGCCAGTCGACAACAGGTGGCAAAGAACCTTATTGTGGGTCTGGGTGAGGTGACAGTGGCTGGGTGTGCCGCGAACACTGAATAATCATTAATGTGTCTTTAAAATTGTATATCTCTTGCACTAAAATTGAGGGATATACAAGATTTCCATGTTGTTCTCACCAATTGAAGGAGGTTCCTAGTTATCTGCATTCCAACTTAAAGCTCTCAAATTTCAGATATATATTAGCTTTTGCGGTTTTTGTGGCTGGAGTGGAAGTTGTATGGTTAATTACCTTCCAAACTTGGAAACTCTAGCTTTGACATTGAGTAAGATTTATGGTTTTACTGATTTATACCATATATGTGGATATTTTGGAACGATACGATCTGTTTATCTTTAAAATGAGTTACCTGTAACATATTTTAAAAATTTCCTGCCGATTTAAGAACACAATCAAAGGTGTATTAAATAAATATAAAAAATTGTAAAAGCTCTAATTCTGTTGGTTCTAAGTCATAGCATTCCAAAACCATTAGAAATTAAAATTTGTTTAGCTTTGACTGTAAACCTTTAGCTTAAAAAAGCTTAAATGTGCTTATGTAATTACTACTGCTATATTCATTATATATATTTTGAACATATCTATACAACGACTTAAGCTATTAAATCTTGTTATCTAAATATCCGCTGAAATTGAATTTTCTTGTTGATTGATTTTAGTCGATATTAAATAAATAAATTATTTGAATTACTCAACAAAAATAAATTAGTTTATTATACCAATGTCATCGCAAATAAATCTCTTATTTTATTATTCAAATAATTTAGACGTGTCTAAAGTAATTTATTAAAATTATTGTCTTGAATTTCAGATCTAATTGAATAGTTCTTGAATGGCCAATAAGTTCCGCAATCAATGCAAAATATCTATGTGTAATTTGCTATACAATTTCGCTTTACGCAGCACACACAATATTAATAATTAATCAATCACTATTTTATCGAAACAAATTTGAGTTTGTGGCCAACGGTTTGCGGTTTGTGCAGTCAATCAATTGATATTGTGCATTAGATATATGTATATGCACTAAAATATATATAAACATTTATGTATGTATGTATGCAGTCAACTAGTCGTGGCTACAAGCTGTAATCAGATGCGAATCAATTACATTTCATTTCGTATAGAAGTAATGCGAGTACTCGCACAAAGTGCCCAAAAATCCCTCCCTATATGAAAACTGTGCAACTTGCCCAAATTAGAAACAGATGACGATGACGATGACGATGATGATGATGATGATGATGATTAGATGATGCTGATAAGGAGGCATGGCGAATCATAAGATGGATATTCATTGAATCGTGCCATTTATTGCATGCCACATGGCCATACAGCCAAAGATGTCTTGGATTCGGTATCGGTTTCGGTTTCGCTTACAGTGCCTCAACATTTTGCAACATTCACACTTTTGGGCTGACTTGTCATTGCTGCTACAACTCCTCCTCCACCTCCTTCGCATAATATTGTTGTTGTTGTCGAGCCAGTGATATGCCAATAACAATAAAGCACACACCCAGCGGGCGTGCCACAGTCAGACGGCAGCAGGCCAGAGGCAGGAGGCAAAAGCGTCTTAGTGAAACCAAAGGACAGTGCCACTGGTAGGTTGTGGGGGGGGGGGGGGGGGGTGGCTTTGGAGTTTGGCAGCAAACATAGTTAATCGTTATTTACAGACAGATAAAGTGCAGAAATATTGTCGAGCAGCAGACGTCGAGGAAACGGTAGCTCATGTATCTCATGCGACCACCAAATGTCGAAGTCGCACCACAAAAAAAAAGGAGAAAAATAAGAAGAGGTTTTTCTTTTTGGGAGGGTGTCGAAGTTGAGATGCCCTTGCGACAATAGGTAAGCTGTATTATATGTTATACATTACACTGTCGCTAAAAAGTTGCTGTCAATATGTTAAAAGTCAAAAAAAGCTGCCAACTGACGAGATTTTTTTTAAGCAAGAGTTCAATTTTCGAATAAAGCTTTTAACTTATACATTTTAGTTTTGTTTATTTGCCGCAAGAGTTTAATTTGGTGCTATAGATCCTATGATAGCCTTAGGGTATATTCACGTTTATTCAAAACACTCAGCATTATTTTTAAAAATTCAAATCAATTTTGAAATAATATTTTTCATCGATTGTAAACATGTAGTTTAATTAAGATAGATAGATTTTAAAACTGGTCGGTCTGGCGGTTGATGCTAATCCAGAAAACATATGTATATAGTTTTACGGGCTAAGAGATGTGTACGTAAACGCTTAACATATTCATAATACCCTTTGCAAGGGCATACAATAAGAAGAATGCGCATACGGCGAAAGTAATCGGATTCCCATGCATGAGCCCAAAAGTCGGAGGCGGAGGCTGGGGCAGAGGTAGAGGCAGAGGCAGAGGCCGAGGCAGAGGCTGAGAGCTTGGAGCAGCGATAACGAGCTGGGGCGAGAAGCAGGCAAACTGCAGGCCGCAAGGCAGTCAGCGCAAAGCTGGCGGGGGGTGGGCCATCGCCAAGGCTCGTAAATTTGCGCTTTTGCGCCAGGCCAAAAAGCAGAGAATAGAACATTTAGCCAAGGCAGTAAGAGCCACGCCCCGCACCCGCCCCCTTCCTCGCCCTCGCCCTCGCCATCGCCATCGTATTGCTGCTTGCCAGTTTTTGTCTCCGCCGCTTCCTGTGGCCGGGCGTCAGCAATTTCGTTGCGGAAATCCATTGGCCAGGAGCAGAAGCAGCAGCAACAGCATCCGTAATGTTTTGAGCCCATTTTTTCTTTTTTTTTCTTTCTGGTTAGCCCACACGCTGCGCCTTTTCACACCATAAACTCAGCTGTGCGTTTAACTCGTTGCCCATTTATTTTGGCTACTACGTTGGGTAGCCAAATTCTTCGAGTCTGTTATCAAATTCAATTACCTAAAGCCGGAAATGCGTATGCCTAGACCATAAAACTGGCAGAAGCAACTACAGCTCCCCACCCGCCTCTCACCCACCCAAGAAGATGCCTCAAGATGAGCCATTTAGATAGACATTTTTCTCGAGTTTCATGCTGCACAAAGGTGTTAAGCAAGTCGTTCTAGACCCATAAAAAGAAATCTGAAAAATTATCTAGAGTACTAGGCTAGAAGTTATCCTTTACTCTAATATACATTTAAAAAAAATTAAGAAAATTAAATTGATTCGAGATATATTGGCAAAAATGCAAAATGCCTATTGAAAAATAAAATATTTGTGACTTAATAATGGAACCGATATTTCGTATATTTTATTGCTAAACCCAAATAAAACCATATACCCAAATAATGTATGTGAATAGTGTATAAATATAGTCTAGGTTCCTGATTTTCCGTTGTCTGTAGATTGCTTTTTAAATTCATATTCTCTGAAAACTTCTAAGGGCCAAAAACTATACATTAGCTTAGCTTGGTTCAATCTGAAACGATTAAAACTTAAAATCATAATTTTTTCGATATTCATGCAACAGATTGAGTACATTTGCTACTGCACATTTCTACAATTTCATCATGAACTTTTTACAAATTTTGCACGCCTGCAGGGTATACAATAAAGGCAAGGCTTAAATAGGCGACAACTCAACTTGGCAGTGGCAATACCAAAAGATTAAGAGGCTGACCCAAATTCAGAGCAAGAGACCGTAGTTAAGAGTCAGTTGCCTTGTTTTGATAATTTAATTTTTGGCTGCATGTAATTAAAGATTGTAAGTTTTAATTACTGGTCCCAAACCGAGTCGACCTTGCTGTTACCAGCAATTGTTATTCGTTGGACTGTGTGGCATATGCAAAGCATGCCCCAGCCCACAGTTGACCACATAAACCACAGAGCTCAAACGAGCGCAAGCGAAATGCCAACAATACGATTAATGATACAACATGGTCAAAACTTGAAAATAATGCTCCAATGCAGAATTGACCCCTTCGACATCCCCAAAAATATAATGTCCAGTAACCGCACAGGAAATTAAAATTTGGTTTCAGCAAATGCAAAAGATACATATGTATATTTTGCTGACAATATCCGTTGTGTGAGGGCTGCTGGGCTGATGTGTTTGGGGGTGTGGAGTGTTTGGGGGGACGGTCTTTAGGACTATTCGTATTTTGGGAATACTCACTTTGTGGAACTGCTCCTGCAAACGCAGCAGAGTGCCTTCAACCTCAATCAAGCGCTTTTCCAACAATGCCTGCAAAAACAACAAAAAGAAAAGACGCAAACTGAAGAACAAATGCATTTGGCTGAATAGCAAAAATGGCTAAAATGCTACGATAACTGAACATATCACTTCCCCTTCCAAAAAACAGAATTCTAAATTTTATTTAGCGATTTGTGCATAAGTATGTAACTGAATGTGCTAAGGTGTGTGTGTGTGTGTGTGTGTGTGTATTGATAAATGACCAGTGAAACCAAAGCGGCGTATGCGTAATAAGCAGGTGTTAACAATAACCAAAGATTATATTTTTTTGAAATATATTTTTTCACAGAGTATAAGTTGTTCATATACATATGTCAAAATATTGGTAGTCTTAAAATCAATATATATCCAATATAATGTTTCCATTGTTTAATAATTAGTATTATAATAATAGTTCATATTTCCTTTCCTGTATTAAGTCTCAAAAAAATATGCCAATATGCTATCAGAAATCTAATTAAGCTCTTAGCTTCTAAATACTGAAAATACTTTATTATATAATTGAATACATTTAATACATTTAATACGACAAAACTGCAGCATAATATTTTTTTGTTTCATTGAATTCAAATTATAAAACTCATTTTATTTCAAAATTGCAGTAGTATTTAAAATAAATATATAGATAATCTTGTGTGAAATAAACTTATAAAAATTGTATTAGATTTAATTCAATTAAATGTCAAAAATGCAGCATAAGAAATATATTATAAATATATATAATCTGACAGCAACTGAAAATGAACTATATAAATATCCATTTGCCAACTCGTCATTAAAATGCTGTTAACTTATCAGACCTCAGCAGATTTCGACATTTCATTGACAACTGCTTGAGATAACGTACATTAATTTAACTACTACGTCAACTAACATTAGCTTTAATTGGAACATGACAAAAAAAATATATTTTGTAATATATCTAAAAAGAAGAAAAAAAATCCGCTGTTTTGACTTGAAAAAGGTGCCGACTGAAATGTGAAGCGATTTAAATTAATTTACGAGCTTGTGATTGCTCAAATGGCTCCAAGGTGCTCAAATACCAAATCAGTGAGCTTATTTAAGCTGGTTTTGCTCTTTTTCTTTTCAGATTTGACCAAAATGCACAACAATAAAGTTGCTTAATCCGCACGCGAAGCAAACGAAAAGCGAGCAGGGAGAATGAGAGGGAGAGAGACGGAGGAACGGGGGGCGGGAGTCAGGCCTGGCAGCAATTTGGTTGCAGGTGTGCACGACCAATAATTCACACAAAAGTGGCATGCAACAAAATGTAGCACGAACAAAGAAATCACTTGCCGCACCAGGCACAGCAAAAGTAAAAGAGCTTACAAAAAAAACAGATCTTTTGAGCGGCAGTCGATCTATGTATTTGGTGTCGGTAGCAACTAAAAAGCACAATGGATCCGCATATATATAAAAAAAAATACTTGCTAACATATATGGCTCGAAGTTGGGTCGTGGGCGTTGCACGGTAAGCAGGAAGTGGGAATGACAGTTTCATAATTGGACTTGAAGCTAAAGATATATACTGGGTATATGCCCATATGCTTCTTACTTTACTGCAAGACAGCTGACTAACCCACGACTCTAGTCTATACGCTGGTGATATATGTAGGTTCAGGCGCTTGACAAAGTTGCTTCTACAAATTTAAATGGAATCGTAAAAACAAATGCTAAAAACAACGACAGAGAAAAACAGGGAGAGGGAGAAGGAGAGGGAGAGGGAGAGGGAGAGAGAGACACCCGACAATCTGGTGGATCGTAAAAACATTTTTCTTAAACACTAAAAATTAGTTGTGGAAGTTGTAAAAATTATATGGTTATAGCCCGAAAAACAAAAAGCACAATAATGGAAAAATTAATATTTATATTTTTCATATAGAGTCATATGTACATTAAGATTTTTGCGCAATTGACAAAGTGGTTTTTGTTGGCCACTTTTGGTGTTAAACAAATTAATAAGTGTCATAAGTAAATGCAGTTGTGTGTGTTTAATACTCCTAAGACTCACAGCGAGCCTGGCTATAAGTAAGAATGAGCCATGATTTGTGGCAGGAAATTACGCAGACGCCGAGTGGGTTAAGTGGAGTCCATTTTTTATTTACACCTCTATATATATGTATACTTATATACATATATATATATATATGTATGGAAACATGCATGAGCAATGAGTTCGTTTAGTTATAAATATGCTGGTTGATAAATACTAATGCGGGTCTAACCTATTTAGAATCCGCAAACTGTGTATGCTTAATAATAATCTGCTGAACAGAACAAGTTGGAAGTTGGTAGTCGACTCACTTATACCCTAATTGAAATCAGATATTTTATTCGGTTAATCACAAATAAAAGAAATAATATCTGCAGCATTCTATATATTTGCAATTGTTCCAGATTTCATTTGCATTTCATAGAATGTGTTATTAATTCCATATTTGACAATTTTATTATTTAAATGGATCCGAAGATGTGTAAAAATACGAAGTGATTACAAGAAAGTTTCTAACATTCAGTATTTTGTTTTGCCTAGCATACCAGATATGCTGGGAAATAAATCACAGCTTATATATTTAACATTTATGTAAATTGCGTGAATATTATTCAAACAAAGCAAATTAAACGTAATGTGAATAGATTAAAATGGAGATCAAGGGGTTTGTTGGATAATATATGAAATGTATACAGATACGAAACGATGATATATATCTCAAATTTGCTTAGAATCTGCGCTTAGCATTTTTAAAGATCATTATGGCTACAGGGTATTATAAAAATGCATATATATATAATTCATTTTATTGCTACGCACACACACAGATGCATATGGAAATATATACATAACAAAGACGAGAACGACTCCTGAATGCTGCGCATGTGCAACTGCAACAACTGCGTCGGCAACAGCTGAGCGCAAGCGATACCGAAACCAAATATGAAGCGAACCCAACCGATGGGAAATAAATAAACAAACACACACACACACAGTAAGGGGGAGATGGAGTTGAGGACGGGGCTGGGAACGAAGTGCAAACGTTGCCACATAAATTGCACAACGTTCAATGAACTTTTTCAATCAGACGTCGCACAAAATGCAACTGCAACGGCAACTGCAACTGCAACCGCAGCTATAGAACGTGACTGGATTCTGACGATGACGAAACAACAGGGCGAGGATGCAGTGCAGCATCTGGAGGCAGTAGCAACCAGCAAGCAGCAGCTGCAGTTCTATTGTACATATGCGACGGCATAATCAAGATGCCATTTAGCGAATTTGCGAGCAGTCACCAGAGTTGTGTGTGTGTGTGTGTGTGTGTGTGTCTGTGGATGTGTGTGTCTGATTGAGTGGGTGTCCCCCCTTTCTTTTGGTCGGAGAAAAGTGATGCTTGGTAATCGATACACGCATTGTTGCCCTCATGTCGTGCGGTCTGCGCCTCAAAAGGCTGTCAGCCAAAACAGCTGCACACTTGGCTTGGAGAAGCTTCAATTAACCTCCAACTGCAGCACAAAAGAACATAGAACATAGACCGTGGGAGAGGGTGATGAAGGAAAGCAGAGAATACAGCAGAGTTAGCTATTCAGAAGCTTATATACCCTTTCAGATCGGAGTCAAACTGCTTACATATTAATTTCGTTATACATTTAAAAGACTGTCATATTCGGCTCTGATGAATGTTTGCAAAAAAATGTTAGAAATCTTCGTACTAGTAGTTGCTGAGCTTATATCGGATATCTTGATAGTATTGATGATCATGAATATATAGCAGCGTAAGAAATAACATCAACTATATCCTTATGAGAGGAGTTCATTCCTAAAACTGAATTAACACAGCTAATACCACGTAAATTAGTAAATAACACGTAACGAAAAGGTTCTTACTTTTGAGGATTTAAAAAAATATATATATATTTGAAATTATTTACTATGCAGGGCGGTCAAAGAACAGTTTAAATGTTTAAAATATTCTTTAAAAGTGTATAGTGTATGTAAAAGAAAGAGACTGTTGGATTTTCTGGGAAACATTACAGCATCTTACTGCTAAGCATTTACATAGAAGATTCTTTCGCATAGCTCGGATTCATTTGCAGCTGCTTATGGGCCGGGTCGAGCCGAGCCAAGCCGGGCCTTGGCCATGCGGCTTTAGAATGGACGTGTCTTTGTGGCTGGCTGACTGGCTGACTGGCTGCCCATAAATCAAGTGGAGTCCACTGACTGCGCGCCTGCGCCATACTTAGCGCTATTAAAGCGTCACGGAAGTCGCAACGTGATCGGTGAACGGCAGCCAGCATCGTGGTAACGACTAAGACAACGACTACGGCCATGGAACGCTTATGGGTTTGCTTAGCAGACCAAGCACCAGTTAGCATGGGAAGTATAAGTGGAGTGTAAGCTCTAAACAAAACTAGCTCGAAAACTTTAAGCCATAATAGCGATTGCGGGAATTGTGTTGACTGCAACGCGTCAGAGCATTACGATGTTGATTCTGAATGAAGACTTCGAGCAGTGTTAAAGATTTCTTAAAATCAGCAACTTAGTAAATAAAGTATGAAATATTAAATTGTGTAAACGTTAAACATCTAAATTAAAGCAAACATTCATAAAGCTCAAGGCCTTAGCTGCTATTGGTATTTAATAACAGCTGACTTAAAGTTTTAGACTATAGAAATAAAAAACTGATAATTGGTTTGGATGTCATCTTTAAAATGTTTGATTTACGATCTTGAATGATTGAGGAATAGTTCTCCAATATCGCCGGAGGAATACTTCTCATTTAGTTAGCCAGAGATGAAAGGCATCTAAATGGTTTTAATAACACTTAAGAACGGTTAGGACTAGTTTTAATATAAATATATAAATGATACCCAGCCGAGTTAGTGGCATATATATATAATCTTAAACTTTAAAAGCAAAATCAATTATCAATCAAAATTCACTTTTGGTTTCCTAAAATTCACAAATATGCTTAGACAATTATAAAATAAAAAATTTGTATTAATATTAATTTTTCAACGATAAAATCACGACATTTACATATACATCCTTCAAAAAGACGGAGAATGACAACCATAAACCTTACCGTAACTATCTAAAACTAAAAATCATTCTCATAAAAATCAACATCACTTCAAATAATTGATTTCTAAAAAATAAACTCAATTATAGTATATATCAAATTCAACTAGACTATCAGAAATATGCTTCGGCAGTGAACAGAGATCACAGAATGCCACGGCTCTATTAGTAAAAGTTAAAAGTTTTACAATGATATCAATGTAAAGATCAAATCAAAACGCATATATATCACTTGAAACTTAACTCCGTACTCCATTCAGATGGATAATCTCAGAAGCATTCTCACAAGATTTATTAGCCAGACACATGAAAGAGATAGACGCGCCGCAGTTTAAAAACTTTCGCGAAAAAGATCGCGATTCAGGTTGAAACTTTAGCAGTGGATTGTGACTGCATGTGAAGAGTGCATTCATTGGCTTCATTTAATTTCAGGACGGGGAGTTCATCAATCTCTGGGCCGCTGGCGTGATGTGTTTTGAATGGCACTCGTTAACGAGTTCAAGTGGTTCTCCCCCAAAGTCTCGACTGTGTGGGGTTCAAGAGGTGTTTGTTTCACAGGCTTTTTGCATGCCAAGTTTTTCTCACACGACACGCGAAAAACCTGGGCTTTTTTGTATTTCCCTTCGAGTGCAGGAAAGTGGCTTAAAATTGGGTCAAGCTACAGCTATGTGGGATTAAGTTTGAGGGGGCTTTATAAAAATGGCAATGATGTGGTGGGGTTTATGGGCTACTCTAATAATATATGTGTTATTGGATTGGGTCTGCTACCAAAGCACTATGTTTTTACCCAAGCAAGCGAAGGTGAACCAGCACCAAGAGGGGTTTTTATTTTCTAGAGGTAATGAAGGGTTTATCTACAACTGTACTTACCTTATCGCCGGCACGTTCCAAGGTCAGCGTTGGCTCGTTCTCCAGCGAGCGCGCTTGATGCACCAACTGTATTTTGCCCTGTGAGATTTGTATATAGTTTGCCGGCGGCATTATATCATGCACATCGTCCTTGTCATCCTCATCGCCATCCTTCTCGTTTTGTCTGCAAAAGAGAAAAAAAGAAATGAAAAGATTGCGTTTGATTAATGACAAACAGCAACAGCCTTCAACAAGCTCATATACATTTTATTTTCTGTCACAACCAAAACTGCAGCCGCTGTGTCTGCATTGAAAACTGGCTCGACAAGTTTCAAAAAAGCATAGATCGTGTGGGCTGAAGATCGTATCAGCTATCGCGTATAGCCACATAGCTGACGTATTTCCCAATGCCCATAATCGGCACCAGGCACCCCCAAGAAGTGTCAAAATTATTGTATTGCCTTAGCTGGCCCAGCTGGCCAAAGCGATAAAAGCGACAAAAGCTTCGTAGCCGCTAATCTGGAGCGAAGTGTTGCAATACACACAAATCTCCAAGTGCCACAATTGAGGCACAACTAAATACACACACACACAGACACAACAATAATACTATCACAATGCGCTGCACACTGCTTCAGTAGTGTACATAAATTGTGATGAAATTAAAAACTAACTGTGTGCAAATAGTTTAAATAAATAACTGTGTGTTAATAGTTTAACAAGTTTGTGCAAACACAAAGCTTAATCGTTGGGAATTTCAACGTTCCAAGACACGAATAACAGCACAGTGAGCGTACGTACACTCAAAAAAAAAAAGTCTGCAACGGGAAAACCGCACTGAAAACTAGAAACATTTCTTTTGTTAGAAACAATTTCTAAATATCCGAAACAAAACGTCTTAAAATTAGAAACGCTATTTGATTTATTTCTCAGATATTTATTTCTTAAGAATTGAAAATATTTCTGAAAAATATAAATACAAATCGATAATTTGTCTACTTTAAAAACAACTGTTACTGTAACTCGCGATCGAATGGTCTCCTTTTAATATATGTTGGAACATCAAAATATATTTAACATCACTTTGAATTATTTGTATGAACCGTTTTGCGCAATTCATTCGAATAAATAAATAAATTTAATAAAAACATAATTTCGAAAATGAAAGAAATTGTACCTAGCTGAAGAATATTTTGTATAATCTTTGATATTATTATCCTATAGATGGGCACAATTTCATAAATTGCAACTATACACAAAAAAGTTGAGTTTGAAATGAATTAAATCCGATATTAAGAAGACTTCTTGCCTTAACAAGAAATGTCTAACTTAATACCAGTGTGCTCCGATAAGAATGTAAGGTTTGCCAACAAGATAACGATTATTGCACCTGCAAATAATCTGAATGGAATCAGAACTGCACTTACACATAAGTAGGGTGCGAGTTGTGGTGTGAAATCAGTTACTACCACTGTGACTACTTTGGCTGTGGCCCAATAAGATTTGACAGCGTTGCCACCCTGCGGCAGAGTTGACGTGACCCAATATTGCCAACTAGCTGACAAAGATATCGATTATTGCCAGAGCACCTGCGAAATGCCCTGACAGGCGCAAGGAATATGCGTGCAATAGATAATACTTATATCCCTAGTTTGCACTAGTTTGCATGTCAGACGAAACCTGTGGACAGTGTTTATAGCGTGCGCACATGTCGGCCATAACCCGATTGCTAACAACGGCAACGGCAAACGGCAAACAGCAAACGGCAAACGGCAACAACAATTTGCTCGTTATTTTCAAATTGAATTTGCGAGTTAAGTGCAAATAATTTGATAAAATTGGCACTTGAAGGCATTCGAGTGGGCAACAGCACACAGGCCACAGCAAACTCCAGCTTCAACGATTCTGGCCAAATTGTGGCTTCGAGTTGGCTGCGTGCACTCAAGCCAAGCCACATGTTACACCAACTGCCTGGCAATCCAGTTTTTGGCCAACTCTAACGCTCAACTCTCTTTAGCGGCCACCGCTGCAAACTGCAGTCAAATAAATGGACAGCTAAAAAATCTTACAAGCAAATCGCACAAAATGCTTCGTTTCGCTTCGTGTCCGGCTGTCCGAATAGTTGCAGTTGCTACACAAAAAAAAAAATAAATAAGATTAAATGACTGGGATAAATTCTAAGAATTTAAAGAACGATAGTGTAAGATTATTTATTTTACAACAACTACGTAATTTTAAAAATAATTTTGAAATAATCGAGATAAACCTGACGTAGAAAAGGATTTGCCAGTCTACAAAATATAATTAATTAATACTGAGCCATAGTTCATAAGGAGTACTCCGCTTGGAACTGAAAGCTCTATCGTTTTCAAAAATTTGAACAGTCCTGTATATTTATTTTTATATATGTTTATGTTTAGTTAAATTGCTATGCTTTTTTTGCAGTGTGGCTACGCAGTGACCAAGTGGGCAGTGGTCAAAAACGTTGACTCGCGTCTAGTTTTTGTTTACTCACTTTGCTTTACAAATGTTGATGCTGCTGCCCACGTGCCTAGTGCAGAATTTCTATGCGCCTTTGATTTATGATCATCAAATAAAGCAATCAAAATCAATTTAACTGTTATCAAGCTAGCCAATTATCAACTGGACTTTACTATCGTGACTCATCATGTGCTGCCTGCTGCGCCACACATTTGTGGCAAACTTAATTAGTGCGGCGGCATCATTGCTGCCTCATCAATGCTGAAGTCAAAAAGGCCAACTAATGGCATTTCAGTGCTTTAATTAAAAGCCAACTAAACTGAACGACACATTGCAATTGCAACTTATCCACATCTTACCCCTACCACCTACCACCTATCCACCTATCCACCTCTCCGTCGTTTAATCAATTGAGAGAGAAATAGCGTACGTCTTGCTAGGTGCATAGTGCAGACATTGCACATCAGGAATCTAATTTAGCAGCCGTGACTCACACTCAATCTCCGGGCACGGAGCGGTTCGTTTGGTCGTTCCTTTTAAGGTGCAGTCAGTCCCCCTCAGGCACTCCACGCCGCTCCTGGAGGCAGACAACAGCCAAAGCATTTGCATTCCCATCAACTTTGCTTCCGTTGGCACATAAACAATAAAGAATGCACACACTACGCATACACTATTATAATGTGTGTGTGTGTGTGTGTGTGTGTGTATGTGTGCAC
This sequence comes from Drosophila setosimentum, assembly GCA_035043505.1. NCBI lineage: Eukaryota > Metazoa > Arthropoda > Insecta > Diptera > Drosophilidae > Drosophila > Drosophila setosimentum. The sequence continues at coordinate 19,899,717 of JAWNMY010000003.1, forward strand.
ATATTGTATGTGAATCTCTGTAATGCTTAAAAAGGGCATGATTGACTCTTATACACCCACACTTGGTGCTAGTCATCTGAATTTATAGCATACTAAACTATACGAAGAAAGGTGAGTAAAATTTTAATAGATGTTCTGTTAAAAATCTGAATATATCATTATATATTGGTAAATTGGTTATTAGCTGGACGAATTCCTTGCGATTATGATTTGGTGTATAGATAAATAGTGCATAAATAAAAAAATAAAAAAATTTGGAGAAATGTGTCAAAATTCAGATACATTTAAAGACTGCTTATTGAGTTGATTAAAGTATAAATAATAATAAATACTGTTTGATTAAAAATATTATATTTTATATTAAAAAGACACCATAGGATTATGTTTTTTTTTTTATTTATTAATCAACTTCGAACCTTTTCTACAAATTACTAAAGGTCATTCATACAGAATGGATTATGGTAAATTGGTGAAACGGAAACAGTCCGAGGTCTTCTAGCAAAAATAGTTTATTAATGCAGTTGGTCTGGGTGAAATCGCTCAAGAAATGTGTTGCTATCGCTATTAACCAAAATGTTCATAATTAAAATATAAGCTAATAAGTTTGTCACCCCAAACATAAATAATATGCCTTAAGTTCGTCATTTGGTAAGGGTAGCTCGCCACATACACTGACACACACGCAAGTATGCAAACATGTGCAAATGAATGGAATAAATATATGTAATATATATAATATATATATTTCTGCTTGCCGCTGTTATCGTTGAATGTTGCACATTCGTCAAGCGCGCAATAATTTCAACTTCAAAAGTGTGGTGGGTAAGGGATCGGGGGAAGACGAGGATGAGGAGGAGTATCAGTCAGTTGTTCCTCTTTCCGCGACATGGGCATTCGGTTAATCCGGCACTCTTCTGTGGCACATTCGTTTACTGATTATGCGTTTTATGTGACGACCATAAATTTTCGCTCTTGGCACCCCCACCCCACCCCACCTCCTTCCCTACACTCCACGAACGCCTCTCGGTGTCCGGCGCTTATCAATGGGCAGTGCAGTTGGTATAAAAATAAATATTGCACAGAGAGCCAAGAGGGAAAGAATGAAGAAAAATAACACAAGAAAAAAAGTAGCTGGCAGCACTTTTGGTTTGCATTTAATGGGCATTTTCTTTTAATTTTATTTTTTAACAGTCTACAAATAAGCCGCATAAGGCGCTTACTTCGCAACTGACCGATCTGAAGCTGAACTGCGACCCTTAACTGCGATTTATGGAAAGTAATTACATTTTGGCTTCAGCAGTAATTGAGGGTTGTTCATTTAAGCCGCATTGTTGTATACAGATACAGCATATATGTATTTATATATAAATAACAAGTGACTTTTTAACTGTTTATGGCACTTGGCTAATATCACACTTAAGATACGTCCAATGTAAAAAGGCAAATGACACAAAAAGTTAATTGTCCAATTAAATTTTCCAATCAAAAAAACGGTTATCTTTAGCCGAAGATAACATACCCTTCTAGACAGGAGTTAATCTGCCCACATAAACATTTATTTTTGCATGTTTTTAGGTTTTAGTTATAACAATTATGTGTACACAAAAATTTTGATTTACACAAATATTTAACAAATAAGTTAGTTTTATACAAATATTAGTTCAATGGTTCCAGTTTGAATTGTATTATATCAGAAATTGAGACATGTATATCACACACATGGCACACAAAATATAAATAAACTTTACAGGGGTATAAAAAGTCTATCGAAATGTTTATCGTTGCATTCTTTAATATGTAAATCCTAACTGGCTTAACCAGTCAATAGATAAAAGACTACATTTAATGCTGCATTATTAAAGCATTTATATTGCAGTCTTTATTACAGCTGTCAACTAATTATAAATTGCATTAAAAGCGGTTAAAGCGTGTGTGTTTTTTTTTTGTTGCCTATGCATACATACACGAATACATAATTACTGGCTATTTTGAAGTATTTACACCCAAACAAAATGCTAAATTTACATAAAACGCGTTGAATTAATTCGACTGTCATGAAAAGCTGCCCAAAAACGCCCATACAGAATGCATGTGTGTGTGTGTGTTGTTTGTGTGTGTGCGAGAGTGTTTAAATATTTAAAGCGCTGACAATGAGGTCGACAGTGCAAATAATTTACAGTTCTGCAATAATTTCCGACTGCTATTCGAAAGCTGCCACATCCACCGCCCCCGACACCGCCCCTATACCTACCCCTGCCTCTGCCCCAGACTCGTGTCATGCATATTGAAAATCGAAGCTTGAAAACGCCCAACGTTGCTCCAACTGTCGTCCAACTAACCAAGTGTCCAACTGTCAGCCAAGACAGCCAGTTAGACAGGCAGGCAGGCAGGCGGGGGATAGTATGCAGTTCTGATACCCTCTTAATTTAGAGCCTTCGAAAAGTTCACATATAGACCGATAATTATTTGTACACTCTAGTCAGAAATGTGTGTTTGTTCTAGACGTTTAGAAGTCGTCATAATTGGAATAAGAAGCCCATTAAATATTAAAAGCCATAAGAACCATAAGTTTAATAATTTTTTGGGGTAAAAAAGCTAGAGAAGAAAACACTTGGCAGTCATCTTCATTATTTTCTATTATTTAGAAACATATTTCTGGAAAATAGAAAAAAGTCATACTAATTTAAGCAATTCTTTTTCGTATATTTAGATATAATTCCTAAAGAGATGAACATTTTTTAGTTTCTAGGGCGATTTTAATTTAGAGTGATTTCCAAATTTATGCTCGATTTTTTTTTCCTATGTATAAACCTATATAAACAATAATATAACATACCCATGAGGAATTGGAATGTTAAATTTTTACTGCAGAACTTAGATCACTTTAGACTTTAGATTTGCTGACAGGGTGTTCACTTAGTCGAGCAATCACAAACCGCACACTCGTGGCTTGTTTGCTGTATGCTTGTGGGTGCCCCTTGCTCGAGAGAGGGCGTGGGCGCTCCAACGGCCACTGACCACACGCAGATGCATAGATGCATGGATGCATAGACTCAGCGACAGACGGGCAGAGACATGAACATAGATGTGGACACATAAGAGATTTAAAACCAACAGCATCCTGAGGCAAGAAAAAAAAACAAAAAAAAAACAGAAAAGCAGAAAAGACACTGTGTGGCATGTGACCCGGCAAAGCGTTCGCTACTGTGTCTAACCCGACGGGGAATTGTTTTTGTGATTTGTGAATTGCATCATTTAAGCCGCTAAAGATCGATTAAATGGTGCACGAGTATTGGCCTTTTATGGTAATTGAACAATATAGCAAAGAGGCATACAGTTCGAGGCACATGTATGTGTATGCAAATTTGCCAGCAATTGTTAATTTATTCATGAGCGAACGGGCTTTGCTTCCGTTATAATAAATCCGCGCTGCAACGCTCCGTTGCACATTCTAAAGGGCCCCGGCAGTAACCCATTTTTGCAGACTTGAAACAAAACCCGACACAAAACAACAACAAAAACTACAACATATAACTACAACACATGCACATGCATTTAATACTCGTGTTCTCATCCATGCAGCAGCAGCAGCAGCAGCAGCAACAACAACAACAACAGCAGAAACAACAACTGCAAATTCAGCAGCATAACCCAAATAGGCGTGTCCAAGTCTGTTTACAATTCAAATGGGTTCTCCGCTTACTACGTGCACAAAAGTGTGAAGCAAAGTCAAACAAGCCAAAAAGGATGCAGCTGCAGTTGGCAGTTGTCAGTTGGCCTAAAAGCTCCAGCAGCATCGTCAAGGCCCTTTCATTAAATTGGCCTTTTCAGCTGTAGCCACGTTTCTCACTATACTTTTGTTAAGCATAAATTGGCAAGGATACTTAAGCTAGTATATGGAATTTAGGTTTAATGTGCCTTATATATATATATTTATATCGATATCTTAACTATAAGAAAAACTTCTCAGCTCCAGCTAGCCATTATACTCATGCTAAGAATTTATTAGCTTGGGTATTTAGGCTTGGTCATTCTGAAGATATGAAATATAGATATTATTCAATTTTTCAATTTCAGTCAATTTTTTTTTATAGATAACAAAGAATTGTTCTGCTTCAGCTAGGAGCTGCATTCTGTCGAATAATTCGTACAATAGTTATTAATTAAAAGAAGATATATTATTTGATTAGCTACGAATTTATATAAAGGGTATCTTGTAGTCGGGAAATGGAACACCACTTTTAGTCGCTTGTTCTCATTGTATTCGCCCAGCTGAAGCCCTGTGGGTGTGATTAATGTAATGAGAAATTTGAGTAGTTTGTTGTTGATTGCTATTTTGGGATGCATCTCATTTTCAACACTCCTTTTGTCGCTGACAATGTGTTGACTTGATGCTCCCATCGATGCTATATCAATGACCCAAATCTGTGTGGGGCATATCTTTCGCTCTCTGCCACCTACTTCTCTCACTCAATCTCTCTCTTGCTCATAACTGATTTTGAAGCCCACACTTGAAATTTGCATAATTTGACTATATGAGCACTAAACAAAAAAAAAAAACAAAATACATAATAATAAGAGAGCGAAAGAAAAGAAGAAAGATTTACTAGGGGTATATATATATACAAAATGCGATCCGATAACAATCACATAATTGTGCTGCGGTTTGCGTCGATCGATGACGACGAACAGGAAATCCAACCAGATAGGCTTTACAACATTCACAGTCATATAATTGAGTGCGATGTCGATGGTTGTTGGCTGGCTGATCGTAATGAGATCTCACCAACAATGCAATTGTAACGAGAAATTGTTACCCACTTGAATCTGATATCGTACATATATCGATATGTTTATGTGAACTTTATTGGCTGGCTAACAATCGTGCAATCTGGCAATTGACATTTAAGTGGAGCGCAATGACACATTGGAAATGTTTGCCGTTGGCATTTTGTGTAAATATTTATGCAAATAGAAAAACAGCAACATGGGAGTACTAGCCATGTAAATACCAAAATGCATGAATTAAACCGCAGATGTAAATACAACAGCAATAGGAACTATTGCAAACATCGAACATTGGAACGTCAGCCACATGTCACGTTTTGGAGTTGAGTCGAGCTGCGATTCCGTAGAATCGAGCAAAGGCGCACCACATCACATGAAGCAATCAGCAAAACGGAAGTCAAGTGGACACTTTGTGTTTACCTGGCCAAACACTTCAAAAACTCAACTGATTGACTACAACTCGCAGGCCCAGCCCACCTCATTCTGGTCGATTATATGCATACACTCAGGAAAAAAAATAAAGAGCGAGAAACGTTAAATATGTCCAATCTTAAAGCGAAGATACAAATTATATTTTCGTGGATAAATTAAGGAGGGTTGTTTTCATTCTAAAACGGTTCTTAAAGCAGGCAAACATATTTCTTAAAACAAGATATTGAGAATTTGAAGTAAGATACATTTGGTAACTGATTTAAAAAGCAGACAACCTCAAATTTTACTTGAAATATTCAGCCTCAATCTCCGTTGTACTTCAATTTGTAACAAAAATTTTCTTCGAGTGTACATATATATTTATATAAACATATGTCTGCATATATTTACAGTGTGTGTATGTATATGAAAGGAAGCCGTCAAGGTGCAGCCATCAGTTTAGAAAGTTATTTGCATGCCACATTCGCGCCGACGCGTCACAGACGTTGCATGCAGATTTGTTGTTTGTTGTCGTCGCTTGGCATTGGGCCAAAGGCGACGCTTTGAAAGCGGAAAGGCAACATCAGTATCAGTTATCAGCCGCTATCAGTTAACAGTTGGATGCCTTCAAGGACACATTGGTATGCTAATTATTTCTTTTTTAGGGGAACATAGCAGGCACTGGGGACTCGACTAACTCGGCCAGCACCCTGATGACCCATAAACACTGTCTCAATATGCCATTTCCGCACTCAAATAGATAACGCGCTCACAGTCTATTGTTGTATAAACTCGCTGTTTATATGTGTATGTGTGTGTGTGTGTGTGTGTGTGTGTGTGTGTGTGTGTTGTGTTGGTATATATATGTTTGCTGTCCACCTGCCATAAACTCACGCCCATATAAATTCAACTTATCAACAAACTGTACAGTGCATACTCGAAAATTGTTCAGAATGTATAATTTTCTATTTTATTTTTGGCTTCTCTTCGCTGTTTTCCAATACTAGCAAACACAGATTTTGTTAGTGAAAAACAGCAATTTTAAAATATGACATTTTAATAATATAATTCTTTTTCGTAGGAAAACATATTTTTAGTAACTGCTATTTGCGAATTATTTTATTTCATTTTTATATTATATTATTTTATAGAAAATTATATTAGCTGGACTTATTTACAGAGTGTAATTTTTCAATAATACTCGACTGTAGAAATTGTAAGATTTCATAATATAATAATATATTTTTACTACATAACTTTCTTTAGTTAAGTCTCAGCTGTGAAACCCAAAACGTTCTCAATTTTGAGGCTCCACTGTATGAGTTTCTGTTGCTGGTTGTAAACTGCGTCAGTGCCCCAAAAAGTTTATTTTTTTGGGTAGAGCCTCTTGACGGGTCGGTAACTGGGCGTGTTTTGGCCAGGAACAAGTTAGCGCTTAAGCCAAACGTTAAGGGCAAACTTTTAATTAGGAAACAAGTACGAAACTGCTACAAAAAAAGAACAAAAAAAATACCACGCAATAATGAAAATTCTATACAGAATGCGTGCACATACATATTGTATACATATGTACATTTGTATATCGTCGGCATTTCAAAAACGCACTTTGCATGTCAGAGGGCAATAAAGCTAACAGAACTGAGCAACTATTTGGGTAGGTTAGGGTCATTCCACGCGTCAAAGTTGAACAATTTACGATTGAAATACATATAAAAAATGTAATAATACCCTGGCTTAATTTGACTGCTTCAGCTCAGACTGAATGCCGACGATAATAAATTGCTTGGCTGGGTTGACATTTCAGCTACCCCTTCTCCACTACATCAATGTATTCACATACATATTCATATGTCAGCTGCTCATTAAAAAGGTATTCATCATTATGGCGTCTCGTCTGCAATTGTCACACCCAAATTGAATCCGTAGCTGTAGTGTTCGCATTGTATCTGCATCTCTCGAATGAGGCATTGCTTTTCTGACTGTGGCTATGCATCTGCATCTGCATCTGCGTGCAGCGTGTTTGCTGTCAAAATGCTGAGAAGACAGACGACTATTTGAAGCATTCATTGTGCTCGCTTTGTATACACTAGCTTAGAGTTACTTTGAGTTTATCAAGACTCTGGCAGCAGCCAGTCGAATAGGGAGAAACAATTAATTGTTGTTTGCTATCGATTAATTTTATGCCCATCGATTATCTTTTGAAAGGTAAGAACTATGGAAATAGGAACTGTTTTAAATTTTACAAATTTACATTACTAGATTAATGACAAGGGCTTGCTAAGATATGTAAAACTAAGAAATATTTATGATTTATTACCTAATGTGTGGCATTCACATACAATGGTGTAATGTTTAAATTTACTACTCCGTAGCTGAAAAAACTATAGAAAGATTGCTCTGCTCTCGAATTCAAACAACAAACAAAAAATATCAATAGTGCTCCCTGTAGTTGTAGCAATAGCACAAAGCACAGGAGCAGAGCGCGAGTGCAGCAATTGCAATAGAAATCGATTATTTGTTCTGCTCTTTTGCTCCACGTAGCTGTTTTTAACATTAGTTATTAGTGTAACATCTGTATTAAAAAAACTTTGCTTTAACTTTTTTCAACAGAGTTCTAGCACAGTTTTTACTTAACGTCTTGCACGCTTTCCGAAACAGCTGCTTTCGAAATTATAAGTGAACAAAGACAGCTGTTGCTGTTTTTATTTGGGAAGTGCAAATCTCAACGTCGATAAAAAAAAATGCATCATATGATTTTATTTAGTGTGAATTGGCAAAGTAAAGTGCAAATTATTTTTATTAGCTAAATTTACATATATTATGACAACTCACTATTGTTAAGTGCGAAATCAATTTGGCAAATATCAAAGTTGTCAACTGTTGTTGAGTTGCCTTTTAAATATGTTTGCAATGTGCAATTTAATAGCCTGTTAGTGTATATGGAATTCGATTTAATGCTGTTGACGTGCTTGCGTTTTGATTTTTTTTTTTCATATTTATTTTTGTTTTCTTTTTTGAGAAATTGTTCAATAATTTTTCTCTTTTGATTTGGATTGTCGTTGTCGCCCCTTTTGTGTGTGAAAACGTTATGCGATATGTGCGCCACTTTGGTTCATGATGGAATTGACACTTCACAGGCACAAGGATGGGGGGCGGTATGTGCCCAGGCACAGGCCACAGACAAAGATACAAAGATACAAACACAAACACAAGCGCATTCAGAAACTTAGATGTGAGATAGTGCACAGACGGCGACGCACTTGAAATGCATAAAATGGCATTTCATTTCTTTGTGTGAGTGTTCTGTGTGCAATGAATGCGGCAAGGCAGAGAGGGGTGGGTTCAGAGATTTGTGGGTGGATGTGGTGGGTGCGTTGTCTAAGTGAAGTTTGAAAATACGTTGTTAGCTCTAATGGCGCATTTATGACAGCCAAGTGGGAAAGGGAGCCAAACTTACAAAGCAATTGCAAGAGGCAGCTCCTGGGTAAAGAGCTCGCGTTCATTGTGTACAGTACTAGTACAGTAATAACACGATAATGAGCTCGCTTCACGTATTATTCTAGCTGCTTTTTAAAACTTATGTGAGCGGTAAAAGTTTATAAGTTTGCATTAAGTGTGCCATAATGATTCTTACTTTTATTTATAAAATCAGGCGGCGATTATTTATTAAATGTTATTTGAATGTTTATGAAATATGGTTTAATTCATAGTTTCCCTCAACTGCAACTCAGCAATTATATAAATTCAATTTTTAAGTTCTATAGTTAGACTTAAGATTTAAGATAAGTACTTATGTATATATATATATATATATATAGTAATACTTTTAATATTTCCAAATGAGGGGTAATTATAAATTCTAAAAGGTTCTCTATTCCAGTGAGCACTGTAGTAAATGATGGAGTGTGCTGTATCTTGATATCGATCAGACAGACATCGTAAGCCTCTTTTGTAAGCGTTAACAAACGATGTGCTTGTCTTGGGCTTACGAGGGGAAACGAACTTTGAACTAAAGAGGCAGCCTTAAAATTGTTGTTGTTTACACCATGCCAGGCAAATATGACACAATAATGGGTCAATGCTACCCCCAAGCCTATCAAATGTCGTTCGCTCGAAATGCCACACAGCAATTAGGCAAAAGTCCCAAAAAACTTTACGATAGGGCATAAAACACAAATATGTACGTTGTATGTTGTATGTTGTATGTGGTATGTGGTATGTATGTGGTATGTGGTATACATATATTATGTACGCTGTGTAGTTTATCAAGAACTGCGCATATCCGGTAATTGCAACAGGCAGCCCCAGTTTTCTGTCTTCTGTTGTTGTTTTTGTTGTTGTAATCTTAGCTTGAAATTAGCGCGAGGCTATCAAGCGCTGTAGATACAGATACACAAACATGTACATACATGCCTATTGCACACATTCAGTAGCTGTTACTGCTAGTTCCCATCGCCGCACGCTTTGTTGCATCACATTTCCTTTTAACCCGTAAGCCCAACCATGTAAGTGGCACAGTGTGCAGCCTCAGAAGTTGTCAGTTGTTGAAAAAGATACATTTGATAAGTCGCTTCGCACACACACACACACACACACACACAACAACACACACACACACACACACACACACAACAGACACACGCACAACAGCCACACGCAGAACAATGAGAGCAAGGCGAAATGAGCACAAAATGGAAAACGCCGCTTGAGGCATACACAACTAGTTGCTACAACTAAAAACAATGGCGCCAAAGCCAACAACACTTGTTGTTGTTGATGTTGTTCTCATATCCGTAGCCATGGGGTATTTGGAGGAAGGCAAACGGACTGTTGCCTGAAGTTTCAGTCTAAAACTAAAATATCTTGGGCATTTTTGTAGATTTAGAAAACTCAGTTGGAGAAAATTTAAAACAGTTCGAAAATTTCCCTAAAATTCAAATCCACCTGAAAACTATAACTATAAATTCAAAACATACAGAAAAATTTGTTTGATATGTGAGAAACATATTTCTCCATAGAAATGAGTAATAATAAAACATTCACTTCAATCATTGAATTGTTGAGTGAAAAATAAATATACTACATCTATGTGAAGCGTGGGTAAAACATTTATACTATGTCCGGGGTATATTGTTAGTCGAAAGCCACACATTTTGTGCTCTCCCGTATCAATCATAATTAGGCATGCAATAAATGGTAGTTTTCAAGTAACTTGGATGCGTGTAATTATACGTTGTGGATAGATACACTCCACAGACACGACTTTCCGAACAGGGCAACAATTACAGCGTGACTTGAGCTTCAGTTTTCTTATTTAGTGCTAATTTTCTCTATGCGTGAGAAGACATCAGCTTTTCCAAGCGTGGTGGGGGCTAGGAGCTTATTGTTGTCGCAGCCTACAACGGTGTGGCTGCACTTTAGCTGCTTGCCCACATAACTTTGTTTAATGTTTAATGTTTGAATAAAGTGTGCTATGTCTTTTTGTGTAATTATTATCATTTTTTCTTGTTTTTTTCTTCAACTTTAGTCGCGCTTGCCACATGTGTTGCGCCGCGCCCCCATTGCGAGTCATCGCAGGCGTTGTAGTATCTAAGCGTTTAATTCCAATGAAATTTGTGTGTGGGCACCCCCAAAAAAAAAAAACCTAAGTCAAAATCCATATATAAGCATTACATATGTATTTGTGTGTGTCTGCCTATTTATACATAGAGGCTATGCAGATGAGAGTGCCACCTACAAAAGTGGTAAGTTCCAATAGTATAGGCCTGTGCCTTGGCTTGAAGTCGAGTTTCGGTTTCTGTTTGCACAGGTGTTTTTAGCACCTGGGCCCCAAAGTGTCTTGTTGCTCTTGTTGTTCGATGGCATTTGTCAAGGTGAGGTGAGGTTAAGGGGAGTGGGTCCAGTCAACGTTAAGTGCTAAAAGGCATTTGCCTGCACTTTCTGTAATAATTAGCACATCATGACAAGCAAACAGCCGCAGCTACCAAAAAAAAAACTGGGCATTGCCATCCATGCCACACAATCGCTGGACTTTCAACATTTTTAGAGTGGGTGTGTGAATTATGTAGGTAGATAATACTGGAGCATGTGATAAACATTTGTGTGTACTTTATGCGAAACTCTAAAGTGAAGCATAATTGGGGAACAAACATAAATAAATAAAATACTTATTACAAGTTGAAATACGCTTTCAAATAATTACGATTGCTATGAAAAAAAATGTAAAAGTAAAGTTTATAATATGACTTTTAAGTGATGTGAAATTTTTTGTATCTTATACATATACAATTCTTAAATAATACATTAAAATTTTGAATTATATAAAAACATAGCTTATTTCTAGAGAATTTGAAGATCTGTAAATTATAATAAGACAACGAAAAAATAATTTGTCAAATCTAATTGCTATACAAAAATTATAAGAGTAAAGTTTATAAAATTTATTTTCCAAAGGTTTACAAGAAAAAAAACAATTGGTAGACTTAATTAATTAAATTTCTCATATTTGGTCAATTTTAAATTGTGCAATTAATGGGACTTAGAGAAACATTCAAGAGGTAGAAGAAGGAATGGAGAATTAAACTACTTCTAGCTCAGAAAGCCGATTATCATTGATTACAAATAAATAAATAATTTATTTCTCGGAATAAGAAATTCATGATTCCGCTTATCAAAATAATTCTCTTGAAGAGACTTGAAGAGAGTTTCAAATAGTTCTGTAATCACATAAGTCACTTCAAGAGTTCTATGCTCGTCCCAAATTTGATCAATGATCTTTTGGACAACACAATTGCACCCACACTTCAAACAATTAAGCGTCTATTCTTTCGCTTGGAACTTTCTAAAGCTTTCATTCGGCTTTGGCTCACAACTTCATGAAAATACGTTTCCCACGAAAATGTTTATGATGGCACTCCAGAGTGCGGATAGGCCTCGTCAATGGATGGGATACGAGATAATGTTTTGACGCCGAACAGTTAATTTGGGCAGGCGAAAGAGGTTGAAAATTACTTGCAAAAAAAAAATGAGCCGCAAGGCAGTTAACCATCAATTTGTGGTATAATTCAATTTTGCTTATGGATAAGCTCGAAAACCGGTTTGTGGCCACCAATCAGCTAATAATAAAGATTTTAAGCTAATTGGCTCATTTACAAAATGAAAAATAAAAAAAAAAAAACCAATCGAAAAATAATAGTAAAAAATCATTATAATAATGATGACACCAAATGATGAATGACGATGATTGTTGTTGTCGAAACGTGCAACATTTGCACAAATCAGCAGAATTCATGAGCAATGAACAATTCAATGTCAAAAGCGGGGAATTCTGCTGACTACCATGAATGAAGCGGTGGGTGAGGGGGAAGGAGCGAGGGGGTCGTTGTGTCTCAAGTGCTGCGCAAATAAGTTTCAATTCCAGTCCCAAGCTAGGCAACAAAATTAATTAGACAAATAGTATACGAGAAATTCTGTTAAAAAGCATTTTGGTCATTTCCCCATTCCTGTTTTTTTTTTGTGTCCGATTTGGCGCTTTTTGCAAATTGAAAAGCGCCCCAGCAACGCGATCCGCGCCCCCGCTGACATTTATCGCGAAAGTCATTAACAGCGGAATTGGGCCATGAAACTGAAGGGACAGCATTGATAAAAATCGGTGAGCAAGTGATTTCTAAGAAGCTCGAAGTTTATATGCCCTACAAATAAATATTCCAGGCTGTTTTATATTTCCAGGTGTTGAATCCATGAATATTTTAAAAGAATGTTTACTGAAATGAATATTAGTTGAGAAGCTGTCAACATCGATGGGAAGCAATCAGTCAATATATTATTTAATTTCTTGTTACTGGATTTATCCTTTAACGAAAACTTGCTTTAAATATTATTGAAGCATGTTTTGTGCAATGAATTTCAGTGAAGAATCACTTAATATTTCCTGAGAATTTGCAGACTTTGAATATTTTCTAGATAATCTCTCTGTCATATTAATAAAAACAATGTTAAGATAACTGCGAACAAGAGAATACATATTCCAAACATTATTGTTAGGGTATATGGAAAGGGACGCGCACTGATAAAATAAAATCCGTTCAAATGGTGGACAAAAGAGTGGCATAACGTAATCTTAAGTAGAGTGGGGAATTAGGCAGAGGGCTTTACTCACTTGCGTGCCAGTCTTCGTTTGATGCCCGCGAACATTTTGGCTGCTTTTTCTTTTGGCTACTTTTTTTTATGGGTTTTTGCTCCACTTGGTCTCCTTTGAAAGCGTCTTATTGTAAATTAAATTGCTGATTTCCGGCTGGACACACATACACAGACAGTAAGCACGCACGCACACTCACGCTTGACAAAAAGGGCAAACAACAATACTTTAAATTAATTAAAAAACGCGCGCGCAAAAAAACGCGCCCGAAACGCGCACGCAATTGTCGCACAGCTTTTGTTGTTGTTGTTGTTATGTTGTTTCGTTAAGTTTTTGTTTTGTTTGTTGTTATTGTTATTGTGATTATTGTTGTTGGCTTTGGAACGCCTCATTGCATTGGCATTGCAGGCAGCAGCAACAGAAATCAATTAACCAAAGTAGCCGCAACGGCAACGGCAACGGCAGCTGCAACTGTTTTTTTATTTTTGAGCTATTCGTTTTTTATTTTTTAACACGTTTTCGAGTCTTATGCAATCACTAGATTATTTTTTTTTGAAGCTGTGTGCGTGTGTGCAATACTAGTATAAACATTTGTAGAAATCAATAATCTGCCGACTTGGCTTTATTCCACTTTAATTTCTCAACAAAAAATTAGCTGCTCATTTCTTTTCTCACGCACACATATATTTTGATAGAAGGGCAGCGGGTAGCGGGTGCTGACTGCATTCACTTGGCCATTGACAATTTGTCTTTCTTTATGCGGTTGTTGTTGGGCATCCAGTTTATTGTTGTTGTAGCTAAAACGAGCCAAGAGAAATTCACACATTATTTTCAAATTTATTATGTGAGCATTCCTGCTAAGGGAATGTAAGAAAAACGACTGAACAAAATATTTGGCTTTCGTAAATATTGTTCAATACACTTTTGTTGAAGGTATTATAAATGGGACAATCTGTTTGTTATTGAGCTGTGTAGTCAAAAAGACACATATATATATATTCTCTACATTTTGTAAAGCTAATAATCGTGTTTCATGAAATACAAAATATTTTTGACATTTTCAGGCTTGGTTATCGAATAGAAACTCTCTAATATTTAGCTTAACCATAAATATTGAGTTCCCTGATTAAAATTACAACAATGTTTACTATAATAATGTTTTTTTTTCAGTACAAAATCACTTCAATCTTGATTGTGACAAGAAATAGGGTTATCAATTAATTTGGAGAATTTTTTGTGCATGTTTCAAGAACAATACACATTAATGGATATTATTCGTTCTTATTTTCAGTTTAAATTAAAATTATTATAATCATAAAAATTAAAATAAAACTCTTAACCATTTCTTCATTTTATTCTTGTGAATTTATAGTTAAGTCAAGATAGTGTAATTCGGATTCATTGTGCAAAAATTGAGCTTCTTCTGCATCAGCTCTTATTTATGTTTGGGAATGTTGCGATCCAAGCAGCATACTTCAAGCATATACAAGCGATTTATATAATTGACGTGTCGAGCGACAAATTAAAATGGGTCGGAAAGGGCCTGCATTCGTTTGTGGTATATATATGAACTCAAATACATAGTATATATAGTATGTGTGCGGCAAGATTTATGAGCTTTCAATTTGATGCAAGTGCACAGGCGAAATTTTGTGAGTGCAGCTGTTGCTTGGAATTCCCAAAGCAAGTGGCTGCAAGAATCTGGTAAAAAAAATAATTACGAAATACGCTCAAAAGCATGATAAGCCAGCGGAATTGGGAACTATAGAATCCCAGAGCAAACATCAATCATAGCGAGTGTAATTAGAGTTACCAAAAAAAAAAAAAAGAAAGAAATATGAAAAGAAGCGAAGGGCGCAGTTCACAGATACACCGATACAGATACATTCACAGATGTAATTATGCACGGTTGCGCCCTAATGGCGCATTTCGTTAACAGCCAATGGAATAGGGGCCAAAAGGGCGCAGGGGCCATACACTTGGCTCTAGTTCAGTTACAATGGCCACAAATGTCCATTGAAAAACAAGCAAGTTGTCGTGTAGAGATCGAGATACACAAACTAAGAGATACCCAGTGTCTAACATATAAATATAATCATTCTTCTTCTCAGATAACTATATTTATTTATTTATTGGCCAATCGTCATTTAATATATATCAAAATATAAAAAATTTGAATCTGAAAATATTGATTTATTTATTCATTTTAACTGCAAATAATATTACATTTCATTAAATATACAAACATATATGCCAAAATTCAAAGCAGCTAATGCTTCAAAACTATTGCAGGTTTACGACATTTAAGATATATTATTAGCTATATCTCAAGAATCAGAACAACACCTTCTATACAATCAATAAATGCAAAGGAAACAGTGAAGACTCGATATAGGGAAGATTTTATTGTTTTATACAAAAAAAAAGTAGAAATCAAACTTTTGCTCGTCACATTCTCACTTTCATATAGTGCAGGGTATACAAAAAGCTGGCAGCCGTGCCACAAAGCAAGCATGACAAAGAACATGTTTAAAAAACAACGAGTGGAATAGAGAGAGAGGGAGAGAGAATAACAGAAAGAGAGAGAAACGGGTTGGCATCTGAATCGGAGTTTGTGGCCGGTGCAGCGAGCGTGAAAGAAGAACAAACGCACAAAACTCACGCACGCTGCCAATTGTATATGTACACTCAGAAAAAAAATTAACTAGAAGTATAGAAAACTTCCACAAAGTAAAAATCGCAAAAAAATAATTTCTAAATATACAATAAAAAAAAATTCTTAAATATATAAATGTTTTTTAAATTTTGCGGAAAAAAAAAACACTTCCGATATTCAGAAAATAATAATGAAACGTTCTCTCTCGACTGCAGTGTGATACGTTTTATAAACATACTTTCTGAATAATATGGCGATTTACTAAAATTGATGGCAACTTTTTCTGAGTGTATATAGTTGTAGTTGTTGTTGTAGATATAGCTGTATCTGATGCTTGTATCTATTAGAGATTGCAACACGTACTATTCGTGCAATACAACAAAAGCTGTCGCGGCCAATATTGATGGGAGGCCCCAACCCCTTTTGTTGTTATTGGTTCTTGTTGTTGTTGTTGTTGTTGTTGCAACCGCGGCTCATGTTCCGCATTTGGTTGCACCGCTATTTTAGGTCGTTTCTCCCAGTTGCTGGCAGCAGCCAAACGGAAACCTGCACCATACGATATGCTTCAGCGCGCATGCAATTACCACCGCAAAACAACGCAGAGCACAGTGAATACTCAGATGCGGGGCTAAGGTGTAGGTATGGAGAAGGGGCAACTTGGGTTTGCCTAAGTGAAATTCAAGTGGACCCAAAAAAAAAATATCAAGTTGAATATTAAGCATAGCAGTAAACTAGAATAGAACAATAAGTTGGTCCAAGCGACTCAGGCAAATGCTGTTCTTGACGTCATTCCCGGAGATTACTTTCATTTTGATTACACTCAACCCACTCCCTCCACCTTCCATCCTCACCCACACCCATTCTTTGGGATTGAATAACAAAGCGCTGTAGTTCCAATTGTGCTGTTGTCCAGCGTGATCAGTTGTCCAACTCAAGATTGGAGCACAAGTCACTTAAATGCCATAGAATTTGCATCAGTTGCTGTTTCTGTTGCTGTTGCTCTATTCAAAAAGTGGACAAATGAATTTTGTTGATGACTTGTGTCACATTATGACAGAATCTAACTTATTTCCACACAATGCTTCGAAAATTGAAGGGGGACAAAGGGATTGCTACTTGACTTAACTATTTCACCCAGTTTGCTTGAAATTCGAAGCAAACTTATATTTTTATGTAACTTACCAGGGAAAAGAGGGTCAAAATAATTAATTTTCAGATTTACGAAGTCATTTTTGCAATCCTAAAATTCAGTATTATTCTAGAAGACAATGCTGTAGCTTTGGAAAATCAAAATCAATGTGAGATGTAATTTTTAAAATGTATTTTCATTAATATTATTAAAGTTTTCCACAAACCAAAAAAACCAAAAACTTTCTTGTTTTCTTTACTCTGGATAGTTGTCAAACTAAAGTTTCTTGATTTATTTGTATATTCTGTTTATTACTATTTTTTAGAGCTTAGGAAAACTTTTTGGCTACACATCTTAAGAACTTCAAAAAGTTTGCCGAGTCTTGTGTTTTGGGTGTGCTAATTGCAGGATTAAACTTGAGTTATACAGTCGTCATTCAGTTCCTTAAGAGAGTGGCACTTGGGTGGTAGACCAACTCATTTAGTGCTGGCTAGTCTGCCAATAATTTACTTACAAGAAAATTTCAAAAGTAAACGAGCGACTTTTAGTTTGCTTTCAGTTATAGACAGACAAAACAAAAAAAACAACAAAAAAAGTATGAAAAACGTGGCAAGAAAATGCGATGCGCAAATGTGCGAAATACAAAATTCATAACGTGAAATTAGCGCACATAACTCGAATGCAAATGCAATTTGGGCACGTCGAAAACTTGGGCAAGAACCAAACTGATGGATGTGGATTATACGAGGATGCTCATAAATGAAGCAGCTGCTGCTTTCTTGGTTGTGGCATTTTGAACTCAGACGTACAATTCTCATATACTCGTTTTCATATTTGCATGCACATACACTTTGAAAAAATATCGATCACATATTATAAGCTCGCCCTAAAACGAAAATATATTTGCATACAGAAACTATTTTTAAAAAGTATAAATGCAAACACATATAAAAAAACCTTTCAGAAAATACTAATGAAATCTCTTGACTACTATTTTAGAGTTTAGTGTTTCGAGTTCGAATTGCCGTGAAAACGAAAGATTTTTCTAATCAAATTGTATATATTTGTAATTTTATATATTTGTAACACAACAGCATATGAAGAATTTCTGATTACCACAAAAACACTCAGAAAATTAAATAAATCTTTTTTTGTAATTTAAGAAAATATGCCCTGGATTACAAAAAAAAAATATCAAAAACCTGCTTTTAGAATCTCGGAACATGCCTTTTTAGAATCGAACTGCCCTTGGCGCCTAATGTATGACAATTTTATAAATTTCAGACCGATTTTTCTCTAAGTATATGTACTACTTCTCGTATCTGGGGATCTTCCTTTAATAGCGCCCGCTTGTCTCAGACGTCGAGTTGCGTCGCTGCTGCTGCGGCTGCTGTTTTATAATTAAACATAAACGCAGCACTCACGCACATTTATGAGTTTTTGCCAATAATAAACTACAACAAGCAGCAACAACAAATCGCCAGTTTTTAGTTATTAAAAATGTTTTCCTCGCCAGCTGCCAATGCAGCAGTTTTATTTTGCTGCTGACAGCGAATTTTTAAATGCAAATCAACGCAGATGTGTTTGTGCCTCACGAGGAGTAGTTTGCACACACATACTATATGCATATGTATATGCATATATATACGAGATATATATCCACGCTCAGCTGCATGCTGAATGCAAATGTCGCCAAAGACGCGCGCCGACAGTAAACAAAATGCTGCCCCGCTTGCCACAAGATTTGCGCCGCGTGACTAAAAGTCAACAAGTTAGAAAGTGGTGTTGCAAATGCACATCGACTTCGATATACCCGCACCCAGCAATTGAAAGCATCTCATTTACGAGTGTGTAAATGTATTCAATGCTTACCTTGACTTTAATATAAAGACTTTGATGAAAGACTAATCCGAGAAGTGTCAAACTTTCTGTCAAAAGATTTAATTTTACAGTTCTTGAAAGAATATGAGTATAAATGTATTCATTACTCTTTTAATATATTATTATGACTGACCTCGAATTTCATATACTCATATACTACACCCTCTAAATCGCATTAAACTTACTTTTGCCAAGTTATTGCTAACATTTCTGCCAAAGCAATGTTTATTATAGTGCTGGTCTTAAAATTTTAATCATTATGTTTTATTTTAATTATTAATAGTTTTTTAAGACCATCTTCAGTTACTCTTAATAACATCCCCTTTTTTATTTCAATATTATTAGAGATTAAACAGTCTTCCTTTAACTAAATTTTCATAATGTTTTCATAATGACAAATCTTAATTCTTAATTCTAAAATCATAATCTTTATATCGTGCTTAATCTTACATCTTGCAAACGTTTAACCTTAATTGCAATAGCTATTATTTTTCAAGTATTTTTGAAAACAAAGTTGTAATAATAATCTTAATATTTATAATATTAATCTCCTTCTATAGACAACCTGATTTTTTGAAGATACTATATTATTTTAATAACTTAAATGGCCTTTATTTTCTATTGCTGTCGGGTATTTGTAACCACCGCGGCGAATATCGAAAATGAGATCGCAGAATAAACAAATCATAAATCTGGGAAACGACCACCCAAAAGATGTGTTTTGTTTTTGTTCGCCTCTCGCTCTCATCATTAGTGTGTGTTGTGTGTGTGTGTGTGTTAGTCACGCACTCCCAGCGCTTCAGCTTTTTTTTTTTTAGTGTTCATCAAAAAGCCGCAAAAATGTCAGCGCTTTGGCTGAAGTGTCTTATGGTTTAATTTTATTTGTGTGAAGATTCGGTTAAATTGCAGATTTAATGATCGCTGTTTATGGTGTATCCAATTAGAGAGGAGCATTTGCATCAGCAACTGCAGGTGTGCCGCACTCACACACACTCATTATTTACTTGTTTTTTGTATGCTTGTTTCACAACTTGCCACTTAATCGAGTGCTCAACTTTATATGTCCATATGCAAAACTAAAAGTTGTATCAAAAAAACAAGCAAACTTTTTGCATTAAAACGAAAAAAGTTTGAGGGAAGGTGGACAATACTTTTATTAACAGGGGCAAGTACGACCTGTCCCGATACCCTCAACAAAAGCTGTCAATAAAATTCTAAATAAAACTCGGGCAAACAAGTGATCAAATTTCACATTTTTTTGCACAAGTTTTTTATCACTGAAAGTTTAGCAATCAATTCTAAATTCCCCAGATCATAAAACCGAAATTCAAAGTTGCTTATAATTATAAAACTATTCGCATACAAAATTGGAAAATCTCGAAAAACGAATTTGTTTTTTATGTAATATAAATATATTTGAATATTATTGTATTAAATTCATTTAACTCTGAGTTGATTGTTGTTTACACAAGTTTAGTTCGTGCCTGGCCATCTCATTAGCCATGTAAATTTGTATAATATAAAAACAAATAAGAGACACACCCACACATACCACGCCCATTCGCCCCTCTTCCCCATCTCATATAGCATTAGGTAGTATTGTCATCGTTATAAATCAGTCGAGTCTTATCTAGAATAAATGGTTTTTTACTTTGGCCGATAAAGTGCGCCCGTCAGCAAAACTATGCCAAGGCAGCCACCGCACCACGGAAACCACGCAAAGTTAGCATTATTTTATATCCAAAAACATATCTACAAATGCTGCGCATCGAGATTGTTCCGATAAAATAAGGAGGAGCCGGGGGCGCACCAGCTGCTTTCTTTCTCTTTCTCTATCCCTCTCTATCTCTCTCTCTCTCTCTCTCTTTCTGTTGGCCAACATTGAAATTCGTATTTTGACTTTATTTGCCAGTCGTTAAATTTCGACTGCTGTTCTTGATGCCACACATAAGCTGTGGCAAGTAGCTATAGCTGATGCTTTAGCTGTGACTGCAGATATAGCTCGCTTTGCTCCGCAGTTTGTTTAAGTAATTAGCGTAAATACCAAAACCATAAACTGGATCAACTTCAAACTGGGAGAACCTGCGGCTCAGCGACTCAATTGTATTTAAGTTGCTCGAATTAAATAGTACACTCAGCAAAAAGAAGTCGAGCCGATTTCTAGAAAATCGCCAAGGATAGCTCCAATTGTTATTTATCAAACATATTTCAAAAACAGAAGGTTGTGTCTTTCTAAGACACTGTATACATTTTTTAAACTTAAAAATAAATTTGTCTAGATCACATGGTGGCTTTTTTACATCTGTATTATTATCTTTATTTGAAGTATATTAGGATTTTACATATTTTAAGATATTACATAATCATTTTAAATAGTTTATAAATTCATATTACTTTATTTGAAAAAACCGCGGCCCTAAACTCTAACATAGCAGTCAAGAGAGCAAATTTCGTTACAATTTTCTAAATATCAGAGATACTTTTTTTTTAAAGAAACCTTGTCAATTTTAAGAATTTTTTTTTCATGTTCTGAAATTTTTTCTAAAACTACAAATATTTTTCTAGTTTTCAGGGCGATTTTCTTCAATCCACTTCAATTTCATTTAGCATTATAAATATATAATTTTTAATAATAATTGAGAATAAGAATTATTATATTGCATAGCTTTCATGATAAATGCATTTTATGTTAAAGTATGCTAAAGTAAAATAATATATTTATATATATGTACATATCTAGCTAATAAAAAATGCTGAACATCGGAAAATTTTCTTATAATAATCGGTCGGCAATTTGATTCCGGTCTAGAAGGGAATATAATCTTCGGTGTGCCTAAGATAATCGGTCTTTCTTGTTTTTGAATACCTTCGATAGTAAAAGTTTTGATTTTTGGTACACACATGTTGTATTTTAACAAGTCATTTTAACTTAACTCCTATTTTCGTAATAATTGGTTAACAAGCACAAAATATACTATGGAAAGTTGCATATTCTTATACCCAAAATTCCAAAGTTCCTAATAGTTCCTAAGACATTCAGTTGTCTTGTAAAACATCTGCAAGTCCATTAACAAATTTCACTAATGGTGTTTTAGACTTTCACTAATGTAGTTTAGATACCTCTATGAGCACTATTAATATGATTATTATGCCTAATGGACATGTTGATGCCGCGACGCCTGAAAAGCTAATTATGAGTACGTTAATTAAATAGCACACTTTATGCCAAAATGACAAGCCATAGAAAAAGATACGAGACATGCTGTCAGCTCTTTGATACATTGCGATACGTCCAAGTTGGTAAGTTTTTATGAGTACCAAGTTGATCCCAGGCGATTCAAACTCACGATTCGATTCGCACACGGAAGTGGCTGTCCATAAAGAGACTGAAGTGCTCAGCAGACAACAAAAATGGCAAATATAAACGACAAAAATAACAAAGCAAGTCTAAACACACATATCATCGACTAAATCAGTAAGATGGCTAACCAGTTGGACAGCTTTGAGAAAAAAAAATCAAACTTAAAACTTATGGCGACAAATGTTCTCGGCGAAAAAATCAAAAACTTTGTCGATTATTACAGACGCCGATGATGACGATGCTTATGCGAAAACCAGTTGAACAAGTTGCTTAAATTACGCACTGTAAACACCTACACAAAGCTACTAAATAGATATAGATATATACATTCATAAAGTTGTATACTTCGACTTCAAATATGACAAAATAAGTGTTGATTTCAATTGTATGGCATAAAATAGAAGACAAATTACGCGGCTCTGTGACACCGAGAAATAGGTGTCAAAAGCCAACCTTGCGCTTGTCTTTAAAATTTAAATGCTCAAAAATGACCATAAAATGCGAAACGTGCCCCGCGACGACAACAACAAACAATGTCAACAACAACAACAACAAAATGTTGGCCAACTAACAAAAAGCTCGCACACTTGACTTCCATGGTTTTGAATATCAAAATTAGTGCGTGTCTACAAAATGGGTTTGCGGGTCCCCAAAAAAACAACAACAACAAACCCTATCAAAAGACAGAAAAACAGAGAGAGAGGTGGGAGAGACAGAGAGAGAGTGCTAGAGAGGTACATTTAATGGGTTTTGTGGCGGGGAAGTCTCCACAAATTTACGAGCAGCCCTATGAGATATGGTTATGGCTGATGTGCTTATATTGTCAACTCAAACTGAAACTGAAACTGAAACTCTAACTTCGCACAGACAGCACAAGTAACATTTGCCCAGGCAGGCAGTTAGATATTCATATGACTGCGATAATCATGAATGAGTACACTCAAAAAACAAATACAGTTGAATTGCTAAAATCAAATATTCTTCATCATAGTACAAACAAATTGACCCAGATCTTCAAAATATGTTTTTTTATATTAACTTAATTTTTAAATAAGAAATTTAATATCAGTGTCTGTTCTCTTCGTAATATGAAATTATAAAAACTCATTTTTTTCCCATCATTTGATATTGTTGTTATTATCTTTTGTATTCAAGAATGAAACTTTCTTGAGCCCAGACTGGCAAAAATAATTTTAGAATGAATTTATTTTTTGTGTGCTTGTTTATTATGTGCTTAATATAAATATTTCTTACGCAATTTAAGTATTACCACTTCTGCTTTTTACTTAGAAGTTCCATGCACATTTTTCTTTTAACTTTAGATAATTGAAAAAAAAGTTTCATTCAAGAGTTCTATTTGTCTCGATAATTTATTTAAATTTCTTGGGATTAGCGCAATAATTTGTAGGTCTTAAGCTTATATCAATAAAATAAGTAAATAAATAATATTAATACTCGCAGAAATATTTTTAGAATGCATTTAAATTAGATATTCTTTATTTAGTGTTTTAGCTTAAAGATTTTTAATCTGAAAGTAGAGTAACTTTATTTTGCTAACCATTGTTTTCCTTCAGTGTTCTGCTTGGTGCTCCACGTTGGGCGCCTATGCAAATAGTAGTAAATAGTCATATAAATAGACATGGGCCATAGACGTACGAGCTGTTTCTATGAGTTGAGGCAATTGGCATTCATAAGCCCGGGCATAGCTGTGACTTTATTTATTATTTGCGAGCAGCACGAGACAACTTTTGTGCCCTGATTACGCAGTCCTTTCCCGACAACCCTAACCCTCAATCTCCACCTCACTTTTCGTTGTGCCCAAATTCATATGAGCTTAGTTCTGTCATATTTAGTTTCTCAGTTGTTGGTAATTTCAGATGCAGATTTTCCGCTCAGATTAGTCAGTTTTGTGCTGCTGCAAACTTTTCACTGTGTGTGTGTGTGTGCGAGAGACAGAGAGGGAAAGACTTCTACTCACTAATTGGCTTAAAAGTTGATACAATGTCCGGCGTTTAATTTGATTTTGGGTGCTTTTCATTGTGTTTTGTATCTGCCGTCAAAATATCTTCATTTATTATGCTAATTCAAAAACATCAACCTATATATGCACATGCATTATATATATATATATATATATATATATATATATATTTAAATATACGTACAATATACAATAGTAACATGTGTAGCAACGTTTTCATGTCTACATTGCCTCGCACGCACGCAGCCAACGTTGAAGCTAAGTTAGGCGCACCTTTCTTCCGGTCCCGCTCGAGGGGTCACTTTCGGTTTGTCAATTGCTTTGACTCGTTTTGCTGTTTTTTGAACAACTTTTTATACCCGTACCCGTACCCAACATAGACGTCAGCGTTTACGACTGGTAAATCTCAGTATAAAAACAGCTGTGAAAATGATTCTTAATTCTATCCAAGAGTACTGTTTTTTTATCACACAGTAAATGATGAGGTTGATCTTTATTACAAAAAGGGTTTGTAATGTTGAGAAAAACATTATAATGCTGACTAAAACTAAAAAATTTAACCAATACATCGATAGATACCTTACCAAAATAATATTCCTATTCGTAAACTCTTTCAAATCTTTATAAATATGTATAAATAAATATATTTAGTGCAGGTGTTTTACAGTCAATCATTGAGTTAGTTTTTTCTTCTTGAATAAACATATAAAATAGAATTTGTATTTTTATAAACTCCTACTAAACACTATCATTGGATAGCAACTTAACTTTTGGAGTAAATTCATGAATACGTCAACCATAAAGACTATTCTTATCGTAACTCTTTACAAATTTGAGAATAGAAATGTCTGTCAATCCAAAAAATAATTTCAAATAATAATTGTAAATTTGGAAATAACTAATATATCGTTATCATGGATTAAGAACTAAATATTTGGAGTGCAGGTATTTTAAAGTCGTGTGAATTCTGGCATTTAGCTTTTGAGCAATTTGTTTACATTCGTATGCCAGTCGCATTTGGCATTTTCAGTGCTAATGCTCGTATTTTCCAGCCGTGTCGCAGCACGTGCGTGAAAAACTGCCCTCAGGAGAGGTGGGTGGGCGTTGGGCCCTGCCCATTATGATTGCTGTGGCAACCATAATTAAACGCCAAAAATGCTAGATATTATTGCTGTCGTATGTCGTTCTATGTTTGCTTGTTGTCGTGAATCGTGCGTTGGTGTCGACTTTTGTTTTTGTATTTTTTCCTTATTTTTTTATTTCACTTGTTGTAGAAATTGAGGCGAATATTGCATAATTACGTATACGACACGGCGACACTCGATAGCCGTGACATTTTCATTTTCGCCTGGCTTTAATAATGGAAAGTGTAAGTAAGCCAAACCGAAAACAACAGCAACAGTGAATTAAGCGTATAACAAACCCAGATATTGTGAACGCTTTAAGCGTCAAATGATATTCTCAAAGTAGCAAGTCCAAGCAAAAAAATACCCATATATATATTTATATATATATAATTATATAGAGTTTCCGCGAAAGTTGACAAATATTTAATGGAATTTTGATGTGCAGTAAGTCATCCATGAGAAACGGCAACATTCTTAATGTTCACGCTGAATTCATTAATAATTTCCACGGAATCTAATGCACGCTTAATCTTATCAAGAACTCTGAATTGTTTTTTTTGGACCCGAGAGGCCTATTACAATTACCATTACTCATGACGCTGGCAAACGTTGCGAAATTCCGAAATGGGGAAATGAAAGCGCTGGGCCAAAAGAGCCATTGCACTATTATTAATTGAATCAATGACAAAATGAAATTCAATACACAGACACACACGCACACACAATCATTGAGTGCCCATAAGGCAGGCGAAACCTATTCCAAATTCGAGTTATCAGCGTGGCGCCATGTGGCGTATGCGCAATATTATTACCCATACGACTGTTACGACCACGAAGAGAAAATTGTGCAAGCAAACGAACAAATTGAAGCATTTTCGCAATGCACAACAACATTAAAAATCACCCCAAAAGAATTATTAATAGCAAGAAAACAATAAATGTCTGAATACACGTAAAGAAACAGACGATGTGAAGTGGGAAGTCACAGAGAAATTATTTTAAATAGAGTTAGATATGTATATATATTGATAAAAGATAATTGCATGTTGCAGGATGTTTGTTTGTTATTAAATTAAAAATAATTCATTGCTTTAATCTGCATACATAATTTGCTTATGAAGCTGTTATTTTAAAATTAACAATAATTCATGGCTTTTGTGTACAATTTGTTATGAAACTGTTATTTTAAATATTTTATAATTATAGTTTGAGTAGATTAATTTTGAATTTAAAACTTGATTAAGTGTTTAATCTGTCAGTTTTGCAATTTAAAACTTGCAGAATCAGCTCATTTTAGCAGTCATCAATTATTTTGTTTATATATAGATTCAACTTTCCGGTATTTCTATTTTAATCATGAGTCAGTGTTAATAATTTGTATACATCTCATCGTGTTGTACTATTATTATTATTTATATATATATATACATATTTTTTTTTTTTTAGTGTATCAATATTTGTCCGGTAAATAAATATGCCTCTTCATTGTGTGCCATTGCAAAGCTTTCGCATCGCTTTGTAGTATGTGCAACAATATAGAAAGCGAATGTCAGAAGCAATATTCACCAGGTCGGGGCATGATAAGAGAGGGAGCGCTATCTATTGCCATTGCCGAGTCACTATCAGCAATTGATATCGGAAGCGACTACGTCGACAACAAAACTTGATAACGATGACGAAGGCGACGCCACAAGCACTTCAATTGCTCGTGTTGCACACAGGCGCCGCAGGCCGTCCAATATTGACAACAAGCATGAAATTATACACATCAAAGAGTCACCATGGCTATTAGAATACCCTGTTTATAATTTTTGAGTGCAACATGTTTGCGATTAATCCTAGATAATAAGATTCATCAAATCGTTTGTTTATTTGTGGATAGAAAAATGTACTGAACTTAATAAATAAAAAAAACTGCTTAGATCTCTAAAAAGTGAACTTTAGCAATATGAAAGCAATATAAAGGCTATTAATCAGTGAAATTGTAGTGAAATCCAAATTTAAATGTGATGAAATTAACAAAAACTGACTCAAATCCATAAGAGCTGTAAGTAAATAACTGATAAATATACAAGCTCTTAACTTTGAAATTGTTGCATATATTTTGTTTCATTTATGAATTATGTATATTTAATATTTTTAGTTTGTGCTATGATCTAAGAATGAAAAAACCAGTTTTTTCACAAATGGTTTTGCGACGATCTTAAAAATGAACGTGGAAAAATATGCAAGCTACAAATTTCAACACAAATTATATATATATATATATATATATATATATATAGAGTGTTGAGCTTAATATTTGATTTATTTACCCGTAACCATTTCTAATTACAAATTTTAACGAATTTGTATATTCATTATTGAATTACGCATATTAGCTTTTAATAAAACAAAAGAATCATTTCCTAATTTTTTTTTTATAAAATTTACTGTTGTTTCCCAATATAACTTTATGCAAAGCTTTAAATTTCCATGAATATAAATTTAAATATTTAAACATATATTTTATGGAATATTGAGCTAAATATTGGATGGTTTGCCTTTAACCATTGCAGTCCAATTGAAAATCAAAATAAGCACGTTCAAGATTTTCGTAGGACAATACTAAGCACATTTCCTAAAGTTATTATGCCAATTACTTTATAAACTTTACTTGCCCAGTATTCTTCGTCTAATCATTATTAAATGAAGCATTTCAGCTTTTCAGAAAACAATTTTGACACATTTTTTTGTATTCCATGAACTTTCTATACTTTCTTTTTTTAATATACCCCCTTGTTTAACTGCCTAACAGGGTACTTAGAGCAATAACAACAAGAAAGAAATGAGCGGTTGACGACAATCATTGAGCAATTGACAAGTTCATTTGCGAACTGCGACACTTTCTTAAACTACTCAATGCCAGACGCGCCCTTAACCAAATTTAAATTTCAATTCGAAAACACAAAAACACACAAACACACACACACGCACACTGTATGTATGCATATGCAGCAGATGTTGTTGCTGCTGCTGCTGACTGATAATGTTGTCAAATTAACATATTAGTATTCAAAGCGACCAGATAATTATATGTAAATGGCCAAATGTCGCCTGGCTGTCTTATCAGCTATGAGCTCCCACAAACAACAAAAAATCAACACAACCCATTATTAGAAAACTCACTTCACACACACACACTCACACAGTCAATGAACTTGGATAATCTTTAGTTTAAGTGCACTCTCAACTTACATTTAGCGGTCACTTCTTTGAGTGAGTTTTTCGTTGTTTCGATTTTCGCTTCTTGGTGACGGTGACAGCAAAATAGTTGAGCACAAATTTTTAGACACTTGCGAATAACCGGCGAAAGAAAAGGCAGACGAAAATGCAGAACTGATGGCAGCAGGTGTGCTTCTCTTTGTGTTTGTTGTTTGTTTATTTATTTGTCGCTTGCAGCGTTCGCAGCCAAAGACAAAAGAGATGCCGAAGTTGAACGGCAGCTGTCAACACAACAATAACAGCGACGCGACTGCTGCAGTTTTGAGAGTGGCGCAGCTAAATTATCGCATAATTGTAATGCAGTCGCAGCAGCAATTGCAGCAAATTTCTCGGCTGCAAAACATCCACTAACACACACACAAACACTAACACTTGCACGCGCACACACACGCTTATCGGCTCGATCAAGAATTGACGCCAGCGAAATGCACCAGCAACGTCGTACCGCACGCGGCGAACACTCAATAGTAACTGAATTGGCTGTAGTTGAAAATGTTCAAATTATGCTTCAACTTAACATTGGCTCTTATACGAGCTATGGTCGTGCACATTGTTAACAGTGACAGCAGCATTGCTCAATTCGCCGTAGATAAACAGCTGTTCTTGCTGTTATTGCCGGCTTTTTGTGCTACGGCTGCTGCTGCTGCTGCTACTACTGCATGCTAGGTGGTGGCTCGTATAAGAGTCATTGACGCGCGTATAAGACGGCAGCAGTCACGCTTAGCTGTTGTTGTTATTGTGTTTATTGGTATTAGATGTGTTTATATGTGTTTTGAATTTAAATGCATTAAAGTTAAAGTCATTACAGTGGTCGCTCGCAAAATTGAACGGATGCGACGAATAACTTTAATTGTTTAGCTTTAAATAATTATTTTTATTAAACATTAATAAGACGTTTACTAAATAAAATAACTGATTTTAACAATAGAAATATAATATTATAAATAAAAATTTTAGATTGCAATGGTATTTTTCATATTTTTTTTTATAAAAGTTTAAAATACAATTTTTGCAAATATTTAATTAGATTGATAATAGCTACTTGATTAGACTTCGTATACTTTTTTCTTTAAGTCAGTCTCTGTAAATATATATTTTTATTTATTATAGGCCTTGCTATAATAATTTTGTAAATATAAATATAAATTAAAGCCGTCTTAATCTAATTTTCTTGAAAATTAAATTAAACTGATAGTAGCTTCTTACGATGATCTCGTATTCGTCTTTCTTTAAGTCCATAATCCTTGCGTATCAAATATTATTTAAAAATGAATATATTTCGTTATTTGCTTTTCATATCCCATTAAGAGGCAATTTCGCTATTTGGACTCCCTTCGCTTAGCCCTAATCAAATCATTTAGCCAAAAACTTATTCAAAATTCACACGAAACCCAAAAAAAAGGAGGATACACTCGAGTGGGCTGTAGTCTGGTGCAAGTCTGGGCTGACGCAGGACCTTTGCATTGTTGTAAACAATCCATCATTATCGCATAGACATCCGGCACAGCAAACGCAACAGCAGGAACAACAGCTACGATTGGGGGACTCCCAACATTGCATTACAATTTGCGGCCACTCTGCTGTTGCCATCTCTCTCTCTCATTATTTCCCTCTCTTTCTATCTCTCGCATACATATACAAATTGCTACGTTGTGCACGTGTCTAACAGCGTTTGCTGGGGATTACGGAACAGGCCCGGTCCAAAATTCCATGTAGTCAAAAACAGCGAAACCGAAAGTGAGTCGCGTAGCAGTGTGCAACGATATATGTATATGTATGTATGTCTTTATGTATATATATGTGCTTAAATACGGGCAGACAGGACAACACAGAAGAGGCCAGGACAGCAGTGGACAAGCCGCCTGGCTGACTGGCAAGCTGAAAGGCTAAAAAGACTGGCAGCCAGCAAGGCACTCAGTCAGTTGGTCGTGGTCTTCAATACCCGGCACTCAGTGTGCCAAATAGGGTATGCTAAACTAAAGCAAAAAATAAATAAATAATAGGTATCGCCATGAAATTTAGAAAATCATCCTAAAAACTAGAAATATTTTGTAGGTTTTTAAAACAAATTATATAAAACAGAATTGTCTCTAAGTTTTTTTAACATTCTTAACGTGATAAAATTAATGACTTTTAAGTATTAGATAATAGTTTACCACTTTTAAGTATTAGATAATACTTTTCATAGCTTGTGAACTTTGTTCATCATTTTGTTATCGTTTTATGATTAATGCTATATTTAATTAAAATTAGCAAGTCTTCAATTTCAAACCGATATAATTGATATTTGGTTACTCGAATAGCCATTCAAACCACTGACTAGATAATAATATTTAATAAACAATAATTTATATATCTCTGGTTTTCTGCTTACTTCCTAGAATTTAGTACGGGTATTTTCATAGCCGCTTTGAGTGTTAATAATTTCTGATTTCCCTTTAGCCTATTCGAAAATTGCATTTGCCGGCAATTTTCCATCTCTTTTTATGGTATTTTTTTCATTGCTTGGGTGAAGAGATGGAGAAAAGTCCGCTTAACTTTTTGGCCACAGCGGTTTTTGTGGTTTATGCAAATTAGCAAAGTTAACATTTATCAAATTGTTGATGCTACCCAAATTTAATTTTGGGGCCGAAATCTTCTCTTTGATAGCTATGAATGAGGGAAGTTTACACACACCCACCCCACTCCACCCTCACGCAATACGGAAGTGCAACTTGCTGGCTAAGACAAAATGTGGCAAAATCAAAGGCAGTTTCCAGCTTTTGATCAGCAATGTGTTAAAAGATGCCACTCTTCAAGGGCCTAAATCTGCACCTCTAAAAATCCATTCATTTATAACATATAAAGAACCATTCTGAGATGAAATACTAAATACTTACAATTAGCATATTTGTAGTTAAATTAAGTAGTTAACATTCTAGTTCGTAATGTAAGTATTTAACTATTTTATGTAAATATACTATAACAATTTATTTTAAAAAAAAACTTGAATATTTATATAACAGCTAAATGAATTACAAAATTTTTAATTAATTAAAGCTAGATTATAAATTAAATTTTAATATAAAGATGTCTGCTTACTTTTAATTTTCATTCTCATTATGAAATACACTTCACAGATTCTGACTTGTTGTTTAAATTCTTAGCTAAGGATTGGCTAATCTAGAATTAAAAATTCTTAAGTCCAGTTTCACAATTTCTTTCTCAGTTTAACATATTTATTTTGGCCAGTGTATTTCGATGCTATTTTTGTGTGTCGACTGCTTTATTAAGCGGATTCGTCGAGTTCTGCGTTGACAGCCGGTCCAAGTGACGGAATGCAGCTGCAAGTTGATGCCACTTGGCGACTCTACTCCACTCCGCTCCACTCCACTCCACTCCACTCCACGTCGGTGGCTATCTATCATAATTAGAATTAGGATTCAGTGCTGAAAATGTGAAATGCGTGGAATAATAATAATAAATGCGTGCCACATAAATTAAGCGCACAACTGCCGCACAGCAAATAGAGCTTCTAATAGGATTTCATTTAATTTCCGCCCTGCCAACTAATGAGTTTTTTAACCTGCAAACCCCCCACGCTCTCCAACTGCCAGCCCCACCACCAACTACATTGCCAGTCTTCAGTTGAAGGCTTCGTCTAATCGCGCCCAAGTGAGCTGTTTGGAATGGAGCGACAATTTCAAAGTGTAAAGTGTAAAGTGTAAAATGGAAAATGGAATAACTGAATAGACTGGATGGAAGCAGATGCATAATAAAGTAGCCAAATAACTGACTAACTGCCAGACTGACAAACGGACTGCCTACAGGTGGGAGAGTTAGAGAGCATAAATAACAACAGCAGCAACAACTATGTGCATTATAACACCAAGGATGCCCTGGCTGCCAGACACATCCCAGTATAATCCAAACTAGGGACACGCTGGTAGAGTGGGTGAGTGAGAGTTTATGTTAAGCAGATGACAGGCTGCAAATGCTTTATCCTTGTTTTCTTCTGCCTCTCTCTATGTGTGTGTGTGTGTGTGTGTAATCCTACTCTGTAAATATACAATAGTAGGGTAAGCAAATCTGAGTCTAGATGTGGTATTCACTTAACACTATAATATATTTAGCCAGTCACGCACTGTTCATGTGAACTTGCTTTCATCCCAATTGGAAATTAGCAAATTATTCAATACGTATTAAAAAAAAAAAACCCATGTTTTTTTTGATTTTTATTTTGTGAATGGTTAGTTTTGGTTATTGTGTTGTATAATCTATTGATTAGACAACAATTAAACTCAAACATATCATTCGAGAGAGCAAATCTTATTACTATTTTCTGAATTTTAAACACGCCTTTTTCTGAAATTAAGAGATTGCCTCTCAATTTGTTAACATATTATTTATATTATTATATTAATCTTTATAATTTAAATAATTCTTTTCGAATATTAATTATTTCCATTTACAGCTAAAACAATCAATTTTAATCGACTAATAAACAATAATAGATATAATCATATATATGCTTTATATATTTATTTGTGTAATAACTTTTAGCTTGCTACTGCTTACATATTTTCTATTTCTTGACTTTCTATTGCGATTCAATGTTTCACTTATATTTAGCAATCTAAACTTCTTGTGGATACTGGTTTAACTGTGTATAGGTGCTAATTCATATTAACCAATTTTTTCTTATAGGGGTTTTTTTTATGTATTTTCACCATGTGAAAATTGGTTCAACAATTTTGAAATTAAATACAACCAGAAATTAAATAAATTTATTTATCTAAATATACAAAACAAAAGAAATTATCATTATAGTGCAGCATATCCTTCAGCTGAGCTTGTCCCACTTACTGTTCCAGTTGTTTCTGTTGCTTATTTGTTTGGCCAACAACTTGGCTTAGTTTTTTTTTGGAGTTTAGCGAACTCGAACTTCGGTCGGAGTTGGTGTTGGAGTCATCGGAGTTGAAGACCCAGACGAGGTTTCTTTGTGTCTGCTGCCCCGTTTGGCTAGACAACAAAAGGGAACGAGAACAACGCTTGAATCCTGCCAGCATGCTCTCTGTCTCTCTGTCTCTCTTTCTCTCTTTAAGAGCGCATCCAAAAGGCGAATGAACGCTCAAATGTGCACATAAAACATTAGATTGCAAATTCAACATAAAACATAAATAAAAGCAGTTCGAATGAATTATGAATGTGCCGCAGTGCACTGCAATTAGCTGAGTGAATGAAATTCCCATAAAGTGGAATTTACTCGTATAATTGGCATGGACAGTGTTATGTCAAAATTTCCATAAATTAACATACAATGTGCCCCAGCTGATATTAACTGTAATTAAATCTATCTTCTTGCCTTGCAGAGCAGAGCTAATTAACTGCAGATGGGCCACATTGCAAAGTGCAGCTGAAGTTACTACCAAAACAAAATTCTCATGCACAACTTGTCTAACTAATAGCTGCACACATTAATTAGACATGAAAACACACACACACACTCGCACACACTCTCGCACACACACTCACTCACACTTAACAAATAGCACGCTGTATTGGCCAGAAAGCTGCTTTCAGGTGGCTTCCGACCACAAAGTGAACTTTGCCATTGCCTCACAATTGTTTGCAGCAAAAGACAATTAGTTGATATACCGTAACTTATATAGGGACTGTGAGGTATTCGAGGCTTATAGCAAATACGTGCCATAATTGATATACATATTTTGAAGAGCAGTTTATTCAAACAAAAGAACTGCGAATCTTTAGCAAGTTTTGGTAAAGAATTATTTAGTAGAATAAAAGAAAAGCTTAATTTTCGGTATAAATCCAAATATATATGTGTTTGAATTGTAACTAAAAGATTTTAAAAAAAATGCTGTTAATCATCATTAGTTTACAGACTTATATATATTACCAATTGATTTTCAGACATTCGATTTTCTTTTAGACTTTGCCTGTCTTCTACTAAAAAGAACATGAATACAATAAATAATTAGACATACTTATAGAACTACAGAAAATCGCAATACATAATAATTTGCATTTATAGTTTTTTTTTTTTAAATATTTGTTATTAAATATAACTGTATTTCAAAAAAATATTTTTTATATATTTAGAAGTTATTGCTAAAATTCAGAAATATTGATTATTTTCCAGCGAGATTTCTTTCTAAGTTAATTATTATTGTTAATGTTCAAATTTATAATTCTTCTGCCAATCCTAAACTATATTACAATTGCATTATTCGTTAAGCCAAACTAAAAGACACTTAGGTTAAGGTATATTAAAGTTAGGCAGCCGCTGTGAAAAACCTAAAGGTTTTCTCACTTGTTGGATGCGATTGTGAATGTAAATTGTGGCAACGTGAGAGAAAGTCGCAACAAATTGCAGCTCATGTGGCAAACATATTTCAGCAGCCTGAGAACAACACATAGACACAGAGTTTCGTTCAAACATTCACTCGCTTCATTTGCATTCACGAGAAACTGCGCACTTCCAGCTCCATACTTCATACTCCATTCTCCATACTCCATACTCCAAATTCCTTAGTCATAACTCCAATCTTTCCATTTTTGGCTGAGACGCAAATCAGCGAGGTGGCACTCAACTAAATTAAATCCTTTCACGGTTTATATTTGAATATTTGTGTGCGACATTCAGTTTCGATTATGATTATTCATTTATAATCATTTAGTTTGAGTTATGTACATTGAAACACACTCAAGCACAAATCCCATAATGAGCATATTCTATTAGGCGAAAGCTACCCTTAGGCGAGTAACCCTTAGAAGCGCGCTTGATTCGCGCCGGGGGTTGGAAAATTAACAAAAGCAAATCCTGGACACATGTTGCATTCAGTTTTGCCTGTCAGTTGTCAGATGCGTTGGGGTTGGGGTTAATGCTATGTTTTGACAAACCCCAAATCAGCATAAACTGATGATGAGATATCCTTTTGAAGACGACAACCATTTGCACCCGCAACCACCATGCCACCCAAACCACCAAAACAACCAAAACCAACAGCATAGCGGCGACAACATTTACTTTTCACAAGGACTCTCTTTCTCTGACTGCATTTACCTAACCAAGTCAGACCCCCACTCATCCCACCTCTCTGTTAACCCCCTAAAGAGTTGTCAGGAAGTTGTTAACGGACGAGGGCAACCCCAAAAAATCTCGTGCAGTTTTCGTTTGGTTTGGGTTAGCTGATAAATGACAAGCAGTTAGGGTATTTGTGGGGTCGTCCTGTTTATTTAGCATAATAGAGTTTGCTGCATTTTGTATCTGCGGTTTCACATCGCATTGAAAATCGAATCAAATCGCGTGAAATTTAATCAACTTAAGCACACTTTTAGCTCCCCAGCGTCTGAATCGAGTCTGGCTCCAACAGGATATGAAGAATTAGCCCAAATCCATGTAATAAAATTCCAATTACAGTGCGCACTCGCAAAACTTGAACTGTCTCAAAATTAATCTTGTTACTGATAATATATATCTCTGACTAGTTTCCGATTGCAGGCCCTATTGTGTTGAGTATTTTTGAAATACAAATAATATATAAAAAGTTCTATAATTTACAATCTAAAATCTATAATGGAAAGCTAAATAGTATTTATTAGCACTTAACCATTTTACGAATTTAAAAATCATTTAAAGTCCTTTAGTCCCTATTTCCTGAATCAGATTAGTATATCTAAGAAAAACCAAGATCAAGATTAGTCTGAAGACATGTGTTTCTGGCGGTTCGGTAGCCACCCAAGAGAATGACCTCAAAAGATACCCACTACTGTCCAAAACGTGGATAATCCAATGGCAAATCACTTTTTGGGAATAATTCAAAAATTATTAATGTCGGATAATTTTTTAAATTGCTAATTTAATTAAATTTGTATTTAATGTAACTGACTATTGTGGAGCAAATCAAGAATTCTATTTTCAGTTTTTATTGAATTTTACAGAGTCTATATTAAACTCAATTATTTGAGACATTCGAATTATTGGCTAATTAAACACTGCACAGCTGAAGCAATTCCCTTTTTGTGGGCGAGCACTGTAATAAAACTCCAACTATTTGCAATGAATTGAGTTACTAATGGGATACAGTTGGGCTACTTACTGAGTCACAAACAGGAAGACAAAGCAGAAACGGCACTAAGCCAAACTCTCGATGATGCGTCGCTACAATGCCGATGAGCTTCAGTCCCCAGCTCCCAGTGCTCCATTCTCCATGCTCCGTCCCCACTTACAACTCCCTTGGCCATTAGTTGCGCATTTGCGTGTTTGGTCAGGCCAGTAAATACGAACCCGGGGCGGATGTGTAATGTCCGCTGGCCAAATAGACAAGCGAAACGACAAAGCCAGGAAATTAAGCCCTGTAAGCGGATTTAGTCACATGTGCCCAGATGGCAGCTACTTATTCACTGGAGTTATGTGCTGCACATTTATTTGATATACAAACAGTATCAATTCACCCAACCCACTATTTGCTGGCGCGTTTGCGAGCATTCCCAAAGATTCGCAGGTGTGCGCTCCGTGACAGCTCCCGTGCCTCGAGCTTGCTCAACTCAAAGAGTTCTGCCTCCAGCTGACGTATGTGGCCGTTCATCTCTGCCGGCGTCAGCTTAGAGAGCTCTGGAATGGTCAACAGAAAGTGAGTGCAACTAACTGAGCTTATATTCTGTCGCATTCTCATTCTCTCAACTCACCCAATCGCTTTTGGTCGTCCTCCTTTAGGTTGGATACATTGGCCGCCTCCTGCCCACTCTTGATGGCCATTTCGTCGATTATGGAGCTAAATGTTTTGCGTTTTCGTGGACTCTCCTCTACTTCATCCACATTGGTATCGTCGTCGCTGTCCTCATTGGAGGATGCCGATGCCGTCGCTTCCATCTCATTCATTGTCTTCGATTTTTTCTTATTTGGCTTAACCATCTTGTTTTATTCAAAACTATTTAAGATAAAGTTGATTTGATTTTTATTTGGTTAGACATTTACAGTGCTGCATAACGACTTAGTTGTTAGATTGTCAGTGTTGCTTAGATCTACAATATCAATACAATATTCATTGAAAGAAAATATATACATTTGATTCGATTTCTTAAAATTCATGAAAAGCAACAGAATATTTATATAATTTAGCTCGCAGCCTGTCAGTGTTGCTAAGCAACCGAATCAAATTAAGTCTAAAATTGTAAATTATAAAGAAAAATTCTATAAAAGGAAGAAATATTTACTTATTTATTTACTTGTTATATATCGACTAAATTTAGTTAACACAAAAAAGAAAAAAAATTAAATTAAAGAAAATAAAACAAAAATTTATATTTAACTTTAAATTAAAACAATAAAAACAATTAATAAGAAATTAATAAAATTGTTGCAACAGAATACAAAAACTTTTATTCACACTTCATAAAAGAAATATGTTAATTTATTTATATTTTTTTTAATTCTGTTATATTGCCAAATGTAAATTGAGGTCGACTTGTAATTTTTTCCATAGGATTCTGAAGAACGCACATTTTGAGATGTAAGGGTGGCACCTGTTCCCCCAGCCTTCCCCCAACCTTATTACGCTGATAATATATTCGGTGTTCTTAATACGTATTTAGTACCATATATGTAAACGCAACTCACCCACCTATTTTGACTCAATAGCAAACACAATTTTGAAATATTTGCGTAGTTAAACAAATGGTATCTTGGCCTGAAGCATTAACCCGTAAACCAGTAAGCCCGTAAACAGACTTTGTCCGACGCGCACATTAGCT
Source organism: Drosophila setosimentum (assembly GCA_035043505.1). Taxonomy (NCBI): domain Eukaryota; kingdom Metazoa; phylum Arthropoda; class Insecta; order Diptera; family Drosophilidae; genus Drosophila; species Drosophila setosimentum. Next base: position 19,938,208 of record JAWNMY010000003.1, read on the forward strand.
ATCTAGCGAGGCCATTAACTTTTATAGAGGCAGTCAGGCAGTCAGGCAGCCAGGCAGCCAGGCAACCCAAAACTCAACCTTAAATCCAAACAGTTAACTTCAATTTGTTGCCGTATAAAGCCAAAAATGGAAATTTTCAACAACGTATTTTGCAGCAACACAAAGGAACCCCACGCTAAAAATTTGTGCTTAATGAGCTGCACAAAATTAATTGTCGCAATGAAATCACGTGCCCAAAAGGGGTCCCCAATACACTGCCTCTGGCAAAGCCACAGCTAGTGTATCCTGGCAGCAGAACGCTGCTGAAATGCTGGCGGAAATTGTCAGATTCGAACTGAAAGTGGAAGCGTATGTGGTATGAGTTATAGAGTAGTTACGTAAAGTATACACAGTTGCTTATGCAAATTTTTAGCTGCAGGGGTTGCACAACTTAAAGACCAAGAAGCCCCTCAGTAAATTACGCGAAAGGACACTCTGTGGCTATTAGAAAACGTTTCGAAAGGAACTTGAAATTCTTGTAAACAATCCATCATTAGCACATGCAAGCATCATGCCACGCTGTGACCCCACCCAAGCCCTTACTACACTCAGAAAAAAATCACCCACAAAATTACAAAACTTAAGAAAAAGGCCTTAGATGTTTTGAAATTATAAGTCCTTTTTTCTATTTTTAACAATTGTATTTTAATGTATACAATTTGTATAAAGCAGATTTGAAAGCCCTTACTTTAGATAACCTTCTTTCTGAACTTCAGAAAATAGCATTGAATCTTGCTATGTAAACTGCTTAAGTTCTTTCCAAATAAAATATCTGATCTTAAAAACTGAAATGTCTTTATATTTGATATCTTAAAATACTAACAATTAACAATAATATAAGTGACAACATATAAACACATATTGAAAATCTGCATTCTTATCTCCAAAACTTACCTTTAAGTAAAGAAAAGAAAATCCAGGATTTCGATATATACAACTTTATATGTTTTTTAACTGTACTTTCTGCGTAATAAGGTGAGTAACACTTTCGGTTTTGTAAAATGCAATGGAACTTTTTTTTCTAAGTGAACCTTTCCCTTCCACGTTTGGGTGTTGCACGTGTCTGTTTGCATTGCTGCCAGCTTAGACGCCAGCCAAACAACAACAACAACAACAACAACAGGAACAAGAACAGGAACAGGAACAACAGAAACAGCTGCAACAACATTTGCTGAATGTGTGTCGTGCACAGGACAAAGGACGCGTGCTTATTATTCCTGTATATTGCCATTGTGGTTGGTGCTTCTCCCTTTACCCAGTTGGCTGTTGTTTGTTTGTTGGTTTGTTGCTGCTGCTTTGTGGCTCAAAAAGTTGGGCCAAAAGTATCGGTTTTTACTTTTACTTTGCGGCTCATGCAAATTGCACAAGTTAAATTTTGGTAAATATCTAACCACCCATCGACACTCCGACCCCGACCCCGACCCCGAACTGGTCCCCTCTGCCCATCCTATGCACGTTTCCAACCCCCATGCCCCACGTCCCGCTCCCCCCTCCCTTTCGCTCAGCTACTAAATGATGGCTCATGTTATTCGCCTAACTGCTGTCCGAAATCGCTCCCCTGGGGAGCTGAAGCTACACTGCTGTGTGCTTTACGAGTGTATGTGCACTGAGAGAGAAAAGTTGGTCACTCAATCAATACGAGAATATGAAATATGCAATTCTCACTTTCAATTGTATTATGAATATGCATAAGCATATGTAAATATTTTATTATATATATTTAGTTATCAAAATACATCCTAACTAGCTAAGCTAATTGACAAATACAAATGCAAACTTATTCACAGATTAAACACATATAATTAATTTAAATTATGTTCCTGAGCATTCAATGTGTATAAATAACCAACTGAATGTTTTGTTGATCTTATATTGTATTAAGATATTTAACAATTGAATTATTTTACTTTGCTTCTACAGTCTGCTCAAACATTTCCTCAAGTATTCCACATAGATTTCTTCAAGTGCATACAGTTAGAAAAAATAAAGAGCTTATATCTTTCAAACAACCAGGGGTTCTTTTTTTAACCTACTGAAGATTCTTCTAAAAAAAATTGAAATAATATATCTAATTTCAAAAGATTTCTAAATTTCAGAAAGGATTTTAGTGTCCATTTGTACCTTTTAGAAATATTTTATATTATTCAAATTATTAAATATATTTGTGAGCAATAGAAAAGTCGCCTTTCTGGTTTGCAGGATGATTTTTCTTTGAGTGTAGCAGCGCATGTAGAATGTTCGCATTACACTGCAGTTTATTTGCACGGATTTGCGTGTTATCATCCGGCGGCACGTGTCCGCCGCTGGAGCTGCTGTTGGCTTTGATTTGGCACTGTGTGCGCAAAGGACAAATGGCTGTTAAATACTGGCAACTGCTGATGGGCAAAACAAAGCAACCAACAAGAGACAGAGACTGAGACAAAATGGAGACTACACTCACCAACAACATATCGTCGTAGGCAGTTGGCACTGTAGCCAAACGCTCAGCGGGTTGAACAACCTAAACAACATATACATTGCAAACAAACGAGCAAACAAGCACATAAAAAAAAAACAAATAAACAAACAAGCAAACAGCAAAAACTAACAACGAAACAGCCAAAACAAAATGCTGGCCAAAAGTCGGAGCGAGGACATTGTACCAAATATGATGCTGCATAAATGAGCTGCAGTTGTGCGTGGGGCAAGCAGCAACAACTGCAACAGCTGAAATGATCCTTAATAATTGTACAGTGAAGCTACAGTTTGTAATTGCCAATTACCCATACCCCATTACAATATTCTATCCATTCTATACTACTACTTCTTGCTTATTATTTTAAATTATTGTTAATTGCAGTCAGCGCTTCCAATTTTAATTAATAACCATTTTTTGCTGCTGCTGTTTGCACATGCAAATTGCGCATTTAATTGGATTAACGCACATTTCCGATGTCGACACCCCTCTCAGCCCCTCGGCCAGTCCATGGCCCTATTCCTGGCCAATTCATCATCGCTTGTGTTTATTTATGTTGCATTTTAATTATGTCGCATTGGCCAACGCAGCCAACTGAGCCACATTGGAAGTGTGCCATGTCAACGTAAGGGGCAAGGTAGGGGCTAGAAGAGGGCTGGTGGCATCCACATTGAGGCGACTGCTGCGGATGTGCGGCTCGTTGCAGCTGCAGTTGCCAAGCAGGCCACAGCAACTAATTTACAAAACAGCATAAAATACGCAATGGAAAAATGCACATTGATTTATACCTTTTACTTTTTTTTGTTTGTTTGTTTGTTGGCTACTATTTGAAAATCCCGCTCCATGGTAATTGATACCCTTTCCCAAAAGTGTTGTATATCCAATATCTGATTGCATTGAATTGTGTGCATATTACTTCTTAACGGTTCACTAATTTTCAGTTGCAGCAAGTCAATTGGCTGATTGCTGCTGGCCCGATAACAATGGTGAAAGTCGGTTCGCTTCCAGCAACAGCAGCAGCAGCAGTAGCAGCAGCAGCAGCAGTAGCAGCAGCAACAGCTGCAACAACAGCAACATCAACAATCATTTCAGGCCCCTGGGTAGGCGCAAGAATGAGATGCCACAGATGCAAAAATAAATGACAACGTCATAATGCATAATCTTCACTGTTGACATCAATATGCCAATCAAAGAGGCATTTGGATTATGGGTCATGCACCTTGGTGGCATTACAAAAGAGTTCGCTATACATAACGAATGTTGATATAAAATGTAGTTCGATTTCTTTTCATTAAAATTCCTCAAAGTTTAAGTATTTTCATTAAAATTAATCTCGAAAGAACACGGTAAACGAACTGTTTATACTGTAAATGAGGAGTACATTTTTAGCCTACTATTCGAACAAGTATCAACTTTAAAAGTAGTATTCACTAAAATGTCAAATCATATTCAAAAGAATTGATTTTTGATAATCGAATCACTTTTGGTAAAGTTCTGACTGCTGAAAACTGTTTTGGAAATATATACATAGTTCTGAACCCTCCACAAAGAGGAAAGCTAATGGCATCGAATTTGGAATATAAATTCTCAAATTCTGCAGGCAGTTCAAGAACAAACCACTGTTGTGTATTTAATAGCCGGGTTCAGAGTGTCTCTTAGTCGATCTGCCTCGACTCGACCAATTTAAGTATGTAGTTAAAAGTAGAAGGAAACGCAAACATAAATTTGCATTGTTCAACATTCTGTGTATGCCAAAAATCTACTGTTTACGAAAGGAAGCTCAATGCAAACTTCTGCATGAACAAATCACGATTGTTTTTATCCTCTTTTATGCTCGGAATGCTCGGAATGCCTGGGGAATTGGGTTATTTGTGTGCTGACACACTGTAAATGCAACTTAAATGTGGATCAACTCCCTAAGTCTGGCATGCTGCTATCATATTGGGTATATGCAGAGCAAAAAGAGATAATAAATAAAAGGAATCATTCAAAACATTAAGTTTGAGGAACAAGTTTTAATAAATGTTTCTTGTTATTCTTCAGTGTTCGTTAATCCATATATATATATATATAACTCATATCATTGCAAACAATGCATAAAAGTTATAAGATGTGAACAAAAAATGAAAGTTAATTATATATTGTACTGCAAGTCTTTTGCTGTACATAAGCACGCGGAACCTATTTCAAATAGGGACAGATGCTCAGCTCGCTTCGATGGTTGCTGAAGTGTTGCACGTGGGAAGGGCAGGTGAGGTGGGGGCGGAGGTCACATGTCAGGCGACATTTAATTCTCGTGCTCGCCGTTGACAATTCATAATACATGCTTATAATTATCCTGCACCCTTTGCAGCCAGTTTTGCACCACCAGCCGCTTTATGTCGGCTCGGGAGATTTACGGTCACCTTTTTGTGTTATTAATTGCTCGAGCGCACGAACCTGAAGCGTCCTCGGCAGGTCCTTGCCTACTTACTCGCCTTGCTTGTCCTTGGTGGCTTTTATGCTTGTCGTCGCCAAATGCAAATCATAACAGTTGGACGAAGGTTGACAGCGCGACTCAAATATACCCGCACTAATTGCGACACGGAAAAATACCAAAAATAAATTATATTCAATTAAAATTAAAATAATGTATAATATTTAAGGATTTAAAATTAAATCCAGAGGGCAGAGATCAGGAAAAGGTTCATGCATAGAATAATTAGTATAACAACAGTTAAGAGAAAGTTTGCAGCAGCAACGAGTGGGCTTAAATAATAAATGGGGCTCATCAGCGTAGCGGAATCAAAAAATGGACCCGTAGGTATATGGAGTTAATACAACTGGGCCGTAAAATAATAATAAAATTTAAAATTAATCAATATAACCTCAAACGTGGTCAGCCCTCTTATTGGTAATCTAAGGTGTAATATGCAAAAATATAAATCTGTTTAAGTTTTATTTAAAGAATTGAGAATGTTAATTATTTATTTATCTTACTTTAAGTGAATAGAATATATTTCCTAATATATATAGATATTTAAGAATTCAATAAATAAAAGAAACTTGAAAGTTTATTATATAAGTTAGTCCACACAGGCAGTGCATACCCCACAATTATTGTACGGTTAGGGTATCTGTTAAACATAAATATTAAAAGCCTAATTAATTTAAGCCGGCATTCCAGTTTATTATATTTATTACCATTTCGTTACCAATAATAATTGTAGCGCAGGCGCAGCAGGTGTGAAATATTCACTCGATTTTCAGCTCAATGCTCCTTTCAGCTATTTTCAGCTGCTTACAGCCAGGATTCGCAGCAAGCAGCACGTAGTTAATTGCAAGTGGCGTTTTTGTCATTTTTCGTGCAAGAAAGTTGTTAAATAATTAAAGTAAATTGTACGTGGATTTTGCTGATACAGCCAATAGGACCAGTTTCCAGTTAGCCAAACAGCTGCCTGTGACATGTCTGCCAACTATTTAATCAACTAAATGCCTCAGGTCATGGCAGGACAACTACTTTTAGACAGCTGCAATTAGCACGACTGCATTATAAATTGCGCAAAAAAAAATAAAATCGATTCTTTCTCAGAAATATTTATCTGGCCTACTCGTTAATGATTGATAATTGCAATCTTTAAGTATCATTTTCTTATGCTTTAACCAAAGGGTCCTTTTTTCTAATTGATTTCAAGAATTACACTTAATTCTTTATAACAGCTCTAAAGTATGACCACCGTCTTATTAAAAGTTAATAACTACACAACATTTTAATAATGTTCATGTCTAAGCAGGTCTGTTCCTTGATTTGAGTTTGTTTTCTATTTTCTCTGTGTAGCATGCACAATTTACTTTTCTACCACTTGCAACTAAAATGAAGCACATGTGTTAAGCCCCATTGTTAAAAACTATGTGTAAGTAAAAGTAGTTAGCCCAGTTCGTAAACAATGTATGGCTGTTGCCTCCTGGCTGCAATCGATGCATTAGTTATAGCCATATCAATATCAATATCGCCACTTTTAGTTTCATGAGTTGCAGGTGCTCAGCGAGTCTCTTCGTGTGTAAGATCCAGCTAACTTATTGGCCATTCACTCAACCACACTTTAGTTTTTCATCAGGGCATATTACCTAACTCTTGGGATATGCAATTTACATAAAATATATATATTGCTATGAAAAACAAAAATCGTCTTAAATTGACAATTGAAAATGTGTGAAATTAAATATGCAAACACTTATTTTTAGAAAAAACCCTTTCTAAAATCCAGCAAATAGTAATAAAATTTGCTCTCTCGGATTTAAATCCGTGTAAAATCGTAACTTTATTTTAAATAAAATTATATGGATTTTTAAACCATATGCGTAAAATCTTAAAAGGCTTATTTTCAATAACAATATATGTAATAAAAAAATTAATCTATGCGTTCTGACAAAAAGAAAACCCATGATTTTTATATGTATTTCCTGAGTTACTCTTAGCAAAAGTAGTTTGATTCATTGCAGATTGCTGATTGATTGTTTCCAACAGCTGTTTCAACAGACACAGTACAATTAATTTAAAAAGTTTTAATTAGTGTATCTTCGATTCGGTTTGCTGCTGTAAATTTCCTTGCCTTTTTATGACGCTTCAATTGGCGTTGCTGTTAAAGCTGATGTTGGCTGCTGCTCATATGGTTAACGATATTGATGGATAACAAGTTTACAAGTTAGTTGGAAAGTAGGTGAGTTGGCCAGTAAACGAATGGAATGAATCAAACGAATCCAATTGAACAGTTCGCTGCTCTCTGCTAACTGCTAACAATTGTGAATGCACTGACTCATGAATAGTAATGAGGAAATCGCTTTAGACTTAAATTTACTGTGCAAATGCATTTGCCTCTGGAGAGAAATTATTGTAGAAAATAAATGCCTTGTTTGGAGTCTTCATTTACTTGAATTTATTAACAATCGAATCACAGCCATTTTATATTGTAAGTTAATAAAACTTGTTTTGTGAGCATCATTAAATATCAGATTTATTTAGAATTTTATTTTAAAGCAGCTGTAGTTATTTTTCTAATTTATTGTTATCAATTAAAGCAAAGATTTTGTGATCTTACTTTTTTTTTATTTTTTATGACTTCGCAATATTAACAAGAAAAAGAATAATTTGATTTTGTTTTCTGAGTTGCATTAAACATCAGATTTATCTAGAATCTTACTTGAAAACTGCTCTAATTATTTATCGAATTTTTGTTATTAACCATAGCAAAGATTATCATTACTATAAACATGGAAGAATAACTAATTTATCTTTTTTTCTGGCCTGCATTAAACATCAGATTTATCTAGAGTTTTACCAGAAAACTGCCCTAGCAAAGATTTAATTTTTGCTAAGACTGAATACGTGAATAAGATAATAATTCGAATAAACCTAAACTTTCAACTGAGTCACAAATTATGCCCGGTACCAATCAAAGCATTAACTTATTAAATACTATTCAATGATGATGAGTTTTCTTTTTTTAATATAGTACTCTTAAAGTAAAATTTCAATTATCCTAAATTGTAAGTTGAAATTTAATCAGTTATTTAAGCCTTTGATCTACAGCAGCAGCAATTGAGACAGTGACGGGTGACTGATCTATATATTAAGCTGTCAGACAGCAGATCCTTTAAATCTGTCGGATGCATCCGCATTGGCCAAGAGCATTGGGCCACCCTCTTTGCCATTTTTTCCAAAGTCATTAAGCGAACCGAAGCGTCGGCACTTTGAAGTTCTTTGCACAAATGAAGTTGTTTTTTGACGGAGAGCATATCATAACATCATATATAGAACATAATTTGCTCAGGCTCTAAATATAGTCGGGCAGAGATCATTAGTACACAGGATGCAGGAGCGAGACCGTTTGCAACTAGCACATTAACTCCGCTTTCTTTCAAGGGGCAAAGTCAGATACAAGTTGTAAAAATTGATGTGACAAATTGTTTTCGGCTGGCGCGCGACTTTTGACCCACATGCAGCAAACGCAACTCGGCAACTCGGCAACTTGGCGACTTGGCGACTTCCTTGCCACTTTATTTGTTTGCTTTTAATGTTTTCTTTTCTCTCTTTTTTTTTATTCTTTTACCTCAGCAATCACAACAGCAGCAGCTGCAAAACTTTTCGCAGTCATCAATGGTAAAAGCGTGATTGTGTGTGTGTGTCTGTGTGCGTGCGTGTGTGTGTGTGTGTGTGTGTGTGTGTGTGTGTGTGTGTGTGTGTGTGTGTGTGCTGATAGTGGAGTGGTCTGCAGATGACTGTGAACTATGGAAAAAAAACCAGTTGAAGTTAAAGTAAAATACTCAGGACTAGTTAACAAGCAAAAAATCCAAAACGAATGTTTTGACACAAATAATATATCCATATATAATTTTTCGAAAGCTTATCAAAAATAAAGAATGTTATTATGTTGAATGTTATTTAAATGTATTTGTTTACATATCGCAATCTATTATTTTATTTTAAATTTAATTATTCACTTAATGAATATATATATATATATATTTCTATATCTATGTATATACAAATATTTTATATAATTTTTATTCCGTCAGGAATCGTCTTCAGGGGAGATTTACGGCGTCCATTTTACTTTTTTCTAGCTCAAGTCATTAAATTGAATTAAATATAATTCTATACCTGACAAATTATTATAAATTTAACAGACTAGAAACATAACACGATCAAAATAATTGTAATTAATTTCTATAAATATTAAGAAAAAGCCACAGATATTTAGTTTTAAAAACTTTCGTTCTAATAATATCACGATAGCTTATTGCTTTGTTTTTGTTATTTAAAATTACATTTTCATAACACAACTTAAAATCTAAAACTTATCCATGTGAAAAGAGCAACAGAAATTGAAACTCATGAACTTATTTCAAGATTCAGTAAATTTATTCCAGCCTGAATCAGTTTTGCTATCATCTTATTTACCAAGTTCAAAATTAGTAAATAAAAAAGGCTCATTCTTCTTGTAACATGAGAGAGCTACCAATACAATTAAACAAGTATATTTAGTTTTATCCAGGAAGGTGAATTATTTTTCCATTGTGAAATACGACCAACTCCACCAACAACACCACCGCCAGCAACACTAGCAGCATCACTAAGACGGCAATTTTTGACTTGCGAGTCGCCGTTGAGTCTGACCCAGTTTTGGCTGATGGCAGACAAATTGTCTGCGCCCCACAAATTGTTTATGATGCTTTTGATCTTTGCCTTAAAGTGCGCAAAAGAAGTCGCAAAAACTACGAAAATCGCAATCGTCATCGCAGCCATCGCAGTTGGCAAAGGCAAACTAAGATGCAAAAAGTAGAATGTATAAAAAAAAAACATTCAATTATTCACCATTTGGTCGTAACCCTTGACTATGAGAAAGCCAAGTTAACACTTCCGCACTCTTGCCTGCAAATGAGTTTTCAACTAATTTAAACAGATTTTCTTCGCCTGCATAAATGGGATTTTTTCTTTGTGACTCTGCCACAAATCTATAAACCAAAAATGCCAACTCTCACTGAAATGGCAAAAGTCAGTTTTTGGATATTTAGTGTCAGCAGCTATGTGACTTTTATTAATGCCTCAAACATGCATAACTAGTTTGCCTCCCCACCTCCTCGTAACGATGACAGAGTTCAGTTTAATGTGCGTATGCTCGAGACGAACTCAACATTCAACATTCGCAATGCAGTGAAATGTCAAAAAATGCAACTGAAGTGACCACCGACACAGTGGTGCAGCGGTGCAGCGGTGCAGCGGTGCCGAGCAGGGCAGAGAGATAAGTGGCGGACAGCAGCAACGTTGCTCATGTCAACCAGCCAGGGGAGCCGCAGAAGTTGCAACGGCAACGGCACGAGTAATCCACACAACATAACCACAAGAAACCGAGCAGCCGCAGCTCCACACATAAAACTGTCAAAATTGTGTGCGAATGCAAAGGCATAGTGCCTGCTAAAAATAACCATGCATACAGTGGCTGTTGGAAAATTACAGCTCACAGCAATTAGAGCTGCCCGAAAGTGCTAAAAACTTTTGTGAATAATTTTGAACCATGAAAGTAATTAATTCTTAATAGTAAAACATATATTATTATTAACTTTCAATTATTTGCTTTGGATTTTATTAATTATATTTTATTTATTTTATCCCATATTTGTTAACATTTTGCGAATTGATTTGAACTATGATAATAATTAATTCTTAAAAGTAAAATATATTTTATTATTTAATTTAAATTATAAAATAAAAAAATTGTATTTCATTTGAAAATTATTAGTTTTATATATCTACTATAAATGTAAATTCCTCAAAATAATTTCTGGAAAAAAAAAGCTGAGATCTAATATTTAATGTTGCATAACACAAGGAAATCCGTAAATAAACAGTAATAACAATTTAATATCAATTTCAATACAAAAACTACATAATATAGCGCAATTAAAGCCGTTGCAGTAGCAATTGATAATATAATATAAATATTTCGCATACAAATTTTAACTTTAAAAATTAATCATATTGCTTTTAAGCGAATAATAACATTAATAATATTTGAAGTACGCCTTAATTGAAGTTATGCTTGTTTGTGGGTACATATAATGCTTGCGCACACTGTGCAAACAAACACAATACAATAGCTGCTCCTCTTGGGGATTTTTGACACCCACACGTCAACGGCAACTAGCAAACTAGCAAGTTGCACAAATCAAGTCAACAATAGAGGAATTGCATTTATGAGATTCTAGAAGCAGAACCCAAAAACCGATAGACATCTCGCATATGCAGATTTTCTCTGAGTGTGTGTGTGTGTGTGTGTGTGTGTGTGTGTGTGCCATTGACTTTGCAACTTTGTTGGGGAGACGGATGATGAGAGAGAGGCGTTGACAGTTCTGTCAGTCAGCCAGTCAGTCCGTCAGTTTGTTGTCGATGGTGGCAAACAAAGAAGTTTGTCATCATACATATTTACACTTTAGCATAAGTAACGAGACAGTCCGTGTATGTATTTTAGTGCTACTGCCACTTGTACATATTGGCATCGCCACCGGAAGTGCAACTCAAACAGCAGTCCAGTGGCATGTCTGCTGGCTGGAACACACACAAAGGCGAAAAACTTTTTCAGTTTACTGCTGCTGCTGCTGCTGCTGCTGCTGCCAGTCAAATTTTGTGGCAAGAGCAGATCATTCTCCTGTAGGCACTCGAACTGTAGCTGCTGCTGTTGCTATCACTGTTCGTCCGTCACTTTGACAGTATTTGCATTCGGCAATCATATTTTCTTATTGTCTAGAAAGTTTGCCGCTTTTATGAAAAACACCCTTATTGCATTAACAAACGGATGAGTGTTCTCTTCTTATTGAGACTAAAGACTCCAAATTTAATAATTAGTTCACTTAATGTATTTAACTAAGAATGCAAGTGGCTTAGCTTCAACAAATTTTCTTATATTTTTTTAATTTTTGTAATTAACAAAAGCAGCCAATTCGCTTTACATTTGCAGGCATGTAGAATAAAGGCAAAACATATAATTTTAATTTAACCGAATGCATATAGAATCAATATGAAAAACGAGTAAAAATAATAACAAATTAAAAATGTAAAATAATCTTTTTATTCGTATTATTTCACTCTTTTCGTTACTTAAAGATCACACCAATCACAATACTGTTTCCCTTTCTGACAGTTCCTTAAATTTAAACCATTTTAAAGACCATCGCTGCAGCAGCTTCCCCCAGCCGTCATTTAATTTTTGGCCGTTATGTTTCCATGGCACACGCTCATTTACAATATTATATATCTTCCTTTTTTTTTGTTGTATGTGTTCGTTGGCTGATTGCAGAACTAGATAAAATGGCGCAGACGCTATAATTATGGCTGGCTAGCAGCGCAAACGCTCTTTTATTTCATTTTCACTCAATGAAGCGCAATAATTGCTGCGATTAATGCAAATTCTTCTAACGCTTCAAAGGCATAAAATTTGACTGCACAAAAAGACGGCACATGACCGGAGTACGCCCATGTCTCGCCCACACGTATTTATATATATATATATATATTTATATATATATAAATATATACTGTCAACCCCTTGCGAGACTCTTGTCCCCCTTTTGTTGCATACCCTTTCAGTTAATACTGGCAATGTGTATGCAAATGAGTTTCCAATGACTTGGTCCGAAAACAAAACACCGCACAACGCCCAAAGGATGATGTCTGCTGCACTTGAACTTGACTCCTCCCCGGACACTCCGACAGCGTCCTGCCAACTTGCCATTAGCCTGTGCGTGCAAGTGTGTGTCTCTGTGTGATTGAAGAAAGCGTTGCTTGTGCTATAAAAGCATTTTGTGCATAGTATGCACTTTTACTGCGACCAGTCTGTGTGGCATGTCCCTTGTGCCTTGTCGAACTTTAAACGCTTAAGGCAATGAGATAAGAGTATGCAGCAATTTAATGCATGTGCCCCTTATAAATATTACTGGCGCTTATCGCACCTTAAGAGCCACTTTTCGTTGACACTAAAAGCCTCCAGTGGTCGATATACCTTTCAAGTCGATATTCAAGTAAGTTTCATTTGTGTTTTACGACCTAAAGCTAAACTGTTAATGTTTTTAAAATTTTAGTGAGAATAATTTAGGTATTTGGCGCTCAACTTTTCAAGCTGAGCATCAGTGCTGAAAAGCACTTTAAGTATTTCTCACAGTCTGGCAGCAGTAATATGTAGCGTTGCCATACAGTACAAACTTGTTTCATTGCCACAAGTTGGCAGGACAGCTGTTTATGTAAACAAAAAGAATATAAAACGCTTATAAAACATTTGACTTTGCCAAAATTACTAGCCAATCGTGCAAATGTCTAAGCACACATTAATAGGTAAGTTAAATAAAGGCCCAATATAAAGCAGATTTAATGACACTGATTCTCATCGTCAGGTGGCGGGACTGGTTTCATTGGCCAACATTTGGCCAAACATCTCACCCAGAAGGGTCATGAAATCACCGTTATTTCTCGGATGCCCGGCCCAAAGCGAATCACCTGGCACCAGCTGGAGAAACAGGGCATACCCAGCAGCGTAAATGGCGTTGTGAATGCCACTGGTCAGAATGTACTCGATCCGTCCAGACGCTGGACTCCGGGCTTTAAGCAGAATGTGTGGAACTCTCGCATCAATTCGGCCAAAACGCTGAGTAATGCAATTAAAGCAGCACCCCAAATCAAATCCTTTGTGAATGTATGTGGTGTGAGTCTCTATCGTCCCTCGGCCACAAAGATCTACACAGAGGCGGATCAGGGCGAAAGCTATGACTACATGTCCCGCTTATGCCTGGCCTGGGAGGAAGCCGCCAGCTCCGCAGACAGTTCGGGACAGGGCTGCAAGTGTGTAAGTTTCAAAGAAATATAGTTGAATATCAATTACCTTTAACTGACACCCTTTAGACCATAGTCCGCAGTGGAGTTGTTGTTGGACGGAATGGCGGCATGATCAAGTCCATATGGTTACCCTTTAAACTTGGTTTGGGTGGTCCCATGGGCAGTGGGGATCAGATCATGCCTTGGATACACATGTACGATCTGTGTGCGCTCATACAGCACTTGATGGAGAAATGTGAAACGGGTGCCTTCAATGCTGTCGCCCCGGAAATAGCCACCAACAAGAGTTTCTCGCAGGTAAAGATTTCAATTTTATTACTGCTCCAAATGAACTGCTAATCCTTGTACTCTATTGTCATAGGAATTTGCCAAGGCGTTAAATCGTCCCTGTCTGTTCAACGTGCCCGAATTCGTGGTGCACGCCATCTTTGGCAAGGAGCGTGCGGCGCTTTTGTTGAGCGGCGCCAGAATACAGCCTCAGCGGGCAATTTCCTCGGGCTACCAGTTCAAATACCCCACTGCCAAGTCTGCTGTGGCCGAGGTTGTTGGCAAATAAGCCGAGATGTGAACTTCAAATGCTTTACATTGGCAAAAATGATTATCTATTGTTTTTTATTTATTGTATATATTATCGAAATAAAAATTAGAGCATACACGAGTTGAACATTTGTTGAATCATACGAGAACTCTAGCTGAAAATAGTGAAACTTAATTTGCATAATTGTTGAATTTAATTTGTTTACCCATTTGTGTGGGCCATTTAGCGCTTCAGTTTATAATTATGTTATTTATATAATGTTCCATGCTTTGTGGTTAAAATAATTCGTAAATTGGGACAACCGAGTTTAAGTGAGAGTAAAAAAAAAACGAAATCAAAAGTAAACTTGTTTTTTACTAGTTCTAATTATTGTGGTAGATCCCAGTCAGTCTACAAGCATTTCTATTTTATATATTTTATTTGTACTTCACCGCATTAATTACCAATCTACTAAAGTTTTTTTTTTTATATACTAATCACAATTTACAATCAAACAACAAAAAATCCATGCAAACCTATTCAATCTGTCATCAATATTTGCCTCTAATATTCGAAAGATAATCTGCGAAAAATCATCAAATAAATAGTGTATGTCAATTAAATTAATTAGGCAAACAGAATAATAGTAATACAAAAAATATAATTTTGTAGTGAGCAAAAAACAAAATATATACTCAAGTGTGTATATATGTATATAGGTTATAACAATAGATGAAAAACACGTATAAAATGGTAAATCATTTCGAGGAGACCTCAGTAGCTCCATTGGAACCGGACTAGAAACGCACGGGGAAAATGATATCCAAATCGCAGCAATTGTTGCTCATCATTGGGCTCTGTTTGGTATGTGTAAGTGTGAGTGTATGTCTGTGTATATGCGTGTGTGTTTGTGTGTGTGTGTCGTTTTAAAGAGTAAATGGCTATAATACATGCTAAGTCGTAATTAAATATGTAATCCATATTAATTAATTAGAGTGTGGCAAGCAGCGCCGATGTGGATTGCACTGAACGACCCAAATTTGTAAATCCAACGAAATGCTGTCCCATACATGCATTTATCAGTGCCCAAGTGATGGAGAAATGTCAGCAGTATAATGTAACACCTTCAGAACAGCCACCAATGTCGGACGAACAGAGCGTGGAGGGCAGGCGTCGTCATCATCATCATCATCATCCCAGATTCCTCCTACAACATGTAAGTACAAAGCATAACCAACAGATCTTAGTTAATGATTGGATTTAATTTAAAGTGCTTGGTTTCGTGTATCTTCAATGAGACCGGTTTCTACAAGGACAACAAACTGGATGAGATGAAGCTGAATGACTACCTGGAGCTTACCATTGTGGACGATGTTGAGCTACAGACCGTGATTAAGGATGCCTTCATTTCGTGTGCGGCCAAGGCTCAAGAGTTCAAGGATAAATTCGGCGATCGTCCACGCCCCTCCCCACCACCAAGTCAATCCATGTGTCCACGCAGTCCCGCGTTCTTGAGTGGTTGCGTTTACTTTAACTTAATGCATAACTGTCCGGCCTCCATTTGGAACGATACCCAGGAGTGTAATGATAATCGCGATTTCATGAAAAATTGCAAAGCCTCAAAACGTCGTCCCTCAAGTGAAGATAAGTCAGCAGCTTAAATGAAAATATGCAAACAGCCAACTACCCCACTAATCTTAACAACATTTAAAGTGCTTAATATTTGTATACATTTATTTGTGCATATTTCAACTTAACCATTCCTAAATATGAATAAAATCTGAAAAGAATAATTACAGTCTCCAATTATTGTCATGAGAGCTAAATGATTTAGCTGTCCGATGTAGATAATTATTTGTTAACAAGAGTTTATTTATTATTTCGACCAATCGTTCCTATGGCAGCAATATGATATAATGATCCCATCCGACCAACTTCGACACATGCACGGCATACAGCAGATATTTGTCTAGTTTCAGCAAGATAGCTTTAAATTAATGGACTAATGTCAATAGAAATATATAAAAGGAAATGGCTATATCGTATCGGTTATTGATGCTGATCAAAAATACACTCTACGAGATCTTGCAAGGCTATAAAAATCATTAAATTATTAAAAATGTTTAATGTTTAATTGAATTTCTTAATACATATTTTTTGGACGAAAAAATAAATACCTTATTCGAATTTAATTAATTCTAACTATCATGTCTATATAACAAAGTATTTATTGCTAAACTCTGTGATATTTAATAATCATTAACGAAGATTAAGTTATATATTAAATCAAAATATAATTTACAGTTCAAATAAGGAAAATTATTATATTGTTTGGGAATAATGTAAAATATAAAGTAGCATATTTATAAACTCTGCAATGGAGAATTTCTCTTAACCGTTTCTTAAACTCTTGACGAACAATTGTTCAATACTTTTGAACTGATTCGCTGCACCGCATCCTCATTCTTAAATGATTTTTTGAAGGGTTCACACTTTTTTAAACTTTAGCTAACTCCATTGCGACTTGTATTAATTCTGTTCTGAACATCCTCTGTGGACCTTATCTTTGCGTTGCATGTCTGGGCGCTCAATGAAGTAGAAAATTCGATTTGCCACATTGAAATTGGTAATCGGCCGCATGTGCCACTCAGGCGAGCATGTGGACAGTTGGTGTATCGATTGTGCTTCATTCGCGTCCTAGCTGGCAAGCCACAAGGACATGGCAGCTATTGAGCGCGAGTTGGAGCAGTTCCTGGAGCAGTGCAGACGGCAGCATTTCAATGAGCAGGAAATGCGCAACATATGCCAACCACTTGTCTGGCATGTACGCTTGATGCAACTGCGTCGCTGGACACAGTGGTTCCTGCTACCCGCTTTGCTGGCCTATCTACTGTGGACCTACTGCGACACTTGTGCTTGGACAGCCAGCGCTGTGGGTCGCCTGCTGTTGGTACAGCTGTTGCCTTATTGGAACTGGACGCCCTACTACAATGCCAAGTGTCTGATTGAACGTGGGGCAGAGGAGCAGCCGTCAAAGCCAAGTCTGGGCAGGCACGAGACGCTCTGGGAGAACTGTGTGCTGTGCGAATCATTGGGTAAGCGGGTTTTAAAATTTACAAATTAAAAATTAAAATCAATTTTTAATAATAAATTTATAATACTGTACTGGTGTAAAATTAATATTTCATTATAATTATTCAAACCGCTTCAATAGAACATTATTCCATTAATACTAAAAATATAATATATATTAAAAGGTTTACTTACAAGCATTTAAACGTTTTTAATGCAATCAATAAAATAATTTATTTAAACATTTTTCTATAAATACAATCCTAATATTTTGTATGTCAACAGATTCAGAGATTTGCCAATATTTGTCTCTCACTTTTTATACCTTTCTTTATTTATTCCTTCCTAACGTTTTCTTTACCTCATTACTAAGCTACAAACTTTTTAAGTTTTTGGCCTGGTTGGGTTCCCCAATCATCGCAATAAATATTTAATCATTTTACATTTTTCTATCCCAAATTCATCTTATTTTTTTTTTTATTTTATGTGAATGTATATTTTTCTTTATCCACATCAAACAAAATATAAAAAATAAATAAAAATAAATATTGATACTAAAATTTATATTTTTGGATGCACTTCCACCACACGCACAGAGAGCATACCCACTGCCTCGAATGTCAGCTACTCCATGTTGGAGACGCAGTATTTGGAACGTGGCTTGCCTGTCATCATCACCGATTGCCATCTGCGAGTCGATTTGGATAGTCTGCTGGTGCGAATTCTGGACAAGGCGCCCGATCTGCTTGTCAGTGAACCCTGCGATGTGTCCAGCAATCTACTGTTGAGGCAACTGTTTAACTTGGATGCTGCACTGCAGAAGATTCCCACAACGCCTGCTTGGCATCTGCAGTTTCGCAACTGTGACTCCAAAGCCGTAAAAGCATCGCGTCTCTATTCGGACCGACCCTATTATTATCCAAGACATTTGGAACCCTACTACTCCAGCTGGCTGCTGATGGCGCACAATGTGGCCCGCCACCATACGGAGATCTTTGTGCGTGGCCTCATATTTGTGCAGCAGCTGAGCGGCCACTTTGAGTGGCGTCTCCAACCGAAGCAGCCCTGCGACGAGGCCAACTGTCCCAATCTCAGCCTGCGTCTAAATGAAGGCGAATGTTTGGTATACTCCACAGATCTGTGGCGCCTCAGCTATGGCCTGCAGCAGCTGCAAACAAGGCACGCTTCGATTGCCACTTTACTGGAGGTCAACTGGCAGCTGTAACGAGTCCATTAGAATAAAAGAAATAAATAATAACCAAGAATATCAAAAAAATTATATAATATCCAAAGTACAAATAATAGAGAATTGGCAACTTAAAAAGAGTTTTGAGACATATAATAGAAAAAGAATATACAGTTCAATCATATAAAATAATCCCGGTTAAGAAATTAAGTTCAAATAATATTTTTAAAAAATTCATTGAAATATATAAAAAGATTAATTTAATAAATAAATAAAATAAATTGTTACTTATAAACCGTATAAAAAATTAGAAACTACTCCAAGGAAATACAACGAGAGAACCTTTATTTATAGAGTATTGAGAAATCTAATTATGTTAAGTATATAACTCAAATTACATAAAATATGCTTTGATTAAAGTTAAAAGTAATATAAAATTAAATGTGTCACATTGGGAAATATAATAAGATTAATTTAATAGTATAAAAAATTAATTTCAGAAAATAAATGAACGAAATTAATGTATACTTATAAACCACATAAAAATACTTTAAAGTTTATTTTTCAATGAAATTTAATTAAAATTAATAAAATTCGAATATTTATGTATACTTTATCTTAGAAACTATTGTGAAATTAATAACATCCAAGATGATTGAAGATACTTAAAACTGATTTATTTTTTGGTCGAAAACGAATAGGTTCCGCTAGTCACGTAGTTGGCCAAATTGTATTTACAGATAACTTAGCGAGATTACACACATCGAATGCACATCGGATATGCATGGAACTTAAATAATACTGAATGCTTCTCTATGATCACCTTGTATTAGGCGCGCCTGCACTTGGCTTCCACGAGTTTCTGCAAAGTGGCCGTCAAACTGTTGATGGCATCGATTTTCATGCGCTCGATGCGCTCCTGTTGCACCATTGACATTTTCTGGATTTGCGTCTGTTCGCGTTGTAAACTGCGCTGCAGCTCCATCTTCTCGCGCTCCATATCCAGCTTGCGCTCAAAGTAATCCTTCCACCAGGCATCATCCGCCAGCTGTGAAAGCTGTGAGTGCTGCTCGTATAGTTTACTGGTGGGCGCCATTACCATTTCGTTGCTATCGTTTTGATCCGGCGGAGTGCTGGTCGTCTGATCCGGATCGTACTCTAGTTTGGGCTGACGCACCTCCGACAAACTGTTGCTATCCTCATCGAACTCATCGTTTGACTTGGTGTCCAGCTGCACTTGCGGCTGCAGCAGCACCTGATCCACGGGCGTTATATACGGCTGTGCCTCCAGCAGTTGCGCTGGTTGCGTCAGCAGCACTGGCGTCCCTGAATTCTGATATGAAATCGGTTTCAGCGGTGGTGGTTGATGTTGTTGTTGTTGTTGCTGTGACTGCGCCTGTGGCGTCTGTTGTTGTTGCTGTTTTTGCTTCGTCGCCGTCGCCGGCTGCAACTGCATATCGAAATCGGCCTTCTTGCCCTGCAAGTACTTGAACATCTCCTCAAAGAACTCCCAGTGCACATAGCCCGAAACATATTTTTTGTTCAGATTCTTGTTGTACGTGATGAGGATGTTGTGCCACTTCTTCTGCACCTTGGCGGCACTGTACCGAAATCCTAATCGTTGCAGCTGACGGGTGCAGTGCAGCCACAGCGCTGTCCGCTTCTGTCTGCCCTCGGTGAAGCTGCCCTCCATCGGACCCCGAATGTGGATAAGTGCACGTGTCGCCTCCGTTGTCCATGCCCGCTCGTACGGCCCACGTCCAATGCTATTGATGCCACCCGGGTCCGCCTCCTCCAGCAGGCAGTCGTCGTCGAAGTCATCCAAATCATCGTCGCTGATTTGAAAGGCTGCAGAAAGTGCAAAAGGGAAATTTACAAAAACTTACACTTGTTGCATTCTCGCAGTGTGGCAACGCTGACAACTCTCTCACTTACACACTCTCTCTCACTTTTTAGTCGAGCTCCCGCTCTATCTATCTGTCTCTCTCTCTCTCTCCCTCTCTCTGTGTGTGTGTGTGGCTTTGGCGCTCTCTCAGTTTTTGGCTTACCACCCACCACCAGGCCACCGCATCCTAGTTACCGTCCGCAGCTGCAAGGATGCTAGCGCTGCTGCTGCGGCTGCTGACGCACAATCATACGTACAAAGGTAGCTGCAGCCGCAGCCTCAAGCAGATACACACATTTTCTCATACTTCAGAATCAGAATCAAATCAATGCTAATCACACTATGATTTCAAATTACAACACACACTCACACATAAATGCACGCAGTTAAATGTTTATGAATGTATTATTATTAGCTTACGTTCATTTTCATCGACGCTGTCGTTATTATTAGTTGCAACATTCGCCTCATTAATTATAATTTGTGCCATTTTACTTCTAAGCTTTAACTAGATATATTTTTTTTTTTTGTTTTGCCAGCCTTTAAACTAGACCTGCGTGCTCTCAATAGTTTTCTATTACTAACGAGGACACTTTGCTTGATGCAGCTTCCAAGCAGACTGAGACAATTCGCGTGCGCCATCGCTCTCAGAACTCTCTCGTCTTTGTGGGCTGTCTCTCTGAGCTCAGATCTGCGGCAGCTGTGTCCTATGAGTGAGTTGTAAGACGGCTAGTCCATAGTATAGTGAAGTATCTAGAACAAAAACTTTATTCAACTTGTAATTGCTCGTGTTACGATGGAATGAGTTATTCAGCAGCTGCGCACTATTCAAAAATATTGCAAAGTATAAAAAATCTCTAGAGTTTAACATGTAAATGTGATATATTTACATATATATTAATAGGTACAAGCGCATGTTCTCAAAACCAGTGCATATATATTTTGATTTTAATTTTCCACAATATATTTATTTTGGTCCTCTGCTTTTGCCAAAGTCTTCATATAATCTGTTAATTATTTCGACTTTTGATTTATTTTACTTGCACACTTTATTGACTTTAAAGTACTTACGTTCGAAAACACTGTCAGAGAATTTTCAAAACGATTTGAATTTTTGAAAGCATTCGCCGCTTGCATCATTAGTTGTTTTAACGGCTGCCGGTCAATTTTAGCGAGTTGGCAGCACAACGTAAAGTTGAAAAGTGGCATTAATTTATTCTAATTGAATTTCATAAAGGACTAATCCTTATCATCTGGTTTGTCATCCTTATTATTTAGAAACCTACTAATTATGAGCACTCATTAATACAATATATATAGTACACCATTATAACACAACCCACTGCAGAAGGACTCGCATACTTGACTTTAAAACATAAAAGAAGTATTTAAGTTTTCTAGCCATTTGAACTGTCAGGCAACGCTGTTCTCAAACAGCTGATGTATTCGTAGCATAGCGTTGCCACTTGACCTAACGATTGCCGGCAAATATCGACATCGTGCCAGCACTAGACGCATTGAAATTGCGCGTGCTTCTTTTTTGTTGTTAAAAGTTGTGAATTTTGTTTTCAAACAGTATAAGCTATATAATATATCTGTCTGATCATATTGTAGTGTAGTTATTAAGTTATAATATTTAGAAATGCCTGCCGTCGAAAAGTGTGTAATGTGAGTAGCTCTAATAGAGTATTTAACGGTTGCTAAATGTTACTTCCACCTAACAGCTACGATTGGAAGCGACTGTGGCAAATGGTGTCTGGCATACACTATGAGACGCCCAAGGGAACAGTGCGCGAGGAGCTCCTCAACGTTTGCTCCGAGCTGCAAGCTGGCGTGCTGCAATTCAAGCCAAAAAGTGCCTCCAATGTGCAGCTGGCCGCATTGCTAAAGGAGAAGAAACAAGAGAAATTGTTGCCGTTTACGGTGCGACTGCAGGAGCTGCTCAACCTGGAGTCGGCTCAATGCTGGGAGATCTTGTGCTATTACCTGACCAAGGAGTATCGCGGCTCTGCCAGCCTCTTAACACAGCTCATCTCCAACGAGACGAACATGATGAAATTGCTAGAGGACATAAGGCACTACTATTCGCTGGAGCGCATGATTGTCCTGAAGATACTAAAAAATGTGCTCGTCTTCTACAAAGTGCCCAATCATCCATACCACAATGAGTACAGAGAGGTTGTTGACAAGCTGACGCTGCCCCGCCTTGTCGACTCCTATCTCAATCAGTTGGATAGTCTGATTAATGAGCTCCCACCACGCAAGCTGCTGGCAGGTGAAAGCTTTCACTGCACCGCAATTTTGACCAACTGGTCGGAGCGCAATGCACGCGAGACGAACGAAGTGTTGCACATCCTACTGCTACTCAGCGAGCATACGCCCATGGATCTAGGCCATATCAAGCGACTGTTTGCCACAATAAAGCAGCACTCGTTTGGACACCTGCAGAACCATCTGAACAAGGACAACCTATATCACAAGGAGCTGATCGAGAATATAACGTATTCGGAGCTCGTGTTGCTATTAAAATGCTTGGACTTTGAGCAGCCGGGCGATAATGCCAAGCTAATCGAACAGCTCATCGAAGATCTGCACGGCGAAATAACGAGCATGCATCATCGTCCCGAGCATGGCCCATTGCTGCTGACATGGATGATGCTACGGCTGCGTGGCACCAACGATGCCGACGATGCGTCCAGTCTGCTGCGCTGCCGCCAGCTGGGCAAGCGTGCCGTCGAACTCAAGTGCTTTGTGCAACTCCACGCGATTGTCACGCATGCAATGTTTGCCGATGACAGCCTGTTATCGCGCATTGTTCGCAAAACCATTTACAATCAGCTAAGCTACTTGTGCGATCTCTTCGACGGCGATGGCAGCTGTGCCCGCTACGAGGGCATCTACGAGCTGCTTTGTGAGCTGCTCTCCTGGCCACAATTGGCAAAGGATTTCTGCACGCGCGAAGGTTCGTTGTTGTTTTTATTAACCAATGCCTTTACTCAATAAAAATTCACAATTTCCAGAGAATGGCGTACGTTCACTGTACAATTCATTGCTGGAGAACTTTCCGCTGCAGTTCACCAATTTGGCCAAAATAGCTCAGGCGCTCAGCAAGGCTGGCCAAGGCAACTATGTAAACTAACAGCGTTTCTAAAAACCATTCTGAGATTAAAATGTATTCTATTTTCTGTTGAAAAGATCAAAAGCCAGTTGGAATCGCTGCCCATGCTCGCATTGCTCTATGATGAGCATGAGCACAAAGTGATGGAGCTGGACGCGAATGAATACGAATTGACCAGCGTAATGCAGCCCTTTCCGCGCATCGATTACACACTGCCCGCCGGCACCAGCTGCACCGCTGTGCAGCATACGAACGGCTTCTATATGCATTTCCGCTGCAGCGTGAACTTTTTTAATGCGCTGCATCACGAGATCACCTGTTTGCTGCGCGAGAAGGCACAGCTGCATGGTGACTTTGAATCCAATGAGCGCATAAAACGCGTCGAGGCGGGTCTCAAGTACCTGGAACTGGCTGTGCAGCGCACCAAGTCCGTGGAGGGCATCAGTGCTGAGATGGTGCATCCCACAGAGATGTGCATTGATCTGCTGAGCAAATTTAAGAGCGTGCAATGCCCACCTGTTGGACTGCTCTCCAATTGCCTGAATGTCTGCACGGCGCTGCTGTCCCTCGTGGATGAGGAGATCTTCATGCGCATCAGCAATCTGGACATATTGCCCACGACCAGCAATCAGTCGCTGCACGACTACAAGCTCTTTGCCAGCGCTGCCTACTTTGAGTCGCGATTCCTTGGCTCGGTCATCGACAATGTGGAGAAGAAGAAGGAGCGCTACGATTTTCTCTTGGCCTACTTGAGTTTCCTGCGCACCTACACAAAGCTGAAGCGCAAGCGATATCTTCAAGTGGAGATACCAGGACTGGTCTTCCTGCTGCGCGATGTCTTTCCCCATCTGCACACGTGGCACTTCAAGTCGCATCTGGACAAGAACAAGATCTACTTTGAGGTGCTCAGCCTAATCTGCGATCTCTTTGATATCATCGGCAGCAGCAGCGATGTCAAATGCGAACAGCGCCAGCTGCTGCTCAATGTGTGCGTCTATTCTCTGCTCAATCTGGACAATGGATTAATTTTATTGAGGTATATTTACATATATATATATATATATATATATATATGTAGCTGCAGCTGGACACACTTCTTAATCGACTGTTTCTCTTTTTTTCAGATTTGTTGGCGTTGGCAATGCGTATGTGCAGCACACCATGGAGCTGGAGACGAACTGGATGCAGCAGCAGCCTCATGGACTCATGATGCTCGTGCGCCTCTCCATGCGCATACTCATGCAGGTGTTGTGCCTCAAGAGTCACGTGTATGCCGCCGACACCCTCTCGCCCCTCGAGGCTCTGATCTACACGCAGCCCAAGCAGCGGGACACGTTGCGCATAATACCCACTGTGTGTAGTTATATGAGCAACATATTTGATCGCTGGTTGCCCATTGTTTCGTGTCGGCTGCTCAAGCGCATTGCGTTGGAATTCAACATGTCGCTGCTGGCCTGCTTGGACATGGAGGCGGATCAAATACGTTTAACATTCATACAGAAACTGCCCGATGAGCTGGAGAGCGATTCGATTAAGATTGCCATATTGGAGCTGGTGGAGGCGTGTATTGCCAAACAGCCGGGTGTCACGGAGGCCTTCTTCAAGGTGAACTATGCGCACGAAAAGCGCTCCTTCTTCGGCAAGGAGTGCACGCCAAGCATTGGTGACAGCATCGTGACCTACATGAAAGAGTTTCTCGATGCTCTGGAGACGGAACCGCTCACCGTACAGCAGGCTCTGCCCTGCAAAATCATGAACATCTTCCACTCGCTGTGGAAGCAAAATTTGCAAATGCTGGTCGATGAACTGCTCAAGCAGCCAAAATTCTGGACAAAGCTATGCTCATCGCTCTTCGCCAAATCCACGGCCGAGCCACAGGTGCGCGTCTACACGCAGCTCATCAACATTGTGTCCATTGAGATCTATGGCACGGGCGTGAGCCAAAAGGATGAACTGCGCCAGGTGCTGACCAAGTTCTTTGAGCACGGCACTTTCCAGCAGTGGCTGAACTATGTCTTTGATATGCCCAAAGTGCCAGCGGTGCAGAGCGCCAGCGAGGAGCTACCAGACTGGATTTGTTGCCTGCAATCGTTTAAGGATCTGATTATCATACTGCTCAAGAAGCAGCCTAAGTTTCTCAGCATACCCGATGCACAGTTTAAGCTGCTGGCCAAAAAGTGCCTTACGGTGCTTGTGGATCGTGCCAACTACTTGGAGGATATGCGTCCCTTCATCATGCTGGCGGAGCTCTACATCTTTATACTGCTGCAATTCAAGCAGGCGTACACAAGCAGCGGGGAGGAGGAGCAGGAGCTGATGGAGCAGCTGCAGCAGCTGATGACACGCATCTGCGCCTGCTACGAGGATCTGCATGTGCGCGCCAAGGAGGCGTGCCTGGCAATCATCACCAAGTGTGCGCATCTCTACTCAAATCTCCTAATCCGAGACTCTTCCATTGCGCTGCGCTTCCTCAACTCTGTGGTCAGTATTATCTGCACAGAGCTGCAAAGTATGGAGAAATCAGTGAATATAGAACCGCAGTCGCCACCGCCGGTGCAGACCACTGGCAAGCTGGCCACAACCTCGAATTCACTGATCTTGTGCCTCAATCTTCTCAAGGCAGTCGCAACGATTTTCAACAATGAGGGTCCCGGCAACTGGGATTTGCCATTTGTGTCTGTGCGCCTGTTCCAGCGTCTGCTGCACTGCGTCTCCTACACGCTACCCATGCACAGCAAACAGGTGCTCAGCGTCCAGCTGCTGGATGTGCTAATTGTGTTTGCCAAGAGCAATTGTTCCAGCGAATTTCTTCACTGCGACGTCGGCGAATATCTGTGGCTCAAACTATTGCCGCCGCGGGAGCTACTCCAATCCCGATACGAGTTTAATAAGGCCAGCAGCGATGTGTGGACCATCGAACAGTGGTGGCCCATCTACTCGCGCGGCATTGAGCTGGTCAACATTATCTATGACAAGCACAAAAAGTGCTTCCTGCCACAGGCCCTGCAATTTGTGGGCATACATGAGGTGTATCTGGTGGATTCGCTGCTGCTGGGCAAGCAATCGCTGGAGCCGGAAGCCATGCAGTTAATCAAAGCGGCCATCTCACTGATCGCCAGTTTGACGGAGCATCACAAGGAGTGGGCGGAGGATCACAGCTCCTCGCTCTTCAACATTTTGGTGAGTCAATTTCTGTACACATATTAACTAGATAGACTAATTCTCCAACTGTGCCAATCATTTTAGAATGCGGTGCAGAATCTAATGGGCCATGCCACATCCATGTTCCATCAGCAGCGCAACTTAAAGTGTCTGCTCGCCGGACGACGCTCCCAGCTGAAAATACTGTGCAACACAGAGCCAATTGCCATCGATGATGACATTATCAATGCCTGCAACGAGTGAGTTTTGGCATTCCTCATAAATACAACAAAATTTTAAATAATACTTCTTTCAGTCTCACAGACATCATCATTTACTGTGTGAAGGCGCTGCAAAAGTTTACGCCAGATCTCGTCGATTTGTTGTGCTGTGGCTACTATGAGCCTCACAAATGGCATCCCATACTGGATGCCAAGTTCAGTGCGCCCAAGCTCAATGAGAGCAGCTTGACGCTAACCTTTGGCATGGTCCTAAACATGGTTACCATTTATGTCAAGGCGCTAAATATGGTAATTGTTTGTATTGCCTAAATATTGTTTTTGAACGGGCGAAATTTATCAGGTGGTAATTGACTGCCAGGTGACAAGTCGGGTGATAATTGATGATATCAGGTTGTTCATAGGAAACCCAAATTTATAAAACAAACGTGTTTTGATACGAAGAAGATTAGTCATTTCCTTTGCAGTAGTTTTGTGTTCCACATGTTGTGGATAAAATAGTCATGGGTGGCTTTTAAGTATTACATCTTAACTCCTTCAGACACTCATCTAATAATCATAATTAAAGCTGTTAATTGGACAAATCTGTATGCGTATATTTAAAGAATTTTATTACATTTAATTTGATGCTTAGAGTTCCACACATTTAGTTTTTATTTGATTGTTTGCAAAAAAAAAAAAATAATAGATTTGTTTTGATTTTTTTGTATATTGTGAATATTCATTTTGTAATTGACAAATACTAACTTCTGGTTTACAGCAAAACCATGGATTTAATGGTGCACCGCTCAATGTTCTGCCCAACGTGGAGCTTGGGGTGGAGGTGTCGAGCAGCGATATAACCGGAAACACGAGTCGCGGCCAGCGCAGCTTTACGCAATCCATATCGACAGCCACGTGTCCGTCGAATGAGCTGCTTTCGAATATGGATGGTCAGCTGTGCCTGGTGGCGTTGGAGCATCTGCTGATGTTGGTTGCCTCGCAGAGCATTTTTATGATACGCTCGCCGGATCTGGAGCCGCGATGGAAGCAGATTGTGCGACGCGACATTAGCAGTGAGCTACTCAGCTTCCATGAGTTTGTGCGGCGCAAGGTGATTGTTGATCATCGGGATTCGCGTTGTCCGTGGGTGCGACGCAAGCATGGACTGCTCAAGTTCCAGCAAACGGATGCGACACGTCATGGGTCCGGCCAGCAGCGGAGCAGCAGCAGCACGGAGCTAGTGCGTCGCAGCTGCACCACCAACAATGAGCTGCGGGTGAATGTTGTGCGGCGACTACATCTACAGCAGCATCAGCATCAACCGAGTCCCAGTGGAGTACCCAATCCCATGGCTGCCTCTACGCCACGTGGCATGTCCACCGACGTGGCAGAAATACCATGTGCCGAGAGCAGAAAACGCTTGTATCCAGATATGCCGTCGGACAATGAGCTACAGCATTTTCCCCCAACGACAGAGACCGGCTACTGCGAGCTATCGCAGGTCCAGCTGGTCGAGGAGGATTATCTGCAGCTAATGTATGCGCTGTTTGGCGTCATATCGCAGACTGAGTGAGCTCTTTTTCGACTGTTATCTTGATTGTTAGTCGTTGTATGAATTTATTGAATAAACTTTAATTTTTAACATAAGCACGTGCGCGCAATGACGTCACTGGGGGGCTCGTCAGGTGACGAGAAAGAGAGGGAGAGAGTGAGAATGAGAGTCCAAACCACCCACGCTAAACATTATTCTCTCTCCCGCTAGCGCTCGCTCTCTCTCTCTCTCTTAGCTACGCTTAAGTTTCGCATATCCGATGGGAGGGCGAGCTGCTTAGTCACAAGTAAAACATTGCCACGCACAAAAATGTGAAAGAAGTCAAAAACTTGCTGCTGTTTGCTGCTGACGTTGTCAACGCTGCCGGCGTGCTGAAACTGATTATGAGTTTAGCATTCAGTACCTTGTGAGTAGCCAAAGAGAACGAACGCATGTGCAGAGCCGTGGAACACGCAGCCAAACACGAGACACACCATTAGCCGAAAAGCAGTTAACAGTTGTAATTCGAGAAAGTCAAACGGAAACTATTACAACTGCAATCACATACATTTTGTTGTCCAATAGTTGCGTTTATTGTGAGAATGTTTAAGGGTGTTCCAACGCTTGCGAATCTTAATCTGCGCTTGCTAAGCAGCAACGGAAAGTGTCGCCTGGTGTCGCCAGTCAGCGGCTTAGTGCGTGTGCAACGCACAAAGGCAACATCGGCAACATCTCTCGACGTGGAGGATGCGAGTGGCAAGATCGATGTGGATGTCTACAGTGAGCAGGATCTGTTGAAGCGTGCCAAATTCAGGCATACGGGCATTGAGGTCAAGCAGAAAATCGCAACAGAGGTGAGTTCATCAGCAAATCCACCCCCAAAAAATAAAATGGTACACAGCTGACTTGTGGGTGTTATTCCCTCGCCCACACACAGCAACAAGAGGCTTCATTTAATATTAGTGCATCACATAAGTATTGATTTTTACACTGCTACTTTCTCATATAATTATGCTCATGCTTTCATTCAACCGCGCAAAATAATTACTCGAAATTCTATAAATATATCAGCGGCGAAAAATGATTTTCCAAATGTGGTGTAAAGTTTACCTCACGTATATTTAAATTAGATTGTATTCCGACAGCCATGAGGTTCTTATCTACTTGTTCCATTAGATAACCATTAAATTAAATTCCGTACAAACCAAAAAAAAAAAAAAAAATTATAATAAAATAATAATAAAAGTCTTTTTCATGGACTTTGCTTTTTGTTATCTTATCAGAACTCATCTGGTTAGTCAAACCATGACTTCTGGAAAAGTTTACTGGAAAATTAATGATTACGTTGCAACTATTTTTATAAATTGCTTGACGATCTGATTTTATATTTATTTTATCTGATTTGTCATTGCTTTAATCTTTACGATGCGTGTCAATCTAATATAGGTTGAAAAGTTGACCGAGACATTGAATATGATTTTTGAATGGATTGTGATTAATTGTTGTTGATATATACATACACTTGAATATATACGAAATATACGTATGAATCAGATGTGTTAACATACAGCATACAAAAAATGCCAAAGTCACGAGAAAAATGTCACAAAAAGAAATCACAGCCAACTCAAATAAATACCATAATATATATATATATATATATATATATATATATTTACTGCTTGTCTCTAGCCTACATACAAAGATATAAACATGTGGATTATTTTTTGCTCTCTTCAACGTTAGAGACGGAAGCAATCGTCAGAGCGAAGAGAGGCTGAGCAGAGAATTATTAATAGAGATCATCCATTTAGTCAAGAAAAATACAAACATCTCTGTTCTTTTGTTTTTTCTTGTTTCCAATCCGAAAAAAGTGCTTAAAATGTATAAGTTTTAAAATACTGAATGCTGAAGTTAAATAAATTGTCAACATATTTCAATTTAAATATTTATTCGTATCTTTGACGTTTATATTATGTATATTCTTAAAATAATGATATAAATAATTTTTCAATATATTTCAAGTATATGTCAAAGATGTCAATTTATATGTTCATTTGTATCTTTGACGTTTTTAGTTGGTATATTTTAAAATAAAACAAATAATAGGATATCAAAATAAATAACTTTTAATGATAATTAAAATTCTCAGATAAGCTGAAAATGTATATATGAAATTATAGTTTGAATATCCTTAACAATACAACTAAACAAATCACATAGATACATATAAATTTCTAATAAAATTGCACTTAAATAAAGCCCTGCAAGCACTAAAGTATTCCCAAGTGAACCATCGCTGGCTTTTACCATCTGGCAATGAAACGTTTGTGCGGCGCCACGTTTGCTTCGTTGCCATGGGAGAAAATAATATTCTTAGGTACAAACAACAAAGCTACATACATACATAGAAATATGTATATACATAAGCAGCTATACGCTTTGTATGTTAAGAGTATGTTAATTATTGTGGGCCGGCAAAAAACAAGCCCCTCACACGCAGCAAATCACATGGCTGATGTTGTTATTGTTGTGGGTATTTCAGACAGTCAAGCATCAAATAAACAAATGCTACTTATGAGCAAAAACAAAAATGATACATATATATGCAACCAGATATTTGTTATAGGTATTTGTTTTCTTGTTGTTTCTGGATATTTATTTTTAAAGTTCAATTGTATTTGCGCTTCGTGCGTCAAAAAACTTTACGTATACTTTTCATTTCATTTGTGAAAGCTGTCATGCAGATTGCAAAAATACCGATTACTTTTTTAGGAAGCTGACAAAAAAAAGCTGGTGCAGTTTTAGTCGTATTGTTATTACACACTTATTGACACAGCCAATGCCGCAATAACCACAGCTGTTGTTATCTGCTGTTCACATGACACTGTTGGCCGAGCACCCCTCTAGCCCCACAATTCGTGGTACGTATACAAATAGCACTTCCAGTAAAAATTCGTCTGGGAATGTGCTTGATTTCAAATCTTCTTATCAATTGTTTGGCGAATCAATTAGCAATTTTGGTGTCCCGCTGTCGTCAAGCAATCAAGCTGAACACTGTGAATAGCATCTGCCTCGTTAGCCGGCTGATGTCATGTGGTCAGTCCACAGGTGTAATCGAATAGCTAATGCAGGGGCAGGTGTTCAATTACTCTTAATGGTTATTGATTCATGAATTCGATTAAAGAACTTATTCCGTACTGTCACTAACAGTTTAATCTCTTAGTGTATTTAATATGATAACGGAAATAGAGAGTCCCATCCCATCCAATTGTTTAAAGAGTTCAAAGTACTCCACAAGTTTATTTAATTAAGCCGCAAATTTTTTCTAAGGAATTTCAATTTTGTGGAAAAATAAAAATAATTGTTTAGTTTTTGGAGAAAAAAAACCAATTCTCACATTTCGTAATCTATAAAAAAAAAATCTCCAATCTCGTAATCAGTACGAAATAATAATTTATTATAATAATGCAATTAATTATAATAATAATATATGGAACTAGTTTTTGGTTTGATGACCTCTTTTTACAAATTGAACTGGAGCCAGCAAAAACATATTTAAAAAATATATATACAATTTTAATTATAGTAAAAATATTAATAATAATTAAAATATTGTTGTTCAAAAGAGGTATGTTTATATATACAATTCTAAAAAGTGCATTACAATATATCAAGTTAAAGCGGTAAATTCAATATAACCTATAACATATTAGCTTTTAATATAATTCTATTATTAAACTACATTTTCATTGATAATAACCTTCAGACAATTTGTGTGTCCGCATCGGTAGTTAAAATCATTGTCTGAATAAATATTTATTAGGTTGCGCAGAACAGCATTCTTTTCTTAATAATTTTAAAAGTACTTAGCCTTCAGCTTATTTTTTAATCATAGTTAGCCTGACACAATATTTGTGAGTTCAAGTGTTGTTTCAGAACGCTTGGATTTTTTTTTGCGATTTATGAGTTCACTTATTCGGATAATACAGGTAAAGATCAGTTTAGGTTTTTATGGCAGCATTTTAGGGGCATTCAATAAACATGCCATAGGTACTACAAAGTAATGTATGTATATGCATATGTGAGCATAAGTTAATACATATTTATATATATAAATATACATGTGCATTATCGTTATTCTTAAAATAATAAAATAAAGTAATTGTACGTGTGCCAGGCCCAAGAGAGTCGGCAAAATATTTAACGAGACGTGCTCAAAAAAGTAACATTTTACTTATAATTGTGTATTTATTCTAGAAAAAACTACGAACACCGCCGTTATTGAACTTGGTATTCGCCAATCGCAAATTATCCTTTTATGATCCCAGCTCCGGACCCAAGCAACGGGATGAAAATGCAAAACGGTAAGTGGAGTGGCTTATCGAACTGGATACATGCCACACACAGATACACACACATTTATTGCACAATTTCACACTAACACCAACGCACTCGCAGCAACAATTAACAATTTTTTTTGACAAAATATTTGAGATTTACATTTGTCCCCTGCAAATTGTCGCGTTTTCTTCCCAACTGCAACGTGAGACGAGTCAGCACGTGGCTTAATTAAGTAATACCAATATGTATATCTAATTAACTACTTGCAACATTTATGCATCAGTTAATTAACAATTTCGTTCCTTTTTATAGAAATTATACAACTAACCTGGCTATTTATAAATTGTCATTTTAAAAACATTGACTTGCACAATTAGCAAATTTACATGAGCGATTTGCAAAACATTTCGGATTATTATTCAAAACATATTTTCACAAAAATATTTACCTTGCACATTTGCATGCCTGATTATTGTGGGCAAATTTTGCATTTGGGATGCATGCCAAACAGAATTGGAACTGTTTTTGTTTTGCTCGAAATCAACTAGGCGAGAATGCAAGAACTTTGTCTCTAGGTCTGCCAACGCGACGGACTATGATATACCCAGCTTTTGGTTTTATATTTAGAATAATAGAGAATTGATTGAAACTCAAAGTCTGTGGTCAATTATTATTTTCTGTAGAGTTATGGAATTTAGCAGGGTTTTAACTGATTTTTGAATCATTCGAAATAAAGATCAACTTATGATCAATATGGTGTGCTGTTTGAAAAATGGATTTAATACGTGGAATGGATTGCATGCTAGAGAATTTAAATTGTTTAAGTCTTTGAGGTATATTTGACAAATTTGAGGCTATTAAGGCTGTATGAATTAAAAAAAAAAAAGATCGAAAGAGGATATAAATACAAACTAGATGGAATTTAATTTTTAAAGTAGTAAAATGATAAACCAAAAAAAAAAATCTATTCCACAAATGAAATTCTATTAGAAATCTGCGCTCTATTTCGTAATTTTTCGCTCAAATATTGAGCTCAACTAGATCTCACTTATTCAACACATATTAAACATATATTTATATCCTCCAAGTTATGTTATAAATCAGCTCTCCATTTGCCCAGCAATTGTCTGGAGGCCGCACAAAAAAAAAATTGTTATTCTGCACGCGCATTCGCGCTAATTGACAGCAATCTGAGGGCATAAAAATAAATTAACATACGTTTATTAAATGAAGATAAGATCGAAATACGCTCAATTCTTTGGCCCCTGTACACAAAACATAAAGCACCACCACCATCAGCACTAGCACATATATGGATGACCATATGCGAAGCCAACTATAAAACTGTTGCCCCATCGATGTTCCGCTCATTTCGGCATCGTCGGGACTCGGGCTACAAGTGTTTAGAGCTGTGAAAAATCTTATTGAAAATTGAACTAAAAATTTTGCAAGATGGGTGAACGCAGTCTGAGCCTGTTGCATTATGCAACGGAACAGGCGCCACTGCCACTAGATGGCTATACGCACGAGGAGGCAGCGGAATTTAAGGATAGCATACGCCAAAAGATACTCGACGACCTCAAGTCGATGAGTGGCGAGGAACTCATTCAGCTCGTCAAGCAAAATGCAGCCAAAGTAGTCGAGGATGAGCAGAAACGGCAGGAGGCGGGCAGCAGTGCCGATCGCGTCCAGGATGATGCCGATTTGATCGATGCGAATATCATTGGCGAAATGGTTGCGGGCATTTGCACCAAGCATCAAAAGGCCACTTTCATCAAAGTGATAACCAAGTATATCAGGTAAAAGTGGCCAAAGTGCAAAAGTGACTCAGTCAAAAGACAAGTTTCCCCCAGCCCTATCTGTCCTACAACCGCACCTGATAGCGACTCTAATCAGTAAAAGAATCATACCCAGTCATCAGTCAGTGACCATAGAATATATATGGTGGAAACTACAGATTTCTTATCAGTTTAAAAATGCAGCACAGGATATAGCAATAATAGAAATATTTCTGTTTGGTTTAGAAACATTAAATATTATTCATACATTTGTTGAGCATTTGCCAAATTAGTAAATTTTTCTAATTATGTTAAGGACACATAATATATTATATTAACAAATCGCAAAAGTATTTACATATTTAGTCGCCCATGCCAAGTGCTTGAAATTTTAAGAACATTATTTAGGCAACACATAAAATATTTATTTTAAGTCTGCAGTCAGTTTACTTGCAGAAATATTCTCATTTTAAGTTAGATTTCTCCACATTCGATATATATTGATACCAGTTTTTAGGTTTAACCAAATATATTTTTAAAAATATTTTCTGATGGGCATTAAATTCTTTTGTCTTCAATATTTAGAAAATTTTTTTTTAATACCTGTTGATAGGTTTAGGTAGTTTTTTGCGCATTCTATGCGCAAACTTAATGCACATCATATTATAATATTTTTCAAGAATATTTTTGAATGTGTTTTCAAATTGTTTGCAGAGTTAGTTTCTTCCACATTCAATTAACTTTGTGAATCGCTTTGTATCTAATTTTTGTACCACAATCATTGATATCCATATTGTCATCATTAGTAGATTTTATTAGATGAACTTGTGCGCTAGCGGCCCTATTATCGCTTTACTGGTATTCCACTTGCAAATGCAAATAGCTTTATATGTTTGCACGCTGGCGTTCGCATTGAAAGGGGAGTTAATTAGTTTATTTTATTGGCATGTTTTAGAAATTAGCGCCTCTTCTTCTACGCTTCTTCTTTCTCTCTTTTGTTGTCCCTCTTGCTCCCTATCTGTCTGACTGAGTGCCCATCTGTTGGCCAGCCCCCCCTCCAGTCAACGTAATAAAAATCACACATTTGGCTAATGTATAAAATGCCGATGGAGTTGAGCGTTGTTTTCATTACACCTGCAACGTTCGAGCGCTTGAGTCCTAATATAAATTGTATCACGCATACGCCACGATGATACCTGAGGAAATTGACGCACTGAAGCGCCAGAGCGAAGATGGAGAGTCCAAGCAGCGCGAGGAGAACTATAAGCGAGACAAAGAGCAAAACTGTTCGGAGACGGCCGCCATGATCGAAGAGATCATTGAGGGCATCTCGCTACAGAATCGTCGCGGCACAATTGTGCGCACTATTTCCGCGATTATCAGGTAAAATTAGACACCAATGAGCCGCCTTCGGATACAGATATATACAGATATATCGTTTTAGTTATATGTAGATCGAGTATGTTGCACATTTATGACTGGGGCGGGGTCATCATAAAAATAAACACAAAACACAGACAGCAACAAAGACACACCTCCCATATTCTAATTATGATAATGATATTCAATTTGATATTGATTTGTGTGCTTATTGCACAAAATATGGCAACAATTGATTACCAATTATGGTATATATATATAATATACTAGATATATATGTATATTATATAAATATTTTATTCCCTTAGAATTCAACGACGCAACTATTCGATAAGGCCGTGAGTAAATTGAATTGTTTTATAGCTGTGTTTAATGCTTTTTGATATATATTTCATATATATACATTTGTAATTTGTTCTATCCACCCATAACCTATACTTTTTGCTTATAGTTGATTTATATATTGTAGCTCCACACCCATTTATATGTATGTAGTGTCTTCAATTGCCTGGAATCGCAGTTAAATTAAAATTAATTGAAATCTCACAAATATTTTGATAATTGAGATTTTCTCCGAATAAAGTCTCGAATTTTAATCAATTTGACACGGTCAAATTGTGCAACTTTAAAAGCAAAAATAAAAAGCGTGCTCAACTATTTTTAGACACTCGGAGTCCATGGCAGACTTTTGGGCCAAGTCTCAACGGCTCTTAGCCAATTAGCAACTCCCCCGAATCCAGTTTTTAGTTGAATTTTTTTTGGTATTAAATATTGGTATTTTGTTTACTTCTTTGCTTTTTCCACATACGCATGCTAAATATTCGTATTCGAAATGAAACCGCAAAAATCCCCTGCCTTCGTTTGTGCCTTAAAAAATGTGTTATAAATATTTGAAATTTTGCAATCTTCTTTTATTTATTGACACACAGCCATCGGGAGCAGGAGCAGCGCAATGCTGAGGATGTACTCTTCGACATGTTTGCCAGCGAGGAGACGGGCCTCATATCCATGGGCAAATTCCTGGCCGGACTGAAGACAACGGGTATCCGACGCAATGATCCCCGCGTGCGTGAGCTCGTTGACAACCTGAAGAAGGTGCACAAGCTGAACAATTATGAGACGGGCTCCTCCGCCGAGACACAGCATCTCAATCGGGAGACATTCAAGGCGTAAGTATCAAATAGCAAATCTATGGAAATTAAAAATTGAGTTCTTTATATATGATCAAAGACACAAATACTTTATCGAATATTTGTAAAAATTAAATTGATATTAAAAATAAATATAATATAATTCTAGTGAAAAATCTAACCAACCTATCCAACTATTTTGCAGCGTTGTCTCACCGAATATTGTGCTGATTGCCAAAGCATTCCGTCAACAGTTTGTCATACCCGATTTCTCGAGCTTCGTCAAGGACATTGAGGAAATTTATCATCGCTGCAAGAGCAATACAATGGGCAAATTGGCCGATTACATTCCGCAACTGGCTCGTTACAGTCCCAACTCGTGGGGCGTCAGCCTCTGCACCGTGGATGGCCAACGCTACTCCATTGGCGACTCGGAGGTACCCTTCACACTGCAAAGTTGCAGCAAGCCTCTGACCTATGCCATTGCGCTGGAGAAGCTCGGTCCGAAGGTGGTGCATTCCTTTGTTGGCCAAGAGCCCAGTGGACGCAATTTCAATGAACTGGTGCTGGATCAGAACAGTGAGTTGAGCTCGAAATGATTCCATATATATTCTTTATGAGCAATTTTCCAATTCAATTCGTTCACAGAGAAACCGCACAATCCGATGATCAATGCCGGAGCCATTCTCACCTGTTCGTTGATGAACGCCTTGGTGAAGCCAGACGTGACCTCTGCGGAGATTTTTGATTATACCATGTCCTGGTTTAAGCGTCTCTCCGGCGGCGAGCATATTAGTTTCAATAACGCCGTGTTCCTTTCGGAACGTGAGGCAGCGGATCGCAATTATGCACTGGGCTTCTACATGCGTGAGAATAAGTGTTTCCCGAAGCGCACGAACCTCAAGGAGGTGATGGACTATTATTTCCAGTGCTGCTCCATGGAGGCTAACTGTGAGTCCATGTCTGTGATAGCCGCCAGTCTGGCCAATGGCGGAATTTGTCCCACAACCGAGGAGAAGGTCATGCGACCGGAGGTTATTCGGGATGTGCTCTCCATAATGCACTCCTGCGGCACCTACGACTATTCCGGCCAGTTTGCCTTTAAGATCGGCCTGCCCGCCAAGTCAGGTGTTAGTGGTGGCATAATGCTGGTCATCCCGAATGTGATGGGCATCTTTGCCTGGTCTCCGCCGTTGGATGATCTGGGCAATACGGTGCGTGGTCTGCAGTTCTGCGAGGAGCTGGTCAACATGTTCAATTTCCATCGGTACGACAATCTGAAGCATCTGTCCAACAAGAAGGATCCACGCAAGCATCGCTACGAGACCAAGGGCCTCTCAATAGTCAACTTGCTCTTTTCCGCGGCCAGCGGTGATGTGACCGCACTGCGTCGTCATCGTTTGTCTGGCATGGACATCACCTTGGCGGATTATGATGGTCGCACTGCCCTCCATTTGGCCGCTTCGGAAGGGCATCTGGAGTGTGTGAAGTTTCTGTTGGAACAGTGCCATGTGCCACATAATCCCAAGGATCGCTGGGGCAATCTGCCCGTCGATGAGGCCGAGAACTTTAATCACACCTGCGTTGTCGAGTACCTCAAGACATGGGCCGAGAAGGCCAAGGATGCGCCCCAGGAGTGCATCAGTGAGGCGGTGACCACCAAAACCGAAGCCGATGAGGTGAGTTCAAAATGAAGACCTTATATATAAACAACTAACATTTGATTTTGGTTCTAGGAGCTACCCGGCAACTCAATCACAGAGAGTGCCAGCATTGAGACCGTCAGTCCCATGCCCGAGGAGCTGGAGCAGAGAAGTGGCAGTCCCGTATCCTCGGAGGCGGGCAGTACAGGTAGCCAGGCCAGCGTGGACATAACCAAGCCGGGTCTCTAGACTTCACGTTCCAGTTTCTAAACAGCGGCGCATCGGCAACAAATATAACATACTTATATATGTATATATATATATATACATACCTGTAGAATCTCGCATAAATTATTTTCTTAATCATTTAGTTAATATACAGTTCTAGTTAGCTATCCAAAATACATACCATATATCATATGTACTTTTTACTATATATACAAAATATTACTTATATATTAGAACTATGCTTCTTTGGTCAAAAAGTGAAAAAGTAAAGGCGGCATTTGTACTTGTAGGATTTTAGATAAGCATTCTAAGATCTGTGCTGGAATACAGATAGTACTATTCAAAAAACCAATGACAATAAATTGTATTTAAATAACATTGTGAATCCAATAACAGAGCTATGATATATAATAATTATACATGTGTTTCTAACTGTGACCTGTGAATTTTTATGTACTTATTACACAGATGTCAATTGAAA
This sequence comes from Drosophila setosimentum, assembly GCA_035043505.1. NCBI lineage: Eukaryota > Metazoa > Arthropoda > Insecta > Diptera > Drosophilidae > Drosophila > Drosophila setosimentum. The sequence continues at coordinate 19,977,719 of JAWNMY010000003.1, forward strand.
GTGTTTTAGTTCGTTAATTTAGTTTCATTGTCTATATGCATAAACCAAATAAAACTTATTAAAACTTTAATAGCAGCATCTTTAATCAGTTGAGAAATGGAAGAGATTGTACTTCAATTTCCAATACAATACATTGGATGAGGGGGTTATATTTAATTCATTTCAGTTACTATGAGTTAAATGTATCTGTACTTACAATTAATTAATGATTAATTTTTGAATATGTATTTATCTGCTGATATTGTATTTAATTTATTTGAAATGTAAACGGGATATATATATTTATTTATTTAGCTATCGACCCCAAACCTGTTATATCTTAAAAAGACATTGCAAATAAGATTTTCTAAATGAATTTGATCATTTTTGATATCTAAGACAAATTCATATAATTTTGGTACACTTTAAATGTTTTACCTATCAACGGACCTTCATCGAGCAGGCATTTTTCATTGCTATTGTCCCACTGTTCAACGACGGCACGACTCACGAAGTTGGCCCCTCCGAAAAACCGAACGACTGTTCGGACAACAACAAACATTTTTCGATGTGGCCGGTTCGTCGTTTGCTGCCGGCATCAAATTTAGTTCGTTGGCAGCATTCGTGGCGAGCAGACGTTGCGGAACTTTGAGTTTTTCGATTGAGTTTCAGGGCTTTCTGTCGCATCGTGCGTTTGCATATTTAGCCTAAATGATTAAATAAATCAGAGCTCGGAAGTGAAACGCAACTGTCGAAGCATAAAATCATTGGAGATTTGATGCACTTATTGAAACATATTTCGTATACTTAGTAAGACATCAACATCAATTTCATTGGTCTTTCGCATTTGTGCGCACTGTAGAAAAACTTGGGGTAGGTTATAGTAAGACGAATGATTATTTGTATTGTTTGGCAACTGCAGCAGCAGCAGCATCAGCAACAACAACAACAACAAAAAAATGCCTGGACCTTTGATAGCGGTCCAAAGGACCAAAGCTCTTTGTATCTGCATGTTCGTGTGTGTGTGTGTACTCAAAAAAAAAAAATAATAATTTGCTGATAGCACTGGAAAAACAAAGTGAAAAAAAAGGATTTAATCTGTTAATTATTCTGTTCTGTTTTCATTCAGAATATACTGTCAACCAAACCAAACCGCAGACTAATTCCTGGCCTTAAAATATTAAAGTTCGTTAATACCATTTTTGAGCCAATAAATTATAGAATAATGTACAGTTATAGATTGAAATAAATGCATTTTGAAATGCGCATCCGGCAAACATTTCCAAACATCATGTTCGGCTGTATGTTTCTCTTATAATTGGTTATATTGTATTCAGATACGGATACGGAAACAGTTACGCTGCATTGCATAATGTGCAGTTTCCTATACTGAGAAATGAGGTCTACTTTGATATAAGGTTTATGCTTTGTGCGCTCATTTGGGCAACGTGAACAATTAGGGCATCAGGCAATAAGCTTCAGCTACTATATCTTCAAATTCTCGCACGCAATGAAATTTTTATCAATTGGAACAGAGAATTTGTGGGGGTTTCCTCTGAAAAGATGTGGATCTGTAGATAAATATCTTGGAGACTTTGTTGGTTTTCTAGAGAATCGGAAATTGAAATGTCCCCTGAATGAAATAGTGCTAGTAGTCAATAATAAATATCATATTATTTCCGAGAGTATTTTAAAAGGCTTCCAAATGATAAATTCTATGGCAGACAACTTATTTAATAACTCCAGCTATACCTCATCTAAAACCTGACCTAGCCAGCTAAACAGGTATTTAAGTTATAAAAAAGAAATCACAGAACACAAGACAGATTGCAATCATTGGCTTGAAACAAAGTTATTTTCCAATTATGATAAAAACACTTGGTGTACAAAGATGGAATGCTTAAATTAAAAACGCCTGAACTTAAATTATGAATTTAAATGGATTAAATAAAACAAAAATACTTATTGTGTTTGAAGGAAAATATTAAAAAATATATATGGGAAGTGTTAGCATATGACAATAAATAAATAAATAAATAAATGTATCATATTCTTGAATAGTATTTAAGCTGATTATAGTCAATATAGTGTACAATACACAAAGACTGTGTTGTATAAAAATAATAACGAAATGTATTATTATCAACAATTTGTAAGTTGGAAAAGTGTTGCCCCACAAATAGAATAATGGAATGGCTAAGTAAACAATGGAAATGTCTATTTGAAAAGGACACTCGAGGATAGCTGTGTTACTTGTCCATTGTCCAAGTAGGGCGTGAGAAATGGACACATGTCCATTATGCAAATCGAAGGCATGAATTGAAGGCAAGTTGAGTAGACTGTCAATACATTCAAGTGTCCATCAAAATGTCTCCTGGCCGAGTTCAATGATCTCGCCAATAAACAGAACATATACATATGTACTTAGGTATAATTATTCGATAAACACTTATGTGTGTGTGTGTGTGTGTGCGTGTGCGTGTGTGTGTGTGAATGGGGGAGTGCTGGGAGATAGGGGCTACAGGAAAAGCGTCTCACTCAATCTGCTGCACACAAGCGACATCGCTGTCGGAAATTGGCATTCTCCTCGATTCGAGTCGACTCGATTCGATTTGATTCTGCAGAATGCAGTCGGACGTATGATAGTCAATTTTACACGTCGACTACGTCTGCCACAGCCACAATGACAAACAAAAGAAAATAACACACACCGACACATGTGTGCCCTGCACTGACTCTTGACTCTCGACACTCGAGAAGAAAATCACACAGAATTTCAGGAAATCAACCTGAAAACTATATGGTTTTCTTATATGTACAAATAATTTATACGAAAAAAGTAATTCTTTAAATTTGACTTTTTTTTATAGAAATATACTTTCTGAATAACAGAGTGAGTAATGCTTATCGCCAAAAGTTTGGCGATATTCTAAGATATCCTAGTCTTTTAGAAATCACCCAGCAAGACTATAGATGTTTTAAAAGTTTGCTATAAATTAATCCTTTTCGACCTAATAGTACCCAAAAAAAATATTTTAATATCACAAATATATTGTTGCTACAAGCGGCTGAAATCTTTGGCCCAGGAAATATTCTTAGATTGAATAACTTCAAATCCAGTTCTTTCAATCAACATTTGCATTCGAAAGAAAAGTCAGTTAATCTCTTTAGTTAAGTATAATCATAAACTTACATTAGGAAAGAAGCCGTTTTCCCAGGTGTTACAGACTTAATCACAAAGTAATAATACCATCACTTGTTTTCGTCTGACTGCAGCTCAAGTGCAATGCACTCTGGCAAATATGTTGATGCAGCACTTTTACCTTCAGCTCACATATGACGAGCATTTCTTTTTTTTTTTATTTCTCTTTCTTTCTTTCTTTTTTGTGCACATCCGAAAATAAAACTCAATTTCCATTTGAAGCATAAAAATATTGTGCTTGGCCAGACGAGCATAAATACGACGTATACATTTAAAGAGAGACAAAGACCGGATCAGTTATCGGCGAATTCATCTGCGTGCGTAAAGCGCATTGCAACCTATTCAAAACAATCTGCCACAGATTGCAGTTGCCATTCAGAACTAATGCATATGCATAAGTGTGTGTGTATGAGGGTATGTGTGTGTGTTTGTGTGTGTGTGTCTCTGTGTACTTATTTATGTGGCAGGCACGTAATGAAAAGTGTGGCACATAACGGCGCCGCTATTCATCACCAGCAAACAGCCGTCCGACCACAGTCAGGCCGAGATTTTCGCCCCCACACAGCATCCAAGTCAGCTCCACTGTCAGTTCCACCCTGACTTCGTTAATCAGTTCCTCTCTGAGTTCCTCCGTCAGTTGCTGTCGTCCGTCGTGTTTGTCAGCAACAGTTCGCCACTTCAGACTCCGATTTTAGCTGCTACTAAATATTATGGAAAACATTTTTATGAGCTTCAAATGAAAAGCAAAAAAAAAAAAAAGAATAATTATTATGCTCTCGCACACAGACTCGAAGTTTAATGTTGCTGATGCTGTTCGCTTGAAGTTGTGCATATGATTTTGATAGCACAGACACACACCGACACCCACACACACACACCGACACCCACACCCACACCCACACACACACAGGCACTAACTCTCTTCTTTTGACAGACAGCGAGACCTAAACTATTAAAATTGATTGCTTGCACATGGATAGCAATTCGGTGAGTCCTCTGCCCCCCTTGGCCACCATGGAGAACGAAAAAACACCGCCCGGCACGCCCAATGGCATTGAAATGCCACCGCCCCCCGATGAAAAGTGAGTTAAAATTTTTTAATCCCTAAATATCTTTAAGTAGTTTAGCTTATTTTCATAATCAATTCATAATAATCCTTGCCGTGTGCTAGTCAAGAATGACTTTGCAGTTGAATATTTTAAAAATAGACTCTTAACATTTTAGAACTAATTATATTATTAATAAATGTGTATAGCCTGTGCCCTTAAAGTATATCCTATTTTATTTAATTTCTAATCTAAATGCTTATGAAATGCTTATTTAGACCTAGTCAAATTGTTGGGCTTATTATAAATTTGTTATTGCGTTTTCGCTATGCAAAAATGTCAATATAGCCAAAATCAATACTTAAAATAACCCATAAAGTTAAGGCTTGTAAAAATAAAAGATTGCATTAAGAAATAATCAATAAATGAAATAGGGGTATTGGTTTGTTTGTATTATAAATATTACAATATATAGATTGGTGAACTCAGCTATTAATGGTTTACTTATGCACTTCAGAAAATTGGCATAAATTAAAGTCTACCAGAAACATTATCTGGATTTTAGAAATAATTTCTAAAAATACGAAAACAAATCTCTTAATATTACAAAGGAACTTTCCCAACTTTTGAGAAATAGAATAGAAAAAAATATATAAATGTAAAAATACTACAAATACTTATTTTTAGAAAAAATACTTTAGAAATTGAAGAAATTGTAATAAAGTTTGCTGTCTCTTCTGAAATGTAAGTGTTTAGCAGATGTCTGCTTTGGATAATTTGTAAGCTATATTAAATGTTAATATATGTAAAACCTTAAAATACTATAATCAAAGTAAGAAGAAAGCTAATGTAAGAAAGTAATGTAAAGCCATTATTTGAAATTCAGGTCGATTTTTTTTTTAAGTGTATGTTAAACTAATCTCCCACAATATATCTATTCATCCAGCTGCGGGGTAAATGCCACGACATGTGTATTTACAATGTTTTGCGCATTTGTCTTTGGAGATACACAAGTATTTGTTGCTAATGCTGATGAAGCTGCCACATGCTTCTCTGCTGTTGCTCTGTTTCAGTCTCACTTTGCCCCATCATCTAATCAAGGCAATTTCAACAAATTCCCAGCACATTTGTGCATAAAAAAAGAAATATTTAAATAAATTGTGTCACACGCCGAATTCTAAAACACATGAGAGAATGAGAGAGAGAGAGAGAGAGAGGAATATTGCGTGATTGAGAGAGAAAGAGAGAGAGAGAGAGAGGGAGAGCTGAAGCAATTTGCGTTTGTCTAGCCAGCAATTGGCATACCAAGCTATTCCGTTCACAATTCCAGAGAGTTTAACTGGGTAGCTGAGTAAGAACTGTGCCTTGACCTCGCCAGCGAGGAGGAGCTGTCATCAAAAAATAGTCGCTCGTTAAAACTTTACTATTACGCATTAATCGTTGCTAATGGCCCAAGTGTAACATTTACATTTCAATAGCTAGCCCCAAATGTTACGTATACGCCGCGTAATTAATGCACAGCATTTTCAGCCACGCCCTACTTGGTCCGTACTCCTTTCGTTTGTTGGCCAATTTCCTAATCCGTGTACCCAACGGGTCGTAAATTCTATTTTAATATGGTTGTGTCCGCAAATCACACACACAATGTGGCCACACACAAACACACACACACACAAGACACGCACACACATTCAACAGTTGATCGCGTGCGTGACATCCTTATTCCTTATTTGTATCCTTTTTTTGTTGCCCCAACACACTCTCATCTAATTACCCACATATTTTGTGGCTTTAACTTTGAAACACATTTTCGATTTGAAGTGTAATTTCTGGGCGCGCTCTTAGCCGAAAAAAAAACACAACAACAACAAGAAGGACAACTATGTGTGCCGAGAATCCCTTTCATTTTCAAGGAGTTGCCGTCTCGTGATTCTCTCGCCTCTGTGGGTAATGACCACCCATTATCAGGGAGTGTTTTTGTTTCTATTTGTCGACTGTTTGTAAGTCTGTCTATCTCTCTCTTTCTCTCTTCTCTCTATCTCTTCCAGTATACTCTCAGTCATTACCGACCTACTTGCATTGTCCTCGTTACGTTTACCATTTACAAACTTCGTTTATTATTCATGCGTTTGATTACAAGTTTGCAGCTGTTGTTCTGATTGATGTTCCTGTGCACAATTATTAACCGAAGCATTTACTCATTTATTTATCTATGTATAGAAAAGGGAATTGCTATTAATAAAGGATGAAGTTATCATAGTCATCAGCATATACTTCTTTGCCTTTGTTTTGTTAACAATTTTATAAATCATATTTGATATCAGTGCTCTTAAGTTATTATCAAGTTGACGCATTAAAACAATTTACAATATTTGCATAATTCCCACAATATTTTAACAAATTTATCTAAAGAGTCAAAATATGCTCACGTGGTTTTCATCAAGGTCATTAGCGCTGTTTAAATGCACTTCACGTTTAATATTATTATCTGGTATATGTGATAAAAGCACTGTAAAAAAAAGTTTACCAAGTTTGGAGCCACCATCGCTTCATAGAAATGCTTTAGAATTGATTATTTAAACTATCTTTTAAGTGAAACATATACTTAAGTTTTCCCAGTTTCTAGAATTCTTTACCTACATTTTATTATTTTTATTTTATTTATAAACAAAGTTCGACAGATCATTTCGTTAGCCGTTTTCCGGAAATTTTTTAAAATTACGAAAGCTTGTCGCTGGTTTGTGTCTTCGCTCGATCGCTCAAGTAAAGACACTGAAAATGCTCGTCTCGAGCTTAACAGTGCCATTTTGAGCACAACACAATTTTAACATTACCGACTTTTTTCGTTGATTTTCATATGCTGAATTAATTGTTAATTTAAATAAATAGAAAACATGTTTGAAAATGTTTTTTCTTATAAACTTTTATGTATATATTGTACTTAATGACTGTCAGATAATTGTCATTTAAAAATACCGTAAAAGCTCAGGCAAATGTAGCCATTTCTCCCTGGACGGTTGATCCCAACAGAAATTCCCGCAGCATTTTTCAGTTGATGTCTGTTGTTCATTCGTTGTGGATCGTTTACGGTTGCCGGTCGCTATTTAAATATCGTGTGGAGAAGCAAATAATAACAAATGTGTGTGTGTTGATTTAAGTGTTGTGTGTTGCGCTATAAAACAAAAGGCAACCAAATATAAACAACAACCTTGCGCTATTCTATAGAAAGTGTTTTTGTCGGCTTATAATAGATACCTGAACACATACCCAAACATATCAATCAGATGTTCGTTACACGATTTTAGCCATTGTTTATCAATTAAGAAATCGAAAGTTTCTGCTTGTCTAAATAGAAGAAAATGGAAGCTACGAAGAATCGCATTTACATACGCAATTCAATCACATAAATTAAGTTCTCATTGATAGATAACAATCTATTGCAAATACACATTTGTTATTTGGGAATCTTTTGCATCTCTTGTTGCTCACTGCTTTTATAGAAGTCAGCTTTTTTTGTGTTTGACAAATTAACGCGCTGATTAGCAAGACGGTTCTCCTACTGTCTGATTTATATATACTATACAAATATATTGTAACGTATCTCAACGGATTTCTCTAATTTCTATTATGCATTCATTTAAAATTGTATTCTCTAGAGAACCAAACCCCGAAATTGTTTGTAAATACTTTTGTGGGAAAATCCGAAAGCTCTTTTCGCACATAAACTAAACGCTCGATATTTACAGAAAATTCGCTCAGTGACGTATCCGTTGCGTATACGCCGTACTCGAAAGTATTCAAAGTAAAAACATTAACAAGAACAAAACGATACAAATTTAAATAATCAACATAAATTCGCCTAAATGCGTGATCGTCATTTGGGCAAAATGCCGCGTGGAGGAACAACAACAGCGTAAGTCCAACACACGACGGTTGTATATTAAATAATCCTCTATGTTTAATCAACTAATTAATCAAAATTAATATAGCTATATATGTATATCTAGAAGGTTTATGTGCGCTTTAAGGTTTACTGTTAATTGTGGCACATTTTCACACATTGTGCGTCGTCCAAATTAGATGCTAACTTATATCATGCTTTTGCATGGTGGAAGTATGTATTAATAAAAACTGTATTATTATTTTAGCTTGACTTCTAGCTCAACTCTCACTCAAATGTATGCAGTCGCACAGCATCAGAAAACACATGCTCAACTACTATATACATATGTATGAAAGTTCATTTAAATTGATAATTTATGCTCGACTTTAGGGTAGGTACAACGCCTGAGTACAAATGTCGCCTGAGATACATTCAGCAAAAAATCGGATTGAGTTTTAGAAAAACGCCATGGGGCCAAGGGTGACTTAACTTATTATTCAGAAAGTATACTTCTGAAACTGATGGTTTTGTTTTCCAAAACTTTGGCATTTATTTTCTTAACTCCAGAGTAAATTTGTTTATGCATATTTTTTTGCATGTGTACATTAACAGAGAAGTCTAGTATTATTAATAAATATATTTTTGACAAAAAAAAAAGCTATTCCTATTTTAATATACTTTTACATTTACTTAGAAAGAGTTTCCAAAGACAAGAAAAAATTTTGAATTTTCAGGGCGGTTTCTCAAATGGCGCATTAATTTTTCTGAGTGTGGGATACATTGAGCCAGCCAGGCCTGTCTCTTAATTCCATAAAAAAAACACGAATAAAAAGAGAGAAAAATATTTATAAATATGTAGAAATAAATACAATAATTCAATGAATAAATTGCAGGCCAACTGGCTGAAAATACACTGTGGCTGCGTGTCGAGTTGAAGTACTGCGAATTTGATTGTATCTTTAAGATACAATTACACAGACAAACACAAACACACACACCGACATGCAGGCGAAACATAAGACTGCCTCTTTAAACAAAACGGGGCACTGAAAATATTTCAATTGAAACTCCCCGAGACATCGTCAGTAAACAATTGTCGCCCATTGTTAAGCAAAACTAACTCGCACAGATACCCTGTGTGTTTGTGTGTGTGTGTGTGTGTGTGTAGCTAAGCTTCGTTGAGCGCACTTCATCATAATTAACCCGCAGGATATACACTGTTTTTCTTCATTCTCTTTGAGGTTGAGTTATTGTCGTTATGCATGCGTTGAGTTGTGGTTACAATTTAGTTGCATGCAACAGACACTTATACTTGTATACTTGTCAAAGTTTTTAATTGTGGTACTTGTATAATTTGTAACATCCCACATTACAAGCTAGTGACTTAATTGAATTGTGCCCAAGTTTCCTGCATGTCAATCGCCTACTTAATAAAACTGGTACTGTCAGATACAATGTATCTGCTTAGATGCAGCCGACTCGATTGATGCGCACACCTCGATTCTTGGCTAAGATGAGTCGCGCCCCAGTTTTGTCCATAATTAGCCCGTTTTCATTAGCTGCGAGATACATACATGCCTAAAGACTACTTATAACTGGGCTCTAATTATGGCATTACTGTTTGCAACTACACATCACGATAACTTTGTACCTCTTGTGTCCATCACATGATCTTATCGTATGCTAAGAGATAAAATACCTAGATTATGACTGATAAACACCATGTCAGAAATACAGCGTTAACTCGCAAATTGAAACTTGCTGAAATGACAATTGACCAAAGGGTATTATGGATTTATGCAAATCTATGTAACAATCAGAAGCAAGCAACTTCGATCCCCTAAGGTATATATTCTTGATCAGTATCAACAACCGAGTCGATCTAGCCATGGCTGTCTGTCTGTAGCTAGAAATAAGTTCTCGAATACCACGCACAGATCAACTTCATTTCATTTTATCGAAACCTTTACCCGTATTGCAAATAAGGATACAGAACCTGTGTCTTAATTGGATTAATGTTTATAACAACTGGGTTCGGTATATCCCCTAGTCGATCTCTCGACTCGAGCATTATTACTTGTTAATTTTAAATTTTATGTTCATTTTATATAAATTCTTATTGGATTTATATATCAAATATTTTATAAAATTAAATTATATGTATATTTATCTATGAATAGAAAAAATTATTTAATTTTTTATTTGTATTTATATATTTGTAATTTTTTTTTTTTTTAATATCAGTTGAATATTAATTTCTTTCTGCATCTTTTACTGAAGAAGTGACAAAAATATATTTAGTTATATATGTATTTATGGGTAACTAATTGCTATTGAAAACTTGAAGCTGCTTTCGCCGCTTCTATGAAAATGTTGATGTTGCTGCTGGGAAAGAACTACCAGCTTTGGATTGTCGTTTCGCTTCATTAGCCAAGCCAAGTCTGCACTTATGTCTGCATCTGTTGCATTAATTGTTGTTGTTGCTGTTGTTGTTGTGGGCGCAGTGTCAACAGCCTTAAAATGTTGTTGCTGACCCATTAGCAGCAAGTGGCATTAAATCAACAAATAGCAATTTATATATATATATAAATATATGTATATACGGCTATAGTTGCAACAGCTATTGCGAGGTTCAGGTTCAGGTTTAGTCGGTAAAACATGCCACATGTCGCTGCCTCTATGTAAAACGAGTTGAGACAAGCCGAAGCCGCAGCCCAATGTGCAGCAAAAGCAAAAGCTGACAGCGAAATTTTCCCATGGCGCAGCAGCCAGTTAAAAAGTGAAAGAGTTACACAGATGCAGATGCACAGATACAAATGCAAAGATGCACAGATGCACAGATGCATTGATACACAGCTGCATGCAGCTTGCCCACATCACTTCCCCCCCTCCCCCCTCCACATTTCCGCTGCACCTCCCTTTATTTGTGATCGCAATGCGTTTTGGTTGCACTTGGGCCAAAGCTGGCAAGTGAAATGTGTGTTAAAAGCAAATGGCTACTTCAGCTAGATGCCCCACCACTGCCCAGGCAACCCGCTGCGGTCTGTGCAATGTGTTGAAAGCTAAATGCCTCAGCTTGCAGTAACAACAGCTCACACATATATATATATATATATATATGTATAAATATATATACATATATATAATATATATATATACATTAAATTGTTTGTTTTGTTGCAACTTGCAACACTCCACGTTCATTGACATCGCGGCCTGCGGTCTGCCTCGGCGTCTGCCCGCGCTTAATGAAATTGTCAGGCAAGCAACTGCAACAGCAACAATAACATCTCAGTGGAGCATAGTCGGTCGATCGGTCAGAGATTCACACACACACACATTGGACGCACACCCATTCGGAATGCCCGAACGCATGTTAATTAAAGTGCTTATTACAAAATGGTGCAAGTGATACAATACAGTCTCCAATCTTAGTCTGCCCTGACACTCAATGCCGAGAAAGTGCGTGCTTAATTATGGTGTTTATATATTATTGTCTTTATACCCTGTACACACTTCTGATGTTTGAAGGTATTGACATGATGTCCTACAAATTTGTAACAGGCAGAAGGATGTTTATATAAATATGTATAAAAATATGAAATACAACATTTTTTTTTATCAATATCAGCTGTCGTAATAATAATTCTAAATTAGCAAAACAAATATATTGAGATACCATGTTGCATCACTAAGACAATAACAGATCAAAAGTTGTGAAAAGATAAACTACTTTTATTTTAATTTTAAATAATTCGTTCGAATTCAAGCAAATAGTAATAGAAGCTTTCGTAGCAGCTCCGAAAGAGAGTAAAACAATTATAAGACTACTATAGCTGTAGATGTGCACAAGATGTGCAGTTCCGTTTCGCTTTTATTGCTTCTGCTATTGCTGCAACAATAGAGAGCACTATAAAAATGTTTTTACTCCTGCTATTGCTATTGCTATTGACAGAGCAGAGCAGAGCGAAAGAGCATTCATTTCATTTTTTTTTTTTTTTGCAATTGGTCTGTGAAAGCTCGTAGTAATTTTTATATTGCTCTTGCTGCTACAAACAAAATATATCTAAGTGTATTAATACAGTTGGGCAACTACGACTGCGTACAGGGTAAATGCCAGTCGTGCACTTTCGACTTTCGACTCGATTGTTACATGGTGTTTTTATTACTAGTTGCTGGTGCTTTCATTATCAGCTAAGTAAGCATTTTCTTAGCTGTGCGCACTACTAATTTAAATAATAATTTTGTTTTGGCTTTCGTTTCGAATTGTTTTCTGTCATTTGAAGTGCATCGAAATCCGTTCAAAAGTGCGGCACTTGGAAATGATTAAGCGGCTCGCTGGCCGACAGCAACGCGCCTAATTACCACAGCAACAGCGAGAGGTTGCCCCACTACACACTCTCCAAACCACCATAACACCATAACACCAACCCATCATTATACAGCCACTGCTTTGGGTGTTTCGGTTTGTCTGTGTTTACTTTTGACAGCTGCTCTTTGAGTTCAGTTTCCATTGTGACTGCAGTGCACCATTGTGAGAACCGACACAGACACTGGACGGCAACCACAGCTGCTCACAAGTGGCTATGATGATGCATGTTTCTTTCGGCACTGAGATCATCGCTATATACCATCAAATGTTATTTGGCATTTGTCATTTGTCATTTGTTATATGAGCAGTTCACGCAATGTATGATGAAAATAATATGATATGGAGGCATATTTAATTGGCATCGAGTTGCAAATGTTCTATATTTTTATTGAGAGCAGCATTGATGTATATGAAAAATGTACAGAATTTTGAACTCTCTTGATCCCTACACACTTAGTCAGTTGTAATCAGTCATTCAATCATTACAGATATTACAAATATTACGAACTTGTAGTTTAGCCTGAATCTAAAAACTATTCAGGTTTTTTAGACATCAATGGAAACAAAGGAATCGACGTTATATTTTATAAGAGTTTAAAATCTCGTCTAATTCTATAAAAACAATCTATCATTTCAATTTAATGTATGTATTTTCTTAATACAGATTAGCCTACTTTTAATACTGGTAGAAGAAGTTGGCTTCTGAACATAATCTTCTCTTAACTGACAATTTTCAAACATTCAAAGAGAACTCATTAATAATCAGATTTTCATCATCTGTATTAATACCTCTCTCTTTAAAATTCTATATTCAGAATTATAGATACTATAATTATATATATAAGTATATATTATAAATGCCACGAAATAGCGAATTCTGTGATACCAATCTTTCATAACTTAATACAGTTTTATAAAAGTTCACAGAGTGCTAATCATATTAATATATATGTATATAAGAAATTAAAGCATTCGAATTGATTTCATAGGTTTTCTTTAATCATTTTTAAATGCTTAATGGACTCTAACGTAGAAGTAAAAATTTGAATACTTAGAAAGCACCAAACATGTTAAATTAAAGTAAATATATGTCATGCTTTATCAGTTTTTCCTTAGCTGTCAAACTATGCAGAAAACAAACAACAAAAATTTATTTAATTTTTTTCTATTTGAATAGTTTTTAATGGGCTATCTACTAGTGAACATATTAAAAACCAAAGAAACACTAAAGGAAACTGCAAAGAGGTTAAGTAATCCCTTGAAAAATCATAGCTTCAGAATGCGGTGCGGCTTCAATGAGTTTGAAAAAAATATATATAAATGTAAGCAGCCTCAATGGACTGTGTGGTATAAATAGAGATATAAAGACGGAGATATAGTTTGGGTCTGGTAATTACATTTGGCCGGGGTAAATTAGATAATTGCGGGCTTTCTTAATCTCGCCGAGTGATTCCAATTTGTGACGCTGTAAATATTTGCTTTATAAATCAATTAAGCCGATTAGCAGCGCATTCAACCCACAATTAGTTCAAGAGAAATTTACCTAATTATGACAGACAGATAGAGAGACAGAAAGACAGAAAGACAGTTAGACAGACGGACAGAGTTACGACTCAAAAAGTCAGTATGATAAATTGCTAGACTCAAACTGCAATTATGTAATAAAGACTAACATTTAATTGAATTAGATTTGTGAAAAATGTAGTTTAAGTTGAAATATTTGTTAAATTAGCATTAACTTGAATAAAATACAAGCCTTAAGATGGATGTGATTGATGCAAGTTTTATCCATAAACTGAATCGTGTGCTGTTTTGCAATAATAAATCAAAGTAATCAAATATAAAATTTATTATAAATGTTATTTACTTTTTAACTTAATAATTTCTAATTACAGACGCTATGAGGAGGATCCGGATAATGCCTGGAACTGTTGTTCCTGGTGTGAATACTTGCTGATTGTCATACTGTCGACCATACTCTTGGTGGGTGTCCTAATACTCACTCTATTCTGGGTAATGTTCTACCGTGGTGGCTTTGCCTGGTCGGAGCGACCCCTGCAACAGTTCAATTTGCATCCCATCTTGATGGTTGCCGGCTTCGTAACGCTCTCTGGATTTTGTAAGAGCCATATTAGTTTTGATAGTTCCATACATAACATAATAATCTCGATTGCAGCTATCTTAATTTATCGGCTCTGCCGTTGCGTGAAACACATCTATGTGAAACTGATTCACATGTTCTTTCATGCCGTTGCGATACCCTGCATCGCCCTCGGCTTCCTCTCCGTCTTTGACTCCCACAATGCATTGCAAAAGATAAATTTCTACAGTCTGCACTCGTGGCTGGGTTTCGTGACAATGGGCATGTTTGTGCTGCAATTTGTAATTGGCTTCTTCAGGTGAGCTCTTTTTATGATCATGATTACACAATGACGTGCTAATACTGTTCTTCATTAGCTTTCTGGTTATGCTCTGCTGTGAAAATAAGACATATAGCTGTCGCTCAGCAATGGTGCCCATTCACGCCAGCATGGGTTTAGCCAATTTCTGGCTGGCTATTGCTACATCCGTCACCGGTATTATTGAGAAGGAACGCGAAACTGCCAAGGATCCCAGCTTGAGGTAAGCTTAGGGAACAATTGTTTTAGCTAGTTGAAAGTTGTAAATAATTTAAATCAATCTAATAAAAAGCAGCACGAAAAAGATCAAACATGACTATAAACAAAATTGTATATTTACAAGTGAAAACTAATTTGCATTTTTATCAATTGTCTTAAAAGTAAATGGAACAACGTGCAGCAACACTTTTTTAACATATCTTAATATACATATTAAGCAATATAGAAACAGTAACTGTAACTGTAACTTTTTGTAATACTTACAGTGAGGAAAATCGACTAATTGAGCATTATATAACGAGCGCTATGGGACTGACCCTGATCGTGATTGGCATTATCGTTACCTTTGCGGTAAGGAGGACCAATGCGCCCGCATCCGCCAAAGTCTACGTCACCGAACGCATTTAGATGACAGCCATGTCCAAGACCATGTCCATGCCCATGCCAGCGCCCGTGGCTCAGCCAGTGTTTTAATCCAAGGCTTATGTTTTCTACATCACTCGGTGCATCTATACTATATAGTATATAGTATATAAAATGTAGCTGTGCAATCTATAAATTGGATACATCAAATCTCTGTTGTCTGTAGATAAACACGCTTTAGCATTCTCTTCATAAATACATATATATATACACTACATACTATACAGTTATGCCAAATCAAAATCTCTTTGTCAACTAAATCAAAATTAGATCTTTTCACTATCAAACTTTTCCGCTAAGTAGATTTTTAGGGTTAGGTATCTCATTCTAACATTCTAACAGACTCACAGAAATTTTTGTATTCCACCAAGCAGACAGGATCACAAGGTGGATATAGACAGACCTAAATATATAGAATAGCAACTATAGGACCGCCCAGACACGCAGACCAAGTGTATGAAACAACAAAGTGAATCAAAATGAAATTTATAACGAACACAATATACAGCTGAATTCTTAGCCAGTTTTTTTGGTACTTTTCTAGACATTTTTACCCAAAAATAAATAAAATGAACAATTCATTATCCTACTTATACAAAACTAATGCATAACCTTTGAACAAAACTATACTTACGTAGATATTGTCGCATTTGATGTTTCTTTTTGTAATTGTGCAAATAATTGTATTTCATAAAAAAAAAGCTAAGCAATATAAGTTGTAAGCCAATTTTACAAGTACATCTATAATAAATGATTTTTTTTATTTATTACATATACAAGCTAATGCGTAAATTTTCCAAATGAAACTGCAAAATTGTTGAAACATAGACAAAGACTCGCTGCTAACTACATGCGTACCCTTTGATGCGTGGTAATCGCAATACTCGTTTTCTTATGGTCAGAACATTCTGGTTGTCCCGTCCTTTTATTAAAATTGTGCCATTGCTCGAGCTGATGGAGTAGACACTCACATTCTGAGGCTGCAGATTGCTGGCTGGCATCTCGAAATTTCGTACACGCGGCTTCGCCTTTGGGTTCGCCTGAATGTTTTCTATATTTAACTTAAATGGTGAGACAAAATTTCGTATCCAGGGCTTGGGCAGCAGCAGCTCCCGATTCAGGTGCACTGTAGACACTGTCTTATTGCTCATATAAGACAAATCGGGTTCAAATGCTGGAACTTCCCCCTGCAACATGGAATGTGCTTTAGTGTGATGGATATTTATGTATATATACATCAAGTAATGCTCTCTTACCATACAAACATGCAGTTTCTGTGCCTTGGTATTGTCGGCAATTAAAAGTCCGCATTTGCATTCGACATATCCGTGTAGTCGATAGATGGGTCCGATCTTCTTAATGCTAAAGCAGCGCTTAACGTGCGCAGTTATATTTTTCTTAAACTTATCCGTAGTACTGCCGCAGCTGGGGCATATGGCCGCATTCTTAATTTCACCAACTGTATACCAATATGTTTTCCTATCTTGCAACGCGCTGGATTTCGCTTTTGTAACCTACGAAGTGTTAAATGTTTATTTGAACTTGACTTGTAATTTGTGATGGTAATAAAATCTTACCGTCACTTCCTCTTTGTTTGACATTATAGGGCATGTAGATTTCGATCGGTACGCACTGGGTATGTTTGAATATTTACTTTATGTACATTGATTTCAATCAATTAATCAAGCTTCATTTTGATAATTCCAACAAGTCCTTTATTGCAGTGGCAAAGGCTAGTCACATTGTTGAAGTTCGCTGCAATTCACCCGCAATGCAAGATGCACAATTTAGAAATAGTAAGTTTGCATAGGAGTGCTTAGGCGGCACTCCATCTATGAATTAACTCACCCTTAGATAGCTATTTGTTATTTTTTTTTGCATAAATATAAATTGTTTATATTCAATATGGCTTTATTTTATCGATGCCATAGTCAATGCTGATTAATTTTCCATTGTGAACCAATTTGATAAATGTGCCATTTTGCAACACTACACTTATCGGTCGACTATCGGTCGGCCACCACAAGTTGCTTCAGCAAAGAAACATAAAATTGCTAATTATTTAAAAGAAACAATTCTAAAAGAATTATATTCAGCGAAAGTGTTTAAGGACTAGACGTTTCATCTCTGACGTTAAGAGAATCAATCATAATTCAATCCGCCTATTTTTGTGATTTTTATAAATGAGATTCTATATGCATATCTATTAAGTAGTTAAGCATGGGTAAGACAACAAAATACAAATAAAGAAAATTGTAAATGTACTGATACTCTGTTCCAACTAGATGTACCAGTGCCTGATGCTTGCGCGCTGTGCCTGGAGGAGAATGCCCTCACCCTGAATGACTATTTGGACATCTACTCGACGGAGGGCGCACAACTGAATGTGGTGCAGATAATCAACAAGCATTTTCCCATGCAGCTGGACGTTAGCAGGGGGGGTGCGCGAAAGATATGTTCACACTGCTGGGGCATTGTGTCTGCATTCAATGCGCTGCACGAGTTCGTCAGCGCCGCACAGAGTTCGTTGCAGGACGCGAAGGTGCTGCCCATGGAGGATGATCCCTTGACGCAGGGCAACTTCAGCGAGGCGCCCAAACAGAATCAGGAGCAAGTCGAACAGAACGGTCGCAATTTCTTCTATCCCGAGGTTAAGATTGAGGAGCATGAGCTGGAACAGCTGCCAAAAATTGAGGTGCTCGAAAGCACGACCAGACTGCAAACAGTGGATCTTGATGCGTCTCCGGTGAGACGACTGCGCAAGCGCGTCAAGGCCGAAGCTGAAGCACCAAATGTGGAGCCGTGTGATGATAGCAATCAGGATTCGGCCATACCAGCTGAGGCGCCGAAGAAGCGTCGCGGGCGACCACGTAAAATAGACTTAATCCTCAAGGACTCGCCAAATGTTACGCAAGCTGAACCAACTGTTGACTTAGATGCAGATCTAAAAGCAGAACCACTTGCCGATTTAAGCGACGATGATCAAGATCAGGATTTCTCGAGCCAACTCGATGATGCTGTCCCGCGCAGCGAGGACAGCAGCGATGAGGAGAGTTCAGAGAGCGATGACGATTCCGACTTTACGGCGGACAAGCCCAGCGAAAGTGAGTTCGCTGTCATACCGAAGCGGACGACAGTGCGGCCCAAGAAATACAAGAAGCGTACGAAGCCGGCCGAGCCGAAAGTCCGGAAATCTCGTGAGCAGCAGGAACAGCGCAAGAAGCAACAGGAGGAGTTCGATGGCATCATTGCCAAGTTCTTTAACGATGTATTGCCGTGCTCCATTTGCAATCTGTTGGTCCATAATTTTACGGAAATGCAACGGCATCATCGCCTCACACATCAGGTAGATCCGGGCTATGTGATTTGCTGCGGCCGGAAGTTCACGCAGCGCAAGGTGCTGGCGGAGCACGTGCTGGTGCATTGGAATCCGGATCACTTTAAGTGCACAACCTGCGAGAAATCATTCCAAAACTCACGTCATCTGGAGTCGCATCAGCAGATACACATGGCCAAGCTCTCCTTCCAGTGTGAAATATGCTCAAAGGTCTTCACCAGCAAAACGGCCATCGAATACCATAAGCTGAACAAACATGTGCCCAAATCCGAATTCAAATTCACATGCACAGAGTGCAACAAAAAGTATGAAAAATCCCCGCTTCCATCGAATGTAAAAATATTAATATATTCGCTTACAGATTCTTGACCGAACGCAAGCTGAAGAATCATATGAACTCAATGCACGATCCGGAACGGATAATCATATGCGACAAGTGCGGCAAACAGATGCGCACCAAAATCATTTTGAAAAAGCATCAGGAGCTCATGCATTCGGACACGCCACGACCTGAGCCAGAGCTGAAACAGTGCCAGATCTGCGGTGCCTGGCTGAAGGGAATGACCGGTCTGAAGCAGCACATGAAGAGCATTCATGTGGAAAGCGCTGGCGAGCATCGTTGTCATGTGTGCAGCAAGGTTTCACCAAATGCCCGCGCTCTGCGTCGCCATATTTATCACAAGTAATACATAGACATTTTCTCATATCCATGATATCCATTGTAAAACCCTTTTCTGTTCCTTTTCATAGTCACGAATGCGAGCGCAAGTTCAAGTGTACCATGTGCCATAAGGCATTTAAGCGACCCCAAGAATTAAAGGTAATAATCCAACTGAACATTATCATATTAAAATCAACCCAAAACTAATAAAACAATCCCCCACTCGATTCGACAGGAGCACACATCCACGCACACTGGCGAGGTTTTATACACGTGTCCAAACTGTCCAATGACGTTCTTCTGCAGCGCCAACATGTACAAGCATCGGCAGCGTTTGCACAGGGCACAGTACGAGGCGGACAAGAATCAGCCAAAGCCACCCAATATTCTGCAGCAGGCGGTGGGTGCCACAGCCGCCATGAAGATGCAACGCATTCAGCACACGACTGTGACCAGCATAGAATCGGACTTGAAGCATTTTTAGACCATAGAACTCATATGTATTAAGCCCTTTAGTTTACTTATTTTTTTAATCTATAGTCAGAGTTTAACTTAGCATTTTGTAAAGTGTAATGTAATGAAAGAAATTAAAGAAATGTCGATGTCGACGCAATTTGATACATGTTGACCGATTTCCATTTTATATTTAGAGTATCCCATTTTTTGGAGCAACTGCGCTGACAAGTGAAAACAAACAAGGTTGGAATGTCTTTCTTTCTTTATAATTATTTACAAGGATGGCTTAACGGCACCTTATATAACGCATTGACATTTACATATTTGTATAATGCATAAATTTAAAATATATTTGTTTTTAAGATACTGCATGTGTCTCATTTTTATAATAATTTTGGGGTTTTTCTCTTCTTTTTGTTTTTCTTATTTCGTTAAACATTTAGATGTGTTGTAGCTGTAGCAAACATTGAAAATACATTAAACTTTACTTTACATACAAATATTATTGTTCTTTCCTCATTAATTTAGTGCATTAAGTTCTCCTTTAAATTCAACGAAAAAATGTCGAACAAGTTGGGTACAAGTATATATAGATAATGTATGTGTGTATATATTTATTTATATTGTGGCTTCTTCAGCATTTCAAAGTAGACCTTTATCTTTCTCTGATTACTTTAATATAATAGTTTAAAACATTTCTCAGCATTATCATAGCGTTGCATTATTTTCCTTATGCGAAACATTCACGTTAATAAACTCTCGATACTTGGGCAACATTTATAAATAGAATACTTTTGTTTTAGGTTTTTGTATTTTCAAAGGATTTTTCATTTCATCGGTGTTTTAAGTGGGACTTTTTGTGATATATATCAAACTATTTGCGACACTTAAGTTATACATTTAATTTTTGTTGCTTAATAGTTGGTTTAGTTTGTTAGTCACAGTTACCGGAGAAATAAAAGCACAGGCACATAAAACCAGACAGGATTTAACACATTATCAATTATTATTTATTGTATTAATAAAAAATCAAATTAAAGTTTCGGTTCATTTAGTGACAATGTATATATAAATTTAAGCTACGTGTTAAAACTTTTCTATATCATTCATTCTACTAAATATGTATTTATCGTAAAGAATAAAGCACAATTATTGTTTCTAAACAAGGAGTGAACAAAAATAGAGAACAACAAAATACTGTTTACAACTGAAGCAGAACAAAAAAATTGTAAATAAAAATAAAATAAAAAATGTAATCAGTTTTATATATATTTCGCATAAGCTGAATTTTGTTTTTTTTTTTTTTAATTTTGTTTTGCTTCTTACGCGCTGAAGGAGGAGGGAGTTTCTTAACATTTTTGCAGAAAGTAAGTTGAACTTGGAAACGGAATTCTGTGAACGCGTAACATAAATAACAACAATAATTATATAACAATGACTAAAATTATTTATAGTAAACTATTAATCGTTTCCGTGTTATTATTTGCGTGGCAACTGTTTCTTCTTTTTGTTTTTGTTGTTGAATTTAATTCTAACTATATGCTTTACTAGTTATCAGCAGGATAGATTTGTGGTTGGGTTTTTGTTTTTTGCTTATTTTTCAGTTTGGCCAGCGCCCCATTTTAGGGGTGCTGAGCCGAATACAATTTGCATATTGAATTTGTTGCTTTTTTTTTGTTTTTTGGATTATTTATATTTAATTTTTTATTTTGTGGGTGTGTGTGGTGGTGTTTGCGTGTATGTGCGATGCAGAGGCATGAGATAAGCTCCTTAAAGCTTTGTTTGCTCAACCATATCGATGTTCACTTTGTAAAACACATAGGGAAAGTATTCCGATTGACCAAAGCCCAAGCCGGGTATGTCCACATTCTAAGTAAATAGGGAATTATGTACAATTATATTTGAAAAAACATGTTTATCAATGGTATTTAGCTTACATCAGCAGCACTGCTGACATGTCCGCCAGCGGATGCACCATCCAAATGGCCATACAACTGGTTGAGCACATCGCGCAAACGCTTCACGCTCTTCTTGTTGGGCTCAATCAATATGGCCTGGAAGTTAACGGGCAGGCCGTATCTGCAATAATCGTGGAGATTAATCATTGATAAAAACGCATTGGTATGATGAGGCCGCACCTCAGCACGGATTCCACAAACACGCGCAACGCTTTCACATGAATCAAGGCGCAAAAGGCCTCGCTGAAGTTCACCTTCAGCCAGCGCACCAGTGGGCCCTGTTGGAGAAGTTAATATATATTCAAATTATACAGGAAATTATATAAAATAAAATTATAGTCGTAGTACATACAAACTGCTTCTTCTTGTCGGTCATCAGCTTGGTCATCTCGTTCTTGCCCGCCGCCAGCTCCTCCTCGTTGTAGACAAAGTCGCGCACAATGAATTTGCGCTCGCGAGCATGCAGCTTGAACTCCTCAGTGACCTTCTTGAAGAGCGTCACATTGAAGAGACAATAATCGGAATCCTCTTTGATAAGCTGCGATGAGCGTGGCACAATCATATCGGTGATTTTCTCATAATTGGCTAACCAATCGTTGGCACTGACTCTATAAGAGTGTACATGAATGACATAAGCTAATGGTCTCTTTGGCCCTCCACAACTACCTCTCTCTCTCTCTCTCTGTCTGCTTTACTTACTTTGGCACAATGACCAGCACCGTGGTCAAGTACTCCGAGTCGAGTATGAAGTGCTCCTTCTTGACCAAATCCGCTAGGTTGCGTGTCAGCAGACTGCCACTGTTTGTGTTGGAGTTAGAGTTAGAGTGAGTGTAATGCGTGAGTCGAGTCGCTTTAATTTGAATTAAATTCAACGATTACGTTGCTTACGTTTTCTTCTTCTCCAAATTCTGCAGATTGCCCTTCAGGTTGTTGTACGCCTGCGATTTCGTCTTCAAATCGCCATCAATTTGACCGATTTGTTTGGAAATGATATCGGCAATATTGCGCAG
This sequence comes from Drosophila setosimentum, assembly GCA_035043505.1. Classification (NCBI taxonomy): domain Eukaryota; kingdom Metazoa; phylum Arthropoda; class Insecta; order Diptera; family Drosophilidae; genus Drosophila; species Drosophila setosimentum. The sequence goes on from JAWNMY010000003.1 coordinate 20,000,664, forward strand.
CGATTGCTTGATCGGATACTTGGCCATATCCCATTGGAAACGGGTCAAATACTGAGGCAGATCGGCTGTTTATCGAATACAAAGAATATGTCGATTAGTTTACTCTCGAACACTGAAAAACTCTTTCATTTTTATGTATTAGACTGGCAAAACTAGTCCGTTATCAAATTTAGAAAATATAAATTATAAGATTTACTCTAATTTATCTAAAACTTTAAAAGATTAATCAATTCGTTTTTTCTTTTTAGTACAGAACGAAACGAGTTAGTTTATAAATGAATAAAAGAAAAACAACAAAGTTATGTGAGTAGTAAATATTGCTTTTAAGTATCAGATAAAATATAGATAAATATACAAACATGTACACAATAGACACACATACGCACATACACACTCCAATACGCACATACAAGCAAACACAGACAAAAGCAGCAAAATTTAAATTTCACATTTTGCTATAAATTTACACACATGACTCAACAAATAAATATATATCTACTATAAAATGTACAACAAGATTTTACGAAATGCAATTATTGTTCTCAAAATTATTTACTTAAATGTAAATAATAAAATTATCAGCAATTCAGTGAATAGACAATAGTAGATAAATTTCCTAAAAGAATCTCACAAATCCTTTCAGCATTTTACTGCAGTGATATCTTTTATTAGTTATCATATGATTAATAAAGTTATTGTTTGTTATCTGCTTACTTAAACATACTTTTGCAATACTTTAGAATATTAAAAGTAGTCATAAAAATATAGAATAAATGAATATTTCGTTTAGAATATTTTTTCAGGTGTTAAACCAAAAGTAATTTAAATTCCAATTGCGATTCTAATACGAAAAGTAAAGATTCCGATACAGTTTTCGGTTATTTACCGGTTATACACGATATATAAAGCTTATGTAGGCCTCATTATTCTAAATGTTTTGTTTTTGACTAGTCTACTACTGCTAATTGTCACTGAATTGCTTTCAAATGCTATAGATAATAATAAATAATATACAGTAAGCAATGAGATACAAAACACAATTGGATGCACAACGAATTCTATAAAGCAAAAAAAGGTGCAAAATACTCTTTTTGGGGGAATAACAAAAAGTGTTTTTGTGTTACAACAACAATTGGTATATTGGTATATTATTTAAATATAATTATAAGGGAATAACGAGTACCTTTCGTCAAACACTTTTGAACGGCACAAAATGTTAGCTGATTTGTATGGCTTAGTGTATTTTGTATATAGTAAGTTAATTGAATAAGCTTAAGTTTAGACACGTAATGGCAAATTATACAAAGTAAATATACTAATACAATATATAATATAAATTAAAATAGTCTCGAGAATTTTGTCATTTTCATTTTGCAAATAAACACACTTTGTGTATGTGTGTGTGTTTTTGTGTGTGTATTATTTAGCTTAATATATCGGCGTTAATCGTGGCTATGATAATTGCGCAGCAGAACAACATTTTTGGTGAGCAGTACACTGAAAAAACAACATATTCGCTTTTACACTGTTACAAATATTTTGGTGTGTTTTAGAAATCGAGAAAAGAAATCAATAAAAAAGGGAGCATTTTCATTTATAAATGCCCATGAACTAAAAAGAAAACTGCAAAAATATATATATATATTTATAAGTATATATAAAGGAGAAGAAATACAGTTTAGAAGAGAGAGAGAGAAAGAGAGATAGAGAAGTGGACACAAAAAGACTTTGGACTTTGTTGTTATTGGTGGCTCGGTGTTCAACTGTAGTCGGGTGTATAACACATATATATACCGTATAACAGTTATAACCAATCCAAACGCTTCAATCACAAAAAAGCAAAAACAATATTCAGATTTTGCTGGGGGTGGGGGTTTTTGGTGAGGTTCAGAAATATATAGCGGTGTTGGAAAATACATAATTAAATAGTGGGTAAATAGTGGGTACATCAAGTAATAGTGATTCCTGCAAAAACGATAAGGCTTAAGTAAGGAAAATGAGAAGGAAAATCAACGGAAAAGCGGAAAGAAAACGAAAAGGATAAAGAAAAAAAGGAACGTCCAAGGGGCATTATACCAATATGTATATATATATATATATATATTGTGTATAGATAGCCAGGCATGCTAACCTGGACTCAGCGGAAATTCGGGCGGCTCGGGAAGATCCGTGTCTGGACTGGAACGCCCCTGGCTACTACTGCCACAACAACTACTCACTGGAGACGATCTATGAGTTGGTGTTAAATTAAATCCATTGTTTATATTTAATTGACTCGGTGTAGAACGTTTGCTATAAATTTGATCGGCAAGAGAATTGAAGAAAGAGCGATAACTAGAGCGCGGTGTGGGCGATGTCTGATGCCAAAATGTCATTGGTTTTGGATTTGTAAGTGTTTCTGTTTGTGTCTGTGATTGTATCTGTATTTGTGATTGTGCGCTGCTTTGTGTAGTTTAGTGTAATTTATGTGTGGTGTTTAGTGTTCAATTTGGGTGCATTTGGTGTTTTTATTTTTAATTTTTTTTTTCGATGAATGGAATGTGAGTTGATGGCGTGAATGAATTAAAAAAAAGAAAATACATTATTATTGCACTTTGAATGGTTCATCCTTTTAATTAATGAAATCAAACATTTATGCATGAGAGGGAGAGTAGGAAAGAGAGAGAGAGAGAGCAAAGCAGGTGCATATATGTCATATCGTTTTTTTTTACAGTGTATTCAGTGTGGGTGTGTGTATGTGTGTGTGTGTGTGTGTGTACCGTGTATGACTGCAAACTTTTGGAGTGATTGGATGACTGGCATTTGGCAAGAGTTTTCGGGTGGTGCTGTTTTTTTTTTTTTTTGTTTTTTTTTTGGCAACTGTTCTACAGAGATAGGTGAATGCGATGATAAAAGATACCTGCACTTCTTAGAGTTACGCTTCGGCTTATTGAACCACCAGTCAAACGTTTCAGATAGTGAGGAGGCGCTTTGCGGACTCTTTGGATCGTCCAGCTCCACATCCTCATCCGTATCGCAATAGGATTTGTCTGTGGGCGACAGCAGCGGCGGCGATTGTTGCTGCTGCTGCTGCTGTTGCTGCAACTGCAACTGTTGCAGATGCTGCTTGGGCGATTGTTGTTGCTGCTGCTGTTGGTGTGGCAATTGACTGATGTGACTGCTGCTGCTACGAAAGCTCAGCTTGTTATTGTTTATGCTGCATGTGTTGTTATTCAGCTTTTTGCTATTAGAGCGCGACATGCTGTGCGAGGAGCTAGCTGTGCTTGCTGTTGGTGCCGACGTTGAGAAATAAGCCGACGAGCAAATGGTCGATGAAGATGCTCCATCTGTTCTTATGCCTGCTGCTGCTGCTGTTTCAGCTGTGGTAGGTGTTGTTGCTGCTGCTGCTGCACTTGCAGTTGCAGCTGTTGCAGCTGTGCCCATGCTGCTGCCCGTGGCAATGGCTGTCACCGTATTGATGGCACAACGCGTCGCATTTAGCATGGAGGAAGCTGTCTGGGAATAGCATTCATCGGCCATTAGTGTGCTGGTTGTGGCACTGGCGCTGGGCGGCGACAGGACACTGCAACTGCTGCTCAGCGCATAGCATTCGTCGCATCCACAGATCGCCGGCGGTATCACAAAATCAAAATCACGCTCAGACTCATCGTGCGTTGAGGATAAATTTGTTAAGCTGCCGCCGCTCAAATGGCAAACTTTGCAACTGGCTCGAGCTGGCGTGGCATATATTGAGGCACAGGCACAGGCGGATGCGGAGGCGGAGGTGGCATGCATATTGTAGGAGGTGTTGCAACTGGTAGTTAATGTTGTTGCTGTTGGTTTCGTTGAGTTGTGGCATTTACCCTTGATATCCGCGGGCAGCTGATGGTGATGTTGGGTCTGATAATGTAAAGGATTGTTTTGGTGGTGCGTGTGCTGGTGTTTACGCTGGTGGCGCAGGCTCAGATGCTTCAGGCGATTGTGATGTCGACACGGTATGATTTCATCAGGCGGGCCAGGACCTGTTGTTGCCAGCCACAAAGTGGGGCATAAGGATGCGTCCAATTGTTGTCGATCGATTTGTTAATTAACACAGTTGGTTTTTGAGTGCGATTTTTGAATTTCGATTTGGAATTCGGTTTCAGATTCAGTTTCAGGTTTCAGGTTTAAAAAAAAGCATACATGGAGAAGAAATCATTTTTGTTCATGAACTTAAAACTATATCATATATTTTGGGGCTATGCCAAACGTTCAACCCTAGATATATAAAAAATAAATAAATAGAGGAAGAAAGAAACACTTTCGCGACTCCATCAGATTTATGACCCAAAGGCCAAAAATTAAACAAAAATTATAATAAGTAATAAATTAAGAGATGAACTGAAATTTTCAATAACAAAAATAATTAATATGATATATACATATACATATACATATACATACACATATACATATACATATACATATACATATACATATACATATACATATATGCATATACATACACATATACATATACATATACATATACATATACATATCCATATACATATTCATACACATATACATATACACATATGCATATACATATACATATACATGTACATATACATATACGTATACATATACATATACATATACATATACATATACATATAATATATATATTCAAACTCATGAGTGGATATAATTTTGTTTGTTTCTTTTTGATTGATAGATTTATGTAATTTGTAAATCAATATAATCAAAATATACAGATGTATATAATTTCGTGAACAACAGTGGAAAGAATGTTGCAAGAAAAACTGTTTCTTCAATTTTTCTCATTGATGATTATGGTCCAGAAATGTTGCATATAGAATCATTTCATAAAACATACAAATCAAATCAATTTTTTTTTGTACAGTGTAAAAGCGTTATATTATTGTTTTTAACGAATTTTTCTTAACACGAATCAGCTACGGCAAATGGATGCTTAACAAAGCGAGGTAAACATGTGAATGGAAAAACACACAGAGCACAACAAAAACAGAGACAGACACATACACACACACATACACACACACATGTAAAAATACAGAGTGAGCATGAGATCAGGTGCGAAAAGTATTAGTAATAAGTAATGTACAGTTATTAATATTGTAATTATTATTAATAGAGATGTGTGCTTTGTATACGAGCAGAGAGCACAGAAAACTATGTATGCGATGTTTATTTGGGATGTCAAAAGAAAGGCTCAAACAACAGCACAGCAAACACACACACACAAACAAATCACACACACACGTGCATATACATATAAACATACATTTTTTTTTTTTTTTGTTAACGCACGCATTTAACTAATTATAAAAAATAAAAAAAAACGGAAAAAAAAATTGAAAATGTTGAAAACATAAGCTCAAAATAAATAAAAGAAAATACGCGCTTTTCATAACCCGAGTAGAACATATTTCGGAATATATGTAAATACTATATGCATCATGATATTCTTGATTAAAATATTTATAATTTTATTACTTTATAGGATTGCAAGTTAAAGCATTTGTTAGAGTACTATTTTTATTAGTGATTTAAGAACTGACGGGCTTTCACAACAGAATTTTAAAAATAAAAAAAAATCATATTTAATAGTACAAATTAACAAGAATAATGTACAACAATATTTAAGTAGAATTCATGTAAAATATACAAAGTGTTTGGCACTCGGAGAGAGAGTTGAGCGATTTTTAGAATATATCAGTTTTGGCGATCTGTATTTAAGAGCCTGCTTCAAGTTGTGTGAGTGTGAGTGTTTGAGTGTGTGTTAATGTGAGTTGGCTTTTGTCTTGCTGTTAACTATATAGCTATATGTATGTTTGTGTGTGTATTGGGGCATGTAGTGCATGTGGATAGATAGAATAGTTATTAGAGAGGATGTACAACAAACGCAACATAAAATATAAACAACGCTAATTCTCTTCACTTTTCTTTTTTTCTTACAGTTCTGAACTTTAGTTCCATTGTTGTTATATATATACTATATTACTGATGTAAAACATTTATCAATTTTATTTTCATATCATTTCTTTTATTTGGTCGTGATTGATGATTTGTGCGCATGAGTTTCAACATAACAGTAATAATTTAAATCATAAATAACAGAAAAATAATAATATAGGAAAACCCAAAAACGAGTCAAGAAAACTTATAAAAATAATTTAAAAAAACTATAAAAATATATCAATATAATAATTAAAGAAAAAACCTACAAGTTTTCAGCTGAAAATCTTAATCATAAAAATAGTTTTTTTATTGGAGTGTTAGTCAAACTGAAGGAGTTGTCAGGAGACATAATACTTATGTATGTATGTGTATATATATATAAATATTACATCCAACCATAAACATTCCACATTTCAGAAGCAATTTGCTCTCGTATCTTTTGGTTCTAGCAATTCTTGCTGATACTCAAGTCTCACAGGAAGTAGAAGAATATGAAGGGGACTGTAGGTATTATTTAATATATGTAGTGTGTATATATGTATATTTAATGTGTACATTTATTATCTGAAAAGGGTTTTATTCGTAGTTTAATGTGATTGTGGTTCTGGTTGTTGTTTTTTGTTCGTAATAGTTTGTGGAAAACAATAGAGATGAGACACTATACGAGTAAATTTGTTTAAAAATGTCTTATTCAGAGCATTCCGTTTTTCAAAAAATGTATAGATATAAACTGCACGCTACTATCAGCTAAGAAATAACTAATCACGCTAACTGTTAGTTTTGCAATTGTACTAAACTAAACTAAACTAAGCTAGGCTAAAAACTCAATTTTAATTATAATAATAATAACTGTGCTTCTTAGCTGGTACTTACTGTTGTTGGCCTGCAGATTCTCGAGCAACTTGTCGCGCTGATCTTCTAGCACCTCCCCCAAATACATGGCCACCTTGCGCGTTATCTGCTCCACATATGTGTCCAGTTTGCCCAGATCATCGGACAGGCCAACCAACTGATCCAAGGTGCCCACCTAAAACCACACAATTATACACAAGTTAATTAAATGTAGAAGCCAATGTGATTATATCTTTTGTATTCACCTTCAGATCGGGTATATGGAACTTGTAGTTACTGCATAGACTATGTTGCTTGCTGGTGAGGTTGTTCATCGTATCGAAGGTTTGTTGGCACGTCTTGTCGCCAGGCGCCGAGATAATCCAATATTCGGACATCATTTTGATAGCTGCAGCAAAATTACAAATTAGCATACAATTTATTTAATTCCGCCTATTGAAACAGTTTATATTAATTTAAATCATATTTGTAATGCTTACAAGAACATATAAAATTCTGCGTAATATGACAGCTTATATATATACTTAAAATGTTTACAAATATATTTAAAATTCAAAATTTCATATTTGAAAGTGTTTTTAGACTGCTGAGTATACTTCCGCGTTAATTTAATTGATTGCTTTAAAATTTTTTCATTATAAAATATTTAGATAGAAACGATTTTAAGTTTTTCCATATTTGTATACTTGGAAAACACATAAAAATTTTCATCCAATACGTTTGTCAGCTTAAAATTAAAAATCGACCCTCAATATGCATTTCATTTGCACACGAAGCACACTGTATATGTGTGTGTGTGCTTTTTATTTTGGGGAGGGGCGCCCGGCTGACAACAAAGCGCAGACAATTGGCGCCAGGCAGACTTGTATCCTGTCTAGATCCGCAATGTGTGCGCAATGTGTACGCATTATATATAATATTTATATAATATATATTTGAACTTACAATCCTAACAGTGCTTGCGTTTCAACAGTATTGCCAGCAGCCTCTCAATTTGTATGAGGTGAAGCCTTTTTGGCATTGTTTTATTTTATTTATCAGTTGGCAGCAATAAATTAACTTCAACTGCGACTCCGACTCTGACTGACTTTGAAAATTAAACGTTAACGTTAACGTTAAACGTGCGTACTTGCCGAAGACTTGACACAAAATGAGCACTGTTGGAACTGCTTGGCGCCGACACTGCTGCTAGCCATATGGCTGCGTTTTTTTTGTTGTACTGTTGCCGTCGCTGTTGCTGCTGCCGACGCCGTTGCTGTTGGCGTTGAAAAGGCGCAGTCAGAAAAATGAAGCAAGAGGAATCGATGACGAAGCAGCCGTCACGCAAGCCGCCTGTTCAATTTGGTAAGTGTCGCCTCCATTGCTCTTCTATGTTTGCTGTTGTTGCTCTTATTGTTGGCTCGCTGTAAGGTCAGCAGCGTATGAGTAATCATCAAGAGATACAAATCTAACTTTGGTCAATTTCATTTCAGTAGTGGCAATCATTACATAACGTCATGTTGGACTTCAAAGGACTCTAACAAAAAAATTCACTGTGCTGACTTTCGATTTAATTTGGAATAATTCTAGTTCCACTTAAAATAATTTAAAATTAATAATAATGTAAATAAAATAAATTCAATATTCGATCAGCAGTTAAGAACTCGAATTTTAAGCTCGAGGACAACACTCATTTGTGGCTATAATTTTCCATCCTTTTTTACATATATAAAAAATAATAAACAAACAAAATGACAACCGATTCCATTGCTGACCATCCCCAATAATGTTATCAGGCAACCCCACCATTATTCCCCCACCACCATTTAACTATCCTTACTCAGTAACAACTCCAACCAACTTTCCAAGGCAGTGCATTGTCCTCAACCAGGAAACAAAACTTATGAGCCTGGCAACCGTAGGAGGAAATTCAACAGCAAAATGTGACTATTTTTAGCAGGAAATCTATATTTCTTTTGTACAAATCACTAGGCGGCAAAAGAGGGCAGCAGGGCGGTGGGGGGAGAGGCAGTTATGCTTCCCTGCATATGTTTTAAGTGTATTTGTATATGTGCTTGGGAATGTGTGCCAGTGTTTCCATATTTCCTGAGGGAGAACCTGAGCATACCATTCACACCGCAACAAAATTTGAAATACAAAAGCAAAAGACAATATGCTTTACTTGGATTTTAATTAACTATTTCATATAAAATGTTATCGTAATTTTATAAGAACATATTTAGTTTAATAACATAAGTACTTCCCAAAATGGAAAATCTAATTTGAAAATTAGTCAAGAAGGCCACATTGTTTGTTAAATAAACTCCAACTGTAAACAGACGTAAATGATGTTGACATACTAAAAAAGAAAAAGAGCAGCAATAACATCAAGCGAGCATGTCGCCAGTCAGACTGGCCAACGGCTGGCGCAAGTGTATGTGTGTGCATGTATGTGGGTAGTGTAACTGTTCTAGGGATTCTACACAGAATATTGCAATGTTCGCCCATGTGATGACGAAAAGCAAAATAAAGAACAAAATAACTGTGATGATGTTAATGGCACACACAAATGTACATTGTAACTGTTGTTTGCGGGTGGGCGCTCCAAATTAATTAGTAATAATGTGTGGTGCCATTAAAATAAAATAACGGCATTTTCAATGTCGCCTTTCGCTGAGCCTTTAAAGTCGTGTAAGCCCAGCAGCTGTTTTCATGTCGCTTTGTTGCTGACAATCGTTTTTTGTGTTTTTTTGGCTAGGCAAATATGTACGAATGTCTAAAAGCATATTTGACTTTCCGTTTATATCTGGTCAACGAAGTCAAGGTCCTTGCGGCACGCAATATCACTATTTAATGTGTAGTCCTTGTGGCAAGAGGTCAATAAAACATAGACGCATCTATATGTATGTGTGTATGTATACGAGTACTAGGAAGAGCTCATAATTTTAATTAATATGAACATGCAAAATGATTTTTCAAAATTAACAGCTTGATAGTTTGTTTACGCAGTGTTAGAGAATAACAGGCAGCAAAAGAAAGAGAGAGAGAGAGAGAGAGAGAACGTGGAGAGCGGCCGACGACTATTCACCACGACCCCAGACACACACACACACACAGCCACAAGCGTGTTGAAATCAAAACGCACAGTCAGCTGTTCGTGTGACAGTCACATGACAGCTTTTCGATCGATATTTTCTTTTTCTCACGGGTTTTTACAACTTAAAAACAATCTAACTAGCTAATTGCCAACATATTTTCCATTTTACAACGCAGACGATTGCTTGTCATTTAATTATATATGCATTCACTAGTCGCATATGCAACAAAATTTGCATTGCGCCCCCAAAACGGCGGTGAAAATGCGGCCGAGGCAACAGTTTTTCAGGGTCACTTCCATTTTGCACTTATACACAACGATTTATGCATTTTAAAATGCATCAATTTGACTTTTAGTCACTTGCATAGCTGTTATTTTCACGTCACTGTACAGTTGAGCAGTTGATAACAGGTCAGCAGACCTGTCGCAAGCAACAAAAAAAACGACTCGGTTTTTTTTTTTGCAACGTTGAAGTTGCTTTGTTGGCGCAATCACTTACATTTAAGCGGCACTACTACACGTCAGGTGGCAGATAGAAAGACACTGTTTTTGATTTTGTGCTTTGAAAATGTATTAGAAAATCAAGCAACACAACCGCACCACCCACAACGCACGTACGAACGGAGCACAAGTCTCTGGTAGAAACTCAACACAAAAATGACAATTCACAAATTCGACATGAGATTCACGTGATAAGTGACGATATACGATAAATAATGTATCGTTTCATGCACGGGGTGTGCAGACACTGTGCCAAACAGCTGTTAACGGGCCAATCCGGCAGTCGTGTGTACACACTGCTCGGTCTCTATGTAGGCGCCTCCGCAACGTGCCTCATTATTAAAGTTTAGTTTAGTTAATCCTATTTTTTGGCACACACAGCGTCGCAATACCATACCAAATTTTGTAAGTGACTGCTAGTGATTTTTAATTAGTGTGCACAATTAAAGCATACAAGTTATTCTTCTGTTAAAATGTTTGGCCTAAATGACTACTTGGGAATTTAAAGAGTCGCAGTTGGTGAATATTTTAAAACTTAACATGTGAATTAATCATTAGAAAGCCTTTAAACAAAAACTATACAAAATAAATGTATTCAATGCATTAATTGCCTCATTGACATTTTCTCCAAAGATGTTATAGTTTCTGAAGCAATGAAAAACAAATCAGTTTTTGTTTGCTGTTTCATAATAGTACAATTGCAGTACATTACAAAAGGCATATAAAGACCTACTTTTTAACCTTTGCCCGATATGTAGACGGTTTGATTTCTTGCGAAATTTAGCAATGACTCAACCAGCTTTTAGCGAGGCACAAAGTCAAACAATTAACTGAATGGATTACTGTGTATACATTGGCGCAACAATTCACATACACATTCCAATTGTAAGCGCTTTCCATCTGCCAGTATGTTTATTTACTTACACACATCTCTCCAATGTCTATAAATAAACGAAGACAATTGTTTGTCTGTTAGTCGGTTGTATGTCTTCCTTATTGCATAAACATCGCATGCATTTCCATAACATTGAACCCGCTCACACCCAAATCCTCAGCTGACTGGAATAATGGGCATTCAAAAAGCTCAAGTGTCGATGTCGAATATTGCCTTGCTTTGCCTTTGTACATTTTACCGACTCCCAGTCAGCAGTAGTCTGTCATAAATGGGCGCTTATCAACAATCGTATGATCAGCGTTTTTTGTTTTTTTTTTTGAGAATTTTGTCTTTTATGCTCCGCGTTAATTTTGTGACCAAGCCATAAATAGCTTTTTTTTTGGAAAACCACACAAAAAGTGACCATATTAGCAAAAGCTACTGTAATTTTCTTTTATCATTAAGTGTTAAGAAATTTACAAAGCCACAACTCTTCTTTCTTATTGAGCACCTTTTGTTATGCACAATGCATTTGACATTGGCTTACAGCGCACCCCACAAGTGCTGCTCAGTCGCCGTTGCAGCTGACGCTGACGTCAACGTCGGCGTCGCCTGTGATCATACACATACACCTCTGCTGATGTTAGCACGACGCTGTTCAGTCTGCAAAGATATTCGCTCGAGTGTGGAACGCGTAACGCAGGCAAGCAGCAAATCAGTCAGTCAACCGATCGACGAACAAATACAAAACGTTAAAAGTGAAAACAGACAAAACAAAGTAAAAACTAAGGTTTCGGAATTTGAGATTTTGTGGCAGCTGCTAACAGTAACGGTAAACATGACACTGTTTTGGTTATAGGACGGGCCACGCTTCTTATCAATTATTCAGTATTGGCCCGCTTAAAATACAGCCCACTAACCTAATCTGAACCTATCAGAAACCCATCCATCCCAGCCCCAAAAACAATGTGAACAAGCGAGAAAGAGATTTATGTAAAGTTTGTTAATGAAATGCAAAGTGTGTGAAAAAATATTCAGCAAGTTTTTTTAATTAAATTTTTACCACGTTTAATTAGAATGGGCACTAATATATAATCAGGTTTTACTTTTGTTTACGCTGTCCGATTTTGTATACCATAATTATATAAACTTATATATATAAATTTGATTTTTCAATAAAAAATCAGTTTTGATTCTTTTTTTTATACAATGAATGAAATTAAATTAAAAATGATAAAGAATGAATTTTAAATTAAAATCAAAATTACTATCAAATGTAGAACGTCTTCAAGCCATCTTCGTAACATGGTGAAAAAAATAAATAAATATAATTAGTGTATTGCGACTTGGTTTAGTTGTTGTCGTTGTTGTTTCTTCAGTTTTGTGTTCTCTTTAATTTAAGTTCCACAACATGGTGAAAGTTTCTCCACCTGATTTTCGTGCTTCTTTCTGAATGTTGTTGTTGTTGCCGACTGTTTTTAGGTATAATGCTCAACTCACTGTTTGTCCGTCCGTCTTTATGTCAGTCAGTCAGTTTGTCTGTCTGTTCGTCAGTCTGCCTGCTGTTCGCATTTAAAGCTGGCGTGTCTAAAAAGCTCGCAGCGAAATCGAAATACGAATTACAGCGACGTCTCCACCGCTGACGACGTAGACGTCGCTGCTGGCGCATGGTCAGCGCAGCTCGAGCGTGCAACAGTTGGGTTTACATTGCCTGAATGCCGCCGATTCAATGTTGATTTAAGTGTTTCCCAAACTAAAAAAAAAAAAAAAAATACTGCAAGCAATATGCATAAATTAAATAACGATGGCTTTCTGATTGCGCAGAATATTCAAGAGGTGAAAGTTGTGACGACACAAAGCACACTGGAATTTCATTCATTTATTTTCTTAGTGCATTCCAATTATGATGATTGAATAATAATGTTAACAAAACCAAACTCCATTTAACAATTGCAGAGCTCAGGAAAACAGACAAACACAAAGCCAGAAGCGACGCAATTAGTTAATATATAATCAAATTGACATGTCGAGCAGTTGGCCCGAAAATGTTGGAATACGCGCTATTGAAGTGCTCTTCCCCTCCCAATATGTGGACCAAACGGAACTGGAACAGTTCGATGGCGCCTCCGCCGGCAAGTACACAATTGGCCTGGGCCAGGCCAAAATGGGTTTCTGTTCGGATCGCGAGGATGTTAACTCATTGTGCCTGACCGTCGTCAGTCGACTGCTGGAGAGGCATCATATCAAACATACGGAAATTGGTCGACTTGAAGTTGGCACCGAAACGATTGTTGATAAATCGAAATCGGTGAAATCGGTGCTGATGCAACTATTTGCGGAAAGTGGCAACACCGACATCGAGGGTATCGATACCACAAATGCCTGCTATGGCGGCACCGCTGCTCTATTCAACGCCCTCAACTGGATCGAGTCCTCCAGCTGGGATGGCCGTTATGCGCTCGCCGTTTGCGCCGACATCGCCGTCTATGCCAAGGGGGCGGCGCGTCCGACAGGTGGCGCTGGCGCCATCGCAATGCTGGTGGGTCCACACGCGCCACTTGTCTTCGAGAGGGGGCTGCGTGCCACGCATATGGAGCATGCCTATGACTTTTACAAGCCCGATCTGAGCTCCGAGTATCCAACGGTCGATGGCAAACTATCCATACAGTGCTATCTATCGGCACTGGACATCTGCTATCGCCTCTATCGTAAGAAGTTCGAGAAACAGCATCCGCAGCAGTCCCAACGGGGTCTGCAGAACTTCGATGCCATCCTGTTCCATACGCCATTCTGCAAACTGGTCCAGAAGTCTGTGGGTCGTTTGAGCTTCAACGATTTCCTGCTGAGCAGCGAGCAGCAGCGTCTCGAGCACTTTGCTGGACTGGAGCGCTTCAATAGTGCAACACTGGAGAGCACGTACTTTGATCGGGATGTGGAGAAGGCGTTCCTCACCCAGTCCGCTGAGGTATTTGCGTCCAAGACCAAGAAGTCACTGTTGCTGGCCAATCAGGTAGGCAACATGTACACACCTTCGGTCTACTCTGGCCTGGTCTCGCTGCTAATTGGTGGACCAGCTGCCGATCTGGTGGGCAGGCGCATTGGTGTCTTCTCCTATGGCTCCGGTTTGGCTGCCTCCATGTATTCCATAAAAGTAACCCAGGATGTGACGGCCTTCGAGAAGTTTGTGGCCAAGCTGGACTATGTGCTACCGCTGCTGAATGCACGCGAGAAGATCGCACCCGATCAGTTCTCGGCCCTAATGGAGGTGCGCGAGAAGAACAATCATGCGGCGCCATATACCCCAACGGGCAGCATCAGTGCCTTGTCGCCGGGCACCTACTACCTAAAGGATGTTGATGCGTTGCACAGGCGCAGCTACGAACGCGCCCCCACTATAACCAATGGTGTACACTAGCTAACCCCCTTCCTCCCCATCCCCTAAGGAAAAGGTTTCTCCCCATTACTTCCCTGCTTCCCTACTTAAACTTGACAATAATAATACAATTCATTATAAAATTTCATCCTACTTATCTACATCGGATCGGACATTAAAACATTAGCTCCTTAACTTGGGTGGATATGGACACCTCTATGTGTTTCTATCTTCTTCTCTCTCCCTCTCTTTCTGCAATATTTACTTAAATTACCTGGTTAATTATCATTTTATAAAGTCAACTATTATTTAAATCATCACTTTCGTTTTTTAACTAGTGTCGGAATTTAAATCTACGCCTAATCAATGTACAATAGAAAACTGTATTTATGCAATATAATATGCAAATTGCATATTCTAATTGTTTCTAAAATGCAAATACACAAAGAAAATTCAATATGAATATTTTATTTCGATTAATTTATGTAGCTATAAATTCGCTTCACAACGCTGTAAACTTGTAGAAATTGACGCCTAAAAACAAGAAAATTTTTAAATTAGTTTACTTTTTGCTTTAGTTAAGACACGATCTAAATAAATACCGCTGGGAATGACACGTGTACTAAAATTACTCTCCGAATGAAAGACGCCCAAATTTCTATTCGAATCGAACAAATCCTGAAAGACAAAACATATTAATTAAAGTTTTAGTTAAAGTGAAAGTGCAGCATTTATCATAATTTACCTTTACAGCGTAGCCATTCTTATTTTTCAGCGATAACTGAAAGTAAATAAATTATATTATCAACAGTCAAGATAATTGATAAGCGCTTTTATACCCTGTACATATTTAAAACTGCGTAAAAATGGGTATAGTAGCTTTGTGCAAAAGTCTGTACAAGACACCATAAAGTATATATATTCTTGAGCAGGATCAACAGTTGAGTCGATCTACGCATAAACTCAGAGATAAAGACTTCAAATTCAGAATATAAGTTGTCATATACCCCTGACAAATCAAGCTTATTCCATTTTATGGATAAGTTTCTGACATATTTCTAATTAACAGGAGAAATTTCGTCAAGATAAGATAAGGAACACGTAAGTTATAGTCGAATATGTGTTCTCATTCTCATTGATTGATCTCGCTACTATTAGCAGCTTCTTTTCCTTATTCATGTCAATAAATAATAGCGCTGAATTGGTACTTCCCCGCGTGCTTTCATTTGAGTATACGAAACTTTTAGTTTAGGGTATATCGTAGTAGAGCTGACTCGAATACAGTATTCTTACTTCTTTGAGTGTAAATTTGATGTTATAGGGTGCACCGTCTGTCCGGCGACTGACGAAAGCCACGGCGAAGGAGTATTCATTAGCATCGGTCTGCGGCGTTATCGGTCGTCGCCAGACCTGCAAAAGCAAAAGCATAGCAAAAATAACAAGAGATATTAACAATTCTGCTCAAAATAGCTACCTCAATGTCGTTCTTCAGGAGCAAACGTCTGCCTTGAATGCCCAGCGGATCCTGATTAACAGCAATGACATCACTAAGAGAGGAGTACTCATAATATTGGCATTCCCTTTGAATTGAACGTGACTCACCGATTTTGTAGGATCTCCTTGATCTCTGGTCGCACATGGGCCAAATCATTGGACATGATTAGTGGTGCTGCAAGCACCGCCCAAATGGCCATTTGTAGTTTGCTTTGATCGTAGCTGAGCCCGTAATTGCCCAGGATGAGCATATCAGGATCGTTCCAATGTCCGGGGCCACCATGTGGCTGCATGCTCTCCTGGTTTTTGCCAAAGTAATCCATGATCTGCATCACCGATTCCAGGGAATCATCAATATCATCCCAGTTGCGCCACAGATTGCAGTGCTTCTTCAACGAATCAAAGTCGGGCAACTCATTCAGTTCCGATTGATAGGCGGGCCTTGAATGCGCCACACACACGCAAAAATCAGTTACAATTTAAGTATTAATTGCAGATTGCATTATTACCAGCTACAGGAATAAACCATTGGTCTGCCCGTCGAGTTAAGCAGCCGTCCAAATTCTGGATAACCTAAGGCCATGTCGCTGACATTGGCATAACAACCGTCCAGCTTCACATAGTCCACATCCCAGTTGGCAAAGGTTTGCGCGTCAAGTTCCATGTGATTGATGACGCCCGGATAGCCGGCACACGTATTTGTGCCATAGTCCTGGTACAAGCCAAACTTGAGACCCTTGTTGTGTATCTGTCGCACAGAAGATCATAATTAAATGAATGGGAGTCCACTTAAAATGGTCACCAGTTACACACATGGTCAGCAAGCACATTTAGGCCACGGGGAAAACGGTTGCGATCCGGAACCAATTTATTTGTCATCTGATCGCGTTCCTTTTCCAGCCAACAATCATCAATAATAACGTACTCGTAGCCAGCAGCAGCATAACCCTCCGAAACCAACAAATCCGCATTACGACGGAATAACTGCTCGCTAAAAGGGGAGTGAAATATATAAATATTTATATAGGGGATTTCTATGGAAAAGTAAAGAATTTGTGCAGCTTATTAGCTCTCGATCTCCTTCTGCTCCTCCTCCTCCTCCTTTCACCTTATGCACTCATCCGGATAAGTGTCGCAATCGGTTATGCAGCGGAAACGCTGCCAGGACATCCAGCCCATTGGTGGTCTGCAATTGGCAATATTTTCGACAATACAATAGTAATTAAGGAATTAATTACATATGTTAAAAACATTACGTGAGTGCCAGGCCATTGTCGAGGGCTAATCCTTCGTGGAGCAGTAGTAGCAGTGGAACCACAGCATACAACATTCTGAACATGGTTCTTGGAGCTGTGCACTCGGAATGCAACCTGTTTGGTCAGCAGTTACTGGTTTTTATATAGTTTGGCTTCAATGTAGATAACGCTGTTTGAACCGTAACGACATGCAGGAGGCAAGCGGGTGGTTCTTAACTGTGAATTGAAGAGCAGACAAACATTGACTGAGCAGCGCAGCAGGGAATCTCAAAAGACTCCTTATCGGTTCAACTAGTGTGCGCAAGTTCGCCAGGTTATCAGTGCAAGACACTCAGTCGATTGCCTTTTACACTATCCAACATTTTGCTGAAACAGCTCTAAAATAACTTATTTTTTTTTACTGTGTAATTTAGTTGCATGAAGTGCATAACGCATAGTTATTTAATTTCCAATGGCAAATGATTGAAAAATCTGTAATTAAATTCTTGACCCAAATGGCATTTTATCAGGCACTTATAGATACCAATACACACCGCTTGGGGCTATTCACAAATCAAAACAATTCAGATACGAACGCAATATTAACACTTAAGTGTATATTGGGCAATACCAGCATTTTTAATGAATACTAGTAAGTTGAGATTTACGCGGGCGGTTTAATTTGCGAATGTATTTTTTATTGTTAATTCCTAATAAGTTGTCGCTAAAAAATGCCTAATGTGTGCCAAGTGTTTTGCAACACTGCTTCATAAGTATCGATAAATATTTGATCGAAATTGCAATCTGCTTGTTTTGCGTATTGCGGCGTGCATTAAATAGGTTTATTAATTTTGTGTTATATTTGGCAACGCTTACTAAAACTAAAATGGCATTCCAACTGCCAACGACAACTACGGCAGCCAGCGCAACTGGCTTCTCATTTGGCCTAAACACCGCACCAGCCACAGCAAATCCCGGCACCGCTGTTCCCGCCAAACCAACTTTCTCATTTGCCTCACCAACTGCCGCACCACCGTCCACTTTGGGCGGTGGCGATGCGGACAGTGTGAAGACGGCTCCCCCACCATTCACCGGTTTCGGCGCACCAGCAGCAGCAGCAGCAACAACGGCGCCTTTAACTGGCCTTGGAACCGGTCTGGGAGGAACTGCATCAAACTTTGCAGCAGCAGCAACCTCCGCACCCGCACACACACCACAAATGAACTTTGCATTGCCAGTTGGTGGATTTATGTCACAGCCGGTGACAACAGCAACAACAGCAGTTGCCGCATCCTCAGCTGCTGCTGGTCCTGCTGCTGCACCCACAGCAAATCCACTCATTGGCGGCATCTCGATGGCAGCCAAAAGCACTTCATCTGTGGCGCCCGTTTCAGCCGCTGTGGCGCC
Source organism: Drosophila setosimentum (assembly GCA_035043505.1). NCBI lineage: Eukaryota > Metazoa > Arthropoda > Insecta > Diptera > Drosophilidae > Drosophila > Drosophila setosimentum. The sequence continues at coordinate 20,019,440 of JAWNMY010000003.1, forward strand.
GCTTGTCAGCAGCGCCGCAGCTGCCCCGGTGGGCGGTGGCACTTTTGCCAACCTGAGCACGGCGACAAAGACCACAGATTCTGCTGCAGTGTTGAATGCATCTCAATTGACATACAATCAGTTGGAGGAGCACATTAACAAATGGACGCTGGAGTTTGAGGAGCAGGAGAAGGTCTTCACAGAGCAGGCGACACAGATAAATGCCTGGGACAAGCTGCTTATTGCCAATAATCAGAAGATCATCGAACTGAACGATGCCGTCCAAAAGGTGAAGAACGATCAGCAGGTACTCGACCAGGAGCTTGAATTTATTGCCACGCAGCACAAGGAGCTGGAAGAGAGTCTGCTGCCGTTGGAAAAGGAGTTCAACAATCTGCCGCGCGTCGATCAGGAACGCAGTCAGACCTACCTGATGGTCGAGAATCTGGACACACAGCTGAAGCAAATGTCCGAGGACCTCAAGGAGGTCATCGACAATTTGAATGAGGCCAACAAGGGACAAGATAGCACTGATCCCATCATCCAAATTGGCAAGATACTCAACGCCCACATGAACTCGTTGCAATGGGTCGAGTCCCAGTCGAAGGACATCTGCAAGAAACTCGACGACATCGCCAAAATACACGAGACCCAAAAACGCGACATCTTTCGCGCCCCTTATTAAGGATGAAATCATATAAAAGAAGTTGTATTAATTCTTGAATAAAACCTATTTTTCTATTTGTAATTAGTCAATAGAGATCAATTTCACCGACTTTTAGCGTCTGGAATATGGGTGATATGTGTGGTCTCCTCAATATGTGATTGGATTACATAGGACAGATTGATATCTCTGCAGTATAATTTCTTATTTTCTGCTCTTTAACTTAGTATACCGATATACGCTTACTTTTTAACCTTCCCTCCTTAACTACGTTTTATATTTGTATTTAAATAACTATGTAGATAAATCGATTAAGCTACACTGATGAGCCAGACTAATTTTCTAAACCTACACGTTACTACTTCCTACTTTCTCTTAGTCGCTGCACATTTAATTATTCCTTGCTTGAACCCTTTCGTAATAATTACGTTAGATTTTATCTTGTAATCAATTCCAGGTCCTCTATTGCTATCATTCAGAATTCTGAAAAGTTTGCCTAGTGAATAACATTTTTGCATGCATTTGTGGTGTGGCTTAACTAATTCATAGTAACTATTATTTTTTAGGTCTGATTGGGTTATTTCCTGGGTTTTCCGCAATCCATGGAACGAGTGTTGCACCGTTTTCCATTTAAGCATTTTATTTTTATTTTAATCTGTTTTTAATATTTTGTATATTTATTGTGTCGACTGACTTTAGTTCACGTTAACTAAATAAGTATATTCCAACTGATTTAAGCTTTTGAGCAAGGCGCTCGTGGTGAGTTTCTAGCCGTGGTGAATCGTACTAATAGCAGTAAGAGGAAGATGTACCCTTGCTGTGCCAGTGGTAATCATTTAGCCGTTTTATAGCTGTTTGACAGAAATTCAATAAATGATAAATAAATTTCATATTCGCAAACATTGCTAAGAGTTAAATTAAAAAAAAAATTTATCTTTTTGATTATATTTTTGATATCATTTAAAAACGTTCTGCTTACAAATCATTATTTAATAGTTTTTGAAGTATTTAAGTCTAAAGAGTGGCGCTTTTTTGCCCTTGCTGCCGATGGCGAAATAGCCGCTGTTTGGCGAGAATGCCATGGTGTTCACATAGCCCACATTCTCCTGCTGCCCGGGAAAGTTGGAATAGACCGTTGCGGTGGGGAAATGGGCCAGCTTTATGCCGTTGGGCACGAGGCGAGAGCTCATCGCGAGCATTTCGGATGTAGGATTGAATTGAAGATCGGTTATTGCTGTGAGAAGATTCATAAAGCGCTTCTCCGGCTGCGGTGCTCCCGACTTGTAGATGCTCTCGTAGTCGTACAGATTGACAACGCCCTCGTTGCTGCCGGTGGCCAGGAGTCGCTGATTGGGCGACAGCTGAATTGATCTGCCTAGGACGCAGCCATCATCGATGAAACTGTGCTCAATGCAATTCTGGCGCAACGACAAAACATTCACATTGCAACTGGAGCCGGCGCAGAGCAGTCGCTGTGAGTCCGCCGTGAAGCACATGTCCGTCAGCTGACCCTCCTGCTTGAAGCTGTGCAGCAGCTCATTGGTGTGAGACGTCAGCAGATGGATCGCTCCGAATTTACCAGCGGTCGCGATATATTTGCCGCAAGGGGAGACCTCGAACACACGCATACAATTCGTCTTGGCGGGCAATTTCAGTTTGGTCTCCTTGGCTTCGAGCAGATCGTAGGAGTAATAGAAGGGTCGCACCGATCCAAAGAAGGCACGTGTGCCGCAGGGCGCAATCCGTGAACAGGTCAGCGGGAACTTGTGGAAGCGTATGCTGTGAAGCTTCTCGTTCTTCACGCCGTCGACGCTGTAGATGTTCGCCAGACAACTCTCGCCGGCGACCAGGGCCGCTGTGCTTGACGGATGGAACTGGATGCTGGAGACGACGCCTTCGCTGTAAGTGGCTCGATTTAGATCGCGAACACGCTTGAATTGCAAGTTTGTGGGTCGCAGTTCGTGCGACTTGGCCTTGTGATCGATGAAGCCAACAGTTTTCAGCAGCGGCTCCTCCTCGCCGGAGTCGTCAGCATCATCGTCGTGCTCCGTTTTTGCCGAGAGCGTTGCCCATTTTGGCTGACTGACGGTGCGTTGGAAGCGTGCCGTTAGATACTCCTTGTAGGATTTGTCCTTGCGCAAATGTGTCAGAGGTCCTGTGTGCCGTGTGGCTCGCTTAACATCACCCAACTGAATGTCCTCGTCATCGGAATCCGTCCACGCCGGCTTCGGTTTCTTGGCAGATTCCCCCTGCTCCTCTTCATCCTCGTTATTAGCGGCGGCTGTTTTGCTTTCGCTTTCGTGCTTGCCCCGCTTTTTGCCCACTGACTTAGCCAAGTTGAAAAGAAACGTCTGCTTGTCGCCGAATACCACCTTTTCCGTTGGCACCTCCACATACGTGGCTTCCACTGCGTCTTTATTATCAGACGGCGTCGTCTGAGTTTTGTCCGACTTGTTTTCATGCTTGGCGTAAACGGCCATCAGCTCTTTCAGCTCCTCCAAACCATCAGATGAATCATCGTCACTCATTTCGTTAATAAAAGGAACAGCTACAAGGTATATAAATTTATCAATTTCCTTTGGAATATAAGTTAAATAGAAATTCCTGCGACAGAATAATTATTAAGCCGCACGTGTGCTTTGAATTAGGGATGGCACTTAATATGAATTTAATATCGATAAGGTTCGTGTACAACATGGATTGATAACATGTGCAATACCAACTATCGAAATGCTACAATTTATCGACATTCGAACATTTGAAATTATAAGTTATTAAAATAAAATCTTTCGGCCAGTAATCCGCTAAGGACATATTGGTTAATATTTCTAGAATTACAAAATGTCTGGAGTGCATAGTAAGGCAAGTAAATATGTACACTCTTTGATTAATTGTTTTTATTATGGCAATTCATTCAGAATTAGTAATAGTATATATACAAAATAAATATGATATTATATGGATGATAGTATTTAGTTTATGCATATATGCATTTGTAATATACAATATAACTTAAAGCTAAGCTACAACTAGTCATCTACTTTGCTGTATTCGTATGCGTATTCACGAGTAGTCGAGACTACTGAGATATAAAGCTTAAGCTGTTCACATTGCAGCTCTCGATGAATCTAAATCTTAATGATGCCAAAGTAGCTGCGATTATTGGCATCCCTAAGCATCACATTGCGGTCTCGATGAATATCCCGCAAATGTATGGATTCTTGCTTCTGCAGCTGAATCAGTCCACTGGTGTGGCAAGTGTGCACCTTTTGTGGCATATTCGTTGGCACCGTATTCAAACACTGCAGGAATGCGTTGCGCCCGTGGAAGATGATGAAACCATTCTGATCGTGTGTATTATTATAACAGATCTGCGCATAGACATAATAAAGACCCGGCTGAGTGACAGTCAGTACACCATTATTGACGTTGAAGTGCTGCTGCCACGAATTATCGCTGCTCGCAGTGGCATGCCCCACATACATGTCACCCTGATAAGCTGTGTATAAAAGCTAATTAGTTGAAACTCTAGATAAGGTGGTTTCTTGAATTTAAATACTCACAGTCTAGCTGTATGGGCGCATTGTGATGCGGCACTTTGCGATTCAAGTGGAAATGTGCAGCGGGCTTGGCAGAATCCGTGTGTTGGTTGCCCGCATATAAATCGGCAGATTTCACTGAAACAGGAGATTCGCCTGGAAGTTAACAAACGCACAATGACAGTATGGTTTTTTTTGTTTTGCTTTTGCACTGTATATAGCCAATTCCAACTATGGTTAATACCAACCTTTGCGCACCAAAATACGTTGACGGCCTTGACGCGATCGTTGGTGCTGCTTCCTTGGCTGCTGCTGGGTTGTGTCAACATCAGAAATGACACCACTAAAGTAAGATCAATTTTTTTAATTATAAAGTTATTTTTATAATTAGTACAGAACTAATAAGTGACAGTTTGTGACTGAATTAAAATGAGTTATGTATATATTACCAAAAATAAGGTTAAACAAACAATAACTGACCAGCTTGCTACACATTAAATATTGTAAATAAACATTAACATTTCTCCCAACTTGGTTGCATACCTTTCCTTCAGTTGTGGATCTGTACGGCTTTGATTGTTTGTCGTTTGTGCCACATCGTTGGTCTGCAACTCATTGCGCATCACGGCAATGGAGCGAGATTTTCTGTATTCAGATAGAATTGTGGGACGAGTTTTATACCAGATATCCGTAAATAACTTACCGTGCCCTTTTCTTTTTGGATTCATTGTAGCTGGTGAAATCGCCAAAGAAATCATCGTTGGATGCTGCAGATGAAGTCGAGGATGTGGAGTCATCTGTCTCAGTTTCTCCATTGTTATTTTCGGATGTCGTTTGAGTGCTTTCCTTTTCCTTTTCTATCATATCGAGATAATCATCGTAGGCGGTACGTTCACTGCCAGCGCCCTCATCGTCCTCATCATCTTCGTCCTCGTTGTAATTGTCGAAATCTTCTTCGTCCTCATCCTCATCGCCGTCGATGTCGTCCAGTTTGTTGGGATCTTGGATGATCAGATTCGTGTACTGCAATGTGGGAAACGAAATAGATGCTTTACCATTTGGCTTTTGGGTCAATCACAAGTACGTGACCATAACTTATCTTCAAAATGCACATTTCTCAAATCCCATGTGTGATTTCATATTTAAAAATAAGCTCACTCTTCTTAAAAAAAATATGTATATATATATATATTTATATAAATATACATTTTCGTCTCTTTTGGCTTTAGTCTTAATTGCTGGCGCCTTCCCTAACTCTCTAGAGAATCAACAGACCGACATACATATATTATATACTTATACTTATATAGATTGCCTCACAAGCAAAATGCACATCAATAAATCTTGAAACGATCTATGCCATTGATGAGATCAGATCAATAGTATTTATATGCGCACAAAGATCTAAATAATAGTTTCTGAATTCCTTTAACTATATATATTATAGACTGCCTTGAATGTTTATTTTTCAACCTTAAGAATTAAATGGATTCTCAAAAGTAAATAACTCAAGTGTAAAAAAACAAAAATTCCAAAAAAAAAAAAAAGTTGGCACTGCCTATTAAATATTAATTGGGTGTTTTATCTTAAGAGCTTTAGTTTCGGACAGATATTTTTATGACCAGGCGATTTGTCAAGTATATCAAATAAACAATGTGAACAATATTTCACAGAGTGATGAACTGCGTGTTCTCTAGCAAAAATACCACAAAAACTCATTTAGAAAAGAGTTCATAAGATACTTTAATTTAAGCACATGTATCTATAAATAAGAGTGTCCCATTTAAACAGATTCATGTATATATAATGTTTTCATTTTTCAAGTGATGCAATAGAAAGAGAAAATATGTACACTAATCTTATGGACTCACCTCCTTTTGGAATTCCGCCATTTCGTCCAGATAATTAATGCCCAATCTTTGTCGCAGCAAATACACTTCTTGCTTCAGGGCACTCAGATCTCTATCCAAGTGTTGCACGTGCATCATCTGCCAGATCTGAAATATATATGATGTATTATAGATGTTCAGTTTTGGATAAGCCTGCGTCATATGTTCATTTGGAGATCACTTGACCAAACTTCAGATACACACAGCATGAAGAGATGATCATGTGTTTATTCTCAATCAAGCAACTGGAGGTCATTAAAAATCATAATGTAAACAACAAATATCGAAATATATATGTATATATGTGGTATACCACTTTAAAGAGCACAAAGACAAAAGTATTTCTTACTTGTTGCCTATAAAGTAAAAGCTAATTGCCAAACACAGCATTACTACATATTCTATATAGTAATTAAATGTGGCACAAATTGAAAGAGATAAGCCAGTTTTCTTTTTATTGGAGTCATTTAATGATTATCTTAAATTTGTGTTCAATTATTTTAATGAGCCTTAATTATAGCGATAGGAGGTGCTAAAGCAAACACATCGCATAATCCCAAACGGCGAACTTTGACACCCAAAAAAAAAAAACACATACAAAGACATTGCGAGATTTTGATGAGCATAAATGAACAAATAATCATGATGTGGCTGTAGATGGTCGACTAAGCAACACTCTGTAACACTTTTTTGCTTTTTTCCCCTTGAAGATACTTATGTAATAAGTTTAACAGGACAATGAAGAACAATTGTACAAGCTGAAGTACATCTATCTAAATAGAATATGTCACAAAGTATAATCAATTCAAGTAAAGAAAGTGCATTTTTGTACCATATATTAGTACCTATTTATTAATTAAGCAAAATTCCAATAAGGACTTTAAGTAATCATAAAAAACTTTAAGTAGCTAAAATTTATATTTTTTTTTTTTTGTTAGCAGTGATCTTAATTATTTAGGTAACGCCGATTTATATCATTATAATATCGAAACAGCAAAATGTAAAAAAATATATTAATTAAATTACATTAAAAATTAAATGTAATATTTTACTTTAAATTTAAAAAATAAATAAATAAACACGAGATGTCTGGGGTTATTTAATTGCAAATGTGGTACGAGCTTTTTTTGCATGAATTGGAGAAAACAGCAAAAAATAAAAACATAAAAAAAGTGTTTTTTTTTCGAATAAATCCATAACCTTCAAGAATGTCAGCACATTTCAAGAACTAGAACAAATGTCAACTACCCTTTAACATTTTTATGGATGAGTCGAAATATACACACACATACATACAAATGTATGTATGTATGTATGTATGTAGGTATTTATATTGACTATCGCCGTAGCGGCGCATAATCTTCTTAATGGATCATTAACATTCTGAGCGAGCAGCAGCAACCTTTCGACGCGTTGCTCAATATGACACTCTGTCAGCGCCTTTTCCTATCATCACTTATTACATATATACATAAATACATACATACATATCGTACTTACGTACATACACAAATATTTCTTTCTTTCTTTTATTTCTTGACTCGCTTAAATTATAAACCTTATGTCCGCCAGTTATAGCTTGAGCCGAATTTTGAAGACAAATGCACACATCCATACATACATACATATTAAGTTGGTGTGATTGTGTGTGCATACATTATGAGTACATCATGGAACTTGTTTACGAAATTATTGAAGGAAGCCAGTGCATTGATCGTGAAAAGACAAGCAGCACACTTGAGAAACACACATACACCAACATGTGTGGCTTTGAGAGAAGCGTAGCTTAAGCACAAGGCCAATGTTCATTACACGGCCAGAAATATCAACTGCAATTAGACTCTAAATAATTAATGACGAATTTTTACAAAACAAAGGTGCCTTGTTGGTTATAATTAATATTTGTACCTATGCCAAAGCGAAAATTTCTAGTTTTTATTTTTGGGATATGTCATAATTAAATTTAAATCTTAATTATAATAAATAAATGTTTGCTTTTATAGAAGAAAACTTGTGCGAATAATTATTGGCCTATGTGTATATTCTCTCAGTGTATGTGCAAAGTGTGTATTCGATTTCATGTGCCTCTCACTTAGTGCTCCACATGCAAACACTTAAAGCTCACTTTGTCCCCATCCCAAGTATTATGACAGCTTTGTGAACATTACCCAAATGTAAACGAGTTTTCCATTAGGCCTTTTAACATAAATCCTATTGGTAGCTGGAACTTCGTAATGTGATCTCGTCACGCCAGCACAAAAATCAAAAAAAAAAAAAAATTAAAAAAATACATAAAAACAGAAACAAAAACACTGTGGCCACTTTCACCACTGCTGATGAGGGTTACCCCTCGACTCTGACTTGGTCACCCCAACGATCAACCGGAGAATGTCAAAGATACCAATCGCTCTTCGTCTCATGGGCTGCAACAGGAAAATCGAATTAAAATCTTAACAAAGATTTATGTGACGAAGACGAAACGAATCCAAAAGCCATTTACAAGTCAATTGACAATTGTATTATTTCCGCTGCAGATGCCAAGATTCAGTGGACAAAATTATTTATGAAGTGCGCATTTGGAGAGAAATCTGGCAATTTTGCTTGCAAAAGACTTTAATCCACCACAAGTTTTACATACAATGCAAATGTTATGTTCTACTCTAGTGAACTATTTAAGAAATCAAAGAATTTGATTATCCAGAGAAAAATGTCAAAATGTCATTCCATAGTGTATATAGGGTATAAAGTATATATGGTGGTGATAAAGCATCCGGCATTTATTAACTTAATAATAAAAATGCCTAAAGCAAGCGATAAGACTTTAATTATCAATTGTTTTGTCTACATGGAGAGCTGATTTTTTGTTTGCGCAAAACTGCATGCCTTAATTATAGAAAAATTGGAACTGAGTTTAGGTTTTGTTATATATGATGCATTCTACTTGATCTATGTTCAAAATGTTGATCAATAATAGTATAAACACCTTTAGGGATTTAAAATTGCTTCAAATATAACTTGAATGTATTTTTGACAACTTTCCTCAATTATTAAACTTAATCTACGTACGAAGATCTTAACTATAGGAAGTCATCTTGCATGGTCACTTTATACTTAATTACTAATGGGATTGCAAATATCTTCAAAATGTAGCTAGCATTTATGTTAGACAACTCTATTTGTTTGACTGTAATTTATATTTGCCTTGTTAACCGCTTTATTGATACAGCGCATAATTAAGATTTTTGTGTAGCTCTTTGGATTTTTAAATAAACAAAACTGAAGATAATATAAACAAAAACGAGCTACAAGCAAATTTCAAACAGTTCATCGCTTAGCACCTAGTTAAGCATGTTATTTTCAAGTTTGTGGCAACAAGAGATACATATACATATCTATATATGTATCAATATACAAATATTTCTTTAGCTATAGTCGCCGGCTAGTCTCTGTGTCAGCTACCGCAATCCGCCCTTTCCCTCTCTCCATGAACTAGGTTTCTTTGTTAAGATGATCATCGGCTTGCTTGGCATTACGATCATCATTAGGAAACGATTTGAGTTAAGACACGCTTCAGTTTTTCATCCGAGGCGACACAGAGACGGGTTTATTGCTGCTGGAAACACATGCTACCTACTTATGTATTTGTGGTTGTGCGTACATATGTATGTTTATTTTGTCGCATATTTATGTATGTATATTTTTATATGTACTCCGGCTTAGGTGTAGCTTGTGCCAAATTATAGTTATACATGGTGTGCAAACCAAATGACTGACGGTCACGCATCGTAAAATACGCTTTATAGATTTCAAATTAAATTTAAATTCTATTTGGGGTTTCTTTTTTCTGTTCGTTTTCAAAATTATAAATTTAAATGTATTTATAAAGCTTAACTTTATGACAGGCACATAAGTAGTGTCGTAGGTTATTAGTAGATTAAATTCTTTAGATGGTGATAAGCACTCAAATGAAATGCAGTAAATGGTACTAATTATGTTAATAAATAAATAAAATGCATGCATAAATGCGTCTTACCGTTACTACCAGGATACAGCCAACCAGCACGAGAGCAACAATGCTCAGCACAATCGGTATCAATTGTCGGGGTTTGTGTTTCGAGTGCGTCATGCTTGACTGCTTGGCCAGAAAACCATTGGCGACACTCGTCGGTGTTATAAACGGCTTAAGGGTCTCCGCTGTCATAATTGATATGTAATCGTGCAATTAGTCAAGCCCTCAACTGAAGACAGTCACGGCGTCTAGAATCTCTCTCTCTCTCTCTCTCTCTCTCTCTCTGTCTCTCTTATGGAATGTCTGTTGTTGTCTTCTGTCAAGTGCACTTTAAGCTTACGATAACAAGATCAACATCAATGACATACAACAAGAATTGGCGCACTTAGCCCTTGAAGATTTTGCTGGATGTCTTGCTTCGTTTTTCCCTTCTGACTTTTTAACATGTATATTTTTTTTTTAATTGGCTTGCAATTTACCGAGTATTGCTTGTAAAATAAACGAGTTTTGCACTAGACACTGGGTACTCGAAGATTCTTTTACTGTGTCGTTTATCAGTTGTTTTTTTTTTTGATAAAATTTCTTGTCGAAATGTTGTTTTTTTTTTGTCGTTGTTAGTTTATACTCAGGTGGAAAACACGCGCGTGTTAGATTCTATTTTTTTTTATTTAGCTCTCAAAGAAATTAACTTTGGCTGGCACGCACGCGCTCTAGAATTCAACGTCTGTTTGCATCTGCGACTCGCATACAACTGAGCGCTCAATCGGAGTCTGCCAATGTACCTTGAGCAGCGCCGCAGCACTGAGAGAGAGAGAAAGAGAGAGCGTGACAGATTGGCACGCGCTCTCTGCATGCAGAAACGGGAATGGGAACAGAGCGTACTGCTAATTATTTTGGCAAGCGCTGTGGGGTGCCGTTACCTCCTCTACTACTGCTGCTGCTGCCTGGACATCATCTGCTGCTGCTGCGCTGTATTGGGAACAGCTCCATATGTTAAATTAATAACAGTGCAGTTTGTTTACACTTTGACTTTTGCGCAGTTTTCAATTTTTCTTGCTTTAATTATTTTTGTTTTTAATTTTCTTTTGTTTTAGCTCTCCCTCTTTTACCTTTTGTGTGTTATTTTAAGGGGGTTGCAAAGAAAGTACTTATATTGATTGCTTTTAGAAATGTGCAGTCTAAGCGGGTTAACGATCACAAAACACACCCCAAAAATATATATATGATTTCATGTGACTTTTTGCGGAATTGCAAAATGCGCACATTAATTCAAAGTTTCTTAGAATTTTCTAAATAAATTTATATATATATGTTCATATTTATATATGAACTCCGGGTTTTTTCTTTTATGGTTTGTTTATTAACACGATATTTATTATGACTTAGTCAATGAGACGCTGCCTTATCTTACCATGGACAGCCAAGACGACGACACTCAGACATATTTTTCAGAGAGTTCAGATTTGAATAATGCCCTGCCATAAAACTAATGTACGCTATGCGGCTACCGTCGTTGTCTCGACAAACTGGCTGCCTGCCCGACTGCCAGACACATTTTGGTTTTCGGGCAGATTTAATGCAAACGATACATTGGCTGGCAGTGAGCGTCTGTGAGCAGCTAATTAGTTTTGAATTGATGGTGGCGACAGGTAGCCAGGTAAAAACTGGCACGCGAAAAATTTGTGAAGAAAAAGCGGACCATTAAAACTGGCGCCAGGCATGTGGCAAGCAGCTTGGTCACTTCCGGAAATTGATTTTGATTCGCTTATCGCTGCACTTAACTAAAAAACATCTGTATATATACATATGTAAATGTGTGCATATATATACATATATTCAAATAGATCGCAGCGAGGGCAAAAACGTTTCGAGCGCAATTCAAAGTCAATGTCAGGCAATTGAATGTTGCATACTTCAGCAGTTTTATACAATTGCTCAGTTTTATAGCTTACAGTTATTCGGTCTGTGTCGTCTCAAGTACATACAGATGTATAAAGAAATAAGTACATATGTATTTCATTCAATATTGTTTGCTTGCGTTTTATTTGCGACCATTTATCGCGCGAACATCGGTCAAATTTTATGAGCGGAGGCAATCCGCAGCTCAACGATGCCTGAAATGAATTTCTTGCGAACAAGTTGACGCTTGTCGCAAGCTTTATCTGTATCTCTGTGCTGTCTGTTGCTGGCTGGCAGATCTCTTTATACATACTCATGCTCATGCGGACAAGACAAGACAAGACAAGCAGTCGCACTTGTTGCTGTATCGCGTAATTCAGCGTAATTAAAATTCGTTGCGATAATTAATATCTGACAAACTTATTTTCTGCAGCAATCAAAAATGCTTTCAATGTCAACACATTGGTGGCATCCAAATAGCACTCATACATCCATACATGGCAATTAATTTATTGGGAATTTGTTTATCGTTTTTGTGTAACGGTTGATATACAATTTTAAACTGACAGTAAATATATTTATTCGATTCGCATTGGTTAGAAAAACCACCTCAGAGTGCGCCACGCGCTTATTGTCGTCGATTACACTTAGGTGAGTTATTGTGATATCGAGTAACACAACTATCGTCAGCACTGTCGTGCTTAGTACCACACGTTGTAGTTGCGATACATCGATATCTTTTCTATCAAAACCTGTGCGGCAGGTGACAGCTCTGCACTTTCAGCTGGAAGCTTAAAGTCGAAAAAAAAATGAGGTCGACGAGGCAGTTTTCCGGCTTTATATTAATTTTAATTAATTTAATTAATCAAAATTATGCACAGTCAAACGAAGTAATCGGCTGTGGCGGTTTTATCAAAAGCCATGCCGAAATTGACTTCTCCAAAGTGGAAATAAAACTGTAAGTCAATGAAAATTTCTAGAATATCATAAATTACTGATAAGATTCGAATTGATTTCAGTCTAACCAAGCAGGGCTCACTTAAAGATAAAACCGACTGCTCACCCTCGAATGGCTACTACTTTCTGCCCATTTATGATAAGGGCGAATATCTGCTGAGCATCTCCCCACCGCCCGGCTGGAGTTTTGAGCCCGAACACGTCGATCTCAACTTCGATGGCAAAAGTGACGTGTGCAGTCAGGGAAAAGATGTTAATTTCGTCTTCAAGGGCTTTGGCATCACTGGCAAAGTGACCCTGGCCACTGGTAGTGGTGCACGTGACGTCGATGTGGAGTTGAGATCCGACCAGGGCGACACTCGTCGCACTAAAACGGACATCAATGGCGTCTTCTTCTTCACACCAATCATACCCGGCAAATATGTAGTGCGCGCCACCCACGCCAAGTGGCACTTCGCCAAGGCGGAGCACAATGTGATCGTTGTTAGCGGCAATACGGAATTACCGGCCAACTCACTGGTTGTCTCCGGCTTCGATATCAATGGACGCCTCGATGCCAGCACTCAGCCGGCAAATATTGCCGTTGTGCTCTATAAGAAGAAGGGCGTGAGTATTAAGCTAAAATTTATTATACAACTTTATTAAGTCATAAAATGACTTAAATGAGGTGCTTGTTGACTTGGCCAAATTTTTGGGTTACATCATAACAACATAGTTTTGCCTAAACATATTCATAATTTATACATTTCTCTTTGCATAGCAAACGTTGGTGCCCAGATGCGTGAAATCTGCAAATGCGCCCGCAAATAAGCTGAACAATGAATATGAGAGCTCTGCCGCTTGTTATGCGCAGGTGGAGAAGGGCGAATATAGTTTCAAGGATGTGCCCACTGGAAAATATTTTCTGCTCGCCATCAATGAGAATCAAAGCTTAAAACTGCATATGACGCCCACATTCCTGGAAGTGGAAGTTGGCAAGGACACGCTGCAGTTGAAGGAGGAGTTCAGGATCAGCGGCTTTACTGTCACTGGTCAGGTGCTGGTCACCCCTGGCGGTGCGCCACTCAAGTCTGCCATTGTGAAGCTCAACAATGAGCAAGTGGCCGTCACGGATGCCATGGGCAGCTATACGCTGGAGAACATCAAAGCGGGCAGCTACAACATTGATGTCGAATTTCCACAACTGCAATTTGGATCGCTTCAGGTGAAGATACAAATCTTGACTCCCACGCTGCCTACAATTGTGCCGGCGGCTTACGAGGTGTGCGGCAAAGTAGTTGCCACCAAGTCATATGTGGTGGGCATCACGAAATCGGGCTCCACATTCCACACAAAGACCACAACGAAGCCCGATAGCGGAAGCTGGTGCGCCTATCTGCCCGGTGGCACTTACAGCTTTGAGGTGCTCACCACTGAGTTGGACAAGCAGAGCGGCATTCAATTCTTCCCGGTGAAGCAGCAGTCCGAGGTGAGAGATAGTCCGATCGATGGTATTATCTTCTCACAGCTGCGTGCCACGATTCGTGGCGAGCTGCAGTGTCTGCCAGATGCCACCGACACTTGCACATCAGCGGAAATTACACTTCAGGGCCTGGATGCCATCGGCCAGCCGACGGACAACAAATGGAAGGCCAAGGCTCATCGTAATTATTATTTCACATTTAAATTGGATTTTTCATTCGTAAATAACCCTTCTTTGCAGGTGGCAAGTATGTGTTCAAGGATGTACTGCCCGGCCCATATGAGATAACAATACCACAGGCCAATCTATGCTACGAGTCCACACGCGTCTTTCTTAACGTGGCCGCTGCCGAGGAGAATGCGCCACCATTCGTCCACAAGGGCTATGAAGTTTCCATCATTTCCAGCCATCGTGCTCTTGTGTGTTTTTACGTTTTTTAATACTTAATATAGACTCAACGAACTCCTCTTCTTACTTAGATGCGTTACGTGCACTATACTGGCACCTCGGAGCCCAAGGCGCCCATTGAGACACTGAAGATTCTGTCGGGCGTCAATACGTTCTGTGTATCCAAATACGGCAGCTATGACTTTAAGCTGGAGGGCTGTCACCTTTACGACGACTCGCTGCCCAGTAAATTCATTACACCCGAACCGGATCAGCTACAGACGGTGATTGTGAACGCGATTGCGCATAAGACGGGGTTGCGTGTGCTGTCCATGGAACCAAATGCGGACTCCATTAGGCTGGCTGTCGAATCGGATGCGCTCGGCAAGCAGATAATAACGCCCACAGCTGAGGCACATAAGGTCGATGGCAAATACGCATATCGCTATGAAACATATCTCAAACCCGACGAGATCCTATCCGTCAGTCCAATGAGCGATGTGCTGCTCTTTGCGCCCGAACATCAAAAGGTGGTGGGCGGCAGCGATTGTGTGGATATTGCTTACAATTTTGTGGGCATACGTGGTCTCATTCTGCGCGGCAAGGTGGTGCCACCGATTAAGGATGCCAAAATTACGCTCAGTTTCCCCGATCAGCCAGATCGTGAGCCAATCGACTCATTCACCTCGGTCACTGGCGAATTCAAGTTTGCACCCATCGATGAGACGCTCAAGTTCGAACTGAGCGCCGAGAAGGAATCGTATGTGTTCAGCGCCTATAATCGACAGTCGAATTCCTTCAGTGCTCACAAGCTGTGCGAGATTGAGGTGACTGTTCTGGATGAGGCCGGCCAGCCACTGAGTGGTGTGCTACTCTCGCTTAGCGGCGATCAAAGCTATCGCAAGAATTTGGTCACTGGCGACAATGGTGTCATCAATTTCCATTCGTTATCGCCATCCCAATACTTCTTGCGTCCGATGATGAAGGAATACAAATTTGAGCCGAATTCCAAAATGATTGACATCAAGGATGGCGAAACAATACAAGTTATCTTAACGTAAGTCAAATGGGTATTTATTTATATATATATTTTATTCGTTTTTACATTTATATTTTGTTTTTTTTTTTTTACAGTGGCAAACGTTTTGCGTACTCCATTTTTGGCACGATTTCATCGCTAAATGGTGATCCCTTCCCGGAGGTTAATGTGCAAGCGATCGCCGGTGAAAGCTGCCAGCATCAGATGGAGGAGGCGACCAGCGAACCGTATGGCCAGTATCGTATACGTGGTCTGCAGCCGGGCTGCACCTATGCAGTGGGTGTGGTGACGGATGAGGAGAAGGTGCAACGCTCTATACCCGAGAGGCATACGGTCAGCGTGGCCAACGAGGATGTGCGCAACATCAATCTAATTGCGATCAATCCCATCAAGATTGTAGATATTACGGCACGGATAATGGCCTCGCAAAATGATTACTATAAAACGCTGAGAATTGTGATGTATCGGCTTGGAGCCTCCGATTCACCCGTCTTCTCGCAGCGCATTTCAACGCCCCTAAATCCCAAGTCGAGCTTCAATCCCGGCATTATGGTGTACTTCCCGCGCTTACCACGCGACGGCAAGAGCTATGTGGTGGAGTTGCAATCGACGCTGTCGGACAAGACCTATGTCTACAAGCTGCCCTCATTTAGCTTTGTGGCAGACCGCAGCTCCGTCTATGTGAAGCTGGAGTTTAATCCGGAGGTGCGTACAACCGAAGCGGATCTCAATCAGAATTCGATATCTGCCCTGGTGCTCATCGCACTGGTGGCCATTGCGTTCTTCAAGCAGGATCTGGCAGTCACTTTCCTCAGCTTTGTGTGGAGCAAAGTGAACGACGTCGTCGCGGACATTGCGCAGCGCCAGAAGGGCAAGGCGAGTGTCCGGAAGAGCGAGCCGATCAATCAGCGGGAAATCGAGCAAATGGCCGATCAGATTAATGCCATCAAAAAGAGGAAGGTGAAAAAGATTTAGTCTTCCTTGTAGCTGCTACAATTTTAGTCATCATCAATCGGTATTCGGTTTTGTTTACTTTTTTAATAACGAGAGATTTGTTTAGCATTTCCTGCCAAATGGAAAATCAAGAAAAAACACACATATTTTATTTTGTTTAACAGCTGAGGCAAGTTTATTTTGTGTGTGTTGGTTGTAGATTCAATTTCATCACGCTTATAGCTAAAATAAATAAATAAATAAAATATTATGCATTCGTCTACTACTGGGTCAAAATGTGCTCCGCAATCGAGCTCAGCATGCGATCACCACGTCGGCGCTGCGCATGACGCCGTTCCGCCTTCAAGTTGACTTCATTCTGTGATTCCTCGGTGCTCGGCAACTCAGTATGGTCAGCCTGCTCGTGCTCGTGCTCAGTGTGCTCCTGCTCGTGCTCAGTGTGTTCCTGCTCCTGCTCCTGCTCCTGCTCCACTTCCGGCTCTGTGTTCTCGACAAAAATACATTCGGGATTTGCGGCAGCGCATTCCTGGAAACTGGTGGCTCTGGTGATTGGATTGCGTGAGTTGGTGTACTTCTCGAAGAAGCCGCGACCCACAATGCGGAACGCCATGCTCGTCAGAGGATTGATCTTCGAGCGGAACTCCATCTCGCAGATGAAGCGGCGACGACACGCCTTTGAATCAAGACCCAAAAACGCAAACATAAATTCAGCCATTCTGCAGATATTATAAATCAAATTTAACACAACTAGTATGAATTGATAGGAAACTGTTGCTTACTGCTCCTCGGCGGGCCGCTGGCGTGCAACGCTCTCAGAAATGTCCTCATCAACAATCTCCACCTGTTCCTCGTGCTCCAACTTCTCCTGGTCCACCTGCTCCTCTTGCTCATCTAGAACACTACGTTTGCCACGACGACGCCTTTCCGAAGTTCCGCTGGGTCCACTGGGTCCGCTTGGTCCCAAAGGTGAATCGCTGTGTATATCAGAGACAATATCCGAGCTGGATGAGTAGCCCGAGTAGCCGGAGTAGGGCTCAAACGACGGACTGGAATCATATGAAGGCGCATCATAGGATTCATGCTCATGCGCCGAATGATGATCCAGCGAGTAGGGAATGTGATCATTGCTAAACGATGGTGGACTGTAAATAAAATACAGTGAGCATTGCAGCAGAAGATGTTGATCCTTAATCATGCTTACGGATGATCCAGGATGACCTCTTGACACCGGGCATTTGGCCGCAGGTAGCGGAGACCCAAATAAATAGCGCTGCCCACAAAGAACGATACAACAACCACTTTCACCTTAATCCAATAGGCAATTGCCAATGGCCACAAATGACGCACTGTAAATAAAAAACAAATCAAAAATAATAATAATACTCTGATTAGATAACTGATAATAATATAACACTTTCACTGGACACGGCACAGAATTCTGGTGGGGATTATTATGTGGACGTGATCTACGACAATTTACAATTGCCCAGATTGAAAGTGAAAAGTGTTAATGAATTGTTATTGGAATACAATCGTTGACAGATCGTGATTCTTCAATTGAGGGAAACAGCATCATCTGTCTGATGTTTGTAAACTTTCGAAAGAAAGTCTTAAAGTGCTGATTAGCAGGTGAATACAATTTTATATTTGTGCCAACAATTTGTTATCAGCAAAATACTTTAGAATGGGGTGGGTGGATTTACCATTAGGATTGTGCTAATTGTTACGCCGGAACTATTATTAATTAATAAAAATTAAATAAAATATTTCTCTCGTTTTGCTTACACCAGAAGCGATGGCGATGGCGACGAGTGCGTCCCTCAAATTCCAACAATTCCCGGCCAGCGTTCAGCAAACTTTCCGTATCCATTTCCGCATACCGATTTGGATCCATCAATTGGGTTTCATCATTTTCGACAGTTTCCTCACTGAACACCAGGGTGAAGTAAACGAGAAGCAGCACAGCCGCATACCAAATTGCTGTTTTATTCATATTATTTTTATTCAGGAGTGTATAATCCTTCGAAGCGGTGTATGTGTTTTTGATGTGGTAAACCACTATATCGTATCTTGTATCACTTGCACAGTTGCTGCAGAACTGATAATGCATTTGACGCCGGTGGCAGCATTTATATCAGTGCCAAAGATGATTTTACCACTATTCTGTTGTTGTCCGTACCAAGT
Source organism: Drosophila setosimentum (assembly GCA_035043505.1). Taxonomy (NCBI): domain Eukaryota; kingdom Metazoa; phylum Arthropoda; class Insecta; order Diptera; family Drosophilidae; genus Drosophila; species Drosophila setosimentum. Next base: position 20,038,402 of record JAWNMY010000003.1, read on the forward strand.
TCAGGGTGATAATTAATAGTAGAGGAGTTCGCTATTCGATTTTAACACATGCGTACACATAGACAGCTGACAAAAGTATTTGCTACTAGGCAGTCAATCCGATTTTTAATGTCTGAGGCATGCATTTGAAATGAAATGCTAACAAAATTTCTTTAAACTGGCGGAATTTCACTTTCAAAAATCGTGCATTTTCTAGTCACTTTTGTTTTTACGCAGTCTACTCAAAATTATGATGATTTATCTGTTATTATGAAATGCATACGCAGTTTTTTACATAATTAATTCGTGGAGTTTTAGCAAAATTATAACTTTTAAATTTTTAAATTCTTTTCTTTAAGCGCGCCGCTTGATGACAACAACAAAAAATGCAGCCCTGGGCATTCTCGGCAGCATCGCTGAGTATCGATACTGGTTTATTTTGTTTGCGTGCCGTCCGAGAATTATTGACCAAAAGGTTAATAAACATGTCCAGCGGCACAAAATCAAATGATGTGGAATCAAATCCGGCACCGGATCCTCAAGCACCCATAACGCGGAAGGGATTCCTTATATCGCTAAAGAACAGCGGCACCCCCATGCCCATACCGGAACAAAATGTGGTATGCTAAATGAGGCGTTAAATATATTTATTATTAATATGTACGTATTTTTTGTAGTATGGACGCTGTCGTCCCGTGTCCGAGTTTGAGAAGCTAAACCGCGTGGGAGAGGGCAGCTATGGTATTGTCTGTGAGTGCACAACTCCTTAAACCCTTGTTTCCATGCTCGTTATAATTATATATAATTATAATATATTTAGATCGCGCACGCGACACTCGAAATGGGGAAATCGTTGCTCTGAAGAGGGTTCGCATGGATCAGGAGAAGGATGGTCTGCCGGTCAGCGGGCTGCGTGAAATAATGATACTAAAGCGCTGCCAGCACGATAACATTGTCCGGCTGCGGGAAGTTGTTGTGGGCAAGAGCCTGGACAGGTATTGGAATTGCCAATTATTTTATTGTACTTTAAATGTCATACAAATATCACACAGTATCTTTCTTGTGATGGACTTTTGTGAGCAGGATCTGGCCTCAGTGCTGGACAACATGTCGAAGCCCTTTACCGAATCCGAGGTGAAGTGCATCACGCTGCAAGTGCTACGTGCCCTGAAATATATGCATGCCCGATATATAATACACCGAGATCTCAAAGTCTCCAATCTGCTCATGACGGACAAGGGCTGCATCAAAGTGGGCAAGTAGTCAGAACTAGATTCCATTCATTGTACATACTGTAACTAAGGAATTGATCTCGATTCACAGCTGATTTTGGCCTGGCGCGTTTGTATGGGAAGCCGGCCAAGCCGATGACGCCACAAATGGTGACGCTGTGGTATCGTGCACCGGAACTTTTACTCGGCGCTAGGACGCACACGACGGCCGTGGATATGTGGGCCTTTGGCTGCATTCTCGGCGAGCTTTTGACAGGCAAACCGCTGCTGCCGGGCAATTCGGAGATTGCGCAGCTCGACATGATTATCGATCTGTTTGGCGCCCCCTCGGAATCCATTTGGCCCGGCTACCTTGAATTGCCCGCCCTGCAGAATTTTACGCTCAGCCAGCAGCCCTACAATAATCTCAAGACCAAATTCCAAATGCTCGGCCAAGCCGGCAGAAGTCTGCTCAATCTCTTGTTTCTCTACAATCCCAGCACGCGTGCCACTGCTGCCGAATGCTTGAACAACAAATACTTCACAGAGCCGCCGCAACGTAAGTGCTGATGATATATTATTGTATATAATTACTATTAAATTGTTATATATTTGTAGCTTGTGATCCTCGCATGATGCCCACGTTTCCGCAACATCGGAACAATGTTGCTCATCCGCCAGCGCAGCAATCAACTGAAATACCCATTTCTCATTTACTGGATGTGTTTATTAAAAGACAGCGCTTAGAATAAATTTGTTATATATGACCAATCAATCCATGGGCTTCTTATTGCATATTTGAAATCCAATTCAAATAAACAGTATTGCGCAGTTTTTCTCTCAGGTAGTCGCCACATTAAGCAGTTAACTTAAATTGCACTCTAGTTGGATTTTTAAAAAGCATTTAAGAATCGAATATTAGCAAAATGCCGCGGTCTGTTAACAGCAGTACAGCCAAGTGTTAAGTGTTTGTCAACAGTTCCGATTAATAACAAACTGTGTGCATATCGAACTAGTTTCGAGACAAGCATTGACCCAGTTCATTTGGCAAGTTTAGTCAGTCGTTCGATCGAACCTATTCTGGATACCAGACAAGATGACCAAAGAAGATGTCGACTGTGCGGAAAGGGAGAATGTTGCCTCCATGGCTGGCAATGAAAATGAGCTGCTGCTGCAGTCGGAAAACAAATTAAATGACTCGGACGCACCAGAATTGAACAACGCTAAACACACTGAGAACAAGTCCGAGTCGAATTCGCCCCCACCCCAGGAAAATCAAAACAATGAAGATGCCACGGACAATGCCGATGAAGAAGAACTACTGGAACGCATGCGTGCTGATGCCGTCGGCGACACAATGTACAGCAAGAAGTTTATACTGCAGACGCTAATGCGACTTAGCCAGCAGAAGCCAGAAACAGCACTGGAGCTCGAGCTGGAGGATGATTTGTGCAAGGTGTGGGATATGTCTGTATCTGCGGAGGTGGTTGCACTTCTGCTGGAAAGCGATGCTATCGAGGTGATTATGTTTGCAATCGCGGGCAGTGAAGATGTGCGTCTCTATGAGATACTCATCGGTCTGCTGGGCAACATGTGCGCCCAGGTAGAGTGCGTCGAGCAGCTGACGGCGAATGCGGAATGGATTGAGTTGCTGCTCAAGCTGTGCACCTGTATGGACACCTGCATGCTGCTCCAGCTGATGCGCATCTATCAGTATGTTATGGCGCATGTGGTCAGCGGCAAGGAGCAGCTGGCCATCGATTGGTACACGTGCTTTGCCGCCTGCGACAGTTCCGCCAAGAATCTCGGCTTTATACTGCAGCAGTCGGTGAGCGATGAACTGCTGATCGCAGCGCTTAAGGCCATCAATGCTGTGCTGGCCAGCTGTGCCCTCGTGGAGGAGGAGAACGCCCAGTCGAACAACAAATTGAAGCCATTTGCTGAAGTGTTCCTGGTGCAGGAGCTCTGCGATGGCGTCAACAATGCATTCGTTCGCCTCATGCGCGACGATCTGGAAAAGCAGGCGGATGAGGTTGATGATCTTGCTGGTGATCAGTTGCCGGTCGGAAATCCAGATGATAATGATGATGATGGCGACGACGATTCCCAAAGCATCCCAAAAATCAACTGCGATGTTGAAGTAATTCAGACCTACCTCAATATATGCACCATTCTGGTGCAGCTGCCCGAGGCGCAGACATCCATGGATCTGTATGCAGGCAGTATTATGTACTGCCTGACGCGCATCCTCCAATTCCTGCAGCAACCCATGCAGCTGCTGCCTCTGGGCGAACGACAGGAGGAGTATCTCGAGGATTTGGCCCACATTTGCAGCGTAAGAATTGCGCTAATCTCAAGTTGAAATTCCATCGATCATAAAACTCATTTCTAAATCTCCTCTTACAGTGTCTCAAATACTTCTATGATAAGGATGCGTTTGTGCATCTTCTCGGCATCTGGACAATTCTCAGCAAGCACATTGTAGACTATGTCGACTATGATGAAAACGATTTCGAGGCTTGCGAGGACGAGCCCCGTTGGCAATACGAGGAGCATGCTTTTAAGCTGTTGCGGATGCTGGGACACATGCTCATCCGCACGGATGTGTCCATTCTAGTGAAGGATATGCAAGAAATGGACGTGAACAGAGTGGAAATGTTGCGAGCTGCTTTGCAGGTCGAACAGGATGAAGATGTGATCCTGCAGAGCGCACAGCTGCGTCTAAGCGCCATTCTAAACGAAGTTGCTGGCCAAGCCAAATAATACTCATAACTGGACTGAACATTGTTGCATATATGCACACAATACAAACATACATTAATACATACTTATACTTATTATATATACATATAGATATATATAGAGAAACAAAAAGAAAATTTGAACAACTTTGAAGTGAAAAACAAAAAAGAAAATTTAAATAACTTTGAAGCGCTTTTTGTCACTCGGAAGTTTGAACTTCCTTTCAATTTAAAGTGATTGATTATATATAAAATATTAGTTCTTAAATGTTTTGTAATCAGTTTCATAGAAATACTCCTTGCTTAAGCTTCGTCGACTAAATTAATTTTTTGACGCATTGTGTCCATCCAGGATTGTTTGCCTAGGCGCACACCGTTCTCTCCTGTGCTGCTGATGATCAAATGATGTTCATTTGCGTTGTTTAGCTGAAATTTGCTCTTGTCCTCGCTAAGCGCATGAGACACATGCTCCAGCTCATTGTTGAGACTGACCTGGCAGGCCTGAACGTTAATGTTGATATTTTCGATGGCTTCTGATATGTTGATGATGGCCTCGTCATCTAGATTATGGGCCACAATCTGACTTTTGCCATTCAGCTCGGACAGCTGGAGATTCAGGCTGCCGCCTTTGGCAATCACGTTCAGATTGCCGTTAACGCCAGCTAAAATATAAACATATATATAACATTACATAATATATGTATATAGCATTAAATATATATAATAATATATTTAACATTATATAACATTACATAATATATGTATATAGCATTAAATATATAAATAACCCTATTAACTCACTCATCTTCAAGGCACCCGTCTGATGCAAATACACCTCGCTCGTCTTGTGTACGTTCTTCAGCTCCATGCGTCCAGTGATTGTCTCAAATTTCGATTTCTCAACATAACAACAGTCGGTGTTGATGTCGCCCGCTTGTGTGGAGCAAGTCAAGCTATCGCCCTGCAGCTTATCCAGACTGATGTTCTGTGGAGCAGAGATTTGAGTTTAAATGGGTAAAATACATAAGATTCCTCTTCTTACACCATTTAGAGTCTCAATTTCAGTGCACTTGCCCAAAAGTGTGCCCTCACAGCTGATGTTTCCCATTTCGCTGAAGAGTGAAATGTGCGTAGCTCGCATGTTTTTGGTAACTATATCACCGACTGCCTTGATCCTTAGTGCATCACCATCGATGCCCCGCACAGAGACTTTGGCCTCCCCCTCGATGTGTAACTCAGCGCGAATAGGAATCTTTAGAAGGCACTTAAACTGAGAGCTTTGCTCTGTTAGCTTCTTGACAAGCACATTGACGACTTTGTCATCATCCACGACATCCACATCCAGTGTGGCGTTGCTGTTGGCAACGGCACCGCCGAGCAGCTGTGCTATGAGGACGTCTCCATTGGTGTGCACATGGACATCGGCCGGTTCCACATGTACCAAAATATCAGATTTGATATTAATGCGTGCGTAGGGATTTACATAACGCAACAGCTCCTGGTGCACCATGCGACGGCTGCTGGTCATGGCCCACTTTGGTCTTTTGGCGTAGTAACGCAAATAGCTGTGTATTGGTATTGTTGCTGGCAAGCAAAACAATCGTTGCAAAATGTGCATTATTTAAAAATGTTGCGATTTGTTTACAGTTTGTGGAAAACAGCTGTTGCTATGGTATGTTTTACAGCACTGTTGCTCTAAGTGCACTGTACAGCACCTGCTGTCATGTGCCTGACTCGTTATACAACCCTTAAGTGAAAGCTTAACCAGCACTACATTTATCCAGTCCAGTTGGAGTTTTTTAGTGTTCTTCGACGGGTGTGAAAAATCGTTGGTGCGCAGTAGAAAATCGAATAAATCTTTCCTACATAACGATTGAAACACTTGGAAAATGTCTGGCAAAGATAGATTACCCATTTTCCCGTCGCGTGGCGCCCAAATGTTGATGAAGGCCCGTCTCGCTGGCGCTCAAAAAGGTCATGGTCTGCTTAAGAAAAAAGCGGATGCATTACAGATGCGATTCCGCATGATTCTGGGCAAAATCATTGAGACAAAAACTCTGATGGGCGAGATTATGAAAGAGGCCGCCTTCTCGCTGGCCGAGGCCAAGTTCACGTCCGGCGACATCAATCAGGTGGTGCTGCAGAACGTGACCAAAGCCCAAATCAAGATACGCACCAAAAAGGACAATGTCGCTGGCGTTACGCTGCCCGTCTTCGAGTCCTATCAGGATGGCGCTGATACTTATGAATTGGCTGGCTTAGCCCGCGGTGGCCAACAGTTGGCCAAATTGAAGAAGAACTATCAGAGCGCCGTGAAGCTGCTCGTCGAGCTTGCCTCGCTGCAGACGTCGTTCGTCACCCTGGACGATGTGATCAAGATCACGAATCGCCGTGTGAATGCCATCGAGCATGTCATCATACCACGCATCGATCGTACACTGTCCTACATTATCTCGGAGCTGGATGAGCTGGAGCGTGAGGAGTTCTATCGCTTGAAGAAGATACAGGATAAGAAGCGAGAGGCCCGCATCAAGGCAGATGCTAAAAAGGCGGAGCTTCTCAAGCAGGGCATCGATGTGCGCCAGCAGGCGAATATACTCGATGAGGGCGATGATGATGTGCTCTTTTAAGTATTAAACAAGCCAATAGTCTGTCTATCTGTATTCCAGACAATATGTTATTGTTAAACCGTTTTGTTTCCATTTTAAATCCGAAAAAAAAACTAAAACACAATTACTTTTATTGTAAGTACAATTTTAGCTGATTGCAACTTTGTAAGTTGAAAGTATGTAGTTTAATTCCAATGAGAAATGATTGTATTCCATTTTGTAGTTATGTAGCGCTCAAAACATGCATTAAAGTTTTTGTTGTTCATAATCCTAAAATTGTTGTAATTCCGCTATAAAGTGCATTGAAAATAAAGGAGTATAATTAGTGGAAAAAAGGTCATCTGACTTGTTTTATAAAATTGCAAAAACAATGCAAATGCAGTCATGTGACAGCAAAACATATGGGCACTTGTCGCCAGTGTTGGACAACACACAGCCATTCAGCTGTGTGCGGACGCGTGTTGGTTTTGACTTTAAATTGATTTGGCAATTATATTAAAATGTCTAGCTGTGAATTTCAAGCTATTGTCCTGGCTGCGGGTCGTGGCACACGCCTGCCCGAAGTGCTGGGCGATGCGCCAAAGTGTCTGCTGCCCGTGGGACCATATCCGTTAATCTGGTATCCCCTAAACCTACTGAGCAAACACAACTTAACGGGTAACATTATTTAGAGCATACGTATGAAAGTGATTTCGCCATACTATTAAGTCGGCTTGCTTGTATTGTAGAGGTTATTGTTGTTGTGCTGGAGCAGGATAAGCTGGAGATTCAGCAAGCATTGGAGCGTACACCGCTTAAGCTCAAAATCGACTATGCCACAGTGCCCAGCGATAGCGATTTTGGCACCGCCGACAGTCTGCGCTATATCTATGACAAGTAAGTGAATACAGTGGGTTCAAAAAGTATTGGTAAAGAATGTTTAACGTGTCAACGTTTAACATATGAGCGAATATGAAGACACCTCAAAAATTTAAATGTACATTTCTGCCCATATCTTTTTGATTCACTCTCTCTCTCTATTTGACGCGATATAATAAAGTATTAAACTCTTTATAAACTTCCAGGATTAAGTCCGACTTTCTAGTCGTGAGCTGTGACATAGTGAGTAATGTTAGTTTGTATCCGCTGATCAATAAGTTCCGCGCTGATGATGCCTCGCTGGCGCTACTGCTGTTCAAGAGTGGCTTCGAATCGGATGTGGTGATGCCAGGTCCAAAGACCAAGTACAAGCCAGAACGTGACATTATTGGCATTCATCCGGCCACACAGCGTTTGGCATTTGTATTCGCCGCCAGCGACTGTGAGGATACGTTGAACATACAGCGGCATCTGCTCAAGAACAAGGGTCAACTGGATGTCTATGGTCGACTTATGGATGCACATATCTATGTGCTCAAGAAATGGGTGATCAGCTACCTGCACAGGGTTTGTAGAAAAATTATATCATTTCTGTAGGTTATCACTTAGTCAAGTTGATTTTTCGCAGAAGGAAAACATCTCGACATTTAAGGGCGAGTTTTTGCCACATCTCATTAAGAGACAACATGCCAGGCGCTCAAAAAAAGTAGGCCAGGACACCATTTCTGATCTGAACGTAGCTACAAAGCCCGAGGATAACATTTTGCATGTAGGTTTTTAATTGTAAGAACCTTCTTCTGCATATCTACTTATAATCTTCCATTTCGATTTACATTTATTTTAGTATGTGACGCACACTGCATTAGATGAGAAGCTGACACAGACATCGCTGTTCAATCAGTCGCTTTCGCATAATCCCTACCATGGCGATGTTGTGCGCTGTTTTGCTATACAAGCGCCAAAAGAGTCGATTGGCGTACGTGTGAATACCACGCTCAGTTTTCTGGCCATTAACAGGAAACTGGCTGGCATTTGGAATGAGTTGTGCGGCGAGACGCATCCGCTGATTGCACCCGGTGCTGTGGTGAAATCAACGCAGGCAAAGGAAATCATTGTGGCCGACAATGCCAAATTGTCGGAAAAGACTTCGCTCAGCTCCAGCGTTTTTGGCTCGAATTGTGTTGTGAATCCGAAGAATATTGTGAGCAACTCGATCATCATGTCGAATGTAATTGTGGAGGAAGGTTGCAACATCAACAACTGCATCATTGGGCATCGGGCGCATGTCCAGAGCGGCTCAGCGTTGACCAACTGTCTCATTGGACCCAACTATGTGGTGGAGGAGGGCACCAAAGCCCAATCGATGCATCTATCCAATGCTGATCAGTACATGGAAATTGACATACAATAAATAAGGAGTTGTTTAAACTTAATGCTTGTTTATTAAACGAAATGAGTTAGAAGGCGGATGATTCTTCTAGCAGGACATTAAATTATTACAAATAAGGTACATACAAAACTTGCGCTAAATTTCGGGACTATATACGTAAGTAAGTTTGTTTGTTTTTGTTTTTGTTGTTGTAGTAGTGACAGAGTGGACACAGGCTTAAAGCTAAGGTAACTCCATGTACAAAAAAGACTGTTTTTTTTGGGACCAGTTTTGTAGTTTGGCCACGGCTCACATTCTCAACACTCAGCGTCATGCTCACTTCCGGCGCTCATACAGGTACTCATCCTCATAGTAGCGTGGCGTCGATGTGGCAATGAAGACCTGTGGCCGACGCTGCTGTAGGGATATGTTAATTTCCTCAGGCGTACGATATACCTGCTGATGCAAATGCTGCAGTTGTGGCGGCGCTGCCGTAAAGAAACGATATGGCGCCGGTGTCACAGTGGTCGCCAACGGTTGCGGCCGTTGCTGCAACGTACGATGTTGCTGCTGATGAAGCTGCTGCTGGTGCTGCTGCTGCTGCTGCTGCTGCAGCTGATGTAATTGCAGCTGTGGCTGAATCTGTGGCTGAATGGTCGTCGTGGGCAATGGCTTGCGATACGCAATTGTTGTTGGTGGTTGGTGACGGATCTGTGTGACGGATTGTTGCTGCTGCGTTTGGGGCGGTTGATACTGGATGCGCTGCTGCTGCGGCTGCTGTTTCGGCTGCTGATGATAGAGCTGACGTTGCTGCTGCTGTGGCTGTGGTTGGTGCTGGACGCGTGGTCTGGGCGCTGGTACATCCTCCTCCTCCTCGTCGTCATCGTAGCGCTCGTGCTCATAGTAGTTCTCGGGGAAATAGCGCTCGGAGTAGCGCAGTGTAACGTTCGGTTTGCTCTGATGCTCCTGCAGATTGATGGGCTTGTAGAGATAGTCGTTGACAATGTGATATTTGGAGGATTGCTTGCAGATGTTGTCGTGCGATGGGGGCATGCATATCAAATGGATTTGATGGAATGTAAAGCCATCGGGGCAGATCCACGAGTGCTTCTGGCTCTCCTGGCAGTAGTGGAAGACCTCACAGCTGAGTGACTCATCCGCATAGTAGCTAAGGAACAAGAACTATTATTTAAAGAATTCACTAGGAAGAGTTTAACAATTGCCTACCCTGAGTTGCGATCCGTGCAGCTGAAGGTTGATTTGCTGAGCAGCGTGGATAGACGATCAGGCTCCTCGACTTCCTCTTCCTCCTCCTCCTCGCTTTCCGCGCTCAGCGGCTTCTTCTTCAGATAATTGTTCTGATGCTGCTGTTGCTGCTGTTGTTGCTGCTGCTGCTGCTTTCCGCTGTTGCGATTGATGTACACCTGACGTGGCGCCTCCTCTTGATCCTCTTCGCTGTAGTCGTACAGTGGTCGCTGCTGCTGCTGGTGCTGCAGTGGCTGCTGTTGCCTGTAAGCCAAGTGAGTTTGTGCCTGGGTCTCGAACTCATCATCATCATCGCCGCTGGCACTCACATCCAATGAGCGCGCCGAGAATCCTTTTGGCTTCTCCGTGGTCGCCGTCGCAGTGGGTGCACCTGTGGCAGCTCCCGCTGCGCAGGCACACAGGCCCATGGTCAGTAGCAGGATAAAGCATCGATTGCGTCTGCAAGCAGGCAAAAAGTGAGCAACAAGAAATAGCAATAGCAACAGCAATAGCAATCAGATTAACCAAGACATGCCATCAATAAGTAAGACTTTATGATATGGGAAACTTTTGTGGCAACCTCAATGCGCACAAAACGCGGGAAAAATATTTTGATTTTACGCGAACCTTTTCGCCAAGAAAACTAACAACAACAGCAAAAACAATAACAGCAAAAAGAGAAGATGCAGTGAAGATGCCGCCAAATTGCAGCCAAAGAAGGCAGCCCAGCGACGCGTTATGCAAGACACCACCAAAGACATTACCAGCTAGAAACGAGTTATAAAGTAAAGGCGAGAGACGCCAGAGGCACAGCCGGGCGCTGCGAGCTCCGGACCTGGGAGTCGAAAGCTTCATCTTAGAAGTGCAGTTAGTTCAGTGCAGAAGGTCGACTTATTGTTGCGCTTCTTAGGATATATAGACAGGCAGAAACAAATTTTATTTTCGTGTTCTTTGATGCAGTTTAAGGGGTTAAAGTTTGAATTCCGGTTAAGTTAAATTAATGTTTGTAGAGTAAATCTCAAATCATTTGGAATAGAATAATTAGAAAATCTGGGAATAAATAAAAACATTTTTGAAATGATTATGATTTTCTTAATATATTTAATATAGACTTAATACAGTCCACAATTTATCGAAGAGGTTTGATAAAATACAAATTTTATTCCAAAATTGAAAACAATTGTGGACATTGTAAACCATATTCAAATGTAAAATCGTCCAACATTTATACCAAAGATTGGGGAAACCCAGAAAAAACCCAACTCAACCAATCAGACCAAAAATTGCTCAGGCTTGTGACAAAAAAATGGATTAATCTATTCAGTTAATTATTAATGGTAATCTGGATATGAAACATTTTAGAATTCTTGATTTCAACCAATCAACATTTTGCATTAACTTTTAAGATACATTTTCAGAATCTTGTAAGAATAATTGTAAGCAAGCAAAATATTCAAATTCAAGATCAATGAACATAAACCAAGCAAGTGCTTGCCAAATGTATTTACAGAATTTTATGAATACAAAAGTAAAGTTGTGGTTTCAATTTTTAGCGATTTTTCATTAGATTTAAAGTCCAACAAGAAATGGTTGACAATTTGAACTTAATTGTTTTGCAATCAAGAAACCATAAAATGTTAGATAATTATTTGTGGTCAACTGAAAATCCATAGACAATATAATTTACTACACACTCCGCACATACTCTCACACACACACACACAATTCATTTAAAGAGCTACTCATATTTGGGCAACCATTGGAAAGGGCATAAAATGAAGATGTGCTGCGGCTGCTGCTGCGACTGCTGCTGGTTTTTTTTTTTATAGTTTTTTAGTTGCTCACTTTTAAGCGGTTGGGTTCAATTTGAGCGCCATTTAGTGATCATTGCAATTTGGCCAGTTGTTTGGTTGAATGTCAACGGCGGCGCATACGCATCCAAAGTAGTGGATATACAAGATACCAAACTAACTGGGGGACGAACGGTGACCGACGGTGTTGGCTTGGCCAATGTTACGTGCCCGCGTGCACTGCATATAATTGAGTTATTTGCGTCGAAAGCAAAACTGTTACCAATAGCAGCCATAACAATAATAGCAGCTGGAGCAAAACAAATCCGCGTCAAACTTTTACTTTCGATGTGTCAGTTGAAGTGGATTGCCGGGATTGCTGTTAATGGCGATTCGTTAGCTACAAGGCGGCGCTAATTACAGCATGTTAATAAACCGAATGCTTATGTAATGAATGTGTTTTTTTTCTCTTTTTTTTGTATTCATGTATCGAAAATACTCGTAGTACTATACACGACAAATTTATTTCAGCAATTCTAGCTGGCAATTTGTCAGCTTGTCTGCCTGTCGCTGGCCTTTGCACAATTTGAACCTTTGAACTTTAAAGTGAGTTAAGTACATGCGGCAGCTGCTGCAACTGCTGTTGCTGCCGTTGCATTGTCAATGCTGACGCTACTGTTTGATTACACGCTAATCCTGGAGCAAAACAACTTAACGGGATGACTTAACACATCAAGCGATCAAATGGTGACGCCTTGGTTAAGTCATTAACTGAAGTCATCAATTTGATCGGAAACTGGGTTGCCAAATAAAAAAAAATACAAATATTTGAACGCATAAAACGTTTCCTAGTGCTCCACATAATCATGCGTTGTTGCATGCCATAGACATAGATACTGGTCTGGCCACACACTATCCGCCATAAATGGAGCAGTATTCGCGTTGCATGCACCTCGGTATCTTTCTGTCTACGCTGTTTGCTTAGTCCAGATGCCAAACCAGATGTCTGGCTTTATAGCACCACATTACATCACATGGACGCCAAGAAACGATGCGTTCATTTTGCTGATGTTTTTGTTGTCGCTGTGGATGTGGATGGCTTTTGCTTGTCTCTTGGCTCTTGTCTGTTGTCTGTTGTCTGTTGTCAGTTGCCTCTTGTCTCCTAACCACAGCTGAAGGAAAAGTGGTTTCGTTATGCACATGTTTCCCCGGCTACCAGTTCAATTTCATAGCAGAGTTTCAGTCATGTTTGTGTTTTTCACCTTCTTGCCATAATTTTGGTCAAAAAGCTGTACAAACTTTGATTTCCTTAAAAGTTGGGCGTGTGTATGTGACATAAGACATGTGGGTTTCCATTAGATTATGAAATATAAATTGATTCCAAATTTAGGCGACTGCTAAGCTTGAGAAACTTGACGAATTGTAAAATGAAATTTATTTTACTAAAAATGAATTTATTTTATTGTTTGCTTCATCTGCTTATAGGTGAACATTGACAGATTTTGAACACTGTAGCTTGCTGCCTAATTCTTAATAGTAATTCTGCTCAGATATCGTATGCTTATAGAAAAATTCTTTATTAGGTCTTTGATGAAAATGGCTTATTTACTTACTCAAAATGTAAACTTTGACTGCAAATTATAACACTCACTGTCATTGATTACAGATATTCGTCATATATATATATACACAAATATAATTAATATATGTAATATAAGTAAATAACCAAACTAAGCCCATAAATTCAATTAGCTGGCATTATGATGCCAGTTTGTTGCCAAAGTCTTTCTATGTATTACAAAATTTATTTAATAAAACTTCTAGATAAACTCAATCTAATCTATGCTAATAGTTCCCTCTAGCCAAACCAAACCACATATTTCAATTGCCTCTGGCTGTTTGAGAATTCCGTTTGCTGCTATTTAACACCCGAGCTTGTAGCCAAAGTCTTATTGTTTTCACTTAAGCCTTGAGTGCTTCGAACTACGTTATTTTAATTGGTTAATTATACACAATGCTCGTTAGTAGCTTTAAAAAAGGAGAGAAAAAAAGTAAAAACTGAAAATAAATTATATTGTACTATTACAATTACAACAAATTTAACAACATTAATGTGCGTTTGCATTTTTAATGTTTCTTACTATCTCTGTATCTCCACGATCCGTTGATTTTTTCAAGCTTGTGAATTATTTTTGGTTTTTTTTCTTTTTATTTTTTGTGAATGTTAATTGCGTGACAATGAATTTTATGTGTAACATTTTCTTTCAAGTTTCGTTTCGATTCACATTAAAAAAAAGAAGCAAGTAGATGAAAACAATTTGTTTCACTTTGTGTTGGCAATTTTGAGGTGTGACCTTCGCCAGTGGGGTGAAGATTAGTTGTGGGAATCTCCAAGCCGAGGCAAATTGTAGTTTTCGGGCGGCACCAGTTGGCAATTTATTAATTGCATTAAACACACACCCCACAAATTGCAAACGCAAAGGAAAAAAAATCGGTTAAGATTTAATCGTCCCAACAAAAGTGTACAATTTGGCATGTCGCTTTAGACCTGGTTGGTAAGTGAATGGCCTAGAGGCCTCGCCCAGAGCTTGTCTGCGCAATTTACACGCCGTCGAGTTGTACGCATTGCTGTGCGTACTTACGGCTAACTGTAATTTCAAACGCGCGCAACTATTGAATTATTGCGTATACGCCACATGTGTGTGTGTGTGAGTATTCAGGCGGCGATACAATTTCAGTGCAGTTAGAGGTGAGTTATATAATATGCACACTAAATACGCCTTTTTAGAAAGGATTGTCATAAGCCGACAAATGGTGCAACTTTACCTATCGGATTGTGTGATCTCTTTTTGTTGTGTTTATTGACCACGTCAAAATGCAATCTTTGGCCATGGGCTGGCAATGAGTCAGTCAAAAGCGTATTGATTGATGCAAAGTGAGTAAATATTTCAATACGAATTTTCCGCAGCTATTTACTTAGCGGATTTTTTTTTTGGCGCACTCAGAAGACAGGCAGACAATACGATTAGGTAATAAGCCAAGGCATCAGCTAAAAGACGTCCAAAAACGACTCTGTGGCTGTCCAACTGAATTGTCAGCGCCACAGGCAACAACAACAGCTCAGCAAACAAAGCAAATACTCCCACGCCAACTAGAAAAAAAGCCAGAAAAAGGTCTCAGACACGCCAGCAATCACAGCAACAGCAGCAACAACAACAACAACAACAGTAACAACAAGAGTCGCACAGTTACAGTTACGTATGCTCTAGGTTTTGAAATATATCTTTGAAAAGAATATTTTGTGGTTGCCAAGCGACACAAATCTTAAGCCCAGCGGCAAGCTCCCTACCCACCATCCACCCCGCCCCCCATTCCCAGCCCAAAACAATACAAAACGATAATTACAAACTGCGGCTGCTATACGAATTCTTTTAACCCGAACTGTATGATTCATAGTTACAAGACATTGACTTACTGCATTCTGTATTTCTTTTTCGGCTGCAGCAGCTCCTTGAATTATTATCTTCTTACTTGTTATCCAATTGAGTTCTTTGTCTTAGAACAGTTAACACACACCCACACAAGCACAAAGAAGTTACTCAAATTATTGGTCACAGTGCACACATACAAGTCTTGGCTTGGCTTATTCACAGTTGTGGAAATATAAGTTGTTTTTTTTATTTTTTTTTTATATATATACACTATATGTTGCACTCTAAATGCCACAGCGGTCTGTTGCTGCTGCCTCTTGCTACTTGCTGGACTAACGGTTCACGCCAGCTCAAACAACTAAATGAATGGCTTTCTTCAGCGTGTTTATGCTTTATACCTAAGTCAACAGCGAGCGCAACTTGGCTCCAAAGAGTTCGTCGAGTGGCAAGTGGCAATATATCTTCGTACGTCGTTTCTCTTAGACAACGCTCTTAGCCACACTTAGCTACCTGGCCAACCTTTTTTTTTGTTCAGCTTAAGTTTAGCTCAATGTTTGAGTGTTTTTATTTCACAACTGTTGTCATGTTTAATATATGAGTGGCAATCTCTGAGAGATATCTAGTTGACTCAGTTGGGTTTCTAATTAATAGACATCTATAAGTGATATCATGTTATTGTTGCAAATCTGATTGTCAGAAAATTATTTCTATGAAAATCATTTGTGTTTTAATCAATTTTATTTCAATTTATTGAATGTGATTTATTTTATTGCTAACCTCAGTTGATAAAAAGCAACCAAAATTGTTTAAAATTAAAAATTAGTTTAAATTGATAGTAAAATTGTTTTTTAACTAGTAAATATTTCTTTCATTATTTTAACTTTATAAAGATCTATAAATTAGAAGAAAGACAAAAAATAATGAGTGTTTCTTTAAAATTATAAGTAAGAAGACAATACAATTTATTTAAGGAGATTGGTTTCCGTTAATTCAAAATATTAATTCAATATAATTAATAGCCACTTTACTTAACTTTATTACGATCCATTATCTCGAAGCAAGAATGAGTGAGAAGAAAGACGTCAATCAAATTGATTTAGGTTTTTTTTCATGAATAAAATAACTCATTCTAAGAATATATTATTAGCTTAAGATTTCTGCCGTTGTGTTCACTTTTAATATATATTAAATTTAGAATAGTAATATAATATTTATTTGTTTATATATTTACTACAACCATATTTTTTTTTTATATTTTTTATTATTATTATTATTAAAGCCAGAATTTAAATTAACAATTTGCTAATTTCATGCATTAAACTTTGAAATTAGCAAATCACAAAATTGTCAACATCAATACTGATTCCCATAATGTGCCCATAAGTTGCATATCTTTCATTCGCATCATTTCAAAACTGGATTTGGGTAAACGCATATATAACGCATACGCCAAGTGCAACAGTCATCAAATGTTATTTGTTGTGAAGTAACACACACACACACACAAACACACACACAATCAATATTTTGAGCATTGAGCATTAGCATCCAATAGATACTTTATGTAAGTTAAGTGCAATCTGGTTAGCTAGTTAAAAGATATTCTCGTAATTAACATTTGTGCTGTGTTTATTTTCTCAGCCTTCGTGCAATGCGACGAGACGCGACTTTTTATTCACCCGCATTTACATACTGTTGTTGTTATTGTTGTTGTTGTGGGTTTTGATTTTTTCTTGCTTTTTTATCTATTTTTTTTTTGCTTGAAAATAATTTGCGCCGGTTTGCAGCGATGCTCCCACAGACCGCGAAACCTGCACAACAACTCATCGCCAATGAAATGCTAAAAGCTAACACACACATACACACTGATAGCTAGATATAGGTGTAGGTAGTACTTTTAGCACATATAAATATATATATGTATATTTATATATGTATACTGTGGAGCATCGCATTTGTTTTGCTAATATGAATTAATTTACAATGCTGCAACGCCTAAAATGTGCGATACGGCAGCAGACAGCGGGGGTGCTGGTAATTGTGAATGCTGGAGGTGGAGAGTGCAGTTGCTGCCTCGTCTGTTGAACTTTCGTTGCACTTGCCACAATTTTAAGCTGCTGAACCAAAATCTCTTCAACAACATTCAAGCATTTCATTTCATTTCATTTTTTTCGACTGCGCTTTCAATGTCTAGACATGGACACTGACCGCAGCTGTCTTATATATAAAATAAATATTTATATACATATATACATATATATATATATATATATATATATATATATAGATAAATATAATATGTGTATATATTTATTACAGATACGATTTGGCAATGCACGAGCCTATGCAAAGAAGCGTAACGCAAAGAAAGTGCATTTGCAGCTGTTGCAGTTTTTTTTTAGGAGCCGTTAGCTTTTGCTTTTAATGTTGCTTGTCTATTGCTGTCTACTTGCTGCTTTGCTGGCCAGGTGATATAACAAGTTCACATAATTTCGCTAGCTTTTCTTTTTAATGCATATTTACAAAATAATCAACTAATAGTAAAAATAAAAGTTGTTTGTTGAGTGGCTAGCAGGGCGGCAACCGCATCGAAATTCACGACTTGATTCAGCAAATTATAATTGCACCCAATCAAAATAGTTCCCAGCTAAAAAGATGTTGTTGTTGTTGTTGCCTTAATAATGATGCATGATAAATAAACATATTTGCCTGACTTGAGCTGATTAGTCAGCAAATATATCATTTGCATTTGAATGGACTGTCAACAGTCAACAGTCAAACTCAATTTGAAATTTAAATTCAAAATCATGTTCATCATATTCCTATGCAACTTTTATTTTGTATTCGCAGTCACAAAAGCATTGCAAAAAAAGTGAGAAAAGAAAACAGAAAAAGAAAATTCATTATGTTGGCCACAGTTGTGTTTGTGGCAGTTGCTGCAGTCAAGAGACAGGCCTAAACGGTGGCTTGTTTTGAGGAAGTTGTTGTTGATTGTCACACAATGACTGCGGTTGGCTCATAACTGTGTGCTCAGCCGGCTAAGACGGTCAGGTTCAATTCGAAATTGTTGCCATAATAACAACAATAAGCATAATTACACAAATATTCAATGTTCAGCGTGTCGCTGCTTTTGTACTCTTCAATAACTGGAAATCGTGTCGGCTGGCTTTTGGCTTTTGGGTAATTTTGCTTCTGTCACAAGCGCTGTTAATAACACTGTTAACGCTATGTTAAAATGATGTAAGCAAACAATACCAATAGCAGGCAGTGGAATAATTTACAATTTTGTGATTTTTATAGGTCACAATATTATGTGTCATATGCACCAAGAATTAATCATTGAATCTATCTATAATCATAAAAGCGTTTTTATTCAAGTTTTTATATTTTTAATAAAAAAAAAGAATTGCAGGCTATGATTTTATTATTTAAATTATCTGACAATGCTCTCATACCTATTAAATTTAACGTGCTTGAAATGTTGTTGACACTTATTGTAAGCAATGCAGCCTAAGTGTTTTGAAGTTTATTTGATTGCTATTTTTAAAGTACAGTATAACAGTGCTAATCAGATTTTTTCAAGTGAGATATTTTAAGGAAGCGATGCCAATTTTTCGTGAAAGGTTTAATAAATTAAATAAATATGTCAAATAAATTTCAAGTTATTTTAAAGTACATCTAAGTAGATTTATTAAGAATTTTAGATAAGTAAATATATAAATAAATATATTAAATAAGTTTAAGTGTATTTCGAATAACAACTAAGTACATTTTTTAATATTAGATACCAACCTAGCACGGAGAAGGCTTAAATTAACTACTACAAATATTGTGAACCATTCATTTTATATCAATTAGATTTAAGCATAATAACACATGATATACTCAGAAAAAATCGACCTAAAAAACCCCAATATTCAGAACGTATATAATTATAAGTCGGGAACGTTGTGTGTGTGGGTTTCTTACACCCACGCCTTCATTATAATCTAAAAAATTTTAGATTTTCCACATATAAAAATGTGTACACAGAAATCGAAAATTGGATTTTCTGCTGCCTATATATTATTATATTATATTATTTCATATTTAAAAAAATACGATTTTACGCCGATTCCAGTGAATCTCAGTTATCAGATAGCAATCGAAAAAGCTAGTTCACAAATATATTTCATAATCACATTGAAATGAATTTATAGACTTAAAATTGTTTGCATGTGTGGCATTAATTGTTTATAATTCGACTACTATTTATAATGTACTATTTCATTAAGTCTTAAACTTGGAGCAAATAGAATAAATAATAATGTATATTTCGCAATTGAAGAGTTAATGGCTAAGATATATTCACACTGCTCCAGTCAAACTGAGTAAGAAATGTTAAGAGTGGGGTCACAAAGAAATGTTTGTAACAATGTGTTGTTTTTAAGCCAATTAGCCTCAATGCTCGTGTTTGCTCTGCAAAAGACAATACGTAAAAATTATATCACAAACTGGCCGGCAGCGCCTTTCATTTTGATGGGTCTTGTGTGTTTCACAAGAATTACGATTATGATTTAAATGCTCGTTTCTTTTTATTATTATTATGTATTATTTGTGGCCCACAAAAGCGAAAGTAACTCGCAAAGCTCACAGAGTCGAGAGATCTTTGTGAACGTTCTAATAAATACACCCGTGGTTTGAAATTTAAGTTCAAGGTTTTTTCCCCTCCACCGATGAGTGGCGAATTGAAATTAATTACATTGTTGAGAACTGGACGTTATGGGCGCTGTCAGCTCATTAAATTAGCTAGCTGTTCATACGCAGTTAGCATTAGATTAAGTAATTTTTTTCTAATTTGTGCACAATTTCATTGGCATTATGCTGGGTGTGTATTTGTTTTTTTCTTTTTTTTGTTGATTCGGTTCTGATAATTAAAGACATTCATACCATCATATGCTTAAACATACTTAACTGACAGCACGCCCACCAAGCATTGGGGAATTTTCATATCACATTGCTAAACAATGGACCAGCTTAAAGACCGTAAAAAACAACAACAGCCGGAACTTGTGCGCTGCATGATTTGTAAGTTTTTTTTTTTCTTTTTTGAAATCACTTAAGTGCTATCAAGATTTGGTTTTGGTTTACGAAAATCAGTGCAATATTTGGTCTTGCGGAAATCGCTTGAACTTGACATTGAGGCGGAGTCTGGGAGCAGGCAGCTTAGGGGGCCGTGCAAAGAAATGCAAATGTTTTTCCATGAGTTGCTCACACACATAATTATCAGGTGGAGCGGAAGGAAGTGAATATTAATTTGAAATAAAGCCGTGAGCTTAAACTTTGTTAACTTGCTTAAACTCTAGCTGTGATCTTGTTAGCTGATTCAGCAATGGTATTTAGCCTATCAGCGAGTGAGTTGCAAGCGAAATTAATTACCTTATTTGAATAACTGTAGGTAGTACTAATTAGTATTTCAAGTTGTTACCTTGGTCATTAATTTACCTGTAGCTATGATCTGAGCCTGCATCGGAGAACAGTCCTTGTAAGCTGAGATCAAGTTGCTATATTTTAATCTTATATGAATTACTATAAATAGATAAAATTAATAATATGTTTTATTATACCCTAAACCCATTAAAAATGGGTTTGTGCAAATGAATGTAACAAGCAGAAGGAAGCATCTCCGATCCCAAAAAGTCCATCTGCCCGTCCGTCCGTCTGTATGAACACGCAGATCTCAGAAACTATTAGAGCTAGACACTTCAAATTTGGAAGGATCAAGTTTGCGTTATTTTATCGATAACTGCCTCTGTTTATTGAATATCGAAATATTCAATTTCCGATAGCAATAAATGCCACAATTTTAAATGCAGATTAATACATAATATTCATATGCATACTATTGATCAATTGCCCAAATTTCGTCAAGATCGGATAAGAAACACCCAAGTTATAGTCGAAAATGTATTCTCGGAACTCGCGGAATTTGACAATAATAATAGAATATATTTAATAACTGGGTTCAGGGTATATCGTAGTCGATATACAGCACTCGACTACAGCACTCTTACTTGTTCTTATATTTTTAGAAATGCGTTTGTTTTAATTAATATTATATAATATATATAATTAATATAAACACAAAACCGTATTTAAAACAAGTAAGAATGGTGTAGCTTAGTGAGCTCGACTCTGATATACCCTGAACCCAGCTGTTAAATGTTAAATGTATAAAAGAAATATTATCAAATTTCCCTTTAAAAAGATGTGACCAGGTCTGCAATTGCACTCATTTCTTATGGCACGCCCAGGCACGATCTGATCCTAACTTGCTTGCGACAAACTCATGTATACATACATACATACATACATACATAATCCACACAAACTTATTTACGGTTGCATCGATTATGATGTCATCTCTTTCTCACATAGGCGCTGTCAAATTTATGTATACGGAAAATGATTGCTTATAGAAATGAGATCAATATGAGAATATATTTTGGACTACAGCTTGGATGTGTCTTTTGTTTAGTTGGTCAAAAATATGAATTTGCATATTATTTATTAATTAGAAGCCATTGGTTTTAAAATTGTGAATCGTAGGCAGTTGTCGATCAACTGGAGCAAACTTGATCTGAGCGGGGTATACGACAAACAATACTTCTATACCTCTTATAGTCTCTGAGATCCGCGTGTTCATACAGACGACTCGGCTGTTGATCGTGATCAAAAATATTTACCTGTTACATACATTTGCACAAAACCCCTTTTACCTATTTTTCAATGTTTTCAGGGTATAAAAATCAATTATAAATTTCAGAAAAGAGTAATGAAATTTGCTCTTAGTTGAGGGTTTAATTATATGAATTTCTGACTAAATTCTGCTTTCCAGTTTCAATGAGTAGAAAAAATCACTAAAATACATTTTTAATATATGTTAACTATATATATATATGGTTATAAAATGTTTACTATACTCCCAAAGTAACAATTAAAATGATAAATATGAATTGAAGCTACGCATAAATCATGTACAGCTGCAGTTAAAATGGATAAATAAAGATTGTACGTATATAAAGTTTGCACAAGCTTTGTATATTCATTTCAATATTATTGTGTTATTATACAGTAAAAAGCATTTTAAAAAAAAATACAGAAAACAATATAAAGAAAAAGAAAAATCAATTGCAACGCCCAGGGATTAATTCATTGTTACCAATCTGGACCGTTGAGCGCCATGAAGCGTGCGCCTTGTCGTCGGTGAGTGAATGCGTTGATATCACCTCCAGATTGGGCATGGCTGGCTGGCTGGCTGGTTGGCTTGTTAATGGCAGACTGTGAGGCGTTGCCAATTGGTGCGGCCAACAAAAGAAATGCTGAGCTATACTCGGCTATGCGGTCTAATTAATATCAGTTCAAGGCGTCAATCTCCCTGTCCCCCTGGTTTGGCCATAAATCCGTGCGTTCCATTGACGATTTGTAAACAACGGTTGCAAGAAATTCGCATTTTGTTACAAATTTCATTGTTTTGCTGGGGATTCAAAGCGGCATGCCCTCTAATTCCAAGACTCTCCCAAGCGCTCGCTTATTATTCATCACATTATCATTTCAGCGAGTATTGTTTTTGTTTGTTTTTCTTTTTTTTCAGCTGCCCTCTAATTATTTGTGCAGCTCACTGTAATTACTTTTGGCTTATTAAATGGGTCAATTGTTGTAGCTGTTGCTCTGAACTTGAAGTTTGTATTTTATTTTGTGTGTTGTTTGGTTTTTTGTAACAAATCTGTGACCTTTATAACGAGTATTTCAATTACGGCAAAAAGTTGCGTTTAATTAAAGGCTTCATACCATACACATATCTGAGGGCTGTCAAATATGTGGGAATGCGTTAAAAGTAATTTACCCGATAAGACTCAATTGTACGATTAAAATAACACGCATAAAATAAAGTGTTTGCTTATCGAAATTACTTTTTGTTTCCGTACAACCATATCCCTTTATTTTTTTTGGCATTCAGTTCGATTTCTAATAGCCGCAGTAAAGGCTTGGCCAGCTAAAGTTTCTCAACATGCCAACTGGTCTATTTATATGCATACTATTTTTTATACTGTCTTGTTTTTTTTTGATTACGGTAAAAATTATGCTAATTTATTGCGTTAACTATTATTAATTATTGTATATTATAGCTGGTGTGCGTTCTCTATGCAAACGCAAAGCGTCGTAGAATTAATGGTAAGCGTTATTACTACTAAAATGTTAGAATAAATCTCAGAATTTGTATTTTCATCTTTAGCTCGATTTAACTTATTTTTTCTTACTTTAATAACGCTGCAGTTAGGTCCTAAATTAAAAAGTGGCATTCCTTTTAGCTTCAAGTAAGATTAATTGCCGTGATTTTAGCTTTTAAAAGCTTTTAGTGAGTGTGTGTGTGTATGCTTATGTGTGTGTAGAAGTCAAGCTGCATTTGAAATATGTATACTCGACTATCTAAATGCATTCACGCGATAAGAGTTGCGATAAGGGAATAAGAGCGTTTTTATTTTTTAAATATTTCTATATTAATTGCAATTTTCTATTTTGTTGTTAATTATATTTTTATTGGCGTAGAGTTCAAGTTGTGACGATGAGTTCCCTGTTAGTTACAATTTTTTTTTTTTAATCTCGCTGTGTGCTTTATTTGTTATGTAAGTAAGGAATTAAACAAGGGCGTAGTCAGGGAAGGGGATTCCCGAATTTTGTAAATGGTAGGCCGAATCATAACTTTCTCATCAACTTTAACCTAAACCACTTTTGGTCCATTCAAAGTTGAGATGACCTTGGTATTAAAGTTATGACAGTGATTATCATCTTACATATGTATTTATTTGCTCGTCTACAATTACAAATAAAACGTTTTTTTTTTGTTTTATATGTGGGGATCCTTGATTCTTTTGGCGTTCATGTCGATTAGATAAGCTAGGGTTATCTGTGAGTGTGTGGCTTCAAAAAAAGAACATCTGACTCCGCCCATATAATAATAACCGATGGACTATTCATCGACAATCCTTATCGTGCAGTCATTAATCAGCTGTCAATGAAGTTTGTCGCGCACTTATTATTTATTGGATACTCAAAATGGCTGAGAATATGAATATTTTCATTGGATTTTTGCTAATTTTAATATTTATAATACTGGTGAGCCGCTTTTACATATGTATATAGTGTCGTAATGCAAACAGTATTTGATAAGAATCTTTGTACTTTTCAAGTTCATTGTAAGAGCTTGTAAGAAGGCCAACAGAACAAGCGCATCCACCCGAGCTGTGCCAAACAACGGTAAGCTTTCTAGATAAACTGATCAGCAGATGAGCTCGCCTAGCTGCAGATAATTCAGTCGCATTTAGTTGGTCAAAGCAAGTTGTCGTTTTTTTTTTTTTTGCTTTCATTAAGTTTAGTTACAATGGATTATATTCTGATGTTGTATCTAATGCTTTTCGCATTGTTTTTTATATTGGTGAGCACTGATCAAGTGAGGCAAAAATCAAATTATCAAGTTATTTAAATCCCTTACACATTCAAAGGTTTTGTACAACTTTTTTGGAAGAGAAGATTTCCTTGAGGAATATATGAGACATGTCATAAGCAGAAGACGAAATGTTCGTGGCTACGGTAAGCTAACAATGAAATGACGAAATAATAATGAGTTGTCATCTAGGAAAATTCCAAAAATAGCATTGTCAGTTATCTCCATTTTTTATACCATGCACTCATTAACAAAGGGGCAAAAAGGTATAATGGGTCTGTGACAAAGTATGTAACGGGCAGTAGGAAGCATTTCCGACCTCATAAGGCATATTCATGATCGTTGTCAACAGTCGAGTCGATCTACCCATGTCCGTCTCTCCTAACAAAAGTCTCTAGTTAATTTATTTTTTATTGACTTTATCGATAAATTTTCGCAGGGATCTATTTAAAATAGTTTTTTTTTTTGCTTTTTGTCGATAATTTTGTCTTATTTGTGAATACCGACTCATATCGATTTCTGATAATATTCTAGACATATTATTTACCAATTGGACAAATTTATTAAGATCGGATAAAAAATACACAAGTTATGGCTCAAGACTTGTTCTTATATTGATATTATTACTATCAGTAGACGCAAGCATACATAAACATTATTGGGAAATTTGGTAATAAAACTAGAATAATACATGAATGCGCTGTGTACAGGGTATATCTTAGTTAAGCTCTCTTAACTACACCATTATTATTTGCTTTTGTCTGAGTTGGCAAATTTTTATTAACCGTTTGGCTTAATCAGTTAATAAATTGGAATCAAGCTTAGATTAGATAACGTAGCTTTTTTAAATAACAATGAAGAAATGTAGATATTTTCTAGATAATAACGGAAAGAGTGGGATTTATAGTATTGTTGGAAGTTATTAGGAGTTGTTCTTTGTTATTACATCTCGAATATCGTTTGTTTAACGTTTATTTACACAAAGGAAAAATATATTATATTTTTAGAAAATGTATGAGAACCGTTCGTTTTGGGAGCTCTTACCTATTTTTCTAATTCTTACATTTGTTATTCTGTTGGTGAGATATAGTCCTATTGAATGACGAACAATTTATCTGTAGCAAAAAACCGTTACATATTTAAAGGTGCTACTTATACGATTTATTGGTAACATGAAAATAACTACTAACGACCCAGTGTTGAGAGGCGTGAGGTACTTGGAAGATTCAAATGGTAAGCGCTCTTAGATAAACGGACAGTGATAATATCTAAAAATAGTGGCATTAACTGTAGTAATCAGTCTACATGTTGTTATCTGTTTTTACGTCGTTGACAGCTGGATCTCATTTTATGCCCATCCTCAATTTTATTCATCTGTTGTTCACTTAACTGTCAGTGCGTATTTTTCTTATACTCTCGTTGATTTATAACGGATTCTATGGAATGGTATTATTACGGATCCTTTCTACTAGTATTATTCATACTTTTGCGGGTAAGCCGATTCGCATTCAGTTGGTTAACCTCTAAGCAGCTGAAGTTCTATTCGTTGCTCAGACCTATTTGGGACCATTTCGGAGCTGGGCCGTCTGCCGCAAAGATCTAGTTCGCGAGACTGGTGAGTGATTTTTAACTCCACACAGAGATAAAATGAATTCATTGTAAAAGCCAATATTGATTCTAAAATTACGAACTCTATCAAGCACTTATATGAGGACAAAGCAGTTGATTTAAATTGATTCAAGTGTATGAATATAATCTGGTCGACAAATATTTCCGCAATGTCTGATTTGTAATTGATTTCCTCTGTATTGATTTACAAGTCAAAAAGTCAAATTTGCTATAGTTGACACTATCAAAATTATGAATATAAAAATATATAACAATACAAATGCTCACGGAGTTTTGGTTTTGTGGCAGTCTAATTGGAATCGCTGTAGCACTTATTTTGCGGGTAAGCCTAAAGTTCGATTGCACTGGCTTTTCAACTCATATCACTGTCGAAAGGAGTGCTATCTGTTTGTCAGGATTAAGTTGGCTCAATGGAACATACGCGTTCTGCTGCGCCGTGAAATGATGTTGCACCTGGCACTTGAGGATAAGATTAAGCTCAAACTAAATATGGAAACAGACCCTAATCTTAGATAGACCAAACAAAGGGAATGCAGTTAAGAGCTCAATTGATAAGATAACGTATCGTAATTAATTTGTGAACATTGGAAACTGTTATTCCGCAAGTGGTTTCTGTCTCCATTTACCAATTTCTCGAGTTCAATTATAACTCGCCTCGTACTCCAAACGGTGTGTGCGAATTGCCATTTAGAATGTATATAAACGAATTGTTCTATGTGTTCGTATTAGTTATGTTGATAATTCTTGTAAGTTGCTCTTAACATTTCTAAATTCAAGCCGAGTACATTTTAAATTTCCATTAGTTGTGCTTTTGTGGTTATCGCCAAAAAAATTTAGAAGAATACAACAATACATTGGAAAACGCGGGTGCGTATGTACTGCTCGATTGTCTGAATTACATTCGTTGTCTTTTCAAAAACCCCCCGATCATTTGCAATAACGTTATAACCGATTTGATTAGTAATATACTGAATACACACACACACACATATATATATATATATATATATGTATATAGCCCAGCATGTGTAAGCAAGAGATGTTAGCTGTGTATCAATATATATATGTATATAAACACGTACATACAATTTGTTGATAAGACGAAAGGTTTAATTTATCAATATGTGTTCGCTTTAAGTTCTTCACTCGCATTTGTCATTATAAAAACGTTACTTGAGCGTGTCGAACAAAAGAATAAATTTGCTAAAATGCCCGTCGATGTTGTTACTTGTATAGTGTGTGTTGTATTATTTGTCAATTTGTGCGCTATGATTCGTGTAAGTTGCTAAACATTTTGCCGAGTTATGGTCGTTCCATCAACCATTGATTCTTGCAGTTGTTTTACGTGTGTGTGATGCGCAAATCTGTTGTCCCAGATCAGCCCCAGCCCATATCACAATTGCGGCGCGGGCGTGGTACTGTAACACGCCGTGTACTGCGTACAATACGCGTTGATCCATCTGGTACGGCCGTCGAAACGGTCGCAGGTGAGCACTTTATTCAGAAGAGTTGGCCAATCACCAAAACATTCAATAACCCTTTTGTTTTTTATTGCGTATGTGAATTAAAATTATTGTGATACGATAACAATTAATCTGGATCACTGAAATGTTTTCCTTTTATGTTGCTATTTTTATTTTTAATTTTTTGATTTCTTTCTTATTTGCGTAAGCATAATGCTCTTAAGAAGATAGTTATATTTGTTAGTTTGTTATTATTTAATTCGCGTCAGATTTGATACAAATGTTGCTTCACTTTTAGTAATCTCAGTTATAAATGGTAATGACGTCAAACAATGAACGATAAAATCAGCAAGCGTTTTGTTTTCAACATTATGTGATTACAGTACAATAAACAAAGCAGTATAAAAAAGTAAGAATACCTTGAATATCCGCTCAATAGCCTCTAAATGACCTGGTTCAAGTGGAATTGAAACATAGCTTTAGCTGTTATCTTTTCTTCAAGAAGGAATCCACCTATTACAATTATTTAAGGGGAATTAAAATATATTGAATTTTTTACCATTGTGGAAATAAATTTAAAAGTAATTGAATTACATTTCTTACGCAGCTGCTATCTACATTTGACATTAAAAATGCTTTAATCCTAAAACCCAAATAAAGCAATGAACTTCACTCTAGTCCAAGAGGCGATTGAAACAGTTTAGTCATATATACAACAATAAACAATTAAATTATTTTTTTTTAAGCAACTGCCTGTCTATAGTTTTCTGACAAGTCTCAACCCCAAAAGCCGCATTTTAATTTGGTGAAAGATGTGAAAAATGTTTTCCCGGGTTTTGTGACGTAATTGTTTCAAAGCTGTGGCTTGTTTAGGCCAAGTCCGTAATAGATTTATTACTACACTGTGTTTGCCTAGCGAATAACGAGCACACGTCTTACATAATATTAAATAAATTTACGCTTCCGCACCAGTCTGGATATTTATTTTGTTTGCAATTTATCTTGTTTTCATTGTTTACATTGCTAAGCTGTGAATTGTTTACTGTATATACTAAATGTGTAGCATATTCTGGGACGCTCTTCTGCAACACAATCTACCCCCAATGATGCAAATCTTATCTAATCAAATGTAAATCGAGTGTCTTATCACAATGGCACGAGAGAGCCCAACTGCCTATAATATACATTCGTATACAGGTTTGACTAAACTGATAAGATGCATCAAAAAGAGGAAAGCAAAAGAATCGAATCAGTTGACTACCGGCTTCTGTGTGGAGTAATGCGATTGTGTCGGCAACAAAAGTGTCCGAAATTTATGCGATAACAATCCATCAATATTTAACAATTTAAACTCGATCTACAAGTGACAATGAGTAATGTTATATCAATATTCACGGGTGTTTTTTTATTGTTTCTATCTTGTGCAATTTGTTGCTGTTGTTTGCGCTTTGGCGTCTGGGCCTGCTACGTATTGTGGAAACCAATACGAGAAGGTATTTGTGATCGCCTCTTAACTGCCAAAGTATATCATTTTGGTTGATATTTATTTGTATATATGTATATGTATATTTAAGGTAATCTAATCGCGGCCTTAAACTTTACCAATTCCAATAGCAGTAACTTTTTGCCACAATCCAAATTGAATTACTTCGTTTTATATACTGCCATTGAACATACATTTATAGTGATATTGACTGATAAGTTTATCTCTGCATTTTCAGTGCTGTGTGACTTTTCAAACCCAACGGATTTCATACGCTCCTTAATTTTTTTGGATCGTACAAAATGATTTCGTTTATACTCTTTATATTTTTTATTATGGTTGTTGTACTGCCCATTTTATACGTTTGCGTACAGGTAAAGTCTGTAGTTAAAGCTATTAGCCATTTTAATCCAATTTTTGCATATTTTCAAGAGTGTGCTATATTATTTAATATTCAAGTGCAATGGTACTACACCCAGTAATTCAACCAATAATCGGGATATAAGTCGGCAAGGTCGGTCGCAACGATCCCTTGGTATGTATATAAAATAATAAAAATAAAAATATATGTAGACAATATATTTGCCTTGAAGTGTTTTTGATAAAGACTTGTTTGCCTCGCCCATATCATCGTTGTTGATAAGGTAGATTTAGTCTTCAACTGAACTTACTGCAAAATGGAAGCGGGAGCACAATACTTTATACTGCTCCTTCTAGTTGGTCTCTTATCCTATGTATTTCTGCAGGTGAACCTTTCCTTCATTCTGGTCTCAATCGTTTTTCAAATTTTAAATTTCTACCTTGTTAGTGTGTGCTTATCTGGATTATCCGATGCTGTTGTCCAGTTCGTAACAATAATAACAGATCCCAAAGTGAGTAGCTTATTTTTGTATTAGTGCAAGACAGATCATTTGGTTAATTAACTATGTTCTGCTTAAAGCTCTGTATATATGTCATTCGTGTTCCACATGTGACTTGTCGGTACACATATACTGAGAAAAAAAGTTGATTTTTTTTACTTTAAGCACAACTGGAATTGAATTCCTACAATATTGTTCTAAATATTTGTGTGTACAATTCGTTCATAAGAGATATATCTTACATCATATTCATTACAAGTATTTTGTAATTTTATTATTTGCAATTAGCTTTTTGAAATATTCAGATTTATTTTTTGAATATATGATTTTATACCACAAGAAATTAAAGTTTTGATTTAAGGAATTTCTTAACATGTTTGTATTCCACTTTTCTAAAAAGATAGCAATCGGTCTTAACTTTATTTAGAAACTTCCAGATAAGAAAGAAAGGAGATGAAATAATTATGATTGTCTATATCAAGGGTTATTGACCTAGACATGTGGTCTATATGGTTGAATAATCAATAATTTTCTATATGTGCGTATTTTGGTGGTACAACTTACATATGGTGTACACATTTTAGTTTAGTAACAAAGTTTATCTTATTGCGTACGGCTGTATGGAAACAATCTTATCTCTGAAATTGAACAAGCCGCGACAAATGCGAAAATACGAATCGTATACATATGTATGTATGTTTGTATGTTCATATCATTCGTCCTCCTCTCTATATACACGAAACTTTGATTAGTGTCCAACGTACGGTTGCCTGTTGCGGGCGTGCTTAAAAAGTATGCGCCGGAATCCATTTCATACAATTTCCTATCGAAATCCAAGTGTGCCATGAATTTTGGCAACGAATTTGCCCTCCATTTGGGCGTTTTTGCGATTGTGGTCTTTGTGGTCTTCGGCTGTCTGCCACTGGTTTGCTTCTGTGTGCGCATCGAGAATCGAAGGCTAGCAAAGATTTGCCCGCATAGGTGCCAACGAAGCCGGCAAAGGCAACGGCAATTTAATCGCAATTTAAATCTAAATGGTAACGTGTGCCAAAAATAGAGGCGTTTGTTTATCTAATCGCTTTTTTGAGCCACTCGGCACTTAAGTTGCGTATTATTGTTATTATTTGAGGTTTTTTTTTATAGCTATATGAATTGAATCGAACTCAGTTTCTTTAAAACGCAAAATGTCTTTGACAACCAATTTAGTGGTGTCGTTGGGCTTCCTGTTTGCCATACTCGTCATAACCCAGCTAATATACGTAATTAGATCGCATAATTATTCATTTTTATTTGACAATATATATGTATATCATTCAATTGTTTTCAAATTCGTTTCGTTAGCTGGCCATGCGAATGCACAGATCCATGTTACTGAATCGTCAAAGACAACTTCAGCGTCAACGGCTCGGTACACAAAATAACTTGTTTATAATAAATATTTATACATATATATTTACCGAATGTTACTAATGTTGGAAATATGTTGCCTGTGTTGCAGATCGGCAGAACAATGTGGAGCAGGGTCGCGATCACAGAAGCTACAACGATATCTTCTTTATTGAGCCAAACAGTCCGGAAGCAGCACGCATACGCGAGCAGCTCGAAAAGGATGACAAAGACTTGCCCAGCTACGACGATGTCATACGCATGTGCAATTTAACCACGCCAACAGCCGCAGCAGCTCCAGCAACGCCAACTCCAACTATGGAGACTACTACGACTTGCCTTGCTGCATTGCCGGCGCCGCCTTATTCCGAGGTAGATCCGCATCTTGCTGAAAGTGGCGTTGCAGTCAGCTCATTGGAGCAATCACCGTCCACATCGCAAGCACACAGGTGAAACCAGTTGGTCGCTTCAGCATATTCCAGTGCCACTCTGGGCCACACAAATCTCGGTTTGTGTGTGCTTCCCATATGGAGAAATGAAAATGTGTGATTTTATAAAATACTATACTTAATAATGAGAACATAGATTTGATAATTGTACATATTTGTAAATATTTATAAGTTTAAGGTGCAATATAATAAATTTAGGTAAATTAAACTCAATTGCTTGCAAAAAAAATAAATAAATAAATAAAACTCAATGACTATTTTATTCTTTGTCTTATTAATCGAAAACTTTAGTAAAACTGGTCAAAACTTATATTAAAAATTTACTTTCGATATTTGTAATTGATTTCGGGTCTTATTCGCATAAGACTGTAGTGAAAAATCAATAAAATCAAATAATTAACAATAATATTCTTTATTCGAAAAATATTTTCTTTCCTGCATTCAATTAAATATCGATATAAATTGAATATCGCATGAAGTTTAAACTATCGATGTCATTTAACGTTGTTATATATATATCGATAGCTTACCATTTTTGTTTTTTGGACCCTAGTTTCTAAACAACGCAAATGAACTCTATTAAGGTAATAAATAATAAAAGACTTATTTTACACACATACTAATACAAATCCATAGATTGAGTTTGCAGTTCAAATACGCAAAAATGACAAATCAGATGTAGACAAGCTGCGGCAAGCTTTGGATGGCTTGGGTCATGTCGAAATCGATGCGATCGAGGGACGCGTGATTGTGAAGACTACAGTGCCTTGGTCGCATGTGCAGGACAAAATCGAATCCACCGGTCGGCGTGCTGTGCTTTCAGGCTTTGGTGGTGAATCCGCTGTGGCACTTGTCAATACAACGGGCTGTGTCGTTGACCGGACACCTGTGCAGGGCGCAGTCCGATTCACCACAATTACTGCAAATCAGGCTGGCGTTGTTGTGGATGGCGTCGTTGATGGATTGGCGCCCGGGCTACATGGATTTCACATTCACGAGAGTGGTGATGTATCCAAGGGCTGTGCATCGGTTGGCGAGCACTACAATCCACGTAAATCGCTACACGGTAGCCCAGATGCGACGGACAATGAACGACATGCCGGAGATTTGGGAAACATACGTGCGGATGAAACGGGCCGTGCTACATTCCGTTTTGTGGATAGCGGCTTGGAGATTTGGGACATCATTGGACGTGCTGTGGTCATAACTGCCAATGCAGACGACCTGGGTTGCGGTGGCAACAATCAAAGTATAATTGATGGCAATTCAGGGGAAAGGTAAGTAAATTTTCGATCCTACCTACGAAGTTCAGTTTAATATTAATGAGCTTCCTTTTATTGGCTAGAATTGCGTGCGGCATTATTGCCCGATCGGCTGGCATATTGCAGAACTTTAAGCGGATTTGTGCCTGCGATGGAGTTACGCTTTGGGATGAACGCAATAAACCGCTGGCGGGCAATGGACGTTCCCAAAAGCTTTAATTTTTTATTTTATTTTGGTGAAGAGTTTGTAAAAATAGATATAAAGGATTTCTATAGTTATTTACCATCTTTTTGCTTGCTGGCAGTTTTTAAACGCGATAAATGCGCCTTGCATTTGGATTTATAGGATAAGACGAGTTTGCCGCCAGGAGAGATGGCAATCGCGGCATGAATCTAAACAATAATTATTTAATGTATTAAATAATGTAAAAGGCAATTATGTATATGTGAGAAATCCAAAAAATTTTTGCTCACTTCAACATAATCAATTTCCAATTCGTAATGTATGGAATCTTCGAGTATATTTAATACTGACTGAAAATGCTCTGGGCTCAGCACTTTGGACATTTCACCTATGTTTTGCTTGTACCACTGGGCATAGTTATCCAAATTCTGTTGAATATTCATCGTAGTCGCCGCAGTAGCGCGAGCTGTGAGCAGAAGATGCAATAGCGAAATTTGACAGCCCAAACTGGCAACGTGTTGTAGACGGTTCTTAAGGTAATCTATTGAAGGAAAGTAGATATATCAGCATTGTTAGATTTTATGCAGAACTCCATCTATGCTAACTTTTAATAAATGTGCTCGTCTCCGCACTGCAACTACTGGCAATGGACTGCACCAAAATCAAATAGAATTTCCATTGCTTAAAATTCATAGCCGTAGATAATTTGAATAGATGTGTTAAGGCTTCCTGCTGATGACCGCCAAAGAGCTGCTAAAATGTATAGTTTAAGTTTATCTGTAGTCTATATATATGTCATATACATACTTTTCCCGTTATGTGCTTGACAAAGATCAGTTCATCGACGCCCTCGTTAATCCAAGCGCTAAATTGTTGGAAAGCCAGACTAACATCGGCAGCCTCATGCAACTCCAATAGTATATTCAAATGCATTTGCATACACACATTAATTAATACATCATCTGCAGAACATATTAAAGGACTTGTCAATGGTATAATGCTTCACTTAGAGAATAGAACGTACCAGGTAAAGATTTACACAATGAATCCACATAGTTTAGATTGCTGATCTTTGGATTCTTGGTTAGAGCGTTGAAGAGATGCCGCAAAGCATTTTCAAGAATGCTATTCAGTTTCACAGTATTTAATGAATCTCGAGAAAACAATTGATTAATGAAACAATAGTTATTGGTATTTTTAAAGATACAAATACTCACCATATAGAGCTGAAATGAATAGATTAGAGAGAAGCACATTTTGATTTTCCAGGAACTCAATTAAAATCAGTTGCAATTGTTCCTCATTTTCGATGCTGTCAGTTATTATTTGCTTAGATTATATTAAATATATTTTTTATTTTCAGATACCTGCAAATGTATTCCGTGGCTGTCAGAATTCTTAGATCTTGCAACTGCCGCAGCACACGAAAGCTGCCAACATTCAAAGGCAATCGACAAAAGTATTTGGCCAGCAAGAGCTAACCAATATATTAAAGTTAAATAAGTATTAGCTGTGCTTAAATAAATTATACATTTGTTTACCTTTTCCTTGGCATTTAAAACTTTAAGCAGATCGGCAAGGTCCCAGGCAGCCTGTTTGCCAACTTGTTGATTGTCGCATTGCTTTTGTAGTAACTTGAAAATAACTCGTACTTAATAATATAACAGATAAATTCATCATCAGTTAATTACCCTACAAGTGAAGCTAAAACTGCTGCCGATATTCAGATTCATATAATTTTGTTTACTGCTTCCCGCCAAAAATCATACTAGTTGCAGTGTGTACACACCGTTTAGTTGCAAACAAAATGTCCTAAATAAGCCTCAAATACAATACAGCTCTAATAACATTTAAATAAACACGTTATTGCATAAAGGTCATTTTAGTTTATTTTGCATATTTAAATCTTTGGCATATGTCAATTTATCAATTCTCAAATTGTGTTAAATATTTGAATGAAGCTGCTATTAACTTTCATTCACGCGAACTTGCGAAACAAAGCAAAGAGTGCAAGGATTTGACGGGTAAAGCATGAAACGAAGCAAAACATTGGAGACAGATTTGCCTGAAGCTCACAAGGCGCATGCGCTTTGATTTGAATAAGCTCAATAAAAGCTTTCGACAGGATAATAAAAAGCTTGTGTCCCAAGGCAACTTTCGACAGTCTGCGGCAGAATTTAGCGAATTAAAAGCACATTGAAAAGCAAAAAAATCAGAAAAACCTCAATTAAAACAGCTGAAAAAACAAGTGTGAATAACTGAAAGTCAATTGTGTTTATACAGAGACAAAGTCATAATAATTATAAATATAATAAGTGGTCAGCAAGACAGACAGCGAACGCACCCACACACATATACATAAACCGTTGCAGTTGTAGCAATTGAGACACGATTGGTAAGTACACAAAATTGCAGGCCAATTGCACTTTGCTTCAAGGTTGTGTCATATATTACTTTTCGATTTTTCCTATCGTTCCCAGACAATAGAAACACAAAACACAAATATATATATTTTCATATTAATAACTAAATTGAACTCCCATTCATGGCCATTCACTTGATGTTTACTCACTTCGATATCACTTTTCCTAGAGAACAGGACCCATCAATGTCCACCCCACCCACACATTAATTTATTTGTTTGCTTGCTCCGTCTGCGGTTTCGCCTTACTCTGTTTACTGCGTTGTGTTAATTTCACTTCACAATGTGTGGGTGTGTGCGGGTGTGCTTACGGGTGTGTTTGCGTGTGTGCGTTTTCTTTACTGTCCTGTCCTGTTGCCGTATGCTCGCTGCTCGGTTTTGCTGCTGGATGACGCCATGGCCGGACTATCAATTGGCCAATATTCATGCGTTTAATCATCATTGGGCATGAGCCACCAGGACAATTGTTTGTATATTTGTTTAATGTGGAAACCGCGTGATATCAGCAGCGACGCACATATGAAATCCCACTTTCTCCTAATTATTATGCCGATGCACCTTTCGACTTCAAGTACAACGCACACACAAGCGAAATTAAATTACTGAAATAAATATATATAATATATTATATATATATATATATTTTTTTTTTTATTTTATTTATATATACAAATAGCCATTTAATTTCGCTTTCGGCTGTTCAAATATGCAAAAACCATCAATTTGATTGCATGCAACAGTTGCCGCAGTTTTCTTATTTAAAAAAATATATTTTTTTAAGGCCAAGAGCATCATTTTGATTTTATGAGCTGTACTTATTTTCAAAATTTGAGTGATGCTTCTGTTTATTATATTGCTGCATGTTGCAATTTATTTATTGTCAGAGAGTAAGTTTTTATCAATAACTTTAGCACAATATATTAAAAACAAATTTCAAGCATTCATAACAAAAACAAGTAAGAGTACTGTAGTCGAGTGCTGTATATCGACTACGATATACCCTGAACCCAGTTATGAAATATATTCTATTATTATTGGCAAATTCCCCTTTAAAAAGATTTGCACTAAAATGCAAGCAGCTTTGGAAGCGCCCTCTGCCGAGAAACACAGAATACACTCAGAAACATATAGACGCTCGCATCGATTATCATGCTATCTCTTTCTCACACATGCGCTCGCATATTTATGCATACAGAAAATGCTTGCGGCTGCTGATAGAAATGAGATCAATATGAGAATACAGTTTCGACTATAACTTGGGTGTTTCTTATCCGATCTTGACGAATTGATTTGGGCAATTGATCAATAGTATGCATATGCATATTATGTATTAATCTGCATTTAAAATTGTGGCATTTATTGCTATCGGAAATTGAATATTTCGATATTCAAAAAACAGAGGCAGTTATCGATAAAATAACGCAAACTTGATCTGAGCCTGGTATACGAGAACCTATATTCCAAATTTGAAGTCTCTAGCTCTTACAGTCTCTGAGATCTGCGTGTTCATACAGACGGACGGACGGACGGACGGACGGACATGGCTTTATCGACTCGGCTGTTGATCCTGATCAAGAATATATATACTTTGTGGGGTCGGAGATGCTTCCTTCTGCCTGTTACATACATTTGCACAAAACCATTATACCCTTTTTACCCATTTTTAATGGGTTCAGGGTATATTAAATCAAATAAGATAGATGATATGACTATGTAGACAGTACCCTAACAAACTCTTTACATAGCTTTACATATAAATATATAAAATATATTTAAAAAAAAAAAAACTATTTAAATAGTTAAAATCTCAATATAAAATCGGGAATATGAAAAATCATGTAAAAATATAATTAATTTAAGGTATTTTATTCTAGAATTAACGAACCGGCCAAGAATATATACACTGAACTTGACAGCGATATCTTTATTTGGTCTTTAAAGCATAATCTTAAGTTTAAAATCTTTACAATTAAAACGTTGCTCAACAAAGGGAAATGCACATAAATAAAAAATCCAAGTTTCTTGGCAGGTCCTAGAATATTCTATACTCAGCATACAGAGTACAAAAGTTGAAAGACGAGCAGATGTATGTATGTTTTATTAGGCTGTCAAATGCACCAAATTGAAACTGTGACCCAGTTAAAGGCATTAATAGATTAAACGAAAGCGAGAGAAAGAGAGAGAAACTTAGCCATGCCTCAAGGCAATGTGGCAAGTGAAAGTTGTCGCTTGACACACTTGAAATTTGTAGAGTATACAAATTCAGGGCTAAATGTTACCGAAATAGTCAATGGACTAATTGTTGGCCAGCTGGACATATATGCACATTATTTATAGCTTAATATACCCATATCTCCCACCGACCACCATAAAGTGTGGGCTTATTAATGCGCATCCAGAGATTTCCATTTATGTTGCATTGCTTGTCAGGCTCAAGAATTGATTGCGTGTGTGTGTGTGTGGCTTTTGCACACGTGCAAACAGACACACTCACACACACAAGTAAAAACAAATTGAAATTCACAATCATTTTTTGTGTGCATGCAATCAGCAAAGTGTTGGGGTAAATAAATATATGTATTCAGAAGCGCCTGCACGGTAAGTATTGTGTGCTTGTTATGTCAATACCAATTAGAATTTTATTGCTTGCAAATATGAACAGCTTAAAATATATATATTCGGTCACGCCTAAAACTCTGTGCACTGTTTGACAGACAGCTTAAAGTATTTTATGCTAGACGCTCACTTAAGCCTTTAGAATTTAAAAGGCAATTTTGGCTTTACACTCAGAGAAAACATATGTGCGGCTAATGGCTCAGATTCGGCTTTTGATAGTAGGCATTTTTTTTTCTAAATAAGAAAATAGCTTTATTTTTATACTGTTCGGAATTTTAGTAAGAAAATTGTTAAAATTTGAGGTAATTGTTTGCGTTTACTCCAAGGAGAATTATTATTAGGCTCTACACTCATTGAAAAATTATGTAAGCAGTAGAGTTCGGCTAACCTAGGACAGCTTTGGCTTGTGTTTCGAGGAAACATATTTGTAAGTAAGAGAATTTATTTCAAAATTATAAAATATATAATACATTTTATTTAAGTTAGAAATTTTGAAGTAATTGTTTGTATTTTTACGCCCGACAGAATTGTTCTTTAAATTTATAATAACAAATCGAAAGAAACAACATTTATATAACTTAATATTGTCCATAAGGGATAAGAGTGTTTAACTTCTAGTATTATATGCGATATTAACCTCAGTAATATTCCAGCTTATATTTTTGGCAGAGTGTTTTTGAATTCTATAGCTAAAGCGTGGTGCCTATAAATGTGGCAACTGTGGCAGCCTGAGGCAAGCGACCAATTTGCAACACACCGCCACGGAAATGAGATTCTACTCGTTTTGTTTTGTTGTTTTGCCGGATGGCAGGTGGTGGCAACAAACATAATAATAACCAGGTCTACTCTATATAGGAGGCCAGCAGTTCAGAGATGAGCGCTCTAAGCGTTAAGTGGCTTTTGAGTAATCTGCATGACAATGAGCCATATGCTGGGCGTTGCCCGGGTGGTCGGTGGTGGTTGGTATTTTCGTAAGCTTAAGCTGCATTTCAAAAGCAAAACTGGCGCATACTTAAAATTTGGCTACAAGTTGTCGCGCACTAAAAAAAAGCTATACAAACTAAGGCATAAAGTGAGGCTCACAGGTGTGAGGCTTGCTGGTGTGTGTAGATGTGTGTATATGTGTGCTTCTGAGGCAAGGACATATACTGTGAGTGCTCTGATTTGGTGGCCTAAACGCAAGCAATTAATAAACATACAACACATGTGCACTGTACTTGGAGTACGGGGCGTATGAGCAATGTGGCACGTGCCACATACAATGAGCAACGTGGGGCAGCTGACACGTGCACTGACATGAGTGTTAGTGTGTGTGTGTGTGTGTGTGTGTGCTTTTGTTATTTCGCCTGTCGGTCCACATTAATCATTACTGCAACAACAGCAAAAAAACGCCAATGATAATCGTATTTTGCAGAACAAGAAATCTTATCACAGTGATTAATTAAATGCATAAGGGCAATTATAATTATTTTATCTTCTTTATTTGCAGCACTTCGTGTTTTTTTTTAACTGTTTTACCGTTTAAAGATACAGGTAAGAAATTCTTGCAATATTTTTGAAATATTTTAACTTTGAATAAATTTGCATGAGCCACAAAATCAAAAGTAAAATACCAACGTATAATTTTGTAACCTAAATGTTAAAAATATTAAAAATTAAAAATATTAATGGATGTACAGCTGTGAAATTTTATCAGTTGAATTTTCACCTCTTAAATAGTAATTATTGTGGTAAACTACAGATTGAACTTTTAATCTGACTCTATGTGTATTTCTCTCTCTTTCTCTCTCTCTATCTATTTGTTCTCTCTCTCTTTCTCTCTCTCTATCTCTCTTTCTCTCTTTCTCTCTCTCTATCTCTCTCTCTCTCTCTCTCTCTCTCTCTCTCTCTCTCTCTCTTCTGTCTCTTCCATCACATACTTTGCATCAGTGTTGTTCAAGTAAAAATAAAAAACAAAAACCATCGCCAGCCAATGCGCATTTAGAAAGATAACCCGTTAAAAGCAAAAAAGAAAAATAAACAAAGAACAATTAGGAAAACTCTTCAGAGTTCTGATAGCATTCCAATAAAAATGGCGCCATTTAAACTCAAGTTTCGCATGGGTAGCTCACGGAGCACGAGTACATCGCAAGAGCATGATCCGGATCCCACTGTGAATGAGGCACTATTGGGCACACAGCAACAGGAACTGGAACACCAACATCAACAACAACAACAGCAGCAGCATCAACAACAACATCAGGCAGTTGGTGCAAGCAGCTCGACCATTGATTCAGTTGATTGCAACAGTCTCGGCTCGATGAGCGAACGGAAGCTGCTCTTGCCACCAAATTCAAGCAAAACTGCCACCAATACCAACAGTTTGCGTATGGGTAAGAATAGATAAAAACCAAAAAAAAAAAAAAAATAGTCCAAAAACTATTTGTGTGTGCATGATTTTACTGTAAATTATTAAAAAAGCCAAATTTTGTATTCCAGCGTCTTAAAATTGCATTACAATTGTTTATTTAACAACTCGTAATTATTATTTTTTAAATCATACTACATTTGCTCAGCGTACATTATTTACATATTTTTTTAAAAGGGTATAATGGTTTTGTGCAAATGTATGTAACAGGCAGAAGGAAGCATCTCCGACCCTACAAAGTATATATATTCTTGATCAGGATCAATAGTCGAGTCGATATAGCCATGTCCGTCCGTCCGTCCGTCTGTATGAGCACGCAAATCTCAGAGACTGTAAGAGCTAGAGACTTCAAATTTGGAATATAGGTTCTCGTATACCAGGCTCAGATCAAGTTTGCGTTATTTTATCGATAACTGCCTCTGTTTTTTGAATATCGAAATATTCAATTTCCGATAGCAATAAATGCCACAATTTTAAATGCAGATTAATACATAATATGCATATGCATACTATTGATCAATTGCCCAAAATTCTTGAAGATCGGATAAGAAACACCCAAGTTATAGTCGTAACTGTATTCTCATATTGATCTCATTTCTATCAGCAGCCGCAAGCATTTTCTATATGCATAATTATGCGAGCGCATGTGTGAGAAAGAGATAGCAGGATAATCGACGCGAGCGTCAATACTCTTTTGTATGCTACCTACGATTCCGTGTTTTACATGTTTGTCGGCAGAGGGCGCTTCCAAAGCTGCTCGCATTTTAGTGCAAATCTTTTTAAAGGGGAATTTGCCAATAATAATAGAATATATTTAACAACTGGGTTCAGGGTATATCGTAGTCGAGTTCACTCGACTACAGCACTCTTACTTGTTTATTCTATTAACATTGGCAAAGAACTTATATGAGAAAAATAATTTCATTTTGCTGTTTAAAAATATTCTTGAATATTTACTAGTTAATTATATAACCATGCCATAATTCGAAATTGCATTATGCGTTAAGCTCACCCACTTTAAATATCATAGTCCTTAGCGTTTCAATTTAGTTAATTTGATTTCTACGAACCATTTTCCAATGTTCTAAAAAATAATATGAATATAATTTTAATTTCCTTTCCATTCTATTTAAACAATTTTAAAAAATCGAAAAATATGTTTTTAAACAATAACAGACTCTTAAAATAAATTTAAATACATTTTCTTAATTATAGAACATTGTGCAATCATTTTTCCTATGTTACACGAAAGACAATAGACATACATAAGTATGGCTTCATAGCACCGATTGAAAATGTAACGTTTTTCATTGCTACCGCAACAAACTTTAACATAGCAACAGCTGAACCAATAGCTTAGAACTGCAATGAGTGATCTTTCGCTATCCTTTGCTCTGACATTTACAATAGCAAGAGCAAAAAAAGCAGAAAGAACGGGAGCAGAGCGAGAGCATATC
The DNA here is from genome assembly GCA_035043505.1 of Drosophila setosimentum. NCBI lineage: Eukaryota > Metazoa > Arthropoda > Insecta > Diptera > Drosophilidae > Drosophila > Drosophila setosimentum. The sequence goes on from JAWNMY010000003.1 coordinate 20,080,737, forward strand.
AGCAGAACTGTACAGCGTGTGCTACTCCTATAGGAATCCCCGATAGCTATATCTGGAGCTGCTATCAGATCAGCTGTCTAAGCTGCACGTACTTCTACTATTTGTAATGCAATTAACAGAGAAATGCAGAGCAATCGATAATTTATTTCAGATTTGTACTATTGGCTAAATAGCATAGCCAATAGCACAAAGCTGCGAAAGTTGTTTAAATTTATATTGTTTTGTTATCAAATGAGATCTTAGATTCGATTTATTAATATACACTTTCCTTTAACTTAATATCCCATTATTTTATTTTGGTTGTATGCTAGTCAAAACATATATTATGCATGATAGCTGCTCCCAAAAAAAAAAGAAGAAAAATCACCCAATTTGTAAACACATATCTGATAATCTTGCAGGCTATGTCAACCAGAGTCGCGCTCCTTGCATCAGTGAAGCAGCAGCGGATTTCGACAGCAGCAGCAGCAGCAACTTGCCCACCACTCCGCCGCCCACTTATGAGTATGTGCTAGAAGAGGTAAGTACAGAATATATATGCCTTAGATATTATCAATGAGCACACAAAATAGAGATAGCACTACAAATCAGAAATAGTTTAGTAGGTATAGCTTTTAAACATTTTCGAAAAATCTAAAGGCGATAAATGTTTTGTTGAGTGTATTCACATACTGATTGAATTTACCCAACTACCCACCACATCCACACCAACACCCACGCACATAGAACACTCGTCTGTCGCATCAGCAGCAGCGTCAACTGTCATCGGAGAGTAGTGCCACGCCCAATCAGAACAGTCGACGCAGCTCGGCGAATAGCTCGCTGCAGAGCTCTGCTCAGTTGAGCTCCGCTTTGGACCAGCTGACTCTAAATGACGACAGCTGCAACAGCAACAACAGCAACAATAGCAACAATAGCGACAACGACAGCAACAATAGCATTTGCAACGATCCCGACTGTCAGCAAAACTATAACAACAGCAGCTGTGGCACTCGCAACAATAACAACAACAGTCACAACAACAACAACGAGGGGGAGGAGCTGGAGCACTCACAGCATCCTCAAATTGAGGGCGTCACCGAGCTGGAGCTGGTGCACGGCGACAACGAGGAGAGCACGCTGAGCGTCAACGAATTTCTGCTGGAAACCGAAATGGCTACGGTGCGTTCCAAACAGAATAATCTGTTTGCCGCCTGCAGCGATGCCAACGATGGACAGCAGCCATGCACAGATGAGCAATGCACCCAGTGCAGCGAGCAGGTCAACCACCACATGGGGCTCGAATCCGAGGAGGATACCGAGGAGCCGAGCACAAGCAATGCAGCAGCCCGCCACAATTTCTATGATCCCCTACTGAATCGCTATGGCAGCGAGGGTAAGTGGAAATCCATCTTACCCCTATCGTCTGTACATATTCCCCTTTCGAACAGCTGTCTGCTCCAATGGCTCTGCTGCGGGCAACAGTAATCCACAAGCCTGCAATGAGGCATGCTGTGCATCTGGCTCTATATCCGGTTCAGTGGCCTCCAGATCTCGTCGTGGTCGACGACAGCAACAGCAGCAGGAGCAGAATTCTCTGCTGACGCCCGAGATGATGAGCAACAAGACATCCAAGGAGATATACAAGGATCTGGCCAAACAGTGGGGCATCACTTGCAAAATGTCCGAAAGCTGCCGCTGCATGGATTGCCAGAGTCATTATTTCGATTGTGACTTCGATGATGTAAGTGGATAATTAAGGCGAACAAAGCTGAATTTAAATTCCCCAAATTTATAATTTAATTTAGAGTACAAATGTAGAGAAATTTCAAAGTATATTGTGATTTTATGTTTTTGTTTTACAATTTTATTTATAGTTTTATATATATTTATAGGGAAAAGTTTGGCGGGGATTGAAATTTAAATTTATGATATGACTATTTATAAAATTAATTCAATATGGTTGCATTTTTAACAATCTTAAAGAAATGGAAAACTCGCTTAAAATATAGAACATTATGGGAATGACCCTAGTCTAGGGGAATAAATCAATAGAATCGATAATTTCTAAATATTAAAATAGCCACATATGATTGTAAAATAATATTGAAGTGTATATGACTACTATTTACCAAGATAGAAGTTAAATTAAAAATAAATTCTTGTTAAGATTGGTAGGAAACTTTCGTATAATAAATGAAAATTTGTACAGAGAGTTACCAAATTTAAAAGGCACATTCATTATTATACTTTGGTCCCCCTAAAAGAAGGTATCTTTGGTGTAAATTATATTCCATACTGCAATGTTCACTTGTGGTATTTATAAAATTTAATTCAAATGCTTCTGGTTTCATAATGTATATGATCTAACAAAATAAATTAAAGCATTCTTTTGAGAAATATCCCAAAAATGCAATATATTAACAATAAATATTATTATGGTCTTACAGAACGAACATCAGAAAACGGATGGAGGATTGGGAGCTGGCACGCCCATGTTTATCAGCGAGGTTATGCACGGATCTGGCTGTCAGATATTGTAAAGCAATTGAAGCTACTGTTTTTTTTTGCATACGAAATGATTGCTGAAAAATTGTTATTATGTAAATGCAAAATGTTTTTCTAGACAAGCCAAATGAAAAAGCTAACCTAGTCTATAAGCATAAGATATATACTACGTGTATGTTTGGCATTAAACCCAATGCAATTTGACGTTATTTGCACCAAACTGTTTTGCACAAAGTGAAGTAGAAAATTAATATAATGTTGCACTGTGAATTAGGTGGAAATATTCAATTACTCGAGGAAACAGCCTTAGTGGCTTTAAAAATTATGAAACTAAAAAATAATGAAAATAATAGATCACCTATATTTTTGGTTTGAAGAATTGGTGAACTTTTCGAGAAGTTTTATGAATCGGATCTCTTAACTAAGTGCATTTTGTGTTGCAGAATGAAAAACTAAAAAAAAGCCCACCTTGCAAATTTGAATATCCTAGAATGTGTTCCTTTTTCATAGCTGAAATATATTCAATACGCAAAAATGATTTCTAATTCAAATACTTGGTTTGACTTCGAATCATTTTAAACAATAAGCTAAACAACTTTATATATAACTATAACTAGAATTGCATTAGTTGTAACCCCTAATTAAATCCACTTAAAAATCCGAGCTTTCAAAATTGTCAACAACAAAAATTTGCAAAATAATCTGAAATGGCGGATTTTTTTTTAGAACCGCATGAATTGTATGGAAAAGAGAATAGAAGAGAAGAGAAGTGTTTGTATGTATTTTTCTAAATTGATGGAGAATTCTGATGTAGCTGGCAAATCAAAATAGATATGCCAAGTAGGCAACTGCAAGAGGCATTCCTGTGCCCTAGGAATACGTAGTACGGATCTTACGCATATTACGTACCCCTTAAACAATTATCATTACCACAAAAAAAAAAAAAAAAAAAAAAAACTCTTAACCATACTTTAAGCAATCAGACAATGAGTACTAGCATTTTTGTGCTGCGAAACTAAAAAAATGTAAAAAACGAATGAAACGAATGAAACACAAAGAGAAATGAGATAAGAAAAAAATATGGAATTCTTGACCGATCAAGGTCATAAACAAAGTTAACTTTAATTACACATATGCTGACAATTTTAAAAGGAAGCGTAAATATTTAGTCTGATATTTTGTATGGTCTCGGTATTTTTCAATGGATTTTTTTTATATTACGCTATATACACACATGCATACATATATCTATATGATTTTGTTAAGATCAGCATTTAGAATCCTAATCCTAAGCACAACATTCAGAACAACATTGCCACATAAACTATTTATGTTCCAATACTATCTAAGCAAGCGGGTTTCATTCGCAAACGAGGCAAATAAAAACTCCGAATTAAACTCAGAACTAAGACAACAACAAAAATTGTACTTGCATTACTCGCGCAATCTTATATATATATATATATGATTGAAAACCGAAATAACTCAAAAAGTATTTCTTTACACTCGTAAATGTAAAAACCGACTAAGTCTGTTAGCCGTTAGTTGATATTAATTAGAAATATTTTGCTTATGTATCAATCGAACTAGACGAAATTAATTATTCAAAAATATATTATAAAAAATTATACATGAATTATTTTCCGGCTGACGCAAATTTTCTGGATGGTCGAACAATAGAAATCACCAATAAAATTAGAATTCATTCATTTCTGATGGATCACAAGATTGCAGGTCAAAGGAAGTTACCGTTTTCCATATACAAAAAATAGCTTTCCTTTGTTCCTTTCTTATTTGTATCCTGAGGCACAAACAAAGAGTTCTTGTATATATATGTATATATGTTATGGATTCTTGCAGGAGTGGTATCGGGATTGGTTTTGTGAAATAAGAAAAAGTACTAATAATCGAATTATAATTACAATACAACATAATACAATTTCACAATTCAAAAATTTAGGAACACTTTTGTAAATTAAAATTGCTTTGATGTTGGTCCAATTCGCCATGATCCTGTTAACAAGGCGAAATGATTTCAACTCTAAAATAGATAATAACACGCTTACCATGGGAAATATGTCTCCCGAGTTGCCACAAAGATGCGTAAACTTTTTGCTTTTGGAGGGGGCTCTCCAAATGCAGCACTGACTTACCGGACTACCCATCTTATATACAAACGAATTGTCCATATTCATGAAATCGTAATGGCAGGTCATAAAAAAGCAATAGCTGCATAGAAAAATACAATTTAATTTGGAGCTCTTACAATCTTTAAGATATACGCAAAAGGTGTGGAACGGAAAGCGAGTTTATTGATTTTACACTTATAAAAATTATCTGATTAAACATTAGTTTTTGAAGTTTATAAATTACAAGAATTTTCTATGGCTTATAGATTCATACAGTTTAATTTTACTTTCATTCATATTTTCTGAAGTTCAAATAGGATTTTTTCTAATTATAAGGTTGTGCAGTTTTACTTATTAGAAATATGTCCTACTTAATAAGACATAATTAAAAAATGTAAAAACAAAATTTTCAGGACGATTTTCTAGAATTTGGCGCGAAATTTAATAAACTTGATAAGTCTTAAGCATACAAGAGCTAATATTTCCAACTATAAATAGATAAATCAAGTCTCTAAGATGAGACAGGCGGACATGTTTCAAAATCGATGTTGATGGGTAACAGTGGAAATTGGAATTGTAAATATAGTTGTATAAATTGGACACGTACCCTTCACGGGCTTCTTGTTCGCATCCTAAGGCTACGACAAAAGCGCATCCCACTCTTGAGACTCGATCGTTGACAAGGAGCGTGAAATGAGCAACCGCTTGGTGCCTAGAAAAAACCACACTAACCTACTTTAAGCATAATTATTTAAAATTGGTAAATTATTTGTTTTCTTTTATAAATGAAAATTTAATCTTTTAAGATTTGGCGAGATATATATAATAATATATATAGATAATAAGCGTAAATACACCTTCAAAAAAACATACTTGGAGGAGTCAAACTCGTTAACCAGGTTGTCGGGGTCCTCAGCAACGTGATATTCCTCGAACATGGGCACCAGCGTCAAGTCCAGCAGCTCTTTAATGGTACGTCTCGTTGAGCTGGCGAAGACCAGACCTAAAGCCTCACCGGCATTTGGAAAACGCACGACGGAGCGGCACATGGTATGCTTGAAGGATACTGTGGAGGCGTGTATACGCGCCATGTGCGCCAGCTCCTCATCCCAGATGAGTTCACGCATCCGAGAGGCAGCCGGAAAGGTCTCGTTGCTATTAGTGGTCAATCCACCGCTAGCCAGGCTATTCCGAAAATCATTATGATAGTCTAGGATGAGTGTGCGCAATGTCAACGTATCTGGAATGGTGGCCACATATCTGGCCTTGTTAAGCAATGGACGCTGAAGAAGCTGGAGCTGCAGGTTTCGTGGAACACTCGGCAGTTGAAGAAACTCACCAACTCAGTATCCATGTGGCATATAAAGTGCCTCATGTTTCTCGTATCACATATATGGGTCGCATTGTGGCAATAGTTGTAGGCGTTGGCAAGCAACAGCTGCAGCAACTGCAACCGCAAGAAGCTTAACAGCTTCATTAAAACTTTACAAATTTCTATAACAAAATGCACAAATATTATCTAGAAGATGTTTAAGCTTTTGAAACACAACTCACAGACGTGTTATTGTATATTTTTCTCAATTTTATTTTTTAAAAATTCAAATCGTGTTTTTTTTTATTTTTTTGTATTTATTGCTGGGATTTTTAGGAAGAGATTTTGCCTATAAATTCATTTATATTTGTTTTGTTAATATGTAATATAATTTGTATGTAATTTGTTTTTAACATTTTAGTTAGTATTTTAGCAAAGTTGAAAATCGAATTTTTAACTGTTGATTGTTTTCGTTTTTTTTTTTTTTTTTTTAATTTTTTACTTGTATGGTTTTTAAAATTTGCTAATTTCAACTGATACAATTTGAACTACATAAGGTTTATATTCAAGGGGAGCAATAAATGAACAACAAGTTAAATAAATCGCTGACTTTAGCTACTTAGGACACCGACTAAACAAAAGGTACATTATTTTCTTTTCAAGTTTTGTGTTGCTTACTTCTCTTTTTGCGTAAGCGTTTATATAAAAAAATATGATTTATTCATTTTGCTTTGGGTTTTATTCAATTTCTTTTTTCTTAGCAACAATTAACAAACAAATTAAGTGTTTTGCTTTTGTTTTAAATATTATTTTATAGCGTTGGGTGTGGTGGCGTGGTGGCATGGTGGGCATTAAAACAAAAGATTGGCAAACGCTATTTACTCACACATATATATATATATATAAATATATACACATATTTATATATACGCTTGTTTATTAGTTGCCGTCTCTCACTCTTATTGCATAATATTAATATTGTATCCGGGAGCTGCTAATAAAATATAAGTGAAGTGTTTCAGTTCTACTTTTGTATTTCGTCCATTACCGTTTTGTTGTTTTTGCTTATATGGTTTCCATTGGTTTAGCTCGATCTTTGCATACAAGTTGAATTGAATATATACAAATATATATATATATATATTCATATATTCTATGTAGTAAAGGTATTTATGAAAAGTTACGTCTAGTATACAATAAATATATATATATATATATATGTATATATGTATATATATGTATATATATATATATATATATGTATATATATACGCATAATAAATATACTTTGCTTTCCCAATATATTTGTATATCTGTATGTCATAAATGTAACTTGGCATATAACCACAAAATGTACAAAGTTGTCTAAATTATTCCACATGCACTCAATTCACACACACGCACACACAAATATACAGTTACTACCTATCATTCAAACACACACACATACATACATACACACACACAGACACACATACGGCTCAAACCGAGTTGTAGGCACATCATTTGCAACAAAACGCGCCGCCCACAACAAATGGAAACAAATCTACAATCTAATTAAAGCATGTGTACACAAGTCTAATCGAAACTTAAATCATAATTCATAATATTATAATGTTACTTATATATGATGTATGTGTATTGTGTGTAATTATGTACAAATTTCTTTATACAATTTTGTTTTTGTTTTGCTTTTGGGGAACGGGCTGGGGGCAGGGAGGGAGGTTTGTGATTGAAAACGTAGATGCTACAAGACTAGAGAGCTTTCTATAAACATGCACACAGTTGTAATGACAATTTTTCGTATAAAAAATATATATGTTCTATATATAGACAGATTTATAAATCCAAACTCTATACTGCGTTTATATCACTTGCGTGGTGTAGAGAACAGTTATATATATATAAATATTCATACAGTAATCGCTCGAGCATGTTTTTAATTTACAATTTCATTATTTGAATAGATTCTACTTATATTGCTTTCAACAGCAGATATTTTAACATAAAACGGTTCCACAATCAAAATGATAGATTCAAGAATATATATATTTTGTTATTTGTTAATATTAGCAAGTTTAAATTTCCGAGCGACTACTGTATTTGTTTATCTGGGGTATATGTGCACATTTTGGTGTTGCGTTCTAGACACAAGTGGAGGATGCATGCGATACATTCGCAGCCGCCTCCAGATTAAAGTCCTTGCTGCGACAGCACATTTCGCAGATGCGCTTCGTATCCGGATTGAGGAAAGTGCAGAAGCGACAGCTCCACTCATTCGGACTGGTCACAATTAGCTGCGTCGACACTGGCGGCGGCTGTTTGGCCACAGCGCCCGTTGCGCTGCTCCGACTATTCCGAGCACCGCTGCCCGATGGCCTATTGTCAATGGTAGCCGTTTTTAGGGCCGACTTCACCTTTCGCACACTCGGACTGCTGCTGGTGTTTGGCGCTGGCACCGGCACCGGCACCGCCGCTGGCAACACACGCGGCTCACGTTTCTTCTCAAGCGTGCGCGACTTTTCCACAATGGCTGGTTGTGTGTCGGGCCGTCGCTTATCGACTGGAGCGCTAACGCCGCCGCCGCCATTGCCAAGTGTAAGTGAATCCAGATCCAAGCTCTGCACCAGCAAATCCTCACGATCGCCAAGATCCTTGGAGTAGCCAGAGCGTTCTAGATTCTTGAACACATAGTTCCAAGACTCGAAACTGCCAACGCCCTCCTGCACCTTGGGCATCAGCGGCGGCGATGCACTGCTTAAGGCAACAAAATCATCCAGACTCGCCGATTCATAACTAGCGCCATCCGAGATGTTCATATCACTAGTTCCCCGCAAATGCTGCTGGCGACCATCGGCAGCGCCTGCCGTAAGACTTATGCGCTCTCTCAATTCCTTGTGCGTCGTCTTCCGATTATTGTCCATGGGTTCCTGCTGTGCACCAAATGCAGTTAGTAAGTAAATATAAATGATCAATTCACATACTCACCATTATGGGCTCTCGCTGATTGTCGCCTGCTTCGAGCTGGGGACGTATGCGACTACTTTTGGGCACTGGACGCGCATAGACATACATATCCTGTGGCTGCGGCTGTGGCAGCGTCGTTGGCAAATTGGCCATGGCCAGATCGTAGCTGGCAACCGGATAGTGCATGCCCATGCCCCCCATCACATCACGTGGCTGTGCGTACAGATTGCCTTGCTTGGCTGTCTGGCTGCGCATTCCCTGCTGCTGCTGCGGCTGTCGACCACGTTGCTCGTAGAGACGCGGATCGTTGTAGTCATGCTGCATGAGCTGGGCACGCTCATCAAAGTCAATTAGATGGTGATCCGGTGGCGGATAGGTGCTCTGCCTATGCTGCATGCTTGCCTGGTGACGAGCAACTGCACCCAACTGGCCGCCATGATAGCCACAGCTGTGTGGTACAGCTGCAGACGACTGCTGCTGCTGTTTGCCAATGCTCGCATACATATTCACATTGTTTGTAAGGTCGAGCGGTGTGGCATAGGGCGAGGCATTCAGCTGACTGGAGATGTTGTAGGGCAGCGGATATCGATTCCCGGGCGCATTATAAGCGCCAGCAACAGCCGCATACGACGCACTGCTGCCCATGCTCAGGCCGTCCAAGCAATCGTATGGCGTTTCATACAAATGGCCATGCTGATGCAGAGCCGCACAATCCTTGGGATGCTGATCAAACGAATGTCGTTGCGGCAGACCCGCATGCACCGGTTCTTGATAATGCTCCAGGCTGCGCGAGTGCGTCATCAGAGCCGATTGGTGTTGGTGTTGTTGTTGTTGTTGTTGTTGTTGTTGTTGTTGCTGCTGCTGCTGCTGCTGCGGTTGATAGATGCAGTTGAGATTCGTGGGCGGGGCGTGATGATTGACAGCGACGGGATGCATTGCACAGCTATTCGCATTGCCATTCCCATGTCCGTGGAGAGCACAGGCAGCGGTCAGCGGCGGCAGAGTAGGCTTTTCTACAGTGCAACCATCGCAGCGATTGGATACCACATTGCTGTAGGTGTTCTCCGTGTTGAGTGACTGCTGCTGTTGATGCAGTTGCTGTTGTTGCTCCTTGCGCAGCCGCTTCTCGTGCAGTCGACAGGCCAGCTCCTTGATGGACTGCGTTGTGCCACCCACGTGTCGTTCTCGAAAATGGAATATATCTTGCCAGCTGCAGTTGAAGCCCGCCGCACTCAGGCCCGCATAGATGTGCTTCATTATTTGGCATTCTACATAAGCGGCCATTGCATCACGGGACACATTCGTCACCTGATCGGGACAAATGGGTCCCTCCAGCACAAACGTATCCTCGGCAATGCGACGATAGCCCATGGCCAGGAACAGCCGATCGGCATCAATCAAATTCGATTCAACCTCATGCTGATATGAGCCGGAGTAAGTCTATACGGGAAAAGAGCCAGAGCATTAGATTAAACCAGCGATAACACCTATATTCGGTGTGCCGATAATTAAATGCCTTAAGGCAACATGCTTTTTATGATAAAACCCGATTCTTTCTAACCTTCCAAAGTTTATAACTTTAGTGAGTATTATTCAGCCTATAATTTAGAACTTTGCCACCTTCGTATAAAATCATAATTTTAAGCAACATGTTTCTTGGCAACTATTTTATATAGTTATCTTGAATATATATTAACTGCGTCGGCATTTTGATAAGACAGACATTAAGCAAACGAGCTGAGAGTAAACAGAGAAGACAAATTGCCAGTAGAACAGACTAAATTATATAAATAGACAGACGAATATGTCGATATATAGCTATATCATCTGGATTGTTAATAGTGACACACAATATGTCTATAGCATTTGAAATTGCGTTACACATCTCGCGACAAAAGTCTAAATCAATTTCTAATGGGCTTATCCCTTTGTATATTATATGGAGGAAATTTACTTTGAGCACACGGAATTCCTTGCGCCAGGGCTTCGTGAACAGATTGTTGGCATACTGGCTGATGGCCTCGAAGCCAACGATTGCATTCTGTGCCGTAAACTCGTTTAGCTCACAGACGGTCCTGCGCAGCACATGCCCCGTTTCCGGCAGGAAGAACTTGCGATCATGCGGCACCACGCACAGGAACTCTTTCAAGCAGCCTGGTCGAAAGAAAAAACGAGAAGTTTTAGGTGGGTTTATTCATATGATCAATGGTGAATGCATTTACCCTCAAGTTTTTTGCGCTCCTCGATCTTTTCGATGCTCTCCTCGGTCTCAAGAAACGTCCAGTGGCGTCGCAGTATCTCCTCCCAGAGATCTGGTAGTATATCGCAGGGTACAAAATCGGACATGGTGGCGTGGCGTGACATGCAGCAACGCCAAGGACACTCATTCAATGCAACGGTCGCTCCTACAAGGCACACACAACGATAGACAAATGAGTACAGCAAAAACAAGAACAACAATCAAATATTCAAGTATTCAAGGCTGTGTGCATCTTTGAAAATCAGACTATTATTGATTTTTAAGCGCAATGCTCTTAACGATTACATACATATATACATACAGGCATATGTATGCAGCCAACATTTTGAAGGCAGAGCAATTCAGGCCCCGCATTACGCAGAGTCTGCCCAAATGGCTGTCTTTGCCGACTTTGGCATATGAATCACGCTGAAACGCAGAGCAAACGCCATCCGGAATGACGCACGCTCGAGATATCGGCTCTCAACACACAAACAATGAATGTGTACAAAGCGTAAAGTAGTCGGTCGATAATAAGAATGCCATGAAATTTCTTACTTAAAAAACAAAAAAAAATTTATATAAATTGAAATTGTTCTTTGGAATTTTTAAATGTATATATGAGAAAGCATAAGTTTGTGCATTGTGCATATTATTGAGTAACTATTGTGCTCTATATATGTATTTATTTATTTAAATGCACGCTTGTAGAACTGTGTCTACGTTGCTGATAGATTTAACAATGGCAACATGTTTGCTAGTTGTTGCCTTTGACTTTGCCTTTAGCTATGGCAGACACATCGATAATAACTGTTAGTTAATACTTATCAGAGCAGACCCCTCCAACCCACCAAAGCAAACACTCACCCACCCGCACATTCCGCATGAATATCAGCTGAGGACCGGCAGTTGCAATCTAAGATTAGATTCGATTCCCGAAAGCAACAACCACAACCACAACAGCTCGGTGAATCTATAAAGCTTATGCTTAATTGTTATACATATATACTTAATTTTTATGTGAAGCTATGAAGCTGCACTGCGGAATGGGGGTATCAATAAATAATTGATTGTGTGCCAATAGAAAACGAGTAAAACAGCTTAGCAAAGTGTAATATATTTACACATACATACATATGATGAAATATAAGTATGGCGTAGGCGGAGGAAAAGGCAGCTTATAGTCGATATGCATTTTAAATAAGTGCAAAAAATTAAAGCTGATTTTGGCTTACCAATTTGATAATTAATTTTTTTTTAACTAAGACTGACTCAAAAATCAAATTAAACATATTTAAATATTTCCAACAAAGAGGCAAAAAATAGTAAAAACTAATCCATCATTAATAATTTTTTCAAACTGTTATTTGTACTTCCCCCATAGTTGTGAGCTTTCTAACACTACATATGTGTAAATAGAATTGCCAATCGGTTTATCGATTTAAGTCGTTATTCATCTTATCTCATTTTTTCAGTGTATTTAAGAGACGCTTTTTAAAAGCTGATAAAGTTTGCTGAGCTTTGCACAGCTGCTCAAGAGGTTGTCAACTGTTTTCAAAACTTTATTAGTCACTTGATAAAACATTTTTCGCACCAGCGATCTGAACATTTTTTACTTGTAAACCATCTCGGCCATTTGCCTGTCTGGCCGGTTCATAAAACTGGAAGCAAACGGTGACAAATACAATTCCGAAGCGAATGCAACGCTGAAGGTGATAAAGTGAGCGAATGGTAGGTGGTGGTGGCTGGGTGTTGAGTTGGGCAGAGTGCCATAAGTTTATAAACCTTGCGGAAATCATATTAGCCTTAGCAGTCCGCATTGCTCCAAAAGGATTTCATGACAAAAGCCAACGACAGTGACTAAAATGTGCACTAATGAAGTAAATCCTCAAAGCTGGAGAAAATGTGACTAACAGCTGAAATGAATTTCTCAAAATTGGCCTTTCATTTAATAAGTAGTTGGAAAAACAATTGCAATTTTTAATTTGCATTTTTTATGAGGCCAGGCAGGCAAAGTTCATTCGAAGCGAAATTGTAGAGGGGTGGGAAGGGCAGAGGGGTGCGACGCTTGCAACATGAAACGTGAGATGGGTAACAAAAAGAAGAAGCAAAATCAACAAACAGCACTAAAAGCTGTAGAAAGTGACCGGTTGAAAAGCTGAATGGGCAACAGCGAGTGGGAAAAGGAGAGAAACTAAAGGTGTAAAAAGTGCAAAGCACACAACAAAAAATAACAAAGACAGCTGCAGTAAAGAAAACAAAGGCCGTTGAAGTTTTGCAGTGCAGAAGACCCAAGTGAATGCCGCTCAAAACAACAATAACCAAGAGAGCAAGTCTGACTATTGCACCAGTCTCAACAGCACAGCAAAATAAAAATCAATAACAACTATATCAAGTGCAAGACGAGCATAATATCAAAATAAAGTAAATACAAATACTAACGGGCTTGATCAGTAAAAGTCACGAGCTGCATTCTTTCTGATTCTGTCTCACTCTGAAGCCATAAGTTGAGCTTTTTTCATGTGCGTAAATAAAGAAACTACATGTCGTATACTTATTAGTGTGGGAGTGAGAGGCAAAGCAAAATAACACAAGCTTTAGTTGTGCCGTTAACTGCTGCTGCTGCTGTTGTTGTTATTTTTTTTGCTGCTTTTCAAGCGTTTCACATGCTTGCTCAAATGAATGTTAATTAACAGCCTTCATTGACATTGACGACATTGAGAACGCAACATCAAATTTTACAGCATTCAAATTATATATTGGGCCTTTATTGATTTTGTGTGTGTTACACCCAGCCCATGCTTTTTTTTTTGTTATATATTTAACGTTTCAATCATGCAGTGAGAACTTGACGCAACAGTTTAAAGCACTTTTCTTGGCAAGGTGACAAAATGTGTGTTTGTGTGTGTGTGCCTGTGAGTGTCCCGTTAGTTTCGTAGCCGGCAAAGTTTACGGCAGGGTGTTCCAATTCTTATTTTCAGCCTATCATATGCAATACTAAATTTAGCAAGACATACACACACACATATATATATATACAAAGCACGCAGCATCACTGAAAAGCTTATCCACAAAAACGCAAATAAAACCGGAAATAAACTTACAGAAATTCCTCATTGCCGTTGCTTTTGCTGTTTTTGTTGCTGCTGCTGACTTGTTTATGAATTCTGTGCATCTGCATCGCTGTTAAAGTCAACACACTGCCTCAAGTTTGCTTGCCGAATTTAGTGCGTTTATTTTTTTTTTATTTTGGCGTGGGTGGTTCAATGGCTATTTTTAGCACACGGAGAGCGCACCAACAACCAACAACCCAATCGACGTGTGAAACGAGCTAACTGAAATGCTTCCGCTTCTTGTTATTATTTTATAGAGCGAGCAGCTGCACACTTATCGGCAGCAATCAGATTCCAGCAGCCACAAACAGCAGAACGGCTTTCACTGGCTACCACAACAAACGCGAATGCATTCAGCGACTTATTTTGCATTAATTTCACTTTACACTTTATCACACACAACTAAATATTTATTATTATTATTATGCGCTGCGTTGTGGTCGTGTCATTTTCACAGCAAACTAAACCTTGTCGCTTAACATCACTGTTTGCGCGTACGCTTACAGCACTGCCACTATCGATTGCCCCCCGTCAACGATAGCCTATCGATACTCGTCAGGGCTGCGTGCACAACACGCGCTAAGACAACACAAAAAAGGTAAACACGAAATGGCTGCCAATTTGGGTTTTGCTGAACAAGTGGATAATACGGCCTGGCTAAGCAATCGCTACTTTCCCAGCAAACTGGGTGGTCGGCCCGCATGGCTCGAGTTGGATGCGCTGCCAGCGAAAGCTCAGCTGCAGTGCCCGCAATGTCAAGCGCCACAGACATTCCTTTGCCAGCTGTATGCGCCAAAGGAGGACGAATTCAATTTCCATCGCAGCATTTATGTGTTCCTGTGCCGCAATACCGACTGCCAGCAGCTCAACAAGGCGCAGTAAGTGGCCTAAATGGGGGCATAGTCTATTAACTTTAGATTCGTCATACACATCAGTTTCTTTATAAATTTTATATAGATTTATGAAGTTTATTGACAATATCTTTATTCTTACAGTAACTTTAAAGTGCTACGTTCACAGCTGCCGCTGAAGAACAGATTCTACTCGGATCAGAGCCCATCGGAGGAAGGCGAGCCCATGGTATGAAGAGATCTCATTTCCAGTAACTTGTAACTCATTGCACTCATCTTGCAGCCCGCCATCGACAGCTTGAAGAAATTGTGTGCCGCCTGTGGCTGTTTGGGGTCGCACATGTGCGGTCGCTGCAAAGCCATCAATTACTGCTCCTCCGCTCACCAGCGAGCCCACTGGCCGCATCACAAACCTAATTGTGGCATTGACAAGGCAGCCGTTGCCAACAAAGCGCTGCCTGAGATGCACTTTCCCGAATATGAAATCGTGGAGAGCGATCCGATGAGTGAACCAAGTGCTGTAACGGATAAGGACGAAGCTACTTGCTTAGCGGAATTTGAACAACTATCGGCCAACGGCAAAACTGGCGAACTGAGCGATGTGCCCGAAAGGGAGCTAGAAAAATACTTTGGCAGCTCGGCTGGCGTGGAGGATAAATCCTTTCAGTACTTCAAGCAGCTGACTGCCGCTCATCCGGAGCAAGTTGTACGCTATAGGAGCGGAGCAGGACAACCGCTATGGATAGCTAATGTGGAGAACACGATTGCCAGCCAGCTGGAAGCAGTTCCTAATTGTAGTCTTTGTGGCGGCGTGCGTCAATTTGAGTTCCAAATAATGCCACAAATGTTGACGCTGCTCAGCGACGAACGCTTGGATTGGGGCATCTTGGCTGTGTACACATGTGCGCGAAGTTGCCCTATTGATGGCTATGTGGAGGAGCATATCATCAAACAGGATATTGTTGCGTGACTACTTAAAAAATAATATATTATAAATTACACAGCACCTTATAAGGTGTGTAACTCTTCGACCAAACGTTTTTTTATCTAAATCAATTTAATTATTGTCAGCTCAAAAAAATATTTCTCATTGTAAACTTTAAAACTTCTGCTAGATTTTTTCTTGAGGATAAAATTAGGTTAATGATTTAAATTGAGTATCAATTTTGTTTCGAAATCTTGGAACCAAATCGTATTCCACATAAAAGTCGTCAATATTGGCAATGAGGCCATTTGGCAATTTATATCCAGATTTAGCCATATTAATTGCAAATCATTTCTAAATTTCCAATATATTTCTGTATTGCTATTTCAATTTTAAAGTTAAACTTTTGGTTATGTTTTTGATTAAGTACAAAGCGAGCAAAAGATCATTGAGTTAGTATTTTGGGAACTACAAATTTTCACACATAATAAGTTAACCAATTTTATTTGTAATTACCGAAACAAATTAGATAAAGAATATATATATATACGACGACAAGCTAAGACAAGGATTGGGGTCGATCTGAGCCCGAATGGGGTCATTTAATTTTGATAATGGGAAAATAGCTATGCTTGGAGAAATCAAATTCTGGCTGACGTTTCACCTCCTTCTGATGGCCACGCCCGAGCACATTCATCACCACAAAATTGGTGCGCGCGATCTGCAACAGATCCAGTATCTAAAAAAGAAGACTCTCAGTGTGGAAATATGGAAAAATGCTTGACCGACTGACCTCCTGTTCAGGATTCTGTATGCTCTCGAGGACATTGCGTGCCTGGTCGAAATACTTGGCCGCATAACTGTACAGATCCTCGGCGCTGTTCTGCATCATGTGATCGCGAATGTTCCGGAATTCGGCATAAGACACCGGCGGCGGGCTGGTCAGCGGCACAAATGGTGAGAAGCGTCGATTGTAGCGAATTTCCTCGTTGTCAAACTTGGACATGGGCAGACGCACGCGTCCGTCTTTGGTTAAAGCGCCCATCGCCTTATACATGCCACCGCACAGGCTTAGCAGGGCGCGATAGTAAACGATCTCCTGGCGATACGGACGCTGCTGTTTCTTATTCTTTTTCGGCTTGGCGGCTTTGCGATTCTTGCTGCCAGAGCCGCCGCCACCGCCATTTGACTGAATCCTGCTCTGATGCTCGGCATACTCCTCCTGGGCCAACAATAGATTCTCTGTGCGTGTTAGCGCCGACACCAGAAATCCGACTAGGAACTCATACGGATACCAATAGATGTAGAGGAACTCGTGAACAGCATACAGCTCCAGTTCGAAACCGGACATCAGATAGATGAGCATGGCGCGAAAGCAATTGTACAGAACCCAAGTGGAGAAGTAGGTGCTGTGCTTCAGGGCCGTCGCATGCGACTCATTGCCCTCCATGGCACGCTCATTGGCCAGCTGATTCATCACCGAGTCGAGACGGGCCGCATCCACCTGGAGCGGATCAAAGTTTTCAATAAGATGCGCCAGCTTATCGCGCTGCCGGGCGCGATTAAATCCGCACAAGCGTATAAACTGATTGAACGTATTCATATTGATACAATAGCGAAAGAACATTTCCAGATGCTGCATCACCTTCGGATCACTGGACACAGGATGTTTGGCATTTAGCACCGGTGGCGAATTGAAAACCATCACCGAATGACGTAAAAACTGTTTCATTGATTGTTTCCCATGCGCGAGCCGAATGCTCGAGCTGAAGAGACTTTGCAGCACGCTGCGCGAGAGGATGCAGTGTCCAGACTTTCGACTATACTCGATGAAGAAGTTCTGCAATCGGAAATACAATTAATATGGCTCGCTTCCTCCTCTTCCTCGTGTCACTCACCAGCGCCGAGTAGTAATCCTTGTAGCGTATCACCTTGCAAGCGTACTTGAATCGCGCCACCATCTCCTCCAGAAATTGATAGCTGGCGGGTCGCTCGCGTATCTTGATGCTGCGCGGAAATGTGGGTGGCTGACTCCGGTCATGAATGCGTGGCGAGAAGCCCATGGGATTGGGTGCCTCAGCTGTAATGAATTAAACACAAAAATGTAGTAACTAATTCGTTGATATCAAAAGCAAATCTGCAATTCTACTGGCTACTTACAACCCTCGACAGGCTGTGTGCCGCGATCAATGGTGCGTTTGATTAGCGGCAACAGCTCAGAGGCAACATTGAGATTCTTGTATATCTCATTTACCGCCTCCTCGGCGCTCGAGGCGCCCACCATCAGCTCCACTTGGTAAATGGCCTGAAAGAGGTGGCGCATGAAGCGCAATCTGTGAACGACAGCCATCAGACATTGATTCTCCGCTGCTGCTGGCAGCTGCTTGAACTTGCGCACCAGTTCATCCTCTACATCCTTTAAGAGACCACCGATGGTTGATGGCTGTGCCTTCTCCGCACCCAATAACGCCGAATTGCCATACAATTGAAAATCCTCCTCCTCGTTTACTGCCGCCAAAATTATGATGTTCTTAATGACCACAATGAGATTGCGCACAGCGATGCAAAAGCAACGCAGCGGCTTGTCCTGAATCTGGGAGGGTGCATGCAAATAGAGGCAGGTGAATAGCACTTGATCCATTGAGTTGCCTTCCAGCCACGACACCAGGCATGCAAACAGCGCATCAAAGATGCCAATCAGTTCAGCCGGCTCCAGTCCCTCCAGCTTGATGGCGCCCATCTACAAAGCAAGTCGCAGGTGTAAAGGAGCTAAGGATCTCTCTAAATAGTTACTTGGTCGTTTACTTACCGCTACGGCCGCCTCGAAGGAGGGCGGCGGTAAATCGAACTTATCAAAGCCCATGCCCACATCCATTTTGGGATCCATTATCTCAATCGCCGACATGGCCTCGAACAGACCAAAGAGCATATCCTGGGCAAGTTCGCCGGGCAGCAGCTCGGCGCAGGCATCGTGAAACTCGTGTGTGACATCCACCCAGCCATGTATTGGATATTGTGTAATATCCTCGGCAGCACTGCCGCCGCGTATCGCACGCTGCACATCATTATCAGCGAATCCACATTCGCTTAAACTCCACTCATCGGGTTCATTGCTATTCGACTCCCTTTCCCTTTCCATTTCCCTCTGCTCAGCTGTTGTTCGCATCGCTGTGGCTGAAGCAGCTGCTGCTGCTGCGGCTGCTACTGCTGCCGCCGCTGCTGCAGCGGTGGCTGCCTGAAAATCTGTTGGCTGTTCGCCTGCGTATGTTCCGTGCATGATGCCTTACTGCACAGCTACTTTTCAATTATTATTTTCATTCAGTTATACACGATTTTATTTTTAACGTTTTGACTTTTGCTGTGCATCTAAAATTTGAACCAGTGCTAATCAACAGTGCAAAGTATGCACGGCATTTGCCAACACTGTGATTCAGTGGCGCCAAAAACGTTACAAATTCAAATCACAGCTGAGCCAACAAAAACAAATAAGAAAATCTGTTGTAAAATATGCTACATTGAACAATTTTTACTTGAAGTATCTGTGGTATATTTTTCTTTTCTGGTTAACATTGAAGTTGAACCTGATGTTTAGCAGTTGCGTCAGTTTATCATTTGTTCAGTTTTTTTTGCAATCATAAATTGGGAAGCATATTTGATATAAATCTGTCATCAGTACGTTGAAAGTTTGCTGCGTATTCATTAAGTAAACTAAATGAATGAATTGTAAATGCAGCATTTTTATAACAGACACAAGTGTCGTTCTTATGTTTATGCTGACTATATAAAAACAGCTATTTGGTAATTTGCCTGACAAATTTTGCCGCTGGTTAAATGATAAGAATTAAGTAGTAACGCTTCAGGCCAACCAGTGACTTGATGTTAACTTAACAAACTCTTATCGCAAAATAAGTGTATATTTGCTTACGTGCCAGCAAACATTGCTGGTTCTGTTTCTGTGGAAATGAACTCAGACTATTTCTTATCAATGGCCCTCAGCTATTATCGGTCGCGCTCCGCTTTCGAGTGAAAAGTTAAAAGCTCGCTCAGCTTTCAGCACTCTTTTGCTCTTCGCGTCGCATCGCATCGCTTCGCAACGCAACGCAACATTTTTTGAGCCCGAGCGCCTTGCGATGTTTCCATCGCACATTTGGGGTTGTCCGTGTCGCCAGTTTGAGTGTGTTTCAAATGCCCAAATAACGGCAAATTGAGTGGGGCGCACAGCAATTCACCAATGCGAGGGGTTGAATTAGTTTGTTTACAACAATTCGGTTTCAGTATCAAATGCGTTGCCCTCGTGGTTAATACGTGCTAACGGTCAACCGCTAAAATAAGCACTAATATAACATAAAAAAAATACAAAAACAGGGCGCACAAATTTAAACCAATTGCCAAAAACACGACACGAGGAAAAAAAAAGCACAAGAAATACAAAATACGAGAACTCCAACAACTAAAACAACAGGAATTGTTTCGGAAGGAGGCGACCATTTAGTAGCCAATTTCAGTGCGTAAGTTTTTTCGCCCCCCCCCCCCCTCGCACATTTGATTTTTGTTTAATTTATGCATCTGGCTCATAAGGGAAATGTTCTGATTTTTCTAAAATTTATTGCCATACATATGTACATGTGTTTTTCGCTTGTGGCGCTTTGACAGTTTGTTAGATTTGCCGCCAAGTTCTATTCAAAATAAGACACATATAATAAGAAAACAGAAATACCCTGCTAAGTTACTATATGGTCGAGAACTTGATTAAATGCGGCAAAAATATAAAACACAAACACAATGGCAGCCCCCAAAAATTACGAGACTTTTTGGCAAGCGACCAAATCAAATTATAAAAAGAATTAAAATTGTCTGACCCGCCGGACGTCTGCAGTAAAAGCAAAATTCACTTACGAATTTTTTTTTTGGACATTTAATAAATATGCTTTTAATGTTTTAAATATTTTTATAGTTTTATAGTATGCTTAAAAAAAAAAAACAAAGTAAACAATTTCTGAAGCAAAGAGGAATAGATTTATTTTTGGTATAGAAATTTATATTGCATCTATAAAGATATATTAATCTTTATGCACATAAGTCAATCAATTACATTAAATCGCAAATCGGAATAATGAAGATGGCTAAATTAAAAAGTTTTGTTGCACAAAGAACTAAACGAAAAAATTCAAATGTATTTATGAAGTGGAACCAATTCTACGAGTGTTATCGGCACAAAACGGAAAGAAAGTTCATAGTCTGCAATTGAAATTGTGTATTTTTATCTGTTTCATTTAAAAAAAATCCAAAAAATAATCTAAAGCTGATTATTATGGTTATCAGACCATATATAACATATGATTATGTTCATATAAAAACCAATATCATTTGGACGACTATTCTATTCAATTCTATTGATAAGAAAATGTTTCTCATGAAATTGGGTACAGTCCGAAGTGTCTCAGACATATGGTAAATGTTGCGAATCTTATCAGCATTAAGAGCAAGGAGAGTTCACAGCTTGCAAAAAAAGTGGAGGGAAGCTGCGGTGAGCAGGTCGTGACAATTGACCAAATTAAACAAGTTGAGCACGCAAACATTCGATTAGAGTCCCAGGACAAAACACACTCACACATAATATACAACTACAAAGTGCGACAAATGTGCAAACCACACAGATGTGGTAATAAAATCCGCACGTACGCTGTAAAAGCCATGAAAATCAAAGTCCTTCAGACAAAACACAAAGGGCAACAAAAAAGAATATATATATGTATATATATATATATATATATGTATATATGTATATATGTATATATGTATATATGTGTCTGGAAATCACAGCAAAAACATACAAGCCACGCACACACCCATAACCACACACGCTCTGAATTTATTTCAATTGATTTGGGCCAGGAAAAAAAAGGGGCCAAAGAAGAAATTCCAGTTGCTCAAGCGATATATTCAAGTCCCAGGTCCAGTTGGCCAGCCTTAACATTGACTGGTATTCAAGTTGCGTATACGCCCCCCCATTCCCTACCGGTTCTTTGAGCTCTCCCTTTCTCTCTCTCTCTTCGTCTCTGAATCTCTACCTGCCCTTTTCTTTTTTTTTTGTATCGATTTGATTGGATTTCATGTTACGTGTTTGTTGTGTTTTACACGCTTCAATAAAGTTGGTCGGCACAAAAACAAAGTTGAAATGCTGGAGCTTAATCCGAATCCCAGTTTGCTCATTGCCTGTCTCCCTCTAAGACTCACCCACGTAATTGAATTCAAATAAATGACAGATGAGAGGGGCAGTCTCTGTGTGTGTGCTTGAAGGTTGCGTGTGTGTCAAATAAAATGCAGTCATGACAATTCCGAACTGTAATTGGCTTCCGGGACCAAAGGACTAAGCTGAAATTAGATAAATCTGAGAACACTGCTTTTCCATATATAAACATAAAAGACTCCAACTAAAGTTTTCGTTTAAAGAACATAAAAACTTACCTAAATTGTTTTTGGAGGTCACGCGAGTTAAACTGAGTTACATATCCATAACTACATCGATTTATTAATAAAAATGTTTAAGAATTTAAACCTTGAGTGCCTTTGGTCAATTAATTGGTCTCAAGTTACAGACATTTTGACTTCCGGTTAAAAAGATTCGATAGTACTAAGACATTTTTAAATATTATTGTATATAAATACAATGATTACTAAAGCAAAACGGAAGCTGTAGTTAAATAGATTTGATTGAACCAAATCATATTTATTTTAAATTAAAAAAAAAATTTCATAGAAAAGTAGTGAATTACATATGAAAACCTGTAATCTTCACTTGAGTTTATTAAAGTGTAAACTGTTAAAAAGATGTTGAACAATCTGGACCTTCTTAAATTTATGGAAATCTACCAAGAGCACCTTCATAAATTTCTGATAATTGCAGAGAGAGGCAGCAAAATTTGTTGGACATTTTTAAATAAATCGTATTTTAACCAATAATTACAAAATGTAAATAGATGAAAATTTGTAAATCTTGTTTTATAAATGTGCAGATTCAATGAGCTATTATATTTAAATATACAAAATTAAAGGCAGTGAAATGTACTTAATTTGTTTTTAATATTATTGTATTATACAAAATTAAAGAACAGCAGAATAAAATCTGTTAGACAAACTTAAGTTTATTAAAATTTATGAAGCATACAGATCAAGAACACCCATTAGACCTCCTTAAATTAATGAAAAATTCCAAATAAAGGTATTGAGGCTATTTAAAGCACATTTCCAGTTTTAATGTGCATTTCAAGCGCTGCAAATAAATTAAAATGACGGACAAAACTTTGTTTGAAACGAACTCCAAGGCTTTTTCGAATAAATGGCTGTTTGCTCTGTGGCCTGTGAAATATGCACACAGTCGGCAAACTGGCAGCAGTCCGCTTAAAATCATTTATCATGCAACTAAATAAATGAGTCTGCATATAAGAGTCTGAATAAGTTTGGCAGGCTGTACAAATGGATCAGCTTCTTAAATTTATTATGGGTCTGCTTTCTGCCTTTTGCTAATTTGCAAATATGCATTGAGTCGGAACAATTAATACAAGTCCAATTAAATAACGGCTTAGTCCAATTGCTTAAGCGCCTTTTGGCACAAAAACCAATTAAGCTAAAATGTTTGCCAATTCAGTGGTACTTCAATGGCAACAATACACAAAGGCAAGCATCACTATTCAGCAGGACCTGAAGCTCCTCGCCTGATGCCATCGTGATAGAAACATAACAATGACAATAAAAACACATCAAAATCAATCTGTCAACAAAAGACAAGCAGCGGCAGGTCTTGTTGCCTGTCAACAGGACACCCCTCAGGAGGTCCGCGGGGCGGTGATGGGTCTGAAGAGTCAGCTCCCCAGCGAGCATCAAGTTTACTCCCCTCCAGTTGAGTTGTTGAATTTTCAAGCATTTAAATGCAAAATATATACTTTGTAGCAAGTCGAGGACTTGCCAGCCAGCAGCCTGGAGTCTATTCAGTTGAATGCCATTATCATTAGTACACCGTCAGCAACAACAATAATAGCAACAACAACAGCAACAAATACTCAACAGCAGCTGCGCCAAAGGAAACGGCATGCCGGATTTCATTTTATTACAAGAGGAAAGGCAAACAGCAAAATGGCGCCAACAACACGGCCAGAATACAGCGAACAAATAACAACAAGTAAGCGAGCTCATGTTCGGAGTGGCACCACGTGGAGATACCCTGCACAAATATTATTGAAATTGTACAGTATTTGTACAGATTGGAGTGCTATACACACAAATATTAAATAAATAAATAAAGCATAAAATATATTCATGTTGTATAACATTGAAAGTCACAGTAAACCTTAGTAAGATAAAAACCTAGCTTAAAAATTGACTTTTACCGATAAGCTATAGACAATATATTTAATTCTGCACTTCTAATGCCAGCTCTTTAGATGGACTTATTTAAGAAACTGAGATGTCTCATTCCGACTGTTTCAAGCAGCTTGTTGATAAACATTTCACAGGGTATTAAAAAACGAGCCCCGAGGCAGCTTATTGCTACTGCACTTCATCCAAGCGGCAAAAAGAGAATTATCATCATGATGATGTTGCCGACAATGATGACGATGCTGCTCAGTGGTGTGCGCCAGTTGCCTGGCTGCCTGGCTG
Organism: Drosophila setosimentum; assembly: GCA_035043505.1. Classification (NCBI taxonomy): domain Eukaryota; kingdom Metazoa; phylum Arthropoda; class Insecta; order Diptera; family Drosophilidae; genus Drosophila; species Drosophila setosimentum. The sequence goes on from JAWNMY010000003.1 coordinate 20,105,418, forward strand.
CCTCGCTGGCTTCCTGCCAACAATTTAGCTGCTGTCTGTTTGCTTTTGTGTGCCTGGGGGCGTGCATGGTGGCGTATGCTTATTGTTCGGATGTGGGCGCTCCTGTGGGGAGGGAGGGGATTGGATGTGTGTCTTGCTGGCAATATGCTGCCAGATTAGCTGGCGCTGAGTTGGCATCTGTGCAAAAGCGACAACAGCCACAACAACAATGGCAGACTTTTAACTGGTGCTGCAACTGTCGCATATATGGGGAATTATCCTTTTTTTTTGCAGCATTCCATTTTAATTGAGCTTTAAGCTCTCTTACACGGCACATCCATTTCCATTTACCACTTCGTACTGCATTCAGTTTTGCATGGTGTGATTTCTATGCATGTCCCAAACACATTAAAAATGGAGTTGTGCAAAAGTATTTCACAGGAAAAAGCTTCTCCGGCCTCATAAAGTATATATATATATATAAAGTATATATATATGTATAAAGTATATATATAAATATAAAGTATATACATATATATAAAGTATATATATATATATATAAAGGATCAAAACACGACTCAAACGTGGATCTCAGATAATGTGAAATTTCCAATTTGCAATCAAATTTATTTATTGCCAAGCGCATATCTAGTTTATTTTATTTAACCGATTACTGCACCCATCTCCCAAATATCGATATATATATCTATTTCCCGTAATAATAAAGTCCACAATTTTAATGCCAGAGCCTACCATTTGATATTTATTATTATTGACCGACTGCGTGTAGGTCAGATGATTTCAGTTCAGTTCAGTTCAGTTCAGTTCAGTTCTTACTTGATTTTTATTGTTGTATCTTTTCACTTGCTTTTGAAGCTGGCAGCTCTCGTAATCCTATTCCAAGCTATGTGGCATGTCTATCCTAGATGCAAATGCAACTACAACAATGAATAAATTATTCTATGGAGATTTGTTTCTCACAAAATGCTCACCAATTTATGCATTACGACTGACAGCTAAATTGCATTTTGTTAAACGGTCTTGATGATGATATTTATATAGTTATGCGGGCGTTTAGTGTCAGATGTGTGAATGTGATACAAAATTGGATATGCGAATTTAATAGGTCGGGGTTATATTATTATTATTGAGGGGAGAGACTTAATATATTGTGCTCCCATAGTTTTACATCAACCCTAATTGCTCCAAGAATGTTAGAATATTTTTCGGGTTGAGGGTTTCTAATTCATTCGAGCTTAAAGCATTTTTCTTTGGTTCTACATCTTTTCTAAAATAATTTATCAACTCTAGTTAAACATTGCACAAATAGTTTAAACTGCAGATTATTCAGTTTATCTACGCAATAACAATGATATAATGCAAGCCTATTGAGAGATGACACACATTTTGTAGGTTCCCTCGTCAAATTGTTTTGTTTATGGAAATACAGCTCCCCTGCTTGTAATATACCATCCGGTTTTTATGGCACCCAGGTGTCCATAATGTAACTGGTCCAAATAGGCTTTGACCTTAAATTGAGGTACTTTTTTACATAATCCGACCTAGCAGGTGGGGAAACCCCACTAAATTGGGGTAATATATTAATTTTGGTGGTTTATATATGTACCTGCCATAGGTCTTTGGAATTTTTGAAATATAATGTATAATTACTTTATGGCAGGCAATTCAAAATTTTGCCAGGCAATGGTCCAAATAACGTCTGAGCCACTGTATAGATACATAGAGTATATCGTATGACTGTTGAATATTATGAGTGCAGTTTAATAAACCAGCCGTTAATGAATTTTTTATTGCTTTCCATGTGCTAGATAGAACAAATAGAAAAAACAACAACTCGCTAATAGATTTTGAATAGGCAAGTTTAATGCTGGATTTAAGTGGTACTTTTGTTTATCCACTCGAGATCATTGAGATCTAATTGTGCATTTATTGTTAATAATAGCTTAATGGTCTCCGGTTAGCTTCAGTTACTACTGAAAACGTGAATTATTTTAAGACATCGATGCGAGATAAAAACATGTTAATGTCTTTAGAATGTAACCTATAATTTCAGTTCAACAACAAATGAAAAAACAAAAAAATTTGAATACAATTAAATCAATGGTGCTGTCTTGGGGTGGAGTTAATTAGGGCCAAGAAAAAAATAAACACCCACTGAAATTAACTCACGGTGTCAAGCAGTTCTGATAAGACTGCAACGTTTAGAGTATTTTTATTATGCTTTCAGATATGCAACGCCTTAAAAAAGTCTCTATAAAGTGTATTTATTCTTGACTTATATGCGAGAAACTCCCTCAGCTTTAAGCCAATCTTGACTTGGTATATATTGGTCTTTGTTGAAGGCGGTACATAGGAGATAATGCGATCGGACCATTAATCATTCGAAAGATGATAAGGGACATATAAATCAATCAAAATTCAAGTATACAAGGGTATTAAATGCTCGGCTTGCCTAAAATTATCGCTTCATTTTTCCTTCTTTTTTGTTTTTTATTGAAAACTAAAAAATAAAATGCTGTCTAAGCTTGCCTGTTGCCAATGAATGCATCGGTGTCGCATGCAGCAGCGCTCTGTGGGCGGCAGCGGTCACTTGGGCGGACGGCGATAATGCTTTCAATTTCAAGTCACGTTCAACATTTAATGTTGACTTCAAGCCGCACACGACAAACAGTCAACAAACGAACAACATCAACAGAGACGGAGGTTATTCTAACTCCAACCGACCGTGGGCCATTTGTCCAGTACTACACCTCCACACACCCTCTGGTGTGGGGTCAAATCAATTCCGCTTTGTCAAGCACAAGCTCACAGATACTCACACGCACACATACATACACAAATACAGTTACACACCTGACGGAAAGTCGCAGACTTTATACAATTTGCTGTTAAACTTTTATTTGAGGCGTTCTATTGACACGCCCTGTAATATGATATTCTGATATATTTCCGACAGAAAATAGTTTAGATTAATTACTTTAACAACTCGCCACACTCATTGTTCAAAAGATTACAGAGTATTTACATTTCAGAAACCTGATTATTAATTAATATTTATTAATGGTAACACAATATGTAATACATATTTATATTTGCATAATATCTTATGTGCATAACTAATTGTTTGTTAACACCCATATAGAAATAGATTCAGAAGGTTCCCATAAGTATTTTACTAAATTTCCTCAAATGCTGCGCTGTAAAGATTGCTAACTTTTATATTAATAAAATTGATCTGTTGCTCATTAAACAGCAGTTAACGAGAATTAATAGTGATCCATCATTCTGTTGTTACTCCATTGTTATGCTCTGTTAATTAAAATAACATAACATATATCGTCTGCTTAGTGATAACATTTAGTTAACATTTAGTTGTTTTAAGTGTATTTTATTATTCGAAGCATTACAAAAATTAAATTTTCTCGATTTGTTGCATTTTAAGGTAACATTCTTATTCCCTGAACCCATTAAAAATGGGTAAAAAGTGTATAATGGTTTTGTGCAAATGTATGTAACAGGCAGAAGGAAGCGTGTCCGACACCACAAAGTATATATATTCTTGATCAGGGTCAACAGTCGAGTCGATATAGCCATGTCCGTCTGTCCGTCCTTCCGTCCGTCCGTCCGTCTGTATGAACACGCAGATCTCAGAGACTATAAAAGCTAGAGACTTTAAATTTGGAATAGAGGAATTCTCGTATACCAGGCGCAGATCAAGTTTGCGTTATTTTATCGATATATAAGACTATAACTTGTCTTTCTAGAACATGCATAGAACATGCGAATTTGCATAATTGTAAGTAACTATAAAGTGCATACTGTTACAAATTCGAAACAAGTTAATTTGATTTATGTCAAGCTGAAGTCTTTATTTTTAATCGCTCAAAGAATTTATCAAGAATATCTTTCAAGCTTTGATTAAGTCCCCTTTGTTCTATCCGTTTCTATAAATGGCATACAAAATTATTATATGGCTTTGAAAATATAATCATTTATTCTATGCTTATTCCAATCCAATGAAGATTATTAAAATACGTCTCAATCTCTCTCTCTCTTTCTCTCTCTCTCTCTTTATAAGACTCGTTCTCTTTCTTTCTCTCTGTTACTATAGGTCGCATTATCCATCTCTCTCTCTCTCTCTCTTTCTCTCTTTCTCTCTCTATATAAGACTCGTTCTATTTCTTTCTCTCTGTTATTATAGGTCGCATTATCCATCTCTCTCTCTCTCTCTCTTTATAAGACTCGTTCTCTTTCTCTCTCCCTGATATTATAGGTCGCATTATCCATCTCTCTCTCTCTCTCTCTTTCTTTCTCTCTCTCTCTCTTTATAAGACTCGTTCTCCTTCTCTCTCTCTGTTATTATAGGTCGCATTATCCATCTCTCTCTCTTTCTCTCCCACTAAGTCCCAATATCGCATTATCACGTTTTCTACACACAATTTATTACTGCTGGTAGAAGTTTTATATGACGATTAATAATAATAAGTGTCTCCCAGGTGCAGTTAAAAATATAAAATTATTGTTCGAACAACTGTCCGCAAGTGATTTACCTATTAAACTGCAATTTGCATGCAATTCTCAACCACATTGCTCAAAGTGCATACTTAAACACTGGTAACGTCTTAATATTAATAGATATGGCAAAAGCATTTGCACTATCCGATAAGTTGACCAATAATTAACAGTCAAGAATATGCCAGTGTGCAGTGTGTAGGCAGGCAGAAATGGAAAAATGAATGATTAAAGTACTTACGTGTATATATACGAATAATCACACTAAACTTAAGATTATGAGCTGCGAGTCGCAACATGCAGAACATTAACAATTTGTAAATCAGTGTTCATATATATTATAAATGGCAGTTGATTTAATTACCTGTCAACAATAGCCATTAACTTTGGCCAGATGTGATTAAAGCATAAAAATCAAACACACATAGGTTAATAGTCGCTTCGTTAAAGTTAAAGTTGTAAATTGGACAGCCCTCAGCTCATTAGTCGCATGACGATGCGAGAAACATAGCATACACACACAACAAATCAAGCGGAAATTCGAAATGAAAATGCGAATGAAAATTTGCATGCGAATTGTTCAGACAATGCAATTTATGGCCGCATTTGAAACCCAAATTAGAGTTGCGTTCACAATTAAGCAAATAAAATGATTACACAATCAGTGAAAAACCGAGAAATGTTCAATTTTGTTGAACGCATAAGCAAGCTAATTTGAGAGCAGTTAGAAGCCAGTTGGAATTTTCCCATAACCCATATCAACTGGCTACCTAAATCTACCTATCTTGAAAATCTTTATGATATACATACGCTGAATTCCCCGTTAACATGTTTAAAGGCGAACTTTAAATTAAAATGTTTCTTATGATATAATCAACAATATAAAATAATTGTTGTAAGCCTCTTAACAGCGGGTTTCTACACAGTTATTAACATTGTATTTTTTAAATAATTCAAACAGTTGTGTTTTAATCGTATTTCCCATTGTACAAGTATATTTAGAAGCCAACTTTCCACACCACATTAATCACATGTTTGAGTGAATAATAATTTGTGCTGTCATAAAGCAACAGAGATTATAATAGATATAGGTTCTTTTTAAATGTTTTCACAATAGTATTATATAGTTAAAACGGAATTGTCATTCATATGTTTCATATTAGTAATAAATTAAATTGGATCACTTCTGTTTATCTCTCTTTTAAGCTTTCATTTACTCCAAATATCACAGTAATTGTTCAGAATCACTCTTTCGTATCTATGAAACTCAAACCCTCCCTCAGACTCTCTCTCTCTCTCAATCTCTATAAGACTTTTCCCTCTCTTCTTCTATATCTTTCTATAAGTCCCAGTATCTGGCTTTATCCCTCATACTCTGTATCTCATTGTGTCACATTCTCACTCTTCCTCTATCTTACTATCTCTCTCTCTATCTCTCTTTCTCTCGATCTCTGCAAATCACATAGTATATCTTTCTCTTCCTTCCTCTCTCTCAATCATTCTCATTCTCTTTCTTTCTCTCTATCTCAACTATACTTGTCCTCCTTGCCTTTTCTCTAAATTTGGGTCTCAATCTACAACTCGTTCTCTCTTTCAAAAATAGATTTATAATTTTAACTGTACTCTTAATATAAATAACAAACTATAGTTTAAAATCTCTTGAGTTTTAACAATGTTGGGAAAATGGAAAAAATGTTGGCCAAAGTTTCCGCTATCTCTGTCCTCCATCTTCCCTACTTTCTCTTACACAAATTTCCATGTGTCTCTTCCTCTCGGCTTTTGCAAGTAACGCATACGTAATAAACATCCGCCACGTGTTTAAATATACAAAATTATGAATAATAGTAATAATAATTGTATTTTTGATGGCTACATGCATGACATGCACCAAAAAAAAAAAGATGTAACCACATTAACTTAATTAAGGCAACTAATGCCCAGTTATGAATAAGCTCTTAACAGCTGCAGTTGATCACATTAAAGTGGCAGCAGTATGCGTTGCACCACAATGAAAGACAACGAGACAATTTGGGAAAGGGAGAAGGCTAGGCCATTTGGTTTTATATATTATATATTATATAAGCACAATCAGTTTTAGAATGCCTGTTGGCTAAATTAAGAACACCACAGCTCACAACAAGCAAAAATAAAAATTATAACAAAACTGGTTCAGCCCAGCGCACAGGTTAACCGCAAATTTGTCAAGAGCTGTATTGTGTTTTTCAATATGACTAACTTAAAACCACATATATATGTGTACAACATGTACAACAGTATGCCAGATATGAAAAAGCCATCAAAAATCATTCACGTGCTCATCGGCTACAATTTATAACAGTAATCAAAAAAGCGCGAACGTGGCTAAACAAAATAATTAAATAAATATGAAAAAAAAATCAACATTAAACTAATCATTAAAAGTCTCTGGCGCACAAAGTCAATCAGTCAGCGTGTCGCATCCAAAAAAAAAGAGATATAACTTAATAAACGATATTTATAAATATTTTAAACCAATTTATGCGCAGACAGCAATTGGCGGGCAGCTTTTTTATTTTAGCTGTCTGGTAATTGACGAGAGCGCACGACCGTCAATGTAAACAAAAATCTGAGATCGAAAACAAAGCTAGCAAAAAAGAAAACAAAAGAATTAAGTACAAAAATGAAAAAAATCGCCACTCGAAGTAGTGCGGGCGAAGTCGACGCTGTCGTTGTCGTCGTCGTCGTCGTCGTCGTCGTCGTCATCGTTGTCGCTAATGCAAACACACCCAACGCAACTGACCTCCGTCTCCACCCTCATCTCGAGAATTGTCGCCTCTGTAAAATGCGCTCTGTTTGCCTCAGCGGAGCGTATTTATATTATAAACAGATAGCGGATAGCAGTCGATCTGCATACACATATTCCCTTCTCCCATTGACAGGGCGTAAATATTTGCGAGAGCAGCAACTGCTTGGTATGGGTGAACAATCTGAACTGAATAATGGCTTTATTTGCATAATAATGCAAGTTGTTAGCTTGGCAAAAATGCTGCTCAATTTTTTTTTTTTTGTTTTTTTTTGTGCATATAATTTACAATATATGTAATTATTCTCAGTTACTTTCTAACATTGCACAATTCGGGCGCATTCAACTTAAATATAATTAACGATCATATTCAAATTGCAATTAACAAAAGTGACAAGTGTACTAAATTTCAATTTACTTAAAATGGTTCCTCAAACCGGAACGCAGCGGTAAAAGTTGACCTCCAGCCTTCCGGCCAACTCCAATCAGGCAGCCGGAAAGCAGCGGTTTTTTTTAGTGACCAACAATAGCCATTCACAAACCTGTCACGACGCCAAGTTCCCGTCACTGTTTTCATTCTATGAGCCTCACCAAACTACAGCTGTGAGGTAGACAGAGAGAGAGAGAGAGAGCTTTCTTTTAACAGTGACATACACGAGCGCAATTTACTTAATTTGCCTAATCCGCTCGTGTGGAACCCACACCAAATGCAAATTTTATTCTTATTATCTCTGCCTACACCTTCATCTGACACACACACACACACACACACAAAGAGACAAACACTTGTGTGTTTTTTGCAAACAGAGAATCAAGAGAAGCGCCTACGTCGCTGCTTGTCTCGCTGCTTATGTCGCTGCCCGCCGCAATACCCAAAAAGTATTTAGCTTTAGCTTTTGTTGTGTCCGGCCATTCGTATGCTCGATCTTCGTGCTCAGTTGCGATCGGCAGGCAGCAGGCAATAAACGGAACTAGATCCAGTCGTCACCGCCTGCCAAAGAGAGTGACATAGAGGGAGAGAGAGAGAGAGAGAGAGAGATTCAATAAATTTCGCCGCCTTCACCGTCCTACGTTGCCATTGTTATTGTTGTTGTTACTCTTGCCTGCTTGCTCAGTTACGATCGCACTCTGACGTTCTGCCTGCCTTGTAGTCGTTTCGGGTTCGGGTTCAGGTTCAGACCACACTACGTATACGTTACTCTACCCAACACCCAGTATATAAAGTGCAAACAGCTGCGATGTTTGGCATTCATTGTTTGCACAAGGGAAGCTAAAGCTCGCTAAAGGCCGCGAGCCAAACCAACAATCAACAACAATCACCAACAACAACAACAATAATAACAATACACATCCACAAGGACCTCAATCAACACACTTCATTCAAATGTGTTGTTTTCGCTTTTTTTTTTGATTCTATGATCTGCTGAATTGTGTTAAAAATTAGCAGTATTTGTAACTGTCAAAGTTGTTAAGCGTTTTAGCTATACAAATGTGCTCCAAGTAAAAAGGGGTACAGATAAATAAATCAAACAACCACAATAAATAAAAAAATTCGCTGGCAAATAAACAAACGCCGCATAAACAGCAGCAACCAGAATACTATAGAAACGCGCGCGCCAAAAAGCAATAATTAATTAATAATTATTTGTTGAAAACAAAAAGGAATTGATGAGTATTTTCCTTTTGCTTTCAACATTTTTCCACGTATCACACAAAGAACTAAACGTTGAAAATTAAGTAAATAAATAAAAAAAAAATCAATATGGAGGTACAAAATATGCGAGAACAGCCGATGCTGCAAAGCAATCATCGTATCCTTGACTCCAGATGTGCGGTAAGTGTGGCATACCACATATATAGATACGCTATAGTTATAGTAGTTGATCGACCTCCAAATCCAACACGTAAATATAGTAATCGTTACTGTAAACATGCCTCGTTTGCGTGGGTTCCACTTTCAGTGCCAAAGATGTGCAAATAAATATAGAGGGTGTGTGCCAATAATAGCTGAGAAAAATTATGATAACGTAAACATTTTCTAAAATAAGTACTACATACATATGCATGTGCATAAATTGAGGGGCTGGTGCTTTGAAATGCCACTTAAATTAAATACGCATTTCAGGTGCAGTTAAATGAAATTGTTTGCCAAATATTTGAAATAAGATTGCGGCTAATAAACCGATACTCTTGGTTTTTCAATGAATTGAATAAGAAGTATTCCTAACACTACGAGTAAAAACAATTGATTAAAATTACCTTATCTTATAAGAGTAGGCCTCTTATAATAGGGTTCTTAGCATGTTGATAATTGGCTTATAAGTGCATTTAACGTTAACAGTGTGATGCTAACAGTAAAAATAAATAGTGAACCCAAGTTCATACTTTACATAAGTCATAACAGTCATAATATCAACGTTTTTTATTTATTTATTTTATATATAAAAAATTAATTTTTTTTGTAATTGTAATTTAAAACAGAATTTTTTAATGAACACTAATTGGCCATTTAAAAAAAAAAAAAACTGAAATATATAGTGCTCAAAGTCCAGGTAAAACTATAAATATCTACATTTTTAAGTTTTTTTCCCCACGTTAAGTAAAGTTATAATATTAACTATAGCTGCAATACAATATTTTTTTGTTGAGTTGTAAGTGGAAATTTTTTTTTATAAAAAATTAATATTTATTATTATTGTAATCTAAAAACTGAAATGCTGAAAAATAGACACATATACGTAAGATCAAAGTTCAGTTAAAACTACAAATTTCAATATGTTTTTTTAAATAAAAATATAAAATTCAATAATAATTTTAGTATAGAGTATTGCAAGCATCTATTTATCAATTTCGCCTAATTCTTTAGCATTCATGCAGACGTAAGAAGTTCAATATCTGTCAAGTTACTAATACCTAAGACTGAATATTTCTAATACTTAAGACTGAATATTACAGACAAGGCCTAGCATATATGTTTTTCATTTTCCACCAATTGCGCCAAGTAAATATTAAGTGTTGGACCATAATTTATGCGATCTGTCAAAAGTGTACATGAAAAATAAATATAAATATTGTTTGCTTGCTTTTCCGCTGGCCATAAAATTGATAATGGTCATGGAAATGCAAGTGCAAAGTGCTGTCGTAGAAAAACACATGTGCTGAAAATTAAAATGTCTGGCTTTCATCTAGGAGCCATAAATAACCATAATAAATCTAGCAATACGGAATATACACATATATTTATATATATACATATATATATATATATATATATATATATATACTATATATACATCAACTATTATGCTTATATGTGAATTGCTAGTTAATTTTAACGATTTGTTTCGTCTACAGCTAAACGATTTATATCCGATCGCCCGTTTGACTCAGAAATTGGACGTGCTCAATATGTCGTCTACAATAACATCAACAGCGGATACGGAATGCCCCTATACCATTGAACTGGTGCAGCCGGAGGATACTGAGGCAGTTCTAAGCATGCTAAAATCTTTCTTTTTTAAGGTAGGTGTTCAATTCGCTTTTACGCCCCAGCACTCTATTGTTATGCAAATTGTGATTAATATTCAGTCGCCTCTCGATGCTACTCAAAACAAAGCCAAAATTCTAAATAAATTTCTTATAAATATTAATTAGTGGCATTAGCGCAAGATTAGCTTCATTAAATTCACAAATGAATTAAAAAAAATTCCAGTTGAATGAATTAAAAAGTTAAATGAATGCATTGGGTATTTTAACTCGTTTGTTTTTATATTTTGCATCTGTTTTATGTTTTCTGAGTACGTCAAGTTAGTGAACCTTATCCTTGCTTTTTAGGCAACTGATTCATCGGGAATTCCATTAAGTTTTTGTACCTTCTCTTTTTGTTTCTAAATCAATGCATATGTTTTAACCAAATCAGTTTAAATTAGTGACTGAAATTGCATAAGAGGCATGACTAAATCACACTTCAATTAAAATGTCATAAAATAATGCACAAACATCTCAAATATACAAGCAAAAAATCAAATTATGCAGCCCACACTTGGCTTACTGACAGTCTGACTGGCTGACTGACTGACTTACTGAGAGTGACTGCTGTTCCGTTTTCGTTATGAATTGCCATAAATTAAAATACAAAATGATGCTGATCGAAAAGATATGAAATTTGCAAGTGTGTGCGCATAAATCATTTTATTATAATTCTAGTCATGTCGCGTAATTGCCTAGAAAACAAATTGTTGCAATTCTTAAATGCAATCAATCTCATATGTCAATTTAATACTTGACGCGTAATAATTGATTTGCCAGCCAAGCATAGCCATTGTTATTAATAAATTTAATGAAAACATGATGAGAACCTGATCTGCATGCACAGTGCGATCCAATTTCTGGTTGCGAAATGTTAATGTAATAAAAAAAAACATAAGCAAGAAACAACAAACGTCTACAATACGATCAATAAACAAGCTCAGCGAGTTGATTCATTATGCGAATCGGATTTTGTTTTTTTAGTTTGTTTCGTTTTGATTGCGAACTGATTAGCATGAATGTCTTAATTTCAGGATGAACCGATGAATAAATTTCTTGAACTCGGTGAGTGCCAAGAACTGGAACAGTTTTCAGTAAAACCACTCAAGGATAATTGCTCATATAAGGCGGTCAACCGCAATGGTGATATCATTGGCGTCTTCATTAATGGACTTATGCGACGACCAGTAAGTGGAGAATTCATTTGACTACAATTCATATATTTATTTCACACTACTCTGCATATTGATTTATCATTCATTTGAATCTGTCGAAATATTTGTGTCATATCTTGGAAGCCATATTCAAACGTGTTTATCATATTTATCAATATTATGTATCTATATACCACACGAAGAAAATAAAGTGACGCTGAATTTTACAAAATAGCTTTTGGCGCCAAAAGTAACTTAACTAATAATTAATTTATATAAATACATATGTATATATATATTTATTTTATTTATATACATATATCAAATTTAGTTTTGCTTAGTTTCATACGTATAACTTTGTAGTTCTAGCAACATATTCAACTTACATACTTTAATAGTTTATTGATTTATTGTTTACAGTCGCCAACTGATGAGCCTGCTAAGAAGGCGGCCGATGACTGCGAACATCCCAAATTCAGAAAGATACTCGGTCTTATGGATCACATGGAGGAGAAGTTCGACATATTCGATTTGTATCCCAATGAGAATGTCATACTCGATGGCAAAATCCTCTCCGTGAATAGCAATTATCGTGGTCTGGGCATTGCGGGCCGTTTAACTGAAAGAGCCTACGAATATATGCGTGAGAATCAGATCAATGTTTACCACGTTTTCTGCAGCAGTCATTACTCAGCGCGAGTCATGGAGAAGCTGGGCTTCCACGAGGTCTACCAGCTTAAGTATGCGGACTATAAGCCGGAAGGTGTTGTTGTCTTCAAGCCAGCCGAACCACATTTGCGCGTCTCCGTGCTGGTAAAGGAGGTTGTCAACAATAAGCCAAAGTCTTTATTGTAAATGCTGTTATCTCTCCGAGCAATTATGCATTTTATTGAAAATATGTGATTTTTATGTTTGTAGAATTGGTGGCGGGTTATATATATGTACAAATATGTATATATATATATAAATATAAACGTTTGCGTATCGTGCGTTCATTTCATTCTTGATGTGCTTTCAATTAATCTAGTAGCAAAATATTAGAAAAAGAAAACAAGTACAATTTATATAAATATTTATCTAATTAGGTTCGCATGACGCGACATTAATTTAAGTGTTCCAATTTGCTCAAACAAAAAATAAATAGTTAAAAAACAAAATACAAATTAAACATGAAGTTTTTTAATGTATGTTTATACTCTGAACCCATTATAAAGGGAAATTGGAAATAGGTTATAATAATGTAATGCTAAAGTAAGTATGTTTATATATATTTATACATATATTTATATATAACATTATCATTAACAGTCAAATCGATTCATTCATTTTGAACAAACAAAATGCAAGCATTTTATTATATACATCTGTATTGTGTATATAAGAATGTTCGAAAAGCAAGCAGCATAATAAGCAAAGCGAGCAGAACTATGTGTATTCTCTGTAGATTTGAGATCTATGAATGTATGTTCATAATTAAGTAGATGATTATTTTTTTATACGCTTCTGATTGGTAAGATATAATCGGAATGGCTATCATCTTGTAAAATAAATAGTATTCGTTGAGCAATCCTCTTTCTCTTAATTACAATACCTAAGATATATCATACGAACTCATGTTTTTTAGTACTCGAGAGTGGCAAGTTACAGCTAAAGATATTATCGTTATCGGATCATAGGTTTTGAAGATGGAAATCTGGTGAATTATGCAGCTACCGCTGTAATATCTTCCAGAGAGGCTTAGGCATGCTGCTTTTGGTACAATTAAGACTAATTTTGTAATTCATTTTATAATTCTAATGATTTCAATCAAAAATTACTAATTTCATATAAACTCAAAACTCAAAATTAGAATACACATCATTTACTTATTTATTTATTTATTAACATATTAATACAATTTTGAAATAATTGATGGACGAATCAGCATTTTGACTTTTTTGAGTGCATGGTCAAACCAGTCAACATTATTATAATTATTGGCCAGGCGCCATTTAAAGTACTGTATAAATAAGAAAGTGATTTGTAAAACATTTGACAGAAGAGGCAGCGAGTTATTTGCTTACCACATTTGTTGTACCACATTTATTGTACCACATTTGTTGTACCACCAGCCACTAAGTACAAATTTGGCACACTTGATCTTGACCAGTTCTTAGGGTATCGATTGTGACATTGCCACTGATAGCCCCTAAAGTGATCACTCGGTATTGATCTTCTTCTTCAGCAATTGCAAATTGATGAAAGCTCGCATATTGGATTGCCACATTAAAGTCGTCCATGTGTATATAGAGTTTTTGGGGTTGGGCGTTCACCAAGAGATGGATCTTCTCCAAGGAGCGAAAGCCTCCAATCCCTTTTGAAATCCTTCTAGGACCTACTGTCTCAGAATCACATTAAACTTCTGAACTGAAGCATTCCGAAAGAATTGTAATCCATTAAAAGTGGTTTCTCAATTAAGTTCCCCAATTTCTCAATGATTTTCTTGCCTCCAACTCTTCGTTTGCTCTTCCGAATGCCTCAATATACTACAAAACTGAACTTTCTTATGAATTATATTTAACTTTTGCTTACATTGTTCTTATTAGGAGCAGCTACCAAACTGAAGTTACCTCAGATCTGTAGTAAGGTTATTAATAACATATAACCAATACAATTTAATTTAATTTTGTTTGCGTTGCGGTGTAAATCTGAAAACAGACTTGGCCACTGAGTTTTTTAAAGATTAAAAAATAAACAAAGTCATTGGGATGTGTGACTCAATGATACGGTTTTAATTTAATTATTTTATATTTCACATATTATCACTTTTAATTGCTGAGCATCACGCGACTTGAGAGAGTAAACATGAAAAATTTTAAGCTACTTCCCATTTTTAATACTTTTTATTCTAAAGAGTTACTCAAAAATATAACAAATTTACACATTACCATTTATAATAAGTTAATTTTTATTTGGCTACAATTTGGCCCAAGGGATCCTTGGCTAGACGCTCCACCATGCGTCGCATCTGCTCCTGATTCCCATACTTTTGTGCGTCGGCGACAACAGCCGCATGATGAGAATTCGCCTCCGCTGAGATTTCATCCTGTACGTGACGGTTCAGCTCAAAGGAGTGTCTTCAAGGCGATAACTTAAGTGTTTAATATGCATTTGCTGTATTTTATTTCATACTCACTTGGCAGAGCTGAAGCCAAAAAATGCGCCTAGAACCCCCAATGATATTAGAAATAAGGCCACCTGCCAGTTGGAGACGCGATTTATACCCTTGATGCCATAATAAGGGCCCGGTTCCGGGCTATAATCGGTCCTAACTTCCCAGGGCTGAATTGTTTCCCGAGTGCCTCCTGCATTCCAGATTAAACTAGCATCGTAATCCTTGCGTGTCGATGTCCTTATCAGTGTCTGATATGCCTCTGTTATTTGCACAAAACGCGCCGTTTTCTCAGTATTTGCACCATTGGACTTTACATCTGGATGATACTATAAAAAATATAATAATAATAGATTAGCAATAAACAATAGTGAAAAGCTCTTTCACATGTTGCACCTGTTTAGAGAGTTTCAGATAAGCGTTTCGTATATCCTGCTTGGTGCAATCACTGCTCACATTCAGCACTTCATAGTGGGACTGCTTTTTGGTATTCCATTTTGCATTGTTGGCAAAACTGCGTATTAAAAAATTAAACGTTAATTTATATAACAAACAACAAATACAACTACCGCACTTGTTACCTACTTACGTCTACAGGTGGCCGCTTCAGCGGCCACAATTAGACTTGGAAGCCTCAGCATATTTATTGTGTCCCACCGTTTCTTATCACTGCAGCAGTGTGTAAATAAACAAATAATTTTTACTCCAATTTGGTTTCTGAACGCTAACATAAATAGTAAGTGTTGAAAAGTGTTGTAGCTGATAGCTATCGATATTACGTACACCTCTCGATGACATTACACCAACCCTCGCATCGATATTTTGAGAAACAGCTGTTCGTCGTCATTTAGATTTCAGGTGAAGTCTATGCCTCAAGCGTGTTTCGCCGGTTTGGTTTATTCAATTATTTGCTGTCCACAACAACTTTGTACAATAAGCCACTGCTGCTTAGAACATTACGAAACAAACTGTATTCATTAAATCAATTTATTGACAATATAAAAGTTTTTTTAAGAAAACATAAAGTGCGCGCTGCTAATAACATAGCAGGAAATGTTAAGTGTTTAGCGCTGTCATGACAACGATAAAAAAGTTTGCGCTCTTTCAGAATATAACAAATTGATAAAAACAACTAAAAATGAGCGGCGAAAAGAAAGCAATGGAATTGCAATTGCAAGTGCGCCAAAATGCAAGCGAGTATCAGAGCTCAGTTTCGGATCTATACTCATGGGAAAAAGAGATCAAGACCAAGGAGCGAGCAATGCAAAATGCTCCCGCTCCGACTGTCCAACCATACGTGAGTAAAACGTTTTCTTATGTATCGAGATCGAGACTTATGATTATTGATTTGTGTAGTGTGCACCAGTGCGCAGCCATGTGACAAAGGCAGAGGAGACGCTCAAGAAATCAAGCAAGGATGTTGGTAGTGCCAGTGGCTCAGCTGCAAGCACGCCAACTGAGAAGCAGGATCTGCCCACGGATGCAGTGGCTCAGCAGCACAAGAAAGCGAATGATATCAAGGATCGTGGTAATAGTTATCAAAAGCAATCGGACTATCAGCGGGCCATCGAAGCATACACTGAAGCAATAGAGGTCTATCCACACGATCCCAGATACTTTACAAACAGAGCATTGTGTTATCTCAAGCAGGAAATGTGAGCAGAATGAAGTCTTCAATTTGGGCAAACTTAATCTATAATTTGTATTATTTTATTTTTTGGCAGCTATGACAGCTGCGTTGAAGATTGTGATGTCGCCATTGGGCTGGACAAGCTGTGCGTTAAGGCATATTATCGGCGCATGCAAGCGAATGAATCGCTGGGCAACAATATGGAAGCTCTGAAAGATTGCACCACTGTCCTGGCCATCGATCCCAAAAACTATGAGGCCAAGCGCAGCTTGGAACGCATAAATGAACGTTTACGCAAATTTGGTATTTATTTCTTTGTAACACAAATAAGATCATACTTAAATTTGCACTCATTTTACAGCTACCAAAAATGGTCCCAACTTTAGCGCACTACGTGATGATATTATTGATATTTTGCCGTTTGATAAGCCGGCCTATAAGCGCTCAAAGAAACCGATGCGTCGATTGCCCGTTGTTGACATTGTTTCACCCCGACCCAATCAAAGTGAACCCAATCAATTGCACATAACTGATGAGGAAATTGACAAGATTTTCAACAGCAATTGTGGGCCCTTTGAGGAGGTGAAAGTGGCAAATGCACAGAAAAATGTTGCCAAGCCAAAACCCTTGGAAACCAAACAAATATCAGATGTTCAAATTCAGGAAACTAAGCAACCAGCTTCTCAGTCAATAGAAGCCAGTAAAACCTCAGACAAACCTGTCGAAACTGCCTCTCTCCAAACCATAAAACGTGAAGAATCCAGTAAAAATATAAAAATTGTGGAAGAAACTATTGCAACTGCCCTCCAACAAGCAGTAAAACTTAAAGACAACGAGGAGACCGTGAAAGCTGTAGAGAAATCAGATATAACTACTACATTTAACACTCAAAATACTAAAACTGTGTCCCAACCACAAGTCAAGCAATCTGAAGTCAGCTCTATGGAGGTATAAATATAATTTGTTTTTTAAAATGAATCCAATTACTTTATCCGATTTTTTTTATAGCAGGTTCCTGCTGCTCCTACTGGCACCGCCCAGTTCTATATCACCTGGAAGGAACTTTCGCCAAATCAGAAATATCACTATTTGAAATCTATTGAAATTGTCAACTTGTGCAAAATACTTGGAGCTGGCTTTGATCCGGATACATTTTCGGATCTGTTGCGCACATTGCATGACTTCTATGTGCCCAACAAGGAGCCAACAACAGCAGCTGTGCTGCTGGAGATTAGCAAAAATGACGAGTTTACCATTCTCGCCATGCTCATGTCACAGGAAGAAAAGAAATGTGAGTGCGGAACTATTCCCAAAAAAAATGTATTTACATTTATGATTCTGTTCTTTTAGTGGTTGCTTTTGTCATGGATGAAATTAAGAAGTTTCCGAAAAACAATCCAGTATTATTGGATAAACTTACCAAGGCCTTTAATTTAGCTTAAAATGAGGATTCGACCTCGAGCTACTCTAATCCTTCGACCTCGAGCTAGCCTTATTCTCATTGACTAAAGTATAAATTGTTACAAGCAATAAAACATTTTTGGTTCTTTTCAGATTGTTAAACTCAAACATTAATATTGGCTTTTTTTCTTACTGTTAATTACAAATATATATGTGAAGAGCGTACAAATTTAAAGTTGAACTGTTTACATTCTATATTTAGTTGAAACTTTTAATGGAACCAAATACTAGGAAACTTCAAAGCAAAAGCTTAATTTACTTGGAGGCTAAAAATTGTAAATCTGAACCATTTCCAATAAGAACAAGACGACCGATGAAAATCAAGTTTTTACCAGAAATAAACGTGGCCTCAGTAGTCAGGCAATGAATATTAAATAGCAAATTGAGTAATATGAATTAGTGTAATTTACATAAATCAACGTATTAATTCAATCAGAGAAAGCATCTACCCAAACTGGATGTATATCTGTCTGTCAGTCTGTTTGTAGTTCTTGTAAACAACAGCTCCATTAAGTGATTTAAAGTTGAAACTATGCGTTGATGGGTTAACTGCAGCACACACATCCATGTATACATACATAAATACATGCATACATGTATTGCATTACAGCTAAAGGCAAAGGCGTGAAAATACATTTGGAGCATTGATCATTGCTAATCCGAAGTGAGCCAGCCACTCTCGAGAATTCTCAAGCGTAGCCGAATCCGGATTTGTGTCACCGCTCGGCTGCCCACTAATTGCGTGAGAGCCGACGGCCGACTGCTTGTACTAAGTTACAAATACATGTGGTTTGTTGTTGTGCCCCATTGTTGCCTCTACTACTACTACTAGTTTATAATTTAATTTACATTATTTTTCTTATCGCTCGTACGCTGCATGTGCGAGTGACTGTGAGGTTGCCAGATGAGCGCAAATTCGGCGGGCGCTGTGGCAACTCCGAAGCCGAAGCTAAGCTTCATTAAGCAGAGATGGAGAGTCAGCAAACGGAGCGCATGATCGCCCAGTTGTTGTCCACACTCTAACAGATTTGGATATCGCGCTCTGTGCGAATGAGAAATAAAATAAATCAAATCAAGCAAGCAGACAACAAAAGCGAAAAGGCACACGCAAATAATAAGCTAGTTTTGTATATCGCGTATACGAACCGTGAACACACAAAAAGCGATTAAATAACCGTAAACAATTGCAGTTAAGTATTAGCGTCAATCTAACGGAAATTTTGTGTAAGTGTGTGAGTGTGCGAATTGAAATGTTGTTATAATAATAATAATAAACAATAAATAAAACTTAAATGCAAAATACGAGAGAGATAGAGAGGGAGAGAAAGCAACTAAAGAATACAAAAATAATACACAGTGTATAAGCAATGGAGAAAATAAAAGCAAAAGTAATATAGACTCGTGGTGGAAAACCTGAAAATTGTTGCAATTTTAAGAAAAGCCATAAAATGTGTGCGAAGCGGGCAAAAGCAACAGCAACAGTGCGTATGAACGTGTGTTTGTGTGTGTTTCTAATATAAACATGTTTGTACAACCACACAAACATGCAGCAATTATATTTTCACAGTTGTGACTTTGAATTTATATCTAAAAATGTGCAAATTATCAGTAAGCAAAACAAATGACAAAAACAACAACAATGAAACTCCCACCAAAAAAAATTCGCAAAACTCGCGCAGCATCAGCACAAACCAACAAATCAGCGCCAGAGCGAGATAGTACGCATGCGATCGAGATAGACTGTCTGCATACCAATACACCAATAACGATATAGAGCCACGTACATTGCTTACCTCTCTCATTTAATATTATGTTCGACTTCAACAACAGTTAAAGAATGCAAAGCGAGTTTGTATGTTGCTATTGTTGTTGTTGTTGTTGGTGTCTGGCACATCTTTAAGGTCTCGAGAGATCATCGTGTAAACTGCCCGCCCACCTGCCACCTGCCACCTGCACGTCGTGCCTAATTTATGCTGAGGTCTAACAGAAAGAAAAGAAACAAGCTCAAAAGCTCAGCCTGTTTGTCGAGCGTCTCTTCTACTCTTTTTTGTTGTTTTTGTTTTCTATTTCTTCTTATTTGCGTTTAACACACTTCATCGCCCGTCTCAACCTGTGCCATGCGCAAAACAAAAAAACTAAAACATATCCCCATACGCCAATAGCTCAGGAAAAAACAACAAAAACAACAACAACAAAAAACAGCCAAAAAAGACAACAAAAACAAATACATTGAATATCTGCAAAAGACATAAAAATTCAACCGGTTGGTTGAGTTTCAAAGCCGCTGCCGCAACCTCAGCAACAGCAGCACAGCAGAAATAATTTGTGAAAAAATTATAAAAAACTACAGCAAAAAAGAAAGATATACGTTTATTAATAATATGGTAAATAAAAAAAAAACACGCGAGAGTGTGCCGCAAATCTTCTCAGCTTTTTAGCATAGTTTCTTTTGTACAGATCCGTTTAGATTATTTTTTTTGTGCAATTGGTGTTTGATAAAAAAGCAGCAATTAATTCATTGCTAAATGGAATAATACCGGATTTCTGCAAAGTACAAGTATATATATATGATTTATACACAAGTATTTATAACTTTATCAGCTTAATTATATTAATAGAATCGTTTTATCAAGTTGTACATATTAACTATTGCACGCTTTAAGACAACTGTAAGAAATGCTGCAAGCATGACAACGCTTAAAAGCTGACAAGCAACGGATTATTAAGCATTTGATTGTTTTACTAATTTTTTTGTAGCTAAGCCGACGGCTTTTGAAACTTTCAGTAAGAGCTGCTAATTCTCTCAAGAAAAAACATTAGTTAATGAAGCTCTTGTTATATAGTTGAAATAGGAAAATTATTTTCATTGAGCTTTGCTTCATTTCCAAGCACACTTTCAGTAACAAAATTTGCAGAAATTTGACTTTCCAAAAAACCTTTTTTTTTTTTGCTATATAGTCTATATACTTTCATCTACTTAACGTAACTATGTTAATTTAAAGTCACTGGCCTAAGCAAATACTTATATAAGCGACAATGAATCATATATGATATACATATAATAATATATACTTAGCTACTTTTTAGACCTCATGACGCATCTGCGTAGAGGCCCTGAAACTAAAATTTAATATCATGGTTGAATTGTATCTTCATCTGTCCAAACTGTTTGGGCTGTCGCAAGGAACTCGAATATTGGATTAAATCTTTAGAGTACACGTGCTAATTGATTTTATAAGTCTTGTTGTTGTCGCCTTTTCAGACACTTCTTTATATAATTGTTCGTAGACTTTCTGCTACTATTTACATACATGTGTATAAATTGAAATCATGCGTTTTGGCCAACAACCACAAACTCAACTCAATTGAGTTCTGCGCCGCTGAGCAGAGCACTCTTCTCTGCTCAGCTAACCCGCAAGTAATTGAAATGTTGTTCAAAATCACATGCCAACGGCAATTAGTATAACACCAATTGCAAATATGCGTTGAATATTCAGTTTTTAAGATTTATGGCTTAAGCGTTTTGTGGTTTTTTCGTGCAGCTTTGACCGGCTACTTAATTCAATGCAAAATGTTGTTATTGTTATTGTTGTTGATTGTGGTTTCATTGGTTTTATGGCAATGCTAATAAACCGCTAAATGTTTTAGAGGCGTGATGTATAATAAACAGCAGCATCAAATATTGGTCGCCACACAAAATGAAGATGGCCAAAAGCGTTTGCAGTTGTTCTGTTGTTGTTGTTGTTGTGCTTCAAGGATGCGCGCCCAACAACCAATTGAGCAACAACAACAACAAAACAGAATCAAACTACCGCTGACTTTAACTTCCGTCTTAATCAAAACATAAACAACCATAGCAGCAGCTATTTTTTTAACCAACTACAGGTTTTTTGTCTGTCTGTTTACTTTTTTAATTTTTTTTCTGCATTTTTTTTGTGCGTAACTTTTTTAGAGAAAAACTCTTGTCATTGTTCTGATGATTTGTTAAATATTTTACGAAATTTGAGTGCTGTTTGTTTTTTTTTTTTTGTATTTCGCTATTGCGTCAAACTAAATCAAATCACTTGAGTCATTTTCATGCATAAGACATTTATTGTTGGCGCTGCTTGGGAATTTTTGCGCAAATCTATCCATATCCATATCCATATCCACAAACATATTCATACAATGTATATTCATATCTCAGCACGTCGCGACGTTTGAGTCGAAGCGTTAATTTAATCAAAATCATTGCGACAACACGACAAAACAGCAACGTCAATGAATGCGACAACAACAACAGCAACTATAGTAATGACTACAGTCAGTGGCAAAAGTCAGAAGAATGTCTCCAGTCTACATTAAATTGGGGTTTTTTTTTATTGTGTTTGTTCTATATTGAGGCCCTTTACAAGAGATTTACATACTTACATATTTCTAGCTAAAAGTTGTTGCTTGAATGGCATTTTATATATTCTTAGCATTTGGACAAATCAAATAGACTTATAAACAGTTTCTTGAGAGATTTGGTTTTTTTATAGTTTCAAAAATTCTTGCAAGTGTTCGATCATTTTCCATTTGACAATTTAAATTATTAATTTTTTGTTTTAAGTAGTAATTTATTTATTTTCCTTTCCATTTGTAATTTTTAGTTTAATTACTTCCTGATCTGGAGCCAGCAGAATTTGAAAATATTTGTACCTTTTATTTTAAGTTTATCTTAAAATTCGAATTTATCCATATCCGCTAGCCAGACGGATCCTCACATTCAAGAGGCCAGTCAATATATACGAATATATATATATATATCCGTTAGCCAGACGGATGTAATTTCCGCCCTTTATCATGTATTATATCTTATTGCGCCACAAAATTAGTCTGAAATAAATGCAAAAACAAAGCAGATAAGAAGACAGACG
Organism: Drosophila setosimentum; assembly: GCA_035043505.1. Taxonomy (NCBI): domain Eukaryota; kingdom Metazoa; phylum Arthropoda; class Insecta; order Diptera; family Drosophilidae; genus Drosophila; species Drosophila setosimentum. The sequence continues at coordinate 20,128,534 of JAWNMY010000003.1, forward strand.
CAGACAGACAACAACAAGAACAACAAACGCATCATTTAAAACGCAATTAAAAGCAAATACACACAAAATATTAAATTAAAACTCTTAACCTCTTTAAAATAAAATATATATATATATATATATATATATATAAAGACATATATATGGATCATATAAATTTCACATGCAAACAGTTTATTCTGAATATCTTGATTATGTTGCATACTTAGCTGCGCTGCGGTGGCATCTAATTATTAACTGACTTAATATATCTTACTATAGCTTGAAACTCGTATTAATAATACTACTATTATTTATTCTCTTTGTGATAAAATACCTTGAAGCTTTGCTCTTAACCTCATGTTTAATTCTAGGGAAACATGCGCTTACATTTGATGCCATTTATATGTAAATAATGAATTTATTATGAGCAAGAAAACTGCTGCTGATACAAGCTGGCAGTGTGAATGCGTATATCTCGACTTTTGGAATTATGCGCTTTTGATCGTGGTCCAGAGTCCAAATTAGATATCCAGTCAAGTGCATATGTCTCTCAAAAGTTGCGACGTCATTGTCCCCTCAGACTGGCTGCACAAAGTTATTTAAAATATGCAAAAATCACTCGGTTCAATTTGTCAACCAAACATGTAATTAAAATACAGTATATTATGGCGAATTGTTGTTTAGGGCAGTAAAATTCCGGGAATTCTGGGAAACCAGAATTGGCGATTGACTCTTATTTTAACCCGACACAATAGTAATAATAAATAATTACATATAAAAAAAAATCAAGTCTCAGCTCGTTTTGCAGTACTATTTTTTTTGCTAATCAAATTGCAATTTTTCTAATAAAACGATTTTTGCAATTGAAATCAAAATAAACAATAAACAAAAAGCTAATTGTTGTAACAAAATCCATGATGCATGTGTTTGTTTCATTATCATATATAGAATCACAATCGAAATCATGCGGTAGTCTGAAGACACTTTGAAATAATGCCACTGAAGTTTAAACATTTATTGGATAACTATTTTTGGACATGAATATGGATTTTGATTTTCCGGACTTCTGTAAGTATGCCATATATATAAGAAAAATATACAACTAAAGTTTAGTAATGCTAATAATATTAATGCACTTGAGTCGAAGAGAATGAATTAAATCAAGAAAAATACCTAAACCTTAAGATTCATCTTCCTAAATAAATTAAATAGAGAAGTTATTTTAAGACACATTTTAAATACTTACCTAGAATTAATGAATATTTAATTAAACCATCTTAAAAATTGAGTAGTCTTATTGCTTGGCAGTTATATGGCCATAAAATTAGAATAGTCCCTGGCAATGTTATCAAAAAACCGAATAAATTGTCCTTCGGCTGGTCTCTAAAATATGCGCCACTCCACCAAACTGCCAAAAAACAACTAACAACAACATGTTAGAATGCTCTAGTCTCGACAGTTCGACTAGAAGATACCTTGGATTCAACGGTCAAATATATTGAAACGACCAAAAAAACTCAAAAATGTTGAAGTGAATAAACGCCAAATAAATGTTTAAGGGCGGTATATTAAATGCGCAATTTGAAGGCAATTTATATATAATGTTGCTTTTATAGCTATGGTAAATTGATTTGTATCGATAACCGCAGAGCGGGTGGAATTATGGATAAAGTGTAACCCAATTTGCGAACGATATACGAGAAGTTTATAGCTCTTCTAGTCCCTAAGATATATATTCGTTCTATAAACGTATGGCTAGAACGACTCTGCCCATGTATATTCTAAAAATTATACACATATATACATTATATTGGTAAGAAGTAGCCTTTTGCACGACTTCATTACAGCCTTTTTGCCCTTTGCCAATGGGTTGAGGGTATACAAATCTAAATGTGGCTACCAAAATAGATGGGTAAATAAAATAAATTGATGTAGCAGTCGGCGTTTGTTATGCTTAACAAAATTTGTCTTATACTCTCCAAATAGACAAATAGAATTGCAGCACACAAATACCTATAGATACATATATAACTATATATATATATTGCATATATAAACATTTCTAAATAATGTCGCCTGGTTGCTGAGGCGAGGAGCTAAAACATTGTTTGATCAATAAAAATGGCTCAGGACACAGGACAATGGCAAAAACTGAAATATTTGCACACTGATTGAACTTCGCTACTGGCAGTGCACAAATATTTCACAACGAATTTGACGTTTGAGCGCGTGTTTAAAAAAACAATATTCTTAATAAAATAAACTAATGAAAACAAAGACTTGACAGCAGCTTGAAAACAGCTTGTGAATACTGTCAATGCATGTGTGAAAACATTTAAGCAAACCACTTGCAAAAAACATGTTAGTTTTAATTTTCCTTACTTTTTAGTTGATTTTATTTATTTTTATTATTATTAATTGGGTTTCGTTTTCGCTTGCAATTACTTGTCGAGCTTCTGCCTTTAAGTAGTTAATATTTTTATATTATTGTATGTTTTTGTTTTGTTTTTTTTTTGTTTTTTTTTTTTGTATAAATATAACAATTGGAAAAGCGCATTTTCACTGCTCAGCCAGTTGTGAAAAGTGCATCAACCGCTTGTGCGCTCACATGTGCGTTAGATAATTGTTGTTGTTGTTTCTTTATCGAATCTCATTTACCAACGTTTGGTGTTAACATTTTATGCTGATGCTTTGCAGCTGGCAGCTACTAACTTGGCTCTTAGTGCAAACCTTGTGCGCTTAGCCGAAAGGCGCGTCCAAATCATTTAATTAAAGGCTAACAATTTTCTAGTTGTCAACATATAAAAGTGATTAAATAAACGTATTATGGATTACCCCAAAACTCTAAATGGTAACTGTGTGTCTCGGTGTATGTGCGTGTGTGTGTGTGTGTGCGTAAAAGTGTTTTTGTTTGTGTGTGCATTTACTTTGTTTTTGCATAAACTGCTAAGGCTTACATTAAAATTTAGTTGGCACATAAATCCAATTGAGTCGCTTTTATCGATCAAACACTTGAAATATTTGCTGCTTATCAGTCGGATGTTTTTAGTTTCACAAGTTCTGTAGCTCATTAGAAATGTAAATTCATTTATGTATCACATATTTATATATATGTATATATAAATAAATAAATATATATATATATATAATGAATGTGCTTCCACTTTTGACGCCCCTTAAAAAATATGATCTACAATCTGTTCGTCTGTTTCATGTTTATTTAAATATTTATTTGAAATTGCAGCCATAAAACTAAGTTAACTATTTGAGTAAATAGTAAATAGGAAAATCATGACATAATCCAATCAGCGTTCTTAATTTTATGCAAATTTATTAATTTATCCTATGAATATTTTGAGTAATTTACAATGACTTATTTTTTACTCTGCTCTGTCGCTCTGAACAACATTTATTTGTAAACTTAATAATTATAATTAAATAATTAAGTATATTTAAAATAGTAATAATATATAATAGTTTATAATATATTTCGTTTGTTGTTGTAAACGGTCAAGTTTTTTTTAAACGTCAACAAATGTTTTTTATAATAATTATTAATAATATATTCAACACATAATAATAATAATATTTAATGTCGACTAATTCACACAAAAATTAAAAACAAATTATTTTAAATACACTTTTAAAATGAAATATTTTTGATTTTGTAACGGGATCTTACATTATATACATATTTATATGCTCGACTAATTTCAGCCCTCACAGAAAATTACAAAAATAAATTAAATTAAATTAAAACGCAGATTTTTTTAAAATTAAAATTTTATAAATGAATAGGAGTTATTTATATATAACCATAAATCGCTGGAATGAAATTAACTAAAATAAAAAACAATTATTCAAAATTAAATATATTAAACTAGAAGCAAAATTTCTAAAAATTAATTATTTTTCAGAAAGACATTTCGTATTAATAGTAAATATTTCTAAAAAGCAAAAATGCAAACGCCTCTTTTTCGAAAAACTCTTTTTTGGAATTCCGATTAATAATGTTAGAATTATTTGTTCTTATAAATCATAAATAAAACACTCTGTAAATTAGACATACTTTTTCTAAATATTAGGCAAATTTAACTGGAACTTAGAAACTAATAAAGCTGGTTTTTAGAAAGAAATAACCTTTCGTTTTAGAAACATACTTTCTAAATAATTAGTTGGGAATATTCAATAATTCATGTCGATTTTTCTCTGAGTGTTTTTTATAAGTTATGAGCAATTGTTTATTATATATGCTGTTAATATTTAATTGTTATTTTCTGTAAAGATATAACAGATAAATAACAGATAACTATAGTTCACTCTTTTACTTCATTGTGAATTTTTACTTAATTAAATCCAATCTGCATGAATGCCTAGGAAAACTGATTTTATTTATTAAGATTGTGTTTACTTTTAAACATATGTTTTAATTTAATTTAAAATTGTTTCATTTTTCTGTAGCTCGCCCGGATTTTATGGATGGCATTGACAATGAAGCATTGGATTTGTTTATGCAGGCCGCCGGCGTTGGGAATCTCGATGAGCCGCCACCACATAGCCACAGCCACAATCACAACCACAATCATAATGAGGAGCTGGCCAGTGTTGTTGGAATCTCGAAGCTGGAAGCTCCGCACACGCCGCCCATGAATCTCCTGGATGCACAGCTGGCAACAGGTCGTGGTAGTGCGATGGCCATGCCACTAACACATTTGCCCGAGAGTCCGCCCGATTCGGGATCGGAGCCCGCCTACAGTCCGCTGGGGGAAACGCATGGACTGAACGGAAGGGAGCTCATCTATACCGGCTTGGGCAACATGCAACAACAGCACCAGCAACAACAAATGTTGCAGGCGGACTTGCAGTTTACTTCCCCACCTCCGCCGCCGGTGCAGCAGCAACATCATTTTGTTGCCCCCGCGCAGGATGTGAGTGTTAAGCATGAAACGGGTCTGGGCAACAGTTTGCTCTGCCAGCAGCAGCAGCAACTCAACTGCGAGCAACAGTTGTTGCCGTTGCAGCATCAACAACTGCAGAACTTGCCGCAAGATCCGCTTCCCTTTCCGCACTATGACAATGGACACGTTTTGTATGGCAATGGCAGCTACCAAAATTTATCCAGCATGTCCACCTGTATGCTGACCTCGCCACTGGGATTGGGTGATCGGGTTCAAGTAATTGGCACCAGTCAGTTATCGCTGACCAGTTCAACGCCAACGACTCCGGTGCATTCGTTGTCACGCAAGCGAAAGATGTCCACGCACCTGGATTGTCCGGAATTTGGGCCGATGGCCAAACATGATCCGGGCTTGCAGATGAGTCCGTTGCGCAGTTCACAACATGCCATTGGTATCGCACCGAGCAGCAGGAGTCCCAGTGAACACGATATGAGCAAGACACCCGCCCACTCACACTGTTCCGCCTCTGTTTCACCGGCGCTGTCCGCCATCAATTCGCAGGCGGAGAATAGCCTCGATGGGCCGGCGAGCAATGCGGCTGCCGGCTGTGGCTCTGGCTCTGGCTCGGGCAGCGAGGCTGGTGATCCGGCATTGACGCAGTGCATCCGCTTCAGTCCATTTCAGCCGGAGAACTGGCACAAGCTGTGCGACCAAAACTTGCACGAGCTATCCGTCATCTACTATCGGGTCGATGCGGACAAGGGCTTTAATTTTAGCGTCTCGGATGATGCGTATGTGTGCCAGAAGAAGAACCATTTTCAGGTCACTTGCCATGCCCGTCTGCAGGGCGATGCCAAATTTGTGAAGACACCGTCCGGCCTGGAGAAAATCAAATCCTTCCACTTGCATTTCTACGGTGTCAAATTCGAGGCGCCCAATCAAACGATACGCGTAGAGCAGAGTCAATCCGATCGCTCCAAGAAGCCATTCTATCCCGTACCGTAAGAACAAACATGCATATATATTTAGATATATATATATATATATATATAAATTTCGATATTCGCTTTCAGTATCGATCTCCAGAGCCATATTGTCAGCAAAATAACTGTGGGTCGTCTGCACTTCTCGGAGACAACGAACAATAATATGCGCAAGAAGGGACGCCCAAATCCGGAGCAGCGTTTCTTTCAGCTTGTTGTTGGTCTCCACGTGCACACGACATCTGGCCACTTTCCCGTCGTTAGCCATGGCAGCGAGCGGATCATTGTGCGGGCCTCGAATCCCGGCCAATTTGAATCCGATGTGGATCTGGTCTGGCAGCGTGGCATTACGCAGGAGTCCATCTTCCATGCGGGTCGCGTGGGCATCAACACAGATCGACCGGACGAGAGTCTTGTCGTACATGGCAATCTTAAGGTGTCCGGCCACATTGTCCAGCCCAGCGATAGTCGCGCCAAACAGGAAATCGCCGAACTGGATACTTCGGTTCAATTGCGCAATATGCAAAAGATACGAATCGTGCGTTATCGCTATGAGCCGGAATATGCCGTGCATTCCGGTCTGAGGCGGGAGAGCGATACCAGGGAAATCGTTGACACCGGCGTCATAGCGCAGGAGGTCCGTGAGGTTATACCTGATGCGGTCCAAGAGGCTGGCAGCGTTGTACTGCCCAATGGAAATGTTATTGAAAACTTTTTGCTGGTCAATAAGGTAAAAAATAATCAAAATACTTAATGCTTTAAGAATATATTTTTAATTTAACTGCCTTAGCATATGGTCACACTAATTGGGCACTTTTTTATTGGCCACATATTTCCCCACAAAATTATCCGCCAAAGATACTTTTTTAAAAAATCCTCCTCTAATTTAAACTGTGATTCCTTATGGTCACACTTGCTTACAGCCCTGATCAAAGGACATTTTTTAAGTGTTGAACATGCTCACACTATTTAATAATGTTTGGTCACACATTTTTTGCGCTGCTTTTAAAAAAAGTCAATAAGCGTTATAATTTGGATTTTTTTTTTATAATTTTATCTTTTATTTGTATTTTATCTGGGTTACCTACGCACCAGAAATCAACTCATAAAACACACAAACACTTCAGCAATTGTTAAGCTTAAACAAATAAAATTTTTTAACACAAGAAACAGTGAAACACAACCTATTTTATTACTCCGTTTTTAACTAAAGGATCGTATACTAATGGAGAACATTGGGGCCGTTAAAGAGCTGTGCAAGGTCACCGGGTCACTAGAGTCGCGCATTGAGAGTCTGGAACGCGCCAACACCAATCACAATAACCACCAACTGCGTGCCAAGGATCTGCTCGAGCCACGCTGCCTTTTGCCGCCGCGGCCCCAACAGAAGCGCAACAATCGCAGCAGCGATGGCTACGAGATCTGCTCCAGTCGCCTAATGCAAATTATTATCTTCATGCTGATCATTGTTATGGCAGCCTGGTAAGCACTGGTATAATATGCAAAATCTAACTTTTCCATAACGCAAATAAATCTACAAAAAGAAAATACAAGTATCTTTCGTCGGTTAACAGTATTGCCAATAATTATTGATACAATTAGACATTTCGTATACATATATGAGGAATAATTTTGACTACTTCAATTTTAAATCTGGTAGATGCTTTTAATTAAGACCGCCTTTGGATTGCCTAAGTTTATTTAGGCGTTTATTTATTTATGAAGAGAATATATAAGTATATAACATTCGATGGATATCTGTTGCGCCAAAAGTTCGTGATTAAATTCAACATTTCTTATTTCAAAAACAGTTTTTGTTGCTTCAATTTGCTATCTCCTAGATGCTTTTAGTTAAAGTATTAATTGCTACTAAGTGAAAGGCATGCGTTAAAAATGTTTTTCCTGACCTGTTAAAATTAAGATTTATGGTATCAATAACTATTAAAAACATTCTAAAATATGTTTAACAAAATCACATTGAAAACTATTAAAAATCGATTATAGCTTGGCTGCCGTTTCCACACTGTATTTTGTGGAGCACAACAAGCAGCAACAGCATCTGGATGGCTATCAGATGTTTGGCGACAGTCGCCTCTTTCGACCGGATGCGTCGGCGACACGTTTCAGCGACGAGGATCGCTTAAATTTTCAGCACAGCTGGCAGACGCTCTTTAAAAACAAAACGCACGGATCGTGGCCCAGCTTAATCTTTGCAGCGAGCACCACACGGCCCATGGTGCGGCACAGCGAGGGGGCCGATGAACTGCAGCAGGAGGAGGAGGAACTGACGGCTGTGATGAACAATCCGCAGGTGAATCTGGCATTGCCGAAGCAGCCACACACACGGATCACAACAACGGCGCCGCGAAACAACAGCAACAACAACAATAACCACAACAAAACAATTGTCAGCAAGAACAAGTCCAAGTGGCCAGTTAGCCAGGAGGCACTTCGTCCGGCGGCAGCGGCACAAAAGCTGCTGCAAAGTGTGCGCACAGTGAGTCGAATTCTGGCTGCATCCAGCAACGATACGGACAGCTCCTCCTCGGAGAAGCCAGCGGGAATTGCACCCCTCTCCCAGGATTTTGAGAACAACTCAATCGATGTGGATGCACAGCAACAGCAGCAGCAGCAACAGCAACTCCGACAGCAACAGCAACAACAACCATTGAAGCCTTCATCCAAGCTGGATGAGCAGATTGTGGTGCTGGGCACGATTCCCAGCACCATTGTGGATAACGCTCCGGTTGCATCTGCTGGTCAAGCAATACGCAAGCTCAATGCGGGCGATGCAGCCATTTATAATTTGTACAAAACCGTTTCGCCACCCACAGCCAATCTGGCACTGACCACCAATAAGGTCAGCACCGAGCAGAGTCATCCGCAGAGCACACTCTCCTTGGCACTAGACGTGCCGCCGCCGGCTGTGTTGCGCAATAGCAGCGGTGGCAAGGATAACGTCGATGCCTTGGATCTACAGAATCTGAGCAATACCAATGAGTCGGAGTCGGTGGATAATCCCATAACGGCACTCTTTGGCTTTGAGTATCCGAGCCTGCGGGACTCTAGTGTGGGCAGAAGATCGGCAAATCAACGCAGTCTCGATTGGATTAGGCATAAGAGTTTGAGGACGCCTCTCTTTGGCCAGCCGCCCGACTGCAAAGGCGATGAAGTAGTCAGCGACAATTGTCAGGTAGGTGTTTAGATTTGAATCATTAAATTTAGAGGGTACAGGGTATGCACAACTCGGACAGTCTCGACCAATCCCTTTCTCATTTGTGATTAAACAGATTTTCTTTGCATCCTTTTGTAGTCCACCTGCTTTGTGGAGCTGCAACCGGCTGCAGTTGCTGTCGATAATGTGGATGCCAATGTGAAGCATCAGCATGTTGAGGATGAGCTACCCTCCGCTGAGCAGGAACAGGATGCCGATATATTGATAATACAGCCCGTTGCTGCTGCTAGCAATGATAACAGCACAAGCAATAGCAATGTGGCCCCAGCATCCCGTGTCTATCACGGCAAGAGCTCCCACAACACTGTGGCACGCACCAAGCAATTCTCCACCGAAGCCGATGGCTCGTCTTCGTCCGCGGCGAGCAGCGATCAGGATGATGCGCTCTACACGGTGCTCAGCGTGGCACCAGCAGCCACTGCACCACTGGCAACTGGGCATGTTGAGCTGCCAGTTGCTGTTCCAGTTGCAACAGTGGTGACACCGTTGCCGCCACAGCCAGATTGCTGGAGCATCTCCAGCTGTGTGCTAGCCGGTCAAAACAATTACACCATCGATGTGGAGCACTTCTGCCCGAGCTCGGGCAGTTCCCTGAATGTGAGCTATGCGGTGCCCGTGTCGCGTTATCTGCAGGCAGTCAGCTTGGAGTTGCACTTCAGGTAGGTGCCATAAATATAGAAGATGCCTCAAAACAAATTTTCGAGTTTACTTTTTATTTTGCGCTTCAGCTCCAGTAAGCCGCTGCAGTGGTCCATTTGCAGCGATGAGGATAAGTCGAAAGCGCAGTTGAACGAGGGTTCGGATGAGGCGCCTCCAAGCAGCTGGGTCAAGGTGCTCAAGCAGCTGGGTAACAACAAGCTAATCCTCGCCCTGGACATACCCAATCGCGGCAACTTTCTGCGCGAATTTATGCTGCGCACCAGTCCCGATCTGGAACAAGTACGAGCATAACTATTAAATATGCTATTAATATATTAATATATTTCTTGTGCTTGCAGCAAAAACTATGCGATGACAGCGCCCATGTGGCGAACCCTATACTCCAGTACAACTTTAGCATCGTAAGAGATTGTGATTAGTTAACAATTTAATTTATGGCACTGATCGAAACGCATCTTATTGCAGCAAATAAAGAAACAAAAAACAAAACATAAACAAGATGCATCAACATTTATCGAAAATTTTAAATAAAAATATTTAGTAAAATTAACTTTTGTGTTTTTTTGTTACTTAAATCCACATTTATTAGCTAATTTTAAGGCTAGACGGCAAAGGGCTGATCCTTGCCATCTTCGTGATATTTAATGTATGTCTCGCCGTGTGTGAAGTCCTTGCTGCCTTCTAGGCGACCACGTGGCGGCGCCTTCTCATAGTCGAAGCCCTTCGCTGACTTGCCAAACAGCTGATTGGCCATCTCGATGTCCTCGCGATATTTGCCGACCACAACTTTCTTACCCGTAATCGGATCGGTTATGTCACCAAGTGGATAGACGACTTTTTCCACATTGTGTGTGATGAGACGGGTCATGCGCTCGGACAGCTCACGTATTAGCACCACATCGCCCGTTTTGCACAGCTTTTTTGGATCGTGGGCAAAGAAGAACGTATCCTTTTTAAAATACTGCAAAAAGTAGATGAATTTAAATTCCATGCATTTCAAAAAACAAAAACAATGCAAATGCAAACCATGTTCAGATTCTTGTCCAGCTCCATGCGGCGTATGCGTATTTTGGAGGCATTCTGTTTTATGCAGGGCATGCATTGACCCATCAGCAACATACCTCGCGCTGCCATTTTATTTACAATTAGTTAAAAACAAGATAAATTCACGATTCTTGCAAGACTGGTTAAATTGCAGTTTGATCACAATCAGTGTGACCGCATGCGCCAAAAAGGGCTCACTGAAAATACCACAAGCACATTTTGTACAATTTTGCAACTTAAATATACAACTCATATGGTTCGTAAATTGTTTTTCTCTACATGCTTATTATTGTTAAGCAACTAACAAGTAAAGGCGTTGAAAACGAAAATAAAAGCAACTACAAAACTAATTTTGTATTTTCCCAACGAATTGCGCAGCAAGTGTGCACACACTTATCAATATCTGATAGTCAGCTGTTGTGCAGCTGTTGTGTACACACCTTGTCTCCGATAAGAAACAGTTTTTGTATTGTGTGCTATTATTTTCAAATTAAATTAAATTCTTTCATTGGCTTTTATAATTTCAAGAACGCCCCCACCTAACTGCATGTAAAAAAACAATTGCCGTGCACAGGCAACGCACGCTTACGTCATCATGGTAAGCAAACAAAGAAGCCATAAAAAATAGCAATGGAGATGAGCGGTCCAATGATAATGGCACTTTCAACTGTAAACTGCAAACTAATCTCAACGCATTTATCAATTCCGCTGAACGTTAATCTCTAACAGCATAAGAGACACATTTCTAAAGCTTTTTCCATGCTTTCCGCAGAGCTACGAAGACGAAGACTACCCCGTAGACTCATTCCCAAAAGATTTTGGCTATGGCGCCTACGATCAGGATGGTTTGGAACTGGAGCCAAATGCATCAAGCAATAGCGAAACAAAACCTCGCATTTTATTGATGGGTCTGCGACGGTCGGGCAAGAGCTCCATACAGAAAGTCGTCTTCCACAAGATGTCGCCGAATGAGACGCTGTTCCTCGAATCGACAAGCAAAATTGTAAAGGATGACATCAACAATTCCAGTTTTGTACAGTTTCAAATTTGGGATTTTCCCGGTCAAATTGATTTCATTGAGCCCACATTCGATTCGGATATGATATTCGGTGGTTGTGGAGCTCTCGTCTTCGTCATTGATGCCAAGGACGACTACAATGAAGCGCTGACCAAGTTCAAGAATACGGTCATCAAGGCATATAAAGTTAATCCACGCATTAAATTCGAGGTCTTTATTCACAAGGTGAGTGTTGAGATATGAAACTCTTATCGCCGTTATTGCATTTATGCAGCTGTTGGTTTTCACATAGGTCGATGGCATCAGCGATGATTCGAAAATGGAATCGCAACGTGATATACACCAGCGCTCATCGGATGACCTGAGCGAGGCAGGTCTCGATCAGATACATCTAAGTTTTCACCTGACTTCGATATATGATCATTCAATATTCGAGGCATTCTCAAAAGTTGTGCAGAAATTGATACCACAGCTGCCAACGCTTGAGAATCTGTTAAACATTTTCATACCAGTGAGTTGAAAAACTCTTAGCATATTAAATATTTATTATACGTTGTTAAAATCTTTAACAGAACTCTGGCATTGAGAAAGCATTTCTCTTTGATGTCGTATCGAAAATATATATAGCAACGGATTCATCACCAGTTGACATGCAAGCCTACGAACTATGCTGTGACATGATCGATATGGTCATCGATCTTTCCAGCATCTATAGGTAAACAATTGGATATTAATAAGAATTTTAAATGCTCAATTATCTGTTTATCGCCTACAGCTCCGAGGAAACTGCATTTGACAGTGGCAGTTCTAGTCTGATTAAACTGAACAACAATACGATACTCTATATGCGAGAGGTGAACAAGTTTTTGGCCCTGGTCTGCATACTGCGTGAAGAGAATTTCAATCGGCAGGGCGTCATTGATTATAATTTTATTTGCTTCCGCGATGCCATCAGCGAGGTGTTTGAGCTGCGTCTGAAACGACAGAAGCTGCTGGAGAATGCCGAGCAGGATGAAGATGAGTTGGGCGAGGATCAGGGCATTACAATTGGCCGCTTGAATCATGAGAACGATACGGCTGTGGTGTTGAGAGCAGCAAAAATGACATGAGCATTATTCCGGTGACCTTAAGTTTTGTGTGCTCAGCTATCGCTTAATTTCTTCCTATATATCTACACTTGTACACACGAGCAACAACAATACTGATAACAACACTGATTTGTCATTTCTACAATTTTTTTTATTTTATTCAATTTTTATGTTTTTTCTATATAACTATCTTTGTTCTATATTGTTAATTGGTTTGTTTGGCCGCTTCGCTGCTCATTTCAACGCCAGAAAACAACTTCCCAGCGTTTAAAATAACTACAACTAATAATATGTATATTTTTAAATAAAATTATATTAAATTGAGCATTTACGGTGTGATATATATAAATTGTACTGGATGGACTTAAATATCTACAACTTCGCGCCCTATATGCAAATAAATAGTTTTATTATCGATATTATTATTACTGATCGAGCGGGCGATAGCAATTTTTTTGTAATGCAAAAATATCGATGGACAAAGTTTTGCCAAAACCATAGCTGATTCAATTATTCAAGTCTTGGTAGACGAGCACAGTATAGAGTATAAATTTCAAAGCCTAATATCGATATATTTACTATAAGAAAACCTTTTCAATATAATCGGTAACAATCACTGTGGAAAACAATCGTTGCATCGATGTTTTTTTTTGTTATAGCACTTACATCTCTAAAACAAATAAAACAGGCTGGTCCGACGGTGACACCTTGAATGTGTGCGTGCTGGTCAAACAGTAGTGAAAAATGAGCTGCTGAGAGCAGGAGAATTAATAGTTAAATTGCCAGTTGCCGAAAATTACTGATTTTTATCTACTCATAAATAGTGCTAATTAAATTACAAATTGTTGCTGTGTGTTTCTCACATACGATCGACGGGTGGTGCAGTTAATAATAAAAAAAGAAAACAAATAAAAAACCAGTTAAGTCTGTGTCAGGTGAAAGAAAGAAATTTCGCTTAAGTGTTGAATTGAATGTGTGTGTGTGTTTGTGCAACAACAACTACAACAGAAGCGATAGCAGAAACAACAACAAAAACCTGGTCTCGTATGTCCGCTTTCCTTGCTCTATACGGTGCTTTTCTGTGCCCAAAGTGCAGGCAAGTGCAGCCTGGAATCAACAACGGTTGGTGCCGTTGACGACAGGTGCGTAGACAATTTTCTACTTTCGTTGCTTCAAATTTGTATGCTTGTATTGATTGTTCAAATCTGGCGCCGCATCCCATTTAACAATAGATCTATTTATGCATACAACAAATTTCGAACGAATAGAAATAAAGTGAAAGGTGGTGGCACATCTTCATCAGTCTTTTGTCTGATTCATAACAAAAGCCAGCACATACATCTAATTGTAATCTACTAACAATTTGTTATTACTAAATTCAATTGTGTATTAATGCTGAATTAACTACTACTACAACACAACAGAATCATAGATTGACAGACAGAGCGAGATAGAAAGAGGGAAATGTAAATAATGTAAGGGCGAGGACAAGGGCAACAGCGACAATCGATAAAAAGATTTAATGCACTCTTCTCGTCAATTTACAGCTGTGCTGTGCGCTTGGAGCAGTGTCTATCTAATGCTGCAATCCGATAATTAATTAGTATCAACTGTGTGCAAGTGTCGTCAACCACCCACGCATTATGTCATGACCGAATGATTATACATGCATAGAAATAAATATATATATACATGTATATGTATTTTACCAACAAGCATTGTATGGTAACGATTTTTCATAGCAACCCCCAAAAATGCTCCACAGCCAACATATTTAGCTAGATATGTATTTTTTTTTTTTTTGCAATTTCCTACCTCAAGCGGTTTCTGACATGCAATTTCTAGCTTTGAGGTTATGTTGAACTGGATTTTGCCGGGTGGTTTTTCTAGGGGTTGTTATTGCCATTATTGATTCACTGCTTAACTGGATTTCGCAATGAAAAATGCATAATTTGTAGCATATTTAACTTTCCATAAAATGCTAATTAGTGTTGATTATTTGTTAATTTACAATTTCCCCTAAAATACCTGGCCACAAAGCGTTAAGTGTGTTATTTTTTTCTTGTTGTTAATGTGTTGACAACACGTGCGACGTCGCCGCGTGTAATTTTCATTTTCTTTTCACAAACAACTTCTAAGCTTTGGGAGGGCGTGCCACAAAGCACAGGCAATGATTACTTGGGCAGATGGCTTAAAAGAAATCTCCCAACGAAAAAAAAATAGTAAAAACAACCATTTGTAGACAATTAAATGCTAACAAACCGTGAAGTTGGTTAGTGGGTTTGTTGCTTTAGTCAAAAAGAAACGCGTATATGGTTTTAATATTTATTTTTCTTCTCTTTTTATCTCGGCTGTTATCTGTTTAACACAAACATTCGCCGTTAGTCTTTGGTAGGCGCTTTGAAAAATGTTTTTTTTTTATCGATTGCTTTCTCACTTCCGCACAAAACAATCCAATCAGACAGACACAATTGCTTTTTTGCTACACTTTTTCTCTCATTCTCCACTGCTCGAGCTTCTTTTTTTTCTATGATTGTATTTTTGCCAGCCATCCTCCATTTGTTGGCCATGGTTGTTTTTGTTGCATTTATGTACACTTTACTTGCAATTGTATCTGTTCTTGTTGGCTGCGCTTGCCCCAAAGCGGAAGCGACGTCATTTATGTAAATTGTTTGCGTGACATTACTATACAGAAACTATATTATGAACCGGTACTCGCACGCCCCTCTAGAATTAAGTCCAACACCATTGTCAATAACAGATCCTCACCACTCCCTCTCTTGCTCTCATTCTCCTTGCAATCGTTGCCATGGCGGCTGCGCTCTGTAAGCTTCTATGATGGTAGTAATCAGGCAATTTTCCATAAAAAAAAAAAAGGAAAACAGTTAAATTTAAAATTTGCATATAGCTATGGCGGGCTGTAACATTAACCGAATGTTATTGCTATTATGTTAATAGTTTATGTTAGTTCAAGAACTGGGAGTTGCTAACACTGCTAAAAATGTTATGGCTGATGTTGATGCAATTTACTGCCTATGTTAAGCAGGTGAATAGGCGTAAATGTAAAAATAAATATAATATTAAAAATTATAATACATTGTGTTTTGTTACTTTTGATAAATTTGCCTGAAATGCATAATTGATGGCAGGCATATGTTGAATGCACTTTGAACATAAAATCTATTTGTGTACATTTCGTTTCCCACATTTTTGTGTGCGCCATCTGACGAAACTGTTTTGTTTTTTTTGTTTGATTGTTGCTTTGACTTTTAATGACCTTAACAAAAATTTCATATTCTTTCATCTTGCGCTCATTAACCATAGATTCAAATTGGTTTAGCTTTGTTTTATTTTTTTCCTGCTCTCTCTCTAGCTTGTAGATTTATTTGTGAACTCGTTGAATTTGTTGTTTGCTTAAATTACCTGCCCCGTACGCGCCAAGTTCAGCGAGGTGAAACGGTTAAATGTTTTCAAAACTGCCTGAAGTCTTTTGTAAACACTCACACATATAAATATATAGACATTTGTATAATAATATGTGTGTGCTCCACATTATAAGCCTTCATCTGTTGAAACAGGGTGCTTCGGCTGCATCGGATATCGGTTCAATGCACTTGAGATGCACACCAATAAACTACAAATTAAGCATACACATTGATCAGAGTAAATTTTTTTTTTTTACGTTTCATACTTTTTACTGGCTATCTTCACATGTCAGCAAATTATGACAAAATACCGCTCAACGTACAAAAAACGTGATGTGTGACAAAAGCTGAAAACAAATAAATCTAAATAAAAATGTATGAGCGGATCAACGCACCACAATATCTAAAAGATACATATAGACAGACAGACGGTGAAAATATTTTTTTTTTCTTTTGGTAATATAGTCCCAAAACACAAACAGAAAACTGAATCATACATGGAATTTTGGGCAAGTCTATGAATAACAAAATATATGTATGAACATTTGTGTGAATGACCTAAACGTGTCTATAGTATATATCCAGACCTAGCAAATAGCAATTAAGAATTGATAAAGAAATAGTACTCAATTTAAAAATACCCTAAATCAAGAAAGAACCTTTGAAAAAATTAAATTGATAAATCACTGCTATTGTTATAATAATCTCATATATATACTAAATATATTAATCTATTAATGAGAAACACACTTCATCTACAGATATATCTCTCGTTTCAAATCATACCTCTTCTACACATTGGAAATATGTACAGGGTATAAAAATGGCACACTATATTGCGAACGTCATCAGCACCTCCATTAATTTCGACATATGTTTTAGTTCGCTTGTAAGTATTTTCATTCATAAAATACATTTGCAATGCAGTCGGCTAACGTCCCGATAAGCTGCTTAATTTGCAGCTTGCCTGGAAGCGATTAAAGCGAAAAATCACTTCCAAAAATTATTTTCATCGTCAACAGTTCCATACGGTTCGTCCAAATATTGACCTAGTCAACGCATTGTGAATCATGATGGCGATGAAATCTAACTTTTTTAAAGTTCAGTTGATCAGCGGGCGAGCAGACTGCCACAAAGTTTACACAAAGCTTTTGTGTTGCTAAAGCTTTCGCATAAAGCTTTTAAAGAGCACATAATCTAAGAGAAACCATGCAAATTATTTTCAGCTCTCTTTATAGATTTTGTTGACGTTAAAAACTATTGAAAATAAATAATTAACCTTAAGGTTTGAAGGTTTTCAATTGTAGAACAGTAACACAAACCTTTGTACAATAAATAATAAACCATAAATAAGATATTTATATAAACCATTCAGATCGTCTATTCAAAGTGCATTAATAATTTAAGCAAGATTCGTCAATTAAAGCAAACAAATGGCAATTAAGTTGCACAGCTGCTAATGCAAATTTCTCGTAAACAAATTTTCAAATAATTGTAAATGCTGCCACTGTGTACTCAATAAAACAAATTCATTTTACTGACGCCCTAAAGTTTTGTTTTGCAATTGACAATAAAAACATTTTATATATTTTAGTAGTACTTATATGGCTTGGATTCTACAATGAATGAGTATATATTATTTTGCAAGCCCCTTTCGCATTCATGATAAAGAATGATTGGTGATAATAATAATATTGCTGACTCTCTACGCAACATGAAATAACCTTGATTTGTTATTCTAATACCTTCCCTCTTAATTAATGTTGTCGTACAGCTAACTAGAAAAGCACACCGCACTATCTATAAACTTAATACTTACCTACACATACATAAACATATATATATATGTATATATATACATGCATATATATATGCATCATGCATATGTATTTGCTATAGCACAATACGCAAGCGTTGAGGAATTCTCTCTGGCAAATTCTTATATGCATGTGTATGGGGTGTCTATGTATGTATCGGTTTGGCATAGCATTTATTGTTATTATAAAATCAGACAACAACAAACTAACGCATTTGTACGAGTGCAAAACCATTAAAGAATATAAAGCAAACAACTCGATAGATGAATGAAAATGCCTTCGTCTATTTTTGTTTCCTTTCGAGAATTACTTAGTTTTCTTTATACCCTATAAAAGTAACTCTAAGACTTGATAATTAGATATGTAAACAGTTTCTAGCTTGTTTTGCATTTAAAAAAAAAGCAGCTAGCTAAGCAAATACTTACTTTTAACCAACCTAATTTATATACTTTCTGAGAAAAAACTTGGAAAAATGATATGTATAAAGTTCTGTTGACGAAATTTGACGTTCATTGCAGAATGTGGTGTTTAATGATACTTGATTTGCTTTTTATTTTGATTGAAATATAACGCTTTTTTCAAGCAATTTATATTTATTTATATTTTATCATTTTTCATTATTTAGAAATTTCATTATGAATCTCTTAAGATCACGTCCACAAACCTTAAAAACCAACCAAAAATACATACATATAGTTCGTATAGATAACTCCCTCTACTTATCTGTAGAGTTCACACACTTCTTTATTGCAATGGGGTAAAAATAAATCATCGTGAAGCAAATGCACACTGTGCATTATAGTTTAATAGATAAATACATTGTTGTTTACCAATCGATAACTGGAAATTTTATTTGTTATTATTGTTGGTGCATTCGAAGAAAAAATAACCCACGCGCAGTTAAAGTTGTTGTTTACGTTTCTTGTTGTTTACACCAAACGCAGATATAGAATTTAAGCGTGTTGGATACAGTTAGTGAGCACTTGTATGCATGCATGTGTGCGTGTATTTATATTTAAATATTCGTTGCCCACTATTAATGCGAGTCGAGTCGAGCCCACAGATTACAACCAATCGGGGGCGACTAAGCATAAAACAAAAACAACACCAACAGCAATACATGTAATTTTACATATGTTTGTGTGTGTTTAGAACCGGCTGCTTTGCGTATGCGGAAATTGTTTTACTCTTGTTGTTATTGTTATTTTTAGTTTGTTTTGTTTTGTTGTTTACGCGCAGTGCAGTGCAAATTACAAGTGATATTAGACACATACACATATAGATAAACAGCTATACACGTGTCTGCAATCAGCGTAATTTATTTTGTTATTCACATATGTCATTGCTGTAGAGATAATTATAAAAATAAATGACAATTTCGTGATTAATTTACAATTTCAAATTATTTTTATTTTAGTTTATTCCTGACAAGTCTCATATTCTTATTTATTATTTAACTTTTCTTGTATAGTCACATTGTGCAGAAATCTGTACACCTATTTAATATTTACTAATATTTTTTAAAATGATTCATAATTAATTTAAATTGTTTGATTAAATGGCAAATTTTAAATTTGTGTCGCTGGAAATAACAATTCTTCAAATGATAGTAATTTTTTTTTTGATTGTTTGGCGACCAATTTTTATATATAAATTATCTGGCGCATTTGAAATATATCAGAGACTAGTAAAAAAAAATACTTTCCAATTTCTATATTCATCTCGCATCATTTGAAACAGTTCGATATTCACTTTGAGTCTCCTTCAATCCAAAATGAATTGTTAATTGGTGGGGCCATTTTATAGAGAGCCGATACATTTTGATTATAAAACCCCCAACTGCGTAGTATTTTTGCAAAATAGTTTTTGTGGCTATTGTTGCATTAGTGTTAGTGTGAAAGGTACGGATACTGGTGGTGCCACACGCGTCACTCTCAATGCTTAACTAATTCAACCTTGATGCTTGTTATTTTGTTTGTTTCTTTATTCGCCGGGTTATCTATTATGCTCAGCTAGAAATAGCCGGTTATGCGGCAAAATTGATCATCAGACACACACACACACACTCTCAGCAGTACAGAAATATATTCGCTCGTGTTGTTGTTAATTAAAAGGGGCTCGTCTCAAGTTCCCTCTCTTGTTTTTTTTGACGCTGAATAATAAAATTAACAACTGGCCATATATCTCAGTTAAAAGTTTGATTTATTTAAATATGATGATCTTTAAGATTTTGCATACTGTATTTTATATAAGGCGGATATTTAAAATACACCGAAATTAAATGCAAATAATTCTGCAGTCACTACCTAAAACATCCAAATCAGACACGATCAAGGTAAAAGCAAAGTTGAAAGCGAAACCGCAAACCAAGCAAAGCAAACAAGAACAAAACGATTAAGTTTAACCAGACGAGCATTACTTATAGATACACTGATAAAATTACATTTACCGCAAAAAAAAAACTTAGAAATAAATAATACTACAGGTAAAGTAAAACTCGCGAAAACGTTGCAGGTGTAGTCTTTGTGCAACTCTTACCAGGTGGCAACGCTCCAAAAATACTTTATTCCTATAAATTGCGAACATTTTTCACATTATTTACCATTTTTAGTTGATTTTAAAGTTAACAAAATATTCAGTCGGTCATTGTTTTAAATTTCATATGTCGTTTAGTTTTTATTGCTTGAATTCGTAAACAAATTTGTTTGGCTTTATTTTTCAAAATTTGATGCATGTGATTACCAAACAGTTTACACCAGCGTTTCGAAGAACTGCACAGAGAGTGCAGCCTGCAAAGGATCGTACGTAAAAAACGAAAACAAAAAAGTTCCACTTTGAGGCAGAGAGCCTAAAAGTGCTCTCTTTTTGGGGATAGTTCACTTTATTTGTAAAATCTGGTCACATCTTGCAATTATCGTTCAGTACACTTTAAAAGTAAATCGGACGAGAACTGTATGCAAGCGAATCAGCTGATAAATGTGACGAGAACTGTGTGCAAGCGAAGCTGCTGATAAATGTGCTTCGGCTTAGGGTTTCGGTACGCTGATAACTGGCGGTATATTTTACCATACGTTATTTTTGCACTCTCTCTCTTTTATCGCTCACTCACACTCTCTGCTCTTATCACGCGTTTGTCATAACTGAAATCTTATCAAGTGGAAAAAACGGTTTTTTTTTGTGGCCAGTATTTCTTAATTTCTTCAATTGCATTGTGTACTTTTCCGTCGCGACATTATATTTATCATTACCTGTAAATTTATAGTTTATTTTAACGTTGATTTTAAATATTAAATTGTGTTTAATTAATTCAATCCTTAGGTAAGCTGCGATAACCTTTACTTTGAACTAAAAAAAAAACTCTGCAAGCGGTTTTAACCCCACTTTTGAATTAAGCAGCACAATGAATGTCTTTGTTTACAACAAAACAATCTATAATAATGTTGCACGACTAATAGTATACTTGCTAAAGTTAATCAATTATTATATTTATAGATATCATCTGTTTTTAGATTGATTTGTCACTTGAAATTCAGTTATGAATGCGAGCATTTTGATCGTTGACTCACTTCTAACTCACAACTCCGGTCATAAATTGAGTTTAAGCAAAAGAAAAATGAAGCAAGATTAGATAAAGTTGTTTCAAATGAGTAATCTAATCAAAAGTATTCGACTAGCAGTTACTCTATAGACTTTTCTTAGTTTTCTTAGTTGTTTTTCTATTGAGTTTAAAGTTCCAGACTACATCTCCATTAATTATTTATTTAAAAACCGCTATATCAAAATTTTTCTGATCGACTCAAATTGTTGTCCTACATTTGCACAGTGTCATTATACCATTTTTACAGGGTATAATTATGGTTTCTTGGTGTTACATTTGTACATACGCACTCACCTTAATATAAATATAAATAAACTATCTTATGGGAACGGAACTAATAAACAGCTAACACCACATCATAATGCTCCAAAATTTCGAACTATTCAAAAAAAAGAGTACCACAATCTTCTTCTACGCACACAGATAAAAACCTACAAAATTTGTATATCTATATATAAAAATATAAAGAGAACTGAGCGGCGGAAAAGAAAGACCGGAGAGATGCCACTCTTTGCCCGTAAATCCACAAAGAACTCCTCAGACCACAGCGACATCAGTCAGGACAGCAAGGGGCGGTCCTCGCTGACATCCACAATGATGCACAACAACAACAACAATGGTCATCATCAGAATAACAACAATGAGGTGGACAAGAAGCCGCCTTTAATCTTCCACTGCCAGCTGGCACATGGCAGTCCGACGGGTCTAATTACCGGGTTTGCCAGTGTTCGTGAGCTGTATAAGAAAATTGCCGAATGCTTTGATATATCCGAGGAGGATATACTCTTCTGCACCCTCAACTCGCACAAGGTAGACATGACACGTCTGCTGGGCGGTCAGATTGGCTTGGATGATTTCATCTTTGCGCATCGCAAGGGTCGCGCCAAGGAGATTGAGATTGTTAAGACACAGGATGCCCTCGGGTTGACAATCACCGACAATGGAGCTGGGTATGCGTTCATCAAACGCATCAAGGATGACTCCATCATTGATCGCATCGAGCACATTTCGGTAGGGGATCACATCGAGAAACTGAATGGTGTCAATATGGTGGGCAAGCGGCATTACGAAGTGGCACGCATGCTTAAGGACATTGCCACGGGCGATACGTTCACGTTACGCCTGGTTGAGCCGGTGCGCAGCGGTTTCCAGGGCATCGGGCCGCGCAGCCAGTCGCGTGCTTCAAGCTCCGGCGGCGGTATCGGTGGCGCCAATGGCGGACGCAATTATGGCAGTGGCAAGGAGACGCTACGCTTCAAGGCGAATGGCAATGCTCAGATTGAAGCCAAATTCGATGAGGCGACGGCAGCGGGCGTGGAGGCAATTAACAATCTGCTAGAATCCTTTATGGGCATCAACGATACGGAGTTGGCGTCCCAGATTTGGGATCTGGGCGACAACAAGTCCAATTCCATGGACTTTGCCGAGGCCATCGATAATTCGGATCTGGAATCTTTTGGTTTCACCGATGATTTCATCATCGAACTCTGGGGTGCTATAACCGATGCGCGTCGCAAAAGCAATTAGAAACTATTCAATCCTAATCCAAAATTGTTGCATTTTTCGAGTTCGTTCGACAAGTAATAAAACGCTTAACTAATGCAAACAACAAAAAAAAAACTATGAAAAAAGTATCATAATTCATCATTTATTTTATTATAATATTGTTTAATTGCTAGAGCTTAGTTATAACATATTTATACACATACATATATATTTACATACATACATACATTTACATATATTTATTTGTATGCCTGCATTTGCCAATTAATTTGTATTTGTTATAATTATATCTTTTTTTATATATATGCATTCAAATTGACAAAAACCGTAGCAAGTAGAAAACAACAACAACAACAAAGAAAGAAAAGTTTATATGCAATATTATTTTGGTACAATTTTTGTTCAATGTACATATTTATACATTTCTTTTCTTAGTTATTATTTACTATTTAAATTTATGAATAAACCTAAATTATTGATATTGTATTTTGTGTGTTCAGCTCGTTTATTTTGCATTTGTTTATTTTTGGTAAGTTATTGTGTATTTTAGACATACTATTAGCTTTATTTTGTTTAGTGTATACATGTAGTATTTATCATTTTGATGATTTTTGGCAATCGGCAACAATTTGTACAAACCAAAAGATTCCACTGGCAAAAACTGTGACAAATTCATTTGGCATATATTTCAACTAGTTTTATTTTCGTATTTGTAGATGGCCATGAGCACGTGCGTTTTCGACTCTTGCGATTAAATATGTTGATGAATTTTAGCCATACATAAATAAAAAAATTCGTACGTAAATATGTCAAGCACATATAGAAAGACGTTTCCTGTCTCTCGGCGAGAAAGCTTTCAAGAGTTCAGCTGTTTTACGAATGAGTGCTGCAACCACAAAAATCATGCGACCGTCTGCAGCTGACAATGAAATCGTTATTATGGCGTAGACATCACAACAATTGTACACACATATACATACATATAAATAAAATGCAACAGCAGTCGTATAAACAACAGCTGCTACTGCCGCTGTCGCAGCGTCGAGTAGCGTACAGCTGATAAGCACAGTTATTAACTTATTATGCTTGTGTGTGAAACAGTGAGAGCGTATATCGCTTGAACAGCTGCTCCCTCCAGTCACAGACAGCAACAAATTTAAAGAATATCAAGTTTTACAGGAATATTTTTCTGGTTTTACATGTTTCTCGAAGCAGTTAAACAGGCAGAGACGCCAAAGCTTTTACTCTTAAGTCAGACGCGCAACTTGCTCGCTGCTCACTCGCGCTCTTTTTGATTTCCTACGCTCTCCCACATTCACACACACAGGAGCAGGTGCTTAATTAAATTAGCTTTAGCGCGTTTGAATTACTAAAAAGAGAAGAGGCAGTCGCTCGAGCGTTCAGTTGTGTCAACGCTGTCGTCCGGACAGCAAGCAGTAAGCGCTAAAGCTGAAAAATTGAACCGAAAGACAAATAACCCTAACAAAAAACAAAAAGAGATTTCATTGAGTTTAACTGAAAAGATAATTTACTGACAACGCAAAGAAAACAAACTCAAGTGTCACGCAGAAGCAGAAATAGAGCGGGGCAGATTTGTCTTGCTAGTTTTTCGTGAAAAAAAAACCGAAGACTGAAAAAGCAAGCAACAAGGTAGAAAAGAGCGACGGACACATAAAATTTCCATTATACTAGAAACGTCTGCAATTCAATGTGGTTTTTCTTGACAAGCAATATTTTAAGACTTTGTTCCTGTGTTCGTTTGTTTGTTTGTTTTGTATAGCGTTATTGCATTATTTAACGAGTGTGTGTTTTTTGGACTTTGATCGTGACTCAACACAATTCACTAAGGCTGCTGGCTCAAGCGAGCAATAAATACTAATAAATACAAACATTTAAATTTTGAGCATACAGTGTTTGGTGTTGTCTTGAACATTTCATTTAATTTGCGCCACTCTCCGTTTTTGTTGCCGTGCAGATTTTTTCAACTGCTACCTCGCATTCAGTGTCTAGCATTGTGCGAAATGCAAACTTGCTTCCCTCCTTCCCCCACCAGTTTCTCTCTCTCTCTCTCTCTCTCTCCGTACTGGGATTGCATTAAAAAAGACAACAATCGAGGAGAGCTTTTTTTATGCGTTTGTTTTGCTTTAGGCTTTTCGCGCGTTGCGTTTGTTTGCAGGTGAAAGTAACGCGTGATAGATGGCGTGTTTTCCGTTTGTCTGTCTTACTTGCTACAAGCGCTGCTTTGGGTTGGACTTCTCGTTATATAAAAAGGCATTACTGCAATAGCAGACACAAATTGATAAAAACAAATCAAAAAACAATAATTGAGTGTGGACAACCTTGTCTTATCTCGACTACACAAAGTACAAGACTTCGAACTAAGCAGGAAATATTTTGACCATTTTCGTTTGGCGATAAGCCAACACTTTGATTAAATTTAACAAATAATTATATGTTTGTACATTGACCTTTATGCTTGGCTGGCAGTTAATTTCTTATGAGTTTTAGAACAGGTAATTCGAATAGGCTGGTTAAAAACAAAAAATAAAATTTAATTCATATTCAGTTGTATATTTTAAGTGTGTACCATCGATTAAATCGCGTGATCTTTTCCAGTGGTAATGTGAAATGAGTAATAGGTTCATGTTTCAACTTGTGCGTGTGGTTGTGTTCGACTTAATTTATCATTTCGTTTATAACACAAACACATGCACACACAATCAGTAACAGTAACACGCCCCTGACTAACTTTGACTGACTGTGCGGAAAATAAACACACAATCATCTCTTTATCGATAACAGTTGCATATGTTTGCACAACACTGAAAGAAAGCTCAACAGTTTCAATTACACCTTGCGTAAAGTTTGTTTACCTTTGGGTGTGTATGTGCCTTGAACTTAATGTAAACTGAGCCTTGAATATCATTTTGTTTTCACGCAGTGTTCATTATATGCCCTTATTTATTCTTAAATCAAACTTTTAGTAATTCACAGCTAATTGCTGATTGCCGAGTCTGCTTATATATTTATTCAAGTACAACAAGTTTCGTTAGCATACCAAATATTGTATAACATGTAATTACATATTTTCAAACTACTCTCGAACATGGCTTAAGCAAGCACATGCATGTGTACCGAAAGATGCCCCCTGCATTGCATTATTTGTGTGCTTCTACGCAACAACAGAAGAAAAAAACAATCAATCTTTGAAATTTTTGTTTTGCTTGCATTCCCAAATGCAATCACCTTGACTTTCTGCACAGAAGCTTCTCAAACGAAAGCGCTTGGCAACAAGAAAAATCAGATTTTATTTATGTTGTTGTTGTGTTTTTGTTTTCTGTTTGCGGATGTTCTTAATGCACGTGCCGCTTCTTAAATGCAAAAAAGGAAAAATAAATAGACAAGAAAAGAAAAAAAATTGACGGCCTCTTGTTTGATGTCGCTAATGGATATTTTTAAACACCGATATCTATATTATATTTTACAATAGCACTAAAGCAAATCAATTTATGACAGCCTCTGTGTTTTTGCCTTTTACAGCTTATCAAAGGGTAGGATTCGTTAAAAGATCGACGACTAAACAGCAAGTGCAATAAAAATGACTGCTCACTAATTGCACTCGCAGCACACAGCAATAAATCGAAGATCAACTTACGCACATACATAGAAATATATACGCATCGCGAGTGTGTGTGTTTGTGAAAATTCAATTCAAGCCATTATCGATAGGCTATATTTTGTGTGTATATCGATTAAGTAGTTGCGCTCAAGATGAACAGTTTGGCACGCGTGTTTAGCAACCTGTCCGACTTCTACAATGACATCAATGCGGCCACATTGACCGGCGCCATCGACGTGATCGTCGTGGAGCAAAAGGATGGCGAATTTCAATGTTCGCCCTTCCATGTACGCTTCGGCAAGCTGGGCGTGCTGCGCAGTCGTGAAAAGGTGGTAAGTATACACAAAGGATACAATGAAAGAAAAAAATTGCCATTTCTTTAATTGAAATTGATTGTTTTTTTGGGCAGGTGGACATTGAAATAAATGGAGCACCCGTTGATATACAAATGAAACTGGGCGACTCCGGCGAGGCATTCTTTGTGGAGGAATGCCCCGAAGAAGATGGCGAAGAGTTGCCCGCCAATTTGGCCACATCACCCATACCAAAGAGTTTCCTCCAGTCGCTGAACAATAATGCCAACGACACCATGGAGGACATTAGCGGCGTCATAGTCGACAAGTAGGTTATTCCTCACGTGCATTTGTTGTAGATGCTCTATGCTAGCTATACACAAATCATAATCATTTGGCATCAAATATCATATTTACATATTTTTAGAAACGCTAGCGATGAATTGCAAATCCCGTTGCCAATGCCGCGTCGCAACTCCATTGATCTGTCCAAGGAGGAGCCCAAAGAGATTGCCAACGAGGGCAGCAAGTACGAGAATCAGGTCTCGGAATACACATACCGCAGGTAGCAAAATGCTTTGCCTAGAAATCAATACATATATTTGACTTTAAAAATTATATTATATGTATTAAATATTGTGTATATAAATCATTCATTTGATTGTTTACAAATTTGAATCTTTTCTGAAAAATTTCATTTTTTCTAATGTAGATACACAGATAACATGCTGGTGCGACGCAACTTGGTTGAGAAACGCAAGGAGTTTACTACACAAAAGATGCGTCAGGAATGGGCCGAGCACGAGGAGCTATTTCTAGATAAAAAGCAGTCAGAGACTTTGGACAAATTGCCCGAGTCGAAGCCGGCCGAAATGGCAGCAGCAGCAGAAACAGAACCAGAACTGGCTAACCAACCTCAAACGGAACCGATTGCAATGTCCGTGCAGCCCCAAATGCCCGAGATGTTGTCGACGACATCGACGGGTCCAACGGCTGCAGCGACTTCAATCACCGAGACCAACAAGGACGATGCCAAAAACAAGACCAAGAAGCGACGCAAGAAGTCGCAAATGAAGAAGAAGAACTCACAGCGCAAAACCTCCTCGAGCAGCTCCGTGGGCAGCGCCGTCGGCTTCGATGCCGGCAATGCGGATGCCGTCTTGCTCAGTTCGGTGAAGGTGAGCAACATCGATGAGACCGACATGGTCGCCAGCGTTTCGGTCAACACAAATTCGTCGTCGAACGAGGAGCAGGCAGCATCGTCGGCACCACTCGTCACGGCTGCCAGTGAGCTGACGCATGTGGCAACAACGCCCACAAATGTGCCGCGTCACGATCTGGACATACACTTTTTTAGCGACACTGAGATCACCACACCAACGAGCATGGGCACGGTGGGCGGTGGCCGTGGTGGAGCTGGTGGCCATCGACCATCGACTCCCATCCAGAGCGATAGCGAGCTGGAGACAACGATGCGTGGCCAGTGCCATGCTAATGCCGATGATGAGAACACCGCCCTGTGGAAGTGGGGTGAACTGCCGACGGCGGAGCAGGAGAAGCTTGTCGCCGAGGAGCGTCGCACATCGATGCTGAGCAGCATGTTTAGCTTTATGAAGCGGGCGAATCGTTTGCGCAAGGAGCGCGATGCCGGCGACATTTATCTATCCGATCTGGATACGGGCAGCATAGATCCCGAAATGGTTGCCCTCTACTTTCCCAGTCCCAAGGCCAAGGAGTCGAAGCAAACGCAGAGCGGCGATGAGGATCGCGAGAGTGGCAACGGCACCAGTCTGCCCCATTCACCCAGCTCCCTGGAGGAGAACCCAAAGAGCCAGGACTCTGATTTCGATGAGGGTGGCAAACAGATGCCGCCGATGCCAGAGAACAAGAAGTGCGTAGTAGCTGCTAAACATCCAAAGCAGAGATTTCAAGGGTTCATGTCCTTTACACCCGATTTGTATTTAACTAGGTATTTGGATTTTGTGGCCATGTCCACGTGTGGCATGGATGAGAATGGGGCGCCACCCACAGATGAGATGTTCGATCGTTATCTGATCACCTATCCCGATGTAAGTAAAATCACTTTAAACATAATTTTTCATGTTGCCTACAAAACTATCGATGGCCAAAGCTGAAGTGGGGGTATGCGTGGTTTGAGGAACTATCGATAGTTTTGTGTGTGTGCATATGTGTGCATTCGATAACATTGCACCCCACAACAACACTACGATACACAGCACTGCACTTATTAACAACAACAACATTATTCATGCATTGCCTGCCGCCGTTATCCCCGCTGTTGCCCGACTCAGGTGTGCAAAAATCCGCATATGTTCGCATCGCCAAATCTAGTTGTACGCCTGAATGGCAAATACTTCACCTGGAACGCTGCATGTCCCATTGTCATGACAATGATTATATTCCAGAAACAACTAACCGATGTAAGTGTTGACTAAATTTACAATTTTATTAACCGTTATTCGCAACGCAGCTGACTGCAATTCTTGAGTAAACTTTGTGTTTATATTTCGACAGGATGCCATAGAGCAGCTGATATCGCCAATGCCTCCAGTGTCTGGCTTTGACAAACCGGAGGCTGTTCTCCAAACAATGCAGGACAATGCTGGTCAGACCAAGCGCTCCTGGTGGAGCTGGCGACGATCTCAGGATGCTGTGCCCAATCAGGACAACAACAACAAAGGCATTTACATACGCAAGAATCCTATGCTGAAAGATGAGAAGGGTTAGCGCTGACAATCTTCCCCTTAGTTTCCCTTTGCTAATACTTGTTAATTTTTAGATGGTGACCAGGCTGCTGTTAGCACACAAACATCACGTCCCAATACGCCGGACACAAGCGATCCCACGCTCAGCAAGAGCGATTCGATGGTGAATGCCGAGAATACCTCCGCTCTCGTGGACAATCTTGAGGAGCTGACCATGAACTCCAACAAGAGCGATGAACCAAAGGAGCGCTACAAGAAATCGCTGCGCCTTAGCTCGGCGGCCATTGTAAGTAATAGCTTAAAAAATAAATTCTCTAATCCTTGCTGACCACCTGGTATCTCCCGTAGAAAAAGCTCAATCTGAAGGAGGGCATGAATGAGATTGAATTTAGTGTGACAACCGCTTATCAGGGCACAACACGCTGTAAGTGCTACTTGTTCCGCTGGAAGCACAACGATAAGGTTGTCATTTCGGATATTGATGGCACCATCACCAAGTCGGATGTCTTGGGTCACATTCTGCCGATGGTCGGCAAGGATTGGGCCCAATTGGGGGTCGCGCAGCTCTTCTCCAAAATTGAACAGAATGGCTATAAGCTGCTCTATCTATCGGCACGTGCCATTGGCCAGTCACGCGTGACACGCGAATATTTACGCTCAATACGGCAGGGCAATGTGAGGCTACCAGATGGCCCATTGCTGCTAAATCCGACATCACTGATCTCGGCATTCCATCGCGAGGTGATTGAAAAGAAACCGGAACAATTTAAGATCGCCTGCCTGTCGGACATACGTGATCTATTCCCCGACAAGGAACCCTTCTACGCCGGCTACGGCAATCGCATTAATGTAAGCGGAATACATTTGATTTATCTTATATTTTAAAAATATTTATTGTTAATTTCGGTATGGCTTTGCAGGATGTGTGGGCATATCGCGCCGTCGGCATACCCATAATGCGCATCTTCACCATCAACACCAAGGGCGAGCTGAAGCACGAGCTGACCCAAACATTCCAGTCATCGTAAGTAGCCCAAAATCTGAATCTGAATCCTTTCCTTCTATATATTTGGTGTTTGGTGTCTTCACAATTGCTAGGGCTTCAAGTTTAAATTTACAGTTTTCGTGTGCTTCAATCCTGTCTTAAGCTGCAAATCATGCCACATACGAAATCGCAAAAAATGCAAATGCATTTCGCTAATTGGTCCAAGTCGTTAATAACCTCATTATGTAAAGGCTAGCTGTAAGTCTAGGTCACATTCTATATACACATACATGTATACATATATATATATGGAACTAACTTCATTATTACACAATCAACAAATCAATCGCAATGAGAGTGCACAAATTCAACTGAAGCATTTTGGTTGTCACATTTATATATTGATACAGTGGCTACATCAATCAGTCGCTTGAAGTCGATGAATACTTTCCGCTGCTGCTGCACCACGATGAATACGAGTATCGCACCGAAGTATTCGATCACGATGAATTGGAGGATGAGCTGCAGTTTAGCGATGATTACGATTTGGATGTTGATGTGGATGTTAATGTTGAGCACCACAATAATGACAATGATGAGGATGACACTGAATCTGACTTTGTTGATGATGATGACTTGGAAAATGCCAATGATGATGTTGATGTTGATCGTGATATGAGCCTCATAATGACTCACCATGGTGCCAAAAATGAAATATTATTATCCTCACCACCCAAATGGCTAAATACCAACAACTAAGCAAAAGAAAGAACAAAGCAAAAAAAACAAAAAATCCAGATGGGTGTGAAATTTCAAATGTGATATAATAATTGTTGTAGTGTTAAGTTCAAAAATACTATAGTTTCTAGTTTGGGAGCACGCTTCGATAGCCTGAACTTCCACTATAAAAAATATCATATGATATAGACCTAAGCGAGCCGGCTTTGAAAGCAATAGCTCCAACAAAATATACGTAGTTCTAAGAGCTGACAATGACAAGTCTGAATTGTATGTATATATTTATAAAGTAAACGTTGTTTTTTTTTATCTATACGTAATTATTCTAATTCATCTATATACATCTATATATATAAATTTCTACACAAATAAAATGTGTGCATACTCTTGCTGTTATAAAATGTTTTAACTTTGGCGTGGCATGTGGCATTTGTTGTGAGGTTGTGCTGCATCCTCTTTTTGTGAGGTTATGTGTGGACAGTTTGAGGTTAGGTTGCATATTAGAACCTGTTGCATACGCTTGGGCGCTTGGGGCCAATGCAAACCGTTTAATACTGTTGCATAACTCTTGTTGTTGTGTATATATATCTATATTGTTTATTAATTAATTACCCATATGCATTTGCAGGTACTGCGGCATGACCTACATTGTGGATCAGCTGTTTCCGCCCGTCAAGCATGACGAAGTGGACGTCGAATTCTCCAATTTCAACTACTGGCGCGATCCCATACTTGATTTGCCCGAACTGGAGACGGCCCTGGTGCCGCCCAATAAAACCGAATCGACCACACTTCGACCCATTCCAGAGAAATGAATAATCAATAATCGCAACAAACAACAAACATAAACATACATAAATACATATTAAACTAACAAATAATCAGCTATTAGAGTAAAGCTTTCTGTCGTGTTATATATTCACAAAACAATCTTTTCATTTCGCACACAAATCAATCTTTACGTTGAGCAAAAAAAAAAATAATACAACTTTGTTTAGGAGATCTATTGTAATACAATACATTGTGCCTGTGTATACAAGGATTATATTACATTTTAAGTTATGTCAAACAAACCAACCAGAGAAAGTGATTTAGCCTATTTTTGCATTATATATTTAGTTAATTCGATTTTGATTTTATACATATTATTTTTTTGAAAAATGAGAATTTATTAAGGCAAAAGGATTTATAGTAACTTATTTTTTATTTCTGATAATAAAAATGTGAACTGCTTGAAACTGAAAATTCCTGAGCTACGACTACAGAAGACATACTATTATTATTATTATGAAAGTGCATCTTGTGATTTTTAATTTATGATTATAATTATTATATTACTATGATTTTGTGATGATCAGTTAAATGATATAACTACATACATACATACAAATGCTTATAATTTAGTAAATGCTGGGCGTAATTCATTGCTTAAACGTACTATAATTGACTTTGCTTAGCCCAAATACATATTTACATATATGATGTTTCAAATAAAAATCAAATGCTTTAAACCATTTCTATAAATCTATACGAAATTGAAAACTTTGTTTTAATTGCGAAGAAAAACTGCCAACAGACAATGGATAAACAGAGAAGTTCGAAGAAATCAGGCGACGGCCAAATCGAAACTCAAATTGCAGTGGAAATTTTTTTTGTATATTGCTGGTGTTCTTCCATAGATACAAATACAGAAGCAATTGTTGCTTTTGTTCGCTGTGCTCGTTGTCGTCTAGCATGCATACATAAATGTGAGAACATTCGAGGCGAAAAAAAATGTGTGTGATTATGGACAACAATAAACGATATCCCACTCTTATGGAATGGGAGGGTAGTTGAGGGGTCAGAGGAATGGGGCTAGTGAACTGAACAGCAGACACAATACATATGGGGCATGGATGCACGTATTGTATTTGTCAACGTAATTTTTGCCAATTCAATTAATGCCCATTTAAATCATAGCAGCCCAGGCCAGCCAGCAACAACTGCAGCAACATCATCATCATCATCATGGTGATCATCATTAGCATAGGAGCATACAAAAGCGGGCCAAAGAGAGTGGGGAGGGTGCCACATTTGAAGTGACCAAACAACTCATGAACTATTAAGTTTTGTATGCGAATCAAAATTAAATATCATTCAATTTACTTGTCAACATGATCATTTGTATTGTTAAAAACCAAGAATTGCTTTCTTTTGAGGAATAAATGGAAACGAACCAACGAACTTCACGGAACTTTTTCAACAGTATAAGGGATATATAAATGGTTTTTTTTTCTGCTTTAAAGAATGTAATTTTAATTTATTAAACATTTCTTGAACATACTTTACACGCTTTCATATTATAATTTGAGGAGCTGTTTAGGCCGCTTCAAGAATATTTATGATGTCTTTTTGAGTGTGATCATCGCATTTTTTAATTAACTACATAATTCTATATAGGTTTCCATATTTTTGTGAATGACAAATTTCACAAAACCATTTAAGTACATTTTTTTTCGATTGAAGTTCATTAATTTTTTTAAGGAACTACACATTTCTCAACCATACTCTATGCGTTTTCATATTTTTATACCCTGAACCCATTAAAAATGGGTAAAAAGGGTATAATGGTTTTGTGCAAATGTATGTAACAGGCAGAAGGAAGCATCTCCAACCCCACAAAGTATATATATTCTTGATGAGGACCAATAGTCGAGTCGATATAGCCATGTCCGTCTGTCCGTCCGTCCGTCTGTGTGAACACACAGATATCAAAAACTGTAAGAGCTAGAGAATTTGGAAATATAGGTTCTCGTATACCAGGCGCAGATCAACTTTGTGTTATTTTTTCGATAACTGCCTTCGTTTATCGAATATCGATCAATTAATTTTCCGATTGGAATAAATGCCACAATTTTTAAGGCAGAATCTTCTAATTAATACATGATATGCATATGCATACTATTGATCAACTGCCCAAATTCGTCAAGATCGGATAAGAAACACCCAAATTATAGTCGAAAATATATTCTCATGTTGATCTCATTTCTTTCAGCAGCCGCAAGGATTTTCTGTATGCATAAATATGCGAGCGCATGTGTGAGAAAGGGATGGCATGAGCCTCGCTACCTACGATTGCGTGTTTCACGTGTTAGTGTAAATCTTTTTAAAGGGGAATTTGCCAATAATAATAGAATATATTTAATAACTGGGTTCAGGGTATATTGTAGTCTTGTTATATTTACTTTGTAAAAGTGAGGAAGAATCCTCAAAGCACATTTTCGTAGATTGTGACACATTACTAAGAAAAATATGTAGTATCCTAGGGATGCATGATTGAGCTCCAAAAATTTCAACAGCTATTTAAAACGGCTTAAGAATATTTATGTTAATTATTATTTTTTTTTTTAATAAAGTATACATTTCTTCAAAATTTATACGTTTTAATTTTTTGTATTACCCAAAAGGTCGAATCCTTAAACTTTTATGTTTGCTTTTTAGTTGACAAAATAAGATGGTGTAACCAATAAAAATGAATCTACTAAAAAAGCCCCATCATTCAAAAACTAAAACTAAAATGTGAAGAATATTATATATTTCTTCCTTAGGTTAAGATATATAGTTTAGCTTTATTTATTCATTAAAAAGGTGCAGATTAATATGATATTTAATTCTTGAAGATCAACACCATCGATAGACTTGTGCAATACTCAGGAACATATATGTAGGTGTATTGCAGTTATTTCAACAAACTCACTCACAATCCCACAAGCACACTCGCACGAATACACACACTCACACACACAACATAAACAGAGAGTCACAAATGACATTAAGCATAGAAAATTTTCCATCTGTTGAGCTGTGCTTTGTTTCTCGAACAAATAGGAATTGAGCTGGTTTATGTATGTATATATAAGATTAGTATTACATGCGTATATCGTTCACATATATATAAGTATATGCAATGATTATGCTTAAGCCAGCTGATTTGGCATAATTCCGGCAATTTGCTCAATTGCAATAACAAATAAATTATTTAAGCGAGAAAAAGTGTAGCGTAAAATATATACTTACTATAAATCAGGGGCAAGAAGAACCATGCCAAACATTAATCTGTGACTTTGTTTAGAACATTATGGTAATCAACATAAAAAAAATTAGCGACTTTAAAACCGACTTAAATTTTCCATATCAAATTTAAATTGCACGACAGCGAGCTTCAATTGAGCACCACTCAAAATGAAGCCGACATCGTTGTTGTCCCCTCTTACTAGCTTCGGTTCTTCGTACGGGGCCCCATATGGAAGGTATAAAAGCCAGCGCACACTGGCAGTCAACCATTAGTTATCTCTGGGAAAGCAATCAAGCAAATAGTCCGATATAATTTCAGTCAAATTAAAGGAAAAAAATCCAATCCTGCAAATATGAAGAA
The DNA here is from genome assembly GCA_035043505.1 of Drosophila setosimentum. Classification (NCBI taxonomy): domain Eukaryota; kingdom Metazoa; phylum Arthropoda; class Insecta; order Diptera; family Drosophilidae; genus Drosophila; species Drosophila setosimentum. Next base: position 20,164,563 of record JAWNMY010000003.1, read on the forward strand.
CTCCGTTGCCATTCTTCTCTGTGCCTTGATTGGCCTGGTAAGTTTGGCCGTTTGCCTTTAGCCCTTTAGTTGAAGGATTAAACATTAATCCACATATTCCACATAGGCCTCCGCTGCTGAGTACAAGTTGCGCACCGCCGAGGATCTGCAGAAGGTGCGCAAGGAGTGCGCCGAGGCTAACAAGGTGACCGAGGCACTGGTTGCCAAATACAAGGCCTTTGAGTATCCCGATGACGAGATCACTCGCAACTACATAAAGTGCATTTTCAACAAGTTCGATCTGTTCGAGGACACCAAGGGTTTCAAGGTTGACAATCTTGTCGCACAGCTGGGCCAGGGACGCGAGGACAAGACCACGCTGAAGGCCGACGTTGAGAAATGTGCAGATAAGAACGAGCAGAAGTCAACTGCCAGCGCCTGGGCCTATAGAGGCTTCAAGTGCTTCCTCAGCAAGAATCTGCCCCTTGTCCAGGCTGCCATCCTGAAGAAGAACTAAGCGCACCAAGCGCCACCTAAAAATTAGGTTATTAGAGCAATCGAGCTAATCATCAAGCATCGCACATTTTTCTGATTCACCATTAAATGTTTGGATCATAAATTTCTTTGGATTTTGCACTTTGCTTGAAATTCAAATAAAAATCGTATAATAGCGAGCTTAAAAGCCAAATTGAATTGTTTATTTAATTATTATTTTTTTTTTGTAAACACGCACATACTTTATTTATGGTTGTACTATATAATAATGCTTATCATATACTCTGCAAACTGTCCAAGCTGAGAAGGCTTCCTTTGTCGCCGATTTCTTTCTCCCTCTCTCTCTCTCTCTTTTCTTGTTAGAGTTCCCTACCTTGTCCCACCCAAAGGAAAGGCAAAGAAAGTTGTTGTAATTCGTTTATATTTCATCATCTTTTCGATATAATCAATTTTCTTGTGTATTTTATTATGTATATGTTTTTTCGCATACATAAACAAGATATAAATCTTGGTTCTTTTTTGATGATTTTTTTTATTATTTTGTGGGAATTTTCATCTTTTCCATATCAGCTCTTTTTGTCATAATTTTTTTTTATTTACTTTTTTGTCATCATCTTTTTTGTTTTGCCATCTCTAAAACTTCTTTTCTTTGTTTTTTATTTTTTATTTTATGCTGCTTTTGTTTGTCTTCTTTTTTGTTTTGTTTTGCTTTTTTTATAAACTCTTTTCCTCTTCTTTTTTTAGTTAGGCAGTTTATATATAAATGTATATATATATATTATTTATTTGAGAAAAATTAAAAAGTGTGATAAAGGGGTGTTTGTGGTGTTGGGTGCTTCAAAAAACATTATAGCCAAGTTACGTTTTTTTTTTCTTTTTTCCTTGTTGATTTTCATTTTATTGGTTTTCATCTTTTTTGCGCCTGTTTTATAAATTTTTTTCGTTGCTGTTGTTCATTTTTTTATTATTATTATTTGCATGTATAATATATATTTTTTTTTGTTGGCGTACTCTTGTATATTCTTTTTTTTTTGTATTTATTACAAAGAAGTTTTGGCAATAAAATGTTTTTTGAAATTATATATTAAAAAAATCTGAAATCAAATATTGATTGGATTAAAGAATTGTGTTAAAAATCAAACTAAATAGTTGTTGTTATACAAGTGCCCCCAATTCACGAATATGTTAAGGATAAAAATTACCAGACGGAAGGGCGCACAGTGCACAGAAATTACAAGAACGGATTACCAATGGAGACAAACACAAATTTGTGAATGTATGGGTTAGGAGGTACATGGTACATATTAGTGCACTTTCTACTGCAAAGACTTTGGTCCTTTTTTTTTCCTTTTTTTTTTTTTAATCGGACAACTTACAAAATATGGATATACAACTTTATAATGAATATGGAAAAGGAATCAAATCGTTAATCGAATTGAGCACTTTTCTTATCACAAATGCTTTTGATCAGTCAACTTACCTTACTATAATTTAAGCAGAAAACAATTATCAATACGGCGCATAGTAATTGGCGCGACCGCGGTAACCTCTTCTGAAACGAAACACAGACCGAAATTAGCACGTATCATATTAGTTGGCTGTGTTAAATGCCATTTGCCTTACATTGCGCGCCGAGCGCCCCGGAAAGTGGAGTGACAGCAGGAGCGGGAGACGCGTGCCCCTCGGCCCCGGAAGCTGCCGCGTGCGAACCGATTTGTGGTGGAGAGTCCAGGCCGGTTCGTCCGCTTCGACATGACCTGCAAGAAGACACCAAGTGTTATTAATTGCTTTAAAAAACCATAATAATAAAATGGACGCACCTTAATTTGACGTCCTCGGAAGAGGGTTTCGTTCATGGCCAGTGCAGTTTCAACATATTCCTTCGAACCAAACTCAATATAGGCAAATCCCTTGGGATGCCCATCAGCCTTGTTGCATAGTATGGTAACACGATTGATTGTGCCGCATCCATGGAAATGTGCCTCCAGCTCCTCGGCGGATGCACCGTAGTCCACGTTGCCCACGTAGACGGACCTCGTGTCTATCTCTTGTTTCTCTTCCAGTGAAAGCGGCACGGTTGCCAAACCGGTTGATGAACCGCCAGCCATTTGTTTGTCGACCTCGGATTGCATTTGTTTGATCTTTTCAGCCTCTTCTTCCATTTCTTTAACGCGTGCCTTGATGGCCTCTAGTTCTGGATCGATCTGCATACTGCCCTCCTCCTTAAGTGTTTATTAAAATTAGCAAATATATTGATTTCAGTTAATTCAAACTTGAAATTCGGAATGCAAAAAAATGCGATATGTGGTTTAAGCTGGACAATGACTAAATGAACTGAATAAAGACGCTTCGAAAATGGCGGCCGCTTTGTTTCGCGAGCTTTGTCATAAAGCTTTTTCTGCGAATTTCGGTGCTTTTGGCATGCAAGGCGAAATGAAAACTGGTTTAATGTCGATCAACACTTACCTCTGTTTCAGTCACTATTTCAGCCTCCTGTTCACCGTTTGTCTCATCCAGCGACTCCAAGAGCTGATCTTCGTTTAAAGTAATATCTTCATCTGCCATTTTACTAGTTTTTCTTGTGTGTTGTTTTTGAACTTTGGTGCTTTGTTTATGTTTACGAAGCTAAACTTTGTCGCGTAAAAGCTTACAGTTATCGTACTGTAATAATTATCGTTATCGTAATTCACTGTAAAGAGGCGGATGTGGTGGAAGAATTAGATTAATTAAGAATGCCCTGATTAAACGTACGTGTCAAATTCTTTTTGTTTAGCGCTATATTCCGCCTGCTGCAAATTAAATAATGCATTCAACATTGATGATCATAAATCAAATGTATACGTTTGCATCTATAGAATTACACTGAAACCACCACTTACGTCAAAATACAAGGCAATGCGCTGCTGCTGCTGACGTTTCTGCGTTCGCTCAAAATGGCCGCTGTCTAATGTTAATCCGCACACGCTACTCCCGACGGCAACTATATATTAAAATTGATTTCGATGATTTTTTTCGCTCAAGTTGTTACAGTTTAACTTGCTCTCACTTTCGAACATAAACGGCAGCAAATAAATTTAATAAAATTTCTGTATTTACAACAGTCTGACAGTTTTTCACAGAATCAATTTTGTCAACGCAAGAAATCCCGAAGCGAATATAGATTCGCCTCGTTTTTAGCGATGGCACTTTTAAAATATCGTTTAATGTGATAGATATCGATATCAAACAGTTTTGATAGCTGACGAATAGTATCCACTTTCCATTTACCATGAGCGATTCAGACTCTGAGTACGAGGAAACCGAATATCTGGTATACGCCGATTTTAAAAATCATCTGGCACCCCATCAACTGAAGCACGAAGATGCTGCCATCCGCATAATTGCCATTGAGAGCGAAACGCCCATGGCCGAAATAAATGGAAACATTTTCAAAGGTGCCGCACGAATATAAACTAGATTAGCCAGCATTTAAACAACATCTGATAAACAATTATTTCCACTGTTGCAGGATCTTATGATATGGCATTGGGCACCAATGTGTTTTTTGAGAAAGACACCAACAGCGTATTCGGGGATCCACTTTATGAGCCAGTTTGTCGACAACAATATAAATACGTGAATAAATCTGATAAAGTCATCAGTTTCGAGCGTGTCTACATTGAGAACCTGCCACAAGATATTAAATTAGAAGAGGAACAGCCGCCAGAGGAAGCTAAATCCCAATCACTTAAGCTCAATATCAGCTACAGGGACGCAATTAACAAATTTGGCAAAGAGCAGTAAACTGTATGTGCGGAACTAGAGATGGGCACGTGACACGCAACGAACTTGTTTCATTTTTCTTTGAACATGCTTTATTTTGATTGCATTTGTCTATGCATTAGTTTTTCAGACTTTCCATTACAAAAACTATTAAAGCTCTGTATAACCTAACCTAGCATTCTTTTGGCATATCCTTTTTGCGTGTCACGCGTCCAGTTCTACTACCATATTAAATACCGTTTAGATTTCCCTAAAGTTTTTGTATCCCTTTGCAGCATAATGGAGAACGTGCTCGAGTCCCCGCTACCACCAATTAGTCTAAGGCAATTTCTAGACGAATATAAAGATCAGCTAAGCAGTTCAAGCACAGACAATGTTCCCTTTTATTTTGCCGACAATTCACCCGTCTCGTCGGATGTGGAGGCCAGCTGCTCGTTGCAACTGCTGGCTGCACCGGACGATAATCTGATCAACGTATTTGAACCGGGGAATGAGATGCAACGGCACACCAAGCCAAGCACACAAGCGGATGGCAATGTGCCCAAGACATATACGGCAATAAAGGAGCATAAGGATTATAAACCTGGCAATCCGTTTACACGCACACAATACAGTTACCGTTTGATTTCCGAATCGCTGGCCAACGGTGATCTAAGACCGATGTGGTCCCTCGAACAATTCGATCTGGCGATAACAGTGCGTTTCTATCGACCGCCACGGGCTGCGCATCGGAGTTACAAACTAGAGAGGCCAATGTTTGCCGAGGAATTCGTGTGCCTGGGCAGCAACTATCTAACGGAGCTGCGTGACAAAATATCCTGCATATGCAACGGCAAACGATTTGTGGATATTAGTGAGGAACCGGAGGCGCCACTGCCTGTGCTGGAAACAAATCCCGGTTATTTCTTTATCAATGACACATTCTACAATGATACACGCAATCCAAATAATTGTGACTACTCAAAAACGGTGATCCAATGGGCGCGCACAGCACATGGTTTCCAGGACGAAGTATTTAAGGTTGCAGCGATGGAGAGTACACGGTTTTTGGATCTCATCGTTCGACTGGGGGCACCGTTGCAATATCTGCATCATGGCAATTGCGAGCATCTGTTTGTGTTCTCACAGGTGGAGGTCGTCAGGCCTCATATCCTGTGCAGCACCTCGTATCCCTTTCTACGCGCCCTTAACCCTTTGAATGGGCGAGCGTGCTTTATTTGCGGTCTGCGCAGCTATCACTTCATTGTGGAGCAGTCCCGCAGGCAGTTGCACGATCCGGCATATCTGTGCCGCAGCTGTCACTACAGCTACAACTATGTGGATGGCAAAAAGGTGGGGCAGTTCAGGGCTTACCGCATATATGATCATTCAGAACGGTCCGATGATGGGATGGCAGGACAGCTGCAAGAGATATTGGGCTTAAGCGACAACAGCAATGACGATAGCCATTAATGTATTTTAATTTAATTTAGTTTTGATAAAATATATGCAAACATAAATTATTCATACTGTTCGTTAAATAAAACGTTGCCAATACACAATGTAACAATATATAGTTAAACATATGGTGCTCAACTTCAATTTCAAGTACTATATGCACACATATGATATAGTCAATTAGCAGCACTTAGTTAGGAATCAAATGCAAATTTAACACAAATATCGTGAGCTCCATTGAGCTGCGTTCTTAATAGTAGTATATGTATGTGTTACATTTATTTTTTATAATACCTTTTAGGGAGCTTAACACACATTTTCATATTCATATATACTTAAATTTGTTTCAATTAGGCGTACAGACTTGACCAGGACCCAAGGGCATACGATTTAATAAGATTAATTTTGGCCAATATTAACATATGTGTATTCTATATATGAACACAAATGTACTTAGATAATACAGAGTAAAAACATACATATTGCCATATGTATAGCATGCTATTGTATATATACTGTAAAGTATCAATTTTCACTTGTGCGAGTATAAATCGCTCTTCTGTGTTTGTGTGTGTATGAAAATGCTTTGAAACACTTTATGGCCTTCTAGAATTAGACGTGTATCGTGATTGCTTTAATTACTGGAATCAACACGCCGCGTTCGTATTAATAAATCCGAGCACTTTACGACTTGGTATAAAAGTTAAGGAAAGACAAAATAATTCTAGAAGCTCAACAGATGCTGATACTAATTCTCGGTTAGTTACATTTTCTACATACAAATATTAATTACAGAAAAAGTATATTAAATTAACAACGTACAGATTTCAATAAGTTAATACAAATATAAAAAAGTCGTGCGTGTTGAAAAAGAGCGCAAGACACGCGCAAATCTCTTCCAAGATTCAGGCAATTCAATTAGAAATATTTATGTATAACTGGTGGTTCTCCAGCTGCATTTTAACCTCTTTGGTTGTTCAGTTTGATTAAAGCTAATACCAGCTGAAGGTAATGCCTAGCTTTGAAATACCAATTCACGCTCAACGCATAGATATTCCAGCATTTGGGCCGGCACCGGTAGTTTGGCTAGCTCAGCGACGGGCATTTGACGCTGCAGGACCCGTCGGCACAGATCCTGCAACTTGGGCATGTTCAAATATCGGCTGAGCGGATACTTGAGAATGACTGGAAACGGTGGCTGCATCTCGTTGGGGACTTTGACAAAGCATACAAAATTGTCGTTTGTACACCGATGTAGTATGTCGTCAATCATCTCGACAATCGAACCATATTTTAACTCCTCAAAGTGCCAAAATTGATCCCGATATTCCAAACGATAATGCAGCGTTACGTTCATAATGCGAAAGCTTAGCGTAAATTGGGAACCGCTCGTCTCCGAGTCCCGTACCAAAAACGATCCCGTTGGCTTGTCACTCAGCTGACGCTGGGAATCGCGACGCGAGATCTCGCCCCAGTACCAAACTTGACTGCAAAAAAAAAAAAAACACAAAGAGAAAAACATTTGTGACACACATGATTCATCAATTGGAACATGCTAACACATACTTAAGCATTTCCGAACAGGCCTTGTACATGACCTCATTGGGTAATTCCTGTCGCTCCAGCCACTTTTTACTTATGAATCGCATGTAGTCATGTGTAAATGGTAATGTCGGCTCGATGCGAATGGTTGGCGATAGAAACTCGTACATTGCATCTGTGGTGCCGCCATCGCAGTCACAGTCATCGCCAATGGAGTGCCAGTTGCGCAGGGCACTCAGGCCTAGGCCCATTTTCTTGCCCAAGCGGGTGAAGACATTCTTCTTTTCCTTGCGCTTGCGCATAGCGCCGCCAATGGTGCTGTTGCTGCTGCAGTTGTTCCCAACGGATGCAGCTGTGCTGCAACTTGCTTCCATGGGCTCATTGTTATTGTTTGTATTCAGCTGCACCGCGTGCGGGCCAGCGGCAACTGTTAAACTTGAACTGGCTGCACCAGACTTCTTGCGTCTGGTCAATGAGTGAAACCAGCTGCGCTTTTCTTTAGTAGTTGACTTTGTTGCTGTTGCTCCAGCGGCTGCGTAGGATTTGAAAATAACCCATTATTGAATTAAATGATTAAATTCCACTCCCAAAGTCCTACTTTTATTTCTTGCTGAAAACGAAACGAAAATGAGGTACATACTCTGCTCCACGTTACCCAGTGCTAGCAATCCCTGGCTGGATGAGTTTTGGTTCCTGGCTCGACTGGTGATTCCCGCTGCTGCACTCCCACTCGTATTGGCATCAACAGCACCTTGGCCTTGGTTTTGGGTGCGTGAGTTTGTGTTGTTCTCGCCGTTACTCATGTTGACTAATTTCGCGAGCGAGTTATTTGGGATTAACAGTGCCCAATAATTATCACATTCTTAGTCTATGTAGGTAATCCGATGACTAAACTTAAATTTAATGTGATAAGAAACTATTTGTTTTCGTTTTCGTTTGGAGTAGTATACAAGAAGTGGAAGGGCTTTCCGTGTGAGGAATGTTCAATGTATCGATACTTTAGGCGAATAAAAATACACTAGTTGCGTGTGCTGGACGAAGATACCCTGTAATCCGGGTAATCTCATTTTTGTCTATATGGAGTGCTTGAAAACATTCATTCTCTCTCTCTAATACTTAACTTTATAATATATGAAAGATGCGTAGCTGTTTACAAAAGTTTATATTCTGTATAAACACAACCACACCTTACACCCTTTTCGATGTTTTCAATGATTAATGGTAATGATTGGCACTTACTCGATAAATTCCTGTATCGATAAGCTGCCGATAGTACAGTGCATACACACATATTTTCGTAGAATGTTTTAAACAAGAACAAAATAAGATAAGAATGGACAATTTCCCCATAAAAGTGGATCTATCCAACTTTTTCACTGACGCACGCAGCTATTCTTTAGTATTAGTTGATGCCACCTGGACGGATGTCAGGGATCTACAGGATCACATTCAAAAATTGTTCCAGCTGGTAAATTTCTTTTTAAACTTTTGAATTGTATTGTTGTCTTTTAAAGAGGAATTTTTTAATCTCGTAGAATAATATAAGTTTGTTGACCAACGATGGATGTTATTTGCCACCAAAGGAATCCATTAAGGTAGTTGTAGCCGTCGAGTCGGTCAAGGTATTTAAACTAAATTTTGATAAAGAGCAAGTGGACCACAGCTTCCAAAATGTAGCTGAAATAAGCAGAAAACGCAAAAATCGTTCACTCGAGACGGAAATAGAGCATATAAGCTCCACACCCAATATTCCCAAGCGATCGAAGTGCAGAACTGTTTCGCAAGATGAAGCATCTTTTATGGAGCCTCCATCCAAGCCAGACAAGTCGAAAAATAAATCCAAGAGACAAAATAATAAGCTTAAGAAAGAATCGAAAGGGCCAAAGGTGAGCAGCGCACAGCTCCATGAAGAGATTGCTACGTCAAATCAATCAATGCGCTTGGAAGCACTCAAAACAGATGTTGGCCAACAGAGTAGTGTTAAGGCAACGAATAGCTCCAATAAACACATAATCTATCAGGATGATGAAGTGGAATCGGAAACAGCAAATGCCACAGCAATGGAGACGAGCTGTTCAGCTATAAAAGCGGATCCGCAAGTTGAATTTCGTTGTCCGCTAATGGAGCTGGATAGTAACTTGGTGCGCATATTTAAGATGCCACGCATATCGGAAGTGATTAAAATTCTAGAAGATATTGTTATACCAGCACCTGTAAGGCAAATCTCTGCAGAAATAATCAAAGATGAGCTAGTGAAGGAAGCAGAAACATCGACTGCAGTTGCAGCTGAAGTTGAAGCGGAGCAGAAACAATCAACGCCAGTTGCTTCACCCCATCAAGTAGAAGAGGATTCCACTATGCTAGAGGAGCAGTCGATTGCCGAAGAACCAACGCCTGTTGCTGAGCAGAGTCTGTTGACATCCGACTCAGAAGATGATGTTATGGTGCTCGATGACACGAATTTGGACAATTCTAATGATGCGGATGTCCAGGCAGTACCAGTGCAGAAAGATGAGACATTGGATATAATTGCAGATATGTTACAGAATGCGGCACCATTAACGAACTTTCCGAATGTGGGTGAAACCCTGATCTTTAAGCTGGCCAAATCGAGAAGTCAACGTCAGGTAAAGCGTTCAAATCCTTCTCTCTCAGATTACATTGCTGGCACCTGCTCCTATATCAATCGTCGCACAAAGCTAATAACAATTCATATCATCGGTAATTATTTGCACTATAATATAATAATAAATATATCTTATAAATTATTGTGTTAATTACTATATTTCAGCTTGCGCCAAAGATATTAATCATGTACTGCGACAATATACCAACAATTGTGATAGTTCTTACAACTCGACGCCAATCTTGAATGTTAACCTGAAAGAACTGATCGATGTTAAGGTAATCGTGTCCGAGGTGGATTAACAAAAAAAAATTAATATAAAGGAGTCTACATTTTCATGTGTTTATTTATTTTTCATAATTGGTTGATGTAAACGATCAAATAACATAAATGGACGAGCTGCAAGGCACTCGTCGAGCGAATGTTGTTCAGACTGTATGTTTCTTGATTTGCTCCAAAAGATCATCAGCCTCCTCGGCGGTCTTCACGCGCAGTAACATGGACAATGGCTTGGCCTCCTCGGGAGTGGGCAGGCAGACCATCATAACATTGTTTTTCCCCATGCGCTGGCAGGGCAATCCCTCGCTGAGTATAAGATTAACCAATATGTTGCCAAGGTTGGTATCGGCGCGCACCAGCAGCTGTGTCTTCTTCGTATCCTTGACAGGCTTCAAATACAGCGTGCCCACACCGCGATCAGTGTAGTCTGCACCCTTTTTCACAAACACCTTGCAGCGTTTCGAGAATATGGCATCGTCTTCAACCACCTGCGGGTATTTGAAAATAAATTATTTTTAATCATGTGCTTTAGGCGAAGAAAGTGTTTCTCTTCTACCTGCTTGAACTGCACCACCGGTGGACTATCCTCTTCTTCTTCCTTTTCGGCGGATTGGATCTCGGATGCCGTCGGCGGTTTTACATTACCAAACGAGAATGTTGATGCAGCACTTGCAAAAGAGAAACCGCTGGAGGCGGGCGACTTGGTCTCCCCGGCTGCGGTGTCCGTCTTGCCAAAACCCGTAAAACCCGATGTACTCGGCTTATCATCGGTGCCCTTTTGGCCAAAGATGAAACCATTTGTCTTTGGCGACGAAGTAGCAGCAGCTGCACTACTATTATTGACACCGAAGAAGAAGCTCGGCTTTGGCAGCTGCTCCTTATTGCTGTCCGATTTAGCACCCAGACTGAAAATGCTGGCTCCCGAAGCTGTGCTCGATGTTGCCTCCGTTTTGGTCGGTGATACGTTTGCCGTTTGCACAGGGCCAATGGAAAAGAGCGGCGATGTAATGGTCGATGTGGTGCCACTAGTGGTGGCAGTGGAATTCGGTTTCTTATCAAATATCAGAGACGGTGAAGCGGTGTCGCTGGCGCTTGTCGTGGAAATGGGAGTGCTTGGCTTAAGGAACGAGAAACCGCCTGCTGCAGAGGAAGCAGCACTCAAGGACGACGAAACTTTTTCGGTGGTTTTCGTGGTGGTGCTTGAAATGCCAAAGGAGAAGCTCCCAGCGGGTGCAGTTTTTTCCGTGGCACTTGTAGCCGTGGTGCTGGGTTTGCCAAACATGAAGCCAGCAGCAGGCGAAGAAGTTGATGCACCTTTCTCGGAAGTGCTGGGTATGCCAAAGGAGAAGCCCGCAGCAGGCGCGGAAGGTGCAGCTTTTTCGGCTGTAGTGCTAGGTATGCCAAATTTGAAGCTGACAGCTGGTGGAGCAGCAGTTGAAGATGTTGGAACTGTGACAGTGGATGCAAACATTGTAGTGGTGCTGGGCTTGCGATCATACTTCTCTTGCAGCTTCTTCAAGAACTTGTCGTAGCTCTCGAATACGGGCGTCAGTATGCAATATTGATTCTTGTCCATGCTCTCTTGCAGGAATTTGACAACGGCCTTATTCAATGCGCCCACCTCATCGGGATACTCTGCCGAATAGCGTGATGGATTACTGTTTGTCGCTGACTGGTCCACGGATACCACGGACGACTTAAACAGAGGAACGTGCGTCTTGGGTGACTTTGTAGCACTATTGTCGCCAGCTGATGCTGAAGTTTTGCCAAATATTGATGTGCTTGTCGTTGTGGTTGTTGTTGCTGTTGATGACGCTATTCCAGCATTGGCATTGTTTGTCTTGAAATCATTCCGGAAATTTGCGTCCAACGAAAACATTTTCGCTGGCGGCGTACGTTTCACATCCGTGCTACTACTCGGCTTCGCAAAGCAGTCAGCATCCGTTGCCGGGGCAGCAACTGCCGGTAGTTTGGATAGAAATGCAAAGGGCGACCCGACTGCGCTGCCGGCAGTTGCGCTGGCAGTCGCCGGTTTGCCAAAACCTAAATGTCAATAATACAATTAATATAATATAAAACTCTCGGCGAAAAATTACACACTCACCTGAAAATCCACTAAATACACTTTTACGCGGAGTGTCGACGGCATCGCCGTCTTTGATTGCGCCGGTTGCCGGCTGGCGCCTTGTGGCTTTCTTGATAACGCGTGCTCTTAATTCTTCTGGCGGCGCCGTTTTGAATGTGCCTCGCTCTTCGGGCTCGTCCTCTTGCTCCCAGTTCTCGTGGTCCAGATGCGATGTCGCTTGTCGCTTGCCAGCCATTGCTTTATAATGTATATTACTTAAATTATTCAAATATAAATATTTTTTTATATTTATGTTTTCGAGGAGCACAAGTGTGCTTGGTTTGTTCAGTAAGCAGCGAAAATGAACAAGTTCGCGGAACGATGAAAATTAGCTTATTCACGGATTTGAATTATGGCTAGTATTTTCAGATGTGAGAAAAATCTCAATAACAACTTAAATCATTGATTGAGCAAAAATATATCACAAACAAATATATCAAGCTCAGCGTAGGTGCCGACTGAGTGAGTTACTTTTGTATAATGAACCACAATTTAATTTGCAGCCCTGAAGCATATACCTACGACGCTGGCTGTACAATTTATTAATTTTTTTGGGCATTTTTAGCACATTTGTAAAAGTAAACTATGGGCAACACTGGACAACAGTGTACGCGACGACGACGCCAGCAGAGCACCAAAAAATTGCAATATTAGTAATACTTCATTTAAATTCGGCTCGAAGGCGCGTCAAAAGTGAAAAGTGCAAAAACTACAGTAATTATGGATCAGTGTCCAGATAGCATAAACAATTGTTAGCAATGTAATAAAACAGTTGCGGGCTGTAAATATGCGCGGCGCATTTCTCTATCACTGTAACATTAATTGCGCTTCGACTGCGACTCAAATTTTGCTGCAAAGATGAGGCGATCAGGTGGCGCGCCTAAAAAGTGTACGACAAACACGAAAAAAAGTTGTGTGCGTAAGTCAAATGTGCAACGGCAGCGTGTGTAAAAGTGTAGTGTACAATATCAAAAAGGAATAACGTGAAAATCGCTGCAAAAGAAAGAGAGTAGTAAAGAGTACACCAATACAAACGTACATGCCAACAACAGCACCAACACCAGCACCAATCCCAGTTTACGCACACACACTCACACATACGCACACACTACACAGAAACACGAATTAAGGCATCGTTAACGTTGTCGCTTGTTATCCTGCTTGCTTATTCCTGTTGCCTCGTCGTGTGATCCTTTGTTGCTGGCCTCAAAGCAGCAGCTGTCGTGTTTCTGATTTCCCTTTTGCACTCGCGTCCCTCGTCGTCGCTGTCCTTGAAGCTCGTCGTGCTCTTAAGTGTGTGCAAAAACAACAAACCAAAAAAAAAAAATCAAAAACAGCAACAGCAACAAAAAAAGTGTGCCCAGTAGGAAGCAAAGTATCAATACAACAATATCAAAATGCCGCCAGCATTAATTGGCATCTCCGAGTTTGTGGAGGAGACGCGCGATGATTACAATTCGCCCACCACCTCCACATTTGCGTCCCGCATGCCGGATTGCCGTCAAACGATTAGCATATTGGAAGAGGTAAGCAAAGTCACTCTCCCTCTCTGTCTATCGCTCTCTCTTTCTCTCAAACGTGCAAAAAAGTTCAAGGTAGCTAATCAATGATCCAGCGCATTAAATTGCATGCACACACATCTATATTTACTTTTCTTTATTTACTCCCACAAAATAAATTTGTTTTTACCAGTGGTCTTATGGAAAGAAAATGCATTGCATTGGCACTGAGCCAAAGGAACCCCACATGTTTCTCTCGTACCTCTCCCTCTCTCTCTCTCCCTCACTCCTCTCCTCTCTTTTACTTTGCAATTGTTCTACGATGACGTCGTCGTCGTCCGCGGCGGGAATTGCAGGTGGTTTCTTCCTCTTCCATCAAAGTTCATAAATAATGAAAGTGCACATTTTGAAATCAATGCAGCTGGCCAAACCCCTCCTCCATCCACCCCGCAATCCACTTGGCCACCCCTTGAAAATGCAAGCGAGTAAAGCAATGTTTTATTTTTAGTCATTGCAGCTGCTTTTGTTACACCCTATAAAAAAACTAAAAACACACATTGCTATGTACATTGCAGCTGCTGCCGCCTCTTCTGCTGCTATTGCTGATAAGGGCAAGTGCGGGCGGAAAAAGTGTATGATTAAGCAGACACTTCCATATGCACTGAACATGTAGCTTGCACATGAACACAGTTTATCAATAGAGTAACCAAAATGCGTTAACTATATATACATACCTAGATATCGGCCCACCCATATTCCTCTATATGCTGTGTTCCCTAAGAACATTTTTCGATCAACTTTTCTTGTCTGCGCTCCAATTCTTTAGCTAAAATTAGCTGTCAGCTGTCATCCGAGTCACAGTGGCCTCCAGGCACAAATATTATTTTAGTCTGAATTCTAAATAGCGCTTGGAATACATTAACAGCTACACCTCACTCAGATCGCTACTATTTTGTTTGTTCCTGACAAATGTTTGACAGCAAATTAAATGTTTCATATATTATTTCGCTGATGCGCCTCAAAAGTCGAAATCAATAAATGAATGAAATGAACCCAAAATGACACACCTTTCATTTATGTCTTTGTCTTTTTGGCACACTCGTATAAATAGCCCAAAACACAAAAAGACATTCACATATATGAACCTATATATATATTTATGTTTATGTATACATATATGAAACAAGAAATAAATCCTCACACACAATAAGTGTATTATTTACATTATTATTTATTTGCACAAAGCCCAGATTTATATATATGTATATATATATACATATAATATAAACATATTGCGGTTTTCGGCGAAAAGTTACTTGACCAGACGGCGGCTTCTCGCTTTTTTTAATTTATTTAGAACTTCATCTTTTGTTATCACGACTCAACGGAATAAAGATAAAAAATGAGGGATAGATGAAGAAAAAAAAACAAAAACTCGCTTGGTCTCTAGAAAGAGAAACGGAAACCAGTTGTTGGGTTGACCAACTTAATTTGTTATTGTTCTAAGCAATTTGCGTTCCAAATATTTGCGCCAACAACTCATTCCACAAATGTTTATGAACCATTCACAACCACATACATACCTATACGTATATGCTGTGACTAATCTTTATTAGCAAGGTTCTAAAGTTCTTCTTATCGTACTGGCCACTCACTATTCTAAGTGTTATGCCATCTCAAAATAAAAGATTGCATTGTGAATTGTTTAGCAGTTGCTATTTTTGTAAATTGACGTACTATCGCCTTGTTTATCTAATCATAGATACATGTTTTCAATATATGTTTGTACATGTTGAATACAAATACCCATAACACATCAATTCTTGACAAGAGATTCATTTCCATAGCTCTAAGAAGTTAAGTTTAATAATTTTCAAACTTATTTCAAATTCGTAGAACAGGCAAGCACTGATTGCCGGCATTCAACAGTGTGTCTAATTCAATAAAATTAATTAAGTATAATTGAAAAGTCAGGAGGTTAAACGAGTTATGGTAGTGCATGAGAAAAGTTTCAAGGGGTCAAAGTGGAAATCTCTCAGAAATACATAGAATTAACTTGCAACCTCAAAATTGAAGACCTAGAAAATATCGTGCTTGTAAACTGAACTCAAATCAGTCTTTATATTTATCAAATTTATTATATTTATTCCTTGCAGCGACTGGAATTCGATCGCGATGGTCTTACCAAACTGAAGAAGGCCGTCAAGGCCATACATAACTCTGGCATTAGTAAGTATATAGTAAACTATGTAGATGGTCTTATGTATAAACCACTTTACCATATATAGATCATGTGGAAAATGAAATGATAATGGTGCGCGGACTTGAGCGTCTGGGGACTAAGGTCATTGATCAGGATGAGCCTGACATTGGAGCAGCGTTTCTCAAGTTCTCTGTGGTCACCAAAGAGCTCAGTGCGCTGATGAAAACACTGGTCAGTAATTGAATAATAAAAATATATATGAAATATTAATTTTAAATTAATTGCCAAGTTCATGTTATTTATCACAGCTGATAACACACATAATTAAACTAACCCTGAACTTATCTTGTGTTGTCCCACTTTCAATGGCAGATGCAAAATATCAACAACATTGTCATGTTTCCGGTGGACTCGATGCTAAAGAGCGAACTGCGCGGCGTTAAAGGAGATATGAAGCGTCCATTCGATAAGGCGGCCAAAGAGTACGAGGCCAAGTTTATCAAAATTGAGAAGGAGAAAAAGGCGCAGGCCAAGGAGGCGGGCATGGTGCGTACAGAGATCGATGCCGCTGTCGTTGCCGATGAAATGGAAAAGGAGCGTCGCCTATATCAGCTGCATACCTGCGAGTATCTGCTCAAATACAAAGAGATCAAAACAAAAACTGGCATTGAGCTGCTGCAGCATTTCATTGAGTATTATCACGCGCTGAACAAGTAAGTATAAGCCACAACCTAAGCTGAGCTGAATGCTAATTAGTACGCCCTGTGCCACTATTAAAGTTGTTTAAATTGGGCATATTAAAGCTGTAGAAATGAATGTAATATCTATGATAACTCCCAGCATATATTAGGTATATATTTGTATTCATTTCGTTGAGAGCTACAGATAAAACTTTGTATATAAGGTCTTGGAGATTTGGCTTAAGGAATGGTTTAAATATTTTATATTTCATTTGCATAAAGTACAAACTTTTTGTAATTTATATTTCTGTTTGGACCTGTATTAATTCTGCACTTTTGTGATACATTTCTGGAAAATATTATCTATATATTAGTTCTGCATTAAAGCTGGAAACCTTCTGATACATTTCGTTAAAATTGCATTTTAAACGTATTTTATAAAAGTTCAAATTTCCACTACAACATTTTTGACAAAATCAGATCATAAAATTTGAAGCTGGGTACAGGGTAGCTGGTAGTCGCTGTATTTACCACTTGTGCACATTTGCCCTATTTGCTGTTGTTTACTGTTTATTGAGTACGCATTTATATAACTTAAGTCCATTGGCATTGCAGTTACTTCAAAGATGGACTGCAAACGATCGAACACTTTGGCACGTACATTGGCGATTTGAGCGATAAGCTGCACGTGATCAAGCAGAAGCAGGATGAGGACAGGCGCAGTTTGCTGGATCTGCGAACATTGTTGCGCAGCACACCGGACTTTGAGCGGGTCGACAATGCGTCCGCGTCGGAGAATCGGAGTGGTGGTGGTGGCGGTTTTGTTGGTTCGGGTGCCGGCTACTCGTTGCATCAGCTACAGGGCGACAAGCACCACGGGGTAACGCGTCAGGGTCATCTGCTCAAGAAGAGCGAAGGCAAGGTGCGTCGTGTGTGGCAGAAGCGACGTTGCCGGGTAACCAGCGACGGATTTCTGGACATTTGTCATGCGGACGAATCAAAGCCACCAACGCGAGTTAATCTGCTCACCTGCCAAATTAAACCGGTACCGGATGACAAGCGTGGTTTCGATCTAATCAGCTGTAAGTGTTTCAAACACACACATGATTCCAGTCCCCACAAGAGTGCCATTTTAATCTTTATCCTCCATTAGACAATCGACCGTATCATTTTCAAGCTGAGGACGAGGCGGATCAGAAGGCTTGGATGGCTGTTCTGGTCAACTGCAAGGAGAAGGCTCTGGCTAAGGCCTTCGAGCATGCCAATCCTCAGATGAGCCCTAGCCTGGTGGAGCTGCAGAAGACGGTGATTCGCTATGTGCAACTGCTGCCGGGCAACGATAGATGCTGCGATTGTGGCTCACGTAACGATGTCACCTGGATTAGCCTCAACTTTGGCATCCTCGTCTGCATCCAATGCTCAGGTGTGCATCGTGATCTCGGTGTGCATCACTCGCGGATTCAAAGCCTTACGTTGGATAATCTGACCACAGCGAATCTGTTGATTGCACGTGCCATGGGCAACAGCACCTTGAATGACATTATGGAGGCCAAGTTGGGCAGAGGCAAACTGAGTCATGAGAGCAGCATGTAAGCTAAACTGTTGAATTCTCTTCTATGCATCCGTATTTATTTATATTGCAATTTACAGGGACGAGCGCTACGATTTCATACGCGCCAAATATGTAGCCAAGCGCTATGTGATGCGCACCTGTGCCGATGACAATGATCTCCGCTGCGATCTGGAGCAGGCGATTGTTCATGCGGACATGAGCCAACTACTGCAGGTTTGGGCGGAGGGTGCTGATCTCACCTGCTGTTTGCCCAGCTCCGATGCGGGTGAAACTGCTCTCCATTTGGCCGTGCTGCGTGAAGGCGGCTCCACGCTGCACATTGTTGATTTTCTCATACAGAATATGCCGCCCAATGGCTTGAATCGAGCCACCAATCCGCCCGGCCTGCTGGATGTGACGGGCAAGAATACATCGCTGCATCTCTGTGCACTGCACGATCGTCGCGAATGCATGAAATTGCTCCTGCGCTCCGGTGCCGACTACGAACTACGAAATTCACAGAACAAAACAGCGCTGGACATTGCCAAAGAGATGGGTCACAATAGCTGCAAGGAGCTGGTGAGCTCAATTTTTAATCGTATTATTTAAGTAGAGGATTCTATTTATATATATGTTTGTTTGCTGTGCAGATTGAATGTGCCATAAAGCGGGAGAAGAGCGCCTTTGATCACATCAACACCGATTGGAATCTGCCCAACGAAGATGGCTCCACAGATTTTAGTGACGATGAGACTGTCATCGATGAGCGCGTGAGTACAATTTATAATTATTATATATTATTAAATAATTACATTACCTATCATGTACTCTAATCCAAATAGAAGTCTCGCTCACGTCCACCCAGCTTTGCTGGTGGCGATTCGCCAGTGTTGCGCTCACGCTCCTCTACTTGCGATTCCATACAGTCCAGTTCTAGTCCAATTGCCAATTGTCCAAGCCGCCAGTTTACTCTGCCCGGCTATACGCAATCCGCTGGCACCTCACCCAAACAGCACACGAATGTTGGCCAGTATTTGGGCAGTGGCAACACCTTGGGCATTGTCAGCACCAGTAACAGCGTCACTAATATTGGCGCTGGTGGTGTCGGTGGTGGTGGCGGTTGCTCTAGTCCCAGTTCCGCTTGCAGCCAAAATATGCGTGCAACTCGGAACAGTTTGAATATGCAGAGTGAGCTGGCGCATGTGACGGGCGCTCGAAAATCCACGTCAACGGCCAACATGAACTCGTTGAAGAAGCGCGCTGCTCCCGCACCGCCGCCCGGCACTTTGAGTGGCGCACCCACAAGTATATTTTACGGCACATTGCCGCATCCGCCCAGGCACTCGCAGAACATGGATGCGAACGACATACGCACCATCAATCACAAGAATCAATCAATGGACGTGGCATATGGCACATTGCCGCACATGCGCAGCGTGGAGAGCTCACCGCGAGCTAGTGGACCTGGTGGTGGCAGTGGTGCTGTTACTGGAAATGGCAGCAATAGCAGCTTAATGCCAATGACCACATTCGGCCATAAGCGCTCACCCAGCGGCGAGTCACTGAATCGCAATGTTCACTTGGCTGGTGCCAAGTTGGTGCTGCCGCCCACTGGAGAGCTGCCCATGCTCAAGCATGTGGACAAATCGGCGCTAGTGAGACCCAAAATACCACCGCCCGGTCCGCCGGCAGGTAAGCAACTAATTTAAAAACGAATTGAACTATAATTAAATATTTTGACTTTCCGCACAGAGCGGGAGATACCAAATGGTCAGTCAAACGAGAGTATCAGCTCCATGGATGAGGGTCCGATTGCGCCGCCACGCAAGGTAAGTTGTTCGCTCGCATCCTTATTTGGGCGCTACAACCAACTCAGCAGCGAAATGACCGACTCCATTATGAATGCGATTCGTAATCTGCACTTTGTTGGCAAAGTAACTCTTCCAATATATATCTATACCACAGCCCCGTATAATTTTCCATAAACATGGCCACGTTAGTAGTAGAGAATCAACTCTACATGCCGCATTACCCTGTATTGCAGAAGGAATGCGTTTCCGAAACCTCGCATTCCTTGTGTGATGAGATGTCGATAACGGAATACTATTCGACTCCATATGCCAAAATAGCCTATTGTCTATTTCAAATCCGTGCAACTATTTGTGATTTCTTATATGAAGAGTTCTAAATATATACCAAATATAGAAAGTTGATAATTCTAGGACATTTAAGAATTTTAAATATAAACGTGGAAATATATTTAATTATTCGCTCCACAATTAGAAATTGGAGCACAGATTTTTGTTGTTGCTGAAGTCAAGTTTGGGCTTGACTTGGAATCTTCAGCATACAACTCTACATACAAGAGTATTATCAGGTAATGAATAAGCATTCGGTAATGAGGGGTCATTCAATAGTTCGCTGCTGGGCAAGCAAAAAAAAAGTATGATCGCGTCGTAGTTGATGAGAAATTGCAATGTTTCAATGTATCCTGTGTATCTCCTGTAATTCACAAATTTTCAGCGCAAGCAACAAAACATGTTGAGATTAGAGCATTCCAGCGAGGAAACGGTAAATTGCAGAGCCAAACAAACAAACAAACTAAACAATCAAATAAAACAAATCAAATTTTGCCGTTCTTGTTGTAGTTTCGTTCTTCTGTTCTGTTTATTTATGTATTTGTTTTTGTTTTTTTTTATATACTACATGTACCGTGTGCATTTTCTTTCGCAAAAGCTCTCCTAACTCCATGCGCGCATTACTCAAACAATTTCGTCTGTTCTTCTGTGTTTCCTAATATTTGTTGCACTAACTCTAAACAACAAAACCCAAGCAATTGTTTTTTGATCATAACTGATTTAATTGCCTGCAATTTCATAGCTCATCAATCAATCCACCAATTTCACCGAGTATGAGTCTTGGCACACGGATATGGACTCTTCTGGCGGCGGTCTCGATCATTCCGCCGAGTCGAATGTCTCGTCTAGCGATAATGATAGGCTAAACTCATCGCCCGACAATCAATTGAAGAATCCCGCCGTAGTTGGCACCGGTGCCAAATTGCACTATGTGAGTAAAATGATATATGCACATATTTGCAATATTTTCAAATAATTGTGATCACTTAGAATGGACAACGGCGGTGTCGAGCGTTATACGATTGTGTGGCAGACAATGATGATGAGCTGGAATTTAAGGAGGGTGAAATACTTATTGTGCTGAATGAGCGCACCGATGACGAGAACTGGATGGAAGGAATCATTGAGGGACATCCGGGGAGACGAGGCATGTTTCCCGTTAGTTTTGTGCATATGCTGCCAGATTAAGTGGCTGAATCTGTTTGTGTCTGTGTTTTTGGCTGAAAGTATGTGTGTGAGCGAGCGTGTGTATGTTTTTTGAAAAACCGTTTATTATTTATTACATTTTTTATTCTTAAAAATTACAACTGAATGTATTTATTTTTTTTTGTGTTGTGTGAGCCAGCACAAAGCTATAAAAATGTCACAAGCGGATGCAAGTAAAGTAAATCATATAATTGATATGTAATTCTTTTAAAATCAATCCTATTGAAAGTATACTATTATACTTATTTAAACACTTATTGTGTATATTTCAATTGATATTGTATCCTTTTTAAAGCATATACTATAAGTAGGCGCCGCTTTGAACTGCTTTTACAACGGAATATGTCCTGCAAATGTGTTATAGCCTATAGTTTCTATCTATAACTAAAACAACCATACAAATAACTGACTGTATTTGTTAGCCGATAAACATCACGCTGTCCTCAAAAGTTACTCTCTCCTGTATTGCAGTAAAAATCAATACATTATTCGTTTGCATGGGATCGGAAAATTATGAAATAATGTATTGATGTATGCTTAACAATACGCTGCCATATATAAATACATATACAAAACATATGTACTAACAAAAAAAAAAAAAAGCCGACCTGGTCTGGCTTTTTACTTTACATAAACTCGTACACAAAATATGAAATACTGTTGATGGATTTAAATGAAAGTTTATAAAACAACGTTAATTCAAAAGTTTACTCAGATAAAAGCTTAACTCAATTGCGAACGTAAAACTAAAGCCCAAATGCTATTACATATAAATATATATATATATATTAATAAAAAAAAATACAAAAAATACATTTAAAACTATAAATAAAAATATAAGTAAACATTTCAACCCCCTGTACCTAGAAATTGTTACCAATTAAGCAAACACAAAATATATATGCATATATGTATATCTTATTCCAAAGCGCTGTCTAGAGAGCAACATTAAGAATTCTGGAATTTTTTGACTTTGTTTTATACCACACCACACATCATCATTATATATATGTAAACTGTAGATACCATTTTTTTAGAGTAAACTCTACCCTTTACATTTTGTATACACTTTTCAGTATTTATTTAGCAAAAACCTTAATATTACACTATAAAACATATTTGATATTATATTTAAGACAAATAAAAGAAGAACTCAACGCTTATTAAATATACATACATATAAGGTTGTGTTTTTACCAAAAACAAAACTGAACTTTTAATAGTAATGGAAAACGCCGGGCTTGTACTAGGTTTGAATCGAACTCGTCATACAGATCGAGCGTGGTTGGTTGTACGGCTGTGCAAGCGTATGTGAATTGCTTATCGCAAAAGTATCGATTAAGCAACTATCGCAAGCATTGATTTGATTGTGGTGGGGACTCGATTATTGATAATCGATTACCTGCATTAATCTGCAAGACATAAATTGAGTTGTGTAGTGCAAATAAATATTTAACGCATATATTGTGTCATTATCTTCGCCAGCTGAAATTTTAGTGCACGCACACAGTTCGGAACGTGGACTTGAACAAAGAAAGTGCCTTTTGCCCAAGCTATACAGTTTTTTGCTGATGGCGACAGCGAGAAGTGTGCGAAACTAGCGAAAGACATTTCATATATCGATATCGTCGTACTTGTTTAGCACCAGCACGGGGTAAATTTATGCCAAAACAAGAGAAAATTTTTGGTTGTTGAACAAATATTCTGTGCATGATAGCATTCCGACCGGCAGCTATTTGGAGCGAACGTCAGCAGGTCAGCAGCAATCGAGGTCCAGAGCCAGCGCGGTGAGCATTAAAAGGCTCCAGCGTATTGGACACTACACACTCATTCTCATTCCAAGCAATGAGTGCTGCTAAGAAATATAGGCCTATGGATACGACTGAACTAAACGACACTGAGAATATTGCGGCTTGCTTGAAAAAGGGTGACAGCAGCAATCCAATAACGACGACGACGACAACAACAGCAACAACAACAAACCGAAGCGCCTTCGCCGCCCAAAATATGAATTCGGCAGCGTCCACAAATGGCGAACGATTGCCAAACTTTTCGATGTTGGGACCGCATCATGGCAATGATATACGTACGGCATCAACTACCTCAAATCTTCTTAATCGCATGGGAGCCATACACAACACCAAGCCGGGTGATGTTAAAAAGATTGTTATTAAGAACTTCAAGGGTAAGTGGCGCAGTAGTTCAGCTGCGATAACAATAACGATAACGATATACAATATGATTAATAACAAATTGCATTTAAATGCACCATAGCTAAACCCACACTGCCCGATAACTATTCTGAGGACACTTACGTGAAGCTCGAAGAGGCCGTTATCGCCATCCAATTGTCCAAGCCTATTAAATATTCCCTGGAGGAGCTCTACCAGGCCGTTGTGAATATGTGCAGCCATAAAATGGATGCACAATTATATGCCAAACTCAAGGAGCTGACGGAACTGCACGTTAAACGTAATATTAAATTGAAGGAGCTCACTGGTGGCAGCATGGACAAACTAGTAAGTAGATCAACTTCTGTATCTAATTGCATTTAAGCAATACTGTTTGTGCAAACACTTGTCTCAGTAAATATATATACTAGATAAAGATCACATAATTTAAAAATGTGTAATGTAATATTCTCTTCAGGTATTGCTGGAAAAAATCAACAATTGGTGGTTATCGTTCTGCCAGCAAATGATCATGATACGTAGTATATTTTTATATATGGATCGGACCTATGTGCTGCAAAATTCGCTTATACACTCGATATGGGACATGGGGCTGGACCTCTTTCGCATACACTTTGCCCAGAACAGCGTTGTACAGAAGCGCACCGTGGACGGCCTGCTAACGCTCATCGAGAAGGAACGCCAGGGCGCAACCGTGGATCGTGGATTGCTTAAGAGCTTGGTGCGTATGCTGTGTGACCTGCAGATTTATAGCAGCGCATTTGAGGAGAAGTTCCTTGATGCAACCAATCAACTGTACAAGGCTGAGAGTCAACGCAAAATGCAGGAGTTGGAGGTGCCCGAGTACTTACAGCATGTGAGCAAACGCCTCGCTGAGGAGAATGAGCGTCTCTTGCATTATCTGGACTCCAGCACAAAGTATGATACATCCAAAAACAAAAACCATGTTTTATTTATTTGCTCTCTATTGTGCAGACATCCTTTAATATATAATGTGGAAAAGGAACTGCTTGCGGAACATTTAACAACAATTCTGCAAAAGGGCCTTGACTCACTGCTAGAGGATAACAGACTGAACGATCTAACCCTTTTGTATGGCCTGCTTAGTCGCGTCAAAAACGGCACTTCCGAGCTCTGCGGCAATTTCAATGGTTACATCAAGGCAATACAAAACAAACTTTTGTAGTTAATCAAAAGTTTTTAATCTACTCTTTAACGTTTTAGAAAAAGGGACGCACCATTGTCATCGATCCCGAGAAGGACAAGAGTATGGTGCAAGATCTGCTGGACTTTAAGGACAAAATGGATGTAATTGTGCGTAATTGCTTTGAGCACAATGAGAAATTTACAAATTCGCTGCGCGAGGCCTTCGAATTCTTTATTAATCAGCGCGCTAATAAACCGGCCGAACTAATTGGTACATTTTCATACTATATAAAAATAACGTGGTGATTCTGATAAATACATATACACATATTGTCAACAGCTAAATATGTGGATATGAAATTGCGCTCAGGCAACAAGGGCACCACCGATGAGGAGCTGGAAAAGACGTTGGATAAGATCATGGTTCTGTTTCGTTTTATACATGGCAAGGACGTCTTTGAAGCATTCTACAAAAAGGTTAAAGCTATCATACATTTTATTATACAACTTGACTTATAATTGAATATTATTTTGACAGGATCTGGCCAAGCGTTTGCTTGTGGGCAAATCTGCTTCGGTGGACTCGGAGAAGAGTATGTTGTCGAAATTGAAACAGGAATGTGGTGGCGGTTTCACATCCAAATTGGAGGGCATGTTTAAGGATATGGAATTGAGTCGTGATGTTAATTTGGCATTTCGAGGTCATGCGCTTAGCAACGATCGTGATGTGACCAATCTGGATTTAACCGTCAGCATACTGACCATGGGCTATTGGCCAACATACACGCCCACCGAGGTCACAATGCCACCCCAATTTATCAATCCCCAACAAATATTCAACAAGTTCTATCTGGAGAAGCACAGCGGGCGGAAGCTACAATGGCAGCCCACACTGGGCAATTGCGTATTGCGTGCAAGTTTCGATGCGGTTAGTTAATTGTTGAAAAAAAAAATCATGCAAAATTATTAATCAATTAACTTTTTGTTTGCATTTTGTATTCGTTAGGGTCCCAAAGAGCTTTTGGTGTCTCTCTTTCAAGGACTCGTGCTGCTGTTGTTCAACGATAAACCGACTTTGAGCTATGAGGAGGTATTGGCTGCCACCAGCATTGAGGATGGTGAGCTGCGACGCACTCTGCAGTCGCTGGCCTGCGGACGTGCGCGTGTCATCACCAAGACGCCGAAGGGTCGCGACATTGAGGATAAGGATCAATTTGATTTCAATAATGAATTCATCAATAAATTGTTTCGCATCAAAATCAATCAAATACAAATGAAGGAAACGGTAAGCAGGCAGCTGGCATAGCCATAACTTGACTAGCTCACTAAATTAGACACCTTGCCTTTTTGTATAGAATGAGGAACAAAAGGCGACGGAGGAGCGCGTTTTTCAGGATCGTCAGTATCAAATTGATGCGGCCATTGTGCGCATTATGAAAATGCGTAAAACACTTAGCCACAATTTGCTCATCACCGAGTTGTTCAACCAGCTAACGTTTCCCGTTAAGGTGCGTATTGTCAGATAAGTTAAATCCATATATACTAATCTGTAATATCGTTTAGCCTGCTGATCTGAAAAAGCGCATCGAGTCACTGATCGATCGGGATTACATGGAGCGGGACAAGGATAATCAAAATCAATACAACTATGTGGCATAAATACGCGGAAATTCAAATTTTTTGGCCAACTAAATCTGAACACAAAATCATTGAAGTTATTTTTTATCTTGAAATCATACCGTACATCTGAACAAGTCCAACGAAAATTTTTTTTTTTTTTGTATCTGTAAACATAGAGAAAACATCAATTTCATATTGTAGTTATAGTTCGAACACGATCCCACAGAGTTTTAAGTGGTTGCTGCAATTCGTTTTCTTTGTATGTTATACTGTATTACCTAAAAAAAAAAAAAATTAGGCGTTTAATTTAACAAAATGCTATGCGGCTTCAAAGGTCAAAACACAATGTTGTAACACGGGTGTTTTGTTGTTTACGATATATACTATCTGGAACGTCAACAGCAAAATTAAAAGGAACTTCACAAATTATAGAATTCGTAATTTGTTAATTGGTCTGTTTTTATTTTATTATTGATGATGAGTACTTGTCCTTCGAATAACAATAGATGAAACATTTGCAGGCTAATATTAATAGAAATACTTAAATAAATAATAAACTAGTACTCGTATGTAAAACGGATACGCATAAACTAAATCGGTTTTTATTTATGAAATTTTTCAATAAATAAAAAAAAATTACTTGTAAATTTGTTGTCCGTATTTTATTTTCAGTAAAATATCTTAAGGGAGAAGCCACCCAATTATGATTTATTTTTGGGGTAGTATTATCCCCAGAGAATTAAATACCATTCAACTTATTAAGCTAGTAATCATAATTCTGCATCGGTATCCAAATCAGAACCTATCCTGAATAGTTTTTATTTAACATTTTGGAGTAAATAAACAAAATAAGTGTCCAGTTCTGATTTTTCAGGTAATTACGGCGTATTTGATTGACTCAATTTCTGACCGACATATAAATACACATATTGTACTGTGTGTTTTGTTGTCTTTTAACTATTTTGCTTAAAGTACACACGTATATATTTATGTTAGAAATTTTAGTTGCAAATTGGAGTGGCTATAGTTCGGAATATACATGTATCCTGGTTATAATCAACTTGCGATAAAAATACTTTAGTATTTACAATTGAAATTACAAAAAATTATAAGGGACAGGTAAATTAGGATTATGGTTACAAAATATATGCATATATACAAAATACAAATTACACTTATGGTTTAGGCGCAGCCGGAAACGTTTTTTAAAAACGTACTTTAACCGAACTCAGACGCAAATATCGAGGCTAATTGGTATCACATTTTCCATCAATTTGCACACAATACCTTATTGCACACTCAACAGAACTTGGAAAGTTATCAGCGGCTTATTAAAAATCTTGTACAAAAATATTTCATTGCCAAAATCGGTGATTGCTTATAATTGCGACTCTAATTTTAGCCAAAACGGAAACAAAAGCAAAGAACGAAATTCAGACGCCTTACGCCTCCACACTGTTAACGCTATATTGAGAACTGTCGTAATCGGATACATTGTCCGATCCATAACCACCAAAGCCGGCCACCATGGGCCGGGCGCTCGTTTGTGGGCGTGCTCTCAGCACATCGGGTATATAGGCGGGTGCGGGGCCAGCTATTTCCACAATGCTGGGGCGTCGCGTAGCTGCACAGCGCTTGATGGGCGACATTAAGATGAACAACGTGACTGTAATGACCAACGTGATGATTAAAATCAAGAATTTTGCCATGCCATCATCGCCACGGAAATAGCATATCATGGCCATCACCAGGACCAATATGAGTACCGAGAACTTGGTCATTGTGACAGCTGTGGAGTGGATTTTGCCACCCTTACGTGATATCATGTTCGAGGGTCCATAGGCAAAATACAGATTATAACGATCCACCATATGCTTGAGGCAAATGTATATCATGGCAAAGGGCATTATCAGTGGGCAGAATACGCTGTACACAATCGATATGGTAAAGACGAGCGTTGTCCAGGCGTAGTGTATGCCAAAGGGGAACTCGATCAATATCGATCTGCGGATGTACGGTGTCTCCGCCTTCGAGGTGGCCTTAAGCAGTGCCCAAATGTAGACAATCAGTTCGGGGAAACGTAACAGTTCCAAGGAGGTACCAATAAACGCAGCGGTTATAATATAATTCACATAGAACGAGCCACGATCCGGCAAGAAAATGCACTGCCAGCGATAAGTTTCATTCGTTAGGCCCCATTCGAGGAGTGCCTGGGCCGATGTCAGGCCCAACGAGGGCAATATCAAGATCATCAGCAGCAGATAGCCAAAGCACTTGGTCATGATCGAATAGTTCTGCTTGGAGCGCGTATAGTGACCCATCCATTTATCCGAAATCGAAACAATTACTGGCATCAGGGCGGACAGTGTCCACAGCATCAGCGTGGGCAAGAACTCGGATATGAGTGGTGAAATTTTTGACTCCGTCTCCTTAAGCCACGGCCGACTATTCAACAGATTGACGACCATGGCCGGTGTTGTCAGGAAGAAGAGCACAATGAAGAGCACAACGTTCACGCAAACGAATTTCAAATACCAATGGCTTTTGTTCACATTCAGATTTTCCCAGAAGATGTCATCTGGCGATGGGGCGAACATCATTTGCCACTGCCTGTACGTGCCGGGCGTAAAGTGGGTGACTATATTCTGTGCCTCCTGCACCGTGGAGACGGTGAGGAACGCAATGTCCAACGGTTCGTTCATGGTCGACGCACGCAAGCGTGCCACATCGCCGGATAATTTACGCTCCTCGCGCTGATAATATTCGTAGGCGTTCTCCTTCTTGCACGAGCACACCTCCGGCTTGGCCATCAGTGTGTCCCGATCGCGATGATGCTCACAATATACACGTGCCTCGTGCGCCCGCTCAAACTCCCCATTGCGGACATACAGACGGGAAATGTTGTACGCAATGCTGACGTTCTCAATTGTCACATCCGGAAACAGTTCCTGCATATAGTTGCGTATAACGGTCTTGTTGCGGTCACTATAATCAAATGAAAAGACAAGCAATTTAAATGATCATTACTCGTCTAATATCAATTGTCATTCTTAACAACCTATTGGATATATTGGATATCATGATGGTGCGCGTTGCTGCCTTTTTAAAGGCATTGCGTCCAGAGGAGCGTCGCATGATGAGCACCACTAGCGGTATATACAATATGGTAATGATCGTGTGCACCCACAGCCATGCCGAATTCCTACTCAGATTGGCCATTGTGGTGCGTCCAAATGATTGCTCATCGTAATTGGATCCGTGTAAAAAGTTAATGGGCAATATAATGGCCACCGAGATGATGGTGACCAGTGACATAACAGCCATCAAATGCTGTTGAAACGACAAATAGTGCACCGCATCCGGGCCAGAGTGCAACAAAATGGTCTCCTTGCGCAACTTAAACGTCACACGTATCCAATTGAATATGCCCGGCTCGGTTTGAATGGGCGAGAGTGGCGTCGAGTCCACTTGTTGTGACTGATTTGAGGCAACACTGGGCCGGGTTTGCGTGGATGTGCCTGCTTGCGGTTCCACAACGCTGGCGGCACGCGAGTAGAAGATTTCCGTCCAACGCTTCTTGGTGCCATTGGTGTTGACCAGCGCCAAGCGGTAATCGCTCGCCTGATGACGCAGCATCGTAAACAAAAGGATGAGTAACACCCAAAAGATGGTGTTCAATATAAGGGTTTCGGGTATGCCATTGTAGGCACTGATTAACAATGTAGTCCGATTGCCAACCACCGAACAGTTGTACGGGTTATCATTATCGAACACGGCGAAATCCATTTTCAACTGATCACGGCAGGAAGTTGTGAGCAAGCACTGCAAATAATCGAAAGTTAAAAATGAATACTAGATGACACACGTTGGATAAAATTCAATTCAATTTGTTTTCTCTTTTGCTTTTAACGCCTAGCAAAGTCGAAACGTGTGATACGTTGCCCATCTGTAGATATGGAACTGATAAGAAAGCAGCTGGCTACAAGTACATTATTGGCAGACCCGGCTGCTTTAGTTTTGATTGTGTTAATACTCTCGCTGTGACAGTCTCTTATGTTTTCGTCACGCGACATGGTTGCCCCTGTCCATAACTTAAAAGCTAACTAAATTGTTTCCAAGTACAAAGAATTTTTGTTTCAATTTTTGGAAAAACCCATGGTATTTCACGAAAAATTTAAAAAAATTAAATCGGTACTTTTAAATATTAATCACTCAACTTAACTATTAAGGGAATCAATTTTATTTATATGTAGAGAAAAAGAGTAATTTTCGCTTGTAAGGGTATATCGCGCTCGGCAGTTAAATGCCACATTTTTTAGGGAATGGGAAACCCTGAGAAAAAGCTTGCATCAATTTTATTTGTTTGAGAACGGACGAAACCCTCAGAGGCGCGCATCAATTTAATCTTAATGCGGGAAACACAATTGCTTGATATATTATAGCAAGGTCAGTCTACTAAACTGAGATTGGTTTTATTAGGTCGCTTTGGTTGTAACAAACAAAGTCCACTCAAATAGAAGAAAATCTCGCCTGCAAATGTCACACACAAATACTTTTACACACGCACACACACACACACACACACAAGAGACAACATTATCTTGGTTACGTTGTTAAGTACACACAGATAATATGTTCAATCAGCTGTTTTTCTTTTTTTAGCTAAGTGGTTGTCCGCAGTTAGCAGTAAATACCTTCATTCTTCTCTATAAGAAAGGAGACCACAAGAAAGAGAGAAGCCAAACAACAGTATCCTATGCTTTATTATCGATTAGTTTTGTATTTTGAAGCTGAGTTTTCGCATGATGATTGCATCTATCATAAAGTATAACAAAATAAAGTGCAAAATAAATACGCACATACATATACACATACACTTGTATCGATGTGTGCGTACAACAGCTACTTTCCTTATGGTAAAACGCACTCGCAATCAATTTCTGATTAAATTATATTTGACATGCATTAGCTATTTTTAAAATGGACTTGTTATATATTATATATAAGATAATTATTATTTTTTTAAGATGTGTGTGTGCGTGTGTATTAAAACGAACGTGTTTTGACATTGTTACTGCTTATTGTTGTTTGCCATGTGGAACAGGGGTGAGGCAAGGGGTGGTTGAGTGGCCAAAAGTATCGCGTCACTTGCCACCTTTCCAATGCTACGTATCTTTTCTTTAAATGCTATGAATCATCCACATTTTGAAACGAATTTTTCAGCACAGCAGAAAACACATTTACTATAATTATGTGTAACGGAAAAACTTAACTATATGTGTACAAACACACATATGCAATAATAATATGTTTCGCCTCTGGGCAATTTTCTTGTTTTTATTTGTTTTGGGTATGAAACTACAAAATAATATTTGCCACATATGCACTGTGCTTTTGATTACCGTTCCAACTTGTTTTTATTTGATTTTGTCAATTGCAACTAATTTATTGCATTTAATGTTTATTTTTTTGTTTGCTGGTGCGTTCCACTGTTTTGTTTGTCCATCAGAAAACTAACATTTTTCTAACATGTTGTTAACAGCGGCAACCAATAGTTTTCTGGAAATCAACTCTGTTTTGAGCTTTGTAAAAATACAAAACATTTAAATGTGGTTTGATGCAAAATATAGTTAGCAATGTTGGAATTGCAAATTATTTGTATTAATTAAGTTTGAAACAAAATAAAAGTTCCGATATCGAATTGAACAACTGTTAACTGCTTGCCAACGATAGTTTTTAAAATGATGTCATCTTCTTTTTCTTTTGACCATAAACATGCAATGCTGAGCTAAAAAGTAACGATGGGTGTGCGTGTAAATTAAGTTGTCCCCTTCCTGATTTTTTGGGACGTTACATATTTGAATTGTATAATAATAAAAAATCTATTAAATGAAATCTAAAAATTTGAAATATAAGTATTTTTCAGCGTCTTTCTCATCAAGCAATAAATCCACTCGATTTTCGATAGTTTCGATTATCGACGAGTTAGGACTATCGAAACAACTTTCTCGTCGCATGTAAACAAATTTTTGGCCCGCTTCGGAATATGTGAGTGAAATTTACATTTACTTTTAATTTGGATTCGTTTATTTATAAAGTTTTATACAACTATTTTAAGATATAGATGCTTACAAGTTCTGAAATTGATACAGAAATGATGGCGGGTAAAACATCAAGCGGCGTGTTGCAATTTAAAATTAAACTTTTGTCCGGCAATAATGTTGTGCTGGTCGATTGTGTTGGATACGAGAGTCAGCTATTTGTGCCGCAAATAATCAAGGGAATTATTACATTTCAAAACATCATACCCAATCACCGCTGCTGCAATGTGACCGGTGGCCAAGTACAAAAAGGACAACTTATCCTGCCTGCTACAAATTTTGGCAATGTAAGAATTGTGCCTCCATTGGGATATAACTCTGGCGTAGATGTTAGCAACAAATCTGCACCATTGGCCAGAAGTACACCATCACGCGGATCGTCAGTGACACCCGAGAAAGAGAATGTATCAATGCTGCTGACGCCGCAGCAAACACGTTGCAGGCCAACTCAGATGATGACTTCACCCACATCCATTCCAATTAATGATACTCAACCGTTTCTGGAGTCAACATCCCAGACGTGTAATCTGCCAATCTCTGAGTTGCCTGACGACACTCCGATTCGCCCTTCTGCAGACACACCAGACTCGTCACTAAGTCGTCGGCATCCATCTGCTGCTAGTTCACCAGATTCTGCAACCATATCTGAACCGGCGCTATACAACTTTATGCACAAGGCCCCACCCTTGCGTACATATTCACGCCACAAGGGCGACACAACCACGCAGTCGACAGCACCTATTTCGTGGTCACCTGTACCTAAGAAGAAGAGATTGGCGAAAGTGTCGTCTACAAAGCCGCCGAGTCCCCGCCTGAAAATGGAGGTGCGTCACCGTAAGCTAATCGTAGATCAGAAAAAGATGTTAAGCCAACTGGATGCTCCCAAGTTATCCAATCCAATTATAAAATCAAAAATACAAGGCAAACTGGTGACGGCCAAGACTCGGCATCAATTTGAGGCACTCAAGCTAACCGCCTTCGATCTGCTCACTTCCCCGGGCATTAGCCACCTTTCGAGTGAGCTATGTCAGCAGTTCAAGGATGCGTGCGTGGAGAAGTATTGTCAGACCTTGCCCAGCTATGCAGAGCTTTCTTCTGTGGCGCCATTGCAACAAGATCGTCAGGTGAAGACCTTATCTGCGAAAAAGAAGCGTTTAGAAAGGCAATTGACGAAATCAGAGCAAGCCCGATTGCTAAAGGAAAGAAGAGTTTAAACGACAATTGCCTGGGGAAAATTATTATTATTATTGTAATATCCATGCAATATTCATTTCTCATTTACATTTAGTAGTCATATATCAAAATATTAAAGAGTACAAATTCAAGAGGAATGGCCAACGGGCAGCAGTATTTAGAATTCTAATTTTTATATAATTATTATTGATAGATATTATAATAATTATGGTACAATCTAACTTACACTAGCTGTAATAATGGTTTTTAGAACTAAAAACTGATTTAAAAAAATAAATAAATTAATAAAGGAAGGAACACATTCTTGTAATATATACACATGCATATTTATATTTGACTACTACTTAAACTAAGCTAACGATCGGCCTAACTATTAACTTATATACATATATTGTGCGTGATGATTTTTGCTTTGTACGTCAACAAATGTTTGGCTAAGAGCTGCGGCAACGGAAGCAGGCCTTGAAAGCTCGCTTTATAGCGCGCATATTGTGAATGACTTGTTCCTGAAAGAAATAGATTCGGATATAGCAAAATTAGCTTCCATATAATAATTGTGACTTACCTGCATTAAATTGAAACACATGGCAATTAAGGCCATGCCCAGCAGTAGATAAACGGCACACAAAATGAAGCTCAACTCGACCTTGTCTTTATCGGCAGTTATCTGGCAAATGAAAAAGATTGAAATCAACTTGGAATTGAGTGATACACTTATTGAGTGATACACTTACCACACGATCACCCGGCACCAAATCACCAAATCCGATGCTGCTCAACGAGATGAAACAGAAATAGCTGCCATCCAGATAATTCCAATCCTCCCAGCGTCCAAAAAGTATAGCACCCGATAGTATATAACTGAGAAGCTTACATGAGTACGACAGACTTGTGGAGGAGCTCGTCTCAATCTCACCTGACCATCACAAAGACACACACTGTTAGGGGTACCGTTATCTCGTCTGTGCTGCCGCTTATCTCGCGCTCAATATCCGAATCCGAATCACTATAGGGCACTTTTAACGCACTGGAAGCCGCCGCCGAACTCTTGCTATAATCAGTGCTGCTGCTGCTGCTGTTACTGCTGCTGTTGTTCGAACTGCTCGAGCAACTCGTGCTGCTGCTTCCACGTGCACTTTCCATTTTGTGCAGCTCCAGCTTAGTTGAACATATGGCATAAGTTATAAGCGAATTATATTTGAAGATAACAATATACTCACTGCTCTGGCCAACTGTCGCAGTTTGCGACGCTCGCGTATTATACGCCTTTTGGCCACGCCCGGACAAATGCGACAGAGACAGACTTTGGAGTAAATCCACTTGAAGGATTTGGCCAGCACATCTCCTTTAAATATGAGAGATGCATTCAAAAGATAATCATTTTAAAAGATTCACATTGTACAGCTAAGAAATTATACTTGAATGAATTATATTTAAATATTTACAATAAATTTGAAATTAAATAAATTGTGAACATGAGAGATATTCAAATGTTTATCTATCAACTTTAAACAAATATCAACACTGTGATCTTGACAGATGTGCCAAATAATGCGCATTGAATCTATCACATTAACTAAAATCTAAAAATTGTATAATGTAAGAAATTACACTTAAGAGGACATCTATTCAAAAATTGACATAATAAAATACTCATATACCATAGTTCCATTTGAGTCATTCAACCTTAACACTAACTAGTTAAACCTTCTGAATATTTCTTTCGTCTCTTCCCTGAATATATAGTAATGTCATACCTATGTTGGATAGATAAAGCAGAAAAAGTGGCATGCCAATAATGGCATAGAGTATGGTCACCAGTTTGCCCCAATCGGAACTGGGCGTTATGTTGCCATAGCCAATGGTCGTGATAACGGTCAGCGAATAGAGAAATGCGCCAGAGAAGCTCCACTGATGATCCACATCGGGGCCGCGGAGCTGTTTCTTGACCACAGCTCGCTGATAGTCCAGCAGCACATCGTTAACACTACAATGAGAGGCCATATCAAAACATATGCTTATTGTGTACATAATATTACTCACTGTTTTCTGTACGCGTGTCGATCGAAGAAACTAATATTCTCAGCTGTCAGCTCCCAGATGCGACTCAAGCAATCCCCACTCATATTGTGCTCAATGAAGCGATGCGGTTTGACTGTCTTCAGTTTCTCGTATTCGAATATTTCGATGGCCTGGAAGATGAAGGCGCCGCCGATCGTATAGAATGTGACTAGCAGTATGATGCCAACATTGCTAAACATGAACGCCGTAAAGTGTCGGCAGTGATCCTTGAAGCGCTCAAATGCCGGCTTCTCTTTGCGCCGAAAGGAGCTGCGCCGCGAAGACATGGCTCGATCCCGATCTCAATCTCGATCGCATCCACATCCACATTCAACGTGCTCCAATTAGACTCTCGTTGCGGCCACTCCTGTTGTTGGCGTAATAAGAACGGCTTCGAACGTAGTCTGGACATGCTTCGATCTGATTTGCCTGCCCATCGATTTGGATTGGCCTCGTTTCTGCAAACTGTTGAAGCAAATAAATATTAGGACTGCGAGTGCCTTCGGCCAAAACAAAACATATATAAATAAATATATATACACATATGTTGTATATTTTTACATATCAGCGAACAAATACAAAGTGTCAGATAAACAAAAGGCTCGCTTCATTATCAAAGCACCCAGTTGGCAGTAAATCTTTGAACCGGATAAACTTTTCACAACTAAGTATTATTTTTAAATATATATATTTTCTTTTTATAGCATCCATTCTCCATCACTGAGGGCTGGGCATGTTTATGGCCATAGTTGCTCAACAAATAGTGTTCTTTTAAATAACTTTTTTTATAGCGAGTTCGACTCGTGAATTCTTTAGAAGCTTGTACATTTTTACAAAATTTGATTTTGCTGAAAAACTTTCAAAGTAGATATGTGGCTTATATTATTTGTTTTGTGGGTTTATTGCTTTGATTATTTAGTTTTGTATAATTCATTGTGCGAACTGTGTCAGTTGGAGCATTACTCATTTTTAATAGTGATAATTCTTGCAGTAGTTCATTTGCCATGACACTTTAATGATATTTTCAAAGAAATTAATTTTTAAAAATTCATCCAACACCAGCAGCCGCATCTATGGATTTGAGTTGTTTTATAAACGAACTACATACACGATTTTGAATTATTTCATTTCGTTTTTTGGGCCTACACGTTTGGCAACTGGTCTGTGAAGCGTCTCGACCAAATGGCCATGAGATGTGGCTTCTGCGGCTGTTGCGTCTGTGGGTGGCATTTCGGGATTGCTCTGGTTGTGAATTATGAAGATGATGATGATGGTGATGATGTTGTTGATGATGACACTTGTCGCATACTTTCGCCTACTAATGCCATAGCCACAGCGTCAAATTGGAGGCATCCCAACCATAGAGCTGCGATATTGTCTGTGGCACTGTGGCGAAACAGTTGCCAAATGTGTTCTATTTCTTTTGTATGCCCTTTAAAAATGGGCACAACAATGGGTATAATATAATGGTAGACAGACAATTTCGATCAAGTAGGAACAGTCGATAAGAGGCCTTAGTGTAGGGTATCACATAGTCAATCACTGTCGCCTTCAACACACTTACTTTTTCATTTAGTGGGTGTGAGATATGTTGATGCTTATTTTTATAAACTTCTACAACACGCAACAGTCATTTGTCTAATTTGCGAGAATTTTTTTTTTTTGCCAAGCCAAAATCTAAAGAAACTCGTGGCTAAATGAGAGAGACGGAGAGGGGGAGATAGAAAGATAGAGAGAGAGAGAGGAGCCTGTCTATTCTTAATTCATAAGCCCCACAGTAAGAACATCAAATTTATGTACTTAGATAGAGCCACGGGGCGGGCAGGCAGCGAGCATCCTAACATAGATAAGTACTTTAAATTTACTAATA
Organism: Drosophila setosimentum; assembly: GCA_035043505.1. Lineage (NCBI taxonomy): Eukaryota > Metazoa > Arthropoda > Insecta > Diptera > Drosophilidae > Drosophila > Drosophila setosimentum. The sequence continues at coordinate 20,202,270 of JAWNMY010000003.1, forward strand.
ATGTAAAATCGGGGGGCAGAGGGAAGAGTAAATGGACGTTGTGTCATAAATTAAATACAATTTGCAATTCTTGTCTACTTTATTTACAAGCGCAAACAATCTAAACATAAACGTAGATAATTGAAAACCAAACAAAGTCTGCCCGAATCCAAAACAAAAATCATGTTTTCAAAAGACAAAAGAAAATTACGAGAAATAAGAGAGGTGAAGAAGAAGCAAAATTGAAATGTGTGCGGCAAAATCAAATGGTTTAATAATAAAAAGAAATGTCTATGTCAATTTTATGTTATTTTTAATGCAATTAACTGTTCATTAAAATTCAAAATAATCCGTTGACTTTTTTTCATCTAAACTTGACTGGGTGAATTAAAACAGAAATTTGATGAAATTTGCTTGAAAACTAAATGGCTATTAATATACTATTAGTTTTTTAGTTAAAATTTTAATGGACTCGTTTCTGGAATTGGTTCGCTTATGTTTTTTGTACAATTCAAACTAATAACAACATTGAAAAAGCAAACAAAATACTAATTGACCGACCATATGAAATGAAAGGAAAAATATTATATATGGGCTGCCTGTTATATTCTACAGATTAAAGCGAATCATTACCATTAAGAAAAAAGATCAAAAGCAAATAAAAAGTGAAAGAATTTTCTCTATGACTGCTGAAAATGTGTTTGTATTCATTTGTGTGTAAATTCCATCTGGAAGTGGCTGCTCTTTTTACTATTACTTAATAATTAAATTGCCTCATAGATTATACTGTTATTGTTTATGGCTAAGCAATGCATCAAAAAAAAAAAAATTAAAAAAATCATAATAATTAAGGTATTTATGTTTATGCTAGCCACAAAGAAAAATTCGCTTCACAATACAAACAAAATCAACAGGCACTTGCATAATTAATTTTTCCATCATACTGTATGGTACATAATTGCCCACGTCAAAAATGTACAGAAAAAATATTATAGAAGGGGCATAGAATGTTAAGTGCCAAAAAGCTACACGAAATAAATATTTTTAAATTCATACAACAGAAAGACAGAAATGTTTGAATGCAAATGAAAACACACGCAAACCGTAATGCTTAAAAACGAAGAAAGTGTGCGGTAAATCCTCTCTCTCTCTCTCTGTGTGTGTGTTTGGTTTGGGTGCAAAGCAAATGACATGGATAATAATTATTTACAGCAATATATGTACTTGGCTACCAAATGTTGTTCATTCCGTTTGACAGACAGACAAACCGACATTGATGTGAGGCAAGCCACAAGGAAAAAAAAAGAATAGTTTTCGTGCATTGACCGGCATATCGAGTTGCCAAAATACATACATACATATATTTATATATATACACTTATACACACATACTCTAGCATATATATATATATATATATATATATATATACAATGTGTGAATGTATGTTATTGTTGTTCTTATTGGTATTTACACAGATTGCAGACTCATTTATCATTGACAATCGATAACTATTTAATATATGTATGTTTATGCATGCTAGTATTTGTTGTTGCTGCTGTCGGCTATGTTTATGTGTACAATGTTGTTATTGCTGTTTTGTGTTATTTATTTTGCCAGATGCCATATTCACGCCGCACCGGCTGTGACGTCACTAACGCGTTGTCGTCATTGCTTTTGTTGCGATTCAGTTCAACTTGTTTCGTTGCGTTTCGATTTTATTTCTTAGCAGCTGATTTTCATGCACATCTATTTTAAACTACAAACATGTATATACATATACTTATATGCATGTTATTTTATCATTTACTCAATGTACAAATATTCATGCTGCTCTATTTAATTATTGGCACCTGCAATACGGTATTTTATTTTTAAACGTACATTACTTAATTCACTTCACTAGGCGATGCCGATTTCTAATGCCGACTTTGCCGCATTTGTAGGAGAAAATATAAAAATGCGTGCCGCCGCTCCAAGTGAAACGTTCACCACAACGTTCTGTTACCCACTGGCGGCCATATATTTATAGACGGCGAATACCAATGCTAATCTTGACGCTTCACCTGTGACGTCGCAATTGGCTGAGCGATCATCTCATCAGAGAAAGGGGTGAAAGAGAAAGAATAGCGAATGAGCGCAACGTGAGCACAGCGCACGTTGAAATCTCTCTTTCTCTCGCTCATACACATTTCTTCCGTTAGTTAGACGATTCTACTCGATTCCATTAAAGCGTTAAGCGATTTGAAATGCGAACCGATTCAGTTACAGTTACGGCAAATTTAAATATAAATCTGTAAATCAGGATATTTACTAGTTCATTTGAAATTATGAATTTGTCAATATATCCATTTTCCCGAATTCATATTTAATGTTTCTTCTACGACTTACTAATAAATAAACACATACATACACATACATATATATATATATATATATATATATATATATTATATATACACACATAAAATTCGTAATAAATTCATCTAATTGTTTTTCGAGCGTAGTCCTTGGCTCATCAGCGGGCTAACATCCTTGGGCTCACGTCCACGTGTCTCGGGCAGATAGCGCCAGGTGAGCACCAGGCAAAAGATGCAGACACACATGCAGGGCATGAAAGCGAATGAGCCCCAGACGATCTGCAGCAGAGGGAAGCACATGCCAATGAGAAAGTTGCCCGTCCAGGAGAAGAGGCTGCCCATGGACATGGCCACTGGACGCGGCGCATCCTCTAGCAACTCTGAGCCTATGAAGTACGCAATCGGTCCCAGTCCCAGCTGAAAGCCCAGGATGAAACTTAAAATGAATGCGATGCTCACATAGGTCAAAGCACTGGCCTCCGATCTGAGCAGAAAGTACAGCGATAAGGACATGCCGGCCAATGAGAGGCTGCACAGGATGCAGGAGCAGAACATAAGTGGTCGACGGTTAAATTTGCGCAGAAGCATCGGTCCAAGCAGCGAGCAAACGAGATTGAAGCCACCCAGGCCCAGATTAAGCAGAGTGGCCGAGTTGGATGTGAAGCCAGCACTGGTTAGTATGGACAGCGAATAGAAGAAGATCTGTAAAGAGCATGCAAATATGAGTACATTAGTAGAGAGTGATCAAATATGAGATACCAGGCGCCAGCTCACAGCTGCAGAATTTTCAAATATATCTTTAATTAGCTCCATTTATTTTATAACTGGCGATTAAAATAGACAAATGGACTGATAAAGCACAAGGGCCAAGAGTGTTCTATATTTATAGATCCGGTTTACCTTTCTGGTTTATCCAATCGGCTAAAGTGAAGCTCAATAAATTTGCAATTAAAAATATATAAATATAAAAAAATCAAAACACAACAAAGGAATTATTTTTATTTGGGAGTAAGTGTGGAGCGCTAACAACAAAATCAGCTCCGATCCTGTTAGGTATGACTGGCAGGGTGTCAAACTGGAATCGGAACCGACAAGGTCTAATCATGGTGCCAAATCGTTACCGAATAACGTAAAAAGTTTGAAAACATAGTTGAAATCTTGATTGAATTTTATTCGTTTCGATTTGGCACCCTAGTACCCGATTATCTATATTATCAAAATATAAGCTGTGAATCATTGACTCTCTTAGCAATGGAGATTTCTAATACAGATGGACAATCGGTCCGGCTAATTAAAAATAAAGGTAATTTTCAAATATAATACTTACAGCATTGATGCCGCTTAGCTGCTGTGTGGCTTGAAAAGTGCAAACTAGCAGCAATGGCAGAAAAAGCTCCTTGTTCCGTAGCACTTGACAAATGGTGCTGGGTTTGCTCTCCATATTCAGCGTCTGCTCCAGATCGATGAGTTCCTGCTGCACACCGGCATGCTGGCCGCGCAGTTGACGCAACGCACGAGCACTGCCTGCCGCATCACCTTTGACCAGAAAGAGCCAGCGCGGACTCTCCGGATAGCACATGAGGGGCAGCAGACAGAGGAGCACCAGCAGCGCATAGAAGCTCAGGGCATACGGCCAATTCTCATCGTTGCCCAGCAGCTGGGGCAAGCTGACAATCTGGGCGAGTAGGATGCCAGCAGTGACACCAATGCACGTGAAGACGCCAACGCTGCCACTCAAGCGAACCGGTGCCAGCTCCAGCAAATACATCGGATGTGCGGTATAGATCAAAGCGGCGGCAATCCCACCAAAGAAACGGGCGCACATGAGCATCTCCAGAGATTTGGCTGCACGACACCAGGTGAATAGCAGGCCACAAAGCAATAAAATCACACTACTAATCATCAGGGTGCCTTTTCTACAGAGGCAATATGAAAAAATATTATATTCACATTAAGAAACACAATGAAATATTTGCCACAAACATTTTAATTGCTCACCGGCCATATTTGTTGGTGCAGCAGGCGCTGATGCAGGAGCCGCAAATGCCCCCAATCAGAAAGATGGACACAATGCATGTCCACAACAGATTCAACTGATTATCGCTGCTATTGGTGTCATATTCACCCGACAGCACTTCGTCACACCAGCTGCGTATGATCTCGGCGGGTGCATTGAGCACACCAATAAAATAGCCCACTGGTACCGTGGTGCCCACTGTGGTTGTCACACATATGAGCAGCAGCAGCCACGTCCAGCCCTCGCCCCCATCATTCACGTGCTGCAAATGGGCAAATATGCAATAGCAATTTACATACATATGCAAAACAAATGATTTAAGACACAAACTGAGAATGGATAACGCCTCTTAAATCGTAAATACCATAATGTCAGTCATATTCCGTAACTGGTTCTTCCGGCTGCCGTGTATGTCTATTAATCGATGCTTGTCAGTCTACACACCTTTACTCCAAATATCAAATTGACGAGGTGTCTTAAAAGCGACAACGCGTCAAAGTCACGACAATGCTTTTTAATACCCTGCACCCATTGTAAGTAGGTGAATGGCGGGCATATTCAATTTATAAAATGTGCAAAATGAAAAACGTTTATTAAGATTTTTCATTATTTTATTCTTTTACGATAAATGACATTTTAAGCAGTGCTCAAGATTTATTCATTTTGAATGAGTTTTGTGTTGATCCAGTTCTTTATGACTTTCTGGTTTCATTTAAAGGAACTTTCACTCTCTCCTTATTCATCTCTCTATCTCTCTCTTAAATGCCCACTCCCTTTTTATATATATCTCTCTTTTATGAGTTGCCTACCTTATTAGCTTCCTCACTTCCTCTTCTTTATAACTGTCTTCTGCTTCTTCATTGTCTCTTTTCTCCCAGTATCTTAATCGTTTGTTCTTCCATTTTCATTCTCTCTCTTTTTTCAAATCGTTCTCTCTGTTTTACCCTTTCTTCATCTCTCTCCCTTTCTTTATTTGTTCCCTCTCTGGTTGAATCGCATCCTCCTTTCCTTACGGTGTCTTTTCATCGCTGTCTCATAATTATTCTGCATCTTCCTCATTTCACTACTCTCTCTCTAGCCATTGTTTTCTTTCCAAATCGTTCTCTCCTGACTTTTCGTTTGCTTATTGGTAGTCTCTCTCTCTCAATCTTAATCGGTATTTATTCGATCTCTCTATTTTACTCACTCATTGGCAGTCTTTTCTCTCTCTTTATAGAATCCAGAATCCAAGTAATGCTCACAGATTCTGCTTGATTTGTAGTTGGTAATATTAAAATATATCTCTTATTTCTCTCTCTATTTATCTATCTGTCTAAGATTCTCCCACATGTCTATATTCAAACCTGAATACAGGGAATCTACTAGTCGAGCTGTGTTTCTCTCATCTAGAGAATTCTTGTTGATTTTTTATCATTGGCTTGTGACAGTGTTTTATGGCGTTGTCTTATCATTGTCGAATTGACGAGTTAAAAATACATAACTTGTCCGCTCTCTCTCTCTCTCACTCTGGAGATTGTGGCAAGCCAGCGTGGGAAAAGGATTTTGATTTGTTGTTGTTTTATTGGCAATTTCTAGTACATTCAATTACGAAAACAGATTGCATTTGGAAGAGTCTTCGTTTTCATTAGGCTATGAATCAGAGATGCGAGTATTTAAGCCATTAGGTAAGCATCTATTAATTGAACAAGTTGGCATCACTCTAACGCAATAAATGTAATTAGCAAAGTAACTACAGTCTATTTTCTCAAGGCAATTAACTTGAACTTGTGCTGCGATAAGAGTTCTCAATAAGACCTTATGCACAAAACCTTATACAAACAACAGGGTGACTTATTTGAAAACTTGATCTTAAATTACAATTAGTTGTACATTACAATTTGTTTGATTGACTGGCACTTTGTTCTGCATAATCACCAACTATATATAAAGTAAATACAATTTTTTTTTAATAATAACATTGCGCTTAATTCTAACCAAATAATTGACTAATTAAAACTATATTTCACGTTTGCTTTTTGACCTTGGAGCGGAATCCCTTCGAGACTAGTGGCGCTACTTCGGACGGATCGCGTCCAAACGTTTCCGGCAGATAAAATTTCGTTAGCAGGAAGAGTAGCACACAGGTAATCGAGAAGGGTAGGAAGACGAAGGCGCCCCAAACGTTCTGTAAACTGGGGAAAGCCATGCCAATTATGAAATTGCATGCCCATGACGATAGACTGCCCATCGACATGGCCACTGGGCGTGGCGCCACTTCAAAGAGTTCTGTAAATTAAGAGGCGGAAACCGTTTAGTTTACAATAATTATTTTAACACACATATGCATTCAACCCATCCTACAGTGTGCCGCAACTGCAACATTACCTGAACCAATAAAGTAGGGAATGGGACCGAGGCCAAACTGATAGAAGAATAAATAGCCCATGATACAAACAATGCAGGCCCAAGGAAACCAGCTAACAGATTCCTGAAAAGAAACAATAACAATTGAAAATCAGTTGAGAACGATAAAGTCGAATTCGATTGCGTATTATTCTGAATCCAGCGATAGAGAGGAAACTTTTTGATTGTGGTCATTAATAAATGCACCTAACTTCAGGCTCAGAGAAAGCGAATGATCTTACAATGTAGTTCAAAACAAAAGCAATGCTGAACAGAAAGATGGAACAGATTGCGCTGGATAGCATCATGAGATTGCGACGCTTGCAGGTGGCCATCAGCAATGGACCCAGCAGGGAGACGCTCAAATTTAGGCAGCCAGCGCCCAAATTTGCCCACTGTGCATTACTTTCAGAGAAGCCGGCCTTTGTGAATATAGACACCGAGTAGTAAAAGATCTGCAAGCGAAACACAATTAGTGATTGATTTAATATATATATATATGTCTATACTTACCGCATTAATGCCAGACAATTGTTGGCCGCCCTGGAAGCAGCAGACAATGATGAGCGGCATCAGGAAGCGTGGATCGCGCAGGACATCTGAGAAGCTGCTGCTTTGCATATCATCATTCGCTTCCTTCTCCATTGTAGCAATTTCATGATCAATCAGCTTGCTGGCATCCGAGCCACGCAATCGCAACAGCACCGCTCGAGCCGCCGCCGGATCGCTCTTCATCACATACAGAAACTTAGGACTCTCCGGGAACAGATACGAAGGTAAATAGCACACAACAATGAACAATATGTAAGCGCTCAGAGCATAATGCCACAGCTCAGCAGTGCCAAAGATGTCGGCGAGACTGAACACCTGGCCAACAACAACGCCACCGGTGACGCCCACGCCACAGAAGACGCCCAAGGTGCCACGCTGTGCAGGTGGCGCCAGTTCTGCCAGATACATAGGCAGTGTCGCTGTGACCAGGCCCGAGGCCAGGCCCACTATCAGGCGACCCAGCAAAAGCATCTCCACAGACTTGGCTGCCCGGCAGAAGATGAAGAGCACAGTGCCAATCGCGAATAGGGCGGCGCAGATAAAAAGGCAGGTCTTCCTATTGATAAGGATAAGGATATTTAGTCAACGGTATTAACTAAATTAAGAACGAGTACGGATTTATATTTCCACATATATATTACAAAATCTAATTTAGAAAACTTATTTTTTCTTGAAGCTAAGCAATCTAATTCAAGAGAACAATTCCTAAGCATTTTATCATAAAAAGTCTGGAAAACCCCATGAACTATATTATAATCAACAGGTTTACAGTAAAGTAGATAACTATCATTATAAATCCACTAATATCAAGAATATGGAGCCGAAATCCAACGGCCCTATTATAACGTTATTTATTTTTTATTAAAACCCTAATTTTTTATACCCTTATTTTCTTATCGTTTTTTCGATAATAGTTTCCTTACAAAGCGTAATCAATCTACGCTCATGACAAATATGCATCATTTGAATGACATAGACCCTGAAACCCATCACAAAGCAGCTATCAGCAACTAGCTGACAATTAAATTAATCTCTTCTGGAAGCAGATAAGCTGCGATTAGGACACGCATAAATAAAATTCCATTAATAAATTTGCACTTAAAGATTAGCTAGCAAAACGAACCTGCCAAATTTATTTGCCAGGCCAGCGCCACCTAGCGATCCAATAGCGCCGCCAATGAGAAAGATCGAAACAACCGATGACCAGAGTATATCTAAACCGTTCTTGCTCAATGTGCTGCCATATCTATCATGCACCGTTTGATTGCACCATACCTTCATCAGCTGTTACAATAAATACAAATAATTGTATTAGAAATCTTAAGAATAGATTCTCAGGGATAGACTCACCTCCGAAGGTGCATTGATGACCCCTATGCAGTATCCAGCAGGCACTGCAGAGCCCAGTGTTGTGGCAAAGGCCGCCATCAGCAGCAGTTTGCTCCATGACGGTTTCTAAAAAAGTTGATAAGATTTATCTGTATTTAATATGCATATAATTTATACATAACTAAAGAGCTGGAGAAATGCAGAAAGTAAAACGTGCAAAAGTAACAGAAATGTTTCAATTGGCTAGCTTTTTATATTTTTTGCTTATATAGATTTATTGTCACTAATTAAGTGACCCGTGACAGAGTTGATGATTTATTTTGGGCGATGCTCTATAATCAGTCGGACATATTTTTAGCAGAGTCGTTTGAGAATGACAAATGCTATGTAATTAAATTGAATTAAATTAATGTCGAAATTTAGCTTTTGCGCATGGATTTAAAAGTCAGCAAAAAAGGGGGCAACTGATAAGAAGATCCGAATCATATCTAACTGTTAATTCAATATACACAATGCCAAATTTACCCTGCGCATCAAGAAAAAAACACTATACAAATGTAAATAGTTCTAAATATACAAATGTAAATAGTTCAAAATAAATATATATGCATAAATTTACATATATTTTCTCTGTTTGGGAGAGACAATAAGCGCAAAATCGCTTAAAATTCGGAATGAGTAAATATATATACAGTGAGTAAAGAAAGTCTTTCACTTTGGACAAATTTCACAATTTTAGTTTAAATCTATAATTTTTATGAATTATATTTTAAAAGTTATAAAAGAACTTTATTTTATAACATTAGAAAAGCATTAACGTTCTTTGGCTTTAATATACAAATACTTTCAGCACCTACTGTATGTACTAAATATGTATTTGTAGTTGTATTTATAATGCATATATAATGCTTTTTGCTTTGGTATAGCTTTAATGTAATGCGTAGCAAAGTACAACCGAATGTAAATATATGGGAGTGAATATTTATCCCAATGCATGACTAAAGATAATTATGCGAGCTTTAAATCTCATTATTCTAATAGACCTTGTACATATATGCGATATATGCACATATTTACATTTGTAAATACAAAATATAAATATACAATAATAAATATATAATACATATATGTATCCAACGATCATAAAAACAAAATTCAAGTACAGTAAAGAGAAAAAAGTGCAGTCTTAAAAAGTTGAATACGAGAAGTGAGTAGTAGGTCAACGATCTTCAGTTGTAAACAGAGTGTAGTGTGTCTTACAGCAAAGAATAGGAGAAAATATAAAGAGAGCAGAAAACAGAGTGCAGAGAAAAGATTCAACGAAATGTGCAACATCTTTTGGCAGTACTCACCTGATTTATTTCTGTTTGTTGTGGCGCTATTTCAACTTTAAATGGCGGATTCAAACGTTCCGATTCGGTGTCATTAGTGACGTGCATACTTATTAGCACACGTTTTAATTGCTTCTAACAAATAAAACTGCACTTCAAATGAGAGCGCTTTGAACACGTGTGGGTTTTTTTTTTTTAAATTAACTAAATAAGTTTTACGACACTCTATGCAGCCGGCGTTTGCATTTGCTTGTTAATGTTGTATAACAATATACAATGCACTAATCGAACATTAAATACACATGCACAACACAATACGTAATTTGTGTAACAAATTTATTGACAATATGTCAAGAAAACAATTCACTAAACGCATCAAAAACCAGCGACGTCGCTCGCCACCATTCTGCGACTAATGTGTAAAGTTTTGGTAGCAAGCGGCAGCCAAGAGCTTTTATTTACCAAGAACAATGGCAACGCCGGCAGAGCCAACAACAAAAGCTCTAAACATTCGTAGCAACACACTGCGAAGCTTCTAAAGCTTGCGCCTGCGTTGAAAATCGAAAACCGATTACGTCGATAACTGCTAATAACACTTTTTGCTACAATCTGTCAACTCTATTTGCAATCAGCTGTTTTGGTTCTTTCTGTTGACGTTGTAGCGGTGTTCGTTGTCAAGTAAATTGAATATATTATTAAATTAATAACAATAATAACATTTATTAATAATTAACTATTAATTCGATTTTCAGATAACAATGACGCTGGCCTACGATTCCCTGTTATCCACAACGGCGGTAATTAGCACTGTATTTCAGTTTTTGTCGGGCACGTAAGTGATAACAAAAAATATATATTGAAATATGTGTCAATTATTACTAATGAGTAAACCCACAATTATGTAGCGTGATATGCCGGAAATATATACAAAAGAAGAGCACAGGTGACTCGTCTGGCGTGCCATTTATATGCGGCTTCTTATCGTGAGTACTCCAAAACAGACCACAAAAATACGACAGTTTGTCTACGTAGTCAAGAAATGTACTCTTCATTGTACATAAAATAAGAAATCGCATTGTTTTCTCTTTTTTGTTTATACAGCTGCAGTTTTTGGCTGCGATATGGCGTGCTCACCAACGAGCAGAGCATTGTAATGGTCAATATGATTGGATCTACATTATTTCTGGTCTACACGCTGATCTACTACGTATTCACCATTAATAAACGCACCTATGTTAAGCAATTTGCCGTTGTACTATTTATCCTAATCGCTGTTATTGTCTACACAAACCGATTGCAAGATGATGCTGACAACATGATACATGTTACGGGTGAGTGGGCAAATATAGTCTTGCTTTTTTTGTGCATAAGTTAATAATGTGGGCTTTTTGCAGGCATTGTTTGCTGCATTGTTACCGTATGCTTCTTTGCCGCACCACTCACGTCCCTGTTGCATGTAATCCGTGCGAAGAACTCGGAGAGTTTACCGCTGCCCCTGATTGCCACATCATTTTTCGTCAGTCTGCAGTGGCTTATCTATGGCATTTTAATATCAGATTCATTTATACAGGTGACAATATTCCCAGAGCCACTTTTTATGAGCCGAATTAATTATTTATAAATTTTCCATTTAGATACCCAATTTTCTTGGTTGCCTACTGTCCTTGATGCAATTGGGCCTGTTTGTTTTGTATCCGCCACGCAGTTATTCCGGTCAAGGCTACAAGCTATTAGAACAGGCTGTGCCCTTTTAAGTAATTATACCAACCTAGTATGTATTTATGTATGTATTGGATGTATTTGTATGTACTTATATTGCGCATTTTGCAATCGATATTTAAGCATGTTTCACTACAGGTATATATATTTTGATATAAGGTAAAATGGCAAGATAAAAAATGCCTCTTTGCTTAGTTATCATAAATTTTGTAGCATATATAGTATGTAATATATTGATAAAACTGATGCTTACACCTAATGGTCTTTTTATAAATACTACTTACAAAATTATGCTGATTTTCGGCAACCATCGGAATATATCGACAACAACAACGAAACACTCACAAGACCGACACTTTAGCACGATTAGTGCGATTGCGTTCTGAAAACAAACTAAACTACATGTTTCAGATTAGGACTGTTACTAAACTACGGGTTGCACACTTTACGGCGTATCGATACGACCTGATATGCTGATAATCAATACTTATTTGTGTGATTGGGATTGAACCTAATAATTAATATAATGGGTTTGGCCAAGCTAATATAGCGCTTATCACTAGGGTGCAAATACCTTGGTTTATCTTTACTGTGTTTAACAACACAAATTGAAATTATTCAAAGGAAGTGCTCTTTATTGATAAGATTTGAATGGTTTTACGTATTTGATTACGCTGAAGGGTCAACTTCATGTCTTATTGATTATTATTATGATTGATTTGCGAACTTAAAATAATCTCGCAAGTGAATTTTAATAATATTTTTTTGCTTGCATTTGAATGTTCGATAGCTTGGCGCCACAATCGATATTGTGTTGGCGATAACTGAACTTGAATGAATCACTGCTAACTAACGATAACAGTTTGGCACTTGATATCAACAAATTTCTATCGGACTTCGTCATACATCTGAGCTAATTTTCGCATTTGTATATGTTATTCTGAAATATTAAAGAACAAAGAAAAACAAACAGATAACGCAATGCAGGACCAAAGCCCCGAGCTGTACGAGGAGGTGAAACTATTTCGCAATGCACGCGAACGTGAGAAATACGACAACATGGCCGATTTGTATGCGATCATAAACACAATACAGCAGCTGGAGAAGGCGTACATCCGGGACTGCATCACACCACAGGAATATACAGCTGCGTGCTCCAAGCATCTGGTCCAATACAAGATTGCCTTCAAGCAGGTGCAATGCGATGAGTTTCCCACGGTTGACACATTCGTCAAGAAGTTCCGCCTCGACTGTCCGGCGGCATTGGAACGCATACGCGAGGATCGTCCGATTACGATCCGTGATGACAAGGGAAACACCTCGAAGTGCATTGCTGAGATTGTCTCTTTGTTCATTACCATTATGGATAAGTTGCGACTGCAGATTAACACAATGGATGCACTGCAGCCAGATGTTAAGGATTTGGATGATAATATGAATCGCTTGTCGCTGATACCAGAGGATTTCGATGCCAAGCAAAAGGTGGAAAAATGGCTGGGCACACTGAACGAAATGCAGGCATCGGATGAACTGACTGAGGCACAAGTGCGTCAGTTCCTTTTTGATCTGGAGTCGGCCTATGCCGATTTTAATAAGCTGCTACATAGTCAGTAATAGTCGTTATAATACAAATCCATATATAGTCTGTAAATGTCGCAATAAAAATAAAGATCAAATCAATGAAAAGACAATAATATTCGATTTATAGTTTTTGCATTTGTTTGGATTTAATCGTATCTTTTTTATCTTCTTTTCTTGTATTTAATTTAAATATTAAGGTTATAATTATACAATACACATAAGTTTAAACCGATTACAATAATTAATTTGTTGTTTGTTTGTTGTGTGTTTTCTCATTCACGTTACGTTTTTTGTTTTGTTTTATTTTTGTTTTGTTTTTTGTATACTTTTTCATCTTACGCTTATAAATCTGTTAAATCGTTTTACGCCTTTAATATTTAATAATTGTTATCTTTTATCTTTGTAAATTATTTGTATGCAATGTGAAAAATGGTACTTGGTATAGTTTATATGCAAATGTTGGCTGTATGTTTGTTTATGTTTCTCATTTGTTTTTTGTTTTGGTTTCAGTGTATATGCGAGTGTGTTAATGTGGGATGTTGTGTGTGTGTTTGTGTGGGTGTGTGGTGTGTGTGAGGGCTATGTATACTTTATAAAGTTGCAAAGATCTGCACTTGCGATACGTTCTATGTATATTGTTTGCTTCTTTCTTTCTTCTTGTTGTTGTAGATAGAGATGAAGGAGGAGGAAGAGAAGGCGTCGGCGGCGCCTTTTACGGTGCGTTTGTAGTAAAAACGTTTTTCTTATTAAGTAATATATGATCTGTCATCCTCATATAATAGATAATCATCATCAGCAACATCCAATGAATGCTTCTTCTCACTTATTGGATATTCTTCGGATTTTGTATGCGGCTGTTGTTGTTTTTGCTTTTGTTGTTGCCCCTTTGCAAGTATTAGTAACTGATTTGATGTTGTTGTTGCTGTTGATATTATTGTGGTCGTAGTATCTGCTATATGCAACGAAGTCCTCTGACTGATATTACTATTATATATGTGAATGGGTGTTGTTGTTGCTGCTGTTGCTGTTGTTGCTGCTGATGCTGTTGTTGTTGTTGGATTGGTGCATAGGGTATATAATTCGCCTGATCGGCCGGCGCTCTGATGCAGCATTACCCGCAGTGTCCGCCAATTGGTCTTCTCCGGAAGCTAGTTCTGTCCGGTCCAGTACGAGGTTGGGTAGCTCGGTTTGCCGGCCGACTTTGACTGGCTGCTTGACTGTTGGCGCTGTCCAGCACTGTTCGAGTCCTGCAAAATGGGAATCACAGCAGCATGTTTTAAAAGAAAGCAACCAACAAATCTGTCAAAATATATACATTGGCTTCATATACATACAGATATATATATATATTTATACATATATATATATATTTTTTTTTTTTCATATATGGGGGTTAGCAGTATAAACAATTTATATATATACATACATACAATTATATGTATAGTTATTGATGTGAATGTATTTGAATGGACACTGCTGTGTGATATGCATGAATTATGGTTCGTTTAACCCTTCACTTGTCTTTTTTTTTTGTATTTTTACTATTCTCATATTAGCAACAATTTGTCAAAGTGATGATTTATGATGATACAGGAATACTATATACATATATATATAGTTGATATATTATGAGTTATTATTGATTTTAGTGTGTGTGGGTGTGTGTGTGTGTGTGCGAGTGCGTGCGTGAAATGTGTTAGTTTTTTGTTTCTTTTATTATATACAAAACATATACAGAAGAACATTGACAATTACCAAACAGAACAGAAAACGATTAGGAATTTTTTTTTTAAATTCGTGTTTTTTTTATTTTATTTTTTTTTTATTCACTTGATACAACAACAAAAGGAAACTTACCCGGCGGGATGAGCTATGAATCCTGCCGTCCATCTAATGTTGTCCCATAAAAAAATCAAAGGAAATTATAAAGAAAAAAGTCAAACAATCGAACAATTTCATGCATATCACAATTTTAAAGTTTTTTTCTTTTGCCAGGAGGAGAAACCCTTTTTAAATTCAAACTTGTGAGGGCATAGAGCAAAAATTATTTCTAGCAACGAAATTTGTTAGCTACGATTGCAAAAGCTGCCAATTAACTTGTGATTTTAGAATTAAGCATGTTAAACGAAGCTACTAAACCAATGCCAAAGCCAAAGATGTGCTATTCTTAAATCTGATGGGTGAGTCCTATTTTGTGTAATAATTGAATATACATATAAATCGAATTGGGATTTTAACCGTTTCGCTGCAATAGCTGAGATTTGTTTGCGATGGTTCTGTGATATTTATTTTAATTTTTTTAGTAAAGCAATATGTGGAGCCAATTCTTTATGGATGTGTCAAGTGAATAAAATAAGGAATGAATCAATGTCTATACAAGAATGTTATTTTATTGGAAAAAAGAAAATGGAATTATTAAACAGTAACAGCAACAATAACACAAAAAGAAAAAAAAGATAAGGAAAACAAAACTAAAATGACAGAAAACAAGAAAGAAAAAGCAGTTGTGTGAATAATTGGCTAATTTTGAAGGTACGAGGAGAGACATGCATTAAGATGAATTTAGTGAGTTCGTGACAGTTAATAATCAATAAATATACAAAAATATTTCGAAATATATATATATGTATGTATATATATATATATATATATAGTTAATGTGCGAGTATGCGTGTGTGATGCGTGTGAAGGATTGTTGTTAATTTTGGTAAAATGTTGCTAAATCATAAATGCTGACATAATTTGATCAAGTTTTAATTTGTTTGTTCATTCAATCGGCAAAAAAGGAGAAGCCACTATAAGCCTCTTGAATATATTGGTTATTATCGTGACCCCACACTGCATATTCATTATGTTGATCATGATGCTGGACATGATGCCAACCTTGCTCATTTTCAGATGCAGCCACTTGAATGCTGCTGCTGTTGTTGTTGGGGAGATGGTCTTGATTTCGCAGTAACTTCTGCTGATTCGAATTGTACTCTACCTGATGGATGGGCTGATGTATCATATTGTGATGTCCTGCAGTTGGCATCGGCAGATACATGCCATACTGTTGAGCCGAAGTGCCGCCAGCTGTCTGTGTATTCGCCATGTTGAACGGTGGCGGTGTGCCCGAGTGGAAACTTTGCTTCTCGTACGACTGCACAATTGAAGACATATTTATTATTAATATAATATATTTTGTAAGCGTTATTTATAGCAGTCGCGATTGCTACGCACATTGACCTTATTTAGCGCCACATGATTCTTGCCATACATGGATGAGGTCAGATCGGAGCCGGTGCCCGCCTGCGGTTGATTAGCAACCGTTTGCGTTTTGCTCTGCTGATTCACGCTAGACGAGTAGCCGCCCTTGCTATAATCCTGAGTTGTTTGCGAGAGCGTTTCATAGGTGCTCGAACCATAGCCAGTGCCATACGATGGCTTTGGAAACTGGCCACCGGATGCGGTATTTGCCGCCGGTATTTGTGGCTGCAACACATGAATATATTTATTGTTACGAATTTCATAATCGTTGAGTTCTGTCTGAACTGCTGCCGCTTACTGGATAGATGGCTGGTGTGCCATATTGGAAACCGCCGGGCATTACGTTGCCACCATAGAAATAAGCATAAGGAACATTCAGCATGGGCGCACTGGAGCCAGCTTGTTGCGACATTGTGGTAGACACCTGTGAATAATTTGAAAAAAAAATAAGTTAAACAAATTTTGGATTAATATCTGTGTCGAGTGCACTCGACTAAGATATACCCTGAACGCAGTTATTAAATATATTTCATTATTATTGGCAAATTCCCCTTTAAAAAAATTTGCACTAAAATGCGAGCAGGTTCATACAGACGGACGGACAGACAGACGGACATGGCTATATCGACTCGACTCTTGATCCTGGTCAAGAATGTATATACTTTATGGGGTCAAAGATGCTTCTTTCTGCCTGTTACATGCATTTGCACAAAACCATTATACTCCTTTTACCCATTTTTAATGAGTTCAGCGTATAATTATATTTAGCATACTCATTTTAAAAATTCTATTTTTTCTACACAACATTTCTTAGCTTATTTTTCACGACTCTGAATACAACTATAATCAGCTCAAAATTTGAGCTGAGAAGCGCATCTAGATAACACACCAGCGAACACCCGTTCTTCTATTATTTTCTACTCAAATTTCATGGGTGTTTATATTGTTCAGATTCCTTAAACATTTACGCATTAAATTAAAATGTCTGGAATTATTTTTGTACAAAACATACTATCTAACAGTATTCTACTTAAACAAATTAAAATCAGTTTAACATTGGAACTTAGTATATATCGCACCATTAAAACTCACTATCCAACACATTTCTCCTCATTTTATATACTCACAACTTACATTATAACAACAAGACTGGAATTATTCTCGTTACTTATACCCGTTTAAATTATAAGCAGCAGGAGTTTTAAACTCCTTGGTTGGTTTAACCATTTTTACTTACATTACTAACAGGACTGGAATTATTGTCGGTGCGCGCAAAGCGTCCATCAGTCATGGTTGAGTATGCCACAGAGCCCAGATTGTCGCGGCCAGCATTCAAGCTGGGTGACGTGTAGTTCAGATCATAATAGCCTTGCTGCAAGTCAAAAGAATATACATTAGCCAAAAAGAAAATTCCAGAGAACATTGGTCAATGCGTAATTGTTATGCGAATTAAGCTGCGATAATGAAATGGTTATGGGGCGCGATACAGCGTTGCCAGCGCATCTCGAAACAGTTCTCAACACAAACATGCCGGCGGCGACTGGCAAAGCTGCTTGCGAAACAGAAATAATAATAAAAAAAAATTATAATACACAATTATATGTTAACGGTGCCATAGAACAAATGAAAGAAAGAAAAAACAAACAAATTGGTTAGCATATTATAATTACAATGATTGTAATAATGATAATGATGATGATGATGATTTATAATGAGCGTGGAGTGGAGAGGATGCGTTGGAAATAGTTAAATCTCAGGTTCCCTTCACAGAAGCGAATCGAAATTGAAATATTTCTTTGTATGTTAATGAGCGTAAGAATTTTTAAATGCCAATTTTGGATATTGATTATGATGATTTTTCTCTTTTCATTACATGTTTTTATTTATTTTTGTTTGTTTTGTTTTTGTCAACAAATTTCAAATAGAAAAAAAATAGTTGCAAGGATTGGATTGGAAGCGGAATTTAATTATTTGTTCATTATGATTCGATTTGTGGTTTACAAGAACAATCAAGTGCAATGTGGATAAGGAATTTTCTCAATCGATAATATTTACACAAACACATGCACACACACATACACGCACACACACAGGCAAATGACAGATGACAAAGACACCGACAGACAGACAAAGGGGTCGAAGTGAAAAACGTGCGATGCACAATGAGAAAACAGTTAGGAGAAAACAGCCGCAACAGCTGAATGCGTTAAGCATTATATTATATTATATTATATATATTGATAAATTGATATTGATAAATGTACATATGCATGTATTGCAATCGATTTGCATTGATAAATATGAAAGTAGATAGAATTTTGGATATGTGTTTTGTTGTTGTTTTCGAGTTTTGTACAAAATTTTATTTTGATT
Source organism: Drosophila setosimentum (assembly GCA_035043505.1). Lineage (NCBI taxonomy): Eukaryota > Metazoa > Arthropoda > Insecta > Diptera > Drosophilidae > Drosophila > Drosophila setosimentum. The sequence goes on from JAWNMY010000003.1 coordinate 20,221,140, forward strand.
TAAATGGTTGCATTGAATTGTTGTTGGATGTTGTTTTTTTTTTTTTTTTTTGTTTTGGTATTTATTTTTGTTGTATTTATTTTGCATTTTGCATTTTCTCCATGAACTCACCACATGTGGCACTCTCTGTTGCATCATTTGTAATTCCTCGTAGGAATAAACTGGTTGCTGATAGTATGGCACCCCAGCCTGAATATATTGACTAACCATTTGGATGTTGGTGGGCACCAAGCCGCTGCTGCCACCGCCGCCGCTGCCACCACCACTACCAGCACCACCAGCACCAGTTGAGCTGCTGCCGACGCCTGCGCCGCCGGCGCTGCCCGATGTAGCACCGCTGTTGCTGACGCTGCCACCGCCGCCGTTGCCACCACTGCCGCTGCTGTTACTGCTGCTGCTGTTCTTGTTGGTCAGCGAGGCCAGCACCGCTGCGGTGCCAGCAGACGTTTGTGCAACTGCCGCCACAGGCCCGGCATTATTGTTTCCACCACCGCCGCCGCCGACGACGCTGGACGCACTGACGCCGCCGCTACTTACGCCCGCCTGGCTGCTAACTGCTGCCACATTGCTGCTGCTGTTGCCACCAGCCGTTACGCTGCTGACCGAACTGCTGCCGCTCACATTATTGTTGGCTGCAAGCAAAGCAAAGAGAACAGTTAACAAAATCTATTGAAATTACATTTGATGCGGGGCTGCTCAATTGTGGCACTCACAATTAGAAACGACCGCTTGATTATTAGCACCTGTTGTTGCACCGCTTCCCGCGCCCGTCGCACCGTTTCCAGTGCTGGCATTACTGCTGCTCACGCCACTGCTCGTTATGATCATGTGAAGAAAAATAAGCAAGAGCAGTACACAAATGCATTTAGATGGGAATACAATTTTGAATAAACATATTTCACATTAGTTGTTGTCGTCTTTCAAGCGAAGTGTGTTTTTCTTTTTTGGGGGAATAGTTATGGGGGGAAGGGGTAAGAAACAAACATCTCACCTGTCGTAGTGGGCTGCAGCGCCGGCTGCAGCAGCATCCTTAAGCTTGGCGCTAGCACTAAAGTTATACTGTGAGGACGAGTTGCTTGCGCTGCCAGCAAACCTGAGAAGCCAGCAAAGGGAAAAAATCGAACAAAACGAAACGAAACGGGAAGGAAAGGTATATAAATATATATATATTTATATAAAAATATATATATATATATATATATATATATATATATATATATATATGTTAGTATATATGGAATGCAAGCAATTATGTTGTGTTTATAAAGAGTAGTCTCAACTGCTGACCAATCAGATATATAATATAAACATTAAATTGTGTTTATATATGAAGAACTTCTAACTGGTGAATCTCTACTTCAACTGCCGACTATAATCGAATTCAAGTTCTATCTGTGCCATCTTTAAATATGTATAGATAGGTTAATTAAGATTGATATCTTAGTCGTATCTACCAAATTTTCCAGATGCCCAAGTAGCTCCGTATCTCCGATCATTAAGAGTATAACATTTCATTAATTTACAGATGAACCATAATATGTCAATCTATATATGCATTATCGATTAAACATATCTCATTTAAATTTAAATTTTGTTTTATTGTTCTCGGAAATCGATTTGTATCGATATTAAAAAAATGGGAAAAGTTATCCAATAAAATAAAATGAACTCGATCTGAGTGGCAGATCCAAGAACTAAGATTTAAAATTTAAATGCACACAGATGAAAACTAGATTTTACTTTACATAAGTATGACCTGAATTTTTATATATATATTTATACAAGGTTAAGTTATTTTTCCTACTATGTACTTATCTTATAATATACTCTTCAGTTAAACAACAGAACTTTCTGCTTGCACGCAATAAACTCAACATGCATTGCTAATTTGCTGTTAGTATAATAACTCTTCAGGCAGATAAATATTATTTTGGTTGATTGAATGACGAATGGGGGATGGAAGGAGATTGACAGATGGAGAGTTGGAGAGAGAAAGAAAGAGAGATAAGGCGCATTACTGATTACGTACCCGCTGCTGTTGGAGAGACCAGTGTTGCCATAGACACTCTGGCTGGACTGGTAAGCACTTTGTGGTGTCGAATAACCCGATGTGAGATAGGCGGAGCTCGCATTCGCGCTGTTATTGCATTTGTGTATGCGTTTTAGTTGTGGAATATTTGTATAAAAGAACGAGCGAAGGGATTCAGAGAGAACGTAACAAAAAAAAAAACAAAATCAAATATTAGTTAATCTTAGTAATCTTGTTAAACAGTAGTCGCTCCAAAAGCCCCTTCTAAACCTTTATCATTCTATAGAATTCTAAAGTCTTTTATATTTAAATATAGCATTCAAGAATAAGTAATTTATAACTTACTTTTTATAAAAAAAAAAAAACAGACGGAACTACCAAAATTTAAAATCTGTTGTTAATCTGTTTTAAAAACTTGTTCCAATCAGAGCATTTTTGAAAAGCTCTGAAAGTGTTCAGTAATTTAAATTCTCATATTTTCTGCACAGCATTTTTAAAAAGCTACAAAAGTGGTTTGTGATTAAAAATCTATTCTTCTATGCTTTTAAATATCTATTGTGTTTTCAATACACACTATGTATTTTTGAAAAGCTTTAAAAGTGGTTTGTAATTTCAAAGCTTATATTTTTCTGTTTAAAAAACAATTTCAAGCACATCAGTTTTGATAAGCTTTAAGTGCGGTCTGTAAACATTAATTTTATATATTCAGTTGATTTCATTTTATTTTAGAACCCAATTATTCTCCACCTGGCTTCAGTTGAACAATTCAAGTGTTCTACATTGCGAGCGATCACTGTAGCAACTAGAGTTAAGTTAATGTGTTTATAGAAAAAAAAAATCAAAAACAAAAGCAAGCCAAGGATTACACTTTGTATATGTGTGTGTGTGTGTGTGAATGTGTGTTTACTTACCTAGAGCTATTTTGGCCGCCACTGCCGCTGATCGGAATGTTTTGTGTTGCCGCACCGCTGCCTGCAACGCTGCCCCCCGTCGCATTCTGTGCATTGCCAGACGCCTGCTGCTGCTGCTGATAGGAGTTAACAACAGCGTTGGGCTGATAGCTGGCATAGCTCGACGGCTGATAGCTGTTGCCCACCACCGAGGACTGAACATTGGCATAGCTGGAGCTGTTGTAGCCTCCCGGAACAGACGCCGACGTTTGATAGGCACTGTTCACCTTGCTGGCGGCGCTGCTCTGATACGCATTCTGATAGGGCGTGGCACCATTATTACCGCTGCCCGCCTGCTGTCCATAAGGATCATTCTTGGTCAATTGGTCCAGCGCATTGGCGCTCTGTTGTTGTTGCTGCTGCTGTTGTTGTTGCTGCTGTTGCGTCGTCGAGCGTTGCGCTGCATAGCCAGCAGCACTTAACGCATCACCCTGTAACTGTGCGTGAATACAAATGAGATTTGCTGCCAATGATGGAAAAGGATTTCACTACTCACGATTTGCGCATTCTGTAGACCCGCTGAGAGCGCCGCCTGCTGCTGCTGTTGCGCCTTGGTCTGATAGTCATCCTGCTGCTGCTGCTGACCATCAATGCTGGCCGCATTGAATTTCTCGGGGAGCGCATCGAAGCTGTCGTCGTTGCCAAAGTCCATGGCACCAAATTGCACGTCCAAATAGCCAATATTATTCAGCGCATTATCGCCGGGCATTTCCACAGCGCTCGCAGGTATCTTCGATGGCGGTGGCAGCTTGACCCTTGCCCTCCTCACTTGCGGCTGCTGCGACTGTTCGCCGCCGCCGCTGCTGCTGTTCGGTGTGTCCACAACAACACTCGAACCAGGCGCCGAGGCAAACACATTCGCATATGTGCCACGCGGTGTGTATGCCGCCGATGCTACGCCCTGACTCTGGCTGCCATAGACGCCGACCATCGATGATGGTTGGCCAGCTCCTGCTGATGCCGCTGCTGCAGTTGGACTTGCGCCCTGTGACGTCAGCGAGTTGAAATACTGAGATTGTTCAGCTGATAATGTCGCCGATGGCTTCAGTGGCGTCTGCTGCTGTTGTTGCTGCTGCTGCTGCTGAAGATGCTTGACCTGCTGCACCAGGTTGGCTGCCACTGAGAATGTATCGGTGGCGCCAGAAACAACGGATGCATTGGCGGATACATAGGGTGAAGAAGGGTTGAGCGCAACGCTGCTCGGCGTGCTCACCACCGATTGCAGCTGTGGCGGCGGATTACTCACCGCAGCACTGTACTGCATCATCGGCGTTGTGCCCGATACTGTACCGATACTCGCCGCTGCCGCTGGCGTTGGCGCCGCACTGCCACTGCTGCTGTCCTCGAGCGACGCACCCAGATGAGATCCCCCCTGTGCCACAACATGATGATGCTGCTCCAGACCCGGTGGCGCCGATAGCTCTCCGCCAACCGTAACTGACGATGTACCGCCAACGCCGCTGACAACACTCGCCGCCGTCTGCGTGCTGAGATTGCTCGTGGTGAAAACTTTGCTGTCCTTCAGCGAGCCCTCGTACTCTTCGTTGTTCCAATCGCCCCAGGCATCGTCGTGGGCCTGCTGCTGTTGCTGTTTCTCCGCATTCTGCGCTATGGTGTTATCCCACAGTTCCACCTCGTGGTGATCGTCGCTGTTCGCATTGTTGCGCATCCCACCAAAACCACGATCGCCCCGCGCACCGCCACTGCGTCCGCCCATGCGACCACCGCCGCGTCCGGGACGTGACATGAAGCCACCGCCTCGCCCGCCGCCGCCGCCACCGTCTCGTCCGCCGCCGTCCCGACCAATGCCGCCACGATCGCCGCCGAGTCCGCCTCGGCCGCCATTACGCTGTCCGCGATAGTTGTCATTGGCGCGATCCTCACCACGATCGCCGCCACGAGATTCGCGCGTGTTGCGATCATTCTCACGGGCCTCTCTGCCGCGCCCTGCACGGAAGAAAATTATAAAAATGTATATATTAAATACAAATTAAATCAACTAATGCTCTCAATTAATGTTATAATTAAAGATGATGTGTTTGTAAAGCCCGAACTCTTTTCCTTGACGTTGCAGCCGATTTTTTCTTTCTACGTGTTTGCCTTTATCAAAAAATCAAATTTTGGGTATTTGTATTCTTCTTAATTCCTTGACACTAGGTGGAAAACTGAATCAAAACCGAGTGTGATTATGAATTTCTCAATCTTAGTTGACCCTAATTCTGCTAACTGCTACAGATCAGCTAAAAAGGGGTTTCCCAGGATGCGTAACTTCCTCCTGGCAAGTGCGACGCTGGAACAATGGAAGTGTTCAGAATTCCTCTTCACAGATTCTACAGATATCATTATAGGGAGCTTGGAGTATATTGGCATGAATGCCGACTAAGCCAATAGCCGGATAAGGTGTAAATTAAATCCTACTAACTCAAATTAAATACTTCAAAAATCAAATCGTGGATAAGGTTAAGTAATTTTTCTAACTCTTCAAATATGCAATTTTGGATACAATGATCATTTAAAGAACAAGTCTTCTAATTCTACACCAAAATAATTATGAAATTAATTTTACAATTTAAAAAATGTATATTCGCAAAGACAATCCGACCCCCTCTGATCTGGGAATGATATTACTTTCATACCTTAGCATGGAAAAATTCTTCTGTTTCTAAAGGCGTTAGTACATAATTTGGGGCTAGCTCCAAATTTTCGAGGGAGCACTTCAGTTACAAGAAAAAGAATAGATGTAGGTAGAAAGACTTACAGCCGCGACTGTCGGTGCCGCCGCGTCCACCACGATTGGTGCTGCGATTGCGCGACTTTTCCCGCCTGTCCGCATTTGCGTTGCCATCTGCCCAGTCGCCATCGCCGCCGGGGCCATCGGCAACGCTATTTGCAGCCTTGTTCTTGCGTTTCTTCTCGTACTTGGCAAAGGCGCCCTAACAGGATCAAATAAGGGGATTAGTTTAAATAAGTATGGATAAATTGGCGGCAAACGCACCTGTGGTAAATCGATCAAGAAATTGGCAGCTGCCTCCAGATCATAGTCGCACTCGTTCAACGCACAGCAGACTTCTTCCTCGGAACGTTGGGTCATTGTTAGCAATAGGTTGACCTTTTCTTTGATCTGCGGATCCTCTGTGGTGCTGCTATTGGTTATCTGGGCGATGCGCAACTGTTCCGTGGTGGCCTTCGGTTGTGCCTTCTCTGGTTTCTCTGTCTTGTTCGCATCGGTTTTCTTGTGCACCGTTGCGGCATGTGTGTTACCACCGGCATCGCTGTTGCTGTTGCCACTGCCACCACCAACGCCGCCGCCACCGCCGCCAATATGGGCGGAATTTGACTTTTTCTGAGTGCGACTGCCGCCGCCGCCGCCTCCACCCCCCGAACGAGTTTGTTGTGTGCTCATCTCTATGTACACTGTATATACAAATTAGCTGCGAGCAAAAAGATCGAAAGAGTCGGGAATTTTAAAATATGACTTTGATTTTGATAACACCTGTGCTGTTAGTCTTAGCTAACAACAAGTAACAAAAGGCAATGCTTGCTGTTTAGAAAATAAATTTATTTGAAAAGCAAATCTTGGTTTTTACGAGCCAGCATATAAAGTTCATTTTTACATTTCAACTCATTTGCTGCTTTAAAAACTAACAAGTGTCATATGCGTATAGGAGAAAGGGGCAAACTTAAGAATAGAGAAACACAGTAAGAGAGATGGGGAGCTAAGTAGACGAAGAAGCATCAGGTCAAAACGGCAACACAAAAACAACAACAATGGCTAACTGGCCAGCTGAGTTCAATGTACATTTAATCAAAGAGAATGGAATAATGAAAGAACGTGAACAAACAGGACACATACACACACACACACACATACACTTACGCATAAAGATGGCACACGCACGCACTAACAAAGTGGAACGCAGCATTAAACAGAGTGAGAGCGAGAGAGAGATAGATAGAGTGAGAATAACAAAACCGAAATGCAGACGAACGGAAGGATATAAGTAAGAAGCGAACAACAAAAGCAATAATAGCAACGCCATCGAGGCGGGTGTGTATGCGCAAACAGGTAATAGGGGTGCGGTAGGGAGGGTAACGGAACGTGATCAACGTCTGACAATGTGACTAGAGCCAAGCGGGGGGTAATATTCAGGTAGGGGAACAGGGACAAAGTTTGTCTGTTGATCATCCCCCTTTTGTGTTGTATGTTCTCCATCAGTATGCCTCATATCAGCCACAACATTGCGCGATGAATAACAACATTTCCGTCACATTGCTCATTACGCAAACACACACAAAGATTTGTCATACGTTCGTTTTTGCCAAGCCAGCCGCCGCCGCCGCAACGAAATTTTATGGAAACACTTTTTTTGTTTAGTAACTTAACAACTCCAAAAAACACTATAAATTTATATAAAATGCACTTTGTGCATTTATATTTGATGCACTTGCACTTGACGAGAAAAATACCTTAGTTGCGGTATGTGTCAATTGCGCACAGCTTTTGCATACACAAAAAATTGATTTATAATTTCTTCCACTGTTCGCTTCGGTTTACTGCCCACTGCTTTGAGTTCGGTTTTCGTAAAAAAAAAAAAAAACTACAATATCGGCGTCTCATTCGCTCTGCCGCCACTACGTTTCAAACGCGTTAAGCGTTGCCAGCTGCGAGCGTTGCCGTGCTGCGGAGAGTCGATGGAATGCTCACAATACGTCATATGAAATTCATAGACGCAATATTTAAAATCACATGCACTTTAAATTTAGTGATGTTATTGATGTACCATATAAACGTAATAAAAATAAACTCTCATATTGTGTGGAAAATTGTACAACACTAGCATTCTGGTGACATTTAGCAACACTGCTGCGAGGGCATTGAAACCGAATGATGTGCACAAAGCGGAATAAAAAACCGGACAAAATGGTGTACATTGAAGTAAATTGAACAGCCACTGATTTCAAAAACTCCAACACACTATTCACATATTATTCGCTCCTCTCAAGTAGGGAACAAGCTTTTAGAATGCGGGCGTAATTGTTAGATATTTGCATGTGTAAATGGAGTCATTGTCTTGATGCTTGGCCATGTGCACCACATCGACGCCATTTCTGCAAATATCACACTAGCTGACCCTCTCACTCTTATGTAAACCAATGGAGTACAATTATATTGACTGCGGCTCCAGACAGCGGGCTAATTGTAAATTTTCAATTTGAGATTTATGCTATAAAACAGACAATTATTAATGGGAAAACACTGTACAGACGTGCAAGCACACTTTGACTATAATTTGACACTAAGTTCGTAAATTTATCGCGGTTTTTTCACGTGTAAACAAATTTTCAATGCGGAGCCAACCTCAGTACCTGCAAATGCGAGAACGCACTTATATTATAACAGTGTTGTTAAGCGAGCAGGTAAAATAAATATCGAATACAGTCGATTGAATAAAAGACGGTAACGATTAAAAATTATATTTTCAAACATACGATCATCATAAATGTCTTAAATTTAAAATAATTTAATTAGCGCTATAAACCAGCCTTCATTTTTTATTATTAAACACGCTGATATCTTTACCATGCCACAAATATAACTTGTTTGAATTAATCGAGTACAATTCGATAACAATGCAGCAAGCAAGGAGCCCTTGTTTATGACGCAGGCGGAGTGGAAAGGTTTAATTTATAACTTATGCAAAGGGAGTTAAATACAGGACATTATTCATAGATACATTAACATTAATTCGATTAATTTCTTAACAATTAAAACTCATGAATAAAAATATACAAATTCGATAAAGTAAGAATACAATACAAATATATATGATTTAAGGACTTACGCTAATGGAATGTAGATATGTGTATATTAGATATATTTTTCAGTTATTTACAAGTGTGTCGAAACGGCTTTTCGATCGATAACGATAAATGCGGCCATTTACTTTAGCAGCGAGGCGGTAAGTTTAAACCGAATATTTTCGCATGATTGCATCGCAATTGCGAACTAAAGTTGCGCAATTAGAACGATTGCATTTTGTGCAAGAAAATAACAGAGCAGACGGCAAACTCGTTGGCCGTTGCCGACCGACACGACTCTAAACAGCCACACGCTATTGGTGTAGTAGTATATTATTTCTTTTTTTTGGTTTTTGTTTTGTTTTGGCCTAAATCTGTAGGCCTTGAGGAATCGTCGAAATCGCTTCGACTTGTTTACTGAGCGAGTGCGCGCAGTTGAAGCGGGACTGGCTCTAAACTGCAACACTGAGAGGCAAGCAGCAAGAAGCTGACTCGAACAATAGAGCAACCATCGCGGCGGCGGCAGTGTTGTTTCGTCTTTTGGCCCATACAGATGTGGGCAGCGCGTGTGCGTCCGTTACTTTTTTGTACATTCTTGTTGTTTATTATTTAAGCTATTTTAACAATTGCTCGGCTGCACTTGCCCTTTTCGTTTAATTGCATTTTGTGTTCTGTTTTTGTGCTCCAGAAAAAAAAACCAACAATCAAGTGCTACTCAACACTACTTACCCAAAAAAAAAAACAAAAGACGCGCGCGCGTATTTAATTTTTTTCGGATAAGCACACTGGAGGAGGTTAGTTTGTTGTTATTGGTGCTGCACCTTGCGCCCGGTTCCCCGGTTCCCCTAAAAGCTAAAACACCGCCAAACACTTCCATTGAGAAACAAGCAATCCAAGAATTGCATTGTGTGTGTGTGTGCCTATGTGTGTGTGAGTGCTGAGAGCGCGCTGCAGTGTCTGTGTGTGTGTATTTTCTTGTTAGAATGCACCTTGTGGTATTTCAAAATCTGAAAATTGCCAAATACAAACGCCTTTCGGAGATTGTTGCGAAATATTCCAGCTGCGCTGAAGGTAAATTCAGCAACAAACAAACACAAGGCCCATTGTTGGTGTTGTTGTTGTTCTTACGAAAAATCCAATGTGGCTATTTTAGATGCTTAAATATATATGTATGTATGTATGAATATATATTTCGAAAGGCAATATATGTGTGTGTGTTGTGTGTGATTGGATCACTTTAAATGTGGATTATGGGGCAGCCAAGGGTACCGACAACTTCTGCCTCTGCTTCTTGCTTTCCAAAATGTTCCCACACGCACACACTCAGACATACACTATACACATACACATTTATGCATTGGCCAACATTTACCTACGTCACGCCCACCTGATTTCAGTGCAATCGCGTTGGCCCAGTTAACGGGCGTGCGCCGCGCTCCAAGACAAAATACTCCTACAAGGTCGATTGCCTCTTTATACACATGTATGTATGCTTTGTATGTATGTATGCATCTGTGTGTGTCTTTGAGTGTGTGTGTATTTCTATACCAGTTTCTAAACTTGCCGCAGCCAGTTTCAATTTCTACTGGGATTATCTATCTGCTAATGGTGCGGCTGCTGCGCTGCTTGCAGGTGCTGCTTGCTTAGCTTGCCCGCTGCGGCTCACTCATTACGACTGCGTCTATTCGTTTCTGCCTGTCTGTCTGTCTCTTTCACCTATTCGCATCTGTTTCTGTGTGTGTGTGCTGTGTATTTGATTGTGACATAGAAACCAACTAAGAAGTATGTAGCAATTCATGCTGCGAGTCTCATGGACAACAAAACGGAAAAAAAACCAAACGCAACCAAATGAAATGAAAACAAATTCAAGTTGGACACATTTACATGCGTTTATGTTGTGTGTTTGGTTGTCTTATTGGCTGCATATGGGTTTACATTTCACTACATTTGTGACACACACATGCACATGAATTCGCTCCCAACATTTTGCAAAAACTGACGCACACAATTTCCCCCAAATGCACACACACAGACACACTCGCATACACACACACAAACATTCAACGTGTGCGAGAGCTTGCAAAAGATCTATCGCATGTAATAACAACTAACAGTGCTCTAGTTGAGTGTGCCCTACGAGTAAATACCCTGTAATAGACTTGAAATTGTCCCAAGGCATATTTGCACTTATTTATGTCTGCCTTTCTCTCTACATATAATATAAAAACGTTTAAAAATGAAATATTCATATATATTAGCATTTACTGAAATTTAGAAGGAGATGTTAAGCATTTGGAAAATAAAGACAAATAAAACCCAAGATTACAGACCGCATTTGATGTGCCTTGCACAAATAAGGATAAAAATCGAACTTTATGGACTTTAATACACGGAAAAATAAATTATAAATTATATTAAAGTGCAAAATTGACATAGATTCAGTAAAACATAAAATTATTTTCACCGATATAAAAAAATCTCTAACTCTGTTACATACATTTCCACAAGTTGCGCATAACCATTGCAATGAACATGTGGAGGGTGTTGTGTACGCTTCCCTTGCCGCCCTCGCCACCCGCTTCCTCTTCCAACATTTTAGTTCCTCCTTCAGTTCGTTTCTAACCATGCCGTGTGCTCAATTCACACACATACAGCCTGAGTGTGTGTGTTTGTGTGTGTGCTCAAATTGTGCATCTATGACACCCGCAACAGCAGAGAACTGCAACTGCAACTGCAACTGCTCTGTGGTGGTGCAATAAATGAACGCATATTGCGTTGGCGTTGGCGTTGACGTTGACGTCGCTGTTGACGTTGGCGTTGGATGTGCTGCGCTGCGTGTGATGCCCGGATGATGGTAGCGACAGTCCGAGGTCGCACCGTAGGTAAACTCAGCAGCCAAATTACAAAAATAAAGCAACATCAGCAACAACAACAAAAACACCACACTCTAGTTACTATCATGCGAATAGGCCGCAGTCGCAGAGCGCTCTTCAGGCCCACTACCAACTAAACCTGTTGACCTAATTTCAAATTCTGCTGCTTGCGCCAGTCGACTGCGTTTAGTTGATGTTGCTGTTGTTGTTGCTGCTGCTGCTGCGGCTGAGAGCTCGAGCGCGCCAACGATTGGCAAATCTTTGCACAGTGGCGTCGCTTCTTAGAGGGATCGTTGTGTATAAATTGTGTCATAATTTAAAATTGTTGTCTTTGCTTTAAAAGGCAAACAACAATTATATACATATAAATAATAAATATAATATAAATATAATAATATGAATTAGGTGTTAACTATTAATTAATGCAGTTAAACATATGATTTTCAGTTTAATATAAACTTGCATAAAAAATATATATTATACAAAGCTGCACGGCTTAATTAGAATTTAGAAAGACATTAAAAGTGTTGAACAACACTAACTTACTTTTGCAATTTGCTTTAAGTTTAATGCACTTATTTCTAATCGGCGTTCCCTGGGGGACAGAAATGGAGCGGCGACTACGCCACTGTCATTTCCGTCCCAAAACAAAACAGAAACTGAGACTGTCAGTCAGACAGACAGTCAGCCAGAGAAGCTCGCTCGCTGGCTGGCTGTCCTACACACAAACACATAGCGAGTCACACACATACACACACATATATACATATATAAGCGAACACACACATTTTGTACTTCCACCAGCTATTGCAGTTTGCTTGGGTTTCAGTTCGTTCGTGCGCGTCGTCGACGACAGCGCCAATAAGCGGAATCGGAATCGGAATTGGCATAGGCATCGGCGTTTCGTCAACGGGATCGAAATTCGGGAGCGGAATCCAAGCGACGCGTCGTCGACGACTGATCCAAAGAAGAATTCGCGCGTAGTGAAATTCGTGGGCAGCGTTCGTTGCGAAGGTGTTTCGATCAGCACCCACAAAAGAAAAACTCAACGAAACTCAACTAAACGAAACTCAACGTATAAACAAATGCAATTTGCCGTTGGCTACATAAAAGCAAGAGCGAAAAGTGATACAAAACATAAATAGAGTGCAAATTAGCGTGTGAGTACAACAAATAAATACCACAATCTGATTGGGAAGCCCAATAATGTACATACGTCCCAGTAACCACAAAAAAAAACACATATTGCGGTCGCTGCCTGCCCCAATGGGCCTCCGCCGCAAAATGCTGCTGCTGCTGCTGCTACTGCTCCACTTGTCGTCGCAGTGACGAAACTTGCATGTGTGTGTATGTGTGTGCATGCGTGTGTGTGCAGAGAAAATCAAGTGAATCAAAATGAGCGTATAATTAGGTCAGCAGAAAAAACAACAAAAATTATACGCCAGCCAGTGCCACTTACCAAAGAGAGCGAAGAGAGTGCGATACGAAACGAATCGAAACGAAACGGAACGGTTCGGGAGACAGGCCATAAATAATTAGAAACTAATTCACACCGTTTTATTTTTTAATGGTCACATATCGAATGCAATGCAATGCAATTTGTGCAACAATTATAAGAACCAATAAGAAAGTTGCGTGTTGTTTCTGTTCTGTTCTGTTTTTTGTGTGTCAACTGCCATATGGCATTTGTTCGTTGCATTTACATTTTAGCAGCAGCAGCAGCAACTAAATAAAAAACAATGCGCGCCGAGCATAAACAACAAATGCATGCCGCTTGTTCCACTTGCTTCCCAATTCGAATCGGATAGCTCTCTCTCTCTCATCTTTTGTTACTCTCACCACGTGCCAGCTCTCGCTCCCTCTCTCTTGCTCTCTCCGTCTCTGGCTTGCACGCTCTTTTGCTCTTGGCGCTCAGCTGAGCAATGTTTGGCGCTGCCCCCAACTGAACTATTTCTTTTACGCCTTTTTTTCCTCTTCTTCTGCTTTTGCCTGCTTTTCTCGTTTGACGTTGTTGTTGCCAATTGCTTGTTGGCCGTGGCAAGTGTTTCGCAATGAGCGCGACGGGCGCTGCTTGCTGCTCGCTGCTGCTGCTGCAAGCCAAAATGAAATCATCGTCAGCAGCAGTTGTTGTTGTTGCTGCTGCCGCCGCATTGGCATTGATGGGAGGGAAATTCCTGTTCCACTTTCTATTATGGGAGTAGCGTCGCTGCCAGCGTCGCTGTAATAAAAGCAGCGACAGCAGCAGCAGCAGCAAAAGTAGCAAAAGAGCACGTAGCATTTAAGTGTGTCAGGCGTGGAAAGTGGTTTGTTTCTCTGCCGTTTCGATTGTGTGTGTGTGTGTGTTTGTTGTTCTCGTTCTTGTTCTTGTTCTGATTCTTGTTGGCGTCGCCAAAGCACATGTCACTCACAGTCCAATCAGAAAACAAGTCGCGACTTATTTGTGGGGAACACTTCGGGAATGGTTTGGTTCAGCGATGAAAGCCAAACGCAAAAAGCCAAAAAGCAAAAGCAGAAGTAGACCCAACAACAACAACAAATAAAATTAAATAAAAGCAAGGCAATAGCCGATCGACCGACTGACTCATTTCTTAGCCCATGAATGGGGCCATAAGCGTGGAAAAAGGGAGAGAGAGAGAGAGAGAGAGAGAGAGAGAGACTTAACCTCATCTTGATGCCACTAGAAAACCGGTAGATAAAATGCTGTTAAGGTCAAATCTGTTATGTGTTTGGTGTTTTGGTGCGCCAGCTGCTTTTGCCTGAGTTTTGCATATGATTAGGCAGCAGCATTTATGCTGATGAGCACACAAATGATGCCTCAATGCAATGATTTATCCACAGGCATTCGAATTCGACTTCCAATTCGAATTTGAATTTGAGTTTGAGCTTTAAAATGCTATGCAAAAAATACATTTGGCCTACAAGCCAGCGTCGCTGTCGACGTCATTAAGGGCCCTTAAATTGTTCCAATTATGTCTCTGCCACTGCTTTCCGTGCGTCTATGTGTGTGTGTTTGTGTATATGTGCGCTCTCATTTTGGCAGCAGGCAACTAAACTATAGCAAAGGTGACTTATACAATATATACCCTGTACTCATTAAAAATTGATTGAGAGGGAATAATGAAGATGGCTTAGTTTAAGTTTATAAATTAAAGGCGATTCTCAGATATAAGATTATTTATACTTAGTATTCATTTAATTAATTTAATACATCTGTATTAAGATGTGTTTTGTCAATCATTATCGATAAGGCATTTTATTTAATTTAATTTTTTTCGATAACTTTTTACGTTTGCTCAAAAAATGTCTGATTTCCTTTGCGACTACATCGAAGATTATTAGCGCCAGAATTTTGAAATTTGGTGTGTAGCTGCGTTGATGCATATTAAACTTATTGGATACCCTTCCCAGAAGTAAGGAAAAAAACTTAATAAATGATATACCTGATTGGCTATGCTAGTCTCCCAATAAAAATAAATTCAAAAGTTATTAAGGAAACAATTTGACAGTCTTCATCAGAAGAAAAGGTTAACACACTTGTAGTCAATACTCTATACCCATTTAAAATAGTAAAAAATGGTTATTGCAAAAATGAATTTTAGCAGAAATTCAAAACTGCGCAGAGGATATCCTTTAGACAGGCACATGCTACTAAGCCACTCTGGTTATTTCACCTAGGTTTGAATTTAAATATTTTGTATAGTTAGTTTTTCTTCTTTTTATTTTCTGCAAAATTGGGAGCAGTGAGTGAAAATGCGGGACACCCAAAGCGACAGGCAGGCAGTCAGTCAGCCACTCAGCAAGCAGCGCTGCCAGCAACGCTGCCGGCGACATCATAGATGTGGTGTGTATGTGTGTGACCCAGTTGCTGATTTAAAACTTGACCCAATGACTCCATTGGGCAGCTAACTAGCAAAAGTATCAAACTACCAAACTACGCTCGCATTTATAATGCCAAAAATAAAAACCAACAAAATAACTCAAAAGCACAGAAAACCCCAAAGCACCTCATAATAATTACCCATACTCAAAAGGCAACATCAGCTTTTTATATATCTTTCTTTAAATATGTGTGTGTGTCTGTGTGTTAATGTGTGTAAGTGCCTGCTTTGACTCCACTCAAACACAAGAAAACAAGAAGGAAAACTCTTCTTAGGTGCATTGTCGAAGTTTAAATACCCTAGCTCTAATTTGAAAACCATTATTGGATTTGTATAATGCTAATTGGAGGTTTAAAAATGTTGTGGGGCAAGAAAATAGGTTTTATTCTAGCAATTATTGATTTTTAAAATGTTTATTTAATGTGGATAAAAAGGTCACAATTTAAAAAAGGTTTTAAAAAATATAAATTTTAAATTAAAAATTAAATTATGTAAAACTAAAAGGCAGTATATAACATACTAATTTAAAATGAAAAAATAAATAAAGCATATAATACATCCGGGGGTATTCAAATGTAAACTGATCCAACAGAAAATAATAGGGAAACCTTGAAAAATACATATTTTATATAATTAAATATGAATGAGTATTGAAATGATGTGCTTAAAATTGGGATTGGGAAGAATCAGAGGAAACCCAAATAGACCAAATATTGTTAAACGTTGTAGCTCAGTAAAAAGGAAAGTAAAAGATTGAAATGTTGCTTTTGGTTTTAAAGAAAGTTTTGAAAAGTTAATCCCTTTCAGATGATGATCAAATTCTTATCGATATAGTTTATTTAATTTGTGTTTTTTTTACGTCACTTTTTTCAGCGTAAAACCAGAGACTTCATTCTTGTATAATAAACTGTATTTAGTTTCTACATAAAATCAGCTTGCTATTAAGACAACAAAGACAAAAAAAAGTTTGATTTGACCTGATAATATGATCCATTTTTTGTGCTTGGATTTAATAATAATACAAAAAATAAGAAATGAGAAAATCACACCTTTAAAAAACAACATAAATCTCAAATAAATATATAAACATACATTTATTTCCAACAACCTTTTTCCTTGGGTATTTTTGTCTGCTCAATTATACACATTTGAAGTTAAGTCTTCCGAATTATTATCATCTGCATAACAATAAGACTCTATTAATATGCCTGTTTAATCTTAAAGTTCATTAGTGTAACACATTTCTTTATAAAATGCAAATACAGCACATTGCAAGGGCATAAATGAAACCTGTTATGTATCTTTTCATTTTTTCATTTTTATTTTTGAGGGCGCAAAGTGTATTTAAAAATGATATTTACATAAATATGTCTGTTTGTACTTGAAAATAGGCCTACAGCAAAAACAAAAAAATATAATATAAAAAAACCTAACCAGAATGATGAAATGCCACTCGCCCTCAATTTGCATGACCTGCCCCAGAGTTGAATGTGGATACATATATGTATGTATTACAAGTGATGAATGTGGATACATGTGTATGTGTGCGTGTGTGTGAACGTGTGTGTGTCAAAATGTGGGAAGGGGCATCACTAGTTGATGATGATCGTCCATGGCTATTGGCTTTTGTGATCTCTGAGTGATGCTAATGCACAATTCAGCCACAACTATTTCAAGGTCGCATCACAAATTAGCTGCAGCCAGCAACAAGCAAACTAACTAACTAACTTGGCCCAAAACGTGTGTCGTCTCGAGTTCGTTTCACAGCACTTTGATTCGTTTAGTCTTGGCTTTAGTTTGAGCTATTAACTATCCTAACTTTGACCTATTGAAAACCCATCTTAACATTGAACATCAGTTTTCTGCTTTGTGTTTAATTTTTTTGACTGACTTCTATCTGTGTGTGTGTGGGTGTGTATGTGTGCGTATCTTTGTGTGTGGCTGTGTGCATTTGTTGCTGTAGATTTGCCCACCTGCAAGACAAGTAATTGGCCTCAATAACTTTGGTATTTTGATAGAGACAGCCGCCAACAGACAGCTGCAAAGCGGCAACGACAGCCGCCCAAAAATGGTTACAGCCCAACTGTATGTTCGATTATATACCAATATATATATATATATATATATATGTATATACACATATGTATGTGTGCGCTTTTTGGCTCTTGTCGTTCTTGGCCAATTTGCCGTTTAGTTCGAGTCACCAAATATTGCAAATGGCCGCTGTTTGGTTACTCTCCAGACGCTGACCCCGATTTCAGTTTATTACTTGCAATTTTGATGCCATTTTGGAAATTGCACCACACAAATAATGCCTTAAACAGTTGACAGATTTGGCAGCTAGTTTTAAAGTTAATCTCAAAATTAAAGTTTTGTTTCAATTGGGAAAGATATGTTTGAGAAATACTTTCCTCAATTGTGGAATTACTTTCTTTTGATTATTGACTAATTTGTGTAACTTTATGTATTAGACCCGTATCAGTATCACAAGTTAAGTTAATATAGCAATGCCCCTCAGTACATCTACCTGTCAGTCCGTCTTTTTCTTTGCAAGCTAGAGTCTCAATTTATATCGAATCGGGCTGAATCGAATGACTATATCATATAGCTGCCTTAGGAGCAATCGATTGAAAGATAAGTTCTTGTATGAAACATTCTTTTTTTGTTTAACAAGATATCCAAATCTAACTTACTCAATATAAATATTTTTGGACTTTATAAATATGGACTAAAAATCAGCGAGCTCGAACATTTTTTTTATTATTAATTTATTGCTTTCATGGGAACCTGTTTTACTTTTAACAAGATATCCTAACCAAACTCACTTTGTTCACATTTCTTCAACTCAAAATATTTTCCAATTCAATTAAGCTACTCAAATGTATTTGAGAAAATGCGGATTTGTATGAAAACGGAAATGTCTTACGATTTTGGAAACAGAACACGCCTGATAAGAAATGTATGTGTGTCTATAGATATATATACCTGTGGGTGTATAATTGTACCAAATAGTACATATACCATTTATATTTTATTACACGAAAAGTTATTGCTAAAGTAAACTTGCATCTTTTAAATTTCCTTTTCATTTTCTGAGCCAATATTTTCAATATTTCTACTAGGTTTTTATGCTAGCTGAACTAAGATTTTCTTTATTAATAAATAAAAACAGCAAGGTATACATAATAAATTTTATTGTAAGATGCTTTTATTTTAAATATTGAAAAAATTGTTTTAAGTAAAATTTGAGATTAAGATTTTAGAAATTACAATCGGATACAAATGAATATTATTTAATAATAAAGTTCCACAAGGAAACATTTAACCTCCTTGTGGAACTTAATTCTGGAAAAGCTGGATAATCCTGCGATGGATTATGTTGGCTAAAAAGTTGAATCGCGTGTAGGGTGTAGGCTTGAAGATTGCTTTAAAAATTGCTGTCTTGCTTGGAATATCGGCGTTTCAAACACTCAGCGAACTGGTTGTGAATTACAAAAGGAAACCAGCAGATGTTGTGCTCTTTTTATCATTCACAAATATTTGTATCTTTTATACCCTGAACACATTAAAAATGGGTAAAAATGTATGTAACAGGCAGAAGGAAGCATCTCCGACCCCACAAAGTATATATATTCTTGATCAGGATCAACATTCGAGTCGATATAGCCATGTCCATCTGTCCGTCCGTCTGTATGAACACGCAGATCTCAGAGGCTGTAAGAGCTAGAGAATGGAATATAGGTTCTCGTATACCAGGCGCAGATCAAGTTTGCGTTATTTGATCGATAACTGACTCCGTTTATCGAATATCGATACATTAAATTTCCGATAGCAATAAATGCCACAATTTTAAAGGCAGAATCTAATTCTAATAAACATAATATGCATATGCATACTATTGACATACTGCCCAAATTTCGTCAAGATCAGATAAGAAACACTCAAGTTATAGTCGAAAATATATTCTCATATTGATCTCATTTTTATCAGCAGCCGCAAGCATTTTCTGTATGAATAAATATGCGAGCGCATGTGTGAGAAAGAGACGGCACAATAATTGACGCAAGCGTCAATATGTTTTTGTGTGTATTCTGCGGAGCCCCGCTTCCAGCGATAGCGTGTTTCACGTGTTTGTCGGCAGAGGGCGTTCCCAGAGCTGCTCGCATTTTAGTGCAAATCTTTTTAAAGGGGAATTTGCCAATAATAATAGAATAAATTTAATAACTGGGTTCAGGGTATATCGTAGTCGAGTTCACTCGACTACAGCACTCTTACTTGTTTTTAATATTTGAAAATTAATTTCAATTACTATTCAATTGCATTTAAATCATTTGTAGATGGCCGAAGCGATTAGCACAGCAGCATCTAACAGTATGGAGCTGGCGCTCAAGGACGGGATTGGTGGTGGTGTCGGTGGTGTTGGTGGCGGCGTCGGTGGTGGTGGTGGACTACTTGTGGATATGACGCCGACAACAGCGGCGCTGTTGCATCACAATGCGCTTGCATTGCGCAGTTTAAAGGAGGCCGCCGTGGCTGCTGCCGTCGTATCCGCCTCAGCATCCGCGTCGGAATCGGAACAGCCGGAGTCGCGTTCGCTGGCTGGGACACCGACGACGCCAACGAATCTGAGCACAACGGGGCCGCATTCGCCGCCGATGACATTCCGCTGTGAGCGTTGCGACAACTTTGAGACTAGTTCGCGGGCCACGTTGCTGCTGCACGTGGTGCAGTGTCTGGCGGGACAGGTTGCAGTCGCGGTGCGACTGAAGAGCGAGGAGCCCGAGAATATGAGTGTCAGCCATATGGACAGCAGCAGCGGCGGCGGAGCCAGTTGCAAACAGGAACAGCAGGCCCAAGATGCCGCTGGCAATGGTTCCAGCTCCTCAGCCAGCTCCTCGCCGGCTGGCAACAACAGCGGCAGCGGTGGCAACAACACTAGTGGCACCAACAACAACAGCAACAGCAACAACAATGCGTCACGCAAAGTGTTCGAGTGCGATGTGTGCAACATGAAGTTCTCGAACGGCGCCAATATGCGGCGCCACAAGATGCGGCACACGGGCGTCAAGCCGTACGAGTGCCGCGTCTGCCAGAAGCGTTTCTTTCGCAAGGATCATTTGGCAGAGCATTTTACGACGCACACAAAAACGCTGCCCTACCACTGCCCCATCTGCAATCGCGGCTTCCAACGTCAGATTGCGATGCGTGCCCACTTCCAGAACGAGCATGTCGGCCAGCATGATCTGGTCAAGACTTGCCCGCTGTGCAGTTATCGTGCCGGCTCTATGAAATCGCTGCGCATCCACTTCTTCAATCGTCACGGCATCGATCTGGACAATCCCGGTCCGGGTGGCACATCCTCGCTGCTGCTCGCCCTCGAATCACAGGCATCCGCTGCTGCAGCAGCCGCCGCCGCCAGCTATGTGTCGCCAGCAATGACACAATTATCCCAGCAGCAAACTCAACAGCAGCAATCGCAGCAGCAGCAGCACACTTCTGCTCCGGCGAGTCATCAGAGTGATAGCGGTGAATCGATGCGTTCGCTGGAGAATGCAACGCCACCAATGCACTTTCTCACGCCGCATGTGGAGATCTCAACGCTTGGGGAGAGCGTCAACACAGAGCTGTTCAATGTAAGTGATCCACAGACCACATGCCTCAATTTTCCATCCTTTTGCTTATGAGCGCTCAGCTGATTTGCGTTTTGCGTGAATCTGCTTTACAGGGCAACAATCAGAACAACAACAACAACAACAATCACAGCACAAATAACAAGAACAACAATGATCTGGATTCGGAGAAGCTCAAGGAGCATACTTTGCTGCTGGGCGCTCCACAGGATTTGCCCATGGACTGCAAAGCAACGCCTATTACATCCAGTACCACAGCGACGAGCTTGACCAGCAAGAGCCATTCACAACATCATCATCATCATACACATCACACACATCATCATCCACATCATCATCATCATGAGAATCACATAACGCCTTCGATTAGCCTCATTCCAATTAAGCAGGTAAGCAGCAGCTGAAATTGATGATATAGCTTTTGTTTTAAACAACTTTACAAATCTTATTCAGGAGCCGCTGCTGGAGGATGTGGACAAGAAGGAGACGTCGCTGAATGGTAGCTCCAGCTGTGATCCCAACAGCGACAACGAATCAGCTTCCAATAACAATAGCAACAACAACAACAACAGAATCACCTCACTGATTAAGGTTAAACTTATTCGTTTTGCTCTCGATTCGTTTCGAGCGTTCTCACACTCAGAAAAATATCGCTATGAATTTTATAAATTCAGAAGGTTTAATTAAAGGTTTTTTCCTTTTAATTTAATTTAAAATTTTTTTAAATTGTAGCAAAATATGTATACTTTTTTGGGTTGGTTTTTTCATCAAGCATTAACTTTATTATTGCATATATTATTTTGTATGAACAAACATTTTGTAAAGAGAATTTTTGAGGATTTTCTACTTTTTAGAAATGAATTTCGTGATAATAGAATATATACAAAAAATAATAATTAAATAAACACCATATTTTTGGGATTATCGATTTAGGCCAAAATAACATATAGGATTTTGTTTTCTAAAAATGAAGGTTTACATTTCTAATATAATGTATATATATATATATATATATATATATATATATAAGAAATTCATGTTAATTTTAGGAAGATTTTCTAAAATTTCAAGCGATTTTTTTCCTGAGTGCAACTGGATTGGGCAACACTCGAATTATATATATATACGATCCAACTAAATTGAAACTTTGTAATCCTTGCACAGGTCTCGCCACTGAAATCGCTGCTGCGCGAGGATTTAAAGCGACGCATTTGTGCGAAGGCGAACAATCGGATCACGAGGAACGCCACGCCGCTGGAGCATGAGCTGCAGAGTCTGCCGCAGAGCATGATGAATGGGAGTGCGGTGAGTGCGAGTGCCGCGGCAGGTGGCGCTGGTGGCGCGAGTGGCACACCGACAGCAACGCCCACAAATAGCAGCAGTTCGACGCCCATTTGCAACGGAACGATAACGTCGACGGGACAGGAGAGTGAGCTGTTGCTGAATCGCAAACAGATACTCACCTGCCATTTCTGTGGCATTGAGTTCCCCGACGAGACGCTCTACTTTCTGCACAAGGGCTGCCACTGCGAGAGCAATCCGTGGAAGTGCAACATTTGTGGCGAGCAGCTAAACAATGTCTACGAGTTCAATGCGCATCTACTCAGTAAAAGCCATCAATAGCAGCCACAGTTTGCCGGCAACTGACACTTGCCGGCCACATAAACAAATACTATATATATATATTTATATATATATATATACATATATATATATATATATATCGAGTGTAGCTCAATCTGGGCTGATCAATGATTAACAAATGAATTAGACACACACAGACGCAACTAGTTTAAATGGAAATGTTTATTAAAGTTTATATCAATAATAACAAAAACAACAATGAGAGCTACGTAGTTACCTAATCCCACACAACACCAACAACAATGATTTTTGATGAGGATATGTTAAAAAGAGATCTTAGAATCAAATCAAAAGTAACCTCTTCCCCCAAAATAACATATATAAATCCTGTTATGTAGTGTTAATTATGCAATTTTTTAGTCTGTAGTTTTGTGTATTTGATAACTATACAAAAAAAAAAGAAAAGAAAGGCAATAATTAACAATTTTCCAGCCAGTTTAACTGGCAGGTTAGCTTACGTTCTACGTAAAGCGTAACGTTCTTACGTCTTGCGTAAGCCAAAACGTCAGTTTTAATGCATCTATGCGACTAGGCAACAAGGCGCCTCAAAGGCGTCCCATGGTTTTAAACTAGGCATTTCAAATATATATATATACCATATATCTATATATATAAATACAGACAGCTAGGCAAACATACATATATACTATATATATTCGTATATATGTGTTTAAGGAGTGGTCGCTTTTCTAATATGTGAACAATGATAATAAGAACAATGATTATTATAGAAATTTATGACTTTTTATTTAAATGTTAAATGTATTTTAAATGTTATGATTTTTATAGACCAATTTTAGAGAATTTTCGGACAAACATAATGCTTAAAAATTTTTTATTTTTTTGTTTTAATTAATTTTCAAGCGACCATTGCAATAACAAATGAGTATATATATGTAAGATATATAAATAGTACATAGTATGCACACTTTTTGTTTATATACTCTATAACATATATATATATATATGACCATAACTAATGTCTTTCAATTTATTATGTTTTCCAGAGTTTATAAATATAGGACAGCAGTAAAAGCAAGAAAAAATAGAACATGTTTAATTATATCCACATTTACATATATACAAACATATATATCTACCTTTATATATATACATGATATATATTCAATATACCGTACGTTTATCTATAGCCAGGATACACTGTTTTAGCAATCAAACACATAAACACACACAGCGCTTCGCGAGAGATAAAATAATTTAAGAATTATATATTATTATACTCGTACCTTTTACTTAGCTCCTAGTTAAACTAACTTATAAAACTTACGATAACAACTAAGAAGTGAAAAACAAACGCAAAAAAAAAACATGCAGAATCACCAAGAAAATCGACGCTTTCCAAAAGCCGTCAGTTTTCTACTTATTAGAAAAATCGCACAGTGCTGCTCAAAAGATTGCATACAACAAACGACACTGTGTCAAAAGCGAAAGCAAAAAAATCATGTATAAACAAATGCAAATGTGATACGAAATTGTTGTAAATAATTGGTTAACAAAATCAAAAAAAAAAAAAATTAATAAGAAAAAAGAAGAAATTAAAAAAAAGTACTTTACGAGTACTTTATTAAAAAAATATATAGAGAAATGAAAACAACTATGCCTTAGATGCCTATATACGATACGAGCACGTTTGCGTATACACTGTACAAAAACTGAAGTGGGAAAGAAAACAAAAAATAAATAATGAAAACGAAAAAAAAAATGAAAACTGTTGATTAGCGTATAGTTAACTTTAGTGTAAATCAAAATTGTGGTAAATAAACCCCTACTCCCTATAGCCCTACACCCCTACACCCCCACACCCCCACATCCCTACACCCGTACCCCAAACTATCCTCTACTTTGCTGACGTCACTCGGGGGTTGTATGCAGCCTCGGCTGAGCTGCTGTGCGCCAATTTTTACTTCAGATTAAACATCCGTCCATGAGGTTCACAAAAAAATGTCTAGAGTTGATAAATATTAGCAAAAATGATTAAAATAAATAATTACTTATACTATAATAATTACATTTGTTATACAATACATAATAATATTTACCTTTAATTCTAACTATAATTTGTACAATATTTTTTATGTTTTTGCTTTTGGTTTTTTTTTTAATTCGCACTAAGCTAGGCAATTAAAAAACAAAAAAAAAATAATATATATACATATATAAATATAAACAATTTGTTGTTAATTTTGTTAGCACAGTCAACTAACTTGGCAGGGCCTGCAGCACTTGCATTTTATATACATACAAAAAAACAAAAACAAAATCAAAAAAAAACAAATACAAATACATAAATATATATACACACACATACACATACATATGTACACATACTTACACGCATACCTGTAGTAAACTGCATTGCTCTTCTCTAGCCAAATTCTATTTTTCATTTGTAGATGGTTTAATTTTTTTCATTGAATTTCATTTGTTGTGTTCACATAATTTTAGAAAACAAAAAAAAAAAAACAACACACTTAACATTAATATTCGTATACTCGTAATTAGTTGATAACTTTAATTTGTTTTATTATTAAACACTTTTTGCGAAACATTGTTAATTAGAATACGATAAAATTGTTACAAATAGTATGAAAGTGGGTGGGGATAAAAAAAAGAAAGAAAAATAAATATAATGCAATTTTGAAATCAAAACGTTTAACGTTGAATGCAACAATTGATCAATTTTTAGCTGAACTTTCATGTTGAATTTTTAATAGGTCTAATTATGTAAAATCAAAAACAAAAACAGAAAAAATACAATTAAAATGGCTAAGAAAGGTAACAAAAACATTTACTTAATTAGTAATTATAATTATAGCTACAAAACAATAAAAGGCATGTTAATTTTTTATTAAAAATAAAAATGGTTTAAAACAATGCAAGCTGTGTGTAATTTATATTTATTATTAAACATTTTCAGATGTTTTCAATTTTAATTTAGGTATTCAACAGCAGATAGGGAAATTATTTAGAAAGTTCAACAAATTATTCCCTTTGAGGAAATTGACCTGCTTGCTGCAGTACGCAAGAAACTGCTTGCAAGCAGCTCAAAATTACTGAACGCTCATTGGCTAGCGGCGGCAGAGCCAATCAGCTAAGAGCAAGCAGCACAGTGGTTTTATAACCGTTAAACAAGCAGCAAAATGCGCATGCGCTAAAAATATTCATTTATATATATATATATATATATATATATGTATGTATATATATATAATGAAGTAGATATGTACAGTTATCTAGTTATATCCTTTGTGGGCTACATGCAAAAGCATCTGCTTAGCACTTAGTCAACGCTGAGAGTTTGGCATATTAATAAGCCATAACTTGATATGCTACCACAAATAATGTACTATAATTTCAATTAACAGATGACAGGCGACAAATAAACAATACTAGTGGGAAAAGCCGCATACAGACACTGTGGATTATGGGATATATATGCACAAATCTGTGTGAGTGTGTGTGGATTTGTCTTAGACAGCTTAGCAGTGCAGCCAACTATATATATATTTATATATATCATATAGATGTGCATATATCAATGTGGGAAGACATGCGGCTCATTTCCATGAATGCAGTTAGAGTTGAGGCCATTTGCCAATTTTGAGCTAATGCCTTGGCTCAAATGCAGTTGTTGTTGTTGTTCTTGTTGGCCCTAAGCCTGAGGTGCAATGTTTGGGCTTGCAGCGGCAATTTGTTTGCAGTTTTGTTTGTGATTTAGGGGATAATGCGCCATAAAGCCAAACACACGATTGACTGAATCCGACGGCACACAACGGCTGCAACTAATCGACACCAGGAGCTGTGTGGCAGGGGTATGGGCAGAAAGAGAGAGAGAGAGACAAAGAGAGACAGTGAGCCAGATTGCTGGGCAAGGATAATGCACGGAAAGTCCATTGTCAATGCATCAATAGGCATAATCGCAACATCAATATTTACCCCACATACATATGGATATGCTTATGTATACACTCCGAGAAAATGCCTGTTCTCAATTCAAATACAATCTCTTAACTAACAAATGCTGAAAATCTTAAACCAAAATTCATTATGAAATACTTTTTGTTGTATACAAATAATTAATGATTAATTTGCTACATTGGAGTTACCATTCTATAAATATGTGCAAAATATTCATTATGAGATTTTTTGCACTTATTATAAGCATAAGACGTGCTAGCTAAAATTTGACAAGCTTAAATTCTTTATTAAAGCGTATTTAGTTTTTTTTTTTTTTTTTTAGAAGTATTCAAATTAACACTTAAAACAATTCATTGAGCTTTATTCAAAAATTTCATAATTTAATATTCAAAATTCTCAGGATTTTTTAAATTAAATTTAAAAGAAAACAGATTTAAAAGAGAATAATATTACTTATTACTTACTCAGAAATAGTTTTAATTATTATTATTATTATCATTTATATATTTCAAAGTCTATAGAATATTATGCTTATTATAGGTATGATATGTGAGAGGAAGCTCTTTTTTTTTCCACAGTGTATGCATTTATATATGTGTATGTGTGTGTGTGCGTGTTGTCTTTAAACAATGCAGGCAAATCCCGATGCGAACTGAAGCGACGTTCGAATGAGACGATTAACACCTTAAATATGTCATTAGAGGCGACAAATGGAAAATAGATGCGACAGCCGAAGGTTTTCGATCAAATCTGTGGCATCCACAACACAGTCGTATTTATTATTATTGTTGTTGTTGTTATTGGTTTATAATCATTGGCAGCAGCTATTGGGCCTGTCGAACTTTGGTGTCGATGATGCGCGTGTTTTTATTTTCAAACGGCGATTATTTGGCCCTAAGCCGATTTGCTTCAGATATCATTCACACATATGTTTGTGCCACATGCATGCACACACACACACACATACAGATATATATATATACATACATACATATACATTTATTTGTGCCTTCATTTTTATTTTATTTGGTAGTCCCGAGCATGGCATTCAGGTGACATAAACCTTTACCAATCGCTGTCGGCATAGGGATCATATTTTTTGGCTTTGGCATGTGCAACGATTTATTTAGATGTATGTGTGGGGTCGAAAACTAAACCGATTAGATCTCGGCATAGGAGAAGGAAATACGTAAGGGCAACAAGCAAATGCAATCGAGCGAATTTTTAAGACATTTAAGAATTCTGTTCAGTAAAAAAGCAAAAATAGAGCATTTTAGTTTCTTATTAAAGATTTATATTAATTTAAAAAAAAAGAATATTTGTTGTTTCAATATTTATAAGAATATACTGATTATAAATTACAATCATAATATAGCTTTAAATTAATAACAATAATAATAATGGTGATGATAGCCTTAGCTATAGCTTTTGTTTTTAATCATTTTTTAAAGGTCTTAAAAGAAATGCATAATAATAAAGAAAAAACTGCATAAATCTAGTTCAAATCAGATCAACCTCAAGTATGAGCATTTTGAAATATTAATTCAATAAGTCTACAAACCATTTGTGCACTCAAATCATGTCTATGCATATTTAAATGAGTCTTAATAGAACCCACATAATTCGCATATATGCATATGCCTGATTTCCGACCTCTGGCGATCCCTCAACTTGGACATAGATTCACTTTAGATGAGGCCACATCGACAACGGTTCAGCAGGTTCAAATTACATTTAATTGTTAAACATTTTGCTATGATTGTAGCTAATAGGGTGAGGGTGCGACTGGAGACTGGGGAAGGGTAGGTGGGTAGGTGGGTGGAACAGCATATCTAACAGATTTGTGTAAAAATCTGCCACAAAACGAGTCGAACTCAATACCAAAATGCAGCGAGGCTTAATTTGTAAAAGAGATAACATTTACACGTCAAAGCGTTAACAGTTGAAAATCATGTTGTCGATGTTGATGATGATGATGATGATGATGAACTGGATGTTGGTGGTGATATGGTGGTGCTATCTGCTATATGTGTACCCCATACATGTAATACAATAAGTTCTACGCCTGACGAGAGTTGGGCTGTGTTCAAAACTAAGTGAATTTGAATCTCAATTGAATTGTGAGTGCGAGTTTGGGTGGAGATTTGCTGTTGGGCTACGCTTCATGCCTGTCTGCGCGCTGTGAACCCAATTATCTTTCAATAATAAAAAGGGGGCAGCACAAAAAGTGCATCCTCAAGTTACACCAAATCCAACAACGAGCTAGAGACAAAAGCCAGAAACGCTGTTGTCTTTGTTGTTGTAACGGATTTGTTGTGTTTGGCAAACCTGAAAAGCCAAAACGGCAACAACATCATAGGGTTGCTCTACTACAACTGCAAAGTCCGGTTTAGATGGGCGTGCCCCCCCCCCCCCCCCCCGATACATCTGCTAGCTGGGCTGACTTGTTGTGTAACCCAAATCTTGCCTGCGGGCAAAACATCTTTATTAATTCATAATTCAATCGGGGCCACATGAACAATGTATGATTTCTGTTCCATATACGTATCTTTTCCATTTTCCATTTTCCATTTTCAATTTTCCTCGTACTGATTTGACTTCAATTTTCTTTAGCAGAGCGCATCTCTTGCTTTTCGCTTTTGTGTTGTAATTTAATATGATTTTTCAATTTTACAGCGCACAATAGATGAAAAGCTTCAGTTCAGTTTGTGGGTCTAGCAATTGTTAAATTGCATAGCCAATTTAGTTAAATGAGTTAAATTGATGCCGTTTACAAATCTGACTTAACTGCACCAACTAACTAAAAATATAAAAAACTGTTTGCAGCTGCATAAGCAATTGACAAATAACTATAAAACAATTTGCAATTTGTCAGGCTTTGCTAATCGCCTGGCGAAGATCTCTGCAGACAACATATTTAAAATGCACCGTTCCTTTCTTTCTATTTTGTTGTAGTTGTAGTTGTAGCCGTTGTTGTTGTTTCTAATCTCTAAATCCGAACGCTGGCAACAATAACAAACAGCGGAAATGTTTCAATCAGTTGGCTGAGTGCTTTTGTGTTAATACATGGGCATCGGGCTGAGGACTGAGGACTGAGAATCGAGGATTGGGAATCGAGGTACGAGATACGAGATACGAGAAAAACCGCAAATGCTTCGCCCATTTGCGACTGGGCTCTTTAGCACGGAGTCCTCTTGTACCCAGAGAGAGATCCCTAACAGCCACAACAGTCACGCCTCTCACATCTAATGCCTTTGTTCGCACTGACAGCCAGGACAAAGAGAGCATCTACACTTTGACCAAAATCTGACTGGGACTAGTAAAAATATGCATTCTTATTTATTAATGGAAATAACTTGTAATTCTAGAAAATTAATTTCTTCTAAATTATACAAATTACACAAATACACACATTTAAAAATACGATTTTGAAATAGAACTTAATATAAAAAAAAAATTCTTGAGTTTATTTCGAAAATTTAGCAAAACTCAACTAAGTTGTTGGAAAATGCAAAATGTGTGTCTTGGCAAGTTCCACTCGCTGAAAACAAACCACTTATTTACATATTTGTCTCAGTGTAGATGAAGAGATAGAAAGAGACAGATCGAGTGTGTGCTCTAGGCAACAGTCCCTTTTCCTTTTCCTTTTTATTTTATTTTTGTTGCCTTTTCAATGGTTTTATGAATTACGCATCGACGCCTCATGAACGTCCTGCACCTTTTCGCCCGAATCTGACTCCTTGAGGCACAAATCTCATTAGACGCGCCAACGTGGCAACAATGGGCCGAGCAGTAAATTCAGTTTCAATTTTGGTTTGTTGCTCGTATTTCACTCGGATTTCGCTGCTGCTGCTGCTGCTGCTGCTGCTCAATGACAATTAACACAAGTGTCAAATTATTTGTAACCATAAGCAGTGCTCACGCCTCCCCCATCTACTTAATGAGCAGCAGCACCTGCCACGCCCATTGTGGGCAGTTTCTCAACTAATCTCAAGTCTGCTCGTCCTGTTTTTTTTTTTGTTCAGAAAGGGTTTAGGAGCAGTGTGGCATGTGTGAAGTGTTTGCGTTGCGCATTTGGCGCTGCAAATATTTTGACAATGCTAAAAGTTTCTTCAATTTGTCACGCCAAATTATCATAATATCAGTACCCCCTCCGACCCTCCCCGCTATATTCTGTATATTCCATTGTTGGCATGCCATATTGATTCTACGCCCTGTTGACCGCCAGTTTCACAATTGTCAGCACAGATGCGGCGGCTGTCTGCCTTTTTTTTTTCTTTCCTCTTCTACTGTTTGCCCAGGGAATTTGCATTGCTAACCCCACACACCGTCTACCCCCCTGCGGCACAGATTCACCCCCACAAAGAGTGCAACTCTTTGGCTTTTTGTTAAATTTTATTCAAAGCGCGTTTGTCTATTTACAGTACATTTGCGCACTTAATGATGGGGTTCATTTGGTTCATCGTCTCCCTCGCGAATGTCTATTCAAAGATGTGAGCATCAAATGCTTTACTCAGTTGCTGCATATTGTTTGCTAAATGGTTAGGGTATATCGGGGAAGAGCAGTGTGGGTATATTGTCTGTCAGTCTCTGCTGTGGGAGCCCAATAAGCCGGCACAGTGACGCAAAGCAATCAAATAGCTAATAAGCGTGTAAGTAATGATTAGAAAGAGCTAGAGTCGAAAGATCTTGTCTGGGAGATCCCCTGAACCCAGCTGTTATAGACAGTTTATCGAAAGTGGCTAAATCGACTTGTCTGTTGAACCCTGATCACTAAGATATATACTTTACTGGGTCAGATATGCTTCCTTCTGCTTGTTACATACATTTGCAGAAAACCATTATACACTTTTTGCTTATGTTCAATTTAAAAAAGTTATTTAACATATATTTCTTCATCTGCAATTCTATATTCTCATTCCGAGGTGTGGTTTACTCAATTGCTGATTGCTCACTACAACCTATTTTAGGTGATAAGCTGCAGCTTACTAAAAAACAGTGTTTAAATACAATTCAATTATTTTTATCTTTCTTAAGCTCTTGTTAAGGAAATTGACTAAATAAGCTACAGATTTCAGATAGCACATAGGAAATGAGGAATCTCTAGTATATATAATCTCTAAGATCACCACGTTTAATCAGATCGACGGGCTATATGTGTTTAAATTTGATATCATATAGCTTCGTGATTTGCCGAGATGACTTCATGTATAGAATAATGTATATTTATATCACAGTTATTTAATGGTTTTTAGATATTACCTCACGTTGCCACTCGATGTCTTAAATTACTTTCATTTATATAAACGCTTTCTCTTTCTTTGAAAAATGAAATATTTATGAGATATTCTACACAAATTCACATTGTCACATGAAAATCTTTAACATTTTTAAATAAGTAACTACACAGCTAAGCTAAAATATTTTGCAATTATTAATGCCAATGGAGTCCACTGTCCAAAAACCGTGGAAGGCTGTGGAGGGCAACGATTTGGAGTTAGCAGTTGGAGAAACGCCAAATAAATTGAGAGAGGCAAGCTGGCAAACTGGCAAACTGGCAAACTGGCAAGTTGGAGGGTGCATAAATTCAATTTTAAATGTACACAAAATGTAAAACTTGTGTTGCGGCCGATGTCGGCTTTTTACATTTTGTGGTTTAACTAATTGAGTCGCCTTGTAAATATGTAAATCGAAATAACCACCCAAAAAAAAAGGACATTTTGAGGTGTGAAGAGGAGTCAGGAGGAAGAGAGGGATAGGGACATAGAGAGAGAGAGAGAGAGAGAGAGACGGGGTAACGCATTAATTTGATAAAAAATAAAAATAAAAAAAAACACAGGAGCAGAGACGCACAGACACTTAAATGTTTGTTGTTTTAGCTGCTGTTTGTTGTTGCTATTGTTGCTGCTGTTTTTGGCCGCTGTTACTGTAATTGGTAAATAGCCTTGGAATGCGCATTGCAAACAGACAGAGTGTAAAATTAATTACGCACAGCCAGATGCCATTTTTTGTCAGCGCCAAATAAACTGAAAACAAAAAACACTACGAAAAGCTAATTAAAATGTATGACAATCATTGAAACGAATGCGTTCACATTCATCGGCTATCGATGGCTGCCACAAAATGTGGCAAATAGGTAGTATGGCAATGGGCGCGGGGGTGCGGAAGAGGCGAGGTTTGAAAATGAGGTCAAAAGTGTCACATCATGCTTAATGATGACGATGACGCTGCGACGAACGTCGGCGCCGAAAACTAAAACTCTACAAGCGACAACTGAAAGGCGAAAATTAACTGACAATGTGGCGTATACTCAATATGTATGTATGTACATCTGTTTGATGGGAGACGAGCGCCAGCTACTGATAATTGCAGGGGCTTTCAAGTGACTGCCTACCCCTACCCGCCTATCCGCCTGCCCGCTTGCCCGCGTGCCTGGCTGACAGACTGACTGACTGACAACTTCCACATGGCTCTCTCGCTCACCTTGTAATTTGAGCCCGAAATTTGGTTGTAAGAAGGAAGCACTTATACAACTAGTCAGTCATCTAGGCGGTCCAAAAGAAACATAACGAAAACAATCTGTAGCCTGCTGTTGTTGCATCTAATCGCACTACAGATTATATCGCATATATGCTTACACTTGACAAAAAAGTTTGTGAATATGTGATTGTTGTTGCAACTGAAAATTTGATAACAAAAACCTTTTTTGTTAGCCTCAAAATGTCTGATGATTTAAGTACGATTGCTTTTATTTTAAAAACATGTAATACACATTTTCAGTTAGTTACTAAATCAAGAACTACATCTCTTAGACTAAGATATAAGATTGATAGTTTAAGTACTTAGTTTCAATGAATCAGAAATTCAGTTCTATTAAGACTCAGTCAGCTTGGGTCAAATGTCTTTAACATTCTTTAACACTTATTTTACGCAAGTTTATAAATATTGATTGACTTAAGATATGTTGTCCATTTTGAAAACGAAAAAGATTTCATACAAATTTCAAAATAGTGAAGATGAATGAGTATTTTCAAATTAAAATGTTCGTCGATTTTACAAACAAGCAGAAATTAATAGGATAAGTTTAATTTTAATTGAAAATTGTTAATTTAAGAGCTTTTTATCAATTCTATGAGTTTTATACATATTTAAAAATATTCGTGATTAATGGAAAAAACATTTATTTTGTGCTTGAATTTAGGATAACAGTTTTTGCTGAGTGCATTCTGAGGTATTTTCTGTACATAAATACATTTGTACATATGCATATGGAACTCTGGCTGCTGTGCTCTTTTAAATATATGTATGTATGAATGTATGTAAATACGTATATGGCATATGTATGTGTGTTTCCCAGGGCACTCTTCATGGGCTCATAATGACGATGATGATGCGTTGCATTTGTGTGTGAGTGACAGTGACGCGTCAGTTTTGGTGGCCTCTGCCATCGTCTGGCCGTAGAGTCATTTATGGATCTACAGCCTGATGGGCTGTTTTAGCTGTTTTAGCTCTTATACTGATCTGGTTGGGTGAGCGGGTCGCTGCCGATGCGATCGCTTGTGTATGTGAATCTGTGTGTGTGTGTGCCTGTGTGTGTGTTTGCTTGCCCACAGCACGGATATTTTCATAAGGCAGCTAAGTAAACCACTCAAGTAGGACATGTCATCGTTGGCGCCAGTGTTCAACCAAAGCGTCGACACCGACGCGACGCCGACGCCAACGTCGACGCCACAGTTTTTAGCAGGCTGATATTTCTTTTGCTTTTGATGTTGTTATTTCCCTCGACACACTGTTGTTGCAGATGACTTCTGGCTGCATTTCAATACACTCGCCTCTTTTTCTCTTCCAGTCAGCGTTTGTTGTTGTTTACACAGAAATTGATATTTTA
Organism: Drosophila setosimentum; assembly: GCA_035043505.1. Taxonomy (NCBI): domain Eukaryota; kingdom Metazoa; phylum Arthropoda; class Insecta; order Diptera; family Drosophilidae; genus Drosophila; species Drosophila setosimentum. The sequence goes on from JAWNMY010000003.1 coordinate 20,255,770, forward strand.
TTTCAAAATAAATACCAACTGCTAGAATAGCAGATCCCCTAACAGGGCTTAAGCAAAGACAGCGAGTACACTGCGCAAAAGCGGAATGTGCTGAAACGAAGCTCTGTAGCTGAGTGAATTTTGGACGAATTATAGGCTAAAGCTACGTTATTAGCTTATTTATAGATATTTGTTTTGTTTTGGGACTCCTTTTATAAGATACTCCTTGACTTGTTAAGGTTTTCATCAATTCGATTTATATGAAAAATCTGCCCACAAAAATATTCTTTTCATTTAGTAAATATAGCTTACATGGAAAACTTGTTTATACAAAGCTTGATATTGTAAGTAAAATTATATGTTGGTAATTTCACCCTTTTCATTTGATCAAGTTTTGATTTGAGCATAATTATTTTTAAAAGATTTTTAATAAATATAAATGATAATTCTCTTCACTAACAATAAAGAAATTTAGTTTCCATTGACTTGTTTTGTCATCAAAGTAATTTATGAAAAATATTAATTCATTCGTATTTTTGATAGTATTTTTCCAATATAATTGCCGTTCTTTCCATTTCTCTGAAGTGACCAAAATGTTTATCTATTTAAAGGTATCTTACCTTAAGTCCCTTTAAATTCTCAGGAAATATTAACAATTTATTTGAGAAAATTTCCATTCCATTTCAATTGTTTTTCTTGCCTTAGAGAAGTTTCGAGTCAAGTCCTGACTCTCCACTGGCGATCCTTAAGTTTTCCTTTTTTTTTTTTGCTGAAATTGCCCAACCATCAAATAAAAAGATCAATTGCAATTGTTTTCGGTAATGATTTAAATTCTTAACTGTTTCATTTCGTTTGTTTTTGTTTTTGTTTTGTTTTTATTGCATTCTAAATGTATACGTAAGCACTATGATTTGCATACTTAAACTCTATTTACAAATACGTACACACACAGTAATTAGAATGAAAAACTGGTTGAATTTTCAGTTGTTTTTGTTTATGTTTTTTTTTTTTGTTTTTTGTTTTTTGTCAGTTCCCCAATTCGATTTTCATATGCGTAAATCTTAAATAACTATCTTTGAAAAGTGTGCGACCATGTTTATAAATATAAGTATATAAATACTATATATTTTGTTGATGTTTTTCGATATTTCTCCTCAGCTGTACTTTATGTACTATATGTATGGTTTTCTTCTTCTTTTTCTTTTTCATTAATTTTAGGAATCAGATGCCAGTACGAAATGAAGCTGTTATTGCTTTCGGGCGCTCGAAATGTACCCGAAGTTGAATGCTTAATTAACGCAATGACTTAAACTTAATAAAAATTGAAACAATTTGAATTAGCTGGGCCTTAGTGCAAGGGGCAGGAGAAGCGGGAGGAGCAGCAGGTGGAGGGACTGTGCAGAGAAACCCTTGGGGCAAGGCCGCCGCCGCCTCACACGCGCTGATGATATCATGTGATTTCCGGCGCACTATGTTTCAACTCCGGCGATGTGGAGAACGGACGATGCAACAGCTGGCCACTGTGATGATAGACCGTTGTTGCCGTCGCTGTTGTTGTCGTCGTTGCACAGGCAGCCACCGCGGCCGCCGCTGCTGCCACCGCTGTCGAGTTGAGTTTCTCGGGCGAATTGATGCGCAGCTTGGGCGGCAGTTGTGGCACCACAACGCCACATTCGACACTATACGCAGCCGCATACGCCGGATGATGCAGATGTGGTGCTCCTCCGGCGCCGCCACCAGCGCTGCCATTTAGTGCCAACGGTTGTGGCAGCTGCGGATGCGGCCGGATGACAATCGGCTGGATGGGAAACTGCTGGGACATCTCCTTCAGGTTGCTAAAGCTTTGCAGGTAGCATCCAGCATTGAACAGGCTGCTCGCCGCATCCAGCTTGAACGGCGGCAAACAGTTGGGTAATCCCGCTGGAGCACCCGCTCCTCCGCCCCCACCATATGCCGGCGGCAGCTGCGGTGGGGTGGGCGAAGGCAGCGCACTGCTCAAGTCACGCGGCTTATCGTCGTCGACGCTGAGACTCTCCTCGTTGGCCCCATTGGACATGCTGCCGGGACTGTGCTGTAGCTGCAAACTACTCGGCACTGGCGAATGTGTGCCCAGAGATATATCCGAATCGGAGCTATCCGATGGTGTTGGCGATGCGGCTCCTTCAGCCCGACGGCTGCGGCAACCCATTCCCGAATTGTTCTGATTGTGCTGTATGCTGCAAAGGGAAAAAGAGAGAGAGAGAAAGAGAGAGAGAGAGAGAGAGAGAGAGAGAGAGAGAGATAGTAAAAGAGTTAGTAATAAATAGTAATAATGTAAGTTGTAATACGGTATTTTAATTTTAAATATATATATCATATCATATAGTTTGGAATTAGTGATGAATAATAATATAAATAGTAATTAGTTATTTTAATTTTTAATTTTATTCTCCTGAATATTTCTTTTAATTTTGATTTTTGAACAAAATTTGTAATATTTTAGAAGCTATAACACCGCTCAAAAATACCTTTTCCGTCCATCTCCCTTAATCTCAAATTTTTGTATTTATAAATCTCGGTTATGTGCATTATTTTTTTATAGAGAACATTAAAACTCATTCAACCTTTTATTGCTGAGTAATGTTTGTAAAAAATGTATTAAAAAATTGTTAATTAAAAGCTGTCAACTGTAATGTGAGTAGTGTGTTTAATTTACTTCAAATATATTATATAAAATATTCTCTGATCAGATTTTAATAATTCATAGCTTAATTGTACCTTTCAATGTAATTCTCGCACTTAATCATAATTGTTCACTATTATAAGACTCACATATCTGCATAACATTCATTTCACAATGCCGAGCTTCTCACTATTGTATCCAAGAAGTGTGCTTAACTTTTTTGTAAATATTATAATATTGCCTCATTAATTATTTTATTAAGTAAAGAAAGTAAAGAACATTATTAATATTTCGTCCTATAAAAATTATTTACAAGAATCACGGCAGTTCGAATAATAATTTGTTGTATTTAAAACAGAACATCTTTCTCATAATTACGTGGCATGCGGCAAGAGAATATCCATCCATCTATTTAATCAAAATATTTCTTTCCTTTCCCTTCTAATTTGATCTATAAAACACAACTCTCAACGCCTCTTTCTAACTGCTATAACTAAAAGGTTAATTCGTTGATATTAATGACTGATCTGTGAGATTTTTAGACTCAACATGAGCAGCATTCTAAATCTAGAAAAAGAGTTAATTATACCGTGTAAACGTTTAGTGGTTTTATATAAAACAACAACAATGTAAGATCCATGATCCGTGATCTGGAGTTCAAATTGTGAGAGGTATTCATTTGGTATATTCTCACTTGTTAACTGAAAATGCATCTTTAATTTGGTTTTGAACGGTTTTACGGTGTTAATTAGTGAATAGGGAGAGGAGCATGTGTTGCATGCTGCAAGTTTCTTGCATGCTTGGGTCGCCTCTAAATACGCCTTTTATGGGGTTCATTTGTCGGCGGGCAGACGACCGATAAATCTGACGCAACTTTCACACATGCTTAAGACAAATTATCTGTGGCCAAAACAAAGGTGTGCTGGCCCCTGGACACACGGAGATGACTTGATTAGGAGAAGCAACTGTGTAACAGTGGCCGCATCGTCGGCATATTTATAGAGTCATCAGCGGGAGAGAGTGACAGGGAGAGAGAGAGAGAGTGACAGAGTGAGAGAGAGTGAGAAGGGGGTGGGGGAGTGGTGGAGGTGAGATGTATTCAAGAGGTGTTCGGTACTCATATACATCATCATCTGCATCACACCATGACTCCTGCACTGTCATAATTATCGGTTAGGATTCGTTTCGAACTTTTGCCGCAATTTGTTGACCCATCAGCATTAATAATGTTGCACAGCCTTCTGCCTTTCCCCATTCCCTTGTCCTTTTGCGGCTCGTGTTGTGTGATTAATGATGCCCTGGCACTGGGAGCAACAAATGCCCCGCGAACAATCCGTCGCAGTCACAACTCAGTTGGAGCTGCGAAATATATCTGCGGCTACCTTTTGTTTTATTTTATTTTATTTTTTATTTTGTGTTCTGCGGTGTTTTTCTGTCTGTTGTATGGGCTTGAAAATGGAATCGTTTAGTTGCCTAATGCGCCAACTTGATGGATTACCATTTACCACTTGACACTCGCATCATTCTCCACCAGTCTATCCATGACTGCTGATGAATAACTGGCACAGATCAAACGATTCGGACTACTGCTACCCGCTGCTGGGTTGCCAGTATATGAATCTCACATATGATTATCAACGGCCTGTTTTTTTTGGGAAAGTTATGCGTTTACCTATGGGAAGTTCGAGTTTGCAGTCGGTCAAAAAACAAACCATAAAAAAATGGCTGACAACTTTTTGTGAAATTGTAGCTTTTAGCGGTAGCGATTACGCTTCAGTGAAGCTCCAAGCAGCAACTACCTTTTAATAACTCTTCAATAGGCAATACAGAATCTGCGTACATATCTGGCACGGGCGCTGATCCAAGGTCGTGTTTATCGCTTCATTGAAGTTCGATACGAATATGATATACATTTTCCAAACAATTGACCAAACAGATTGGAGACCCAAAAAGGGTTTAAATATATATATATATATATATAAATGTATGTGTGTGTGTGTGTGTGTGTGTTGGGAATCTGATACTGTGGCACCTAACCGAAACCGAAATGACACGTATGTAATTACCCGCGTGGACACAACAGAAAGTGAGTGACATCCGCATGGACACAGCCGCAGAGAAGGAGACAGAGATAGATAGATAGAGAGAGAGAGAGAGAGAGAGAGAGAGAGAGAGAGAGAGGGAGAGGGGTAGAAAGGGAGGTAGAGTTAACTCTACAGTTACCCTCCACGGTTAACTGGTAACCTGAGCAGCGGGCCGAGACATTGAAATGCCTTAATCGGCTCATGTCAGAAGATTCGTGTATACGTATTTGGTATCTGCCCCTCTCACTCTTTCCGTCTCCCTCTCCCTTTTCCACTCTTCCTTCCTCATTCTGTTGGTATTGTGAAAACTTATTCAGCTGCAAGAATGCTGCCTGGTAATATGATCTGATCATAGGTGTACAACTCTTTCTCCTTATTAAAATATGGCTTTGATATTTGAATGTTAAGCCATTTGTAACTATCGATTATAATAAATTTTCAACTACGAATATTGCTCAACTTTTACAATTTTAAAACGAATTAGAAAATAAATATAATTTATTTTAGAAACTCTCTTAAATTGATTTTATTGAAATAAAAAATTAATAAATAAATGCAAATTTGTTAAAGTTTAGATTAAAGTTTTTTGTTATAAATCATAAATAATTTAAGGCACTAATGTTAACTACGTCAAGAATAAAAAAAAAATGCAAATATGGTGTGAAAAGTTAAGGGAAGTAGCACATTAATCATAGCTTTTATCACCGTTTCTGTTCTGTGAAGGTTAGTTCCTATAAATTTAAAATTTTCCTTTTATAATTTTAACCATTTTGCGTAAAATGTCCAGTAATACTTTTTTTTTTTTTTAATATTGTCTAATATTGATACCAGCAATCTTACAGATGAAAACCGTGTTATATTTCTTGAAATATTATCCAATGTTTATACCAGCAATCGATTAAAATTGACATTATGTGTTGGGCATAATGCAAATTGAGGCGGAATGAATTCAAACTCAACGCATTTCGATAATTGTGTCATTCAAATTGAAAGTTATAAATTGTGTAAATATTTAGACAGCAGCAGCAGAGGCAGAGGCGGAGGCAGAAGTGGCAGCAGTAGTAGAGAAGTGCCCAAATCCCAGGGGTTCGAGCGCTTAAGTGGACCGAATAACATTCTGTTCCGGGGGTTGGGCTTTTGGGTTTGAGTTTGAGTATGAGTTTTGGGTTGTGCCCCGGCGCTAAACGCAATCAACGTTTATTTTGTCGTTGTTGTCGCTCAAATGCCCATTTTTGTATTTTTTTTTTTTTATTGCTCTCTCGTCTGAGATCTGTTGACAAACGGGATTTAAAATTTGTTCAATTTGAATATTTTGTTATCTTTTGCTCAGTTCCAGTTTCAGTTGCGTTCGCTTATTTGCACAATTTACTTTCCTACAGCGCTACTCGTTATACATTTCACTTGTCAATATATGAATGTACCCCTCCAACCCCACATCCCCCTCACACCCCCCACTCCACAACCCTAACCCCAACCACGATGCACATTCACTCATTCACATCCACATCCGGTGTTCGATGAGGCTGACTCGAATGACTCTTAAACTTTGTGTTCATTCTTTATAACATTGATTTCTTTAATACACTTTCTACACGCTGCTGAAGTGGGCGATGAACACCCCCTCCCCTCCCCCCTTTTTCCCCCCATTACCCACCTGCTTCTTCCTGCTCCTCCTGTTATTATAGTGCTGCATTGTATCTTGTATCTTGTATATTTTTCTCACAAGCCACCGAAACGGTAGTTGCCTTGTGCAAACATCTTTGAGTGTTTCTCTCGGTTCGGTTGGACACTGCCTGGTTTTTTCTTTTTTTTTTCTTTCTTTTTGGTATTGGGTATGGGTACTTATGGGGCTCAAGTGTGCCTGTCCGAACGCGCAGCCAAGTGGGCACTCGGATTTGGATATTGACAATGGCTGCAGCTTCTGACTGGACTGGATTGGACTGGAGACTCCATCATTTTGGGGGCTTCACATCGTAGTCGCATCGGCAACCTTTCTTCATTAGAATTCGAGCTGTTGGGAAATCGATGAACAGCCTCTTCAGCACTTGAGCCCAGTTCACAGGGTTCTTCTTCTGCTCATCATCATCATCAACATCATCATCATCATCATCATCATCATCATCATCATCATCAGAGTCGTCCTTCAATTTCTTTATTTTTCCGAGGTAATTTCTTTAGCCACATAATATGTGTGTGTAATATTTTGATTGATCATTGACATTTACAACATATTTGTTGTGCGTGTGTGTTTATTTGTTGCTGTTGTTGTATTTGTTATTGTTATTGTTATTGTTATTCCCATTCATTTTTATTACACTTCTATGTATACAAAAACACACACTACAAATCTTATTCCCATTTCAATTGCCGTTGATTTCATTTCTGCTGCCTCATTTCGTGTGCTCTGTGCTTGACAAATTGCTGTTGTTGCCACAGTTGTTGCGCCCCACCTCACTCCCCGCCACCCACCCCTTGCCCGCATAATTCATGCCGTTTTTCACTGACACCCGCCCACTGTGTCTCCTAATTTGGCTTCTGTTTTTGAGGCGCTTGGTTGTGCGTGTGTGTTGCTCTGAGTGTGTGCGTGTGGGTAGATTTTTAGTGGCTATCACGAGCTCGCATTTCATTTTGTGTAATTCACGCAATAAAATAATCTGTGTGGATTTTATGAATTACAAAAATACGCTTTGCCCCTCTCACTCTCCCCATCTCGTTCGCTCTCAATCTATCTTCCACTCCCTCTCTTCTTGGATCGTCCATCAAGTGGTGCTTTATAATTGAACGAACTCAAGCCTATGACTTGCTAATTGAATTAGCCACAAGACATTCAACAGAAAATTGAACAGTTGTTCCTATTTCAAATTCCAAATTCTTTCCATTAACAAATAATTTCATTAAGTTTTGTTTAAGATTTCTACTGAACTTTGTAGATATTTCTTTAAAACGTAACCACACTTTTTGCTGTATGTTTTTATTGAGTTTTTCAAAAGCCGCTAAGCTTTATATTTCACATTGAAAAATGTGCTGTTTCACGAAGGAATTTAAGTCCAAATGCTGTAGTCAAAAGCGCTCGACTGCTAGATACTCTGTTGTCAGTGGGAAAATAAGCTAACTCATAAGGAAAAGCATTTTGCTGATAATGGGAGTTGTTACTGGTCTGATCTGTTAGAATATCTTTTAATATATCTATATTATACATATAGGAATATGTTGAAGTTAGTTATATGTCACTTATTTGAGAACATATTAACAAAAATGTTTGAGCGAAAAAAATCATTTATCATAGTTACTTTTACTTGAAATATATTTCGATTTTGCATGAAAAGCATTTAGTAAGAAGTATCTCACAGTTTATTGAGCATTGTCAAATATCTTTCTCTGCTAACTCACAAATCTAATACAAACTAGTTGCAAAGCATTTGAGGAAGAGATTACCACATAGATTAAAGTATAATCCATTACTTGGCACAAATCCACAACGATTTGCATGCAAAAGATTACGTTATGCAGTGCATTTGTAATGCATTACATTTGTATCCCAGTTATCAGGGCATGACGAAAATTGTGTTGCGCCACTGTTTGACTGCCAGCTGGCTTGATAGTTAATATCTTAATAACTCAATTTCGGGAGCTGCTCTGCCAGTTGCTGTTTGGCCTTTCTAATGCTGCTCTGTCTGTTCTGTCTGCTCTGTCGACTCTGTCTAGCTGCTGCTATGATTGATTTACCAACTGACTACAGAAATAAAAAACACATTTATATAAAACAACCATCAAAGTGTATATCGCTCGTATCGCGGAGCAGATACTCCAAAAACCCGGCAAGACGGCCAAGAGCATGCGGTGCTCAAGTGCAGTAGCAAAAATGTTAACAATTTTTCAGCACTCAATGCTTGAAAAGTCAGCGCCTCTTATTTGCTCTGTTCTCCTTACCCTAACTCTCCCCATCTCTCTCTCTCTCTCTCTCTCTCTCTCTCTATATATATATATATATATCTGTCTCTCTGTCTGACTCTTTGTCGAAGGGGTATCTGGTTAGAATGTCTCAGTTGATGCTCATCATTATTGCTGGCGCTGTCGATCTTGATGCCCCATTGAATGGCAGGCAGTCAGGCAGGCATATATATAGTATAGTATCGTATGTGAACGGCTTTTAATTTCATATTTTGCTTGTTGCTGTTGATTTTTTGTATGCCCTTGGAGAGGGAGATTATGGTTTGTCATGGAATCTGTAACGCGCATTGAAGAATTATATCTTCATGCAAATCTTCTATATATTTCTTCATCAGTAAAGATAGTCGTTCAGATGTCTTGTAGTCTTATATTCACATAAACTTAAAGCTATCCTTGCTTTAGTCTATACATATATTTCTATATCTAAGTAGTACTTGGCTGATTTGGGCAACGGAACTAGACTGTTCCAATAGTAACTATTCATCATGATATGATTTCTCGTATAAGCAACTGATTTCTTTTACAAGATATCGTAATTAAACCAAAAGTTAAGTATTTGACAAGTCTATTAATATTTCGATTAGTCAACATTTTCATACTGTTCTCTTAACGAGAATTCGTTGAAAGGTAAAGGAAATTTCTCTCTAGTTATTATGCTTCAATAATATTTGTAGAATTTATATTCTATATCTACAGAGCATGCACTCAACTATCCCTCCTTGATTTTCCTGTATGTAGTTAGGGTATTTAATCTTCGGTTTGCCAAAGTAAGGTGTTATTTTTTGTTTTGCTTTTTGTCAGAGTCTGCCGGCTTTCTTGTCTTGTTGGCTGCTTAATAGCACGATGACTACACGAGAGCCCAAAACTCCAACTCGAGCTGCAGCTCAAAACTAGGACTGCTGCGACTTGTTGCCACTTCGTTTTGTTGTCGCTTTGGAGCACTGCGCACGCAGAGACAGACGGAGAGGTTGCTGAAGCCTTTTTTGTTATTGTTGTTGTTGTTGTTGTCGGAGTCGGAGTCGGAGTTGGATATGAAGATGAAGATGAAGATGGAGTTGTAATGGTCGTTGGCGTGTATCCGCTTGCCGGCTGCTAGGCTTACAAGTTGAAATAATCGCCATCATTTTAACTAATGACCCGTTCCCAAAAGGCGCTTGCCAGCTTCGCTTTTTGCTGTTGTTGTTGTTGTTGCTGCTGTTGGCGCTTTGTGCAAATTCATTCAGTTCGAGGCGAGCTCCTAACTTAATAAACACGGTTGTTCTCAGCTGCGCCTGCAACTCTTTTTCTAAAGAATGCCAAAATGTGGTTGGCAACTGGTCGAGGGGGAGTGAGGGAGGGTTAGGTGGGTTAGGTGGGTTAGGGAGGTAGGGAGGTAGGTAGCTTTGGCTGCACAGCAGGTAGAATCAACTTGAGAAATATTTGCGCATCTGCAGGAGCAGCGTACTTGAGATCAGTGGGGCTTACTTTGCTTTTTCTTGCCATGTCATTCCACTTAACTTGCCATCTTTCACTTTGGCCGCTGGATCTTCTTCATTTCAACTTCGCGCGAATTGGTCGAGTTTTGTGTTTTTGCCCCGTTTTCCTTTTTTTTTTAATCAATTTTTTATATTTTATTTTATTTTTCAAGCGGTTGCACCTTTCAACTGAAGCATGAGCTGCGCTTACAATATTTTGTTGTAACTGCTCAATACAGCTGTTGTTGTTGTTGTTGATGCTGCTGATGCTGCTGCTGATGCTGCTGTTGCTGTCATCGTCGGCGGTCATTTTAATGTGGCCGAAAGCGACGACCGCAACAAACGGCAGAAATTGAGAACGCTTCGATGGATATGCCGCCGCCACCGCCGCCGGCACGGATCAATGAAATGGAAACGCCAGCAGCGAGCAGCAGCATCAGCAGCAGCGGCACACACTACTCTGCCCGGCCTACTGCCTGCTCCTGTGCGCGATCCCCGCGATCTACATTTTTTCCACTTCCACATGGATGCTGATAGATATCAGTTTACGCCTGCTTTGCTTGACGGCGCTTTAATATGGCCAGCAGCAGCAACGAGCAGCAACGAGCAGCAACAGCTCGGATTACTCAGCTGCTGCTGCTGCTGCTGATGCTGTTGGCTGTTGGCTTTTGCACATTTTTCTAATGGCCAACTAATGATGCATCTTGGATCAACTTACCGATTCTTGGCAGCAGCGGCACGATCGCGTTGACGTCGATTTTTAAACCAATTGCCCACTTGCGTGGGATTCAGGCCGGTGGCCTTGGCCAGTTCACGTTTCTTGGTTGGATTCGGATAGGGATCCTGTAGGTACCATTCGCGCAGCAAACTTCTCGTGCGCTCCTTGAAACAGTGCGTCTTCTGTTCGCCATCCCAAATCGTTGGCGGCAACGGAAACTTTTTGCGTACACGATATTTGTCAACGGGACCTGCATATATTATAGTATATATTATATATATATATAGGGTATATAGTTAGGCATATGAGTAGGAATATACTGTGAGTTGGTACTCACCTAGCGATCGACCCCGCAGCTTCTCTGCCTCAATGTAGTGCGCCTCCAACCACATTGCCTGTAGTTTGCCATAGGATGCTTTTGTAAATTTATGATTCTCTATTATTGCATACAGTTCCCTAAAAAAAACAGAGAGCAGTACGAAAATGATTAGCTTTAAAATTTTCCTACAGTAATATGGTAGAATTCCAATTGAGTACAGCCATCAACTGTTGAGTTATTAATCTAAAATTGTTTACTTTCGCTGATCAGCTTCATGGGCTATACATACAATATATACTTGTTGACATAACACTCAAGCTAAACAACCCCAAAAGTAAAAGCTATTGAGCATATCCTGAATGTCCTGCTGTGCTTTGACTAATGGACTCGTGTCGTTCCTCAGTTCGCTTCTAACTCCGGCATATGTATATATTTTGAAACAATTTCATAAGCATTGATTGTCGTCACTGGCGGTGACAGCCCAGTTCAGTTCAACAAATTGTTTTAATTGAAACTCATTTATTTATGCAGCTCAAAGCAATCAAATCACTCGCTATCCCAGAAGCTCTTTTCGGATTATATATGGATTATATACATATATGTGTATTTGTTTGCTTTATATAAAGACAGTGATTGATCGAAAGCTATACAGATTAATCTATGTAAATAGAAAGGTTGATTGAGTTTTAAGCAATTCAAACTATTAAACCTTACACAATCTAAACTCATTTTAAGTATTTAAATACCAGCTAAGTATGCTAAGCATCAGGCAGCTTTAATTGCACTAAAAACTTATTTCCCAATCATTTGAATATTTTTAATACGTTATTCGACTAGTTAGCATTTAGTTGACTTGCAAAATGTGTATTAAAGCACATTGCTCAATGGATATTTTTGTTGTTGCCAGTTTGTCAGCTGTCATAAGCAATATATCAAACTTGATTCAGCCATAAGCGGGCTGTAATAAAACGTATAAACGTTTTCAGTATTTGTTTAATGATATCTCAAAGATGGAGAGTCGCGTGGAGACATGTTTGTCCACTTGTTAATAACCTGATCTTGAGGCAACTTTAGTGCAATATAGTATGCTTTGTAGACATGTATCTATGACTAGTTAAAGTAGTTTGTCAATCATGCAGTTAATTGTAGACATACATTTATATAGTCAACCATTTCCATAAACTCTATCGTGTGGGAAATTTGACATTCAACTAAGCTGAAATGTTCTCAGATCAGCTAATCTTCGCATTTATTTGAGGTTTGTTTAACTGAAAGCTAAGCATGCAAATTTCGTCAGTAGTGGCTTCAATGAACTGTTTCCGGCAATTTCAAATTTCTTTTTTATTTTAATTTTATTCTGTGTTTAGTCTGTGTAACATGAGAATATAGTTTTTGTGCAAAAGCATTCCAATAGAGACGAGACGGAAGCTGAAATGTCAGAGAGCACACTCCTATAGATCAGAATCCTGGCTGTGCCTTTTGTTCGGAGGTCGGTGTTTTATTAATCAAAGTCTGCTGCTGCAATTGTTTGGGGGCCCCAGTCGAGTTCTTTAATTAGTAAATTAATGCCATTGTTTATTAATTTACGTAGCTCATTGTGTCCGTGTCCAACAACTTCAACACAGACAGAAATCTCAACGAAAAACTATCGAATAACCAAATTGTGCCCTACTCTTCCTCCCCCTTCTACTCCCTATTACCCCCCATTTGCTCCTTGTCAACAGCAGATCGAGGTTAATCAGAGCTGATATTTGAGCTGTGTGCTGTTTTATATATTTGGTTTTTGCCGGTTTTCTGTTTTTTTTTGTTTTCGTTTGGCTAAATGGGCAATTTTGGAGGAGAGCCTACCTGAAGTTACCGACATGATAGGCGACAACAGCCCGGGCCCGGAGCACCGCCTCACAGTTGAGTATCTCGTGCATGTTGGGCAACGCGACCGGTAAGCTCCATAGGAATCGCGCCAGACGCTCAATATCGCCGGAATCCTCCAGGGTCTTGCATACGATTTCCACTTGGGCGGCGGAGAAGGCCAGCGTCGGCACAGCCAATATCGGACTGGGTGCTATAATCTGATGATGGGTCGGTGAGAATGTCTCTGTGGGCGGCTGTTTGCCCTCCGTCGGTCCAACGGCCATTTTATGCGTTGAATCCACTGTGAACAAATTCGCATACTATTCCGCACCAAAACGAAAGAATTTTAGTATCGACGAGTACTATTTTCCCAAGCAAAAACCACACACAGTATATATATATTTTGTAATATTCCAAAACACACAGTCACTATATCTTTCGCATATATATACTCTCCGTATATATATTTGTATATATATATATATATATATATATATATCTATTACGCACAAGTAACGCAGTTGATTAACTTGGCATTTTGGTGGATCGATCACACGCGACGCTTGTTGGGGATCCTTTTTAGACGATTACAGCAAATGAATGCCAACGAATGATTTCGATACCCGACGACGGCAACGACAACAACGAAAGTGCAACTGGCTGGTTGGCTGAGTGGCTGCTGCTGATCCAAATCCGGATTGCGTTCACAGTGTGACCAAGCTGGGGCGTTGTGCTATGGATATAACCAAGACCGATCCGTCGCGACCAAACCAAAAGCTGTACAACCGAGCGCACAAAAAATACGTCAAATAATGGTCTTGTAACTGAGCTGCCTACTATGCGATGGACGACGACGACGATGATGATGATGACGACGACGGCGACGGCGACGACGACGACGACGACGACGACGACGACAGCGACGGCGACAACGTTGGTTACGATAGCAACGGGGCAACGCACAACAATGACGCGCTACAGATACAGATACTCTGGCAGCAACAGAGCCAGCAGCAGCTACTAGCTACTGCTGCCAGCTGCCAGCTATAGATACAGATACACACATACACAGACACATACGCATACACATAAAAATGTACACACAGATACAGATAGAGCAACAGAAACGAGTTGCGGCACACACACACACACACACAGACGCAGAGTCTGAGTAACAGATACGGATACTGAGAAACACCACCATACCCGGGGAAGAGAGCAGAGGCTGTTGGGTAGGCGTTCCTGGGCGCACTAAAAGTCGCTGAGTGGCCTGAACGATGATGGCACACTAGTCGTCTCGCTCTCACGCATCTATCCCGCTACTAATACTTGTCTCGCTCGCACGGCGGCATTGCGGCTGCGGTGGTAGTCAGCCCCGGTTGCGTTTAAATGAAATGTATATAAGCCCTGCTATACATACACAAACAAACATATATACATAGATACACGCATACATACAGTTACAATTGCAATGGGGTGTTGAACAGGGGGGATGGTGGCAGTTGCTGTGTGATGAGTGAGAAGAAGGCAGCAGTCCGTTGATATTTTGATAAAGAAACCAAATAAAGCGGCAGCTACAGGCTACAAGCTACAGGCAAGAGCAGAGCCCTGCTGCACAGTGGTTCGATTGCTAATAAAATAAACAAATAGGGTTTCCTATTTGAGACGTAAGCACATTTATTTACGTAACGAGTCAATCTATTTGGCAGCTAGTTATAGGTGTTTACTTAAAAGAAACGCAAGACTTTCAAACTATGAATTATGTAGTTAAGCATTAGGAATTGTGTAGGCATGTATCCTTTGAATAGGCGTGTGATTACATTCCTGATGATCCAATTATGTAATTTATAACTTCATTACTTTTTAGAAGTTGCCGCTTAAAATTAAATATATATATATATATATACATATATTCCAAGATCAGTGCTACCTTTTACAAATATGCGGAATACTAAACAATATATTGCAAATTTTCATTTGACAAAATTTAATAAACTAATAGATTTTTTATCAGTACGAAAATGGTCATAGTGGTGATTAAATTTTTTACAATTGTATATTCCAATTTAGGTAACTAAAATAATCCTTCGAACAATAAAAACAATAGGAAATTTGTATATTACTTGCGATTTTATTTATTCTAAAATTAAAAAGCCAACAATAGTTATGGTTTTCTCTATTGATTTTATATTTATGTTCTCAAAGTATCAAGTGTCGAGACGATATTGTATAATTGTAAATCACTTATACACTAAATATGGTTTATAACGCTTATCTATTGGTTCATAATTTCAAAGAGACACCAAATTTAGAACCAATACAAGCAGTTTTGAATTATTAGATAAAGCAAATAACATTATTTAATTAGTTAAAAAAGTGGTATTACTAATAATATATCCAACATTTGTTATTATTTGAATATACTGTTCAATACTATTAGCAAAATATTTAGTTGCATTCATAACTTGAGGAATTCGTTGACCCACTGTAAGTGCAACATATTGTGTAAGTGTAGCAAAATGTTTGATACTATGTGGCTGGCTGGGTCGACGTCAACCTCGCTGCTAACGGGACCTCTAAGGAAATCCTAGCTTCCAGCCCTTGCCAGCACAGTTAACCCCTAAAACCCATGTAGAATACGAAATTCAGGTTTCATTTTGGCAAAGGCAAAAACAAAATATACAAAAAAAATTGTGTAAAAAAGAAGAGCAAAAACTTTTGATTATGCCGTCAAGTAAGGGAAATGTATTTACAAGCGCGGTTTGCTGCCTGCTACAACATAGTCAAAAGCGGGGTGGCTGGCAACACTGTGGGACAGGGGAGTGGAGGGTAGAGAGTAGTGTGCCGCGCAGAGTGTGTTGTAAGTTTCGCGCTTTGTCGTAGTGTTAACAGATTAGTTGTTTACATGCCACAAGTAAATGAGTTTTCGAAATTGCCGCCATACAGAGGCGTGCCCGTAACCGTAACTGTGTCCAACCCATACCCCACCCCACTGCTGCATATATGCGTGCTTATGTATGTATGAATGTATTCGCCATTAACACGACGCCATAGACATATAACCATATACATAACCAAAGTATGCGGCATATAGACGCAGAGAGCCAGAACCATTGCCGTATCCGTGTCCGTATCTCGCTTGCACGAGGCTTTTTTGTATCTGAAACCGGTGTCGGTGCAGCTGGCAGTTGCTGCTGCTTGGCTCTTGTTAAATCTGAACGATGACTTTTTGAGTAGTTGGCTGAGCATTTAGGATAATTGCATTACAAGTGAGGCGCAGGAGAGGAGAGGGGAGATGGCGTAGAGGCGAGGCTTTGGTGGCAACTACGGCTACTGATTTCGATTGTGCCCAACACCAACCAGCAATAACCAGCAACAACAACAATTGCCGCTGAGGGGTTACCTTGGCAGTAGATACATTCATAATAGATACATAGATACATAACTTTGATAGCGTACGCATTGCGCCAGCTCCCATAACGATTTACAATAGATGTGTGTGTGTGATAACTTTTGCTGGGCTGTGGCTTTGTCTGTGCCCACTATAGTATCTTTCATCTTATATGTTTTATGCGTCGCCGCATTGTTATGCTATGGATAAATGTTTTAGACTGTCTCTCTGGGTTTCGTTGGGGAATCGCTGATAGCAATAGATGCAAAAAACCTAGCCCTATAAAACTAAAAACAAACATATTTCTTGAAGCTTAAGGGGGAAAATTAACTTATATCTTGAACTTATGTTGAATATCATTTGGAAATGGCTCTAAATTCTCCAATGTCATAAGTTTGTCAAAACTAATCTCATTTTCAAGAGCAATGTGTTGACCTCATGATTATTACTGCATTCAAATTTAAATCGTGTTTCTGTTTAAAATTTGTGTATAAATCATATGCCACAAAAATCGGCTTGACGATTCAAATGTGAACTTCGTAAAAGTTGAGCCATGATTTAATTTTAATCATTTTTTAATACCACATTCCAATTTAGAAACATGATTTGCATTCCCAATTTATGTTCAAAAAATGTGGCCCAAAACCTACGCTTTCAAATTGTACATTGCATTTTAAATTCGTAGCTTAATTTGAATTATAATACCATACAAAGAATCTTAATATCCACAAAGTTCCTTTATTTCATAAGTCTTGCAGTGTTACTAATTATTCTACTAATTTCAGAGGAAAAATAGATAATTGTTTTTAATTTTAAATGTGCTGTAAATTGAATTACACTTATTAATCCACAAAAAACGTTCACAACTTGCCTCAAGTAATTTCTGAATAATAACTGTCAGCCACGACGCACTCACATTTATTCATAGTATTCATTATATCGTAGGCTGAATATAATAACGAAAATTGTCTATGCATATTTCAAGTATTTTCGGTAGCCACTTTTACATATCCAATCCACCACAACCCAAGTAAAAATTGATATAGCTACCTAAGAAATTACGCACCCACATATTCATTCACATTCATGGTAATGTAGTTTGAGTAGAGTAACAGCGTCGCCCTTGAACTTGTCGCTGATTCAAAAAGCAATCTCAATTCCATTCTAATTGCCTAACGAAGCAGTAATTATTGGTTCTTATTCATCTTCTTCTTCTGGTTATTTGTGCAATGATGATGTTGTGATATTGTTGTCGCGACTCATCGCCTCAGGCGTTAATCAAAATATTCAACTGCAAGACTGAAGACTCCTCCACAAACTGTGTCACTGGCTCAATGAAATCATGCGCCCAGTGGTCCATTAAATGACAAAATGTGCGCTCGCCAGGCCAGTTGGGTGGGTGGAAGACACGCTCACTCCTTAGTGGGCAGGTATGGGGCAGGGATGGGCACAGACAGGGCAGCGCACACAAAAGGCTGAAATGTAATTAGGCCAAATGTGAGTGCGATTTCAATGTTGAAATACCGTTATGCTGTAAAATTTCATTTTGCAAAAACAATTAAAAGGCAATTAAAAGTGTTTTCAAGCGCGCCTCGTTGAGCTCTCAATGGGGGTGAGGGGAGTGAGGGTGTTTGCGGTTGCCAGCTAACCACAAAGCTGACAAAAAAGTTAAGGGCCAAGAGCGACAAGCGAGCCAGCGAACCGTTTTAATAGACTGAAAAGAGTGCTTTGTGCGGCATTCTGTGCCTGCGGCTAGAAAGTAAATTTCTGGCCAAGCTATTCTCGACAATCTAGGAAGGACTCTACATATGCTCTATGCGAGTTGAACACAAGGGACAACATTTTATATTTGATGGTTTTTTTTCTTCGTACTCCCCAAATCCCCATAGTTGTCGTCCTAAGTCAAAGTTGTTGTTGCCTTTTGTGCTTTGCGTTTTGCGACACAATTTGTTAAAGATAATTTAATCTGATTTCATATACCTGAATATTTATATATGCTATGCGAACAGTTTACATGAGGGGACGGACTGTCTGTCTGCCTGTAGGTCTGCCTCTCTGTGCCTTGTTGGAAATGCGGCAATAAATTGTGAGTGTCGACACCTTTACGTCAGTTGCTCAAAGGTCGCATGTTCCTAGCTGGACCAATTTGTAAGACCACAATGGAAAGAAGAAAATAAAAATTGAAAAAATCAATGTAAATTTATTATATAGTGTATTTGAGTTTGACAAAAGGGATTCAAATGCAATTTAAAAGTTACCCAAATCGGTTTTTGGTATTCCTCTAAGAGACCTTTTTTTAATTCGTACGGTCTTATGGGGTATTTTTGGAGTCTGCTTGGTTCGTTAGCCCTTTAAAGATTTAACGAAAATATCTGCGAAAAATGCCAAACAAGCAACGGCTGGTAATTAAAAGTTTTGTCGCTGCAAATATTTAATATTTTAATTTATACGCAATTTAATAAATCGCAAAATATCAAAAAACCGGACGCTCCGAGGCGCACTGATTGAAAAATACGAGTATTAATAAAGAGACAAGTCAGAGTGCCTTAGCCGAGCTTGGGCTCGACTAGAATTTGCCCTGTAGCCTTATATACATTAAAGAGATCCGGTCAAGATTGAATTTCTAAGTGATAACCCATAGCTCATAGAGAGAAACTATCTTAAATGCTATTCCTTATCTAAGGCAATGATATTTTGTGAAACAACTTTTGAGAGAATATATTACTATATATTAGTACCAGGAGTCAAAACTGTACGATCTGGATATGGTATACATGCTTTATAATTTTTTATAGTTTAACAATTCCTGAAATCGATCAACAACAACAACAATTTCAGTTTCCACCATTTGTGTGTTACAAAGATTTGCAGCCATAAGTAGATACTTCGTTTTTACAGGGTATACAAATCACAATAGGCATTGTCATAAGGGTAAACGGGAAGCGAATCGCATCGGGAAGGGGACCGTTTGCATCGATAAAGACGATGATGAAAGATCGGCGCTGTCTTCAGGTATTCGATTAATTTACATCGTTCTGTTTGGCCGTCAGACTGCGCCGGCGTTTAGATCAGCGGCAGGAATCGAAGTAGGAGTTGAAGTTGGAGTTGGAGTTGGAGGCAGAGTCTGAGTCGTAGCCAGGGCAGGCGAGGAGTTGTTGCAGGCCCAGTCACATATTTGTCTTGTTTTGCTGTTGGCTGCTGGTGCGATTGGGCTGAATTCCATAGTCATAAGGCTCCCTCCAGTGGAATGCCTTTGGGCATTAGGTTGCCCAACAATTTAAGCAATGCACGGCAAATGTATTGAGCTGCATTTAATAATTATGCCGCTCAGATGAGGACACAGAACGTTGCAAGTTCGGCTTGATGATGATGTTGTTGGTGATGAGTGCGCTGGCGACGGCAAAAGAACAGAGTCGCATTTACTTTTGCGATTGCTGATTTTTCGGCTGTTTCGCCAAATGGAAATGTCAGAGGCTCAGTGTCAGCTGCGCGCCCCGGGCCGTCACCAGGCGATTTTTCGGCTACTGTGTGTGCACCTTGTGTAGCACACACACATAAGCACTGCGTGGTTGCGCATATTAATAAGCCCGTGCCCACCGCAAACACCACTGAGGCGCAGCACTAACGATCCCAACCAACCTGGCAAGTGATACGCGGCACGAAACATGCGTGAAATCTTCAACTCAGCTCGGCAAGATTAGGCTGTGTGTGTGTGTGTATGTGTGTGTGTCTGTATATGGGTGTGTGTGTGTGTGTGTGTATGTGTGTGTGTGTGTGTGTTCGTGTGTGTGATGTTTCTGAGCCTGTCGTTGACCACTTGCCAGGTTTTGACTTCTTCTTCTTTTAATGCATACCCTGTATACACAAATACCATGAATGCTATGATATATTTAAATAAACACAAATATTTATAAGTATGCACTATATTGATCAGCAATATCTCTGAATGAGTGTAAAATTCGAAGAAAATTAAAGTTAGAGGACTGAAAAAGTTTAACCTGACAAAAACATCGTTAAATATATATGTATGTGAATAAAGCATGTAATATAGGTTTTATGAATTTAGACATATAATAATCTTGTAATCATCTATATGTTGTACAAACTGTACATATTCAAGCACAGATTTTTTAAGATTTCGACCTTAGGCCTACAAATTAAACAAAAGTATGTATAAACTAGATAGAATGCATTTGAGTGCAGGATATCTACTAGTCTGTCACGCTCGACAAGAGGAATCTTATTTAGTTTTTGATGTCGACTGTCGCTGCCACGCAAAAAGTGTGAAATTGTCGACTACTGAAAGGAGGCAAGGAGTATAAGGCATAAAACATGAAGCATGCAGCTAAAGCATGAAGCTGTGGCAGGTAGACAGACCAGAAGATTGATGCTGCTGCTGCTGCTGATGCAGCTTTAATTAAGTCATTAACACCAATCACATGGAGACACTGCCACAAACTGGCCAACTGCAACAATATCGATTTTGCCATTTTTGGGCAAAATTATATGTTTGCGGTCAAGCAACGATACTGCTGCCAATAAAATATCAATTAGGCCCAGTCTAGGGTACTCTAACCGCTCAGGTTTCCCAGCCCAGTTGTATCCCACGGTCCACAACTAATCACAGAACTTTGGATAGAAAAAATCAAATCGGTTTTGCATAACAAGCGCTAACCGGTTAATGACATGACGATTGCTTTACACATCTAATAATCATAATCGGACTCGGATCGGGCTAACTGTCGTTAAACGGTGCTAAAAACGCCTGATTATTCAGCGCGTATTTCATGTAATTACAAGCAAGCGCCGCTTTCGCCAACGTCTCTTAACAAAAGAGAGCAACAATTATGTGTGGCTGCTATGCCTCGATAGGGAGTGTCAATTAATGAGTCTCTACCCCCATCCGTCACCCCCTCTCGCCACACCACCTCCTCGTCTCTCCGATCAAAAAAGAAACGTCAAACGGCGCGTCAAATGCGCAATGAGCTTAATTCGTTGTGCGCCTGCGCACAGACACAATACATACACACACACACACACACACATACACACACTTTCAGTCAAGCACACACATGTGCATGTGTTAGCTATCTCGCTCGCACTCGCACTCGATTGTCACTCAATCAGCCTTTTGTTTTAAAGGAGGGGAGGAGTATAGAGGCAACAGCAGCAGCAGCAATTGTTGGGTAATTGAACGCATCGCAGCCACTTTATGTCTCTCTTTTTTTTCAGCGGCCTTTTCATATACCCTGGGAAATTTCTGCGCAAGTGGAGCGATTCTATGTAACAGGTGGCATATCTCTATAAGGTGTCTAAATTCTTGATCTGTATTATTAGTCGCGTGCGTTTATATATATGGTATCAGAAACTCTTAGACAATTTTCGATTTCATATTCTTATAAACAAAATAATTTAATATGGACTTGAATTTTAAAATTGGTTTTAATAAATAAAAGTTTAAACTGAAATTAAAGTTACGAATTAAATAATATAAAATTAAATGAGAGTAACCCAATTAAAAATTTAAAATTAAAAAAATATATATAATAATCCTGTTAGTATTCAACTGTGAAATAGTCCAACATATATTGCAATTAGTGAGAAAACTCATAAAAAAAAAACAAATCAGTTCACAAATTGTAAAAAATAGACAAATGCATCTCCAATTTTCATTTCATTCGCCTCCCTAATTTAAGACTGCTTAAAATTAGAAGAACAACCCTCAAACTTTTAAGCAATCGTCTGATATACACTGAGTAAATACATATATGTATATTTATTTGCATAATCTATAGATTCAAAATTTAGTATACATACTAACTTAGATTATACCATCATTAATTACCCCACTAAATATTTATAATTTCCTATTATGCTGTACGGTAACGCATCGGGACAATTCTGGGCCGAATTGACTTTATTGTGCAACTATTATCTAACTTAACCTATTATCTAGTATCTGGATTTTAATACTAGAACTAAATACAGGGTAACTGCTAGTCAAACAGGTCTACAACCTCTAGCAGTACTATTCATCTATGCGGCCTCTTTTCTTTGACGTTTATATAAATAGTTGTAACGCCTATTCGGAGCAGTGTTTTGGCAAGTTGCTGGGCCAGGTAGCAGTAGTGGGGTAGGGGGGAGACGGAGGTGAGGATTTTATATATACAAGCGCTGGCCATTGTTCTTAACATAACTCATTAAGACTGGATATGGCTGGGATGGGTGTCGACGTTGGGAATGTTGTATGTGTTTATTTTTTTATTTTTTGTTTTTTTTTTTTGTGAATGTGAACTTTGAATGGGACTGTAGATTGTTGACGGGGCTGGGCCTATTAATTAGATAACTATCTTGAGAAATTGCCCATTTTCAAATAGTCGACGAGCATTTGTGTAATTAGATTTGCTTTTCACAACATTTACGTTTGTCAGCAGCGGAGAGTCGGACGTTGATTGCATTTGGCGTCTGGCAAGCGACTCAAATAACCTGAGCGATTAATCATTGCCCGACTCCGGCTCGGGCCAACAAACCAACCCAACCAACTCAGCAACAACAAAAAGAACAACAATAGCTACTACCGAAGTAAACTGCAACAGCAGTCGACAGCAGGCATCTGACATGTAGTATATACTACATATATGTATGTATATAAAAACCGCCTTGCGGTTTGTCACAATTTATGAGGTGATAATTATTCATCGCGACCCACAAAGCTGTCATAATAGTGTAATTAACATTAAGACTCGACTCGCACATGATATTAAACGCATTTCATTGCAATTGCTTGACTTTCACCTGGGGCCTCTCATCTGCCTCTCATCAACCCTGCTCTAATGTGCAATCATCATATTTTGTCCTGTGCTGGCCAAGTTGGTTTTCCCTATTTGAGCTATGGCAAAATCGAAAACGGAAATGAGCCGCCGCAGTCGTCAATCGATAACATCGATGCATAGATAGATAGATAGAGAAAGCGAGAGATAGTGTAAAAGAAACTCAGAAAAAATCCACAAAACTAATAACGTGTAAAGGAAATGAATTGCCCAAGCCCAATGAAACCTGGCCACAGCCAAATGGTAATCCAAAGCCAAGGAATCAATATCTTTAGAATTTGGTGAACGCAATTTGAGTGCAGGTATTGTGAGCAATGCATTTGACACCATGACAAATTCCATTTTGGGCAAGTCTAGACACAAGATTTGAGGTTCGAGATAAACGAAATAATTCCCTTAACAATAACAGCTGTAAGGCTTAAATGGAACATGGATGAAATTTAAATACTAAGTCATTAAGCCAGTTGCATGAGAATGATCTTTAAAAGACTGTCATATTTCTAAAATTCTCAACTTCTTACTCAATTCGGACTGAGAATATGTGTTTGGAAAGCAACCATCGATAAAGCGTATTTCCAAAAAGGAAATAAAATATATTTTATCTACTTGTATTGATTTAAAATTATAATTTATAATATCTAAAAATTATTATTCACAATTCTACCTCTATATGGAATGGAACGATAATTACAAATATATGTCTAGAGGTATTTATTTTCTGACAGTTTAAGTCTTAAAGCTTACTTATTCCGCAATTTCTCAATATTTAGGCATTAACATAAAAGTCAAATGGTACTTGAAAATAATGTTTCTATAAATTGAAAACATTTAAATTGTATTTGTCAGCGTATTCAAACTTCGAAATGGAAATAATTTCAATAGTTTTCATTTGAAATGTCCAAATGATTTTCGTAATTAACTTCGGTGACTTTTCTAATGATAAGTACTTGAGAAAAGTCACCGACACAAATAAATTACAGCCCTTTCAAACTACTTAGTATTAGAGGGAGAGAGAGAGAGAGAGAGAGAGAGAGAGAGAGAGTTGAAATCACCCTTACCTAGAAATGTTTATATATCTGGTGGTTTTTGTAGATATAATGCTAACATTTGGCAATGCTGTGTAATTTGAATCTCAACCATGGAACAGAACACTCAGCAAGTTGATTGGCAGTGCTTCCTTCCACCTTTTTTTTTTGTTTTTTTTTTTTTGCCAACTCAAATTGAATGGGAATACATTGTGCCCTCCTTAATGATATAATGGACTTTGCGCTCCATGAATTTGCGTTCGTTGAGTTGGGCAACAGTAACTTATTATTTAATTTCATTATGCAGCACAAAAGGCGTGCCCCGGAGTCGTGACTGCATTTGCGACTATGACCCGTCTCTGGGTGCGGGGTATAGCATAGTATGTATAGTATGGAAGTGTACGCAATTGCAATTTATTTGAGTTACAAAGTTTCAGCAAATTCAGGATTTGGATTGGAATGTTAGAACAGTCGCCACAACTGAACCACTGCTGAGCCACATAACGGATTCTTGTGGCATTCAGTTATTTACTCCGGGGGTGGTTTTGGAACACTTTCTTTCATTTTGCGCTGCTGCTGAGGAGTCTATCGACTCTGTGACTCTGCGCGAAAGGGGGAGTGGTTTTACGCCCAACCCAAAAGGCGCGACCATGCGGCGCCATTTACAAATAAACTTTCAGCCAGTGACGTAGTTAGAAGACTGTTTGGCAACTGAAAAGGGGGAAGTCTCAAATAAGACTGCACGATGGCAATGGCTAAATTGATTAAAGTTGAATAGATTATTTTCGAATGAAAAGTTACTTGGCGCTTTTATTCTAACATTTTAACTTTCTTTGTTCAAATTTCAAGGGTTTTATTTGGGCTTAAACAATATTGAGTCAAGTAGTTTAAGGTTGAGCCGGTGGTGAAGAGTCAGAAAACATCGCAAAAATTAAGATTATCATCAAAAAGCCCTTTGGAATTTTTTGGGATAGAATTTCAACATGAATTTCGACTACAAGACATGTTTCAAAATGGAAGTGCAAAATTAAACAAGATCTCAAACGATGCTTCAAAGAGTATTTCTTTTGAGAATTGGTACAGCTTCGACGAAGTTATGGCATTGCGCAATTTCGAAGCAGATGATTCTGAAAACAATATTTTTAATTCAGACGATTCTCAAAGGTTAACATTTAAAGCAGATATCATTGGGCCAGATTCAAATAGACCAAATAGACCAGACTCAAATAGGAAGTGAAGATCTTTAACCGGAAGCTAAGCAATACAAATTGGATATCCAATTCAATAGACAACCGAATTTTTGACTACGCCCATGTGCTCGGATGCTCGGTGTAAGTGGGCCCCTTCCACAGACATGGTATAACAGGAAGCTCACGTACTCAATGAACATATTATAAAATGCCTTCTATGGCTGTCATATGCTCATGTAACTGGCTGACAGATACAGCAAGGGGGCGTGGAAGAAGAGGGTGGAGCGGGTGGGCAGGCTCAAGCATTCAGTCGACCATTTGGTTTGCTTTGAATTCCATTTGAAGTGGGTACCATGAACTGCTGCTGCTGCTGGTGCTGCTTAGGTTTCTGCTGCTGCTTGTGAGGCCTGTGATGCTTGTGATGCTGTGCCTCCGCCTATAGCAGCTCACCCTCTCTGGCGCAGCCATGTTCCCTCGTCCCCCGTCCCCCGTCCCTCGTCCCTCGTCTCTGTCCCCTGTACTCTTTTGTTTGTCCGAGCAGAGTTTCGGAAACATGTTGAAAATCACATAATGTGTCATTTAATAATCAAGTACAATGACGACAGCGACACAATGTGCCACAGCAACCATGCGAGGGGTAGCCAGGGTTAGGGGGTGCGACTCTGAATCCAACAATATCGCCATTAGGCATAAATTTATGGGCGACTACGATTTCACATACATATACAAGAGCAGCCAGCAGCCAGCAGCCAACAGCCATTGGCACAATCAGAAACGAGCATGTACATACATATATACACACACACACACATACATACACATACATATATGTACTTGTTATACATGTGGAGTAACTGTGAATGATGATGATGATGATGATGGTCTTCCTTAACCATCAGCTCATCTCTGTGCTTCGTACGAATCCCTGTGGCTAGTTTGCTGCCGACTGCGTTTTACCGTTGAAATAAAAAAAGAAGAGGAAAAGTTAAACAAACGTTAAATGAAAAATTCAACTCAATTGAATTCGTTAGCGCGAAATGTCGTTTCTCTCGTTACTGCAACTCGTCAAAATCAACATCAACATCATCATCGCCATCATCATCATCATAATTCTGATTATCATCTATTTCTGTTATTGTTGTTGTTGTTGTTGTCAACCATTGCTGTCTGTTGTCACACAAGCATTGTTGTTGTTGCTGATGCTGTTGGTGAGCAAACGTGTTGAATGGTTCCCATTGCACAGGATATTTTTGACAGCATTTTTAAAGGGTAGCTTAAAAAATTGTCTTAGATTAGATCAATTCAACAGAAACTGACCATTCCTTTTAATCATATTTGAGAGATGTGGATAAATATTATCTTTTTTTGTACTGAAAATTGTTATGGATTTTAATTTATATTCAAATCGAAACAATATACATACTAAATTTCTACGTCCGACTTATTATATTGAGGTATACCTATACATATGATAAGGTGATCTGAACAGTTCCTCTATATTTCTGGAACTTATGAAGATTTATTAAGACTGCTTCAAATCACGACGTATTAAAAATAGCTTATTAAAATAAATCTACATTTTGCAAATAAAATAACTTCACATCTCGAGGTTAGATTTTAATAAAATTTATTACAGCAGATGTGTAAAGTAATAATGTTATAATATCGCTATTACGAATATAATCATTAGTTATAATGAATGCGTTTAGTCATTATTTGGTCTACGTATAATGGACTGAAAATATCTTTTAATAAAAAATATATTTAAAATATAAATTAAATCAAATAAGCGACCAGCACTTAATCTTAAAGAATTATTTTGATTTTTGGATTTAATGCAAATATACAGAAGAAACACAAATGTGTCTAGTTCTATTTGTTTATGCTAAACAAAAAACTTTTTTAAAAACTAAATACTGTTAAAAAAAATAAACAAAGTAGCTTTAAGATATCCGTTCTCATAATGAAGTATTTCTTATTTATTTCATAAAAAGGCTATTTCAATTATTATATTTGTACATGTGCGTAAAAACCAGTCTCGTTTCATTTGGTTTAAATTTAAATAGGCTTAAGAACTCAATAATATCCCATATCTAGTTGTATATGTTTAACAATAGTCGTATGAAACAGTAAATTAAATATTCTTAACATATAAATCACCGTAAAGAAAATTGGTGAAATGAAAATGTGAAAATGTGAAAATGTTTAGTTTATCGTAACAAAAAAAATTGTGAATTTGTATGTTCAATATTTTTAAATGTATCTTAACAATAATGTAATTTCTATATATATATATATATATATATATATATCTGTAATGTTACATAGAAACCGTTAAAGCTATTTAGTAAGGAGAAAATAGCCAGTAAAAAATATACCTGTACATTTTGGCTGCTTTCAAATTGTTGGGCAGCGTCAAATACGATTTGTTGTTGAGTAATTTTATTAGTTACAACTGAACATCATAACAAAAAAAAAAACAAAAATGCCAAAAGAAGTGGAGTGACAGAGGAAGGGCGAGGGGACTTTGTAGGTACTGGGGCAGCGCCTGCGGATACCTGACTGATGGGATGAGATGGATGGGATGACTAGCGTCGTTGTCGACGTGCTCTGCTTCGGCGGAAGTTGAAAATAACCCAATGGGGCAGGTATACATACAAACATGCATGCATACATATACATATATACATATACATATACATATACATATACATATACATATACATATACATATACATATACATATACATATACATATACATATACATATACATATACATATACATATACATATGCATATACATATACATATACATACACACATACATACATATATACATACATACATTTTTCGTACAAAGAAATAATACACAACCCAAAAAATAAGACACTTGGAAAATGGACGATCATAATGATGATGACGGAGCAGCGACGACGACGACGATGATATGGCACAAAATGCGCGAATGCGAATGAATAGATATACAGATAGAGCTACAGCTACAGATACAGCTACATAGACAGAGATACATATGCTGTCAACGCTGCTGCTTCTGCTTTGGTGTTGTTGTTGATGGGGTATG
Organism: Drosophila setosimentum; assembly: GCA_035043505.1. Classification (NCBI taxonomy): domain Eukaryota; kingdom Metazoa; phylum Arthropoda; class Insecta; order Diptera; family Drosophilidae; genus Drosophila; species Drosophila setosimentum. The sequence continues at coordinate 20,284,307 of JAWNMY010000003.1, forward strand.
TTGATTATCGCTACCGTGCGGGGGCGACGGCAGACAACAGACAACAAATTGCCATTTACACCACTTACAACAGCAGCAGCAACAAGAAGAACAGCAGCGACGACGGCGCCGACAAGTGCCAAGCGCAGCAACAACTGCCAGTTACAGCTACAGATACATTTACACAGTTTTCACAGATACAGATACAGATACAAATACAGATACAGAAACAACTACAGCTACAGCTACAGCTACAGTTATAGCACTCGTGAATATTGTAGGGTTGTCTCGCTTCATCGCAAGTGCGGCAATCGCAATCAGGTTGTGGGGGGCGTGTCGCTGCCTAGGACACACCCCCTTTGCCAATGGCAGCCCCAAAAACATGTGTATCTATCTATATATACACGAATCTGTATCTGTATATGTGCATGTATCTTATGTTACAGTTACACTTTGAGATACTCTAGCTTGTGTGCGGCACTTTGTGTTGCACTCTTGTTGTTGCTGTTGCTGTTACTGGCCGTTGCAGAAGCAGTTTATGAGAAGCTGCCGTTGACGTTTTGAATAAATTTTAATTGAATTCGCACAATGAAACTGTTTACTTAACCTGCCACTTTACAGGATGAGCTGCATTCACACACACACACACACAGACAAACACACACACACACACACACATGCCACATAGCGCATGTAGATACATGTTGCAGACACAGATATATTTACCATATACAATATATTGTTAGCAAGCGAGTGTGTGTGTGTGGGTGGGTTAGTGTGTGCAACCAATGTATCTCCTGGTTTAATTACAGCAATCGAGGGATTTGTGTTAACACTTGTTAAATATGCAACAGCGACGGTTGCTTGCGTCAAGTTGGGGCCAAGCTAATGAGGGCCAGCATATCCGGAGCTAATACAAGTAATTCTATATATGGCATTTTCTATTTACTGTGTGACAACTCTGCTTGGATACGAGACATAAACTATAATATATTAATATATTATATATTATATATTATCTTATTAAATTTCTTAATATATGTGTCTTCAAACTTAAACTTGACTTAAACTTATTTTTCAATCGATTGGTCCTGTAGCGGCTGTATAATATACTGACTACGAAAAGACATACCATGTTTCATCATGCGCTATACGACTAACATATTCCGACAGACGGACAGACAGATAGGGCAGTTATATTTATCAGGCATACATACATATACTATATAAGATCGGAGACGTATCCTTCAATGCGATGTCCTTCAGGACAAAATTATAATACCTTTTATAAGTGTATAAAAATAATTTTAGATATACATTCCTTTCTTTATAATTTACACTGTTACATAATTGACTAATCAACAATCCTAAAGCCCTTTCAATATGCATAGTAAGATGAGGATCCCATAGCCAAATAAAAAATAAATAACTACATAAATAAATCTAGTTGAACAATTCAATGCTTACATCGCTGTATAAACTTGGCGTGAAAAACAATTAACATGATAATCAAATATGAATTCTGAATTGTTAATTGTATCATAGTAAAATAATAAAAAAAAAATGTAGCCAAACGATCAGCTTAAGCTGGAAGTCCAGGTGTTAGTAACATTACACTTGTAACCTGAATTTACATTCGATTGTATAAATAACACGTTAATAAAATAAAATACATATTTTGTTATCTATCTTAAACATGCAAATATATAAAATAAATATAAATTTATTCTATTTCTATGCACTCAATTCAGGTTACCAACAGTTTCACAATTAGGTTATGCAGGTAATTTGGCTACCACTCCTATCCATTTCCCGTAACGCCTTTAATATGCCTGTAACAAACGCCTAGCCCCACCCACTTCCCCCCTTAACCCACACTTTGTTATCTCTGCTTCCGTCATCTGACTCACGTGTCAGGTGAAATGTGCATGTGTGTGTGTGTGTACACAACACTCCTTCATTAAGTTAATAACAGTTTTCCCCAGTTAAAAGTACAAAGTGAAATTGCGAAAATCCGTTTCACAATTTTCCACTGGCGCTTTTCTCGCACCGCATCCTTACGACCCCCACCCCGTCTCACCTCCTTTCCCTTTTTGCCATTTTAGGAGCGGTTATACTGTAACTGTAACTGCGCAAGGCGGCAGGCACTGTAATTTGCCATCGCTTGGCTTTTGATTCCAGCAACGGGTTTGTTTGGTTTTAAATTTCAGCCGAGCTGCAAACACACACAGAGAGGGAGAGGACTCGCAGGCGCCACTCGCTTGTCGGATTGTGCTTTACATCTTGATTATCTTCCGTTTGTTTATACTACATCAACACTCGCACACACACACACAGGCTGGAGGGTGAGCGTCACCCCCTGCAGAGTAATATTATTTCTATTCAAATCCATTCAAGGATAAGAAGTCAATCAGTCTTCAAAGTGCAAAGGATTTTGCACTTTGTCAAAATTCAAATTCAGTACAAAATTCTAAATATATATATATAAATATATATGTGTGTATATATGTGTGTATGTGTATCCCACCCAGTCAAGATCCACAATAATCAGAATGTCAGAAACCGCACAGCATCGAGCAGCTGGCTGACTGTCTGAAACCTTAATCCGCCAGCTGAAACAACCCCAAGACGTTCCGCAAAAGGCAACAAGCTTGCAAATTGAAACTGTCAACCCCCCCTACCCCCTGTTCGCAGACTGCCCCCAACCCCCACACACCCTATTCGCAACAGTCATCTGCGTCTCTGACAATTGCCGGGCCGGGCCGAGTCAGTGCGCGCGAAGGCGTCTCTGCTGGCACGTGGCCACACGGCAAGGCGGCAAGGGTCTGGACACAAAGAAACCAACACCAGCAGCAGCAACACCATCACCTATCCATTCTTCAATTACCCTTTCGCTGAGGACGAGGACAACGCACAACGGTCACATTATCGTAATCGCATCCTAATTGCGAGAAAATTACGCCCACGTGCGGCTGTAACCTGATCATCATCAAAGGCGTTTCAATGCCCAAACTCACTGGCTACCACTAAAAATGAATTTGTCATGTTTTGGGGCCAAATCGATACTCCTTCTGTAACTGTTTGCGCGAATAGTGAATATTTATATCTGCATTACAAGTCTGCTTTAATAGTTTAAATTTAGGCACTTACACTCAAAATCAAATAATCGCCAAGATATTTAGAAAATCGGTCAAAAATAACAAAAAACTCTCTACAAATTTGCAAGCGTTTAGAAATAATTTATAAAAACAAGAAATCATTTTTCTAAAAATTATAAAGTCTAGGGAATTCGATCTATTTAAGAACCCCAAAGAGCTGGAATTCGAATCCCCATAAATTCGTAATATTTTTTTTAGATTAAGTTATATGAATTTATAAACCATATAAATTGTGTTTTTGTATATATGTGAAATCTTAAAGAATAACATATGTAAATAAAAAACGGTAATATAAAAATACTTCTAAGTACAATCATAGAAAGCAAAACCCCCAATATTTTTTCCACATTTTAAAAAATCCACCCTGCGCATACACTCTGTTTTTAGGAAGACACAATCTCCAATTTTAGAAATTTACTTTTTAATTAATAAGAGACCCTTGGCGCCAAAAGTATGAGGAATTTCTAAACTTCAACTTCATGCAACAAAGTCTAGTACTGACAATCTACAACTTGTTTAAACATAGCTCCTGCTCATCTCCAGCATAAATGTGCAAATTGAACTCCAAACAAAAACAAGTAAGAATGCTGAAGTTGAGTTTTCTGATCTTGATGAATTTTGCCCAGGTGATCAATGTCAGTTTATATTTATGATGTGTCATTCAAATTTGGTTATCTATAAAATTGCGGAAAATATACAAAGGCTTTTAGAATTTTTGTAGTCTTAGGAGCAGGTACTTAGTAATCTACTCTTCAAGTTTGATCAAATTTGTTTCAGATTTTTATAGATGTCCTTTACTTGTAATATATACTTCTAATTTGATAACGGTAGTTCTTAGATTGTGTCAGATATTTGGCTGTTGGTCGGTTAATAGGAAGTCGATATATAGGACATCCGCCAACCAATCCAGATCACTCATATGTACTTTTATCCAAAGATCCTAATAAAAAACATAAATATACTCATATACACCCTGTTTAATCATGTTTCAAGACTTAAGTACATCGAGTATTGATTTAGAATAAGATTGGTCATTTATTTACTTTTCTTCAATTTTATTGGTTACACACATCAAAACAGAATAAATATACACACTGCCATGTCTACGTTTGTATCCCGTTTGTAGATTTAAGTGCATTGAGTATTAATTTTTAAATGCATTTACAACAGTTATAAACATAAATGTACATTCTGGGATTCGCCACAACGAATCAAACTTATTCCATGGGTTCGGGGTCCTCGACAGCAATAAGGAAGCGCCACAGTACAGAGACAACAACGGTGGCCAACACATGTGCAACCAATATGCACCACAAGCCGCCAAATGTGACTTGGACAATGGCTGGCGCCAGGCTACGATAGAAGTTGAGGGTGCCACCGGTGTAGTAAGCCTATGCAAGTGCAGACTTTAATTAGTTATATATAGGAGAGATATATCCAATATACTAACCGATGCACAGCACAGCGCAGCAAATATGAATCCGACACGTGCGGAAACTGAATCGTAGGCACTCTCGCTACGCTTATCCCAGATGCCGCAGTAGGCGAAGAGGAACATCGTCATCATGAACAGCTCGATGCCCATCACTTTGATTTCATCATAACCACCGAGCGTAGTTAAGCATATTTTCCCTGTGTTATTCGGCATGGCAACATATGCCATTCCAAAGCCAATAAGTGCGCCTAATAACTGCACCAGCCAATAGCACAACATCAGTTGCCACTCCATCACGCCGACGATAGTGGCAGTTGCACTAACAGCCGGATTCAGATGAGCGCCACTCAGAAAGGAAAATGTATGAATGGCAGCCAGATATATGAGGCCCCAACCGATGGCATAATTGGCGCCAGATGCTGTATGTGTGCTCAGGCAGCAGCCGAGTGTTAGTATCATTGCCGTTCCTGTAAATTCAGCAAACAGCTTTTTTAACAGGTCCTTATCGAATTTAAAATTTCCCATTATTTAATTTATTGTTTTTGTTTTTCGGTGTAGACAAAAATTGAGAAACTATAAAAACTACGATTGGGTTAGGAAAAAATAAGTTACGTTTGCAAACAGCACCAAAATTTAACTGAACTGAACTTTCAGTTTAACACGGAAAAATACAAATTTCAGGAACCGAAGGCCTACTATATAATTTTGAAATATTCCGCCCGGTTCGTTCGATATTTTCTATCGATACGCACGCTTCGCCTATCGAAATCAGTATGCAGATTATTGGTGAATAAAATAAAAATGATTGAAACCGTAAACAAATTTTTATTGAACATATCCGACATTTTCGAGACTACAATTTAGAACGATCCAAACTTTTCACTTAATATAATAATAAGCAGTGCACCAAGATAATGAGAGTAGCCGAAAGAGTGTGGGTTTGATCTACTCCTCAGCCTTAGATTCATTCTTGCCTTGCAGATAAAGGAATCTCCAGCAAACTCCCAGCAGAGCGGCCGTAACAGGTGGTATAACCAAATAGATCCAGATATAATCCCAATACTGGGCAACAATTGCTGGCCAGAGGGATCGGAACGGATTCATGGCGGCGCCAGTGGCCTCCGACTGGAAAAAACACATTCGTTAATAAAACAGTCAAAAATGATTTAAGTATTGCATAAATTAAATGCTCACTCCAACTAAAGTGGCGGCAACAACAACCAATCCAATGCGCAACGATATCGACTCCAGCAGTTTCTCATTGCTCGTGTGCCACGAGGCGCACATGGCGAACACCCAAGCACCGGTCATATAAAACTCCAATAGTATCGATTTCCACCAGGGATCGATGCGCACCACTGTCACACAAAATGTCTTTGCCAGGCCCTTGTTATAATACAAACCGTAGGCAACGCCATAGCCAAGGGCCGATCCAATAAGTTGCATAAGTATATAGAGAAAGCCATCTAAAATTTCAACATTCTGCAGTATCATTGAGGCAATGGATACGCAAGGATTGATGTGTGCACCAGACACAATTCGAAATGCTTGAGTTGATGCGAGTACACCGGCTCCCCAGCTCAATGCATAGGGCAGTCCAACCAGACCGGGCATCGCACAGCCGATGAATTCCACGAACAGACTAGCCAACAACTCACACAGAAGCTTCACCAATAATTCTTTATTGAATTTACCCATTTTACGAACTTTTTCAAATTAAACAAAATATAAAAATATGTTCAAAAGAAAACTCGAAAAAATTTGGTTTACTCAACGGAAAAAGATGTATTACAATGAATTTCTCATATGCATATGATTGTAGAATATTTGAAAAAGAATGAATGGGAATGCCTGCTATGACTACTTACAATTTCACATATGAAAGCAGATAAGCTGATTTTTATTTTACTTACTCGGATTTCGCGGCTTATTTGAATTTCAATTTGAATATGACAGACCACACAGCTGATATATATCGATATCTTCATTGAGTCAATCTCGATATTCGATAGAGATGTATGGCTTTTTTAAGGGTGGCCATCTATTCGCTTTAGGTGGTAACACTTTTATTTCACCACTATCTAACACTGCAGAGTAACGTATCAACCCCCAAAGCAATAAACGGCAAACATTCAATTTTTGAATTTCGACTTCAGTCCGCAGTCGTCGGTTTTGCCAAGTAAACGTGCTTCTTACACGCGATCTCTGTACACACATTACTTTTTTCATTATACACACACTCATAAACGTACACCACGAATGCGTGTGTCGGCGCGCGGCAGTAAAAAAAGAAAATAAGTAAGAGAAACGAAAAAATAAATCTCAAACTTGCATCAACTAGGCAAGAATAATGCTGATATTGTTGTTGTTGTTGTTTTTTTCACCGACTATCCACAATTGAAATAGACTCGCATTCGGTTAAATAATTTAGCAAAATCCAAATTATTAATTCGCTGCTCGTTGGCGTCTCACACAGAAAAACAGAAAAAAAGAAACTTTGGTCATTCAACAACCTCTTTGGAATATGATATTGATTTTCCGTTACATCGTTATACACACACTCTGACCGAGTTTACTTCACACATTAAGCCGCGCGCAAGCACACGCCCCTTCTTTTTTTTCATCTGAGCAACAGACCCACCCACCACCCAACCACCTATAACTGTCAAGCAACCCAAACCAGCACAAACCACCCAGTTGGGTGTGTTTTGTCTCAAATGTGTGTGTGAGAAAAGTGAACGATGAACTTACTTGTTTGGGCATCTTCGTTTTGAGCACCTCAAAGAAATTGCAACGCATTAAGAAGCATGTTTTATTTGGCACTGATCAAATAGCGACGGACAAACATTTTCGGTGAGTATATCGCACGGCGAATTTCAATTGAATTTGCATTTCTCATTGCGTGTGGCGGAGACTTGGAACACAGCTAGCCAGTTACTCAGTCACTCAGTCAATCAGTCAGTCAGTCAGACTCCATTCTCCCTGAAAGTTGACTGTACATCAAGCCTCTGGTCAATTAGTTCAATTTATTTTTTATCCGTCAAACACACACACATGCACACATACATACACAGTAATCAAATCGCGCTTTGTGCGCTTAATTTGTAATTCGTTTTTCGTTGTAGCTAAATTTTATTCATTTTTTCTCTCGCTCTGTCTCTCTCTCTCTCTCTCTCTCTGCTGGGAATACAGGGTCACAATTGTAAATAGCATCATCACAGACAACAGACAGCAGACGGACAGAGAACAGGCTTTTGTTAATATCAGTGAATCCAAGCTGTGAGCTGTAAGCAACATGGACAAAGGACAAAGGAGTCAATGGTTGTATTCCACTCAATCTATGCGTTCGACAGCAGGCGTTGTTTGTGTACTGCTTCTGTTCCCGCTGCTGTTGGGTCAGACGATGGCACAGGGAACACCGCAACAGGTGTGTCCGGAGCAGAGCGACATCTCGCCCTGCATTTGTACGGTGAAAAAGAATGGATTGGATGTTTTGTGTGAGACAACGGATCTGGTGCACATTACCAGATCGATGGGCACACTGAAGGGCAAGAGTCCAATTATTTTCTATCTGAAGTTGCGACACAATAATCTGCCCAAGCTGCAAGGTTTTGTCTTTCTTGCGCTCGATATTCGCCATTTGACAATACACAACAGCAGCTTGGCGGCCATTGAGGAGAATGCATTGAGCTCGTTGGGTAAGTGCTCAACGTGAGATGACATTTCAATATACCATTCATATACCAGACTATGATAATAATAATAATACTAAAATTGTTTGATTCAATTGCAGGCAAAGGACTTACACAGCTGGATGTTTCGCTTAATCAGATGAAAACTGTGCCATCTCAGGTAATTGATTAGTCTTATCACTCAAATAATCTCGATCAATCTTTTCGATTCCCAATACATATGCTGTTATCGATATCGATACAGCTCAAATTAATACCATCAGCGCACTTATCGATATCAGTATTACAAAAAGCGACAATCTTTGATAGCTGTGCAATAAGCAAACATTTATTGATATCAGCATTCTGATAAGAGGCCATTTTTAAGAGTATTTCAAATGACTATTCAATTAAAAAGTCAAATTGAGTTCCGGTTATATTCACATTGCAATAATACGGCTAGAGTTATTAACCTAATTATCGTGTTTTCATAGGCACTGCAACATTTGTATCATTTGCTAATTTTGAACTTGAATCACAATAAAATAACGGTTATACACAACAATGCCTTTGAGGGACTGGACACACTGGAGATACTTACACTCTATGAGAACAAAATAACACAAGTCGATCCCGAAGCGTTCCGCGGCCTGGAAAAGTAAGTATTAGATTGTTGATCAACTGGCCTTTAGCACCGACTAACTGATTTAAACATTTAGGAAATTGAAGCGCCTGAATTTGGGTGGCAATGATCTAACCAATGTGCCCCAAAAGGCCCTCTCGATATTGGACACGCTCAAGAAACTCGAGATACAGGAGAACAAGATTAGGACCATTAGTGAGGGCGATTTCGAGGGTAATGTTGCTATATACATTTTATTTTAATTGGTATCTAATTGACAACTGTCAACCGCGTTAAACAGGTCTACAGAACTTGGATTCGTTGATCTTAGCACATAATATGATCACAACCGTGCCTGCAAATGTATTCACCCACTTAAGTATGCTCAACTCGCTGGAATTGGAGGGCAATAAGATCAGTGTTATTGATAAGGATGCATTCAAGGGTCTGGAGGGTAAGCATAGTCGAGTGTGGAGCTTTTACTTTTATAATTATGACATGATATCCAATTCACAGAGAATCTACAGTATTTGCGTCTGGGCGATAACAATATTCATGCCATCCCCAGTGAGGCATTGCGTCCGTTACATCGACTCCGCCACTTGGACTTGCGCAACAATAATATTAATGTTCTTGCCGATGATGCTTTTACCGGATACGGCGATTCGCTGACCTTCCTCAATTTGCAGAAGAATGAGTAAAGCTCGCAGAAGTGCACAAAACGAATACACTGGTCGCTCAAGAATTTGAACTAAAAACGAGCTAGATTGTATAATTAGCAGCTCACAAACTAAAATTCATATTTTTGATAACTTAATTTCCATTTTTCGCTCATTAAATTTAAAATTTAAATAGTAGTACAAAATATATTATATATTTTTTAGAAGCAAGAAAAATTTATAAAATTATTAGAAAGTAAGAATAGCCACAGTAGCCAAAGGGTTTTAATTTACGAGTGACCACTGTACCAGATTTACTTCACAATCACTTCATTATTGTTTTGCCTTACGATTCTAGCATCAAAGTGCTGCCAAGCACACTATTCGAGAACCTCAACTCGCTGGAGACGCTGAATCTGCAGAACAACAAGTTGCAAAGGATTCCACAGGATACCATGGAACCGGTCATCGATACGTTACGCATAATTGACATCACTGGCAAGACTTCTTAAATATATCCAATAAAAATTTAAAGCTAATGTGTAAATATGCATTTTGATAGATAATCCATTGAACTGTTCGTGCGAATTGACCTGGTTTCCAAAACTGTTGGAGGATCTGAAGAACAAGGACGATGAAATGTCTCAAAAGAAGAAGCCACTGTGCCACATGTCGTTGGACAATCGCGAGTATTTTGTGCAAGCGATGCCCACCGAGAAGATGCACTGCGCCGGCCTCAATGTGAGTCCCTCACCCACGAGCGGCGGTCTCATGCGGATACTGCAAGTGAACATTTTGGCCCAAATAGCCATGTGTAGCGTGGCGTTTCTGAGTAGCTTTTAACATGCCACTCTTTCTAAACAGGCAGCATACGCAATCGTATCAATTGCATTCACATCCGTTTTTTCCGATTAGTTACATATCTCTATATATATATATATACACACAGAAAAACAACCACATACTATATCTGTAGGTGGTCATGATGGATCGATCGTCATCATCAGACATAGAGACAAGAAGTGATACTTATACCCCTTTAAAAAACCAAAAACCAAAAACAAAAAAAAAACACCCCTCAACAATTTTTGTATGCCTACAAACCATTTCTGTGTTGTTGTATTGTATTTTTTATTATAGATTATAGTGAATCCGTGAATTATGCAACTCTGGCAATTGTTAGACTCTCAATATGCACGCCAACCAAGAGCAACAACAACAACAACAAGAAACAACAGCAATATCACCCGCAAGTGCCCCATCGAAACTGAATAACCCAAAAATACGCAAAATGAAATGAATACACACTCACCTTGTTGAATTGATTATATGATGCCAAAAACAAAGCGCGCTTAAAAAAAAACACATACAAAAAACAAAAACAAAATGCAAATCACAAAGCACACAAAGAAAACATAATAATTCTATATATACATATTTATATATTACATATCAAATGCGACACGCACAGTGTACAGTAGCCCGACAAAAGCTGCTTAAAGATTGTTAATTGTTAACACTTCAGCAAACGTAATCGTAGTCGTAATCGTAATCGTAATTGTTATTGAACAGCATATTAATCGTAGTTTAGATTTAAATTTAAAACCGAAAACCGAAAACACAAACATATCTGGAAACGTGAATTGTTACAATTTAAGCGATATTATTGCTAACTTTTATTATTATGATATTGTAGTCGCCTTAAGGCATAAATGAAAAGTTTGAAAGCAACTTTACATGTTATCGTAACTACACAAAAATAAGAAGATAATCAACAAAAACAAAAACGTTTTATATGTATTGTCTATCCATGTACCTATTTATTATGTGTAGTACTATGTCGTCGTCTTGTCGCTGTTGTGAGATACAATCATTATAAAAACCTTGTTTATTGTTCTTTAATATTTTATTATTCAAATGTTTTTCCAGCAAGCATAATATCAAAAGGCCTGCAACCTAGTCGAAATTGGCAATACAATTATTATTTATCAAATATGCTATTTATATATATATCTTTGTGCAACCACTTTGGGTGCTATGCCTAAAAAAAAAATATTTATAAAACAAAACAATTTGTACGCGTTCAAACGAGAGAAGAAAAAATCATTTGCATCAATCACCAAGAACTGATTATGAAATAAGTAGTTTGTACTCTTTATATGCAAGAAGAAGAAGAAGAATGGGCTTGAAGCAAGGAGCGGATAGAGTGCAGCATCCGCATACACGCATATCAATTAATGTATACATAACCATTATTTATACTATATATATTGTAAAATCGTAACATATCAAGAGTTAGCTAACTCACAAAAATTACAACAAAAAAATAGAGAGAAAATACAACATTTTTAGAACTACTTTTGAGCATGTGAAATAAGTTTGATATTCACGCCACACACAAAAAACATACTAAAATTACAATTTTTGAAATTGTTCTTTTTTCTAATAATATTCTCGTATATGTGTGTACCTCTATTGAATTGTATTTGTACTTCTATTGAATTGTATTTGAACTAAGTTATATATACATATACTAAATATTTTTCGTACTAAGTATTTGTAACATTTTTAACATCTATTAAAAAACACTTCTTAAGAGCCTTTCACTGGAAAGCTCGACAGTAGGTTGGGTCAGTTAGCCGCTGGCGAGCGATCCTGAAAGCAATCCTCTTTTATGTCAAACCAAACCAAACCAACTCAAACCAACAATCAATTCAATATTTTCAAAAGAATGCGCTGCAACCCAACTCGGGTCAGTTTTGGCGTTAGCTGTTCTTTTAAAAATATTATTAAGAGTGAATCCATGGAGCAGTTCGAGAGTTATCAAAAATAAAAAATCATATTGGTTACTAACACACATGTTGATTTATTTATAACTGCCTTTTATTCATATGGGTTTAAAGTACATGGTTCTGGCCAACGGAAATCCGTTAAAGGCACACGAAGTGGGCAACGTATAAGCACCCATATTCGGAAAACTCAAGAGATCACCGCAATTCAAGTTGGGCAAGCTGACATTCTCAGATATCTAGGAGAGAACATATATATATGTATTTAGTATGAAGTCGATATGGAAAATGTTAAGCTAACCTTATCCAGCGCATCACAAGTGGGACCCCATATTGAACTCTTAAAGGTGGGCAAGGAAGCATCGTCATTCTAAACAATATATATATGTATGTATGTATAAGGTTAGAAATATTGTATAAAATTGAAAACATTGAGACCACACTTACCAAATAATGCTGTGCTGTGACCTGCTGATGATCGTAGAGTAGGCAATTGAATAAGCCATAGACTCCATCATTCAGGTAGTACATCACGGTGTCCAGTTTGCCTGCCTCATTGCGCACCTCTCGTTTGGCATGAATCTTGCACACCAGTGTATAGGCAGCAGCCACAAAAAAGCGACCCGGTTCGGAGATTATCTTAATGCGTTCATCAGGAAAATATCTTTGCACCGCCTTGTTTATAGTGCCAGCGATCTATGGTTATATTAAATAGAAGTTAAGCCATTAATCACACAAATTACTCCATACCTTTTCAAACAGCTCATCATTGCTGCCCGGAAAGCCACCGCCAATATCGAGCAGATTCATATCGTAGCCCAACAGTTCTCCAAATTTGAATAAGTTCTTGGCCTTCCTGATGGCGCGCTCGTATGCCTGAGGTTCCATGCAACCGGAACCCACATGAAAACTAATGCCCGTAACCTGAGAAATTATGGACCAGTGTAGATTGGCTTAAATAAGTTATTTAGTACGAAATTATTACTGAACACAAATGCAACAATAAAATAACTAATTTTAGAAATGGTGGCTATAGAATATTCCAGATATGGCTAAGGATTAATACTTATGATCTAAATTGATTTTAGAAAAATATATTATAATAATTAAATACAATGAAATATACACAATATTTATGTGCTTTTAGTTTTTTTTTTTACGCCAACACTTGGAAAAGGCCTTCTAAGCTTGAGAACTAAAATGGAAATCTCCATGTAAACTAGAAAACTCAATTAATGGTTTTTAGTAATAATTTATTAATATTTTAATAAATATATTTTGTAATAATAAAAATAGTTTAAAATTAAAAAAAAATATTAAGAAATTTACTCTCTTGATTGATATGCGGGAGTTTAGCTGTTTTCTGTTGTATATAGGCCTCGCATTTCAGTGCGAAGTCTGGCTCAGTGGGTCAAATACTAATGCTTAATAATACATATAATAGTCATAGTCTTTCACTTCTGTGATTGTCTTATCAGCTTATAAGCTGTCAGACAGCTATACTCGTGACTCACTTTTAAATTCAGAGATTTCGCCAATAGCATCAGGGCAGAAGCATCGATGTCCGCATCGCAACCAAATTTGTTCCCCAGAAGACACTGAGCTTCTTTGGCCTCCGACTTGAAGCGCACAATCAAGCTGTAAAAAAAAAACAATAACAAAAAAATATTAAAAAAATAGATGTATATTAAATTAGACAAAACATACTTTGAGTTGGGAAAATGTTTGTGGAGCTTGTAAATCTCAAATTCGTTGTCCACAGTGCACTTTAGTACCTGACTCTTTTTGGCATACTCCAAATGGCTAATAGGACGACAGGGATTGGCAAAGATAATCCGATCGGGCTCTACTTCAACATCGAGCACCTGTTTTAAGCACAAAAGTTGGATAAAAAAACTGTATTTCAAGTATAATTCAAAAACACAAACCTGCTTCAGTTCATTTTTAGAGGCACAATCGAAGCCAGTACCCAGTTTGGCCAGAGTTTGAACAATATGAGGATTATCATTGCATTTGATGGCATAGAAGGGTTTAATCCGTGGCATATTCTGTTGCCACAGTTGAAACATGCGCTCCACACTGGACAAATCGCATATATTGAGCGCCTCATCGTAGTCCTGCACCCGTGCCACGTCTAGAACCCGTTTTATGTCGAGAACTTTCTCATAGTAATTGATGCCATCAGTTGTCATTATAGTCCTTGATGTACTCTCTCTATCGAAACACACGAAACGACTAATGAAATCACACTGAAAATTGAATTGACTATTCAAATGCCTCCAAAGGGTAGCAATGCTCATATTCTATACCCTGTAGACATTTGCAAGAAGGCATCTTAAAGAGAGAATATAACAGCGAGGGAACCTGGGTCCTAATCTCTGCCTATTGTGTGGATGTGAATATAAACAAAAATATTGCATCGAAAGAATTATTATTACTTGTACTAATTTGGAATATGTTTATCTTAGAAAAGTCAGAAGCCAGACATAACTAATTTAATATTTCCAATTAGTTGTAAGAATTCGTGTAAATGAATGCTTCAAACTTTTCCAACAGAAATACATTATGATATTTTTTGCTTTGAACTCTAACCAACAACAACAATAAAAAAATATTATTCCATCGAAAGTAACTCTAAGCAATATTCCTTGCTTTTTTATAGGCTATCATGTAGTCTCAACTTAATAAATTTAATTTTTTAATTCTGATTAAAATGTCTATCAGATCAAGCTACAAAGGTTGAAAGACTGCCCCAACTAATTTTTTTTTGAAATCGCAACAGACTTAGGAAACATTTAGAATGAATGTGCACGTGGTCAAATGAATACACATTTCTATTACGATAATGATGGGTGCGCTGAGGCAGGGGAAGTTTTGAACGGAAACAATGTGGCTCTAATTAGCGGCAAAAGGTCAAGCCAATGTCGTTATATTTACCATTGACTGGCCCAGAAATGGAACAACAAGCACTTATAAGAGAAGTAAGTATTTGATTGATTATAAATTGGAATTTAACACAATTTGACCAACTAACTGATTTAAACATTTGGGAACGTTTATGAACTTTGAGGAAATTAAAGTGCCTCAATCTGGGAGGCAACGATCTAAACATGTGCCCCAAAAGCTCCTTTCGATATTGGACACGCTAAAGAAACTCGAGATACAAGAGAACAAGATACGTACCATTAGTAAGGATGATTTGTTACAATTTGAGCAATTGTTAATTATTACTATTTAACATTAGGTAACCACACATGCCCTCGCAAATTTTTATTTTTATACCCTGAACCCATTAAAAATGGGTAAAAAGGCTATAATGGTTTTGTGCAAATGTATGTAACAGGCAGAAGAAAGCATCTCCGACCCCACAAAGTATATACATTCTTGATCAGGATCAATAGTCGAGTCGATATAGCCCTGTCCGTCTGTCCGTCCGTCCGTCCGTCCGCCCGTTCGTCCGTCTGTATGAACACGCAGATCTCAGGATCTGTAAGAGCTAGAGACTTCAAATTTGGAATATAGGTTCTCGTATACCAGGCGCAGAACAAGTTTGCGTTATTTTTTCGATCACTGCCTTCGTTTATAAATTATCGATAAATTAAATTTCCGATAGCAATAAATGCCACAATTTTAAAGGCAGAATCTTCTAACTAATATATGATATGCATATGCATACTATTGATCAACTGCCCAAATTTCAAGATCGGATAAGAAACACCCAAGTTATAGTCGAAAATATATTCTGATATTGATCTCATTTCTATCAGCAGCCGAAAGCATTTTCTGTATGAATAAAAGTACGAGCGCATGTGTGAGAAAGAGATGGCATGATATTCAACGCGAGCCTCAATATGTTTTTTATGTGTATTGCGGGTTTCACGTATTTTTCGGCAGAGGGTGCTTCAAGAGCTGCTCGCATTTTAGTGAAATCTGTTTAAAGGGGAATTTGCCAATAATAATATAATACATTTAATAACTGGGTTCAGGGTATATCGTAGTCGAGCTTACTCGACTACAGCACTCTTATTTTTACCCATTTTTAATGGGTTAAGGGTATAAAAAGTGGGAGAATGAGCGATAATTTGAGAGCAAGCTGAAATGAGCGGGCGCGAGTTCCTCGTAAGCGTTAGGAGAAGCGTAGATAATGCGAAAGCTTACGGCTCTTGCACTTTTCGCTCTTTTAAATATTGAGATGATATTCTGGTTTCTACAAATTTTTAATGACGCTTTTTTAATTGCGTCCAGAACTTCCGTTTCTTGCCTACATATAACGTAACACCTAATGTAAAATCTTTATAGAGAAACTTTTGAACTAATGTAACTTAATTAGCTCTTGTTGAAATCTCTTAAAGAATTCAAATACATTTCTCTATTATATACCTATACATATAACATATATACACATATTCAATTTTATATGTAAATACAATTTTCTCCGTAGCAGTGAAAATGAATTGAGTTGAGAACAAGTGAAGATTAAGAAAATGTAAAACACAACCAAGACAAAGTACACACATGAATAATTAAATTAAATGAAATAAATAAATAAATACCTAGGAATAATAACACTAAATAAGACATATTTTGCCAATCGATATCCTGTCCAATAGTACACTGACAAAAAAAAACAAGTAAGAGTGCTGTAGTCGAGTAAACTCGACTACGATATACCCTTAACCCAGTTATTAAATATATTCTATTATTATTGGCAAATTCCCTTTAAAAAGATTTACATTAACACGTGAAACACGCAATCGTTAGAAGCGGGACTCATGTCACCCCTTTCTCACACATGCGCTCGCATATTTTTGCATACAGAAAGTGCTTACCGCTGCTGATAGAAATGAGATCAATATGAGAATATATGTTCGACTATACCTTGGATGTTTCTTATCCGATCTTGACAAAATTTGGGCATTGGATGTATTATATTATGTATTAATTAGAAGATTCTGCCTTTAAAATTGTGGCATTTATTGCTATCGGAAATTTAATTGATCGATAATTGACAAACTTGTTCTGCGCCTGGTATACGAGAACCTATATTCCAAATTTGAAATCTCTAGCTCTTACAGTTCCTGAGATCTGCGTGTTCATACAGACGGACGGACGGACGGACAGACGGACAGACGGACAGGGCTATATCGACTCGACTATTGATCCTGATCAAGAATATATATACTTTGTGGGGTCGGAGATGCTTCCTTCTGCCTGTTACATACATTTGCACAAAACCATTATACCCTTTTTACCCATTTTTAATGTGTTAAGGGTGTAAAAAAAATTAATTTAATTATATAAAATGAATAATTTTTATAGGGTCCAAAAATACACAAACAAAAATATTAATAATAATTTGTTTTTTGTCAAACTAGAACAAAATAAAATAATAAAATGAAAAACATTTTTTTCTTAATAAGTATTTAAAAAATTACACTGGAAAAAATTAAATTATTTTCATGTAAGAAACTAAAATAAAAGCGTAAATAAAATTGTTGTTTGTGTTTCTAAAATACACTAGAAACTTTTGCATTAAAAAATGATTGATATTATCGTCATCTAAGCAAATACCATACTAATGGAATAATTTTTATTTTGATTCAATAAGTTCCCCCCAAAAATACATATATACTTAAATATATTTAAAAATAAAAAATAACTACACTGAAAAATTTAATGTAAAATGTTACCTTTATAATTGGATAATGAAAACAAAATTTTATGTCAATGTTAGTTTTTTTGTTATTCCTATTAAAAAAAATAACGTTTTGAAATTTATAAAATGAGACCGTACATTTTTGTATCTTCCTAGTCATGGGGTCGAAAAACTAAATTAATTTTATATGCACTAATGGGGATCTGCAATCAATATTGCCCTTGTTGCTCATGGTGAGGTCGGGTGCAGAAGATTTGTGTCAAATAACACCTAGACCCCACCGGCGTCGTGGCTGCCTACAAATCCTTGGTGTCCTTCTCCGTTTTCCTCCTTAATTTCCATTCATCCCCTTCCACTTTATCCAAGTTTCATTTGGACTTGTTGTTGTGGTGTTGCTATATTTTTCTCTTTGACCTGGATGGGCCATTCTGTTCAGTATTACCCATAGAGGGTTTCTAGGGACTCTATAAATACAATTGACGTAGTGTGCTGAGATATACCAACTAAAACCCCTCCCACATTCCCGAACCAAACTAGTTCGTTGACGGGTCCTGATCAGTTGATTATATCCGGCGAATGGAGAAATTAGGCAAAACGAAGAAAACTCAAACCATGCCCAAACTCTTCTATCATTTTCAAGTGATATGAAAGAATTATTTTATTATTACTTGTAGTAATTTGGAATATGTTTATCTTAGAAAAGTCAGAAGCCAGACATAACTAATTTAATATTTCCAATTAGTTGTAAGAATTCGTGTAAATGAATGCTTCAAACTTTTCCAACAGAAATACATTATAATATTTTTTGCTTTGAACTCTAACCAACAACAATAATAAAAAAATATTATTCCATCGAAAGTAACTCTAACCATTATTCCTTGCTTTTTTATAGGCTATCATGTAGTCTCAACTTAATAAATTTAATTTTTTAATTCTGATTAAAATGTCTATCAGCACAAGCTACAAAGGTTGAAAGACTGCCCCAATTAATTTGTTCGATATCGCAACAGACTTAGGAAACATTTAGAATGCAATGTGCACGTGGTCAAATGAATACACATATCTATTACGCTGACAATGGCAGGGGAAGTTTTGAACGGAAACAATGTAGCTCTAATTAGCGGCAAAAGGTCAACTCAAAGGACGTTACATTTGCCTTTGGCTAGCCCAGACATTTAATGAATTATTTTGCCAAATTCGAAAGTGATCCACGTGCCAACGAATTTATTTACAACCAACAATATTTGGGATCGTAAATAATTTTAATGTGTCGAGCATGTAAAACTAATAAAATGTAAATTTGCAAGACCGAATGCGGAAAGTGGAACTTCAAAATACGCATAATTGACACTTGAGGACAGAGGAAACTCCAGCGACATATATCCTCCCAGGACGACAAACCCACGATAGGCAATAACAATAAAAGCGATATTGCGAGGGTTGTTGAGGGGCCGGCTGACACTTGTGAACTGAGGGCAATCGACCGCAGGGCCTATGTGTGTGTGTGTGTGTGTGTGTGCGTAGCCTCCCCCTACTCAATTGATGGGCAATTATAAATTAAAATCAAACGCTCGAACTCGATATGGTATAAATTGCAATTCACATTGTCAATCGTTCGATCAATCGTTAATTGGGCGACTCATCGAGAGTACTATGACGCTCCACCCTTTGATCCTTGACAGTCAGGTAAAAAAGAGATGACATCTGTCAAAAATGAATGTTGAGCGATTGTCTCCGATCACACAGAAATTTCTACAGTCACGCTTAAGATGTGGAAACATAGTCGATTGTCAATTGCAATCAAATGTGATTTTTTGGCTGGCCAGCACAATTTGCTGCGAGTGTCATCACTCATTAATATAGCCCAAAAGTGCATGTCCTTCATATCCTTTATATCCTTGCCCATGCTATCCTCTCGTTGCGCACTTCACTTTGAGTGATGTGACAAATCCGCGGACAAGCCGCAAAAGTGCTTCAGATTCAACTTCCATTCTCACATTTACCACTTTGCACAACCACAAAAAACACCGATGTTAAATTGTAAAACACGTTTTCAATTTTACACTAAATTGAATTTAAATCATTTTGTAACAAGTACACGAAATTTAAATGTAAATGTCATTAATTACTTTGTGGCATTCGTAAGACTCCACAGCATACAGCTCAGTTCCCATGCCCAGCTGGAAACATAAAGGATAGAGGCAGGATACTCTGTAACTAAATTCCATCCTGCACCTCATTCAAGTTCGTTTTTAGGGCATGAGAGTGGGGCACTGTCAACATTTGTCTTTGCATGTGCCACTTCATTATCATTTCGGGTCAGGAGAGAGATGTTCACAATGAGATAGACATATTTATTTTTATGTGAGGATTGCTTCTTGAAACCCTGATAAAAATAATTATTTTTACCATATACAGTATATTGAACTATTATTACTAATTGTAGAAAACAAAACGGGGCGATTAAAAAGCAGGTAAGGGATAAGATCTCAATTTTTATACCCTGAACCCATTAAAAATGGGTAAGAAGGGTATGATGGTTTTGTGCAAATTTATTTAACAGGCAAAAGGAAGCATCTCGGACCCCATACAGTATATATATTTTTGATCATGGTCAACACCCGAGTCGATATAGCCATGTCAGTCTGTCCGTCCGTCCATCTGTCCGTATGAACACGCAGATCTCAGAGACTATAAGAGCTAGAGACTTCAAATTTGGAATAGAGGTTCTCTAATACCAGGCACAGATCAAGTTTTTGGATTTGATCGATAACTGTCTCCATTTATCAAATATTGGTACATTTAAAATTCAATAGCAATAAAATATCTATCAGCAGCCGCTAGTATTTTCTGTATGCATAAATATGCGAGCGCATATGTGAGAAAGAGATGGCATGATAATCGACGCGAGCATCAATATGATTGAATGTGTGTATTCTGCAGTTTCCCGTTACCGACGATTGCGTGTGTCACGAGTTTGTCGGCAGAGGGCGCTTGTTGAGCTGCTCACATCTTAGTGCAAATCTTTATAAAGAAGAATTTGCCAATAATAATATAATATATTGAATAACTGGGTTCAGGTTATATCGTAGTCGAGTTCACTCGTTCACTGCAGAGATTTCAGTCCATAACTAACATGCGTATTTCGAAATTACTTTTTAAAACTCGGACAATTTTTATTAATTTATTTATTATGATATTTTGAATTTCTTTTAATATGTACTGTCGGATATTCTATATTAAAAGATTTAAATACATTATTTATATATACTCATACACTCAGAGAAAAACCGTGGAAAATAAAAAATATATATACGAAAGGAACTTACTTCAAAATATAAATTACTTTATATAAATAATAAATATAAACTTCAAAATATAGTAAAAATAACGCTTATTTTATAGGAGAGACTTTTTAAAAATCAGAAAGTAGCAATGCCATTTTCTCTCTGAATTGATATGTTACAGTTAAGCTGTTCTTAGCTGACTTAAAACCCTATTTAATTGTATGAATTTGTAAAGTGATTTTTCCCTCTACCTGTAGTTAACAACATTGCTTGATATGATGTGGTAGCTGGATTAATTACAAATAATTTCCCTTGACCTCATGGCTCGCCCAACTGTGTTGCCCGCATATCCTGCGAAGGCGTTCTCGGGCAAAACAATCAGGACATTGTGATTTACAGCACCAAATTGGCGCCAGGCCGCAATAAAAATACGCTCTCAAGGCTGCCCACTCGAGAGAGGGACGAGCGTAGGGGTATGTGGTTAAGGGGTGTCGCATTACCGCATTAGTATGTCTGTGTGAGGGGCACAAGGAACAGCAGCAGCATTGAGAAGGCGCTCGTTTTGCCGCATTTTACACTCGAGGAAACCCACTCGAGAGTTGCCCCATTATAAATATTTCAAATCTGAGAGAGATTACACATACACACATATACATAAATACATATACGCTCACTGCGCCGGTGCCGACGAAGCCTTCCAACTCTCAGCTGTGAGTGAGTACACAGCGAAGAAAATCAATCTGAATTTTAGAAAATCGACACACTTTGTAAGTAAAAAGTATATTTCTGAATCGAAATTTTGTATCTTTCTAAAAACGGGGGGTTTTGTTTTTTGTAATTCCTATTTTACATTTAAAGATAACTACATTAGAAAAAACAATTTTTTTGAGTGTATGAGTGTGTTCGTTTGGCACTTGCAATTCCTGCTAGTCCTTTATGAGTCATGCGGCACACGACCAGTTTGTGTTTTACGTCCTTGCGTCCTGGCGTCGACTTGCTTCGTCGACTCGCATAACTGTAAACGTGCCGAGGGTTAGAATCCTTTACACTAAATTTCTAAATTTCTCTCCAGTTTCAGTGTTGTTTTGTTAGGCCGACGAGCTGCAGCAGACACCAGCAGCAGCCATCAGCAACAGTCAAAAGCAATCAAAATGTCGCTGCCTGTTTCACATTTAATATTTACATCAACAATAACAATAACAACAGCAACAGCAACAGCAACAACAACAACAACAATAGTCACACTTTAGGCACCGACATGTCACATTTGCTGAGGCGCACTAAGAAATCCTGTCTCAAGGTGAGTGGTAATTGTTTCGTTATATGCTTATATGGTTCAGTGGTTCCTTGCTGCCCCTGCTGCACAATCAATAAAAAATCGATGGCGCTGCGTGTGGGGCAACTAAAAAAAAAAGCAAGGAGAACAGCTAGCTGCGACATGCCGCAATTAAATTTTCCTTACAAAACGTAGTCAACGTGCTCAAATTTCCACTGCTTTATTCCCTTAATTAGAAACCAAAATATTGCTCAGGATATGTTAAGGAAGTATTACGTGAAAACACTTTTAGGCCCAAATTTGTATACGATTTGTAAACTAAAATCGCATTTTCAAACTTAATTGGAACATTAATCTAGATGCCAAACCACAGGATTTCCATTTAAAAACCTGTTCAATTTTTGTATAATGTGGAAAGTGTAAGCCCTGCCTTCATTGGAGCTATAGAAAAAACATTCAAACTATTCAAAGTCCAACAAAATGTAATTAAGATATATAGATAACAGAGGATATGAGATTGCACATAATGATAAAAAAAAATGTAGATCCTGGAAAATTTTAAGAACAAATTATAATATCCTCAACGATGGTATATGGATATTTATTTAATGCACATTAGCAGTAACATAGACTTACTATTTTCAATGCAGCTGCTGCGCAAAATATCAACATCAAAGCAACTGTTTGTGCAGCGCCTGGATGAGGACGATGAAGATGAACAGGAGATGGAGCAGGAGGAGGAGGAGGAGCACATCAATACAGCTAGAGCTAACGACAAGCAATATGTGTGCGACAAGAACACTAACACCAAGAATACCAACAGTAACAAAAACATCAAACCCAACCCATCCGTCCAATATTGTCAGGAAGTGCTCTCTCAGTTAAAGGAGGAGGTGGAGGAGGATCAGCGATTAGATATCCAATTTGATCTGATGCATTACAAGGAGAATGTGCGATATTTGAGGCATACACCCTCCAATTCCAACTCGAATTCAAGTGTTGACCTGAGGCAGGTGGCGTCTCCACAGTGCTCGTTCAGTGTCAGCGTTGGCTCCCAGTTCAAAGGCCAGTATCACAATGTGATCATTGTTGAGCAGCCGCCAAACGATCCCTATCCGATTGTCAAGTGGGACATCAATGGAAATTCCCTAGACGAGGAGCAGTTTGATTTGCGACAGCATTGGGCAGCTTTCGATAGCCGCTGGCGGCAGCTGCAGGCCGTCCAATCTGGGCAAACCGGCAAACGTATGGGCAGCGGACATTCGCAGAGATCCAGTCATCATTCCAGCTCGTGCACCCTAGAGACCTGGGTTGATGATGCCGAGCTAGGCCTGGGCGATGATTTGCAAAATTTGCTACAAACCAACCATAACAAAAACAACTGTAATAATTGCCTTAAAAGTTTCTAGTTGGTAAAAAAAACTAAAAACAAAAAAAAAAACTGAGATATGCTTTAGCAATTTAGTCTTGGGAAGCGAATTTGCTCTGGGAAGCGTATTTTCTCAGTGAATTGGATTTTTCGCAACTTTCATTTAGTAGTAAAATAGTTTCAAATTTTTTTTAAAATTATACGGTCTTTTTTGAGTCGGTCTGACGATATTTGCGAGTCTTTGTTTTACTTACTGTTTAGATTCGTTCTTTGGAAAAGGTTAATCTATAGAATGTTTTGCCAATTTTTCACCATAGAATTTAGAAAATCACCTTAAATTAATCCAGCTGTGACACCCGAAAATAGATTTTGATTTTTAGAAAAAAATTTTACATTTGCAAATTTAATTTCTTAAAATTAGAAACCATTGCCCATAATCAACAATGCGGAAAATAAATTATGGAATTCAACTGTTCACAAATACTTTTTAAATGCATGAAAACTGTTTTTGAAAAGTAAAAATTTTCAACAAAAAAAATTGCTTTCGAACATTTGGAAAAAGGCTTTTAAAATAATATCTTGCGATTTCAAAATACATTATTTCTAACTAAAAGCGATTGCCATCATTTTAAAATGTGCACTAGTTGTTGACAGTATACATTTTCTAGGGACTTGTATTCTAACATTTAGAAAATTTTACAACAAAAATGCAAAAATTTTAAAAATTTATTTTATATACTTTATATACACAATTTGCTTCATAAAAAATTAAAAAGACGTTAAGTACTGTTAGATAAATCAGCTGGACTGCACAAAAATATAACGATATTTAAATTCCGAGTCAAATTTTGTTCAATATATATTTTTTTTTTAGAATTATACGGTATAAATGTGAATCGACATCACATTTATTTGCGAGTCTTTGTTTCCTTCACGGATTATAATCGGCAGCAATTTTCCATTATTTTTATTATTTGAAAATTGGTTACAATTTCAAAAACCCATTAAAAAGTAGAAGGAAAACAACATAACAACAACGACGGCGCTGCTTTCTGTCGGACCGACGTGCATTTAATGCACTTCAAACGATTTGGTCTGCGCTTTTTTTCCTTGCTTTAATGCCCAGTCCGGGTTTGCGGCGTAGAGGTGGAGTAGAGGGAAGTGGAGGGGGCCGGATGGGCGCACGACCCGCACGTGCTGAACATGCGTGAGAATCGTCGAACCTTTGGCTTTCCCACGAGCCATTTCTCACTGTCGCGCACTCGGTGTTGTGAGCTACAGTCAGTGCCAAGTGGTGGTGGTAGTGGTGTTGGTGTTGGTGGTGCATTTGCTCGCCAACCATAAGGGTGAGTTATCGCCAGCAACTATTGTTGCTGTTGCTAGCGTTGTCCCACGCGCCTCGACAATAACAACAACAAAAAACAACAACAGCAACAAGAACAACAATAACAAGAACAACATATACAACAATTGTTCGCCCACTCAAATTTTGTTGGGATTATACTCATATATGTACTGGCTGTTACTTATGATTCGCTTTTAGAAACCTGAGCGATAGCATGTCGAAAGCGAATGAAAACCACTTTTCTTAATTTTGATTGCAGTACACATGAAATCGATATCACAACGAGGTGGTGTATTCCACACAACGTACATATCAAACATACGCCGCGTTGTACCTCTTTTACAAATTGTCTAGGAATTTTCTTGGATTTGAATTGCAGTATTTAAATGCTACTTAACTGTTCGCTTTAATAATAATTAAGCAAATAGTGATATGACATTCTGAAATAGTCTCTTCAAGATATTCATTGAGTTAAATTTTATATTTTATATCTGATCTTCTGCGTTTTTAGTGTACACATAAATATTTATATTCACCCTTAGAAATAAAATCGCTCCGATCTTTAGAAAGTCATCATGCTTTTGACTCCAAGAGTAACTTGTCTTATTATTCAAAAATTAAATTAAAAACCGGAAGCTTTTATATTTCTAGACACCAGTGTTTTTCATATTTTTTAAATACAGATGATATGTTTTAAAAATGTAAACATTTTTGGAAGTTCAGCAATATTCTGCTAACTACGCACATAAAAGTCGAGAGAGCAAATTTCATGTATGTAACAGGCAGAAGGAAGCATCTCCGACCCCATAAAGTAAAGTAATCTTGATCAGGGTCAACAGCCGAGACGAAATAGCCATGTCCGTCTGTCCGTCTGTCTGTCACGCAGAGCTTAGAGACTATAAAAGCTAATTTTGGAATATATGTTCTCTAATACCAGGCCCAGATCAAGTTTGCTTTATTTGATCGATGACTGCCTTCGTTTATCGAATATTGATATATGTAAATTTCTAATAGGAATAAATGCCAAAATTATTATTACATATTATTAATCAACTGCCTAAATTTCATCAAGATCAGATAAGAAACACAAAAGATATAGTCGAAAATGTATTCTCATATTGATCTCATTTTTATCAGCAGCCGCAAGCATTTTCTGTATGCATAATTATGCGAGCGCATGTGTGAGAAAGAGATGACATGATAATCGATAAAAGAGCATCAATATGTTTGAATGTGTGTATTCTGCAGAGTCCCGTTAGCTACGATTGCGGGTTCACATGTTTGTCGGCAGAGGGAAGGAATTAAGGAATTAAGCTTTAACTTTTTAATTTTTAATTAATTGCGTATATCAGCTTTGACGATAATAATTAATATTAAAACAGACGAAACAGTTCGTCTTTGTCAAGCTGATATAAGTGTTTCTGTTTTTGGAAGTAAATTAATACCATAGTTTTTTGCAGGCATGCGGGCATTATAAATCGCAGATAATGCCTTGTAATTTAATCTTTGTAAATTTGTAATTAAATTTGATTGCCTCTAATTTATTAGTTAGTAAGTTATATCCCTTATTTATTTATACCCTTTTGAGCTATTAATTTATTTCCATACACATAGCCATCAACATAATTTCAGAATTGAGAGAGAGGGAAATCAATTGACAGCCAATGAGTGGGTCATAGGTCAACGCCACTGCTTCGGCACTTGCTCCATAATCATAACCTTGAAAACCAAAGTCGACCACTGACCTACAAAATGCGGGTCACACAATGCCCGAAAAGGGGGCGTGTGCGGCGGCGGTGCGCGGCCCAGGCAGAGTAAGGTCACACCGGTTGCACTTGTTGGAGCCACATGCCGCACACGAGCCCGGCGGCAGTTCGGGCTGGCGGCTCGGTCGCGTGCTCCAGTTTCCCAGTTGCCTAGCCCAAGAACAGCTAAGGCGGCAACAAGTCAACGACGCACCGCACACAAAAAAAAGACAATGCGACACAAGCTGTGCTCTGCCGCCCAGGGCGTCGATGCTGCAACAGCTCCTGCTGCTTTAGATACAGATAAGGCATCGTTGCCAGAAGGATGCGACAACTACTAATAATAATTATTGTGGCTTTTATTTGCATTTGCACTTGAACCAACTGATGCAAGTGCAAGTAAGAGAGAGAGAGAGAGAGAGAGAGAGAGAGAAACTAACTAACTGTCTTCTCTCTCTTTCATTCCCTCTCTCGTCCTTGTTCATTTGTTGGTCTGCTCTGCCTGGACAATGATCACTGGGCAAAGCTGAGCTGACTCGCAGTCACCCCCCAGTCAGAGCAGACGGCACGCGTTAGACCAAAAAGGGGGTGGTTGCTGCTGCATCTTATTGGGCCGCTGCTATTGCCGCTCTGCCGCTGCTGCTGTTGCCGGCGGCATTAAGGGGTTGGAGTTGGCCGGGCAAACGGCGGCCGGTACGTCCGCTCGACGTGTGCTGCAGAATCAGTCGAACGCCGTTCGCGCACACGATAAGTCACGTGCTCAAAACTAGCTCCGCTCAGCAAGTTCAATATACACACACACCAAAAGTATTCCAAGTTCAATGTGCTCTTAGCTGCAAGCTACAAAAGTGATAATAGCAAAAGATAAAAATCAAAAGCAGATACATATAAATATATATTCTAACTGACCAACTCAAATAACTTACCATGGAGCACAATATGCACGTTAATGCGCCACCTTTGCATCATTGGGGCTATGGCGCCGCTGCCGCCGTTATGCCTGCCACGCCGCAGAGTCATTGGGTGCCGCCGCCACAGAGTCACAGTCATCACAGCCATCAGAGCCATCATTCACACAATAGTCTGAAACGCACGCTCTCCGAGAGCGATTGCGATGAGCTCTACTCCGAGGAATCGTCCAAAGAACAGTGCGTATACGTAATGTGCTTATAAATTTGTTTAAGTATTGTATTCTCTTAAAAGTCAAATGTAGTGGAAATAAAGCATACAATTTAAATACATCACAATTTTTTGTCGGGTTCTGTGAAAAAGCTAAGAGAGATTTAGAGAAAGGCAATTAAGATAAATAATAAAAATATCTGTCTGATATCCCTAACTAGATAATTCGATATAGGAACTTTATTATTTCTTTTTCTGTGATCAAGATTTTTTAAGGAAAGATAAGTAATGAATAATAACCCACAAGAAAAATACTTTAAGCAGTTCGACCATGTTAAAATTTAATCAAGTAGACTCTAGTTCAGTTTACTTTTGATTCCTTGTTTACTAGATAAAAAAGTCGATAAAAATAATAAAGCTACAGTGTATGAACATTGAGCTTTTGGGATTCTCAACCAGTTCTTGAACACATCGCTTGTAATGGTACTTAACTGCTTAAAAATATTAAGCGGTTTTAAAATCGGGGCGTAGAGATGCTGTTTTTTCGGCAAAATATCTTCCATATAAACTCCCTCTTATTAAAAATCATATTATTAAAATCTCTCTCAATTTTATTATTATTACAGAATCTCGCCCAGCGGTACGGGCAGCTGTCAGCTGATGAGCCGTAAGAAGCGGCGTGGAGTCATTGAGAAAAAGCGTCGCGATAGAATCAATTCCTCGTTGACGGAACTGAAGCGTCTGGTGCCCTCGGCCTATGAAAAGCAGGGCTCGGCCAAGCTGGAGAAGGCGGAGATTCTCCAACTGACCGTCGAGCATTTGAAGAGCTTGCAAACAAAAAGTAAGTAATGCTTATGCAATGAGTCTTTTTCAACCTGACGGTTTGCAACTGCTTTATATTTTGATTTATGAGTAATATCAAAAGGGAACTAAAACAAAGTTGAAAATACGAAAAAGATCATGCTTTAGATCTAGAATTATTATTATCTTTCTCTATCTAATATTTAACCATCACATCTTCTTCCGATTCTTATAAATTCAAAAGACGCTTGCTAATTTTGCTGTTGTTTTACCCTTGAAGACAGAATTATAATTTTTTCTTTTTATCCAATAAGGTAGTAGACAAATTAATTATAATATGCAAGTGATAATATGGAAATAATTTTTAAAATAATTGATTATAAAATTCATATTAATAGTTTTATCTTCTTAAGAAGAACATTCAATTTATTTTGATAGGAGCTAAATTGATTTTGAAGATAGATAAAATTTTGGTTTTGTTCTTAAATTGTTTTCATAGAATCAACTAAGATCATGAATTAATTTAAAAATACAAATTAAAATATAGACAACAACCTGCGATATTTGTAGATCCTCTACTGTTATTTAGCCAGTTATTAATTGCATGGAAAATGTTATCCCTGACAAGGAGCACACAATATGTGTCATATTATGATAAAGCTGGCTAAACAATGATAACCTGTTGACCCAATCGGCCTGGGAAAGAATACAAATTGGGATTGTAATAGGGAAAGTACACTGCCCAAGAGAATAGCGAATCTCGGCACTTCCCACGCTGCTGCTCATTGTCTGATAGTAAATTTACCACCACCATCGCAACCACGATGCACCACCAGCTTTTTACACCCCACTCAACAGCAAACCGAAACGGGACAGGGGGTAGTTTTTTCTCCGCGTGGGAAACTATTATTTATAGTATTAAATGTTGCAACAACGTTTTGACTTTTTGCCTGTTGTTTATTGTTTATTGTTTATTGTGTATTTGCAGCGATGGACTCGCTCAGCTACGATCCGCAGCGTGTGGCTATGGACTATCACATCATTGGATTCCGTGAGTGCGCCGCTGAGGTTGCCCGCTATCTGGTCACGATCGAGGGCATGGATATACAGGATCCGTTGCGATTGCGTCTCATGTCCCATCTGCAGTATTTTGCACAACAGCGTGAGATCTCTGCCAGCGGCGGCTATCAGCCCAGTTGTGCGGCAACGCCTTATCAGAGCTATGCCACGCCCAGCAGCGCCAGCTCCTATGTGTCCAGCTCTGGTGCATATATGGCACCGACGCCGCATCATGTGACCAGCTCCAGTGTCTCGACAGCAAGTGGAGCTGCCGGCAGTGATGCCAACATTGGACCACTTGAGCCACGTGCAGAGGCAACCACACAGCAGCAGCAGCAGCAACAGCAGCAACAACAACAGCAACAGCAGCAACATCAGCAGCCCCAGCAACAACAACAGCAACCACAACAACAACAGCAGCAACAGCGACAGCAACAGACAAATCAACATTATACCCAGGAGCACGCTGGACATGCGGAGCAGCCGCAATCTCAACAGGTGCCCACCTATATTGATCTGACGAATAGTCATCGTGTCAATGAGACTATTCCCTCCATTCCCGTCGAGAGTTTAAGCTACAGTGCTGCACCACAATATCCTGTGAGTGGAAGTCAGGACTACAACAATGCCAGTGCCCTGCAATATGCCACGCCCAATGGCGCCAAACCCTATCGACCCTGGGGTGCCGAAATGGCATATTAATGTCGGGGAGTAGGGTTATTCCCCATCAATCTACAAATGCAACCCATTCTAGTCAGTTCAAAGCCGAAACATGTGTGATAGTCTTAAGTTCTGCATCTCGATGAGATCCCAAAACAAAAACCTTCAATTTGTATATAGCTTAAATGCTTTGGATTAGTTTAACTTTTTCTACATTTTTCTATAAAGCATAATCTGTAATTTATAAGCATACAGTTACTGTAAATAAAGATATAGTTTTAATAATGAAAAGTGAGCACAACTTTAATGGAAACTACAGAAAAATAAGTTACCAAATTTTAATCAAATTTATAATACTGTATCACTTAAAACCGATTCCTTCACTTTCATATTGTTAACTGATCAAAAGTTTCTTTACTGGATTTGGATTTGTTAAGATCTTAGGCGTTGGAAAGAATCTCATATTTCCTAAAAGCTATTTAGATTTCTGCGTGATTTTGATGATTAAATAGAAAAAAAAAAAATCTAAACACTTTCCCTGGCATTGCTGATATATTTTGGATCTCTCTCCTCTTTTCTTTTCTCTCTCTCCTTTATATCCATCATTTATGCCATATTCGCAATTCATTGTAGTAGTCTTTATATAGAGAACTTTGATATTGTTTATAGTGTTATATATTAATTTTTTTAAAAAAAAAAACTGTCTTTCTCTAATACCTTCCTGCCTTCCTTTCTCTCAGTTACCATATGTCAGTGCTAGTAATATTATATGAACTCCTCTCCATCTCAAACACCTGGTCGAAAATAGTTTTAGTCTGAAAATCTTTTTGGTTGTTATAAAAAAATCTTCTCTGTGGTGCGATTTATCCCAAAACATTGACCAAAATTAATCAAGACTATTATATCACACAGCTTTAATAAAGGCAATCTTTCGGTTATTTAAATATATAATACAATTTAGATAACGCCACTTTGACTCCGATCTACAAGTATATGCCATCTTCGACATGCCTAAAATATCCATTCTTTCTTTTTATAGCCTGAACCCATTAAAAATAGGTAAAAAGGATATAATGGTTTTGTGCAAATGTATGTAACAGGCAGAAGGAAGCATCTCCGACCCCACAAAGTATATATATTCTTGATCAGGATCAGCAGTCGAGTCGATATAGCCATGTCCGTCTGTCCGTCCGTCCGTCCGCCCGTCTGTATGAACACGCAGATCTTAGAGTCTGTAAGAGCTAGAGACAAATTGGAATATAGGTTCGCGTATACCAGGCGCAGATCAAGTTTGCGTTACTTTATCGATAACTGCCTCCGTTTATCGAATATCGACATATTAAATTTCCGATAGCAATAAATGCCACAATTTTAAATGCAGAATCTTCTAGTTCAAATTTCAAGATCGGATAATGAACAAAAAAATATAGTCGAAAATGTAATCTCATATTGATCTCATTTTTATCAGCAGCCGCAAGCATTTTCTGTATGCATAATTATGCGAGCGCATGTGTGAGAAAGAGATGACATGATAATCGATAAAAGAGCATCAATATGTTTGAATGTGTGTATTCTGCAGAGGCCCGCTACCAGCGAT
The DNA here is from genome assembly GCA_035043505.1 of Drosophila setosimentum. Classification (NCBI taxonomy): domain Eukaryota; kingdom Metazoa; phylum Arthropoda; class Insecta; order Diptera; family Drosophilidae; genus Drosophila; species Drosophila setosimentum. Next base: position 20,316,534 of record JAWNMY010000003.1, read on the forward strand.
TGCGTGTTTCGCGTGTTTCTCGGCAGAGGGCGCTTCCAGAGCTGCTCGCATTTTAGTGCTTAGAGCTTTCCTCAATATATTGTAAATATGCATATGTAAATCGTTTTGTCGAATTACCGCAAACCCATTGAACTGGAACACATTATCGCGACTAATAAGCTGTGGCCACCGTTCGCGACCCGCCGCTTCCTCCTCGACTGACCACTGGTCAACCCGCTCATTTGAACCCTTCTATTTTTGTTGTTGGGGGGTCAACTGTGTTTTTGTCATATTGGTGTCTGTTTTTGTCTGCAATGCTTTACGAGTGTGAAATTTGCATAACGACAAAGCGCTAACTAAAAACCAAAAAACCCAACGAATTAGTTAAGCCGTTGCTTAATGCTGCATTTTCTGGACATAATTAGGAACAGGCTACAAGGTGCAAAGGGTAGCAATAACCCCTATACAGGCAATACAAAACAGCAATTGAGATATTTCCAACTGGCTTGCTTACAAAGGTGATCACCAAGTGGAAAACAAGTCTGAAAAAAAACCAAGGAAAAGGAAACAAACGCAGAAGAAGTTTAAAAAAAAATTATGTTGTAAATGGCAGTAATTTGTGAATATGCCTGAGAAGGTTAGAAACTATTTTAGCTTATCGAATTTCATGTGATGTTATAAATGAGAGTCTAAACGCTAGAAATCAAATGTGTAGCTGGTTAACCTTAATAATATCTTAAAATTCAAGTTCAAATTCAATTAAAATAAACGAGAAAGGTCATCTTAGGCAAGCCGTATAGATCGGAGTTATATGCTATGATCGGTTATACTACCTTCATAAAATAAAGAATGTTCTCCGAGTTTCAAGATTTTTCTTAAGACAAACGGATGTGACTATATCGCCGCGCCTAGTGATGCTGGCCAAGAGTTTATATACTGAAAACAAAATTAACCCTCTAAAACGCTATAAATAGTGTTATCTTAGGTTTACAGAATATAAGAAGTTATACGTTTCATAAGAACACATCTGCTTGTTTTCTAATTAAAGTGAAAATAATATTCACACAATTTCATACACATATTAGCTGTAATTTAAATAAAGTTATGTAATTTCATTAAACTGGACAAAAAGATTTCATGTGGTGTCGTTCAGCTTCTAACCAAATAAATACTGGTTGTCAAAAGGTCGAACAACCAACATTTTTCTCAAATAGCTGTAATAAGCGTTTCCGTACCAACAACAACAACTACAACAACATACAAGTACAATAGCAACCCCTAAGGGGAAGCCCTGTGTGGCATCGTTCTTTTTTTGGCATTGAAATGAAACAATCTTCTGCGCATTAATTTAACTTTGCCGGTTAAACATAAATGTTTTCAATATTTATCGCGTTACCAGGGCTGGGCTGCTCGGTGTAATATCCATGTGAGAGAGCCCTGTGCTTTGACTTCCCACGCAGCCAAATACCACCCCATTTATATGCACACACACACATGTATGATATACAAGTCCTGTGCGACTGATTTCCCATTGTGTTGAAATCAACCAGCACTGCTCGGTTCAGGGGTGGCCCAGAGAGATCATCGTCAACACCATCACGTAATATACACGTCAAAACTTCTAATTAGAGACAATCATTCTGCTACGGGATAGGACGTTATCAGGAGCATATGTATATCTAATATTCGGGGTGGTTTCTCTCCGTTGGATTTGCGTACAAAAACACAAGCACAACCCGAATTTGGTTTCATTTCTTGGATTACGTTCGAGCTAACAACAACAATAAGCAATGAAAGAACTCGCAGTGGCGGGGTGGATTTTTAATATTGGCATATATGGTTTTTGACCTGCTTGTTTTTCGATATGTTTGAATGGTTTATTTTTATTGCGGTTCGAGTCAATTAAGTGGAATATTATGTGATTGCATTAAATGGATTTTCATGTTAAACCTGTCAGAAATTTCCATATGAGCAAAAAACCATCGAGTTAATCGAGTTCGACACTTGTTTGGCCACAATTTAATAGCTCAGCTGCTAAATATTTACATATGTGATAGAAAACACCAAATTTATGAACCGTATTTTGTGTCCTTGATTCGTATTGCTTTAAATGGTGTATGACCAAAACGCATCGTTGAGTATTTGTGCATAATCGTTATAAATCGTATTGAATAATTGAGTACATTTAAAAACAAGCAAAACTAGAAACACAATCTTAAGAGTGATTTAACCATTGTTAAATTACAAATATTCTCTGCAGTTTTCAAAACACTTTTGAATATAAAATTGCCGATCAAATAATAGATAATGCTCGCTCGGAAAATGTTTTTCTTAGAGTTAACAATTATAGACACTCTAGAAACTATAATTCAATATTTCTATTTTCGGAGAACTTTTAATTTGTTTTTGAATGTGTAATTTTGAATGTAAAAACGAAACTTCTTCAAAAGAGATTTATTATGACTCATAACACAATCAATGATTATTTATTTTTATTCGTTTTACAGTATTGAAGAAACCGAAATTATTAATAACATTTTGCATATTTTCGTTTATTCTTAAATAACTTTCGAATATATAATATAAGAATAAATATTATACTGGAAAATTAATGATTTCAGAATTGAAAATTCAACATACTCCAGAAGCTAGTAAATTAAACTCTTATTTTTGAGAATATTTAATTTGTTCTGAATATTTAACTTTCTATAGTGCTGCATATATATATATATATATAAATACATCATCACAATCAATAATTACTAGTTCTTAATATAGTCGCTTTCAATTAAATATGTCAATAAAAATCAGTTTCACTAAAAAATGTACTGCCAAAAAGCGACGAGCAACAAGTTGTTTTTTATCTTTTTTTTTTGGCATTATTTCACTCATCAGCTGGTTTTGCCTCAACTATAGAAACATGTGCATGCCCTACACACACACACACACTTGCACGCACACACGTGCATTTATAGATTCGATTATTTTTGTTATCGCTGCAGCAAGCACAAAAAATTGTTTTAATTTTTCCTCAAGTTGTGTTCAAAATCAAATGTTTTTCCCTTTTTCTTTTTAATTGATAAAAAAAAGCGTCACTTGCATTTTTCGACGGTTCCATAATATTCTGGTTGTGATGTAATGTGCACGGGACCAGTGAGTTTCCCGCAAGATGTGAAATAACGTTACCCGCTTAAAATAAATGTGGACCAGGCAACCAAGGCTGACATTGGCGCTGGGCCAAGGAGCCAGCGCGCTGTGGACACAGTGCCGAGGATGCACAGGACGTAAGCGCAGCGAATTGCAGAGTAAATCTCACATACAAATTGGAAATTCAAATTACAAATTTATATATATATGTCTAGATTTATATTTTCAACTTAACATAATCCACAAAAAACACGCACACACACAGAGTCGTAGATTAGTGCCATGGGACTTGGTTGCCAATGGTGCCCTTCTTGTAGAACTTGGCTGTTGCTGCAGCAGTTGTTGTCAGTGCCGGAGCAGTTGGATTTGGCTCATATGTTGGCCCACTGCCCTCGGCCTTCAGCACAGCCGCACATTTCCATTGTCGCGTGTAGTTCATGCGCCAAATGCGCACGCAGCCATCGTCCCCAGTGGATATGAGCATAGTGGCCAGCATGTTCCAGCAGACACGCCAAACGGGACAGTTGTGCTCGCTAAACTTTAACGTTTGCAGGTCCAATTTAGCATTGCCCGTCGAATCACTAAAAAATAATTTTTTTCAATAATTAAAATGCAATTATGAAATGATTTTCTAACTTTGGAATGTCGAAGCTTGCAATCCCTTGGAGACAATATTTAGATTGTAGCCACATTAAGTGGATTTGACTTGATATGAGATAGTTAAAAAAAAACCACAGCTAAATTTTCAACAGATTTTTGTGTTACAATTTCAATAGAAACGTATAGACTGATCGAAATATAGCTAATTGACTCGAGAATTTAAATACTTCAACATTCCACAAATGTCTCCTACAAATGTTTAAAAAATCAGTAACAAAATCAACCCATCCATTTATAAATAAACCTACGTAACGCCGCGTATGTTGACTATATAGAGATCCTTGCTGGCGACGGCTAGCATGTGGAAAGTACGTCCTGCGTTGGGTGCAAAGGCGACATCTGTCACTGGATCGGTTATATCATTGACCGTCTCCATTTTCACACACTTGCGCGCATTTTCACTGTAGGCGAAGAGGAACACTTTGCCAGTGGGCGTGGCAGATTCATCGCTGCCGGCCTGCAAAGCCCAAAAAATTAGTACATCCTATATCTCTTACGAATTTGAAAGTCAGCTTACCGCCAGCAGCTGTGTAACCATATAGGTAGATGTATTCCACGAGAGGCAACTGAGCGTCAATTTATTGGCAATCTCATGCTGAACGGGCCACTGTGATAGATTCATAATATCCGGCGCCTCGTAGATCCTTATAATGCCATCAGCAGAGGCGGTGGCCAGCAGAAGACCCAAATATTTTGGCGCGAATTCCACGTCTGTAACACTGGTGCGTGAGTCCACCAATGTGGTGCGCCGTACCCATCGACGTGTGGAAATCTTTTCGCCCATCACTTCCTCCCAGACGGAGGCGGTGCGATCGAAGGAGCAGGTCGCAATCACCTGACCGAACTCGGGATTTGCCCACGACACGCGCCAAATGGAGCCGGAGTGCGCTTTCCAGTTGCTCGTCACCGACCATTTACCCTGATCATCCTCATCCCAGATCTAAACAATACGAGCGTATATTAAAATTGTTTTTTTCAATGACGGATTTTTTCTTACCTTTACTGTTTGGTCACTGGAGCAAGTCGCCATGCGGCGGCCGTAGTAGTCGAAGACCACATCGTGTATGACATCTTTGTGGTCAGCAATAATTGGTTCCACATCGAACATCTTATTCTCTCTTGGTAATTGTATTTTATTTGCAAAGAACGAAAAACGCGGCTTTTCCGCTGCAAATATTATTGTCGACTGCAGGCGCTGCCCACAAATGGGTTGACCGGAGTTGGCAGCCCTCGCATTTCACATTTTACAACACTTCGTGCGGCAATCGGTAGCGCATCGGTAATATCGATAGTGCATATCGTTGGCAAACTAAACAGATTCGGATTCATATTTACGCGTATATAAACCACTGATAAAACCTGTAAACAATTGCAGAATATGAGCATCAGCATAACTGTTGCGCACACTTATCGCTAAAGAGGGCACTGCTCATCGCGAACATATCATTTGTGCTCATCAAGTGCTGCAGCTAGCAAAACAAACTGAACTAAAAACCACCCACAACCCAATTGGAAAACATTATTTTGTGGCCAGACAATACAAAAATTCCTAACAAAAAGAGACGTGGAAAGCGCAATACGATGGAGAAAAGTAAGTCAATGGCCAAGTAGTACAATGAATATGCGATAAAGAAAACTTTTCATACATAAATATGCGCATATGTAAAGACATTAGTTTTGAAGGGGGCAAAATCACGGGTTATTCACCTCCTAGCAAGCAATACAAATGCATAAATCAACATTCAAATAACGGTGCTTGTATAGTAAAGTCTGTGTTAATTTGTTGTTAAATTAAATTCACTTGCACAATGTATGTGTTTGTTGGGCAGCATAATTTCAGTCAATATGCTTTGCTCTCTTTTCCTTAGTCGTTGGTCTGCGCGCGCTCATCGCTTGAGCTGACCTTGATTTCTATTGGACTCGCATATCGCGCGATGTCCGTGTCTATGTATGTATGTGTTTGTGTGTGTGTGTGCCTGCATGTATATATATATATATATATATATATTTGTGTCTGCCTTGTGTGATTTGTGGTGTGTTTCGGTAGAATTGTTGTGGGTGGTTTCAAAACGATTTCCCGCTAAGCAGACGGAGCAAGCCGGCTTCAATTACTTAATAGTTTGTGTCTATGTGAGTGTGTGTGTCGATAATTGTAATTGGAGATGAAGCCAGCGACGAATGTCGCGTTTTTAACAGCAGCCAACTGATAACGGTTATACGCAACATGCATACAGATATGTGTGTATGCATGTGTGTATATGGCATGTCAATAGCAGGAGCAGCAGACGTCTGAGGCACGCGTCTAAAGCTCACGCCCCATTGATGATAACCACAAGATGGCCACGCGCCAAACATGCATAATTCCAAGTGTCTAAGAAAATTTGCGTCTGCACTGATAAGAGTTGAGCACTGTTACTCTCTTCTCTTAATAACTGTTTATCACTTACAGAAAATAAATAAATTTGGTAGTTAATTAGAGCCGGCATTTTGCCAGTGCTACCGGCGTAATATGAAATTTGATTTGTTCGCACGCATACCACCCAATAATCGTAAGATTTGTATTTCTTATCAGGCAGTAGTGTGCTCTGCAAATTATTTAATGACTTTTAAAAATCCTCTGCTAGTACATACAAAAAATAATAATTTGATTTGCGTGCTCTTCTCTTTAATTACACACACACACACACTGTCACAGGGCAATCACAATCAGCAGTTAATCAATTTTGTTTTTGCTTCCCATTTTTGTTGCTTTTGCTGCTAGTTGAAGTCATTTGCAATCAGCTTTTTGTTTGCTGACGTCCATAGCAAAAGTGCATATTGGGTTAGCCGATTTGTTGTTGTTCTTGTTGCAGTTGCACTTGCATTAACTGCGTTCGTGTCGCAACCCTAAACAACAATGTCCGCTTTGAGAGTATCAGCAATGTCAAGGAATAGTAGAGATAACTTAAAATTATGCAATTATAACAACAACAACCTTGACATTGAAAAGTATGGTAGGCGTCAGAAAGAGAGAAATATATAAGATAAAGAGAGCGACCGAGTACTATAATATGTAACTCAAAACACGGTTTCTTATCGATTTATTAAGTGTTTTCGAAGCTTACGCGCCAAGCAATAAAGACAATAAGAAAAAACCAGAAAGACAAAATGTAAATAAATAAATAAATCGCTGTCGCAGCGTGCAGACATTTTTTTGTGTGCAGTCAGCAGCAGCTGCCTCGACCCGTAAAGCCCTCTAAACAATTAACATACGAGCACAACAACCCAAGCTAAACACACACACAAACACGCACCTGCTGCTGCTACGGCTGCTGTTGCTGCCGACGCAGACATTTGGGCAAGCATAAGTAGTTAGTTAGTTGAATGCTGAAAGCGACGACGAAGTCGACAGCGACTGCTGCCCACTGGGCAGCAACAATCAGCAGAGTGCGCGAAAGCGTCTCCATGTGTGTGTCCATCAGTCAGTCGCATTCCAAACGTCGGTCAATGCGGTAGGAAATTCAGCGAATCGTGAAAAAACTTGTTGCTTCTTGAGTTGCGTGGCGCGCGCTTTAAACACACATTAAAAAACACCTCAACAACTCAACAAAACGTGGTAAAATTAAATATAATCAAACAACCAAACTTACTCAATATGTGCTTTTGCAAAATAAAGAAATAACAAGAAAAAATCTATAAAATATAATAAAAGTTTAAAATGTTGCCAACGTCTTGCGAGAGTTCTAAGTGTCTTCAAGTTACAATATTTTATAGAAAACCATGTTCCTTAAACATAAATATATATATTAAGTTTCACAAGAGTGTCGCTCTTGAAGACGTCTTAATTATTGAATTGCATAATTGCTCATGTATTTTGCACGTATTTTGAAAACTTGTGTGCCTTTGAAAATGTACACCCTGGCACACTTACATATTGTAATGATTAAATCGTTGACCTCTTCTATATATACAAAACACAATTTGCATAGCTACAAAGCCCACCTACCTACCTGGCGAATTTGTCTTCTTTCTCGTCCATTTTGCTTTAAAATGTAAATGCGTTGTGCCCAAGTGTACCCACAAAAAAAAAAAAAAATCTAATTTTGTATGCTCTTTGACAGGGAAATAAGGAACTGTCTAAGTAGCTTCCTAAACATTAATAGTTTATCGACTAAACGAAGTAAAAATTAAATTTGAGCTACAAGCCGAGAAAGTTGCACAAATTTCTGTGAAAATAGCATTAGCTATAGTTTAAATAAAGTATTATCCAAATTCTGTGTTGCATGTATATGTATGAGACGTAAATATATTCTTAGCTTAGTCGTAAAAGAAATCAACCTGTATCGTATTTTAAATAGTTACACAATTGTTTTGTCGTATCACATTCACTTCTAAACAAAGATTAAAAACTGTTGCGTAAAGCGCTCAAGTTGAGTTCAGAACATGAAATAATCGCTTGATTTCATTATGTAACCGTTTTATATAAGGTGATATTTTTGTGTTGATAAGGTCCAACTTTCAAGAGTATTAAAGATTCGACAAGCAATTTTTTAATTGAATTTTATTTCGTCTTGATTTTAATGAAACTAGTTTATACATAATTATGTTTTTTTAAATGAAATGTATTTTTGGCTTTACTTTTGCACGCAAATTCGTGAAGCAATCAATAAATATTGATGATTTTAACCTATTGAACTCATAGATGATATATATATATAGTATATATATGCAATATATATATTTTTTTTTAAAAAAAAATCCCATTATGAGGTATTTTATGTTTATCGGTCATATCAATAAATTGAGTTAATTTTTGCATGTAGCTAATGTTTATAGCATTATTAATCACACTGGCGTTTATTGCATACCTGTTGAATTTGCTCTTTGGGCGCGAACGCGCCTGCTTAAGACAAAAAGCACCATTCCCGACTACCAACAACAACAACGATAGTAACAATAGTAAGAAATATGTTCGTTTTGTAAATTATTTAAAGCTTGCCACCAGTGTTGCCAAATTTGAACAAATATTCAGGCTATGGCGAAAAATTAGAAAAAAGCTGTACGATTAGTTATTAAAAAGCTATAAGTTTTAATAAGTTTTTTTTTATGATTTTGCTATATTGTTCATTTATAAAACTTTCATTATAACTTCAGCGACTGTCTTCTAATTCATTATTTTCATATGCATGCATTATCTATATTTATATATTTTTTAACAGGTGATCAGCATTTTCAAGCTTTTCAGCTTATTTCATTAAATGTTGACATCCGAGCTTAATGTCAATTTGTGCAATATTTCTTACACTCTTTGAAAAATTAATCAATACCGCTAAGCAGCAAAACTGCTTTTAAAAACTCAAAGCACACTGTTCGCTATGCTATCAAATTGAAAAAGAAATGCTAGATTTGACGGGAAACAAAACTGAATTGGCAACACTGCTTGATAATGGACGGGTGCACTTCAAATCGCAAACAGAATTAATCAACAGCATTTTGAACTAACAATGTTTATTTTTCATTTTGTTTGCAGGCAACTCCAGCGTTATTGCGGCTGCAGCAGCAACTTCGTCAGCGATAAGCGCAACAAAGATTAGCAGTGATCAGCAGCAGCTGCAGCAACAGGAACAACAACAACAACAACAGCAGCAGCAGCAGCAGAAACGGTTTCCCAAACCGTGCATAAAAAAGGTGAAATTCTCAAGCGAAAGCCTTAAAGCTGATGTGGTAGATGGCCTCTGTGAGCAGTTGAAGGATAACGTTTTAAGCGATTTAAGCAATTTTAATCTCAACAATAATATCAACAACAACAATAATATTGAAATCAAATACAACAGCAAAATGAGCGAACAGGAAACGGCAACAACAAGTGGCGAAACGACCACAGACGGGGAACGCCCTAGTTTTCTGGTAGGACCTTCATATAACCATATATATTATATATATATAAATAATGAATTTAATGCAGGTGGGCGATGAAATCGATGAGAAGGAGGCCATCGAAGCGGGCGAGGCTGGTGATCAGTTTCCCCAGAAAATGGGTGATATGCCTCAGAATGGAGACATTGCGGAGCGACGCAAGCGTCTGAGGTGAGAAAATATAATATATTATATAAAATAGCATGAAAACGTGACAAATCAAATTGAACTATGTCACAGCTGTTGGGGGCAAGCACATCACGCGAGTTTCACAGAAAGAGATGGCAACACGAAACAAAACAAGCAACGTGCCTCATATCGCTGAGGCAAAATGTTTTTATCTTAACGAGCTTTCAAGAGAGCCAAAGCTACTAGAGAGGGAGAGAGAGAGAGAGAGAGAGAGAGCGGGCGAGAGAGTGCGAGTGAGAGCAACAACAACACCTGACAACCAGTGTGAAGAACTGTTTTGGAATCTTGTTTATCTTATTTCATCCATGCATAACAACAAATGAAGCCGCGCTGTCAACAATGACATCAGTTCAATTTATCTAATGCGCTTTCTCTCTGTATGTGTCTGTAGTCTTTCTCTCTCCCTCTTACTCACTCACTGACTCTCTGGCTGGTCAATGGGCCGTATGAGTAACGACGTCATCGTTTCTTGTTGTGTAGGGGCCAGCTTTCAAGCTTGCGATGTCACCGCTTGCTACTCAGTTTAGAAGTACTTGCTGAGCCCGTCAGTCGCCATTCTTAGTGTGCTGAAGCCCTTTGCTTTTATTTCGCTCTACAGCTGACGATTCGTTTTTTTTTTTAATTTTTTTATGCAGTTTTATATTGTACATTTTCTTAGTAAGGTGAAAGTCGCGTTGCATTCTGAAAATTAGTCATATATTTGATACAATACAATTGCATAACACCAGTACGATAATTAGATAGGCTGCATCTTGCAACGATCCGAAAACAAATTCAACTTTGGACTTGAATGCTTTTAACCATAATTGCTTGCGTCAAAATGTTAAAGCGTCGCGCCAGCAAACGTTTTGTTCTCCTCGAAACCGGTGAGGAGCTCCATTCATCATCATCGCCAGCAACCTCGTCGGCAGTGGATAACAATAATGCGCCAATGGTCATTCCCAATATTGTTGCCATTGATCAATGCGGCAACAACAACGACAGCAGCAGCATCGCCAATGAAAGTGGCTGCAACAACAGCGCCAATGACAACAATAATGACAGCTTGTCAATGCCACCGCTGCTGAGTGTTCCGACAGGCGGCACCCTGAAGTAAATTTACTAATATCTATTTTCATGCATATATCACGCATAACACACACAAACACACATTATTTGTATATGGCAAGTCAATAATTGAAATGCAAAAATGCAAAACGCGTCCTCCATTTGGCAAAGAGAGCGCAAGTGGGATAGACAGCGAGAGACGAGAGAGAGAGTAAGTAAGCAAAGTTAACAATGTAGAAGCTTTACAACAACAACAGCAACAACGCAAGAAAACTTTTAGACTTTACTAAACCGGTTTGCCAAAATGCCTTTAAAATTCCATTTGTTGCTGCTGCTTCTTCTTGTGTCAACTGGAACTTCACTCTTCCCCTCTCCCTCTCCCTCTCTCGCTCTTGTCTAACATTGACCCACAGCCATAGCCAATGGGGGCACTATGCAACAAAATTGCGGTTTTGTTTGAAACCGTGGCCCTAAAACTACTACAAACTATTTGTTGATGTATTATCGTATTCATATTTTCCAATGATTATTATTTATTTGTATAAATGTAATGATTACAAAGTGTTCGGGTGATTTCAGTGTTTGTCCTATATAAGTGCGATCTCGCACCTGCTGCTTGTGTTAATTATTAACCGCAATAAGCAATAGTGCAAATAGTCCCCTCACTCACAAAAATCAACAACCATTTTGGTATTTACAGACCGAGCATGTCACGGACTGGCCTGGGCCAGGATCGTAATCAGGATCGCGACTTTCACATTGCCACCACGGAGGAGTTTGTGAAGCGTTTCGGTGGTACGCGTGTCATCAATCGTGTCCTCATCGCCAACAATGGCATTGCGGCCGTAAAGTGTATGCGCTCCATTCGCCGCTGGTCCTACGAGATGTTCAAGAACGAGCGAGCCGTTCGCTTTGTGGTCATGGTGACGCCCGAGGATCTAAAGGCCAATGCCGAGTACATCAAAATGGCCGATCATTATGTGCCGGTGCCCGGTGGCTCCAACAACAACAACTATGCCAATGTCGAGCTCATTGTAGATATTGCTCTGCGCACTCAAGTCCAGGTACGTTTTTCACACACAAAACACTTCGTACGATCTCTGTTTACTCAAGCCAAGTGGATCGTTCGCTTACAGCCACAGTAACTTTGTATACGTATGCATATGTATATGTGTGTGTGTTTGTCTGTTATGATTACACTGGGCAACAATCTAACAGTTGATTAAATATAAGCTTTTCTATTTGAAAATCACTTAAGACTGAGTACAAGCACTTACACTAAAACGTAATAGTTTTATTTCCTAAATTAGCTCATTTCTAGTGTAATAAAGGTCAGTTAAAGTATCTGCCTTTAACTATCTATTGTAATTCTGAAGATATACATTCTTAATAAAGATAAACGATTTCTGCGAATGAGATTCCAGCATTTTTTCGGCAAAGAAAACGTATCTTCTCCAATAAATAGTAGATAAATGGATGGAATTGTATTAGTGAACGCATTAAATTCATAAACAATTAAATTTAGAAATATGATGATAAGCGATTCCTGATATGCCTATTTACGTCGTAAATCATATATTTTTCTTGTCATTTTTTTATATCTTTGCGATTATCAAAAATTAAATTTTTATGTATGTTTTTATACCCTGAAACTATTAAAAATGGGTAAAAAGGGTATAATGGTTTTGTGCAAATGTATGTAACAGGCAGAAGGAAGCATCTCCGACCCCACAAAGTATATATATTCTTGATCAGGATCAATAGTCGAGTCGATATAGGGGCGTTTCCAGTTCTTTTAAAAGGGAAATTTGCCAAAATAATAGAATATATTTAATAACTGGATTCAGGGTATATCGTAGTCGAGTTCAGTCGACTACAGCACTCTTACTTGTTATGATTTGATTTAGTATACATTTTTTATTTTGAAATTAAAAAATTAAATTAAAATTTAATTAAATAGTCATTTAGTCTGGATAAAAACAATACTTAATTGTTTTTCACGCTGACGTCAAAATTGGTTTGGTAGATAAAGAAAACCTTATTACTTACTTACTTACTGTGTTCCTTACCTATTTAATTAGACATTTATCGAAATTAATGAGGAACGCTCGCTTTAATTACAGGCCGTCTGGGCGGGTTGGGGCCATGCATCCGAGAATCCCAAATTGCCGGAACTGTTGCACAAGGAGGGTCTGGTCTTCCTGGGTCCGCCGGAGCGTGCAATGTGGGCGCTGGGCGATAAGGTCGCCTCCTCAATAGTGGCTCAAACGGCAGAAATACCCACGCTGCCATGGTCTGGCTCGGAGCTGAAGGCACAGTACAGCGGCAAGAAGATTAAGATATCCAGTGAACTGTTCGCCCGCGGATGTGTTACCAATGTGGAGCAGGGCCTAGCAGCTGTAACTAAGATTGGTAAGCAAAATTTCATTTGTTAATATTTGATTTTAGTCATATATTTGTTTTCCCTTGCAGGTTTTCCGGTGATGATCAAGGCCTCTGAAGGTGGTGGTGGTAAGGGTATACGTCGTGTCGATACCGCCGAGGAATTCCCCGCACTATTCCGTCAAGTACAGGCCGAGGTGCCCGGCTCACCCATATTTGTGATGAAAATGGCTCGCGGTGCACGTCATTTGGAGGTACAGCTGCTGGCTGATCAGTATGGCAATGCGATTAGTTTGTTTGGACGCGATTGTTCGATACAGCGACGCCACCAAAAGATCATTGAGGAAGCGCCGGCCATTGTGGCGCAAGAGGAGGTCTTCGAGGACATGGAGAAGGCGGCTGTGCGTCTGGCCAAAATGGTTGGCTATGTCAGTGCCGGCACCGTTGAGTATCTGTACGACACCGAGGGCAGATATTTCTTCCTCGAGCTCAATCCCCGTCTGCAGGTGGAGCATCCGTGCACAGAAATGGTTGCCGATGTCAATTTGCCCGCCTGCCAGCTGCAGATTGGCATGGGCATTCCACTCTACCGGCTTAAGGATATACGTCTGCTGTATGGCGAATCTCCGTGGGGCTCATCGGTCATTGACTTTGAGAATCCGACGAATAAGCCGCGTCCCTCGGGACATGTTATTGCCGCTCGCATAACCAGTGAGAATCCCGATGAGGGTTTCAAGCCCAGCTCTGGCACCGTCCAGGAGTTGAACTTCCGTTCGAGCAAGAACGTTTGGGGTTACTTTAGTGTGGCCGCCTCGGGTGGTTTGCATGAGTTCGCCGACTCACAGTTTGGCCATTGTTTCTCCTGGGGCGAGAATCGTCAACAGGCGCGCGAGAATCTTGTCATTGCCCTCAAGGAGCTTTCCATTCGTGGTGACTTCCGCACAACTGTCGAATATCTAATAACGTTGCTGGAGACGAATCGTTTCCTGGAAAATAGCATTGATACTGCCTGGCTGGATGCACTGATTGCGGAGCGTATGCAGTCCGAGAAACCGGACATCCTGTTGGGCGTCATGTGTGGAGCGTTGCACATTGCGGATCATCAGATAACGGCGGCATTCAACAGTTTCCAGACCTCGCTGGAGAAGGGTCAAATCCAGGCGGCCAACACGCTGAGCAACGTGGTCGATGTGGAGCTAATCAACGATGGATTGCGCTACAGGGTGCAGGCGGCCAAAACTGGACTCAACTCCTATTTCTTGCTGATGAACAACTCCTTTAAGGAGATCGAGGTGCATCGCCTCTCAGATGGTGGTCTGCTCATCTCGCTGGAGGGTGCCTCCTACACCACCTACATGAAGGAGGAAGTGGATCGCTATCGCATCGTGATCGGCAATCAGACCTGTGTCTTTGAGAAGGAGAATGATCCGTCGCTGTTGCGCAGTCCTTCCGCTGGCAAGTTGATCAATTTGCAGCTGGAGGATGGAGCACATGTGGCAAAGGGTCAGGCATACGCCGAAATCGAGGTGATGAAAATGGTGATGACGCTGACCTCGCAGGAGGCGGGCACCGTCACCTTTGTGCGTCGTCCCGGCGCCGTCTTGGATGCGGGCACCCTGCTGGGCCACCTCGAGCTCGATGATCCCTCGCTGGTAACGCAGGCACAGCCCAACAAAAGTCAATTCTCCCAGCCGGAGAATCCACCCATACCAGAGAAACTGAATCGAGTGCACAACACGTACAAGGTCATTTTGGAGAATACGTTGGCCGGATACTGTCTGCCGGAGCCGTTTAATGCCCAGCGATTGCGCGACATCATTGAGAAGTTCATGCAGAGTCTGCGTGATCCCTCGCTGCCACTGCTCGAGCTGCAAGAGGTGATTGCCTCCATCTCGGGCCGTATACCCATCTCCGTGGAGAAGAAGATCCGCAAACTGATGACCCTCTACGAACGGAATATCACCAGTGTGCTGGCCCAGTTCCCATCGCAACAGATTGCCAGCGTCATTGATAGCCATGCGGCAACGTTACAGAAGCGTGCGGATCGCGATGTCTTCTTCCTGACCACGCAGAGCATTGTGCAATTGGTGCAGCGCTATAGGAATGGCATACGGGGACGCATGAAGGCCGCCGTCCACGAGCTGCTGCGTCAATATTACGATGTGGAGTCACAGTTCCAGCATGGACACTATGACAAGTGTGTTGGCCATGTGCGGGACCAGAACAAGGATGATATGCTGACGGTGGTCAACACGATATTCTCGCACTCGCAGGTGGCCAAAAAGAATCTGCTGGTCACGCTGCTCATCGATCACCTGTGGGCCAATGAGCCCGGCCTGACCGATGAGCTGGCAAACACTTTGAGTGAATTGACCTCGCTGAATCGGGCGGAGCATTCGCGAGTCGCACTGCGATCGCGCCAGGTGCTCATCGCCGCCCATCAACCGGCCTACGAACTGCGTCACAATCAAATGGAGTCCATATTCCTATCGGCCGTCGATATGTACGGTCACGATTTCCATCCGGAGAATCTACAGCGTCTGATCCAGTCGGAGACATCGATCTTCGATATACTCCACGACTTCTTCTATCACTCCAATCGCGCCGTCTGCAATGCCTCCCTCGAGGTGTATGTGCGACGAGCTTATACCTCCTACGAGCTGACCTGTCTGCAGCATCTGGAGCTATCTGGTGGACTGCCGCTCGTCCACTTCCAGTTCCTGCTGCCGACTGCGCATCCCAATCGCTTGTTCTCGCGCATGAGCTCACCGGATGGACTGGATCAGGCCGCCACCGATTTGGTGGGCAGCTCCTTTGTCCGTACGGGTGCTATTGCTGCCTTTGATTCGTTCGAGCACTTCTCGATGTATTCGGATGAGATACTTGATCTGCTCGAAGATTTTGTGTCACCGGCAATGGTCAATGCCAAAGTACTCGAGGCTGTCGAAGCAGTGGATTCCATTTCGGATAGTCGCCACAGCACCTCGATCAATGTCTCACTCTCCGATCCCATTTCACGGGCGAATGCCGCCGAGGAGGCCAAATCGACGGAGCCCATACACATCATCAGTGTGGCGGTGCGGGAGACGGGCGAAATGGACGATGTGCAGATGTCGCAGATCTTTGGAAACTATTGCAATGAGCACAACGAGGAACTCTTCCAGCGACGCATTCGTCGCATCACGTTTGCCGCTCTGAAGAAACGCCAGTTTCCCAAGTTCTTCACTTATCGGGCACGCGATAAATTCGAGGAGGATCGCATCTATCGGCATCTGGAGCCTGCATCTGCGTTCCACTTGGAGCTGAATCGCATGAGGACCTATGATTTGGAGGCGTTGCCAACGGCCAATCAGAAGATGCATTTGTATTTGGGCAGGGCGAAGGTATCCAAGGGTCAGGAGGTCACCGACTATCGTTTCTTTATCCGTTCGATCATCCGACACTCGGATCTAATCACCAAGGAGGCATCGTTCGAATATCTGCAGAATGAGGGCGAACGCGTTCTCCTGGAGGCCATGGATGAGCTGGAGGTGGCCTTTTCGCATCCGCATGCGAAGCGCACCGATTGCAATCATATCTTCCTCAACTTTGTGCCCACTGTCATCATGGATCCAGCGAAAATCGAGGAGTCCGTCACCAAGATGATCATGCGCTATGGTCCACGCCTCTGGAAACTGCGCGTCCTTCAAGCCGAACTCAAAATGGTCATCCGCCAGAGCCCGCAATCTCCTACGCAGGCAGTACGTCTCTGTAT
The DNA here is from genome assembly GCA_035043505.1 of Drosophila setosimentum. Classification (NCBI taxonomy): domain Eukaryota; kingdom Metazoa; phylum Arthropoda; class Insecta; order Diptera; family Drosophilidae; genus Drosophila; species Drosophila setosimentum. The sequence continues at coordinate 20,333,587 of JAWNMY010000003.1, forward strand.
TGCCAACGACTCCGGCTACTTCCTCGACATCTCCATGTACACGGAGCAAACCGAACCCGAAACGGGCATTGTAAGTGTTTAGAGATGAGTCCAACTCAACTATTAAACACATATCGTTAAACTCTCTATCTCTCTCTCTCTCTCTCTCTCTCTCTCTCTCTCTCTCTATTTGCAATGGCAGATCAAGTTCAAGGCTTATGGCGAGAAGCAGGGATCACTGCATGGCCATCCCATATCGACGCCGTACATGACCAAGGACTTCCTGCAGCAAAAACGCTTCCAGGCACAATCGAATGGCACCACGTATGTGTACGATATGCCCGACATGTTCCGCCAGATGACCGAACGCCATTGGCGGGAGTTCTCCAAGGCGCGACCCACTGTCGATATACGCATACCAGACAAGATTCTCATCGAGTGCAAGGAGCTGGTTCTCGAGGGCGACAATCTCGTTGAGATGCAACGCCTGCCCGGCGAGAATAATGTACGTATGCAGCAGAGAAATATAATGATTATATATCTACTCGATTCATTTGAATAATCTCATATTTTTTGTTTGTTGCCTTTCAGTGTGGAATGGTTGCTTGGCGCATTATTCTGGCTACACCCGAGTACCCGGCTGGTCGCGAGATAATCGTGATTGCCAATGATCTGACCTATTTAATTGGCTCCTTTGGCATCCAGGAGGATGTGCTCTTTGCCAAGGCATCGCAGTTGGCGCGCCAGCTCAAAGTGCCCAGGGTAAGCAGCTTTAATTGCTCCAACTACAAACGCCAACTCGACACTAATCAATCTCAATCTTCAGATCTATATATCGGTTAATAGCGGTGCACGCATTGGCCTCGCCGAGGAGGTGAAGGCCATGTTTAAGATCGCATGGGAAGATCCCGAGGAGCCCGACAAGGGTTTCAAATATCTATACTTGTCCACTGAGGACTACGCTCAGGTGGCCAATCTTAACTCGGTGCGTGCGATCCTGATTGAGGATGAGGGCGAGCAGCGCTATAGGATAACTGACATCATCGGCAAAGATGATGGCCTGGGCGTTGAGAATCTACGCTATGCCGGCCTCATTGCTGGTGAGACTTCGCAAGCCTACGAGGAGATTGTGACCATTGCCATGGTCAGCTGTCGCACCATCGGCATTGGCTCCTATGTGGTCCGTCTGGGTCAGCGTGTCATTCAAATCGAGAACTCACACATCATACTCACTGGCTATGCGGCCCTGAACAAGGTGAGGCTCTATTGAAAAAGTTTGTTCTAGTCCTAATCCTGATCGTATGTTTGATTCTCAATTTTAGTTGCTCGGTCGCAAGGTTTATGCCTCAAATAATCAGCTTGGCGGTGTTCAGATCATGTTCAACAATGGTGTCACTCACAAAACGGAGGCCATTGATTTGGACGGTGTGTACACAATACTCGACTGGCTCTCCTACATTCCTGCCCACATTGGCTGCGATCTGCCCATAATTTTGCCCAACGATCGCATCGATCGTCCCGTTGACTTTATGCCCACCAAATCCCCATACGATCCACGCTGGATGTTGGCCGGCCGTGTCAATCCCGCTAATGGCAATGAATGGGAGAATGGATTCTTTGATCGCGACTCCTGGAGTGAGATAATGGCGTCGTGGGCCAAAACCGTGGTCACGGGACGTGCTCGCTTGGGTGGTGTGCCCGTTGGCGTCATTGCCGTGGAGACTCGCTCCGTGGAGGTGGAAATGCCTGCCGATCCGGCCAATTTGGATTCCGAGGCAAAGACATTGCAGCAGGCGGGTCAGGTCTGGTATCCGGATTCATCATACAAGACTGCGCAGGCGATTAAGGATTTCGGACGCGAGGAGCTGCCGCTGATTGTGTTTGCCAACTGGCGTGGCTTCTCGGGCGGCATGAAGGACATGTACGAGCAAATTGTTAAATTTGGAGCCTACATTGTGGATGGATTGCGAGAGTACAAGAAGCCAGTGCTCATATATCTGCCACCCAATGCAGAGCTGCGTGGCGGTGCCTGGGCAGTGCTCGATTCGCTTATCAATCCGCGCTACATGGAAACCTATGCCGATCCAGAGGCACGCGGCGGTGTCCTCGAGCCCGAGGGCATTGTCGAAATCAAGTACAAAGAGAAGGACCTCATCAAAACAATACACAGACTGGATAGTACCACAATCGGGGTAAAGATAAAGACTATATATTTAAAAATAAATAATATTATTTTATTTGTTAACAGCTGAAACGGGATCACGACGAAGCCATTGCCGCCGGCGACAAGGTAAAGGCCGCACAGGTAGATGAGAAGATCAAGGCGCGCATTGCGGTGCTGATGCATGTTTATCACACGGTCGCCGTGCACTTTGCCGATCTTCACGATACGCCCGAACGGATGCTGGAGAAGGAATGCATCAGCGAAATTGTCGCGTGGCGCGATTCACGTCGCTGGCTCTACTGGCGTCTACGACGACTGTTGCTCGAGGATGCCTACATCAAGAAGATACTGCGTGCCCAGGACAATCTCTCAGTCGGCCAGGCCAAGCAGATGTTGCTCCGCTGGCTAGTCGAGGATAAGGGCGCCGCTGAGGTAAAGATAAGATAGTAATTCACAAACGAAATGGATTTAATTTGTATTTTTCCTAGGCCTACTTGTGGGACAAAAATGAGGAAATGGTGAACTGGTACCAGGAGCAAACAAACACCGAATCTATTGTGTCCAAGAATGTGAGCTCTGTGCGGCGGGATGCCATCATCTCAACGATATCCAAAATGCTTGAGGTTGTCTCAAATTTGTTAAATGTTGCAGTTGCTTCTTTTGCTAATGCGCAAAATATTCTCATTTATTTTGTAGGACTGCCCGGAAGTGGCGCTGGACGCTGTTGTTGGCCTCTGCCAGGGATTGACGCCAGTTAATCGGGGAGTCGTTGTGCGCACGCTTGCACAAATGCAGCTGAACGAGGAGTCATCGGCGAATACCCAGGGATGACTTTACCTTCACTATTAAGTTGAGTCTGTTTTTTTTGGATAGATGCTTTCAGCAAACTATTGTGAAGACTTGCTTTTGTAAAATACTACGAGGGAGCAAATGTTTTGCATTTGGTTTAGTTGAATTTTCTTAAATATAATTAGCCTATTATTATATTAGTTACTACTATTTAGTTACATCAAATGGAAAGCAGACGTTGCGCCGAGCTGCCTTTATTTTTTTTTTAATTCTAGGCGTGGGTAGTACGAGGAACCCTTATTAAATTTTCAAAGAAAATCATACATATATATCTAAATATATATATATATATATATACACTGTCTATCTTTGTATTTGTATTGTATACAAAAGCAAAACTTTCCGCTAGTTGTCTAAGACTAAAATGTTTATACACAGATTTTTGAATTAAATTGAATTATACGAATAGAAAGACTATTGTGAATATATGTATGTACATTTCATAAAAATTGAATTTCGTTTTAAAAATTCAATTCGATTCGGTTTGGTTTTCTCTTTTGCACTGATCCATGGGATCACTTTATATGCATCTCATATTTATTTCTTAAATTCAAAATGAAATTTACATGTAAGTAAAATATAAAACTTGTCGAACTTTGACTCGGCTGCAACCAATCCACTACAGATTCATACTATATATGATGAGAGTTTCAGTGATTATCTGATCCCTCTCGCATGCTCAGTTCTGTTTATCCAGCCATTCGGGTTCGGCAATGCCAATCTTCTCAATGATGGAATTCACTTGGTAGCACAGCGATTGTATTTGACGATCCCATTGCGGCAGCAGTTCACGATTCTCAAAGTGCACAATCCCAGAGATCTGATCAATGTGCCCATTCATCCGACCCTCGGTGATCATTTGTGAGGCAATCTTCTCGGCTTTCGCTGAGGGTATGTCCAACAATGCGCCCAGCTCCTCAAACGTGATGTTATTGTACAATTTGCTGGCGGACAACAAGTTGTGCTCGAAGACAGCGCGATCCAGAATCGATGAACCATCTGGTGTGGCAGCCTTCTGATGATCCTGCAACAGTGCCTCAAACTCCTGCAGCTCCGAGCGTCGTATGATGCGCTCCAAGTACATCTTCTCCAGTATACCATAGGCTGGTAAATGCTGACAGCGCTCATCCTTAAAGAGAGTCGCCAGCATGCGGGAGCGCTGCTGTCCAGCAGACGCCAGCACCGTGCAGATAAGAGCCTTCTTCAGGGCGGTCATGCGCTCACCTTGGTCCACGATCTTGCGGTAGGACAGTTCGTTGTAACGTTGGGCAGCTTCAATGAATTTTCTACGGTAATCGAGAACGCGAGCATAGCACACTTTATACAGAACCTGCAGCAAGTAAGAGGAAATTCCTTAAATAAAAAGCTGGTTATATCTATAAGGGATACGCACTTGTAATTCTTCAGAGTTAGTTTCAGCTTGCAGCAGCGAGGCACGATTGATGAACAGCTCGGCCTGCACGGAATCATTGTCCTCCAGATAGAGACGTGCGATTTTCAAGTATGTACCCAGTTTGCACTCCACGGAGTACTGTTTCTGGCCAGTCTCCAGGGGAATGCCGACGAGAACATTAGCAGCATCGCGCCATTGCCGATTGCGTTCATATATGTTGGCCAAATGGAATCGTATGCCGGCTACCTGCTCCTCAAATGAGATGACGCGTGGGTGGACTTTCTCCAGTGTGAAATGAGACAGCTGCTTGGACATGTCGTCGGGTAGCTTACTCAGCTCGACGCCCACATCGTTCAGTATCTGACGAGCGATGACCAGACTTACATGCTCGTTGACAATGGCCTCCACAAAGAGCTTTAGGGTATCGATCAATTCGGGGCCGATGTTCGTGAGGACACTTTTCAACAGTTGACGGTACTTGTCTGCTTGATCCTTGTGTGTTCCAATAAAGTTAGTCAAGCCCATTAGCTGGGTCTTCAACACCGCCGTCGATATCCCCATTATTAAGGATCGCAACCACTAATTCTTACTAAACTGCACCTAAGAAATCACAAAAACTAATAATATTATCGATAAGAACGCAACAGTGCTGAGCAGCGCCGTGCAATACTTGTTTTTGATGTGAGTGGCAAGCTATCGATAAGCCATACATTTCAAATATTTAATAGGCGAGTGTTAGACAGCACTAAAGAGCACTTATCGAGCACTTATCGATAAGTGCAGTTGATTCACAAACAAAGCGGGAAGCACATCGTCATCTGGAAATCTAGCATGGATTTGCCTGTTGATCATGGAAGATGATGATGATGACTATAATATAGATGCAAGTCCCACATATCCATGTGGGAGCTATTCCAACAAATCCCAACGCTCACGTAGACGAATAACTTGCACAACGACAAAGGCGGCAACTGAAACTCAATCGCAATGTGAAATCGTAAATCTTCGTGAATTGGAGAGTTGCTTTGAGTTGCGCGAAGCACAGCTCTTCGAAGCCGATCGCTTGGACTGCTTGCGAGCCCGACAAGAACTGGCACGAGAACGTCTCGTGCCAGCCTCGCAAAACTTCCAAACACTGCAATTCCTGCTGCAAAATGAACAGATACCAATGGAAACGAGCGAACCTGACGCTGACCATGAAATTGCAACGCAATTGCCGAGCACTCCATTAAGCGTAGTACAAGAGATCCTTCAGGATTTCTGTGCCTCACCCAGTTACGTGGAAGAGGAGCTGTCTACATGCGATGATCCTCCACCCTGGTTTCGTTTCAGGGATAAACAAATTAAGACATTTGCACGCCATTCAGCGACAATAGCTTCGACAGCAGCAATAACAACAGTTAATGAAGACGATGATCGCTCGAGTTGTTCCTCGGAGTTGTCGATCCAGGAGGATTTCACCACAAAAGTTCCAACGACAACGCACTGTGTCTTCGATGCGAACAGCTCACAGAAGATCTGTGAGAATCTGCTCAATCTCAGTGCGTTTTTCACACAAAAACATAATACAAATCTGTCGATTGATTTGCCTGACACGCAAATGAAACTCAAGGATTTCACCCTAATGGAACTGAAGGAGTATGATGAATTGGAAGATGCCACAGATGTTTTGGAGGACATTGGATACTTTGTTGGCAAAATGGAGCAGTGCACATATCTTGATAATAACTGTGATAATAAAACTATAGGTAAATATATACAGTATCCAGACTTGCTCATAAATATTTATTATAATTTTCTCAATTTGCAGATAATGCTGAATTTTCTCTATTTAGCGAGAGAACCCGAATTTTAGCGACAGAGATCCCAAGCACGGATATGGGTAACTATACCCTAGTTAAAAAATCTCAAAATTGAATTCCAATTTATTTTTCAGATGCACAACTTTGCGGAGATTGGTTCGACGGTGATTTCAATACACAAAAGTTAAATAAAAAGAATGCAAAGGAAAAATCGCAGAAAAAGGAAACCACAAAATCATCCACTCATTTGCTTGAAGGAATTCCCTTAAGTGAATGGCAATCACTCGATATAGCAGATTCACTGAAGAAATCAAATATAAAAACTGATCTGGCATCTGATTGTAATCAGCTGGAAATGGTTGCATTCAGTGAATGGCTTCCAATGGATATTCCGGATGCCTTCGAATTCCGGACTGTTTCAGACAAAACAATAGAAGTTTCAAAAGATAAGCAGCAAAATTCTGCAAAATTAATGGCTGATCTGATAGAAAGCCACTTGCAGGAACAACAAGAAGCTAGAAATGATAGAAATCCACATTCTGAATTTTCAGAAAACATCGAATTTCGCACTGCATCAAATAAAACTGTAAGACTTACGGAGGAAATGCGAAAGAAGGCAGCAATATTAATGGCCAATTTAGAAACTGAAACTACAAATCCCCAAGATTACCATCAGTTAAATATAAATTCTGAATTATGCACAGCATCAAATAAACCAATTGATGTGACGGAGCAGAGATCAGCGTCAAAACTAATGGCTGATTTGGAAATCAACAATCAGTTTAAAATTAAAGTGGAGTCATCTGACTGTGAAACGCTGGAAGGGATTCCCCTTAGCGAATGGCAGCCAATGGATATTCCAAACAGTTTAAGTCATAAAGATGCAGAAACGAATCAATTGGATATGATGCCATTCAGTGAACGGCAGCCCATTAGTGATTTAGATGACGTTGCATTTCGCACTGCCTCAAATAAGTTAATTACCATTTCTGAGGAGAAACTGGCAGAAGCTGCAAAGTTAATGTCTGATGTAGCAGCAAGCTATTCCCAAAAACTAAGAGAGGATAGAAATGATGACGATCCACATTCAGGCATATCCGGAACCATTGACTTCCGCACAGCATCCAATAAACCAATTAAATTAACAGAGGAGATGCGAAAAAAATCTGCAATGCTGATGGCTGATTTGGAAACAAACTGCAATCAGATGGATGAGATCCAGCTAAAGGAATGGCCAACATCTGCTGAATTCCGCACAGCATCAAATAAGACAACTCAAAAGCAAAAGGCAGCAGTAAAAGTAATGGCTGATGCAGAAACAAGCCATTCCCAGAAACTAAGACGAAATAGAAATTGTGGAATAACCCCTTCAGATATATCTGGAAACATTGAGTTCCGCACATCATCAAATAAAATCATGAACAGCCAAATACTTATGGCTGATTTGGAAACAAACTGCAATCAATTGGACAAGATTCAATTTAAGCAAATCCCACAGCAGGACATATCAGAATGTGTCGAATTCACCAATGAAGTAGTAGAAGAGACGGTTAAAATTGTATTGTCTGATGTGGAAGCAGTAATCCCACAGCTATTCAGTGAAGCAAACAATGAGAATGAGAAACAATGTGCACGGGTAACTAGTCAAAAGGTTTACCAAGTGACGACGACGCCGCAGCAGCCTCAGGCATCCACTTTGGAGGTGCCATTTGAGACGCCCAAATGCACACCACAGATAGAATGCTCGCTGACGCATCTCACGGAGCGTTCGCCGTTGGATCGTGCCACAAAGAGTTCTATAATAACGCGTCGCAATCTGTTGTCGCTGAATAAGCGACGTAAACTAAAACGGGATTCGGAGAATTGCAACACGGATGCCAACCAGACACCGATCAGACTGCGGTTTGCTCCAATGGCAGCCTCGGCCAGCACACCCGTTCCCAATCGAAAGGAAGAGATTAAAGCGGTTTCGCATTCCCAGCGGATTGTCAGGGATCGGAGCTGCTCTCAGGATTCTCCACGCGAGCCGACAGCACGTGTTGGCAAGCGGCGCAGTGAAGATGTTTTATCACCCATCTATGCGCCCGCAAATAAGACTCGACGCCTAGGCTTAAGTCGAATACGCAATAAACCATCGCAGGACATTTGAATAATTAAGTACGTTAAAAAAAAAACTTATTCATAAATATCGCAGTGCTGGCAGTGGCATTTTTCAGCGCATTTCAGTTGTCGTCGTTTTACAACACTACCATATGTGACTTCCAGTCTCTCATTCCATTTTCAGTTGGTAAAGAAATAAATAAGAGTAATATAAAATAAATAAGCGCAGCTTAGAACACCCATAACAATTGTAAGTTACTAATAAAAAGCAATTATGTAAATAATAGACATACAATCAAACGAAATGCGTTTAGTTACAATTGTTTTTAACTGCACATCAACAAATGCAAATACACTTTGTTTACGTTCACTGCCTAATGTCCATTGGAAGAAACCCAAATACAGAAAGCAAAACAATCCAATAAGAAAGTGACTTCATGTTTTCGAAAAATGTCAGCTTGCCAATTGACTGGAATAATTAATAATAATATGACAGCATAGCGTAACATTTAATTGCTCTCGCGTCTGTTTATACGTACATACGTAAGCTGGCAGCACTGACTTACATACTACCTATGTAAGTATGTAAGTATGTATGCATGTGCTTGTGTGTGTGTGTTCCAGCAGCTGCATTCTTATGTGAAAGTGTGCACAACAATTCCAATTGCCTACACTTGTTACACAAACTAGAAAATATATATGTATATGTAAACATAAGTGTGTGTGTGTTGTCATCCAGGTTTTGTTTGTTATGTTTTAATTGCGTTTCATTTGTTTATAATTGCTTATAGGCATTTGCCAAGGTTGCTTAAATGTATTCGAAATAAGGTTTCAATATAATCATCCGGCGTACTACACACATACACCCATACATATACATATACATATAAATACATATATATAGATGTATATATATATGTGTGTAGGTTGAACCACATCTGCGCTGTTAGCAAATTGCTTAGCTTTTTAAAATTGTGCGCGCTCCCAGCACAGACCTTATCAAAATAAAAAAGATCGAAATTCTAGTATAGGGTTTCTATCTGAGTTTTCGGGAGAGTTAGGAGCAATATGTTCCGAGCTCTAATCACTGTGCTTCACAATTCGTAACAGTTCAGCGCATTTACAATTTGAGAGCACTTCTGTTTTTTTTAATCGCCAGTTGTGTTTCGCTCCCTCGTCAGTGAACTGTTTATTTTTCTTTTTCACTTGTGCCACGTCAGTTAAAATTTTCAATAACCTCTCCATATGTGTTGTGTGTATATGTATATATATATACAATATCAAAACAAACAATTCTCGTTCATATATTCGCAGAGCAGCCGCTAGACTCGGGCATATAAAACAAAACTGCAAACCAAGATGGGTGACGAACTCGATGGATGCGAATGCATTTGGTCCCATGAAATGGCCATGCAAAGGCTCATCAACTTTGTAAGTTTCAAATTCAATTTTTAGCCACAACTATGATTAATAAACTATCTCAATAGATACGCCAGAATCAGAACGCTTGCTCCGATACTACGTGCATTGATGGTAAGTGATTTTCAGTACAGTGAACGCTCGCTATGTAGAATTTGCATCTTTAATTTAGTCTATAAATTTAATTAGCAATAGTTATATTTTCCAACTGCAAACATTTATGTTTATTTTAACGAATTGAAATATAAATTTGAATAATAGTCATTAATATTGAACAATTTAAAAGCTAATGTATCCCAATCACTATATTGACTTGCTCTTACATTTAGTAAGCGGGCGTGTCACGGGCCAGGCTGGCGCCGACGACTCTTGCGGCAACAGCATTCGGATTGCCATCGCCTTCTTGCTGCTGGCCATTTTCATGTACGTTGTGAATCCGAGCACCTGGAGTCGGTTTACCACCAACAGCAAGAACAGTCGCCGGGATAACAATCCGGATGGTGCGCCACCGCCGCACCAGCCACGGCCGGCCATCAATTGAGGGCTCACTGTGGTGCTACAGCTTGCATTTTTCTTTCCGTTTATAGCTACATACACGTACATATATACATATAGGTCCAAATGTATATATCTAAAGTATCTACATATTCGCCAAATAAATGGGCAAGTACACAAATGAAAACGGCACTAATCTAGAGTGTGTGTGTGTTGTGTGTGTATGTGTATGTGTTCTCGGTCATTACAATTAGATCAATTGACACAACTCTCATTTACTAAATATCAAATTTTGTACAAACTTACTACTGAATTACTTACTACAATACATGCAGACATATATATATATATATATATGTATATCTGTATGCAATATATATATATATATGTATATCTGTATGCTATATATATATATATATATATGTATATCTGTATGCTATTTATATATATAGCATATAATTTCTCCTGTGTGCAATCTCAAAACAGAAATTGATAAATAAACTTGGGCTAAAGCCAAAATATAGAGAAACTACAACTTCCATGCTTGTGTGTTGATAAAAAACCGAATCTGGTATGTATTTTTGTGTATTTACAAATTAAAAGCATGTCAAAATCGATTGCAATCTCAACTTAGTCGTCATCATTTTGCAACTTCTCCATTCGCTGGCGCACATTTCTAAGCACGCCCTTCATTTGCTCGTATTTGCCGGTGGAATCGGGCAGATTCTCAAAGTTAATCACATCGCTGACGCCCGCCTTGAAATTATCGCCCACTGGCAACTTGTCATAGATGGAAAACTTCAATACGGGCGTGCCCTCAATCGATGGACCATTAAAGATTGTCGCTTTGTTGACTTCTGGAGCAGCAGCTGATGATGGACCATGAGCTGAATATAGATCAAGAGAAGTGCTGACTTCACTTGAGTTTAGTGACGTATTCGATTCGAGCTGCTGCAACAATTGTGCCTGCTGCGCCCTCAGATCCTCCAGCGTCGGTGATGGTGCACGTTTTGCTGTTTCTTCCGTTGGTGGCGGCGGTGGCGGTGCCTGTATGCACTCCGCGGGCAGGGGTGGCTGCATAGCTGCCTCATCCTCATCATCATCGACATCCATGTCGTGCTCGACTAGGTTGGAGCCGCGTGCAATGGGATTTGCATCATGCGGCGTCGGCAACTCAATTAGTTTCTTGCGTTTGTAACCCTTTGTTACATTTTCACCCAGCGACTTGATGAAGTTCGCCTTGAGCTGTTGCTCCTGAAACCGAGGTACATTGTGATGCTGATAGTCCTGCAAATGGATTGGAGTTTGGATAGAATTATCTATGGACTGCCCAAGTATTTATAATACCCTTGCAGAAATCAACAAAATTTAACAACTCGATGCCAGCAATGAGTATATAAATATTCAATGGGTTCGCCAAAGTTCTCCCAAAAATTATAATGCCCGCTGCAAGGGGTATATTTATAGTTGGCTTGGTTGCATGCAATATTTACATCATAGAACTTGCTGCCCGGCTCCACATTGAAGCCGGGAAAATCAATAATTTTATTGACATCATATTTAAAGCTGTCGGCTTCGCCATCCTCCTGCTCCGGTCCCTGCACTTCTGTGCCCTGCAATTGCCAAGAAGTTAGGCTACATTCGATATATATATATAAATAGTTTAAAGCATACTCACGTCCGCATTGAAGAGCGCAATGCCCGAGCTTTGGACCTTGGCCTCCTCAAGCCAGGCGGGTGGGTAGCCCAGTTGTCGCATGCGATAAAACATGAATGGCAGCTCGCCGCGACTGAAGCCCATAGCATGGCGTGTCTTACTACTAATCTTGCCGGGTCGAATGTGGGCGAATCGTTGCTCCGTATCCACATGGTAGCGTTCCGCTCGGAAATTGGAGCGCTTGCGGGCACGCTGAATTCGGGCTTGATTGCGGGGTCGCGTGCACTCGCGCAGCGAATGATCCGTGTCGCCACAGTTGAAGCACGAGGATTGCATCTTGGGCCGGAAGCATTTGTTGACCGCCTCGATTTTCTGTCTCTTGCGCGCCGACGTCTTCTCGTCGAGGATGTCGCCGTGGCTGCGCTTGTATGAAGGCACTTGAGCGGCATTTAAGCGCACAGCTGGCGCCGTATCAATCAAAAAGAGATCATCATCAGTCAGTGAAATAATTTCGCTTTTTTCATGGGCAATAATGCTTGGCGTCGAATCGCTTAATTTAAACACAATTTCATCTTCGACAAATGTTGTATTTAACACTTTGAGCAGACGCTTGTGCAGACTCTCGAAGTCGTCCCGGTCGCGAAAATGCACTTCAAATATCACCTTGCCATCCTGCTAACATAATTTACTAATAATAATTTTTGTGATTTTAGTGAATTTTCTCTTTACTGTACTTCGTTGTTTGTTTCCCCTGTGGAGATGCGGGGCGGGGATGATTGCCGGGATTTGGCGGCAATGTTAACGTGTTCAGTGTCGGTTTCTGTAACTTCGCCATCTTCCACATCCTCATCGCTTTCAATTGTTGTTATCGAATCGTTAATTACAATTACGCTTTCGTCCATTTCTTTTTCAATAAATAAAGTTGAAAATGATTATTTTTTTCGTTCATTAGCTTGTGTTTATAGTTCCAGGGCTGCACAATCGATGAACTAGTTACTTTGACACAGCCAGTGTTGCCGCATCAGCCTTTTCACGCACAGAGCTGTTACTTCTTAATTTGAGTTAGCCGGGAAAACTAGCAAACAGCTATTTCATATACATCACTGGCATATTTAAGCACAGAATAAATTTATCATCAGACTCATAGGGTGATGAAATATATAATTTGGGAATTAATTTAATAATAATAATTGCCATTCCAATCACAAGAATGTAATTTTTAAATTTCGCCTTTTAATAATAATATAATATTTTTATTTTCTGGCCTTGTTTTTTCCTTCTGAGTAATCGAAAGTCCGCAGCATTGTAATTATGTCCAGTCACTGTGGGGGCAATCACAATAGCGATAATCATTATATTGTCAATCTTTTATTCAATCGTTTATTTATCTCATTCGATTTCTTCTTTAATATTGTTCTGCATATATATTATTATTATATACATTTATATTTTTGAAGCTAGCTTGAGCTAACATCCACATTCACAGATGCGAGTGGAATTCAAAGAAATAAAATCGATCATTGCTGTTTTACAATTTGAAAGCAACGAAGCTGAATATTTCGTATATTTGTTAAATATATATCTATACCGAACCGATGAGCATCATTGGGAAATATAGGAAGTTACAGTCAACATCCCAAATCTTGGTCGTATGTCCTACGACACACACCACAAAATGTTGCCATACATCTAATAAAATGCGCTAGAAATCATCCCGGTAGCCAGCCGTATGATATGATGCCCATTTAAAAGCATCTATGTGTTGAGGGCAACAGATATGCAGGTAAGGTTGCCATATAATCGGCATCTAAAATCTTAATATAAGATGATCCTATATAAACATTAACAATATAACAATAACATATAACATATAACAAATAACATATAACAAATAACATATACAAATTAACATATAAAATGTCATATTAACTATGTGTTAAAATATAATTAAATAATTATGCATAGCATAACAGAACATAACATAAATAACACATTCAAATAAAAGCAAAGCAACAATAATGTGGAAAACTTGTCTTGCTCCACATGTTCAGAGATTTACCTTCTCTTTGTTTCCCCTTAATATTTATCTCTCTTTTTAACGATTTACTTTCCATTTTACATTTTATTACCACCAGTTTTATTATATATTTTATCTGATTCATTTTTTTACTTTACATTTAATTAAAATAAGTTGAATTTTAAATGTATATATTTAACAACCATGGCTTGAAGCTCATTAAATAAATAACTTGAAAATATAATAAAAATAAGTATTACCTAATTTCATTGATCTAATGTGATTGATTCATACAGATGCATGACAATATGTGGAAAATACAATTTACTTCCGCAATTGGGATGAGGAGGCATGATTGAGATGATGATGTTGATAATAATGATAAGTGAAACAAACAGAAATCAAATCAAGATCGCATTGGGAATGCGAGTCAAGTGTTCCTCTTGGATTTGGATAGATTAACAGAGAACAGCAGACGCGTCATGTCTGAATTGAGAATCTAGAGAATCGCCGACTGAATGCCAACTGGACGGCAACGATCATTGAATAATGCTGCACCAGAATCACCATCATTATTAATTCCACTTACAACTGGTGGGGGAATTCTCAGCAACAACAACATGTCTGTGGAGTTTCGAACGACACAAAAAAAAAAGAAGAATAATAAAATAAAAGAGTGAGCGAAAATCAGCGACAATTGTTGCATGCAAATGAATTTTTGTAGCTTAAGCATAAATAGCTCGGTCTCAGTTCAAGCTGCTCCACACAAGCCATGGATCTGCTCAAGTGTTGCCTTCTGCTGCTGGCCATCAGCGCCGCCAGCTTGCTTGCCACGCCCATTGCTCTCAGCAAATCCAAGCAAAGCGTCATCTACTTCGAGAAGCCCTTAAGTCTGCCAAATCCCGCACAGCTCGTAAGCGCTTTGCCTGCCAAATTCTCGGAGAAAGCCACACAGTTGAAAAATTCTGCACAGCTTCTGACATCCCTGCCCGCAAAATTTACCAAATCTAAGCCGGTGTTTGTCAAACCCGTCGTAGTCAAGCCCATTGTTGTCGTCAAACCAGTAATTGTCAGCGGTGGTGGTGGAGGAGGTGGTGGCGGAGGAAGCGGAGGTTGGGGTGGAGGAGGAGGTTGGGGTGGAGGCGGAGGCGGAGGTTGGGGAGGAGCTGGAGGTCATGGTCATGGTCACGGACATGGACACGGTCATCACGGCAAATATAAATTTGTTTGGTAAATTAAAGTAGTTTTCATTAGCTGTAGCAACTGATGATATATTCAATATGTTAATGCATTTGTACAAATATATTAAGTTAAAAATCGAATTATAATAATTTTTTAGAGCTCTAAAATTATGCTGCATTCAAATAAAATTCAAATAAATATAAAGAAAAAGTATTTTTTTTTATGTATAAAGTCAAATTAAAAAATAAATAAAATAAAAGATTATTAAACATTTTATGCAAGTATTGCGGAGAACCAAAGATGGGTAAATCTCTCAAACTGTGCAGTAAGATAAAATTCGCATAGTGCTTATTATTAGTGTTATGTTCAATATTATTGGCATGCGTTATATATGTAATGTTGTGTTATTTTATTATATTTTGTTGGTATGTATTTTTAATTCTCAACTTTTGCTTCACACGCTCGCTATTAAATTATATTGTCATTAAATAAATCTAATCTATATCTGTTCCCAGATGATATTCCACTTGTAGCCGACTGAAACATTCTCATTTGCTTATTAATTATTTGTTAATTATTTGTATAGTCTTAAAATCATTAGCAATTGTTACTTTGGCTTGTTTTAAGCTAAAGTCAGCCTCTCTGGCGGCTAACGCGCTGTTTGAAAGCGAAAAGATGACAATGACCAATATTCGTAACGTATATCAATAAGCGCATATCGATGTGCATATATATATATATATTTATATATATATGTATATACACATTTGTATATAAATATAATGGATCGTCCTTGCTGCCTAATGATATTCTTTGTGGGCAAATTGACAGGTCCCATTGCCGTTGTAGTTGTGGCAAGCAATTGCATTGAAGATAAAATGAAGACATTAATTCACAGCAGCAACAAGTGATAAGAGCGCATTCTAATCAACGTGCCACATAATCATAATCATAAACATAATCATAATCATACGACACACACACGCATATAATTTATACAGTTGTCTCGGGGGCGCTTTGTAATCAGCAACAGCAGCAAAAGTATTATGCAAAAAGGAGACCGCAGCAAGCCAACACCCAGCACCCAGCTCCACCCCCCTGGCCAATGTGAAAAAGGGGCTATATAAGCCGCTTGGCCCCAAGTTTCGCAAACATTTTGGCACAGTTTGCAGAGCCCAACGGAGTTTTGTCAACGAGTTAAACCAACAACAGTCACTCACTCAGTCAATCAGTCACTCAGACAATCAGTAATTCATTCAGTCGGACGGTTGAAATTATTGCTTACAAAATGGTGAGTACAAGTCGATCTGTTGAAAACCACATATATAATTAGCAAGTAAGAGTGCTATCGATTACAAGATACCCTGTAGCCAGCCCAAAAATATACATTTGTAATAAATTCGATGTAAAATCTTAAGTTTTTTTAAATAACATTTTTTGAATCTAAAATGTTAACATATGTAAAATCTTAAGATCCAAATGTTAAAGAATAATAATACAAAAGACGAAAAAAATGCATAAGTGGTACATATACATATGAAACAAACACAGTAGAAATTAGACTTATTTTTTTTAAATTTTGAAAAATACGCACTGAAATAAACCAAGAAGAAGGCATCCCAAGAGTGAAACAAATTTGATCGGTGTGTGATAAACTTGCAGATATGCGAAAAAACCGGTGTTGGAAACAGTTTTTGTAGATTTTGGCAAAACGGAAAAGGTTTCTGGAAAAATTAAATAGATTTAGAATACGAGAATTTATAAATTCAAAATGTGGATAGCTAAGGTAGCTAAGTGAATTCGGCTTTTCATGCTGTATAACCAGTTCTAATGGCTATAGGGTATATTGAAAAAGACCACGATCGACACTTGGGCAATCTTTTGGCTTGTTGGCTATTTTTAGACGCAGTTTCAATTACAGCACACAAAACGGGTTTGATTAACGGAATGCCAACAATATCAATCTATAATTGAAATCGAAAAGAAATTGCAAATAGAATTCGCTGATAGACAGCTAAAAATATATGTTTTATTAATACTTATGCAATCAATGTGAAAATAGTAAATAAAAATAGGTACTTGGCTAGAGATTGTTGATAAAATGCTTTGTTAATTTTTTTAATTTTAAATGTATCTCTTCATATTTATGCAGTCCGTTAAATGACTAACTAAGAATGTGAATTAAGTGGCAGCAGTTGAATCTGGTCATCTGGCTATCTGCTCTGTTGACTTAAGTGCCCATCACGAGTGAGAGTCACGAATTTAGACATTGATTTATATATACATATATATACACATATATTTATATATATATATACTGCAGATCATATTGATGTGACCTTTGCTGGGGTCTATCACTGGTAACCCTCACTCGTCCCTGCGTGTGTCTGTCACTCTGAAAGTGCCTGCGAATTTGAGTGTTTTATTTTTGTGGCATGTGTTTGGCATTTCCTTACAATGTGCCTGCTAAGTATTTATAATTTGCGTGTGCGCCGCTAATTTAGTCAACTTTTGCACATATGTATCTCTCTCGTCCATATATATCCAGCAAGTACTAGCAATTAACTGTCACACAGACGCCAGCGCTAGCTACCCTTATCCACCCAACCACCAAAACCACCCCACCACCCGACCACAGCTTTAGCTACTTAGCTAGATAATTTCGTAATGAATACAATGGAATTGGTACTGTTACTCGAGTACTGAATTATTCGCAAATATCTTAGATTAATTTCAAATGCATAAGCAATGTCTCTGTACAGTAGTCACTGGCTAAGGAGACCATTTGGTATTGTTGACTTGGTGACAGCAAAAAACATAAAAAAAGAGGTCACCTGTAAACAAATAATGCTTCTTGAGAATGCTTGTATTATTTATTTTCGTATTTTGTAATCTATTTCAATTGAAATTATTGCATATATTTTGTTTGTTTATACCCCGAACCCATTGTGAATGGCTAAATTGGGTATAATGAAATTGTGCAAAATTAATAGAGTTTAATAGGCAGAGGAAGCATGTGCGACCCCATTATATATAAATATATTCTTGATCAGAATCAACAGCCCAATCGATTAAGCTAATTCTACTATTCCGTCTGTTTTTAGAGACAAAGCGATCTCTATAGTAGTTAGAGACTTCATTGGAATGAAAGTTCTTGTATACCCTACGCAGATCATGTTTATTTCATTATTTCATTTTATCGATAGCTGACCTCGTTCTGCAAATATCGGTACAAATCGATTTCCGATAGCAATGAAGAATACAATTTTAAATGTGTATTGTAAATTGATTTATAATATACCAAGACATTTTTTTATAACTTATAATCATTTAATTAAGAGCCCAATTCATTACAAATAATCCAAAAAGAATATACGATATAAGTTTAGGCACTTTAATACAAGATTAGAATGGTGGTGTTTATTGCTATCGGTAATCAATTCTTATCTTAAATGGGGAAACGGAGGAAAATTAAACACACACAATTTAAATAAAAAATTAAAATTTAAAATTAAAGTAACGAAAATTATTTTATAATTATTTATATATGTAACTGAAAATTAGCAGTTCAATTTAAATTTATAATTAAATAATTTATCAAATTAAGTAAACTGGGTATATTTTTGTATTAAGCAAATATGGCTTGCAGAATAAGAATTGTTAACATTTTGAATATGAAACTGCTGTTAAATTTTGTCGATCACTGCGCAAAAATACATTGTATTTCTATTGCAGCATTTGCAACGACATGTTGTCAATTGCGTGTGTGTGTGTGTATGTGTGTATGTGTGTGTGAGTGTGTGAAACAACAACACACGCCCAGACAACACGTCTGACAGTTTGTGAGATTATTGAATCATACTTGTGCCACATTACAAGTTTGTTGACACTCTGACGTATACGTAATGTGATTATATAATAAATACACATAGTAGATATGGAGGTTAGAGAGAGGTGCACACAAAAATATATTATTATATTTATTTACATGTGTTACAAACGGAATATACGAGGCGCAGGCCAAACGGCGAAAGTCATTCATTGTAATTGTAACCGGGCGTATAATTTATATATGTACATAATATGTATATATAGCTATATATATGACTTTGGTTGAGCATTTTATATACTATCATATTTAAGTCCAGGGGTTGTGGCGTTGCCGCCCCAAAACGGAAATGGCTAATAATTTGCCACGCAGCTGAAAGCGTTTTACATTTTACACGCTTTTTACATGGTACGCGATGTCGTCAACTCGGAGGTGGAGGTGCTCCAAGAACTGCCGGGAAAGACACTTTACACACACCCAAACACACACACACACACACATATATATATATATATATATATATATATATATATGCAATCAAACGCATTATTTTAGTTTTGCATACCCTGTTAAATAGAAATTGCTTCAGCATAGATACAAAAAAAATTATTTTTATTAATTTTTTCATGGCACAAACACTTACCAGTGCATACTTTTAGGATTCCTTAATTATCGATTGGCGATAATTACATTTTCTTAAGTATGGGTTTGCAATAGATGAGCGAAAAAACATCAGATTTCAATTGCTATTTAAAATATTATATTTATCTTATAGTTCACAATACAAATACTTTCCAGAGCATAATTTAAGGATGTATTAGTTATCGATAGGCGATAATTAGATTCCTTAAGTATCGGAAAGATATTCACATTCCAAAACAAATACAAGATTTTAATAGAAATTCTAAACTGATCAGCAAAATGAGCATGTTGCGCCCAGGGTAACTGATAGTCGTGCATGGCCAATATCAAAATGTTCTTTGCTCAGTTATGCTCGCGACTCGTTTTATTTTGGTGAGTGCCAGCGAATTACAGTTACATGCTACAATTTCAATTTTAACTCGCGCATAAGTGTGTGTGTGAGTGAGTGACTTGAGCAGTGGCGTCGCTGGCAAGGGGGCTGCATTCGTAAGTGGGAAGTCTTTGTCTGCATCAAGTTGACATTAGAGACGCAATGCAATGACAAAAAATGAGACACATACACACACCCAATTATCTATAGAAAAATGTGGAGGAGGGGCGGCGCAGTAATGGGGCCGCCTTGTGTGACAGACATACACTCAAACTCGAGCAACATATAAGTAAATGTGTGTGTGTGTGTGTGTGTGTGTGGGTGTATGCCAACGATCGTCCGTGTTCCAGTGCTCAGTTCTCAGTGATCATTTCCCCCAACAGTCGGTCGCAACATTTTGTCAATTCATTTTTTGCATTTAGTCTGCTTTCGTTGCTCAGGCGGCTTGACATTTTTCAACAAGATATACAAAAAATAAATACGGAGAATATTCTTTTAGTGTGTTTTTTTTTCCTTCTTAATTTTTGACTAGTCACTTCGCCTTGGCATAAAGCTAGCTATATGTAAATCCGATTTTAAATATATACTAGAAAAAAAAGTATTTATTCTCATACGATGCAGTTTCATTTTTGGGCTATCCAAAAATATTAACTATATAAATATATATATATATGTGTGTGTGTATGTATATATGTATGTGGTGCACAGTCAATTGTGAATTATCAGTGACAACGTGAGAATTGTGCGGCCCATGTCAGGGGCGACAATTTCGATATACGCATCGGATCAATTATGTGGAAATATATTTACAAAGATACATACACTTATTTGTATATGTGATAATAAATATGTGTCTGTGTGCGTGTCTGTGTGTGTGTTTGCGTGCATATGTAAAGCAATTCCGATGCCCTGGCACTGAATGTCACTAAACGCGCCAACCACTCGCATTGCGTGCGAAATACCCCGCTTCCATCCACCGCCTCCGCTTCCGTCTCCGTCAGCGCGCCTGTTACGGGTGTCGGTCAGTGTGTGTGTGTGAGAGAGAGCGATCGTGCTTGATTGTGTGCGTTTGCAGAGCGTAAGTCGGCCGCACGTTCAAACAAACAAGCAGTGAGCGAAAAGAGATCATCCAGCAGCGAAGCAAGAAGAAGATGCAGTGGGAGTGAAACGAAAAAAAAAGAAAGAAAAACAACCCAAAAAATAAATCAAAAGCACACACAGATATAAGAATTTTTGTGCTCTCACGTGCAACAATTGAAATAGAGATTACTAAATAGAGAAATAATGTGAGAGAGAGAGAGAGAGAGAGAGAGAGAGAGAGAGAGAGAGAGAGAGAGTGAGAGAGAAGTGCGCATTGGCAGTGTCTTGTTTGATTTCTTTGGTCAATTCTCATTTTGGTCTGGCCACGCCCACCTATTCTGATGCCTAGGCCGCATCAACGCAACGCACACAAAGATCTAACCAAAATCCACACAAAATGGCGATAAACTCAAGCTCCAGAGAAACGCCCAAGCGACAAGTTTAGAAACCAACAACAAAAACAAAAACAAAAACAAGATATCAAACAACAACAACAAAACCAAAACTCGAACTAAATTTGATGCAACGAAACTTTGCCAAAGGCCCAATAGCCGCAGAGGCGGCCGCAGCAGCAAAGAACGGCGGCCGATAGGCGATAAGCGCCCAAAACGACTTGTGTGGCCGCAAAAGATATAAAAAAAAGCAAATACTAACAGAAAAAAAATCTGAGAAAAAGCTGGCATTCAACTCGAAACAAGCGCCTAAGGTAAGCGTTCCTCCAAATCCGATCTTTGATTCGTATTTCATTTATTGCTTATGCATATTTGCATATTGTCTGCTCGTCTGGGTTTGTTTACATTTATCTCACACATACTCACACAGACACACACACAGCGCAAGTTCAACTTTGTTGTTTGTTTGCTTGTTTGTTTGTTGTTGTTTGCTTTGTGGCCCAGTTTGAGGTTATTAACATTGAATTCAATTCGTACCAGCTTCCTTCCAGTCTACAGTCTCCACTCTCCACAAATCATCAAAAATTTAACGCTATTTATTTATTATTATTTTTCTTGTGAAGAAATTGTTACAAGGTCATTTGATTGTTGAGCGTGAATATATATTAAATATTTACGGTATATGCCAGAGTGAATGTTGTAATACATACAAACATATACACAAACATATTTATATTTATTATATTAAATTTAATTTGAGTCAAACTTTTTTCTCGACCATCTTTTACACCCATCTGCACAAATATAAGCTCCTACGCACTCACGCACACGAGAAGTGCTGTTTGCTTCAATTTCCGGTTCCGTTTTGCAATTAGTGCGCTTCTCTCTGTGTACTCTTGAGTGTGTGTGTGTGTGTGAAGTCTTTGATTCTATTCAATTTTTAGAGGCATGGGAACATTTTTATTAAAACAGTTCAGCTGTTTTATGGGAAAATAGTCTTTTTAAAAGCTCTTAAATCTATCTTATCTTCAGGGTGATTTTGATATGTGTAGTCAGAACAATAACATTCGATTTTTTTATATTTATTAAATTTAACATTATTATTAACATTAACGTTTTCAGATTTCACATAACTTTTTTTAATTCATATAATAAAGCACCTAATAACCAAATAACCAAATAGATAAGAAGCGTTTCTAATTTTTAGAAACTTCTTCATAAGGTTAAATTAATTTTTCAAAATCAAGCTAATTTTTAAAGTTTTCAGAGCGATTCACATTTTATGACGATTTGCTTTGTGTGTGTTTGAATGGTTTTGTCTGTATTTTAAAGTTTTAAATGATGCAACATTTTAAAATGATTCAATTCCTGTATTTGTTTTCTTCTTATGTCTCTGTGTGGAATATATAAATGTAATTAGTTATCTTACGAATTTGCATACCTATTGTAATTGCGGCGATTCTCATTAATTATGACACAAACAATAAAAAAGCAGCAAGCAAATTAAATAATTAATAGGGTCAATTAAAAATAAATGCAAATTAACTGGTGACCATATTGTTTTCGAGCACTAATTAGTTTCGGTTTGCTTACTTTCAATAATAATAAAAACAATTTCGAGAATTTACGATTTAATAACACTCCCACATGAGGTTAAATATAATTCATAACTTTTTATGTATCATTTTAGTCCCTATTTTGGACAAGTTAACCAGAAATTAACACAGTGACCACAATATGCTGGCTTTAATAATTGTTCACAGTTCTGTTAATGCGAATGCGTATATAGAAATAGTTTCGGTAGTACAGTCATCATCGCCTGGAATTGGGAACTTTCAACTGGCACTTTTCAGCGTGGAATCTTTTCTATTCTATTCACACAGAATGTTTCCCTCGCTTGGGATTGAATTGTCATGTGGCTGGCAGTCGAAAGCAAATTATAAAATATTTAACACTGCAACTTACAGTTAAATTGACTAAATGCTTACCCTGTAATTTAATCCGGAAATAGAACTTCTAACACTGCCTCAGCCTGCTGGTATGCAGTAGTAATTTAAAAGAGATTATAGAAAATTAACATTTAGGCAGAGTAAGAAAGATTAAATGTGATAAGACATAAGGCAATAAGGTATAACAAAAAGATATATTTATTTGACCATTCCATGAGATCGCTCACATATTCCGAGAGAGTGATAACGTCCAGGCTAACATTTATTTATGTTACGGTAAGGAAATGTAAAGACCAAGAATATGCCTATGGAGAAATGTTGGTGGATTTATTAAATTAACACGTTGAGCATTGCCCTTAAAAGCTATAAGAGGGTATAACAATGGAACTTGTCGGGAACAAAGTTATTGTTGTTCTATGGCAATTATATGTTGCAATTATTGCATTGATTAATAATTACTTGCGTCAGAAAAATTCACAAAATACTTGGGGGAAATCCAAAAGAAACAGCAGCATTTGATTTAACAGAGATCCTCAGAGAGAGAGCGAGAGAGAGGCAGCAATTACAGTTACAGTTTATGCCGCTAGCAACAAGTGGCCCAAAGAGAGTAAAAACGCACACGCATACGGAAAAGAAGAGCAAGAACGCATTTGTGGAAGAGAGCATAACAGCAGATTAACAGAACGCTCTTTGCTCGGCAACATTTTGCACAAACAAAATGCGGCGCAACATGTGTCTGAACATGTGACAGCATGTGAACAAAATTTGTTGCACAACAACGCATATATTATGGGCGAAACGAAATCAATAATGAAGTCGATTTTGGTATGTTAACTTAACATGCATGAATCATAACAGATTGCGATTCAGTCGACACCCAGCAGCCAAACAATGTTGCAGAGGTAAGAGGGTCGCTCTCACAGTTTCTTACAAAAATTCAGTATAAAAAACCAAAACCGGATTCCCGAGTGCAACAGTTTCAATCTGAACAGCGTGGCGAGCAGGTCGTTTTCCGAGAGACAACTTATAGCATAAATATCGACATATTTTCTTTTCACACTTCAAAGATCATTTAAGCCCGCAGCAACAAGTTGAATCAACAATTAAGGAAATCAGAATAAACAAAATATCATAAATTAAAAAAACAAAACGAAAACCAGTGCAAAACCAAAAGTGCCAATTTATATTTTTTAAATAAATACACACGTATATTAAATGCAAATATTTAATATTGATTAAATATATCCAGTGCAATCTATCAAAGGTGATTTAAAATACGTAGGAAATTTTTCAACTTTTAATAAATACCTTAAATACTGAAAAAAAAACGACGCCGCTTTTAATTTTGAAATAACAGCAACAAATTTAAATAAGTCGTGAAAAACCCTTAAAAAATTATTGTTGTCTTTTCGAAAGGTGTGAATTGTGGAAAAATACCGCGCTTAAAGTTTTATGTTGTCGTTGTTTTATGCGCAACTGGCACTTAAGACCGGAACTGCAACAAACTATTGATTGTAGCGTATTCCAAATACCAAATTCAGCTTACCAACTGCCAAAAACATTACAGTGATCGCTCGCAAATTGGAACTCTGTAATTGAATAATTGCCAATTGATTTTTATAATAAATAAATATTGCTTAACAATAATTATTTACTATTATTTTAATTTTGTTCTGCATATTTCGCGTAAAAATTTTTAATTTTGAAAAGCAATTTAAATAAATATTATTATTATGATTTGCTGCGTGAGAGATCATTAAAATTTTCAATTAAATTCAATTATTTTACCTTTCTTGTAGTTTTCAATATTAATAATAATAATAATAATCGAAGAGTAAAAAAATATTTAAAAAATAAATCAATTTTAACACATTTTCCAATTTTGTAAGTGGCCACTGTACCAAAAACCAATTGCTGCTTATCGCGATCGTTTTAATCTCTGCGCGCAGGTCGCACACTGCACTTAAAAAAAAAGGGGGACTACCTGCTGTGTGTGTGTGTGTTTGTATGCTTGTGTCTGTAGTTTTTTTGGCTCTGCGCCTGCGCCTAAAGCAGCTCTTCAACACTCTGCATCTTGTCAGTGTGTCGTCATCGTCATCGGTCTCATATCGATATCCAAACCATAACCAAATCAATGCGGCTGCCGGCAGAAATGCTCTCTTTGTCTGCATGTGTGTGTGTGTGAGTGTACCCTTTGTATTTGCCTTTTCGCATTATGCTGCCACCTTGCAGCAGCTCACACAAACACAGGCCACACAGATGAGCAGCACTTTAAGCCACGTTTTCCAGTGCGCTGTTGTTGTACATTTTTGACATTGTTTCTTTTCTTTTGGCTCCGTTGCCATGAGCAGAGGGTGCGCCAACAACACACACGCACACACAGAGACAAGAAAACTTTCGTTGATATTTGTATTATTTTTTTTTTTTGTTGGTGGCGATGATGTCATAAGTTCTTATTGGTGCGTGGTGGAAGTGAAGAGCAACTAAAAATATAAAAAAATGAATACAAAGGGAAGAAGCAGGCAACCCGCTCATAGGGACAACGACACACAAACGATTGGAACGATTGTATTGATTGGAATGCTTGGAATTATGGCATTCTAATACTTTGTTATTTTTGTGCAAGCGGCGTTTCCTAGAAATCGAAACCAAAATGTGTACCATGACCAATGTTGTTTTTATCGCTACACACAATTGACCACTTGCAACAGGAAATATGTATATATATATATATTTATATATATATATATATATATATATATTATGCTTAAGCAAACACAGCACACACATTTGCATTTGTATTTATTTTTTGCACGCAAACACTTCCGACATTTTAAATGCAACGAGCGAAGCGATCCGACCGGCTAAATAAATCAACATCAGCAGCAATAACCAACAATAACAACAACAGCAGTAGAAGCAGCAAAAGCGGAGGGAACAGCAGTTAAAGAGCAAAAATCAGCCATGTGCATTCAGCCCAGCCAGCCCTCTCTCTCCTTCTCACATTTACTCTTCGGCTCTCTCTTTGTGAACCGCTGCTGCAGTTTGTTAAAGCGCTGCATACAAATGATTTTAATCAATGGCGTTGATGTTGACGTCGACGTCACAGACACACACACACACACAGACATACAACATTAATAATAATAATTGACAACGATCGCATGAGCGGCAAGAAATTTGTGGAGTGTTTGGAATGCGCAATGGAAGGGCAAACAAACGCATTCCACACGCACTCTCAACACGGATTCCATTCAAAGAGCGCAGGCGAAAGCTGCTTAGTGGAATTAGTTGAACATTTCACTTTTATGCATAGTAAAACCTAGAGATATAAGCACTTAAGTACTGATTAATCAGCATTTGACAGCAGTAATAACAACGATAAATTTTATTATTAATAGTTTGCATTTATTTTTAGCAAAGGTTGTAAGCCTTCAAATAAATATAAGCTGCGGCAAATCAACTTAATAAAACAGCCAATAATAATAAATTAAAACAAAAAGGAACGTAACAAATAATAATAAAACTGTGTGTTAAACGAGTACTTAAATCACACAGCAAACTCGAGTACTTAAACAACTAATTACAACCAAACAAATTTGCAAAACGTTTCACTGTGAACGTGGCCCAAAAAAAAACAAACAAACAAACAAACAAAAAACAGCAACCAACAAATAAAACGATCGTTATGAAGAAGCTGTCAGTAAATGTGAGTATTAATTCAAATATTGCAAGGGGAGGTTAATTTGAACAAGATGCCGTTCCAAGAACTCCAGCATCTTAAAATATATATATATGGTACATACAGAAATACATATGTATATGAGAAATGCACTTTTCAAGTTCAGAGAATGGAGAGAATCAGAAACAGAAACCGAAACAGAATTAAGAGACTCTTTCTATATACATATATGGCATTGGTTAGCACTCGATCTCGATTTCGTTCTCGATCTCGATCTGGATGTCGGTCGGTCTCCGATTCTGTGTAGCATGTTAATGAACTTGAAAAGGCCATGATAATGATGAAGTTGCACTTGATGGCTGCTGCTGATTGAAATCGAAATTGAAATGGAAATCGAACGGACTGCAAATTAAAGTGCAATGCGCTGCAATAAAGCGAATCAATTGATTTAAAACACTTGCGTACACAAATTAACCATCCACTTTCTTTATATTGTGATTTGCGACTCTAAACAAGCACAATTATTCAGCATTACAAAAGAATTATCTAGTTGAGAAAGTATTTTAAAGTACTTTTGCATATCGAGCATTAAAAGTCGATTACTAATTGTGAGGATAGTATTGATAGTGCTACAGTTCTATAACTGCATTAGCTAACGATGCCTTTGAATCGATAAGTACTTACCAGGGTGGAACTACTTACTTATGCTGGAATAAAGACTCTATTTCAGATACCCAATTGTAGTATAAATATTATCAGCTATTTGTAAGTGGCTTTAACTGCAGCTGACCTTGCACATTGGCTCTTTGAATTTGTAGCCAAATTTTTTCTTTCTGTTACATGTTCTGGAATTGCTTCGAATGTGGCGATATATCTTTCCAATGCTTTCTTCTGCTTCCTCTGCTTTGCTTCTCCATCGACTATATCACGATGCCGTTTGCAATTCCGACATTCATATTTGGGCACGCGTTTGCCTTGCCTAATTGAAAGGCAATTGGGCCGCACTCAAATGTCTTGAGGCGCTTAAGCGATCTTTTTCGTCTTCTTATTGCTGTTGTTGTTGAGTTGGCAACATGATAATGAAGTTGCGGTCGCTCGCTCTGGTCTCAAAAAAAAAAAAAAAAAGCCGGCGGCAATCAAGTGGACTCTGATTGTTAGCAGCAGCAGCGAACCGCACTTTGAGGTTAATGTGTGGTAAAAAAGATACAGATACAGATACAGATACAGATACAAATGTGCCTTGCCACGCTTTGATGTTGCCAATTGAGAAATGGCCAGCAATGCCATATATCAAAGACACATTTGCATATGTTTTCCATATTATTATAAGTACTGCAATCCAACATATGTACGTATATATTTGTATGTGTATAACATCTGCCAGATGCAGCCTTTGAGACAGCCGCCCATAGCTGACTGATTTTACAGTTCAATGCCCTGCTTGCCATTAATTCGACATTGGACTGTAACTACAATATAATAATTTATTAAATGGAGTAGTTAATAGTTGACAGAGTATACATTATTAAATACTAACTAATTTAAGTCTTAAGTAGAATAATGTAGCTAACTGAAAGTTCAGTGTGTAACTAGCCCAAAAAGAGTTCCCAGTAAAACAATTATTTCCTTTTCAATGTCTGGAATACAAAATTAATATTTCTCAGAAGTTTATTGCCTACTAATCTGTAACCTAAATACAGTTATATAATTATAATTTTTCATTCACTTCAGAAATAGGCAACTTAGAGTATTGAATTTATTTTATCTAAAATCAGTTGAAATTATAAACTTAGTATAAAACTAGCTTTTTATTTATGTTAAAAGTTCTTATTCACAGCAAATTTTAACAATTTTACTTATATTTTATAATTGGATTAGAAAAATGTTTAAATTTTTATAAAACATTTTTATTTACAGTCAAAATAGGCAATTAGTTTATACATGTTTTTAAAAAAAAACACACATTAATTTATAACATAAATATAAAATAGAATAGATTATTTACATTCGCACTTAAAATCAGCGGCGTAGAATTTTATCTAAAAAAATTGGCTTTCTATATTTATTATAATTTTCAATATATTTTGATTGACAGACAGTAGAATTAGCGTGTTATTTTTTAGTGCTGAAAAAAAAAACGCACATCAATTGAAATGATTTGCAATTAAGCTGTTTGATTAGCTAGTCAAATAAAATTTTTCGATATTGATGACTTTATCCATTGCATGACTCAATTATGGTGCTGGAACAATGTGGAGGGGAGGGTGGTGTGTTTGATGCCATTGGCGAATTCCTAATAATCATTTAATTGTAATCATGGCCAGATCGAAATCAATTTTTGAAATTGGCTGATGCAACAGTTTCTTGTTTTGCTCCACGAGTATTTATTACTATATTCTTTTTATAGTTTTTTCTGCTTTTGCCATTGCCAGCAACATGTTTTTTATGGCGTGTGTGTGTGTGTGCCTGTCTGTCTGCGCATTAAATTGGCCATTAATGGCCATAAATAACTACACACACACATTTTTATATAATTATCTATAGATATCCATATTGCATTCATGCTACAGAGTGTAGCAATTAACCGATTTTCATTTGTATCATTTTAATTACTATTATAATAATGATTATTGGTTCTGCTGCTGTTTCGATCATAAGAGCGAATTGTTCTTCTGAACCAGCGGCAGGCAAATTAAATGTTGTAATAAGCCAATGAAAGCCATCAAGCAATTCATTAAAACTTGCCAAACGGAGCCACAAAACCCATCAAATCGTCAACACAAACAAAAAAAAAATAAAACAGGGGCCCGTCTCTAAAAACCAACAGGCCGTAAAAAATATTAACAGCTACTTGTTGCTGATAAAAAAAAAGCAGCTAAACAACAATAATAACAACAACAACAACAGGTTACCAAATAAGTCGTACACAATTTACAAATGTTAATGATTGATTTTATGTCACGTAATCGCTGGCAAACTAGTTTCCAGTTTGCAGTTTGCAGTTTGCCGTCATTTTTCAACTTTAATTGACGTCAAAGCGCTTGCCGCAACTCGCTCAATCCGCGCCCAGCACCATGTCCCCCCTCTACCCATCCCCTCACCCCATTAAGTCTAAGCCACCTTATAGTCGCACTTGACGGCTTAGCTTCAGCGTCATACATTTCTTCCGTCCTTGGCCGTTCGGCAATAACAATAATAACAGTTTGAAATAGTGTTGTCAACAATGGTTAGCTGCTTGAATACCCTGTAACTTAATACATTGACTGTGAATGCTACCAGATGTATTTGTCCAGATATAATATTCCAGGGGTAGTCTTTTAAATATATTCTTCCTGATGTAATCTTTCGGAGGTATTCATTCGAAGATATTCTTCAAGAGATATTCTTCTAGAGGAATTCTTGTAAACGTATTCTTTTTGAAGTATTCTTCCAGAGATCTACAGGTAATCTCCCAGAGATATTCTTTTAACGGTATTCAGAGATACTCCTCCACAGATATTCACCTAATTCTATTCTACAACCATTTTTTTTACGGTCGGGTTTTTTATTTTAATAGTCGAATATTACACTAAATACAGGTCAAATGCCAAAAGTATGCTATATAAAAGTAATAATTATTTTACAAAGTGCATAAGTTTGAGATTAGAGTGGTAAAAGACTTACACGCGTATCAAACACACAAATATTAAGTTCATATTAAGTTTACAAACCGAAAACGTCTGAATTATGTTTTCTAAAAACCTTATAAGTATTGTAATGTGAAATTGAAAATCTGACTAAACTTACACTTATTTTGCAAGGACTCGACCTTATTACCAGAATAATATATTGATCACAATATTAATATATAAATAAATATAAATATAATTATTTATTGATTTATATATAGCAATGTATCTGACATTTTAAATTTTACTAACTACTTCGATAGATAAATTTGATATACTTGGACTTTAAACGATCACAAACATTAGAATATACAAATAGTTATAATCTTGTAATTTCCAATTAATATAAAAAACAGTTAAAATGCCTACTAAAAATCGAAATACATGCTTAATGTGCAAAAGTTTGATTAATTAAAAAAAAAAGAAATCCCTGACGGATCATACATTTTGTATATTAGTTTTAGAAACAAGAAAGATCCAGCCTACCCTTGAAAACCGAGTCCCATCAAGATTGAGAGACTCGTTCGCCTTCAAATAGACAGATCAGGCGGAAGGTGATGGTATATAAACTAAGACGATGATATCAAGATTGGATCGGACATGTCTAAAATACCTTCTATATGGGTATTGAACTCATATATCTTAGAAACTACATTAATTAACGCATGCTTAACACTTTAAATTTAAATTTAAAACTTGAGATTTAGATTTCTAAACATTATCCGTTGAGTTTAATTTAATTAAAAGTAATTTCCAACCTTGATAATTAATGTTTTTTACTCTGCTGCAAGAATACTTATATCGTTGATGTGATAACATTTTTGTAATGTTTAATGTCTTCTTAGATTAAATCACAAAAGATATGTACGTATATATGTTCATGATCTCTTCTGTTCTGTTGTAAGTTAAGGTTATACACTCATAGCTCGTAACTCCTAATGGGGCTAGCGACCACCATTAAAAAGAATAATAAAAAAATAAATAAAATAAAAAATAAAATAAAAAATAAATCAAAAATTCACACGAAGTGTTTATTGCATCAATCGAAATGAGAATGGATTTCAACTGAGTGTGTGTGTGTGTGAAATTTCTCGCATTCTTAGAATACACACAAATCTCGTGCATTTGGCGTGTTTGTATTTTGATTGTTTGTTTCTTGTTAATTCAACTTGTTCACACGTTCAATGGCCGTTTATTATACATATATTATTACGTATATATATATATATATATATGTGTGTGTGTGTGTGTAATAATTGCGGCCCGGTTTTGCACTTTGTTAGCCGTGACTCATTTCCATTTCCGTTTCTGGACAACACAAATATTTAATGAGCAAATGTATTAATTGACATAAAGTATTTGTGGCAATTTCTATTTACAATTTGCGAATATAGGTCGCCATTATTTTGTTTTTTAATTTTTTGTTGTTTTTGATTGCAAGCAAATTGTTGAAAGTACGAAACCTTTTAGTGAGTATCCGACTCGGTTACCGGTTAAATAGCAGCTGATAACAGATGGCATTGGCAGATTTCAATTTATTCCGATCTTTTAAGACAGTCATTAACAGTATTCGCTTCAAATTTGTTGTTTTTACCGGTGTTATCAGTAATACTTTATTTAAAGTGATCATAGATGACTGTACATTTATAAAAAGTTTTAAAAAAAATGCTGAAACGGACATACACATTAATCCCATATACTCTGTCATCCTCGCTGACAGAGTATTAAGACTGATCGTCTGTCTGTCTGTCTGAGTAACCTTACATTTACAGACTGTTAATAAACTGTTATTGAAACATGTTTATATACAGATCTTAGCGGATTTTTAAATAATCAGCTCCTGGTTGGTTTGATAGCAATTAAATTTGCATTGAATTCACATCTTGATAATCGGCTTACGTGCATTATTCCGTATGGCTAAAAATAAATCGTATTCAGTGGCCGGGTGGATGGAGGTGGATGGGAGCCAACAGCTGCGCCTAATGGGCCTATATAGAATGCTTAACGCTTTACGTTTGCGGTTTGCTAAATTTATTAATGTTAAATCGGATTCGAAAACTTAATTATGTGTTTTATTAAAAATTGGCACAGTCAGCACGCGAAGCTTTAAATACTTAAATAATTTCCTCAATGGACTTTTTCATTTGTATACTTATATAAATATATATATATATATATATATATACATATCTATCTGTAATTGGCTGCATTTGCAAAATCTATTAAAAACTTGTTGTTTTTGTATTTGTTGTATTAGTATTCATTACGATTCGCATTCGTCGAATTATTTTTGCGGGGCATTCGAAAATCGAGTCGAAACCAGTTTTTGGTTCTCCATGCATGCTAAATTGTTTTGCTTTCAATTAAACTAATAAAATGTCATTTGTTGTTGTATGGCAATTGTGAAGTAGTATCTATGTGTGTGTGTATGTCTTACTGTGTGTGTGTGTCGAATAGTCGCCTAACTGGCTGGCAAATCAGCCAGGTGAATTACCCGTTTAAATGATAGACTTGCCTATTATCAATCCGATCTAATAGAAACCAATCTATTTGAGTCATAAAACCATGAAGGCGTATGACCAATAGAAATCAAATAATTTGAAAAATCAACTACTGTATACAGTGTTATATATTTCAATTAAAGAGATTTTAATTTTGCATCTAATAATAATTTACATACATATGTATATTTGAAAGACATGTTTGAATAAAAAAAAAACACTTTAAGAGCTGTAAAATGCGTTTTTATGGAATCATTAAAAAAAAAAAATATATATATAATACAACTTTGGAAATAATGATTATATTATCAAGGAAGAATGATAATATAATAAGAACAAAACTTTACAAATAAAAATTTTCTTATAAGTCTCATAAAGTAATTTAGAAAACTCAATGATAAAGATTTAAAGAGATACAGTCTAATAGTCACCATATAATAATACAATATTTGTAGAATTACTAAATAAAATAATAACAAAATACATTTTTAAAATGATAAAATTATTTATTAACTTTCGGCTGCTGATAGAAATGTGATCAATATGAGAATACATTTTCGACTATATCTCTTGTGTTTCTTATCCGATCTTGACGAAATTTGGGCATTTGATCAAGAGTATGCATATCATGTATTAATT
The DNA here is from genome assembly GCA_035043505.1 of Drosophila setosimentum. NCBI lineage: Eukaryota > Metazoa > Arthropoda > Insecta > Diptera > Drosophilidae > Drosophila > Drosophila setosimentum. The sequence goes on from JAWNMY010000003.1 coordinate 20,367,396, forward strand.
AGAAGATTCTGCCTTTAAAATTGTGGCATTTATTGCTATCGGAAATTTAATTTATCGATAATTGACAAACGAAGGCAGTTACAATAAAAATAACGCAAACTTGTACTGCGCCTGGTATACGAGAACCTATATTCCAAATTTGAAGTCTCTAGCTCTTACAGTTTCTGAGATCTGCGTGTTCATACAGACGGACGGACGGACGGACGGACAGACGGACATGCCTATATCGACTCGACTATTGATCCTGAATATATATAGAATATACATACTTTGTGGGGTCGGAGATGCTTCCTTCTGCCTGTTACATACATTTGCACAAAACCATTATACTCTTTTTACCCATTTTTAATGGGTTAAGGGTATAAAAATTATTAATTTATGCTCTTCGTCAAAAATATATAATTCCACGCTAATCCATCAAATAGCTTAAAACTTTAAAATCTAAAGATCTTTAATTATTTAAGAATCTAATTCTAAGATTAAGTTGACTTAAAAGTTTAAATAAAATATAGCTAGCCTAAATTGGTAAGACAAATGCCATAAATTCTGTTGGACTCTCAGTATAAAAAAATGAAGCTGCACTTGCTTTTTTAATCAATTTGCGGCAAGCTGAATAAAGTCTTGACTAGTTTATGCCTGCCTGACTTCGATCCGTAATTGATCCACATAATTACATATTCATATGCAGTAAACGTAAATATATATATTTTTTTTTTGTGTTAACCGCCAGCCAGCAGGACTTAAACGAAACGAAAGAAAACCTGGTCATTAATGGAGTCCACGCGGCTCTCAAATGATAAGCCAAGTCGAGTCGAGTCGCGTCACTTATTTTAAACATATATGCATATCACGTATACGCCTGGGTGTTCCACTATGCATCTATAATGTGTGCGAGATGTTAGTGTTTGTCGATCAAGAGTATACAAACACTCACATACACATAGACACACATACACACCCACATGTACTTGCATGCATAACTTGGCTGGCTGGCTGGTTGACGGGTTCGGTTCGGTTCGTTTGGGTTCGGTTGGTTGACGCTGGCTGCCTTTGCCTCCTCAACCACGCCAGACTCGCTGTCGTCGCTGCCTCTCACAAATGCCATGGCTTATGTAAGTGTGTGTGCGCTGATAAGAAAAAGACAACAGCAGCAGCAACAGCAACAACAACATCAGCAGCAGTTGTCTGTTGATGTCTGAGACGAAGCTGGCAAACGTCAGCAGCAGTTTTGCGATCTTCAGTTTTATTTTGTGTTGCCAACAAAGTTGATTGCTCGCGCTGTTGGTTTTTGTTTCACTAGATGCGCCCATTATAATTATTATTATTTTGTTATTGTTGTATTTTTTGTTGTAATTGTTTAAACAACATTTGGAAAACGCACAAAAAAAAACACAAACAAGAGTGAAAAGCAAACAACTGTGTCATAACCATTTGGATTCGTATTGCCAGATATATTTACAATCGATTACGAAACGTGCAACTGCTATTAATCTTAATAATACTAATTGCCGCACGAGGCTCACACGATCAATCCAGAGAGATCAGAAAAACAACAACAATAACAGTAGCAGCCAATTGACTCGCGCCATGCATCTTTATGAACGACGCAGCGACGGCGCCGCTGGAAGCCATAGAATGCCTCATCAAAAGCAGCAGGCGGTGGCCAAAGTGAGCGAAATTAATATACACACACACACATAATATATAAACATACATACATGCAATATATGTAAAACATATGAATGCTCATCCTATTCCCGGTGCTGTCAACATTCACAAACAGACGCCGACACTACCTGCCGCCATTTTGCAAATGAATCTCTGCTTGCTGCTCTGCTCTGTTTGCAGCGCTATTAATTTAATGCCATAGAATTTAATGCATATTAAGTTGCAGATTAAAAGTGCGCGTGCGGCACAAGTGGCGAGAGTCCAGTTCCAGTTGCAGTTGCAACCAAAAATGCAAAATGCCACATGTCTACTAAATTAACAGCACCGTTTAACGCAGCCGCAACGGCCAGCAGCAACAACAACAGCAACTGGCAACAATCACTGTGCCAGTTAATTTGGTACCAAGCAGTCTCGCCATGTCGCTGCTTATGTTGTTGTTGTTATTATTGTTTTTCTTTGTGGCCATGGTACCATGCAGTCTCGTTAGCCGTTTCAACTAACTCAAGTGGGCTGTTTAAACAGTTTCTACAATGGCTGTTCAAATTCTATTCGACTGATATATCTCAGGAGCAAACTTAACAGCAGCTATATATTGATATGGATATGATTTTGTTTAGCTTTAACATTTATGTTTAATTTTACATTCTCGGTTTATATAAAATTGGTACAAGCTGACAGCAGCAAATGTGAACATGAAAAATTACAAAACATAAGCTTAGGTTAACAGCAATGTTAACAGCAGTGTGCGCTGTGAATGACACAAAATATGTGTTGCATTTGCAGCTTAGCTTTGCCATGCTTGCGTAGCCAAGCGTTAAAAATTGTTTAAAGTAGAAATAGATGTTTCTCTGTATTTTTTTTTATTTAAATTATGTATATAACTTCGTATGTAGATATAATACTACAATGGACACGCTTGTTTGTTTGGTCACAGGAATTTCATTGTCAACCATTTGTCAATTCGCAGTAAAAAGCAAAAAAATAACAGATACATATATTCACAGCAATAGTATCATCATGATAACAGTGCTGCTAACAGTGCTGGACTTAAATATATGTGTGTGCATATGTATATTTATATATATTTATAAGTACATTCTGTTGGGGGTGCGAAATTCTTAGAAACTATTGCGCACAAAAGAATTAAAAAATTCGTTATAATTGCTGTCATTATTTTTGGCTCATGACTTCATTCAATGTCGCTTGACAGCAGGCACACGCACACTCACATACACACATAAAAGCAAAAGGCAATCAAAATCAACGTTGAATAGTTTACAATTAGGCAAATCGACGTGGATATGAAACATGGCGCATCATTTTGTGGCATGCGCGACTCGCGCCGATGAAATAGCTATTTATATATATATTTATAGTAATAGGAATATGTGCCCATTAAAAGTACATAAAAAGGGAAATTAATAATGAGTGCGGAAACTTTTGCGGAGTGGGCAACTTATACCAAAACCATAATTGTATAAGTGCTAATTTAAGAATACTTTTGCATACGAATACGAATACTGGGTATCCAGCAAGTCGTTCACATTTTAGTAGAGTGGCGTGCTTATTTCGCTTATAATGCGACCGCTTGTATGCATGACAGACAAACAGACAGTTATTTAAATTGATACAAAGCGACAGGCCGACAAACAAATAAAATCAATTGGCAGCTAATCAAAGCACAATGCAAACAAATTGCCAGCACAAGCTCTTTACGACGATGACGATGATGCTTATGATGACGATCATGAATTGTATCGATCTCGATTGATCGATCGATCTTATACACAATCTGTATGCGTTCGTTGGCTCCTTGGTGGTCAATGATGACGCCATCAGCAGCAGCAGCAGCAGCATCAGATGTAGAAGAGAGGATAAATTTACAGCTACGGGTTAAAGCCTACTCTGTTACTTTACGCCCATCATATCGATTATGCAATTTTATGCGGCCGGAAAAAGTATTTTATATGAACATGCAGAGGCGCACGTACACACACACTCACACCTTCGAAGTCGAACTAGTTCTCGAACTCTCGCTCGATGGCAATAAATCGTGCAATTTGAATCCAATTAGTGTGAAGCAGCGCTTGCCGCTGCGCAGAGGTCTTGTGGGTAATGCGAGATGGCAGCAGCTGGTGCTGTTAACTGCTGCTGCTCATATCATATGTACACATACGTATGCACATATATGTATTTCAAGTGGCGCCATCTACTTAAATATAACTAATACTTTTCAAATGTTGTGTTACGATCATTGTGTTTACTTGTATTCTAGCTAGATGGCACTCACGTGCCGCACAACAGCTGCTAAATAAACACACATTCATACATACATACGTGCACACATGCACAAAAAGAAAAAGCTTTATTTGAATTTTGGTTCAGCATTTGGCAAACTGATTGATGAACTTTTCAACATTTTCTACATGCCATTTGGCCATAAATCAAAAACCGACGACAACAAAAATGCGCTCAACTTAATTGAAAGCATCAACAAGCCAATAAAAAATCAATTTAAGTAAACACCAACACATTGACTAAGATCTACACACACACAAATATACAATGTATAAATATGGCACGAAACGATCGACGATTGGTAGAGGTGTGGGAGAGTTGCGGGGTATGTGCTAAGCGGGATGTTCAATAGAAAAGACGCAAAGTCGAAAATTCGAAGAAATAATTCGACAAATTGTTTGCATGCTTGTTGCTTTTATTGCTGTTGTTGTTCGAAAACGCGACGCTCTGTCTGCTTTGAATTTTCATTCATTTTTCATACAAACACACACATATACACAGATGCGAATAATTTCGCACACGCCGTTTTTTAAGTAACAGTACAAACAATTGTCACAAACAGCAATGAAGAAGAAGAGTAATGGAAAAATTTGCAAATTTTAATCAAATTATTCAATAGTTGAGGAATGTATGTCGACGCCGAACCGAACTTAATTGAAGCCGAAAACGAAACCACGCAAATTGATAAAAATATGCAAATACAAAAGTTGTATTTAAATGAATTGTTGTATTGTTATTGTTATTATTTTTTTGGGGGCTTGTCTGACTACGCAAAGCAGTACAAAAACATATACATATCTGTATGTCTGTATGTGTGTATGTGTATATGTAAATGTATGTGTATTTTTATTTATTTGTTTGCTGCTCTTGCTTTTTTTCATGTGCGTAAATTTGTTGTTTTGTTTTTTCTTCTGCTTTGCCACGGCGGCTCGCTCTTTGAGCCCAGTTGTAAGTTTTGTACTTGGACTCGTAAATTAGCCAAGTCGACAGACAGACAGGCAGACAGAGAGACAGACAGATTTGCAAATAATGCAATAAACATTGAAATTGCGCCCGCATCTATTTATAGAAGGCAGATGCGAAACAACTCTTGCTGCTGCTAGCACTCAAAGTACACCTTTATGAAGGAAGATGCCGAATGCAGATGATGCCTGCAGATACACACACATATATATATTTATATATATATAGTTCTACAAGATCAGCAACACACACACGAAATGCATTTAATTTATTTATAGCACACACTTTGCAGTTGCAGTTGCAGACAGTCGTTATTTTTAGACCATGCTAGACGATTTACGATTTACGATTAACACGTACTCTTTGCACTTTGCCTTGAGTTAGTATATCCATCCCTTTCATCTCTCTCTCTCTCTCTCTCTCTTCCTCCCTTTGCACTACGCCTTTTGATTGAGTCTGCGACTGTGGCTTGGGCCGACGACCACCCGTTGTGCCTCTGCCTTTGCCAGCTTCTTTTTTGTTGTTGTTGTTGTTGTTGCGGTTTCAAGGTCCAGCTTGGCCCATATCCACTTACCCAGTAAGCGGTTTTCGCTGCGCCAACTAAAGCAGAACTTAATTGTACCTGGTGACTAGTGGCTGGTTTAAAAATAGACTAGCCAGACAGTAAATTGTGCTATTTTTTAAACTATTTCCGGTAACTAAGCATTATCATATCACAGCATAAGCTATGCACTGAGCGAAAACAACAGAATAATAATTTTATTTGAAAATATATCTGTAATATGTTTATTTTACTATTAGGAAATACTACAAACTTTTTTTTAATTTATATTTAACAATCACTTGGAAACACAACTAAAATTTCCCTTATCTAATACAAAATTGAATTTAGTTATGTCAACACTGCCTCTGATGCTATCTCTCTCTATCTCTTGCGCGCTCTTGACTTATACGAATCTTTCCACATTTTTCTGTTATCGTTCTTTTCCAGATGTGTTCCCGCAACATAAAGATCTCGGTGGTGCTGTTTCTTGTCTTGATACCCATATTCACAGCGTTGCCCCACAATCACAATCTATCGAAACGCAGCAACTTCTTCGATCTGGAATGCAAGGGCATCTTCAACAAGACCATGTTCTTCCGCCTGGACCGCATCTGTGAGGATTGCTATCAATTGTTCCGCGAGACGAGTATACATCGACTATGCAAGTAAGTTGTTATAACTAAAAAATACTAAAATACACACAATACCCAACAATCCTTCAACGCAAATCAATCGAAATTTGTCTAGCAAGCAAATTGAGACAACCTATTTTCCCACACACACAGACATACCCCACATCCCCCCTCCCTTTCCACTTCTATCTCCATATCCCACTGGCGTCCTCAACCTCATCAGAGAGTCCACAGACCCAATTTGACAACAGTTCAAGGCGTCAAAAAAGTCGCAAATGGTGCGCCACAAAAAAAAAAAGAGAATTGTTTTTACCATAGTCATGTTAGAAATCTGACCCTGACATGGTTATAAAGAAAACTAAGGAAACTTTCGGCGTACTTATTATAAGCTATACACATATCTGACACATTTAACAAATATTTCTCAAAGAAAAACAAAACAAAACAAATCTAGCTATTTTCTGTCCGTTTCTTTTTATTTTTGGTTACTTCTGAGTATTTTGTTGAGTTGACTTTTATCTAGCTGTTATCTATCTTATCTATGTATGCTAGCCATATATTTTCTTATCTATTTGCTGCAGGGCTAATTGTTTCGCCCATCAAACCTTCGGAGAATGCCTTAAAGTGCTGCTCATCGATGATGAAGAGATTATCCAACTGCAGCATTATCTAAAAGTTATCAATGGCTCACCCTATCCCTTTCACAAGCCACAAGTCGTTTTCAAATACTAAACACACTATCTAAACTCTATATATTAATCTCTATACTCTTTAACTTCATTTGATTTACATATATATTAGTTTTCATGATTATTTTTGATTGAAATCTTGATTTCTTGTATGATTTTCGTTTTCTTTTTGTGTGTTGTTTGTTTTTTTTTTAGGAAAGACTGCTTTGATTCCAAATGGTTTGGCGAATGCGTTAAAGTGCTATTAACACCCACAGAAGAAATATCGAATTTACAGCATTTCATAAAAGTAGTAAATGGCTCGCCCATATCATTCAACATGGCGCCGGTTACATAACTCTAAAAGTGCTTGCTTGGGTTACCAAAAATAACAACGAACATCAACACACACACAAAATCAACACACGCACTGAGAGAAATGCAAGAGAAAAGTGGATAAAAAACAATCTGAACAGCAACAAAACACAACAACAATAGCAACTACAACAAGCAGAAGAGAACAAATTAAATATTTAACGCCCAAATTTAATTCGTACTTATTTATTACTGTATATGCTTTACAGTTATTAACTATACTATGTGTTTTTTTAAAAACGAATTATTTTAATTTATTTATTGAAACGTTATGCGTTTGTTCTAAGCGAGGGCAACGGGCAACCGCAAACAAGGGGGTTAACACACACACACACACACATACATACACACATACACACACACACACTTGGGAACAGTGAGACCACACATACACACATAAGGGGTATATATCTATAAATCGGTTTGGGGGATTTCTTCCCAGTTAGTATCGACGAACAGACAAACAGACAGATCCCGAAGCCGAAGAAGTATTTATTTCTAAGTATTCTTAGCTTGTTTATTATTGCGTTATCTATGTAAAATAAAAGATACATTGTTTTTAATATACTTATTTAATGTATAATTTTTTTTGTATTGTATTTTATGTAAAACAAAGAAGCAAAAAGAAAGAAATCAAAACAAAACAAAAAAGTACCGCGTATTCCAAGCAGCATTTACATTTTTACATACATCAAAGAGCATGAAAAAAAATGAAAAAAAAATACCACAAAAAATACATTCTCACAGATGCACACATACAACAAACACACACATGCACACACACATTCACACACACACCTAAAAACACACTCAATCGCACCCACAAACAAGACCGAAAGTATTTTGCATATGTATTACATTTTTGTGCTATTTTGTAAATTATACCGTAATTAGCGTAAAATTTGTTGGCAAAAAGAGAAAACAAATTATATACCCACGAATACATACAAATATTTTAGTCTAGAACGCAATTTGTGCAAAACACAAGCAAAATAAAAACCCCTTTGGAAAATAAAAAAAAAATAAAAAACTGAATTAAAAAAAGAATGCATTAAAAATGTAGCAAAAAAAAAATTAACAATGAACACAATTATGAATATTGTATGTAAAATAAATAAACAATCGCTGGCTATTTGAGGGCATCCAAAATTGTGATAAATGAAATTAGAATGCGACACTGACCAGGGAGAGAGAGAGAGTGACAAAGAGAGCAAAACAACACACAAGCCCAAAGCACACAATAATACAGAAAAACACAGAGAGAGAGAGAGACAGAGAGTGAAAGCAACAAGTGCGGTCAGCAGCTGTCAACGATGTTTGGCGCGTTCCCGACGCGACTAAAAACGCTCGCTTACCGTTTTTAATTTGTGGTACGTTTTTAGTTCAAATTTTTCATTTACGATTTATTGATTTTGTTTTTTGTCATGTTTTATCGTCAAGTGCAATTTAGTACTTTTTTTACAATGCACTTGGCTGACGAAACACAACCGAATTTTTAATAGGCACAAATCCAATTTTTTTGCATTTTCGCGCTCCACACACGTTTTTGTTTTGTGTGCGAGAGCAATGCCTGAAACCGATACTTTTCGATACTTTTGAGATGATGTTCTAATGCAAGTGTTTTTCACCCCCTCCCTAACAAACAGGCAAGACTGCTTCGGATCGGTGTTCTTCAACGCCTGCGTCGAGGCACTGCAGTTGCACGAGGAGATGGACAAGTACAATGAATATCGCGATACCCTGGGACGCAAGTAAACACGGACGGACGAACGGACGGGCAAAACGAACGACGAGAAGGCGAAGGAGCAAAGAGCTATAACAAAAAACGCATAATACGAGTACTACTTATATACAACTTATACATATATATATATAAATATATACAACATATATACAATTATATATATTATATACACACACATACATACAAAAGGCACACAAGAAAATTATCACAGCGAAAAATTCGCATATTTTTATGATTAAGTGAAAGAAAGGAAATGATAAAAAAAAAGAATAATAATATCCATATAAACTACTACTACTACATACAACATATACATATATATAATAAAACATAATCAGCTACATATATGTATTTTTTCGCGCTCACTTCTCGTATTATTCTTTTATAGAAATTTTGTACAATTGTTTTTCGTCGTTAAGGGTCCCAACCCCTCCTCCCACAACTCCCCCCCCCCCCCGCCCATCAATTTAAGTTTAGTTTTCAACTCGATATGAATAATGGTGTATGTATGTATGTTTTTTTAGTTCAAGCAAAGGACAATGAAGAAAAAAACAGAGCTAAAATAAAAGAAACAAAAAACGAAAAATTCAAAAATGTCTGATGTAAATAATTATAATTTTTAGTTTTTTTTCTTTGCATACATACAAGAGGTATATCTATATATATATATACCCAACACATATTAATATATTTTGTACATTTTTGTGTATCCTTTAAGCAATTAAGTTACTTTGTTACGTTTACTTTCTAATTCTAACCGAAAAAAAGAAATATCAGAAGAAAATCTACACACACACACACGCACATACATAGATAACCAGCCCACAGCACATTTCGATATTACATAATATGTACCCTTATTAATTTAAACTTGTTTGGATCTAGTCGTAAAATATAAATAAAAACTGTATATTTCAAGTGGAGGCAAGTCGGATTTCATTTCACATTTTTCCAGCTGCTGAAAGTTTATTTTTATTTTTGAATATATATGGAGTATATATAATATATATCATCATTATTTAAATTTCACATTTATATTGACAATTATCAAACGATCAATTCATTAATCATTCAACTCACTTCAGATGGATGAAGTGCCAAGTGTCGACTGTAAAACAAAGAGATTTAAACAGAGTTGAAATGGCATCATAAACATTTATTTGAACAACAAACAACAACTAACTAAACTGAAAACATAAAGTAAACCAATTAAAAAAGTGTATTCTTGTATTAGTTTAGTGACTAAGAATTATTTACAGCAGGTTAACAAATTGTGCTTTGGGGTTTGTAATTTTTTGGGTGTCGGTTATTAGTTAGCGAAACATGCGGGTTTAGAATTTTGTATTTAATTTCTGTGCAGCTTGTTTTTGTTTGTGGTGTGGGTTTTTTCAAATCTTAGCGGAAACATAGAAAACCTTACCTGTGTCGACCACTTCCTCGACTTCGCCATCATCGGGGGCATCATTCAGAAATTTGACAGCCACATCTTTGCCCACAACGTATTCCGAGTTGGCATTGGTAAGGTTCTGGCTAAAAGTCAAATGGAGAAGCATATTAGTCAATATATTTGTTATCAAATTCATTAGTTCTCAAATTAACAAACCAAGCGATTGCCGGCGTGGTCACATTGGTCTGATTGATCAGCGATTGCCAGAATTTGTGCGTCTCCGCAATGATCGAGGTGGCAAAATCCGCACTCTTCGCATCGCCATTGAACGCAAATTGATTCTCCGGCTTGCCATCGGGTATCTTGTAAATCTGTGCAATATAAATACATATAAAATCTATATAGTAAATTTAACAATTTGTGGTGTTTACCTTGAACCACTCGACTGTGGCACGCAACAGACCCGGGAAATATTGATCCACATCGGAGACATCGTTGACCTTCGATGCGAGCGGATCGTTCACATCGATGGCAATGATCTTCCAATCGGTTTCACCCTCATCAATCAGCGCAATGGTGCCCAGCACCTTGACCTGCATCACATCGCCACGATTGGCCACACGATAGCCAATCTCGATGACATCGATAGGATCATTATCGCCCTTGCAGCCCGTCGATGGTTCAATGTGACCGGGATTCTCCCAGGTCTGAGGCAATGCGCCATAATTCCAAATGTAACCCTTGTGGGGGAAACAATTGGCCACATAGCGCAGCTTGCCCTTCTTAATGTCCTGCTTAATGGGGTTCATCGGTGTCTTCAGACTAATCTAATTCGCACGCAATTGGGTGTTTTATCAAAATTAAAATGAAAGATAATTAACTGATAAATTGATGTGTTCGTCAATTTCAATTCTACCTCCATTTTGGCGTTTGTCCAACGCGGCACCTCGACGACCATGTTGTAGACGGTCTTCTCCTTGTTGGCGAACAGTGGAATGTCGTGCATTGGTGAAATGACATTGCCGCAGTTGTTTTCTAAACACCAGAAATTATGAAGCGTTTTAATTAATGTGCCACACAAAAACTTAACACGCAACCAATTTGATTAATTGCATTTGTAAAAAAAAAAGAAAAGTCCAACTATAATTTTAGCAAAAGCCAACTGATAAATTAGCAATTGGTTATATGACGTTTATAAAAATATAAAGATTAAGCAACTAAAGTCCACATTCTGCTTCCGGACTGATTCACCTTGTCCAGTGTCAGACATACACCCATACAAAAACACGCGACGCACACATACATACATATATATTTAAAGTTAGCCCTGCCCGAGAACGTAAAATTTGATAATAAAGCTGCGTTTTTTAGTTGTATGCTCAACTTTTTGCATAATTGTCTAAATCAATATTTTATATACAAAACACTCATTTGTTTTTAAGGATAACATTCATTGGTCAATCATTTGGTGGATTAATTAGCATACTTACTGAAATAGAGGCTGTAGTTGGGCGAGTTCTTGGCACCTTTCGCAACAGTTTCATAGAGCGGCATGACTAATTTAGTTGTCCGTAAACTCGGTTCTTGTATCTGTCTATAACTAGTTGCAACTGTTTTTGCTGACGCTGCACTAACCGGCCGGGACAATCGCCTACTTAATACACGTGAGAAAGCAGTATTCGCACTCCTTGCAATTTCAGCCAACATTCTGCTGCGCCAGCGTTGCCAGACTTACTAACAACAAAATCCCTAAGAAAATACTGTAATTGTAATAAATTGCGCTCAGCTCGAATTAATTGATTGAAACTGTAAGTTATTTGTGTCAGCTAGTTATTTTTTTAAAAAAAAGGAACACATCAATATTCTTTTAATGCAAAAATGTATTAACAATACGCATTTTTACATATTAAATGCTACTTTGCCATAGTAAGACCGCATTTGTGTGCGATAACGACATACAAAAATCGATTGTATTGAGCTAGTAATCGAATAGTACTAGTTGTATCATTCTCCACGCTGACAAAATTCAGTGAAATTAGAAGTCGTCGCTTTAGGTTTTCTGATAAAGAGTTGCAACTTGGCATATTTAAAAACACGAGTGCATAGTTGAATTGCTGCGAAGTACTGCCAATCCAACAATACACACAGCATACAATCAGCAACAATAACAGCAAGAACAATATTTACTGCAGCTAACCGTGGCAACAAGTAGAAATTGCCTTCCCTCCGTATTCGTCATGCAGAATTCAAGATCAAGAGGCTCATCGTATAGGCCACATCGTCGGCCAGCTGGGGCCCCTCCAACAGCCAATGCTAAATCGAGTGAATCCAGCTTAAAAGTAAACAACGAGGCCAGTCAAACGGGCAACGATGATAACGCTTGCGTCGTTTGCTTCAAAAACTTTGATATTTACTCGATTGGTGATTGCGATCATCCCGTTTGCTATGAGTGCTCCACACGCATGCGGGTGCTCTGCCAGCAAAACGAGTGCCCCATTTGTCGTCATGTTCTGTCCAAGGTGATCATTGTTTATATGTCGTCCAATTAAGTCTATAACACATATCAACTATCTGACTATCATGTTGCAGGTTTTGTTTACGCTGGAGAAGCTGCCGTATCGGGAACTGGAGGCAAATAATCGCTGCGATTTCTATAGCAAAAAATATCGCATTGGCTTCTGCAGCGCTGAAATTCAACAAAAATTCTATGAGCTACTCAATCATCCATGTCCCATGTGAGTTTCGCTTTTGCACTGTGTTGGGATTGTTTATTGATTAGTAATTAATCTATAGCTGCGATGCGCCTCCATATCGCACCTTTGATGCACTGCGCAATCATGTCCTGCGCGAGCATCACATGTACTTCTGCGATTTGTGCGTGGAAACGTTGAAGATCTTCACGTTCGAGCGACGCTGCTACACACAAGCGGAACTGGTCATACACAATGCCAAGGGGGATCCGGACAACACTTCACATCGCGGGCATCCATTGTGCGTGTATTGCAATGAGCGCTATGTAGATCGGGATGAGCTATTTCGCCATTTGCGACGCAATCATTACTTCTGTCACTTCTGCGATGCCGATGGTGCCAATGATTTCTACAAGTAAACCATTAATTTCATAAATTTTGAGGCTAAGTCAGCTAATTATTTTGTGTTTGCAGCGTCTATGCGGACTTGGCGGATCACTTTCGCAAGGAGCACTTTCTGTGCGAAGAGGGCAAATGCGCCACGGAGGAGTTCACGGGGGCCTTTCGCAACGAGATCGAGTACAAAGCGCATGTGGCTAGTATCCATGGGAAGACGCTCAACAAGCAGCAGGTAAAACAGACGCGCACATTGCAATTGGAGATTACGCTGGGACCACGCGGTCGTCGCGGCCAAAATGAACAAAATATGACCAACATGAGATCACGGTGAGTAGTCACTGCAAATGGCAGCATCAGATATCTAAGATAGGTTTGTTTGATCTGTGTATTCTCGTTAAACCAGTTTGATTTACTATTTCGCCCGTTAATTGATAAACATTAAACTAGCATACAAAGATCAAACTAATTTCATTTGATATCTACCTGCACTTCTCAGAACAGATTTAAGTATGATTTAACTATTAACCTTGAAATTGGTTTTGAAAATCAGTTTTTTTTTAAAATTTTTTTTTTTATCAAATTATGATAGTGGAAAATTTTGAGCTCTTGCCAAGTAAATTTGATTTATATTTATAAATTTAAATGGAAGCAGCACAGGCACCTTTTAAAGGTTATTTATTTATTTATTTAACGACAACTAAAGTCTCAAAAGTTAAAAATAGATTAAATGAAATTAAATGTTTAATTTAATATTAAATATAAATTAAAATATAAATATTTATAAGATTAAGTAAGTATCTCAACCACAACAATTACTTTTTTATTAACTATTAAATTTCAAATTACTTTTAACCCAATCAATTTTCTGCGCACAGCAATGAGGATAATCCGCCGGATTATTTGGATGAGTTGCCCACGAGCAGCTCGCAGCGCGGTAATCCGGTTACGATTGATGCTGGCAACGAGGAGGAGTTTCCCATGCTCGCTGGCATTACGCCGGGTCCGAATGTGTCGCTGGTGAGGGCACCGCCTCCGTCCATGCGCAATATTAGCGGCTCCTCGGGTCTGGCACGCACCAAAGAGAACTTTCCGGCTCTCGGCGCGGCGGCTGGTGGCAGCATATCCACAATTAGTGGCGCCTATGCCAACGCCCGAGCCGCTCAGTTTCCACAGCCTGCTGCGGCATCCTTCAAGAAGTCAGCGCATGCTGCAGCTGCCGCTGCTGGTGGTGGCGTTGTGACACGTGCCAATGCACCAGCTAATGGCATGTTGTTGCATGTCTCGAATCGACCTGCAACTGGAGCTGGTGCCGGCAGCGGGAACAAGAAATCCACACCAGACATGGACTTTCCAGCGTTGCCCTTTGGCAAAGGCAAGAAACTGGCACGCAACCTGGACGAGGACATGGTGCCGAGTGGCTCGGCGCTGCCCATGACAAATATGGCAGCCAAGCATCGATCACTGGTGGATGACTATGTTTCAGTGGCGCATCCGAGCACCCATCAAAAGCTGCAAATGGTACAAAAAGAAGAGTCCGACGCTAAGGCACGCATGGAGGCGCTCAAGAAGAGTGCGCCCAAGTTGACGGCCCTCGAATTTCCCACGCTGGGTCCGAGCAGCACCAAAGCAGTAGCAGGAACAGCAGCTCCATTTGGTGCTAAGCCCAATGGCGGCAACCTAAACTGGTCAAAGCCCGTCTCGGAGAAGAAGCAAAAGGATTTGGATAATCGCAAATCGAAAGTGGCGCCAGCGCCTTTATTGCCCAGTCCAATGGGCAGCACCAAAACCCTAAATAGCAATAGCAGCAATAAGAACAACAGTAACAATCAGGATTCGTCAAGTAAGAAGGATAAGAAATCAAAAGATAAGAAACCTATTCAGGAAACTCAGCCCAAAGCCAACAAGCAAAAGGAAAAGAACAATAATAATACAAAAAACAATAACAACAATATCAACAGCAGCGATGACAAACAGCAGTTGTCCAACTCCAATGGCAATTTATCGAGCACTCTGCGTGCACCGCCTGGTCTAAACTCTGCCGCTGCACTACCAGTTAAGCCACCCCCTGGCTTTATGTCTAACGTCACCGTCAACTCGGTGGCAAAGCTACCCAATAACCTGACCTTCACCAGCTCGATGGGCGAAAATTACAGTATTGTGCCCACTGCCTGTAGCTACACGGATCCGCCCGACACCACTAACAGAAATCAAGTGAGCCACAACAAACATTAGTTAATCAATTTTTGTAAATTTAATTTGCATTTTTTGTAGAACTTGGTGGATCAGCTGCGCGAGATGCTTAAAACACCTGAGGCTTTTACGGAATTTCGTTTACTCTCGTCCCGGTTTCGTGAAGGCACCTGCTCCGGCCAAGCCTACTACGATCACTGCAAAGCTGCGATGTCGAGCAATTTTCACATCTTGTTTCCGGAACTCTTAGTGATGCTGCCGGACATTGGCAAACAACAGGTTCATTCATCACAAACTGCTGCAAACCAAATTACCATTCATGTAAAAATTGTGATTTTTGCTATTTTTAGGAACTGTATCTCGTGCATAAGCAATATGTGAACTCACTGTCTCCAGCACTGCTCGTATCAGTGCCCCGTTTGGAGGTGTGCAGCTGTTGCAAACAAGTTGTTGCTCCCAACGATGTTGACAGCCATCAGGAATCGCATATGCTTTCAAAGAACTTTCCCACACTTGGCAATGGACAATCTGCAGCGGCCAAGAATGAGTCACATAAATAAACAACAAAAACAAACATGAACAACAACGATTAATTGCTAAGCAATGCTTTCTGTATGTATGTAATTAATTAAACCGGTTGTAGCTCGCGAGCCCATTGTAAACAAATGAAAACAAAAATCAATGTACACAAAAAATGAACTCTTTTATGTGAAAGTAGCTTAAATGTATGTATTCTATATATATAATCAGGCCTTATAAATTTACGCTGTTGCATCTAAAACGTTTGAAACGTTTCGTAATTAACATCTGCCACCTGCATGCCATTTTTTTTTTTTTTTATGTTATGTCGAGTGAGCTTGTGTGTAAAGTAAACCATTCTGAATAAAGTGCAAAACAATCTAATTGCAATTCAACCAAATTGTATTGATTATTTCTAATTGTTTATCACATATTCTTTTAACTAGTGTAAATATTATAGTGAGTAGGTTGTATGATAAGAACTTAATTAGCATAATTGTTGCTCATATCTTAACTATTTGGACCATATTGTCGCTGATTAAATTGACTATTTATTCAGACAGTTATTAGCAACAAGATTGGAATGGTTTACATATAAGTATTTTTATCTCTACCATAAACTAAATAAGCGAATTGCAAACCGCTAAATATTGCAATTACCAAATCTACACAGTCAGTAGTTGTGGCAAAACTGGTATTTAGTATTTTGTGGTGTTTGGGCACACAGCTTCGAAGTATATCGATTTGTAATAAATTATCGATACACTCGAAGAATAAACAATAATGGAGCGGCGCGAGGATGTGCTCAGGCAGGTAGGTTCGATAATTTAAATAGTTCATTGAGTGTATACAAAACATGGAGTTCACTTTTAGGCACTCGATAAGAACGCCTATGAGACAGGTCGTTGGCAAGTCTATAAAGAGGACATTGAGGCCGCAATGCGGAATCTCGAGATGTTTTCAAAAAATCTCACCGTCGAGGTTATGGTGCCAATTGGCAGAAAGGCGCTTATGCCGGGTGAATTGATACACACAAACGAGCTGCTGGTGGGCCACTATCAGAGCTACTTCTCCGCCTGCTCGGCCCACAAGGCCACCGAGATATGCCAGCACCGGCTGCAACAGGCCAATGAGTATCTCAAGAAACTGCAAGTCGAAGCAGATCTTTGGCAGTAAGCAGAGTGGGCATATTTAAAGTCTTGGCATTTTAATAGAAATGTATTTATTACAGAAACAAATTGGCAACACCAGTAGTGGAAGGTGCTCTGCCCAATGCTGGCGAACTTGAGATCGTGGAAGAGTACAATGAGGAGGAACATAACAATTGGCTCAAGGAGCGCAAAGATCGTTTACGAAAGGAGAAACAAGAGGAACGCCAAGAACGTGAGGGACGTGCCACAGACGGAGATGATTTATTAAAAACACTAGACGAACGCGAACTTATGGAGGAACTGGGGCTCGATCCGGACGATATCAACGAGCAGGCACTCGGCGAGATTCTCAAAAAGAAACCAGAATCAGAACAAGATCAACTCAAAAACAAAGAGTATGATAAGGAAATTATGACAGCTATGACAGATGAGCAGCTCTTTGATATGCTAAATAAGCTGGAATTGCAGGAGCAAAACGAGATAACCCAAATGGACACAGAGGAGGCGCAAAATCTTCAAGGTACTCAAGAAATGGTCCACAATCTAATGAAGAATCACACAGCAGTTAATATCACAAAGAAACGCATCGGCAAGCAGAAAAGTAGCGTGGAGAAGCCAAGTGACTTAGACACAGAATCAAGTGATGAAAAAGTTACGAAAGTGGTTGAAGATATTGATCAAAAAGAGGAAGATTTAGAAATCAGTGATAAAGATGAAGTGTATAATGGGGATGAGGATGAGGACTTCCACCAGCCAGAGGAAGTCAAATTAATAAGAGAGCAAATGGCGCTTTTACCTAGAGAGGAGCGCGCACAGTTTATCAATACACAATTACAAATTATAAAGGCAAAAATGCGTCAGGTGCAAAAGAAAAGCTTCATCAGTGATGAGCTGACACATCTGATGAATGTGACTGTCATTCTGGAGGATGATCTGCAGGAGTTGTTGTTTGAACAAATCGATGATGCCAGCTCCGAGGAGCAGTCCGAAGACACCGAACCCATTGATAATAAAAACCGACGCATCTCATTTGCCAAGACCGATGAGCAGCTAGTGTTCAGAAAGAACGAATCAGTTGCCGAAATGTTGCCCAAAGGCAAGCAACACAAACGTAAAGTGATTTCCCTAGATGCACCAGTGCAGCCAGTGAAGCAGCAGCAAGTCAGCAAAGTTGAACCAGCCATAGTCAACAAGTGTCCTCAAATTATGCAAAAAGTTGAACAAAATCTGGAATTTGTCAAGGAAAATCAAAGTATGCAGGACTTTGACTTGGTAAATCAAATACTTGAAGCCTCTACGGGTGGAATCGCCACACTGCAAATTAATTTCAATCATTCCGAAGCGAACGCAGCACCCGAAGATTTCGATAAGAGCTCGATTCCCGGCAATCCATCACACTTTTATCAGCTTTACAAATTGGCATTGGCCGAGGAGCAGGCGGTTAATTCGTTTCCCATTTATGTCAACAGTTTTGAGGGTGAAGAGGGGCTAAAGGTGCCCATACTAAAGGAGGAGCAGCGAGAGACGGCCTACGTAGATCCACGATCTGAGGTAAGTAACAAAAATAATGAAGTAAACAAATACTAAATAAATAAAAATAAACGTGTAACCAGGACGGAAATAGTTTGAAATGTGATGGTGATATGATCAAAAATATATATATATGACTTACATTAAGTGGTCGGGATTATCTTCTATAAAATTAATTGCCAATTTCTTGTTCAGTTTTCTAAGCCGGAAACCAAATCTATATTGCGCAACAAGTCCGCTGTGGAAGCTGAAACTCATGCTATTATCGAACCAGAGAAGTCAACTCCAAGTCTGCCGGACAACAACAAGCGGTCCACCAATAAAAGGAACAAAAACCGAAAGAAAAAGGAACGCACCATCGATGATGAGCTGCGCGACATGAGCGCCTATCAGAAGGTCATGCATGATCTGGTCGAGAAGGAGCCGACCACGGTACCGGAGCCGCTGCCCGCGGGCAAATACATTGATGCACATGTGCCAAAGAAGCGCATTAGCCGCTTCAAGGAGCAACGTTCTATTAGCAAGACATAGCCAGTAGTGGAGTCTACCTTTTGTGAGATATGTACATTTATTTATTTGTGTATAAAAATGAAATCATGAATATATGTACAAACAAATTTCTTTAAGCTGTTTCTTTTTGTTTTCAAATACACACAACACACACACATAGAGTGAATATTAAACCACTCGAGTTGTGTTAATATTAAATTAAACACTAGTTACTAGTCCGCTTCAACGGAATTTATTTTTAAAACATTTACATTTACTTACGATGAGAGATATTTTTGATTTTACATTTTAAATGGTTTGCCAACTCAAACGATGTGCCTGAGGAAAATTGAAGCAGATGCAGTTCCAGCTTTTTTTTCCACAGGACGCACATATCATGTATGTATGTGTGGGGTGTATGTATGCGTTGGTGTGTGCATGTGTGTCTGTGTGGTGTGTATGCAAATGAATGCGCAAAATCACTTAAATTAGTTTAGTGTTTGTGTGTGCGTGTGGTTTAAAAGTAGATACATATTAACTACTAATACATACAGTGCGCATCTGATTCTTATATAAAATCTCGTACAAGCGTTAAGATCAACTTTCTACATACATATGTAAAATTACGAATTATTGCTTCGCTTGCTGCATAATTTAAGTTATTACATATATTTCTTGTTGTTGTTGCTGTTTGTTTTTGTGTGTGTTCCTGAAGAGTAGGTACATTTGAAATGTCTAACTTTGCTCTCCAGCATCGAGTCTTCTAGGGCCAGGGCAAGTGGCCACCAGTCGGCCAATGACTTACATGTCCAGATCAAGTTCGAATGACTAGTCCTCCTCTAGTCCAAGAAATTCACGCTCCAGGGCAGCTCCCATCATGTTCCATTCGCCATCATCCTCATCCTCTTGATTGTTTTCGCTGTTCGAATCAGATCCCATTTCCAAATCCGATGGCAACTCCTCGCCTGCAAACGTAGTGATTTAATATGGGATTTCAAATGATTACTATACTATGAAAGCTTACCTCGTCGGAATTTGGCACTTGGTATCTCGTCATCATCTTCGTCGTTTTCCTCCTCGTCATCATTCTCATCGCCCTCGTTGGAGCTCTTGTCGAAATCGGCAATGGTGCCGGGCGCACTTAACATGATATCCTCGTTGCGTGTAAAGAAATCATGGGCACGATTTGAGCTTTCATCCTCACGTTTGCGCTTCAGCAACTTTTTGTCCATGGGAGGATTTTCTAAAAGCAACCAAAAATTCAATACAAGTTTATGTTTAACTTGTCATTTAATTACCAAAATTAACTGGACCCTCGTCACTGGACGATGACTCCGACTCGAAGAAGGTGTCGTAGTCTTTGTTCATGGACTCAATGTCTGCATTGGTGAAAACCAGCAGTGGATTTAGCGTTTCACGAAAATTCCCACCCTGCTCCTGTTGCATGCTGCTCGACGGCGAAATCTCTGATCTCTCATTGTAGTTGACCACATGCTCCGGACTGTGACAATGTGCCGGCGGCTGACGGCCTTTGTTGCGCACCTTGCGATCCAACGGAAATAGACGCTCATCCACATGCTCCCAGCGTTCGGCGCATGCCCACAACCAATTTGCATTGACCACTCGAATGTTGGCCTCCTTTTTGGCGGCGTTGACTTTGTACGTGCCAGCATTGACGGCCACCAGATGGGTGATATCCTTGTTAATGTTCGATTTAACCTCGGCGCCCAGGCTCTTGGCTATGAAATAGGCGCGAGACTGCTCCATTTTCATTTGGGTCGGCACCAAGCCGGAAAAGACTAGATTCTGTCCAC
Organism: Drosophila setosimentum; assembly: GCA_035043505.1. Lineage (NCBI taxonomy): Eukaryota > Metazoa > Arthropoda > Insecta > Diptera > Drosophilidae > Drosophila > Drosophila setosimentum. The sequence goes on from JAWNMY010000003.1 coordinate 20,388,457, forward strand.
GCAAAACTTCGCTGCGGATTTTCGGCACAACAATCTTCAGATCGGGTATTTCTGTAGTCTCATCGTAGATCGCATAAAAGCGCTTGTGTATGTTGCGCAAAATCACCTCCAGATACAGTAAATAATCATCGGGGTCTTCGATTTCGATTTGTTTCTGACCATCGCTGGAGATTTTGACATTTGGACATGTGCTTTGCGATGTGGTGGCTACATCATCATCAGCGCTTAATCTTTTTTCCATCTCATTGTTAGACTGGTCTGGTCCCGGCTTATCCTCGCCGCTCGTGGACGATGCGATGCTTTCGTCATCCTCTTTTTTGGCCGGCTGCAATTTCTCGATATTGTTTGAGCTTTCTAAGGGGGGCACATCATCAATAACAACGATATCATCGCAATCGCTGTCTTGTTTGGCGCTGCTCGGTGCTTCTGGCTCTGGCGAAGCCGATAAATTCTTGTCCACAAACATGACATCTTCGGCTGGCGCTTTGCCATTCAGCTTATCAATATTATTTACACAGGAGTCTTTTGAATCTGTGGTTGTGATGGCGGTGGTCGTGCTTGCCTCTGCATCTTTTGCATCCCCTTCCAGCACAGACACATCCACAGACTCCTCCTCATCTTTACTTGTGCTTGAAACTGTATTGTCGCCTTTGTCGGCATCGGTGTCTTCACTTTTCTCCGACTCCTTATCCGTACTGGGCGCTGGCTTATCGCCCTCCAATTTTTTTTCTGTTATTTTATCAATTTCTACAAGTGGAAAATAATTGTTGTTGTAAATTGTGCTTATGACAAATGAGAAGAGCTGCTCACCCTTGAAATCAACACCTTCTCCATCTAGCTCGTGTTTAGACAGGCCTGGCGGCGCATTTATGTCGCCGGTGTGCTGAAAGAAGTGATATGGCTTCACTTGTATCAAGTTGGAGGCCATACTCCAAACATCTTCACGATCATCGATAATGCAAACCATGGAATCACCATTCGGAAAAAGCGCTCTATGCGAAAATAAAAATATTCAAGCGAATTAGTTAAAAGAAAAATGATTAATATACATATAGTAATGTGTTATTAGATATATAGCACAAGATAAAAAAGCACGCTTTGCCGAATCGGAAATGACTATTTAATGCGAAAGAAACTTAAAAACACCATACTTACTTGAGGTTATCCGTCTTGCTGGTGGCATTGAAGCACTCATCGCGCGACAGAATTCGATGAGAGAAGAACTTTCCATCCGGATCGAGAAGTTGTGCAATCATGTGCGCATAGTTGCGAGCGCCAAATGTACAAATATGCAGTTCATATAGCTGAGACATGCGCTCGAGAAACTCAGCGGTGCCCGGTCGCAGGCGCGTATGATACCAAGGTGATTGTGGGCCGTACAGCTGAAAGTGATAGATGCCTTTAATGTTGTCCGGCACCGTGTCGTTGGTTGTGTGTATGACGGTCTGATCGAGATCCACCAACAGGACGAGCTTGCGATCGGCGAGCAGGCGGCGCGTGTCATCGTGTCCAAGTTTTTGGGCCAGCTTCTGAGTAACTTTCAAGTCGGGCATTGTGTGCACCATCGGCACTGAGGCCTCCGATGTTTGTCCCTATGTTCAAAACAAAAAATTATTTTAAAAAATTCCAATTAATTAAAACTGAATATTTATATTTTGATTTATTGTTGCACTTACATTATCGTTTTGCCGTAAATCCGCGCCGCAATCTGCGCACATGTCCTTGATAACCGTTGTGTGTATGCATTCGGATAACTCTAAAAGCGCATCCCTGCGCGGCAGAGAGAACAAGAAAACCAACAACATGAAAAGCTCAGCTCACATTTTATGTATACGCTCATCTGCTGGGGCTGCTGCGGTGTGCATAATTGCATTCCACCCACTACCACTTGTCCGCCCGACCCACCGCGCCAACTCACTTTTAGATTCGATTCGCATACAAACACAAACACAAGAAGAAGCAGAGGAAAAAAACTCACCCTTTTATCACTGTTTCGCCTTCCTTTCGTAGTCGCTTTTTAACCACACCAGCTAGATTTGATTTATATTTTAGGACAGCGGTATCGTCCTTCTTGACGGGCTTGCCATCGTCGCCGAGCTGCTGGTACAAGAACAGAATCTGCGCCGCCGAAACATTTTGGCCCTCGCGTACGCGCCATTTATTGATTCGTATGCGTGTCTCGGTTGCTCCAAGCACTGCGTTAACAACGATGCGATTGACGGCTCCGACGCCGCCACCACCATCATCCACATCCTTTCTTGGCTTGGACGCAATCTGACTGGTATGCGTCTTATCTTCTTCACTGGTCTTTTGCATACTTTATTTACAATTCCGGTATATATACAGATTTTAGTTTGTTTTAAATCTGTGGCTTGTTATGTTTTCAATTTGTGTGAATTGCGACAGCGCAGATTGACAATTCACAACGATGTCGGACAGCTGTTTGAGAATTTGATAACAGCGTGAAACAATCGATAGGTAATGTTAAGCAACAGATGTCCTGCAATCGCTATGTCAGCTAACATCTGCTCAATTTTATTTCGAGTATTTCTCTAAATCTAAATTATGTCTAGAGAGATTTTAATTATATTAATCGATACTGTGAATATTTGAAATAAAGCTGCGTTAACCAAATCACTGATTACAAACGGAAAGCCATTTTAAAAATTAGCGCGCACTGTTAATAACATCTGAGAAATTGTTAAATTTTTAGGGTGCCCACAACTGTGCTGTAAAGTCTTTTGACTGCACTTTCGGCTCACGTTTTGTTTGTTTGGGTTTATTTATTACGTATATTGGCAGAAAATGAGCGAGGAAAATAATAAGGAAGATTTAAAGCGCAGCGCAACGGAAGACGCGGCTGAATCCGAACACGATGATGCACAGGAAGCGGAGGCAGAAGGTGAAGATGATGGATGGATTGGACCGCTGCCTTCAGAGCAAAGCGCCGCAGTGCCGGCAAAAAAAAAGAAAGGTAAACACCCCAAATCCAATTTTTAATTAAGATACTGAAGTTATTGTTGTTTGTGTACAGTTTTGCCGTATGAGCACATCTTTTTGGAGAATCTGCCCAATGCGGAAAGCTATGAGCGCAGTTACATGCATCGCGACGTCATTACGCATTTAGTGAGCACAAAAACAGAATTTGTGATCACCGCCAGCATAGATGGCCACATCAAGTTTTGGAAAAAAATGGATCTGGGTATTGATTTTGTGAAGCATTTTCGCAGCCATTTGGTGTCCATAAAATCACTCTCAACCAACAGTAGCGGCACCCTATTGTGTTCAGCAGCAACCGATGAAACTGCAAAGGTTTTCGATGTGGTCAACTTTGATATGATTAATATTATACGTTTGGGCTACACGCCGCTGTGTAGCGAGTGGATAAATTCACCGGGTGATGCTGTACAGGGTCTGGCAATGTACGTCTGTTTAGAGTAGTTCTGATACACATATTTATGTTAACATTAATTAACAGCACCGACTCGGAGAGCAACTGCATCCACATTTATGACGGGCAGAGTGGTGGTGAAGTCTTGCACACGTTGGACAAATTGCATTCGACTCCAGTAGTTTCAATGTGTTTTAATGTTGCCATGGAAACAGTAATTTCTGTGGATCGCAATGGCATCCTGGAGTATTGGCAGAATTCCAAACATGACTACAAATTCCCACAGCGTTTGGTCAACTTTGAGTCTAAACTGGACACAAGTAAATCGCTTGACAAAAACTAAGCAGGAAACGTATGCTAAAATTAAGTCTATTTGCAGGTCTTTTTGAATTTGCCAAGAATAAGACGCTGGTAACTGGCTTAGCAGCAACTCCGGATGGCAAGCGTTTTGCTGCCATTTCGATGGATCGTAAAGTACGCGTTTTCCAGTTTAATACGGGGAAACTGTTGCGGGTATTCGATGAAGCACTCACCACATACACACAAATGCAGCAGACACCGCATGCGTTGCCCAATATGGAGTTTGGCCGTAGAATGGCTGCTGAACGTGATTTGGAGAAGACCGCGCAAAACACGACGCTCAACATACTGTTCGATAGCACCGGCCATTTTCTGCTCTATCCTACAATGTTGGGCATTAAAGTGATTAATGTGGCTACAAATCGTTGTGTCACTATTTTGGGTAAAACCGATAATATTCGGCCATTGCAAATAGCACTGTTTCAGGGCAGAATCAAGCGACAAAAGGCGGCTATTACGCTGGAGCAGGAAGCCAGCGAGAATCCAGCATTGCAAAATCTACTCAACGATCCAACAGCCTTCTGCACAGCTTACAAGTGAGTGGAATTAATATTAAAATATATTAATCATTATGTGTAAGCCATTATCTTTTCTCCCAACAGAAAGAATCGCTTTTACATATATAGTAGGCGTCTTCCATCAGATCTGCAGGATGTCGATCGGGACATATTTAATGAGAAGCCATCGAAGGAAGATATTATCGCAGTGCCCGAGGCTCAAGGTATTTACACGCCGTAAACATAATTGTTGTCTTAATCTTGGCTAACAAATGTGTATTATCTTTTACACGCTAACATTTGATCAGATGAAGGTTTCCTTTATTTGTTTATCCTATTCTTTAGTATAATCTCTGAGTTTTTGTAAATCCTTTTTAGTTATTCAACGCATCTATGAAAATGTGGTGCTCCACACCACTAAAGGTGACATTCATATGAAACTGTTCTTCAAGGAGGTACCCAAATCTGTGGAAAACTTTTGTGTTCATGCCAAAAATGGGTAAAACTTTGACTGTACCATATATCATATATATTTGCATACATAAAATATAATGAACTTTAATGTAGCTACTACAATGGACACATATTCCATCGCGTAATCAAGGGATTTATGGTGCAAACTGGCGATCCCACGGGCACTGGCACTGGTGGAAAGTCCATCTGGGGAAATGATTTTAAGGATGAATTTGTACCAAGCTTGAAGCATGATCGTCCTTATACTGTAAGCATGGCGAATGCCGGTCCCAATACAAATGGGAGTCAATTCTTCATCACAGTGCTGCCTACAGTAAGATCTTATTATCTAATTTTTGTAGATTCTTTGCTTTACATTTATAACTTATTATTTAAAGCCCTGGCTGGACAATAAGCACACGGTGTTTGGTCGCGTGTACCGTGGCATGGAAGTCGTTCTCAATATATGCAACGCTAAGGCAAATCCCAAAACAGACAAACCTTATGATGACATTAAGATTATATCCATTCATTTAAGTAATTAAGCAAAAACTAACAAAAATAAATGGTTTAATTTTTTTGTAATATATTCTGAATATTTGTCGCGCCATCTATCTGCAGACAATTATAACAGTTAAGTGGCTATCTTTAGTATTTTCGCGACGCTCGCAGCATGGTCACATTAAACAGCTGTTTATGCAGCCTACCACCAGTTTTTCTCCACCGGATTATCCCGTTTCGCGATCTAATTCCTAACAAATTAGTAATTAAGTAGTAATTTGTATGTTGCTGCATTGATAATAATATTTTGAAGAAGCCACAAATCCATAGAAAGTGCATGTCCATAGAGTGTGCTAAGGTAAATAAGTGTAATGGAGCAACTTCTTTACGTTTTTACTCAAGCGATGAATTTGCTACAAATTTGTTTATTGTTGAAAAACAAAGAAAAAGTGTTGAAGCTTATCAGAAATCCACGAATTACTGCACTCAAAACCAAATAAATCTGTAAATTGTGGGTTAAACTGTGTCAAAAGATTTTTTGTGATGTATACAAAATGCATATATACGTTGTGTATACACATATTTATTTAGTTTCTAATCAGCATAAACATAATGCAAACGGAATCGCACGTCGAGGAAGTTCTTCATCGATATAGCGTTAGTCATGCCAAAAACCGAATCGTATATATGTTACACATTATATATGTGATTGGAATCGCGAATGCTTATCGTCGCACTTGCTTTGTTTGCTGATAAAATTAATTGAGATGTATATAAAACCGATAATTGTCATGTATTGTATTTGATTTGCAGTTGATGTTTTTTTTTGAGTAAAATGAACTAAGCCTTTGAGCCGAGACTCTCAGCCATGTCCCAGACGGACTCAGACGACGTACGCAGCACCGCTCAGCTGCTGATTACGAATGCCCGGCATGGTGCTAATCCACATATGCACATGCCATACAGTATGTGTAAGTAGATGCACTTCCTTTACTCTTATAGCTTATAATGATTTGTTTATTCTTAATATACACACAGCGCAACCGAATTCCATAAATTGGCTTACTGAGGAGTTCCTCGGTGGCTATTCGCAGGATGGGCGCATGTCGGTGGTGCGACGATTCTTTTGTCTGTTTGTCACATTCGACTTGGTGTTTGTATCGTTGCTTTGGCTCATTTGCATAGTTGTATGTATACTGATAGTTGATTGCGTGCCCAAGATAAATGCTAATTTTCTTGTTTTGTTTTGCAGATCGGTGGCGACAATATATTCCAGGCCTTCCAGAAACAAATCATGCATTATACCATTTATACATCGCTCTTTGATATTGTTGCCACGGCAATTTGCCGTTTTATAATTTTAATCTTCTTTTATGCCATGCTGTATATAAATCACTGGTCCATTATAGCGGTAAGCGACTATTTGCATTGATTTTGTAATGGCTTTAACTGTGACTAACTCCTTCCAGCTGTCTACAAGTGCATCATGTTTGTTTCTCATCACTAAAGTGTTTTTCTACGACGTAAGTGAATGCAGAATAAGCACAAATCTCTTTATAATATTGTTTTAATTATTTATTTTAAGTGGGTTCACTCCAAGCAGCAAGTATTCGATGTTATAATCATCCTAATGTCATTTATTCTGGCCTGGGGCGAGGCTTGGTTCTTAGACTGCCGGGTTATACCCCAGGAGCGACATGCGCGTCGTTATTTCCTGGGTAAGTTTCTTCATACTTGAAATTTATATCTGGTTATTCACATATTTGATTTTTGTGTACACAGCGGCAAACACAAATGATCGCACAACATTGGCGCAACCAACGATATTGTCTGAACGTGAACGTCCACCCCAAAGCGTTACAGATTTCTATTCACCCCTGGACACGGCACATCAGTCTGATGAGGAGGGTGAAGAGGTAACCTAACTATTTATGCATGTGCATATCTAATAGACTTTAAATAAAACAATTTCACTTTGACGCGTCTATAAAAGATGCTGTCATTCAGTTGCTTAGGCACATTTACAATGCTTTTGGTAGTTATTAATTCGCAATTTTACTCTTGCAAACTTGAATATATATACATTTTACTTATTTGTCTCGCAGGACGAGGAGTACAATCAAATGGGCTTGGACTGCCTGCTCAAGGCATATGAGCTCATTGAGTCCACTGATTGGAAGATGGAGAAGGTAACACCCAAGGGCGACACAATACACAGTACACAGAGGGATAAAACCGGAAAGATTTACAAATTGACGGTATGTAAACTGTTTCACTTCATTAAGCTGATTTTAAATGATTGTTGGATTGGTTTTAGGGGCGTCTTAAGTATCCCGCCAAGGCACTAATGGAGGAGCTGTTTTATCACATCGAGGATGCGCCAAAGTGGACTCCAACGCTATTACAGTCAAAAATAGTGCGCGTAAGTCAAGACAGTCAAGTAGCATAGTAGGAAAAGTGTTTTAAACCATATATAAAAGTTTTTGTAAAAAGCTTTAGGCATGTATTGCCAGGCTTCATTCATTTATGACACCTCGAGGTGATCAATGTATTAAATACAATCTAAACTATGACTAATTTATATACTATTTTATCTAATTAGAAAATCAACTCCTACACTGATATCACCTACCAAGTTTCCATAGGCGGTGGTGGTGGCATGGTTAAAAGTCGCGATTTTGTCAATTTGCGTTCGTGCCGTTTAATTTATAATGGCAGAATCTGTGATGAAGATGAAGCTGCCAAGTTGAGCAGCGATGATGAAGACGATAACTCTCTTAACCGATCGTGTGAAGGCAGTGTGACCACATTATCGGACAATGAATCGCAGACACCCAAAGCCGGGAGTTACTTTCTCGGACACTCTTCGTTTCCTCCAGCAGATGGTGCATTGGCAACCGCTCCAACGACACCTTATGACACACTAAGCAAAAGTCTGGGCGCCAAGGGATTGGGTGCAGCATTATCTTTTAATGTTGAGCCACCGCCACTGGATGATGCGTTCGAGGATGCCAAGGATAACATCAATGATGCACAACAGACCTCAGAGAAAAGTACACAACATTTGCCAGAAGGCTCGGTTGGCAAGACTAACAATAAAGTGTGGATGAGCTCTGCGATTAGTGTGGAATATGCAGCCGTGCCAATCACCACAAAATATACAAGGTGTGCTGAAATCACATTATTAAAATATAAAAATATTAATGAATATACTATGCTTTGACAGAGGAGAGAATATTGTCTCGGGCTTTGCGTTTCGAGAGATTATTGGCAAGTCTGATTGCTGTATACTTGAGTGGGTGCTGTGTCTCGATCTGAAGGGCTATATACCTCGCTACGTATTGGATGCTGTAAGTTTGACGAATATATATTTGCATTTCTTTTGTAATCTTGTACTTATTTTGTAGGCACTCACCTCGACCATGGTCGATTATATGAAATACCTGCGTAAGCATATAAATGAGCTGCGAAAGCGTCGTCGGCGTTGATTCTGCAATTCTTCTGTACAAAGTACGATAATTATATCGTATATATGAAGCTCATCCAGCATATTTAAACTGTATTCTATTAAACGTAATGCTAATTTAACAATATATATGTGTAATTTTATCTCAAGAATGTGTCTGCTAACTATAGAGAAGTTTTTCGAAATCATTAATTAAATCATGTGCATTGATCGTAAGTTTATTGAGTATTTGTATTTTCTATATAAGTTTTGTAAGTTTATGTATATGGATGCCTTAACTAATACATTTCATACATGCTTAATTTTGATGTTCTTGTTGTTGTTGGAATTTGTCGGTGGTTGTGATTAGGCAGTTGCAGCATCTAGAACTAGGACTAGAGCTAGTATGCTTCATAATGCGTAAGTTTAAGATTAGTCCCAAAATATGCGCTCTTAAGGCTTGCTCCTACTTGCTATCGTTCTGTGGAAACCAGCTCTGACATGCCTCCACGGCCACCTCGCAAGCGGCGCCCATTGCCTTGGCATTATCGTAGTCTATATGGGTATAAACTAAGCGTATCAGTTATAACAGAACATTGTCTGAACTTACCCAAGGCATTGCGCTTGCCAAAGATGCTGCCATTGAATGGTGGTTTCCTGTAGGCAGCCTCGCTGCCATGCAGCAAGATGGCAGCCACAATAATGGTGACCAATAGCAAAGTTAGAGTAAATCTCAGTGCGGCCATTTTGCAATCTTTACTCGGTGTGGACAGTGTGCGTTGGAGTTGGCTGGTTTCTTGAGGTCCTGTAGTTTGTGAATGTGATTTGTGAATGAAAAGACAAGAGCTTTTATAGTCACGCTATGGTTGCAACCCCAAAATCCTGATGCTTTTGCTGCTGCTCGTTTTTGCCTGGCTAATTGAGTTAGTTGCGAGATAATTAAGAAGAAAATTGCTTGTGGGCATTTTAGCGTGTCCTAGTATTTAATTGATTCACTACATAGATATTTTTAATTGAGTACAAGCACGAGATCAGAAATTAATATTTAATTTGTTTAATATACTGGCTTGCTCGCCGTATTCCATTCGAGAACCTTGTTGAACTCTTTCTCCCCAAATCCGACGGCCACCGCCTGCTCCACACAGCTATTCTGACGCTTTAGATTGTCAATCAGGAACAGTTGTTTCTTGTAGGCATTCAAAAGATCAGCGCGCTGGCGTTTCAGGGCCTTGATGCGATTGTCACGCAACTTGAGCTCCTTGTGATTGTGATCCAGCTCGTCGCGCTGCTGTCCCGCCTGTTGTCCCAGCAACTGGCGTGCCGCTTCCGCCTCGTCATTGGCGCGTATTAGACGCTTCTCCAGATTCGCATTGGTCTGCTTGAGTATTTTGGCATCGCGCCTGAGAAGCTCTAGTTCTTGCTTCTGTTTGTTGTGCTCCAGTTGTCGATCCTTTTGACAGCGATTCGAGTCTTCCGCCTGCAGCTCAAATCGATGCAGCTGGTCGGTGAGCTTGCCATTCGAGTTGATGGCCTGATCTCGTTGATTTTCCGCCTTGCGCAACGACTCGAGTGTTTCCTCCAGTCGCTCTTTTTGATTGGCCATGTCCAGCGTGAGCTGGCCATGATCCTCCTCCAAAATGGCGACCTTGGCTTTCAGAAATCTGTTGAATTGAGAATGTTTCATCATGGAATGTGACAGTCAGTTAGCTATTGCTTACGCACCTAATGAAGTTATCCTGTGTTAGATGTTTCTTGGCCTGTCCATTGACAACCGTTGTGCTCTCGCGTGTCTGTTGCACCTCCAGCTCCATTACTGGCTCGTGCGCATCGGCGCCATCGCTATGACGTAGGAACAGGTCCAATGATGGACTCTGCTTAAAATTTGGATTGCGATACTTCACATAAGTGGCCGTTTTATGGCTTGCCCGTCGAGTAAAGGTGCCATCCATTCGTCCGGAGATTGGTGCACTGACTCCCAATTTGCACTGCGGCGCCTTGGCCATCTTTGATTTGGTCAACGGTGTCCAGGCGGATTTGCCACAAGGAGTTGTTAGCGGTGGAGAGGCACTGGGTGTCGTTGGAGTTGATGGTCCACTAATCTTATTTGGTGATTTCGGCGCTCTGATGATCTTCTGGCTTCGACCGATTGCCTTGTTGTTGTTGTTGTTACTGTTGTTGTTGGTGAGCGCCTCGACATTGAGCTTCTTTTTTAGTAGCGTGCTGGGACCCTTCTGCTTGAGATACGTGCCGTAGCGTGATTGGTTGGCCACAGGATTGCCATCCTCAGCGGATGCACTTAATGACATCAGGTTAAGCTCCTGGTTTATTTGGAAGAGTTCCTTTTCACGCGATAAGATCTCGGTCATTTTGCCGTTAAATTTATGAGAGCTGCTTTTGCGTTCAATTAGTTAAAGTGATTTTAGTCTGACGAACACTTTTTTCAACAAGAAATTTTTACAAAACAATTATTTGATTGGCCACTCCGCTCGGAGCTTGCCTTAATTTAAACGAATTTCACACAATGTTGCTTTGATTTGGAACACCCGGCCGAAATGAAAGAAGTACATAAATAAACATGTAGTAGGTGTTACAGTAACCATTGGCTACGTGTACTCCGAATCGAAGGACATGTCAGTCCTTTCCGCTGGGGTTGATTTTGTATTGTTATTTTTTTCATTTTTATTATGACTGTTGCTATTGTTTCTTAAGGCCAACGACTTGTGAATTTATGAACCTGTCAGCTTGGCTTTATGAACTTGGCTCGAAGTGTGGGCGTTCCTGTTTCTATCCGTATGTGTGTGTGTGTGTGTGTGTGTATGGTTGTGTGTGTTTATTTTGCCAAATTCACGCATAAGATCAACGCACAGCGTGGGTTTCGCCACTTACTGATTGCTATGCAGATGTTGAAGCTCTTCAGAATTTTGTGATGTAATTGTAATTGATTCGTTGCCAAGCATATTTTCGCCCACTTAAATGTCTATCTAGTTTGACTATGAGTCTGGTGATTCAGCTTATTAAATTCTTAAAACGGCAAACAAACAAGTTTTTATTGTTCTGCTTTTTAGTTTATTTTTTACTTTATATAACTTATCAAAAAACAACCGATGCCGTTTTGTGCATGTTTTGATCTGTAGATATATTATGTCTAATACTTTTAACCACTTCATAATAAAATGCTGCCCAACATTTTTAATTTATTCATGCTATAGTTTTGTCGCTTAAAGAAAAGTAGTTTAATTCCTGTGCATTTGGAATCTGAACATTCCAGCACGATGTTTTTGACATTGAGCAGATGAGCGGTAGAAGCACGCATAATAATCATAAATATTGGTATATAACTAAAAATATAAACAGAAACGTTCAAGTTAATAGGAAACGCCAACAAACGGCGACCTCGAAGAAGGCTAACAGTCAAACAGGCAACAGCAAAAGTAAACGTAAAGGTTCTTTGTATGCCTACCTACCTGTGTTGTAGAAATGTAAATGAAAAATATAAATGCAAGTCCAAGATTTATTTATCTTTAACAAACTCATTGTTGTATATATTTGTATATGTACACGGTACCCAGTACACAGTAAAAAAAAATATGACATGTGTAAATTATGTAAATTTTCTACTCAATTTTTGATTTAAAAGCAGTACAAAATTAAAAAAAAACAAGTTAATGAACATTCTTAATTGTTAATTTTTAATGCGTTCTGGGTATAAAAATGGATAACACAAAGTCCTCCGTTTAGTACACATTTCATTTATAAAATTAGTAAATAGTAAAATTTTAAAAATAATTTAAGAATAGTTAATATTTTATTAATTTATAATCTTTTATTAAGTACAAATAATTCTCTAAAATGAAGTAAAAAAAAATCGGTCTTAAAATCAGTAGGAAATAATGAATAATGGAAAAGTAAAACTTAATCCGTAATTTCGATGGCTTAATACATAATTAAGCCAATTAAGGCCAAAGCTAAAAATTAAAATAATCAAATATAAAATGATACGAAAAACTGAAGACGTCTCCCTATTTAGGCTTTCTTCTGGTGTATTATAAACCGATTTAGTTTAAAGCTCAGAATTCTTGGTTTAAGAAGATCATGCTTGAATTAAGTATGTTCTTTGTTATGTTATTGGGAGAATTTCAACTCAACTGAAACTGAATGTTTCAACAGTTGAAATCTTGATTACTTTTCTGTGTACATGTATTTAGTAAATTTGTAAATTTGACGTATATGCCGTCATCAAGGTATTCTGGTAACAGCCCACACATCAAATCTATTTGCTGCTCTCTCGACGGCACTTAGCTCATCGCCAAGTTTTGAGCTGAACTTGACGGATCTCTGAGTGAATGCGGAGAGTATATCTAAGTTAGGTGCATTGGCCAAGCGTGTCGTGATTCGGGCCCCAAAGGGATCTATGTATATATGAGAGGCAGCAGCTCTAATTATGTGCCAGTCGCGCACTCATTAGAAAGAAAAACAAAACAAAATCTCTGACCGAGAGGTGAGAAGGGAGCGCCAGCGGAGCGTGGCATACGGGGGCACAAGTGCAACCGGTGTGGGCCTGTTGCAGTTGCAGATAAAAAACAGGCAACAGACAGTCAACAACAGACTACAACGCGTTAAGAAAAGAGCGGCGGCGCCAATAAGAGCTGACTTTGCCAATTACTCCGACTGCGACTCCGAAAACTTGGCCAGACCGGTTGCTGAGCTGTCTGATGTGGGTCTTGACTTGAGAGTGTGGCGTCTGTGCGCTTCAGTCTTGGCCAGGTCGGTGTGCGAGACACATCCACAGCAAATAACAAGCGCGTTTTCGTCGCGTCGCGCGTTAATATTCAAGTTGTTGTCATCGTCGTCGTCGCCGTTTTTTGTTGCTGTCGGATCGCAGTTATTGTAAAAAACGAGCGATGTACGTGATTCTTATTATAATTTAAAGAGTGAATCGACACCATGAATTGGTTCCAATTTGGTTCTTGGCTGTTTCGTGCAAGCGCATTTGTGACGCTGCTAAAGAGAAATACTTTTAGATAGAAATTGTTGCATTGTTTGCAAGTTTATGTGCTGTTTGCTTTTCGTTGTTGTTGGCCTTGGCGGGCCATCAAGTTGTTGGTTGCACAGCGGGTGGTTTGACTAAGAGCTAATTTTGTGTCTTCATCACGATATCTTGGAAATAAAAAATAATCGTACTTGTGTAAATTGACCGCAAGTTTGTTGCCTAAGTCTTTTGTTGTTTCTGCCAAAAACCAACCAGAAAACCAGCCCGTATATATTCCCATACGCAAAAGAGCAGTCATGTATATTGTCTCTGTCTCTGTCTATCTCTCTCTCTCTCTCTCTCTCTCTCTCTGTCTCTCTCTCTTTCCCCGTCTCATTTTTGTCGGAGTTTTTAAGCTCTTAAGACGCTTTGCGCTCTTTCGAGTGTTTGCAGTTTTTTGTTTGTCGACTATTGTTTATCGCAATTTCGCTTTATTTTCAACAGCCTGCACACATATATGTAAAACGAGTGAGCGCCAAACGAAGAGGAAGTTAACAAAACTAAATTAATACAATTTTGACCAGACAAAGTAAATTGCAAAACACAAAAGAAATAGAGAAAAAACACAAATTATGCGCCTGTGAAAAAAAATTGACACCTACGTGGAGCATGATAAATTGTAAAAAGTTAAAAAAAAAGTCTTTCCACATATTCGGTCCCAACATAAGGTTTGCAAACATCAAGTTAATCAAGGAAATTTATATATATAACACTTACAAAACAAAGGCCACATAACAAATTGGATTACGCAAAACAATAAAACGGGGCGACCGTTGTCAAAAGGTAAGTTTAATTTTTGGCCAAATGAACCGCTAGAGTTAGGGGCCTATACCAATGTGCATAATTGTACATATTGTGTCCATTCGAACAAGAAGCATATAGTCAACATATTCAATATGGCGCTGGTTTTTATTTTTATTGATTTGTATATTTTTTATGTTTAGCCGAGCAAAATTGCAAGCTAAGTCAGCGCAAAGCCACAAAAGATGACTTCATAAATCGTCTGAGGCGTTCCTCATCATTGAAACCGGTTCGCTCTGCCTTCACTTTAGTAAGATTCGCTCTCGCACATATTCGTAGACGTACACTCATATATATCAAGAAATGGTTTTTTTTACGCAAAATTCAATGTAATGCAATATTATTTTTAGTTAAGTAGCGATTTTTCTCTCCTTAAGAGTTTTGTGATCTGTGCATTGAACCTGTTTCTCAAGGTTAAAGCGCGTCCGAAATTGGCTGTCACATGCTGCCAAGTTCGCTGTTTTAGCCATACAGTTACATCATCTCTACAAACATGGAGATGCGACAATACGACTGGTCTTATTAGCTTGCATGACGCGGCATGCCACGATGGGGCACGCCACAACGCAGCTATATACCCATATATATTATATATTATGTACACATAGTAATAGCCACGTCACGGACATCCGCTTGCCGTCTGTTGCATGTCCGGCATGTTTAATTTTAATGTGCCAGCGTCACTGGAAAAACTGAGAAAATTTTCAAATTTGAAAACGTTGCATTCTTAGTTAACACAAGGAAAAGACTCATTACTGAGAAAACGATTAGATGACGAATATCACACATTTAACTTGCAACCTATTATAAGAGAAGTACCTTGTAGAAATGTCTGTGATGAAATTCTTGACTGGGCGAGATTATTTACTCATATCGTGAGTAATTCTGTTTTGTATATACATATATTGCCACAGAAATGGAAACGAATTTGTGAAATGTTCTTATGACTTGTCTCTTTCAGTTAGCAAAAGAATAAAAATTAATTAATGGAGAATATCTCTGAAGTTTCTTACATATTTAACTTACTATGAAATAATAATTTTTACCGGAAATGAAAATGAACTCTGTGTATTTAAAGATGCTTCACAAATTTATATTTTTATTATTTTTGTGCTTTGATTTAGTTGACTGCTTACTCTACTTCAGAATCATTAACTACTTACAAAAGAAAAGATAGACTTTTATAGCTTGAGGTGAAGCTTTTATTATTACTAAGTTCGCTAACGAGTAGGCGTGCTTAGGCATTTCCATGCCTAGTTTCCAGACAAGGAAAACAATATTTAAAGCATTTAAAGCCCACTTGACGCTTAAATGCTAGAATCTATTGCTAATTGACTGGCAAGCATTTCAAAAGAGTTTTTGTACGTATAGTATCTTGAATAACATTAATCATGGGTGAGGCCAGCATTACGGCTAAGGCTGTTGTTAAATATTGGCTACAATTGCTGGTAGAGGAGCCACACACGCACACACAAAAATATTGTCTAAACTTTTAGCACTTCCAACGGAAAGGTCTTAGCCATAATTATGACTTTGCGTTTCATTTGGTTTATTGTTGTTGTTATTGTTGCTGTGTTGGCGTCTAAAGAAGCAATTAGAAAAGTTGATTGATTGACAGCTAGCTGAGAAGAAGAGAGACAGAGATATAGAGAGAGATTCGGAGGGAGTTGGAGTTGAAAAACTTGCATCATCAACATTGAAAAATGAATGAAAATCTTATTTTTTGGGCCGCCTTTCGCTTTGATGCATTGCATATTAATTGGTTAATTTGTGGTTGTTAACTCTCAAAATATTTCCATAAAACTGTGTGTTGACTATAACACCTATTGTTGTGAATAATTGCGGGCAACTGAGCTAATAGAATCCCATATGCACTCATAGTTCTTTCACTCTCATGTGGGTAGCTACCACACTGGAATTATGGCTAACGAGCGCCAACGCAGCTGAAAAGTCTGATTGTTGAATCAGACAAAACAAAAAAATAATGATTTCAATAATTAAAAGGCAACAAAAGCCAGTTGCGGACTGAGACCAGTTTTGATATGCTCGCACATTTTATACCGCACTTCTTGGCCATAATGAACTTAACATGTTTATATAACAAGTACAACGCGAGCAGCTCAAGTGACCTTGAGACAAAACGCGGCTCCACAAAAATGCGTCGAAAAATATATTATTTTTTCTTCATTTTTCTCGGTTGTTGTGTGTTATTATTTTATTTTGTTTGCAGCGCTTCAATTTTGTACTCTGCTTTTCTGGCATATTTCTTCATTGTGTGGAGTGAGTTGTAGTGCAACATTTGTGGGATCATTGGTGGGAAAACTGACCACACATATTATTCACATGTGATCCATTTCGATTGTGAAATCTCTATAAGAAAATGATGACGCACTACTAACCGAAACAATAAACTTGATTGACTGCTTAGTGGGTTCGTGAACTTAATAATTGATTTATAATCACCTTGTCTTATGTTGCCACAGCTTACGAAGAGCTTGAAGAACACGCAAAGAAAGCGCAACAGCCAAAAAAGTTCATTCAACCTGCCGAAGAACTTACAATGTTAAATTCCGTTTGGGTCTTTTTTTAAATTTTTTTGGCAATCAATATTGATTTACAGTTGAGGTAACGAGCAGCTAACGGAAATCAAAACGAAAGACTTAGGCAACAAACTTGCTACTTAACAGTGTTCTCTCGCTAACATCGACAGCATTTCTCCAAATCTTGAGCAACCAGCTACCAGTTCCTGTCTGTCTCTCCCTCTTTAATTATGCAAATCTGAATTTTTGCAGTTATTGTATTTTTTTGGTCATTTATTTACTTTGCTAAAGGGCGTGCCAAGACATTTTTGTATTAGCGCATATGAGTCATCCAGCTGAAGTTGGTTTATATAAAACGTCTCTTATGTTGTTTATTTTTAAATTAAAAGTAGTCTGGCTAGATTCTGCACAGCCAATGCTGCAACGTGTACAATTCTCAGTCGACCCAAATGCAGTCTTTTACCTCAATGATGAAAAAAATTCAGTTGTAATACAAACAGCCTTTGCGTGGGTAAGTCTGGCCCAACAATGTTATTCGTAATTGTTCAAACGTTCGCCAAAACACTTTCAAATCCAATCCAAACGGGGCGTGGGTGTGGTCGACTGACATGCAAAAAAAAAAAAAAAAACTGAAAAAAACTAGTGCATGTAGTCATGACTTTTGAACCAGGTCGCTTGGCTTTACAGAAATCTGATTATTTCGATACCTTATATACCGAACATAAACGGGTGTGACAGCTAGGCATACCAGATTTTGAAATCAATAAAAAGCAAGGGTTTTGTTATAAGAGTTAGTTTATAATAACAGCACTATAAATTTGAAATATGGAGAATTCATTCATCTAGAATGTCGGTTTAAAAGTGTTCTTACAAATTTGTTGGCTTTCTGTCACGTGTGTATGATTTGCAAAATAATCTTAAGCCTGTGTTAAGTGTATCTATTAGTCGATGAGAGTATTTTTTATTATTATATATATTATTATATTAAATTGAAAATTTTGTAAATTTAACAATTGGGATTAATTTAGTTTAAGTCGCAAAAGCTAGAGCTTACTTTTCTTTATTAAAAGGTTATACATCTATTATTTATAAAATTTTAAAGATTAAATGGCCATTTCGTGAATTACGTCATATTCGCAAAAGACCTTATGTCATGTCTCTTTTTTTTGGTAGTTCTTAATTTCGAGTTTCAATTACTAATTCGATTAAAATGGCCCAGCTCATTATTGACCCGACCAACAGCAGCGGTAGCCTCTATCGCTGGAGGCACTTCTAGGTTTAGTCAAAGCTTCAACGACGCAGAAAATTTAAGTCATTAGAGTCAGCAGAAAACGGAACTGTTAAGCGATTGGCAAACTTGTTTGTTTATTTTATTTTTTTTTTTTGTTTCTTTGATTTTTACTGTTTGCCTCGGCTTCAGGTAGTCAGCAGTCAAGCAACAAAAAATTCAGACAATGGGCGCCAGGCCAAAGCCAAAAAACAACAACTAGAGAAGCCAGCTTTAAGTAAGCGTCTGGCGACTGAAAATGTTGTTGTAGTTTTTTGGCTGGCTGATAAAAATCGAAACATATTCAAGTCCTATGGCTAAAAAAGCTGAGCTCAAGTCACGTTCAATGCGAATTTCTGTTGCGTGTTTCTATTTTGGCCGAGCCGAAAAAAAATAATAAAAATAAGGCATCACAAATAGCTGTAAAAATAGTCGTATTGCCTCTGGGCGCGTCTTTGTGGCTAAGTTGTAGGTGTTCAATGATCGTTTTATCCTTAATTTTTTTAGTATTTATTTGAGACACTGTTATAGTTAAATTGGACATTTTGACAAATCAACGACAACAGCAAAACAATTTGTAGCAAATTTACGTAACTGCGTGTCGAAGAAAAAGAAGAAACAAAAGCAGAAGTAAAATAAATAAAGCAATGCGTTTACGTTTTTGTTCGTGTGTTTTTGGTTTCTTCTCAAGCCACAGCCCCAAAAGATGTGGCAACTTGTGAACGCTCCAATTTAACGCACTTGGCCAAATGCGGGCGGACTTTTGCAACTAAGCTGACGGACTTGCCAGCCGTCTAAGCTGACGATAGACTTGACAACACGCAAGCCAACTCCAAAATATTGACGCATTTTGACTTCTGTGTCTTGCCTAATCTCTAAAAATAATCAGCAAAGTAGTCAGATTGCGACTAAAAGATGCCCTGCACTAGTTGTTTTAAGTATATTATTTTAGTATTGAATTTAAACAAATTTTCATAAAGTATTGATTTTATCGATTGAGTAGTTGAGCTAAAATCATTTTAATTTTAAGCATTGCAAACGTTCCTTTTAATCTGCCACTGTTCAATATACCCTTTTATAGTCTTCGCCCATAATCAATTGCACAAGGACAACTAAATGAGCAGCTGCCTTTCCAATTTTGGCGCCGCTCTGCTGCCAAAATGGCTAAACTAGCTTTGGCCAAAATAAATAAGCAGCTAACAAATGGACCAACAGAAATTTTACAATGACCACTTGTCAACTGTTGCAACAGAAGTTTCTGGCATAAGACATTTGATAATTTATTTCGTGCGGCTCTTAAACTGCCACATTAACTTTGCACTTGGTGTTGATTGTTAAGTGTAAATTGCAGCCACATAATAAAATTTAATGTCGTTTAGAAAATGGTGAACAAAATTAAACAATACAATGTGAAATTGATGTTGGCGCTTATTGCGATTGCATTGGCACTTGTTGTTTTTGCTGTTGCTTCCCGTCTGGCTGATGGCAATTTGGAGGCATTGTTAGTTCATTTGCGACGTCGTCTGGCAATTGCAATGACCTTGACGCAATCGCCAAGCCATAAAATGAAAAAAACACTCGTTCCGATTCGTTGACTGCATTTGCTTTGATCTCCTCAGTACCCCAACACACCCCAACCCCAAAGCTTGTTAGCTTCAACTGGCACTCAAACGACACTTAATAGCCCAGCTCATCGTTTCTATGGCAGCTACCTGTTATTCAAAAATGCATATATTCGATATATGTTTGTCTATACAATATATTCTACAACAAATTTGAAATTCTAATTTGATGATTGCCTTTCAAGCGCTCGTACATATTTGCATAGCTAGGCAGGTGAAAGTCCGAAGTCAGATACTTCAATTGAGTTTGATCATGATCGTTAACGCTTTTGATTAGCACATGAGCACACATGCGTTCTCAGTGCCAGCAAAGTAAAAGTAAAAGCTAAGACAAAACCAGCAAATTAAAGCCATGCCTGACCCCAAAAAAAAATACAACACAAAACAGCAGCATCAACAACAACATGGTTTAACTACAATACTGTAAAGAAAAAAAGACTATATATTATGGGCTTTCCTCGTATTGACCCTTTCTTTATTACCACGTTAATTACCATAATTAAGAACACAATGCGGGTCAAAATGCAGCTGCGTTTTATTGGTATAGATACTGGTTAGATATTTGATAAAAACCAAGACTTACTTTCTAAGCTGCAGCAGCAGCGAAATTGCAGCAAAATTAGCTGTGCGTTATACTGATTGACCATTAGATCTTAGAGGTAGAGATTTCTCATATTGATGGCACTTGGCCATAACCACAACCGAAAGTTGTTAGCTGTTAGAATACGCTTGGTCAGAAAGTCTTTGCTATGCTCACTCTTTTTTTTTTTGTTTCTGTTCTTTATTTCTTCACTGTCGATGCCTATTCCAAATAGGTCAAACTGGCTCGCATTGTGGTTAGGCCCTCGTAATGTGTGTGTGTGTTCTATTTGTGTGTGTGCTTAACACAGATTTTTTTATTTAGTATTGCCTTTGGCATTTTGCATGGCCGTCTTCCAGATTGTTAGCGTGTGATATTCTAATTGTGAGCGACGCTCATTCTAATCAACTTGGTTTTTGGCTTTCTGTTGTTGCTGCTATTTCTTTTGCTTTGATTTTAATCGAGCGGCCAAGTTTGTGTCTTCAGTCATTGGCGCACAAGTTTGTGGCTGAAGTCTTTCGTCTGTGATTGATGCGTGTGTTTTATGTGGAGCAACATAATTTGTTCAATGAAGTGCCTCAGATGCCGCAAGAAGATTACACTTTGATTACTGGATGGTGGAACCATCACAATCTCAAAAGAGATCTAGTGTTCCTGTTTCCCCCTCCCTCTCCTCTAGGTATCCCAAATAATGTGCCCATTTTCTGCTCAATTAGCACGCAAATTTTCTTGTAAATTAAACAAATTTTACGCCCAGTTACGCGGCACACGATCTCAATTTGTACAGTTGGTACCTTTCAATTTTGCTCATGCAGAAAGCTGTAAAAATTAAACAACTAACACGAAATAATTAAATAAACTATGAAACGGTTTTTTTTTTTGCATTTGCTTATGCGCTGAGATTTTTCAGAAATATTTTATATAAAACACGCGAGGTCATTTAGTCTCCACAATCTGAATACATAGTCATAAATGAAAATGCAATTGTTTAAACAAATAGTGTGTTTACCTATTGCTTTTAACGTTATTGTTGTTCTGCCTGTTTTTAACTATTTGTATTTGGATTTGTATTTGTTTTGCTTGTGTTTTTCTTTGCTGCCTCGTCGTACACACGCAACTTGCTTAATTTATTCAGTTGCACGGCCCATTTGTCGGCTTTTCTACTCGTATTTATTTAGTTTTAAAGGTTTTTGTTGTCGCTTTTGTTGTTGTTGTTGATTTTGTCGTTGCTGTTACGGAATGTGTGTCAAACGAATTCGAAACTTGACAGCAACACATAAAAATATCCGTTACAGCTGAGCGAATGCTGTCGATGATGATCAGTTCAATGATTTCATGATGAAAACTCAATGTTAATACTAGTGACACATTCACGAAAATAACTATAAACGTAACTAAATACGTACTTATGTGTATAATTACTATAATCTATAACTTCTTGTGCATTAATAAGAAGTGTTGTTTATGTTGTCTCTGTAAAAGAAGAGGTGCAGAATTAGTTTCAAGAAGTTGAAATGCATATCCAAACATGCCATAATTTATAAGATGTCTAAAGTCTTCACTCCCTGATCAGACAATGACAATTTGATATGAGAAATGCATTTAATTTGGAGATCTTAAGCTTGCTAGGCAATACTCAATTTCATTTTGTAACAACGAAAACCTTTTCTATAAATAATTGTATGCAGCTTAATCGACCAGATTATTTCAGGCATTATGAATTACCTGCAATTTCCTGCTTATCATAGTACTGACTATTAATGGAAGGTCACTTGCTCCCATTTCATTGGGTTTTTGCAAATGTTTTCATTTTACCTTTTGTACGAACTCTCGAAACTGGGTAACGAGAGCAGATGCCAATCAGGTTCATTATTCATAATTTCCGTTGAGCGCAATTCAATTCGCACCAATTTATATTCAAAGTTTATTTCAGTTTTATGCGCTTGTTGGGGATTTTTAGATTTGTCGTGAATCGTGTAACGTTTTGAGACATATATTATTAATAAATATTATATTAATAATAACACTAAGAACCTTACAGTTTTTTAGTTAAAAATTCGATATTTAGAGAAAAATATGTATTTATTTATTGAGTTGGCAATATTTCTAATATGTTTTTTCTCTTTTCCTTATTTTAAAACTATCCCTAGGGGGACAACCTTTAAAGTATTTAACAATACAGAAACAGTTTTTATTTATCATTATGTGTTGCATGGGGATTTGGGAATTTACACTGAAATGTTTATTGAGTTTTTTATCATTGACATTGATATTGATAATTTACTGCTAAACTTTGTATTGAATAATTATATCGGCGATCAAAGGGGAAAGTCCAGCGTACTGTTGTTTAGCCAGGTGGTTTGGATGATCAGAGATTCGCAATATTTCGAATTGATATATTTTGCGAATCGTAGTTTAGGAATGCATGTGTTATTTTAATTCAGTTATTTAATGACATATGCTTCTAACGGCTTCACAAAAAATTCATAGCCATTTTGCAAGAGTATTCGATCTTCACCACTGTCTTAGATAAATATATTTATCTAGCTTGCTGTGTATTTTTGCTTGCATGAGCTGCGCTTTCAATTTCGAGCAGCTGTTTAATTGTTTTTATTATTGCTGTAGTTTTTATTTGCGACATGGGTGTCCGAGTGGAGCGGAGCCGAGTTAGTGACATTTTTGCGCTATGCCCAGTTACGTCATGCGGCTAATTTTAGCTAATTTATTGCACTACGAGTATTGTCTCTTTGTTGGTGTTGTTTGTTGGCAATTTGCATTTGGGCGGCTTTCAGTTCACAGTTGTGAGTGAAGCAACACGGTTAGCTGCGATCTGAATCTATTTATATATATTATCTCCCTCCCTTTCTCTACCTGGATTGTGTGGGTCTCAGGCATTGACAAATGTTGTTTGTTGGCATTATAGACTCCGCATAATGTCAGTCATTTATCAACTCATGCTGGCGATATCAGCTGACCCAATTTTAGATCAAACAATTTCAATAATAACAAAAATCCTATAGATATTATAGCACTCGGATAATAGACGAACAACTACTGCAACTGAATTCAAATTTCACTGAGTAAGTTTGTCCGTCTGTCTGTCTCTGTATGCCTGTGACATCATAAGGCGCTATGTGAATGAAATGTGTTGGCAGCCAAAGAGAGTAAACAACATAAAGTGGGAAGAAAACAAAAAACAACTTTAAGCAACCTGAAATCATTGGCGGCCTTTTATCAAGCGCTTGGCCATCTATGTAAGCCGCATGTGTTTGTTGTTGTTGTTTTTGGTATTTGGTCGCAACGGGCCACAGATAATGATCGGGCAATTGCTGTCGAACAGCTCTTCCTGGCCATTACTGGCTATCAATGTTCTCACAGTAGTTATACTGAATGCTTGACTGCAGGAAACTCCAAAGAAAATGTGCTTATCATGTGCTCCATTTGGTTATTGATATCTGTTTAATACCCGTTTGTAGACGTGCCTCAACTGAGATTGCTGTTATTGTTGCTGTTGTCATGTTGCATCTGTTGACGGAAATTCGTTAGGAGTTTTGTTGTTTGACTTCAATCACAATTGAGCCCTGTCGTTGCGCCTTTACCGCTATGCTGGGGCAGCTTCCTTTGCTTGCCTGCTTGCTGGATTATTTTACTTTTATGCTGATTTTAACCCATTTTTGTGGCACGCAAACTTCGCTCCAAGTTCGCTCCATGTTGGCTCCATCCACAAATCTTGTGTTGACCCAATTTGTTAGGGCTGTGTCGGTTGAAAGTTTCGCCCGGGGCCTTTTTCGTAGCTTGGGCGAAAACATGCACTCATCAAAAATTCATTAAACATATTATTTGGCTTGTATGATTTTTGCATAATGTAAACGGATTTCTGTCGAGTACGCAACCGGTTTGCCAACGTATTGGTTTTCTTATATTAATCAGTGAATTTTACACTTCTCATTTCTCCAATTCTCTAATTCTCTCTTTTCTCTCCATCCATTTTTGCAGCTAACACAATGAAGTCAAGCACTCAAACTCTTTGCACGGCGCTGCACTTAATCGTAAGTATTATTGAAATAAGCCAGGAAAATAATTGATATCTTCGGCATGCTGACGATTTAATTCCATACTGCCTGATAAAAGTGATGTAATTCATTTGAAAGTCTAAAACGTACTTCATTAACTTATCTTACAATAGATAGTTATCATAGCAGCTATATTATGTATTGGTCCGATTCATCAAAGTTATATTGTCAAAGATATGAAATTGACCGACAGTTGATCGGGGTTATATGATCTTCGCTATTAATAATGGTCAAGATTATATATATACTTCTTGGGGCTGAAGACGTTTAGAGGGATATTGAAATTATTTTTATAGCCTCATTATTTGGCAGTGAAATGAAAAATTGGCCAGCGCAGGCTAAGACACATTAATCAGCTAAGATGATATTGGTTATTGATGATGTTTATGATTTTATTTATCTTATGGTGTCGCAGACGTTGCGTTCTATATTTCTGTAAAAGGGTCATGAAAATATGTTTATAGCCTCATTCCTGGTCGCAGTGAAATCAAAAATTGGCCTAAGCGGGCTAAAACATATCAATCAGCTCAGAATCAGAGTCAGCTCCAGCTCGAGACTAGGCCGTTAATGACAATTGCACGGTCAGGCGATTAACCTAAATATGAGATCCGGCAGCAAGCATAAGCACAAACACTGGCGGGCATGTTTACTTATAACATACACTCCCGCACCTTTTCCCCGTATGCTAAAATCGATTCGTGTTGTGCCAAGTTGCCAAAAGTGGCACAACTACAGGCGGCAAGCGGCAAGCAGCAAAGAGCAAGCAACAAGCTGCATGCTTAGATTTTAAGGCGCTTGGCCTCGGCCTCAGATTCAGTTTTAGTGTCAGCTCCAGCCTCCGTTTCAACTCTAACCTGGCGCGAGCTGCTGGCGAAAGTTTTCTTTTCTGCGGCCTTAGAATCGTGAGAGAATAACGAATTCTCCAATATCTTCTCTCTGCTTATAAGCCAGCACGAACGAAACCAAAATGTTGGCGCATTTTCTTAGCATTTCCATTTTAATTAAAGGAGCTTAGCTCGTCCGCAGTCTTGCATAGATTAGTAGGGGCATTAATGTCAGCTCGATCGTGATTTATGTCAACAGTTTTATGGATATTGCCAAGGCCCTGGCAACAACTGTGTTCGCATAGCATAACGCTTCTAATGACCACTTCTCAACTATCCACTTTCTTTGCAGACAATTGCAGCACTAACGACACACGCCGCACAAATAACAACGCCAGCAAGTAAGTACATTAATCTTGCAACATACTTTAAGCAGGTTATTCAAATTTCACATATGGTAATAATTGCCTTTAGTAGATTTAAAGTTTCTAATTTCTTTTACATTGGTAATAAGCATATAAAATGCTAAGGAGTCGTCTTTTATAAATTGCTTGGGTCGTTATTCACTAGGTTGTAGAATAGGAGGCTTACCGGATATCTGATTGGCAGTTATTTACCAGTTATACTTAGTGGCTAAGGACATAATTTTATTAGTAATCATATTTTATTACTTATACAAATCGAATGGAAAAATTCAGCTCTTGAGTTAAATACTTTAAGTGGTTCAAATAATAATACTTACATATGTATAACTGAAATTCCTCGACAAAAGTAATAAAAAGCTTATTTATCAGAGTTTTGAGTACACTCTGAAAATCAAATGACGTAACTTGCATTTCAACCCAAAATAGGCAAGCATTATTTTAAAAGTTTGCTGTAAGGGCTAGCTTAGTTAAACTTGTTAATAATTGTTGCAAAGACTGGCAGAAACTACGAGTTTTTAAACCAGTTGCCAATCCGTGGGGCAGCACCTAATCTATCCTATGCGCAGTCGCTTGTAAATGCATCGGAAAAGTGAAGGTGTCTCCATCTATATATATATATATATATATATATATGAATATGACAAAAGTTTTGTGTGTGTCATTTACCGTTACCAAACACACAAAAAAACACATTTTGGTCTGTAGTCACATAAACGCCGCTTTGGCAAACAAAAGTCAATTCATGCAGCATTTAGCTGTCTTATTAAAAAGCGATGACTCCTCGTTTCAAAGACTCGCCAAATATTGCAGCACACTTCCTCTATGAGTGTGCAGCCAATGAGCGTTGACATCAGTTGATGGTCTTCATTAAATGCTTCAGATTGCGCTAGTAGTCGGGTTCGGTAACATGGACACAACTTATCATAGGGTCATCGACGATGCCACAATCACAACGTAATCGGGCAACTGACAAGAGTAAACTCTGCTGTAGGTTCCTCTAAAATATATCCGCGACATAGGTGGAATGGAGGTAGTCAAAATAAATGTTAAAGACTACCTTGATACCTTCTCCGAATGGGAAATAAAAAGATCCCAGCTCAATCTTACGCATTCGTAAGGGCTTTGTTAGTGAACTCCTTCACATCGGCACATAGGGTGATGGTGCTGTGTTGAGCCTGGCCAAAGTTGAACAAAAAATCAACTGTCAGCAGCTAAGAATTTTGAGCTAAAAAAGTCCTCAATCTCACTATTAATTTTCAGATTGTGGCTGCTGAGCAGGCGGCAAACAATTCATCTCCACGAACTGCAGAGAGCAGACAAGGGACAGAAAAGCGATTAATGTGCGAGAAGCATAGAAAGTCAAAGGTGGCCAACTCTTCGTTGACTATATTGGGTCGCATGGTAAAAACCTCATTCTCACTCTTGTTCATATCCAGCGTAGTCCATACGGCATCCATCAGCTCGACAATACACAGAAATTGCGACAAGCTGTAGAGGTGCGAGAGCTCACCATTCAGCATCTAAGCGCAGATAATGTCGAATGCCTGTGGTGTCACTTAATCAGCTGACTGGCTACGTTTGAAATAAGACGAATGTACACGCAGCACGCACAGATGGCTATAGAGCCTGCCAAACCCACACATCCCACCTGCTAAGGTGGTGGGAAGACTGCAGCAGCATTTCACCTATTGGAAATTTGGATTGGCAACTGTTCGACGGCCTCATTTTTAACCCCACTTCCATCAATCCTGTCAATCAGGCAGTAGGGCAGCTGAATCCAGCTCATCCCAAATTCTGTCAAATGATTGAAGAATGATAAACCATTTCTTTAATATATTTTGTATATTTCTCTTTGCGATCGAAATTCATAGTTTTTGTCTGAGTCGCTTTCTACACCTTCATCATTTATGAGCAGCTGTATTTGCTGGAATTGGTTTTGGATATGTAAATATAATCAGTTTATCTGTTGAAAGATATCTTGCTCGAAGTTTAACGTTTCACTTGCCTGAGAATTTTGTGAATTGTGTGAGAAAGTGTTATTTTAAAAATAAATCAATAAACAGAGCTTTCTTCGTATTGCTGAAGGTGAAATGCCCTCAGTAACATAATGTATGCTAAATGTAAATGGAAGACGTAGAATTTAGTATGCCGATATTAATTTTTCTCAAATATAATGGCATAGTAGAGGATTATGAGGTTGGTCAACATATTTTCATTTTTAATTTAAGCACTAACAATTTAAGAATACCCTTCCTACAATATCATCTACATACATTATATTTACAATAATAACAATGTTTGCACAAATTTCTTTTTTTACTTGATGCAAAATGAAATATCTTCCATAATAACTTACAATAAGAATAATACGTTTAGAATATTGTGGTGTAAAAAAGCATATTATTTTTCTGTCAGTTACCCAAAATATATCTTTGTTTAGTCGCCAGAGTTGTTTTTGGTTTGAGACCCTCGCTATTTGATTATGCAGTTATGCATTTTACAAAATTATACATAATAGAAAGTCATTAAATATTTTATGTGCCAGCAACAGCAAACAATAACGACTTGTTGGCTTGAATTTTGAGCTTTGGGCCAAACTAAGGAAAAAAAACCGGCTCTGAGAGTTGCATGCAATTACTTTGCCTAGCCGCATACGCTGAAGAATAGGAATAGAAGCAAAGTTAACTGATGCGAAATAGCTGGAAGGTTCGTTGAACTAAACCAAAGCATCGCCAAAGCCATCGTCATCGTCATCGCCATCGCCATCTTTAGACCCAACTCCACTTTAGCCAAGTTGTGAGCCAAGCACACGCCGTTTGTCCGGGCTAACAAAAGAAGAGCAAAAAAACGAATCGAGAATCGCGCTGGAATGGCGAAACGCGAAATCGCACGCGAGGTGTTGTGCTGCATATGCGATATATATACAAATATATATAAATACATATATATTTATATATATATATATATATAGATATATATATATCTAGCCCTAGAAGCAAGTTCTTTTGCGGCTTTGGTGCCAAACCGCATGCTGAGACTTAAAGCTTAAAGGTTCTTTCTGGCTTGCTTTTCTTGTTCGGATAGCAAGTTCAAGGAACTTGCATCTTTCTAATGGCAACTGCTGCTGCGCTGTTTGAATGTCTTTTCAATGTCATTAACTTGGTCGGTTGCATGTTTGTCGCCGCGTTTGTTTCCGCAGTTTTGTTGCAGCTGCAGCTGTAGCTGCTCCCAGAGGCATCTTTCCAGCCATTGTGTTTGGCCCCGTAGTGCGATTTGTCTTTTTGTTGGGTATACCCCGTAATCAAATATTGTCAAAAGGGATATTATGAAGGGGAATGTAAGACAACGGTAACATCATTACGTACTTGGAGGGCATCAACAGTGTAGTTTGTCTGTATCGGAATTTCTGTGTATATCTGTATAGTTTCAAGAATTAGAGATATCAAATTTTTAAAATATATGTAGATACGTGTATACCAAGAATTAATTCCTCACTCAATAATATTCTACTTACGATCTCCATATTGTGAGCATATTTTAAATGATTAAAAAGCTTAGAAAGATTAGAAAACAACTACATTAAATAAGTTAATTCTCGTAAGGGATAAACTGATCTTAAATATTTTTCTTTCTGCGTATCAGCACACAATTCTGAAAAAATTGTTACCAAAAAAAAAACAACGAAACTCTTAAGGCATTTTATTAAATATCGGATAATTAATTAATTAATAATACATAAGTTGTTTAGGAATCACTTTGAAAACTTTATGAATTTAATGGAAGAAGAAGCGCTCGGTTGATCTTAAATATCTTTCTTTGTATACAGGATATCTGCTAGTTGTGACACCCTCTCCTAGAGCACGCTTACTTGCTTCATTTTATAGATTCGTGTATCACGGATGATTTATGCCAATCGCATCCTAAGCTAGAGGTCGAGCATTAACTTTATGTTGTTATTGTCGAACTGTTGTTTTAACTGTACATGCACATATATTTTATGACATAACTTTATACGCCCGCTTCTTGCAGAGGATGCGCCCGACTCGTTGAGCGCTGCCATTGCAGCGGCCGAGGCGGAGGCGGAAACGGCCACCAACAACAAGAAACCGTCATCGGTGGAGCCGAGTGTGCGAGTCAAATGTTTGTCCGGCTCAATGCTGATCACGATTAAAGATGCGCCACCCAATCACGAGACGGGCCTCTTCAGTGGCATGATCTATCCGAAAGGCCTCTCCAAGAATTCCACATGCCTCAGCGAGTACAGGTTAGTGCCAGATTGTTATTTAGATATTAGTTGAACAATCAGCTATAATCATAAATGAATTTTTTTTTTGCGTTCCTTTCACAGAGATCACATTGGAGCTCTCCGATATAAGTTGCCGCTGCGTAGCTGCAACACAATGCCCAAGGAAACGGTAAGTCAAATTTAGAATTCAATTAGATGTATACATAAGTATTCACTTTGAGCATCCCACATGCCAAGAGTTTAAATACTGTTACCCCTCTTATGTTGTGTAGCTTAAAAGCTGTTCTGCCTTTTTAGCATGCTAATTGAGTTATTGCTTAACGCTTATATGGCAAGTAGCAGCATCCAGCATCAATCGCGATGAATTGGATACAAGGTAAAATCCATATGCCATAATGATTAGCAATTTGCTCATCGTGCTGCGAACTTGGCTCGGAATTGACACACAAAACGCACATGAAATAAATGTTGTTGCAGTTGTGACTCTTTGGCATTTAATGAATGACAGCTTTTTAACTACATCATTAACTAGCCGATTGTAAGGCAGATTGCCTCAAGATGGAGAGTTAAAATTATAGTCAACTTGAATTGAAGGTGTGAGAAAATTTTCAAGCTATCTTTCATGCAGATTTTGTAAGCAAGTTGATTTAATAAAGATGTGTTTACTTAATAAATTATATTTGTTAAGAGAGAGAGAAAGAGAGAAAATAGAGTTAGAGAGAAAAAACGAGAGAAAATATGTCAGAAGTATAATATTCTCCGTAAGGACTTAAGCGGCTAATCAATTTAAATTACATGTGTCTATCTTTAGATTTTAAATATATATAATCATCAACGTGTACATAATAACAGATGGCCCTTAAATGATTACGGATACCGCACGAAGCAGATTAGAAAATTGGTATTCAACCTTCTTAGAAACATCAGATTCTATTTCCATTCTTTTTATACTGAATTCATGTCACCTTCACAAACAGAGATATGCTTAAAAAAGAATCGATAATAAAATGCAATTCACAAAATAAACACGGTTTATGGCTAATAACTAAATCAAATACAAAATATTTATTCAATTTGTTAACAATATTTGCAGTTGAGCCCAAGTTCATTATATCGAATGACCCGAATGAATGCGAAGTCAAACCTTAATCGGAATGGCTAATAAATTGTCATATATAAATTGTAGCTTAAAGTTTATACTGGACATGGCACAGATAAATTGGCTAGATAGTTGGCTTATATGGCGTGGCTTATTTATTGGCTCATAGCAGCGATTTACGATCTCTTATAACAGCATAGAGATCCGATGTATTTTGAAATCTCAATTAGCACCTATCCAGCTAAGCGGCGATCTCAACTCACGCATGTACATTTTTATGGTCAACACACGAACACACACACACGCAAACACGAATAAGCATTTATATGTCGTCATGATATAAATTTCTCGTATGCAATGTAATTTCTCAGCATTTATTGGGGCAGTCTGTTTTGTAATCTTGTTGGTATTTCCTTTCGCTTCGATTGGTCTGACATACATTTTCAAATTGCAAATAATAATTGCTCTTATGGCAAGCATCGTTTAACGTTCCATGTTTATATAGATGTGTATGTGCTGTGGACACACATGTGTTTCATTCTCCGTACGAATAGGTATCTGTTGCCAGAACACTGACCAGTTTGTTGCCTGAGTCTTTTGTGTTGAGTGTCGGCCACTTTCTGCCTCCTCTTGTTGACCTAAGCACTTGACGCGTTTTATGAAATGGCTAGAATGATTGTTTAGCCAGCGCTAATAATGGAAAAATCAATAAGCCAAGTGATGTTACGTGACGGTATTTATTTTTTTTAAATTTAATTGTTAATGACGTTTTCATGAAGCTGCAGCTGATGTCATCTGTATGTGACCATGAAGCTGTTGTCAGGGCAGGATGCTGAGGTTACGTCAGACTTTAAGATGAGTGAATGCACATTTGCATACAATACACTTACACACACACACACACACACACACTCACGCCTAATTTTTTGTATGTGTCTCTAATTAACTATGCTCATTTAAAGCAGCAATATTTTTTATGTAAAAAGTCGCGTGTCAACTGCCGTAAAAAGTTGCTACGCCATTGACTCCCAACTGAGTCTCCGCCACGACCCTGTTGCTATTATTTTTACTATTGTTGTTGTTGCTTAGATAATTTTTTATTATTGTTGTTGCTATTTGCGGCTGTGCATGTCAAATTCAATTAAATGTGCTAAGAAAAAACTAGCCTTTTTTTTAAAGCATAATGTTTAATTTTACCATGTGGGAAAGGTATATTAGCCAGCAGAGATCAGCGATCATATGTTATTATTATTAAAAATTCTCTAGTTTTTGTTACTTATGCACACCAACGGCGTATTTTAAGAATCGCGTTGTCATATCAACTTCTTATTTTCTATTTACCACATCCAAGGCAAACTATTTTTAGACTGTGAAATGTATACACCAGAGATTATTTATCTAAATAAATATTATGTTTTATGCTAATTCACTTGATAAAAAACATATGAAAATCCCACCTAATGCTCATCTATTCAGCAAAATCATCAAGTATCTGACAAGATTATAAATCGATATGTAATTAATAAATCATTTCACGCTTGCAGGGCATTTCCAAGTCGCGTAACTATGACTAAACTTTGCTTATTTATTGTTTGTGTTTTTGTTGTTTGGCTTTTCCATTAACCATTACGTACAGGGTCAAAAGATATACATATAGATAGATACAGTCACAAATGCGTAGCATGAAGGGCGCAAAGCGTTTTAATTAATTTATAATTGCTGTGCAGTTGATGAGCAGCATACAAAATCAACAACATTTAGACCTGAGGCTCAAGGCAAAGAATAGAGTTAGAATTCGTTTTGTTATTATACCCTGAACATATTTAAAATGGGTAAAAAGGTATAATGGTTTTGTGCAAATGTATGTAACAGGCAGAAGGAAGCATCTCCGACCCCACAAAGTATACATATTCTTGATCAGGGTCAACAGTCGAGTCAATACTTTTGAACATATTCAAAATTTGTCAAGATCGGATAAGGAACACCCAAGTTATAGTCGAAAATGTATTCTCATATTTATCTCATTTCTATCAGCAGCCGCAAGCATTTTCTGTATGCATAAATATGCGAGCGCATGTGTGAGAAAGAGATGGCATGATAATCGACGCGAGCGTTATTATGTTTTTGTGTGTATTCGGCGGAGCCCCGCTACCTAGGATTGCGCGTTTCACTTGTTTGTCGGCAGAGGGCGCTTCCAGAGCTGCTCGCATTTTAGTGTAAATCTTTTTAAAGGGGAATTTGCCAATATAATAGAATATATTTAATAACTGGGTTCATGGTATATCGTAGTCGAGTTCACTCGACTACAGCACTCCTACTTGTTTTTCAAATGAAATACAAATCAGAAATGGTTGGACAGACAGTTTGAGTTTGTTGCCTAAGCCTTTAGTGATTTCATATTCTTCTGCCACCAATTATTGGATCAGAAATGGTCATCATAAGAAAATCGATTTGTTCTGAAGCGTCTTCAACGTTGGCGGTCATCTGAACGCGTTCAACGGCCGACGCCGTGACCGTGAAAATGCCAAAAGTGAACACATGTAAACGTGTTTCTTATTGTTATTGATATATCATTTAAAAGCTGTTGTTTGACTGGCCTGAAGGTCAACTAGTGTTGAACGTCACCCACGCAACTGCAGTTACACATATGATCTTATATATATATATGTATATACACTCATACACTATAAATGCTACAAAAGTCGGTGGATTAAGCGCACAGATAAGATACTAAATTTACATTTCTCCATTTCATTTACACATTTCATGAAAGCAGCCGCAGTTGAAACATGTTGGAAGAACGTTAATGCTGCTAGAAAACTAAGCGAACGCACAGAAGTGTCATAATGACATAATAGCTGTCTACTTCTACCGTTATGTGCCAGTGTTGTGCCTCAAATCTTAAATGTCATTTTATTATGTCTTTTATTAGCCCATTGTCTGACATTGCCTGATGCTGCGGCACCTGGAAAATACTGCTCATCTCTCTCACACAGACACACACACACACACACTCAGAAAATATAACTGTCAACTACAACAGTCGAGAGACACGTTCAAGCTTTAGACCTGGCTTAAAGTCCAAGACGGAAACAACTCAAAGTCTCTAGCTTCGTTTATTACTCGCTTCCATAAATCGCATCAGGCCAAACAAATGCAATTAAGAATGCCCCTACGGGTGACGATAACGCTGCCACTTAAGTGAAGCATTTCCGTGCCCAAAAAGTGAGCTCGGCAAACCCAATTACAGCAAACAAAAAAATAAATAAAATATATATATATATATATGTTTATATATATACATATATATACCCGTCTTGGCCCAGCAATTGAGTCGAGTGCTCGATACGAAATTAGCACAAGCACCAGAGCACCGTTATATGGCAGTAGAATGTGGCAGAGAGAAAAGTAAATGCTCAGGCTGCGTGCAATGGCAACAAATTGTCTAGGGAATATAGCTTTGCTGCCTTAAAGATTTAAGCTGGCTGGCTGCTGCTGCTGATGATGATGTAATCGATGGAAGTCAAAGAGCCGTTTGTAAATTTCAATTTCAGTTTCTGTATGTAAATAACGACTAAAATTAAAATCCATTACGCAAACATTGCTAATTTCTTGCGGATATGTAGATAACAGCAGACTTCACACTCTGCTGCACGGCTTTAGCACCATTCTATGGAAGCAAAACAACAACAACAAAAAACAACAAATAGAAAAAAAACATGAGGAAGTGCTCGTGATCTAAAGACGAGTTGAAGACCAAGCCACACATCAAATTTCTTGCTAGCAATTTTCAGCTGCAGCGAAGCGTGAATCTCTATGCATAATGAGTTACTAGAAACAACAATACATTGACTACATTGTCTACTACAAGTATATATCGTTGCCCAGTTGCCCTGGCTAAGAGCTGCCTAGCAGGTTTCTACTGGGTGGCTCGCTGATATGGCTTCTTTGGGCATTAGCATTACCAGCTGCAAGCAAGCGATTTGATTTAAGGAACTTAACATTGAAGGTAGGAGGCGATGCACGCTGTAGCAAGTTTGTTGCCCAAGTCTTTTGTTTAACGTACGTAATTGTGAAGAGCTGACGCTGCTTGATAAAGAAAATTGGCTTTAGATTTTCTACTTATTTTTAGGGTTTCTTTAAAAAACTGTAGAAATTACTTACCATCGTCTTTTCAAACTTTATGAATATGTATATTTGTTTGATAATTTAGAAATTGTAGATATTTTATTAAAATAAAGCAGATAATTTATAATATAAATTTTAGTATTAAATTATATTTTCTTAAAATGCGAAAACATGTAAGCTGTTTTGAGTTTGTTGCCTAAATCTTGAATTTTATTATTAATTCTAGTATATTTTAAATAATAAATTATATAGAAATCTTCGAGTAGCATCGTATTAATCTCGAAAATAATCACTTATTTTCTGACTACTTTCTGAACTTCCATTTTAAGCACATTTCTCATATAATTTTTATTCCCTTTTCAGGACGATGGCGGAATTGAGTTCTTCAATACGATTGTGTTGCAGCCGCATCTGAAACTGATAACGGATCTGGGACGCGGCTACCACGTGCGCTGTGCCTACAAGAGCCGCGATGCGGCTATCAAGCCAAAGAAGCATCTGCGCAAGCATGCCCAGAAACCGCAGGCGTTCCGCAGCGATGAGCACGATCGACGAGACTACGGACGATCGCTGGACAAGCAACGATTGGGGGACGATGAACTCGACGAGGATGATGTCCACGATGTGGATGTTAACGAAGCAGCAGCACTGGATAATGAGGCTGACAACGATGTAAATAACAACGAAATTCCCATGCCCGGCTGCCACATGAAGATCTATAACGAGGAGCACAAGATCGCCGATGATGTAAAAATCGGTGATCCGCTGACCATCGTCATTAGCATAGATCAGCAAAAGCTGTACGGTCTCCATGTGACTGACTGCATTGTGCGAGATGGTTTGGGTTGGGGTGAACAGCGCCTGGTGGGCGAAGATGGGTAAGTTAAACTATTCCAAATGCAGACTGAAGCCAGATAAGCATTTGAAGTTTTTCTTTGTTCCTAAGCTGTCCCATGGACAACGAGATCATGGGTCAATTCAACTACACAGAGGATCGTTTGGCAGCCAATGTGACCTTCCCAGCGCACAAGTTCCCCTACACCACATCCGTATATTATCAGTGTAATGTGCGACTGTGTGCCCTGGAGGATCCCAGCTGCCAGGAGGCACCTCTGTGCAGCGCAAAGCGACCAAAGCGTCAGGCTGGCGATGCTAAGGATGAGGAAGCCTTGCCCGCCACCATTGAGGTCTTCTCCGGCCTCTATGTCAATGAGAATGAGAATGCCAACGACAGCGACGAGGATGCGGTGTATAAGGAGAAGGTGAGTTGAAACTTTAAAAAACGAATAAATACATATCTTGTCTACTAACTAAAAGTTTGTCAAAAAAAAATTATAAATTCACGGAACAACAAGTTCTTGCATCCTTTAACATTTAGGAAATAAAAAAAAAAAAGATTGTTTTTTTTTAATTCTAGTCTGAATAATTCAATATCAATTTAATTTATTTTTATGTATTTTCTATTTGATCATTTGGATATGCTGTCAGAAGTTTATATTTAAGAATATTGAAGAATATATTTTTTGGCGGCAATTCAAATAATAATAATAAAAGACAATATAAAAACATTGATTAAATTTGCACTAAATTTGCATTTGCACTTCATTTCGTTTGCAGACTCTGGAGGATGCTTTGTGCGTATCGCAGCGCACCTTTGCCATAGCCATTGCCATTGCGGGACTGATACTGATGCTGGCCGTCGTTGCCGCGGTGCTTTGCATCATGGCACGCCGTAGCACCAAAACGGTGTCCAATTCGGGCAGCTCCATTTACAGTGGTCCCTACACAAACACCGCCTTCTCGCATAGCAGCTAAGCAAGCGATCCATACTATGTGACAGCAAGATATAAATTCAAAATTTCAAAAAAGAACATTTCCAAAACGATAACAAAATGGAACACTCAAAGTGTTTTAAAATCAAGTATGAGATACTCGCGCAGCAAGCAAGCTAAGAAAAAAAAGAAAACAATACCAGATTAATATTAATAATTAAAACCGCCTGCGGTAGTCAATTGTCAAAAATGTCTCGTGACACGTTGGGCAGCAGTTTAGTCTGTAAGGTCACAAGTGCAGTCTCTAAAAAGCAACTGCCTAAGTTAAATAATTAGTATTTAATTTTCGCATGATATAATAATAAAAAATAAAAATCTTTCCTTATTGTGCAGAGATTACCGGGCAATTTCCCATTATTGCCCGCTAATGTCGCAGAGTTGACCAGTGCTGCCACATGCACAAGCAGCTTTGAAGTTGCCAGACTCTGTTTCGCACGTTTGTGTTGGTGGCGGACTTCCCCGATCCTTATCAGAAAACTCCACACAATCTCGCTTCACGTAGTGCAGTCATTAAACTTATAAGTGTGTATTTTATTTATCTTACATACTCTAACTATTAATTTAAATAAAAAAAAAAAACAAACGCACACACACACTCGACACTAACAACGAATGCAGCAGCCGAAGCTCAGGTGATATTTGAATTTGTACTCTAATATTTATAAACTTAGTTCCAAAAAAACAAAAATCCTGCCACTCTTTGTTCTTAGTTAATTGTCCTGAACAATTATTTCTTGTCATTGCTTAAACTATATGTGCACTAAAATATTACATTTGCTACCACTACTATACTATATACAAATCAGTACAGCTCTCTACAGCACACAGCCGTTTCACAAAACAATAATTAAATAAATATTAATACAGTTGTATTAATTCTCAAAAGTAATTTAGCTAAAAGTCTTTGCACAGCTTCATTCGAGCATTTTTTATGAAGAATGCTCGCCTGGAGCCGTGCAATGCATATCTAAAATAAATAAAGAAACAATATATTAAATAAAACCCCAACTTTGTAGTTAGGCATAAGCTAAACTTAATCAATGTGAATGAACAATAAAAATAAATTGACCATAAACAAAATAATTTCTTTTTATTTGAATTTGATGCACAAATTGCAGCCTGTCAAAAAAAGTATGCATAAAAGAGCTGACTTAACATTTACGACTGTTAGCCATGTGGGAACTGTTGTTGCTGATTCATTTAATTTATTCAATCCAATTGCACGCACTTCGCTGTCCGACGGAGAATGCTGCCCCAATACAGTTTCATCTGGTGCGCCAATGTCAACGCGCTGCTGCCGATGAGGCACTCGCATTGGAGAGCACTGCTACACTGGCAGATTGCATGAAATTGACACGTCAGTTACGCGGCTTGGCCTTAAACTATGCCCCAGGTGACCAGGAGCGGCGCAAGAATCGTTTTGTACAGCACAGCAGACGTGAGAAGGATGCACATCGACGTTTAAGTGTCTTCGAGCAGCCTGGTGAGTTTTTCAACTGCCATGTGTTGCAGTGCCCGCAGAACACAAGCTTTGCGGGCATGGTGAACGACAGTCGCTTTGATTACTACAGCTTATATGGAAGACCTACAGGTGGGAAATATGCGTAATTTAGCCAAAGCTTAACATTAACTACATTTGTTAACACAACCTCATTATAACATAGGCAGCTCATGTTAATTGTAACTGCAATACTGCAATAATATAAGCTTATGCTGTTTAAATATTCAGATTTTTAGTTAACTTGATTTCTACACGTTTTGCCTACTCCTAGTAAATTAAGCACCTAATGTTCAAATTTACTGATACCGATAATAAACGATTTCTGACAGCATTAAATACACTAGAATCTGCATCAGCTAACATAATCTGTCACTGTTTAATATCCCATCCTGGATAAATCTACCCCATTAACATTGCCTCCTCCTATTAACATAACCTACCGTCGCTAATATAAACGCAACTGTTATCTTGAACTGATCTGTTAACAGCTCTGCACAACACAAGCTGCTTGCCGCAAGTGGGCCTCTTTGTATTTTATACCCAGCCTAGCAGCTACTTAAATGCTTCGCTAACCTGCACCAATGCCAGCGAATTTAGAGGCAGTTTGGCGCATGTAGCCTCTGAAGAGCGTACCCATGCACTATCGCAATGGCTACTTGAGTATAACAGACAGCGTTCAATCATGCAGCAAAAGCCGGGCATCTTTTTGGCCTACATTGGTTTACATTACAATATCAGCACTTCACTGAAGCCGATGGACTTTCGAAATGGGCAGCAGGAGAGTCTGTTGTGCTTTCTTTATCGAGCCTGGCATGTGGGACATCCGCGACTGAGGTGAGTTTTCCTGTGGTCTGCGGAAATTCCTAAATATAGGAATACGGTCATAAACTTACCATAAAAATCCCCATATTGTATAGTCCCAAAGTTCCATAACATTCGGGTAAACTGTTGAATCTTTTAGGGGTATCCAGGCAAATGCCAGCTGTATTGCGCTAACACCAAGTGGTACTTGGCAAACGTTGAGCTGTGAACACCAGTTGCCTTTTATATGCGAGATCCATCGGCCACCAAACTCGCAGATAAACAAACAGTTGGATTCTGGTGCAAATGCAGTGGACGTATGTTAAATATTGCGTTAACAGTGTCATTGAGTTCAGCAGTGTTATTCGCAGCTGTTTTTGTTTTTTTATTAGATTTAGCCGATTTTTCAAAACAAGAATAAACTAATATTATGTTGCGGTGTGTTCAACTCTCTCCCCACTAAGAAGTAACAAAGTGTAGCACTGACAGAGGAGTTGAAGCGAGACGTCAGCGCTTAGTGATACTTGTAGTTCCTGTGGTGCTTCAACTTGGTGTAGTTAATCAAATAGAAGAACGTCATGCTGGCGACGGTCAACTGGAAAAATGGTGCAATGCCAGCACGTTTTGGGAACACATATTTGTGCTGCCAACGCCACCAGGCACGGCTAATGGCGCCAGCCATGGCATTTGGTGTCTTGTTCCGGCGTCCAAACCATGCGCCCAACTCGCCCAATTTCACTTGGCCGAATGGTACATCAGCTGCAGAATTATATAAAGTGTTAGAAATCGTTCAATGCCGCCGTGTATCGTGCGGCGAAAATTACGTAATTTTTGCAAGTTTCCCATACCTTTGCCATAGTAGCGTGCTGGATCGTAAGGGCCGTGCACCTTGGCATTATACTCAACGGGATAGTCACCAAAAGCCATCTCGCTGTGTTTTGTGTTAATAAATTTATATTTTTTCTCAATTGAAATGAAATTGCCTGCTGTCTACTTACTTCGCTCGATACTCAAGTATGACTATGGGGGTCTATCGATAAGTCACAAGGCAAGGCTGCGCATAGTGGTGCTCAAATAAAATATCGATAGTGGCATCGCAATGAGCAGCGACTTTTAGCCATATTTCGATATGGTGGCAACGCCATCGCAAAGTATATACAGAAATCAAATAAGAATTTTTTGCAAATCGGAATCGCGCTTAAATAACCATAATAAACATTGAAAACAAAAAGGTTAATTGGAATTTCGGCACTACAATGAAACTAGAGGAGCTTTTAACAAAGGACGCATCATCGCCGCAGGAGGACGA
Organism: Drosophila setosimentum; assembly: GCA_035043505.1. Lineage (NCBI taxonomy): Eukaryota > Metazoa > Arthropoda > Insecta > Diptera > Drosophilidae > Drosophila > Drosophila setosimentum. Next base: position 20,429,181 of record JAWNMY010000003.1, read on the forward strand.
CGACGATGATGAAAAGGCGGAGTCGAAAACAAAAGCCACAAATGCCTCTGATGAGGGGGTGGAGAACGCTGAAGATGCTGCCGAAGAGTCTGCTGAAAAGGAAAGCGCAACGGGCAAGAAAAAAGGCACACGCAAAAAACGCTCTTTAAATTGGGAGGAAGCCGAACGCGGTCTGCTCCTGGAGGTAATCAAAACAAAAGTCGCATTCGTTGAGAATCGCAGTGTTGATGCCAAAAGCATCAAGGCCAAGCGACTGGCCTGGTCCCAAATAACCAAACAGTAAGTCTATTCGGAAATATATAAATATATATATATATATGGTAAACTATATACACATTAAATTGATTTACAGATTCAATGCGCTGAACTTTCGACATCGGCTGCTGGAGCAGATTCAGGTGCAGTGGCGCAGCATGAAGAACTCCGCCAAGCGCGAACATCAGCAGAAGCATCCCAAATCGGATGCATTGGAGGGAATGCGAATGATTGAGTTTATGGAGGAGCTGCAAAAGGATCCGGTATCGTCGCGCAGTCAAACGCGCAGCGGCACCAATGGTGCCGTCGGTGTGCCACTGAAAAAGGAGCTGCTCGAACTGGACGAGGATGAGGATATGCCGCTGGCCGCCCTGCCAAATTCGACAAATGCCAGCGAGGATACACTGCAAACATCCACCATAGCCATACCCTCACCACCGCCCTCCACCGCCGGCGGCGACTCACAGCAGGAGAGCGCCCAGCCACAGCAAGCGCCCAATCGGCGCAAACGTGCCAAAGCCAAACCGCAACTGAGCAACAATAACAGCAAGGACGACACGGATCCAGGCACAGCCGGCCCGGCAGACAACGACAAAACATCACCGACCCGTAAAAGACGACAGCGCAATGTAAGCTCAATACAAGAAATATATGTATATATATAAAGTTTGACTTTTGATTTATATTTGCCAGCATTCACAGGCACAATCGGTGCTCTCGGAAGATTTTAGTCCTGAAGCGCCGGCTTCTGGTCATGTCGCTGCTGTGGCTGGTCCTTTTACGCCCACAGCTGTGACAAATGAGACAATTGGCTGCGTGGACACAGAGGATAAATACAAACAGCAGCTGTTTAAGCTGCTGAAACAGGCGCGTCTCGCCGAGATCGATTATGCACGACGCGAACACGAGCAGCGGCTGCGGTTCGAGCAAATGGAGCAGGAGCTCAAAATGTCATACTATCGGCAAGAGCAGGACCTCAAGTTGCGGCAGATGCGCGAACAGCACGACATACGATTGAGGCAGCAGCGACGCGAGCATGAGGCACGTCTCAGCGTTTACAATCAGAGCGGCAGCGCCTACAACAGCAATGGCGAAACGCAACAGAGTAAGCAGCTGGGCCAAGGACACTGCCAGGGACAGGAGGCGCAGACGCCAATGCGCTGCAACCCTAAAACTGAATACAATAATGTGCACTTGGAGAGCGCCACAGCACAGCCCCAAGCATCGACATCCTCCAGTTGTAGCAGCACGGAAGCAGCGATGGCGCTAAATGTCAACTCACTGGCCTACAACTAGTTGTTGTAAATGGAAACGAACACCATTCACACACCCAAACAAACACACACACAACAACAACAGCAACAACAACAAACGCCACCTACAACAACAACTACGAAATTGCCAGCATTTAATGGTAGAACAAAATGAAAACAACTTAGCTTGAAATGCGTTTAGTAAAATGTAGCCGACTCTCAAAGTCTCCAAAAAAAAAAAAAAACAGAAAAACAATACAAGAAATAACGGTTATCTTTGGCATGCCGAAGTTTGTATACCCTTGCAGAGCGGAGTCCTTTAGCTCATATCTAAATTTAAGTAATCATAAAACTCTTCGTGTTCCGGCTACATGAGAAAAAGGTTAGGAGTTTCTATGGGAGCTACATGATATAGAAAGCCGTAAGATCATTAATATATATATATATATGTGCTCTCTAGAGACATCTTTTCCAAAACACTCTGCAAGGGTATTAAATTAAAATAAACAATAAGAACACTCTGACTAATTATGAATGAAAAATCGAATACTGATTCGAATACGAAATACTCACGTTGCCACATGCAGGTTCATGTCTCGTCCTGCTCTGACAAAAACCATGGACTGTTAATTTGCGGGCATGCCACAACACAGACAAAACCATAAGCACACACACACACACTCACACTCACACATACATTTGCATTTTTCAATATTAGTATTATTATATTTGTATCCTGGTATCTGTTAAGTGAACTTGCTCTACAAACAAAACTAAAAAAAAAAAAACTTATGAATTTATCAATTTGTGGATCGCGGTTGTGTCACAAGAACAACAAAACCCAAGAAGAAAAGAACAAAAACAAAAAAAAAAGAAGAAAAATACTCAAAGAACACACGAAACTCGGAACTCATCAAGAACTCAACTCAGTATTCTATTTTGCCACTGTATTACAACAAACAAATTCTCCCTTTGCAGCTATGTTAAGTTTTTGATTTGTTTATTAGAATATTATTTTTTTAATTATATAAATATATATATACTTATACAATAATTGTACATCTATGTAGTTGTGTATTTTGTATGACTGATTCATACATATATATATATATATACCAGAAAACAAAAAAAGAAAAGAAAACTTTTATAATTGTCGTATGCAATAAGTTACGTTTTGTAAACTGTACGGATTGTCTTTTAAGGTACATTGCTAAGTAATACCCCTCCCGAAATACCAGATGTACACTTTGTGTTGTATAGCTCTGTAATAGCCTGTATAACTTTGCTTTAGCTTACTAAATGACACATAATTCAAGCAAAGGAAAAATTAAACGATTAGATAAAGAAAATAAAACATTTTTAAATGTCTCTCTTTTGCTAATGACAATCTTTGAAGGAATTCTACACAATCATTATATCATTGATATTTACAACATATTATGAAATACTCCCCTATCTTAGTTGACTGTAAGACACAAGGAGGAAATATGAAGGATCTAGACGCAACACTGGACTACATGGAAAATGCACGTTTTACATATATGTATGGAAATGAAGTCGCACGCGAGCACTCATCATTCACGAAGACGCAGTTGCTTTGCATCTCCATGATATATCACAAGTTTGTGCTGCGGAATGGACCTAAGGCCAAGTTTATGACTCAATTACAGCTGAGCAATATGATCATGGATTTGTTTAAGGTGAAGGACACCGATATTAACAGACGCATTGTTCTCACCGTCAGTCACGATCCCGACTGTACAGATCCAAAGTTCATACCGAATCGCCATTGCACTTTGGCCAGTTTTATTCGAATGATTGGCGTCTACTTCACAAACGATCTGGAGAGGCGTATGCGATTTGCGTTCAGTGTAATTTGATTGACTATTTGATTGATTGTGTAGGACTGTGTTAAACTATAGATTATCTGCAGATCTATGATGAACTCGGTCTTGGATATCTAAGTCGTCAGCAAACGATGCGATACGTGAACAAATTCTTCATTTCCGATGACGAGGATGAGGTTTTCGAATTGCGTTTAGTACTATCGAAAATACTTACTTATTTATGTATATATAATATATATATTAATTTCCTTTTGCAGGATATGCTAGAACTTCTGTTCATTAAATTTGATACGGATAAGGATCTGAACATCACTTTTGTCGAATATTCCACGATTGTGCGCGAGCAACCAGCGATGTTGGAATTCCTTGGAAATATCTTTCCATCACAAGGACAATTAAATTGTATATCGTTGTGTTTCAATTTACGTACCTGAAAAAGTATTTATTTTGTTATACCGAGAGATTTTCTTTATAACTTTGCCAAAATTGTTTAAATAAATTTATATGAGAATTTCACATGTGCATATGTATAATAATCGATATTTTCAATTTGACTGCATAAGACTGCACTTTATGAAAGTACATTTTTAAAAATGATATGATACATCATACATCATTTTGGGCAAATGATTTTCAATTGTAATTCAGAACTTTTTTAAAGGCGACGAAGAGGATGAGAATTTTGAGTTGCGCACTGTAATTACAAATAATAGAAATTATATGTATAAAACAACTTATCACATTATCGCAGAACATGATTGATGATCATGTTTGCCACATTTCATCTGCATAAGGATTATACATCTCGTATGACGAATACAGCCCGAGCTGTTGGGATTTCTGAGCACAGTTTATTCCATACAGAATCAATTGGACAACATTCGATTCCATGTGCAAACAAAGAACTCAATGTGATAACTGTGCTGATAGTGGAAAAATGTGCTCAAGATCTAATTGATATGGATATGTGTTGGAGCGAAGTTTCCCCGCGTCAGGGAATGCCTAAATAAGAAAATAAAACTGAGTCCCACCAGCGTTGCGTACTCAACCAAAGTTTATTCAAGACTATTGTAATGATGTTAGTTAACGTATTGAGATTCATTAATAAGGAACTTAACATATAAATTGATGCACGGTTGCATTGAATGTAAATTAACATAATTTTCAACAATATGCATATGTAGAGCTTGAGCACGTTTTCCACTTTACCATATAACAGTTTAGATCGGTAAAGAAATCAAAAATTGTCGAGTGTTTCTCGCTTTGTCGTTAACCAAATCCAAATTTTTGCATTGCAAATGATATGAAACAGAAATGAAAGCAAAATAAACACAAAATTGTATTTTTTACTTTTATTTAATTTGGTTTTTCTTTTTTTTTTTTTGTGGCTTGCAACAGTTCTTCCTGTTCGCAAATACTGAAGGCGCTTAGTATGCAAAGCTCACTCGTAGGCGACAGTCCAATCACGACAAATTAAAGACAGATAGAGAGAAATAGAGATAGATAGAGAAAGAGAGAGAGAGAGAGATAGAGTGTGAGAGGGGTGCAGAGGGATAGAGCAAGAAAATGCAAGCAAGTCCAAGTGCTAAACAGAAAGTGCAATAACCGCACAGCTTATAGAATAATAAACCGTGTATCTAAATAATCTAAAGAAAGAAACAAAAAAAAAAAGAGCAGTAAAAGTAAAAGTAACTGTAAAATGCTGCTGCTCTATGCAAAATATGCTTTTATCTTCTGGCTACTCATCGATAGCAATCAAGGCCATTTGCGGCTAATGCGCCAACTATCCGAGGATAAAACGCTGCTCAATGTAAGCGCCTGCACTAAAAGATGCCTGCAAATCACGCCGGAAATGGTAAATCCCAACACAAAGATCTATAATGCAATTATAGACAAGTTTTTATTTTTTCAGAAATTTAATGGCTGCCTTGAGCACTGCCAAGGAGATAATTCGACTGATTTAATGCCTGCGACGCTGCGCCGAGTGCAGGAGAATTTTCTATTGAAGCTCGTCTGCCGCACGGAGTACAAACTAAGCTTTCGCATCAATTGGGTGCAGCATGAGAGGCACAAGAATGCTACAACACAAAAGCCACCGGATGCTGTTTTCATAATCCGAACAAATGCGGACAACGATAAAATGGAATCACTGATTTTTTTGGTATGTCCCAAGACTCCTCTTGAACTTATCTAAACTAATCCGAATTCCTATCTGCTAGTCTGATGACAGTTTCTTTACAATACCCAATCTGGAAGCGGATACAACTCACAATATTACCGCTCAGGCTATGCACGCTGATGGCGCCTATTCTCTGATTGCCGAGGAGGCATTTCAAACATTGCGACGTGGCTATCAGCCCACCAAAATGGGTGAGCTCAAGCTGAGAAGATTCCTGGAGCAGCCAGACAATTGGCACTCCATTGCTGCGGAGGTGGAGTGGCAGCCATCAGCTGGTAGGGAATAAGATCGTAATATAAATCACAAAAGATGCTATATAAATTGTTTTTTTTTTTTTTTGTAGATCGCAATTGTTACTTTGATATGATATACTTTTCAACGACCACTCAAAGCATGGAGTCGCCAAATCCAGTGCAGTTTCGTGATGTAAGTTGTAAGTTGTAAATTCTGCACTAGATTTAATTAAAATGATTTGAATTCGCTTTGACAGCCTCGTCAGTTGTATACTTATATCATATCCAATATGACATTTGGCGAGCAGTTCAAAGTGGGCGTGCGCACCGTCAACCCTAAGAATTCGCTGGAGAGTCCACTGCAGTGGCTGATCGTACAGACGCCCAACTGCCTGGATTGGTTTAACAACAGTTATGCGCTCTGCGGTGAGTTGAAGAGTTGAGTGAATAATATTATTGAATAAAGATCTCTCCACTTGCAGCACCACTGAGGCCCAGCAATTTGAAGGTGGAGCAGCAGCACTTTGATCAGAATATATTGGCATTGAACGTGAGCTGGTCAGCGCCTAATTATCCGCCGGATAACTATACGTTGCATATACTTCACAATGATAACGAGCAGGCCAAGTTCGAAGTAGATCAGAATGCCAGTCACTATTATATATCCAATATAACGGTGCTGGGTGATAACTTTGAGGTGGTTTTGGTGGCGCAAACTCAGAGTGGCAAGAATGCCAGCATGGTTTTCCTCAGCAAGGCACCGTTGGCTTCCTGGTTGCCAGACAGTAGCCTAATTAAATTATTACTCTTCCTGTTGGTGTGCATCTGTTGCATACTCGTCCTGTGCTTCCTCACGCTGAACAGGCACAAGCGGCAGGAGTGCCCGCATCTAGACACAAAGGATCTTAAAGCTTCACCCAATCAATCCAATGATTTTCACCTGTCGCTGATCAATAGTAGCAGCCTGCTGGCCACTCTCAATGCAGAGGATAATACTGAGCTGGACGATGAGCTGGAAGTGGAACCACACGCTGTGCTCCTGCAGGATGTGCTGGGCGAGGGTGCCTTTGGTCTGGTACGACGTGGTGTCTACAAACAGCGCCAGGTGGCTGTTAAGCTGCTCAAGGGTAAGGGAAACAAATGCAAGAAGATGGACACATCCTTATGTGAATATTCCTTCCCTAGACCATCCCAATGAGGAGGATGTGCAGGCCTTCAAGTGTGAAATCCAAATGCTTCGAGCCGTTGGCCGGCATCCAAATATTGTTGGCATTGTGGGCTACTCGACCAGGTTCAGCAATCGCATGATGCTTCTCACCGAATACTGCGGCCTCGGCAGCCTGCAAAGCTTTCTGCGGTAAGTGTGGAGAATATATCCCTTCCGCCTGCCTAAATCTGGAGTATGCTTTTAGCGATGAGTGGAAGTTCCAGCAGGAGCGCAATAATCAGGATGTGCGCCCCAAGCTTCAGCCAGCTGCTGCTGTCTGTTATCCTGCGCGGATTCATCAGTGCTCGGGACGACTGCTGGACAACAGTACACGCATCGAGGATATAAATATATCCATGCTGTCCACGCTGGAGGAGGAGAACGAGTCGGATCTCTCACGCGATAGCTGCAAACTGACCAAACTGACAAATGCTGCAGACAACAAATCGTATGGACTCCAAGAGATTGAGAATCTCGAAGCAAATCCGGTGGCGCCACCAACTGTGGCCTCTCTAAAGGCTTTACTAAAACGAAATGCGCAAAATGAACAGAAATCCATAAAAAACTCTGGCACCGTTAGCTTTGAGAATCAGGAGTACTTTGAGGCACCCGCTGTGGCAGCTATCAGAGCACCTCTCAAATATGCCGATCTTCTGGATATTGCGCAACAAGTGGCCGTTGGCATGGTGAGTCTTTAGTCGTGATTAGACTCATCAGAATCGATTTCAAACTTTGCTCCTTAGGATTTTCTGACGCAGAACAAGATCGTGCATCGTGATTTGGCTGCACGCAATGTGCTGATCTCCTTCGATCGCACCATTAAAATAGCTGACTTTGGGTGAGCAGAATAGTCCTTATAGAACCATCCTCCTTAACTATCTCATACATCTATAGTCTCAGTCGGGATGTCTATCATGAGAATGTGTATCGCAAGTCGGGCGGCAGTGGCAAACTGCCCATCAAGTGGTTGGCTCTGGAATCGTTGACGCACCAGGTGTACACCAGTCAGAGTGATGTGTGAGTAGCTCAGCTCTAGCATAATTTATTGGTGCAGCTATTGATAAACTGATCTTTGCAAGCTGGTCGTTTGGTGTGCTGCTGTATGAGATCACAACGCTGGGCGGCATGCCATATCCGTCGATCTCGCCCAGAGATTTGCTGCAGCTGCTGCGTCAGGGGCAGCGGATGAAACGACCCGATGGTTGTACGGATGAACTGTTTACACTGATGGAGAGCTGCTGGTGTTCAATACCCGCCAATCGACCCACATTTGCTGAGCTCAAACTGTACCTGGATGCCATGATAATAGCCACCAATGAGTTGCCATTGCGTCTGCTCCAGCAACGCACAAACCAGACCAAAGAGCAACCAGACAACCACCACAGGTGAGCACTAATTGAAGGAAAGTTTAACTATGCTTCATGTCTAACTTTAAACCATGCAGCAAAGTGGAGCAGCTGCCCCCAGACGATGTGCACTACTTGCAACCGTTGCACTAGCTGCCACCTGAATATGGTGTTGCGATTAAATGTTTTATTTAGTGCAATACATTTTAAGTAATTAGTTGGTTTTATGTGATATAAGAGGTTTTCATAATACATTTAGTTATAGCCCCCAACAACGCTAATTGGCTGCAAAGAAAAAGATGAAAAAACCCTTGCTACACAAAATAAATAACAAGTAGAACAAAAATCAAAATGCTGAATTTTTTTTTAATTTAAATATAGTTTTCGCTTTAATATTGTATCTTGTTTACTTACCAAACCGATAATCCGCCCAATCTTTGAAACATAAAGCGATTATCTATAACATAAATAAAAAGTAATTTAAATTCTTTGAGCTCAACTGGAACTGAGACACCTTTTAGTTTTAGTTATTTTTTGTGTCAGTTCAAATTTTGTGCGATCCGCTAAACAATACAATTGGAAAATTATCTTGAAATTCGGGATTTTAAAATGTGCCAACACTGCTGCATGAAACGGACGCTGAGTGATCCCATACCCTATGCCTGTCCGCTCTGTCCAGTGCAACAGGTAGCCCATCTCTGCCACGGAGCACCGAACAGAGGTCATTATTCCAAGCAGCAGTTGCATGGCTATCCTACGCCCAATCTTCATCCAGTTGACAACTCGAATACATGCAAGCAGATCTCCGAGCTGTATTGCCATGTGGTAGAGTCGAAACGTATAGTTACCCGGGGCAGAAGGCGTCAAGATACAATAGTCAGAGCTAAGGAATTAGAAGAGGCAAAGATTGGGCGTAATCAATATATTGATAACATTATTCCAGTGTTGTATTCTGATCCAAAGCGTGGCAAGGAATCCACTTGGACGTGGAAGTTGTCAGAAGAGGTGTTGCCTGTGCAGAACCAGGTGGTAGAGATGTCGGCTTCAGGCCTATGCAGATTATGACATTGTCTACAATGATATATTCGATTAAACAATTAACACTAACACAAAATACAAATTTGTTCAGTAAAATAAATTAGACTCAAACAGTTATTAAGGCCTATATACTTAAGCCAATTTAATTGTGCAAAGCATAGTTTGTTAGATTACACCAAAGAAATATTAATGTATTAAATTAATATAGGTCGAATAACTGTAGAACCATTCGTATATACAGGTGAAAATCCAATTTTAAAGGAAATAGGTTAAAATACGAATTTTATCTATATGGTGAAAAAGCTTTAAACGAAACTTTAAATAAGTTTTTGTGCGCTGAACTTTTATTGTAATTAGAAATTAACCGAAATAAGTTACTAGTAATTTTTGGGCTATATATCTATATTCTAACATAACTAATCACCACTAAATAATCCACTCCACATAAGATAACAACTTATCTATAGTTAAACGACTTGCTTGAACAAACACTTCTGAAAATATACATAAATATATCAGGTATACAGTGTATGACGATTTATAAGTATAAATATGTATATATATATATATATATAGTTTTATTTTTTACATAACACAAATCTCTTTGCCGGTTGGACTCTTTGGGCTGACTGCTGTCGTGTGGCATTTTGCTAATGGCGACTATAGCCCAACCCGAGTATATTTCTCGCCTGCAAAGAAGATACAAAGACGAGGATTAGCTGACAGATTCTATAGATACAATAGTCATATATATATATATATATATGTACCGTTATAAAAGCCGAGTTGAAGGAACGTGAAAATGTTTGTGTCATGCCCTCGGTTTGAGACAGTGCCATCTGCAGCTGCACAGCCTCGTCCATGCGATTCTTGAGGAACTCCCAGGTGTCGGCGTGCGCCGGCGACGCATCCTGCAGCATATAGAGCTCTGTCATTTTCATAATCGTTGCCAGGCCAATGCGTCGCGTATACCAGCCAAACTGCAAGCGTACAATGGAGATTAACAAGGCTCTACTACAGAATTGTGGCGAAGTCAAACTTACGTCGACGGAACGATCGCCTGAATAGTAGCAGATGTCATCGACCAGCGTTAGAACCTGCGCAAGTGCCGTAGATGCATGCTGGGGCTGAGCAATCAATGCCATTGCCTGTGGCCATTGTGTCTTGTAGGGTTCAATCATGCTGAGACGCTGACGCACTGCTTGGATGAGAAAATCGAGCGGATCGTTGACCTCCACCTGGCCATTGTTCGTTTGCTCTTGGAGCAGCTGCACCAGCTGCGCATTACATTTGCCATTGAAGTGGGAGACGAGCGCAAAGCCACCCTCGGGAAACATGCCGTGCATCACGCTCGGATAGCCGCACTCCTCGGCTGCCTGGATGATGGCCTGCTTGGTCCAGCCATGCTGTGGCACATGCAGCATTGCTGCATCCAATATCCGGCTGCGTATTCCATCCAATTTGGCCTGCTTCGCTACCTCCTCCTCGCTGGGTTTGCCTCTCTCTCCGCCACCGCCATCGCTTTGTGTGTCTGCTGCTGATGCAGCCTGCTCAGCGGCATCGCGTTCCCGTTCGCGCTGTTCCTCGCGTACTCGAAATTCATCCAGCTTGTCCGTCTCCTTGGCATAGCTGCGTTTAAGGGCTGAGGTGGGCTTTAACCTTGTGCATTGCTGCAGTGTGTGAAATGATGCAGGTGCACCGGCGTTGCATGTTGCCCCCAGCAAGCAGCTTTGTGCATCTGCAAAGCAGGAGGGCATTGGAGTAAGTTGATTGTATTTTTCAGTCATATATATTAGTTATAGCTTTACATATGTATTTAACTAATACTGCTTAGATTGATGAAGGGCTAGTCATTAGACTTGGAGATATTAAGGCATTTTTAGAGCCAATCCCTCATTCTACACTGGGAACAGCTCATCAAGCATTCGATTAGCGTTCTTATTTGGTATTTTTTTGCATTTAGACTCATCAACAATGCTGGGAAACTGTTTTCCATTGTATTACTAAATCTAAACAATTGTGTAATAGAATAATTAATTTTTTGTTGTTAAACCATTGAGTATAATACATTTTTTTTTTTAATTTGTCATGCATGGATAAAAAAATAATTATTTTCTTTATTTTTTAATTTAATATTGAGTATTACATTTTGTTTTCAATTTCATTTGATTTATTTTTACTTTTTGTATATCTTATATCGACTCAAATTAGTCGACATTAAATAAATAAACAAATATATTTATATATAATATATAATCTTGACGAAAATTGGTGCACATATGAATGTGTTTCTAAAACATTGATCGGAGATGACCACATCGAATAATTATATCATTAGCAAATGAAATCCTATGTGGAAGGGAATGTATTCCGTCCGTCCGACCCTCTGTTTCTATGCTAGTCCCTCAGTTTTGAATGTAACTTGCCGAAAAAATAGTTATATTAGTTAATAGTGTCGCTGTCGACTGAATACGATCACTATTTTACATAGCTGTTTTAAGGGAGGTCTGTCCACAGATGAGTTCTTGAATGAAATATTTGTGATTAATAAGACATCGAATCTAAGCTAAGGTTATTAATCATAAATAATCCTATAGTTGACATAGAAACAATCGTTCGAAAGATGAGTTCTTGTATATTTCATTGAATAATATACGTATTTTTTTTATTTGCAAACTTAAGTTTTTATTTATTTATATAAATTGCCCAAAATAGTTTCGTAAATGTATTTTCAATAAGTATTTAAATCATTTACGAGTTAAGCTGTTTATTGCTATGAAGTTTAAACTCTAAATCAATATTGATTTGAAACATATTTGTAAAGAAGTTTAAATTTACACGAGCTAGGAACATTTAAAGTTTAAGCTCGTAGGTCAATCTTTATATAAAATATATAAACAGTTAACCCACTCAGCTTCATTAATATAATATATATATATAGAGAGAGAGTTTAGGCGTCAAAGCAAGCATATAATTAACATTTATTACACATATATATATATGTATACATATTATATAGATATATAATAAATTTTAATTATTTGCGTGCTTTGACGCCTAAACTCTAAACCCGTAAAGCGTTTTTAGTTCCATGGAGTTTAAACTGTAAGCTCGTAGGTCAATCCTGATATGGAGAATATATATATATTCAATTTAGCCCAAGTAGCTTTTCATATATTTGAAGAGACGACGCTGTTGTTTTCAAATGGATTTCCCCATTTTAGGATCAACTAGGAATGCGGCGAGAGATGACAACTTGAAGGTCACTTCGGAAACAACTAAAGCGCATTTAGTTTAGCATTTAATTAGCACAATTTAGCCAGCTGGCCAGGCGGCCAGCCAAACTCGGCTTGTTGTACAATTAGCACCAAGCCGTCATCCCAAATACAAAAAAAGCAACAAAAACAGTGGAAAAAGTAAACTAAGGCAAATCATAATATTTCAGTCAGACAAGAATTCGTTTTCATTTCGCTTGCGACATACAAATTTATAATATATATATATATATATATATATATATATATATATATATATATATCTATATATATCTATATATATATACATATAAATAGATAAACCTAATAATATGCGTGACCAAGAGTGGGTATTGGGGTATTTTGCTCGAGGGGATTAGGGCTGCTCCACATCCAAATCCATGGCAACTGGTTCCGATTCCAGTTTGCGTTGATTGCTGTTCTGTTCGATGCAATCGCTGGCCAGAAAATAGATGACGCGCAACGACTCCAGACCCGTTATGGAGGTGGCCAACACCTCCAGTTTCTCCTCGCGTCCAATATCCGGAAGATGACCGCTATCGCCGCCTCCACCTCCACCTCCGCCATCGTCAGCCATGCCGCTGTTGCTGATGTTGACGGCGAGCATGTTGAGCTGCTTCTGCATCAGTTCATCATCGGAGGCACTCTGGCCATTCTTGACCCGCTCCCGGTAAGCACGATAGTGGGCCAGCGAGAAGTTTAAGGCTTTGCCCAGTGGCTCCAGCAAACGCTGTTGAATCTCTGGAAGAATGTGCCAGAAACCCGTACGATTCTCCCGATCCGCAACAGGGAAATAACGCAGCACATTCAAAGCACTCGCAATGCTATTCGAATGCACCAACAGATCCGATTTGACATCCTCAGGCAGCACACAGACGCACTGCAGCAGCATCGAACGAAACTTGAGCCCACAATACACATCCGGCACTGGCAGATTCCGGCGTATCAAATGCACAGCGACAATATCCTTGAAGAGACCAGCCAAGTAACCACGAATGCCATCGTGTTGCAGCGTATCCAGCAGATTCTTGAGTATGAAATACTTGGCGGCATCCTCGAAGGCCAGCACATAATGATGCAGCACCTGCAGGCCGAGGCGACGCAGTGACTCTTGCGGCGCATAACCGGTTATCTTGCACAGCGCTTCGCAGTAGCGCTTGTGCACCTCCAGATCCAGCGAACTCTGCGGCACCGGCTCCGTCAGGATGCTCAGCACATAGTCATTTAGCCGCAGCCCGCAATGCTGAAGCGGTGGCTCCGTTTGCTCCAGCAGCACTGCCACCAAATACAGACTCGCCTCGAAGAGGAAGAGTGGAGCATAGATCTTAGGCGCCGTGGGAGGCATCAGTTGACCCACGAACAGGGCGTGATAATACATGCCGACAGCGGGCAACGGCAGTTTCTCATCAATGAGGAATATATTCAGATTGGTCAGCTCGAAGACACCCTTCGAGGGATCGAGGCGTCGTTTCCAGCGTGCTCGCTGCTCGACCAAACTAAGCAGATAATAGGGATCGCCCAGCAGCTGGGTGGCATCGCCAATCAACTTTTGCACAACCTGCTGCACATAGGTCTGTGCCCGACCAGCTTTGTCACGTGCACGCAAAAAGTTGCGCTGCGTCAGCTCAGGTCGGAGGCGCCACATGCCCTGCTTCTCGCCGGGATCCAACAGAGTCTTCGTCACATTGCTCAGCTCGAGTAGCGCCAGCGGTTTGTCGAGCAACTGCATCAGAAAGCAGGTGAAAACATTGCGACGATTCAAACTGCTATCGCGAAAACCAGGCGAACGCACATCGAGCTGCAGGATCTGCTGTAACAGTGGCTGGTAGCACAGATCAATGGTGATATAGTGAGCCATCAGTTGCTCGATCTGTTGCTCCTGTTCCAGAAGCAGCGCCTGCTGCCCATCATAGCCAGCAGTCACATAGTCGGGCAGGGGCAGAGCCCTCAGCCGAGTGACCACCGAGAGGAGGCACCATTCGATGGCCTGCGGCTTGGCGTTGCCCTGACGCAGAAGCACCACCTGGAGGGCACGCAGATATGCCGAGAATATAGCAATGCTGCTGCTCTCCTCGATCTTCTCCATCAGTTCCAGCATGAATTGCTGCAACGGGGCATATTGTGCCACAATTTTAAGCAACTCGTTGCAACAATCGAAGAGTGGCGCATCGTCCACATTTGTGGCATCCGTTAGCGTTGGCGCGCAAATATCACCGTACAGATCCATGGCAATTGCGGGCAGATGAGGGGCATTTTTCGCCGCCTCGGCAGCACTGTGAAAAAGCATTTTGATGCCATCGAAGGCGCGTTCCAACAGCAGCTGCTTGATCAGATGCAGCAGATTAGCCGCAGCGCTCGTTTCCATTTTATACACACGCACACACACTGTTTCCTATATTTTTCGACTTTTTTTTGGTTTTCACTTTGATTTTAATGAAACTGAAAAATTGTGGAAATAGTTTGCCGTCTGGCGACCGGCAGCTTTATCCATTCCCCCTGACGAAGAAATTTATTGAAAGTCAGCTGTTCGCTTTGAATGCCTCGATGTATTTCGTAATTGGGCGAATGTTACAGCTCTGTTGCGGCAACTGTTGTCGCATTTTTTGGCACTGGCCTGTCTTAACACTTGATGTTCAATTATTGATTTACTTACTGAATGGTAGCACAAACTTTTGTAGGCGTAGGAATTTTTGCACACAGCGCACATTTGCCATTTTTGCGCTTCAAACGTTGTCTGATTCAACTGATATTTAACTCTTCCTATTCTTTTGTCATTCACCATAGCAGCGGACAGAGTGCTGTAAACATGCTCAACAATTTGACATTTTGCAGAACTGCTCAGCTAGGGTTGCTAGTAAATAATTGCATTAGCAAACGTAAAATGTGCATAATAATCATTAAAAATATATTTTTATCAAAGCTAAGCTAACATTGCTATTAAGAGGGCCGCCTGTGCAGTTGTGCATCAAACAGCTGTTTGGTATTTTTCATTCATTCGCATTTATTTTGCATATTTAATGCCTTTCACAATCTGGTCACACCGTTCAGTAGTCCAAGCGCTTTTCATTCGTCGTGTGTGTGTGCTGCTCGCAGTGCGAGCACTGAATTTTTTATTAATTTTTAAGCATAATTTTTTTGCAAACCACTGCGAAATTTCTTAGTCAATAAACGAACTGGGCGCCGCGTCAAAGTCAATTGATAGCAGCGCCACGCAGTTTCACCACAAAGTGTTCAATTTGTTGTTGCAAAAAAAAAATAAAATAAAACGCGAATGCGGCAAGAAAACAAAAAAAAAACTCAAATCGAAATCGCAGAAATTCCAAAGCAAATAATCAAAATTTTAACGGCGAAAATCACAGGAAACAAAACGAAATTTACATAAAGCATTTCTAATGTGTTTAACGAATTAGAATTAGTTAGTTTAAGCAAAAAGTACTTCCAGTAAACCCCAAACCCCGACAAGGGTGGAAAACCGTGTGAAAATCTCTGTGTGTGTGTTGATTGAGTCTGTGTGAGTGTATAAAAAAAGAAGAAAAAAAATTGGTGCGTCTGTGTAAGAAAAGCGAATATGTCTGAGCAACAATTTAAGGCTATTCCTGTTCTCAAGCCCGGCTCAAATCCAGTTTTGAGCGCACCGGCTTCGTCTCAGGATTGAAATTGTATCGACAGCAACAACAACAACAGCATCTGCAGCAGCAGCGACAACAACAAACTGCAAATTGCTTTGGGCCCTTTCCTTGCACCCGCCCCGCCCCCGCTGCCCGTTCGCCAAGGTGGTTATTCCTGTTTGACTTCATTTTCACTGGCTGCCAAATTGCTACTACTTTCGCCGCAAAACAAAAAACACAACAACACCAAAACAAATATTTTTTGGGCCTGTCAAAATGTCGACGCGTTCGCAATTAACCAAGGACCTCAATGGTGAGTAATCGTCATCGTCATCGTAATCGTTTTCACACCCACACACCTGGCTTCTACTTACTCTTCTTCTTCTTCATCATCCTCTTCTTCTTTTTCCTCTTCTTTGTTTTGAAGCAGTGAATTGCATTCTGCATAATCTACTATCCCCCTTTTCTATTTTTTTTTGTCTTTTTGTTTGTATGCATCCCCCGTTCATTTGCTGTTTTGTTTTCGGATTTTACTTTATGTTTTGTTTTTGACATTTGCTTCGCTCCCCGCTTTCGGCGCACTTCCGTTTCGCCACAATGCGACACGGACACGCCACACTGCTTGCCAATCCGCCCTTCTCCATTCCTCACTGTGCAGGCTCTTGTGTGTCTTTGCTAGCAGCCGACAAAATCAGTTTGAAAGGTTTGAGCACAGCAGTTTGAGATGCGCTGCTCAATGGCACCTTAACTGCAGCTTGCAAACGTGCAAATGCACGCATTGCATGCATATGTATACATGTGTGTTTGTATATATGTTTTGTGTGTGTGTTTCTTTCCCATTCATTCGCATAGTTGCTCTTTAAATATCCCTTACACACTCGAAAGGGGTAAATGTGCTTTGGTAATATTTTTACAGAATGGGAGATTTGAAGAAAGATGAGTTTGTAGGTTTCATTTGTAAACCCTATTCGAGCTAATTTATATATTTTCATAACCTAAAATAAAATAAATATTAATAATTATGTTTCTCACACACAAAAAAAATAATAAAAAATATGTGAGAGGCAAACTCAGACCCGATTACGGGGTATTCTCTTAGTTGAGCACTATTGCCCTCTTATAGTTGTTAATTGCTCTCGCCATGATATTTAATTGAGCAGAAATTCAGTTGAGCGCTGCAAAACAGAAAGTAGAAGGAACAATAACATTAATAACAACAGCAGCAACAACAGCAGCATTTATGGCGACTTATAACTGCATGATGTACAAAATCAGCAAACATTCACATGTCAGTAAATATAAGTTTGTGTGTGTGAGTGCATGCATGCATGTATGCATGTGTGTGTGTGTGTGTGTATATGTTTACTTGTAAATAACTGTTAGTCAGAGCTTTGACTGAATACCATTTAAAAATGTGCCTCGATATCACGGACGGAAATTGTAGAAACAGCTGGTCACATCATCATTCAATTGAACATCATCATTATTGTTTTAATTGGCAACGTTTCGAAAATCAACTAATTGTGATGATAACAACAGTTCAAATTGCTATAAAATATATAAATAAATTTTTCAATATGCATGTCACATTTTAATATCCTCAACAAATTGAGTTATGTTTCTTCTAATAGGTGTTTTAAGCACTTTATTACTATTGTATTGTATAAACTATTATTAGCAGATCTGAAAATCGACTGACATTATTATTATAATTATAATTTTTAATATTAATAAAGAGTTAATATTAACAAATGTAATGAATAAAATCTGGTTGGATTTGTTTTGTGTTCTTTTGAATTCCAGGCATTTTTCGCAAGTGAAAAGAATCGAAAACTGAAAATTTTTTCAAAACTTTAAAGAAAATTGCAATAAATAAATGTTCAACAATTATTCAATTGATATTTATAATGTTTGCATACAATTCAAAGGCAAAGGCTTATCTTATTCACTTTTTGTTTGTTTGTCTGTTTGCCATATGACTGCGATTGGAAAACAGCTCAATTAGGGATCGCTGATTTCGTTATCTGAGCGAGACTCGTGATTAGGTCGTTGTCAGGCTGGTTGAGGTGGCAGGGGAAGCGACCCCTTCAATGATTAATGAACACAAACATACACAGGTGTCCGAGATGGACTCAAAAAAAGAACACAAACAAAAACACAAACAGACAGTTAAAGGAACACAAATTCAGCATAAATCAGACATCCAATTGAGTTTTGGGTTCGAGTTTATTTTGATTTGATTTTCACGCTGGAATTTTTCCAAGGGGAGCGCAGCTGCAACTGCAACAACAGCAACAGCCATTCATTTTGGGCCACATAAATAAAATTGTCAATGGTTGAGTTGCTCCAAATTCCAGTTGCAGTCGAAAATAGATAGATAAATAAAATGAAAACATTTGCTTTAATTTATGAGCATTTGAGGAAAAAAACAGAAATGTTAATATTAACATTCTGCTAATTAGACTAAAGCTAATTGGGAGAGTTGCCAACAATAACAAAAATTGCACCTGGTGAGAAGCTTTTCGGTTAGGACAGTACGTCAGCTAAGAGGCTGTGCTAGGAGGGTGGGGTTTGGTACGGGGGGGGGGGGTGGTGGTTTGGTGTTGACTTCTTCTAGTTAAATGGTAGCTACTGGATTTACTGTCATTGCACTCAAATCAAATTAGCGCGAATGCCAACGAACTTGATGAAAATTGCCAGAGCGCTGAGTGAGTTGCTCTCAAAACTGTAAGTCGACTCTGATTCGCTTTGTCGCTTGTTGCCTGTTGTTATTGTTCGTTGGTTGTTGTTTGCTGCTGGTTGTTGTTGCTGCTGCTTGTTGATTTTTCACGCCCGTCGGCTTCTGTTGCGCTGTCAAGCGTTAACCAATTTCCGGTGTCCATTATTATTTACGTCTATGCAAGAACCTTTTAGCTAACATCAAATACCTTAGCCAAATATGCGACCTGAACATTTACTAAATATCATAGCTCTTTTTATATTTTTAAAATATGTTAGCTGTCAATTGCAGCGCAAAATTCCAAATTGTTTGCTAAATGTTTTTTAATTTGTTAAACAACTACTTTATTTGCCTTTAGAGCATAAAAATATTAAAGGATCAAATAGGAAGTTACAAAAGTAAAATAAATATCGTTAGTTATTATGATTATTTATATTTAAAGGCTTATAAGAGTTATTATTATTTTTGTATGTATCATTTATTTTTATTATTAGTGTTTTCATTCTGATTTTTATTATTATTATGATTTTAGTTTTTAGTATTATTATGATTTGTATTATTATTACTATTAGAATTATTATCATATTTATTGTTATTTTTATTAGTATTGTAATTTTTATTATTATTACTATTAGAATTATTATTATTATTTTTATTATTATTATCATTAGAATCATTATTATATTTGTTATTATTAAAATCCTATAAAACATATTATAAAACTGTATATTCGTGATCTTTTCTATATTCTATTGAGAACTACATTTGGAGATAGTCAGAAGCCAGCAACCAAATGCCTCACTGGATTTCTTTCGTTTACCTCTTAGGCGCTGTTCGTTAACGGTATCTTGTGTGTTTGTTGTACAGTGTATTAGCGTACACCTTGCGGTCACACCCAAAAACTAAGGTGCACTGCACTCTCTCTCTGTCTCTCTTCCACTCAACCGCACTCCCCCGCTCGCTGTGTGTCTCTCTCTCTCTCTCTCTCTTTGTGGTTCTCTTTCGTGAACTGATAAGCGCAACGTGCTGATGATAAGGGGTGTTCACAGTTAACTGGCCAGCTCGACTCAGTGCTGAATTCGCAGAGCTTTGTGTCTGGCTGGTAAATCCGTCAGATAACTTTGTTAATTCGTTTTTTTTATTATTAATTTCTGTTGTTATTATTATTTTTCGAATTGTTCGTTATTTGCATTCAAGAATTGTGCTACTTTTGTTACGTGTTCCGTGTTATGTGTTACGTGATGTACACAAACGAAATGATGAATCACATTGATCAGTATCTGCGGCGCATTATAGAGCTGCAAATTCGCGACGTGGTTAAGAAATCTAAAGACGAAGGTGAGATACACTTACATAAAAACACATACACAACACTTACACACACAGACAACAACCTATATTTTATTGCGTTTCATTAATGCGTCATCTTTTGAGCAACAACATGATCACACTAAGAGAGAGAGAGAGAGCGAGAGCGTGAAGGCGTTTTACACACGATTAAAAATGAAGCAATAAATAACATTGATGCACTTATTTTCAGCGGAAGGTGACTTGTTCATAAATTAATCGAAGAAAAAATCTAAACTAGTTTTCCAATTTTGAATAGCTTCACTAATTTATGTAAAGCTTAAAACTTCCAGACAAAAATGCAAAACTGAGAAATTTTATTGGATGGGCTCTCGGTCAGTGAAGGCCTTGAGATTTATGTGTGTGTGTGGATGCGTGTGTGTGTGTGTGTGTAAGTGACCCACGATTGACCTATATGGTGGTTTCCAATAAATGCACTTACTGAATAATTCATGTGCCTAATTAAACGTTTGCTGCTTGCTCATTTCCAATGCAACTAATTGCAAATTGTATGCAATTAGCACTAAAAGCAACCGTTTCCACAACTTCCGCTCTCTTCCACTCTTTCTCTCTCTCTCTCTCTCTCTCACTCTCTCGGTCTCTCTAGTTCTGTTACTTTTACACTCTCTAGCTCTCCTGATTGGAGAGCGTTGCGTGTGCCAGTTTATTTTATAGTTTGCTCCAATTCCAGTTATCCTTCATGCATCTCATGCGTCTCATTAGTGCATCGCACATATTTTTTGCATTCGCCGGCGACAATTTCGGGCAGATTGAAAGTTGACGCTGAACTTGAACTGAGAACCCGTTTGACAGCATATCGACTTAAAGAAGCGACACAAAAAATAAAACTAAATAAAGCGCGCAGAATTGACACTAGCAAACTACAAAAACTAATGCTGAGAAGCTCTTGGCTCTTCAGCTGTGCTCCATTTTGAGGTCGCCAACCAGCAGCAGCAGCATCATGTGAAATTGTGTCACCTTACAAAAAGTGACGTTAATGATGCCCGCCTGCAATTCTCCCTCTTCCTCTCTCTCATCCATGACCTGCTGCTGGCCAGTCGCATTGGCGTGTTCCACTTTATCGTGTTTTGGGGAGTACAAAATGAATAGTTAGAGGGAAACAGAGAGCTAGACAGTGCGAGCACACATGGCTAACCTGTCGCTTTCTAACGCTCGTCGCTCGGCATTAACATTGTATTCGCAGCTCGAAAGCTCAGCAAAAAAATATATTTGCACAAATTGCGTTTTCAGGTCAGACATAAATGAAGCTCACGCCCACTTACAAAGCTCAGGTTTGGCTTAAAATAGATTTGCAGCAATTAGAACAAAAGTGAACCCAACTTTCAACAGACAGCATCTCTGTTGTCGAGCTTCAGGGTCAATCAGACATTGTTTACAACTTTAACAGAGCCAATATGCACAGCTGTCCATGTTAACAACAACAACAATGATAGCTGTTAATATCCCGCGAAAGTAAATTACAATATCCGACAGTCTTTCGTCTGTCCTTCTGTCTGTCTGTAAGTGCCTCCCACTCCCATTTTCTCTGTTCTCCCTCTCTGCGTCTGCTTCGCTTTTTCATTGTGCAAATATAATTAACATAACGTAAAGTAATCACAAAGTTGTGTGTGCAAAGAAAACGAAAATCAAAAATCTTCGTTTAACTTTCTTTTGTGCGGCGTTTGTCTACGACAGAGAGTTAACGTTAGCTGCTCAAGCAGCTTCGTAGCAGAGGCCTTGCCCATTGTTTGTTGTAAATGCTTTTTTGCAAACATTTCGAAACGATTGTCGCATTCTTTATGACTTCAAAAAAACTGCTTCAAAGAATAATGATCAACGGTGTATTTGTATTTATGTGCAGTGCTTTTATTGTGTGTGTGTGTGTGTGTGTATTTGTGTGTGTAATCATGTCTATATTTAGGCAGCGCTGTGCCTAATCCTTTGCAAGTGCGAAGCTTTTGAGATTGACTTGGCATAAATATATACACATCATAAATGTGTGTGTGTGTTGCTTGCTTGCCGCGGGCGTTGCGTGCACTGGCTGTCCAACTGTATAACTGATCTTAGTCTGCATGTTAATTTATAGTTTTGACGGCCTTTGTTCTGCTTACAAATCTGAATATGTAAATGTGCGTGTGTGTGTATGTGTGTACACACAGCAAAAAAAAAAGAGCGCAGTCAACAAAAAGTGCACAAGTGTCGTAATAAAAGGCTCAGACAAGGCGACAAGCACACAAACACACAAAAAACACATACACATTAAAAGACACGCCCACAGTTGCACTTGTAGCCGAGTATTTTGAACTCGTGTAATCTCTGCCCATTGTGCTGTAAAAAAAAATAGGAGCAACAACAGCAGCAGCAAAACTTTACCGAATTGGGTCACACTGCTGCTCTGCAAGCACTTATAGAAGAAGAATGCTGTCAATGTTGTAAAAAGCGTAATGCTGGGCAAATCTGCTATTCAGATCAACAATCTGCTTCTCTTCGACAATAAGTTCTTTGACCTCCCTCAACAGAAAAATAGGTATTGAATTATCACTGTGCAGCATTTAGCGACAGTTTTGGCAATTTCTGTTGAATTTCCCTTGAGCGGAAATGAAGTTGAGAGTGGCCAGACTCTGCTGCTGCAGCGCTGCCGAACAGGTAACAGTAATTACGAGCTTCAAATTGCTACAGGGTGCACTGAGTGCTAAACGTTGTGTGAAGGCCACGCAAGTTTCACATTGCCTCAATGGCTCAATGACTAATAAGCTCCCTCTATCTTTCTCTCTCTCTCTCTCTCTCTCTCTCTGTGTGTCTCGCAAGCCCAGATAATGTGTAGAATTACATGAAAACATGTGGTGAACTTCATGTATTTGTACTTGAGTATTATGTAAAGTGGCCGCTCTGCAAATAGTCTGTAACAGATAACAAGTATTTGCCACAATGTTTGTTGTTGGAAGAAGTTTATTAAGGTATGAAAATATATGTGGGGCGAGTGGGGCAATAAAAATAAGTTAAGAACATAATAATGTGTAGCTTTTTATAGTTTGTCTCTACTCATGTGAAAACTGACACATTTGGTTTATTGAAACTAAACATTATGTAAATTTACAGGGCATGCAAAGTTCCAAGAGATTTTTTTTTCTTCTGCATATGACAAATGCAATTTCATTGCCGTCGACAGTTACTCACTTGTCTGAGCATGAGTGTCTGTTTACTCTTCATCAGCGTCATCGTAATATTGACATAGTGTCAAACGAGCAGTGCAGCAAACATACAAAGTAATCAAGAAGCGAAAGAGAGCGATAGCGAGAAATCAAGAGCGCTGCGCAGCTGTAAAAGCATCAAACACAAAGTTCATTCACATTTTCTGCAATTAAGAGTAACAGCATCAGCCAAATGTTATTCTCTCGCTCTCCATCTCTCTCGCAGTTAACTGTCAAATATTGCCTCTTGGCTGGGTACAATGTTGATCTTTATCAATCTCCGTTTTTTGTATAAGCTTTGTTTACGCTTTTGTTTTTTGGCGCCCGTTACAAGTGGGTGGCACACACACATATTAATGTATGTGTGTGCGTGTTCGTGTCTACAGGTCTTAACAATCGCTGTTGCTCATAAGCCACAATTGGCACTAAGAGAACAAACCGCAGCTGCTCACTCGCTGCCAAAATGTTTCGTTTTCTGTTGTTTGTTGTTGTTGTTGGCCACAAATTTGAGGTCGTTTTGGTGAGTGTGGTCAGGGCGCTAATTGTTCCCGCTGCTCTTTTATGGTCATGCCTCATGCAAAACCCCCTACTGCCAACTACATAAATATACAAATATATACATATTTTTGCATTTTATTTACTTTTCACTTTCATTCCATTTGTTGTCTTAGGAATTTGTACGCTAAAAAACCCATTAAATTGGGCGTTAAGCGATAATCTTTTCTTGTGTGTGATTCACCAGTGAAATATCCAGCGGGTGACATGAAACATTAAGAGAACAAAGTTTAGAGTATAAATAAAATTAATTAGCATATGATGGCAAACTCTTAAAACAGATCTAAAATCAATGAATGATTTTGTTGATCTACATCCTTTATTCTCCCTTCCTTTATTTCTGGCTCACTTATTATATAGTTGCGGTCAAAATAATAATAATGCTGGTTATATACGTTTGATATACAGATTTTCCCTAACATTATTCGAACGTAAAGTTTCCAGCTTTGGAAGACATTGAAAAGGTTTTGGACATTACACCATCGCTATGTGAAAGTTATTTCTAATTAAATTAACTACTAAGCGTAGTATAATACATCCACACATCATATCCAGTTTTTAGAAATATTTTGTATACCCAGGAAATTATAAGAAAGTTTCAACCCTTCCACTACTATTATTTTGAGCAGCTAATTTCTGTTAAATTTTAACACTTATATCTTGTTTGCTTGTATTTTAATAGCTGTCCCATCTTTTATTATTTATTTACCCATTGATGGCTTGTATTCAACTACAATTTTCATAATTTTTTAACTATATTGTAAGTAATTCTTATTCACATCTCTTATACATTGTATAAATTAAATAAATAATTATGGAGTTATTTACTTAAGATACGTTTCTCCTATATGGAACATGTCTAATCCTAATCGCCACTTTCGTGTTCCTATATTTTGCTCATTTATGAGTCGTAATCATTATGCGCAGACCTTATCTAATTTTTGTGTATATACATTTTGATATAGAATTTTTATAGATAATCAGCTTTTAAGATATCAACAATTCTTATATAGCCCCATTCTTCCTTATTATTATTGTTAATTATTATATTGTTTCTATGCGACATAATACTTAATATTTTCAAAAATCATATTTGTTTACATAATACACCTGAGCCAACAACTCACCTTGTTTATTTATATGCTTATCATTATCTTGGCTAATTTTCGGCTAATTAGTTTGAAACAGAGTTTCCTTGTTTCGCTTATGTCATGTAAAGGGTCGTTTTATAGTTGGTGTTTTCCCAGAGGAGAGCAGAGCATAACAACGCTGAGAACTGTCGTTAGTTGGCTGCCAAAATATTTGACATTTCAATTCCATTTATGCCGCTGGAATAAACGCACATGCTCAGACACACACACACGCACATACACAAGCAGACATAGACACAGACAAGAAGAGGAGTCATAACTCGCAGAACCCTATCACACTCACACATCCCATTCCATTCCATCCTTCTTCTTTTACTCCTTACTCTTTTTACTCTCTGTCGGATTTTTTTGCCTTAGCATACTTGAGATTTGGCGTGCCTGTCGCATGACATAATGCTAATGCTTGTGTACCCCGGTATCCCACAACAACAATAACAGCAAAAGCAATAATAAAAGCAAGACCTGGGCACACAATCAAAGTGTGTGCCCCCCCCCCCCCCCCCCCCCATCACCACCCTCTACCCGCTCATGCTGTCATTGTCAAATGCACATGAAAATATCTCACTTTGAATAAATTCGTCATCGCTGTGTGCCTGTTTGCTTGCCTGTGTGTGTGTGCGTGTGTGTTTGTGTGTGTGGTTGTATATTTACGTATGTATGTGTGCTGTTATGTTAAGTAGCTGGAAATGTAAATGAAAATAATGGAAGTGAGTAAGGGAGGAGTAGGTGTGCTTTAGGGGGTGTCTAAGGCTGTGAAATTTGGCGAAATTTCAAACTGTTGTTGCCTTCATAAAGTGCCTGCCGGCCTGCCTACGTGTTTGGCCTGAGAAGCAGCTGAACAACAGCGTAATAGGCAATATACGAGGTGCTGTCTGTCTGTCTGTCTGTCACAACGTCTATGATATAATGCTCATACAAATACACATACGAATTGTTATGCACTGTGCATAATGCGAAGTATATATAAAAACCTACATATACACACATATATATAAATATAAATGCATGCCGTTAATTGCTGTCATCGTTTTGGAATTTAATTAACCGCTCATCTTTTTAATTCAACTATTCTCAATTTCACTCATTGCAGAAAGCGTCAAATCCATACTGGGTCGGCACACAAAGATCTTGGTCAAGTATATGGTTAAATTGGAAACGAAAGGCGATAAAACAGAGAATCGTGTCTTGGTAAGTGTCGACAGCAGAAGCAGCAACTGAAGCAGAAGCATCAGCAGCAGCAACAACCACCAATTGGCATTGCCTCAGGTGTTCTTCATCAGACTGCTGCCTACCTCCCCCCACTTAACTCCTCTCGCTCGCTGCCCCCTTTTCTCTGACAGGTCTTCAGGTTTGCGACGGCTTTGGGCCAGTCTGGGCACTCTAATTTGTATATGAAATTGCACGCTAGAATGAATCGCTTGCGGCTGCCAGGCCAAATTGCATTCAAATGATCATGCTCTGTAATTGAGTCGAGCCACCAGAGGGGCATATTAACTTAACTCCTTCATTTGCCTTAAAGTTATTTTTGGCTGAGCGAAGTAAACCTGAAAATGATGTATGTAACAACTACAGTTTAAATGAATGAGTTTTGATTGTTTTTATCATAAAAGAAGAGCATACAGATTAAACAAATGCCTATACTTGTTGAAATTAATAAGTGCGTTTGTTTTAGTGATTGAAAATTCTACGTTATTTCAAAGTTTTACGTTTCGCTATTGCTACTGCTACGAACTTTGACAGCAAACTAAAATGGATACTCTTTCGCTATGCTCGTCTCTGTTGATTGGAAGAGTAATCGCAGTGGCAAGAGCGACCAATTTACCATCTATCTGTTGCTTTAGTTGTAGCAATTGCAATAACAATGAGATCAGAGCGATAGCATGGCAGTCAAACTGTGCAACTTGTGTTATTGCTATAGCAATCGCATATTTGGTTTTGATCCTTTGCTCCTCGTTGCTGCTCGGAAAAGAGTCAATTTAAGTGTTCCGCTATTTGATCTGTCATTTCGCTGTTAAAGTTCGTAGTAGTTGCAATAGCAAAGCAATATTTTAATTGTTCCATTTAGAATATATACATTTTAAAGAAATTTGGAAAGTTTTAATTTATAATATATAAGTTTTCAATTTATAACCTTATAAATTAATGGAACTTATGTTCTAACTCATTCTAATCATAGATAGTTATTTTAGTTTAGCATTTTATTTATAAATGGAGTGCTGATGTAGGTGAAGCGACTCGATTGTTCATCCTGATTACGAATAATTATACTTTATGGGGCATACATTTTTTCTTCTGCTACATACATACATTTGCACAAATACCTAAATACAAATACCCTTTTACGTATTTTTTAAGGGGTGCAGATTATACAAAAGCTAAAAAATTTAGACCTAAAGTATACTCTTATTCCATTTGTGCACTCAACTGTTATTCCTCTATTCTCTTTTTTTCTCTCTCTCTCTCTCTCACTCTTTCTTTAACTCTTTCTCTGTTCCACCTCGAAAACTCAATTAAAAAAATCGAACACATTAATGCCCACTTAAATGTGTATTTAAAGTGCTCTGCAAATTTCCCATTTAGCCTTTAGCCTTTTTCGCCCACCCACTTGAGCTTGAGGGTTTGGGGTCACAAAGTAGCTCTAACTGTAATTGATATTTTATAGCCTACTTAGCGGCATTTAGAGTCTCCAACTGCCCGGCCTATGCTAATTTGTCGCCTCGCTTAAAGTCACATGACTGGAAAATTGATTTGTTCGAGGAACAAGCTAAACAAAAAAAAAAAAAATAAAAAAAAATAAAGCCGCTTATATAATGAACTGAGACAAAGTGTCCAATTACCGTTTTTATGTTAGCCGTCGGCAGCTACTTAGCACCCGCTACTTATAGGGGGTACCACCATCTACCTTCCCTAAATTCTGCTCTTTGCACTTCCTATAGTTCCTGCACAGTTCCAAGTGGCTAACTGAATTAGAGAACGGACGCACTTTGATTTTCAATTAAGTGCTGCAAAAGTTTTATTTGCCGTTCAACACAAAATTGAGTTTGCAACGAGCCACTACCACTACCCCTAGCCCTACCAATATTCCTAGCCCTACCACTACCTCTACCCCTATATTTACTCCTTCGTCGCTGCCCTTGCAGTGTGAGGCTGGCTGTGTGGAAACCTCGCATCTCTCAATGCACTTAATGTTTGACTAGCTTTCAGTTTTACCACGAAATTACAGCACGACAAAGGCTACCAGCCCTCCAACCATCAGCCCCTACCTACCCTTAACCATTTAGTTAAGTTATTAAACACTTCTGTTATTCGTCTTTGCAGGTTTTTACGCCCGTTCGCGTTTATTTGCTCAGTGCCAAGGTGCCCACCAAGGTAAGGGTATTTACCGCTGTTGGATAGTCTAATTTTGAATTGCTAATTAAATAAAAAAAATTTTGTTCACAGATTGAATGCCATTTTCATTATTTGGACATTGTTGGCGTCGAGAGTAAAAAGTCAACACATTTCTCAATAATCACCAGCGATCGGCCATATTCGTTTGCCACAACCGGCGATGCGGGCAATTTCAGCTCGGTATGCAGCTAACAATTATAATAATTATATACATAAATACATACATAGCTATATCATATTTAATATAATTTTCACATTTACAGAACGCTGATGTCATCTTAACCGATTTAGCTTCGGCCATTAAGCAAATATTTCCAACAGTTCCTCTCAAATACATCATTAGAAAGGTAAGTAGAAGTCCATTAAACACGAAATTTTTTAATTTTTTCATCCAATATATTTAAAGAAATCCTCTGAAAGTTAAACTTAAATCATTATAAAAAACAAAAATATAAACTTATTGATACCTGAGTTTTAAAACTTTCAAAACATGAAAACGTTTTTCGTACAACGTTTAAACATAGTTTACTCTGCAAGCTAAAGTTGAACAAAGCAATAACTAAAAGTTTAGTGAGAAGTTTTTTAGTGTTTCTCATTGTTGTTTAGTTGATGATGCACAATTTTTACGGTGAAATGGTTTTATTTTTCTGCTTTTTTTTTTAATTTCTTTATTCACAGTTATGAATAATAGCGAAAGAATCAACGGAGTATATCCAAATTGTTTACAATTGCCTCTTTTCATTCGAATTTAAATATTTAATGAATGAATGAATATTTAATATTTATAGAGGAAAGGCCTTTTTTAATCAATGCAGTTGTGTGTATGGCGTGTGTGTGTGTGCCTTTGGTGTGTGAGCTGATTGTGTAGCAGCGAGACGAAAATCGTCTGAGTCGCAATTTTCGGTTTAATTAATGCTTAATTTACAATTTAATTAATTTGAAAATGCTTAGCTTTTGACACAACAATTGATCAATTGCACACATTATACATTTTATTTATTAATCAATTAACACATTGGGCGCATTTCTAAATAAGTTATTCGCTTTAAAAAGATCAATGATGTATACATTTAGATAAAAGTTTCCTAATCAGAACTTGTTTTAAGTTTGTAAACTTATCAATTCAGAATCTAAATCGATTCAGGTCCTCGACTTAAAGCTAAACTTTAATTCAAATTTTTCTATTAATAAATTTTAATTGCATATTTGTTTAATTTATTCATTTTTTGTTTTTCAATTTTCTATGCGAACTAATATTTCTCGACATTAAATAAATGAAAAGGTAAAAATAAAATTAAATTGCAAATATTCAAATA
This sequence comes from Drosophila setosimentum, assembly GCA_035043505.1. Taxonomy (NCBI): domain Eukaryota; kingdom Metazoa; phylum Arthropoda; class Insecta; order Diptera; family Drosophilidae; genus Drosophila; species Drosophila setosimentum. Next base: position 20,459,091 of record JAWNMY010000003.1, read on the forward strand.
ATAATCCCGACAGGATTCAAAATATATCGTAGTATACATAAATTAAAAATACTTGATCTGAAGTCAGCTAAAAACATATTTAATTTGAAAAGAAGTCACCAAACAAAAAACGATAAATTATAAGTAAAATGTTCCGCTAATATATGGTGAAATTTAAATGACAGATTATTATATAGATGATATATTCCAATTGTAAAATCGTTTGATGCTTTCACAAATTTATTCGAGCCAAGGAGAAGACAGGTTTTGTTTAATTTGATTAAATTGCATTTGAAAGATTAAGTCAAAAGTGGATGCCACTTCAAATGGGCGCCCACACGTTGCCTACCCACACACACACACACTTAGATACATACAGACACACACAAACACATACTAGTTGTGTTGTTGTCTCAATTAAGCAATTTCGGTCTTAAATTCGTTGCTGCTGCTGCTGCTTGAACAATGTAATAATTCAATGCATTTATAATGGGTCGAGGTTGTTTTTGTTGTTGTCGCTGTAAATTATGCTGCCTGCACTTATGCAAATCTTTTGACTCATCGCGACTGCCACCCACATTGCAAGCAATTGTTGCATTTTTGTTGTCGTTGTATATTTTACATTTTGATGGGCCGGCTGAGCAACACTTTCGTCTGGGGCGTGTCTAAATGTGTTGGCAACAATATAGGTAACAATGGCAAATATCTAGTCTCAGGGCCAACACAAAATGTGTTACATAATAGCCGTGTGGCACGCGACGGTCTTTATGGCCAAGTTTCAAGTGTTAACTGCGCTCTTGACGCCTTTTGTCAGGCAACTCGAACTTGAAAATAAAAAATTACACATACGTCGCGTTAGCCGAATTTTTGATTTAATCTTATCTTAATCTTTTTTTTATTATTATATTTGCAGATCGACATCCAACCACCGGAACGGGAGACTATATTCTCGGAGGAATTTCGTCCCTCGGATCCGCGCAATGTAGGCCCGTGCGGCGGTTTCAGTGCCCAATATGCCTGCATGTGCGATTTCCACGGGGTGCCCTATCGCGAGGAGGTCGCCTGGGATGTGGACACCATCTACTTGTCGCACGACACACGCCTGCTCAATCTGCGCGATTTCGATCACCTGGAACCCAAGTGAGTAGTAGTCAGAAATGTGTTCAGTAAATGTTAAGCGCATGTTATCCTTAATGTAAATGTTTAACAAATTTAACCACTAGTTAAAGATACAAATGTTAATCACAATTAAAATGTTAAGCTCTTGTTTACCCTATTTTAATCAAATGTTAACTCAATGTTAATCACTTGTTGTCCTTACTGTGAGCGCATGCTAAAAGAATTTAATATAATAACACTTTGTCCGCCAAACTTAATTTTTATATTTTCTCTCTTAAACCTTAACTTCTAAAGTTTTACTTTCCTGAGCTACCTTGTAGTTTAATAAAAACAAATTTTGTAACTTTCATTTAGTTTTAATTAATTAATTTTATTTTTAACGTTTTTTTTTTTGAGTTGTGGATTGTTTTTAATTCACATTTAATAAATAAATACAAAAAGGCAGTCACAAAATTTAAATGTTATGTAATTTTAACCTGATTGAAATCAGATGTAAAACAAATGTGAACTTAATGTTATTTCCTTGTAATTATCACTGTAGGCGCATTTTTAACGAATATCACATGTTAAACATTTGTAATTAAATTGGTATCTAATTCTCTCCCTCTCTTCTCCCTACAGAGACTTGATGGCCATTGTTTCGGCTCTTGAGTATAATACGTTTTTTCGTGGTCTAAAGGTTGCACACATGCGTCTCTCGCACGAGACTCTGGAACGCATCCTACATGTGCTCAAGCGCTCCATGTGGCTGGAGGAGCTGCATCTGGAGGCCCTAGGTTTAAGGTGCACAACTGAATATGCACATATTCATATGGAACTTACTGTAACTTTTATTTTGCTTGTAGATGTGATTTCTTGAATAAGCTGTCGATATCTGTGATTTCCAACAACAGTCCAGCGATACGTACCATCGATCTGAGTCACAACATTATTGAGGATAAAGGTGTGTACACACTGAATGCAATATGCAATATGCGACATGCAACATGCAACCCCTATAAGCCCCTGAATTCGTACCCAATGGCAATTAGTTGCATTTTGTACTCGTCTCGTGTTTCTTTGTAAACCAATTAATCCAATTTAATGCATTTCTCTTTTACTCCCTAACAATTAACAATATTTTTTTGTTGCCGTTTACATTTTTTCTTTGTCTCTATATATATAATTGTACATATATATATATATATATATTTTGTTGTTCTTGCCGCGTTTATCTTGTCATTTGTCACATGTAGGAGCAAGCTCATTGTGCGCCCTACTTGGAAAGATTGTGCAAGGTTTGCAGAACCCATTTGACACACATTATGTTGTACTTAGCTAAACAAACACAACAAAACCAAACAAAACAATTCATTAAGATTACAAACTTAATTATATTTACTATACATTGTTGTTGTCAATTGCAATTGTTATCATTCTTGCTATACGCTCTTCATTTCATCAATATGCGATATGATTTTGTGGCTTGTGTGGCCTTCTGGGAGAATGAGATTGTTAACTGTCTAATGCCCAGTTTGATAAAGATATTATCAGTGCATTAGCCTTTTTTAAATTTATATTGATAAGTTACTTTATCATTGTAATTATTGTAGAAGACTTATTTGCAATCTTACTCTTTCCTAATTGTGGTCCCGCAAGTCGAATCATAATAGATCTTTATATTTACTCATATAATCGCAGCTTGCTTTACGCCTTTTGCTCTCTGTCTATATTCAAATTAAATATCGGCACAAAACACACGCAACTTGCTAATTCGATTCTATCATATATATATATATAACTGTTTTCTTACAATCAATACACGAATTTAATATTAAGCCTTAAACATTTAACTAGGCGCCATTCACCTGGCTGGTCCCATAGCCAAGGTATCGAAGGGTCTGTGCAAATTGGCGCTCGCTCACTGCGGCCTCACCTCGAAGGGTGTCAATCAGATGTCGCATTCGCTGTCGCTCAATCAAAGTATTTCTAATTCGCTCACCTTTCTGGATCTGAGTGGCAATAGTCTCAAGGATGACATAACCGTGAGTAAAAAAAATATGCGAAAAAATGTCCCGAGTCACAATTTATGGTGTTTCCTTGCAGAATTTGCACAATTTTCTGGCTCAACCCAATGTCCTGGAGCATCTGGATCTGGCATCGACTGATATTACGCTGGAAAATGTGAGTAAAGCTAACATATCATATACAATTTTGTAAAAGCTAGTTTTTAACATATTTTAGAAATGTTAGTAAAGCCTGAGTGATTATGTCTGTCAACAGGCAGCTGAAATTTAATGTTGATGTGTTGATTCTTATTGAGCAACTACTGAATAACAAATAGTAATGTTAGCACCCTAGAAATGTTATTGAGAGTTCCTGTCTGTTAACTGCGTAACAGCTGAAATGTATGGATGTAATTGACATTGAAGATTGAGCAACTACTGAGTATAAAATAGTAATATTAGTAACAGCAACTATTTAATGTAAAGTAGAAATCTTATTCAGAGATCCTCCCGTTATCTCACTAACAGCAAATGTATGATTGATTTTAGTATTAAACTGTTAATAAGCATGAAGTGAATTTAACAAAGCAACTGTTTTAATGTAAACTAGATATGTTATTAAGAGCTGCTGTCTATTAACAGGATAAAAGCCAAAATTAACAGCGGACTGTTCGTGAGCGACTATTGAAAATAGCAATTTAATGTTAGTAACAGGAACTGTTATATATTATTTTGCAGAACTTAACATAAGTTAAAAATATAGAATAATTTTTTAACATAAGATATTAATGTTAGTAACAGTCAATTCTAGCTGTTAAATTTAAAGTCTTCTCATCTTTTTGTTGACAGCTATTTGGAGCTCTGTTGCGCGGCTGTGCCACGCACCTATCGCATTTGAATGTCTCGCACAATTCGTTCAGCACGAAGAAGGGCAAGGAGATACCGCCATCGTTCAAGCAGTTCTTCACCAGCACTCTGAGCCTGAAGCATCTCAACATCGCAGGCTGCAAGCTGCCCATGGAGGCGCTGAAGAATCTGCTGTTGGGCCTGGCGTGCAATGAGTCAACGGCTGGCCTATATCTCGATCTCAGCAGCAATTCGCTGGGTGCCCAAGGCGCCCATGTGCTCGAGTCCTGCATACATGGCGTGCGCGTCCTCCAAAGTCTCGACATCAGCGACAATAGTGAGTTTGTTTGCCATGTTCCCAGAGATGACTACAGTATTTTAATGACATTTCGCAAATAGATTTGGATGCAGAGCTGGCATCTGTGCTGACGGCCATCTCAAAAAATCCCTCGATTCGTACGCTGCATCTGTGCCGGAGTTTGACGGGCATGAAGCCCAAGCATATACCCACCGTCATGGACGCCCTGGTCAATCTGATACAAAAGGATGATTTTCCGCTCGAAGAGCTGGTGCTCTCCGAGAATAAACTCAAGCACGATCTGCACGATTTCATCAATGCGCTCGGCAGCAATCAGAGCCTGCAAAAGCTGGACATCAGTGGCAATTATATGGGCGATGTGGGCGCCCGTCTCCTGGCCAAGGCACTGCAGATTAACAATCGCCTGCGCACCATTTACCTGGACAAAAACAGTGTCACGCTGCAAGGCTATGCGGACATTGTCTATGCTTTGGAGCATAATCACAGCATGCGCACGATACCCTTTCCGGTCTTTGATATAGCTCCGCATTTGAAGAATCATCCAGATAAAACGGATGCGGTTATGCGTAAAATGCAGGAGCTGTTGCAAACTAACTGCAATGGCTTGAAGCGTGCCAATGGCCAGGGATTTAGGCTGCAACATGGCTTTATGCTCTCCTCGACGCATCAGCTGGTGGACAAACTGGTGGCCGAGACGCAGGACACAATTTCGCTGGCCAAAGGTGGTGGTACCGATAATGTTTCGGCCGTGCAGCGACTTATAACCGATGCGGAGAACTGCAAACAGCTGATGCCCAAGCTGCAGGAGGCTGTGCGCAACGATGGCCATCCCATCGAGATGAAACTTACGCGTGTCGCCAGCGAACTGAGCTATACGATCAAAAGCTATCTGGAGGAGACACTGGAGACAATGATACGCACCGGTGTCGAACAGTGCCCCAAAACGCTGGGCAATCAGATTGTCATCCAAGATCTGCGCAAGGCGCTCAACGATCGCCTCCAAATACCCGATGATTTTCTACAGAATTGTCTGCTCAACAATGCCGGCAGTGAGATTATGAACAAAGTTGGGTGAGTAGCAAGAGAGGAGTTTTGCAGACCGACAGAAAGAGAGAGAGATTTTATTTGGCAAAAAGAGAGAGAGAGTGAGTTACGGGTGAATCAGGCAGGGACTGATCAAAAATGAAGCTGTACACACACATTTATATACACACACAAGCACAGTGCTTTTAGAGATGTGCTAAATGTGCTGTGAATCAGTCAAAAGAAATCTAACACTTAATTTGTAGAGGCATATAGCTTCAACACGGCTTGGATCTAATTATTTAAATTAGTTTTCATTAGAAACTGTTACGTGCAGCTGACAAATCGTACAAAAGTATAGCATTTTTTATAAAAATAAAATTCAAAGTGCAAACCAAAACTCACCTTCGTTCAATTAGTTATCAATCAATCATTAAGAGCAGAACTATGACAAAATTCGGCTTTAATGCTCCACGTTCTTTGTCCACTTGAGAAGTAAACATAAATCATTAAATATTTATATCAAGCACAGCAACAACAGTAATATTCATGACACACTTTGATAACATTTCCACCACTATTTTATTTCCAGTTTCCAGGCGTCGCTTGATCAGCGCATTTAAAAAAAAAGAAGAAAGAAACTGTTTGTAATAAGCTCGCCTCCTCTCTAACAGCTGAGCTTGCAAAAAATTTATTTTTAAAACACGCTGTGATGCGCGCGCTCTCTCTTCGTGTTTACTCTCTCGCTCGTTCACACGCATACAGTAATATATGTTGTTTTTTTTTGCTTCCGCGCTCGCTCTTCACAATTAAATTCCAGTGAGTAAGTGTGTGTGTGTGTGTGTGTGAGTAAGCGCACAGATAAGATTAAGCAAACATAAAATAACTTAACAGCTGAATGCATTTCCATTCGAACGCCCAAACGGCTGCTGTCGACCCAAAAAAAAATTACATAAAATATATTAGTTAATTTTATCAGTGTGTGTGTGTGTGTGTGTGTGTGTGTGAGTGGCCCATGCGTCGATATCGCCATAGTCGCATCTGTGGCAACGCAGGCTAATTCATTGATGGTTCGAGTGCCGTTAAGTTGAAGACAATTCCAGTGTTTTTTGTTTTTTCTGTGACAGCTGTTTGCCGAGATGGGCCTAATGCGCACTTTGTGCTGCTGTTTTGGCAGCAGCTCAGGCAGTGCTGGCAATGGTCTGAATTCACCCGGCTATAGCAAGTGTCCCAATGAGCAGGAGTGTGAAACAAAAATCGTAATAGTGCGGTCATCTGACAAAAAGTAAATCACACACAATAATCAATTAATAAGGACTCTTTTTCCAATGCATATTTACTAATGTTAATCATTGATGTTTTTTTGTTTCGCTCTCGCTTGCAGTGAAATTGAACAATCGCTGGCTGCAGCCATTTCGGATCGGGCCACAGACGAAGTGCTGGAAGCTTTGACCCGCTATCGTCGCGGCCTTGGAATTTCCGAGTCGCCATCGGTGCTGTTAGACGAGCCGCAGACGCCGGACATTGTGCGCAGTCGTTCCAGTCATGTAAGTAAAAAAAAAAATACATAAAACAATAATCGAAAACACATATTATAGGCACAACGAGAACCGACCTTATCTTTGATTTCGTTATATGCTTATAAATATAATATTAAGAAATGTGATGTCATTGGCCTAAGGCCCCATAAAAAACTTTTGTTTTCATTTTTCGTGCCAGGCACAAAAGGTACAAAATCTATTCGGAAACATTCCAGTTTTGTGACTGTTGTCGTTTGGACTTCTTTCTATTCTGTTATCAGGCTTAGGAGCAGTGCATTCCATATAATAATTTAGCGGCTAACTTCTGCATTCTCTTGTTTACCCCGGTCTAGGAAGCTGAGGGCTTGATCATACGACCCGGTGGACGTGGCTCCATTTTGCCCAAACTGGGCCAGGAATCGCCCACTGTAAGTGTTGAAAATCTCTCACTACCCAAGTGGATGCAGTAGTCTACAACCTAAATCTAAATCTAAAAAAAAAAACCAATAAAAAAAATACATATATATCGATAACTGATCAAATGTATATTAAGAATAATATATATTATATGCGAGTAGTGGCAAGTAATCAAAAAATACTCCCGCACACTTATCACATAAAAACTTAAGGACATTAAATGATTATTTAAACGGCAACGTCTCTCTTATATCGTACATAAAACAGTTTACACACATTTACACACACACAAACACACACTCCTACACACACTCATTTACACATTCAATGTCGTTTCAACAAAAAAATAATCGTATGTGAAATTGCCAAAAAAGAAAAAAGAAAAACAAGAAAAATCTCATTATTTTTATCTCTCGTGTTCTTCTCGTGTATCCTTGTATTCATCCAAACAAATTCATCAATACCAAACAACAATCACAACAACAACAACAACATCAACAACAACAATAAATATGACTTAATACAACTCTACTTTATGCGCTATAAACATTATATATACATATATTAAAACCTTATCTCCAACTCATTTACATACCAAAAAAAAAAAATATATATATATAAATATATCACAAAACTTAAAGAAATTGGAATATCTGAACCTTGTAAGTAGTTTTTTAAATGTATTGTTCTCTAACTATATCTAGAAATCTATATAAACTGTGAACTCTATAAAAACTACTACAGTGAACGCTCGAAAAACAGATTAAATTAATAAAAAAAATCTATATTAAATTACGAAAAATATTAAAAATACAAAACCATCGATGCACAATTCTAATTATACTCTTTCTCGAGCGTTTACTGTAACTACACTCTGGCCATTTCCTGGTTTCTGCAGTTCCTTCTGTCACTCTGTATTTTAGTTGTAGTTTTCACTGTAGCTATAATTTTCTTCTGTAGTGTTTCACACCAAAAGTTGACCCCCACATCCAACGGCTCTCGCTCATCATTTCACACATTTAAAAAAACACTAGCAACAAATATACATTTTTTATTTTATTTTTGTTTTAAATACAATATGCTAATTGCTTTGTAACTTCACCCTCATCCCCATCGATTAGGCCACACCGCATTTGCCAACGAAACGTCGCTCGGTTGCGCGCAAGGTGCGTCCCCAGTCTGTCGTGGAGAATCTTAGCCTGAGTCACATACCCGATCTGCTGGAGTCGCCCTCATCGCATCGTTCCAGCTCGCAGCTGTCGGCGCGTGCCGCTGCCGTGGCACTGGGCGCTTCAGGTGCCACAGCCAGCAGCAGTGTCCACATGAGCGACAGCATGGCGGCCATTGATGATGGCGGCGTGGACGAGTGCTGTGACTCAATTACGGAACTGCCCAGTGCCTCGTTTCAGCTGCAGCATCTGGTCAAGGGTCGGCCGAAGCGGGCTAAGACGCGTGCACCGACCCGACCCTTGGTCAATGCCGAATGCGCCGCCTTCGCTGGCCGGGACATTGGCGACGGCCTCGAGCACTTCTTTCGACCCGGCTCGGTGACACCCACAACGCTAACGCCTCTCGTCTCGCCCACATCCGAAGAGTGCAGCTCGCTCTCGTTTGTCGACAGCCCGACGATGAGTCGCGATGGCAATGGTCACATGACCTCCGAGGAGACGACGCCCATCCTCGAGGAGCGTCGACCCATCAAATTGGAGCGACAGTCGCCCCTGCTCAAGAGTAAGTGAATTTTTTGAATGGAGCTGATTCCAATTGGCAAATCTATTTTAGATACTAAGTGTAAAATTTCAAATGTAAGATTTTAATAAACTAACTGTTAAATTATATGTTTTTTTATATAAAATAAAATGTCATGTTTTAAATATAAAAATCAATTTTAAAGTTTTTTTTTTAATAATGATGCTGTAAATATAATAATTTCATTAGATAAATTTAAATGTTTTTTTTTAGCTCTTTAATGTATTAACTTTTAATAATATATATATATATATATATATATATATATATATAAATAAATTGCCATGTTTTAAATATAATAATTTCATTGGATAAATCTTACTAGATTTAATGCTTTCAAAATGAAGATCGTAAGTGATAAATATGCTTTTATTTTCTCGCAGGCGCCTCGTGGGCAACACGTTCACGTTCCACGGACAATCTGGAAAAATATTCACCGCTAGTGGGTCGCAAATCGCCGCTGGTGAAGATGCGCACCGAGAGCGGGCCGGGCAACAGCGAGGACGTTCCGGTGCCCAGCGGCGGTCTGCTCAAGGCGGGCACACGCGACGAGCGAATGCGCTCGCCAAGCAGTGACTCCATTAAGAGCCATGCTACAGGCATCGGCTCCGTGGCCACCGTCGGCAACGATGGCAGCTTGTTGGTCAAGACCAGCAACGGTATTCTGCGAACACCCATCGCTCTGCAGAAGCCGCGTCCCTGGTCCGTGGTGGGCAACGAACCCAAGGCAACCAATGATCTGCTAACGGGAAATGGCAGCGTTGACTCCAACAAAACAACGCCTGATATGCTTGAAGAAGGTGCGAATTTAGCAGCTACAAATATATTTATAATAATAGAATTGTGTTGAGAAATGTTTAAAGCATTTTTTTATATATATTTTGTAATTTGTAAATATTCTTGAATATTACCAATAGTCAAGTCGAGCCATAGTCTTTTAGATCCATATTCTCTCTCTGAATATTTAACAAATTTTTCGCTCCGTTTCAGATGTGGAAGTGGTGCCTTTTGGTCAAGGCGTTGGCGGCTCCATTGTGGGCATTACACCGGGCATTGCTCTGTCCGCGGGCGGCGGTGGCAGCATTGTTGGCATTACGCCAGGTGAGTAATGATTTGATCCCAATCCAATTACCTTTGCTCAACTTCCACTCGTTTGGTATTTGCAGGCGCTGCACTGGAAAAGAAGTCGGTGCGGGAACTGGCCGCTGGCCTGAGTCGTCTGGGTGAGTAAGCGATTGCAAGTGCTGCATGCGAATGAATTGTGCCTGCCCGTAGAAAGACAGAGAAAGCAAGAGCCTTTTGAGTCGAGTAGTTATTGCAGTATTTATATATCTTATTGTTTTGTATTTTATTTACTTTCATATTATGATTTGTTGTGTACACGTAAACGTATTGTAAACAAAACAAAAAATATCAGACCTGCCCCTTAAGCCGCCCATAATGCCTAGAACCATGTTGAGTCAGTCTACAGTCAGTCGCATGAGCACTGCCAGCAACATCAGTAGCAGCAACAACAATTCAACGACAACAACAATGACAACAACGACAACAGTATTAAACAATCAGATGCGCTCAAAGATCATCAGCACGAGCAGCGTAAACAGCGAGACCCAAGAGACGCTCAGCAAAACGATCATCACTGAGCATGGCAGCAGTTCCATTTCCAATTTCAGCCCCAGTTCCAGCCGAAGTACAGATAATCATCATGCCATGGCCTGTGCGAGTCTCATCAGCAATGAGATTCTGAGCATGCGCAACGCCCAGCGGACGACTTCCAAGGCGAACAGCTGTGCGGAGAGCAATGTGAAGCGCATTGCCGGCAAAGAGGTGTCAACGCTATTTGAGGTTTGAGTGGAACACTGGAACGAACCACAGTCATCTATGTCTCTAGCTATCGCTGTGTTTACGCTTTGTGCCTAATCATCAAAAAAATGAAGACATTCCTTTGAAATTTATTGTGGCTTTAATGTTGTTGTTTAATGTTTTTGTGTGTGTGTGTGTTTCGGTGCTCATCAATTGTAATGTTTGTGTTTTACATTTAATTGTCGCTTATAAGTTGTTTGATTCATTGTATGTGCATGCCTAAATGCCAAAATAACCTGTAGTTGTGTACATATTCTCAATGTGTGTATTTAACATGCGAATCAATTCCAATTTTAACCAACAGGAGACATTAGTTGAAGGCCTGCAGAGCAACTCGGCAAGACGCACGTTTAGGGAGTCGACCTATACGAAAGAGGATGTTGTTGATTTATAAATTGTCTATTATAAATATATGCTCAACTCAACATTCCTCACGCCCAGCCCCCAATACCCTCCCCAAATAAGAAAAGAAAACAATTAGCAGACTTAAAGTTAAAATGATAATAATGATAAATGATAATTGATAATATTGATATAGTGTGGAAAGGTTGCAACTAATTCGAACTGAACTCTTTCATTTATGTGCAATGACGCGCGCGTGTTTTTTGTTTTGAACTCTTTGGCAATATTGAATGAACGTGATTTATTTATTTATATATACTTTTTACCCAACATAACTTTTGCATATTTATAAACAACAACAAACAAACAAAAACAACCAACGTTTTTATGTACTATATTTTTATGTATTTTAAAATGAGTTAAGTGCCAATTATATACAAGAAAACAAATATATTTTTCAATTTATCTATTGAATAGAAGTAACTAACGAAGAAGAGCGCAATGAATATTATGAAATATATGTTTTTGTATAAATCGATTGCGTGCATAAAAACGACTTTAATGGCCTGAAACAAATTAAATAAAAACAAAAACAAAATTACAAATCAAATATAATATTTTTTATAACTGCTTCCAAACAAAAGAAACTATATGTATTTTTGTTTTCAACATTATTTCCATTTTCTTAGTACTATGTATATTTAAACGACAATCTTTTTATTTTCTGTTCTTAGTATTTTTATTTAATTTTTACAAAGTTAACAAATTTACGCTAAGCAACTAGGGAAAACAGAAAAACATTTACTAAAATTGCATTTAATAAATTACAGTAAAACTACATTTGTCAAGATTTAAATTTTTAAAACAAACATTAGGAACACACACATGTAGTTTGCACGTAATTATAAAAATAATGTTTATGAATAACATTTAAACCCAGTCCACCACCACCGAACCACGAATACACTTCAATTTTAAAGAGTGTTGAACGATTTTCCCATAGTTGGCTCAAATATGTAGTTTGCCATTTCAAAACCAAGACAACAGCAACAAAACGAATGATTGTAACGTGTTCATTAAAGTTTAAGCACTTGCAACTTTATTGTAATGTATTGAAATTCGAATTAAAATGAACTCAAAAAAGTCCAACTTGGTGTTTGTTTCGCTTTTAAATGTGGGCCAAAGTCGTTGCGCTATGCAGTACTGGATTGTGTCGATAACACAGGGTGTTTGTTTTCGATGTGACTGGTATCGAAACTGAATTTTCAGTTTTGGTGTTTTGTGGGATGCACGCTTCGGTCACTCTGAATCGCAAACTCGCGTCGCCTTTTGCACTATTTTTTTTTATGGAATAAAGTAAGGAAAAAAGCAATTTGCGGCTAAATCTATAAGTTATTGTAAGAACTAGCTATATTCCTGCCCGTCAAAATGGTGAAACTAACGCCGGAGCTGATAAACCAGTCCATGCAATACATAAACCCATGCCGAGAGCGCGAACTTGATTTACGCGGCTACAAAATTCCACAGATTGAGAATTTGGGTGCCACATTGGACCAGTTTGATACGATCGATCTGTCCGACAATGATTTGCGTAAACTGGACAATCTGCCACATCTGCCGCGGCTCAAGTGCCTGCTGCTGAACAACAATCGCATCTTGCGCATCAGCGACGGCTTGGAGGAGGTTATCCCAAATCTAAGCTCCATCATTCTGACGGGCAACAATTTGCAGGAACTGAGCGATCTGGAGGCACTCAGCGGATTCAAGAAGCTGGACACAATATGTCTACTCATCAATCCGGTATCAACAAAGGCCAATTATCGCGAGTATATGGCTTACAAGTTTCCCCAGCTGCGGTTGCTGGATTTTCGAAAGATCAAACAGAAAGACAGGCAGCAGGCGCTGGAGTTCTTTCGCACCAAGCCGGGCAAGGATCTTCTCAAGGAGGTGACCAAAAAGTCCAAGCTAAGCGCTGCCGCCGCGCTCGCCGCAGAGGCGACCAACGGCAAAGCGGCTGCCGATGGCGGCGGCCGTTTCGCTAATCCCGAGGATATGCAGCGCATACGCGAAGCCATCAAGCGAGCCAGTTCGCTGGCAGAGGTGGAGCGGCTCTCACAGATCCTGCAGAGTGGTCAACTGCCCGAGAAGTTTCAGCACGAGATAGGCCAAAATGGCCACAACGGCACCACGGCCGGCAATCCGGCCGTTGCTTTGGAATACTAGTTCTAGCATCGTCGTCAGCTACCTTATAACTGTAGAACAATAATTTTTAATAAAAAAAAAGAATAAGAAACAAAAACCATAAAAGGAGTCAGTTAATCTCGGCGCTTTAATAGATTACGTACATGGTTTTAACAATCCTCAACAGGTTTGCTGCTCACTTGCGTATTTTTCACAGAAAAATCGCACAAGTCTCGCAAATACATCCGGCTGTTATTGTAAATATTTAAACCAAAAAATGCACACATAAAATTACTCATAATTGGCTACACATTTTTAACAATCTATACGGACATAAAAAGTTGGGCAATTCAATTAATATTATTATGATTGATGCTTTGGCGCTGCAAAAATGATTTGCTTCAATTGCATTTGAACTGTGGAATCGGTTATTGCTTCTTCTGGTCTTTTATCATCTACTTCTGCTTGCAGTGCGTCGGATACTTTCCACACCCTCCTACTCCCTCATCCACTATCTCTATGGCTGGTATTATGAGGATTTCGCCGCCATTATTGTGTCGTAGTGCAGGCCGGTGTAGAAGATAATCCACGTCACTAGAAAACCGGCAAACGATGTCATAAAGCCCTCCTTTACCAGCTCCCACGCACCGCCGTAGGCATCCTCGTCCACATTCTGGAAATTTATGGCGTACAGGTAGACAACGCCGCAGCTGATGCCGGCAAAGCTGTGAATTGTGTTATATTATTAAAACTGTTCGCTCCAATTTCTATAATTAGATGTACAGAGTTCCACTTACAGCACAAGGCCCAGAAAGCCCTTAAGCGGCACAATGCCCCAGACGATGCCGAGTATGATGCCAAACACTTGACGTGACCAGTAGATAACGTCAAGAAACTCGTCCTATCAATGTTAAATATTATTAATATTTAGGAAGACACGCGCTGTGCTTTTGGCCTCTTCGTTTTTTGCCCCGCTCTCAGAATTCTTACCTTGTCATCCCATTCGGATTTTGTCATTGCTCGCGCGCAAATTTCTAGCAGAGATGAGGATTTGACACTGCCATTTGCATTGCGTTCGATTGTGTTGGTTCTAGTTGCCATTTTTTGTGTGACCTACTTTTCAATAAATGCGTTCAACTTGGTAAATTAATTAATTATTTTTCACTATCAGTAATGTTGGCTATGCCGATAACAGTTACAGGTTCGGATATCGATAAGTTTCTTTATCATTAGTGGAACAGTTGTGCTAAAGGTGAGGGACGGTTGAAATGAACTACAATTGAAGCCCTCGTTAGTTCACATGAACATTTGAAGGCAACTCTAGAGTGGTTATGAGAGCGTTTTGTGTTTTGTAAAACACAATGAATCAAATAAGCCGAATTTGCCTTAGAAACACAGGTATAATTACCGGTAAGTAGTTGCCTATACTTCCTGTCGTGCTTTTAATTCAACGCAAGTGTGTTCTCTTTCAAACAACAGCACAGCGTCACGTGGCGCTCACCGCCGTTCGTTCCATCGACCAGAAGTGGAGAGCGGCCAAGGGATTGCAGGAGAATCCAAATGCCTTTGGTCCACTCACCAATCTCCCTGACTACACGTTCCTTGATGGTAGGACGACGCCGTTAGGAGTAAGAAGCATGGATTCGCACTCGTGTTGCATTTCACTTTAACACAAATTTTATGTATTACAGTCGAATCAGAAGAAGCGCCTGCTGAAGCAACAGGAGATTGCTGCCAAAATTGTGGAACTCAGCAGCGAACTGGACTTTGCCAAGCAGCGTCACGAACGCCTTAAAGCAGCTGCCCAGGCAGACAAGGAACGCATCATGCAGAACAAGCTGAAACCAAAGGGTCATCTGCTGTTAAAGAAGAAATAGTCCTCATCTTGTTAGAAAAGAATAGCTATTTTTAAATGTAATTTAACTTTAGTGGTTTATTATGAATATAACATAGAGATATTTGTTTCGTTAAAACGTGTTGAGTTTGCTTATCAAAATTCCACAAGCATAGCAAATTAATGGTAATTAAAAGTTAAAGCGCTTCTGACGCACTTTGGCACTAGGAACCTGTCCTGGCAATTAGTTTAGCGGCTATTAGCGCGTGTGATTTCTAGCTGCTGGTTTGTCAGTAATGCACAGTAAAATCGCGAATTAGAGGAACGAATTGCACTGTATGACGTATGCCATAACTTGCTGTCAAATCTTTGTAAATAAGGAAATGGCAACATGTTTATTTGTAAGCAAGGTAACGATGTGGGGACTCCATCTCCCACCAGTTTCAAATAGTGTTGATCGTGAAAAAATCGAATAAAAAACACGCTGTCAAATGTTTATATGCATTATTGATTACCAGCTCGGCATTGCATACCAATGTGTATCGAGCGTATTGGGACTATCAATTAGACGTGAAATATTTGGCACGCCATGCAAATGTTTGCTATTCGAAATGTTTATTTAATATGTTTTCAGAAAAGTGCTCCAGATGCCCGGTTTACGTTTCACGTATCATTTTAGCTCAGCTGGTGGCAGATACAAAATTTTCCACATTTTATTGTCGAAAACAATTAATTTTAACGCAAATGTGTTATATTTAAACACTGCTATATTTATTTTTTTTCTTTCACATATGGGGCCAAAGGACTAAGTTGATTTACCATCAACCCACTGAACTTTGCTGAATGTGAATTACGGAACAAGTGTCACACTTATTGCATTTAATTAGATAGAAGGTATGAAATTTGGCACAACAAGCTCAAACATTTGAAATAAATCTATATAGTACCCTAATAATACCTTCATCTCGTGAAGATTTTCGCTTGAATAAAACGTGAGTTGCAGTTGACACATGAAAATGTCATTGACCAGGTCCCAAACCAATTTGATTTGAAATCTACCATAACTGGGGATCCCTACGTAATATTTTCCACATACTTTCTTAAAGATTAACCGTTATATGTATATAACAGTTCACACTTTATATGTTGCTGCCAAAATATTTTCAATTGCGTTTTGTATTTGACTCATGGAATTTTACGCAAAAACCACAATGAATTGTAGAAAACAACTTTGCTGTTGATTGTTGTTGATGTGAAGCGCTTATTATATTTACTTTTATGCCAAAAATATTGTATTTAATTAGCATGTTTATATTTATATTTAATCAAATCAACTTTATAATCAATAAAAATAATCACAAGCGTGTTATATTTAAATGTCTAGCGGTTATTACAAATTGAAAACTTTGCACTTAACTGTAAATTTACTTATTGTCCACCCATTTTCTAAATTAAAATAAATCATTTGTTTACAAGGGTGGTTTATTTGTAGTGTTATTTAACAATAATAAAGCTAATATAAATTAATATTCATATAAACTTCATATCGTGTCCACGAAATAACCGCTATGTAGGCACCAGTTACAAATCTTTATGGTATTTTGAGCCCAAAAAAGGTATGTAAAATACAAATGCAATAATATACACCAATATTTATAAATATGTATATAGACTTTAAATCGTGTCCAGGCAATAACCGATACGTAAGCGCCAGTTACTAATCTTAATGTCATTTGAGCACCAAATGGTCTGAAAAATTTAAATCTAATTGAAACGAATATATACAAATTATTAACATAAGCAAATGTTTAAAGCAAATTTCAAGTCGTCAAATCTTTCCGCATTGTTAAAAGTTTTCAAAATCAAACTAGAATTTCAAGCACGCTGCAATTAATTAAGTTGCAATTAGAGCCTGACAACAAAATGAATCATGTCTAGAATTGGGCACACGCAGGAGAGCCCAGACAGCCAAAGCCCAAGCAAAACCGGCTGCCTTAAAGATTAAGATGAGCCCCACTCCAAAATTGCGTCGAATCTGCCGATGTTTTGCATCTACGCTTTGTCAATATATGTAATAACAACAAAAGCAACAACAGAAAACATATTTTCACATTCGGGTGCGAAACGGAGCACATTTTCGTATATAAGGGTAGAATTCTTTGGAGTTGAGCACAGAGAACGAAATCAACAATCGTTTCAAGCACACACACAGCGTATAAGAAATTCTAAAACGAAGTATTTAAATCAGCAACAATGGAACTCAAGGTAAGCAATGCTTAACTTAAGACAGCTATCAGTCTGGTATTAAATGTATTTCACATTTACAGAAATTGTACACATGCATTAGCCTGCTGCTTGGCATTGTTATCTGCAAGTTATCAGAGTGCAGCGCCAAGGCGACTTACTATGATCTGGATAGCTATGAGAACAGTTATGATCACAAAACTTACGATAGCCACAATTCCTATGCTGTAACTTATGGCAAGCCCCTCTCAGCCGACCATTTGGATAAGCTTAACACAGGCTACTACTATGTGGATAATGGCTATATTGCTCCCGTGCCCAGCTCAAGTGCCGGCGCCAGTCAGCGTAGTTATGGTCCCTACTTTAACGATGATCTCTCGGATAGTTATAGATACTCGCCTTTTTTGCGCTACAGGAGGACTCGCACCAAGCGCAAGAAGCTCTTTGTACCCAACTTCTTTGGCTAGGTTGTTAAATTCTTTCACTGGCAACGTGAGAGTAGAGACTGATGATGATGTACCTTATTGTACAATACATAAATATTAATATAAGTCAACAAGTACCTTATCTTAGATTATACCTAACTTTACCTTCCTACATATGTATATGCATAAATACAACCAAGAACATATTTAAAATAAATATATAAGCAAACAAATTAAGAGCTCTTGTAACAAATTCATTAACACTCAATACAAAGACCTTAATCACGATCTCACGGCTAACTTTAAAACAAGATTTTAAGATTTATTAAAAGAATATTTTGTAAGTTTACAAATAATTTAAAATGTGTATTTATACTTAACTGCGGTTTATTACATTGAGAATTTATTCTTGTAATTAAAGTGTATGTTTAATACATGTTGATTTATTTATTATATTTTCAGTGTCTGCTCGGAAGTTCGATATAACTATTTATTTATATAAACCAGAAAACTAAAACCACTATTCACTTCACGTCGAAATTCACAGCACTGTGCTAATTGACCACTTAGAGAAAAAAAAACTAAATATCTGTTGATAGTTACTGAACATAAAATAGACAATGAAAGTGAAAACATTGAGTAATAAAAACCTAATTGCTTAGATTTAAAGGGTTAGTTATATTTTGCAGAATTATACTAATATAATACCAACAAATTTGACCAGATTGATTTCACATTCGTTTAAAACTCGATATGATATTGACACAGATTATTTCAAGTGAACATATTGTTTATGTATATATATATTAGAGTCGGAAAAGCAATATTCAAAAAAGTTTGCATTGCTTTGCTAAAAATTGAGAAACACAAGTTACCCGCCAAACTGCAGCACTGTTAATTGAGGAGTAATTCAAAGATATTAACATAATGCTGTTAAAAAATATACGAAAAGTTTACTCGGTGTGACCAGATGTGAGTAGCAATATTGATACAGCTGAGAGTTGAGCTGTCGTCATTGGTGGAAGAGGAAGAAATATTCGCAAATTGAACGTCTGAAAAAGTGTAGTTTGTTTCTGGTAGAAGATGAGTTTCATGCAACCGAGTCCCGTTAAATATGCGTGCTCCTGCGGCATTTTGAACCCGATCAACAAGCTATTTTTCTGCCGCCACTGCCCGAAGCTGAGATGTGGCTTCTGCGTCTGCCATGAGATTGAGTCACACTTCTGCTCCAATTGCCTGGAGAACATACCATCCTCGGAGGCGCGTCACAAGAAGAACTGTTGTGCCAACTGCTTCGACTGTCCATGCTGCCAACACACACTGTCTGCACGGGCCACCACCGTTCCGGTTGTGCGCAAAGTTGATGAGTCCAAAGACGGCGGTGAAAGCGGCTCCGATGCTGTACCCAGTCCGAAGCCCTCAGCGATGCCAACAACAAAGAAGATGTACTATTTATCATGTCTGTCGTGCCGTTGGACCACACGGGACGTGGGCATACCGGATCAGGGCGTGGCCACTGGCACCTGGCCCGACAACGAATGCCTGTATCAGGTGCGATTTAACACACTCATGGAATACTATCAGTCGGTCGTGCTGCAGGAAAAGCAGGAGAAACAGGAGTTCATGCGTCGCAAGGCGCCCAAGCAGCACAAGTTTCCCAGTCTGACCGATCGCACGGGTCTGACCGTATCGTTGATCCGACGCCAGATCGGCTGGAACGACAAGAGCATACCCAAAACGAAGCCGATCAACATTACGCCCGCCAAGGCAAGTGCTGAGGTCGAACCCCTGCTCGAAGACATCTTCACGCAGCCAATAAATTTGCGTAACATAACGACTGTGGCGCAACGACACAGCCAGCCGGCTGATCAGCCCACATCCGTGAGCAACCTCTATCCGCAGCGACGTTCGCTGTGGATCAAGCGTTCGCTACGCTGCCGGCACTGCGAGCACAATCTGATCAAGCCGGAGTATCATCCCACGTCCATCAAGTATCGCATACAGCTCTTTGCCAGCTATCACGTGCCCGAGGTGGTCATGGTGCGCTGCGAGCAGCCACTGCAACCCGGTCAGACCAATGCGATATTCCTGAAGTTCACCAATCCTACTATGTATGACATGACAATTAGTATATTGGATGCGCCACCAGCGGATGCGCAAATCAATACGGATGCTTTCATACAGGGCTGCAGAATCAAGGAGGAGGCCATTACATCATCTCCCTTGCTAAAGGCCACAGGCGTCACCTTGACCCGTCAGAATTCGACAAGGGAAGTGACGCGTGAAGTACGTGATTTGGCCAATGCGACAATTGTGCCTCTGGACAGTCAGTTTGTGTTGAGTCAACGCGACGATTCCAAGGAGTTTGATGAGGATGTGCAGGCGCCCATCGAGGAACCCAAATTCATTGTTTGGCGCAAGGGCAACAAAGTCCTGATGCGACTCCAGTTCACCCCAGCAGCTGAACTGCAGCCGGGCGATGAGCTGACACTGGGTTTCTACATGCAGTATACGTATGTCAACACCGTCTCCAACACGCCCGACAAAAAGGAGCCGACTACACATGCCCTCTACTCGCGTCTCTTTATCAAGGCAGGCGATATTGCACAGAGCACAGCCAACTAAATCGGAATATATAATAATATTAACACGCTTTAGAAATGCATTATATATGAAAACCTATTTATTTTACTAAATTAAGCGAGTGCTTGTTAGGCGAATATGTATTAATTACACTTAAATAGTATGCTGAACTGCGATAATCCCGGCAAGCACTGCAACTATTCAACGCAAAATAAAAGCCATTGCTTTAACTCAAATAACTTTCGGTGCGCGTGTCGACTTCATGTTCTCCTCCCACAGGAATTGGCTGACCTCATCGGTGGCAGCCTGTCCGACTTTCTTTGCCTTACAGTCGCTAAAGTACTGGATGGTTGCGCCATCCAAGCATCCATCTCTTGACATCTTGCATAAATAGCATGAAAAATGGCTTAACAAATAATCTAAAAAAAATATAAATCATGTAAAACATTTTAGAATAGCTAATTGCATACTTGCCGTACGAATTTCGTATGAGCCATTATAAAATTTGTAGCAATTTCCGTGTTGACCACACCGGGATGTAGAGCATTAACGGTCACTCCAGTGCCCTCCAAGCGTTTAGCCAACTCACGAGTAAACATTACGTTGGCCAATTTGCTCTGACTGTAAGCCTTGCCCCCGTGATAGTTCTTCTCGCTATTCAGATCATCCACTTTGATTTCACCATTTCTGGGATCCATGCTAGACACATTTATAATGCGGCTGGGTGCAGTTTTCTGGAAGTTATTAAACTTCAATCAGTACGCGTATTTGCAGCACAAAGAACCTTACCTTACCGTCGTTAAAGTACTAACGAGCAGCACATTTAAGTAGCCCAACGATAGCAAGCACGGGCTTGATAACGCGCGGACCCAGACAAACTGTGACTCATCTCCTACCCAACCGACCGAGGGGCGCATCTCATTCAGTGCGGTTACGAAGATCGCGAATTACTGTATAGATGACTTAACACAACAGTTTTAATAGAAGAAACAGAAAAAGCACATCTTATTAATGGAAAAACAAATAATAATTTCAACAATGAATAGCATAGTATACATATTTAATAAATATATATATATATATATATATATATATAAGAAATAAATAAATAAAATATATATAAAGATAAAACGCTTTATTTAACTATTAAGTGTTCAAGAATGTGATTTACCGATGAAACAGCTAAAAATTTGATCGTGCAGAAGAATAAATAAATAATTCAAATAAGCACGAAGGAAAATAAGTAATTATATTATCAGAGAGGAAGAAAATTCTTTTGTTGCCCGTTTGCTCAAAAATTTCCTTAAGAGCCTTTTGCGTCTTACTCTTTACTGTACACTGTGGCGCCTCGTCGTGCCAGCTCCAGAACAGTCTCCTTACCAAAATATATTTGAGCCGGCTGCGATCACAACCTTTCCAGTTTCATCCTTTTCGAATTGTCCACCATGCACATAGCGCCTACGAGATATGCTATGATATGACACGAAATAAGCCTAGTATTGTGACGAACCATACCTGATGAGAAATGCCGGAACGGACTGTTCTTTACAATAACATTACCATAATCTATTATAATTCCTATCAGTTGACTGATATACATAATAAACGATGGCACATTTTATTCAAAACGATTTAACTGTTCTCCTTTAAGCTGGTGATATTGGTCGATATCGATATCAATGTTATATTATACAGATGTTATGTTACAGTCTGGTTCTACGTCACTAGTAGCCTGTTACCACTAAGCAGATAATCACTAACAGCTTGGTGCATGTTTTCTTTTGATCAAGCGGCCTGTTGTGCTTCGGGTCTTGAAAGCAGCAACCTTTCCATATCTCCCCTAATTTCAGAACATCTGTTACCTCCTCCACTTCCTCCTCTAAAATTCACAAAAGTCTATATCTATCGAAATTTGAAAGGCAAACTAGGAAGATAAGCTAGATTACTAGGAATTCCCTTCAAAGATCGATATTTTTTGGTTACAACCACTGCTGCGGCACTTGTCCATGGTATATTGGTTTTCTGTCTGTTTCTGTTCATACGTATGAGCACAACTTTTTCTGAAATTTGTGAAAGTGTCAATCGATAATTTAGCGATAAGATAGGATATCGAGCACACACTCGTAAAGATATGTGTATATCATAAATGCTCATATATTTCACAATTTGTAAGCAGAAGTCACCGAAATTAGAAAGAATTTTGCCGATAGCTCCCTTGAAAGATGTTAAAATAAAATGGATGACCACGCCCACTACGCCTGCCAAAACTTATATACCTGATGGTGTATATCTTACGCAATTTAAAAGCTTGTCATCAAATTGAAACTGTAATTGGTACACACGCAGTTTAATAGGAACCTCAACTTCAAAAATCGGTATTTCTTGGCTACACCCATTCTGTTCTGTGGCATCTGTTATCAGATGATGACTTATTGGTATCAGTGTATTTTGCAATCGGTTACTCCCGACTGTAAAGTTCTCTCTTGTTTATTATTACGTATGTACAATAACATATTTTTCTTCATGTATTCGTAGTTTCTTTGAAACACTTATCTAATATTTTGCGCCAGTCCATTTCTCGCTCTCCTCCCACAGGATTTTTCCGGTTTTATCATTCATGGCAGCGGGTGCTACTGCCTTTAAGGCGCAATCGCTGAAGTACCTGCCTGTTACATTATCCAAGTCAGGATCTAGAGCTGCATACAAGGTGGTCTGTGCACCATTCCTAGATGTTTTCATAAAAGGCCACAACAAAGTTCTCAGAACAAAGCTATAAACATAAAATATTTGTTGCAATATAAACATTTAGCTAATGATTACAAATACTATATAGGATAATTACCGTCCGAATAGATTGTTAAGGATCTTTATGTGTCTGCCGAGTTCAGTGTCAACGACACCGGGATGTAGAGCATTGACGGTCACTCCAGTGCCCTCCAAGCGTTTCGCCAGCTCGCGTGTAAACAATATATTGGCCAACTTGCTCTGACTGTAGGCGCTGCCCTTGTCATAGGATTTCTCGCTGTTCAAGTCATCAATATTGATCGCACCACGCGTATGGGCCAAGCTGGAAACGTTGACAATGCGGCTGGGTGCAGTTTTCTAAAAAAAAACATTGGGTTAAATAGTTGCAGAAAGTTGTAATATGAGCTCTATTACCTTCAGCAAATCCAGCAGCAAATTGGTTAGCAAAAAGTGACCCATATGATTGACACCCAGCTGCATCTCGAAACCATCCTTGGTCAGCATATGTGGACAATGCATTACGCCCGCATTGTTGATGAGAATGTGCAGTTTGTCCTGTTCCTTTTTGAAACTACATAGATCGAATTGATAATATTATATAATGGCACACCAGCTAGCAATAACTTAAGCTATACTCACTCGTCGGCGAACTTGCGAATGGACTCCAGAGATGCCAGGTCCAGTTCACGGAAGAATATGCTTTTGTTGTTTGTCTCCTGCACGATTTCCTTCATTGCTTGCTCGGCTCTCTTCTTATCACGACAGGCCATATAAATGGTGGCATTACGACGAGCCAATTCCAGTACGGTCTCCTTGCCAATGCCCGTGTTTGCGCCGGTCACAATTACAACTTTGCCCGTTTCATTTGTGTATTTCTTAAACTGTCCACCTTGCATATACTCTCTGCAATGAAACAAAATACGATATTAACTATATAGTCATCATTGCTAAACATATTTATATTATCAATTTAAGCATTTCAGCTACCTCAGCAAGTAGATCCCAACGCCAAAGGCCGCCGCCCACGCGATACACGGGCTCATCAGACAATCGATAAAGCAACACATTTTGTGGATGACGTGATTCGTACAACTTATAAGAACAACGCTCAATGAACAACTACGGCAAAGGCAACTGCTGCAAGCAATAAAATACTCATTTGTTCGCTACGAACGTAAATAATTACGTGCGCTGATAAAAACGACGAGTCACAATGACAA
This sequence comes from Drosophila setosimentum, assembly GCA_035043505.1. Lineage (NCBI taxonomy): Eukaryota > Metazoa > Arthropoda > Insecta > Diptera > Drosophilidae > Drosophila > Drosophila setosimentum. The sequence goes on from JAWNMY010000003.1 coordinate 20,483,485, forward strand.
CGATAGTAATGATCTAGAATGTTGTGAGCACCTGAATAATACATCGGTTGAAATTAATTTTTATCGATATTTGTTTATGCTGTATATGTACAAATTAACGTACTAAAGAATTCAATTAACATTTTCTTCCTTAGAGGATCACAAATTTTATCTGCAAGTTAATTAGTCTGAGCCACTTCTAAAATTTCTGGGCGTGTCCATTTTTCGCTGACAGTCCAAAGCCATTTGGCAATTTGAGTATCCGTTGCAGCGACTGCCACCTGTTGAGTCTGACAGTCGCTAAAGTATTGACCCGTTACGTTGGCCAAGTCCGGATCAAGTGCAGCATACAAGCTGGTTTGCGCACCGTTTTTGGTCGTCTTTACGAATGGCCAAAACAGTGGCCTAACAAACAACCTACAATACAAGATGATTAAAAAAGTTAGCAGTTATTTATATGGCCACTTACCCTGCAAAGAAGTTAGAGAAGAAGCTCATATGTCTGAAGAGTTCAGTGTCCACAATGCCAGGATGTAAGGCGTTTACAGTCACATTAGTTCCCTCCAAGCGTCTGGCTAGTTCCCGCGTAAACATCACATTTGCCAGCTTGCTTTGACTGTAGGCCTTGCCCTCATCATATGACTTTTCACTGTTCAAATCAGCCGTGTTAATTTGACCACGCGTATGCGCCAAACTGGCCACATTTACAATTCGGCTGGGCGACGATTTCTAAGTTGTGGCAGAAAATTATAGAGACTATAAAATAATTAAAATCCTTAAGTTAAGGTGTACCTTAAGCAGATCCAGCATCAAATTGGTGAGCAGAAAGTGACCCAAGTGATTGACGCCAATTTGCATCTCAAACCCATCCTTGGTCAGGGATCGTGGACAGCGCATAACCCCCGCATTATTGATGAGTATGTGCAGCTTGTCCTGTTCCCGTTTGAATCTGCAAGGGTTTATAAGTGTTATAATATGCACAATTGATTTGATTTGAGATGCGATCCTACGTGGCCACAAAGTTACGTATGGAATCCAGGGAGGCCAAGTCACATTGGCGACAATAGACGTATTTATTCTGTGTCTCCAATACGATCTCCTCGCGTGTCTCCTCACACTTTTTCATATCCCTACAAGCCATATACACTGTGGCGCCTCGCCGTGCGAGCTCCCGCACCGTCTCCTTGCCAATGCCCGTATTTGAGCCGGTCACTATCACAACTTTGCCGGTCTCATCCGATTCCTTTGTGAATTTGCAGCCTTGCATAAGATCTCTACAATCGGTATACATCAGTTTGTAATTATCAATTGTTGAAACACATCTGAATCCACTTACTTCAGAAAACATGCTCCGCCCACCGAAGTGCCGGTTACGCTTAGCCAAAATATTGGCCGGCTTTTCAGAAATGCAAATATCGTCATCTTTTACTCAAAAACAATAAACACAAGAGCGCAAAATCTAGTTTTTCTAAATAAACACAAATTCGTTGTCTGAGTGCGTACCACTTCAAATACCCTATAAACAATTTAAAATTCACTTCAATTTGGCATATTCGTTGGCACTGAAAATCTATCACGTTTACATATTTGTCCCTAGACATATTAAAATCTTATCCTAATATTCATGTATTAAAAATATATTTGTTATAAATAAGTTTTGTGTAGGAATATTATGGGTGACAAGCATACTCTTTGCTTGCACCTACTGGGTATTTTGTCCAGGGTTGCTCAATTGACATTCAATTTTAAATATTCATCTTGCTTTACAAATAATATTGTTAATCCGCTGATAAGGCGCCAAGCCGAAATCTATTTTAGAAGACAGTCAAAATTCGTGCCCACCATTATTAGAGATTAGTTTTCTAAGCCCAAATTAAATATAAGCTCTTCTTCTTTGTGTTTGAGTATAGCACAGGGTGTTTCGAGTGAACAAGTTCATCAGTCTCAAGACGTGGGATTGTTTGTTTATATATTTCCCTACGAAATTTCACGTAATTAAATAGACTCTGTTTTGAGTGCGTTGCTAACAAGCACTAAATCGCTTGCTGTGTGTGTGTGTGGGGGATAGAAATAAGAGACGCATTCGAGCAATTACCGAGCCAGATCAAAAATATAATGCGTCGAAATGTGTAAGTCAGCGCCAACTCGACTATTGCTTTGTGATTTACATGCACACTCATGATTCGCTCCGTATTTCAGGCGCCAACAACATCACAACTTGGATAATTTACAATCCGAGGGAGTTGACGATATTTTTGTACGACCCGCCCATAACGAGAACGAATTCGTGGACATGATGCAGTTGGCAAACAGAACCACCAACGGCCACACAAAGATGTCGCGCTTTGAGAACACGCTGGAAGTGAAAGTGCAGGAGGGCGATACGCTGCAGGCACTGGCGCTGCGCTTCTACTGCTCCGTGGCGGACATTAAGCGCCTCAATAAGATTGATCGCGACAATGAGATACATGCCCATCGCATCATACGCATCCCGGTCACAGTGCACAATGTGCTGCTGGGGAGCACTGAAGTGAATGAGCTGCCCACTGTTCATCGCAGTGGGAGCAACAGTCCCAGGCATAATGTGGAAAGGGAGCCGGCAATTGAACGCAATCCGCTGGAAGATGCACGTATGATGCTCGATGAACGACTCCTGGTGGCTGCTGTGAATGCTTCCACTGCGGTAACTGGTGAAGTGCAGCCCTTATTCAAAAAGGATGGTAGCCAATTTTATGAAGGAACACATGGTTCGCCGGACGACAGAGGTGAGTCAATATTAAGCATTACTATTTAAAGTTTAAGGTGGCTGGCATTATGATTTCATGTTCAAAAATGTAATTTAGCAGCTGGTAGAGCTGGTCAGCCTATCAAAGTCTTTGCGTAGTTGAGTCGCCCTGTATGCGCTTCTGTTAAGTGTCTGCTAAGTAAGCAGTGAAGTTGGGCGCAGCTAGCAATTTGTTTAGTCATTCTCAATACGGCCACACTCGCCCATAAAACTGATAGAAAACACAAGCGTTGGCGAAAAAAACACAATATTCGTTAATTTTTTGCTGTTAAACGTTAAAAAATAATAAAATGCCGGACTATCTGGGAGATGATCAGCGCAAAGTAAAGGTCGAGAAGAAGGAGGAAGAAAAAGAAATCAAGTCGCTGGACGAAGGCGACATCGAACTACTGAAAACGTACGGCCAGAGTCAATACCACAAGTCCATCAAGAACATCGAGGAGGACATACAGAAGGCCGTGAAGCAAGTTAACGAGCTAACCGGAATTAAGGAGAGCGACACGGGCCTGGCACCGCCAGCCCTGTGGGACTTGGCCGCCGACAAGCAGATACTGCAAAATGAACAGCCGCTGCAAGTGGCGCGTTGCACAAAGATCATCAACGCCGACTCCGACGATCCCAAGTATATCATTAATGTGAAGCAGTTTGCCAAGTTTGTGGTAGATCTCGCCGATTCCGTTGCACCCACGGACATTGAGGAGGGCATGCGTGTGGGCGTTGATCGCAACAAGTATCAGATTCACATACCGCTACCACCCAAAATTGATCCGACTGTAACCATGATGCAGGTGGAGGATAAACCGGATGTCACCTATAGCGATGTGGGTGGCTGCAAGGAGCAGATTGAAAAGTTGCGTGAAGTCGTCGAGACTCCACTGCTGCACCCGGAAAAGTTTGTCAATCTCGGTATTGAACCGCCCAAGGGAGTGCTGCTCTTTGGCCCACCTGGAACGGGCAAGACACTGTGTGCGCGTGCCGTGGCGAACCGCACGGATGCCTGCTTCATACGTGTCATCGGCTCGGAACTGGTGCAGAAGTACGTCGGCGAGGGTGCACGCATGGTCCGTGAACTCTTCGAGATGGCTCGCTCCAAGAAGGCGTGTCTCATCTTCTTCGATGAAATCGATGCGATTGGCGGTGCACGCTTCGATGACGGAGCTGGCGGTGACAACGAGGTGCAACGTACTATGCTGGAGCTTATCAATCAGTTGGACGGTTTCGATCCGCGTGGCAACATCAAGGTGCTGATGGCCACCAATCGACCCGACACATTGGACCCGGCGCTTATGCGTCCCGGCCGTTTGGATCGTAAGGTGGAGTTTGGACTGCCCGATCAGGATGGACGCTCGCACATCTTTAAAATCCACGCGCGCTCGATGTCCGTGGAGCGTGACATACGCTTTGATCTATTGGCTCGTCTCTGCCCGAATTCGACGGGCGCTGAGATTCGTTCAGTGTGCACGGAGGCAGGCATGTTTGCCATCCGAGCGCGTCGCAAGGTGGCCACCGAGAAGGACTTCCTCGAGGCCGTCAACAAGGTTATCAAGAGCTACGCCAAGTTCAGCGCCACTCCTCGTTATATGACCTACAATTAAGTTATATTTTGTACACCACACCTCACCTGTGCTGCAAGCTAAACTAAAACTGTTATTGCTGCAGCTGAGCATTAACTAAGAAAATAAAAGATCCATTATATATAGTACTAGCTTGTATTTACTAATCTATATATATATATTCAAAAGACCAATATGGGGTATTTTGTTCACGTTTGTAATTTGCATTTTGTTATTATTTGTATGCAGCCAACATGGAGCAGCCATCTAATGAGCATACAGCCTTGATGGATGATTTGTTAGTGGATAGGCATGCGCCGATAGTGCGTCCCATACCGGGACCCTCGTTACGAGCGATTGACTGGTCTGGTTCCGATTGCGATATGTCCTGGATATGCCTGCTGATATTTATACTCGCTCTCTGTTTTGTCATACCGCTCGTGTATGTCATCTATCTGGCCGAGCATCCACATCAACATCACAATCACACCACATAGCCACATGTGCTCCAGCAGCTGCCTGTGATCATCATTCCAAATGTTTTACATGAGATGATTTGAAAACAAAACTTGTACTCGCTCACTCATCTTTCATTGCTCTGAGCGATCGCATTTTAAATGCAGCTGCGAGCCATAGAAATTATTTTTGATATAATTATACATTAATAGAAATATTTAAATACCAATTGTGACTTCTACAAATCGCATAGACATGATAAAATATTTAATATGTTAATGTTAATGTCTCGTCTATATTTTAAATGATGTGTACAAATTTATGAAGTTATAAAATAAACAAATTTCAACTGAAAATCTCAACAGAAAATTATATAACATTTAGTCATTTGATCAAGGGGGTAAAAATATGAGAAAAATCTTCAAATCCGGCATAACTCTGCCATTCCAAAACTATACGGATGTGCTTTGTACCAAAGATAGTCCTAGGCTTGCCGACTTGATTTAAGCAATAAAAAATCCGAAAATCATTCAAACAACTGAAACAACAGATTTTTTTCCAATCGTCCTAAAAGTATGCTTAACTTTCAGCCCAAAAGTATGCTGCGTCGTAAATCCAATGATAAAAGTTTGCCGATCAAGTTTGCGTTAGTTTATCTGTCTCCGTTTATCGAATATCGTTACATTTAAATTTCCGATAAAAATAAATGCCTCAATTTTAAGAGCAAAATCTTATAATTAATACATAATATGCACATGCATATTATTGATAAACTGCTCAAATTTCATCAAGTTCGGATAAGAAAAACCAAAGTTATAGTCAAAAATATATTCTCATATTGATTTAATTTCTATCAGCAGCCGCAACCATTTTCTGTATGCATAAATATGCGAACGCATATGTGAGAAAAAGATGGCATGATAAGCGACACGAGCATCAATATGTTTTTTTTGTGTATTCTGCAGAGGCCCGTTACCTACGATTGCGTGATTCACATGTTTGTCGGCAGAGGGCGCTTGCAGAGCTGCTCCCATTTTAGTGCAAATCTTTTTAAAGGGGAACTTGCCAATAATTATATAATATATTCAATAACTGGATTTGGGGTATATCGTAGTCGAGTTCACTACTCACTACATCACTCTTACTTGTTTGACATCTCTTTGTGAAAATTTGCTTACGCCTTTGAATATGGTTTTACTAGAAGTTCTTTATTGATACGACCTTATAGACTATCACAATTAAATAAATCGAATGTACGGGTACATTGAAAGTTGAATGGGTTATTGCATTGCTTAAAAATAAAAACATATTTTAGAGGTAAATAATATATTTAAAATATTAAATAAATAGTATCCATGGATATTAGTGTAAAGTTATAATTAATAAATATGTATTATCTAAATGAAATAATGTTTTACGCATACTTGGCGTCAAATTTGAAGTTAATTTAAGTACTTTGTTGCATACTTTCGTCATTTTAAATATGTAAATGGCGGCCATGGCACAGATGAATTTGAATATTTGGCGATTATTTGGTATCCAGTTTTTCTTTTTGTGTGTGAGGGGATGGCGAGGGGGATATGCATTTGCTGTGCACCATTATTGTGCATATTCTCTTCAATTGGAATATGAGCCAATGGCAGCAAAGTTCACATGGCAGTCAGATGTATACATATTCACTTAAACTTTAAGTTCTCAAAGAAAGCAATATTACTCCTGAGGAAGCCTCGTCGCACGGGAACTGGACTTGCCTGTGCGGCAACGGGTATGGTAATCGATTGTCCCTCCGATTGTAAGGATGGATCTCTATGGGTTTAGGTTTAATAATTGGTTAAATCTGTGATACAATGCAAACTCAAAATTAAGCTACTTACGTTTCGAGAGATGACAAATCGGAGGCAATTGTCGATTCATCGGCCACCTCGGCCATGGAAACGGCATGTTGCAGCATCTGTCGGCGCACCTGTGGAGTGGTTGGGTTCTCAGACTTCTCTGCCATTAGTTTGACATGCTGGCGAATTTGAAATGTAGTTATAATAAGTATTATGTTTATTGGCAATAAGTGTGTGCAGAGATCGCTAAAGTTAATAAATATGTACTCTTATAAAATTGTTTAGATTCACATATGGGAGAATTCTACATCTATCACAGTCTTAGAGGTAGAATCAACCAATTTTGAATGATGTAGCCACCGACTTTACAAACAAGAAATTTGAGGTGCACATATAAAATATTAATTTCAAAGTTAGTTTGCATTATTGAGTTCGGTGAAATATTTCTAAACCAATACCAAATTGATTTAAAGCAATAACTTTTCATAAGAAAATTTATATTTTCTTTTGTAAGCGGTAGCTTAATAGTGAACCCTTTGAAAATATTTACATTTCCGCAAATTGGAAAGGAAAAATATTCTGTTTGCGCAAATTGGAGCACGCCTGGTTGTCTCTCATTTTTACTGTTATCAGAGTAATATGCAGTCGGTTATATCCGACAGCAACATATTTGTTACTTACCTTTGCACGCCATCGTCGTTCGGGCTGTGTTCGTTTGCTGGTGAGGAGGAATGCTTGAGCGAGTGCCTTCACCGAGGGCAGAGCCTTGACCACATCATCCTCGACAGCGGGCTTTTCGGCCGGCGTTGCTAGCTCAGGTGGCTAACAAAAATTACAACACATACACACACACACTTAAATATTGGTTTTTTGCATAATAATTTGTGGCTACTGCTACTTACCACATCATCGTCGTCAATTGAGAGCACCTCACTGGGTTCGATCAGACGACGCTTGGGCTGCAGAAATCGAAAAGCTGGTGGAGTGGAGCCTCGCGTAGGTGTCATTGTTGGCGAGGAGCATAAATTGGGCGTGGCGTCCGCTGGCCCAAACTGCAGCACAACGGGCCGTTCACGTTTCCGTGACGCATCTATGGAGGAGGAGGAGGTGGCGTTGGGTGTTGCACACAACGCCGACTCCATAGATGACGTGCTGGACGTGCTGGGCTGATCCGTGGCTGCAATCGTCGCTTTAATGACTGTCGTCTCCTGCTTATTGAAATCGTAGACACGCACCGTATCCGAATCATCGCTAATCGTTTGTAGCGATGGATTCGAAGATTGCGTCTCCAGACTGTTGTTGCCCGCCTCCAGCACCTTGGCGGGCAATGCTGTATAAACATTTTCCACATCCGGAATCTCGATTGCGGTTTTGCTCTGAGCCTTTTGATATAAACAGTTGTTTTTTTTTTTGTTTTTTGTTTTTGGCGTAAGTTGTGTAAAAGTAAAGTTGTGTGTTGTGTTTTGTTGTTGTTGTTGTTGTTGATGTAGTTGTTAAGGTACATTTGTATGTAGTTCGGTTAGATTTTTGTGTAGATAGAATAATAACGTATATGGAAAGAAGAATTTTAAGCGTTAGGCATAAAAGAATTATTTGGAATGTGCTACTTTAGCAGGATGCTTGGTGATTTCTGTTGAGGATTAGGTGAAATGTTTGTGGTGGCAAATGTTTGAGTTTATACGTGGCAGCAACATGCGAAAAAAAAACGTCCGCGTTAATTACAGCTATATACATTTAACGTGAGTTTAGCACAAAGCGAAACAAATGTTGTTAGTAAAATTTCATATTTAAACAATAATTGTAAATTACTCTTAAATTGCATGTATAATGTACTCACCGTATATATATATATATATTTATATATATATTTAATTTTTTATTTTTTTTTATTTTTTTATTTTTGAATTTACTAAAAACATTTGTTTCATTGATTATTTTGTGGTTTTGTTTAACTTTTGGCTTTATTATTTGTTTTTGTTTTTATAATAGAAGTTAGCAATTAATTATGTATCAATTAACTAAAGTGCATACAAGAGTTATGTTTAAAAAAATAACAGCAAAAAATCATAATTAAAACATACAAAAAAGAATGCTGCATACTTGATTAGCAATTAGCAATTAGCAATTAGCATTAAAATTATAATTGTTCAGTTTTTGCATTGCTGGATAGTAGAAACAATTGCGCAAATGGAACACTAATCAACATTCTCGGGAAAAACAATATATGTATGAATGCAAATAATCAAATGCAAAGATTTTGGTGCAACTATGTGCGATTTTGGAATATACAAGTAAGTAAGTAGTACTTTTTGAGCAGATGGCACTCACTGCCTGTCTTTCAACTTTAAAGCCCTTGCTGGAGATTCTAAACACTACGTTTGACGTCAAAGAACCGTAAACATTTCCAAATTTCTATTTGTGTGGGTTTCTTATACTGACTAGTGATTAATTGTTTTTGTTGTTTTTCCTAATTTTTCTTTTGTTTGTTACCTTGGCAGACTAATTTGGCAGAGACTACGACTAAAAGCTAACCCGAAATAACCCCAGAAAACCCCAAATAAAAACTCACTAGAAGAGTAGACTATTGTTGCTGTATTTGGCATCGGCACCGCTGAAGCCATTCAAACAGCTATCAACACCTGAATCCTGGTCGTCCAAACTGGGCTTTAACTTCAGTTCGCTCTCGAACAGTGGATTCATAACGAAATCCTTTGAGGTGGCGGACACGGCACGGAAACTATTTCGCTTGAGGTCTTTGTGCAGCAGCTGCTTCTCGAACTGCGTCAGAACAGCAGCGGAAGGACCACCCCCCTGAGCCCCACTTGTGCGCCGCTTGGATGCGGATGAGCCAAAGGATATGCCACTAATATTGCTCTGCAGGCTCAGCGATGATTGCGTATGGCGTCTGGGCAGCGTACTGCCAAACTGCTGACGACTGCAGCTGCTGCGCCACGAGCGCTGCGAACGCACGTCAAAGTCATCATAGTACATATCATGCCCAAGGCTGGAGTCGCGATAATACGACGCCGATGTGGACGGACGCTCTGCATGAGCATGGGCGACTGGACTTAAAGGGATGGGGGATATACTACTTATACTTGTACGTTGGTTAATGAATTTTAGCGAGCTGCTGCGTCGCACGGGCTTCGACAGCGTCCAATGTGAGAGGTCAGCAACGTTACTAGTACTTGCAATGCGGCCATGCGGTTGTTGTACTTGTTGTTGTTGTTGTTCTTGTTGGTCATGTTGTTGATTTACCTCATTGATCACAATATCCTCATCGGTGTGAACGCTTGTTGGCTCTAAGCTGCTACCGCTGGCCGTTCGGCCACTCGTTGGACTAGGCGCATCATTTATGTAATAGTCGCGACTGTAGCTGTAAAGAGAGTGTATTTAAACAGTTGATGATAATTGAGAGTTAACATTTTTGTTCAATTAGTGGACGAAGTAGATATCCACTTCTGAACATATATTTAAATAAATAACTATTGCTTCTCCATTTCTAGTAAAAAATTTGAAAATTAAAAAAAAAAATCTGTGGAAGGAAACATCTACGAATCATCTGCACCAGAGCTAAGCGCTAATTGAAAATCGATGGCCCGATGTTAAAAATGTAGTTGCTTTAATTAAGGCGTTATTACGTTATTTTGGAATCTTGGAGAGAAATTCCTCTAAAATTATGTAAGGAGTTGATTGATTCAATGCAAAAGGAACGCAGCTGAATACTAATTAGCTTAAAGTAATGAAGTTTTTGATTCTCCTTTTGATCATTTAAAGTCCTGCTATTATCTTAATTCGTCAATTTTCTTCAGTTTTCATAAATATTCTTAAATACGCTAAAATCGGTGAATAAAATAACAAAGTAAATAAAAGCGTTTTCCATTTGCTAATTATTATGCTTAGTATATTTGATCTGAAGCTCAAAACTTACCGCTTGTAATCCTCAACGTGGCTGGCAGGCTGGCTACTCTCGCCACTATTTGTCATAAGCGCCAGTGCTTTTTGTTCTGCAGTTGGACTTATGTTGGGCACATCCATGAAGCGCTCCTGTGTGCCGCTGATGCGTTGCTTCAGTGCCTCGGGCGCATACGGATTGTTTGGCATTTCGACAGCATTATACCACTTCTTGACCTCGCGTTCCGCAATGGAGCCTGCAATGTGATTCGATTTTAGTTGAAACGTACTGGGTTGAGGGTAACACATTGAGCTAGACATCAAGCAAACATCAAGAGTTAGCCAGAACAGTTAAAGCAAGATAGAGGAGACAAACAAACACCGAGTGATGACTGTGTTGGCCATAAGTGCGTGTTACCTGGGGCAAAGCGCCGCAACAGTACAACATCATTATCATCATCGATCTTAATAACATCATTATCATCACAATCGACGCCATTTTGTTGTTGGAGCGACTTGTTTGACCATCTAAGTGAACCATTTGTTAGTTTACCATTCGGCCGTGTTCGTATTGTATTAGTATTGCTCATTCTAATAATGTTAGTAACTGTACTAGTATTTGTGGTATTGTTAGTATTAGTTGTGGCATCATTCGATGGCAAGCAACTGCCAGAGGGTGACTCATCAAGCGCTTCACTTGTGTAACTTTTCTCATAATCGAGTACTGAGTCTGTGTCGCCATTAAATGTCTCTTGAGTAGTTGAGGGTGCGCTGTGATTTGAGTCTGAACTCAATTGATCTGAGAAGAGAACATTGTTAATAAAGTTATAGCCAATTTCTGTAAAGCTACCGACTATGAGGAACTCATCGTCGCTATGGTCAATTGATGACGGACTGGCAATATCATCTGAAACTATTTCATTAGACTCATGAGTTGTGAAGCCTTTGAATTCATTACAATATAAATGCGAGTCTTTCTCTTTCCCAGTCGGTTCTAAAACACTACTCTCATTCCTATAATCTAAACTTAAGGGCTGAAATGAATGGAGCTCATCAAAAAAACTATGTTGTGTTCCATACTCCACATCATCTATGGGCTCATCAAATGAATCAAAGGAACTCAGGTATTTGTGCATAATGAGAGCGCGTCTTCGTCGCCTCTCGATTGTTGCTAACAGTCGCTTGTCCTTAATGTAAGCCTTGCAAATGGTCCCTAAGAGGTTCACAGGTCTCGCAGCTGAGTCTCCATCGCTCGGTGTTGTGTCTGCAATATTCGGCTGTCTTCGGTGGCACATTTGAGACGTTTTACCTAGAGCGTAATTATCGCTCATAGATTGTGTGGTCGCTTGCTGTTGCTTAAAGGCTTCATCTTCAGTCCCAATTGCCTCATTGGGCATTTGTTTGTCAGAAAGGACAGCTGCAGTACCCGCTTCTTCTACTTCTGCAGGAGCAACTTCTGATAATGCTTGTGCTTTCTCGGAAACCACTTCTGCACTAGCCACCTCCTTAGTTGCTGGCGCTGGAGTATCCTGGAGAACCACATTTTGTTCTCTTATTACTTGTTCTGGAGCAACTTCTTGAAATGCTGTAGGTGGCGTTCCATCAGCAGCAACCAGTTGCTCTTGAACAAATTCCTTAACTTCTGGTGGTGGAGCTTTCTGAAGAGCAGTTTGTATATCTGGAACCACGTTTGTAGGAGCAGCATCTTCAATTGCTTGTGCTGGAGGATATGGGGGAACAACTTTTTGCTCTGGAAGTATTCCTGGAGGAATAACATCTTCAAGTGCTGGCACTGGATCTTCTCCCACATTAGATTTTTGCTTAGGTGCGACTTGTATCTGTGGAATTGTGTCCTTTATTTCCGTTGCAGATTTGTGCTCTGGACTCATTTCTGTATTTGCTGACGCACGAGATCTCTGTAGTACAGTCTGTTGCTCTGAAACAAAATTTACATTAGCAACATCTTTAGTTGCTGATGCTGGAGCTTCCACGGCAACAAGTTGTTGCTCTGAAACAACTTCTATAGGAGCAGACTTCTCAATTGCTGCTGGTAGAGTGTCTGTAACTATTTCTGCAGCAGCATCATCCTCAGTTGCTGGTACTGGAGCTTCCACGACAGCAACTTGTTTCTCCGTAACTAATTCTGAGGTAGCAACACCACCAATTGCTGGAGCTTCAACGGCAGCAACTAGTTGCTCTGAAACTACTTCTGCAGAAGCAACATCCTCAAATGCTGCTCCTGATGATGGAGCTTCTTCGGGAGCAACTTGTTGGTCTGACACCACTTCTACAGGAGCAACCTCCTCAATTGCTGGTGGTAGAGTGTCTGTAACTATTTCTGCAGCAGCATCTTCCTTAGTTGCTGTTGCTGGAGCTTTCAAGACAGCAACCTGTTGCTCTGTAACTAATTCAGCAGTAGCAACATCACCAGTTGCTGCTGCTGTTGCTGATGCTGAAGCTTCCTCGGGAGCAACTTGTTGCTCTGAAACCACTTCTACAGGAGCAACCTCCTCAATTGCTGGTTGTAGAGTGTCTGTAACTATTTCTGCAGCAGCGTCATCCTCAGTAGCTGGTGCCGGAGGTTCCACGACAGCAACCTGTTGCTCTGTAACTAATTCAGCAGTAGCAACATCACCAGTTGCTGCTGCTGTTGCTGATGCTGAAGCTTCATCGGGAGCAACTTGTTGGTCTGACACCACTTCTACAGGAGCAACCTCCTCAATTGCTGGTAGTAGAGTGTCTGTAACTATTTCTGCAGCAGCGTCATCCTCAGTAGCTGGTGCTGGAGGTTCCACGACAGCAACCTGTTGCTCTGTAACTAATTCAGCAGTAGCAACATCACAAGTTGCTGCTGCTGTTGCTGATGCGGAAGCTTCCTCGGGAGCAACTTGTTGCTCTGAAACCACTTCTACAGGAGCAACCTCCTCAATTGCTGGTGGTAGAGTGTCTGTAACTATTTCTGCAGCAGCATCATCCTCAGTAGCTGGTGCTGGAGGTTCCACGACAGAAACCTGTTGCTCTGTAACTAATTCAGCAGTAGCAACATCACCAGTTGCTGCTGCTGTTGCTGATGCTGAAGCTTCATCGGGAGCAACTTGTTGGTCTGACACCACTTCTACAGGAGCAACCTTCTCAATTGCTGGTGGTAGAGTGTCTGTAACTATTTCTGCAGCAGCGTCATCCTCAGTAGCTGGTGCTGGAGGTTCCACGACAGCAACCTGTTGCTCTGTAACTAATTCAGCAGTAGCAACATCACAAGTTGCTGCTACTGTTGCTGATGCGGAAGCTTCCTCGGGAGCAACTTGTTGCTCTGAAACCACTTCTACAGGAGCAACCTCCTCAATTGCTGGTGGTAGAGTGTCTGTAACTATTTCTGCAGCAGCATCATCCTCAGTAGCTGGTGCTGGAGGTTCCACGACAGCAACCTGTTGCTCTGTAACTAATTCAGCAGTAGCAACATCACAAGTTGCTGCTACTGTTGCTGATGCTGAAGCTTCCTCGGGAGCAACTTGTTGCTCTGAAACCACTTCTACAGGAGCAACCTCCTCAATTGCTGGTTGTAGAGTGTCTGTAACTATTTCTGCAGCAGCGTCATCCTCAGTAGCTGGTGCCGGAGGTTCCACGACAGCAACCTGTTGCTCTGTAACTAATTCAGCAGTAGCAACATCACTCAGTTGCTCCTGCTGTTGCTGATGCTGAAGCTTCCTCGGGAGCAACTTGTTGCTCTGAAACGCACTTCTACAGGAGCAACCTCCTCACATTGCTCTCAGGACCACCCTCCTCAATTGCTGGTGGTAGAGTGTCTGTAACTATTTCTGCAGCAGCATCATCCTCAGTAGCTGGTGCTGGAGGTTCCACGACAGCAACCTGTTGCTCTGTAACTAATTCAGCAGTAGCAACATCACCAGTTGCTCTGCTGTTGCTGATGCTGAAGCTTCCTCGGGAGCAACTAGTTGCTCTGAAACGACTACTACAGGACCAGCCTCCTCAATTGCTGGTGGTAGAGTGTCTGTAACTATTTCTGCAGCAGCATCATCCTCAGTAGCTGGTGCTGTAGGTTCCACGACAGCAACCTGTTGCTCTGTAACTAATTCAGTAGTAGCAACATCACCAGTTGCTCCTCCTGTTGCTGAGCTGAGCTTCCTCGGGAGCAACTAGTTGCTCTGAAACGACTTACTACAGGACCAGCCTCCTCAATTGCTGGTGGTAGAGTGTCTGTAACTATTTCTGCAGCAGCATCATCCTCAGTAGCTGGTGCTGGAGGTTCCACGACAGCAACCTGTTGCTCTGTAACTAATTCAGTAGTAGCAACATCACCAGTTGCTCCTCCTGTTGCTGAGCTAAGCTCCTCGGGAGCAACTAGTTGTCTGACTGCTGACCTGTTCTCTGACACTGACGCTTGCTCTGACGACTGGACCAGCCTCCTCAATTGCTGGTGGTAGAGTGTCTGTAACTATTTCTGCAGCAGCATCATCCTCAGTAGCTGGTGCTGGAGGTTCCACGACAGCAACCTGTTGCTCTGTAACTAATTCAGTAGTAGCAACATCACCAGTTGCTCCTCCTGTTTCTGATGCTGAGCTTCCTCGGGAGCAACTAGTTGCTCTGAAACGACTACTACAGGAGCAACCTCCTCAATTGCTGGTGGTAGAGTGTCTGTAACTATTTCTGCAGCAGCAAAATCCTCAATTGCCGGAACTGGTGCTGTAGCTTCCACGACAACAACATGTTGCTTTGTAATTAATTCTGCAGGAGCAACATCCTCAATTGCCGGAACTGATGCTGAAGCTTCCTCGGGACCAACTTGTTGCTCTGAAACCACTTCTACAGGAGCAACCTCCTCAATTGCTGGTGGTAGAGTGTCTGTAACTATTTCTGCAGCAGCAAAATCCTCAATTGCCGGAACTGGTGCTGTAGCTTCCACGACAACAACATGTTGCTTTGTAATTAATTCTGCAGGAGCAACATCCTCAATTGCCGGAACTGATGCTGAAGCTTCCTCGGGACCAACTTGTTGCTCTGAAACGACTACTACAGGACCACCCTCCTCAATTGCTGGTGGTAGAGTGTCTGTAAATATTTCTGCAGCAGCATCTTCCTTAGTTGCTGATGCTGTAGCTTCCACGACAACAACTTGTTTCTCTGTAACTAATTCTGCAGGAGCAACATCCTCAATTGCCGGAACTGGTGCTGCAGCTTCCTCGGGAGCAACCTGTTGCTCCAAAACAACTTCCGCAGGACCAGCCTCCTCAATTGCTGGTGGTAGAGTGTCTGTAACTATTTCTGCAGCAGCATCATCCTCAGTAGCTGGTGTTGGAGGTTCCACGACAGCAACCTGTTGCTCTGTAACTAATTCAGCAGTAGCAACATCACCAGTTGCTGCTGCTGTTTCTGATGCTGAAGCTTCCTCGGGAGCAACTAGTTGCTCTGAAACGACTACTACAGGACCACCCTCTTCAATTGCTGGTGGTAGAGTGTCTGTAAATATTTCTGCAGCAGCATCTTCCTTAGTTGCTGATGCTGTAGCTTCCACGACAACAACTTGTTTCTCTGTAACTAATTCTGCAGGAGCAACATCCTCATCTTGCCGGAACTGGTGCTGCAGCTTCCTCGGGAGCAACCTGTTGCTCCAAAACAACTTCCGCAGGACCAGCCTCCTCAATTGCTGGTGGTAGAGTGTCTGTAACTATTTCTGCAGCAGCATCATCCTCAGTAGCTGGTGCTGGAGGTTCCACGACAGCAACCTGTTGCTCTGTAACTAATTCAGTAGTAGCAACATCACCAGTTGCTCCTCCTGTTGCTGATGCTGAAGCTTCCTCGGGAGCAACTAGTTGCTCTGAAACGACTACTACAGGACCAGCCTCCTCAATTGCTGGTGGTAGAGTGTCTGTAACTATTTCTGCAGCAGCATCTTCCTTAGTTGCTGATGCTGTAGCTTCCACGACAACAACTTGTTTCTCTGTAACTAATTCTGCTGGAGCAACATCCTCAATTGCCGGAACTGATGCTGCAGATTCCTCGGGAGCAACTTGTTGCTCTAAAACGACTACTACAGGACCACTCTCCTCAATTGCTGGTGGTAGAGTGTTTGTAACTATTTCTGTAGCAGCAAAATCCTCAATTGCTGGAACTGGTGCTGTAGCTTCCACGACAACAACATGTTGCTCTGTAGGAGCAACATCCTCAATTGCCGGAACTGATGCTGCAGCTTCCTCGGGAGCAACTTGTTGCTCTGAAACGACTACTACAGGACCACCCTCCTCAATTGCTGGTGGTAGAGTGTCTGTAACTATTTCTGTAGCAGCAAAATCCTCAATTGCCGGAACTGGTGCTGTAGCTTCCACGACAACAACATGTTGCTCTGTAATTAATTCTGCAGGAGCAACATCCTCAATTGCCGGAACTGATGCTGCAGCTTCCTCGGGAGCAACTTGTTGCTCTGAAACGACTATTACAGGACCACCCTCCTCAATTGCTGGTGGTAGAGTGTCTGTAACTATTTCTGCAGCAGCAAAATCCTCAATTGCCGGAACTGGTGCTGTAGCTTCCACGACAACAACATGTTGCTCTGTAATTAATTCTGCAGGAGCAACATCCTCAATTGCCGGAACTGATGCTGCAGCTTCCTCGGGAGCAACTTGTTGCTCTGAAACCACTTCTACAGGAGCAACCTCCTCAATTGCTGGTGGTAGAGTGTCTGTAATCTATTTCTCGCAGCAGCAAAATCCTCAATTGCCGGAACTGGTGCTGTAGCTTCCACGACAACAACATGTTGCTCTGTAATTAATTCTCCAGGAGCAACATCCTCAATTGCCGGAACTGATGCTGCAGCTTCCTCGGGAGCAACTTGTTGCTCTGTAACTAATTCTGCAGTAGCAACATCACCTGTTGCTGCTGCTGATGCTGTAGCTTCTTCGGGAGTAACTTGTTGCTCTGTAACTACTTCTACAAGAAGAACATCCACAATTACTAGTGCAGATTCTGGAGCTTCCACTGAATCAATTTGTTGCGCTGTTACTAATTCTACAGCAATAACCTTCTCAATTGCTGGTGCTGATGTTGTAGCTTCCGCGGGAGCAACTTGGTGCTCAGCAAATACTTCTGCAGGAGCAACAACTCCAATTGTTGGTGCTAATGATTGAGTTTCCTCTGCAGCAACTTGTTGCTCTGTTACTACTTCTGCATTAGCAACATGCTCAATTGCTGGTGCTGATGCTGGAGCTTCCATGTCACCAACTTGTTGCTCTGAAGCTACTTCTGCAGGAACAACATCTCCAATTGTTAGTGCTGATGCTTGAGTTTCCTCTGCAGAAACTTGTTGTACTGGAACTACATGCTCGATTGCTGGTACTGATGCTGTAGCTTCCGCGGGAGCAACTTGCTGCTCTGGAACTGGTTCTCCACAAGCAACATCTCCAATTGTTAGTGCTGATGTTGGAGCGTCATCGGCATCAACTTGTTGGTCTGAAACTACTTCTTTTGCAGGAGCAACATCCTCTATTCGCGGTGCTGTAGCTTCCGCGGTAGCAACTTGCTGCTCTGGAACTGGTTCTCCAGAAGCAACCTCTTCAATTGTTGATGCTGATGTTGGAGCGTCATCGGCAACATCTTGTTGCTCTGAACCTACTCCTTCTGCAGGAGCAACATCCTCAATGGCTGGTGGTTGAGTGTGTGTAACTAATTTTGCAGGAGTCACATCATCAATTGCTTGTGCTGGAGCTTCCATGTCAGCAACTTGTTGCTCTAGAACTACTTCTGCAGTAGCAACATCCTCAATGGCTGGTACTCGAGCTTTCACGATAGCAAAGTGTTGCTCTGAAATTAGTTCTGCAGTAGCAGCCTTCTCAATTCCTGGTGGTAGAGTGTCTGCAACTAGTTCTGCAGAAGCAAAATCCGGAATTGCTGGTGTTGATGCTGGAGCTTCCACAGCTGGTGCTGATGCTGGAGCTTCCTCGGAAGCAACTTGTTGCTCTGAAACTGCTTCTGCAGGAGCAAAATTCACACTGGCTAGTGCTGGAGCTTCCATGACAGCAACTTGTTGCTCTGGAACTACTTCTGCAGGAGCAACATCCTCAATTACTGGTTCTGGAACTGGCTCGTGAGTAACTTGGTGCTCGAAAACTATTTCTGCTGGAGCAGCATCCTCAATTGCTGGTGCTGGAGCTTCCACGAAAACAACTTGTTGTTCTGAAACTACTTCTGCAGGAGCAACCTCCTCCATTGGTGGCATTGAAGCTTCTTCTTGAGCAACTGGATGCTCTTCAGGAGCAAAATCCTCAATTGCTGTTGCTCGAACCACATGTTGTTTTGGAACTACTTCTGCGGTAGAGACTTCTTCAATTTTTGGCGCTAGAATTTCCGTTAAAACAAATTGTTGCTCTGGATCTGCTTTTGCCGTAGTAACTTCCTTGACTGCTGGTGCTGAAGCTTCCTGATGAACATTTTGCGCTTCTACTGTAAGAACTATTTCAACTGCTGGTGCTGGAGCTTGTTCTGTTGCGATTGCTACACTAACAACATCCTCAATTGCTGGTACTGTGGTTTGCTGAAAAGTGATTTGTTGCTCAGGAACTACTTCAGCGGCAGTAACTTCTTTAATATTTGATGCTGGATGTTCCTTGTAAACGTTTTGCTCAGTAATAACTTCTGCAGCAGCAGCTTTCATGACTGTTGGTGCTTTCTCAAAAGCAATTAGTTTTTCTGGATCGAATTTTACACTAGCAACCTCCTCAAGTGCTGGTGTTGGATTCTCCGCGGAAACAACTTGTTGTTCAGGTTTAATTTCTATAGTAGCAACCTCGTCAATTGCTGGAGTTTGAGCTGTCTTAAGAAGTGCAACACAAACTTCTGCTGGTTTATTGGCGTCAAGTGTTTGTGTCGGAGCTGCAGCATAGTCGTAATCTGGCTCTGGTATACTTTCTACTTCGAAGAATTCTTCATTTTCTGGGGCAGGAGCTGATTGTGCATCTGTTAACTCCTCATCAATAATGCCAAGCGAATGAAATGACAGCTCCATTGTGCGAGCGTTGATTTCGGCAAGAGCCAAATCACTAAGTTCCTTAAGTGTGTGAATTTCTGTGGTGCTCATAACAGGAGGTTGGTCGGATGCTGGAACTGCTAGCATGGGTCCCAGAGCCATGGCTGCTAGTATTTCAATAACCGAAGGAGTTTTATCGTCAAGATGGCTATCATCCAAGTATTCAACGTCTCCGAAGCCTGTGCAGCCTTCGAGATCGCAGATATCATCTGATTCACATGGAGCTGCTGTAACACAAACGACTGCTGAATGCCGCTGCTTCAAAACTATGCACAGATACGCTGAGTTAAATTACGGGTATGTTCCGACTGGGCTACAGCATGGAATAGGGGACTAAGACACTTAAACTAATCAAACTTAGAGGCAGGTAATACTGTGTAAATGATCGGTTAGCATTAAGGAATTGTGAATTGGGTGGATTTGTAGTAATAAAAAGTAATTGTGCAATTACCTGCTATGAGTGTCCGGACGGGTTCGCTCTCATTTTCATGATCATCCTGAAAAGTCATTGGTGGTGGTGGTTCCATTAACTCAGCTATTCTTTGCTCTTCTGCAACGGCGGCAACTGTGGCCGGCTGTGTGGCGAGAGGATTTATGGTCTCAGTAAAAGCGGGCTCATGCTCCGCTAGCAAAGTATTTGAGGTCAAACTCGAGCGATCCACGAGCTCATCGAGCACAAGTTTTGTATTCTGTCCGCCGATTAGGTGCTTGCTCAACAGCCGATCGTTCAGCTCATTGCAACGCATCAAATCCATCGATTCCTCTGCATCCGAGCCCATCTCGGATAAATCGCTAACCTCATCGGCAGTGCGATCGCCAATCTGAGCACGCACATTCTCTTTGGGCGCCGGCACCAACATGCCAATGCTGCTCGGTGTGCCCGAGCTTTGCAGGGTGTTGCGCTTCTTTTTGAAAAGCCAATTGTCTTCCCAGGTGCTATCGGCGACCATGCTCGATGACATTGAGACAACATCTGTTGAGAGTTGTGATGAAATCAGTTCATGTCTCGTGTGATAAGTATTTGTTCTCTACTTACCATCCTCAGATTCGGTAACGGATGCTGAGAAGTCCGGTAGTGGCACCATGTGAGCGGCTATATAGTCACTTAAGACCGATTCCCGTTCCATATCCAATTGCAAGCTGGCATGCACATCGGATTTTTCAGGCTGCAAATATATATAGATATATAGATATATAGTCTGGTTAATTATGCATGTGCGACTTGCTTACATTGAGTTGCACTTCATGATCGGTGAGGCTGCAATCGCTGCGTGGTTCTATTGAACTACCGGACGTAGTGCTCAACGCTTCGGCATTGTAATTTTCATCAATGTTGTGAGCACTCTGGTCCGGTATACTTTCCGTTATAAGTCTGGTATTGCCCTCCTTGTCCGCAATCTGTGCAAAAGAGCGAGAGATATTATGTAAACTCACGCAAGTGAAGAGTCAAATTAAAACAATAAAACTGGCAACATTTGCCGCACTGCGTTGTAAAACGACCATATATAGACATTCGTTAAGCTGCGAAGACATGCTTGTACTTACAACTAGATCGAATAAAAGATTGCTAAAAAAGAAGAACAAAGCCTTCAAGTGTCGACAGAGATTTTTGTAGTTTAAAAAAAAGTGACTAATCTAAAAGATCTTGCACTTATGTTGATTCAATAAGATATGTTTATTAGTGATTGACAAGATATGGATTATAATTTAGAGCATCGGGTAAACAATATAAGCTCTGTCTGCTTTTTGGCGTTGTTGTAATATTTACATGTTGCGCTGGCTCTGCCATGACTGTTTGCCCACCAAAAGCAATTAAATACAATTTTTGACTATGGAAAAATCCAGATTCTTCCTCTGGCTGAAAATTCTATTATCCAATTAGTGAATGGGGTAGCTGATGCGCTTGTTCTTAAGTTTCCGTTCCGTTAAATGCGTCCGCTCGCTTGCAACAATGGCCAGCAACTAATTAGCGTTGCCTGCATTTGTAATAGCTTTGAGCCATATTGGAAACCCGCCAAGTGCAGCCGCAAATGAAAGTGAAAACTGAACGAAGGCGGAAATAGAAATTGGCGGAGCGAGTAAGGCGGTATAACAAGCGAGGTCAACACGAGCTGTGCCACATGCAACAGTTGTTTGTGGCAGGTCAGTTCTAATACCACTGCAAATTGCTAAAAATAATAGTCTGAATTTGAGCAGTTAAATATAACAGGCACTGACGTAAAGAGCAAAGGACATGAACCTAAAAAGGTCGATCTGTGGAAATTATTATAACTATTTTTTTTTTCAATATATTTTACAAATCTATTTTCTTTATGCATTTGGTTACAGTTGTTCAATAATATGCCTGGATATGTTAGATATCGATTGGAAGGCCACAACATTAAGATTGTGGCTTTTATTGCTATCAGAAATAGATTTTTATCGATTTGATATTCGCAATGGGAATCTATACTTAAAATTTCTCTAGAACTTAAAATCTCTGCGATCGGTTTTTTGATTTAGACAGACAGATAACTGGGTATGGCTATTTTGACTAGACTTCTTATGCTTATCACGTTACATACAAATTGACAAATTAATTTATGCTACAAAAACAATCGATTTATTTTTGAGTTTAAGTCCTATCTTATATCTTCTGCCTCTTATATTCTTTTGGATAACCTTAATTTAGGCATATAATAATAAACTATATAATGCATCGAGTATTTAGAGCATTCAGTATGTGGATATCTCCGATTGAATGAATTGCTCTTACCTTATTCAGCACCGCTGTGGCCAACAGATCCTGATAGATTTTGGGCTCAAAATAGTGCTCGGTGCGGTGTCGTCTTTTAATGTTGCCATTACTAAAGCTCGACAGTTGCCCTGTGGAGGCCCTCGTGTCGAAACTTATTTCGGAAACGGCGCCGCTGGGATTCAGGAGATTGTTGCTGCGCAGCGTTTCAGTAATAATGCTCTCAATGAGGCTGCGCAGACGAGTCTGCGATATGTCCGAGAGTTGTTCATTGTTATTGATGTTTTTGTTGCTGCTGCTGTTGTTGTTGTTGTTGTTGTTATTATTATTATTGCCATTGACAATAGCGGGCAAATCTGTAAGCAGGCGAATTGGTCAACAAAAGTGGTCTACGACTCTAAGAATATGCGAATTGTTAGCACGAAAGTCAACAAAAGAGTAAACAAATCAAACAATAATGAATGGAAAAGTGAAAAGTCGCGAGTGTGCGAGCGTGTGCGTAGAAAGTGAGTGTGTGAGTAAGGGAGTGAATGTGTGAGTGAGTATGTGTGTTATTGAGAGGTGGGCATACCTAATTTCACCTCAATGACGTAAACAACGTAAAATATAATAACAGCTACAACGGCATACATGCCAGTTATCAGGCCCAACGTAAAGTCCATGCTGCATGCAACACAAAGCACACAAGTATTCACGAGAGTATTCAATACTGAGTGGTTACATGTGTATCCGATTAAGTCGAGTATTCACTTGGGCTGTTTAGGCTACTTTATTTGCAATATTTGTTTATTGTCTTTAGTTAACAGTCGCTAATTCCGTATTGGTTTTATGTGTTTGTTTGGCATGGGTAAATATTTATGTTATGCTTTGATTTAAGATACACACACTCACACATACGCACACAAATACACACACTGACACTCATGTAATACTAGCAAATTACGCATACGCCGCGTGGTCAGCACAAAAAAAAAGAAGAGAGTAAAATGAAAGAAAAACACACAAATATTCATTTATTTTGATTTGGAGTGAGCTGAACGCTTGAGCAGTCAGCGTAAAGTCCAGGCATAAATCCATTAAATATATATATTGAAGTGTAAGCTTGTTCAACCTGAAAATCGTATTTATAACAAACACATACACACAGGCAAAACAAAACGCAAAAATTCATATGCGTAGCGTCTTCTATTGTGCTACAAGCGCTTTAGCTTTTGCGGTAAAATATAATTAATAGCCTGGAGTTTATCTGCTTAGCTTTTTCAAAAGGCACTCAATTTCTTTATCGCTTACTTCGACGCCTCTCTGACATTTGCATTGTGTGTAAGTGCGTGTGTCTCTCTGTGTGTGTGTGTGTGTGTGTTTTGTATATCGCTTGAGTGCCGTTAGTCATTGAGTTGTGCACACAAAATGTCAAAGATTGAAATGTATCCGCCTCACTTTGCATACGAGTATCATTAATGAAGCAAATCCGAACCTGAACCTGAACCTGAACCTGAAGTCGCAGCTTAAACTGAACCTTAGCCGGATTAGATCAAACATATTTATAATGCATACATATGTGTACATATATTATCATTTATATAATTGTTCTGTACAAGGTGCACAGAGAGTCAAGAGCAGTTCAGAGTTCAGTTGAAAATTACTTCACAAACAATATTAAGTTGTTAACTTTGTTAACTTTTACGTTGAATTTAATTTTTCTCACATCAGTTTTAAAAATAAAAATAAAAATATGATTTAAGTCGTGCGGCGTTTGAATTTTGCATATTGTATTGGCGTATAATTTGTTGTACGCTTGAAGCCATCATCATTAATATTTATTAACGCTGATTAAACATTTTTCCTGGTTCGCTGTTTAGGCCACGTTCAAAGCTAAGCATTTGTATTTATTATTTAATTTTTCTCGTTTCTTATTTATGTAGAGGGTCAAGGTTGGTGATAACTTATGAGCTGCTTTCACAACTAAGTATCACCGAGAGTGAGTGTGTGTGCTTGTGTGTGTGTATATATATGTTATCTGTTATCTGCATAGGCGAAAAGTGAGCAATTGTTACTTTTGAATTATGCGTCTTTCTTTTACTTTGCTTTTTTCTTCTTTTTATGATTTCATTATCACGTTAAGTGCTTTTAGTTATATTTTTTATTTATATTTCTTTTACTTTGAACACGTTGACGTAGAGAAATAACTTTTTTTCACCCGGCTTTTGGCTGCTTGGCGCTCGGCCAAAAACGTTGCGATCAGAGCGCGTTGCGTCCGGCAACTGCCGCCAGCAGCAGAAGCAGCAGCAGCAGTAACAGCGCCAGCGTGTGAGCTGAGCGTGCTCACAAAGATACACAGACAAACACTCACACACACACACACAGTTATCTATAGCTAACTATAGCTTTGTAATGGCATACAAACAGTTCGCTTTTGTGTATTGAGGCATTTCGATATTCACACTCATTACGGCCAATTTGGTAAAGCTCGCAAAAGAATTAATGAATATCTTAAAGCGTACGAATTTTGGGATATGACAAAGAATTCTCATAGATTTCTTAAGCTACACAATATTTGTCAGATTGTATTGGGCATCACTTTTAAATATTGAAAGGGAGAAATTTAAAGAATTTTGTTAGCTTTATAAACAAACTTAAAGCCGTTTTGAATACAAAACAAACTGTTAGAAGCAAAATACATTTTCAAAACTTTGAGAGTTGAGAAATGAGAGCTGTTTATAAACCTTTTAGACCCGAAAGCTATGCGAATTTTTTTTATAATTATCTTCAAGCATGCTGAGGCTAAAGATTACTTTTCGGCTAATAGCTTATAGCCTTACACACGCCATAAGAACTCTCTGAGACGTTTCTATACATCAGGTTGGATGATGGAAATTTACTACAAAATTATGCCATTCATTTTCGCAGCACGCCACACTAAATGGAGCTTAAAATTCACATGTTTCCTGTATAGGTAGCAGGTCTATTACCTTCATCATATTGGTGTAGATTATTTTGTGCAATCTTCAGAATGTGATTGACACGTTTATTTGATATCGGCGCGTTAGCGTGTCTTTAATTTATTTCGCTAACACATAATGATGAGTGGCTTTTAAAGGTGCTGTCAAACTTTAAACAAAAGCTTTAGGAAAAAGATAACTCTAGACTACAGACGTGTGAGCAAATGTGCTGAGGTTGAAATCTCGAGAAGCCGTGTAAATTGTAAATTTGCAGCTGTTAAGCGAACCAGTTGGTGAGCAATGTCGGCGAACGCTGCGTATGATTAATGAGAGTGTAAGTCAGTTTGTCATCTTGTTAAGGCCAACTGTCGCTACATAGCTTTAGTGCTTACCAAGTGTTGTACTTGTCGGTAATTTCAATTGAGATACATACGGCTCTTATCGGACCCGCATATGTATTGCCTTATCACAAGCTGTCGTGAGTGTGTGTATCTGTTGCTGTTATCATCAAGTGTTGACCGCGATTTTAGTTGTGTGTTTAGTGTTGTTTGTGTTTTTTTTTATTATTTACTGATAATCAAAGAATTTAGCTATAGTATTCTTATTGATTTCAGTTCAGTTTTACAGTATTACGTGTACGAGCACAAACTATATTATCTACGTGCAATATAAAAATACGATTTATACGGCCATGATTCATGCCGCGATACGAGGTTAAACCGAATTCAATTTAGGTAACAGGCGGTATGCTTTATTAATTAATAGCGTGACACGAAACACAGGCACAGGCATGCCACAGTGCGCAGGACTTCTTAACTTACCTCCTCTGAGCATGCGAGCGTTTAAAGCGTTCTCCAAATTGATAAGCAGGTTGCTCAGTTTCGCATGGTATTTATAGAAAAGCTGCATGTCTGTGTGCATTTCAATTGTGTGTGATTGTCGATTGAGTGTGAGTGCAAAAGGTTTCATTAAAAGTATGCAATGAACTTTGACAAAGCTTTTGCGAGCAATGCAGCACCAAAGTATGCTATGATTTTTATTTATAAGAATTTGCTTCTAGTGAAGAGAGCTTTTTAATAATCAACCCTTTTTATAGAAAGTTTAAGCTAAAGTGCTATTTTGAAACTTTTTAAATAAGTTTAATAAATCACAGACATAAATATATATAAGTTCAGGAAAATATAAAAACTAGGCTAAGAAATAAATGATTAAAAACATTGAAATTCTGTTGTTCATGTTGGCTGTAAATAAATTCTCAAAATTTAATTTTTAGCTGCATACTTTTAGACTTGTCAAATAACTGAAAACATTTGCGCCTTATTTGAATGACATATTTGGCGAAATTGCAGCGATTTGCGATTTGAGAATAGAAAACCATTTCAAACTTGGTTCATCGCACTCAGCACTCAGCACAGAGTACATTTACTTTCTGGGTAAAAAAGTATTTTGAGCACTTGTGCGACGGAAAAGGCAGCTATATAAACATATATATATATACCTATGTACAGACAAATGATAAATTCAAGCAATGCGCTGCTCTTTTAATTCGCAACAATTGAGCAAATTTGTCGCGTTTTGCATTTTCCCCGAGTGCCCGTCTGAATTGCATTTGCACTAATCAAATCTAAGCCAATCTGCGACTGAGTCTGGTTTGTTACTTACAGTTCTCGCTTTTGGACAATTGGCCGACTTTGATGTGATCGAGATTGCTGCCCAGCATTTCCGCAACAATTTCCTCAACATATTCGCGTATCCTGTTGCGCTCATCTCCATTCATTATGGCCACACTATTGGCGCCGATTTGGCTGACGCTCTCAAAGTCTGTTGATAAATTCATTGATGTTAGCTAAGATTAGCAGCTGTTTTTGTTTTTACTTACTCAACGTGCTATCGGCCATGTCTGCACTAATGGGTATATAGATTTCGCTGCGGGCACGCAGTGGGTAGACGAACTTCTGCTGGTTAAAGGACATCTGCTCGGCCACCCAAGAGGAGGTCTGTTCCAGCGATTGCTTTGAACTGTGGCACAGTTCGCATTCCCATTGGGCAGCCTTTGGTCGCCATTCCGCGCACTTGATGCTGCGGCACACGCATTTACCACATGTACAACATCTGACGTAACTACCGGAACAGTGTAGCAAGTAGAGAGGAAGGGGAATGGAGAGAGTGTGGAATTGTTTTTACTTACTTTTTGGCACTGCTTAGATCCAGGTCTGCACAGCAGACATTGCAGCTATGCTGCTCTTCGCCGTCATTATCCTTCTTCGGCTTCTTATCGACTATTTTGCTGCAAGGAAAATAAAGATTAACAATTTGAAAACATTAAATACCCTAGAGTTCCTACGAATATTTATTTCTTAATTTAAATATAAAATTACATTTTATTTTAATTTAATTTATTATGTTTTTTAACTTAGTTATCTGTTTCTTTTTTTATTTTCTATTTATGTCGACTGCCTTTAGTTCTCATTAAATAAATATATGAAAAAAGCTCACTCGAGTAGCGCTAATGCTAATTTCAAATAACTGTAACTTAATTTTTATTGAAGATTTTTAGCGCACATTCTTGACACAATTCCACGTCTCGCATTTTGTATACTTTCCTTTTTGAGCAAATTCGTATTAGTTAGCTCAAGGCTTATGACGGAGAACATTTTATAATACAAGCAGCAGAAATATGTTGCCAAAAGGTTAAACATCTCTGTGAAGGTTACGGTGTTGCTAATTTTGGCATAATTTATAATTTGTGTTTCGATTCACTGAATAATGTGTATAATCTGTTAGATATTTGTGTTGTTTTGTTAATAATTCGAGTTGAAACAAGTTCCGTAACTACGAAATTGAGACTCTTATTAACTTTAGCAATTTTCGCACTCTCTTTTCAATGTATGGATTTGGTGAATTGCATAAGTGAAAATGCGGAAGACAAACAACTCCCCAAAAACCAGTTCGACCAGAAAGCAGCAGAGGCAGCCGCAGCAGCAACGGTAACAAAGAGGAAAAGAAAAATCCCATAAATGTAAAAAGCGATGACTGGCAATAAATTATTATTATTATTTTTTTTTAAATCTACTTTTGTTTATTGGACTATACTTTAAAAGCTTACAAGACTAGGCATAGATATATAAATTGTATATATAGGAAAACCATTTGGTAGCATCACACAAAATGAACCTTAAATACTTTTAAATACTAGGCGTTATAAATAAATCTTATACTATATTTATTATATATGTGTTGTTAGCATTTAAATTGTGTAATATCAAGATAATATGATTATGTCAGTCATTTACAATTTATGCAAATTTCTACATAAAACAAATGAACGTAATTGAAACCGAATAATCAAAATTGTATATCTACAGCAATGCGATATTGTATATATGTACATATAATGTATTGCCTGTTAACAACGTGCACAAAATTCCAAATAATACACAAATTTGTCTTTTCGCTTTTGGCTTTCATTCAATTCGCTGAATATTTAGCATATTGTGCACATAGACGACAGACAGACACACGACAGACAACGTAGTGAAATCGAAAATTACGAAAATAATTATTAGTATTTATTGTATTCATGTATTACTCCTCAAATTGTGAATTTTGGATTTGTCTAATTAGAGAGAACTCAGTCGTACTATATACACATTGGTCAAACATTTATAAATTGACTAAAGATGTTGATGTTGCTGTTGTTGTTGCTGTGCCAGCAGCAGCTGTTGTTGTCGTTGATGATATCGCATGCGCCTGCGCGCCCAATGCTCATAGTTGTTCTCTAGATTCTCATAGTATATATCCTCCTCCTCGTACTCGTTGCTCTCATCCCCACCCCAATCATCGTGATTGGGCGGCCGTCCAAAGATGTGGGCGCTTGTGGTGAGTTTCAGTAGAACCACCTCCATGGTGCAGGCCATAAAGAGGAAGGCGAATACGGCAAGGCTGATGGGCGTGCAGAGTAATTTTTCCACTTGGCACACCACAACAGAGGAGAACAACATGCTGTCTTCTCTTATCTCTCTTTACGTATTGCTGTGTTGCGTTTTATGTTTTTTGTTTGATTATTTATATTTTTTTGAGTTTCTGTTGCTGTTTAAGTCGGTGATTGTTGTTTTTTTGAATTTTTACAGTAATAATTGTTGTCACAGTGTTGGCGGCTGTTGCTTAGCATGGCACCAAAATGTAATTGTTTTCTACTATTTTCGAATTTCGAGTTTCAGTTTGCACTTTTGAGTGTGTCTCTATTCTTTTTTTTTTAGCTTGACAGCTTTATTCGAAGCGCGCCGACAACTTTCTCGCACCAGGTTTGATCTTGTTATGCGCAGTTCGCTTTGAGCGCACAGCTCATTCAACAGCTGAGCGACTGGCAGCGACGCTGGCAGCGACGGTAAGCTCAGCTTTGATGCCGGTTTTTGCATAGAAAGCAGAGAGGCGGCGGACTGCGCGAGAGAGAAGCGATAGCAGCGAGAGTCTGCCAAACAAACACGAAAATCTAAACTAGCGAATGGATAGACAGTCAGGTAAAAAAAATTAACTCGTTGATGACGTAAGAGTTTCTAGGTTTTTGAGCAATTCACGCGTTACGCTATGGAATACCTGAGGGAAGCGAGCATAAGAAGAGAGACGTAGAAGAGTGATGGACGCCAACAGTCTGGACAGCTGATGTTGCAGCCACAGCAGCTGACAAATTCACTTTTAATTTTGATTAATTGTCACAGCCCGACTGGCAATTCCATTTGCTTAATAGTCATGCCTTAATAACGGATTGCAAAAAAGGTTATTTGGTTAAACTTAAATCAAATTCGGAAAACGGGTATTATATTTAAACAAAGTTATGCATATTCTTTGTTTTAAATTGTGGATATCGGAATTTATTAATTTATTGGTATGTCTATGTGTCTAATGAGTTGATTAATAAATGGCGCCCATATCGAAACGGGTTCTTATTTTTCAGAATACAAAAGAAAAAAAAAGGAACCAGAAAAAAAAAACATGAAAACAAATGAATCATATAATATATCAATTAAATACCGACAAATGTTGCGTATTCCATTTAATGTACTTGACATTCAGTTTCATTGCCAGTATCAAAACCTTTGTGGCTAATTGCTTGACTGGCGACTTGATCAGCAATAACAACATCTACAATTTACAAGCATTAGTTTTTACTGCAAATATGTAGCTAAGCAATTTGCACAACATTTAAAATGCGCATTTTTTAATGTACGAAATTCGCTGGTGATTCTGCATGACCTTTAAGCTGGTACTGCCCGAAAGTATGCTTCGAATTTTAGATGTGCCCTTTTGGGTATGCAGTACTTATTTGTATGAGTACCTAATTCTTTTTTATAGTTGTAGAAATTGTTCGTTTTCCTGACAGCTTACAACTAGATTTGAGTGCTGTTTAACCACTTTCATAAAAAGAAAGATTCTCTGTCACATTTGTTACACATATACTAGTGCGTTTCACTTGCTACGCTTGTGACTTGAATTTCAAATCAACCAGTTTTTATTCTCATTTAGAGCCGCATTAAGAAATTTATTGAGCACTCCACGCAAAAATGTGTTAATGTACCAATGGAATTTAAATTGCATATTGATTGTTCGATTTTTAAGTAAGAACTAAATAATGCTGGGTTAAGTAAGTTAAGCTTTCAGTGAGTCTAATTGCAAAGCTTCAATCAATTTTAGTTCACTTGAAGCCTCAAAAGTATATTAAAGCTTTAAGAGAAATGCGATTGCTTAATTTTTGTTGGGTAGATTAAAACCATTTTCTTCAGTCTCCATAAGAAACGATTGTTATATGAGCTTTAATAATTTTTTTAGTACTCAGTTTCTTAATGAACTTTTCTGCTAGTGTAGCGGAAACCGACGCATTAAATACTTTAGCCAACTAACGTTGACAAGCGTTAATTGTAATTATTAAGCCATAAGTCAGACTTTCCATTTATGCATGAAGCGTCTCTCGTTTTCAGTTTTCTGCTACATATTTCAGTTTACAATTGTACAGAAAGTGAGCTTTGTTCATATAAAAAAAGTCAGCTGATTGTTGTTTACACAATTGAAATATGGAAATAATGCAAATACTGCCAATACAATACAATAAACAAATACCTAATTAACTCGGGTTAATAAAAGTAAATAGAAACAGAAACAGAAAAACACTAAAACTATACGAAAAGACAATGGAATATTTGTGGCTAATTATTAATGTCATTTCAGACACCGTTACATGCTGCTTTTGATGTTCTTAACGATATCCGCTGGAGACTTTGGGCCTGTTTGCTTGCCAAATTTGTGTCGCATTGTTATGAAATTGTGCAACGGTAAACAATAATCGATACAAGTCGAAATTGGCAACGGTACGCTATTGTTGACCAATTACAGCTATTGGCGAATAAAGTGATTACACAAGCGGCTAAGGAAATCAATAAAATGAGAGCTCTGGGCATTGAGCTCTGAGCTACCTGCCAAATAAGAAACACACGAACAAAAACAAACTCAACATCAATTATGTCAAATCAGTTTTAATGTGCAATTTTTTAAATACTTTTGGAATTGTTTTTGCACATTTTTCTGTTGTTGTTGTTGTTATGGTTTTTCTCACACGCTAACGTAATGAAAGCTAAAGCGAAACGAGAAACACGTAACTGAAAATGAAAATCTAAAAAATGAAATTGAAGCTGTGTAAGGCAGAGTCCAACTCCAGCTGCAAATATCTCTCTTAATAATTCGCTGCACGTGCAACGTCAAGTTGGGGCTTTAATCGTGCTGCTCACGTTGTTGAGTTCAGCTGGTTGGTGGTCCGAACTCACCTTATTAGATGATGGGCGCCACATTGCAGCAGATAGGCGCCTCCAATCAAGCCTACCACGCTGGCCAGGCCGAGTATTATGTTGTTACCCCCGCGATCCATGTGACAGTTGTTGGGACGGAATAAGCGCTTGTAGCACTGCAAAGTTGATTTTCAGGTCATTTGTCATTGAGTTTCGGGGCTTAAACACTGAAGCACACACAACCGATTTGAACTGCCTATCAAACAACAAACTCAATCTGGAAATGTGTATTTCTGTCGGGGATTATTAGTTGGCCATACAGATATCACCTGTTTTTGGCATTGTTGCTGTACGCATTTCTTATCTCGTCAGTTAAATAATAATGAAACATGCTTTTACTTTAAAATAATTGTGGGCAAGTTGGCCAATGGAATGCCCTACTTGACTTAACTGAATCTTAAATGAGATTTACTCAATATGCCTGACAAGAAAGTAACACTGCAAATAATAAAAAACTTGAAAAGTTGAAGAAAAAAAACAGCTTCGGAAATAAAATCGCTCTGAAATCCTCTTGTTATTGGAATCCCCTTGTCGTCAAAGGAATTTTTATATTCTGAGTGTATGAAAACATATATTAAAAGTGTTATAACAAATACGACACAATATTTCTTTTTTGGAGAGTCACTGTTTTTAAAAGCTCCAAGTGTGAGTAATTGTTTTGAGTAAAAAGTAAAGTAGGTAGCTAAAATCTTTCTTATATAATCAATTTCCTGATTAATCCAGTGTCATTTGACTCTTCAAACGGTTTAAACTGAAATTAAATTTAAGCTGCTGTTGGAGAATCTTCCTGTATTTTTTTTTTTCATAATATCTTTCATAGTTCCACAAATTGAATTATGTTTGGTGTAGAGAACACACTCGGAATGTGTACACCTTTTTATCAGTTGGTATGTGCTATCTACAGAGTTATTTTTAATCATTATCAATCAGGATTTGTTTGCATGTTTCTTCTGTGTGCCGATAAAGATTAAAGTTAAGAAATTAGCTGTTTGTCAAGAATATTTCACAGCGGGTCGTGACTAAAGTGTTTTTTTATGGTCATAATCTAAGATTTTACATTTGCTATTATGTGTGCTTCAGTGCAAAAATAACTTATGATTAAACATAACAAATAGCGAAAACTTTGTATTCACTGGGGCTGACATCAAATAGTGTGTTTATGTTTGTTGTTGGTGTTTTTTTTTCTACAAGTTTCGCTTCACAGAGTGGTTAATAATTGTTGTCTTTTATTTGTCTTTTTTTGTTATTTATGTTTTCTTTTTCGCGCACAAGTGAACCTCGCGGGGCAAACGTTAAATAAATAATTACCCACGTCGAGAACTTTTCGCTTTGCAATTAAGTTTTTTTTACACCGATTATCAATCACAATTTTTCTTGTTTGTTTCTACATATTTTTTATATTTGTTGTTGTATTTAATTTTTAGCGTTCAACAAAAATCGTTCGCTAATTGAGCGGCCACGAGCTGGACATCAGACACTGATAATAATCACGTGGTGACTTCACGTAAAATATGTAATATATGTATATATATATATAAGTCTATACATATGTTCCTGTATCTATATATACATATAAGAAAAGCGCACACTTTTTTCCACTTTACCTACTTTTCCAATGGCTTGTTTTAGCCAACTGAGCTGGTCAAGATCGGAGCGATCTTAACGCTCGCGCTAAAAGCTCAAAAATGCGACTGCGTTGTTTGTATTTTTTTTTTGCACTTTGTTGCGTGTATTAAGTATAGGTATTATATAGTCTTGAGTTTTGTTTGTTTTTCTTTTATTATGTTTAAAAAAAAAGTGTCAGCGACTGCCTTTTTCGCGGCTTTTGATTTGATAACAGCGCGCAGCGAGTACAATGATAAAAGTTTAATCATAAAAACAAAAAAATAACAACGAATGGAGAGAAAAATATAATGAAAAAGGGAAAATCAACAACGCAACGAAATTTCACAGATAAGTGTCAAGATTTTGGGGTTATATCACAAGCGCCTTATAATTATGCCAAGTTGTTCAAAACCAAAATTATTATTGGGCTTTTATAATTTTTATAAAAATTTGGATTTATTTTCTTTAGGGTTTATTTTTTTTTGGATTTTGTGTTGTTTTCTATTTATGTTTTTTTTGTGTGCGTTGTGGCGAGTATCCAAAGTGGAACTGGAAATAGTTAGTCATAGTCAAAGCCAACTAACCACAAAAAATACAAGAAAGGGGAAGGGAAAATAAATCGCATTTGTCGCACAGATAACAAAGAACATAAGAGGCAGAGGCGAAAATACACAAAAGACCAAATAGGCATGGAGAAATGGGTGACAAATGCGCCGCTGAGTGTCTATTGCCGGTTGCATTATGCAAATTGTGGCTGCCACAACGTTAAAGCAACCTTTGACGGCTGAACTTGGCCAACAAATCTGAAAATCGATTCAGCTTACGACGGAATGTGATTGGCATGTTTTTTAAGCTATTTGGCTGCCCAATTAATTGGCTTTCATCAAATTATGAGCTTACCGATAAGATATTGAGCACATTTATGCGTTCGATAAGGCTAAAGGTGAATTTTATGTGCTGGGCGTTGTTATTAATATTCCAATAAAAAAAGGGGAGCAGAAAGACGCATAGATAGAAAAGATATACAAACAACGAGACATATTATTTATTAATTATTGTCATACAGTCCGTTAAATAATCGCTGATGATACTCAAATTTTGCTTCAGACATATATGAATTATGGTCATCTAACCCAACACAAGCTGAGATAAATTAATTTTTAAGACAACGCAAAGTGAGATAAAATAAAACGAATACCAAACCTCTGAAAAAAAAATGTATTTTTCAAATTGTTGTAATCTCGCTTAAAAATGTATAACCAATTTCTAATCAAAAAACCAAATTCCTATAACCCATTTGTGAATTTTTGCTAACAAAAATGTTAATTAATTAATCAAGAAATTGGTTATACATTTTTAAGTTTCCAAAACTCTTGAAAATTAGACAAGCTTAAGCATTGCAGAAAATATGTTCCAACAATTATAAATCTATAAATTACTCTTAGGAGCTCAAGACCAATTTCATATATTAGTTTAAGAGGGAATGACTTTACACAACCGAGTTTAATCAAGTTTGGCCACTTGCGTAATGTTTCCCCTGGCCAAAAAAGAAACAGGCTTAATGAAATATGAATATTTTCATGGTATCGAAAGGTGCACAATTATTTTTGTCCATTTATACGCATACGCATACAAGTATAATTATGAAATTTATGATGACTGATGGCAAGGTATATTAAAAATATGCGAGCTTGAGGCAGTTGCTGCTGACGGATGTTGGTGATGGGCTTGGCCAACAGCTTGTGGATCTTGCAATCTTTACAAACCACACAACCACTCAAGAACAACAACAAACACAACGCATCTGCAGCTGCTGTTTTGTCAGATGTCAGTTTTGCTTATTTGATTAGCATTTTGTTTGGGTGCGTTTGCAAATGCTTTTCCATTTTTTATTTTCATTTGCTATTATTGCCAACAACAACAACAACATTAAGAAAAGTGCGACAGCTGCATCAATTGGCCATTAAGCATTGTTATTGTTGTTGTTTGCATTTTTTAACTTATTTATGTGAATTGTTGACCTCGTTTGCGTAGAGAGGAAATTGCCCGAAATGACAAAATCACAAAATCACAGTTGCAGTCAGCAATAAAATAATGCTAGGCGCATCTTAAGAGCTTTTCTGGGAAAACACATATGTTCCCACTCTACTCAAAACAGCACAATAAAACATCATAGAAATAAACCAACTAAAAAACTCATTTCATTACTCATCTACGAAAAAGGTTTTTATTGCCAAGTCAGGCACTCAAAGGTGAACACATCGTTAGTTTTCAGATGTATTCAGCTTACAGCTTGTGTAATATCTTTATTATCGTGTTGAGAGGTAGAATAACCCGAGGCAGATCGTCTGAATATGCCTATTCCTACTTAGAATCCTATAGATACAAGATGAATAATAATGAGTTCAGTCAGCTGCATCTTATCATGTATTGTAAACATTTCATATCTCTTTACATTTTTCCGTGTTAGATAATATCATTTGAAATCAAACAGCTTGTATAATTTCCAGTTTATAAGTGTTAATATATATACATAAATACGTATCTACATATATACATATATACATATATACATATATACATATATACACATATACATATATACATATATACATATATACATATATACATATATACATATATACATATATACATATATACATATATACATATATACATATATACATATATACATATATACATATATACATATATACATATATACATATATACATATATACATATATACATATATACATATATACATATATACATATATACATATATACATATATACATATATACATATATACATATATACATATATACATATATACATATATACATATATACATATATACATATATACATATATACATATATACATATATACATATATACATATATACATATATACATATATACATATATACATATATACATATATACATATATACATATATACATATATACATATATACATATATACATATATACATATATACATATATACATATATACATATATACATATATACATATATACATATATACATATATACATATATACATATATACATATATACATATATACATATATACATATATACATATATACATATATACATATATACATATATACATATATACATATATACATATATACATATATACATATATACATATATACATATATACATATATACATATATACATATATACATATATACATATATACATATATACATATATACATATATACATATATACATATATACATATATACATATATACATATATACATATATACATATATACATATATACATATATACATATATACATATATACATATATACATATATACATATATACATATATACATATATACATATATACATATATACATATATACATATATACATATATACATATATATATATTTTATCTCAACAACAGAAATTGCAATATAAAAGTAGAGATCGTTGCCGCGACTGCAACAAATTTAAAAGTTTGTAACAAAAAGAATTAGATTAGACCCAAATTTTTGCACTCAGAAAAAAACACACAGAAATAAATTTGCATAAATTCTAAATGATTTCTAGATAAACGAAAAGAAAAACTTATAATTGAAAGACGAAGTTTTAAGTCATAAGTTAATTTTCGAATTAGATTATATTGAGTTGTAAGCTATGTAAAATGTTTGCATATCTGAAATCTTAACATAACAATGTTTAACATTAATATAAGCATCAGAAAAGCTAATGCTGTAGTTCTGCATACATATATAGAGAAAAACATCTTGGAAATTATATATATATTTGTTTTCTAAATTTGATGAATATGCATCCTGAAACACATTTTTTTTTTAATATATAAGCTCCGTTTTAGAAATACAATCTTTGAATAAAAGGGTGGGTTAAATTTGGAATTGGGATCGATCGGTAGATACTTTTGCTCAACTGTGTACTCATATTGTAATTATTATATTATATCTGTCAGTTATTTATTATTTAGCTGGTAATTCGGGACTCACCTTAATCTATCGCGTAGCAGTTGATATGTGGGCTGATCTCGCTGCAGCACCTGAAGGATGCGCTGGCATTGATGCAGACGCTGGCGCAGCTTCAATGCTTGTGAATCCCTGTCCGGGACGGCAATGCCGCTGTCCACGCTGCTGTTCAGCTGCTGACCATGGCTGCTTTGTGGACTGTCGCCAGTTGCTGCTGTTGCTGTTGTGTTTGTTCCTGCAGCTGCTTCTGCAGTTGCGTCGGCGGCCATTTTTATATTTTTTTGGCGGTTGTTGCTGTTGTTGTTGCTCTGTTGTTATGCGTTGAATTTGGGTTTGCTTTCGCTTCCTTTTGAACCCTCTTGACACACAAACGTTCACTTGTAATCACAACATTTTTGCGCTAAGCCATTTCCGCGCGCGCACACATGCACTCACACAAACATACACATAAACTAGTTGCATACATGCAGAAAAACGACAAAAAACTGTTTGTGCCGAGGTGCCTGGGAATTGGTTGCCGTCGGCGCCTCTGCCAGCTGCCAAGTTTAGCAGTCAATGAATGGAATTCTCGCGCACAATTTGATTTCTGTGTACCTCTTTTTGTTATTTGGTTTGTTTTTAACACTTTTGTTGCGTATTTTGTTTTACTTGTTGCTATTTTTCATTCAGCTGTCGCTGTCTGCGAGCATTTTGTTAATTACGCGCCCGTTATG
Organism: Drosophila setosimentum; assembly: GCA_035043505.1. Lineage (NCBI taxonomy): Eukaryota > Metazoa > Arthropoda > Insecta > Diptera > Drosophilidae > Drosophila > Drosophila setosimentum. The sequence goes on from JAWNMY010000003.1 coordinate 20,521,855, forward strand.
GCCATTGTTTCACCTGCTGCCTTCGTTTTTTACCAGAGCTTATCAGCCTTAGCTCCGATATATATATATATATATATATATATATATATATATATATATATATATATACAAATTAAAAAGTAAGGGCGAGTCTTTTTTGGACTCACTTTTCAGCAGCTCGTGCGATTGTCTTTTGCTTAAGCGTAATGTATATTTTTGTGCTGCTCGCAAAAATTTAATTTTTTTTTTAAATATTTTTCAGTTTACTTTATGGCCACAATAAACAATACGCGTTGTGCTGGTAGATAAGGTTATTTTTTTGTATATTATTACCCGCCGCCACCGTCAGCAGCAGCCGGTTCTCTACTTTAACGCTCTTTAAGTGCCTCGACTGCTGCACCTAAACGACGCCACACATCTGACAACGAACGGAACCGCCAACAAACTGTGGAAAGACTGCTGTGGAGTATTCTCAGATGATATGCCGCACGCCTGAATATGTAAATTGCGGAGACCTAGAAAGGCACGTAGCCGCATTTGGTAATTTCGTTTGATGCACTGCCATCGATTTGCATAGCAGAAGGGGCTCATAAAGGGGAGCAAGCAGCAACAGCAACAAATTGACAACAAGCCCTCAGCGTTGAGAAAGCTGCTCGGCTAATCTCCTCAAGCGCCGCTCATCAAAACAACCAGCCAACTTGCCAGCTAGCCATCTATCCAAACAGTCAGTCTAACCATATGTTGGAAAATAGCGCCTCGGGGGCAGATCGTCAACATGGCGTTTAAGAAGATTTGCAAATCAAAAATCCAACAAAACGCAAAGAGAAATTCGAAGACACCATTGAACGAGGGAAGTTTGACAAATTAAACGCTATTTAAGTTTCTCAAATAATCAACATAATTAAATACATTTTTTTGCATAAAGATTTAATTTAAATGTTAGCTGTTGAGAATATCATTCGAAATGTGATAAGAGATGATTCATCTGCTAAACGTATTGTTAACTGATGCTGATATGCACATATTCCACATACAGAAAATATGAATATAAGAATGTAATGAGATGCATTCCATTTTATATTAAAATCAGTAAATGTTTTAAATATTTTGCAATGAAATGAAATGGGTGACCACTTTACATTTATTATCTCAAGATTTATTATATTCTTTTTTATTTTAATGTAACTTAACTTAATCTCGTAACATTTAAAAACATTTTTTTTTAAATTCTGAACTTTTGTTAGTCTACATTCAATTAAAATATTGATACTCATTTCATCGAGAAGCAAATAATAAAAAATGCATAAAGTTTTATTGATTAAAAGTAAAGGTCCAAAATTAGTAAGTCTTGAGAATAATTGATTTTGGTATTGATAAAAAGTATTAGTTCAAATAAGCATTTGTCAAAAAAAAAGTATGAAAAGTATAATTTGCATAAGGTGATTACAACAAAAGAGATATTTACTTTGCTATCCACTGGAAATAAGTTTGCCATAGGTCAGTTTTTAATATAATAAATGCGTTTTCGCTTAGTTTCTGTAACTTAAGCTATTAAACATTTGTGAAAAACGCAATCAATTGTTATGGAAATGTATAAATTATACAAATTTCAAATACTATGCACAGCAATTTGTAAAGCTAGCCTCGCCTTGCGGCATGTGTGTGTAGAGAATCGCTGCGAGCTGGGGCAGTTAAATAGATGACATGAAATGCCAGAGACTCCATCTTAGTTGAATGATGATGATAATGTGGAGATGATGATGATGATGTTGGCCATTGGCTGGCCGAAGATACATTTGTAGCTGTATCTGCTGGCAAGCGTAGTACAATGTATATCTGTGACTGACGAAGCATTAAATGAGCGAGCCAAAGAGATGCGGACTAAACAAGACGATTTTGTATCGCATTTCCAGACAACGGGACAGAGCAACAAACCAACAGACCGACTGACTGACTGACTGACAGAAGAACGGGCCAAAAACAGTCACTTCAAACGCACTTGTTGATTGTTTTGTTTTTGTTAGTGTTGCTTTTTTTCATGTTATTTGTTACTGTCTTGAACATTTCTAATGCTTAACTAAAAAGTTCACTTGTCTTTTTAAGTCGCTGCGGGCAACGGGTCTGCTAACTTGGCCGATGGGCAAGACAACCAGCAACAATGAATATGCGTGTAAGTTTTCGTCTTGGTCAGGTGAAAACACTTTCAAAGTATTTGTGAATGGCATTTTTAATGGGTTGGGGGATTTTTTGTTATAGAAATGCAACAATGCCAAAATGCATGATATTCAATTTGTGTGCTTAATTTAAAACATATTTCTCAGACGCATTTTGCCAGCTTTAGCTGCGTTTATTGTGGTCAAGAGCTTATAATACCCTTGCAGAGGGTATTTTGAAATATGTTAATCGCAAGGTGTAGAGATACCTATATTTTCTAAATTTTTTTATGTTATATGTTACTTAGTATTTTTCCCTACTTTTTGAATGTATTCGCACATTGATTTTAACTTTATAAACATTCTTAAATTTGCGAACAAAAATGTATGCATACTTGATTAGCATTATTATTTACCTAAAAATTTATTTCTATGTGAGCAAAACTTCTTATTAAATATTCGAGTTTTGAAACCCGTGATATGCTTGTTGAGTCAAAAGTAGACAGTTCAGTAATATTTCATATAAATGTTTGGTTAGTATTATTATCTGTCTAAGCTTTTATTTATATTTAATTTACTTTTCTTTCTTTTATTAAATTTCTCTTATTATTAAAATTGGTGTTTTGGTTTTTTCCCTAAGAAATTTTGGTTGACACACAACCAGTCGCGGTTTATTACCTTGACAAAACTTAAGTGAAGCCATAATATTATATTAAATATGCAGCAATAGATTAAATAGTATAACAATGGTTTCTTAATAATATTATGTGGCCTATCGGCAAGGGTATTATTTAGTCTTCTACCAATTTCTTTTCTATTTTTTTCGAAGCAGGCTTTTATTTTTGAAAGGGTATTTAAACTCATACACCAGGTAATTCTGTGGAAGATGCCATTTATTTTACTAAAAATTGATTTTAAAACCAAGACTACTGCACATTTCCCAATGGCAATGTTGATGTTGCTTTTGTTGTTGTTTGATGCTGATTTTGTTACGTGTTTGGAGTGTAGTGCGGAATCTGTGTAGACTTGAGATTTGTGCAATTTTCACACAATTGTTTCGCATTGCATGTCGCTTTAAGTGGTTACAGTAACTAATTTGATAATTAATTAAACAACGACATCAATTCCAAATGCAATTGGGTCAGCTACAAAATGGGTCAGACGGATGCCGACTCTATGAATATATATAAGATATATATTTACATAAATACATTTGATTAATGAGCCGGCTAAGTACATAGTTAAAATGCTGTTTGCCACATGAGGCTTTTGTTGGCTTTGGTCGCTGTTTGGCACAGTTGGCAATCGCTTAATTTATAATTGAACATGTTTATTTGGCAAATATTTTGCATGTCGCTCTGGGCTTGATTGATGCTGTTACCTTTGGGGCTTAACTTGAGGTTGCGATGATGTTTCTGTTTGTGTTCGCCTTAGGGGGTATGAGAAAGGGAAATTTTTCGTTTTATTATTTTTTTTTTAATTTGTGTATTAATTACACGCAGATGTATCAATTTAACTCTTACTAACGGTTTCACACCGCACATTTTCCACACAAAATCAACTGCCGATTCATTGAAAAATTAGAAGAAAAAAACCAGCCAACAAATCAACAATTGTAGCTGCTTAGGAGCCCATAAGACGAACGGAAGTTGGAAACGTCTTTTGCCACTTGGCTCTGTAATATTGTTAACTGATGCTGGTCGATTGGTTTTGCTTTCTGCTTTGTTGGTGGTGCGGCTGCTGCTGCTGTTACTTAAGTAATTTTTTTTTTGCTCTGTACGTAAAAGTTGTTTTCTCAAAATTGGCAGCTGGCAGCGTTAATGAAAAATCAATCGATCCGCCAAGTCAGCAGCGGAAGCAATTTCAACTCTCTTTCCGTTTTAAATTTTTATGCTTTGGCTTTTTTTTCACACGCACACATCACACACAGCAGGGTTGCATTTGCAGTTCAATGCCAAAGCTGAAAACTAACGACATTGACACTCGCCCTGTCTCTTGTCCACTTGTTGTTCTTGTTCACCCTGTTGACACTTTTCGTCATTTTATTGCGCTCTCATTTGTGTGTGTGTTTGTGTGTGTGCTTTGCGCATGAGTCGCTGGCTTTATTTTTTAATACTGACATATCGCACGCTCCAGTGACCCACTCTGGGAGAGTGCACTACATACACACACACACACACCACACAGACACACCTGCGCAAGGCTCCAGGGCTGCATTATGGTTTTTACTCCCTCCCTGTTCATGAGCCCTTTTTATCACCAGCCTCATTGTTGTTGTTGTCGTTGTTGTATTTGCGCTTCAACGATTTCAGTTTTTGCTAAGGTTCACTTATCACTGCTTGTGGCACGATTCACGTTTTCAACAATTGTTTTACAGTCAACAACAGCAACAGCAATAACAAATTGAGTGTCACAAAATAAGTAATATTAATAATAAGAATAGCAATTGTTGCTTTTATCACTTGGCATACATTTCTCTTAAGTGCCGCTCAATTCAGCTCCGCTTTGCCGTTGCGTGAGCACCGCGCAAAGTTGTAAACGCGAATGGGAGTCGTCGACGTCGATGCTTTGAAGCTGAGCTTGGTGCTTGCTGCTGCTGCTTCTGCTGCTGCTGTTACTGCTGCGCAGTCTCTGCATGTTGCGCTCTTTCTCTCAAGTGCACACTCTCTCTCTCTCTCTTTCTCTCTCTCTCTCTGTGACTGCCGTTTGTTATTTTGTTTGCTGTTGCTGTTAAGCGTCGCATTCAACAGCTGGCACAGGCAAGCATAAAAAATAACACAAAATTAGCGGCAAATTTGATGTTCTTGTTTTTTTAAATTTATTAGCCGCGTGACAAGTTTTGGGCCAAGGGGTTATATCTTGGGGTTGGTTAAGCTGTCAAACCAGCTAAATTCAAGGGCGGCGCATGACCAGTGTGAGCATACACACATACACACACACATACATGCATAATTCGCCAACTTCTTATACGCACTTCTTTTTTTTCTCTCTCTCTCTCGTATTTAGTAAGTGCAAAGCTTTCTGCTGCTTCTCGTTTGGCTACACAAGACCAAAAATTAACAGCGACACATTAATTTGTATGCATAAGGAAGCAATGAAAATTGGAAATGCAAAAAAAAAATTACACAGATAAAGAGAGAGAGAGAGAGAGAGAGAGAGATAATAAAGAGTGACCAGCGCTGTATTCTGTTACAACACAAGTTCAGTTAGCTGTGCAAAGAAGCCTCGCTGTAAATATGGATTGGTCAAAATGAATCGGGAAATGCCCTACGCCAAAACCGAGTCCGAGTCCGAGTTCGAGTCTGAGTTGTCCAAGCAAAACCAAAAGCAAGCAGCGACATGCACGGAATGGAATATAGGAAGCGTTTAACTACCTATAAAAGACATTTGATACGTCAGTCAGTCCAACAATAGTGACAGCAACAGCAACAGTAACGACGACAACGATATTAACAGTACATACAAACACACACACACACACACACACACATACGCACGCACTCACTCGCAGTGTATATTTTTCTCCACCTTCTTTTTTTGCATTTATTTATTTTTCTATTTTGTGTGTATTTTTTGTGCGAATTGAGTCTGACTCGCACAGCTGCCACTGCCACAGTTGCTAACACGGCAGTTGCCAGTGGTCAACAGCACCGGCACATTGCACCTGACACGGGCCAACAACAACATCAACAAAAACTGACTGAGTTTTCGACTCGTCTCAGCTTTGTCCATTTCGTTGAATATTTTTCCGCTCACTTTTCTATCGATATGGAATTGTACACAGCTTTTTTTATATTTTTATTTCGCCTTCGTAAAAAAGAAGAAAACTGCCGTTGCTTGAGGCCTGGCTAATTGCTGACAAAATGGCCCATCATCATACTGGAGACGAGTCATGATGACGGTGATGATGATGTACATCACTAAGCGTGGAATGCAAGAATAACTCGATTGACCGTTATGACTAGCCTCAATGCGGAAAAAGTGTAGAAATGTTGATGAAGAGCAAAAATCAAATAAAAAGAAAAAAAAAATATATATATATATACATATGTATATATTAAAAAAAATTCCAAATTTATCAAAAGCGAATTTTGACTGGCAAACAAATCTTGAGCCAGATCTTCACACCCAACGCCATAATTATTCAATGGCCAATAAAATTTGCAATTTGCCAGTTGGTGAAAGTCATTTCAGTGCTTGAGCAATATTGACTTCAGTTTATTGGCTTATTGTGATGCATCATTTAATGGGTACAGCCAATTTTTTTTTAAGCTTTTTGCTTGGAGCGTGAGAATTTTGGCCTAGGGCGGTGGCGTATTAATCAATGTAAATTTAACTCAAAAAATATTTTTTATTTTCTGCAGAAAAGAAATTTAAGCTTAGTGATATTTAAGGTCTAAAAAAGTAAATTTGCATAAATTATCTTATATCAGAATAATTTTTAATTGCGAATAAATTAAAATTGATGCCAGAAGTAATGCATAGTCCAATAAATATAAGACGTGGTAAATCGATTAAGAATTTATGGTTATGGAGTTAATCGACAAGTGCACTTAAAAAGCAGTTTTATTTTAATGCAATTGATAACGTTAATCAAATTATGAATGCCAGCAACAAGTGCTTCAGCACGAAACACCCTGTAAATTTACAGATGGCAAAAGTGTATGCTGCATACTCTTAGGCGCTGCTCTTAAAGAGCGCTTTAAAATAGATATTTTAGGACACAAATAATAAATGTGTTTAATACCAAAATAAAATTATGAATAAATATAAATGGAAGACCATTTGTAAGATTGTACTGATAATATATTGCGTTTTGTATTTTGTTTGTACCTGCGCATTGGGAGGCGTGAAGAGAGAGCGCACTAGGAGCGCAGCTTCCACAGCATCCAACAGCTGTTGTGTGGAACTTGAGAAGGAACTATAAAATGGCCAATGGCAACAGCATTTGCAGTAGTCCTGTTCAGTGTTTCCCAAAAAGGTGTTGGCAGCAACAGCAACAACAGCAAATTAAACACAATTCCCCCAGCGACAATTAAAAGCGATTTCTGCAGTTTTGCTGAGAGAGCCATTTACAAAAAACAGCAGCAACGTGTTAATTGCCAACGAATGTCAAGTGGCAAGTGAAAAAAAGAAAGCAAATACAATAAAATAGCAAGGACATTGTCTTGTGCGACACTTTGATAAATAAATTTCATTCCCATTCAAAAGTGGCGCGATTGCTTTATAACTTACGCACACGCACACAAATAAACACACGCACGCACACACACATAGTCAAAGGCATTTTACCGCGCTTTTGTGCTAGCTGTGGCAGTGGTAAGTTAACAGAGAAGAAGAGAAACAGAAAAAAGAGTAGTTAAATTCAGTTAAGTGCTTTTACATATTTATTTTATTTTAATTAAGAGCAATGGCAATTGCATTAACTGCGAGCACAGCAACCTTTAAGCCTTGATGCTGTTGTTGGCGAATCTCTTTAAAATGTGCACCTAGCTACCAACAACAACAACAAATATAAATAAAAACAATTGCAATGCTCGCAAACAAAAAAGAAACTAAAATCCATAAATTGATTTTTCCGCATGCATCGCTTAATTTATTTTCTATTTCATATGTACATTTAGCTCAAGATTAAGAACGAGCAGTGGAAGAAGCAGCAGAAACAGAAACAGACGCGTTGCAATTCCCAGGTGTCTTCGCTAGACGATTCGCCAAAGCACGCAGAATAACCGGTTGACTTTGTATGTCTGTGTGTGTGTGTAGAAATGCTAGGACTTTATCTCTCTCTCTTCCTCCCTTTGGCTAGCCTCAGACTGGTTCAGCTTTTGAAAAGCTTCACACGCTGACGACAAAATCAGTTGTCTGTGTGCCTGCGCGTGTTTGTATGTGTGTGTACTCTGTATGTGTGCGTGTGTGTCTGTAGCGTGAATTTTTTGTGACGCAATGCTTGGAGGTTTTTGAACTAAAGTTCTTCCCCGCCTCTCTCGCTCTCTCTCTCTCTCTCAGTCACTCTTGCAAAGTCTCCCTGTGAAGAGCTTAAGCATAGAATGCCCAACAATATTTAAGCATAACAAGCAAGGGAGTTCTAAACTAAAGCTTTAAGCAACAGGAAATAAATTAAAGTGCTGTGGCAACACTATTAAAGAATATGAAAAGTTTTGGACACGTAATTTGGCTTCGTTTGTAATAATAATGATAATTCACTATGACAGGGTCAAAATATTAATTGCACTTCGAAAGTAGGGCACTCTTCCCGTTAGTTTTATGTGGCTTAAACTTTAACCTGTGCGCAGGATAAATGGAAAATTTGTTTTGTATCAATGAGGATGCGATCGACTGCAGAGTGCAATGAATTGAGCGATTACAAAAAATCTGTAGCTAAATGCCACAACAATAAATAAGCCATAAAAAAAAAATGTTTAAATAGACTAACGAGCAGTGCATAAATAACACAACAGCCAACATAACAGTGTGCTGTCGCCGTGGCTAAAAAGGATGCGATACACAAAGCCAAATGAATGTCCAGCGCATGATGTGATAAATGAGTCAAGCGCTTGGCTAATAGCAGCCAAAGCAAGCAAAGTGAAGCAAAACGCTCGACTCAACTGAACTTAACTGAACTAAGCTGAACTGAACTGAACTGTCATTGAAGTTAATTACAAATGTCCAATTAGGAAAACGACAACGGCAGCAAAGCCACCATAAAATGCCACAGAAGTTTGTTTCTTGCTGCAATTTAAAACTGCATCTGGGCGCAAAAATTAGAAAAACACACAAAAAACTGTAAAACTGCAAACAAATCAAGATGCGAGTGCATATGAAATGAATGGCCAAAATGCAGATGCCGCAGCAGAAAAACAGGCAGCACCATCTGCGGCCATGAAATTGCATAATAGGACATCCGTTGGCCACTAGAGCAGTCACCATAACCAGAAAGCGGAAACTGCTTGACTCTGCAATATCCTGCAACTGCAATGCTTGAATTAATCAAGCCCAACAGCATGTAACGATTTTTGATCTCAATATTATTGCAGATTGGCTTCATTCGGTTTGCGCTAGGAACAAAACTTTCGATTTGAAGCAAGTCATCAAAATTCATTTGTTTTTAAATGTATATAAAGAGCTTTCATTTTTATATATTTGTTCGTATAGTAAGTATTCTATAAAAGAATTTAAAGCAAAGCTGATATTTGTATAAACATATCTTTTATTTTATACTATATTAATATAGTTGGATATATAAAGTAACAATCAGTTTACTCCTATTAAATTTAATTATACAATATCTTAAAACTGATAAGATTTTAAATATAGATATAGCCTAAATATTTTTCTAAAAAAAAATAAGTACTCAGTAATGTTGAGTTCTTTTTATTTAAGTATTCCTGCAGATTTTCACAATTTAATTCAAGAATAAAACAATTTCTAAAAATTCATTTGAATATATCAAATCGATTATTTGTTTTCCAACTTGAAAGCAAAACGGAAAAATGTGTATATAAATAACTTACATTTTTGCTGTACTATAAATATATATATAATAATATTGATTTTTAGCTTATTTTCACATTAAATTCTTAAATTCAGGCAGTTTAATGCTAGAATGAAATACTTAATGAAAATTCGCTTAATAATATGTAATCTGCAAAAGACTTGTCTGGAATTTTGAAGATAAGCGAAGCGTGTCAGCGAAGCCATAAATTCTGATTTTTGCAAGCCATTCTTAGAATAAGCTCTATTTATAAATGTACACCCCAGATTGTGAGTCGAGTGTCATTATTTGCTAAGATTTAAATGAGTGTATAAATAAGTGAAATGGAACTGATGAATGATTGTGATGAATGTAGGAATATTCCTCACAGTTGAGAGTTGAATACCAATATGCCCCTATTCGAGTCCTTGTTATCATCCCAGTCATAACAACGAAAATAAAACACCGAACGTCAGCTGTATATATAATAAATGCAGCAGCGCCTGCTGTGTCGAAACTTGCTTGATAATTGGAGAATTTGAGAATTGCGGTGCTCAAAATACTGTGCTACGCTTTGTGTTTCAGAGTGTCGGTGGGAAAGTTTGAGCTAATAAAATAAAATTTATGGTAATTAATCTAGCTTATTACCAACTGCATGCCCTGCTGGGCCTGCGTTTCCTTGGCGCGTCGCACAGCAATGATAAAATGTCGGAGGCACAAAGCAGTTACACAAATTTTTTAATTAATAAATAAATGTTGCGGAAATTATGTAGCATTTAAGGAGACGCCCCGTAATTATGAGATTTGCTGGAGCTTAAGCGACCACTTGACAAATGCGTGCAGCGGTAATCGCACTTGGAATTACTCAAACGCTGGCACTCCCTACATCCTCCTCTCCACCCCCCCTAGGGCCATTAATGAGGCGTCTCATTCAGAAGTGTGCAAAGATGAGAGAGACGAGGTGTCTGCCTGGCCTTGCCAACTAATGCCCTCAAAGAAACGAAAGTCAAAAGTGTTATAGGCATGAGCAAAGCTGCAAAAGTATTTAATTTTAGATTGAGTCTGCTTCTTATGGAACAAGCTATCTGGTATCAAGTTATTTTCCTCTTACTCTTCAGTTTGTTTGAAACAACTAAATTCTCATACGATTTGTATGATGAACATTTTAATTAAATTTTAAATTCAATTTAAATGTTTAAGACAGCAGTTAAACTTAACAGATTTTTTAAAATTACTTTTGTGCATTTCCCAAAAGTTTATATTTATAAAAGTATGGTTGTAAAATTATGATGGATTACTATTTTTTAAAAATATTTTCTTTTACTAAAATTAGATAACTTAAAGAATTTCTTTCGTATATATGGAAATTATAGTTTTCACTTTACGGCGAATTTCGAAATTTCAAAATGATTTTATTCTGTATTGATGAGATGCCCATATTATAAGGATTGAAGATATCACCTTCTACTTACTTCTCTTTTTAACTACAGTATACAAAAAAAAAAGAAGAAGCAAATAGCGTTCTACATTTATATATAAGAAATAAATTTATATCTATATGAACGTTCTTTTCGGTTTTTTTTTTTCATTTAATGGCACCATAAAATATTCATATAACTGTTGGCCCAAGGCGCTGACTGAAACATGGTTTGATTTAATACGCAGCTAAGTGTTAGAAAAGCAATACTTGTGATGAGCTTTTAGCCAAATGATTAAATGGCCACAAGCATGTAAAAAAAGAGAACCAAGAGCCATTTAAGTAAATTGCTTGCATTTATATATGAAATGCAGTTTAGGTCCTGTGGACAGCAGCAGCTGGTGCTGTTGGCTACTGGCGAGTCTTGACTAATTGGACGCATACTTTCCAAAGGATAATCCTCGTCCTCGTCCGTGTCCAAATACTCGTGAATAATTGTCTGGCAGGCATTCGCAATGACAAATTGCATTTGGAATTCATGTGAGACTTAAATCAAGACAAAGCGCTGCAAACTCTCGACAATTGGCAACTGCCGAGCAGAAAGTGGCAACTGACTGAGAAATGCAGCAATCAGGACTGCAGCTTTGTTTGGCACCTTAGCACGCATAACGAGTGTTGTTACATGCATACATTCAAAGGAGCAAACTATAATTGCCACACATAATACAAATCCATTAGGGACACTGCCAATAAGCCGCATCAATAACTGGTTAAGATTCCGACTGCTTTTGAATACTAGATTTGATTTAGAAATTTGTGGTTGTACAATATTTTGAGGCATACCAAAATTTCATAAATGCAGTATTCATCTAGATCAAGAAACAAGAAATGCATTCAGTTGGAAATCGTTTTAAGTTTGACAAAGTTATGGCATTGCAAAGTTTTGACAACAACGTAACTGTGGAAAGTTTTAAGGCAATCTACATATCGACTGATCAAATATATCACCAACTTGCCAGCTAGAAGTCTTTCGAAAAGTGAAATTCAAATAACTATGGTCAGAATTCTTTTGACGCTTTCTAAAATCAGGGTTTTTCTTTTTTAATTCAAGAGTACAATCTTCTCAAATTTAGCAAAAACAAATGCGTAATTTCCAGTATGTTTTCTTTTATATGTATAAACAGAACTCTTACGTTAGCTTTTTGGGTTCTTAAATTATTAATACATATTGGTATTTTAAGATCTCCTATATACAAACATTTTAGACAGTTTAATAATTATATTCAGCTTTTTAGAATATTGGAAATGGTCTATATTTTCCCTCTTAGTATAAATAACCTCGAAAATCGTCGAGAAAGTGATGCAGTCAAACACTTGACTTAATCGGATAATTCTTTTCTCAGTCATAGTCAGACAGACTAAAGAACAATTACGATATTAACTAAAAACAGCACACGTTAGCACCATGTCAGCGATTTGTCTTAAAGTTGTTATTTATACACGGAATACTTTTACACATGTAAAGTTTCCATTCATTTTCAACCGTTGACGACAGAGTCTAAAAATATGAAATGGAACACATAGTATATGTGCTAATAGCTGTAATATCCATAGCAAACCGAGCTGTAGCTCTTTGTATCGTTCAATAATAGTTGAAACCTATCACAAATGCTATATGCATACGCGATTTACATACGCAGTGCCTTGCACTGGGCGTGATAATTATGGGATTTTTGTTTGACTGGTTACGGTAGTTATTTTTTAATTGACACACACTAATTTGAGGGCTGTTAGCAAAAACCTGTAGAATAAAACACATAAGTGTATTATATTTAAATTTATATATACTTAGTAAACGTGACTGATTTAAGTGGAATCGCTGATGGAGGGGATTTACGCTTGCCTGGCTACTAAAACTGCGATATTTATACTAATAAAGTAATACACGTCTATACCATCTATGATGATGGCGCAAAAAGATAACAAGTCGCATGTTATGGTGCTAATCAGAACTCGAACAGCGATTGCATTATCTTTTGCGAGAGAAATATTCGCATGTCGTCGATTAGCCAATCTTGAGTTGATAAGCATGCCAAACTCAATGCTGACGGAAGGGAAAATGGGTGTTTGTGCGGAGAGGCAGACGAGAGAGAAGCGACAAATCATCATTGTATATGTAGCACAATCTAATGAAATACTCCCTTTGCCCCTGCGACGTCTCTGTTAATATTTGCATTACAAGAAATACTAAAAAGTAAAAAGTAATAACTCGCCTTAATCGAATAATGACCCCCATCACGAATGATACAATCACTTTGGACTTGAAACCTTTGGTCTGGGTACTCGGTACGATTCCCGAATCAACACAACGAGGAAGTTCCCGCCGGCAAATTATTCAATAAAACAAAATGACGAGAAAGCAGACCGTATGCAAATTGATGATTGTGTTTAGCGACGGAGAAGCGTTGTGAAATGCATAGGGAGAGGAGAGAAGAGCATATAGCGAAGAGAGGGTAAAAACAAAACGTGTAATGAAGTTGTTGGTAAAGCAAACGAGCGATGAAATTCTCTTTACAATACTGAGAACAGAAAGAATTATAAATATGTGACTAAATTGATATTATTGTATTGGAGTGTAAATCCACCGTACATATGTGGGGTACAGTAAGCACTCGCTAGCGATGGACTGTGTCTTCACTGTGTGCACAAATAAGAACGTGGTATTGACGGGCGTTCCAACAGTTAAACCACATGTAACAAGCACGTATATATATTAATATATATTATAAGTACATGTGTATACAAGTGGCCATGTGCATACATTGTTGTACAGTGTGTGCAAAAAGTATGCGGGTGAGTGAAAATGTACACGTTGCACGTCGCAACATTTAATATATTGAAGGTGTGCAATTGATTGCACTTGAAGCTCACCAAATTGAATAGAGTTTTAAGAGTTATCAATTGTGTTGTTTATTGAAACTGAAAGCTTGAGAAACTGTCAAGCTTTCAGCATTAAGTGCAATCAATTACTCTCTCAAACGACGGTGAATCATTTGTGTTTCCTCAAAAAAGTTCTTTATTGCTAAAATAAAAAAAGATAAAAAAAAGTATATTGCTTAACTGCTACTCTGTAACTTAACGCAACGTACAAAAACAGAAATGTTAAGGGAAAAAAGTTTATTCTTAATGAAGCGATGCCGAATCCTTTCAGTTTGCTTAAAGAATTGCTTTTGGTAAATAACATAAACTAAACAAAATTAATTGGCTTAATTAGCTATCTGTAGTTTAAATCAAGGTACCAATAGAAACATTAGGCAAAAGATTATTCTTAATCTGCACGATAAATAACTTTAATGAATTCTAGTAATGAAATCAACATAAAAAAGTTGTTTGGAAGTTTTAATTAGTTGTTTACCTTGTTGACTGTGCCCACTGTAAAATCAAGTGTTCGACTGTGTGTATGTGTGTGTGTCTGTGTAGTTAGTATGCCTGCTCAAAGAATCAGCTGCTTACAATAATAATAATAATAACAACAACAATAATAACAACAATAACAACAACAAGTGCACATTTTGCAAAGTTGATTTTATGACAGGCACTAAGCGACGTTTTTCGGATTTAGTTTCAGTTTCAGTTCGCCCGTTGGCGCTCTCAAAACGTCATCGATTTTGTCCGTTCTCGAGAATTTCGCGAGCGTGTTCCATTTGGAATCGATAGGCGTGTGGATGTTTTGGCCAACCTAAAGGTTTTTTTAAAATTCGTTTTGGTGGTTTTTAACTCGCGACTCGAATCCAAACTGAATTAAAATACGTGCGTTGCTCTCACAATGAGACGAAAAACAACTTCTTGATGAGTTTTTAGCTGGCAGCAGACAGAACTCCCCCACATAGTAAAATCTAAAATATACCTAGTCGCGCGAGTGGTATTGTGTACAACATACATATAAATACACATGTATGTCTTATATTTGTATTATTGTTGTGAAACCGTG
Source organism: Drosophila setosimentum (assembly GCA_035043505.1). Taxonomy (NCBI): domain Eukaryota; kingdom Metazoa; phylum Arthropoda; class Insecta; order Diptera; family Drosophilidae; genus Drosophila; species Drosophila setosimentum. The sequence continues at coordinate 20,536,866 of JAWNMY010000003.1, forward strand.
CTGCCCATGTGGTATTTCTGTTGTTCTTCGCCTCTGGCTGTTATCGCGCGTTTGCCTCAACGACTGCTTGTTGCTTTGTGCGTCTTCTTTGTCTCGCTGTCTCTCTGTCTCTCTGTTTATTTTCGTGTATTAATCATTTACCCGTCTTACCTCAGACACAGCTGTTCAACACGTTATCTGTGTGCTTTACCAAACTGATGCCAGACAGCGTGTTATGGGAGTTTTCTCAATGTTAATTTAGCGTATTTAAATGGTAGTTAGCCCCCCAATTCAAATCTAAATGTAAATCTAATTTCAAATCACAATCAAATTGCTGGCATGCACATGCAACCAATGCTGCAACATTTCCACCTCATTAGAGGCAATTTACGCAGCCAAAAAAAATAAACTGTGCATTTGGGCAGGCAAATTGATTTAAGTGCAGTCATTAACAAAGTTATATCAATTAGGGACTGCAGCGGTTTTCATTTGGCACGCGACTTTGCTAGCGATTTAATTGCGATGTAGGGTGAAGCTGAAAACAAAACTTTTATGCAGTTCCATGCAATTTTTCACATAACTGAAATGATGCGATGAACAACATAAATTCGACTCTCACGAGTCCATTCCCAGAGGCACTCGAGCAGAAATTTGTGTGGCTCATAAAAATCAGGCAGTTGATTGCTTTTTCGACGCAACAAGTGAACTAGTGTGTAGCAAGTGTGCATATTATATCCCAAAATCCCCTGGCCCCATTTCTACACTCTGACCCTCTACTTACGCCCTCCATATTTGGAATGCCAATTCTATTGCAATCGCATTCGCAAATCCCCAGCCAAATCCCAGGCTCTGATTTGATTCAATGAGTTCATTTATGTTGCCTGCTCTCGCAATTTCAATGTCAAAGTACGTAAGACCACAAGAACAACGGTGAATGATTGTTTGTTTAAATGTGAATTTAAGCACGAATGCAAATGAATACTTTACTCTAATAGCTTAATGAATGTGCACAAAACAAAACAAATACCGGGCTTGATCATTATTTGTAACTCATTTCGTATGCAAAAGCATTTTGACCGATGGCAAAAAGAAGTCCAATCACACATTGAATCATTAAATTATTTTTGACCATTAGATACCCTTTAACATTTTGATTTATTGATTGGATATTGTTGTGGAAAAAATAAATGGTTAGCTTAGGTTTGGTTTGTCATTCTAGAGAGTATTTTAAATATTGAAAAAGAACCCAGGAGTATTTGTTCTTAATAATCAGCAGCCAAGTCAATATCCGTCTGTCAGTATGTCCGAATTTTTAGTCTTATATGCCCAGAAACCACTCAGCTTAGAAGCCATTGTGATTGTACTTTTTAACTATCCGTCTTCTTGCTGAAGATAGTACATATAGATACCACAGAAACAATTAATTGATAAAGGATTCTTAGATGATATCTATGCCATTTATTAAAAAAAGACACGTCGAAAAATATATATACTATATATAGGTCGAAGTAAATATACTAACATTTAAATTTTTGATGAAATAATAATTACAAGTATAGGACAACTGAAATTTCAATGCGATATCAGTTGCATAAGTATATCGCTTATATAAAACCGTGTGTATCAATTCTGAAGTCACTTAAAACTATGTCTACGGAATTTATTGCCTTCCACTTGTAATTAATTACCAAAGCTCAATATACCTTTCCAGCTCAAGGCATATAAAGCCAAACAATAATTTTATATATAGTCAGTAAAAAAAAACGGCGGCAAAATAACACGAGCAGCTGCGGTTTAAAGGGGGTGTGGTTGGGAGCATCCCATAATGTGCGCTTGTATTATGCTGGCTTTTGTGGACATGCAAGAATTGTTTATGCCAGTTGTGAAAACCGCCGAAAACGAGTACGAGCACGTATGTGCCTATATAAATACATATATATATATACTTATCGTTTATGGACCAGTTTAAAATAATATCTGTTGCAGTTGAAAATAACATGTAAAAAATCTGTTGCCAATTTTTAGGCATCGTCATTAAATTTGTGTCTACGTGTTCTTTTATCTATTTGACAGAAATTTTGAAAAATTTTAGCTACCAAATAAACTGCCCAACTCAAGTACAGTAAATATACAACGACACCACCGAAGCATCAGCGAGCCAAATCACACACACAACCGCCCAAAAAAAGAGAAAATAAAAGAAGTGAATTTATATATAAAAATATATATATATTAATATATATAGTAGATGGATCTGAAACATAGCGCCACCAGCGTTGTTGAAAGCGCCGATTCCTATATAGCAGCGAGTAAATCAACAGACATGATCACGCACAAGGACAAGGAGAGCAAAGCGCCCAATGCTCCACCCGAAGGTTGGTCATATAAATAGTAGCACAAATTGAAACCGGATATTTATATGGGATTTATCCGCACAGTTAACATGCATGTCACAAGCACAAATCTTTTGGGCATTAGCTAAGCTCAATAGATGTATGCTCATGTGTTCACGTGTAACTAAACATTTGCATGCAAAACATTTTAAGTACACACCCACATATACGAACGAACACAAAGCGGCCATTTTGACTTAACTGCACCTCAAGGTATGCAATAGTTTTGTTTGCTTTCACTGATTTGCGTGCACCGCATCACAAATGTACTCTTTATATATATATATATATATATATATGCGTGTGTGTGTATGTGATTGTGCGAGTGTATGTGTGTGTGTCAACTAAAAATAGTAAACATCAAAGCAGTCCTTCTGCATTTTCAATGCCATGCAAGTAAACTAAGCTAAACTAGACTAAGCTAAACTAAACTAAACTAAACTAAGGTAAAGTGAAAAATTGCTTACATTGGAATTAAACGAAGAGAAGTTATCCTGTACAGAGTTTTAAGTTATAATAAACTCATGTAACCATTGCTTAATAATTAATTAATAAATAAATAAATACCGTTGTTTATTGCGCTCCAGAATAGTCAGTAGTGTTTATAACAAACATTTAATTATAAATTTGTATTGTGTATATGCAATAGTGTTTATAATTAGTATTTCTTAGTTAATGGATAAAAGATAAGATATTGCACAACAATAATTCTAGAATTGTAGAGACAGAGTATAGGCGGTTGCAAGCCATAATCGCTGACTTCTGCGTTTGAGACTGACTTTAATTGGATATTAAGAACACTACTTAATTATATATACTAAAGAATATGATTAGACATCCTATCTTATTCCGCCTATTTCTGTTTTCATAATACTCTACTATATTTACTGGCTACAGGCTATACAAATATAAGCTGTCTTCTAGCTTAGTGACGACGTTTATCAGTTGAAACAAGAGCTGTAATAGAAATGGTTAAAAAAATAAATAAAAAGAATACTTTGCGTGGGTTTGCCGCAGATTGAATGCCCTTGTAATGCTGTCTACATTATGGAGGTTACAGTATGAAAATGTTAACTTATATCCTAGGATAAATAAAGGGAATATTTTGCTTTTGATTGTATATTATTTCTTAATAGTTTATAAGCAAGTTAGCATAACATCCTCGGGGTATATGAGCTGTCAGTCAGAGTGAGCAATCAGACAAAAGGATTTCAAATGCACATTAGAAAGCATGTGCTTATGTATATATGTATATATATATATCAAATCTTTTATGTCAGTCAGATTTGCAAGTAACCTAGCCACTAGTACAGTTAATCTGATGCTTCTGCTGCTGGTTTTAGCCTTGTAAGTGACAACAACTAAAGCCCATTCAGATGCATTTCAAGTGACTTTTACCTGTATATATGTATGCCAGATTTGTGTACGTGTGTGTGTGAGTGTTGAGTGTATGTAACATGACTAGTTTGTTTTATTTTTTTTAGGGTATAAGGTCTATGCAAGACGCTGGGCGGTGCTCATACTCTTTGTATTCTACTCAGCCTCCAATGCCATGCAATGGATACAATACACCATTATCAACAATATAATAACACGGTAAGTGGTTACGGTGGTGCATATACAATTCACCGAGCTTAGGGGACTTGGACTTACCATCGTCTCGGCATTCTCAATTAAAACTTTCCTTTAAGCTCATTAAAGTAGAGCACAGTGGGGCACAAAGTTGAAACTGCAACTGTCAGAAAGTTTATTTTGATGTTGTTCGTTGCAGTTACTATGGCATCAGTGACAAGTGGGTCGACTGGACGTCTATGATTTATATGATATTGTATATACCGCTCATATTTCCAGGCAGTTGGTTTCTCGACAAAGTGGTGAGTGATGAATGCAGCTAAACAATTGTTTTGCGTTTTTTTTTTTTTTATTGTTTGTTGTTAGTGGTATTGATTGGATTTCTGGTTTGATTTTACATCAGGGATTGCGCATTACGGCGCTGGTTGGCATTGTGGGCACTTGTATAGGCGCTTGGATCAAGGTCTTCTCCGTGGATCCATCCTTGTTCTATGTCAGCTTCATTGGACAGGCAATTGTCGCTCTCGCACAGGTAATCCCGTTAACCCCCATCTTATAATTTAAAGCCCACTTTCAGCTGCATTTCTCATCAGGTTTGCATTTTGTCGCTGCCCGCACGTTTGGCAGCCGTTTGGTTTGGACCCGATCAGGTATCCTCGGCCACCAGTGTCGGCGTCTTTGGCAATCAGGTAAGCAAAAGCTGCAACCCGAATTTTAAGTAAAATGCGTAAATTACGCATACGACCCGCTGTTCTAGCGTAAGTTTCTTCTGCACCCGTTTTTCATTACATCACTATGCCAAACAAATGTTTGGCTAACATTTGCATAGACAAGAAAAGGGCTGCACTGCAGCAGTATTTTGGCCTGATTGATGTGAAATGCTTAGCTCACATGCTAAAATGACTTTGCAGCGTTTTTTGCTCTAGCTATTTTATTTCTTATGTGGTGCAGACACATTTCCGTCCGCCGGAAATGGCTATTTGCAGCCCCATTTCTTATGCTCTCGCTTCTGTATTAAATGATGCGTGCATTTACCAACATTGACAAACAAAAAAAAAATAGTTCGAATTAACGACTAAGAGATTTTTTGTAAATGAGAAATAAGCTTGATTCAAAGTTTGCTAAACGAATTCAATCTTAAAATATCCGACGTGCTCCAATTTACGAAAACGGAAAAACAATTCCCTTTTGATGTGACGCTATTGCCATTATTTTTGCAATTTATAATTGAGCATTATTTCGAACAGACAAAAACGGAAACGAAAGATTTTTGTTAATGAATTTAAAAAAACGTAAAATGTATCGCTCATTTCACTTTCTAAATATTTGGAATATATTGTAAGATTATGTGGTTCCGTTTTTATAACTATTACATACATTTGCACAGAAAAACTCCTTTGACCCATTTTAGAAGGCTACAAAGGTAGCGTAGAGGCAACTCGAGATTGATGCAGAAGTGACTTGAGCAAAACTAAGCAAACTGTTTGCACAGCTCATTGCATCAGACACGAATGTAAATAGGGCGGCAAGGTAAAGCAGAAAAAGTTAACTCTTTGAAGAGCATTTTCAATTTATTCGACTGTGAAAACAAACGAATAGAATTGACCTATTCAGAGTGTCAGAGTACCAGAGTGCCAGAGAGTGCTGTCCACAAATGAAAATGTCACTTAAAGGTTGCAGCTGGCAACCCTTAACTCGTGCAACTGCATAACTTAATTGAGACGACGCCTTAGCTGACCACAGTTGAGGTTTCATTTTGAAACCGGAACTCAGTGGGACATGGTATGCAAGTGTTGTCAGATTAAAATGCCATTAGATTCTGGCTTAAATGCTAAAAGCCATTTAATGCCAACACCCTAGCCGCTGCAACATGCGCCTAATAACATCAATAATGGCAACAACTTGCAACAATTAAGCAAAACACTTTGTGGCGCAGTTAAAACTTTAGCGTTAGCGAACAAAACTTAAGCACACTTTGAAGTGCACTTTTTGCAGACAGCATTTCTTATAAGTAAAATAATTGCCATATTTAACTTGAATTCATTATTTAAACCTTTAAATGATAAATTGAGTCATGTATTCTATAAGTGAATAGCTAAAGCATATGGGAGAATTTTACTTTTAATATTTCTTCTATTAATATTAATCATATATTATAATCAAATTATTCTATATATACTATAAAAGTGTATAAGTATGTTGATCCCACAACTTAGAGCTCATCTTTCGACTGATTGTTGCATGATTCATTAAGATATATGTAAATGTGAAAGGCTTAAAGGAATTTACTTTATCGACACGACTTATGATGCTGATAAAGAATAAGCAGCAATATATGTACTTTATGGGATCGGAGACTGTATCATTCAATGCGTTACAAACTTCACGACAACATTTAAAATACCCTACATTAGTATAAAGAAGAGGCAAAAAAATCGCAGAATCTTCCGAATAAACGATATTGTGGTAAATATAGTTTAAAAACTCTGATATCCACTCTATTCCTCAAAAGCTTTTCGAAGATGTGATACTCGAATATTGAACAAAATATTAGCTACTGCATCTGTTCAGATTTTTGAAATTTTTCTGTTGCTTTGCGTGTTGTTTGACATTGAAAATAAATAAGAAACTTTTCACTTTTTAGTTGCAATGCATTCAGAATAAATCGTAATACTTTTTACGCCAAGTGCAACTCACCTGATAACTCAGAAAGTATATTTCCTAAACGGAAGGTTCGAAACGCAGGGTTTGTTTTTCTGTATGTATAATGTCCAGTGATTTGGTTTTATATATGCGTACAAATAACTCTACATTATCTTACATTATCTACATTATCTAATCTATAATATTATTATAAGCAAAGAAGAGCAAATTTCATTATTGTTTTCTGAATTTCATTGATAATTTATTTTCAAAATAAGATTCCGAAAACCTTTTTCAATTTGAATAAACTTTTAATGTATAATTATAAAATATTTTCAAAATCAAGATAAATTGTTTAAGTTTTCAAGGCGATTTTCAAAAACAAACTTTCGCTGCTGCCCTCTTTGTAGTCATAACTTTTCCATTGTTTTTTCTAACTTTTGTGCAATGATACGTCTGTTTCCATATTTTGACATTTATCCCCTCGCATTTGGCTGATTAACAATTCTCCTGGCAGGATATGTACGCATTACAAAGCAAAACAATTAGTGCAGTTCGCATTTGCCATTAGGCTATAAGGCTAAATGGTGATTAGGGGTTGGGGGGAAGGATGTTCAGTATTAATGGTGATTTACGAGCAAATAATGTACTCACTTGCAACGTGTTGCAGCCGTGCCAAAATGAGGACAGCAAGACCAGATTACCTGCTCGGATGAACGTGCAAATACGCAGCATAAACATTGAATTAGTTGACTGACATGCTGACTCGCTTACATGGCTGTATGTGTTATTTTGGATGTGTGTATGTGTGAGACTGTCTGTGTGTGTGTGTGTGTTAGTGTGTGCGCTGTCATAGTTACCATACGCTTGAGCGCCGCTGAAAAGGCTTATAATTTCCGCTTGTTGTTCATACCCGACTCGCCTCGGCAGGAAGTCTCAATGGGGTGTTCATGTCACAATATGAGGTCGCCTCTCATTGTATTATACGTGTATGTGTGTGTGTGTGTGTGTGTGTGTGTGTATGTTTATGTCTATGTGTAATTTTACTGTACACTGTCGTCCAACGTCATCGTCAACATCAACTCTCCACCTGCTCGTCGCTGCATTGGCTGAGGTCAAGTAGCTGCTCAATGGATAAAGCCAAAATGCAAATGTTGCCTTTAAAGAGTCGTCGCAAGTCGATCTTGTGCCCCAATGGCGCCGAGTACCAAAGAGCATACAAAATTCAAATAAGCATCCCGAGCTACGACTGTGTAATATTCTGTTCTCAGATAAGCAGGTGGACACGACACCACCTGATTATGTGTTAAAACTGTGACTATGTATGGAATGCATGGATTCAGATTTTTAAAAATCAGGGACCTCATTTCTAATTAAAATGAAGAATCTTCTAAAACATAGAAAATTCAATAAAGCATGGAATTGTTACTTTTCAGATATGCTTCTAAAGATATATATGTTTTTGTAAGATATTTTTAAAATTGACGATTTTCTAGCTGTATTATTATATTATTCACTTCACTACCCTGGAAATTATTTGAAGAATATAAAAATCCTTCTCATTTCCAAGAATAAATCTGGTGTGCAGGAAGCCAGAATATATTCACATTTTTATTTCTCACATCCGGACAGCAAAACGGATATTGCAAAAAATCCATACACTCCATATACAAAAAAAAAAAAAATTAAAAGTAAAAGTAAAAATTCAAACAGCGGGCGGTACTTGTTAGTTGCTTAGTTTGACATTGAATGCTAGTGAACAGGCCAGGGTTGTTAGCGCTTCAGGGTTTGGTGCCTTATCTGGCAAGGACAACGCCACAGGCGCACTTGCCACTTTCTACCGAAAGCCGACAAGTAGATTTGCCAGTGGAACAAGCTTTGAACGTGGGCTTTGGTTTTAGATGTAGCTACAGCTATGTCTTTGGCTTTTTCCTCGTGACGCTTTGCCCAAGAGCTGAACAAACCTAGTTTCATTTTCTTGATTTTTTATTGTTGTTTTTGTTGGTATTTTTGTTAGTTGTTGAACCAAAACAGCCACTAGAGAAAGCTATGTTGGCTCATACGCATATGTAAACATGACAGGAAACGAATTCCTCTGCATTCGACTGCCTGCTTCTCCGCGTTTTCACATCCACATCCTTGTGCTCATCGCTAATATCCTGTGTTTGTATTTTTTTTATTGTGGTGCCTCGCCAATCGCCGTTTAAATGCTTTCTAGTGGCCATTACTATACATTTCTCTAGTTGAGCTCAGCGCTCAATTGTGGCTGCACTTTCAATTTGATGGCTGGCATTCTCAAGCTGCTGCGCGCGCAATGTGTACTTTGAATACGAGTGCACCTTGCAAACCACACACCCACAAACATACCCACAAACATACCCACAAACACATTCACCCAACCACTTAGCCTTAGACAACTTATTCGAATGCTGCTCTTAATATAATTTATGCAAATTGTTGCACTGACAATACCCAGGAATATTGAGAGGGCATTTGCATGACATAAATCTGAAATCGGAAATTTTATGCAGTGGGCCAAAGTTCGTTGAAGTTTTCATTCATTTAATTTTCTTTTGGCATACCGAAACTCCCAAGACAGTAGTCGATTAACCTTACTGAATATTATATTAGTTTAAGCTTGTTTTGGTTGTTGCCTTAAGGGCAAAAGAAATAAATAGAATATATTATTATATTTTTCTATTTAATTCGCGTTGACCAAAACAAGCCACAACTAATTTACTACAGAAATGCTGCCGTTAAGCCAAAGATAATTAAATAAAAATAAATTTAAGCAGCTTTATATTTATTAAACACTCTTGCACTCAAACTTAATGAATTATAAAAAGAATTTGATAACATTTAATTAACTTAGTTACCCATGATTTTATGTAAAAAAGAAATGACATTGCATAAGTTAAAAATAAAATTTAATCCCACTGATATAATAAATAAGTAAAATTCAATTTAAACTGCGAATACAAATACAATTCATAGGTTAAACTAAATTTCCCATAAACAACACGAAGCTGAAAACCCAACAGCTATGCTCCACTTGCAAGTGATTGACTAGGAGATACCCTGTCTTTAGCCCTTAAAGTTTTTAAGATTCTTATGTTGATATTGGATGCAAAATCGGCTGGGCGATACAATTAATAAATAATGTAAAGTACCCAACTGGCAGATAGTACATAGATTCCATAACTTTAGAATAACTGTAAAAAGGGAAAGACATTTCCCACTGAAGGGAGACACTATTGAACTACCGCTTTTAAAACTAAATTGCACCTTGCATTTGATTATATTTAATCTACGTAGATTCCATAACTTGTATAATCTAAAATTCCTTTAAAAAAAATGTCCCAACAGAAAAATCGTCTCGTAGTTGTAGTTCCACTTTATAATACCCTTTTTGTTTGCCTATATTCAATGGCTACAGTGCATAAATAAGAAATAAATAAATATAGGACACAACGCTCAAAATTGCGAAACTGAAAATAAAGCAAAAATGGGGCAGAAATGGAGCATGTGGGCAAGTTTCACCACAGCATAGCTGGAGCAAGCGAAATGTTTTTTTAGCCCTGAAATGTTATTTGCCATGAAATTGCTGGGCAAACTTTGACGAAAAATAAAAGTGCAACAAAAGCAGCAGCGGCAGCAACTGTCATGTGGCAGGGCATACACATAAATCAATTTTATAAACGACTAACGCCAACATAAATAAGACACGACACCGAAGGGACTCAGCAGCCGAAAACGGATGCGCTTTTGTCAACGTTCTAATCCCAACATGCCAAAGTTCTAATCCCAACAACAAATGATGAAATATATTTACAGCTGGGCGTGGCTGTTGGATTTGTGTTGCCACCGATGCTGGTGCCCAACTCGGATGATCTAAATCAAGTGGGTAGTGATCTGCAATTGATGTTCTACCTGGTCGCCGGCCTCACCAGCATACTACTCGTCCTCATGGCCATTTGTAAGCGGCATCCTTAAAAGGAATAAATATTAATTATACAATTAACTGTTATTCACTTTGCAGTCTTCCAGGATAAGCCGCCAACGCCACCATCGGCTGCCCAGGAAGCGGCACAGCGTCTGGAGGGCACAGCCGAGGAGCAGGTCAGCTTTTTCCAATCGCTAAAGAATCTGATGACCAATCGCAATTTCATCTTTCTGCTGCTCTCCTACGGCATCAACGTGGGCGTTTTCTATGCCATCTCTACGTTACTCAATCCGGTACAGTGCGCCCTCACTTGTGCTGACTCGCTAGCTAACGCAGCTTCACTTTTTTCTTAATTTTTCATGCAGGTGGTGCTTAAGTATTATCCAGGTCATGAGATCGACACGGGTCGCATCGGTCTGAGCATTGTGCTGGCTGGCATGCTTGGCTCTGTTGTATCCGGCATTGTCCTGGACAAGACGCACAAGTTCAAGTAAGTGCCATGCAATTTGTTTCAACGAGTCCCACATTACACATACGCCGCTATACGCTATAAAAGCATTGAGTGCATTTTAAATGCCCTTGCTGTGAGCATATGCATTTTTGTGACTGGAAGACATTTCAGAACGAGTTGAAATGAACGCTATTTTTTTTTTTTTTTGAATAGCTTAAGGAACTGTGTCTATATTTGTGTCTGTAACTCCCACTTTTTAAGTTGTTTTCATTAAGTTAGGCAAAGAGCTGCAAAAATTCAGAGTACTATCACAAACAGCTGCACTTAGAAAAAAATCGACATGAATTTTAGAGAATCGGTTTATTTTCCGTGCCAAGTGTAACTCACGTTATTATTTAAAACGGAAAGTTGGCTAATATAATTTCGTGTATTGTTTGGTGACCTCTTTTTATACCCTGAACCCATTAAAAATGGGTAAAAAGGGTTTAATGGTTTTGTGCAAATGTATGTAACAGGCAGAAGGAAGCATCTCCGACCCCACAAAGTATATATATTCTTGATCAGGATCAATAGTCGAGTCGATATAGCCATGTCCGTCTGTCCGTCCGTCCGTCTGTATGAACACGCAGATCTCAGGAACTGTAAGAGCTACAACTTGGAATATAGGTTCTCGTATACCAGGCGCAGAACAAGTTTGCGTTATTTTTTCGATAACTACCTTCGTTTGTCAATTATCGATCAATTAAATTTCCGATAGCAATAAATGCCACAATTTTAAAGCCAGAATTATACATAATATGCATATGCATACTCTTGATCAAATGCCCAAATATCGTCAAGATCGGATAAGAATCACCCAAGTTATAGTCGAATATATATTCTCATATTGATCTCATTTCTATCAGCAGCCGAAAGCATTTTCTGTATGAATAAAGTACGAGCGCATGTGTGAGAAAGAGATGGCATGATAATCGACGTGAGCCTCAATATGTTTTTATGTGTATTGCGTGTTTCACGTGCTTGTCGGCAGAGGGCGCTTGCAGAGCTGCTCGCATTTTAGTGAAATCTGTTTAAAGGGGAATTTGCCAATATTAATAGAATATATTTAATAACTGGGTTCAGCGTATATCGTAGTCGAGTTTACTCGACTACAGCACTCTTACTTGTTAATAATCTGTTCTATTTTTTTTTTATTTAAATGTCCCAAAAATGAGCTTTGTCTTAAAAGCACTCCCGTTCCCATAAAATAATATAGAGTACAGTTTGTATACTGTGTATGCGAGGAAATTAATTCAACGGTTAACCCGAAGAGAATACTCATTCAAGAACTTAAATGAGCTGAGTGTTTATCTTGTTGCAGGGAGACAACGCTGGCCGTGTATGCGCTCTCCATGGTGGGCATGTGGATATTCACCTTTACGCTGGACACTGGACATATCGCAGTCGTCTATCTGACAGCCTCGCTTCTGGGGTAAGTTTGTGGCGGATAATAATATTGATTTGAGCACTTATCCTAACAAGAATGCAGTTTTTTCATGACTGGCTATCTGCCGGTGGGCTTTGAATTTGGCGCGGAGTTAACGTTTCCCGAGCCGGAGGGCACTTCGTCGGGGCTGCTAAATGCCTCGGCGCAGACCTTTGGCATTTGCTTTACGCTCTTCTACTCGGAGCTCTTCTACTCGTACGGAGATGTGCCTGCCAACGTGGCGATGGCTGTGATGCTGATTGTCGGCACTGCAATCACGGCGGCCACCAGATCCGATTTGAGGCGACAGAATGCTCAAGTGGTGCAACCCAGTGGTCAAGCTGTTAATCCGTAAACCAACCAATACACACACATGTACACATCACACCACCACCACAGCAGAGACACCCACACACACACACACACACACAGGGTCGCCCTTTACAAATTTGATGATATTGATGTATTTGTAATGCATATCGATTTAAATTTATTGTTTTTTAATTTATCGCATTTGTTTGTTAAATGTGCTACGTTTGTGTTGGTAGCTTTAAGTGAAATGTGTTGAATTTTACAATTGTTTATTAAAAATTGCATAGCAACATTTGAAACAGAAAAACACACACATCTATACATATTTATACGTACATACATATATTTGTGAGGTTAGCTTAGGCAATTATTTGTTCATATTTTTATATATATTGGCCAAGCAAATTTTTGTGGTTTAGTGCGTAAGTTAATGGAATATTTGAATAATTGCAATATCAAAAGACTTGTGATGAAAATTTAGCTTTATCTCTATTCTTTCGCGACTACAACAACTAAAACATCAAACAACAATAACAAAACAACAAAAGAACCTTGACACTTGTCAAACAAAAATATATATAAGTATAAGTAGTTGAACTTTGCTTAAGTCGCAAATTGGGGATATATTGTATAATCCTCAAATGTTATAGCCAACCATATAATATGTGTATGTTTATATAGCCAATTGTTATAAAGCACAACGCGTCTTCATTTTCATTTACAAACTAAGTTTTATCCGCAATTTGCAAGCCCAGTTCAATTCTCTGAGTGTCTAATATTTACTAAATTAAACACTGAAAAGAAAGAATTCCAGTAACAGTTAACACAGTCGAGCTACACTGCAACGATCTGAAATAGATGTAGGAAAGATTTTTTTCAGAGTAAAGTTTTGGTTCCTTAAAATGTTGATTAATAAAGGAAAAGGTACGCAAAATGTTAAATAAACGTCATCGATAAACCGAAAAGATGAGTTTGTGTAATATTTGCTAGAAAGAAATTCCATATTAATCGAACAGCATACACATCGCATTCCTAAAGTGAATAAATATTTATGAAAGCATTGTAGAAAAGTTCGACTGAACTGCCAATAACAAACGACAAGTATGAGTCAACAAACAGAGGGGGAAACAGTTGGACGCTTTATGAATGCCGAGTTTAAACTAAATTCCAGTTATACAATAGCTAACAAAACAATATCTAATCATAAATATACTAATTATTTGCTCAACCAATAGAAAAACTCAAATATTCAGCTAAATGTATATATTTCTCGCAGTCTATTCCAATCTATTTGTACATATACACTTATACACACACACCTTTGCACAGACAACCCAGACCCACACACACACACAAATGCAGTTAAATACTTGCAAATCATATCTGAGGTGGTTAACGTTGATTTCGAAGTATTTACACTTAAAGTCAAACCTAAATGATATACATTTGTTGTGACATAGATGAATTAACTAACATTAAATGCAAGTAAATAAAATTGCACACTTTTAAATGCAGTACATAAATTGTATTCAATTGTGTAGATAGCCTTTAGGCCAATTGCCAGTATTATACATACATATATACAGAAACATATAAATTTATATAGCTAATACCTAATCGAATTACTCATAAAACTAGAGTCAATTGTTTAGATACTACCTAACAAAAGCTGTTACTAATAATATACATATATATAAAACATACAACAAAAACAACAACCACCTAACCAGTTCAGGACACAAAGAAAAGGAAAAAAAGTATTTAACACTTGTTTGTAGTAAAAGTAAATATGTGGTGTGCCTAACGGTATCCCTTCACAGACACACCACCCACACGTCGTTAAAAGATATAAAATTCAAAAGAAAATATATATATATATATATGTGTATAGTAAAATGTATTCAATAAAAAATGTATTCAATAAATAAAATTCAACCGAAAGTAAAACATGTTTTAATTGAGTTTTTTTGCTTTACATATATTTTGTGAGACTGGTTTAAATGTATTACAAGTATAAATATATTTAGAAAACGGAATTTCAACAATACTTTTGACAATACATATTATATTTAAACTTTCATCCGGACATTATAGGGACTCAGTTACACGTTAAATTTAAATGCCAACATCAAGCAACGCGAAGCAAAACAAGCAAAAATATAAAGATCAACTAAAATATATATAAAAAAGAAAACATAAAAAAACGTTCAGGATAATCCCACCCCCAATTGCTGCTGCTGCTGCTGCTCCTCTTATTGATGATGCCGTTCCTTTTACTGTGTAATTATTAATGCGTTGTGCCCCAAGCGCGCAGCAGCGTCAGCGCCTTGTTCAAATAGGCAGACCATTCCTCGCGCTCCTCCTTGGTATCAGCGGAGAGAAGATGACGCACAGTTGTGGTGCGTCCATTGGGCACAATGATCAACGATTCCTGATCGGTGTCTAGCGCCGGACGCTGACACTCCAGCAGCATGGTGTTCAACCGAGCGCAGATGTCACGCGGTGCTGTGCTGACCTTTTGGGAGCAGCATGCATTCAGATCGATGCTGCCCATGGGCGCTTTCTTCTTCTCATCATCGGGATACTTCCAGTAGCTGAGCACCGAGCCATTTAGATGGCACCAGCGACGATGCCAGGCTCCAAAGCCAGAGATGTCCTCGAACATGGTGAGGAAACCCTTATACTCCACGCTCACCGACAGCTCACAGTTGACCTTCATGTGAACGGTGCCATCGAGCGGACTGACGCCTAGAACTTGCGTCAATGTCCAACTGGTGCGCTGAATCTCACGCAATGAGAAAATGGCAAAACCATATTGCACCAGCTGTGGCGTACGCACAACATGTGGTCCCGCCGGACTCTGAACTGGCGGCATGACCAAACGATTCTCGCCGCCCTTCTTCTTCGGCGTCTTAATGCCGCCCTTCTTGTTCACATTGATGTGATATTTGAGCTCGTGCGGCAGCTGATCCCGCTGCGCCAGCATACCATAAATCTCTAGTGTAATCTGCAAATCAAATAAAATTGAAAACAAATGCTTAAGAAAGACAATAATCGGATTATCGACTTACGCGAAAATCAGCATAGACATTATTCAGTTGCAGCACATCGGGAAATTTGACGGAGAGCAATCCAGGCATCGTTGGCACCGTTTTGGTGGCCAGTACGTGCTCATTGTACTTGAGCAGGCAGACCAAATGATGGCCATTGATGTTGCCCGTAGCCATTTTGCGCACATACTCTTGTCGCAACGGTATAGTGATATCCTTGACGGTCAGAAGCCCCTTTTCCTTGGGTGCGCCGACAGAACGAACGCTGTTTTCCACGCGCAGCCGCTGTACCTCATCCAAGCACGCCTGACGCCGATGCGCTGCGCAGTTAATATTAAATTATTTTATTAATTGTGAAATGATATATACTTTTCGATATTTGGCACTTACTGGCTAGCAACAAATAGCGTTCGCCCTCAACGGATTCGGTGGAGCCAGAGAACTCAACGGTGGCAGCGCACAGATTGAGCGCCTGACTGGCCTGGCCAATCACCTGCTGCTGTTTGCACACCTCACTGAGCAGCTTCTTAATCTTGTCCTGCGCCTGCGACGACTCATTTGAAACGCGTGTATTCTGCACCTCATCATCATCTTCGCTGCAGTCATCAATGACAGCCGGAGCAGCACTAGCAGCAGCTGCAGTCATTTCGCCATGCTGCGGTGAATCATATTCCAGCTTGTGCTTGGCATGGCAATCGCCGGCTAGAGCTGAGCGCATAACTTGCTGCTCGCGACATATCTTGCGCACAGGCGTCGAGTTAGAGCTCTACGGAATTTGTTTTAGGATTAAATTTGTGTTGCTTCAGCAATAGTTTATTTCTTACATTGGCGCTCTGCTGGCGACGATAGAAGCTGACGGTGTGCACCAGCGTGACCAAATTGTCATTGTCCTGATTAACACTCAGCTCGGACTTGACGGGCTGTGCACCATTCGGCAGCGGCGTCTGCACATCCATAGCTTCGTCCTGCTGCTCCTCAAAGGTCAGACAGGCAGCCGACGCGGCGGCTACAGCAGCCGGAATCTTGCGATACGAGAAACTATTGGAAGCAGTAGTGCCCTTGCTCTGTAAATGTTATAAGTAAAATTCGATTTAGATAGAGTTAAAATTGAGCTGAAGAAATTAACATTGGAAGCTTTTGTTTAAGAGGTGCAATGCAACTAATTAAATTAAATAAAAAAGATATCTTGGAAAACAAAAAGGTTTAATTAAATGAAGTTAAAAGATATCTTGGAGAACAAAAAAGTTATTATCATTTGCGACCCGTAAAGTGAAAGCAACTATCATTCCACATAATGAGGCAACTACTTTACTTTCAGCTTCCCATTTCAATACTCACGCCGAGCGACAGACGACTGGCATTGTGCTCATCCTCGCTGTCTTCCTCCTGGGTGCTGCCATAGTCACCGACCAGCGCTTCGTCCAGATAATCATCGATGCCCGTTGAGATTTGCGAAGAATTCATTGAGCTGTCGCCATCATGGCTGAAATAATGATCCTGCTCGGCATAGTGTACCTGAATAATAAGAGCTCTTTTAACCACCCGCTGTGCATTGAATTTGCTACCTGAACTTACCTTTTTGCCCAATTGTTGTTGTTGTTGCTTTTGTTTCTGTTGCATTGCGGCCTCGTTGCGTTGCACGGTGTTCAAAATCTCGCGACCCAGACTGCCATTGCACATGCCAGCGCTGCTGTCCTCAGTCTGTGACTGATCCTCCGCCTCGTTCAAGGACTCTTCATCATCCATGCAACTACAGAATCAAAGAGCAGAGATTAGCGGTTAGTTGTGTATATTTGTATATATTTATTTATGATTTATTAAAGCTATGCGTGTCTAGTGTCTATTCTAAAATGGGTCAGTCTCTAAATTGGTAAAATGGGCTGCTACTCAATGCAGAGCAGGAATAGCAGGCAAGAGTAGCATTTATCGGCGCACCTGTCAAGCTCTTCCTCCTCCTCCTCGGTCTCATCATTGATCGATGCCGTTGCCGTTGCACAGCAATTGTCACCGCTGGAGTCAAGATCGGATAAGGCGGGATACAAGCGATCCGCATTCGATTTGCGTGCCCGCTTTGATTCCTCGTCAATGACGGCATCGCCAGCTATAAATCCAAAGAGTTAAATTTAATGATTTGCTGTAAGTTTCTGTTGCGTTGAGTCTTACGTGACCGCCGCTTGCTGCTGGCATTTGCCATGGGTGGAGGTGGAGGCGGTGGCATGGGACGCACCACTTTGCCAGGAGTAGCAGCAGGAAGAGTTGTAGTTGCTGCTGCTGTCGAAATGATTTCCTTTTGCTTGTTGAAGCGATTCGCGATAATTTGCATGTCCTCTTGCCGCTGACGATCAATGTCTTTGATACGATTCTCGGCACTGGTCTGAGCCGATGCCACCAAGGCAGCCACCTTGTCGCGCAGCTTGCTCTCTGACTTCGGTTGCGGCTTGTGCAGTGGCTGAGCGGCTGCTGTAACCGGATGCACTGCCACCGAGTGTGCTGCATGGGGACAGAGTGTTAGTATTGACTGCGAGTGCTTAGAGGTAAGGATTACCTTTTGGTTCGTCTGCGCGTATCTGACTGATGCTGGGCGCTGTGCCAATGGGCGCCTTGGGCAGCATAGCCTTGGAGTTGCCCGTCTCGAAGAGTTTCATGCGCTCCTTCAGCGACAGCTCGCAGGGATCTTTTTGATTGCGCAGTGCCACCTGCGACTGGGCGCCACCGCTGGCCTTTTCGAAGATTGCAGCACGTCCAGAGACCAAACCTGCTTTGACAGTTGCGGCAGGCGCTGGGGCGGCTTTGGCGGGAGCGGTTGCGTGCGGTGATGTTGCAGTCGCCTTTGCAAATGTTTTGGCCACTTGGCTGACCGTCGTCGATTTCTGTGGCAAAAGCGGCTTTGGAGCAGCCTTTGCAACTGCCGTTTCATCTGGCTTTGCATAATCGTAGGTATGTTTAATCGTGGACGATTCGCGGCGCTGGAAACCCTGCGCCTCCAAAGAGCTCAGCACCTTGGCATCCCATTTCAGTTGTTTGGTTTTCTTGCCTTCATCCACCGCATCGCATGTGGGTGGTGGGGGAGCCTTGGCTTTGACTATGGCGGCCTTGTCGCGACTGGGTAAATCGGGTTTGGGCGGCGGCACTGCATCCAGCAGCGGTCGATGGATCTCATGATGCGACACATCATCTTCCCACTGATTAATCGTGTCCGCTAGTGCAGCCAGCTTACCCAGCCGTTGTTTACCCCGACGCGGACTGCGCCGTTTATCGTTGTCATCATCGTCGCCGGCATGGAACTGAGCCTCTGTGCGATGTATCGGCGAGGACAGATCATCCGCATTCGAATAGAGTGCGCCCATGCGCTGCAGTCGATTGCGAGAGGTGTCCCGTAGTCGAGCCAGTGGCTGATTGACCGGCGCCGTTGAGACACTTGAAATTAGAGCAGCTGTTTGCACCTCGTCCCCTTCTCCATCCTCGTCACTGGTCATATCCTGTTCCTGAATCTCAACTTGCACCTAAGCAACAAAAAAATGTTAGCACAAGCGAAGCACAAACAACAACAATGAAAATACACAGATAACAATGCAAAAGAAAAAAAGAAACAAAGTAAGGGATAAGAATGGGTTAGGGGAAGATTAAATACCCTTGCATTTGACGGCTGTTTAGTGTTTATTTTAAGTATATATAATTATACATTTTTGTCAAAATATTAATAACAAAATTTGAATTAAATATTAATTATTTTGTATATTTTTTTTTTTTTTTGATAATGGTTAACATAACTAAATATTAAATTAAATCATCGCAGGAAAGCGTTTCACATTTCGTAAGAAAATTAATCTACTCGCAACAAGCGTATAAAAACACCACAAAAAAGCAGCAAAAACCAAAAAGAGGAAAATGCAAATGCAAAAACAAAGCGTCATGCATAAAAACAGGGAAGTAGGAAGAAGCAGGCGGAAACTTACCCCAATTGGCTGTGCGGTGGTTATATTTATCTCGATGCCCATTTCCATGTTCTCCTTGTTTACGGCGGCATAGTGACGCAGCGGCTTTGTGGGCGATGCCTCCAGCGTTGCCTTCTCGAGGATAACAATTTTGCCAGAGTTGCTGCTGTTGCTTGTAGCAGGCGTCGATGTAGATGCTGACGCTGTTGTCGCTTTGCTGCATTCAGCTAGTGGAAATTTGCTGGCATTGGTTATGCCGAGGGCGCGACTGCGCTGTTCGGCCTTTTCGAGCATGCGCTGCAACAAATTACAAATTACTCCAAAATTATAGATTGCATTCGCAAATTGCAGTTATTGTTTTATTGTTTGCTTTTTCTTAGTTATAGTGTACCTGAGTGAAGGGGTCCATAGTTGTTTTTGTTGTTGTTGCAAATGCTTGAGAAAAATGCAAATTGCGCGCTCACTGCTTATAATTATATTTTGTAACACTTGCACTTGTGTTCAATATTTGTTTTAGTTGGGTAGTATTCAGTTGTTTTCACTTTATGATCGATTTTTTAGTGTATTTATTTTTTGCATTAATGCTCGTCATTCGAAATAAAGCGCGTCGCTTCTTTTTCTCTCTTGTTCGCGACGTTGAAATTTTAAATGGGCAAGCGTCGGTATGCCTTTACCATCGATAGAGTTGCCATAGTGCAAAAAGTCAACAGTTATCGATCTGCCTATGTTAACATAAATGTTTTTTACATTTTGCTGAATTTATATTAACAGTATGATATGCGGATAATATATTATTAACAAATAATTATCTCATGAAAATTAGTTTCAAAAATATAAGAGTGGCATCTGGCTTCTAGTGTGAGAGCAAGCTGTTAACAGAGATTACATATTAAATTTAAGACTAAAGTTAACAGCGCCAACTTATTAGCAACTATCGATATAATTTACGCAGTTATATCCGATAAGTTTCAGGTGGCATCACCAATCTGGCAGCACCAAAACAAACAGCCATCAATGTGGTGGCATCAAAACAATGTGCAATTCAAATAAAAAACTGAATAATAATAAAAATAAACATTAAATAGGTAAGTTGGCTAAGGAAGTATAAAAGTATGACTTACATGTTGCTTATGTGATATGCACAACGTGAGTTTCTAATGGTGCTGTCAGTTTTATTTTCAATGTGCGTCATAAATAGATAAAGGAGTATTTATTATTTATAGAGGCTTCCTCAATTATAATGGCTGAAGAGAACACAGTAAATCTGATGTGGAACTGTGCCAAAGAGCTGACCACTCTAACACACACCGAACGCATGCTCAAATCCTACTACATGTGAGAATAACACAATAACACAAACAGTATTGTTTTTTTGCATAATTCTCTGTGCATTGTTTAGCAATACGTGTCGCAAGCTGGCCAGGCACAATGTCCAACTGCCCGAGGAGATAGTTGGCCCGGCTCGCATGTGCGCCCGCTGTGGCAATCAGTGGTGCGACGGCAACTATCGACTCCAGCTGCGACCCCAGCGCCTGGCGAGCAATGCGAAGAGGCGTCGGCAGATCGCCCAACTGGATGCGGCGAATGCCAAGCGGTTGGAGAGGGGCACACTGAGCAGGGGGGCGCGCAAACGGGCCAAATGGCTGAAGAAGCGCATGGTCAGCAACATGGTAAGCTGCTTACAAACAGACTTATTTTTTTACTATTTATTTATTCATGTTGCTTTTTATAGGCGCTGAACTGCGAGTTTTGCGGGCACAAAACAATGTTGCAATTGGAAAAGCCTAAAATACACAAAACAATGGCAGCACATACAACAACAATAACAATAACTAAAGCAGCGCCAGCGACGGGCAAGCGCAAAAAAAAGAATAAAAATAAAGACATCACTGCTGGGCTCAAACTAGAACAACAACAAAGTAAAAAAGCTCCGACAGCGCCCACAAAAAATACAACAACACCAAACACGTCGCAAAAACAAAGCAACAAACCAAAGAGGCAGAAATCGAAAGCAGCGACGCCAAAGCCTGCTGCGAGCAGCAAGGCAACCGCAGCCAGCAAAAAAATGCAATCGAAAACACAAAAACAAAATGCGCTGCTTCAGCTGGCCGCGCAGCTGAAAACGCTCGCGTCTATAAACGCCAGCAAAACGGCACAGAATCGCCTCCAAGCGTTTCTCAAGTAAAAAAAATAAAGTAACATTTGTTTGTTTAACTTAAATTAAATGACTTGTTGTTATTGCTCCATAATTAAGCAAAGCACAAAGATCTCCACATAAAGCAGCCATTTGGCAGCCCATGAATCAGCATCATTGATCATTGTGGCAAACTGGCTTAAAATATGCTCCGCTTTGGCTTTTGCCTGATAAAAACGCACGCTGCGCGAACCTGTTGGGCCCGTTGGTGTTTTTCTTTTTTGTTTTTGTTTTTGTCCCAGTGCACGCAGAGGTAGTCACGCAATGGCTGAGTGTTTAGTTATCACACTGGAGCTTCAGCTCCAGCTCCAAGCTCAAGGTTACCAAAGTTCCACTGTGCATTGTGCACAGTGAACTGAATTCTTAATTTAGTTCAGGGTAGCGCAACATTCAATTAAAATTGAGCTGTTTGCTGTGCAGTCAGCCAGCACGTCCTTCAACCCAAAAAAAGAAGCAAACAGGCTCTCTACCTTTATACCCTGTATTTATAAAAAATGGTTATGTTGAGCGCATTGAAGTTTATGCAGGAGGCAGCAAAAGGCGTTTAATATTTAATATATAAAGCTTTATGCAGGTTATCTTTAAGTCGTTCTACTCTCAGCTAAATTACGCTCATTTATAGGTATATGTTTGTGTGTGCTAGCTTATCTACAGCTAAAAAAAAGAGCACACGCAACAGTCGCTCATGTGTGTGTAGAGGAAGACAGGAGAGGGACAGACATCGCCTGAGAAATTGACTTTTAAACAAGGCTCCGATTTCTAAGTTGCAGCAACATCTGCCACTACTGTCGTTGCTGTGTCTCTCTTCTGCTGCCGGCAACTTTCTTGCTGACTGAGTGCTGCTGCGCAGATTAGAAGATTTCTGGTTTCTGTTTTGGTTTTGGATTATTGCGAGTTGGCGAGCCTGTTTATAACCCAAATTGGCAAAGACGTCTAACGACTGCCACAAATTATATTGCCAAAAGCTTGCATTTCAAATTTACATTTTCGCATTTTCGGTTTTATGCAATGTTGTTTCCCCAAAATAAACTTAACGTTCTGCAAAGAAAGCCAACGGCTTTGGGTCTTCACGTCTTCGTTTGCCTGTCTGCGCCTGCCTTCGTGCATGCGTGCTCGGCTTCGACTTCGGGTTCGGCTCCCCCACGAACATGGGAAGCCAACAGACAGCGGCTGCGGCTGTTCTAGTCTCTGGCTGGGGCCGTTGCTGCCTTGTCAGTTGCGTTCGTGTGATTCACGGCCGCGCACATAAAGTCGCGCTTAAAAAAAATCGCTCAGTGCGCGCGAACTCTCTCTCCTCTCTCGCTCTCTCAGTCGCTCGGTCGCTCTCTTCGGCTTCGTATTCGCAATGAAAAGCGTATGCGTCTGCGTTCGCATTGGTTCTTTAGAGGAGAGCGCAGTAACTGAAAAGCTGTCGTTAAGCTTAAGCAGAAAAGGTGTCAACGTCAACGCAAACAACAACAAAAGCAACAGCAACGAACGCAAAGTGTATGGGTAAAAACAAAGGCAACACACACACACAAAGTGACAAAAAAAGAGGTGAAAAACCGGATGCAAAATAAAAAGCATAAATAAAATAAAAACAAAATTTATTTGAATCGAATGTTAAAGTTTCGAGACTCGCTGCGTCGCAGGAAATCGTTGTGTTTGAAAATGACCGGAAATGCAGACAGACAGGCAGACTGGGAGACAAACAGGCAGACACATACGCCTGCGCTTTAGAAATACAACAATTGAAAAGAATGAAAATGCTGTGCAAAGTTAAGACCAAGCTGCAGAACATATGTTCACATAAAATACCTTTAGCAAATCTGGCCGAGTGCAATAAACACAGATCCGATATGTGCTAATTGTGAATAGATATTGTTTATTTTATTTTCTATTTTTATTATTTTAAGAACCACACATTTAACGTTGCCAGCGATACGGATTATATTTCTCGTATTGCACTCTTTTTCTTTTTATATGCCAGCGATAAAAAGTAAAAGTTCTATAAACCAACATTACCCTCTTCCTCTGCCCCTCTCTCTCTCTCTCTTTCTCGCTTATGCTGCCACCAAAGCGTAGTGATTTTATTTTTATATTTCTTTACCATTTGATTTGCATGAGCCGCAGTTTTTTATGGCCAATGACACGCGTCGCCTTTTGCCGGATGAGTCACAATCAAAAAGGCTTGGCAAGGGGCCAGTTCCAGCTCCAAAAACATTACTAGGGCTTGCTAAGCAGCAGTCACTAGCCCCAACTTCCATATAGGTGTGGGTGTGTGTATGAGTGTATTTTTTAACCGCACACAAAAACAGAGCGAGGCAAACAAATAAACCGCAAATGCGACAGAACTGACAAGCAGACAGCCAAACTCAGAGGTTGCCACACACAAGCAAACAAACACATTTATTTGTATATTTTATATATACGTATATCTATAGAGAGATTTTCTGCAACCCCAAAGCAGGCCCCAGAGCCAAACAAGTGCAAAGCGGGCTGCATAAACTAAGTATCGCATTATGATAATCGGCTCCAAAGCCATTTCGTAATCACACTTAATGACAGATACATAACTGCATAAGTACACATAGCTTATACATACACACTTGTTGCATATACATGTACATACATATGTTAACTGCAAGAGAGTAGTACCTAAACAATACATAATAAATCGTATATAGCGAATGATGAACAGCAACAGCAACAACAAGCATAACGTCATCGACGACCCCGCCGATTTTCCATGAGCGCCAATCGAAGCGTGCAACCAAATAAACAGCAACAGCAGCAGCAACAACAACTAAACAGACAAAATAAAATTCAAAAACTTCAGCATGCTGCAAACGAGCATTTACAGCCAACAGATATCCACTAAAGAACGCTCTGACAGCGATAAGAAATATTATGAAAATAAAAAAATTGAAGAAATGCTTAAAATTTAAAATATGTTTATTATGATAGCAGTTATCAGCTTGACCTTTGGCATTTCAGACTTATCTCAAGTTCGGACTTTTAGTCTTATACAACTTCAGTTATTATCTTAATTAATCTCATCTGAAATATTAAGTTGAACGTTATATATATATTTTTATGATGATTTAATGTAATTAAAATATCATTAAAAACAAAAACAAACTAATTTCAAACTGTTCTATGATATTAATAATTTATTATATTATAATTTATTTTATTCCCTTTTGTTCTTAATTATTTCTTCATAATATATATATATATATATATATACAGACAAAAGAGACTTCCAATTGTTTCCATAAAAGCTAAGGTTATACAATCGATTGATTTCCGATTTATTTTTTACTGAGGAAGTTGCTGTACTTAGTTTTCATTAATAATTGTTAAGGTGATTGAACCTTATTTGCTGGATATTCAAATTTTTGTTTAAAAATCAGTAGGCATATATACAGTAAACCAAATATAGTAAGAAGAGCTTCCATTGTGTTGAGGAATGAATGAATCTTACATAAAGTATATACAATATATGTGTGTAGATTACCCATTATTGCCACTGCTTATGAGCGAGGTATGAATTTGAAGCCAGAATTGAGCACAATTCGAGTTTAGTATTGTATTTCGGCAGGGCGGCTGCCAATGCGTATCTGCAGTTCTAATATCAACAGCGGCAGCAACAACAACTGAAATTCATCTATTAATAATCACAACTTTAAACAGACCATGGCGCGGATTGATTTCGGTCTGGTTTCGTTTTCGGCTCGCTCTGTGGGAGAGAAATATTTTCCATTTTCTTCGGGTGTCTAGCAGAAAGTAGTTGTTTCTTTTCCACGTTGTTGCCTTGTTGTTGACCAATTGTAACGAGTTGTGCCACAAATTGTTAATGATAATACGGTTTAGTTTTATTTACTGCATTTATAGTCAGCAGCGAAGTGCATGTGATATTATTATAGAATGTGCTACTTTATTTTGACAGTCAACTGTTAATTGCTAGCAAAAACATTGTGTGCGACTAAATCATGTCAGCAACAACAAAAACAAGCTACAACAATCGCAAATAGCAAATAAATCCTAAAGCAAACGATCTACAAAAAGCCATATAAATAAACACTAACACTGAAAGCTTCAAATTAACGCTTTTTATCATGGATATGGACATTAATGTGCCTAAACGCTCCGAAATTGAACAATTTCTATTGGGTAAGTTAAAAGCAACTATACAAAACTAAAAATACTATACTGTAATTATTAAAAAGTGTTACTTAGCAAGAGTGCTCGGCAGTTAGATACCCTGTACGCTGAATTTAAGAGATAAAGTACTCAAATTTTGTCGGCACAAGAATGATTAATTTATATTCACAATAAATGAGCATATTTTCATGAAAAAATCAACTAAAAAATGTAGAATTGAAAAATGCGTAATAAATGAGTTCATTTAATAGGAATAAGAAACAGTTCACATGATAAAATAATTATATTATGAAGCTTACAAATGTTGAGTACATATATGAAGAATTAAAAATGGTAAATTCGTTTGAAGAATTAAAAGACTTAATGCTCGTTTATTTAAAACACAAAAAGTTTTTAAATTCATATTTATGGTTTCACTTAATAATTTACTGGGCAAATGAATAAAAAGCAAAACTAACAGCATTAAACAATTAAGTGCGTAGCTAAAACAGAAATTAAAGTAGCTACGCATTTGATAGTATGTATCTAGATAATTTAAAAGCCATTGTTCATTTAGCCTGAAGATTGAGCAACTGTTAGCACATATATATATATATATATATATACACAAACGAACTACTTGTATAAATTCATGGTTCCTGGCCTGCGGGCATATAATTTTCCCTTGTACAGCAACATTAATAACCACAGACACAATATATTATTGACTCATGCTTAACCGTCTCCGATCTGAAGCTGAAGCTAAGGTTCAAGCTGTGGCTGAAACCGCCAAGTTAACTTAGTTGACTTTAATGCGCTTTGTTCTCCTCATTCTTGTGTATATGGTATATGATGTACATTTTATTGAATCCATTTTTCAGGTTTTCGTCTCTTGTTTTTGTTTTGGCCAACGTTGCTTTATGTGTTCTTTGTTTTTTTTTTCTTAGCACATATAGTATAGACGATTGGACATGCCGCCAAAATATGGCCATAATGGTTGTCTTAATCCCTTCTATTAAAGCGTCGGCATTGAAGCTTTCTATCAGTCGAG
This sequence comes from Drosophila setosimentum, assembly GCA_035043505.1. Taxonomy (NCBI): domain Eukaryota; kingdom Metazoa; phylum Arthropoda; class Insecta; order Diptera; family Drosophilidae; genus Drosophila; species Drosophila setosimentum. The sequence continues at coordinate 20,563,979 of JAWNMY010000003.1, forward strand.
AGAATATTATTATAACAAATAATTTGTTTTCATTCGTCTAATAATTAATTTTATAAAATTTTTTCTATGAAATTGGATATATATTTAATAAGCTTTCCACTTTCAGAATACGGAAAAAATCAGTTTTCATCTAGGATAGCAATTTTAGCCTGTCAAAAGATATTTCTTCCATTACATAATATAATTTTATTTCGGCAAAATTTTTGAAAATGTGTTTGTGGAAGTTGTGGAGTAATATTTAATAGATATCTATATATATTTATTGATAATGTGTCAAAGAGTATTTCAAGTTCGTTGCAGTTGTGTTTCTTCAGTTTCTTGTACTAATTACGTAGTGGTCAAATGATTGTCTGGAAAGCGCTCTGCGTGTTGAAATTTTAACAAGATTTCTTGCAAATTTCTGTGGCTTTACTTTTGTAATGCTTTACATTTTTATAGTGTTTGTGTTTGTTCGTATTTACCGTTAAATTGACTAAAAGAGTCGGAAGATGGAGAGGGGGTCTGGGGCCGGGAGTATGGCACTGGCTGGGGCCAACTGGAAACTGGACTGTTTTGCTGCTCAGTGAAATTGCTTTTAATTGCTGCGGTCAATTTGCAGTTGACTCTTGCGAGTTCTTTTTATGAGGTCATAAGTAGCTCGGTGGCTGGCTGCCTGACTGGCATACTAACTAAAATGACAGTCCAATGACTCATCCGAGACAACTGAACACAGAAAACAGAGCACAGTTGCAGCCAATTGCCCACTCCTCATTATTCATCTCTCTCTCTCTCTCTCACACACACTCTGCCTCTCTTTCTCTCGCCCTCCGGATAGTTATGGAAATGTTCAACAAACAGCATAGCCTGGACCCATTAAGTCCAATGAGGCGTTTTTAAATTAATGAGCAATAGACTTAAACTATGCTGCTGTTCTCCATACTTAGCCATAAGTGCACATTACAATTGTTGCTTAAACTTACACTGAAAACAAACACCCAAAGTAAAAGTGTAAAAAAAAATGTTCAAATTTCAAGCTAAAAGTTGTAGTATTTCTAAAGACCAGAAACAAGTTTTATGTATTCACTAACATTTTTGCAATCCTGTAGTTATTAAGCCATGCCACTTAAATGATGGCTCATAAAATAAGTTTGGTTCTACTGTCATATTTTAATTCGCACTTGCACTTAATTCTACTTGTTAAGCCAAACAAGAAGCGAAAACCGTATTTGAAATTGGAATATTTTTGCAGTGTACTATATTGTGTACTATATATTGCTTGCTCCTCCTCTCTTTGTAGATGTGCGTGCGCATTTTCGAGAATCGCTGACGACATCGGAGTATGAGAACACTTCGAATTTGTTTCACGTCACAGCCGCCGAGCAAACGCAGACGCTTCTCGAGCGTTGCGATCTGCTGCTGGCTGGCTATGTAGACGATCAGGCGGAAACAACAACAACAACAGCAATAGCAGCAACAGCACCACCAGCAGTAACAGCAGCAGCAACAACAGACAACAACAGTGTTGGCCAAGTTGCAGTCATTAAATTGAATGGCTGCATCAAAAGCAACAACAGCAGCTGCGGCAGCGACTGCTTCGATAGCAAAGTGGGCGCCGAGACCGGTTGCTATCTGGAGATGCTGTCCTCGTCAGCAGCGACATCTTCGTCGTCGAGGAACTCGCGTGAGTCGCCAGAGCCTGGCCAATGCATGCATATTTGTATTTATGTATGCTAGTTATTTAGAGAGGCATGTAGTAATTGTCTTTAATTGCAGTGTCCGCCTCGCGGGAGTATATCGATCTGAGCAGCAATCCAACGCTGAATGCTGATAAAGCCTCGCAACAGCCAGAGCCAATAGAGCTGCTCCAGTCCGAGCAGCAGCTCTATGACATTTGCCAGCATCAGGCAGAGGATGAGACGCAGCAGGTTTTCGCACACGAGCTGTTTATCAATTGCCCCTATGCTGATCTGCCAGCTGGTCATTTGGCGCTGCAACGTTCCACCAAATACGGCCAGTTGCAGCGCATCGAGAAGCGTTTGTTTTTCGATCAGAGCAAGAAATGCTATTGCGGCATACTGAACGATTGGATGCTCTGCTATGCGGATGGTCCCACCTCTTGTCGGCCGAGCAGCAGTCTCTATCTGAAGAGCTCGGCAATTGAGATCGAGCACTTTGGCGAGGGAAAGCGTCGAGAGATTTGCTTTCAAATCACCACCGCCGATCCGGGCAAGAAGTTCCTGTATCAGGCAAACAATGAGGTCGATGCCAAAGAGTGGATCCATGCTATTGAGGCGGCCATACGTGGCGATGCCATTGCGCAGGCGACGTTAAAAACGCTTCGCAAACTGCCCACGCCACCGACGGTGAGGAGGTGCACTTATTTGCCAACGCCAACAAATTGCGATAGCATCTACGAGGAGCCGTCGCCCATCTACAACTTTGGGGAGGCTGTGACGCCCCCACGCTTGCCCGACAAAGCCAACAGTCCGAGTGCGCTGGCCAAACGTTTCGAATATGATATACCAAAGTGTCCACCACAGCCGCTATCCATCGATGATGAGCCCAGCCCAGGCGATGTGGAAACTGCTGAGCTGCTCAATGGTGGTGGTGGTGGTGGTGCAGCTATTGTTGAGCTGAAGCCACAGCCACAAGCATCCAGTTTGCACGGCCAACTTACTCTAGACTTTCAGGCCAAAGTGAAGACGGTGCACAGTGAGCTCTCTAGTCAGCTGACGAGTCCGGAGCGCCTGAAGAAGGCCGTGAAGAAAAGCTACTCGTGCGGCAACAGTGAACCGGAAATGCTCTCACTTACCAATTCGCAGCCAGCTCCAGCCACGCTCAAAGAGCAGAAAAAACAGCGCAAATCGCAAACGCCACAAACGAGTCCACAGAAGACGCCCAGCAAAGATTGTGATAAGCTGGCACGCAATTGGTTTCTCAGTCGCCTCAACAAATCCAGCACCGGTCAGAGCACACGTTCAACCGGCACCGGCACCAGCAACAGCAGCAGCGGCAGTGGTAGCATTATTAGCAGCGGCAATGCGACCGGCACGCCAACCAATGCCAAGTGCAAACAGAGCGAAAAAGAGAATCTGCTCAATGGACTCGATCTCTGCGATGGCAACTACGATCCGACGCTCAACGAACAACATCCGAGCAGTAACCCAACATCGCCGTGCCTGAAGGGTGGCGACTCCAAGAGCAAAGTGAACATGATTATCAATCAGTTTGAGAGCAGCGGCCATCTGTCCACCATGTTCAGCGTGGAGGCATTGGCCGCCAATGCGCTCGCCTCGCTTACCTCCTTCTGTGAAAGCGACAATTGCAACAACTATGAGCCCATCATGCCACTTGCAACTCCGCCGACCAGCTTTCTCAAGAAGGTGTAGAGCTGCTATTTCTCTCTCACTATCTCTCTTTAACATACTTACCTATACATATACGCATAGTTTTTAGGCTAGTGACAAATTCGCACACACATTTTTTCATGTTTATCCTCAACATTGACATAAAATTTTTAATATCAAAACATAGTTTGTTAATAATATACATGAGTGGGTGGGGTGTGTAAGAGTTGTATGTGTAGTGTGTGTATGTGCTTGAAACGCATTAGAGATTGATTACGAGCGAGGTAGTTTTTGCCATGCTGTTGTGTAAGCGTTGCGTAAGCACTTTGATTATGATACAGGAGATTATTAATATTATACACTTATTGTCTATAGATTCATTTATGAGTAACGTAAACCGGGTAAACGGTATAAGGAGCTATCCTTCCGTTGAGATTCCATAATTTCCACCAGAGCATTACGCTTACGCTCATCGGCTAGTACCACCAGCTTACATGGTGATTCTTTGGAGGAGAATAGGCCCAGGACACGTTTGCCCTCGGGGCGTTTCACCATAAATTGCACACCACGCGCCGAGGCGGCAATGTTATGAATCTCATCCCATTGATAGGACCACATGGACTAAAAAACCAAAAAAAAAAAAATAGAGATTTAATTGAAGAAGAGTTTTCACTGATGCAATGAGGCAAATTAAGCAACTTACCACCCAAATGCCAAACATATCGTTGCGCTGTGCGTAGAGCAGTCGGTGATTGGTGACTACCAGATACTCTGACTTTTGCACAATCTCCTCGCAGTGTAAAAAGCTGTCGGTGCTCGCAAATTTACCCTTGTCCAGCTCCCTTCAACAGCAAAAAGCAATCATTAGTCATACTATATGAGGATATTTAGCGTTAAGTTTTTTCCCCTTATCACAATTGTAAATTTGAAATAAACGGATAGCGCTCAACTGATTAAATTAAAGGTTTATCGATATGTAGAAGGCCAACAGCTGATTGCTGACAGCTGTCTTCATATGATGTTATGTAAGTCAGTAAGCAATAATACTAAAAACATATAAAATTGACACATAGGGGCCGTTAGGCTAACTGTTTAAGACTTTCACGCATGGTAAGAAAGTCATATTTCAATTTGTGGACTCACTGGTCTACAGTGTTGCTCTACTTCTACCTGGCGGATCGTTAAACAGACAGCGTGAAAATCAAAATATTAAAGGCCTTGCACTTTATGTGTTGTTAGTAATATATATATATATATGCTATTTAATAATTAAGTGCAGTGTAGTATATTGTATTGGACACCTACTTTAGCATCTTGTTGCCGAGGGCCTCGCTTTGGCAATAGGGACGCAGCACATTGTCGTAATGCTGGAAGCGTGGCGGACGCAAACGTTTCTCATCTTCGCTGCCTTCGGTGGCTCGTTTGACAGCCTCAAAACTGCCGCTGGCAAAGTCAACAACACCGGCCGTTGGGCGTGCCACCAGGCCAATGGCACCTTTGCCAAGACCCTTGAAGAAGCCCTCAAAGCCCTCCTCGCGAGCACCACTTACGGGCTTGGTAACAACGCCCGTGACGCCATCCACAAAGCCCTGCGTAAATGTAGAGTATGAGTACTGGATACTGAGGGATGTTGGATTAGAAGCAGCCGGCTGCTGTACTTACCATGACCAGTCCCTTGCCACTGCGCGCGATACCCTCGTGGAAGTTCTTTGGTTTGTTGTGAATGCCCTGGCGGCGCTTTCGCTGATAATCATCGTCAAAGGTCAAAGCAGCCAGGCCCTTACCCATGGCGCCAGTGATTCTAATGAAAGAAACAATGACAATTTAATTCAGCTTGCTTTCATTTCTAAGAGTTAAAAAAAAAACTTACTTGGACATGGCGCCAGCTGCACCGCCTACAGTGTGGCCAAAGAGCGACTTGACGCCTAGAACGAGACCCTCAGCAAATTCGCCAGGTCCTTGAATGGCGCCCTGTGTTATACAACAAATAATACAATTTATAATACAGGAAGACTGGCTGATTTGACTGAAGCCTTACCTGGAACGGTTCGTAGAATAAATCCTCGACGCCCTTCTTAAGGCCCACTACCAGGCCATACGGATTGCCGAGCACATCGAGACCCAAAGCTAGCACATATAGCTGCTTGAGCGCCTGGCCCGTGTAGTGTGACTGGACCTCATTGATGAGTTGCTGCTGGGTAAAGAACTGATACTCGCGCTCGAAGAAAGCCAAACGGAATACGACATCGTTGACATCGGTTAGCGTAACGCCCACACCCTGGACAAGTGAACCCAGGAAACCAGGCAGCGCTGTCGTATCGGATCCTGCCATCGAGAAACTAACATGAATCTTCAGTGGGCCCAAATGAAGTTTATCATAGTAATTCTTTTGCTCCTGTTGCGAGTGCTGCTCGAAGAATGCGGACAGAGGCAGTTGAATGGACTCCACATCGCCGCGGAACAATTTTGCCGCCTGTTCATCGTCCACTTCATTGGCGAACATCTCCGCAATGGCGGTTAGGAACAGTATGTCCACCTTGAAGTGGAACTCCTGTATCAGTATGGTCGCATACTTATACTGTTTCACATCCGAATTGGGCATGACGCGCTGCACCATGCTGCATTCGATGAAGGGCTTCAGAGTTGTGGAGCTGGCCACGCTCTTCGGCGGTGCTATTGGCGCCAATACAACGGGGAATATGGGATCGGGGCATTGATTGTCCACCTGTATACGATTAATTTTCACATGCAGCTGATTTTGGAACGGTGACGAATTCATCGACACCCAAATGGCCGGATTGAAGCTACGCTGTATACGTCGATCTACATTCTTTGTCAGCGTCATTGTATCAAAGTTTATCTGCATGGAATTAATAACAGTTTCATATATATTTATATATTTGTATATATATAAATAACAATGCACTTACTGGAAATTTGTTATTCAGAGTATAGGTTTGCACATCCTTGATCGCTTTGTGTGCAAGATAGCGTTGATATTCAGCCTCGAGAAGCTCTGAGTCCTGTATGGTCATTTCCTTGAAGCGCTTCTTGGTTGGCTTGCGCGCCTCCCATATAACGCCAGAGCTGGTGATGCCTACATAGAGTATATCCAGGGCCGTCTCATTGTTTACCACAGAGATACCGATGCCGTGTATATGCATATCAATGCTACGAGTGATTGTCTGCAGCCCGGCAGTGCTTTCTGTTCGCTTGGCAATCGACTCGTTTTCGGTGAAGAGCAGCACACGCTGCGGACCATCCAGGAAGGACACCCAGAAGGCTTTGCTGCCATTATCCAAACTGTGGGAGCGTGGATTACAAAATCAATTATTATAAACATTCAATTATTTGCAATATTCAGTTATAACTCACATAAGATTATCGATCTGATCGCGTTTCAGATCGGTTTCCAGCTTATCCTTGCCGAAGACCAAAAGCTTTGGACCCGTTGGATCACACCAGGCATAGAGGATGGTATGCTTGGGCTTCAAAATGTGCTCGATTCTCGTGTCCTTCTCGTAGTAGACAATATCCCTGCTGGTGTGATTGATTAATAGTCCAGGCGCTGCCGATGGCTGGTACTCGGTGAAGATGATATAAACACCGCCCTCAGTGGTCTGCACTTCCACATTGACGCCGCCGTAACGAATGTCGTCCAGCTTTAGCAGGGTGCACGTAACCTCCGTGTAGTCAAATGCCGGCGTTGTTTTGTTCTCCACACGCACGATCAGTTTGTGTGCGGAATCGTTTTTGGGCCAGAGCGGTTGGTACTCTTGCGGCTCGAGTGCTAGCCAGTGATCGCCAGGACGATTCTGCTCCTGCAGTTCGATCTTGAAGTTACACTTATTATGCACTATGTAAAAGGGTATGAATGTGATCTGTTTGGTCAGCGAATTCTGCGTCAAATGATTGTGAACGCCAATTTGATAGCTCTGCTCGTTCGAATTGCAGGTGACGGCACCAATCGAACCGGCCACATCGAGTGGTATCTTTTCGCTCCACTCGCCACTGTCGACTCGAATGGATGCCTTCTTCTTGTCGAAGAACATTTTGTCGCGGAAGGTGAATAGTATGGGGCCGGAGTACTCTGGCGGATGATATAGCACCTCCACGGATGACATATCCGTTTTGTATGTGAGCATCAGACCCGTCTTGTTAATCATCCAGAAAGGGCTGAAGAGCGTCAGCATAATGCTGCCATAGCGATTATCGGAGCTGCGAATTTTAATTGAAATTGTCAGAGTTATATATAAGTTTTTCCAATTAATCTCGTATAAATATTTTTAATCTGATCAAATCGCAAGCTTACCGCACATAAAGATCCATATCCATTTTTATTTCAGAATCATATGAGGAAAACTTCCAGAGGGAGACTTGGCTATCGCCTTCGGAAATCTCGGTGGCATAGGACCAATCCTTCTCCAGATATTGTATTAGCTGCACAGGAATAGAGCACACAGAGTAGAAGTTTACATGATTGAGAATTAATTAGGATTTTTGATCTACTTACGCGCACGACGAGCACACTTTTCGATTCATTGCCCTTTTGGAACATACGCACTGTGGGCAGATGCAGCACATGACCAGGGTTAACTTCCTTTTCGCCATAGTCGAGGAAGTCCTCTTTCTGGTATCGCTCTACCCCCGGGCCATCCGGTGTGGTGCGCTTTTCAGGATCCATCTGACTTTCATGGCCCGAGCAGCCAGCCACCGAGACCTTAATATCAATGGGTAACGAATTGCGCAGATAGAGCGGCGGTCGGAGGTGAATGGTGTAGAAAGCGCTCAGCAGCCGATACTTGTTGGTGTTTTCAAAGTAAATTTCATGCTTGCGGCGTCTGGTGTTGATGTAGAGGGCTTCAAATGTATCGATGGGATCACATTGCAGCTGCTGTGAATAGTTCAAATCGGATGGACTCGTATTCCAGCAGATGCCCTGAACCGAAGTATTGTAACCCTTGAGCGAAAAGTAGAGATCTTTGCACTCTGCATAGATGGCGTGCAGGGGCACATGGAAAATTTCACCAGGCTGCGCATACCCAACAAGTATATCGCTGTTATCGGCCAGCCGGCGACGATGTACTTGGATGGGTGTCGTGAAATGATTGGAAATCTGTTAGCGAAACAAACAGCAAATTAGAGAGGAAGGTACAAATACGATATACAATTAATATGATACGTACGCTAAGAACGCCATGAATGTTGATTTTGGTTGTGCCATATTCATGTTTGACCTCGGATACAATAGCCCACTGCTCCTGCTTGGCGGTGCGTGTCAGCGGGAAGTAGCGCGTATCAGCCTTGCTGACGGGCAGGACGACCTCATCGTCAATGCCACTTATCTGAAAATATGTGCACCGCTTCATAACTCGAAAAGGAATGGTAAATGGGAGGGGAATGAACTACCGTCACATAGAGATTGTAATCCTCGGCCTGTTCCTCTGAGATTGTGCTCATATCCTTAGTTTGCAGGTAGGCGCGTCCACCCGCCGAAATCGTGCAGTCCTGTATGTCCTCAGGATCGACCAGTTGCTCATCTTGCTGCGAGTGCATCACAATGGATCTGTTAATAGCACTGCCGCCGCGATGCACTTCGTGGAGCGTGAAGATGCCACTGCGCAGATTTAGTGTGATGTCGAAGCCCGTGTCGTTCTCCACGACGTAGGGGGCGACCACATCTGGTTTGGCGAGGCCCTTGCTATCGATGGCCTGTGAGAAGACCTCGCCCAGTTCGCCGAGCAGTTTGACGCACGTTTTGCTCAAGGTTATCTCCAGATTTTCTTTGGAATGTATGCGTATATTCATTTTTTGACCCTCGTCCTGTTCATCGAAATCGCTTTGCACTTTCTCCAGCTCTAGATCGAACTGCAACTCCCAGGGTATATATTCGCTGCCACCATTGCGGCCGACCACCTCGTTTAGTTCAATGATGGGTTCCCACTCGGCCAGGAATTGATTGTAGTAGTTCTGTAAGAATCAATATTAGCAAACCATTTAAGAAAGAGTGCGTTGTGCCTACCATGTTTAGGGTGAGGGAGCCATGTGCGCTGAGATTGCCGCTCCAGTTGTTAAAGACCGCCGTCATGCGTGTGTCCAGCGAGATGAGCGGCTTCGTGTAGTAGCCCACTCCCGACTCAATAACAACCGTTATGTTTGGCACCTCAATGACGCACTTTTCCGTCTTAGTGCTGCGTACTGCGGGATGTTCCGGAGCAAGCACCTCGACGGCCTTATCCATTTTGGTGAACCAATAGGTGCGTGAATTGAACGATTTTGAATACCAGATTTTTGTATAATCCACTGGCTCCTTTCCGATGGCCGCTTTCTCAGCAGCACCGGTAGTTACACTCATCATTGCCTTGTTCAGCAGCTCAATTGTGGCCGGCGACACATTGATGATAATATCACTGAGCTTCAAGCTGATGTGCATGCCCTCCTCCTCGGGCGTGGAGCCTTGCAGACTGATAACAGACGGATGTAGGATATAGTGACGGGTCGATTCGCGGCGCTCGGGCAAAAAGGCACACATAAATATCTTGAGCGCATCAATTTCGCCATTGATAATTTGCTTATCGCCAATCGAGCGATAATTAAGATGTGCTTGCGCCTGAAAAACCAAACATAAAAAGATTATGAAAAACTGTTGAACCATAGAACGACGACATGCAAAGGGGTCTTACATTGAAGATAATTGCATTGGTATTCAGATCATCCAGACTTTCAACCAATATTATGTCCGGCTGATCAATGTGTAGTATCAGATTCATTTTATTATTTGTCTCTACTGCGCCTTGAACTGCAAAGATAATTGTGAAGGTTAATATCTGTGCCGACAGAGAAACAGAACCGAATCAATTAATGCTTACCTGAAACACGATCCGTAAAATGTCCGGTTTCGCGTGCAGCTGATTCCACTATTGGGGCAACCTTTGGCATCTCTTTGGGATCAGTTTCGGGCAGTGACAGGAACATTGTCAGCTTAAGCAGAAAATCAATGCACACAATCAAATCGAAGCTACGCACATGCACTTCAGCTGAAATATTTACAATATATATATATATATATATATATATAGTCAATATAAATCACGACAATTTCCGACTTAACCACATTACCAAAGATATCATTCGGTTTTACAATGGCCGTCACTTCAACCATAAAGTTGGTGTCCTTGCGACTTGCATCGAGCACTGTATTCTTTGATTGCTCCTCCCAGTTTTTGCAGCTGAGATACTGACGGATTTTGCTATTATTCGTTGGGCGCGTGTCATCCAATTGAATGTTGCAGAGGACAATGGAAACGCTCAGTGTCCCGTTGTTCAGCTGGGTGCCCTTCACAGACAAAAAGTAAATGCCAAAGCAAGCCAAACCGCTTTTCTCGCCTAATTGGTATGGTAATCAATGTTCGTATTGGAGCTTAATGATGAACTTGAATGCAGTTAAAGACTCACCCTCCATTAAATTAATGATGACGCCATCGAATTGAACATTAAACTTAAGCGACTCGTAAATCCTTTCAGTCGGTAAAACTGTAGGAGTGGGACTGGTTCGTGTGCGTCGTTGCTCCGAGACAGCAGTGTGTGAAGGCTTTGCGGGTAATGGAGCGGTGGGTGGCGGTGGAAACTCTTTCTGGCCTTCGCTCAGATTACGATTCAAGATGGACATAACCAGTGCATAGTCATCCATAAAGAGCGTTAGCTGCAATCATTATTTGAACAAATTACAATTCGCATGCTTGATTTGTAACAACAACTGCAACATCACACATTACCTCAACGGACTTCAGGTGACCCGACAGATTGAGCTCTGGTATATGTTTACACCAACTGCTCGATAAATTGCGTGTAACGGAGAGCGTAAAACTGATCGGATTCATCATATTCAGCGTGGACTTCATTCCGAAGACCGCATCCACTTCTAAGCAACAAATAATCAGAAGACACAATATTATTTGTGGTGACAAAAGGCTCGAATTGGCACAGCTTCCTCACCATCGAAAGACGTCTCGTTGCCATCTAGAATGGTCACCTTGGTGATCTTGACATCGTTTAGCTGCAGCTTGATCTCATCAATGACGGCTTTCTCGTCCCTGTCTGGCACTGCCAGCTCACTTGTGTTGTTTGTCATCTCCAGCAAACCCAAATCAATGGCCAGCGCACTTCTGCTCTGCGAATCAACAGGCACAACTATAATGGGCGCCTTGATGCGCACATTTAGCTTCATACGTGTCGCTTTCTCATACGCCTCCAGTGTGGCCTGACGAGCGGATTCAGCAGCAGCTGCACTGGCATTACTTAGAGCCTGCTGCGCTGCCTGGAAGTTGTTTAGGAAGTTCTGCAAAGAAATATATACATAGAGAAACAATGCCAATATAAATAACTGCAAATAGGAAGGTGGAGAGATAAACGTACGAGAACTCCTGTGACAAACCAGTTGAGGAATATAATCTTCATGCAGCCAATGTCGACAGTTATTTTCATATCATCCGAGTTGTAGTCGTGTGTGTACTCCTTGTTAAAAAGTACCAACTGACAATTGAAGGCATCCTGGCCAACCATGCTTAAAATCTGCAATGTCGAATTTCTAAATGTTCAAAACTGGATGGCAAATTATTTAAATACTTACATTACTGTGAATAGTTTCGGTATTTAGATCGTTAACCATAATGTCCTTGAGGCAAACGTTCACCTCGGTGTAGGAGCTCTTCAGCGTAACATTAGCCACAAAGTCCTTCATGTGCATGGACGCCAGAGGTCGACGCTTTGTGGATAGCTTGAGACTAACCTCATTTACATTTGCCACCATTCGCATTTTGATGCTCTCCACGACTGTGTTCCGAGGTTGGAATTTGGTGTTAGTCTGTGAAACTGGTTTACTAATTATGGTTTCGGCATCCTCCATAATGACGTGCAGCTTATGCTTCAGTCCATCGCCGTCGCCGGCATAATTATAGTGGTCGCGTGGCTTTAAATTGCACAATATCACATCGAGACGGCGCTGAAAATCGTTAGACGTATTCAGCAGACGCAATAGACACTCCTGATGCAGTACAATGTCCAGAATCTCAAAGTTGGCCACCACCAGCTGCTCGGTGGAATTGTATTTGGTGTTGAATTCCGGTGAAGTTTTATCAGCCAGCGTATAACTAACTGTCAACAGGTATTTCGAGTCCTTGGCATAGCTGGGCGTATCAATGATGTCCAACACTTGCTCCCCTTCAGTGTCTTTAATATTAATGCTGCCCAATCTAGAATACAGACAGGAATAAATTACCTTTTGATAACACAGATAAAAAAAAATAACTCCATAAGCAACTTACTTGACGGAGGCGACGGTTTCGTAGGTGCGCTGTGCCATGTACGCCTCCAGCTGGAGCACCTGCAGCGAGAGTATATGCTTGGAGGATCTAGATAAATCACTCAGCAGCACATCACTATTCAATCCACTGCTGTCCATTGCTATGGATGATTCTTGAGCGATTGAAATATTTTCCTGCTCGGGTGTTACAAACGGCGTCTCCGCGCCAGAAGCTGTCTCGGCGATGTTGCTCGGCGATTGGTACAGGGTAATGGCGAGTTGGTTCAGCGAGAAGTTCACCTCGACATTGGTGTACTGTGTCAGCTCCTCGTCGAGCAACGTCCTGGCGGACGATGTGGTGGTGCGCCTCTTGAGTTCGCGATTAATTAAATTCGATATGGAGCTGCGTGAGCGTGTCAAAATGGGTTGCGGTGTTTCGAGAGCGCTGTTGCTCTCTGGCAGGGGTATGCTGGTGACCACTCCGATTGCTTCCAGCACACGATCCTCGGTGATGTTCACCTGCACCGCTGGCAGCATAATGTCCACCTTAATCTTGGGCAACCGGGGATCGTTATCAAACACACAGAGTGCGGCAGTTAGTCGAAGCGATGTCGGCCGCAACACATGCATATCTGTGGAGATGGCCATGTTGAGGGCACGATGCCACTCTTCGCGTGGACGGACCACCAGCATTTGTATATCGTTTATGCTCACAACGAACTTATCGTAGGCATTCTCCATAACTGTTTTCAATATGTCGTCTTGCTCCTGGCCCTTGCTGACAAGCGTTTGAATCTGATCTGTGGAGCGATGGTGCGGCATGGTTGTCACATGCACCTGACCCAAGCTAATCACAATCAGCGATTTCTTATCCTCGACGAAGAGTCCTCCGTGCGGCACCACTATAATGTTAGGCATTAGCAGTATGTCGGCATCTAGCACCGATTTCTGATCAATTACATACTGCATGCCGGTGGCGGAGCGCTCTTTGATGCCGACAAGCCTTGTGGCAGCCGTTTCCTCGATTTTCGATAAATTCACATCGGTCGGCGGTTGGAAGATCTTGAGGAGACTCAGTATGGTCTCAGCATCGTATACGATCTGCAATGGTCGAGCGACGACTTTGACACGCTGATTGCATAACTTGTCAATGGGATTCGTTTCAAAGAATATGTCCAGCAAATTGAATTCATCGGTGATTATCGATTCGATCAGCATGGGTGTGTACTCCTCCCGTCTGAGACCCGTCATCTTCAGGGATTTCATGCCAGCTGTTATGCTAATGGCATCGGCAGCCGGCCGTTGGGTTATCGCCGCCGTGGCCATAGAGAAACTCAACAGCATTATTGATGGAAGACTGTAAATTTCGTTGGTGATGCTACCATCCGATCCTTCATTGTTCAGCTCTTGGTACAGGCCCACTTCGAGAGCGATCAGTTTAAAATTCATGATAATTGCCACATAGTTTTCGGGTACATCCTGCGGCTTGACGTTCTCCTCATAGCCAATGGCCTTGTACAGCTTGGCCTTCTCCTCCGGCGTCATTGCAGCCTCAAATTTACGCACTGCAACAAAAGATTGGTTAACAAATCAAATGTAATATGTCCTAGAGCAGTATGTTACCAATGTTATCATCGGTCTCGGCAGTTGACCGTTGGGTGTTAGCACCACCGCCCCACCAACCGCTAAACCAGCCACCACTCTGTTCCGGCTCCGTTTCACGCGATTTGGCTATCTCCATGTTAACGCGTTGCCGTATTAGCAACAAATTAAAGACATCCAGCTCCTGCTCCAACATATTACACGTTTCTACGAGCATTTGAGGCGGCTTTTTACTCTGCTCGCGCTCTTTGTATTTCTGTGTTCAAATATATATTGGAGGAATATTAATTTGCTTAGCTGATCAATTTGCTGTAACTTACTTCTGCATAGGTATTGCAGCGCTCCCGATGCTGTTTGATATACTCCCAGTTCCAAGTGCGACGCGGACGACGTACATCAACCTCGAGCACAGAAGTTATCGCAAAATGCCACCACTCTCGGTAGTGGCCCTTGTAAGCTATGTAGAAAAGTAGACAACATTAAATCAATGTAAGACTTTTTGGCTAAGACACTTACGTGTGTTGAAGGGTCTATATTGGCGATAAGGTAGACCTAGTTGCATGCGATTCATTGAATCGCCCAGTTGCATGATATTTTGGAACTGTGTGTTGGTCAAACCGACGTTTAGCTTTTCCATTTCCAGGCACAAATCAATCTTTGGCTTTTCATAGGCCGGCATATCCAGTTCCGGATTCATGTTTAGCTTCAGCTTGGCATTGCACGAAATGGGACCCAGGACTGAAACAAGCAAACACAATATTGGAAAGTGAATTTTGTGCAAAAGCTTTTATCTCAGCCATTTACCATAACAATACTTTGAGGGCCTGAAGTCCTTGCGTGCTATATGAGTCTTGAACAGTTCGGGAAGTGTGCTGGGATCCTTCTGTGCAAAGAGGGTCGCCTTGCAGTTCATATAGGCCGACAGGCACGAGAGATTCGCAATTTTAAAGACCTGCGGCGCACGTTCCGTCATATAGCACTTGTCCCATTTGTTGTCCGTCGTGTAGAGCTCCAGCTCGTGCAGGGTTATGCCAAAGGCAAACGGATTCCCTGTCGTTGTGCTATCCTCGTATCGCAAGTGAACATTCCCGATTTTCACCTGCAAATTGTTGACGATTTGGACTGTAAGCTTCTCGGCGAAACCAGCGTCTACTTGGGCCGTAGCTGCAAGACAAAAAGACAACAATTTTAATATGTGACTTATGTGACTATAATCGAAATTAGGTATTTACCCTTCTCAAGCTCCTTTTTGCGTGCTGCCTCCAAAGCATCGAGGGCTGCCATTTTAGCTGCACTTGCATATTTGGCCTCCTTTTCGGCATTGTAGACGACATTGTTGTTGGGCGTGACAAGCGCGTAGAGATCCTCAATGTCAACAATAACAGGCTGGCTGTACAAATTCTTCCAGGGTATTTTCAGGACCAGTTTATCTTCAATTTCAAAGTTCAATTTGTCAAAGTTGTTGCGTGTGTTGTGTTCTTAGATAGTTTTGCAACTCACCCAAGTAGCCATAGACAAGCTGCACGGGCAGATCCAAATCATCGAGCGCATTGCCACGTATCTTGAGGTTCTTCAAAACGACATCGCCTTAAACAATAGTAAGATAACATTAATTAACAATTATTTACTGTATTAAATTATACAATTAGCGAATTGATTAATTACAGGAAATGCGTTGAAAATTCTGCGTGCAAGCAAACGACGACAACTGTTACCGGTAAAAATATAATAAATTTATATCTATAAATGTATGTATGTATAAATAGAGTCTTATGCGAACACAGATGGCTTTTTAAGGCTGCCGTTTGGGCGTGTCTGGCATTCCAAATGTTTGTTATGCCTGGCATGCCAACAAAAAAAAAAAATTAATCAAATATACGCAGCTAACCTCAAGCAGTGAATATTTATTGATTTACGTATATATGTAGGTCAATTTGTTTAACGATCAACAAAGCTACCCCTCTATAAATCAATAGCAATCGATTGCTTAGAATCAATTTAATTAATTCGTATTATAAGCGACATAATTGCGACGAAAGGCATAGGGTAGAGGTGAAGATTTATTTTGAAACCATTAACTGATTACAAAATAATTAGACAATCATTTTGCACATTAAAAGTTCAGATATCTAAGTAGCAGCTTTAGTTGTCCTATACATCTGTAATTCAAAACATTAAGCGTTAATAATACGTTTCTTTATAAAACAGTCCAAAGATTATACAAATATATATATGCACTGCTAAAGATAATATTTTAATCCAATAATCAATTATAAAACAACATTTTAACTGCACAATTGTATTGCCTTAGGCACTTTGATGAGTGTTTTTATTTGAAATCTTTTAAACTGTTATCGCCAGCGACTGGCGCTTATCAGTTAGCCACCTAAATATTTACAGATTCTCACAATGGGGTTATAATGTAGATGGCTGGCATGAATCAGTAACAGTATATATACATGCTGTATATGTAAATTGAATGGGTTCAAGCAATTATCTTTATATTATGTCTTATAGAGTTTCGATTTTATTATTATATTTGCTTAAAGTGCTGCCCATTTTTTGCTCAGCAGATTAGATAATAGAAAGACGTTAATTCTTTTGCTATTTGTCAATCAATAGTATTTTTTTTTTCTTATGGATAATGTTAAATATCGAGTTATATCGAATATGGCCTGAGTCAGAGCCAATCAAATGCAATTTTTAAAAAGAATGCTCTTTAAAAAAAAAATATCCTCTCAACGATGTCTGTAGAGCTACAAGACTACAAGAGTGAAGAACGAGGAGTGTTTTTCATTGCACAATATTATTACTATGAGTTGTGAATAAAGAAATGTGATTTAAATTTACTCAACAACTTTTGTCAAGTATTTTTGGACGAATTCCATGTAAATTGCACGAAGTAAATCAGTGGATAAGCGACCAAAATGTGCTCGAGTAGTCGCCAGATTTTTAACTTATTAAAAACGTTTGCGGACTGTTGTCCCGTTAAATTAATAACGAAGGTAGGCAATCTAAAGATTTTAAGACACTGATTGACGCCATAAAAGAAACCAGTTTCTCTATATTACTGGTAATCATTAATATTATTATATATATGCCCTTGCCAAACGAATTCATAAATTTATTTCTATCAATTTACATATTAAGCTAATATAAACCTAACCTAACCTAACAACAAAAAAAATATATATAATATATTCAACTCAAGTATAATTTTGCCTTATATGTTTAATATTGTTTTCTCAGTTGCATGTTCAAATGTGTATATGTGTACATGTTTGCACGCACATGCACATCTGGATTCGATCATCATGGATTTGATCATCGTAAAGTGCCCCGGCAAATGTTAATAAAAAAATTTAATTCAAGATTATAAATTATTCTTTGAAGGAGTGGGCGTTTTTTCTAAGAGAACCACTTAACAACTTCAAATATCATAATTTTTGTAATATAAAGATGCCCTTCGACCAGAACAAACTTGTTTACTATGCACTGAAAAAAAGTAAATTTATGCTACAAGCTGAACATAACTACAACAACCTAAATATACATATATATTCTTTTCCTTTTTATTTCTGCCATTTTCATATAATAAAAAGCTTTATTCGACAAAGAAATTATTCATAGCAAACGTATTATGTCATCAAGTTCAAGTTCAAAATAGGTTTGGCTGTCATCGAAGCTTGTAGAGACGAAACAAACCAGTTAAGGCTTACAATTTTTGGGTGGATGAAAAGGTGCCTCAAATTGTGCTCGATTATGTTAACTGTTTAATATGAACGTTTGTTTGGAGTACACACTCCATATATTTATGTACTTGTGGCTATTTGCAGAATGTTCGCAACAGCGTTTCAGGAAAGTGTCAACGTTCCAATCGTATATGGTGTAATTTGCGCAACTTGCTGATAAATATTCTGTATTGCAACTTTTATATATATATGCATGTGTGTGTGTGTGTATGTGTGTGTGTGTGTATCAAGAGTAATACAACACTGGTGTATATAGTGAGAAATAAAATAAAACCGCAAAAGAGCATAAGCCTATTCTGTTGTTGTTGCTCTTCAGATGTCACAATCGCAATCTTTCTCGATGTGAACGGAGTATACAATAACACTTGCAGCGGAAGCAACAGTTCATCGGAGACGCATTCACACAGTCTCAAACGGGCATGGGAGAGTGATTTGTAATGCGACTCTCTCCCTCTCGCTCATGACTCCAAGCGAATTTAGTTTGCCTTTCTCTCAGAATTTGGTCACTGTGCGAAAAAGCACAAAATGTTTGAAGGATAAGGCCAGACGAACGAACAAAACGTGATGCGTGCTGGGAATTGGCACAAATTGCGTGCCATTTGTAATTGTGTCATTTTGATACGTAAATTAATAGAATAGAATTAGGGTTGAAAACTCACCTCCCCAGATGCCAATTTTCAGTTGCTTGTGATCTAAATTCTCAATGTAATCGCCTAGCACCTTGTTGAGGACATCGGCCACCACCGCCTCGAATACCATCCTGGAGCCGTCGTCGTCGCCGTCGTCTTCGCTTTTGCCGGCGTTGTACTTGTGCCGTTCTCAAATGTTGTACAAGTTGTACAACAACCAAAAAAAAAAAACCAGCTGTTGGCAGCCAAAAGGCGGCTGCTTATTGATTTCTAATATTTTGTTGTTTATAACTGCTTAACCTTGTTGGTGTGTGGATTTTGGTGGTCGTTTTATTAAACACTCTCGTTGTAGGAATTTCGCCGTTTTCTAAACATTTGAACAAAAACGAAAATGGATTTGAGAGACAGAATTTACCTCAGCGCTGATGATGATGATGATGTCATCGCCATCAACCATCAGTAGAATCAACTAAAAACATTCCAACAGAATAGGCAGACAATGTTTTTTAATGTTTCGTCAAGCATTATAGCAATAACAAAATTTCACGGAGATCACTTTGTTTATAAATATTTTGTTAATTCACAACAAGCAATTTCCATATGTGGGTGTGCATGTGTGTATTACGTGTTTGTGTGAATAAACCACTGTATTCAACCATGAATTATTCCGTATTCTTTCACACTTCAGCTAATTTACAAAGCCATTTAATTGCCATGCATATGCAAAGCTTTATCTTAATTACACATAGTAGTAGTAAACACAACAACACCAAAAAATTACCTTGCCAACTATGGCACTATCGATGCGCAATTAGAAAAACACGCGCGCCACCGAAGAGCTCTCGGTAAAAACTGAGTTCTCATTGGCAACAGCTGGGCCGTGTGCCGTTCGCATGAGAATGTCACGAGAGTGGCTTAAAAAGTACAACACTCAGTGAGCAGTGCTCTCCAGCCTTCATGCTTGCTTAACTTCTCTTTTCTATTTTTCGTTGGTATTACAAGCACATTGTTCTGAGCGGATGTAGTGTTTTTTTACTTTCGCTTTCTTCGTGTATAAGAATTATCTTCTATAATGTTATGATTGCTGCTATTTAAAAAATAAGGGCACACTTAAATCTAAGCATATTCTTTGTTTTGCTCGCGCTTGCAAGTGAATGCCATAAATAATGCGTGCGACGCGTTGTGAATATCAATTTGTCGGAAAACTGCCAAAGCTGACGTGTAGACTGTAAAAAAATTGCATTTAATAATGAAACAATCAATAATATTGCTTATGTTGGCCCTTGTGCCCGTTGTGCTATCCAAGAAATACAAGGACGGGGATAAACCCGATTGGGCAAAGAAGGATATACGCGACTACAGCGAAGCAGACTTGGAGCGACTGCTGGACCAGTGGGATGTCTGTTAAAATATAACTTAATTAATAATAAATAATCAACAATGATACATTTACTATGTTTGGCAGGAAGATGAGGAACCGCTTGAGCCCGATGAGTTGCCTGAACATTTGCGACCACAGCCAAAGCTAGATTTTTCAAATTTGGACAGTAAGAATCCGGAAGATCTGCTCAAAGTGTCGAAAAAGGGTCGCACTTTGATGACATTTGTG
Source organism: Drosophila setosimentum (assembly GCA_035043505.1). Taxonomy (NCBI): domain Eukaryota; kingdom Metazoa; phylum Arthropoda; class Insecta; order Diptera; family Drosophilidae; genus Drosophila; species Drosophila setosimentum. Next base: position 20,584,198 of record JAWNMY010000003.1, read on the forward strand.
TCGGTCAGTGGAAATCCGACTCGCGATGAAGGTGATTCTATAACGAAGCTCTGGCAGACCAGTTTATGGAATAATCATATACAAGCTGAACGCTATATGGTCGACGATAATCGTGCAATATTCCTCTTCAAGGATGGGGCTCAGGCCTGGGAGGCAAAAGATTTTCTGGTTGAACAGCAGCGCTGCAAGGGTGTTACCATCGAAAACAAGGAATATCCAGGCGAATATGCCAGAGACGAACTATAATTGTATTAATAGAAACTAAGCACTCTAATCTACATTCTCATGTAAAGTTTTTATAAGCGAAAAACAAAAATGAACAAATTGAAGTCAGAGCTAAAATGTACTATTGTTTGGTCATTCGCGTGTTAACGTTTACAGATTTGTGCCGCCCTCGTTTGGCTTGTTTACGTTCTAAATATCAAGCCTCTGCGCCCCTCAATTTGACCTTAGCCAACTTGCAAACTAACTGTCAAGCGACGCGCTGTGTCTGCATAAACTCTGGGAACATGTCGATTCAAGCGAAAATTGGTCCGTCTATACTTAATGCCGACTTAGCCAATTTGGCAGAGGAGTCACAAAAGCTGCTGGACAATGGTGCCGATTATTTACATCTAGATGTGATGGACGGCACCTTTGTGCCGAATCTAACGTTTGGACATCCCATGGTCAAGTGTTTGCGTAACAAAATCAAGGTGAGCTTGTGGCTTGAGACTACACAAATGTATATTTAATAAATACTGTTGATCATCACAAAGAACGCATTCTTTGAGACGCACATGATGGTACAGAATCCGGAGCAATGGATAGCACCCATGTCGGATGCGGGCGTCAATCTTTACACATTTCACGTTGAGCCCGTCGAGGATGTGTGCAAAGTCACCCGACAGATACAAGAGGCTGGCATGAAAGTAGGCCTAGCAATTAAACCGGGCACAAGTGTAAGTTGAGGTTAGGTCTGAATGCAGGCTGAGAAACTAATAACGAAGAAACACATGTTTTCTACGTTTTCTCAGGTAAAGGGGATTGAGAAATATGTTGAGCTGGCGGATCTTGTGCTGGTCATGACAGTGGAACCTGGCTTTGGTGGCCAATCGTTCATGGCCGACATGATGACAAAAGTTGAGTGGCTGCGCAACAACTACCCCAATCTGGACATCGAAGTCGACGGTGGTGTCGGTCCAAAAACAATTGACTGCTGTGCCAAGGCGGGCGCCAACTGGATTGTCTCCGGCACAGCTGTAGTCGGGGCAATCGATCAGCGCCAGGTCATCGATGATATGCGCAATGTTGTAAGAAGTTACCTCAAATGAGCAAAAACGAATTTTTAATAGAATTTATTCATTAAGTCCAAAGTTTAAAAAGACACACTATGCGAAACAAAATTACCTGTTAAAAAGCAAATCCCTTTTTTTATACGATTTATAAAGACAAATTGACAAATAATAGAAATGATTGCATTTTTATAGTTTTATACATTTATTTTTCAACATTTATATATGTAAGTATATAGTATGTATATATGTATGACATTTTGCTTATAGCATTTACTTGGTTATAAGAGTGTGTTTCATTTCAGTGTGTGTTTGTGTAATTTAATTAATTGGTTTATGCACATTCTTAGTTAATGTATGGCATTTGCCTTTTCATCTTTTGCAAAAAAGAAAAGTAGTCAACAATTTTCCTCTGCATATTCTCTTTTTTCAACAAATTTAAATGTAAATCGTTTCATAAATTCTCAATGTCATTTCTGAACAGCTGACGAAAAAACAGAAAAATCAGTTGCAATTTTATTGTCAAGTTTTCATTTATATATGTATGTAAATTCATTAAAAAGTTCTCGTATTTTTCATTCTGTGCATAATTAACAAGTGCGTTTCACCAACATGATCATACTTAAACATATCCATATGTATATGTATGCATGTATATTCTGATATCATATGTAAATTCAACTAGTTTTTTAGTCAGTTGTTAGTTTTAAGTTTTTTTTTGTCTTCATTTTGCATTTGCTACATTTACATTTAACATTTCGCTACATTTATTATATTGTCTCTGTTTGCTTTTTTGGTTTTTAACTTCATTTCTTTGTGAATATTTTATTCTTTTTTTTAGTATTTACGTTCTCAAGCACATTGAAATTGAACATCTGGCTAGGCCCATTTCATTTTTAAGCATAGCAATTTATTAACTAGTATATGGTATTTACGGTTCATGCAGTTGCTATATATGTGTGTGTGAGTGTTCAGACCAATTGTCTATATAGTAAAGATGAACGCAGGTTTGTCTGTGTGTTTGTGTTTTATCTCAATAATCGCAGGCTAATGTGAGTGTACTCCTTCTCGAGTTTTAAATATGTATGTATGTTTATGTGTAAATAACTTATTTCACTTGCCAATGCTAAGCATTATTACATCTATATATTTATTTATATATATATTTATTTATATATATGTATTTGTTTTAGACTAAATATACATAAAGCTAAGCGTTGGTTTTTGATAGTAGCCTGGAGCATAGGTATAAAAATAGCTCACCCTTAACATGATTATAAATGCACAAAGAAATCGGAAAAAAAGTGTGTCAAATCTCAACTCAAAACCCAATGAAAATGGAAAATTTCTCAATGGCAACAACAGGAAATGAAGAGCTCTCTGTAAGTAGAGTAAAATGCAGACATACAAAAAGAACTACGTAGAATGCGTTAATATGTATATATAAATGTCATTGTCCTTCTATATATGTTTGTGTGTAGTTAATATGTATAACGCACGATATATTGAACATAGTAATTTTCATCTTTTAACATAAGCATAATTATGTTTCGTATTGTCCTGTCTTGTCTGGTCCAATGAGTCTAATAAACCTAGGCGTCCCCCAAATTGTGATCATGCGCAACGGCTGGTTCATTCACTTATAGAGATGTATAGAAACAGCCCACTGTTTTACACATATGTATATATATGCATGTATATGTATATGTACTCCATGTATTTATGTACTTATATACTCGTATATGTATAAACACTTGATTTTGTCACTTGAATATGCATGTATAAATTTAGACACCATCACATCTGCTTAAAGCTACAGCTACTTGATATATACCATATATTATATATGTATATTCTTTCGATATATGTATATTTCTTGTATATTTCACGTACATCGTTTTTATACTTTCTTTTTATATTAATTTTTATTTTTTTTGCCTTAAGCTTTCGCTAATAAAATGTTTTCTCGTGTGCCATGTGTAATATGCGCTTCATTTGCCGCTTACAAATAAAGTGTATACATATTCATATAGTATATGTAATTATATAATAACATATAATACTAATAATACATAAATCCACTTGTTTTTTTGGGGGGTTTTTGTAAACTGATTGTACAAAACATGTATATACTGAAAGTATATATGTACCAGCTAATGCTAATTGTTATAGATTATACACTTACACACATGATTTGTTTTTTTTTTGTAGGTATATATTTATTTGAATATACGTATATATACTCGCAATATTCGTAATACTCATCTAAAGCATTTCAACAAGTTAGCTAGAAACGATAGAGAACGTAAATCATATTTAAAGATGTTTTTTTACACATTCTTCTTTAGTGTTTGGTTTTTTTTTTTTTTTTTTTTTTGTTAAGCCTGTAACAACCAATTTTGAGTCTTTAGTTACGCAATTTCTTCATTAACTTCACTTTTTTGTTTTAGTTTTTTGCAAAATAGTTGTAAAAATTGTAGCACTCTAGCAGTAGATAGCCATAGTATACACTAGATGGCATAGGCATAGGTAAGTGCGGAATAACTGGATCAGCGCCTAAGCGAAACACAAATAAACATAATACTATAAATGTATGACTTGATTTTAGTCGAGCATAACTAAAAACTGGAAACTATTTTTATTTTATTTACTATTATTTAGTTGTTGGCGTCCAGTCTAATGAGCATGTTCAACAATTACATAACTTTAGTTGTATATAGTTATAAATATTAGTTATTGTTACATTTAAAAAGCATGTATACAATTTAATTATCATTGGTTGACTCCATTTTGTAAATAGTACATCAATTTAGCCTCAATATATGCATGTATAATACATATATGTACGTTTTTATTTTACGCTATATTTTCTGTACTTTTCCATGTTCAAGTTTTATTTAAAGCTGAAACCCACGCATTGTAGTTAAGTATTTTCATGACTTTGCTATAACTAGATTTTTTTTGCCTTAAAATGACATTATTGTTTTTTTTTTTTAATAACAGCTACAATTTCACTTAGATTTTAGTTTATTTATATATATATTTTTTTTTGGAAAAATGTTTGTGCATATTTATTGTCAGTTGCACGTTTCATTTGAGTTGCAAAATCAGTTATGTTTTCATTATTTGTGAAAGTTCTGCGATTTTGAAATATGTACTCATCAAATGCTTTAGATCAGCAATTTTTTCCGTTTTTCTTTGATTTTTTTCTTTGACTTTTATTATTGTCTATAAATGTTTTCTTTTTCTAATTTCTAGTTGCATACACAAATTAACACATAATAGTTTATATATATAATATATACTTTTTGTTTAAATTACGTTTGCTATTTATTTTTAGTTGTGCTCAGTTTTATACTGATTTTATTTAGCGGTACTTTGTATTTATTTTTTGATTTTTGTTTGCGGCAATCATACATTTTTGTCTTAAGTTCATCTTTAAAGTCACATATACAGACACCAAGGTGTTTAATGTTGATTCTTTTAAGTTTCATTTACATTTATCTTATTCTCTACGTGTAGTGATTTTCTGGATTTTTTCTGTATTTCTTTTTTTTTTTTGTCTAACAACTCTAAAATTTCGCATTTTATTGTCCACATTTCACGATAATATTTATTTTGGTTTTAGACACAGGGATTATGTATGGCTATATATATGTATATATATATTTTTTGTTTGATGCGTATACAATACTATATATAAATGTATGCACATTGTTAATGCAATATACATTGACATTAGGTTTTGATTTTGTGGTTTCGGTTCATAGAAATCTCTTTGTAAAAAAATTGACAAATAAATTCGGCAAATTGACATTCGATTATGTTGCCTAGACTTTGTTTGTTTTTTATTTTATTTTTAGTGTGTGTTTTGTACTGGCTCAAAACCAGCAATATCTCAAGTTCAGTAGCAAAATATATACATATATATATATATATAGATAAATATACATATATATATCGTATATTATTATCAATGGTTGTGTGTGTGTTTCTTGAGTGTGTATTGGGTACAACAACAGTATGGTTTTGTACTTTGTGCAAACGTTTCAAGGATATGCTGTATTCAAATTTGATCATTTATAATTTCTTCACTATTTAAGCTACGTCTGTATGTAGGATTACATTTACGAGGAGTGGGTGGAGGAGTGTCTGATATATAGACGGCAGCTTACTTACGCTCCTCACTGTCGTAGAAGTCAATGCCCTTGGGCTTGCCATTATGATAATTATAGGGCTTACGCTTTCTCACCGGTCCGGCGGACATTTTCGATAGTATATCGGGCCCTCCCGGATGTAAATCGTATTTGGGCACTGGTTCCTCGTTAGCAGGTCGTGAATGCTTTTGGATTTGCTCGTGGATCCAGGGCACATACTTGATGACATTGGCATAAACCCCAGGTAATTTAGGATGAGCGCACATAATGCCCCAGGAGACAATGCCGCCGACAAACCAGCGATCCTTCTCGCCTGGATACGGGCACAGCAAAGGTCCACCCGAATCGCCCTGTAAAAAATAAATACTTCAGTGCTGCTTAAGTTATGCTATATGTTGGGCACCTACCTGACAAGCATCCTTGCCGCCATCGTCAAAACCCGCACAGACCATGCCCTCGGATATAGTCAAGTTTTCCAGCCATTGGTCACATTGGCTCCGCGTTATAATTGGCACCTGCACCTCATTCACGATAAACTCATACGGTGTTCTGGCTATAAATTGAATTTATATATAATGCCTAGGATATCTTGATGAATTTTTGAGATCACTTACGATCCTTATTCTCGCGCTTGCCCCATCCAATGACGGTGCAGAGCTGTTCGGCTCGGAGACTCTTGATGCTCGGTGGTGGAAGACACACGGGCAGCAGATGCTCATGGAATGCAACACGCTGGGCAAGCTACATGTATGAAAAAGATTTCTCGTGTGTAATATCTAGTTTTAACAAGTAGTTCCACTAACAGACGACCTACCTGAAAGAGTGCTATATCATTGTCGTGCGCAATGGCCGTATTATATTGGGCATGTGGGATGACTGTCTTGACCTTGACCTTCTGACCCGAATAGGTAAACGAATTGCGACGCGTAACGCCCAGTTGTATGGTCCAATCCTCCAGATTGATAATCGTATGACTGTTTAGTGTATCATATTAGTAAATGGATTTGGATACATAGTTCAGCGGCAACTTACTTCCCCACACAGTGGGAAGCGGTGAGTACCCATTGATCGGATATTAGAACACCAGCACAATAAAATATCTTCTCGGGTCCACCTAGGATGGCTGCCAGGAATGGCCAATTGCCGGGATTTGCCTGAGAGCCGCCAATTATGCGTCTAGAGGGCTTGTGCCTGCCACGCTTCACCTTGCCGCATTCTAAAGAAATGAAGTTGGGATTGAGTTAAGCGTTAAGTCAAGTCATAAGTTTAGAGCCCACCGAAATTGGAGCAGGTTAGCTCCGCAATGGGATAATCCTCCGACTGCCTACAATTGGCGAACTCCTGCATCAACGTGGACCGTCGCTTTGCATATAGCTTCCAAATATCTGTGGAGACATTAACCGATGCGAGGAGTGGACGATGTGTGCGCTGAGTAACCACACTGGTGGCATTCACCGCCGAGTAACCCAGAATGGAACAAACAGCACTGGGCGAAACGGCACGATCCCAATTCTTCACACAGGCGGGCATCCATTGCTGCTTATTGATGCGATACACTTCCAAGACACCAGAACCCACATCGCCATTGCGTTCGCTAAGACGCACTGCACCAAACCAATACAAAATTGTTAAAGACATGTATGGATAAGTGAAAGTAATCTAGTCGAGTTTGCCCGACTAGCAGACCCCCTGCCTTTAACTCCCATAGCATAATACTGTAGTTTACTGAATTTGGTATACGAAAGCAATCATTTTATATTCGAAACCTCGAGCTCGTATTATTTTCAAGAGATGCTCAAATAGTACGATACATAAATAGATGCTTTTAAAGGTTTTATGACAAATTCTGTAACAGGCATGACGAAGCACCTCCAGCACCAAAAAGTGTATATATTCGTATATATATAGCCAGGCTGTCAGTCTGTCCATCCCTCCGTCTGTAAGAGCACGTGAATTTCGAAAATGGCTGCAGTTACTCGGCACTTGACGCTGAGCGAGAATATACAGTGGCTCAGAGCTTATTTGGACCAGTGCCTAGCACAATTTTTAATTGCCTGCCATAAACTAACTATACATTATTTTTAAATAATCCCAAAAACCTATGATAGTTACATATATTAGCTACCAAAATGAATATATGACCCCAATAAACTTGGGTTTCCCCACCTGCTAGGTCGGTTTGTGTAAAAAAGTACAATTTATGGTCAAAGCTTATTTGGACCAGTTACAAATTGGACACCTGTGTGCCATAAAACACGGATTTTTTACGTCAGGTTGATTATTTTTGTTATAAATAGACCAATACTTCGTAGTTAGTTTAGTTATATCCTACATCTCTCACAAGGACTATGGGCAAACGGACTACCATTGATCAACGGAATCTCATTTTGGAGCACTTCCAAATGGGATATTCACATCGCCAAATGGTCAATCTAAGCAAGTCAAATGTATACAAGATCATTCGGCGCAGAATGGCACCAAACAAGATTTTCAACGGACAGAAGGAGCGGAGGATCATCAGGAAAATAAGAAGAAATCGTAAGCTATCGGCTCCAAAACTGACCAACAGGTGCAGGATAAAATGGGGAAAAATGAAGTTTAGAAACTGTGCGCTTGGTTCTGCGCAACCATGACTTTAATGCCCGAGTACCACGATAGAAGCGTTTAATAAGCCCAATAAATTATGGGACCAGGATAACGTTCGCAAAAATCCACTTGGACAAGAATTTGGAGTTTTGGAACACAGTCATATTTGCAGATGAGTGCAAATTCAACATTTTGGGCTCGGACGGACGGAATTATGGGTGGCGACAGTCCAACAGCTGAATCCCAAAAACGTAAAGGCAACAGTCAAGCACGGCGGAGAAAGTGACATGGTATGGGCATCTATCTCGGCAACCGGCGTCTGAAATAAAGGACAAGAAAGTGCCAAGAAGCTAGGAATCCGACGTACTTTCCGGTTTTACCACGACAATGACCCCAAGCATAAGTCCGGAATAGTACAGTCCTGGCCTATCTGGAACTGCCCCCACATGATAATTTCACCGGCCCAGTTACCAGATTTAAATGTTATTGAAAATTTGTGGGCTCTGCTGGAAAATATAATCCGGAATCACAGCATATCCAGCAAACAGGATCTCAAAAATCCTTTGCTGGATGATTGGAGCAAGATCAACCCAGAAACTACCCGGAAGCTGGTATCTTCTATGAATAATGGATTAAGGGAAGTTGTTAAGGCTAAAGGATATCATACTAAGTATTAACATCCTTATTTAAGTCTTTATACGCCAAATATGATACTTTTTTAAGATTGGTCCAAATAAGCATTGACATGTATTTTGGATATGTTTTCAGTTTTTAACTAATTTTAATTAATTAATTAATATTTTAATAAAACTAAAGATTTTTTTCTCAAACGTGATATAACATTAAACAAATTGACATTTAAACATTTTGCGTTTGTTTCTTTGTTTAAACATTATAGCACTATAAATTATTTGCAAGACATTGGTCCAAATAAGCTCTGAGACGCCGTATTTGCTGTGTCTGTTGCACATATTTTTTGTGCGTAATTTTTCAATGGGTAAAGGATATAATAATAATAAATATCTATAAAATAGATACTTACAACAATTGCGCTCATCCTGGCCGTAGGGGCAATCGATGACGCCATCGCAGGCGCGTTTGCTGCTAAAGCAACGATCGTCGCCACAGTAAATCTCGCCCTCCTGGCAGCGTGGACAATTGAGCTCGTCCTTGTGATCTATGCAATCCAAATGGCCATCGCAGACATATTCTATGGGAAGGCAGCGATTCGTGTCGCATTGGAAGCCATCACATTTGGGATTCGCCGATGAAATCATGACATCACGCACCTCATCCAAACCCACACAGTCCTCGGCACTGGCAGAGTCCTGGAAGAGCTTGCAGTTCAAATACTCGGGCAGACTCAACCCAAAAACATCAAAGAAGAATCCACAACGCCGCATCGTCTCCGTGCAGAGCGTTTTACATGGCGGTATTGAATGCCTGCACATCGGTCGATTATATGGCGTGAAAGGAGAATAATTAAATCAAGGGACTGACTGTATATACTCAAAATCAATTACTCACCCAGTCTTACTGCACTTGGGCACAAAGAGCGAGCAAAGGAATAGTGAGACTAGCTCATAGCAGCGTACTTCGACAAGTGCCTCAAAGGGTTCGAGATCCTGTGAATGAGAATCATGTAATGCATTTGTATTGCAGTTTGCCTTCTGCTAGTTACCACTTGCACATCCTGCTGACGAAAATGTCCAATGTAGGTGGGCACCGTCGTATAGTTATAGGGTATCTGCGGTCCCTGGCATAACTTGACAATGATGGGCAGACAGTTGCCCGGTGACGGATTCTTGCCATCACTTGATGTGTCCTCCACATGGATGGTATTGATAATTGTCTTGTTCACATACTTAACGGTCGGATAGGCATTAAAATACGCAGCCAAGCCGCCAGCAATGGCCAACAAGGCAAACGCATTAATCAATATCTGAAACAGTCGAAACTTTAACCGGCCATTGGTGATGTACGGATTGGAACTCTTGCGACGATTGATGTTCTGTGTGGAGGAGAAAGCCCATAATGGTATTAAAAACAACACAAAATTCAGCCAAAGACGTAGCTATAGCACATCAAGATCTCAGATATCTTTAATTGAGTTTGAAAACTCGAACTTTTATCATTTGCTTCTTAATGCAAAAAATATGTAACAGTAATTAAAAAAATGGGTTATTGCGTTATTTTATCGATAATTGCCTCCGTTTATCAAATATCGATAAATTAAATTTCCGATAGCAATAAATGCCATTAATACATGATATGCATTTGCATACTATTGATCAACTGCCCAAATTTCGTCAAGATCAGCTAAGAAGCACTCAAGTTATAGTCGAAAATATATTCTCATATTGATCTCATTTCTATCAGCAGCCGCAAGCATTTTCTGTATGCATAATTATGCGAGCGCATGTGTGAGAAAGAGATGGCATGACAATCGACGCGTGCGTCAGTATTCCTTTGTATGCGATTGCGTGTTTCACGTGCTTGTCGGCAGAGGGAGCTGCTCGCATTTTAGTGCAAATCTTTTTGAAGGGGAATTTGCCAATAACAATAGAATATATTTAATAACTGGGTTCAGGGTATATCGTAGTCGAGTTTACTCGACTACAGCATTCTTACTTGTTAATTATAAGGAATTATAATTTTAGCATGAATATCTGTATTAATAATATTGAGGTGAAACCATGATATAAAAGCCATGGATTTTGAAAATTAAATCACTTTTGAGAAAGATTTGGCTGCGGAAGTTTGAGCCGTCCCTAGAAGCACTTTTTGAGGGTACATTTTTAGCAAGAACATGGCTAACTTTCTAGTTGTAAACTAGAGGCCAAACCTTGACGGAAAAGTTCTGATTTGAAAATCGGCCAAGTTTTCTCAAAGGAAAGATAATTTTGATGAGATTATTAGCTTACCTGATGCTGCAAATACATGGTGTGTGGTGCTCCATTCTGGAAGCGCACAATTGTTTGTAGGCTGCTGGGCGTGGCACTTGAGCACTTGTTCATCGGCGAGAGCGTCGGCGTCGGCTCCATCTCTTCGATGGGCTCTGGGAGCACACCCTGCCGACAGACAATTGGCGCTGGGGCGCTGCAGAGCCGCTTGGCGGATAATGCGGGCAGCAGCGGGGCCTCCATCAGCTTAGGATTGTAACCGGGACTGGAGGTCTGACTGAAGCTATCGCTGGATATGTTCGAGTCTTGGCGAAAGTTCAACTTGCCGCGCAATGGCATCGCCTGATTGCCGCCAAATCTCTGTGGTGCCAAGTCCATCAATGGCTGCCGCTGCTGCACAACCGTACTGGATGGCTGGGTCTTGCGTGTGGTTTGTGTAGATGCCAGCAGCGGTGTCTCCATCAGCTTGGAATTGTAGCCAGGACTGGAGCTGATGGAATAGCTATCGCTGGACAACGTCGAGTCCTGACGTTGCTGCAACTTGGGATAGACAATGGGCGGTGGTTTGTTGCGTTGTAACTTATTGCGCACGGTCAACGGTGGTGGCAGTGGTGCAGCTGCCACTGTGCTATGCACCTTAGCCACATTGTCCATGCACTCAAACGAGCTGAGCTGATTGCGCATTGGCGGTTCTGGTGGTCCTGGACGTTTCAGCGATGTCGAACTGGATGATATGATGGCACTGGAAATAGTGCTCGAGCCACTATCAGCCGACGATGTGGAAGCGGAGGCAGACACACTGCTGCTGCTGCTTGGCTCTTTGCTGCTCTCGCTCGAGTTGGACGAGTTGCATTTGGTTGGCGGCGGCAGCTTCGAAGGCACCGTGGGCAACTTGCGTGCCGGCACCGTAGGTAATTTATTGTTATTATTGTTGTGCATGTTAATGTTGTTGTTGCTGCTGGCATAGAGATTGTTGTTTAGCTTGTGCATTACATCGTTTAAGGCCGCACGCTCCAACCGGCAATTGTCCTTCGGGGAATCAATGGAGCTCCCGAGCAGCGGTTTATCGTCCAGCGATGATTGTGTGTCCACCGAGGAGAAGCGACTGCGAAAATCAACACTGGTCGAGCTGCTGCTGGCAAAGCGTTCACTATGCCCGCCACTGTAGTATGCCGAGTCCACGGTGCTGTTGGAGGAGCGCTGGGCACGCTTGGCAACCTGGCCAGCCATGGCATAGCGAGCGGCGGCAGCTGCGGCACTGGCAACCTTGACGGGCGTCGAGGTCAGTGACTCATCGAAAACAGAATTCTCCAAGCTCATGCGGTCGTCATCCGATATGCCATCGGCATCCGCATATGTTGAACGTGCGGCCAAATCAACAAGCAGCGCCGATTGGCCCCCATGATTGACCTCCATGCTGAGGGTGGTGCTGCCCGGTTGCGGATAAACAAACACACTGCCAGAGACGACACCCTCGTGACCCATGATGTCTGGGCTATTCTGCCAAGCGCGATTGGTGCGCATCAGGCGACGTGGTATTGGTGGCGGTGGCGTCACTGGCGTGTCCACACGCACCAGCTGCGGCTGCTTGGCGGCCGACAGTGCACCTGACTTGCAATATTTCTGTTCCGCCATGTTTACCTGTCGCAACACACACACATGCACACGAAGAAGAAATAAACAAATGAAAATCACAAGGCTGAACCAGTTGAAATCGCATCTAACACGACTGCGCCATACCCTGTTATTAGAGTTGTAAATACTTAAACTTCTTTAAAGCTGTTGTGGAAGTTATTTTCACATTATTTGTATAATTTTAAAAGTGTTTCACGAGATATTGTCCTGAATATATATTAATGTACATATATATACACAACAGCTAATACATATTGATATATATAAGTCAGACATCTCCACACTAAATAAATACGAGGTAGAGTTTACAAAATTGCAATAAAATTAGAGCTATCTTGAAAATTAAAAAATATATATACGTTTCTTAAAAATTAATTCAAAACTTTTTTATAACTAAAATGGATTTCGCTTAATCTATCAACCCAACAATAATTCATATATATTAACCATTCTAAACAGTTGACACAAAAGAAGAAAGGACTGTACTTGCCCCCAAAAGTATGGAGGCTTTTTACTCTGTATGGCATAGTTATTTTTGAGAAAGGCTTTAAATAATATAATTTATATAGGGGCAAATGAATAGATAGTTCGATGTTCGCTTTATATATATACCCTACATTTTTGTTTGAAAACAGAGTATAAGACCACATAAAAATGGAAAGCACAAAGTAGAAAGTCAAATGGCAATTCGGTCGGGCAAAGAGTCAGTTAAAGCCGCCGTTAAGCTATACTGCAAAATCTGACATAGCTCTCGCTCTCTCTCTCTCTCCATATAATTTTTATGTCTATCTCTCTCTAGCACTGAGTGAAATAAAGTTTCAAAATACCTGCGAGTTCTGGGGCCTGAAAGCTGTTTGCCATCCGATTTAGCGAGCGTGGCACAGAAAATATTTTTGATGCTGATGCGGCCTACGTTTGAGCCACAGAATGTTGGTTAATATTGTTCATTGTGAGCTCGGGCAGGAGTCGCAGCAGACAGGGGCGTACAGTTATGTACAGTTATGCACAGACAGCAAAACGGTAAAAATATTGTCTACACTACACATAACATAAAGAAATCGAATTATAAATTCATCTAACTTTTGCAACCAAGGGTAACTTCTCTTATTTCAGAAATTATATTTCTTAAACGGAAGGTTTTGTTTTATAAGAATCGAAATTTGTATTTTCTCAATTTCGGGGTATTTGTGTTTATATATGTATATGAAACTTTGCATTCGATTTTTAAGAAAGAGAAATTTGAAAAATTTAAGGAAGTCTTAGTAATTAAAAACATTTATTTTTGAATATCTACAAATTATTTCTGAGAACCTGTTGTAATTTGTTGTAATTTTTATTAAGGACAATTTTATAAATCTGAAAGCTTATTTGTTCTGAGGTGTTCTGAATATGTAAATAATGATTGACAACATAAAAGACATAAATGTCTTTAAAGAGAATATGTAAATTTAAAATTTACATAAATAAATAAATATTTTTAGACACATATGCATATAAAGCATCCCCAAGATTACCGCCTATCTTTATGCTTAAATTTCTTTTTAATGAATATTAAGATTTAATAAATATATTACATACATTATGCTGCTTAGATTTATTAGAATAAACAATTACAAAACCATATTTACATATATGCTAAAATGTTCTACTTAAGTAAAGCAATTGGAACAAGTAAGATTTCATCTAAAGTTTGATGCTAAGCTTTAAACTATAATTTTAAAAAAATCTCACTCTGGACAACAGCAATTCAAGTCTCTTCACAACATATTCACATTATTCAAGAGGATTTTTAACTTGACTTCAACAGGTTGTCAACGTAGAGTTTGAACGAGTTCACTTACCAGCAATTCGGTTGCAACTTGTTGGGGCAACTGTGTTGGCTTCTGCTTATCCTCGAGCATAGGATAATAATGGGATGAGTGACGACGCACAATGCTGCTGGGGCTGCTGCTGCTGTTGCAGCTGGGCAGGGGCAGCAAAGTAACCGATTTGCATTGCTCCTGTTGCTTGTCGTAAAAGTCCAGCAGTGAGTTGAGTGGCAGAGCCAAACTAGAGGCACGTTCTGAGCTGCAGGGCACTCAAATAAACTTACAGTTAAGTAGGGAGGTCGAGGGGGTCAAACTAAACTTACCGTGTTCGATTGCGCAGGGCATCGCTCGAGTGCGGATCCTGTGAGACGCTCAGAAATTGCTTATTCATATCGAGTGCGTTCATGTTTTAATCAGCGTCATTAAGCGAGATCGAACTGCAAATAAGTATTTGGGGAAAATTCGCTTAGAAAGTTATAAGTTGAAAAAAAAAAAAAATAAAAACAGAAAACTTTTGGCAACATTTTATACACTTATCACACGCACACACCAATCAAGCGCTGCACATGCTGTGCATAACAAATTTGAACTATGAACCACACACAGTAAGATACATGCAAATCGCTGTGAGCCACATGAATAAAAATCAATTATGCAATGGCTCACACTTTGTCAGAAACGTGACAATAGAAGTGACGACCAGACAGAAGTGCAGAAATTACTCAACACACACACACACACATACACTTACATCAAGCCTATGTATGTGAGTGTGTGTGTGTGTGCTAGGATGCCATTGAACGGCAAACGGAAACGTTGCCATGCCACGCAATTTGGCCTTTTGTGTCTAATGGATATGCCATTAGCCGGGCACATAACAAAACACCGCACAGACAATGACATTGGCCGCTGGGTAGGGTGAGCGGGTGGAGTGGATGGGAGAGACCAATATTTTGATATTGGCATTGGTATTATTACTATGAACACAGTCAAAGAGATGTGCGCATGTCGTGATTGTACACAAACATTGACAGTTACCAGCTAAGCATTAACTAAGAAATGTTTTTTAAAGATCTTTCTGTTTGTGATTTTCGCAAACAAGTGCACTAGAAAAGTATACAAGGAAACGGGCATTTTTAAATTGGAATGCAGCCTGGACAAGCCTTTAAATAAAATAAAAGACCCTGCAACTATCCAGGGTAAATTTTTCTAAAGTGTACATAATAAAAAGACTATTTTCCAGTGTTTTACCATATGTGGACCCAGAATTCTTAAACATTCATATTTTCAGGTTTCACATATTCGAATAGCTTATAGTACAGTGAACATATTTTTCACTCTTAACGTTTAAAGCGAGTGCTCAAAAATTTCATTACTATTTTTCAAAATATATTTCAGAACCAGAAAACAAAAAAGCCTTTCCAATCTTAAGAAAATTATTTCAGTGTGTTTAAAAATTACTTCCACAAATCAGAGCATTTCTCTGGTCATCGTCATTTCAGACCGACTTTTTCTGAGTATATAAAAAAAAATATTTTTCCATGGGCCTTACTTTGGCGTCTGATATAATTTACAATTAATAAATATTAATTAATACAACACTCGAAAACCGCATCAAATATAAATAATTATTAACATTTATCATTAAGCAAAAACTGTTAAAACCATGTTGAAAAAAAAATAAATTGTAATTTGTGTGGTCACCAACTCTACTTAATGCCTACGTAGGACAGAACAAGCTTTTAGTGGAACCCAAGTTTTACTGAGATCTGAGCTGAGATTTTCACGTGCGCATCGCTTGCTTCAATTTGCTAGATATGCGAGTAGGTCAGACCTGGGTGTCGCATAGTTTTAGTTTATTATTGCAATACTCCATGTGCCTGTGTGTTTGTGGGAGTGTGTGTGTATATGCTGGTAAGTATCTGTGCTTTATTGCCAGCCACTTTCATATTGCCCAATATTCATTTGTTGACACTTTCGTCCATCCCCCCCCCCCCCACCCAAAAGCCCCCCGCACTCAATTTGCGGCCTACGGAAAAACTGTGTCAGCAGCTGGGCCTTAAAGCTGTCAGCATATAATACACAATATTATGATGGCTCCATTTGCCTTTGACATTGCTGACTAAAGCCGCTTTAAGTTGTTGTTGGAGTTGTTGCTGCTGCTTTTGTTGTTGTTGCTGTTGTTTGGCAGATGGCAGCGAAAAATATCTGAACAATTTATGACTTACGGCCAATGAGGATGATTGAGCAGCAGTAGAAGGAGGCCTTGAATGCTGCACATCAATAAAATAAGAGAGTCAATAAACCTGATAATCTTAAAATATATATATATATATATATATATATATATATATATATATATAATTACCTCTTGTGCAAATGCATATTTCTGCCTCAGGTGAATTTATGAGTACTTCTTGTGAAGCCATCAAATTCCATCCATGATAAATGAAACTTCCACAAAGAAACTCATTTATACCACTCGATTTATTAATAAAAAACAAGAGAGAACGAAATGGCGAAATACTTTGATACCAATAAGTAATACTTAA
This sequence comes from Drosophila setosimentum, assembly GCA_035043505.1. Taxonomy (NCBI): domain Eukaryota; kingdom Metazoa; phylum Arthropoda; class Insecta; order Diptera; family Drosophilidae; genus Drosophila; species Drosophila setosimentum. Next base: position 20,601,113 of record JAWNMY010000003.1, read on the forward strand.
TAACTGGTGCAACAGAACAGGGTGGGTGTAGCCAAGAAATTCGGATCTTTGAAGGAGGTTCCTTGCCTTTAAAATTCTTTGCCTTTGCGTGACCAAAAGAAAATTTTGTAGGACGGTCATAGTAATCTACCTTCCAAGCAAATGAATGTAAGCAATAATGAATATTTTTTTTTATTAAAAACCATTCAAGTCTGCTGATTTTGCAATACTTGTAAGTACTTATAAATTCCTCTCAATTTCAGTGATGCCAGCATTAAAGTATATTACCTTTTGATAGAAGTGAAAGCAAAACTGAAGCACTTGAATCAGAAAATTTCAATATTTTTTGACAAAAGCATATTTCGGCTTTAGTTCAATTTGTATGTTCTTTATTTTCCTTTTCCTAAAATTCACTCATCCTTCCTGTGATTTTGTAAAATTCAAGCCGATTTTTATTTTGAGTGTAAGCATGAATGTAAAAAAAAAAATGTATATATTGTTCTAATACTCAGGGAGTTTAGAAAACGTCATAACAAGTCAAAAAAAAAACATTATCAGCTGATGCTTGTGCTGAATTAAACTCGATGAATTTAATTAACTTTGGAGGAGAGTGTAAGCAAAAGTGAAGCACTCAAATCAAAGAAAAGCAGAACAATCGTTTAATAAATAAAGCCCTTATGACGATCCAGACAAAGAACTGAGCTATTGCACAGTTTTCCAGGTCTACACACTCCCAATGTGAGGCATAACACAAACCATGCCATTGGGGGGCAGGTGCAACAGGTGAAACTGAAATGCATTGTCCAGGAGGAAGGGAAACCAGGACAATGCATACACCCAACCAGACAGCAAAACCCACTCCCCTCTAATCCGCCACAGTTACAGCGAGAGTGCAAGTGCAGAGTGCAAAAGGGTAAAAGCAAGCATGGCTGCTCTATAATGTGTCAAGGACAAAGATTGACACTAATAGGATTCAATCAACTTTGACAAGTGCACACAACAACACCATGCACATATATGTACATACATGTGTCTGTCTTCTGTGTGTGAATTAGTTCGAGTTGAGATTCCAGGAATTTCAGTTTAAATTTCTAAACAGCTTGAATTCTTTCAGTTGCTTAAAAGCATTCAAACGATAGTAGAAAATTGGATAGTACACATTACACTTTGTTAAACGGTAACTCAGCAAAAGGACTCGTTAGCATAATTACCACAAATGTTTTTGTTACGACCTTGGAAACGAGTAACCATAGTTTAAATTCAAATACATGAAGGATGGACGCAATAAAAGGGATTTAAGGCATTAGAAAAATGAAAATAGCTAGCAAACATATTATAAGCTACTTTTAAGATTTTCTTTACTTTTTTTATGATTGGGGACCATTTGAATTAAAAGCTGCGAAGTCTGCCATATTCTCTACTCAGCTTATAGTCTTATATAACTTGTATATTTTGTATAAAAAAATCTCGAAATGCGTTCTATTTACAATCTTTTTATACCCTGAACCCATTAAAAATGGGTAAAAAGGGTATAATGGTTTTGTGCAAATGTATGTAACAGGCAGAAGGAAGCATCTCCGACCCCACAAAGTATATATATTCTTGATCAGGATCAATAGTCGAGTCGATATAGCCATGTCCGTCTGTCCGTCCGTCCAGGCACAGATCAAGTTTGCGTTTTTTTATCGATAACTGCCTTAGTTTATCGAATATCGATCAATTTAATTTCCGATAGCAATAAATGCCACAATTTTAAAGGCAGAATCTTCTTATTAATACATAACATGCATATGTACACTATTGATCAACTGCCCAATTTCGTCAAGATCGGATAAGAAACGCCCAAGTTATGGTCGAAAATATATTCTCATATTGATCTCATTTCTGTCAGCAGCCGCAAGCATTTTCTGTATGCATAAATATGCGAGCGCATGTGTGAGAAAGAGATGACATGATAATCGACGCGTTGTGTCAATATATTTTTATGTGTATTCTGCTGAGCCCCACTACCAGCGATTGCGTCATTCACGTGTTTGTCGGCAGAGGGCGCTTCCAGAACTGCTCGCATTTTAGTGCAAATCTTTTTAAAGGGGAATTTGCCAATAATAAATGGATATATTTAATAACTGGGTTCAGGGTATATCGTAGTCGAGTTCACTCGACTACAGCACTCTTACTTGTTAACACTAATTTGATTAAGAAAAAAGATTCATTTTATTTAAGAGATCGATTTTTCGTGTTCTTTTTTGACTTGAACAAACTGTTTACTTTTAACTCAATAGTAAATTAATTTAAATATATAATATTTATTTTATCAGTCGCTAGAGTAATTATTCTTGTTATCGTGAAGGAAAAAGCTACCACTCGCTTATTACTAATTGTTGAATAATATTTTTTTTTAAATAAATAATAAAATCAAAATTCTTCTTATATTCCTAACACTTTTAGATATATCTAATAGTCAATGACATAATCTTCATACAAATTTGTGATTCTCTTCAAGGGAATAGACTTCATTATTTTGTTTTAATGCACATTATTTGATCTATTTGAAAGAAAAACATTCAGAGCATTTTATCATGAGCAAATATTTATGGACAACAGTTTGGAGTAAAGGCCCGCATTTCGTTGTTCAGCACACAAATAACTTGCTGATTAACTTGAAATTCCGTTTGCCATTTCCATATTCTGAATGTAATTTACTGCGTTAACTTTGTGCAAATATTTTTGCACAATAGCCGAAGCAGAAGGAAGAAGCAAAAGCTGCAGTATCATTTACAGTTGTTCAGCTATAGGTATACTTAATATTGTTTGCTAAAGCAATCAGACAGCAAGTTTGCTTGGAATTTAAGCCTTTTCAATTTCAACTTGGCAACAATTTGTATTTTGTCTGCGTGTGTGACGCTGTGTGCTCTGTTTGATTTGCAATTTGCGACTTGTTCGGCATTGGAGAAATTTTGAGAAATTGACACTTGTCACATGCGAGACACAAAGAATTAGGACGATGACCCCACTAGAACTGCATGTTCAAATTGGGGCCAGGATTAGACAAATCAGTATTTTGCCACTGCTTATTTTGGAATGCCGTCTTAGAAGTACAACTTAGAGTCGTAATACAATTTGAAGTTTCACACACCGCCACTCCCAACTCACACTTAACAAACTCGTTTTGTCCACATGAGAGCAACTCTTGAGGCCATACCAACAAATGCAAACAGTTTATGGTTCATATGAACTTGGAATTGGCATTAAGCATACAAATGGCAAGCAAATATAATTAGGGTGTTTGTGTTTTGAGAGTGTACACAAATTCATAGGAAATTTCCCATGAATTTTTATTACTCATTTACTTAAGAGAGAGAGACAGAAAGCATATATGTACCTAAAGAATGGAAACGAATATAAACTTTGGATTATCAGATACATACGGGATCGCTTACTAGTAAGCGAAACTAATTTAGTATACTCAAAAAAATAGTTAAAAAGGATTTGCACATATACTCGTTAGAAATTTTTTCAATTATTATGAAATATATTTCTGAAAAACGAATTAAATCTCTGTAATCTTAAGAAATTGTATACTTATATTTAAAAATTATTGCTAATAACAAGAAAATCGTTCAAGTATTTTGCGATTTTGCCAATTTTCATCTTGGAACAATTTTTAAAGTTTCAGTGTTTTTTTTTTTGTTCTGATTGGAGTAGTACAAGCTATGAAGTGCATCCATCTACTAATTACACAAGGTTAGGCGTCCTGTAAAGATACCGGGGTGTAAACTAGTACCCATATTACTTAATAGTTAGGAAACCTAAATTAGTCGATTAACAAACATAAAATGGGAAGAATTTCACATCAAAATAAATGAAATGCTGTACTAATCTAGAGGCCAAAACAGAGCATTGCTTTGAAAAAAAAAAGGTGATTATTTAATAGTTGCGCAGTTGGCAAATCCAACATTATCGAATAAAACAGACGAGGGTCACCCAAATTGCAATGTCGAGTTACGTAGACGCCGCATCATTAAAATGCCAACACATGAAATTTTTTTTATTATTTATTTTTATTTTTTATTGTTTGTGAGTTATGCAAGGCGGTCAGAGTTGGGCCAATTACGAAAATGCCCTGTCAAATTGCTTTGGGCTATTGCTTAATTTGTCTTGGCAGCATCCTGCTAGCTCAGAGTTAGACCGTAGCCGGGACAGCTGGACAAAGCCTGGGGGCCAAGGCCATAGCATCAGCAATCACTGCCTGACATGGGTGCGACTTCAACGGACGTGTGTCCTAATAATGTTAGCCATATGGGTTGCTCAGCTCAAACAAAACAATAAAAAAAAATCCTAACTTCACTCCGTTTATGCATGTAGGATCACCGTGCAAATTCAAGTTATGTAAGTATGTGTATTTTATTTTTTTTCTCATATTGCTTGTGGTCCGAGTTTCTTGGAATTTCATTACACTCCGCTACTCCGCCTGTTCGCCTGTCAGCCCCTGTGTACGCCCCTCTCTTTCTTGGCGCTGGCCAAGGCAGACAAACAGAAAGAAATAAATAAAAAAAAAAACATATATACATCTAGAATGAGAGAGAGACAGAGACGGAGAGCAAGGGAGAGGGAGAGAAAAAGAGATTCATGAAATATTTGAACAACGTGTGCGAGTGCCAGTCGCAGTCTCCACTGTGAGTGTTGTGAGTGTGTCGCAATGTGAGTGCAGTTATGCGAAAAATTTCAAGCTCAACATTTCTTTTCTCCTTATTTTGCACGCACTTTTTATTTGTTTTTCAAGTGCTGACCTCGGAGACCTAGCAAAATTTGAATTTATGACCCGCTGTCAGTTATATATTCTCTTTTTTTCTCATTTTTGTTGCTCATAAATTATGTCTGCGCATCTAATTAGTTTGTGCAACAAAACAGGCGACAGGAAAATTGCAATCAAAAATTGTGGGATTGGACGCTGTCGGCAGGATTAGAGGTACATAAGATAGCACTCAGGGAAAGATCGCTCATTTTGATACTTCAGAAAAATATTTCTTAATGAATTAAAATATTTATTAAAAGTAGATAATATAGATAATATATAATAAAAATTCTTATATTTAGATAAATACCTTTTAAAATTTGTGTATGAAGTCACTCAACCAATTAAATTATCTGAATTTATGAACTAACTGAAATAATTAAGTTCATTAGATAATAATACAAGTTGCAAAAGAAACTACTGTTAGACATTTGTGTAAACATATAAAATATATTTTCATACTTAGAAAAAACAAGAGAACATTGCAGTTGGGTGTAACTGACTGCGAAACCAACCTAATTTGGTGACAGTAGCCCTAAAATGTGTCTCTATAGATTTGCTCGATTTCTTAGACGCCTAGTAGACGCAGCTCACCAATTTTTAAACTTTGTCTGACGCACGATACCTTTTGGTATCAGAGTATAAAAATTAAAGAAAAAAAAACAAATCAAATTAGAAAGATACAACATTCCGTTTTAGAAATTTACTTTCTGAATAATAAGTTGTGTTACCCCTGGCACTGAAAGTATGTCAATGAACTAAGATGACTATTACGATAAACATTGTAAGTTATTATCAATTCTGGAATATTTTAATATTCGAGAGATTGGTACTTTTTTAGAGAGTCCACGAAAGAAAGAAGCGAAAGGGAAATTGAGAGATCAAGAGCTTGAAAATGTCAAGGTCGTAGAGAAATCGAGTGAGTGTATAAGTGAGCGTTAAAGTGAGAAATTCCAAAAGTGCGACGGTCACTAATATCAGAGAGAGAGAGAGAGAGAGAGAGAGAGAGAGAGAAAACATAGTAAATATTAAGTACGCTGTAATTAAAATAATTATTTAATCTTTTAATCTTTCATTACCAGGAATTTATATATAAGTCTTTTAAGCATTTGTGGATTTGTGAGTTTTCCAGGAAAAATGAGTTTATGGCATGTCTAAATTTAAAATTAATTTTTTTGCTCCTACTGCATTTGTTAACATTCAGATGAAAGGACTTCCGAGCAGGGTTACATCTGCAAGCAATTCTAAGAACATGTGCTTTCAGTGCAAGCTCTGACAATAATTGCACACTTGCGATGGAAAAGCCAAAGTTTAAGTTTAAGTAAAATGCTGTTAATCTGTAAGTGATATCAGCAACAATAAAAAGTAGCACTTAGAAAAGTTCAAATTATGCTTACGAGCATCTGTAGATGTAGATACTGCTACGTATTCCAATTCTGCTAGAGTTTTACGTAACCAAATGATACACACACAGACGCATATACAAAAACACACACTCGCACACCGACACACCCCCATGCAATTAACAAACAAAATATTGGGTAAACTCAACAACAATGCCTCAGATTCCATTGTAAGCAATTGTGCAATCAGGATTCCGCTGGTGTGCGACATAATGTGATTGTATGATTGTGTGGCCCCAAAGCCCCCAACCTGTAAGCCTGATTGTCTATTATACATACACACAGCAAAAAATAAAACCGTCATTCTACTGGGCCCATTGGTAACTCACCCAATTATTGGGTAGGTATATTTTTCTAGAATTTTCATTAAATTAAGAAAAAATATGTATAATTTTCAGGATTTCTTGTTATTTACATTATGCTTAGTATTTCAAAAATTCACTTCTAGCACTCTAGAGAGCAATTTTGATTACTCTTTTCTGAACTTTAGAAAGTATTCTTTTTTTTTTAAATAAGTATTTTAATTTAATTTTTTTAGAAATATGTTTTTTTTTCAATGTACTTACACGTATTCTACACATACACATATACAAATGTGATTGTGTGAGTGCCTTTCTTTGCCGGTCTTCATCACTCACAACATTATTTTTATTTTTTTACGGGTGTGCTGCAAATGTCGCCAATGAAAATTTGACTATGCTGAGCTTGGGTCGCTTTCAAACCTCAGGCAAATTGTTAAAAATTTAAAAAAAATATTATACTTGTCTGTATGTGATAGTGTGTGTGTCTGAAATGATATTATGTTGGTATTACAGGTGTGGTTGACACCTACAGCTGGCCACTATAACATTTGTCGTATACAAAATTCAATGTAGCCTACATCCGTTGCATGATTTGATTGTACCCTCGAAGTAGCACAGCTGCAATTGAGTACATTACCACGTAGATTGGTCAAGTGTTGAAAAGTGTAAGTTCCATAATGAAATCTTTTAAATAGTGATTGATATCATCTATTGTACTTTAATAAATCAAATTATTCATTATTGACTATTGCCTAAAAAAAAAATCATAGCTTGTAGCACTAGGAAAGAAAAATATCACTAAATAAATACAAATTCAAAATGGTTTAAGAATTTCTCTTCTCAAACAACTGACGAAATGATATAGCTTTCCCGAATTCAACTTATTGCTATTGCTTAGATTATTTTATGGTCACATCAGACTTGCTGTTTGTATTAAATGATATTCAATCAATGTAATTATCCAAAAATTCTGACATTCGTGCAATCAGGATTGATAGAAAGCCAATCAATAATAATGAGAATAATAATATTGTGAATAATCTATTTGAAAATGCGTATGATATCAAAGGATGTAAATATCCTCTAGAAAAATACTCCCGTTCAATCCAACGAGCTTCACTGGGAAACTGTTCAAGCAAAATATCAAATTACATATTTTCGACATGGTTAACTAGTATAGTACTCATAATAATAAAGGTGTCTGAAAATTCGCATACACTATCCACAATTCGCAGCAATTCAACTTGTTTTTATTTTAAGTTTACATTCTATAGGCGTGTCAATGAGTGACAATCATCGTCATTGTCATCATCATCATCATCATCATCATCATCATCATCATCATCATCATCATCACATCATCATCATCATCACCATCAATAACAGCCACCAGTCACCAATTTAAGTCAACAACACACAATTTTTTTTTATTTTTGGGCCGCACTTTCATTTTGCCTCATTTCCGTCGACTGCAATCGGTAACAGAGATGTATTTCTGTGTGTGTATGTATGCGACCTTATGAAATTGAATACCGTTAAATGGTCTGTCCCGACTCTCTGACTAAGGTTCTGACTCTAGTCTGGTCCTGCCTCCCATACTGCCAAAGTTTGACTGCCACTCAGCTGTCATGTTTGATTTGCACATGAGTGAAATGCAGAAAATTGTTCGCACAAATGGGCGGTAATTGGGCGTTACTAAATTGCCACGCAGTTTGTACACAGAAAAAATACCGACTAGGATAAATACAAGTTCTTTAAAAAATTTCGTATATCGAAGAGAACTTATTAATAATTATTGTACTACTTACTGTAATACTTTGCATTAAGTAACCTAACATCGTCGAAATAGACTTAAGAAAAACCTTAAAGTTTTAGCATTGAATATGAAATTAAAGTTTGAATACAACGCATTTCAATTAAATTTTACACTGATTTTCAGATTATTCTAGTTTTATTTCTAGTCCCGCTAGGCACATACTTTTGCACAGGTTTTTTCATTGTTTTTGATTACAGTGTACATTCTCTTGAAAACAATAATAACATTAAGTTCATGGGATGCCTATATTTGGCCAACTTTATCCGCATGTGATATGTACTTCGTCTACTTGGGGGTAAATAGTGGTCGTTGTTCAAATCCGCCAGGATTTTTGCATTGTCATGTCCTAGTTATGTGTCTACAGTTGTGTGTTTGTGTGTGTGTGAGTGTGTGTGTGTGTGGGTGGGTGTGTGTGCATGTGTGTGTGTGTTTGTTGTGCATGTGTTTGTTGATAGTCTAGGGCCTTTGATGGCAGGTTTAGAGAGCAAGTTTCAGGCCATCAACAATTGCCACAAAATGTTAGTGCGGATTAGGACATCAATTCTTTGACTCAATCCAAATTACCCTGATAAGCCAAACATTCATAACATTGAATATGACCAATATTGCAAAAAAAAAGAGGTAGGAGGGAAAAGCTTTAGAAACCATTTAGAGGAGAAATATTCGAATACAATCGTTGATACCAATCATCGATAAGTATCGTTATATTTATCGCACATTTCAAACACTTTTATTTTAATCTGTAACACAGATGTTTATTTGGTTTTTTAATTAAGTCAAGTAGAAAACTCTCAGCTTGAATTAAGTTGTTTTTGTTACACTACTTTTTTTATACTAATGGATAAATATACTTAGAAGCCATATCACTACAGCCTGCATACTGTTTGTTTGGTCAAACTAATTTGAATACAACTGATTTTGAATGATCAGCTGTTAATTTGTCAATCTATCTTTACTTTACATAATTCTGTTAAACCTTATTCACTTATATAAACACAACATTGTCATTTTTGTAAATATCGATAGTTATCACTATCAAAGAGTCCGAGTTGATGATACGAGCAAACCAGATAAAATAAACTTCCTAATTTTAAATAGTTTAACACCGCCCAGATCTGAAGTTACATGATTGCATAAAAAACGCTTTATGCATCGAACACTGTTAATAACAATTGAACTTTGTTCATTTTATTGATTCGGCCACTAAGTTTCCTTCATTCCTAAAAACAAAATCGACAGAAAACAAGCAAAAAAACCTTTAAAAATCCGCTAGACTCAAATAAAATTGCAAATTCGCTTTTTGTTGGCGTAACTTATCTTGTTTTTTAGAAAGCATATATCTAGAAACGTTGTGTTTTTTCTAAAAAGCAGAGGTTTTTTTTTCTTAACTTACTTTGAATAATAGAAAAAAGAGTCCTTTATAATTTGAAGACATGTTTTTCCGTTTATTTATTATTATTTCTAAGAAAAGCATTTTCCTTATTTTCTGAGTGATTTTCATTTAACGACGATTTCCTAATTTCAGACGTTTTTTACTGAGCTTATAAACTTCAAAATTAAATTGTATTTGATGGGCATTAATTTATAACGTGACAAGTTTATTTTTGTTTTTATAAATTTAGCTAGGTATTCTTCGCTTGTTGATTTAGTAGCCAATTTGCTGGGCACATGGGGCTATGCGTAGTTACTGTCAACAGTCAACAACATTTTAATTCTCATCATTTCGTGAGCGTTATCTTGTCGTGCTTAGTTTACATTTTGATCAGCAGAGCGAGGAGCAGGACCGGCAAAAGATGTTGACAATGACAGCAATGGCATTTCATTAGTCAAGGCGGCAATGACTAACTGACTACATGACGGACGAATGGGCAAACTGAACACAACTGATGTTGATGCTGATGGTGGAGCTGCTGCTTTGTTTCTGACATTGTCGAGGCTCGTTTGTGTGCCGCACGTGGCAGCGGTTTATGATGCCTGAACGAGCAATGAATCTAACTGTGTGTGTCTGTGCGCGTGTGCGTATGTGTGTGTGAAGCGATAGGAGCAGAGAACAAGACAGGATGTGAAAATGTGCTGATAGATGAGGCTCTAGGCAAGTCGCGTGCTCGTCAGATACACTGAGAAAAATATGCCTATAAATATATATATGCAGCTCTAGTTTGTTTCAAAAAGTGCATTCATTAAATATAAGGATATCTTGGAAATAAAAATCAGGGCTATCCAACTTTAAGGTCGACTTCAATAATATTTCCTTATTATGTATAATACAAATACAGTTACTTTTAAAAATAGGTCAGCTTCTTAAAAAAAAATATATATCAAACCATAAAGTTCTTGTGAAATTGTTGACTTAACTTGTTGTGTACTTTCAAAAAACATACTTTGTAAGCTTCGATATTTTGTTTTAAACTATAAAAATCTGTAATAAGATACTATTATTATTGTAAATTAAATTTTTTTAGATATACTTTGTAAATTTCCATATTTTTCACAGACTTTAATAATATATTAAATTTCGAGCTATTTTATGCTTACATTTGCAAAATATACTATCTTATAAAAATGTGGATAGATATCAAAATACAAAGTAATACTCAAATATGACATTTTTCGAATTGTTTACTCAACTTTTCTACTTTCATAAATTTTTACAAATTATGTTGGGAAAAACAAAATGTCAAAGTGCAAATAATAAATAAGAATAAAACGATATTTTTGGAATTTTTAACTTGATTTTTCGACTTTCAAATAATCTACTTTATCAATTTTAACATTTTATGGACTTAAATAATTTCTACAACTTTCGTGGTATTTTAATTACATGACATAGTTATCTTCAAAAATATGGAAAGTTTTTAAACAAATGTCCAACTTGAAAGTAATTCTCAAATATGATATTTTAAAATTGTTGACTCAACTTTTCTACGTTCTAAAAGTGTACTTTATAAGCTTTGATATATTTTCTGGGCTTGCCTTTATTTCACTGTGTACGAGTTGATGGTCTGAATATCCCAACAGAGATACTTTTACACGAAGCGTGTGCGCTGACCCGTTGACAGTCGGTTTGACAGTCCGTCAGAGAGTCAGTGAGCTAGTGAGTTCGAGTGAGTCTATTGTTTGGTCGCATGGCAGCCGGGATTGGTTACCCAGTTACATTTATCAGTTAGTCGCACAGACATGCAGCTAACCATTAAGCGCTTGTATTTCACTTTGCCACATTTCAATTTCATTCAGTTTGTGTTTTAGCCCACCCATTCCCTTTGCAGCAACTACTGTTTTAACGGAAATTGATTTTTGTACTTGAACGCTTTTGCCACTTGTGCGCAGTCCTCGTAACATTCTCCTGTCCGTCCGTTTTTCTGTCCGTCTGTCTGGCTCGCAGACAGCGGCGTAATTTATTTGCTGCGAAGTTGGACCATAAATTTTGAGCTGGCGCGCATTTCAATTGCACCTCAGATTTTAATTAGATTTCAATTTGCACAATCGCATTTCAATGCAGGCTCCCTTATATAAATATATACATATAAATATATATAGATATCCATATATATTTTTTCATTGTGTCTGAGCTTATGAGCTCTCAGCTGGCCAAGTTGTGTCAAGGACATTTTTACTTATTGTGCTGCAGTCTCCGAGCCGAAAACCAGCCTCATTTTAATGCGGCTGCAGCAGACTGAAAATGTTGATGCTTTTTCTATGGCAGTGCGCAACTTAGTGGCATTAAATTGTCTTGTTGTTCAGCCATTGTGTGTCTTCCTTTTCATTAAGTTAGCGTGTGTTCTCTGCTCTGACTTATCGCTGCGGTGCACACAAAGCGACCGGCTTTTTGCCTGTTGCCCTTGGTTGGAAATTCATTAAAATCGTATTAAAAGCATTTGCAAACTGAATTAAATCCAAGATTGCTAAGCAACACTCTACCCTAGTTACTAATGAGCTGCGTACAATATTCATTTGCATCAAAAAAACATCAAAACTGTGCTTTCAATTTTCAATTAAAGCAATCAACAACCTGCTGTTAAAATTCGTTGCTAACTAATGTGTATATTAAAACTTCATTCGATTGAATTTTAACTAAAGTCACATATTAGCTCGTTTAGTTTGCTTTAAATAATTTTAACTTAATTCCCTCGCAAAATTTATTATCAAACTGCTGCGAAAAGCAATCATGCTAAAGCATATTTAATATGTTTCACACCCAAAATATAAGTTTATAAAAAGGGTTCATTGAAATCAAATATGCCCCGTTTCAATAAAAAGTTCATGCACTTTGTACTTGAGATTCTGGAAATTTGTGTCTGGCGCAAAGCAGACACACTTAATTGATTTTGCATTAGAAAAAAAGCAAGACAACGAAAAATATAAATAAATATAAACATTATTTTACAGCAATTAGTTGTTTAAACTATGCAAATTTAATGAAAAGGTCAGACTTAAATGCATGGTTTGCCCTGATAAGGTCTGTGTGTGTTTGTGTTTGTAGAATTAAAAGGGTTTTGTGTGTGTGTGTGTGTGTGAGTGTGGAAAATGCAGAAATCGACTTATAAATTCGACTGAAATACACAAAAACTGTACCAGTGGGCAATGGGAGTCTTTATGGCAGTTATTTTGTTTTTGCTACAGCATCACACAATCGATTTTCGTCTTGGGCATATTATGTAGCTGTGTGTGTGTCTGTGTGTGTATTTGTTGTGCTTTTGCCTGTCTGCGCTGACGCTGGCAGGCAGCCTAAATGCCAAATTGAGTTTGCGGCGTCCGAGCAGCCAGCGCAAGTTGATAAAACTTGCGACCGTTTCAACGTTCAACGTGGCGTATAAGTGTTTTTCCTTGTAAGTCACAAGAACACACACACACGCGTGTGTGTGTATTTGTTTTTATATTTGTGGTCTGTGTGTGAATTTGCCCTGTTTGTTTGCCACTTCAACTCCACGTCAGGGTTTACAGATTCTGTGTTGTATTTCTCTGGCCCTCTCGGTATCTGTGTCTGTGTATGTGCGTGTGTATTTGATAGGCTTAGCATCTCTTCCGCTCCTAAGTCAAATAATGCGGCAACACATCATTTCACACTTAAATGCTGTAAAAATATGCATAAGGCTTTTTCGCTCGAGAACCATTTTTATTTACGTCCCTTTTTCTTCGTTGAATAACTCTTTTTAACAAACATTGCTAAGATTTCACGATTCCCGTAAATTGCAAATTGTTTACCGTGGAAAATTACAGCACACAAAAGTATGCTATAGTAGAAATTGATAAACTGCATTTAGCTGTTTATATAAAAATATCAGTTGCAAAATATACGTTAGCAAACCACTTGTTTTAATCTGTTTCCATTCACATTAAAGTTTTAAAACGTATTAACAAGAGAAAGGCAATCTAACAAATTATAACATGACGTTTTCAAAAGCTGCTTAAAAACATTTTTTAATTATATTTGAACAAAATCTAAATGTTGACAATTAAGAAATATTATAGTTGCAATCGGAGGATGTCTTTAAAGCATTTCCCAGACTAAAAATATAATTATTATATACAACAAAACGACAACACAGCAAAAGAGTAGTACAAACGGAATTATAATTTAGCGACGCCCAAAATAAGTATGCTATATAAAAAGCATTGGTGTGAATTTCTATGTTTTTGCTGCCTACAGAATATGTCTCATTTTTCCCTTTTACTTATTGTTATATATATATATGAATAAATGTATTTTAATTTTTTTGTGTTACTTACATATCTCAATTGCTGTTTGAAAGGCGCTCGGCGGTTGTCGTTAGTTGTTGTTGTTGTATTTTGCGATTTTTTGACTGGCAGCATCAATCTCTGTTCAGTTGAAGCATTCTGAAGCATCTTACAGAAGCGACGTCTGTTTGCTTTATGCCTGTCGCGCCTCTTCTCTAAATACACCTTACTGGTTGTTGATGTATATTCATATATATATATATATATATATATATATATATATATATATATGTGTATTTCGGGACTTGCTCACAATATCCAAGCAGCAGACCCAGCAACAACAACGCCGCAAAGGGGCATCCTCCAAAAAGTATGAAGCGCACAATATATTTTTAGTTGACACACATACACGTTTGTTTAACTGCTGTGTGTGTGTGTTAGTGTGGTTATGTGTATGTATTTGGTTTGATATTTTAAGTATCCTGTTTGCGTTTTGTGGGCTTCTTCGGCTAGCGTTTGCTGTTGATGCTTCCTCCGTTTGTTATTCTTTATTCTTTGTTTAGCATTATTTGCGTAAATGGCATTTACGTTTTTATCTTCTTTTTTCCCACAACTTTGTTGGCTTTATATTTCAATTCAATTTATCGAAAAGTCTGCATATATACATATATATATATATAAAATTTATATATATTTATAAATGAGATTAACTTTGATTTCACACTTAGTATTATTAAGTTATTGTCACTGTTGCTGTTGCTTATTGTCAACGTTGTGAAAAAGTCATTTGTTTGCTTAGTTTTAGCCAGGTGCAAATAACAAGGTGCAAATTTGTTTGGTTCCTTAAACTAATTTTATTGTCACACACACATTTTAAATACTCTCACATTTATGGCTTAAAAAGTTTTATCTGAAATGTATATTGTCTTCAAGTTTTTGCATTGGCCCAAAATGCTTTTCGTTAATTGTTTCATTTAAAAACGCTAATCAAAATTGTGCCATTTAATTTCCATATTCTGTATACTCTCTGTTTAAGTGCCATCTTATTTTTCTCATTCGCTTTGCTTATCATTCTTCATGCTATGTTTGTTGTTGTTGTTTTTTTTTTTTGTTACTTCAGGTTTCAGCTGCTCCTTCTGCTGCTGCTGCGGTAGTTTGTCTGTGTTGTTGTTGTTGTTACTGCTGCTGCCTGCTTGTGGAGGTGATGGTGGTGGATGGTAGCACCGTTGCACGCGCCGCACTCGTAGCACGTGCTATGGCCACGACGTCAGTCTACGACAACCGCCTACGCACTGCAAGCACGCCGTCGCGTCGCGGCCATTTCAATTACAAATTCATGGAAGAGCGCGCAGAGTATCAATGTAAATCCTTACTCAACATCGATTTCAACGCAACAAATCAACGATAATCACGAATCGATAGACATCGTATTTAAAATTAAGCATTGAAAGCTTGCTTGAAATAATTGAACTTTATGCTTGTTTCTTATAAATATTATTTTTGTTTAAAATCTCACTCATGTCTGTTATTATAAAACATTATTAATTTAAAGATATTGTTAAAAACTAGTTAGAAAAGCGACTTTACAACCAACCGCCAAAACAATCAACTATGTATCGATTCAGACGATGATTTGCACAGTCTATCGATAGGTGTGCTTAACGCTCTCTTAATGTGGTGAGTATCTAACCTTTTGGGCGCCTGTTGGCATGCACTGAGTTTTTTACAGCAGCACCTGCCGGGGCCGGCAATGGTAATTTTTACTGAAACTTTGCCCAGAGAGAGCGCAGCACGCGTTGCTCTCTCGCAACGAAACTCACCACACTGGCCCACTCTTCAGTCAGCCACTTTTCTGCTAGCTTAAAAGTGAAAGCCAAAGCCAGATTCCTTTATTCAATTCATAGTAAAGATTTAAAGATGTCTTAAAGGGTATAATAATTGGCAAAATAGCAACCCAGCTTTAAGAATACGCTTTTATGTAATAATTATCAGCAATATGTTTAAAATACTTCGCAACGTAAATATATCTGCTTAAGTGGAACTTCTGGAAGCGAAACACTGCTGTTCTTTGACAAGACAAACAGAGCACAAGGTATGCACTAGTCGTGCTTACAGCTAGTAATCAATAGGCCAAAGAGACTCTTGGAAACTTGTCTAATGCATAATGCGCTTTATCTACGTGTGACTTTTTGTCTGTGTGTGTGCTTGCTTGTGTTTGTTTTGCTTGTGTAAAATGCTGTGCTTACAATTAGCCATTGTTGATTTTATTTATTGCTTGCACACACACACACACATACAGTATGTATGTATAAGTGTCCTTGTACTTGGCAGCTTAACACTGTTGGCACGCGTGCATCTAAAATGCCGCTTCCTCTTTGTGCCTCGGCGGCTATCATTTTCCAGTGTTGAGCAAAAACAAAAGCCAAATGCAACGCAAGCTGCAGACAATGGCAACGGACAAGGATGTGTGGCAATGGAGGATGCCTGTGGCACTAGTTCCGTGCCTCGCGGCAAACACGGAAGTCATAAATTTTGCAAATGGTTAACAGGTGCATTTGAAATATCCTCGCCCTCGCGCGATACCGAGAAGGAAACAGCTATCATATGTGTATGTGTGTGTGAGTGAGTATGGCTTGCCTTTATACTGAGAATTTAAGATGGGCGCCATAATGGATTCACTATCTGCCATAAGAATGGAAATCAATCATGATGTCAGCTGCTGTTGACCATCATCAGTCAACCAAATAGAGCTGGGCACTCTACGTGTATTTGGCTTGACACGAACAGGCACGATTTATCAAGCAAGAACAAATTGAAATCAATTTAAAGTATTAGAGTTTTAACAAATAAGAAAAATAAAAAAGTCTTTCTATTAGTTCTGGTACAGTAAAAGTGTACTATCGTTTTTTACGTGTTGAAAAACTTACACAAAAATCTGCACTTACTTACCGAGTGCTTACGAGTGCTGCGACTAAAGCGAACTGCAACACCAACAGAAATGAAATGGCTGCTAACCAAACAGACAGCTAGAAGCCTGTGTGTATGTGTGTGCGAGGACTTTTACGCGGCGTTGCTCATGAAAATTCCATCAACTTGAAGTTGCCATCAAATTTTATGCAGATTTGTGGCCAACAGCGTTTGTGAGTCAGCGGAAATTCTACGAAGCGAACAACAAACCCCTTAAAAGAAAAAACTGAACTCACAAACGCCTGTTGCATGGCAATCTGTTCATATTTACATATACACATACATATATTTGTAGCTAGTGTGTTTGTGCGCACGTGCTTGTATTTTAAGGGGGGCACTCGAGCAATGTGGCGTTAATAAGTGCAATTTATGCGGAAAAAACCTCAATTGCCACACGCGAATAGAGTGTGACAAACGGGTTGACTCGTGGCGGGCTTATTCGTATGCTCAATTACTAATTGTTGAATTGAAGATTAAAATGTTTGTATATATTTTTAACGACGCAAATGAAATGTTAATGCAAATATTAAACATAACACATATGAACATTGCAGGGCGTATTTAATGTATAACAGTGCAGTTAAGCTTGGCTTACTGCTTAACGGATATGTTATTTAGCATGAGCGCAAGAAATAGCTTAACATAATGTTTAGTAAGATCAACTCAAAACTATCATTGCAATAATTGATTACGAGATACACTTTTGCATATTAACATGGTAAATAATCGAAAGTGCGAAATGCCGACGGCAGCAAGAAGCGCACTTAATACAAGTTTGCTACGGAGGGGGAGAGAGAGTGACGCTTAATCGGCTTCAATTTAATTAGCTGCCCATCTCAAAGGCAATAGACCGAGTCGCAAGCACTAAGCTGCAGCGGTGACATTCAAGTACACTTCACACTCCACACGTATCGCAGCAGTAGTATAAAAAAAAAAAAATGTCGAGAATAAAACTCACTTTTATTACAAACAAACACATTCATAGAAAAGAGCGAGTGTTTATTTCGTGTGCGTATGTTAAAAGAGAAAAGTGAAGAAAAAAAGAGAAAAACGGCCGCATCTTTCATTGCAAATTGTCAGGTGCTAAGCTCTGATAAAGTGCTCAACGGGCAAAAATTTTAAGACCACGCACCGCACACTCAAACACACACACACATACACGCCACATAGACTGCGCACTAAGTTGTGAAACAAAACGAAGACACAAACATATTTATTCAATGTGCGCCACACTTCGTTGGCTGTTGCGTTGCCACTGGACAATTTGGGTTTTCTCTACTTCTCTTTTGCAAGTTTCAGTATGGAGATTTTTTTTTGAGTAGGTACAGGTGACTGTAAAACAGAAGCCTGTCGCCGATTTGAGGCAATTCATACATACACATGTGAATGTGTGTGTGTGGGTGTGTGTGTGTATGTATGTATGAGTTAGGTTTTTGTTTATGGAAAGTGTTATTGTTTGAGTTTGAACTTTGGCACTTGTTTGTCGTCCGTGCGAAAGTGGGAGAGAGAGAGTGAGGGAGGGAGAAGGAGCAGGAGCAATGAGTGTATGTGCTTTGGACCAAAGTTGATGACAGGCCCTAACAATATCATAAAACTTAATGCGCTCGTTTTTCATGGGTTAACAGAGGCACACGCACACACACACACACACGCCCTAGTCAAATAAGTCATAAGCGCACAATTTTATTACTTTATTTTTGCTGTACGCTTATTTAGAATGATTGAAATGCTGCGTTTAGCAAGGATTTGCCCAAAATTAATGTTGCTCTTCTTTTATAATGGCTGTTCGCAAGTATGCCAAATAATATATCAAAAATTTGATATCAATACTAACACAAAAAACACCATTACAATACTTGATATCATTACAACAAATTGTTTAAAGTTGCCGCCGCATGTAACGTCTGTGTTGCCACTTTGCTAAGTTCGCTCGCTTTCCAACACTGTTTGCAGTTTCGATTACATTGACGCATCTCTAGGGCTTATCGAATACTCGTCGACCGACCACTACTAATTCTGTCGGTCTTTACAAATTGTCAGGGAAGTATTTACAGACGCAAAGGAAAATATTGATAAAAAAAAATATAATGGATGACATACGCAGCAGCTTGGACAACATAATGGAGCGCTTCAACGATAGCATAACACACTCAGCGCCAAAGAAGCTCAGCTTCGACCGGCTCTCCATGTCCTTCACCGAAGACTCCGTCAGAGGTAAGCCAAATAATAATAAGAAGAAGAAAACACAATTTGCAAGCGCAAATTAAAAAATTATAAACTAAAATTGTACACCGAATAGTGCCAAAAAAGCGACGCATCGACAGCAGCCTGGACAACAGTTCGCACAATGTCAGCTTTAATTTGAGCAGCACATCGCAGAACAACTCGTTCAATGATCCAATGGGTCCTTGGCAGACGCGCAAATTGCGCGCCGAATTAATTGAGACAAATGCGATAATCTCGCAGCTGCAGGAGCAACTCGGTCAGCAGACCAAGGAGCAACGTGCACAACTCGAGCTGGCCGAGAGTAAAGCGGAGGCGTTGAAGAGGCAATGCGATTACACAAGTGCCCGCCTGCTGGAGATGGAACAGCAGCTGAAGGTGCTGCACAAGCGAGAACATACCGCCCGGCAGGAGGCGAATGCTGCCTGTGCTGAGCTCGCCCAGCAGCGCACCAAATATGAGACGGCGCTGAGTCGTACAGAGCAGGAGAAACTGCAGCGCGAGGAGGATGCACGCCAAGTTCAGTATTGCATCAGCAACGAGCTGGGCGAATACAAGCGGATCAGTGAACGTGCCGAGCTCCAATTGCAGGCCACCCAAACCGAACTCGAACGCATACGTGTGCGTCACGATGAGTACAAAGCGAGTGCCGGCAAATACGAACAACTTCACGCGGATTATCAGTTGCAGGAGCAGAGTTTATGCACGGCAAATGCCCGCATCAAGGAGTTGGAATACGAAATCGAATCCTATGCCGACTGGAAGGAGGTAACCAAAACATCACAGGCTCGCCTGCTCAGCGTGCCCGAACTGCAGGCGGAAGTAGATCGGCTGCGTGCGCACAACAAGCACCTCAACACGCTGATTGGGGAGAAGCTGCTGCTCGAGGAGCAGGTGCACGACTATAAGACACGGCTGGATCGAGAGGAGGGCGCTCGCGCCGAGGCGGCGGCGTTGCAGGTGAAGCTGACGCATGTGGAGCAAGAGCTCAAGGAGTGGCTAAAAGTCGCCCAGGATCATTGCCTGGCCAATACACTGGTCAGCCCCATGGCGCTGCGCACACGCATCGAGCAACTGCTCCAGGCGGACATAATTCGCGCCGCCGAAAAAGGCCACTCAGAATCGGAGGCCAAACAGCTGCAGTCGAAGCTGCGCGAGATGGAGCAAAAGTGTGCCGTTTATCTGAAGAACTTTGATGACATGAACATCGTGCTAAAGCGTCACAAGAGTCTGCGGGAGCGATTGCAGCGCAAGCTAATGATTGTGTGCAAGGAGCGTGATTTCTACAAACAGCTGTTGGAGAACTTTGACAAGGATCTGACGAATTCGACAAATTCCACGCACACCGCGGACATGACAAATGATATGCAGATACGCTATCGTGTTGAGGTGCTCGAGCGCACCCTAACCGGCTACAAGGAGATGTGCTCCACTCTGGAGCGTGAGATGCAAGCGATGCGTCAGCATGAATCGCTCAGCGATCCGACGCCCGGTGAGTTTGGCTATGAGAACGTTAAAAAGGAACTGGACACGCTGCGCATGGAGAACGAGCGTTTGCGGCGGCGCAAGGATGAGCTCGAATTGGAACTGGAGCATCGTTGTCTGCGCGGCGACTTCAACATGGGTAACTACAAGGTGCTGCATCTCACTGAGAATCCAGCGGGCGAGGCATACGAGGCCACCAAGAACATTGTCGAGAAACTCCAAGCAGAGGTGAGCAAAACAAATGACTCCCTTACACAAGAGAGAAGATTTTCAAATTGGTTGAGTTCGTTTTATAGATTGAGCGTTTGAAGCGTCGCAATCGGAAACTGGAGGAGGAGAGCAACGAGCAGACGCATTTACATTTCAATGAGACATGCAGCTCGGGTGGCGCAGGCGGTGGCATGACCATGAACTTCAAGGAGTTCAATCAGCTGCGCGCCGAACTGGAATCGGCCAATGGAAAAATGAAGAAGATGAAGGAGTGCTTCAAGGGGGCCAGCAAGGAGTTTCGCGATGTCTGCTATATGCTGCTCGGCTATAGGATCGATCGTGTCGGCCCCAACAGTCATTATCGGTGCGTATCTTAGAGGCCATATATATATATATAAATATATATAGGGTAGATATTAATTGCTGGAAATTTACACACATTATTTTAAATATAATGTTTTCTAAAACCGATTTTAGATATTAACTGGTGGAAATTACTTTTTGCTAGGCTGCATTTAATCTTGCATATTGCGTTAATTTTAATTAAGGACAGCTTTTTTTTATTATTTTTTTTTAAATCTAATATCAGATTAGAGTCAAAACAATTTTCCGATAACTGTCGTCTTATTGTGGATTTGAATTATGAGTTTTTTGAATTTTGAACTGATTAAATGAAGATTTCTTTAGATCGCTTTGTAGGCAATTAAAGTTTCTTAAATATTGTCTTAAATTATTATTGGGATCACTTTATATATCTATAAACAGTGAAGAGTTAAGAACAGTTTCAGAAATTCTTTTAAGCACTTTAAATATGTAAAAATTCTATTAAAACTATGCAATTCGTAAATTGAATGATAATTTCTGAAATGATTTTGTGTATATGTTTTAAATTACTGTTCACTTCACACTTCACTGCAAACTTAAATATCCAAGCGAGCACTTTATTTATCTATATATATATATATATATATATATATATATATATTTATATATAATCTTGATATATATTTTTTCGGGTATATTTAATTGTTGTTTTGTGTGAGTCACCAAACTAATTGCGCATTTTGTGTCTATAAATAAACAGGATTTCCAGCATGTATGCGGAGAGTCCCGATGACTATCTATCGATCAGTGTGAATGAGTCGAACTGTTTGGCCCTGTTGGAGTCGCCGTATTCGCAGACCCTCAAACCGGCCATCGATCAGCAGTTGGCAGCCAATAACTCATTTCCCGCTTTCTTTGCCGCACTCACATTGGAACTCTTCCAGCGTGCCACAGTCACAATTACCTAAAGAAGAAGCATTCACATACACACTCAAGCATATTGTATACTTAATATTAATTTTCACACTTAGCTTATACACACATAAATATATAGAAATAGCATTCTAATGATTAATATATTTGTATATATTATGCTTTTATATCTGAACTCACAGCTTCCGCATGTAGCGCGATAAGAAGACTTTGGCCAGCAGAATTATTTGTGCCTCTTGAGACGCGAGACGGGAGGAGAGAGAGCTAGAGCGCGACAGATGGAGAGAGGACCGTCTAGGACTTTGGCCAGTCGAGGGCACACTGTCTGCGTTTTGGCCACAACATTTTCTAATTACCAATTACTTTCGGCCGTCCCGATAAACGACGACGACAAATTCTTTGACTAATGAAACGCGCTCAAAAGATTTGCGTTATTTGTGGCTGGATTTTTGTTGTTTTTTTTTTTTTGAGTTAAATCGTCGCGATAAACACAAAAACCGCCCACGCTTTTGTCATTTTACCGATGAGGTGTTATTTTTGTCGACTTTTGACTTTGTCTTTGGCTTTCTTTTATATTTAATTATTTTTAGGTTGGTTTGGCGTTTTGCTTTGTGTGATAAGCATGCGATTTGCACAATTGACGAGCGGCTCAAAAGACGAACAAGGCGTTCTTCTATATAGAAGAAGAAGCATGCTAATATATTTATATATACATATATATATATATGTATGTGTGACTTAAAAAGCTATTGTGCATTTTGAATGGGCGCGAAAAATAAACAAACAGAATAATAAGTCAGGAATGGAAACTCAGCTGAACGCGAAACATAAATACACTGGAAAAATAGACGAGTATCTTAAGTAGAGCTATGCTATGCTAGCAAGCATTTAAACTGTTTTATTAATATTAGTAAATTATTAGTACATGTTTGTAAGCGTGAACTGTTGTTAATTTTATGTGTGAAAACTTTTGAAAATAATTAAGATCTAAAAGATTTACTTAAGAAATGATTAATTATCAATCATTTTACTAAATCCCAGCATTTTAGAACACTCTTTTATATAGTTATTGAGAATATTCTTAATTTCAGACATTTTTCAATCAAAAAGCGCTTTTGAGCCATGCTTTAAATTATTTATTTATATATTTAATTTTCAAAGCCGATTTACAAAAGCGGAAAGCTTTCAATTTTTAAGAAAATTACACCAATGAGCTACCGGATTTGAAAGTAAATTACAACTTTCACATGAACATATAGAAGAGATGTATATATAAAATAATAATTAGTAAATGGAATATAAAAATACGATTTGGACTTAAATTATTCCCAATATTTTAGATATACAGACTTAATGAAGAAGAATCTACAGAACACTGGGAAACCCTAGTTGAAATTTTCTAGCTTGAAATATAATTAATTAGTGATTTGATTGATTTGATTTAGTGCATAAAGTGACCATGAATTTTATTAGAACACTTTATTGAATGGTCACTGTACTTGTACTGAGCTGCTTAATTTCACATTCAAAGCGAAGAGAAGAAATCCACACAACAATAAATTTATATTGCATATACAGAAGATATATATATATATATATAGATATATTGGAATACGCATAATAAGCAGATGAATGACCAGCCTCCTATTAGTTGGTGAAGATGCGAGCAACTTGATCGGGCGTCAAGTGTAGCAGCGCCTCCGGCTGCTCGAACCCATTTGCGGGATCATGGACACGCTCATAGATCTGCTTGTAGATGGCCACGATGACGTTGAAGGAGCGCCGCTCAACTGTGCTGCGATGCGAGCTGGACATGATCAGCTGGACCTGCGGCAGGAGCAGCACATCCGGCAGCTGTAGAAATGCATCCATTTTCGACATGAATATCTTCAAAAGATTCGTCTCAATTTTGGTCTGATTGCTTTGCAATATGGTGTAGATCGGTCCCAGATTCAGATTGGCCACCAGCGAGGATGCCTGCTCGGAGGTGAGTGTGTCCAGCTGTGCATCCGACTGGGCCTGCAAGCGCTCCACCCGCTCATCCATGTACTCAAACACCGCCAGCGTGCTCTGCATGTGATACAGGCAATTGAGCAAGTAGACAGCCATATCCACTGTGGGCAGGTGGGCGGCGCTCTCCTGCACCGACTGCAGTAGCGGATCAATTACGCACGTCACAATCTTCGTAATGTCCGCCTGGCGACCATCCACCATCGTTGCCACTGACAGGATCTCCTTGAGTATGTTAAGGAGTCGTGCCACACTCGGCGGTGGCACCAAATCACGTTGTGGCGGTTCCAGCGCCAGACTGCTGCTCGCTGGTCGCTGGAGGACGCTGCGCACCTGGCTGGCCAAGGCATTTAGATAGATCTGCTCGCTGCTCTGCTGCAGCTCGATGAGGCACTGCTCGAGGCTGCCGCCTTGCACCACCTGTTTCATGATCTGCTGATAGAAGCGCAACAGATTTGAAATGGTAAACAATACAATGGTATCCGGCTCGGAGCTCAGTATTGTCTCCACGCGCACCTTGAGCGGATGACAGACGCCATCGGCTATATAGCTGAGTGCCTTCTGCATCTGATCCGATATATCTGAAACGGGATTAGGGATAACAATAGGCTAGAAATCGTTGATAGCATTTACTGACCATGCTTATCGCACTTCTTGAAGAGCAGCGTCAGATTCTCCTTCTCGTTGGGTATGCTCTGATGCAGCCAGGCGAACATGTCGCCAATGTAACGCTTCGGATCGTGGGCATGCAGCTCAATGGGCTTGGGATTCCCGCCGGGACCACCTTCGGTCAGGGCCTCAATGAACTGGCGGACGAGCACAGCACGGCGTGCAATCGCATACTCATCGATGACATATTTGAAGAGCACCGGTCTGTCCTGCAAACGACTCATGGCCTCCACAATCAGGGGACCAATCTCATTGTTCTCTAAATTGCGGCAGTGGTTCTGAGTCCAGCGATAAAGGCGCTCCAGTGCGCCCTCCTGATGCAGCGTCATCTCCTCCATGATGTCCAGCGCGGCCGTCTGATAGCCGCACTGCATCAGCAGCCGGCAATCGGAATGGATCGACTGCACCCGATCCAATACTTTGAAGAACTCCGGCACAATGGGCGCATCCTTTGCGCTGCCGTACAGCAACTGATGCTCCGGCACGCTGAGCTGAAAGCGTCCTAGAAATGCTTGCGCAATCTGCTGATGGATCTCCAAGCGTTCCCGCTCCTCCTGCATTTTGTTTGTCTGCGTGATGAGATCTTTGGTTAATGCTTTCGATGTCTCCAGATCGGTTTTCATCGTTTGCACCGATGTGGCCATCGTGTCCAGATCCGTGCAGACAGCACCCAGCGTTAACTTCACCTCGCGAAATGCCTTCAGAAAGTTCTCGTTGATGCCAACAGATCGTTGTTCGATTTGACTCCGCAAATTACGGCGATTCTGCAGCGTATTCTCTGTGAAGAAGCTGGACAAACCATTCAGGGCATCCAATGTGTCCTTGTCCGTTTCGAGGCGTGTCTCCAATATTTTATTGACACGCTTCTGTATGCGATCCTGATCCTCTTGGACGGCGCTCATTTTTACATCCCAAATTGGCGACGCCAACAAAGCAATAAAGACTTGCTCACGCTTATACGTCGCTTAATCGACGATTAATGTCGCGAAAACTGTACACATTTATTTTCATATGCGGTTTATCTAAAACAGATGAAAATAGCAGTGCGCTACTGATATTGTAATTATCTGTAATAATCAACTGTCGGGTGGTCTATGTGTTTCACATATCTTATATGTGCATAAATAGCAACTAAATAAAAATTAAGGATATTGCGATTTGTTTTAGTTTGTGATTTGCGTCTCGTGTAAACTTTGCAACAGCTGATATACGCAGCGCTGCCACCTTAGCGCAAAACATAATACGGACGACATGTGCACGCTTTGCAGTGAATGGCTAAACTGAAAAGAAAAAAATATAAACTGTGTAGAGTAATCCCAAATATTGTAATTAAGCAAATTTGAAATTTATTTAAGCACAGATAACAAATAAGAACTGCAATGAGCCACTCTGCCCTGGCCAGCTTGACGGCACAGTATACGGACTCGGAAAACGAGGGGGATTCCAGTCCAGATTCACAAAACTCAACAGCGTCCCAGGTGAGTAATTAAGAAATTTAATTTATTTGCTGAAATTAACAATTATTACCTTTAATTTAAACTTACTTAAACATGCCAACAGGTAATTATACCGAAGCAGGCAACACCGACGCCTTTGACGCCCGCTAAGCCCGATGCGGAGCCCGCTAAGAAATCGAAGAAAAAGAAGCGAACCAAGAAATTGAGGCGTCTGGTGAGCTACCAGGATGACACCTTAATCTCCGACGAGGAGGAGGACCATGCGCAAGAGTCCAGCGAGGAGGAGGAGGAGGATTCTTCCTCGTCCAGCGAAACTGCTAACTCGGAAGCGGAGGCGCAGCATGAGGAGAAGAGTCGACCCAAGGGAGGCGAAGGCGTCGCCGAGGCTCGCGTGGAACGCATGGACGATGAGGATTCGAACACCTACAACGCCGAGGAGCGTTCGGCGGAGAGTTACGAGAAGGATCCCAAATATGCCAAATACAAATTTCAATTGCCGCCAGAGCCGAAGGGGAATCCGCCGCCAGAATTGGTGGCAAAGATCACTAAAATGTATACGAAAATGCGGCAGACGAATATGGACATGAATCGTGTCATTCAGGATCGCAAAGAGTTCCGCAATCCCAGCATCTACGAGAAGCTCATCAGTTTCTGCGACATCAACGAGTTCGGCACGAATTATCCGCCGGAAATTTACGATCCGCTGCAATGGGGCGAAGAGAGCTACTATGAGGCATTGTCGGCGGTGCAAAAAACGGAGATGGTCAAGCGACAGAAGGATCGCAAGGACATGGACAAGGTGGAGCAGGCGACGGCCTTAGCCCGCAAAGTGGAGGAGGAGGCCAAAAAGCGGTAAATAAATCAACATAAATTATATTCATGTTATTGTTTTCCCATCTCTAATTTGGCCTACGGTTTTTCATTTGCAGCAAATCAAAGTGGGACCAGCCGGCGCCAAAAGCAACCCTGCCTGCTTTGACCACCACGGTGACGGGCACCAAGGGCACCGTTATATCAGCTTTCGGTTCTCTGCCCAAGAAACCAGCAGTCTAATTTTCAAAATCACAACTTGCGAATAAAAACTACTCATAAAATGCTTGTGTATTTTGAGCCACAAGCAAATATTCGTGCCGATCTCTGTGATCTCGAACTTTTTCCATCTCTAGCGTGCCCATCGATAACACTAATATGCCATATGAGCAGTTTGTAAAAAACATCTTACATATGCTTATACAAATGCTTATTAAATAAATGGATTTGTTTTAACTATTTTATATGTTGTAAGTCATTTAAAAATATGTTGAAAGTGCGCAGCAGCGTATCTTTAAAAACATGTATTTTAATTTTGGTATTCTGGTGCAAGAGGTTGTTCGATATTTTGACGTTGTGTCAGGTGCGGTCACACTGGTTATATGCTCGAACGTCGTGTCGTCGCCGTTTTCTGTTTTTAACCATTTCACATTTTTTCGTTTTAAAAAGTCAACAAAGTGTTAATTTTATTGCATGCAACCATTTAAAATAATAAAGACAAACCCAATCGTTATGATTTGAATAAAAAATGTGCGTGAGATAAATGTTAAATTTGTTGTTTTCACATTCCTCCAACATACACAACAAGAAAAGAAAACGAAGCGAAATGTCGACAACGCAGCAGCAGCAAACACAGACGGCAAAGAATTTGATCTGAGCAGCGCAATTTGTATGCTTGTATTTGTGTCTGTCGTGTGTGTGAGAGTGAGCGAGAGCGAGATTACAATTAAAAATGTACGAATACGAGTGAAATTTGTATAAGATAAAGAAGATGAGGAAGATTACCAAACACCAACACGCATACACATATGTAGTACTGTAGAAGTATTGAAATAATGAAAAAGTAAAGCGATTTACAATTTAAGTGTTTATGTGCGTTGTGCGATTTTTTGTTTAGGCAATCTTGGCCGTGTTATTATTTCAAGGTGTCTGCATCATTATTTAGACGCCATTACAATGCAACCGGTATTAAACTGCGTGCCTGTTGCGGTCTGTCTCTGTGTGTGTGTGAGCGAGTGAGAATGAGTGGAGTGGAGCGAGTGCGACAGAGAAGAGCGTCGCAATAGCATATTTCCATTTAGCTGCGCGAGTAGCTTTTTTTGCCGCCGCTCTTCTGCTTTTGCTGCTTCGTGCTGATTACGATTGGTTCTCCGCTGTCCACTGCAATCGTCCCGTTTGTCCATCAACAGCCGGTGCTTATTTATACTTTGATGCCGTTGCTGCTTGTTATGCGATTTGCAGTAAAATAACAGCAGCACATACAGAGACAGAGATAGCAGCAGCCGCATCTCTAATCAAAAAAAATGTTCAATTAAATCCGCAAAATGCTCAATTGAAACTAATTTCTATGAAAGTTCCCCACTCAGATTGTGTTTCTATTGTGAATTTCTCCCAGCAAATTATGCTTATTGAATTTTGCATGTAACAAAAAAAAAAAAAAATTCACCGCGTCCTCCATTTTATCCGCAACAATTGTTAAGCGTTACTTCAATCTCTCTCTCTCTCTCTTGCGTTCCTCTCGCTTTTTCCTGTGCCACCTGTTTGCGTTTTTGCTGTGCATTGTCGTCACATTTCTAGTGTTACCATAACAATAACAATAATAACAACTATTCTATTCAATATCGATAGCAAATATAGCAGAAAGAGAGCGCTCGCTATAAAAGCACAGTTATTTTGGCGTCAGGTGTTAAAGTGTGAACAACATATATAAATTATTGGAGCAAAAGTAAACAAACCAAAAACCCAACGAAACCTAAACGTAACGAAACAAATAAAAGAATAGAAGCGCAAAGTGCGTTTGCTCGTCGTCTCTCCCTCTTTGTGTATCAGAGTGTGTGTGTATGCGTGTGCGTGCGTATGCCGTGTGCAGGTGAGTGTATGTTTGTGTGTGTGTGTGTGTCTCTCTCTTGGCGACAAAAACAATAACAGCAAACTGATATACTAAAAGAGGAGCAGCAGCAGTAGAAGCAACAACAACACACGAGTGATTCAACGGAGACAATAACAACAAAAAGAACATCACCAAGAACAACAATAGCAACAAGAACAAGAACTACAAACTAAAACATGTCGGATTCATATTATCAGGTGAGTCGACGCCACAGATAGGCCGCATTACATGGCCACTTGTTTTGTTTGTTGTATTTTTATTTAGTAGTTGTATATATATTTTTTTTATCAGCTAACATTTAGTCCAGGCAGACACCTGTTGCCAGCTACACACACATAGTTGTTCGTGCGTGCTTGTGTGAGCACGGAATTTCCGGCTCAGCTGACGCACAGCAACTTGTGGCGTATCCTTCATGTGCCACTTCACTTAACATTTTCCCTCGGCCTCCCAGCCGTTTCCTATGCGCAACGAACTAGCAACCAATTGTAGTTACAAGCTGTTAAAAAAATACAATTCTGTAGAATATATAAAAGCCGGAGCATATTTTTATGTGCTTTGACACCTGAAATGTTAAATTTAGCTGTGTGTTATCGGGTATATGCTTCATGCTAAACAAAACTTTAGTATTTACCATGGCTTATGCTATTTGCCATTATCGAAAATTGATTATGAATTCGGTTTCTTATCTTATAATACTTTCAAATTATTTTCATATTGAACAAACTACTTTTAGCAAGTGGAGGTAAATTCAGTGTGGTTCTGCGATGTGTTAATCAATGCAACATATTCAACAGTTTCGTTGAGGGTTTCCCTAGTCGTGCCAGCCCAGTATGATAAGGCAAACATTTTTGGGTACTCTCTTCTCGTACATATCGAAGCTCTTCGCTATTCAACCAACGCATATGGCGAAGTTCATGTAAGCCGCGGGATATGGAACACAGTGCCTAAAATCTAGTTTTACAGAGGGACTTTCTGTAGATAACAAAAAAAAGGGGGAACATGCCGGAAAGGGGGGATTTGCCGCTCATGCCGACAATCGGATCAATCTAACCTAACCCAAACTCCTAGTCGATCTTTCTCGACTAGAGCATTTTTACTTGATATTTTTCTATGAGAGATTATTTTACAAACAAGAACACACTTAAAAATTCCCAAATGGTTATTTTGCTTTCAATAACACATCTAATGAACATTTTTATTTGTTAAATGCTAAGAATGATTTGCATTAGCCCAATTACTTTTGGACTTTTTGCAAATTCTGTTCTACATCTACATACACATAGCAAATAGTACAATGTTATTATTGTAATTTTGAAGCGGTAACAAACGACAAATGACATCATTGGAATTTTTGTTGGTAATTTTTTTCTCGCGTGCTTAAAAAAAATAAAAACAAAAATAGGAATTTAAAAAACAAAAAAGTGTGTCTGCTGTTTGTTTGTATCTGTTGCTTGTGCATAAAATGTCAATTGGTTTAAGTGCGTGCCCCACTGAGTAAGCATGTTTATTAATAGCACACACACACACAGTTGCAAGTTGCAAGTGTGTGTATGTATATGTTTATCTGTATAATTAGACTGATGTCAATTAAAGAGGCTGCCTTATCAGAGCTAAAGCGCTTATCAGTAAACAACGGCGACTGCTTGAACGGGACTTACAGCACGTCCGCATCGTTAAAATTGCACTGATTCAAATTTGCGACTCCTGTTGCAAGGCATATATTTACAGTTAAACTGGCAAGTAACCACACAGCAAGAGGTGGCAAGGGGGTTTGGTGGATGCAAGCTTTATGTCATTGGCCGTGATTTTGAAGGTGAAAATTCATAAGTCACAAAATGTATTTTTTTTTAATGTATAACAAATGTGACTGAAAAGACGTGAAAGAAGAACAAAAATTAAGAAAACCAGATTGTTATTGGCAGTAGCTGTTGGCCAGTTTTTTTTTTGTAATTCCCATTTTAGCCATTTTGTGTGGCCCGCGTTATGCACCTGAAATCAACTGCAAGTTGCAAGTTTTGCCTGCTCTTCTTGTCTGGATAACCTGTTCGTCTCCAAGTTTTTATTTATTTATTCTGTTTTTGTATTTTAGTGGTGCACCAGAACAGGGTCAGGCCATTTTTAATGGGCATCATCGGGCTGGGTATCCATTCCTGTGTAAGGCGAATGCCATATAAAATAGCCCCATTGAGTAGTACTTTGTGGTCCTTAATTGCTATAGTTATTGGCTGCGCAGTTGTTTTAAAAATAGTTTATTGAATGCAATTTCTAAAATTAGTCTATAGCTTTTAGTCGTAATGCAAACAGCTTAAAAAATGTTAATGATAGACTATTAAATTCTTAAAGCTGATTTTAAAACTATAGAAGTTTCGATTTTAATTTAAGGGGAAACTGCTTGGAGATGCAGTTTTTGTATCCAATAAAAAAAAAGTGGATCTGGTCACTAGCCTAAACGAAAAAGTTTACCCACATATTCTCTGCAGTATTTAGGTCATAGGTCTAAGAGTAGCTGAAAGTGCTTCTCAAAAGAGCATGCGGAACATTCCATATTATTTAAATAAATACTACAAATATGATTCTTTTTGTGTTTCTTTTCATACGAATGTTATTTAAAGTCTCTGCAAATTATTTAACATAGTTTGACTTCACAGAGATGTCCACAAAAGTATTTCAGCGCTTCAGCAGCACAGTTTATCATGAAATATACTCTGTTGTTAACGGCGCTAACAGTGCTAACAGCACTATATTTGTTGCCTAAGTAACAATTTCATGCGTACCTCCATATAACTCCGGTGTGAAACCAGCTGATATGTTACTTATAACATGTGTTTTCTTATTTATAATGTTGATGCATAATATGAAGAAAACAAAAGAAAAAATGCAGTTGCAGTTTCTCAATGTGAAATAAGTCAACAACTTAAATGAATAAATCAAAGTCATGTAAAATAACCAATTTAAAAACATTATAAATCTTGGTAAGAACATTAGCTTTAACTCTCAATTATTAAACCGCACATAATGTTATTAAAATTCAATTTTCTGCCTACCTTCTTCGCCATCTACTTGGCTATTTGCAATGCAACTACTAACTTGGTCGTCGGTTCTTTGAAACCTTAGCCAGCAATGTTAATTTGCTTAAGAAATTTGCAAATGGAAAATGCCTGGACAAATACTTGACCACCCATTGCCACAGAAATGTTGACAAGCTAAAAAAAAAAAAATAAAAAAATAAAAACCAACAAAAACAAACTGAAACGAGTCGTCAAGTGTCGCGTGTCCTGACTGCCTACTGACTGCCTACCTGTCTGTCTCTCTGTCTGTCCACCTGTGTGTCTGTCTGTCTGGCTGTGTGTGTGCCTACGTCTTGGCCACTGACAGCCCGTCAGTGTAAATAAAAGGGCCCAGGGGCTGTCAGAGAAGAGTCTTATCAAGAATGCATGCGGCAAGTGGCAAGTGGCCTAATGTGTTTTGTTAACTTTTTACCTGGTCAAGTACCAAACTTTGAGTATATCAATTATAGTTTCATTTGCAGCTCGCTAATAATTTTCTTCTCAATTTTCCACAGTCATCTGCCTGTGTGTGTCTGTTATTATTGCCACGAGTTTATCTGTATTGTCTCTTGCATCTAGCGCGCTGATTAAAGTGCGGCGTCTCTTTGTGCCAGTTATGTTTTTCTTCTTCTATCACTTTACTTTAATTTCCTTGATTTCAGCGCAAAAAACTTGCAATGCTTTCAATCAAATTCAATTGTATGTATTCATTTGGTGTTGTCGGTTTGTTGTTTTTGGACACTGATAAGGTATCACAACAACTAAACAATTTGGTTACAGCACAGGCAACAGCAACAGCAACTATAATAATCATCACTATTTGTGTATGGAAATTTGTAGCTGCGCAAAAGATAAACTTGTGACGAGTGCCTAGCTACAACATACCCTCTGTTCAGATTGTTGTGGGTTAAATATTAGCTGATGAAATTGTCGAGAAATATTGTTTGTACGATTTGCAGTTGACAATTTGTTTATAAAATTACAAAATTATTATTGATATTTATGAATTGTTGTGAAGCTGAAGAAAGTACTCGAACCCACACTAGCGGACATTTCTATATAACATTTCAATACATATGTCATTCTCCTGACAAATAATATATAGTAAAGTAAGGTCACATTTCTATACTACCTTCCCAGCACCTTTTGACTATAGGGTATACATTGCAAATGCTCACCCAAACAAACAAATTATGCAAGATCTGTTGCACTGCATTTGTAGATTACTTGTTAGATTATTCACTTTATATTATATATTATACTTCTACCTACAAATATATATCTATAGTCGTCGTGCCGTTATCTTCTTTGTAGAAATTTTCTACTTTGCATTGCACATCCACATACTTAAATATATGTATTTCCAGAGGTTCAGATATTTGTATATCTATTCTTTATTTCCTTTCTCACTTTTGTCTCGCTCTTTCTCTTTCCCTTCTCAACGATTTATTTTCCTTATTACAAAGCAACTAACGTTTAATAATTCTCGTTATTGGTTTTATTTCGGGGTTTCCCCAAAGTCTTGTAATAAATGTTGAATATTTCTAAATTTTCTCATTTATTATATACGCTTTGTTGTTGTTTTTTTTAGTTTTTAATTTTAAATTTGCATATTATTCAATTTTAATTTTAAATTTGTGGACTGTGTTTAGTTCACATTTAATAAATAACGAAAATATATATAATCACTTATATACGTATCATTCATCATCATCATCATTCATCTTTCACTCTTTGTGTTTATTTATCGCTCTAAAATATATTTTCTTTTTTAAATTTGAGTGCTGTTTTTAGACCACATGAAATAAGTAAATCAGTAATAAATTGAGCAATCAAAATGTGTGCAACATTCACAGCAGCATCTTGTTAGTGCAATTACGGATTTGAACGTGCTTCATCCTGCAGCTGACTGCAGTCTGTGATTAAAGTTGCTCTGTTTCTCCTCTCTTAACGGAAATTCATTTGCAATGCAATAGATTTGTGTTGTTTTCCCAGTTGAGGCATTGTTCCTCTGTTTACTGCTGCTGCTGGCTGGGGGCCAAAGAAAGTAACGCGAGGTCGTCAGACATTGAAAATCATTTAATTAACTATGCCGTCGTTGTTTTTTATTGCTTGTTGCTGTTGATTTCGGTGTTATATCACATTCATATCGCTGCTGCCGTGTTTTTTCTGCTTTCTGTTGGTTAATTCAAAATAGCAGAGACAGGCCGCCTTCTGCCTTGGGCACATTTAATTGCTGCAATTGATGAGTTCAATTGCGCAAATTGCTGCGCTGACTTTTGCCACGCTAAGGAACAATAATAATGACAACAACAGCAACAGTCGCTGAACAATGGACACTAAACTCTGCTCTGCTCGCCGGTTAGGTTAGGTGGGTGTTCAGGTAGCCAACTGTCAAATTTTAACTGTCAAATTGCGAGTATTTTGAGTGTTGCGTTTCCAAACTGAATTGGTTGCTGTTCCCAAAAAAAAAAAATAGTTTAATTCGCACAAAATTAAGTACAAGTATCAGAATTATATATGTGAGACAGAGCATAGGAGAAAGATCAGAAAAGAAAGAGAGAGAGAATGGAAAGAGAAAGAGAAAGCCATATGAGACAGAAAAACTGCAGCAGAGACAGTTTTATAAAAAGAGATGCAGAAGGGCTATGAAAAAGAGAGAGTAACTTTATACGATTTTAATGAAATAAGGAATGAGAGAGAGTGAGAAAGACAGAGTGACTAAAGCAAAAAAATATTTTAACTTTAAAGGCAAAAATCGAATGACAGAGAAATATCTCAATTGACAGAGAAAGAAGTGTGAGAGAGAGAGGGAGAAGTAGTCAAAAAAAAAAAGAGAAACAACAAAGAGGAAAGAAACTTAAAAGCAGTGTGCGAAAGAGGGAGAAGTATAAAAATAAAGGCATTACAGAGATTCATAATTGAGAGTGAGAGAGAGAGATGAAAGAAGTTTGATAGAGTGTGGTATTTTGAGCGATTCTGAATAGAGAGAGAGATAGAGAGAGAGAAAGACAGAAAGAGAGACAAGGAAAGAATAGGACAGAGACATAAGTGAGAGGGAGAGGTATAAAATAGAGGCAGAAACATCAACATTATTATCGGAACAATGGATCGAAAGATTAGGCTTAAGTTGTGGGATCGAGATAGGTATAGGTAGTACGAAAACATGTATTTACTTAATTTATCTAAAATGTGTACAAAATAATCTTTAAATGTCTGCTGATAAACTCCTCCAATTAGGATAGCCATTCTTTTTAATTTTATTGACATTTATTCCTGGATGGAATGTTGGCTACAATTTCTAACAAATTCGATGCTGTTGTAATAAAAATCGTTGAAAATCGGATTTGTGACATCAAATTCAAATCAGTGAGCCCGAAAATGCAATTCAAGTTGCAACTGCGTGGCTGCAAAATTGCGTTCCATTTCGAATGGCATTCCCATTCTCAATTCCCATTCCCAATTCCATTTTCATTGGCATTCCCATTCCCAGCAACAAGAGTTGAGCTAGTTGCTGCCGCTTCCTTTTCTCAATTTTTGTTGTTGCTGTTGGTGTAGCAACTAGTTTTTGAATTTGGCACATGCAGGTGTCCCCAATTATGTGGCAGGCACGAAAATTGGGACAACGTTAGTTGCCCGTTTGCCAGTTGGTGTTGCAAATTGAATATGGGTGCCACAGAAACGAGTTGCGAAAGTAGAACTTGTCTAAACTTGGAATGCGACAAATGCAAAAAAAAAGTGCTGTTGGCCCAAAGTCAAGTGCATAGCTGCCAGTTGCAGTTGCAGGTAGGGTTAGGGAGTGGAAAACTACATTTTTTCTAATTGTGGCATCTCGCAAACTTGCAACAGTTACGCACGTGCAGCTGCCGCTATTTTAGGGATTGTTATTGCTTTGTTTGTATGTTTTTTGTTGTTGTTTTGTTTGTTGGCTAATCAAGTCGGGTGACCACCTTTTTCGTAAGTCATTGCTGCTGCTGCTGCGTAAAATTGATTTCTATATAATTTTGCAATTTTCACTTTCACTCGAGAGTTCAAAACGGCCAAATAACGTTTGCTGCTGCTGTTGCCTGCATTCAAGTGCAACAACAACAGATGCAGGGGGGCAGTACCATAAAACATTTTTCAATCAAACGAACAACATGTTAATAGCATAACAGCGACACCATACGACGGGTGTTAATGAGAGTGACAGAAGGAGCAGACAGAGAGAGAGAGAGAGAGAGAGAGAGAGAGAGACAGTGGGGCAGCGGGCTGAGAAGCGTACCAAGCGGCAGCGCTTGCAATTGTTTGCCAAACGTCACCTGAAAAACAACAACAATAACAACAGTTTTAACAGTGGCAGCGGAGTAACAGCGTCAGGGGAGCACCAACGCCAGCAGTAGAGTAGCTGTAGTAGCAGATCATAAGCAGCAGCAGAGCAACAGCAAAAGCAGCAGAGCAGAGTAACAGCAGCAGCAGCGGACTAATAGCAAAAGCATCAGCTTCCGCTGCCTCGGCCTCTGTCGCTGCCTTGCACTCTCTATTTCTCTGTTAGAGTTTTTCTATGCTACTGCTGTGAACACTGCGGCAAGTGTTGTTGACCGCTGTTCGCTGCTCTGAAAATGCCGTTGCACATTGATTGAATTGCAACAACTACGCCAACAACAGCAGCAGCAGCTATTTGTCTATGTGTGTGTTTGAGTGTACATGTGTTTGTTTTTGTGTCTATGCTTAATCACATTACGTGTGTATCTAGCTGATTCTGTGGGAATTGCTCTGATTTTTGCTTTTGTTTTGACTGCTATTTTTGCCCAGGCTAAGCTTTTACAGCTCTTAATGCAATTAGTTTTTGCAGCAGCAGCAGCGATTATTCCCAGCTGAGCTGAGCTGCTGCAGCTGCTTGCTTTCCCATCATCATCAGCAGCAGCAGCAGCGTCTGCTTAACTGTAATTGTATATGTATACACACATACATGCCTACACATATACCGTTAACTTTTATAAATTAATTAATCAACGCTTTTGCTGGTGTTAACAGGGCGTGCTGATGTTGTTATTGCTTCTTCTTCATTAATGTGCTTTAAAACTTGACCAGCGCTGCCAACCCTATGTAATGGAAAATGTTTTAAAAATGCAAAGGAAGCCATTTGGAACGAAGAGAGGAGGGTTGCTGGAGATGGCAACTTCTCCTACAATATTCTGTTGCCTGCTTGCAGCAGCAGCAATAGCAGCAGCCGCAGCCGCCATTGTTGCCTTTTTGCCATTCCGCCTTTTCGTTTGCCTTTACATTTGCCGCCTTGTCATTGTTACTGCAAGACGCTGACTTCCCACAGATTCACACACAAGACACAAGAGTTTCCCTTTCGTTACGTGACAGCGAGCCCAAACAACAAACAGCAACTCCGAAATAAAAGTACAATCACACATTGCATTAACTGTAACAGAGATGATATGCATGTGTGTGAGCGAAAGAGAGAGAGAGAGAGAGAGAGATGCCCACACCCAAACTTAAAAACAAGTCAAGCTAAAAAATCTGCATATCGCTGCCAGGCAGAAAGAGATCTTAACTTTTGTTCCGCCGCATTGTTCTTACCCTGTTGCCACAACCATGATGTATTTATATATATTTGAATGTATACCTATAATTATGTATAATTGACAGGCGCTCATTTTCCGGCCCAATGCCTCGGCTTTTCCAAAAAACAGCCATTTTTTATATTTTGTATATTTATGCAATTTATTTTTTTTATGGTTTTTTTGTGTAGTATTTGCACTTTTCCTTTTTAGGTGTAATTATGATGGAACTGGTACTCGTAAGCCTTTTTATTATGTGTTTTTCGCTTATTGCGTGGCGACATCGAGTTTGTCAACCTCAAAAGAGACGCGTGGGTCTTGGCGGCTAGTTGCATGACGCATCTGTGCCGGAAAAGACAATAATAACAATAACAACAACAAGAAGAACAACAACAACCAACAACTACTGAAAAGCTAGTCAATCAACAAAAAAATGAAGAAAATGTTTGCTGCGTTTTTTGGCTTATCAGCTGCTGCTGCACTTGGCATTGGACAATCGGTTGGGTTTTGTGTGGCACATACGACATCCGGTTTCTCTGTTGTTGGCTGTTTTTTTTTTTTTGGTTTGTCTTGTTGGCGATTTCCGTTTATTGACTCGTAAAAGACGTAATAAAGCTTGTTAAATGTCACAGAGTACCGTTTTGTTGCAATTTATTTCTTTTATGCAGTTTTTCGTCTGTGTGTTATAGCAAACAGCTTTTGTGTGCCATGATAAAATCATACTGTGGCAGCTCGAAAATTCTGTAATTTTGCAGCTTGTTCTTGTCCTTATACATGTTAATGCTTATGTTATTATGTTCGCATTACTGTTAATCAAGTGTCGAATATTTACTTGCGTGCAAAAAAGATAAGCCGGAAATGAATGAACCCAGCTGTTTTGGCCCAAAAATAATGTCTCGTCGTGTTATATAAAAGTAATAAATTAGAGATTAGATAGCACAATGGGGCACTGCAGATTTCACAACCTAAACTTGAGTTTATACGAATAATAGCGTTAGTATTTAGCCAACACCATTGGCCAACATAGCCCATGGGGACAGCATATGCGTCAGGGCTTTTAGCCATTTTAAATGTGGGCTGATGATGCACCCATATCCCATATCTAATTAGCCAGACACTCGTCATTGGCATTTATGTGGCTTCTATACTGTTGGCTAACAACCCTTTTTTGGGATTTCTTTTTTTCGAAGAAAGGGGTATTTTCTTTATGTATTTTATGTTTCTCTTTGTTTTTTTTTTTTTTGGTTCATCAGGTGACAGAGAAAGTCACGATTTGCCGTACGGATTGTTTCTAATCTAAGCGGCGCCATGCTGAGCCTTTTTCGGCTTTTCTTCTCTAGCCCGTTATACCGCTTTTGTGCTTATTTAAATGCCATTTGGCTTATCTCCTCCAAAATGGATGTGATAATAAACAAAAAGTTGAATGTAGTTGAATGCTGGTTTACATGTGTGACAGTTTCATAATAGCGCACCAAAAAAAAAATCATAAAAAAGTTGCAGTGAGAAATGTTAACCCAAAAAAAGCGAGTCAAAGAAAACACCAGAAACAAAACCAAAAAAAAAAAGAAAAAAGAACAAGCGACGCTGCTTAACAGTGACCAAGAAATGTTAATCAAACATAGCTGTACAATTCTAGGAACTGACACAATAAAAGCCACTCAACAACAGCAGCCAAAGCGCAGCTTAGAAGGAGCATGCAAAATGAAAAACAAAAACAAGTAAGAATGTTGTAGTCGAGTGAACTCGACTACGATATACCCTGAACCCAGTTGTTAAATATATTCTATTATTATTGGCAACTTCCCCTTTAAAAAGATTTGCACTAAAATGCGAGCAGCTCTGCAAGCGCCCTCTGCCGACAAATACGTGAAACACGCAATACACAAAAAATCATAATGACGCTCGCATCGATTATCATGCTATCTCTTTCTCACACATGCGCTCGCGTATTTTTTGCATACAGAAAATGCTTGCGGCTGCTGATAGAAATGAGATCAATATGATAATATATTTTCGACTATAACTTGGGTGTTTTTTATTCGATCTTTACGAAATTTGGGCAGTTAATAATAATGGCAGTAAAAGATCAATAGTATACATATGAATATTATGTATCAATTAGAAGATTCTGCCTTTTAAATTGTGGCATTTATTGCTATCGGAAATTTAATGTATAGATATTTGATAAACGAAGGCAGTTATCGAAAAAATAACGCAAACTTGATCTGCACCTGGTATACGAGAACCTATATTCCAAATTTGAAGTCTCTAGCCCTTACAGTTTCTGAGATTTGCGTGTTCATACAGACGGACGGACAGGGCTATATCGACTCGACTATTGATCCTGATCAAGAATATATATATACTTTGTGGGGTCGGAGATGCTTCCTTCTGCCTGTTACATACATTTGCACAAAACCATTTTACCCATTTTGAATGGGTTCAGGGTATAAAAAGAACACTAGTGCATAGAAGCCGGCGCACGCGCAGGCCAATTAAGAAAGGCGGCTGAGCTTTGTTATACTGGTAGCGTCGTCGACGTCGACGTCAACGTCGAGTCATTCATTGAAGCATGCAGAGCGCTTTGACTTTGCTTTCTTTGCTGCAGTTGCGCTCGCTCCACTTTCGCCTATATTTGTGTGTGTGTGCAAGCCACGCTCTTCTCTTTCTCTCTCTCATCAAGTTATATTGCTCTCTCAAATCATGCTATCGATATGTATGTGTGAGTCGCGTTCCCATTACGTCGTTGCGCTCGCGCATGCTCATCTCGCTCAGCTACTGCTGCGGTCTGCTGCTGTTGTGTCGGGCTTTGGAGTTTCGTTTGTGTGCTTAGCGCTCAGTTCGGTTTTAGACGCGTTTGAAGCTGGTCGTCGTCCGCACTATACTCAAGCGTGCTGTAACAATTTGTTATGTTGTTTTTTGGCGTAGACTCGCGTCGTGAAAGTCTGACAGCAATTGCATAAATTTTGAGGTGTCTCCCCGAATGCGCGCCTCTTTTTCTCGGTGACGCATAAGCGCTCGCCGTGAGCCACTTTAAAAGTGTGCGTGTGTGTGTGTGTACAGTGTCAATGTCCTTTATTTTGTGGAACAACGCCCCAACATCTTGAAACCCTTTGGGAATAGCCGCACAACCATATCGTCATCAAATATTTTGTTGCTGTTTATTTTTTTGTGAAACGTAAGTTGCTAAACGTTTCGACTCGATTTGGGCCATTTATTTTACATCTTCTTCTTCTTTAATTAAGACAAACGCGCACAACAAGAGCAACAACAACAAAGAGTTAAAACTAAAAAATACCGCTTGGGTGAAATTCCATTTCTCTTTTAGTTTTGTTTGGTGTTTTTTTTATTTTTATTATTTCTTTACCATCTTTGAACGTTTATAAAAAGTGAAAATCAAGTGACAATCAATTAAAATTCCAGACCAGGCACCAAAATAAAATAAAAAATAATAGGAAAGAAGTAGAAAACGAACCCAACGACCAGCAACGAAAAAAATCGATTTTCAATTTCAGGCACTTGCTTCAGTTTCTGTTCTAATTTTGTCACAACTTTTTTTTTTTATTTATTTTTTTTTAATTTTGCTACGTTGGCTTGGTTTATTTTTGTTTTCTTACGTTTATGATTTTTCTTTTTTTTATATGTTTTTTTACGGTACTTACGCTGTGAGGCTTAACCTAAATTCATTTGTTGCATGTGCTGAATAAGCAAAAACAAAAAAATATGTATATAAAATGACAGAAACTAAAAAAGACTTGCACAGAATCGAAGAAAACTGAATAAGTTTTCGTTGTACTTGCGTCGCGCTGCCTTTCTATGGCTTTGCTTTAATGCAAAATGACTGGAGGACTGTGGGGGACGCCCAAGGCCTGTTGCCCTACCCACCTTGCCACCTCGCCAGACGGAGACCCCCAGCCATCTCCTCCTCATCGGTTTTGATGAGGGGGCTCCACTCAAATTACAAATGTGTCGATGACAGCTCAGTTGTCACTAACTAAAATTGAACGAATTCATCAACTGACAAAGAATAGCAACAACAAAACACAAAAACAGCAGGAGCAATAACACCCCATAATAGTCTTTGCCCATAGTCGGTAGAATCGCATAATCCTAAATTGATTATAAGCGCATGAAAAACTCATTCTCGGTCTATTGAGTTGGATGCTCAGCTTTTATAATGCTAAAACTCACATTTGGTTAACATCATAATGAAATGTAAAACAAAATTTTAACACTTTTCTTTTTCTTTGATTACCTGTTGCCGAATATGGAATACACTTTGTAACAGGTGCAATTTTTGGTGGGCAGAAGTTGAAAAGAAATCTATATATATATATATATATATATATATATTATATTTAGTTTTATTACTTAATTAACTTTATTGCCTAAAATGCTCTTATAAGGAATTATTCTTTGGTAATTTATTTGCGATTGTCGTATTGAATTTCTTATATGATGATTTTACTTAAATATATAAATATAAATACTTAAATGGCTTCAATGTTTCACCTGACGTTACCTTAACTGCCACGTAAACAAAAACTTGTATATATATTATATTTTGAAAACAAATTGCACAGAAATCAACAAAGTTTTTGTTTAGGCGTATTTTTTTTTGTTAGTGCTGACCAAAAAACTGAACAGTTTATTGTTGTTTTTGCTGTTCATAAATGGTCAGTCGATCTGCTTTTGTTTTAAGTAACTTTTTTTTTTATTTGTTTTTTCTTGTTTTCTACACAAACATCAGATAGATATGCGATTTGTGTGTGTGTAAAGTGTGAAAAACAAATCGCTACATTTGGATTTAGCTGCACGTAGCTTTAGCTATAGCGTATACACTCAGAAAAATATATAGATTTGTATAAAATTTTTAAGAAATGTGTATAATTATACCCTGAACCCATTAAAAATGGGTAAAGGGGTATAATGGTTTTGTGCAAATGTATGTATCAGGCAGAAGGAAGCGAGAAAGAGATGGCATAATAATCGACGCGAGCGTCAATATGTTTTTATGTGTATTCTGCGGAGCCCCGCTACCAGCGATTGCGTGTTTCACGTGTTTGTCGGCAGAGGGCGCTTCCAGAGCTGCTCGCATTTTAGTACAAATCTCTTCTTTAAAGGTGAATTTGCCAATAATAATAAAATATATTTAATAACTGGGTTCAGGGTATATCGTAGTCGCGTTCACTTGACTACAGCACTTTTACTTGTTTTTGTAACTTGAATATATAGTATATAGTTTGCATGCTTAGTTAGTTTGAAAATAATACAAAATACGAAAATAGAAATAAAATTAAAAAAAATAGTAGAAAATATTTCAGCATATTTGAAAAATTGCCTCTCTAATTCAAGAATTTATTTCTCCTTTTGTTTAGAAATTATATCAGATAGCCATAAGAAATGTTTTGTTGCCAAGGCGATGCGATTTTTGTTTTAGGGCGATCTGTTTTCTGAGTGTAGCTGTAGCTGTTAAAAATCCCCACAACCACTTGATGCGATAGAGTCGCCGCTGATGCGTGGGCTGCGCCTCGTCGTCGTCGTCTTAATGGCCAAGGGTAGCCCCTCGGCTCGGTTGTAGTTGTGGCTGATACTTATTTTTATAAAACAACAACGACCTTGTTTTGATTTAAGTTTCATGTGCGTGTGCTCGCCGTGTTCCTGTAGTGTGGAATGAATAATGCGGCCATAACTTAACATAAAATGTGTTGAGGAGTAAACTCGGGCAAATGACCGATTAGAAATCGCAACACTTTCATGTGTTTGTTTGTCTCGCTGCTGCTGCTGTTATTGTCTGTCTGTGCACTGGCAACATCAAAGCAGTCGCTACCAATTAGATATTGCTTGTTATTAATTGACAGGAAAAAGTCCAGTAGCCATCTGTAGTCAGCATCTGAATATTAATCATATTTTCACGAGGGTCTTTGAACCAATTACTTGTTTATGTTTTTTCAAACATTTGCAACTTTTATTAAGTTAAGTAACATTGTTTAATTGCTCAACAGAGTGATAAAATGTTACTGTCTGATTTAACATATATACATAGAAATATACAGGCCAGAGAACAAAGAACACTTTGATTCTCAGTGGATTTTATTTAAATATGTTTTATGCGTCTACTTCACTTACGATTACAGTCGTATTTGTAAGTTGTGTAAAGACCAATAATGTATAATGTTTAAATATCATTTTGTTTGTTTGAATTTTGAACATTTGCTTCGATTCTTAAAAGTTTCAGAATGAATAATATATAATGTTTTAATATCAGTTATCTCTGGGTATTTGCTTCGATTTGATTATTATTATTATTATTATTTTTGTTTAATAAATATTAGATTACCTTGTTCATATCATAATTAATTTATTATGTGGCAAAGATTATTGTGACACGTAATAGACAGCTTGGCATGAAATACATACATTTCGTATACAACTTAAAATGAAGTACTTTCAATACGCGTGAA
The DNA here is from genome assembly GCA_035043505.1 of Drosophila setosimentum. Taxonomy (NCBI): domain Eukaryota; kingdom Metazoa; phylum Arthropoda; class Insecta; order Diptera; family Drosophilidae; genus Drosophila; species Drosophila setosimentum. Next base: position 20,645,345 of record JAWNMY010000003.1, read on the forward strand.
CCAACCCTCGTTGCATGACTTTGAATTATTTAACTAATGTTTGTATTCTTCTCTCTTCTCTTGCAGGTAAATGACAAGAAGTGCAAAAGCAACTTGAACGATTTTTATTTTTAATATTTTATGTTTCTATAAGCATTTTCCGAAAACGAAATTGCGGCGACAACAAATGTTTCCAGTTGCGAGCGAAAGACTTGTGTATCTATAAGATACAAACGTATCTATGAGATAAACACCCAAGCAATTAATATGTATATGTAGCCGTAGCTGTATATGTATTTGTATATGTATCTGCAGCTATATCTGTGTCTGTGTGTGCGAATGTATCTGCTCTCGCTGCATACGAAAACAAATTCGGAAAAAACATGCAGTGAAAATTATTTGTTTTTCCGTAATTTTTTTGTGCGCAAAACTGAAAAGCTTTCTAATCGCTTGGCTGCCTTAGCGTTTTCCATTGCAGTTTGCGCCCTGGCAGCGCCTTGACATTTTCCAATTTCAACTCGTTCGTAAGCAAATACTACACATACATACATATTTCTACGTATGTTTGAATGTGTCTCATATACTTATATACATGTATACACTTATATCTATATATATATATATATATATATATATAATATAAATATATATAAAGATATATATATATAATAAATATAAATATATATAAAGATATATATATATATAACAAATCGCACATTTGGCAGTTTGTCGCCGTGATTTTTGCGTTGCGCATTTCGCGTTTCGAAAAATGAATACATAAAAATCCAAAGACCGAAAGAAATTCGCATATTTCTGTAGAACAACTGTCGCCATTCGATTGGGCTAGCCATGGCGCAATTTAATCGATTGTAGGGTATAAATCGAAGTGTGTGTGTGTGTGTATATGTATTGAATATTTAAAGCATGGCACTCACTATGAATATGGTCTTCCTCAAGGATCTGCGCTCACGTCTCAAAGGATATTTACACGTATGTACTCTTAATTATATATCAATCAATATATCACTGTGAGAGTGTTAATCGCATTCCACTCGCCATTATTGTTGGTCAAGCATTATATGTGTATTTCAATATGAATATGAGAACATGGATCGCACATAACTCGCACGATATTTGCTTACTTGAGTCATGTCTGTGCGAATACTCTGTGTTTAAAGTCTGCAGCAGCCGGGTATTTTATATTGTTACTCGTAATAAAAAGTATAAAAACTTAAGGCTCGCCGAAGGTGACATTCCTTACAAGTAAGATCTTAACTGCTGACATCTAAAAGGCTAATTCCATTATGCCAAACATTTCTTACATTCACATTTTAAATATTTATTAATTTTTTATACCCTGAACCCATTAAAAATTAAAAATGGGTAAAAAGGGTATAATGGTTTTGTGCAAATGTAAGTAACAGGCAGAAGGAAGCATCTCCGACCCCACAAAGTATATATATTCTTGATCAGGATCAATAGTCGAGTCGATATAGCCCTGTCCGTCTGTCCCTCTGTATGAACACGCAGATCTCAGAGACTGTAAGAGCTAGAGACTTCAAATTTGGATCAAGTTTGCGTTATTTTTTCGATAACTGCCTTCGTTTATCAAATATTGATATATTAAATTACCGATAGCAATAAATGCCACAACTGTACAAATTTCGTCATAAATTTCGGATAAGAAACACCCAAGTTATAGGCGAAAATTTATTCGCATATTGATCTCATTTCTATCAGCAGCCGCAAGCATTTTCTGTATGCATAAATATGTATGTTTCTGAGTGAATTCTGTGTTTGTCGGCAGATCTGCTCGCATTTTGGTGCAAATTTTTTTAAAGGGAATTTTCCAATAATAATAAAATATATATTTTATAACTAGGTTCAGAGTATATCGTAGTCGAGTTCACTCGACTACAGCACTCTTACTTGTTTTTATTTGTCATTGTATGTAGAGAATCCGACAATTTTTTTTTAAAACAAAAAAAAGCTTTTTCATAATGGATTCATCTTTTGACTGATTGGTCCCATGTGCAGTTATCTTATATAGAGATCCGAAAAGTATATTTAAATTTTTATTAATTTCATAAATTGCAAAACTGCGCTATATCGATTTTACCAGTCATGCTGATCATATAATAATAAATATGTCGAAGCTGTCGTTTTCAAGAGTAAAACAGTTCTTTATCTTTATAAATGAAGAATTTTCTTTAATTTGTAGGGTGTTCTTTAATTCAATAGGGTATCTCTAGCAGTTGTTAAGCTTTGATGCAATCGTATGTGCTTGATTAATTAAACGTGGGCTGCTTTTCGCAGACTCTTCCCTTACTTGGCCTACTCCTCTCTTTGTGCTCCTCTTTCACTCTTGGTCATCAGCCCACATACACAGGCAGAGAGAGAGGGAGAGAGAGAGAGATAGCGAGATAGCGACTACGTCAAAAGAAAGCCACAAAACGTAGCCATTAACTGACGTCGCGACATCAGCGCCGCCGCCCATTTCCTCTCCTCCCTCCTCATGCAACAAGCTACACTTTTTTCTTCTGCCACAACGCCTCCATTTCCATTTCCGTTTCATCTGTTCATGGTTACCTATACCGCGCCTGCCCCCTCCGCTTTTAGCCAGTCTTGTGTCTCAGTTCTCAAATGTGCCTGCAACTTTTGCAACTTTCTCAGACTGTCATCATCGTCATCATGACCGCCCTACAGACTGGAACTTGGTCTGGGATGGTACTGGGACTTTGACTGGGAGCATGCTTATTACATATATTTGTGCTCATATCTATTTGTTTCTTTGTTGCACATCGCATATCGCTATGCCGCATATAATGCTGATTATTCAAGTATTCGTATCTGCAGTGTTGTGTCAGTTTCTCTTGTTGTTTTTTGTTTTGTTATTGCAAGTATTAAGTTTGGCTTTCTGCAATTGCATTATGCAATTCCCGGCGCGTCCCCATTATAATCAAAATGTGTGTGTTTTTGTTTTTATAATAAAGAATGCGCGGTGCCGTCAACGCTGACTGAGGGCCGCAATAATTTTACATACATCTCGTGAAAATATTTCCCAGGAGATTTTTTCTATGCTTTCGCAATCTGAATAGCAACAAAAAAAAAATGGAAACCCGTCAAATTTAAGTAAAGTCGGCTGTGATCGATGAAGTTATAAGCGTTGTAAATGACTCTAAATTAGCCATGCTTCGTAATACACAAGTTCAAATTGCATTTCTTTAATTTGACTGCGAACTCTACTTACTAATTATCATTTAGAAGGTTTTCAATAGCTTAATTATTTAACTAGTTGGTACAATATAAATGTTTGAAAAAACATAAGAGAACTGACTGCGGAATACTCTGATACCAGTGAATTATCAACTGATTGCAGCTGACAAAGAACTTTCTTGAATTTGAGAAAAAAGATTATCAGCACTAATAAATAAATCAGCTTACTAAGTTTGCAATGAAATTGAGATGTTAGCAGGTGTACTGATGTCTGCAAGAGTATGTTATTTTCGTTGTGTTATTAAACTGTTATATATACCCTGAAAAAAATGGGTAAAAAGGGTATAATGGCTTTGTGCAAATGTATGTAAAAGGCAGAAGGAATCATCTCCGACCCCACAAAGTATATATATTCTTGATCAGGATCAAAAGTCGAGTCGAATCGAATATCGATACATTAAATTTCCGATAGCAATAAATGCCACAATTTAAAAGGCAGTTTCTTCTAATTAATACATAATATGCATATGCATACTGTTGATCAACTGCCCAATTTCGTCAAGATCGGATAAGAAACATCCAAGTCATAGTCGAAAATGTATTCTCATATTGATCTCATTTCTATCATTAGCGGCCAGCATTTTCTGTATGCATAATTATGCGAGTGTATGTGTGAGAAAGAGATGGCCTGATAATCGACGCGAGCGTCAATATGTTTTTTTGTGTATTGCGTGTTTCACGTATTTGTCGGCAGAGGGCGCTTGCAGAGCTGCTGGCATTTTAGTGCAAATCTTTTTAAAGGGGAATTTGCCAATAATAATAGAACATATTTAATAACTGGGTTCATGGTATATCGTAGTCGAGTTCACTCTTATTTTTAATTGGTAAAAATTGCTTTCCGGTTACAGTTTAACGCCCTATTACGAAGGTTGCGAATAAGCCACATCTTTTGTCATACAGTCTAAGATTGCATATATTTATTCAACTACTAGTAGTTTTTTAGTAAGTTTTTTTTTTTAAATTTATGCCTCAAGATAGAATATAATTTAGTTATTGTATAAGTTCGATGTATGTGAGGCAAGATTAAATACATTCATTAATATTTATGTTATATATTATGAAAATGTATAAATCTATAAAAGTATTTATACAAATTTGGAACCATGCACGACTTTTTTTTTATAAATTTTTTTTAGGAATTTGAAAAGTGGGCGAATAATTTTAGGCTTTTTTGCTATAATTAATATTTTTACTTAACTGGAATTTTCTAGTTATGTTTACCGATATCTTATGTTACAATTTAACTCAATTATGGAAAAAAAATTGTTTTAAAAATAACTTTAATATAAGTTATTGAAGAACACACTTTCAAGACATGAAAACGAATAATTATTGGTCTGTTTGTAATTTCAAGCTTGATAATAAACTAGGCAATTAATGTGCAATAACAAATCCATTAGTACGAATAACAATTTCATAATCCCTCTGATAGTTAACTCATCCATTTCAAGGCATTAAGGTATTGCTAGATAATTGAACGATACATATTTTTTTATGGCTGACCAGCAATCGATGTAATTGACAGAGCTGTAATCAACGTTTGTTGCGATGCGGTCGGTCAGCTGGGTTTTGTTATCAAAAGAGAGCCGAAACCAGTTGTAACCATCGTGAGTCATTTTTAAGAGTGTGTGTGATTGCGTGTGTGTGTTAGTCGACTTCGTGATAAATCGGGTAACTTCGCCCACCCACGAGGTGTGTGTGAGTATGTGGCTGGGATTGGTTCGGGTCGACGGGCACATTTATTACCCTGGAGCACTAGCTTAACTTTACTCCAAGTTCGATAGTTGCGGCGTGCATCGGGTAGCGGAAAAAAAGCGTTTGCGACAAGTTGTGTGTTTAAGCAAAATTGTGAAATATTAGATAAATAAAAATATATTTAAATATATAATATATACACAAATATATTATATTTATTTGTAACAAGTTGAGTAAAGGCTAAGCATGTGATAAAGTACAAAATATTTCGCATTTCTAACATATCTTGGCTACAATTCAATCTGTGTGTTTGTGTGTGTGTGTGTGTGAATAAACAAACAAACGAGTTGCTTGGAAATCTTGTTGTTGTTGCTGTTCGACTTGTTGGCCAGTTTTATCGTATATACACGGCCACATAAAAAGTACTGATAAGAAAAGGTTGCGCAGTCTTTCCCGTCCCTGGAAGTGCTTGTTTCCGAAGTTCCGATTATATTATATTTATTAAAGCAACCATTTTGATTTTTTTTTAAATTTAATTTAGTGGTAATTTTGATTACTTTAGCTGACTATTGATTAAGAGGATAGCATTCAATGAGACTCTTGACTCTTTCTGTTGGCCCTTAATGTGCACAGTTCGTTTTCGCTTTCTACATTTGGCCCGGCCGCTGTCTGTTTGTCTGTGTGGAGAAATTCTTATGCATATTCATGGCTCGCAAATATGGCCAACCGTCAGCTGCTGTGCGCTTTTGCCGCCTTATTGGGCTAATTGGCATGAGTCAAGTTCAGTTTGCAACACACAAACACAAAACAGTTGCCATCTCGTAATGCAAATTAACCAGCAGGCAACTTATTCCATGGAATTTAGTCTACACTTGTTAATAATACATACATACATAGAAAAATAACAATTGGGCTCGTATTGTAAGTTTGCTTCATATCAAAACCAGAGTAAACAATAGCTATATACTAAATTTCCTGTGCGTATATATTTATGGTATTTATTTGCTATTTGCACATTATATAGTTGCTTTATCAGATGTGCGTACGTATTTATGTTGCCAGCTTGTGCTAACTGTTACCGTCAAGCTGTTGTGGTATAAACAAAATAGTTTTCGATTAGATGGATTTCAAATAAAACCCAAATTTCATTGACGTTGCTATTATTCTGGATATTAACTGTTCGAGGCTGTCATTTCCTAAAGCCTTATTTGAAGGACTTTTTTCAATAAGCTGCTTAGAATTATCGATTCATTGCTACAGCAAATGAATTTAAATTTCATTGACCGCCTTACTTAGGTCCTTTATTTATTTGTGATTTGAACACTGTCAATTGAGCTCGAATAAGAGTTACCGATTAGTTCCTTAAATGATGCTCACTAAATGAATTTAACATAAAGCTTATTTGCCTTGCTTTGTGTTGTTATTAAAGATTGTGCTTATATGCATACTTCATATATGTTAGACGATAAAAAGATAATTCAGTTATGGTTTCATAAGTAGTAGTCTTTTTCATAATTAGATAAAAGGATAACAGTCTTTTTTCTTTGAATTATCAATTTATTGCTACAGAAAATTAAATTCAGTGCATGAACTTTATCGTAAAAGTAAAGCCGCCTTTTTTTTGTCCTTTAGTTAGTTGTGATTCAGATGAGGGCAAGAATTTCGATTCATTTTAGTTATGAGTTATCGATTACTATCTTAAAGGAAGCTCCATTAATTTAAAAACTGCTTCACTTGTTCAATTACGAATTCAATAATTGTTCCCGGTCAGTTTGTGAATTAAATTATATCTTTCACAAACTATGTTCAATGGCAATCAAATGAATGTCGTGAAAGTTGTGATAGAAATTCTTTGCCACTTGAAATTGATTAGAACTTTTCATTTGCATCATAATTGTTGGCAACTTGTATAGATATCAGATCGGAAATGTTTAGAAAAGAGAACAAAAATTATTGTTTTTTCTTTTCTTTTTTATTTATCATCTTTGTAAACTTTCTCATATCGCTGCAATGCGACAATGACATGACAATCTAGAACCCGTCGCAACTAACTTGTTCTTATTGTTGTCGCTATTTTTGTTGTTGTTTTTGTTATTGTTGTTATTGTTGTTATTGTTGTTGTTGCTCTTGCTGCTCTTGCTTTTGCTATTGTTAGTTGTTGATGTTTCCTCTCTCTTTTGAACAGTCTCTTGTACTTTTTCTTAATAACTCGTCGCAGCTGTCGTCGTGAGTCGTGTGAAAAGACGACTCGTGTCTTCTAATTACCATGAACTGGTCACAAAATTGAACAAACCAAAACACACAGGAAAAAATAAAAATATTCAACACATGTTAAAGACGTATCGTAATCAAATTCAAATTCAAACGAAAAAAGTCCCCTGAAAATGTCTAGTTTTTTGAAGAGAGTACGCACCATGTTGAATCCGCAATCGAAACGCGAGATCTCTAAAGGGGAGATCAGCTCCCCAAGAGATGCCAACTCGCGCAAATTTGATACATTACCCCGCAACTATGCCACAAAGTCCAGTTCCATACGGCGACGAGCGAGTGCCTCGAGATTGTGGAATCGTCTCATATCGAATACTGAGCCACCCACGGAGGGGCTATTTTATACAGACACGGTAAATGCTTCCAAGCATGCAGGCAATTATCAAATCAATAACCAATTGCAACTCTTGACTAAGCAATTTTCTAATCCATTTTATTTGCATTTTTTTTTTCCAGGGCGAATACATCAAGCATCCCGTTCTGTATGAGCTCAGTCATAAATATGGCTTCACAGAGAATCTGCCCGAGAGCTGTATGTCCATACGGCTCGAGGAAATCAAAGAGGCCATCCGGCGTGAGATACGCAAGGAGCTGAAGATCAAAGAGGGCGCCGAGAAGTTGCGCGAAGTGGCCAAGGATCGTCGTTCGCTCAGCGATGTCGCCGTCCTTGTCAAGAAGAGCAAAAGCAAATTGGCCGAACTAAAATCGGAGCTGCAGGAACTGGAGAGTCAAATACTTCTCACATCCGCCAACACGGCGGTCAATAGCAATGGTCAAGGTAAGCACTATACTTTGTTACTCAACTTAAGTTTGCAATAGGCCAACTTTTTCAACCTTTTACTATTCCCAAAAAAAAATTATATTTTACGAGCGCTTGTCACGCAAACCTGTCAATTGCATCGTTATGCGTCTGTATCTGTAGATAAATTTGTATCTATGCCTCTTTTTGCGTGTTCTTCAACATTAAAAGGCGCGAAATACTTCTGCGTTTATCTTTTATCGTTTAATCTCGTATCGCGTTACAAAAACACTTGACTTGCGTCAAGTTTTTACGTTGTATTCACAAATTAATGCATAAAAATAGGGTATACCAAGAGTTGCTAAGGAAATATAGGCTTTAGCCTAAAAGGTTTTGGTTTTCTTGATATGGTTAAAGACTGCTTAATCGGACCAGCTCAGCGTGCCTTTGGGTTAGATTAGCGTACTTTGAGTTACGTATATTTGTTGCAGATTAAATTTTAAATGTTATTATTGTTTATATTTATTGCTACGTTCTTGAAAATCCCTTAACCTTTGTACCTTTTCTTTGAAATCTGCTTGATACGACCAGCTCAGAGTGCATTTGACTTCGGGTAACGTAATTTCAATTAAGTTAAATATAAAAGTAGAATAAATTTTATTTAAATGGTGTTTATTTTTGCCATGTTATCCAACAAACTGAAAAATAGATTCTGAAAGTACGACATGCTATTAAGGAGTAGCTCAAAAACATTTCAAAAGCTATCTACAGAGTATCATCAAGTCGACCGCTCACAACAAGAGAGTGAGAGAGAGAGAGAGAGAGAAACTTGTTTTGTTTTTTCTTTCCACTATTGACACAAGTGGCATAGAATATTTAGCTGAATGTGACCGCTCGACGTTTTTGGTATGTTCCACTGTTTCGATGTTCTATCTGCTTCCGTATTTGTTGCCACAGCGACCAGTTGCAGCCGTCAGCAACCATCTGACTGTTGATTCCATCAACAACAACAACTTCTTCATCATCATGATGAAGATCTTTAGCATCTGCATTGTGTGCTGCGCTGAAAGCTTCACGAGCTCGTTTCCATGTGCTGAATTGATTGACATGTTTGGCAGCAGCTGCCAATGAAGTGCAACAAACATTTCATGACTGTTGTCTTTTTTCTATTTCGATAAAGTCTCATTCAAATTGTGCATATTCACTTGATAAATGGGGGTAAGCTCTGTGAACTGCTGCTGCCTTTTCTTAGGATTTTTCAAGTTTTATTTTTATAGGTAGAGTTTATATCATAGATAGGAGTTTTATTCAAAGTATGCATGCACTAGATAAAAGAAAAGCTCTGAGTACTTGTTTCTGAATTTTCTTGACATTTTTCAAATTTGGGTTTTCGACTGTCTTGATTTAGTCACGTTTTACTTTTGAATTTGATTACCTACATACATACATATTTCAATAAATATAATCTTACATTATAAAAAAAAAATTGGGCGTCGCATAATTGTATATATTCTATCTAGAAAAATGTTGGATTTTGTGAATAGCACACAATCTAAATATATATCTATTCTATGCTTCTTTATAACATTTCACTCAATTAAATATAAAACGTAAAAAATTCACTTTACTACCAACAAGTTGTTGGCATAAGTATGCATCATCATATAATCCAATAAAGCTGCTCATCGCAACTTGCTACAGCTGTTGCTTGCTTGCAACTTCTAAATTAACCGCCCTTCACACAATTTGCTACAGTTAAATGAGTGTGTGTGTGCTTGTGTGTTCAAACTGATTAAACTGTAAACAAAGCGTGTCAGAGGGCGGTCGTCACGTGGGTGTCAGCAGCTGTCGGCCAAGTGAAGCGACCTGTCGACGTTGCTCCGAGTTAATCACAATTATTATAGCTAGACTGACCCTTGACCTTTGACAGCAGGCGGCTAAATGTAGTTGCAAATTAAACCATGGGATGGCAAAAGTTAGCAGCTGTGTGAGCAGCTATTTGGTGTAACTAAGTTCAGTGATTGCACTTAATTAGCGACGCTCAGTGCATGTCTAAGCAAAAGGATGCCCAGTAAAGCAGAAAGCCAGGAAGTGTTAATTAACCCTATAGTGACAAAGACCTTTCTTAGACGGCCTAAGTACATTTTGCACTTATTCACTCATCTTGTAAGATCATCAAAACTTTTTTTTACGCAACATAATTATTTGGTCCGACGTTAACTTATTTCAGCCTTGCTTTAGCGTTATAACTAATGTTAGCATTAGGATATGTTGCAAACGACAGAAAATACATTTTATAATTACTCGATAACACAAAGAAAACAAGAAAGAGTGCTGTAGTCGAGTGAACTCGACTACGATATACCCTGAACTCAGTTATTAAATATATTCTATTATTATTGGCAAATTCCCCTTTAAAAAGATTTACACTAAAATGCGAGCAGCTCTGAAAGCGCCATCTGCCGAACACGTGAAATACGCAATCGTGGGTAGCGGGGCTCTGCAGAATACACAAACATATTGAGGCTCGCGTCGATTATCATGCCATCTCTTTCTCACACATGCGCTCGCATATTTATGCATACAGAAAATGCTGGCGGCTGCTGATAGAAATGAGATCAATATGAGAATACATTTTCGATGTTTCTTATCCGATTTTAAAATTTGGGCAGCTGATCAGTAGTATGCATATGCATATTATGTATTAATTAGAAGATTCTGTCTTTAAAATTGTGGTATTTATTGCTTTCGGAAATTCGATATTCGATAAACGGAGGCTCTAGAAATTACAGTTCCTGAGATCTGCGTGTTCGTACAGACGGACGGATATCGACTGGACCATTGATCCTGATCAAGAATATATATACTTTGTGCGGTCGGAGGTGCTTCCTTCTGCCTGTTACATACATTTGCACAAAACCATTATACCCTTTTTACCCATGTTTAATGGGTTCAGGGTATAAAAAGAAAAAAAATCTATTTAAAAAGCTCAATCATTTTTTTCTTGAAACTTTGAAACCATTCCAAAGTGTATAAGAATACTGAATTTCGATTCAAAATAGTATTTCCAAACTTAAATGCAGTTTCAATCTAAATGCCAAGTCAAGATACAAAAGTTATTGCATTTGTAAATTGGTTAAGTTTGGAGTGTGAATTTTTTCCAAAATGCAATTTTCTCATTATCTGTTGCCCAAGCAAATCACAAATCACTAATTTCAAATTTTATTTACAGAATCGATTGCCTTCACCATTGATGGTAGCGGTGCTGCACAGTTTGCTGGCGGTTTGGGTGGCAACAATGCGATGGCTGGCGGTGGTGGACCGGCAACGCCCAATGATAAAGTGCTTGCCTCGCTGGAGAAGCAGCTGCAGATCGAGATGAAGGTGAAGGCGGGTGCCGAGAATATGATACAATCGCTGGGCATTGGCTGCGACAAGAAGCTGCTCGCTGAGGCCCACCAGATGCTGGCGGACTCAAAGGCCAAAATCGAGTTTCTACGCTTGCGCATCATCAAAGTCAAACAGAATCGCGAGCAGGCGGATCGCTTGAGGGCCGCCCGTCTCCTTATCGGCGATGAGAATGCTGTCCTCGGTGGGGTCGGCGGTGGCGGCGGCGGCGGAGCTGTAATTGGAACTGGAGGTAACATGCAGCCGCAGAGCCTGGAGACGACGCTGGAGGAGCGCATCGAGGAGCTGCGTCATAGACTGCGCATCGAAGCCGCTGTTGTGGATGGTGCCAAGAATGTTATACGCACTCTGCAGACGGCGAATCGTGCGCCAGACAAAAAGGCGCTGCAAGAGGTGAGTTTTTCTGTCTCTTGTTATTTATTTTCTTTTTACCTACTGCTACTTGGCGTTAATTAGATTAGCCTACTTACTTAGATCTGGCCGGTGGCCAGGTAAGGGAAATAACGCGCGCGGGGGTGGGCCAAATCGCTTGGCCTGCCTCAAAAGATAAAAAGAGAGTGAGAAAGCTTAAGAGAGAGAGTCGCCAGCAGATGTTGCTGCTGCTGTTGCTTGTGGCGTGTGCCACACGGCGTATGAATCATGTGCACATGCGTTGCGTTGAGTATACGACACGTTCGCGTTCTGGCCAAGTGGCATAGAAAACGAGGCTAATTACGCGGCTGTTCAAAAATATTTCAATTTTATTTTAAGTGCTAACTGTCGCCTCATTAATTTACTGACGACTTCTTGCTAAATATACTCGAAATATGCATAGTATTTCGAAATATCCTTGAGCTTTACAATTGTGAACGTTTCGAAAAGGGCATATGCCTTTGTGCAGTCTGTATGATAAAGACAAAAAATTAAACGAAACTAATTATATTGTGGAAATGCCTTTAGCTTTTAAGGGTTCATGATTTTAATATAGTTGCTTCGATTTCTTAAATATTCCTTTGATAACAATTCATTACTAGTTTGATTTGAGACTGTTGTGTCTAGAGAATATTAAATTCAAGTTATTTGCAGATAGTGTTATCTTTATTTTTTTTTTTGGACTTGCATTTTTATTTATTTTTTCTTAATATACTTTTGATAAAAATCTATGACTAGTTTGATTTGTTGTGTTTTAATTTATTTGTGTCCTGCAAAATATTTTAAAATAACTATGAATTTAGTCATGAATACCATTTTTGCTAAGTTGTTAACTTTATTTTTGAGGTTATTAATTCATTTTGAATTTATATATTTAGTATTCATTTATTTAGTATTTATTTTAAATGATTTATTTTTAAAGAAATGAACTATTGAAAGCAGCTGCCACATTTTAAAAAATTTCGTCTTATTGTAATTATGCTGTGTATTCAATTTAATACTCATAATTATCAGAATCCATTAAAATACTATTTCGAGCGTATTTCAAATTCAGTCTGATATCATCTCTCATTCGACTTCCTGTCACATGGACAGATGATTGCCTTGTGATTTATCTGTTCAACTGATGCTGCGGTTTTTATTTGTCTTAAAAACAGTGCAAGGTGGGTCTCTGCATATGGAGCATAGTTATTGAGCACATCTCGTATTCTATTGCCGACATATTTATTTGTTTAAAATGCCACAGCATGAATTTGGGGGTGGTTGTAGAGAAATGCTTGCTGTTGTGCAGTTTTTTTTTTTTTTTTTTTTACTTTATTTTTCTATTTTTTTTCCTTTGACATAAACAGATGCATGCGACCAGCAGTCAACAGATGTTGTTATTTGAAGATTTTGGATTGGCTCAGTTGGTTATTATTAGGCGATAAACAAAGCCAACAGCCAAAAGCCCTTTGCTCATTTGTGTGTTTGCTAAACATTAATAGAACTATGCTAAGCAGCACATACATATCCACATCTAGAGTTTCTACACATATATATATGTTTATTTGTACATTCTGAGAGAGAGAGAGAGCAGCCAAATTTCTGCCAGCCTGCTTTATGAAAGCGGAAAATTGTTTCTCTAGCAAATTTTCACGCATTTTAGTTTGAGTTCTGTTGCCGTTTGGGCTACGTGCGCGCTTTTTTTCGTCGGAGTTTTTCTTTCGTTTAGTTTGCCGTGTGCCTTTTTTTTTTTTTAATTTAATGTTGTTAATTTCTCGTTGAAATTTGTAATTATTTTTGTTGGTCTGCGGCGCTTTTGTGTAATTTTTTTTTGTTGTGGCTTAAACTTTTTGCATACGTAATTAAAAGAGACATTCACACACGTACACAGAAAAAAACACACACACCCATAAGCAGAAACGACTTCACTGATATTCCAGGCATAAAAAACATTACGCATACGCAGCGTGTCTGCAGTTTTAGTTTTCTCTTCTGTTTAATACTTTGTAAAAAAAAAAAATTAAAAAAATTGCGTAATTTTCAGTTTTATTTTAATATTTTCCACTTGCTAGTTTTCGAGCTGCATTTTATTTTCGTGCGTGGTTTACTTGAATTGGCTTTTGGGGTCATCTTGCGATTTTTGAGTATTTTACAACAGCAACAACAACAAGCAGCAGCAACAATAAACGTCAAGAGAACTTAAAAATAAATGCACATAAAATTAGAAACAACATTTTACATGCCAAGTGAATAGAAAACTAAAAACGAAAGTGTTTTTGTGCGTGGCTGAATAAAGCTAAAAATACTATAAAAAAAAGTAATAAATAATGGAAGAGAGAAAAAAGAGCACGAAAATTATTAAGATTAAAACGAAAAGTATCAAAAGCCAACAAACCACCAAATAAATCAACCATATAACGAGGGCTGCTTCAGAAAATGTATTCAGTGCCTTCAATATAAATTTTTTTTTAAAATTAGTTCTCAGTATTCGTAACGAATTGCAAAATCTGGTTTCTTGAAATGGTTTCCTCAATTAGTTTTGTTCCCATTTTCTTTTTCATAATTATTATTTATAATTGGCGTATTTTTTGTGATTCAGATAAGAATACGTACGTCAGATTGAAGATTATTAGAAACGATATTTTATACTTGATGTCACTTATGCAATTTATTTTTAGCCTTTGTCTGACTGTATTTTGGCAATAGATTTTAATTTCTGATCATAAATTAGCAAATAATTGCCTGATTTGATCGCTCTCTGAGATTTGAATTTCAAGCGCTGGAACATTTCTAGCAGCCCTCGCAATGTTTTTGTGTGTACGTTTGTGTTTGTCAAACTAGTATCAAGAGCAAAGTTTTGTGTGTGTGATATTTTTAGCATATAAAATCTATATGCCGCGTATCTGTGCAGATCGTGTGTTTTATATAGAAGCTATAAGATCGACGCCCACCCATCAAAGGCGGCACCTTGGGCAATCAACATGTGTGCCTAGAAAGGCAGCCGCATTCGCAGTCGCGTCATGAGCAGCAGCGGTAACAATAACAATCCTACGGAGGCAGAACAAGTACCGTTGCCTCATGAGCTGACCGCTGAGTGGACAGTGCGTGCCCAGCTGACATTCGCACGTGCCGGAGAGCCAGTGCAGCGTGAATTCAGTGCACGGGAGCCACTGCATCCGGTGCGTGTGGTGTACAAGTGGTGCACGCCCACAGAGGACCATGAAATAGAACCAGAGAAGGTAAGTGGCCAATGGCAAAGGTTCGTTTTCTCAATGACCAGCTAAAGTGGACAACAACTTAAAGGCATGTGCACAATTTAATGATGTTTACACATAGTTATGTATTTCTAATATATATATATACAATCGACAAATAATAATTTGAGGAAATCGCAAGTATTCACGCCAATAAGTATATTTCTGAAGGGACACATCCTTAAGAACCAAAAGGTTTCTTTTCTTAATTCCAGCATTTTTAGAAAATTTAGAAAAAAATCTCAAATTCCTGAATGTTTACTTTTATATGTGCACACAGAACTCTGTGATTATCTTTTTTATATGGTATATTAATCTACAACATTTATTTTTATACCCTGAACGCATTAGAAATGGGTAAAAAGGCTATAATGATTTTGTGCAAATGTATGTAACAGGCAGAAGGAAGCATCTCCGACCCCACAAAGTATATATATTCTTGATCAGGATCAAAAGTCGAGTCGATATAGCCCTGTCCGTCCGCCCTGTCCGTCCGTCCGTCCGTCCGTCTGTATGAACACGCCGATCTCAGGAACTGTAAGAACTAGAGACTTCAAATTTGGAATATACGTTCTCGTTTTCTGTATGAATAAAAGTACGAGCGCATGTGTGAGAAAGAGATGGCATGATAATCGACGCGAACGTCAATATGTTTTTTTGTGTATTGCGTGTTTCATGTATTTGTCGGCAGAGGGCGCTTCCAGAGCTGCTCGCATTTTAGTGCAAATCTTTTTAAAGGGCAATTTGCCAATAATAATAGAATATATTTAATAACTGGGTTCAGGGTATATCGTAGTCGAGTTCACTCGACTACAGCACTCTTACTTTGACTTTTCACTAATGCAAACATTTAAGATAGTTTAAGTAATTCAGACAGAAAAGCAGTCGATAGAGCAAATTTGCGATTTGCAGAATGTCTTTTTTCTAAAAATTAAATATATTACAGAGAATTATATTTCTGGAAAGTAGAAAAAATTTGAAATAATTTTTATCGTATACTTGGAAATTATTTCTAAAAAATAAAATTGTTCAAATTTTCAAAGCGATTTTCATTTTAGTGCGTTGCCGTAAGTTTCGAGG
The DNA here is from genome assembly GCA_035043505.1 of Drosophila setosimentum. NCBI lineage: Eukaryota > Metazoa > Arthropoda > Insecta > Diptera > Drosophilidae > Drosophila > Drosophila setosimentum. The sequence continues at coordinate 20,661,437 of JAWNMY010000003.1, forward strand.
TAACTTTTTTCTGAGTGTATTTAAAACTAGTAATGAAAAATTTTAAAAAAAAAATGGTGCATTGAGAAAACTACCCAAAGTCATATACAAAAACAGCTGCATACTTAAATTAAAGAGTTTTCCACAGGCAACGGGTGCTACGAGTTTTCGCAGCACCAACTCGTCGGCAACTACCAATGCCGATTCCGCGTTTGGCAGTCCGCAAGCCTCACGGCACACACAACCAGCAGCAACGGCTGGGGCAACGACAGCATCTGGTGACATTGCAACTGCAGGCGGCGTAAACGCACAGCAATGCGGCACACGTTGCCGCAGCACCTGCAATATAGTAGTCTGTGCCGTTGCCGACTTTCTGCCCCAGCAGCAGCAGGAATCAGTCAATGAGCCTTTTGTTTATCACAGCAAGGTGCGAGCTCAACAGCTGCGCGATGCCTGCTCGCAGACAAGCGATACGGAAGAGCGACAGAGGCAGAGTCGTCGGCCCGCCTACGAGCATCGACGGGCGACAACCGAGGCTCTCATGAGTTTTGCCAGCAGGCGGCAAGCGGAGGAGGCGAACAACTATGTGGTAAGTGACTCACTATGTGATGGCAACTAAAAACCTTGACTAACTATGATTATTTATTTATTTACAGCCCCCCTACTCGCCTACGCTGTCAGCGACCACGCCAATAACGCCCTCGTCCACATTTAAATCGGCATCGCTGCCACGTATACCACCATTGTCCAACACTGCATCATCTCCACGACTGCTGCCCAATCTGGGCGAGAAGAAGCCGCGCACCGTCCACATTGATGTGTATTGCACCGGCTCTGAGGGCGATGAACAGGATGAGCAGGCGGATGCGGAGGCCAGCAGCAGTAGCAGTAACAGCAGCAACAGAAGCCACGATTCGGACAATAGTCTTGGGCCACAGTATCACTATGAGCTGGACTCGAATTCGACGCCACAAACGGTGCTGGACAATGAACAGATGCTGTTGCGTCATCAGCGCATTTCGGGGGCAGCCTTGCCACGCCGCTTGGCAAACAAATCCCCGCAGCAACAGAAGCAGCAGCAAGAACAGCAGCAGCATCAGTCGCAGAAGCTGAACTTGGGGCATGCAATCACCAAGTGCAGCACGGCCGAGGAGGTTAACGAGTCCAAGCAGCTGCTCTTTCGCAAACATATTGGCGATCAGCGTGCCGCCAAATTGGCCAATCTCCGCCAGAAATACATGCGACAGCCGAGCGATGAGACGCAGAGCAGCAGCGCATATCCAAATTCCTCACGCTCGACAATGCCACACGATGCGACGTGCAGCAGCATCTCCAGCGCCATAGCTGGCGATTGTGTGGACTCCTCGTGGAAGGATACGGATGAGCTGGATACGATCAGCTTTGCACCACATGTACCGTTGACCAAATCCGACAGTTTTGACTATGAGAACTCGCTGGATCGTGTGCGCATTCGACAAATGGAGCGACTCTGGTCACGTCAGCACTCCACGGGCCAAATGCATCAGCAGCAGACGCAGTATTCTTTGCCTGCTGCTGCCTCAACGTCACCGAATCCACCGCTGACAACCATAACGGAGGTGCAGTCGCAGCGCGGATCTTTCCAACGCAGCGATACGCTGCCCTCTGAATCGGATGGCTTCTCCGAGTACAATGTGGGCTACAATACATATCCAGGACGTCAGCTGCAGCAGCAACAGACGGTGGCACGCAATCGTCCCGGGTTTTTGCACTTTTTTGGTCCGCCCGCCAGCCCAGAGCCGCCACAATCAGCACCAGTCGTAACAGCTGCGTCTGGCGCCATCGGCGATCCCTTCAAGCGTCTGCACGCCGGCTATCGTTGGAAGAGCGAGGCGCGCGATAATCTTAGCGTACAGGCAGCGCCGGGTACACCTTCCTCGGAGCGCAGTTCGCCGGCGCTGCTCTCGGCGACCGGCACTGTTGTGCGTTGCGGCAGCGAGGCACCGCCCAGCACCACCTCGGCAACCACATTTGGCACAACGGTGTCAGCGTCCTCCCCATTGCCCGTGCGTCGCTTCGAATTATCGCGCGACAGTCCCAGTCTGGCCAGTGAGACGTCCACGATCGTTTCGGGCTACACGCTGGAGCATCTGGAGAAGGCGCGGCGCTTTGGCAGTGTGGTTGCCATGCGCAAACCAGGTCACCATGTTGGACCCACAAAGAATCCCAACTGCCTCTGCGAGAGCTGCCAGCGCTGGCTTTCCGAACGTTTCCAGCTGCGCGGACGCGCCTTCTCTCTCGGCGAGCGTCCCGTTCTGCGACGACAGCTGCCTTAGTTGGTTTCTAGTTATAGGCTTGAGAATAATAGCCCACTTCCAAAAATGCCATTGCAGACAGAGTTAAAGAGAGTGAGAGAGAAAGGGAGAATTAAGTTAATGTCCGTCTGTTTGTGTTAACTTCTCAGTACATGTTAGTAATGTAGTTGTATAAATTCAATAGTTAGAAAGTTGCAGATTAGACAAGTCAGATGAGTTTCAGATCTAGTTTCTTATTCATTCGGTCGGACAAAATAATTATTTTGCAAAAAGTATTTATTTCGAAATAACTAAAAAACATCTTTTGGATGCAAAAATAAATAACGACCGACTTTCCTAAAGGCAAATATACAGACAGAGTGAGAAGCGTATTATTTAATATATTTTTTAGAACTGTCTTTCTGATCCGGTTATATTGAGGAACTATTATTATTACATTAATTTATTTTTTTAAGTTATCATAATTATTATATAATATTATTTACCAAATTCTCAAAAGGAATTGCCATCAGAAATATAACAGTTTGCTTGTTGTTCCCTTAAGCTGAAATCCCCAATGTTTTACAATTACATTAATACAGTAATTAAATAATGTTTAAATAAATAAAGAGTTTTGATAGGCTTTCATTAGATATTTCTTTAAGTGGATGTTTATCTTTATAACTTTAACGAATGCTTAGTTAATTCTCCAACATATTCCCACATGAATTATACTCTGCCAGTTCCCTTCATCCAATACTTATAAATGCCCAATTATTTTATAATAAATAAGCCTCTGACTCTGCAATGGTCGTTAAACTTCGGTATTCAGCGAATTTAGTAATCTCTTTAATATTTTCATAGCTCTGCATTTAACACTCTGCGTAAGTTGTCACACCTGTTAATCACCCAATACCCCAATCTCAATCCTAATCCCAATCCCAATCCGATCGACCCCCCTTACCCATTGCTGTGCCCAGAACTATACGCATAAGTTTAAATATTGTTCTCAATGTTCCTCACACAAACCAAATGTGCGCTGAATCAGTTTAATATTTAAAAAACATGTAATAAACTTGTAAAATTAATAAAGTAGCTTTTAAAACAAAACAAAACCACAAAAACAACTTGTTTTCATACTCAATAATTCTTAATTGAAAACATTTAATTAAAATGTAAAATTCTATGTTGTTTTTTTGTAGGCACACGGCCGTTTGTCGGAATCATCGCGTAAATTAGATCTCTTGCGCTACTCCTTGGAGCTGCGCCGCCAGGAGCTACCCGCCGACTCGCCCACTGCCCAGCTGTTGAAGCAGGAACTGCAAATAGTTCAGCAATCCACGTCGCCGGCACCGGTTCATTACACATCGCTGCAGAGCGGACCGGGTGGACTGCTGGGTGGCAAGTCGTATCAATCAGTATCGTCGCTGGGTCGTTGCGCCAGTGTCACCGGCAAGCTGGAGGTGCGTCTGATGGGCTGTCAGGATCTGTTGGAGGATGTGCCCGGACGTTCGCGTCGCGACAAGGACAACAGCTCCAGTCCCGGTGATTTGCGCAGCTTTGTCAAGGGCGTCACCTCGCGCAGCAGCTCCAAGAGCTATTCGGTTAAGGATGAGACCTCCATTGAGATTATGGCTGCCATTAAGCTGGATAACATTACGGTGGGCCAAACATCGTGGAAGCCATGCTCACAGCAGGCCTGGGATCAGCGCTTCTCCATCGATCTAGATCGTTCCCGCGAGCTGGAGATTGGCGTTTATTGGCGCGACTGGCGCTCCCTGTGCGCCGTCAAAGTGCTCCGGCTTGAGGAGTTCATCGATGATGTGCGTCATGGTATGGCGCTACAGTTGGAGCCGCAGGGTCTGCTCTTTGCCGAGGTCAAGTTTTTCAATCCGATGATCTCGCAGAAGCCCCGGCTGCGACGCCAGCGCATGATCTTCAATCGGCAGCAGGCCAAGAATATACCGCGTGCCAAACAGATGAACATCAATGTGGCGACCTGGGGTCGCCTGCTCAAGCGTAATGCACCCAATCATGTGCACCTGGGCGGCAGCGGCAGCAATAATGCCACAGCAGTTGCAGCTGCCACTGCCACGGGACGCGCATCCTCACCGCTGCCCAGCAGCGCCGCCTCCCGTGGCTCCGAGTCGCCTATTTCACGAACACCTTCGTCAGATGCGTTGGCCATCGAACCGGAGCCGTATTCGCCCGGCGAGCAGGCTCAAAATATGGAATTCGATCCGGAGGCTGGACTGCATGATCATGTCGAGACGCCCGGCGAGTATGCCGATCCCGGCTCGAGCGGTTTGAGCGGTCTGCGTCCGCTCTCCCTGCACATGCAGGGCATCAGTGTGCTGCCGCCAGAGACACCACCGCCGGCAAGCAGCGTTCAGCCCAACGCCGCCAGACCAAATTCGCTAAGTCTCCAGATGGTTGGCAAGACGACAGTTGGACGCAGTGCAGCACCAACTACAGCGCCGCCACCGCCGCCTGTTCTCAAGGCCGTGACGCCTATCCTGGATCAAGAGGTAAGCAAATTATCATATATTGTACGCCTGGCACCTGTATAGCAACACACTCTACTCTACCCTATACATAAAAACTCCTCTATAAATATATATATATATTATATATAAATCTATATAGCTGTATTCTCTGTAGCTGACTTGATCGTTGTGCCTCTGCCTAAGCTGCTCATTATGTATATACATATATATATATATATAGTCACTCATCCCATTCTATTATTTAGTCTGTATAGTCACATTTTACGCTTTGGTGTTGGTTTTTTTTTTTGGAACTGTAAATATTTTCATATATTGATTTGGTCATTTGAATAGCTACCCAAAACTCCATACAGAACAAACTCTACGTTGACTACTGCTATTTTCAAAATTTGTGACAATACTATTTTCGATTTGTATTATACGTTTCATTATCTACTTGAAAAGCTTTCTCAGAAACATTTTCTTTCTTGTTAAGAACATTTAGCATTACCAACATTTTGTTAGCTTTATTTGTAAATCAGTTTCAGGTTTTAGTTATTTGTGTATAACTGCTATATTTTTGAAGAATACAAAGAGTTAAAGGTATTGAAGAAAGCCTTCCTTCCTACTACAGTTTCTTTATCTGAATATGTCTTAATAATTTTATTACCTTACCTATATCCCTAGGTAATATTTTGATTATTTGTGGCTATAATATTACCGTTATTTTTTTTTGGGGCTGAATTTTTTTTTGTGATGAACTAAAATATAATTAGTTTAATACTTGCTATCAGGGATGAAAGAACCCGGAAAAAATGATTAAACTCGTGCATGAGTCATGGGTGATGAAAAAGTCTATAATAATAATATTCTTTGAGCTAGAGTTAGTCTGTAAGGATAACTAATACCATTAAATTGAAACGTTTTTAGCAGAGTTACAAATCCAAAGCTTTATTCAAGACCATTTAAGCCTGGCTAGAATCAATTCTAGGTTATGATCTTTAACTTCAACACAGTTTATCTATCGCCCTAGCCATAGGTTCTAGTTGGATAGATAGTTCCTTATGTCAGATTAGTAGCTGAGTATTACAAAGAAAGAACGTCATAATTTTTAAAGCATATTCGTACATTGTCTCTGCATAGCTTAGCTCTCAATCTTTCTCTACCTTCTTTTTCACTCTCTCGAGAGACGTGTGATTATATCACATTCATCTCTTCAACTCTTGATCTCATTTCTACTCTTCACTCTCATTTGCATTCTCTCTTTGCTCTCCCGGTGAGCCCCTCTTTCTTTCTTTACTCTTTCCCTCTCTTTTATCTCGAAATTCTCTGAAATCACGCTCATCTCTTCAACTGTCTTCATTTCTACTTTATACTCTAATTTGCCCTCTCTCTGAGATTTCTCTGTCTCTCTATTTCTCTTTCACTCTCTTCGTCTGTTCATATCTTCTGGTATATCTGTCGCCTTCATTGCACGCTTAAACTTCTTTTCAACAGTCGTGTGCTTATCTCCCCCCATTTTTCGTCTCTGTTTTACTCTCTTCCACACTCTCAAATCTTCCCCTTGCCTGCTGTTTGCTTTATGCTTTGTGTGTGTGCGTGTGGTGTGTGTGTGTGTGGTGTGTGTGTGTGTGTGTATGTGCGTGTCGTGTGCGTGTGCGTGGTCTGTGATGATGCTGTTAATCGTCGACAGTTGCAGGATGCGTTGCATGAATTTGACTTCCTCTCTGAAATGGAGTCGCATCCAAACACGCTGCGCCGCATGCTGCACACACAGCAGTCACCCGGCTGGCCCATGGAGCAGCTGCAATTGGAGCAGGAGCTGCTCGAGAAACTGCAGCAGCAGCAAACGGATCCACAGCAGATGCAGCAGAACACCGCAAATCGAATGGCAGCGCTGCACATAATGCAGATAGAGACCGTTATGCCCTTGCAAGAATCGCCAGCAACGCCGACCCCTGAACCGCAACCTGAACTAACCAAGAATCGCCAGCAAACTGACAAAAAACCCCAGTACAGGCAACAAAGCGCTAGCGAGCTCTCCTTATCAATACGCAACCCGTTTCAGTTCCAGCTGCCCCCAAGGCCAACGACATTGCCACCCCCAGTGCCCACTTCGGCTGTTGAGCAGCAGCTGCATCGTCCAGTGTTAACGCTGCCACCGGTGGTGATCCTGGGCGGTGATTCTGACGAGCCGAAGCCAGCGTCGCCACTGGTTGAGTATCCCGAGGATGATGATGAGTATGTGTACAGCGGTGGTCTGCAGTCCAGTCACAGTTCCAGTGCCGATCGTTTCTGTGTGGAGGTTAGGAGGTTTTTTTCTTTCATTTTATTATCTCTTTTCGTTAATTTGTTTTGTCGGGCAATGGTTTGGTTTTATTTGTCTTTTAATTGCGTTTGGTCTGCCGTTTGCAGCCATTTATGTGTTTTTATTATTATTGGTGTTTTAGTTACTGTTATTCAATGTCAATTTTATTGTTATGTGATCAGCTTGGCTTCAGCCTTAAGGCTGGCTGTTGTTATATTTCCTGAATTCGTACTCCAAATTCCTTGTATGCTAACCATTAACAGTTAACAGTATGTACATAAACGCAACTCACACACTCACTTTTACAGTATATAATATAACATAACAGCAACAGCGCATTGACAGCACAAGTAGTTCAGCTAACAGCCCGTGTTATTAACAGCATCATAATATGCAGTTTAGCTAACAGCAACTGTTATTTAAACGTTACAAAAATGTATTGCCACTAATTAGGCGCCAGTTGAAGAGCGCAGCTTTAACTGTAGAAATTTGTTAACTCTAGTTTATATTTCTTATATAAGTATTAGAACAAAATGAAAGCTCTGAATATTGTAGAGTTGCGAAATATTTACATGGTCACATTTCACATAAAGATTTTAAAATGATGGACTGGACGTCAAGAGTCGAAGTGCTAATTCATTTTAACCCAATTTAATGTCAGACTAGCAGACACCCTCTTCATTTTCCCACTGACTTCATAAAATCGCCGAAGTTTTCTACTCTGTTAATAGAATTTATAAAACTCTTCTCATGCTTAATTTGACTTTTTAGTCAAAATCACTCACTAGGCTAATATGCTCTGCTCTTAAGCACTGGCATATATAAAAATATATGTCGTTTATATACATTTTTATATTTTACAAGCAACTACCGCGGCGACACTTCAGAATAAATAACGTGGTCAAAATTAAATGCTTAATGAGACGAAATTGAAATTGACAAGTTTATATTAAAGCAGAGGCAATCCAACAACAACAAAAATCATTTCATGTGCCAGCAAAATTGTGTTCATTCTATGTGCCACGAGTCACCCTGTATATGTATATGTGTGTGTTTCACTCTCTTTTTCTCTCACTCTCCCCAATCTCCAGCTCACTATTTCTATCCCTCCCTGTCCTGCCCCCGCACATGTTGCATCCAAGCGAAACGGCAGCGTTTTTCTCTTTTTTTTTATTTTTACTTGTTTTCCTTTTTAATGCGATTTAACGTTGTTTAAATATATATAGTGGCCATATATATATATATATATATATATATATATATATATAAGAGCTAAGTACATTTGCGCTTTACGAGTGAATTCTTTTTTAGCCTAGATTTTCTTGGCAATTTTTAGACCTATTGGCCTTTTGGTCATGACTTTGTCACTTGGGCGCCTTCAGTTGTTTTTAGCCAATTGATCTATTGGCAATGGTTTGTTAGCGTCATGCTATTGCCAACATTTCAGACATTTGCGCAGCTAGTGCGTCAAATGTGTGCATTGGAACAGCAACAGCAACATAAGCATCAGCAGCGGCAACATTTTCATCCATTATTGGCCTTGGCCAGGCCAACATTGCGACAACTGTTGCTGCCAGCAACAGCATCAACATCAACCACTGCACCTGTATGTGTTTTGTGTGTGTATATTTCTGTGTGTGATTCACAAATCAGTTGACGCTGCCCCCAACCGCATTTTAAAGTACAAATAGAAACTCTTGCAGGCTAGAATCAATCTTGTACACATTACCATCGAACCCATTGAGACACCAACAACAACAAACAGCAGTTGCAGCAACAGCACCATCAGCAGCAGCAGCTGCATTATTATTGAGGATGCTGCCAAGGAGAAAATAGCTATTGAAAGTGTTTTCATAGAATCGGTTGAGTGCGTTAAGCCACTCGATGAGGTAAACGACGAGCAACAACAACAATTCAACAAATTCAGAGCTTTCCAGTTGCACACATAAACAGACAAAACTAACACATCCCTTTTACAAGCTGGGCCTTTTTATTAATCTGAATCTTTACATTTTGCTACCAGGTCATACCGCAGCTGGGTAAGCTTTATTTGGGCACACAGCAGCAGCAACAACAACAACAGCAACAACAACAGTTGCCTTATGTGCAGACCTCGCCCATTATACAGGAGCCGGCCACACCTACCATTTATGGCAATAGCACTGCTTCCAGCGCACCACAATTTCCGCAGCCGACACAGCGACAGGACAAACAACAACAGCAACCGCAACAACAACCCATCTATGCCAATCAATACGAGTTGAATGTGGCCAAGGCCACGGCAGCTGGTACAGCAGTTGTTGCTGCCTCCACTAGCGGACGTCGCAATGTGGCGCGTGGCTTGCAGTATCGCGAACCCGGCTACGATTCGCTGCGTACTGGCCAAGCACCACCCAATGCCGGCATGCTGTCCATGGACAATTTCCGGCTGTTGAGCGTGCTGGGACGCGGACACTTTGGCAAAGTGATATTGTCGCAGCTGCGCAGTAACAACCAATACTATGCCATCAAGGCGCTCAAGAAGGGCGACATCATTGCGCGCGACGAGGTCGAATCGCTGCTCAGCGAGAAACGCATCTTTGAAGTGGCAAATGCCATGCGTCATCCGTTCTTAGTCAATTTGTATTCATGCTTTCAAACAGACGTGAGTAGTCTCTAACTAAATTACTAAACTTACATTACATATTATACAACTTATTATTTGCTTAATTTAGCAACATGTCTGCTTTGTGATGGAATATGCTGCCGGCGGTGATCTGATGATGCACATCCACACCGATGTGTTCTTGGAGCCACGCGCTGTCTTCTATGCGGCGTGTGTGGTCCTGGGTTTGCAGTATCTGCACGAGAACAAGATTATCTATCGCGATCTGAAGCTGGACAACTTGCTGCTCGATACGGATGGCTATGTGAAGATCGCCGATTTTGGTCTGTGCAAGGAGGGCATGGGCTTTGGCGATCGCACTGGCACCTTCTGTGGCACGCCCGAATTCCTGGCGCCCGAGGTGCTAACCGAGACATCGTATACACGTGCCGTTGACTGGTGGGGACTCGGTGTGCTCATATTTGAGATGCTCGTCGGCGAGGTAATTGAATGATTAACTGCTGCATGATTTGCATGCTAATTGCTATGAGTTTTACAGTCACCCTTCCCTGGCGACGATGAGGAGGAAGTCTTTGATTCAATTGTTAACGATGAGGTGCGCTATCCGCGTTTCCTCTCACTGGAGGCCATAGCCGTCATGCGTCGGGTAAGTACCTGGAATTAACCAACCAACAAACTAATCATTATTGGGTAAATAAATTATTCGTTTTGTTTTTGTTTGCAATTAGCTGCTGCGTAAGAATCCGGAGCGACGTCTGGGATCATCGGAGCGCGATGCGGAGGATGTTAAGAAACAGGCATTCTTCCGCTCCATCGTTTGGGATGACCTGTTGCTGCGCAAGGTCAAGCCACCATTTGTACCCACTATTGTAAGTTTTGCAATCAACAGCCACAACAAATATAATTGGTGGCAACTAAACTCGTTTGATTTGCATTTTGCAGAACCATTTGGAGGATGTCTCGAACTTTGATGAGGAGTTCACGTCGGAGAAGGCGCAGCTGACGCCGCCAAAGGAGCCGCGACACTTATCCGACGATGAGCAGTTGCTCTTCCAGGACTTTTCATACACGGCCGAGTGGTGTTAATCCCGCTCATTATTCTTAATGGATCCCAGGGCCCTGGGCCTAGCTCAGTTAAATAAGTTGTATAATGCTTTTACAAATATGCGGCGATTTGTTTAGCCACATGAATCGAAGGATATACCCCAATACATATATAGTATATATATTTCTAAACCTTGTGCATGTTGCTCAGAAGCATTAACCAAATTGCCTAGAATATTCTACATTCATGTAAAACTTGGATCATCAATCATACACACATCATATACAGTCAGTCATCATCGATTTTCCAGAGCTGCTAAAATTGATATATAGTACACACATTATCTCGTTATCTTCATTATCATTATCATTGTACAGCAGACGAACGTTAAAGAAAGTTGTATTTTATTTCGATTGCTTTATCCTAAATCAAATATTGAATAGTCTGACGAACCTTTGGAAAGCCTTAAACATAAATGTTGTAGATTTTTTGGACAGATTTTTTTCGTAAGCCTGGTTCTATATTTTATAGATGATTGTTGAAATATTGAAAAAGAAGAGAATAACCATTATTATACACAGCTATTTTACAAGCGCCAGTAGATGAGTTTAAGAGCAATAACAGAAACACACACACCGAAACAGAAACAGAAAAACAGTTGCATATTTTCATACTAAACATACAAATCACATTCAAAATGTTGACAGAACAAATAAAAAAAGTCATAACATTGTATGCCCTCTAATAAATTATAGATATATATATATATACATACATAAAATACATATAATAACAATTAAACGAGCTCATACGTACACACATTTATACATAACACACTTTCAACAAAAACAACAACAAAACATTTACAATTTAAAACTGTATATTTTTTCAAATTCTGTCAACTCCTCAGCCCATTGCCCGAGTTGAAATATTATTTTAGTTATAAATGCTTATACATTTGTTATTTATTATTGTACTTTAAAAAGAAAAAAAAAGAAAACAAAAACTGTATTGCTTTGAGCATTTTTTGAATTTTTTTTAAACAATTTAATTCAATTTCTAATTGAAAATGATTTGTTTGTATGCGGCGCACGCTTTAAAAAAAAAAACAAAAAAAAAAACAAAACAACAACAAAAAACATAAACCGCAGACAAGAGATAATGTATGAGAAATGCCTAACAAGAAAATCGATTTTGGTATTCTCATGAATTGCATGCAATCAGATTGTTAATACACTTAAGATATATATTGTATATTTAGTGTTATTTTTAATTTTGTAGCTAACTTATAGTATTCGATAATTGAAATTTAGGGCTAAGTTACACAATAATGTCATGATAATTATACTACGATTATTGATTACAACTACGATTATAAATATGATTATGATTATGATTACGCACGCGCCCAATGCAGCGAGTTCTATTGTCATTTATTATGTGCATAGTTCTCAGGCAACACTTAGGATCGTTCGAAATTGTAGTTTGTGGACATCGAGCAGCTAATTTGCCAACATGCTAAAGCATTGATTTGCCCAGCCTATGGGGCTATGCACATAATTGTTATTTATGCAACTATGATATGATTTTTGAATAAATGTATCTATCGCTATTAAATGAGTGCAGTTTTAATAAGTTTGGATTTTTTTGTTTTCCTGAGCTTTATTTCTATTTATTTATATTCAGTCTTTGAATTTACTACTTCATAACAGTAAGAGCAATGCCCTGCTATTTATTTAGTTATTTATTTAATGTCAACTAAAGTCAGTCGATATAAATAAACAAAAAGTAAAAAGTAGATTAAATTATATTTAAAGTAAAATTCAATCGAAAAATAGAATTAAGAAATATACGATTTCTGGGGGGAAAACTAGAAAAACCAAAATCAGACCAAAACAAAATAGTTAGTATGCATTAGTTAAGCCCCCACAAGAAATGCATCCGACAATCCGTTTATTGCTACTGCTACGCGATCCTCAACAGTGCAATATATATGAAAATAATACAATAATGAAAATATTATCTTTCGCTCTGCTCTGCTCTCACGTTTGTAATAGCAATAGTAATTAGTATAATTGTGCTCTGTGTAGTTGTAGCAATAGCAAAAAGAATGAGAGCTTTGCAGCAGAACTTCTGCTTCTGCTATAGCAATTTTATATTCGTTTTGCTCTTTTGCATAGCAATTTCAGTCACAGCTTTATTCAATTTATTTTTTTTAAAATTACTTTTCACAAAATCCCTCTGTTATTTGGTAGTACAATATATTGCCTGTATTATCAATAATGGCCAAATAGTTAATGCTGTCGGTCAGTTGATGTTGCATCGTCTTAACCATCTCAAAGTCGATGTCCTTGGAGTGTGGTAAGGGTATAAAGGCCACCGGTTGATCCTTGGCTTTTTGAGCGCTCAAATAAAACACGCCGCAACTGTTGTCAAACTGTGGCTGAATGTGGCTGAGACGCTCATCTGTTAAATTATAGATCACTTATAGTGCCAGTATACATTTTAGAACTTATTAATTTGTAGTTTATTTACCTCTTGATAAATCCTTGTAAACTAAATTGGCCACAGCGCTTGTCAAAGCACTCAAATTAGGGCAAATTGTTTCCAAATTCTGCAAATATTCGACAATTTGTTAGCATACAGCTTAAGAGCAACTGCCTTATGACTTACCATAGCTGCAAAACTTTGAAGTTTTTTTTTGAAGTTTTGCAAACATTCAAGCTAGTTATCAATTCGAATATAATTGACGAATATTTGTTGCATTTCGTACACAGAAAAAACTGCAACAGCTCAGCACAGAACCGAACGAACAGCTGTTTTCTGCTCTGCTGACGTCACCGTTGACCAGCTATGTCAGTATCAGTGTTGTATAACATTTATTTTTGGCGGCATTTTCAAATCTTGAGCTTAGTCTTATGGACTCTGAGATTTGTCTTAGAATCAACAGGAAAAGATATTAATGACTTTTGCAAAAAAATAAACAGATTGTTTTGAATGTAAAATTCTAATCGTAGTCATCGTAATCCGATGACGATTAAATATGTAGTCTATTATCTTTTATTTATAATAAGTTGTAAATTCTACTTTTGATTGAGTTGAATTATTAACCAATTGTTTTATGGGAGCTATATGCCTATACTCATAGTATCCTATACTATACTATACTGTCCTATGATGTAGAAAATTGGCTCATCGATTAAAAAATAAAATACCAAAGCGAAAAATTCTAAACATTTTTTTATAATAATTATTTGATAGACATCAGATAGGGCTATTACTTTAAAACTGCTTAAGGCGTTTTCGCTAGGGCAAATAAATTTCAATTGCTGCTCAAATAGTCTATACGAAAAAGTTAAAAAAAAAAAACAACCAGACACAGTCTCTGTCTCAACTAACTGCGCATCTTGGCCACTTGGCACTTGACTGCCCGCCTCCCACTCAAAGTAAAGGAAAAGCAACGCAGACGTTGCAGACAACAACAGCAACAAGAAAAGGCAGTAGACATGACAACAAATTATGCTAAATAGATGCAGTTAGCTCGAAAGAGAATGAGCCACGATATGCATGCAAAGCAGTTATGCCAAAGACAAAAAAAAGAAGAAAAATAAATAAAAAGAGAAAGAGAAACCGAAACCGAAGAAGAAGAAGATGAAGTAGAAACGGACTGCCAAGATGTCCTTGTGTGTGTCCCGGGAGTTTGTGCATGTGATAAGGGTTTGGCAGCCAGCGATTTGCACATGTGCGCCAGCAGCATATTAATCTGAGTGCGGGGGGGGGGGGGGGAAGAGAAAGGAGGATGGGTGCGTTTCCCCCTTATCTGCACTTGTGTGTGGCGATAAGTAAGTTTGTGGCAGAGACAGACATACAGACAGACAGACAGGCAGGCAAGAATGCAAAGTCTATGCAGATTAGGGCTTCGAAGCTCTCAACTGTCATACAGTTAATGTTTCAGTGTAGATGTAGCCTGCCGTGTTCCAGCTGGGAAGCAATTCAATTAGGCGCTCGACTACCTGCAACTGAAATTGAAACTAAAAGCCAGACCAAGACGAAGGACCAGGGCTAACTAAACCAGATGTTGCGGTCGATGGCCATTATTGAGCTTGTCAATGGCAGTGGCAGTGGCAGTGGCAGTGGCAGTGGCAGTGGCAGGAGTTGGAGTCGAAAGTGGGAGTAGCGGGCATAGTCTGGCCAATTACAGTGGCAAACAAGGCTGGCTTACGACAAACGATATGGAACAACAGTTATTACAATTACTCACACACACAGAACACACACATCAGAGCAGAGAGTGCGTACGTGCGGTTATTTAATGCTGTTTGGGCAAGCAAGGCTGCTGCGTGTTGTCCTTAGTCGATTCCTGTGCACAGGACTCCGACTACGAGTCGAGAACTGAGTCCTGTTTCTGGTCCGGGGACTGTGCGTGCGTGCAGCTAAGCATATTATTATTTGCACTTGCTGCTCGCTTATCCAACCACGTAGATA
Organism: Drosophila setosimentum; assembly: GCA_035043505.1. Classification (NCBI taxonomy): domain Eukaryota; kingdom Metazoa; phylum Arthropoda; class Insecta; order Diptera; family Drosophilidae; genus Drosophila; species Drosophila setosimentum. The sequence goes on from JAWNMY010000003.1 coordinate 20,676,618, forward strand.
ACACACACGCGCACACACACACACGCAACAAATTTGTGTTGGTCAGTTGGATGAACTCGTCGTCATAACCATTTCAGCAGCCGAAATGTGAACGTTTATGACTCTCTGTTGATTGCGTGTGACTGCGTGTGTGTGTGAATGTGTGTGTGTGCAACATTCAATTACGTTGCAATGATACGAGCTGAAAGGCACAAACTAAAAGTAGAGTTGACAAACGCAAATGAAAAAGTATTTTAACGCTCTAAGAGCACATTAAAGCATTTAAATATACGCTTATGAAAGAATCAATAACTTTGAGCTAACATAAAGCTGCTAAAAAGCCCAAAGTTCGAGTTTTTTTTTTTAATTTTTCTATGTATGCTCTTCACAGTTGTATAATTGTAAAATAAAGATATTTTTTATTTATTAAATTGAAGATTAACAAGTAAATTGCAAATTATTGCTGCTAAATTATAGGAGCACTGGCTAACAGGGCTTTCATAACTCAGTGCAAGCCGTATATTAGATTAATTTATGTAAATGCAATCAATTGAACTTTGGTGCTTAAGCTAAAAGCTAAATATGCTGACGCTAAAGCTTTTGATGTTAAGCAAAACTTACAATTAAGTTGCTAAAATTCAAGTACTTTTAATCAACTTTCACCGATGCCAGCTGCACATATAAATGAAATTAGAGTAAATAATTTAAAAACAACTGCAGGGCTGCATTCATTAAATTCGTAAAATTCATTCAATAAAGCTAACTCAACGTGAATATTTTAAGCCTTAAATTAATTGTATCATTCAAAAGAAAATACAAATATATATTACTCTGCTCCTAATAGGACTTTCGTCTCGTGTCATTAGGACACTGTGTTTTTTTTTTGTTAAGGATTTTCTTTAATTAAAAATACAAGTGACTCAATAAACTTTAACGGTACGCTAATAACTGTGCTACACTTTTTGCCAGCGCTACAATTCCACCTGTGCGAGCAAAGACAATGAGGGTCATTTGGCTCGTTAACTGTCTGTTGCTCCCACTGGAGCAGCAGTACAGTGCCTGAAAATGTGCTTGCACACATGGCCACTTAGCATATTTGCAGCCATTTGCCTTTCACCCGAACAACGCAATTGTCGTATGTGTGTGTGTGAGTGTGTGTGTGTGTATGTTGTTGCAAGCTGACACGTGGTTTGGTTTTGGACATTCTGAGGCATGCCGCGGGGAGACTTTTAATTGAACTTTTTTGCAACAACACCGCGGGGATCAATTGAGATTTATTGGCAGAACGTGTCACTGTGGCTGTGCTCCTATACACTTCCAAGGGATGCGCTAATTTTGTCGTTAACTTTGCAAGTTCATTGAAGGAGACGTGTTCGACTCCACAATGTAAATATATTCTTGACCAGCCGAATCGATATAGCCATCTGATATCTGTATATTTACATATAAGTTATTTCCTCAGATTCACATTTATCCTGATAAAACTTCCACAATAACAAACGGGGAAAAATATGATTTATGGAAAAAACCTTTTTTTTTAAGATTTTAGAACCAACTCACTGTTTTCTCTTCTTGAAATATTCTTGCACAAGTTTACATTTTAAAATGCCCAGCATTCTTTTTTTTAATTTTATATTTATTAACTTTTTTATTCATTATTCATTTTTATGTTTACATTATTAAATTCGAACTTTAATTATAAATGTAATTTTAAATTTGTATTTTTGAGAATATTTTTTAACCAGTCCACATAAAATAAAATAAACAATATAACAAAAAATATTGAGGTATGGCTGTTATTTTTTTTTTCTTATTCTTAATTGCACAGGTGACCTGCAAGAGTATGTCATCTTCGGTGTGCACAGGATAGTTGTTATTTCTTCATTTATTTTTATTTTTGCGCACAGACTGCGACTCCGAATGTGGTTCGCTGGCAAATTACGAGCGGCAAGCAAGCAAGCAATTAATGTTTTATTTCATTTACACACAACGACAGAACTTGACTGCGAACTCGTTAAGCATATGGCTAACACACAAACACACATACATACACACACAAGCAGAGAGAATAGCAACTGTCTGAAAAATGTAACTTGCAAAATGTTCCAATGTCATTTGCAATTTAGAATTGCCTAATTTCGCCACAGCAGCTGCAAAAACTTTCTGCTGACATATTTTGTGCTTTACTGATGTGGCTGCTGCATTTAATGTGCCACACATTTGTATCGAGAGAAAGTTATTCAATTTGTACAACTAACGGGAGCAGCTCATGAAATTCCATTTCTACAACTTTAATGACAATTTAAGCGTCCCTAATGACTTAATGGCTTTTGGCTTTCGTCCTTGCCCGATGTCCTTTGTCCGTTATCCGTTGTCTGGCTGAGCGTCAAAATGATTTTGCCGCATCATTGGCAGTGCAATTAACTATTCCACAACGGGCCGGTCCAGTCGTCCTGGGTAATTAGAAGCCACCAGCAAGCCATTGACTCAGTTACTTGGCGGTTTCTACTTACGCGTTTTTGTCTATCTCCCATTTTTCAGTTGCTTCGCGTTTAATGGATTTGTATGACTGTGCGCGAAATTTCATTAAAACTCGATAATTGCATGACACGACAAGATTTTTGGTGCCACATGCAACTTTTGCTTATCGAATTGTCAGTCAGTCAGTCAGTCAGACCCAGAGTCAGACATTGTCTTTTGTCACCCTTCAGTTGGGCGGAGGAAGTCTGCAATTGATTTGATTATACGATTGCTTCCATTGCAAGTGATTTTAGTCGATTTCATTTCGATTCATTTCGATGCCTTTCAAATCGACCCCAAGCAATTTATTTGGCTGCCAATTCCATTTTAATTACATTGCAAATGCGTTTAATTTTGCTTAAACTGAAAACCGAGCATTAATTATTGTGTGATTATATTGAGTTACTTGAGTTATAATGAAAACTTTATGTACTTTAAATACCAAATATTTTAAATCCAATTATATAAAATTAAAAGTGAATAATAATAGTTAAATTTAAGATAAATTTAAACTGTATGCATTTGTTATAGCTACAGCTGCTTTTATTAAATCGACCGTTTTAAATTATATTAATATATATAAAGACTCATTTGAAATTTGTTCACAAAACTGAAATATATTAAATCATTTAGTGGTAAAGAATATAAAGTAATTCAATTAAAATATAAGATAAAAAAACAATAAAATAAAAAAAGTTTATAATATATACTTGTTATAGTCATTAAAAATATATTTATTTGTCATAGGTACAGTTTTATTAAATCGAATTTCGAAACTTAGTAATATGTTTATAAAGTCATTTAAATTTTGTATAAAACGGATGCGTGATTTCTTACATGGTGAAAAATTAAAAGTGAGTAAATTGGTATAATTAGAACAATCCTTCGTAGTCAGTTTAGTTATATCCTGCATCTCGGTTGTAACCAGCCAACAAGGACTATGGGCAAACGGACTACTATTGATCAACGGAATCTCATCCTGGAACACTTCAAAATCGGATATTCACATCGACAATTAGCTGGATTGGTCAATCAAGCAACTCAACTGTATTCTACATCATTCGGCGCTTGGTCGACGAAAATCGGATAGAGGACAAGGGCAGAATGGCACCAAAAAAAGTTTTTCACCGAACAGGAGGAGCGGATAATCATCAGGAAAAAAAGCTGTCAGCTCCAAAACTGATTGGATGAAGTGGGGAAAAAGTGCAGTGTGGAAACTGTACGCCTGGTTCTGCACAACTATGACTTTAATGCCCACCACGGAAGAAGCCTTTTAAAAGCCCAAAAAATAAAGGGACCAGGATGACATTCATCGAAACCCACTTGGACAAGGATTTGGAGTTCTGGAACACAGTCATATTTGCAGATGAGTGCAAATTCAACATTTTTGGCTCGGAAGGACGGAATTATGTGTGGCGACAGTCCAACAGCTGAATCCCAAAAACGTAAAGGCAACAGTCAAGCACGGCGTAGGAACTGTCATGGTATGGGCATGTATCTCAGCAGCCGGCGTCGGGAATTTCGTGTTCATTGAAACAACAATGGACAAGAATGTGTACCTCAATATATTGAAGGAAAATGTACTCCAAAGTGCCAAGAAGCTAGGAATCCAGAGTACTTTCCGGTTATACCGGGACAACGACCCCAAGCAAGTACAATCCTGGTTTATATCGAACTGCTTCCCATAATGCTATCGGCCCAGTCTGCAAATTTAAATGTTATTGAAAAATTGTTTGCTCTGCTGGAAATTAGCATCAATCATAGCATACAGGATCTCAAAAATGCTCAGCTGGATGAGTGGAGCAAGATCAGTCAAGAAATTACCCGGAAGCTAGTATCTTCCATGAATAATAGGTTAAGGGAAGTTGTTAAGGTTAAAGGATATCATTCTAAGTACTAACATCCTTATTTAAATTCTAATACGCCAAATATGGTCCTTTTTTATAATATTAATTAATTAATATAATTAAATTAAATAATATTATTAAATTAATTAATATAATTTAATTAATATTTTAATAAAAACTAAAGTCTTTTTCTCAAACGTGATATAACATTAAACAAATTGGCATATAAACATCTTGAGCTTGTTTCCTTGTTTAAACTTTATAGTACTTTGAATTTTTTGCTTGACCCTGCTTGAAATAAGGTTTAAGACACTGTATATATTTGTTATAGATTAAGCGGTTCTACGTTTTATAAATTCGAAATTTTAAGATTCAAAGTTTAAGATCAAATATAAAATACCATTTGAAAATTACTGACAGACAGAAAAACTATAAAATTATAATAAATTGAGTACTTTTAATAATTGATGATACATGAAATTTTATTATGCATTTTGACCATATTTGTTGCTTTAAGCCAATGCCATGCATATAATATGCATTTCTATTGAGAGTTGAGCTATTCCTTCAGTTTTGCCACATTCATAAGTTTCAAAGAGATAATTCTGCTGAGTAATTGGATTGATTGTCATAAAATATGTAAATGATTTATGAAGCAGATGCATCAGCTTCGGGAAAATACAAAATGCAAATAGTTCGTTTGTAAAATGCAAGTATAAATTGAAATTTGTATTTGGGAAAGATGATATAATTATTAGCATTATTGGTTTATTGACATTGCGCACTTTAGGCATTAAATCCTTGTAAATTGAATTTATGTGTTGTGGCAAACATGTACATATAAACATGTTCACGTCCACGTGAATACATGTCTGTGTGTGTGTGAGCGTCTGAGAAAATATTCAGCTTGAGTGCAATGAAGCAAGCGACAGGAAAATGTATTCGTAGCAGCAGCAGATGACAACAAAAATGTGGAGTATGCAGCAAATTATACAGATAATGCGGCACAATTGAATTTACAGTATTTCAACGTTGCACAAATGCACAAGGCAAGCAGCGATAGCAGCAGCAGCAACAAAAACAATTGTCAATTGTAATAACAACAACACCGGTTTTCATTTTCCACTTGACTAGAGTTGAGCGCCCCTGTTTCAGAAGCACATTTCGCATTTCAGCAAGTAGCAAGTGGAAACAAGCAAGTGGAAAGTGGAAGTGGCAAATGGCAGACAAGAACTCAGCCAGACAACATTATGTGTGCGGTATTCAATTGTTGTGTCCTGGGTGCTCGATTGCGTCCAGTGCGAAGCAAAAATTTATCAGGCACCCGGAAATGGTGCACCAAGCAGCCACTAGGCACGAGGGCTGCTGCCACTTGCCACAGAATTCATTTACGTAATTAGTGGCCAAAGATGTCAGGCCAAAGCCACCGGCGCTCGTTTATGTGGTGACCGCAATGGAAGTGCTCAAATCACCGCTATGCCCCTGCTGTCTCATCCTCAGCCCATTTTCTATTCCTGCTATATTTATTGCCTGCTTCTTGGGGTGCTGCGACAAATGCAATACAGATTGATGTGCTGCTTATGTGGCGCCACAATGACAGTGATCGAAATTGCAGCACATTTTGGCTTAATATTTTGTAGCTAATGTGAGCGAGAGAAGGTTTTTGAGCATTTAATACCAAAGTATCTTGAGGGTTTTTTTTTTTAAAACTATTTCTTGAAGTGAACAAAACGCCAAAAAGGGATTTAAAAATTAACATAAATTACATAAAGTTACAAATTAAATTAAAACGTGATATGAAAATTATATTAAAATGTTAATTTTACAAATATGGGTGCAATAAAACACGGAAATATTTTTGAGCCTGTGTCGTAAGATAACTTTATTACAGTTGAGCACGTTCAGAGATTTCCGGATATAGGTTAAAAATATGTTGTTTGATGGATACGTTTTTGCAGGCCACTGGTGTAGTACAAGGACTGTAATATAACATCTGTAACTTAACATGTAACTTTGTATTTAACATGTAATATCGATATCGATCGATATCATTTGTGTGATCACCAGCTTTAAGCAGAAAGCTGAATCGATGTGAATTAAGTAAAGTAAGCAGACATATTTGTGAAAGAAATATAATTTAGTTTTGTCTGCTAAAAATATCAGAAGTGGGATAAGGGATTCCATGCCAGGGAGGGTTCCTTTAGCACGGTGCCAGCAAGTGGCAGCTCTCTAGGGGTGGATGGATTTTCGCCGTCATGTGTAGGGGTGATGCATTGCAGAATTTTTTTATTGCGAAAAATATTAAATGCAATTTTAAATATAAGCATTTTTTTAAAACTGTTTTTTAACTAAACTTATTGATTTTCGACAGCGCCATTAAAATTGGCAATGTACGTAACGAATTGCTAGTTGATAATAATCAGTTTTAACATTTATTAACCGATCAGTTTTTGATAATGACATTTGTGACTTTTGGTATATATTTTTACCGTTTCCTTATGTATTGGTATGTATTATATATTTTTTTTTGTTGATATTTTTAAATCTTTTATTTATTTATTTTATATATTAAAAGATGGCATTTTATATACTAAATACTAACAATAACTAAACGATCAGTCGAAGACTTCAACTATAAATGAAACTTAAGCTTTAGAAGCGGCTTATAATTTGTAAGACCTTTTTGACAGTTTGTTATGTGTTAAATTGAATATTATTATATTTTATATTAAATTTTACGTTATTATTTTATTTCTGGCTAATGTCATTGTGATTTAACTGATTTTTATAAATATATTGTACATTATTCAGTCTTGCAATTTATTGATTAGCTTCTTAAGTGCAATTTTGTGTTGTTTGCCTTGGCTGATGAAGACGTTGACAAGATAACGTTGCATTGTCTAAGGATTCATTACACACGAACTGCACAATCATGCGTGTCTGCGAGTGTGTGTGTATGTGTGTTTGTGTTGCGTAGCTGATCAAATGTGGCAGCCGCAAGCAAAGCAAACTTCATTTGTTGCGTTTGCCAAGAGGGAAAAACGAAATGCGCGCAATTTTGAGAGCTGCTACGTGCGAGCTACAAGGTTATGACACAAACACTCACACACATACGCACGCGCGCGCATACACACACAGGCATTGCGAAAAGCGAAAGCAGTAGCCAACAGGAAAAACGCAGAAGCAAATCAAAACAAAAACACGCGATTTACCGGCAAAATGCACGTGACAGCAGCAGCAGGAGCATAACCAGCAGTGGGCAGACAGACAGGAGGCCAGAGGGGCAGAATGGCAGACACAGGCAGGCAAGCGACGGGCATCGTCAGACCTCGTGTAATAGCTTCGTTCAGTTGCCGATCTGCTGCGCCGAATCCAACGATGCTGTTCGAAGGACTATAAAAGGACGCATCACATACGCAGCGACGCATTTTGTCAGCAGCCTCAGTTTCAAGCAGCAGTGGGAAAAATAAAACTCTTGAGCATTACACGAGCGAAAAATCTAAAGTGAAAACAAAAGTGAAAAACTTAAAGCACAAAGTGACTTGGCATATTGCCCAGAAATACAGATACACACGTTTGTGTGAGTTTAGTGTGTGTGTGCTGCTGCAGTTGGCCATTGTGGATTTATATTTTTGCGCCATAGTAGACAGCGTGTGAAGTATTTGTCGTTGTGGTAATAAAATCATAATTATTGTTCTTGCTGTTGTAGTTGCACGTAACTGTATCTGGCATTGAGCGACGGCAACAACAGCGTAGCAAAACTTTAAACTGCAGCCTGTGTGTGGCTTAAAATCTCAATAACAAAAACAAACGCAAAAAACTTAAAAATTAATCCAAACAAGTCCTTGGCACGAAGCATACGAAAGTTTCGAGTGTTTTTGGGCTCAATGTCAGTGAATTGATTGGCACACATTGATCGTGTTGTGCACGAGAGGGTGTGTGAGTGTGTTGGCTAACATCAAACAGTTAACAACATTGACACTTTTTATTTTTTGGGGGCCAACATGTGGTCCTTCCTACGTATGCGCCATAAGCCACTGTGGGCTTTAATATCCTTGACGATATTACTGCTGGTCTTGGATAAGAGCCAGGCCAACACAGAACCGCCAGCCGTCGAGACCACAACAACAACGGAGCCAGGTAAGTTAACAGCTTGCATGACCTTCATTTGCACAGGCTCAGCGGCGATGTTGTGCCATAATAAATATGGCCCAAAATGGCATTCGGCCCTTATGGCCTGTTAAAATGATAGCATGACGCTGGCTCAGTTATTGATGCTGAACCGGAGCCAGCCACTTTGCTAAATGACTTTCGTGCTCTAAACCGATAATCACTATCACACACACACACACACAGTAATAAACTTGCAATCACGCAATTCAATATAAAAAATGATATATTGTACATAACGAAGTCTTAATATCCTTATTGAACCGCAAACTTAATTTTTTATACGTTTTATTTACGTAATAAAATAATCAAACTGATATATTTTCATTAGGTTTGTATAAGCATATTTTAATTTTATTAAAAAGAAAATTTGTACAGTTTTCAATTTGCCTTCAGTGGAAAATTTTATAAGTATACATATTTGGTAAAGTCAGTTAAAAGATAATAGTTTTGGCACTTTGGATATATGAAATAAATCTTAGTAAAGTTAGTTTTTACGATTATCATTCCTTATCGAAATCTTGTTACTCCTGCCTGCTATTCATTCATATAATATTATTTTTTTCTTATCAGAATTTTGTTATTGGCTTTTTATCCGCCGTGCATGTACTATGAGTTATTATGTTGATAAGAAAATGATTTTATATGTATTATACATTGTACTTATTCAGATAGTACTCCAGTTTATCACCTATGTATTTGATACAGTACGCTTAGCGTTTTAGAGCTATGTATTATCTTAGTTTTCTTCAATACACACCATGACGATCCATTTAAACTTTCACATAACATACCAATCTAAACTGTACCTTAAAGATTACTTTAAATTGAAATAAAATGTATAGCACAAAGGAATTACTAGTAAAAGCAAACTATCAAATTGAAAATACATTCTCTTATACAAGGATTTTTTGTAGTCAGTAACTTTTCCGCTTTGTGTTACAAATATATTGACAAAGTAAAAATACCTGGAGCTTAATACAGTTAACCGAGTTATTTGAAAACAAAGCGAATGGAAACCAATGGCAAAGCGCTCAGCAAATAACTTGCAGTAAATGAAATATTTCACGTTATCAGCGTTGACTGTAGCTAACCACACGCTCAATACCCCCACTACCCACCACCACTCACCACCACCCCTCAGCACACACTCACGCACCCACCTTCTCAATCACAGCAGAGCAATGTTATGACGCAAAGGCAATCAAAACGAGGCCTGCTGGCCAAACCTTAATCCCAATCAGAGTCAACACACAACACACACTCAGAACGCAACAGCAAAAATAGAGAAAAAAGGTAGCGAGATTGAATGAAAGCATTTAATGAAGTATGGCAGAGACTAAGGGCTGCTTAATAGATATTAATAGCAGGCGGGGGTTGGTGTAAACGCCAAATAAGGGGTTCCAGCTCTTTGGATGGCTTGAGTGCCAAAAATGCTCGGCATTGCGGCTGCTGTCGCACGCAATTTGTTACGCAAAACCAGATGCGCATAAAGTAATTAATTTTTACCCTGTACCCACTCGAAATGGCTAAGATGGGCATGATGAAGCTGCCAATGCCAATGCGTGTTACTGAAAAAGTTGGTTAATTGACAAACAATTAAGCAGAGACAAAATGAGTTTCTTTGACACCATTTGGCCATTTATAAGATAATCTCAAACGTTATGAGAGCTACTAAAAGATCTTTTAATATTTTTTATATAAAATATACTAATCACTTTTGGGCTCTTCTAGCGCTTCTTCTAGCGCTCTCTGAACCGCTTGAATGCTAAAATTTATTCTGAAGGAAAATTGCGTATATGCATTTGAGAATTATTTAAAACAGAAAGGAAAACTTGAAATTATGACTTGTAAACTAAAATTAGGCTAACCATCTAAACTGATCACAGAGAAAAACTGCATTCTGAAAATAATCCCTTCTTTAAATTTTTGGAAATTTTATTTGAGGAAAGAAAATGTTAGCTTATGACTTGTAACTGAAAATTAAGCTACGAAATTTTAAACCAAGATTGTGATTTTACAAATTGAATGGAATATCTTCACGTATTATTATTATCCGGAAGTTTCAATCTTTAAAATTGTCCATTTTTGTATAAGATTTTTGCTGTGTTTATCAATACTTACCTCTGTACCTCTAGCAACAACGAATGCTTGCTGTGGCCTGCTAATGGATATCTCCTTGTTTGGCACTCACGCGACGAGCTGCCTTGTGTGTGTATTCTGACCTGTCTGATAAGTGAGCCGAATGCTGTCGCTGATGATCTCATTGCCAAAAAAAAAATATAGCTGCGACGCAGTTGATTTTCGTTACGACGTAACGTGACGTGGTCAATTGCGCAGTCTGTGCGAAGCCAGAAAATGGAGTTGAGTGTAGTTCGTTTTTGGCTGCATGTTGACACAGGTGTTGTTGCTGGGTTAGTTGACTTTTTGTGGCAGCAGCTGCTGCCGCAGTTGCAGCCAGCACTTTCCCTTTCGCCCGTCCAAAGTATTTGACCATCACAAATTCAAACACCAATGCACACACATAGCAGTGGCGACTGGAATTTAATTTACATGAAGGGCGCCCAACTCGAATCACATTGCCAAATGGAATTTTTGCCTCAGGGAGTTGGAATAATGAAAGAAAAGCGCAGCAATCTGGAATCTGCAATAAGCCAAATGGCAACTAAAAATGTCGTTCAATTTCTATGCCATAAATCGTAAAGAAATTTTTGTTGCTGCCAGTTCCCAGTTGATGACTAAGATGAGTATGTTGATAATCATAATGATGACGATGATGCTGTGTGTGTCCTATTCCTGGCTGCCATGCATTACGCATGCAAGTGGTATTGCCGAGTAACGAACTGTCAAAATCAAAAGCGACAAATGCACAAAAAAAAAAGAAAATCGCCAAAAGTCGTCCAAGACAGAAAACCACCGCCTCCTCGAAAGCATCCTGCTGCCCACTTCCTAGACCCTAAGACCCGGCGTCACTCCCTGGCATATTATGTGCAATGTTTGCTTTAAAAGATAAAGATGACTACAATCCCTGCAGGGACTTTGCTTCAGTTCCCTATTTCCCTATTTCAGCTTCGACTCTGGCGTATGCGTGTTTTGCATAAAGGCAGTGCCAGACTTGTTCATTGTGGCAAAACTGCTTTTGCTTCGCTGTGCATGAATGATTTACAGAACAACTGTGATGAGGAGCAGCAACTTCTGCTTCAACCTTAGTTCCGACTCCAGTAGTGGGCCATTGCCAGCGTTTATCAGCATAAAGTGCTTTGTGCTGACTACAGACTGTTTAAGAGTTCTTCATACGGCCAACTTAAATATATACTGCCTTGAAATTATTGTTATATTTTCATAGAGTTACTAATTCAATGTCTGAGGTCTTTGTACTCACACAAAATTTAATATTTGGAAAATGAAACTTTCGATAAGGGTCTTAAAAATACGAAATGGGTAAGAGCCCGGGAATACCTTAGGTTACACAAAACCATAAATAACTTTTGGAGAAAAACTGACGGTAATTTACACGAAAAACAGCAAAATAATCTTGTTCATTGGATTTTAATACGAAACAGTACTTTAAGGCTACATTAAATACCCCAGTTTGGTTCGGCATTTGCGTAGTAAACATAATCTATATGTAACATTTATGTATACATAAAGATATGTGTAAAAAGCAATCGAATTTACTCTTAACAGGCAATGATTAGCAAAAACATACTAAATTACTAAAACTCAATTAAGTGTCTAATTACGCTTAACAAGTTTCACTTTAATGTTGTTTTGAGAACGCAGTGTGATACCCATTTTAAAAGCCAAATCCTTTGGATCGAAAAGTGGCAATACTTTGTACAGCTTGAGTACTACAATAAGGAGTGTCTTCATTTCCAGCATGGCATACTTTTGGCCTATAGAATATATAAAATAAGTAAAAGTTGTCCAACCGACATGATTATAAACTTTACCAATGCAATTGCGTTGTCCAGCGCTAAAGGGCACATAGGCAAAGGTGTGACGATCCTTGCTGTTTTCGGGCAGAAATCGTTCGGGTTGAAACTCTTCGGGTGAAGTCCAATATTTGGGATTGCGATGCAGATCAAATACATGAAGAGTGATGTTACAGCCAGATGGTAGTATTAAGCCATTAGCCAGCTCCGTTTCCCGAACTGCTCTACGACCCATTATGGGAACCGAGGGAAACATGCGTAGAGTTTCCTTCACAAAGCACTCCAAATACTTCAGTTTCGATAGCTGATTAATGTCCAAGTTGCTGAAGTCATCTGGAGAAATGTAGGGGTTACATTGGTGGAAAGTTTTTGTCATTGATGACTCTTACCAGCTATGTGTTCGTTTATCTCCTGATAGCAATTCTCCTGTTTGTCCGCATATAAGGACATGTTCATAAGTCCGAATATAAGACCGATGGATGTGGTATCGAAGCCCTCAAACATGAGAGTGTCCACTTCCTCGCAAATGCCCTCATGGTCAATTAAACCATCCTTTTCTGCCAAGATGAGCGTATCCAGCATGGCAAAGCGTTGCTTCCTCTTAATGTATCTGAATTTGAATAGTTAATTTAGTTAACCATTTACATATGTAGCTTTTTATCAGTCTTACTTACATATCATCAACAGCCTCTTGAACGTTTTTATTGTCCTTGAGCTGCTGTTCTAGCATTATACGGCGCTTGGCTATAATCTCACTAGAGAATTCATGCACTCCGTTGAGGAAAGGCGCATCTTTGCTGGCGCCAAACAGATTATAGAGCGTATTATTGCAAAAAATGGGATTACTCACACGCCTGATAAATGTTTTCTCAATCATGCTAAAATCTACGCGATATTTATCACCTTTGGCAGCCATATCATCCAGTTTAATGCCCATGGCAGTCTCTGCGGGTGGATAAATTTAAGTTTAGTGTTAACTCACAGTCTGACAGACTTACCACAAATACTGTTCAAAGTGAATCTGGGAATGAGCTCACTTAGAGAAATAGACATCTCAGCTTGACCCTCAAACTGCTTCACAAACTTGAGACTTTCCACTCTATTAAACGAAGATAATTGAAATCTGTTTACATTTTTTAAAATATTAGAGACTCACTTAAAAATCTCTTCAAATTGCGCCAAGATATTGAAATGGAAAGTGGGCGTTAACATCTTGCGTCTCGTATGCCATTTCTTATCTGCAATTCGTAAAGTCAATTTCAATGGTATTTTCTTAGGTTTTTATGTACAGTGCAGTTTACCTGTCGATGTCAACAGCCCAGTGCGTAAAGCTGGTTGTAGAAACTCATAGACCATACTTTTGCTTATTAGGCTTTGATCATTTAATATCAGTTCAAAGTTCTCCGCATCGATAATGTTATATACGGTCATACCCATGGCATATTCCAAATAACTACGACCTATTTGCTTAGCCCTATTGCTCATTACCTCAAATACCTCAGCTACAGAAATAAAATGTAATATTTAGTTGTGTGTCTTTATCTGAAATTGATCTGATTTTACCCACCATCGCTTTTGCCAAACAGATCAAAGCTGTTTCCAAATATTGTGCGTCCCTTGACAACTGGAGCAATGCTCTCTATGGGACGACCATCTTTGGTGCGTGCTCGCTTTGCGAAGAAGGCCAAGACATAGTAATCCTTGTTGATTCTATATAGCCAGAAGATTAATGTACCCAGACCGATTAACAGGAATAGACACAATCCCATTTTCGACCGCTCTGTTCAACTACTACTCAGAGACTGAGCAATGAAATTGTTATAAAATTATTGGAGCGTAGCAATAGACATTATCAGAGACAGAAGATACGATTGTACTTGTGTGAGTATAATCTGCGTTAAATCCATTCTAACAGAGAGATAAGAATTTATGTTCGTAAATGTTATAATCATGTCTGTCTGGCTGTCCGTCTGTATGTATGCAACTTTTTTCGACACCTTTAGAGATAGAGACTTGGAACGCATACTGGTCTGTGTCCGCGTCAAAGTGTAAAAACTGTAGTGCTACGTCTACTAGGAGGCTATGATTAACTCGATATTCGCAAATCGATAAGGCCACAAATCTCCCACAATGCGCATATCTTCCAAAATTTGTAAGCTCCGAAGAGTCACCAAATTTTAAATTTAGTTTACTATTAACTCGTCTAAGGGATCAGTCATTGGATTGCCACGCCCATTGTGCCTTCCTAAACCGATACACTTTTTAGTGTTATTCGATAAGACAATTTGAAAGCTGAGTCACCAAATCTGAAAGGTATATTGCTAGTAACACCCTTCAAAAATCCGGATTGAAATTTAGGACCATGCCCGTCGCCGCCCCTAAAAAGCTTATATCTCCCGCAATTTAAGAGCTACAGTTTTCAAACTTGGTAAAAGAAATCGTACTTAAAAATATTATTGGCCACGCCCACTCTCGCCTCCAAAATTCCCAGAGCTACAATAGCTCATTTCTACCTCAACTTAAAAGACAAACTTAGACAATACTTCATGGCTACACCCACCCTATTCTTTGTTACTTGTTATCCGCTGGAATAACTTATGGTATCAAAGAATATCGCAGTCGGTTACGCCCGACTGCAACGTTCTCTCTTGTTTCATTTTATTTTTTGTCATTTTATTATATAATTTGTTTACTTGTTGCTGATGACTCGTACTTCGTATTTTGTAGAATTAATTGATTTAATAAATATTTAATTGGTTGGCTGCAAAATTTTCTTTTATGGGAAAAAAATATTTTTTTTTGAGTTTTTAAAATTTACTGCAACGAGGTTAAGCAAAAGAAAATCCAAAATTTAAGTCAATGGAGTTATCGCAAAAAGCAATATCTATTTTTTTTAAGGCAATTTGATTTGTTATTACTGTAATTATTTATGGAATACGTTTATATATTATTTAATATGAAATGAAGTGCTAAGTTACTAAAAATACAATAAAACAAGTACGAGTGCTGTAGTCGAGTAAACTCGACTACGATATACGCTGAACCCAGTTAATAAATATATTCTGTCTGTTACATACATTTGCACAAAACCATTATACTCTTTCTACCCATTTTTAATGATTCAGGGTATAAATAGAGAAAACCTGTTCCCGCCGCAATTAATATATAATTTACCTTCAAATAATTTATTAACAAGTAAGAGTGCTGTAGTCGAGTAAACTCGACTACGATATACGCTGCACCCAGTTATTAAATATATTCTATTATTATTGGCAAATTCCCCTTTAAAAAGATTTACACTAACACGTGAAATACGCAATCGTAGGTAGCGGGGCTCATGCCATCCCTTTTTCACACATGCGCTCGCATATTTATGCATACAGAAAATGGTTGCGGCTGCTGATAGAAATGAGATCAATATGAGAATACATTTTCGACTAAAACTTGGGTTTTTCTTATCCGATCTTGACGAAATTTGGGCATTTTATCAATAGTATGCATATGCATATCATATATTAATTAGAAGATTAGATTCTGCCTTCAAAATTGTGGCATTTATTGCTATCGGAAATTTAATTTATCGATAATTTATAAACGAAGGCAGTTATTGAGAAAATAACGCAAACTTGTTCTGCGCCTGGTATACGAGAACCTATATTCCAAATTAGCTCTTACAGTTCCCGAGATCTGCGTGTTCATACAGACGGACGGACGGACAGACGGACATGGCTATATCGACTCGACTATTGGTCCTGATCAAGAAGATATATACTTTGTGGGGTCGGAGATGCTTCCTTCTGCCTGTTACATACATTTGCACAAAACCATTTTACCCTTTTTACCCATTTTTAATGGGTTCAGGGTATAAAAACAGGTCCGTCTCAGAAATTAAGTTATAGTCATATTGTGACTTATACTATCAGCATGAGCAAGCATTCTCTACTTACGTAAATATGTAGGTGCATATGTGAGAGTCAAAACGACCGTAAGTATTTTTTAATAGTCGATTTTTTTCGATTTAGTGTCTATTTACGCTTAACTAGTTTGACTTTAATGTTGTTTTTGCAACTGAGTGTGATGCCGACGCTAAAACCAAATTTCGTTTTATCGACAAGTGGCAACACTTTGTACAGCTTGAGTACTACAATAAGGAGTGTCTTCATTTCCAGCATGGCATACTTTTGGCCTATAGAATATATAAAATAAGTAAAAGTTGTCCAACCGACATGATTATAAACTTTACCAATGCAATTGCGTTGTCCAGCGCTAAAGGGAACATAGGCAAAGGTGTGACGATCCTTGCTGTTTTCGGGCAGAAAGCGTTCGGGTTGAAACTCTTCGGGTGAAGTCCAATATTTGGGATTGCGATGCAGATCAAATACATGAAGAGTGATGTTACAGCCAGATGGTAGTATTAAGCCATTAGCCAGCTCCGTTTCCCGAACTGCTCTACGACCCATTATGGGAACCGAGGGAAACATGCGTAGAGTTTCCTTCACAAAGCACTCCAAATACTTCAGTTTCGATAGCTGATTAATGTCCAAGTTGCTGAAGTCATCTGGAGAAATGTAGGGGTTACATTGGTGGAAAGTTTTTGTCATTGATGACTCTTACCAGCTATGTGTTCGTTTATCTCCTGATAGCAATTCTCCTGTTTGTCCGCATATAAGGACATGTTCATAAATCCGAATATAAGACCGATGGATGTGGTATCGAAGCCCTCAAACATGAGAGTGTCCACTTCCTCGCAAATGCCCTCATGGTCAATTAAACCATCCTTTTCTGCCAAGATGAGCGTATCCAGCATGGCAAAGCGTTGCTTCCTCTTAATGTATCTGAATTTGAATAGTTAATTTAGTTAACCATTTACATATGTAGCTTTTTATCAGTCTTACTTACATATCATCAACAGCCTCTTGAACGTTTTTATTGTCCTTGAGCTGCTGTTCTAGCATTATACGGCGCTTGGCTATAATCTCACTAGAGAATTCATGCACTCCGTTGAGGAAAGGCGCATCCTTGCTGGCCCCAAACAGATTATAGAGCGTATTATTCCACAAAATGGGATTACTCACACGCCTGATAAATGTTTTCTCAATCATGCTAAAATCTACGCGATATTTATCACCTTTGGCAGCCATATCATCCAGTTTAATGCCCATGGCAGTCTCTGCGGGTGGATAAATTTAAGTTTAGTGTTAACTCACAGTCTGACAGACTTACCACAAATACTGTTCAAAGTGAATCTGGGAATGAGCTCACTTAGAGAAATAGACATCTCAGCTTGACCATCAAACTGCTTCACAAACTTGAGACTTTCCACTCTATTAAACGAAGATAATTGAAATCTGTTTACATTTTTTAAAATATTAGAGACTCACTTAAAAATCTCTTCAAATTGCGCCAAGATATTGAAATGGAAAGTGGGCGTTAACATCTTGCGTCTCGTATGCCATTTCTTATCTGCAATTCGTAAAGTCAATTTCAATGGTATTTTCTTAGGTTTTTATGTACAGTGCAGTTTACCTGTCGATGTCAACAGTCCAGTGCGTAAAGCTGGTTGTAGAAACTCATAGACCATACTTTTGCTTATTAGGCTCTGATCATTTAATATCAGTTCAAAGTTCTCCGCATCGATAATGTTATATACGGTCATACCCATGGCATATGCCAAATAACTACGACCTATTTGCTTAGCCCTATTGCTCATTACCTCAAATAACTCAACTACAGAAATAAAATGTAATATTTAGTTGTGTGTCTTTATCTGAAATTGATCCGATTTTACCCACCATCGCTTTTGCCAAACAGATCAAAGCTGTTTCCAAATATTGTGCGTCCCTTGGCAACTGGAGCAATGCTCTCTATGGGACGACCATCTTTGGTGCGAACTCGCTTTGCGAAGAAGGCCAAGACATAGTAATCCTTGTTGATTCTATATAGCCAGAAGATTAATGTACCCAGACCGATTAACAGGAATAGACACAATCCCATTTTCGACCGCTCTGTTCAACTACTACTCAGAGACTGAGCAATGAAATTGTTATAAAATTATTGGAGCGTAGCAATAGACATTATCAGAGACAGAAGATACGATTGTACTTGTGTGAGTATAATATGCGTTGAATACAGTCTAACAGAGAGATAAGAATTTATGTTCGTAAATGTTATAATCAGTTCATTCTGTTTTTATTTATTGTTTGTAGGCTAGGTTAGACTATACTTCCTTTTATATTGTATTTAAATTTTAATTTACATTAAATCATTTGTTGAAAAAAAAAACACAAAAATTGTATAATATAAATAAAAAACAAGTAAGAGTGCTGTAGTCGAGTAAACTCGACTACGATATACCCTGAACCAAGTTATTAAATTTATTCTATTATTATTGGAAAATACACTTCAAAAATATTTACACTAAAATGCGTGCAGCTCTGCCGCCCTCTCGTATACCAGGCGCAGATCAAGTTTGCGTTATTTTATCGATAACTGCCTCCGTTTATCAAATATCGATATATTCAATTTCCGATAACACTAAATGCCACAATTTTAAAGTCAGAATCTTCTAATTAATACATAACTTGCATCTGCATACTGTTAATCAACTGCCCAAATCAAGATCGGATAAGAAACACCCAAGTTATAGTCGAAAATGTATTCTCATATTGATCTCATTTCTATAAGCAGCCGCAAACATTTTTTGTATGCATTAATATGCGAGTGTATGTGTGAGAAAGAGATGGCATGATAATCGACGCGAACGTCAATATATTATTGTGTGTATTCTACATTACCTACGATTGATTGTATGATTGATTCGTATGAATATGCACGTGTTTGGTGCAATTACTGTCGGTCATTCAAATGCGCTGCATTAGTTTTTTATACCCTGAACCCATTAAAAGTAGGTAAAGAGGGAATAATGGTTTTTTATGTTATACCCTGAACCCATTGAAAATATGTATATTATACAGGTATACATAATATTACTTAAATATAACTTACGTGGATAATAATGGAAGCAAGAGTAAGCCGGCAAATTTGCACAACTCTAAACTTAGGAATGTATAATTACCTTTGGTTTTTGGGTAAACCTTTCGTACCAGCCAGCCATCAAAATACTTACTTGGCCTGTACATATCCATGTTGGTAATTTCTAACCATAAACCCTTCTATGGGGAAATTTGGCATTAAAAAGGGTCAATATTTGTTGCCAATTGATGTTGCTTATAAAAAACGAGCCTTCTTGAATGTGGTTAATGCAGACGTTGCTTTAGTTAACAGCAAACTACGAAATCGATTGATTGTTTAAAACTTATTGTGCGTGTTAATAATTTGTTCACAAAGGATTTTGAAAATAAGCAAGTCCTTTAATATTTTTCCCATATATAATCTTCATATATCAATAGTCTTTTTAAAGACTTATTTCCCAATAATAAAAAATAATTATTTTTATATTTATAATTATAATTTTTTCCCTCAACATTCTAACATAAATATAACATAACTAAGTATGCCTAAGGTAAATACAATGTCCGCTTCCAATAGGTCTCGCAGGCGTAGAGATATAAATATTTTAAATAGGTCAAATCTCGACTATTCTGTGCAAGAGAGATTCAATAATACACAGTCTCAAAGAGAGCGTAGGGAAAATGAAGAATTCCGACAATCTGAAAGGAGTTTAGATAGACAGCGTCACCAAATTACTAGATCAATTTCATTGGTTAGTCAACAGGAACAAGTAGCGAATACTTTGCGTCGATCAAGGCGCAGACAAGACTCTGCTTATAGGGCAGACGAACAGAGACAAAACACGATACAACACGCTACTAGAAGAGCTAACTTATATCGAAGAATTTTACAACGAGCTAGGGATAGTAGTCACAGGTCAATGGTTAGGAACAATCAAATTCGTAGGATTATTGAGCAGAGCCGAAACACAATTGCAAGGCAAAGCTCTAGAATATTATCAAGAAAGGTTGCAATAGACGCGAATAGAAGTTTGTCCCAAAGAGTAAGCCAATATAGGAGCAATCCAGAAAATAGGGCAGTTGAATACCCTTCCAGAGGATAGAACAAGTCAAGCGATAAGCACTAGTTTAGATGTTTTAATAGTCGCCTTCAATATAATGGTCAAGCAGGGCCCAGATCAGGTTTGCATTTGCTGCAATGGTTTGTGGTTTCCACACCAAATAGATACAATTTCTCGGGAAGTTGTAGAAAGCAAATGTACTGAAGAAATTAGTAGAGATGTTTTAAGTCTTTCTACGGTTTTCCCTTTCTGCAATAATAAGTATAGTTTTTGCAAGACATGCAGCAGGAGCATAAAATTAGGCAAGAAACCAAAGGCTTCTATAACAAATGGCCTAGATTTTCCAGATCTTCCAGATTGTTTAAAGGGCTTAACGCCTCTAGAGGAAAGGCTTATTTCCCCACGCCTTTCTTTAATGATTATAAAATCCTTAGGATATGGCCGCCAAAATGCCATAAAGGCAGCCGTGGTCAATGTACCGATTCCCGTAGCCAATGTTGTAACGTCACTTCCAAGATCGTTTAATGAAGCCGAGGTAGTTCGGATACACCTCAAGCGTAGAATGGAATATAGCCATGATTTCATGGCCGAAACCATTAGGCCTTCTAAAATTGCTGCTGCAATCAGTTATTTAGTCAGTACAGAACTCTACAGGAAACACCAGATCGTTATTAACGAATCATGGTTGACTTCCTTTTCATTTGACATAGTTCCAATTGTTGCATCAGCTGACGATAGGGACTTAGTTTCAGAATTAATAGAAAGATCCGCACAAGCCCCCATAAGCGAACAGAATAATTCAGAATTAGAAAATATCAATCCCGGCAGCGCAGACTAGGTGGGCGGAGCTCTTAGTTTTACTTGCGAAAAACGTAGACAAAGCTAATATTTCTGAAGACTTAGCATCAAATTTAAATTTCAATGATAAGTCGCGTCTTATAAGAGCAGATCCAGTAACTTGCGCCAGGTATTTTGATTTCCGGCTTAGACAAATTCTAAAATTAATGAAAAAGGAAGGCGGTATTTTCGGTAGTCATAGGATCATCAAATATTATTGGCGGGTTGAATTTCAGCAAAGAGGCTCACCTCATATTCATGGCATGTTTTGGTTAAAAGATGCACCCAAGCTTGACATAAATGATGAGTCAACTATTCTCCCTGTCTAAATATAGATGTGCATCGCAAGAAATTTGGAAAAATTCATAATCTTTTAAAGTATCCGTTTGATCGTGAAAATATTCAATTTTTAAGCAATTTTACTAACTTTTTGTCCCACGATCAACTTAACATTAGTTATGAGTGTTACATAAATGCACTTAGGTCAAGTATAAGGAAACCAAAAATATTTTTAAAGCGATCATTTGCGGCTATTAAGCTTAACGCTTACAATACTCACCTTCTTCAGCTGCAGCGAGCTAATATAGATATTGAGTTCATATTAGATCCCTATGCTTGGTGCAGTTACGTCGTTAATTATATTAACAAGTCTCAGAGGGGAATTTCAAAGCTAATGCGTGATTTTATTAATGAGATTAATAGGGGCAATGCAACTATTAAACAGAAGTTACAGCATATTGGACATAAATTTATTTCGGGTACGGAAATATCCGCCCAGGAGGCAGTTTACTGCTGTTTAGGTATGCATTTGTCCGAAAGCAGTAACGAATAGTAGAATACTAAAGTCTAGGGCCCAATTGCAAAATTTACCCGCTGACTCACAAGAAATATTTAAGTTAGGACTTTTAGATCATTATATTCAACGCCCTGATGCTCTAGATAGTTTATGCTTAGCTGATTTTGCTGCTTTATATAGTTTTACCAATCATCGCCAATATATTGATGATGACAATGATATCGAAACAACCCGTCTTCCTGATACATTAGTTTTCGCTCTTCGCGACAGTAGTAGGTTTGTTAAAAAAAGGCTAAGTCCTTGTACTATCCGATATAGAAGGTTTAATATTAACTCTGAAAAAAGGAACTATCTTCGGGAGTTAGTTGTGTTATATGTTCCGTGGAGAGATGAAAATCTAGAATTGGTAACTCGGGATTGCGAACTTTTTTGTAGCCAAAATTTGGAGTTAGTTCAAACAAATCAGAGAAAATATAATAGTTTGGATAATAGCGAACTTCAAGATGCTATAAATAGTGCAGTGCTTGAAAACGAAATTGTAAATAATGAAGAAGTAGTAGATGAAGGATTTAGAGTTTTAGGGTTGCCAGAAATAAATTCTCATCTGAATGTTTTAAACGTAGACGGGAATATTGAAGATGAAACGTTAGGCGATAATAATGTCCGTATAATTAAACTACCAGCTGTAATTTCCGCAGAGAACTTGGGAAATATTATCAGATCCCTAAATTTAAAGCAGAAGATATATCTCACTCATGTTTTGCACAATGCCAACCACAAATCTGTATATTACGAATTTGTTGGAGGTGGTGCTGGTGTCGGAAAAAGCCGGCTAATATTAGCAATTTTTCAATCTCTTTCCGTTATGTATAATAGTAAGCCAGGAAGTGATCCAACTTCTGTTAAAATACTACTGTGTGCACCCACTGGTAAAGCTGCCTTCGGAACCAGTGGCTCAACACTACATTCCATGTTTTCACTACCCATTAACCAATCCGGTTCAGATTTAAGGGCCTTAAGCCATAATTTAGTGAATACATTGTATTCAAGGTTGATTGACCTTAAACTCATAATTATAGATGAAATATCTATGGTAGGCTCCAAAATGTTTTCATATTTGGAGTCCCGTCTGAAGCAAATTTTTAAAAATTCCTCTCCATTTGGTGGTATTTCTGTCATAGTTTTTGGAGATCTGCGACAACTATCACCTGTAGGTGATCGTTGGATCTTTGAATCCAACTCAAATGATTCAGTTCAATTTTTTCTTCAACTTTGTGGGATCTTTTCATGTATTTTGAGCTCACAGAAATTATACGACAACGGGAGGACCAATTATTTGCTTCTGCTTTAAACAATATGGCATCGGGTAATATGACAGCCGATGATATTAGTCTTATCCGATCACGCATTAGTCAGCCATCGGAAATGCCCGATGATGCAATTCATCTTTTTAGTACAAATGCGGCGACAGACATATTTAATCACACTAAATTAAATTCTATTCCGACTGATCAATTTTTTTCTACAGCTAATGACTTTATTAAAGCTACACATTTAAATGCGACGAATAGAAAGAGAATATTAGAAGACGGCCGAGGCTTTAGGCCTTCCGAAACACAGGGATTGTGCATGTCTCTTCTGTTAAAAACAACAGCCAAATATATGATTACGGTCAATGTAGATACTGGGGATGGGATAGTTAACGGAGCGACAGGCATTCTAATGCAAATAGATTTCGATGAATCCAACACTCCACACATTTTATGGATGAAATTTTCAGAGGAAAGCGTAGGAGTACTTGCTCGCTTTAGAAGCTTCGTGGACCCCCATTTAGAAAATACTTAAAAGCTTTCAGTATAGAAGAAATGAGCAAGTTACTATTGACCGTATACAGTTTCCAGTTGTACCTGCAGAAGGTATAACTATTCACAAATCTCAGGGAGCTACTTACAGCAAAGTGGTGGTTCATACTTGCTCTCGAATGCAGCGTGCTGCAATATACGTAGCTTGTAGTCGTGCAACAACAGCAGCTGGTTTATTTATAGTTGGGGATTTTGTTTCTCCTAGACTTCCCAAAATGACGATAAGGTCCAAAATCAAATTCAAAAATTACGGACTGAGAAACTACTTCGAACACATTTTGGTAATTTAGTTAACAGTTCAGCCCTTGAAATTTTTTTTCATAATACTGAAAGCCTTCATTGTCACATTGATGACGTTCGAGCAGATAAGTTATTGTTACAGTCGTTCATTCTTTGTTTCTTTGAAGCCTCATCATATCCCAACGAAAATCTAGAAATTCCAGGCTTTACTATTGTTGTCCGTCTGGATTGTGAGGCAATGCCTCATGCAGTGCGACCTAAGAGGGGAATCGTCATTTACGTCAGAAATGAAATTTTGCTTAAGCGTTAGAAAAACATCTGGATCAGTGGTATTTGAGTTTGTCGTATTCCGATTCAAATCTACTTAATTTTTTGGTTGTTTATAAAAGTCCATCTTATTCTCTTAATTTGTTTAAAGCCGAATTTGAGGATTTATTTCGACAACATTCATTGGATGATAATTGAATTATAGTAGGAGAATTAAATTTATGCTTAAATAAGTTTGATGGATGTGTGAGTATTTACAATGAATTGATCAGGAAAGGATTTCGGTGCTTGTTGGATTTAAAAACGCCTACTACAAATTGTAACTCTCACATTGATTTGGCGTTTTCAAATATTTCCAGCAGAGAAATTAGCGCTAAACCTTTGAGACTGTTTATAGTTACCACAATGGGATATAAATTAATTTGCTTGTAAAATTTCCTAGATTAGTATGCATGCATGTATATATTTATTTATAAAAGTGATTTTCTGTATATATTAAAATCCTTAACCGTAAAAAATTTAATAAAAATTAACAAAATTAATAAAATATGTGTTTTTTTCAGTATCATTGTTATAAGAAACATGAGCATTGCACACTTTCTTAAATTTTTTTAAAGGAAAATTTGCAAATTATAGATCTATATATTTAATAACTGGGTTCAGGGTATATGGCAGTCGAGTTCACTCGACTACAGCACTCTTACTTGTTTTATTATATAATTTGTTTACTTGTTGCTGATGACTCGTTTTTCGTATTTTGTAGAATTAATTGATTTAATAAATATTTAATTGCTTGGCTGCAAAATTTTCTTTTATGGGAAAAAAAATATTTTTTTTGAGTTTTTAAAATATACTGCCACGAGGCTAAGCAAAAGAAAATCCAAAATTTAAGTCAATGGAGTTATCGCAAAAAGCAATTTTATTTTTTTTTAAGCAATTTGATTTGTTACTACTGTAATTATTTATGGAATACGTTTATATATTATTTAATATGAAATGAAGTGCTAAGTTACTAAAAATACAATAAAACAAGTACGAGTGCTGTAGTGGAGTAAACTCGACTACGATATACGCTGAACCCAGTTAATAAATATATTCTGTCTGTTACATACATTTGCACAAAACCATTATACTCTTTTTACCCATTTTTAATGATTTAGGGTATAAATAGAGAAAACCTGTTCCCGCCGCAGTTAATATATAATTTACCTTCAAATAATTTATTAACAAGTAAGAGTGCTGTAGTCGAGTAAACTCGACTACGATATACGCTGCACCCAGTTATTAAATATATTCTATTATTATTGGCAAATTCCCCTTTAAAAAGATTTACACTAACACGTGAAATACGCAATCGTAGGTAGCGGGGCTCATGCCATCCCTTTCTCGCATATTTATGCATACAGAAAATGCTTGCGGCTGCTGATAGAAATGAGATCAATATGAGAATACATTTTCGACTAAAACTTGGGTTTTTCTTATCCGATCTTGACGAAATTTGGGCATTTTATCAATAGTATGCATATGCATATCATATATTAATTAGAAGATTAGATTCTGCCTTCAAAATTGTGGCATTTATTGCTATCGGAAATTTAATTTATCGATAATTTATAAACGAAGGCAGTTATTGAAAAAATAACGCAAACTTGTTCTGCGCCTGGTATACGAGAACCTATATTCCAAATTAGCTCTTACAGTTCCTGAGATCTGCGTGTTCATACAGACGGACGGACAGACGGACATGGCTATATCGACTCGACTATTGGTCCTGATCAGGAATATATATACTTTGTGGGGTCGGAGATGCTTCCTTCTGCCTGTTACATACATTTGCACAAAACCATTATACCCTTTTTACCCATTTTTAATGGGTTCAGGGTATAAAAACAGGTCCGTCTCAGAAATTAAGTTATAGTCATATTGTGACTCATACTATCAGCATGAGCAAGCATTCTCTACTTACGTAAATATGTAGGTGCATATATGAGAGTCAAAACGACCGTAAGTATTTTTAAATAGTCGATTTTTTTCGATTTAGTGTCTATTTACGCTTAACTAGTTTGACTTTAATGTTGTTTTTGCAACTGAGTGTGATGCCGACGCCAAAACCAAATTTCGTTTTATCGACAAGTGGCAACACTTTGTACAGCTTGAGTACTACAATAAGGAGTGTCTTCATTTCCAGCATGGCATACTTTTGGCCTATAGAATATATAAAATAAGTAAAAGTTGTCCAACCGACATGATTATAAACTTTACCAATGCAATTGCGTTGTCCAGCGCTAAAGGGAACATAGGCAAAGGTGTGACGATCCTTGCTGTTTTCGGGCAGAAATCGTTCGGGTTGAAACTCTTCGGGTGAAGTCCAATATTTGGGATTGCGATGCAGATCAAATACATGAAGAGTGATGTTACAGCCAGATGGTAGTATTAAGCCATTAGCCAGCTCCGTTTCCCGAACTGCTCTACGACCCATTATGGGAACCGAGGGAAACATGCGTAGAGTTTCCTTCACAAAGCACTCCAAATACTTCAGTTTCGATAGCTGATTAATGTCCAAGTTGCTGAAGTCATCTGGAGAAATGTAGGGGTTACATTGGTGGAAAGTTTTTGTCATTGATGACTCTTACCAGCTATGTGTTCGTTTATCTCCTGATAGCAATTCTCCTGTTTGTCCGCATATAAGGACATGTTCATAAGTCCGAATATAAGACCGATGGATGTGGTATCGAAGCCCTCAAACATGAGAGTGTCCACTTCCTCGCAAATGCCCTCGTGGTCAATTAAACCATCTTTTTCTGCCAAGATGAGCGTATCCAGCATGGCAAAGCGTTGCTTCCTCTTAATGTATCTGAATTTGAATAGTTAATTTAGTTAACCATTTACATATGTAGCTTTTTATCAGTCTTACTTACATATCATCAACAGCCTCTTGAACGTTTTTATTGTCCTTGAGCTGCTGTTCTAGCATTATACGGCGCTTGGCTATAATCTCACTAGAGAATTCATGCACTCCGTTGAGGAAAGGCGCATCCTTGCTGGCCCCAAACAGATTATAGAGCGTATTATTCCACAAAATGGGATTACTCACACGCCTGATAAATGTTTTCTCAATCATGCTAAAATCTACGCGATATTTATCACCTTTGGCAGCCATATCATCCAGTTTAATGCCCATGGCAGTCTCTGAGGGTGGATAAATTCAAGTTTAGTGTTAACTCACAGTCTGACAGACTTACCACAAATACTGTTCAAAGTGAATCTGGGAATGAGCTCACTTAGAGAAATAGACATCTCAGCTTGACCATCAAACTGCTTCACAAACTTGAGACTTTCCACTCTATTAAACGAAGATAATTGAAATCTGTTTACATTTTTTAAAATATTAGAGACTCACTTAAAAATCTCTTCAAATTGCGCCAAGATATTGAAATGGAAAGTGGGCGTTAACATCTTGCGTCTCGTATGCCATTTCTTATCTGCAATTCGTAGTCAATTTCAATGGTATTTTCTTAGGTTTTTATGTACAGTGCAGTTTACCTGTCGATGTCAACAGTCCAGTGCGTAAAGCTGGTTGTAGAAACTCATAGACCATACTTTTGCTTATTAGGCTCTGATCATTTAATATCAGTTCAAAGTTCTCCGCATCGATAATGTTATATACGGTCATACCCATGACATATGTCAAATAACTACGACCTATTTGCTTAGCCCTATTGCTCATTACCTCAAATAACTCAACTACAGAAATAAAATGTAATATTTAGTTGTGTGTCTTTATCTGAAATTGATCCGATTTTACCCACCATCGCTTTTGCCAAACAAATCAAAGCTGTTTCCAAATATTGTGCGTCCCTTGGCAACTGGAGCAATGCTCTCTATGGGACGACCATCTTTGGTGCGTGCTCGCTTTGCGAAGAAGGCCAAGACATGGTAATCCTTGTTGATTCTATATAGCCAGAAGATTAATGTACCCAGACCGATTAACAGGAATAGACACAAGCCCATCTTACGATCGCTCTATTCAACTACTACTCAAAGACTGAGCAACGAAATTATTACAGGATTATTACAGCGTACTCATAGACCTTAGATCAGAGTTTGTATACTATATTTTTTGTGTTTACGTAACAAAAACTTGTTTTGATGCACTCATGATAAAGTAGATTAGATTTGGAATTACCGTACATGGTGATTGCTTATACTATATATATGTTTTTTAATATGAGCTGCAGTGCTTATATAGTGTTAAAAATACCCTGTAGTAAAACACAATCTACAATCAGTATTTGCGCTATCAGCTTTTTGATAGCTTTATTGTTATTAAAACACAACGATTCACGAAAATAGTTTATATTTATTTGAATATATTAAGACTAGAAGCCAATGCTTAGTCTTTCAACAACAATAGAGTTTAATTAGCACGATTAGTTTATTCTAACTCAGAAAACCAATTGATTAGCTGCAGCAGCCGGCGATCAGCGAGCACCCTTTGTCCATGACGAGAGAGAGAGAGAGCGCTGCACAACGAGAGCGCGGTACAAAGAGAGCGCTGTTAACGCTGGCTGCTGCCGCTCAAGCTGCACTTAACATTTACATATTTTCTGCTGCCGCCAACAATCAGTTTTCACAGTTTTTCGTGTTTTGCGCTCTTCAGAATGACGAGACTTTTTATAACCTGAACCCATTTAAAATGGGTAAAAAGGTTATAATGGTTTTGTATGTAACAGGCAGAAGGAAGCACCATCGACCCCATAAAGTTTATATATTCTTGATCAGTATTAACAACCGAGGCGGTATAGCCATGTCCGTCTGTCCGTCCGTCTGTCTGTATGAACTCGCTTAACTCAGAGACTATAAGAGCTAAAGACTTGGAACATAGTTTCTAGTATTACTGGCGCAGGTCAAGTTTGTGTTATTTTATCGATAACTGCCTCCGTTTGTCGAATATCGATATTTTAAATTTCCGATAGCAATAAATGCCACAATTTTAAAGGCAGAATCTTCTAATTAATACAAAATATGCATGTGCATATTATTGATTAACTGCTCAAATTTCATCAAGATCGAATATATTCTCATATTGATCCAATTTCTATCAGCAGCCGCAAGCATTTTCTGTATGCATAAATATACGAGCGCATATGTGAGAAAGAGATGGCATGATAAGCGACGCGAGCGTCAATCATTTTTTGTGTGTATTTTGCAGAGCCCCGTTACCTACTGTTGCTTGTTTCACGTGTTTGTCGGCAGTGGGCGCTTGCAGAGCTGTTCGCATTTGGGTGCAAATCTATTTAAAGGGGAATTGGCCAATAGAACTTGAATATATTTAATAACTGGGTTCAGGGTATATCGTAGTCCAGCTCACTCGACTACAGCATTCATACTTGTTTACTTTAAAATACTTATATAACATATACTAAATAACATATCAATAAGTGATTCTGTTTTGCTAGTCGCCTGTCATTTATAATGCTCAATTTAGTTTCAATAATTTTTAATTTTTGTTTTTATTACTATGCAAAGTAGCTATTATTAAAAGCATTTCAGTCTAATTATGTGAGCTGCATTTAATTGCTTTGAGAGACTGTTGCTGACAACATTTTTTGCTTTTTGCTTTGCTCTGCTTTGCATTTGCATTTGCTTCTGGCTAATTGGCAATTGAATTACATAAATTAAGAGCGTCGAATGCAATTTAGACTCTTTACACTATAGTTGACCCACTTTTGCTGGTGTCGGACAGCGATAAATAAATAAACTCGTATAAAAAACAAATTAAGAATTCTTGAGTACTGTATATTCTAGTCGTATCCCTTTAAAAAGATTTGTACGCTCAAATGTAAGCATGCGTGGAAGTGCTTTCATTTCTTTTGGCACTGAAGAGTAACAACAAATTAAGGCAACTAACTTCATCTACGATGGGTATATGAGAACCTATGTTATAAATTTTATCTTAATTTTCCATAATGGTACGTTGTCGGATAAGAGTCTTAGAATCTTACAAATGTGTCTATGTTTTATCCATGTAGTGGTTTATAAGAAACTGCAAATTTAATTTCACTTCGTTAAATCATCTGGCATCAACCAAGAGCTGCACAGTGATTGTCTGTGCATTTACAACTTGTATCATGAAATAATCCCAAATGTCAGCTGCAGTACTTAATTATCCCAATTTTAGCACATTTCTCTGAGAGCCGGGTATACAAAAATGCTTAAAAGAGAAAGCCTTTAATGTAGACGAAGGCCATAACTATCATTTAAGCTTTAACTCGCCAGCTATAAAATGGGAAATGGAAAATAGAAAATGGAAAATGCTTACATGACTTTGCTCATTGAAAACTAGAAACTTGTGCGCTCGTGTGTGTTTTGTGTAATGTCTGTGTATGCGTGTGTGTGTGTATGTGTATGTGTGAGAATGCTGTGCTTTGCGGAAATGCCAAATGCCAATGGATATTGGAAATTTGCAATTTCGATTGCACTTCAAAGTAACTCAAAGTTGCCAAGTTATTAAATTAGATCATATGTGTAATATTTATGGAAAAAGTTCTAGATATTTCAAAGCCACACTCTAATCCCCTCCCTCTCTTTCTCTTTCTCTCTATTCCTGTCTATTAGTTACTTCTGACTCACTCTTTCTCGTTTGCTTTCTCATTTTTGTCATGCAGATGCATCGCCTGGTTGCCGGGCGCCGGATGTTCGCTTCACCATTGTCAAACCGGAAATAACAACGGAGCAGCCATATGCGAAGTTTGAGACAACGCAGGTTTATCTACCGGAGGACTTTACCACCGCCGATGTAGAGTTTGTCGATAAGATACATGCGGCCAAGGAGAATCATGCGGCCATTGTAAATCCCTATTCGGTGGACTTTGGCGATGATGATGCCCATCATGGCCATGATCTGCATGCCGGAGATGCGGCTGCAAGTCTAGTGGACGACACAGATATTGATGATGAGCAGGACGAGCTGCATGGCGCCGAATTGGATGATGCAGCCCGCAAGCGCCTTAATGCCAATCGCAAGCAGGGCAGAAAGCATCGCACTGGCTCCGGCCGTCGTCGTCGCCTGGAGAATGAGAATGGACAGACAGGACGTGGGCGTGGCAGTCGCTATAAGCGCCACGCTATACTTCACGATGTGGATGCCTCCCCGGACACGGATCGCTGGGCTGGCAGCAAATTGGCCGCCGAGGGTGATGTTTACTATGTGCACATTGCGGACATATTGAAATCGAGGGAACCGAATC
Organism: Drosophila setosimentum; assembly: GCA_035043505.1. NCBI lineage: Eukaryota > Metazoa > Arthropoda > Insecta > Diptera > Drosophilidae > Drosophila > Drosophila setosimentum. Next base: position 20,708,353 of record JAWNMY010000003.1, read on the forward strand.
GCCAGCTGCGCGCCAAGCTGCATCGGCTGAAGCAGAAGGCACGCCTGAGTAAATGCCTTGTGGATGGCCGCAGCGAGAATTGCGTTAAGCTTTTGGCTAAGCTCAAGGCCAAGCAGACGGAGCAGCAGCATTTAGATAAGCAGCCAGCGCAGCATCTGGAGGAGAAGCCCGAGAAGAAATTGGATATGGAGTTGGAAGTGGAAGTGGAGGAGCAGCAGCAGGATCATCATCGTCGACGCGGTGACAGTCACGCTGCTGAGCTCGACCAGCGTGACTTGGAACCGCGTCCCTGGCATCGACGTCGTCGCAGCAGCAGCAACAGCAGCAGCAGCAACAGCAACAACAGTAGCATCAGTAACATCGATGCCAAAGGCGATGATGGCCAGCTTGAGGTGGATGCCAATGTTGGCAATCAGTCGAGCAGTGCAGCAGTGGCCCTGCAACGTGTAAAGCGCAAGTCGGGCAAGACCACGGGTGCACTGAGCCGTCCAAAGGGTGGCGGCGATTCCAGCTCTAAGACCACCAGCCGCAAGGATAAGGGTAAGCATTTCAAGCATTTACATAGCGGCCAGACACTGGCATCGCCACAGTGCCCATGACAAGATTTTTGTATTGAATTGAAAGCCGCTGTCACTGTCTCGTTGTCTGTCTGTTCGTCTGTGTTATGCTCTTCCACACACCCACAAAAACAGACAAGCATACACGCACACACACACACACACATGCACACATATACACACATACATATAGACAAGACACGCATATACAAGACACCTGGAGTGTTGAGAGTGGAGTACACAGCAAAAGAAAAAAGAAAAAAAGAGAAGAAAAAGGAAATACATAGTTACATACATAAATCGTTAAAAGCTAATCACAGTGTGAAGTCCCATGGCTTCAACCTGGAGTCAGCCATAAATCGCCTCAATTCGCCCTCACATTCAGCTCTCATTAACATGATTCACGCTGGCACATCTATTGCTCTATCTTAACTCAAAATAGCACCATTACATCACCTTTCTCTCTACTACTCTAAAAAAAAAACATCATTCTTTGTCGTGGTTAGCTCTGTCATCTGTTGGTTCCTGCTACTTGGGATAATATGATTTATTTGTTTCCCTTTTTATACCTTTGCAGAGGGCCTAACATATTTCTTAAGAATTAAACTTGATTTCCATTTACTACTAATAATAACTACTTTTTATTTTTGTTCTAATTAGGTTTTTTCTGTGCCTTCCACAACACATGCAACAAATTTTGGACACCCAGAAATCTTATAGTCGTCTTTATTTAAAATTGATTTTCAAATATTGAATTTTTATTTGGTATATAATTAAATTTATTTTTTGGAAAAATTAATTTGAATTTTAAAATGTTTTCAAAAATGTTTCCTAAGTTTTATTAATTTCTGATTACATCGCAGTGCTGCTATAATAGAGCTGTTTATAATACTATACCAAAAATCGTTATATTTATATGCAAGGGAATTAAAACTTCGATTACACTCAGACAACTGCTTTTCTTTTACTTTATGCCTTTTAATTTCTTTTTTTTTTTGCCTTTACTTTTTTTTTGGTGGACTGTTCTTTCTTTGTGACGTCCTTTTGTTTACTTTGGTTCAGCTACTTTTGTCCGTTTGCGTTTTTCTATTAGCATTGGCACTTGGGATCGGGGTCTGTGGACCGGACTCTAGGTTCTGAGTTCTGAGTTCTGGGTTCTGGCTTTGGTTACTTGGGTACTTAGGTCTATCAGCGAGTTCGACTTGTGTTCGCATAATATTATCTTTCATGTTATCTTTTGCCTTTACACTTTGGTTTTTTGTTGGTTATTTGGTTTTTTTTTTGACGCCATGTTCAGAAATGAAGTTGTATCCTGTTAAGTGGCCACCGTCACCACCACTTGCCTTTCCCATACATATCTGTCTGTCTCTCCGTCTATCTGTGCTGTCCCACCCTATTTCCGTGGTGCTTTTAATGCATATCTAACAACCTTAAGTTGGGCCATTGAAGTTCTAGCTGGCAGCACTTTTCGCACGTTTCGTGCGGCTCTGCGGTTTAATGTGTGTGCTCAAGAGTTGATGCCGCTTCTTCTTTATCTTCTTCTTAGCCATCTTTTGCGGGACAGCTTTTAACGCACTGGCAGTTTTCCAAGATGTTGGCACTCCAGCATTGAAAGCTCTTGGCATCTGAGAACAGCAGGAAGTGGGTGTTTGTGGGGGTCCATAACTCGTTGACTCGTTGAGCGTACAAAGCTCATATACACATGCATTCATTCATTCATTCATTCACCTGTCGCTCGTATCGTTCCTCAAATCGGTCATCAAAACAACAGCTCATTAGTTGCTTGCTCTACTTGCTCTCTCTCTCTCTCTCTCTCTCTCACTCTCCCTCTTTCTTCATTCACCCGTCTATCTCTCTCTCTCTCTCTCTCTCTCTATCTATCTCACAGTCAAACCCCCTTTTCCTTTTTCTTAGCATTTTACATTTGCCCATTTCATAACGCCCTCACCTATTCTGTTCCGATTTCGCCCCAATTAGGCATCTATGATGAGGAGACCGGCTATTCACCAATGCACACCGACGACTCCGAATTCGATGAGGATGAGGAGGAAGATGAGGAGATTGATATATTGCAGCAGTTTACGGAAGTATCAGAGATACGTTTCCCAGGTGAAATTGGACCCATGGGCGATCGGCGACTCTGCAAGATACGCTGTGTCAAGGGCAAGTGGGTGGGGCCGCTGTGTGCCACCAATGAGGAGGGTAAGTGAGCCACCCTCGCAACATACAAGCAAACACCTACACACCTACACACACATACACATCAATATGCACACAATGGAATGTTAATTATACAATAGCAATACGAATACGCAACATGTCATTACAGTAGAGACTCGTATAATAAAGACAACACAATCAGCACACTAAAATAGCAGCACCAGCAACAATCCAGTTGTTTCATTTCAACATATTTTTCTCTTTCTTTTGGTATAACTATATGTGCCTATTACTGCGTTTATGCCACAGAACTCATGAAATCATTTTGCTGCATTAAATAATCTTTCATAACTATTTGCGAATACAAATTAAATATTATTGAATTAAAGCGAGAAAATTTCCTAAAGTAGTCAAATAGTGTTTATTTTTTATTAAGTAATTAAAATTATTCAAATCAATATTTTGTGTCATGTAAGAAATGTAAGAAGTAAGAAACATCAGTTGTGCCCAAATTTAAGAATTTGTACTTTGAGTTTAAATAAAATTCATAATTTGCTGAAAATGATCTTTCCTGAATTAATTTTGTGCAAGCATAAATGCAGTATTTGCCATGAAATGTAACCTTTATCTGAGTGTGTAACAATGCTGATCTCTGTGACATCTTTATCTGTAGATGACAACGGCAACGTGAAGTTTCAGCCACTCTACAAGAGCTGCCATGTCAATCGCATTCCGACTCATCTGCTGCTCAGCTATCGCAACATCTCCGTGGTAAGTGATGACAGGCAGCAAAAGCCGTCAGCCGTGCCAGGAGCTGAAAACCCCCACCACTACATGCAGCACCACACAGCGCACACACACACAAACACACACAAGCACACACAAGCACAAAAAGCACACATACAAGCACCCACTTAATACTCACCAACACTGACACACACAGATATATTCACACACACAGCAGTAACTCCATGTAAGCTATTGAAGGCATCGCCCTTGGCATAGCCAAATGTGAGTTGAACTCAATTTCGACTGCGTCCTGTCTCTGTCTCTCTTTCCCTGTCTCTTGCTCTTGCTCTATTTCTCTCTCTCTCTCTCTATATATATATATGTCTAAGTCTCTTGCCTCGCTCAATTTCTCCATCATCTTTTGTATCGATATCAGCCGCACAAACAACAACAATTTGTCCAGCGTCATCCTAGCAAAAAATAAAAATAAATAAATAAAATAAAAATAAAACCAACTTTGCATCCTGCATCCGCATCTGCTCTGTGCAGCACAAGACTCTGTATTTTTGGTACTCTTTGATCTCTCTCTCTTGCAGACACCAATACCACCAAATCGCGGCTGGCGTAAAACGCGCTTATCCAAATCGACACTTGTCTCAAACACAGAAATTGTGAGTGGTCATCTTTGACGCTACGTAATCGTCATCGTCGTCGTCATAAATAAATACTCGTACCTCGTATCCGTATCTATGCATATTGCTCACATATGTAGTCAAACACAACATCTAGTCAAACAAAAGCACGCACATACACACGCACACACACAGACATCCACACACAACACTCTCAGTAAAATAATGAGTGTAATTTTAGTTGAAAATATAATAGCGCAGCAATAAAATTAATAATTAAATAAAAATCAGTGAAGACTAGAAAAATTTCCAAGACATTAGACAAAATTTCTAAATATACGAAAAAAAAAAACTGTCTTGAAAGTGCTTATTTTCAGAAGAAAAATTATCCAGCAATTATAAATACGTTAAAAATATTGGTCACTCAACAGCTATTTTTCATTTTAAAACACTAAGTGTATTTTTAAATATTATAGAAAAGTTAACCTACAATCAAGAGAGGATAAATTCTAGTTTTTAGAAAGACACACTTTCTTGCTGAATGATTTTCCAAAATTCAAAGCTATTTCTTTCTGAGTGTAGTAAATTTATTCTTGTAGCGATTCTCAATCCAAATCCCAAATATTATTAAAGTGTAATATAAAAGATATCCAGGATAAATATTGTCTGTGTAAGAAGATGTAGTGGTCTTTAAGGATATAAGACAGATAAACCCAAATAAAAATTTCCATTCTTGCAGAAAGTTAGAATGACAAACAAGCTTCATTTCGCTGTTAAGTATAATGTATAAGAAATATAATAGAAACAATAATATTAGTATGATTTATGTCTAACTACTTTTACTCAACCTAAATACACATAAGCACACCCACCCACACATTCACACCCACACACACACATACAAAGTAGTTTCGGGCCAAGTAGTGGGTCCAATTATGGCTTTTCACAATGACAATTTTCTATGCACGACTTATGCATTGACCACTGAGCAGCGTCAACCACACAACGACACAAATAAACCAACATACGAACACACACACCCACTTGCACGCATACATACACCGAATCTAAAGATACATTTACAGCTAATTACACCGATAACACCACAGACACTATGGAAACTGCACGTCCAGCACGCCCAGGCCACGCCCATGAGCAGAGAGTGCGCATAGAACTTGTGTTAACAGCTTGTAATTAAGTCTAAACCAAATCTTTTTTGTACTTCTCTCTCTCTCTCTCTCTCTCTCTCTTTAACCAACTTTATTTTGGCATTTCTTACGCACTGCACGCAAAAAATAAAAAATTAATGATACTTTAACTTCATTTCCAATGCCTGAAACTTTACCTTACTCCTGTTACCCATGGCTATTTGCCCATTGCCCATTGCTTCATTGGCCGCTATCCAAAACACATTCCACATATTTCCACATTACTGCTGCCTGCTGCAGAACGTCGGCTGGGATCTGCCGCATGGCCACTCGCTTCAGGCACGCTGCCAGGAGCTGGGCATCTACAAACTGCTGGGTGAGTCACGTGTACTATGCTCCAATGGTCTCTGGGCGCCACGCATGCCCAGCTGTGTGCCAACCACCGTGCTGACCAATTACTCGGAGGACAGTGCACCCTCCATACGCATCAAGATCTTCAACGGCTCGCACTCCTTCGAGCCATCTGGCGTGATGGCTGTGCCGCCTCACAGCACCGTTCAAATGGATTGCATGTATCCGCGAGTCCGTGGCACGCCCGAATGGAGCTGGACCAGCTGGTATATGCAGTATACTACAGGTGGGTTTTTTGACAATAATGTGTCGAGCTTTCAAGTTTGCATGTAATATTAATATAGATGTGAAATCATGAAAAATTCAATTTTGCTTTTTTTTTTAAATCGGCTTAGTATTGAAAAGGGTTTCCATCTAAATACTTTCTAGTGAACGTCGTTCAGACTCAGGCAATAAAGTAAGTTCAGTTTGAAGCAGACAAATGACTAATTGAGTCTTTCCAATTTAGCTTAAGCAGTATTCTACTCATTTAGTATTATACTCTTCAAGAGGGTGTTATTTTAATTTAGTTTTGAAGTTTACAATGCATGGACGGAGATCAGACCATTATATCACTTAGAGCGAAACATTTTGAAAAAACACAGTCAAATACAACTTAAAATAATATTTGCTTATACCGTAATGAAATTTTAATATTAGCAGACTTACTCCGATCTAAAAGGTATGCAATCTTCGGTGTGCCTAAGATAACCGTTGTTGAAATTTTTTTTTAATTATAAGCTACTTTTTACTTTTAACAAGAAAAGCGTAGTAGGACCACTTAAGCAGTTTAAGGAATAAATACAAATTTATTTTAACAATTTTTGCGTATCTTTTCACTTGCAGGATGGTCGCCTGCCGGCGAGGAGAAGGCTGTAAGATATCGCTTGAGCATCAAGAATATTGAGAACAATGATTCGGGCACCTTTACGTGCACTTCGCCGCGCGGTTTGACGAACAGTATTGCAGTGGTGGTGGCCACTTCGACATGCCCGCAGCTAACGGAACCGATGGCGCCGCTCAGGCTGCGGCTCGAGGGCAATAGGTTGGGCCAGCGAGCGCACTATGAGTGCCCCGAGGGCTTTAGGTTGGATGGCGCATGGAATGCCACCTGCCTGGCCTCCGGCAATTGGTCATCGCCGTCGCCAACATGCCATCCCATTCAGTGTCCACGACTCATTCTCGACGATCCGCATCTCAGTCTCATTGAGCTTAATACATCGGCATGGGGGCGGGCGGTGTTCAAATGCCAATGGGGCTTCAAGCTGACCGGACCGGCGCTGCTCGACTGTGAGCCGACGGGCGTCTGGAGTGGCCCAGTGCCACGCTGCAAAGGTGAGTGCCACTTACTCAGCAGTCTACATAGAACAGAGAGCTACCCAAGTGCATCTAGGCAATAAACAGGGTTAATTGGCTAATTACACCTGAGTGCCAATATATTTCATTCATTCAACTTACATGCTTATCAACATCTTGTTCGACAAATTGAACGAATTAGTTATTCGTTCCTTTTTTATAATTCTTTTTTTTAAATATAATTTGCATATTGCACGGTTTCATTAAACACTATTAGAATCAATGAATATTTTATTAACATAGGGGTTTTTACAGTCATCTGAAAGAACATTATTTAGGTTGGGTAATTGCTAATTACTCTTTTCCAGACATTTTATCATTAAATTATCTGTGGTGGTTGGTCTTTTTGGTACTCACATGACAGGAAAGCATTTAGTTGGATATTTGGAAGAGTAGTTGCCTTATTTTCAAATTTAAATAATTATTTTGATTGTCATTAATCTAAGGGCAACTTCTTTGGACAACCTAATCATTCAAAAAGTAAAACATACTTAGGATTTCAAGATATTCATTTTTAATTACACTTATGCGTACGTAAATACATTTATATTTTGACATCTGTGAGTCTGTTAATATATCTAGTTCCTTACCTGCTGCGTTCGTTATTTCATTCGATTCATTTATTTCGATTTCATTACATTCATGACATTTTCCACTTGAAGTTACTTCTATCACCTATTTGTATATCTCATTACTTATTGAACTACATTGTTTGTTTAACATGTACTCAATAAAATCACGTTTATTCATCTTCCCTAAAAATAAAATAAATAAATAAAATCACGTTTAATCATCTTCTCTTCGCATGCTTTGCAGTCATTCAGTGCGTGATGCCAGTGGCGCCACTAAATGGACGCGTTGGGGGCACCAGCTTGAGCCAGAGGCGTCTGACAGTTGGCGCTTTGGTTACATTTAGCTGCAACGACGGTCACACTCTGGTCGGCGAGTCGAGCATCATATGCACGGAGAACGGGTTCTGGTCGCACTCGCCACCATTTTGTAAGTAGACATCTGATAAATGCACATATAATGCACATATACGCTGCGATTCCTTGCGTACTCTTCTCCAAAGTGGGCCCACTCACAATACCAATGAATTAATGTACTAACTTGTGTTGTATTTCCGCTGTATAACGATACTATCGAAAAAAAACGATACCCGATACCGAAACCGATACCCGATCATCACGATTCATCATCATCATACGATCATCTGCACATCATCTGCGACAACCTTGCATGCATTCAAATGATCCATCCATATGCATCAATGCTCCATCTCGCATCTCAGGCAAATCGCAGTGCCCCTATCCAGGCGACCCGCCCAACGGTCTGATCGCCCCGCTCAAATTCAACTACGATGCGGGCGACTATCTGAGCGTCCAGTGCCGGCCCGGCTTCATACAGATCCAGACGAACGAAGATCATACCACGGGGCCGCCCGAGCGGCCAAAATGCCAGCCAGATGGCAAGTGGTCAGGACCGTTACCCAAGTGCCGCAGCTATGAGGAGGTGTAGCTTGCCAACCGGTATAAAATCTAATTGGAATTGGATTTGAAGGCGGCAGTCCAGCTTGTCGAGTTGGCAGGCCGATATATAGTATTATGTATACAATTTTGTGGTAGAACCGAAAATTCCAAATTCAACAAAATAATATTTAAAAGAATATAAACAAGAACAACAACCCGAGTGATATTTAGATTAACTTAGTGAGAGGTATCAAAATTAATTACAATAATTATTAAATAATTTTTTAAATATTGGCCCCAGTTGAACTTGACTTTAAATCACTCGCTATCAACACTTATCTTATATTATATGAATACTTTACAATTTTTTCTTTTTTGTAATGCATCCAAACGCTCTTCTAGGCCCACTTAAATCTATTTCAAGTATTCCATGAGAGAGATGTTGAGTGCTTAAGTGCTAAATGAAAGATATTACCAAAAAAAGAAAAACATGACAAACCTGAGCAACTTTATGAAATGAATATGTAACATACAAAAATATAAACGTTAAAATGTTAATGAATTAAAATTTGAAATACTTATACATTTTTTTCTGATTTGCTAAAAGAAATCTATATAAATAATATTCCAATTTTATGCTTACATTTTATAAAAAGAAAATGTCAAAATCAAAATCTTATAATCTATAATCAACAGTTAAATACAGGTATTCAAAACTTACCAACTGAATACATAGTTAAACTTCTTATAAACACATATAATACAGATATACTTGTATGTACAGCTTAATGGTATATAAGAGAAGTTGGCACAGTTATAAAAGTTGATTGATTGATTGAATAATTGATTGGTTAGTTAGTTACGTGCGCGCAATCGCTGTGTGGAAACGAAAAGTCATATCCCTCTAATGAAATGCAAGTCAAGCAAATAATACCTAAAATATAACGAGTATATGTACGAGTCTGTAAGCAAACTGCAAAGTGAGGTGAATAATTTTTAAATAAAGGATATATAAATTATGTATATGTACAACTAAACGTATGATTGTTTTACTTTCGCTTACCCCTTTCTCACCAGGTACAGCTACACCTCGCAGACTGGCCAAAAGCAAGCAACTGAACTTTGGCCTTAATATTCGCCAGCAAACTCAGTCGCTATCGCTCTAACAGTCTCAATTGCGAACACAAGCAATTTTAGGTAACGCACAAATGTGTGCCAAGGAAAAACATATTTCATTTCCCAAAGCCAACAGCAATTCTGGTGCCCAAACATGCTTATAATGCGGGGCAAAATGTCAACGAGCTGGCGGAAATAAGTTGGCAATGGGAAGCAGCAACCAACACTAAGAAAAAAAGTCGCTCTGAGTTTTAGATAATTGACTCGTCTTATTATTCAGAAGGTACATTTCTAAATCGGTATATTGCGTATGTCGAAATAGTACGGTTTATCATTCTTAATTCGAGATAACATTTTACTGATCAATTTGAAAAAAAATGTCTAATTTACAGGAAAATTTTTGATTAGTATACACTGAACTTTTATATTAGCTTTATTATTATGTATATTCGTATTTATATATTGAATATTTATACGAATTTTAGATAGTTTAAAAAATCGTGACTGAGCTACTTAAGCAGACAGCAGCTAAGCAGACAGCAGCTAAACTCTAACAGATCAGTCGAGAGAACGAATCTTCTCACATCTACCTGAAGTGTAAAAAGTAAAGTTTTTGCATTCATGCTTTCTAAAAATATTTTCTATTAGTAAAGTTTTTTTTTTTTTTTTGAGTATACAAAATCAATTGTATCAGAAACTTGAGACTCAGCGAAGAAATTGTTTATGTTGGATTCGAATTGATGTTTCTCTTTATATTTATTTTGATTTTTGTCAGTGGTAAGGCATTATTTATTCTGATTATAATATTTTGAAAGGTATTTAAGTTTTCAGAATTATTTTTTAAAGAATGATAATAACAAACACTAAGATCCATAGGATAAATTTAAAATAAAATTAGCTAATGGACTTAAGTATTAATTACTTAAAAAACAAAGCATTTTGTATTATTACTAGTATTAGATCTGATTTGTGCCAATGATTTTATTAATGACAATCGATGACAAAACAGATATAAAATCTTTCAATATAAATTAATATTTATATATCTAATAATGGAACTCCAAATGAATTCCTTCACAGAGAAATTTTATTCGATTATTTTCTTTGAAATAAACACTGCTAATTGAAATCTGTCTAATCTATTAAATATTGAAGTATACTGCTTATGGCAAGACATGATTATGCATGTAAGCACGAATCTTTCTCTAGATGCATTTGCAGTCTTTATGAAACAACTGGAATAAGCCCTGGAGGTCTGCAAAAAACCATTTGCTTACACGCATCAGTGCACTCTGCCCAAGTCTGCGTTTGTGTGTGTTGTGCTGAGTGCGTAACAATTGTGCTTCAGGTTCTAACAATGTACATAGTCATAAACCCACGACACCTGTACAAATACACACACACACACACACACACCCATTTGCACATAGATCTGGTCACACACCTGTGCAAAATTAATTTGTTTTGTTATTTTACCTTTCGGCTGCCAGAAGCACTGCGCTTTAAATGAAACGATTGACGCTACCAGCTGCTCATTCATATATGGCAAACACACACATACTCGCAACTCGCACACACACATGGCCACAAAAGCCATTGTCGTTTATTCATTTTGGCACTGGCACGCCCTTTTTGCCACATTTAATGGCAATTCTGTGCACAAGAGTGAGAGTGTGAGTGGTGTGTATTGTGTGTTTTGCCAGGGGTGTGGCAGAGGCGGGCGGGTGTGTGTGCCTCACAAAAAGGTGTCTAAATTGAGACGCCGTGTCGCAACATTAACTGCCATGTGCGTAATTAAAATTAACTGCCAGAGCAGAGCTGCTGTTGGCACAGCTATGGTTACTGCTGTTGCAAATTGGTTTTGCTTGTTACAAACAAAAAAAAATGTCAAAAAAATTAATACACAAGCAGAGTTGTGCAACATAAAAAGCACATTTGGCAGCCGCACGCTTTAATTGTCTTAAAGTACTGCCAAAATGCTCACAGCACGACAAACTAATTAGCCCAACTCCTGTTTGGAATTAAACTAAAGAGGAGCGTCAAGGTGGTCTGGTGGGCACGCCCACGCACACACACACATAAACTCAGCCAAGGACTTAGTCTTGGGATGCATTTACATTTGCATGGCTGCAGTTTAATCTTTTAAAGTAGCATCGCGTGATTTTCGCAAAAGTTGCGCAATATTCATTAGCACCTCAAAACTTTGCATTTGCGACTGTGTTAAATGCGAAGCATGTGTACAGGAATTAGCCACGCCCCCTGCACTACTGTTCTGCTCCCTAAACTTTGCAGGTTAAGCATATCAGAACTGCAATATTTTCTGGCCAATGCTCGGCCCAGGACCAATGAGCTATGCATGTCACGTAGCAGCGAATGCCGCTCAAAGCAGCCACACACAAAAGCTGAACGCACACATACATACATACATAACAAAGCAAAGCAAGAGCTTAGCAGTTAAATGCAACTGACTGCATGATACTCTGTTGCCCGCCTTAAAATAGTTGAATGCTTTTGCAGAAAAATAGCCCTGAATTTTATTCAGAAAAGACATTATTCTAAAATGTATAAAAAAATTGTGTTACTTCCAAGACAACAGAACTCTAACGTCTGCGAATGCGAATTTGAGACCCATCAATCGCGAGTTTGAGTTTGATTGAGTTCCCACTATTTTTTCTGGATTTTAGAGAGAATATTTTTTGGAATATCTAGAAACTATTTCCAAAACTGAGCGATTTTCATGTTACCCTGATCTTTTAAATTTCATTGTCCGAGCACAGTGGTACCAGTTAAGCAAGCACATCAATTTTTAATCACTTTACTTTAAGTAACATTGATGAATATTTCGTAACTTAAGTAATTTACTTACAATCAACCCCAAAGCATATGCCCCACGAGCGATTTATGTTTACACTGTAAATGGGCGCCATCAATTACGATGTCAACAAAAAAAAGAAGATCTAACGATTGGGTTAAAACTGGTGGGATGGACGTACAGATTGGTCCGCACAGCATACTCGTTTTTCCCTTTGGCATCAGGGTACAAAATGGTAAGCTGCAATGGCATCACCAGTTTGGCCTGTGCCCCTGCGCCCCTCAGTCCGGACACCCTTGCAGCTGATGTTAAATGCATGCCAAAGCCGAAGGCTAACTCCATCTGCCCCTTGCAACGACCTCCACTTTATCATAGTGTGTGTGTGTGTGTGTGTGTCATGCCCGTCTGATGGGTTAGACAAAGTGCACTGTTGGCCATAAAGTTATCTATGGCATTTATTCGCACAATTCGCTTGCTTTAAAGTCGTGCGCATTATTCCAGCCGCATAGTTGACAAATTTCCGCAGGCGACTTTATTGAGTATGTCATACATACAAATGTGTATATATAAATATATATGGAATAGCATACCCATATTATTGCTGTGCACACATTCAAAATATCAGACATATGAATATGGTGTTTGCGTGTAAACAACTCCAACTAAATTGAAATTTGCTGCCCGGGGACAATGTTGAGAAATGATATGGCGAGCGGTTTTATTATTAGAATTGGGTTTCAAAAATGTAGAAAATGCGCAAAATACTACATAACAGATACTATTTAAGAGTTCAAATGTATCATATTTAAAATATATAACTATAGACGAATTAAAATACACAATTTTAAGTATGTAAAGGGTATGTATGTATTTTTGCTTATGTGAGGATTATTTCTTTTATATAAAATAATTCGCAGAATATTTTTCATTCCTTAAATTCATAAAAAAAAAATTATTTATGCCCCAAAAGTATTTATCCTTACATTCAAAACAGCTCCAGCTTCAGTTTGTGTTTTTAGTCAACAGCTATGTCTCAACCACTGAAGTCAGTCAATTATTTGAGAAATTGGCTAAGCTGACTCTATAACTAGCTAAAATACCCTTTACCAACTATTCTAAAATAAGTATACGGATATTAACATGGGGTGATAATCTTTTATGTGTACGCAAAACTCCAGAAACAATTACTCACTGAAATCGGTCGACCATTTGACACTTTCTGAATATTTTGGCATTGGCATTTCGTTGTAGCTAGTATCATCAATCAGTCTTGATACATATAAACAACGGCTGTAAACCGGAGGCATGCAGTTGCGTACCTTTTTGCCGAATTGTTCAATTGCTGAATTTCTATCAATAGTTTAGTACGAGGTTAAATAAAACATGACACGTCGAGGACCAAATATTAATGATGCCGACTGGCTTTTCATATTTGATTAATGTGCCAAATGGTGCCTGGAGATGTGTCCTCCTGATCATTCTTGTTTAACATGCCACAGCCACTCTGGCTCTGAAAGCAGGCTGAAAGCAGACTTTATATCCTTAATTCTTACATGGAAGCGTGCATGCCTGAATATCCTGCCTGCTATTCGTTAGCGCAGCTGCATATGAAATTCGATGCGAGCTTTTGCCAATTTATTTCAATTTGTTACGTCAAAGGCTGGGCTTCAAAGAGCAAACGCACTGCGAATGATCGCCTTAATTACGACTCATGAGCCATAAATGAAGTGCTTGACTAACCACGACTACCATTTCATGTTGTCAGCCAGCTCTAATTGTTAAACAGATTGATTAAGCTGATTTTCCAACCAACTAATGATGCAACACTACGTACGCTTAATGCTTTAATATTTTATTGGCTAGAAGTCAAACTTTGTTGATTTCAAAATACTTACGACACCTGCGCATTTTGTCTGTTTCCGCTAGTCGAAATACATAAATGTCTAAACTCAGCAAAATAGAATAATGTTTGGTGACCCCTTTTTACAATTAAAATATGTTTTTCGCTGGCTTTGCGCCAAGTTTTTTTCCCATATATACTTCGACATATTTTAAGTCTCGTCGGGATTCGTCTACACTGAGAGATTCACAGTGTCCGTTTGAAATTGATACAGTAAATAAAAATAAAACAATAGAGAACGTTGTAATGTATATGTATATGCCAATCTTTGGTCAAGTAACCTTCCACGTTTGGTGACTTCATCTTTAATATTGTGAGTACTGGTAAAGGCGGCTACCAGTAATTTACATACCAAGTTTGAAGGCTCTAAGTCAAAAAAGATATAGCCAGTTCAAATTTGTAGGGACGGGGTGCCTGAGGTGGCCGTGAAGGACATTGCCAACAACCAACCAACCAAATTTAGAGATCGTAGCTTTAAAATTGTGGACAATATTCGACTTCCTAGCCTCCTTTTGTACATAAAATCTAGTTTTCACACTTGTTTCAAGCCCCAATCTCTAACGGTGCTGTAAGTTGCGTTAATATTGACGGACAGACAGCTTGACGGTCATTGAACAAATCCAATATACTATGAGTATATATATGTATGAGTATAATGTTAAAAAATAAAACTTAAACTCTTAATTTTATAGCTTGAAAAGATGTCTGGTTTTCAGACTGATGCTAATACAAAATTATATTTAATTTTCCAGTGTATATTTTATTATGAGTGTACTTAAAGCTGTCACAGTTCAAGTTAGCTCGCACCACAGAAGCACTTGAACTTTAGCTGGCAATCGCTCCCCACGGAGTATTTTGTTACGCAGCTCTACAATTAATTCTCACACAAACACACACACACACACACACACATCTTCATTCATATACAGAGCGAAAGTGAACGAATTCAATTTGTGGCATTACGCATACATCGCGTTTGCCGCCTGCGATGCTTAACTGATTCATTTTGTGCGAATTAACATTTAGATTAAAACGCCACACTCGCACCAAAAATGCAAAATGGAAGTTAGAAAATATGTATGTATATTGTATATATAAATGTATGTATGTATATTTAATAATTTTTCATAAATATTTATTGAAAGCGAAGACTTGGTGACTTCAGCTACAGTTTCAACTGCAGCAATCTAACTTCTTATGTCTGACTGCGACCAGTAGAAACAGACCAAGAACCTAGTCGTGAACCAAAACTCAGCCATTGCCAAGTATTTTGCATTTTTGCACAATATAATAAGAGATGAAAGCCAACAATAGCAGCAGCAGCAGCAGCAGCAGCAGGAGAAGCTAAAGAACGACTATAAGTAGATGCAGGAAGGACACCAACTGGCAACCGGACACATTTCTGGCTCGCTGAGAGTTCAAATGAAGAATAAAAAGAAAGGGGAGCAGCAGCTGCTTGAAGGAACACAATGTTATTATTGATATCAGTATGCACGAATAAGATTGCAGTAGAAATGTTTAAGAACTGGATACTGTCCTGAACAGCAGAGGTAAAGAGTCTGCAAGGCAGTGAAGCAATTATGAATAATAATCAAAGTTCGCAAGCTACTCATAAATAAATACGCAGCAATTTAATTTCAATGACTATTCTAGCAAACGAATTTTTATAAGATGCTAACAGTTTTGCTTTAATTAATATTGGACATATTACAAAATATTTAACATGATCTTAAATTGGAATGCTTGCTTATATAAAATAAAAAATATTAAAGTATAAATAAGTTAATCATCTAAAGCTGAAGGCCTTAGATGTTATTTATAGACTATAAATTAGCTTCGCTTAGGAAATAAATTGTATTTTAGTACCTGTGGGCCTGGCCAACAGCTGCCCTTAAAGCTACAGTACATAAGTACAGTGAATACGAGTTTTAATGACAGCGCCAAAAATTGGATTCTTTTCACATATCATATGTATATCATGCAGAATACATGAATGAATAACCATATTTTATAAGCCAGCAGGGCATTGCACATTGTGCGTGTGTGTTGTTTTCCTTAAAGTTGTGTGCTGTATGTGTATTTATTTTCGCATGGCAAGTTAATTTAATTTGCAAAACTTGCAGCTGGTGAAATGTTTTCGTTGCACGTATTTTCATGCATACATATGTGAGATACATAGGTGCTTAAATCTATGTTTGCCGTAAATTTGCCATACGTTTCTGGCTCACAGCTCACTGAGTTTTAACAATAAAAAAATGAAACAACATGAAGAGCAAATAAATTGTATAGCTTGCTGTGCGCACTTCATAAAGTGGCAGCAGGAAAATCAAATTCCTTTACACCTTCGCCTGTAGCTCCTGCTGTGCCCGAGTAATATAAATAATAAGCATAACAGCAGGCGCAACAGCAACAACAGCAACGGAAATAACAACAACATCTACAGCAAGAAAAGCAATAAAATCATAACAACTGCAGGGACCCAAAGACAAAGGCACAGATAAAGACGGCAAAAAAAAGTAAACACACAAATGACAATTGACACGACTTGCCAGCTTGACTGGAGGCAAACAGCGGACTGTCACTGCAGAGGGGTGTGGGAGGGGGAGGGAGCCAGGACTATAACTTTTGTTGGCACTTTGCGCAATTTATTTTATTGTTGTTTGGCAAACAAGTTTCATAAGTTTCCAGCTGTTCAACAAACGCCACTCAATTTCGGCCGCTATTTGAAAAAAGTTGTCAACTTGAATTTGCCACGATTATTAGTCGGCTCGAGGAGGAGAAAGGTGTGGTGATGTGAGGTGAGAAGGGGGTAGAATGGTTAGGACTTGTCAGGTTGCAAGCTAAAATGCAAATTTGTCATGCGTTGCCAATTTGCATGGCAAATCAGCTGACTTAAATGCATTAATTACGCACCATTCCCTCTCCATCTCTATTGCTGTGTGTGCGCTTTAGGGGTTGCATACGTTAAGTGAATCAATTCAAAGCCAAAAAGTCAATCAAATTGTCAAAATAAACGCAACTGTAACAAAAGCACAAACAACAACAACAACAACAACAAAGACAAACAACCAAAGCTGTGGCTCAAATCGTGGTCAACAATTGTAGCCAAACGCTACCGCCTCTAAAATCGGAGTCCATTTGTTGTGCGTCTGTCAGTTGTGTATATAGCTGTGTATGTATCTGTGTGTGTTTGTGTGTGTCGAACAATAAATAAAGTCTAGCCGACGGACCCTTGAAAAAACAATTATGCCTACCAGCAGGATTCATTCGAACTGCAGTGGCAGCAGCAGCATTCGCCAATTTTTGGACGTTTCGGTGGGGATTTCAAATTGGTTAACCGCCCGGCAAAAAAAACTTTATGCACTTGTTCATATATATAACAAATACGATTGTTTGAAAATAAAAAAGGCAAATGTTTTTGTTGTTGACATAAATAACATGCAAGACTGCAGCTGCGGTCAGTGAACGACTGAAAGCTACCTGCTATGTTACTGACTTATGGTGTGGTAACACTTTCTGTTCCTGTTTCTCATTCAAAGTGAGGATGAGTAAGATGAGTGAGACTAGATTTAATGTTAAATTGATGTGTTCAGATCTCTAAAATATGAAATTGATACAAACCAATCGAGTTTTTTTGTTTTCTTAATTTTTTTTCTTAACATACTATTCTTATATGGCCAACAGAATTCACTTATTCACATGATGTTTGTTAGCCCTTTCAAGGGATGATTTAAGTGTATTTTAATTTTTTGCAAAATGTTTCATCTCAAGTGGTATGTTGTAAGCAGTACATGTTAAGGTTTCTATGGCATATGGCTAGGTTTATTTTTAAAACACAGTATGTGTTTTTTTTTTGCCCCAAATATTTGTATTCATATCTTAACATTATTTTATATTGGCTTCGTAGCAAAGCATATTGACTTTCATATTTAATGATTTTGTTCTATCTTCCTGCTCCTACTGTTAACACATTCTTGAATAACTTCGTAAATACTAAAAAATCACAATTTAAAATTTTTCTCTAGCTGTCACCAAAAATCACTGTGAGTCTTTACAATACCCTTCCAATTTCTGGCTACAGAGTATTGTCTGAAATACATAGCACGAAATTCTGACAAACGGAAGTGGAAGTGGCTGTGTGTTTCCATGTACTTGTGTGTGTGTGTGTGTGTGTGGGTGCCTGTCTGAGTAAGGGGGAGTCGAAAAACAATGGCAATTCAGTGCTGTGCATAATTGTTAGCAACTGTTCATGCTGTTCGCTTGTTATTGACGAGGGGAACAGAAAATGGGCAAAAGGCAAGTGAAAACATTAACCCAATCATTCAAGCAGCTTACAAACAAAAAATATAAAAAATTAACAAGAGCATTATAAAAGCTGTTAGCAAGCTGCTTGCCAATGTCTTGAATGCTAAAAGGAGAGAGTGTTTACGTGTAACGCGACATAGACTTTTGAATTTCGGCTTGTTTGTGAAATCAGATTCGAAACACATTTGCCTCAAAGCCAATTAAGGTTGCCCCGAAACGCCGATGCTAAAAAAAAAAATGTTTCGCGCGCGTTTTTTCTGCAGAGGGTTTAAGGGGCGTCACAGGAGCCGTAGCAACGGCGCTTGGCAGCTGCCAAAGGACAATTCGCATCAGTGGAGTCTGGTGGGGAGGCGTGTGTAAATATGCTATTACTGTTAACCACCCTGCTTGGCTGCCATGAGCAACATACTGTCAATTTGCCCGCAATTTAAAGTGCTTAGCTATCGTTGCGGCAACTTAAATTCTATTGGCAATTGCAGTCTCTTGCGACATATGCAATTACCTCCGACTCCCCACCCTCCACCTCTCATTCCAATCACAAGCTATCCACTCCTGCAACAACGTCTCCGCTCTCTCTGTTTCCCTTTATTTCTCTCTTGCTCTGTGCATTCGCTATTTGGTATTGCGCTCGTAAATTGCCAGCGTGATATTAAATTACGTGTGACTTTTTACTTCCGCTGCTATGTAATCCATTTCCGGTTCGTTGGCTGGGTTACATTTACCGTTAATCTCGTGCTAAGCGCCTCAAATAAATTATTCGCAGACCCGTGAAGCAACCATTCACTCTTTACACGGAAAAATTTGCAATTAAAATGCATGCATCGTTGGTTAGACTTTGGTTGCCATTGCGATTGCTTGCCCCGTTTTGTGGCTACCGCCTGACCCACATTAACAGCATAAAACTCAAACAGCATTGCCCCATTGTAGCTGTAGCAGTAGAAATAGCAGTCCTTGGCTTTTCTAGCCAACGCTTGTGTGTGGCTAGCGCGAAAACCATAGAACCATAGAAAAAGAAAAATAGATCTAGAGTATATATCCGAATTTTGTTTGGCTTTTGTGGCCAAATTTTGCTCTTGTCGCTGCGGTTCTCTCTCTCTCTCACCCGCTTCCTCTTTCTCTCTACCTCGTTTGGTTGTTTATCTTGCTAAACGCACCTAATGGATTAACGAAACGACACAGCGGCTCACTTGTTAACTGCATTTGCATTTCGGTTATCCACTGCTGATACACCTCAAATGGCTTTTAATATACATGTACATGTACATCCACACACCCAATGCGTCGCGTACACTTTATTCCATGGACCATAGTCATTTGGCAATTACGAGTTGTGGTGCAGCAATGAACATAGCATAGTGCAAAGTTTTGTAACAGATGTTAATGGTTTTTAGTTGTACGTTTGTATTCAAGTATTGTAGTGATATTTAAAAAGTTAATAAATTAAGTTGCTTCCGTTTTCTGCCTCGCTGCGTATTCCTCATATTACCTTCATATTTTTCATGTATTTTTTAAATTAATTTTGAAGCATAAAAAAAAAAAATTAAAGAACTAGAAAATCTTTATTATATTTTTCAGAAATATATTTATTAATAGTAGACAAAACCCAATTGGCTTTTTGGGAAGAAACTCATTTCCCGAACAAAAGATCTTGTGTTGGCATCGGCTCAAAATGATAAGTTTTTAATAAGAGTAGTTAAGTGTGCACTAAAACAAACTAACCTGAAAATAACACATCTTTTTAAAAACTTAAAAAAAATTTACCTTAGATTTAAGAAAAAAAACCTGGTTTTCAGAAACATGCATCCTTACTTCTTAGAAAAATACTTTATGAATAATAAGCTGATTTAACCTTTGCATGAAAAATTGGTTGATATCCTAAAATTCAGGGCAATTCTTCATCGGAGTATATTGATATCCATTTTTAACTCTCCTGCTCTGATGTTTGCAACCGCCCTTTCTCTTTTTCGCTTAAAACTGTCTGCAATTTGTTCTATATTTGTAGACTTGCTTTAAAACACATCTATTGCAGCTGAGGCAACCGGTTGAAGATGATATAGACTAGCCTCCTTCAAAGTATCTGCTGTTGGTTGCGATGCGGTGCACATCAAAGCCAAATGCACTTAATTGAGAGGCTGGCTAACCTGGCTAGCTGGCCAGACAAAGATATGTCGACAAGACACGCATACAGACATATGATGTTTTGACTGGGAGCTCTGATGTGCTCGTAAAGTCGTAAATCGCTCATCCATTAGCTCAATTATAGAACCTTTTACCTGACACGCTTTTGCCAGTCAATTAAATGATTAAATTTACCCCAAAAAAGAAAATAAGAAGTACCCTACAGAGCCTCCTCATTTTGCTTAAATGTGTGTCATGTTGTTGCAAGGTCTGCTTTGGTCTCTTTTGGCTGGATTGCATCCCAAGTGAGCTCATTGCATGTGCTCAGACTTTTTCAAGTTGCCTTAAATTGCCATCCAGCATGGCTTGGGAGGCTGCTGCTGCAGCTTCTGCCGCTTCTGCTCCTTCTCTGGGCACTCATATCCGCAACTATGTGGCTGTCGCCTGCTGCTGATTAACGCTGTTGAAATGTGAACATTTTTGCACTTTTATCGCTTTAATTGTTGCGAGTTGCTTCGTGCTCGTTACAGTTGCAGTTGCACTCGCCATCTGACAACGTCGTTTCCTGTGCCACAGTTTTGCATCCGGTTTCCGGTTTGTGCTGCATGCCGACAACGTTACGAGGCAACGCCTATTCGAACAGACTGACTGCAAAGCAGGTCACACACACACACAAGCAAGCAAACCTATAAACACACACAGGCTCATCAATTATATTACGCATACGCAATGGTAACAAGCAGATGACGTTGAGTTCCGATCAATATAGCGTTAGTCCTATTTAACTTACCTGGTTGCTAGCCGGGAATTAAATTATGGTCCTCAATGCAACAAGGAATTGTAAACAGTCAACAAGAAACAACCACTACAATTAATCTCATTAAAAATACCACTCTCATGCAGCTTTAAACATTGAAATTAATAACGCTTGTTAAATGCGAAAATTAATATTCTTCTACATATAGCTTTGAGTGCATATTGGCTTATGATGCGACAGCGGAAAATTTCTTCTCATCTGAAACGTGACATGTTTAAATAAAGCAGAATTAAAATTTATATATAGCGTATATATGCATACTCGCTTGGTAATATTGAGTATCGAATTTCAAATTGTACGCTTCGATAAATGTGCAAGCAAAAAAAAGATCCGATTCCACACTGATGAATTTCGTATACGCAATTCAAACATTTTTTATGTAATGAAAACAAACCAAAGTTATCTTTAGGCTGTTGATTTTTGAATTTGTATATATATTAGCGCTCTTTTTGGCTTTAATAAGTGTTTATTCTGTGTAGTCTGCCTACTATTATACATTATACTAATTAGCTAATAGTTAATATAATAATTTTTTTATTAGAGAAGTTTTTGACATGAATATGGCTTATATATATTTTTCCCAACATAAATTTATTATCTTAATACTTCCGTCATAATAAATAAGTATTATAGATACATATAGTTAGTTATACAATTAAATTTTCAGTGAAATTTCAAATACTTGGGCCAGGTTGACCAGGCCATTGCCATATACAATTTGGTGCCCTTAAAGCTAAATCCGATCAAAAGAATGTAATCAAATGATACGAAGTGCAAGCCACAAATTGTCTTTTAATGCATTCAGGAAATACACATATATATGTAGATATATGCACATAACAATATACATATGAAACCTAGACGCATTTGTTATGGAATGCTATTATTGGCTTACGCATTGTCTTGTCTCAGATGCTCGATGGCTTTGCAGTTAACTGTTAAACACTCTTATGGCCATAAATACGGCGTCGAGTAGTTTGGTTTGTAAATCACATTGCACATATGCCGCGTGGACTGTCTGCTCTTCTGTTCATGTGCATTAGCTTGAGCTGCATTTTAATACACACAGCGCTAATAATTCACACAATAAGCTGAAAGGCAGGCAGGAAGGCAGGCAATGCCAATGCCCATTATTCATGGGGCAGCCAAATAAGCAAAGAGCCGCTAGCAGCTTGCTGTGGAGTTTTGAAACCAAAAACACATGTCCCTGCGATACAAACCAGGTGGAAAACAATATTTGAGAGGATGGCACCAAAAATATGGCCAACTTTGGTGCGATAGAAAGCAGTGAGGAATAATGCATGGCAGGGGTAAGTGTTGGTTTTGAGGTACAAGCGGATTCAGCATGGGAGAGAGAGATATACGAAAAGACAGACAGACAGACAGACATACCGACGGAAGGGAGCTACACGTTTATAGCATTTGCAAATGCTACACCTAGAGTGCGCTTTTCACTTTTATTGTTCCTCCTGCTGACGTTGCACAGTGGAGCTGCTGCCCGTGAATCGTTGCAAATATACAATTTGATTGGCTTAACTGACTAAAAGATGTAGCTTATCAAATTTTCAAAAGTTTTTTATTCCTGATACATCTATAACTAATTGCTTTTATTCACAATTGACTCTTCTTCACGATTTCAATATCAGTATGTATCCGTTACTCTGATAAATTTATCTTAGTCCACAGATTCAGAGATAGTAATAGAATAACATCCGATTTATTCTATCCATTTTTTTCCATTTGTATGATTTCTTTTAATTTGATTTAATTTAATTTGTAACATTAATTTTAATTTGATATTTAATTTTAAAATTTTATGTTTAAAAAACTATTATTTATTAATTGGCCTAAAACTATCCAAATTTGCAACGATAAAAGTCAGATGGGCCCACTTTGCATCACTGTTACTGCTACCTGATTGTTGGCAAAGTGTTTTGTACTTGTAGCCTAACTGCATACCTGTCTGGGCTCTTTGGCTGTTGGCAAACATGAGATGCAGCTGCAGCAGCAGCTCTTTACATTTATGCGCTTTGGTTAACTGAGTTCCCCCAGTTTCCAGAGAGTTGCCCTTTGTTATAAGCATCTTTTTTTATGACAGCTAGTTTTGTTTTGAGCGCCAGGTTACAACATATGTTTTCTGACTGCCTCACACACACTCACATAATTAAAATGATGTCTTCTTGCTTCAAGTTGCTGCTGGATTTAGGTGTTTGGTTTCTGCTTTCTGTCAAATCAATTAATTATAAGCAATTGCATTACAATTTGGGATCATCAACAATTGGCTGACCACACAATTTCGACAACCAAAATAAAATGGCAATGAAATTTGCGACAGACAAATTTCGTTTGTCTGTGCTAAATTTTGTTTATTGTCAAAAATACACAAAAACAAATATGTATTTCTATTTATTGTATTTGTTTGACTGTGTGTGCATTTTGTTTGATATTTTTCGATTTTATTGCTCAATGAATACAGTGACCGCCATCAAAGGAAGCAAGGGGAGCAGACTTTTATAAATCCAGCCTGGATTGCATTTAAATGCCTTGCGACCACAAAACAAACACAATGCCAAAAAAGGGACAGTCTGTATTTGCATGAAAAATCACAGAACACATACACAAACACATTGGGAAAACAAAAAGAGCAGAATAGTTTCTACGACTCAAATATACCCACACCTTTTTTAAATTTGACTGATTTAACACCAACTATTTAATTTTAAGCTGGATTTATTATTAAATTGTTTATAATCTGAAAAAGCAATCAATTAATTTTATATATACAATAAATATGACTAGATTAACTCTACTTCAGTGAGTCGACCAATATAATAAAATTGTATATGTTAGGTAACCAGTTTGTTACAATTATTTTAAGCACCTACATTGCATAGCCAAGGACTGCGATATAAGACAATAATTTATTTTCATGGCTGTTTTGATGTTGTTTATCTGAATTACTGTGAGCTCACTCTGCCACCAACAGCAATTCAACATTTTGCTTATGTATTTTAATGTTAAGCTTTCAGTATAGAAATCTTGCCATATTTGCTTAGCTTTGACAGCAACATTTTCACAATATATTCCTTTAGACCACACAAACCCACTCCAGACATTTTTAAATGGATTAACTGTAGTTTCACTAAGTTGCTTATAAACTATTTGCATGAATTGTTAAAGAAAAACTTTTTCATTATGTTAACTAATTTGAGTGCTTACATTAACATAAAAATAGAAAAATTACGTCAGACTTTATGCTCTAATTGATTTTGATGCTAAATTTAGTTTTTCATATTCAACTTTTAATCCAAACGTTTAAAGCCACTTACGTCAGCTTAAAATACTCTGTTGGCCATCGAGTGCGGGTATTGGAGTAAGATTGGGTCAGAAATGGGTGCCAGGACCAGAGCAGGACCTAAGCAGATACATTTTGTTCACAATGCTGCTGCTGTTGGATACAGGCCCAAAAGCTGGCGACAAACAACGCACAATTCTCATTGTTTGGCTTTTGTCAGCAACAACTAAGCCCCAGCTTCATGTGTGTACATGTATGTGTGTGTGTGTGTGTGTGTGTAATGTATGTGTGTGGTTCTCTAATGCATGTACTGTGAAATTTTGTGATTTATGACATTAAATGCACAAAAATGGGATTTTATACGAATTTAATGGGTTTTTAGTGGATTTTAATGTGATCCATATGCGAAATTTGCAGATTTTCAAGTATTTGCCAACAAAAAAAAATGATTTACAACTGATGTATTTTAAAGCTTTGATATTGAATTGTATGCATATTTGTAATATTTGAAATTCGACAAATCTTATAGCCAATTCAAGTTAAATAATTCAATAGGGCTGGGATTTACTGTAGTTAAGATTTACAAGGGGTTGCGTTCTGCATTGATGGATAATCGAAAGCCGCCCACCAATTTGCGATGTCTATAGAAACGCATGGTACCCTGAAGTCCACCAATAGGCATTATATCCAGCCAGTTGTCGGTGTTTATCAACATGTTCTTTACATAGTACGTGCCCTGGGCCAATGGACATTGTTGAGCCATAAATGGTAGATTCGTATTTTCACCCTGTCGGAATGTTGGATTACCATAGGTTCTCACAAACATTCGCATCGCTCTGCAGACATCCATGATGGGTATTGAGTTCAACATATTTTTCCATTGATTATTCCTCTTGGAATCGTGTTGAAAATGTACAGACATTTCAAAATTGTTAGCATCCATGTCCTCAAGAATTTGAACAGTTCCATTAAGTGAGCGTTCTTTACCAACAACATGAATGTCGCGAAAATCAATGAGCAGCGTCTCCACGGTTTCCAAAGAATTAAATCTAATTATTCTTGCAGTGAAGGTATAAACAATCTTTTAGAATGAATAAGAAATAACTAATAGTTGATATTTAGTGTTCTTTAATACTTACACCACTCCTTGCTAAGTTGGCTTTGAGCAGGATAAACGCAAGAATAAGTATATCAGACAGCTTCATGTTGCAATTTGTTTATTAAATGGTTAAGTTTGTCCATTTATATAGCTCTCGATTAAATAATGTTCTTGTTTTTTGTATATATATGTATACGGATAATTTATAAGCTTAATTTGAGCAATTTTGTATTCACACGCAAAGTGATTGCAATCTTCTACTAATTAATAAGCCTAAACGGTACCAGTTAATCAAACTTACTATTTCAATTAAAAATCTGTGGCATGAGTAATTAAATTGTTCTTTCTATAAAAA
Source organism: Drosophila setosimentum (assembly GCA_035043505.1). Taxonomy (NCBI): domain Eukaryota; kingdom Metazoa; phylum Arthropoda; class Insecta; order Diptera; family Drosophilidae; genus Drosophila; species Drosophila setosimentum. The sequence goes on from JAWNMY010000003.1 coordinate 20,734,611, forward strand.
CTTCGCTTGTGCTATGTGGCTTTTATTTCAGTCATGTTAAAAGGAATTAAGAGTAGCTTCATTGTTCTAATGCGATTGGAATGTATATATTTAATGTATCGACTCATTAGTGGCGTAATTTAATGTTAATTCTGTTTCATTGTGGTAATTAAATGTACCTCATGACAAATAAATAATTGACTACTTATCGATTTCATTGCTATTATTCATTTCAGCTTATGTCAGAAGCAGTTTTCAAATGTGTGGTTTTGAGGCAATAAATTCGCAAAAATAAGATTATACGCGTGTTTTATTTGCGATATATCTGCATTCTTTTATATATTTGTAGGGTAGAATATTTACAGTTTAGTTTGTTTGTTAAATCTAACTGGAATATTATTTAATTTAACAAAACAGAAAACATAAAATTTTAGAAATAGTAGTTTACAGAAATCATATATTTACTAAAGTTTCTTGTCAATATCCATAACAATACTTATGCCACCTGCAAACTTGTGATGCTTGTAAAATCGAAAATTTGACTTGAGTGCACCATATGGTACTATATCGGGCCACGAATCAGTGTTCAGTAACAGATTCTTAACAAAGTACGAGCCCTTACGCAGCGGACAAGTTTTTCCATCCAATGGCAGATTTGTATTAACGCCCATCTGAATCGTCGACTTGCCATATTTTCCAATAAATAATCGATTTACATGACAGATGTCCGTGATGGGCACGGCGAGCAGCATTGCCTTCCACTGACCATTGTTATTGGGATCATTGAAGAAATCGATGGACATTTGATGTATTTTCGAATTCAAATCCTCAAGTAGAGAGACAGTGCCGTTAACTGAACGCTCACGACCAATAATGCGAATGTCACGAAAATCAATAATTAAATCCACTTCCGGTTCCAAAAGTTCTAATTGCAGAATTTGCACGGTGTAGGTATAGAAACGCTTAAATAGTTGAATAAATTAATTTATATTTTTAGTTGAATAGTTTTTTTTTTCCAGAGTTACCCAACTCCTTGATTGACTAATTGTAAGCAGCAGCCACTGCAGAATAAGTGCAGCGGAGAACTTCATGTTGTAATGTGTGCAATTGAATTGCTTAGTCTGGCATATTTATATTCCAATTAATTATACAGTTTTGGGTATCTGATCGCAGAATTTAAAAGCTTCAATTTGTGCAATGCAACAACTAATTGCAATTTGTTACAGCCTAAATGTTATTAGCTTATCTATAGAGTTATTAATAATGTAATGGTTGTATCCGTTGGCTATCGAGAGAGAAATCATTAAATCATGCAAGTCATGCACACTCTTTAGGCAACGTACATATATGTAACATAACGTATACGAGCGTAGCCAGAGCACACAACAGCCATATGCACTACCAATTTATGGCTTCAATAAACATAAAGTTCATAAACTCCCAAGGCGTCGTTGCTCATCATTTACAGCGGATTGTCAGGGGTAACAGCAACAGCAACAGGAGCAGCAGCAGCAGCAGCAGCAGCAGCAGCAGCAGCAGCAGCAATGTTCTTCGGTCAAATAAATAATGAAAAAGAAAAGTGATGTCATAAAAATTTTATCTCTTAACTGGAATTGAGCAGCATGAACAAGCACAAGGAGCAGCATCAACTGATGCTGCAGCAACTGATGCTGCAGCAACAACGCAACAGGAGCAGCAGCAACATTACACAACCCTAGGGTTGAGCAAAATTGTTACTTCGCAGTCACGGTGACATATATCAGTAACTGTAAATATTCCACCATGTTTAAAAAAGCAATACTAACAAATCGACATGTTAATTAATAAGACGCATTCTGCTAACCGAAACTTGTGCGGCCAGAAGAAAAAATATAGACAACAAAACCCGCTTTTAGCCTGACCGTCCAAACCTTGATTATATTATATTATATTTATTTTTAGCTTGACTATCAAAACTATACTACACATATATTATAATAAAATGTAATATAATTTATTACAATATTAATTTGTATAAGAGATGTGGATCTAATATTGGTTGGTAATCGCATTCATCCATATAATGATTAATATATATTTAATTTTTTCTTCTTTTATTAGAAAAGTCGATAGAAAAGTCAAACGTGTAAGAGAGAATATTAAAACAAATTAAAATAATATATTTTTCTATAAATAATGATAATCAGTCACAGCTGTTGCCTGAAATTTGTTAGTTAGAGCTACAATGCTACTGCGCAGCTCTGCTATACACACCCATACACACACATACACTCTCGCCGGAATATGATGCTTGGTCATTTTCATATAAAAATTGACAATGGCGTTGGCCATTTTACCTCGCTGTCGTATATGTGAGTGTGTTGTTTGTAAGCAAGTGGAAAATGCGACAAAAGTGAGGAAGACACGGAGCAATAAGAGAGGCGAATGCGACTACAAAATGCACATTGCATGAGCTTCACCAAACAGAGCCATATAATAGTTGAGTGCAACAACAACAACAGCCGTATTAACAAGTAAGAACGAAATAGTCGAGAGTGCTCGATTACGATTTACCCTGAACCCAGCTGTAAACTACACATATTATTCTATATTTATTGTCAAATTTGAATTTAAAAAGCTTTGTTAGCCATCAGGCTTAAAATAAACTAAGTCAGCGTTTGCTTTCACTGTCAAGACAGAACTGAAATCATCGACTTGCTACAAACGAGTGAATATTTATACATATGCAAGTATTTTTTGACAACGGGCGCTGCAGAATAAAGACTCTTACATATTTAGTCGAATAGGTATCCATTTCTCGCATGTACACAGGAAATCCAGGCGTCTATTGATAAGAATAATATCAATATGTTGAAATTCTGATGCAATTGTAAATTGATTAAAGGATTGTAAAATCTCTCAATAATTTTTCAAGGTAGATTTGATGCTTTTAATAATTAAATTGTTTTATCGATTATCGCGCAACGGAGACATTTTTCGATTAAATTATATAAACTTGATATGAGAAATTCTAAATTCGAAGTCTCGAGCTCTTTTAGTATCTTTACTTTATGAGTTCCGTGAGGCTTCATTCTACCTACTACATACTTTTGACAACTTCATTATACCCTTTTTACCCATTTCTGTTGGTTCAGGGTATAACAGCATCTTTATACAAAGCTGTCAAGGCAGCTGAGCAGCGATTTCTCTAGTTGCTTATACTCTTTTGCTCCTGCTGCTATTTCTTTATTTATAGAAATATTTACAATATGTAACTCAATAGTAAAATACTAACACAAACTGCTTAGTTTTTAGTACGACAACGTCTTCAAAGCCTTTCACAAAAATTATATACAAGTGCTGTAGCTGAAGCGTCAAGGACCTTTACTTTAAAAGCTAAACTTTGCCGATAGGAACAATTAAATAACAACAATAATAAAAGAAGAAAGATACTTTGATACCATATGTAATACCAGCTGATAACAGGTAGCAATGAACAGGGTGTAGCCAAGAAATTCTTTCCTAATTTGCCTTTTAAATTGCGGTAGATATAAGCTAGTAACGTTCCTACGAAGTTTCGTAACTGTAGCTCTTAAATTACAGGAAATATGGGATTTTCGAAATTTTAGGGGGCGGGAGAGGCAGTGGCCGAGAAATTTATTAGTGAAGGTTCCTACTAATCTTTCACCCAAGTTTGGCAACTGTACCTATTAAATTGAGCGAGATTTAGGCTTTTGGAAATTTTTTTGGGGCGCTTTGTTGTCCAAAATTTGTTCTTTTAATTTCTGAATTTATATTTAAAATTTGGTGACTCTGGCTTTCAAATTGTCTGAGATATATGGTCTTATCGATTTACACAAAAAAGTGTATCGGTTTAGGGAGGCGGAGTGGGTGGGGCCATCCATTTTTTTTCCAATTCTTAGGGGAGTTACTAGTAAATTACGGTCAAAATTTGATGACTCTAGCTTACAAATTGTGGAAGATATGCGCATTTCAGATTTCCAGGGTCGAAGTTCCTGGGGGCGGCGTGTGTGGGCGTGTTATAAAAGTTTATGGGCACTATATGTATCTTTAAAATTATGAGAGTTATGCGGTTTTATCGATTTACACTTTCCGAAGTATTGGCATTGACGATTATGTGCGCAGGTGTGGGCGTGGCCATACAAATTTGTTATCAGTTCTTAAAGGCGACCAGTAATCAAATTTGACTCTTAACCTGGACTTGGATCAAACTTAAAAACTGCGGAAGATATAGCCATTTAAAATGTTTGGGGTTTCGAAAGTGGGCGTGGCATATTCCTTTGAAGCACATCGCCAACAACCTACCTAACCAAATTTAGGCCGTAGCCTTAAAGTTGTGGGAGATATGTATATGGCTTTATGGATTTGCGAATAACGATTTAATCGATTTCCTAGCCCCTTATTGGACTTAGCACTCCAATTTTTATACCCTGAACCCATTAAAAATGGTTAAAAAGGGTATAATGGTTTTGTGCAAATGTATGTAACAGGCAGAAGGAAGCATCTCCGACCCCACAAAGTATATATATTCTTGATCGGGATCAATAGTCGAGGCGATATAGCCATGTCCGTCCGTCCGTCCGTCCGTCTGTATGAACACTTCTTATACTTCTTACACTTTGTCTGATGCGGGCACAGACAAGTATGCACTCCAAGTTTCAAGTCTCTATCTCTAAGGAATCAAAGTATAAAAACATTTAATTAATTAAGTTGTTTTAAATATGTGAGATTATTATTATAACTATATGGAGATGTGTGTCCTAAATTTTTTTATTGTGTTTATAAATTATACTGATTTTACTACTCTTACTCATAATTCAACTTTCGACTTTCAGGAAGTTTAAACACAGCATGTCAGTATACTCTAAGAAAGCAAAAAGGCAGAAAGTAATAGCGATATCCGTTTTATATGAATCTGCTGGAATGTTCATTTAAAAATTCATAAATACCTTAAAGCCACTCCAATTGTATTCAAAAATTTGAATACCTTCTTGTAGAATGTACAAAAGAGAGTTTTTCAACCTGTTTTCATAAGGCTCTTTTGTCAGATTTATGCACAATTTGGCCAGCAGTAGTTCTGCTTTGTATTCGGCCTTTCAACATGTAACCTATATAACTATACAACTGTTTTTCCCAAATTGTTAGCCAGCTGAAAGTCAAGCAAGTTGAACCATGGATAAAATGAACCTTAGTATAAAATGCGGCTATTTTTAGGCGTGGAGCAGTGCTCAGACAGGCAGCTATTTAAAATGTGGCTTATTTTTCTTATAATAAAAGAGAAAAACTTGTTAAAAGGCCATGCACCATGCAATTTTCACCTTTGCACTCTTTCACGTTAGCAAAATGAGTACAAATAAGAGGAACATTGAAGAGTGTAAGAAAATGCGTGTGCCTAAGCCCATTTCACAATTTGCTGGCATGAAACGCTTTTAATGTGAAAACTTTACCCCCAAAACAATATTGTGAGCAGAAACAGGAAGGTGCCGGCTGTTGCCAGTTCCGAACAACAGATGGCTCTGGCACGTGGCGGCCTGGGTGGACGGGAGTGTTACCAGTTTCACCACACTTCATCTCCATCCTCTGTACACCCCTCCTACGATGATTAACTTTCAAAAGTTGGGGCAAATTTTTGGCAAACATCGCGCGCACAACTCTAAAAACAAGCAATGTTTAAGTTTGGTAGGGCAAATGCAATCAAATGTAAGTATAACAACTGCAACAAGGTTCAAAGGGGGTGAAAAGAGCCGTACTCGGGTTCTGTACACTGCCAAAATATAGCTGAGTTTAGCACTATATCAAAAGCTGACATATTTTTAAAGTAAAATCTATAACTCAAGCGTTTCTAAATGAAAACGATTATTTTACATACAGTTAATAAATACGAATCACCTTGTGTGTCCAATTCTGGAATACGGAAATTGTGTGTGGTCTCCACAATATTTGATTCACCAAAGCAAATTCGAAATTAGTTCAAACAAATTCTTACCTTTTGCTCTTCGTCAGTATGACTCAGTGTAATAGCTCTGTACATCGATAGATTGATTTGTATTTAGTTTACCTCCAGACCATCCTGTTACTTTTGTTTACTTTCTCTAAAATTTGTTGAATTGTTGAACCAAATTTGCTGTTAAATACACCCACAAATCTTTTACATTTTCCATATTTTTGAATTACAAGTTTAATATTAAATTTTATTATTAATTTACTTTTTGTATAAAATAAAGAAATAAGATTAAAATAGAAATGTAATTTTCTCAGTGTAGAGCCGGGCGTGTGCGTCTTTAACAGACAAAATATTGAATATGATTTGCAAACACATGTGCCTTCTGCTTCAGTTGCTGTGTTTTTTGGCTCAATCTCAATCAATAACACATGGCTGGGTGGGCTGGAAGGGGGATATGTTCGGTGTAGGCAGTCAAGCCACAGTTACAAGCATGTTTTCTGGTTTTGGGCTTGATAGCGACGTGACGTGGATGTCTTCATCTGTGCGAGTCTGTCAAGCCGTAAATGGAAAATGAAAAGCGAAAACTGGCTACGCGGAATCGAAAGGCAAAAGTCCTTAAATAGCATTCAGTGCCAGGACACAGAGCGACACAGTTGGGTACCCCAAAAAACAGGCTATGCAAATATGCTTGGTGTCGACTTTTTACGCATTTTCACTTTGCTCATACATACATGTATATGTGTATGTGAATTTGAATTGTATGTGTATGTGTATGTGTGTATGTGTGTATATGTAAATGGAGAGATACTTGCTATATTTACATAAAAATGCACTCGATCTGCCTGTGTGCCCGCATGTGTGTCAATATAAATATATGTATTTACTTTAGACACACTCCCACACACAAACGCACATGTCTCTATTTAACCAGAGCAAGGCGATTTATTTGCACATTTGGTTTTCTCCACTCTCTCTCTCTCTCTTCTCTCTCTCTCTCTCTCTCTCTCTCTCTTTCTAACTATCTCTCTCTCGTTCGTACACTTCACACTTGTCTTGTCTTACATGCTTAGCGGCTAATCGGCTTTTGGCTTGCTATTTTCGCTTTTTTTGGTTTTTCGCCTACTCAAACTTGCCATAATTTTTGGGTTTTAGCTTAATGCACTCAATGGCAAATGTGCCACATCAAATACTTGCCAGCTTAACATACTCTCATACTCTCACCACTCTATTCTCTATCTCTCTCTCCCTCGTACAGACTTTCAATTAGCTATGCATGAAAGCCAATCTTGGGATTTACACTTATTTGGCCCGAAGCTCTGGCGTTGACAGCTTTTCATATGCAACTCCTCTTTACTTAGAGTTTATTATGCTATTGTAAAGTCACTTTCAAGCCTCTAAACTAATTGACTCTCATTGCTGCTGGCCATTCAAAGACTTGGCTTAGTTACCCACTAATCCTGGGCTTTGTTTTGCCATTGCGAAGAGAGAGAATATGCTTAGCTGTTGCCTAGCAACCTATGCAAATGCAAGTAATTGTGCAAGTCCTTGTCCAGAGTTAATTCTATTCAAAGCTGAGTGCAATTGTGAAATGAATAACTGCATTTATGTAAATCGTAAAGTACATCAAAGGTTGTCATTAGATATATAGACTTTCAAAATGCTTGACGGGACCTCATCCTATACGCCAGTTTTTAATTTATAGACTAATAGGCTTTAAAAATGCTTGATGAGACCTCATCCTATCTATACGTCAGTTTTTAAGTTCGATTTTTTAATCTAAATGTCAAAACGTGACAAAAATCATTTACTTTTGAAAATCGGCTCCGTTTTGTTAAAGATCTGTCTGTGGAAAACTTTTACAAATTCTACATGTGATTTTGTAGTTGTTTGGATTTGGGTTCGTATTTTAAGTATTTTGAACAGAATTCAATCCAGTGCATTAAGCTTTAAGAGTTTGAAGTTTCATGGCGACTGAAATGGAAATGCAAGTCGACTTGTGGCTGCTACGTAATCTCGCTGCATGTGATTACGGTGACAGTGAAGTGAGGTGCGTGGAAGGAGGACTGCTTTCAGTAGGGCCGCTGTGTTGTATACGCAATCCGACTAATTGTTGGGTAGGCGGAAACTTTGACACAACATTAATTTGTACACATTTAGCTGGAGGCCAAAGGGACGAGAACAACATCAATAATAAATGGCATTTGGCAAAAGTTGTAAACCTTTTTCGGCACTTATCTGTCACACGTCACACAGCGCCAACATCATTTGTCAGAGTCTGCTGCTGCTTTTGCTGCACAACTCTCTGTTGCCAGGACACGATATCCAGAGCCTTGTGTGCCTTGTCACGCTCAATTGTTAAAAATGACAACTAATTAATTTATGTCCGCCTGGGCTGACCAATGTGCATGCAGCGAGATAGAGAGAGAGAGAGAGAGTAAACGACTCGGACCTGCCCTTTGGCTTAGTGGTTTGGTCCGCACTTTGAGCTGGGTTTGGAAACTTTTTCATCGTAGTGTGTAGTACATTTTGAAAATCTGATAAATCCTAAGTTTGCAAAAAAATTACATAGGCAAACAGTAGATGTCACCCAGAAGAGCCCATTTCACATTTCTCTCACGCTGCGCTATTAGAAAAGGAGACATGTTTACTGTCAAAAAGCAAATTTTAAAGAGTACAATCAGAAATATTACTACTGCCCGACTTTTATACTATTTGCAGAATACGCAGATCACATTCAATAACGCTTGACTAACAATAACTATAGATATATAGCATATAGAGATAGAGATAACTTTATAGTTTTTGCTATTAGTCACATAATCACAACGCCAAGACCAAAAATAAAACTATTTTTAGAGAACATCTGTAAGTACTCACTTAAAAAATGTTAAATTGAACTTCACTTTAGCTGTAAATTATTTTTAATTAAATTAAATGAATCAAATTAAGAACTTATTCATACAGTAACATTATTTTACCATCTTAGAGGGTATTTTAATATTGATTTCAACTTTGATCGCGACACGACTTCGCACCCATAATGTATATATAATCCTGATCAGCATCACTAGGCGAGTCCAGTTTAAAAGCAATCTTCATGATACGTGTTACATATATGTATATATCATAGAAACAATCACTCGAAATCTACATTTTTATTTTTGCATCTACATTTTAATTCCGGTCAAACACTTTAATTCTCATCAAGGTGTGGTTAAAACAAACAATAATATTATAATATTCCAAATAAAGTACAAAAATTTATATGTCAACACATTAGCTAGAGTATCTAACCTTCGACGTCTGTAACATATCCGTTATTTTTCTCTCCTGATTTTATTTATAATTTTTTTTTATATTGAGAATAATTTTTTCTCCACGGTGCACTTTGGCTTCAACCATTGCAATCCACACGGACTTAGGCACAGTCTAGGCACAAATGACTTCATTAGGCCACTACCACGCCTACAACCACGCCCACATGCACTCGAACTCTATCTGTATCTGTGTATATTAGTTAAATATGACGCGCATCCAAAGTCGGCCACAACCACTTAGCGCAGATAGGCAGCGTAGCTCTCTGCTCAGTGGTCTGCTGTGCACAGAGGCCAGAAGTGCATCCACAATCATGATTACGCTAAAACAGAGATAGGATAACAGAGTGCAAAAAGAGAGAGAGAGAGAGAGAGTTGTGAGGCGGCTGCTGCACATAAATGCCATCATTAACTGAAGCTGCCTGCCGGCGATTTCACTGTTTAACTTTAGCTTTGGCAGCGCTAATGATTTGCCTTTGAATCCCAGTCTAATCCACCCCTTGACAACAAGTCGGGCATGTGGTCAAGTTAATGACAATTTGCAGCTCGCAAAAAGTTTTTTTTTGGGAAACTGCATTTAGGTACATTAAGCGCCAGTCGCATAAAACACATGTTCCGAACTGTTGACTTTTAGGTCGCAGTGCTCCTGTCCTCCTCATCCCTGCTTGCAATTCGCATTTCTAATGCTGCAATTGGTTGCCACGCTGTGTTTATTACCAGCCTGTGGCTGCGGCACAGCTGGGCATTTGTGGCAACCAGCTTCAACTGTTATGCTGGTTACTTATGCGACGCATTCAAACAGCAAACAGTGCACACTCGCTAATTAAAACGTTGATGTTATCGACTGAATTCCTATTGTGCAGCAGATCTTTAAAACTACAGCAAATATTTTGGTTTTAATAAATTAAAACATATATAAATATGTTTTGTGATTTTGACCGTCACACGTTGGGCGCCTTAAAAATAAATTTTTAAACTTATTTAGACGCGGATATTTTAGACTATATATGCAACATAACAAAACTTAAGCCTTAATGCTGAATAAATATCAGAAATCAGAATTTTAAATGAAGTTATGTAAATGTAAAACTAATGCATAGACAATAACGACTCTAATTTCGAAAAGTTATAATTTCGGAGCGGGCACTGTATACATAGGTATGTATGTATATAAATATATATATATATATATATATATATATATAAATTTATATGTATATGTATATCTACATACTTACATAGTTGCCAGTTGGCTAGTCGCTAAACTTCGTAGCAAGTTTTCCTATTTTTTTTATATTTGCTGGCGATTTTGCAGTTGGTGACGTTTTCGGCAACCAAAAACTTTTGAACTTGGGGCGTAATGAAGCAACTGGATTTGGGGGCAGCTTGCTGCAGGGAGGGCAGAGTGCTCGTTTGGCTTTGAATGGAGTTCATTACGAATGCCGCGACGCTGCGCCGCGTGTTGACTTTTGCATAATTACTGTTTTTCATAGCCCAAGCATCCGGCAGCAGAAAATGAAGGAGTGGCCCAACTGAACTTTTGTTGGGTGTAGCAAGTTCCTTGCATAAGTTCTTTTTGTCATCCAGCCAACTTACCAACCCCACTACTCTCTCAACAGGAGTATCATATGCTCATTTGGTGTGCATGACGTACTGACCTATTTCAACTGAAACAAAAAAAATAAGAAAAAACTATGGCTAAGCGTCAGTCGCTCGGTGCACTCATGACAGGCACGAAGTGCATAGTTGCAGCATACTTTTAAGCTTCCGTTGCACAGACTCTGAGCTCCAAATACCCAGCATGTGGGGTATGCAAACATTATGAAAATGTATATATGGGGCAAACAGACGTTACAATAAGCGATATGTCCATATTATAAACATACTTGACAGAATACGTTGCATCCATGTGGTTTCAAGATCTAATAATAATCAGTCTAGCGCATTATGGTGAAATTTACCATATGAATAAAGAAATCCTTAACAATTGCTCAGACATCAAATCTCATTATCTTAGCCTCTATAAAAATGATTTAAGCTTTATATAATTTGTTAACGGTTTTAATTTTGAAGTTAAGTTGACTGTTTGTTGCCTTAAACTTGAAGTGGCCCTTGTGACTTATTGAAAAACACAGAAAATATTTCTTAAGGATAATTTCCCTATAACTTAATAGTACTGCTCTCTAGGGATATGAGGGCATCCATCAGTCTGCCATTGCCTACCGGCAATTCAAGACAAACAGAAGCCTTGACCGGTGAGTGGGCCACTTTGCTGACACTGGGCGTAAAGTCAAGCGGATAAACAAGAGATTAAAATGTCATAAACAATGCTCTTGGAGCATCCTGCTAAACAACTTAATGAAAGGCTGCCGGTCCACAATAAACGAAACGCTCCACGGAGAAGAAGCCAAGCGTAAAGTGTTTCGTAAAACTATTTTAGAGCTGAAAGTTTTTGCAAACAATCAAAGCACACATATATACATTTATATACGTATATATGGATTTATAGTACTATACAGTACATGCCATTTATATATTTAATCCTTATGTGATGCAGAGGCAGCCGTAGCAGCCATGTATGTGGTATGCGGCAAGTGGCAACTCAATAAATTTTCATAAAACTTTTGATTTGTATTTATGAGTTTTTGGGAATGTTGGCAAGAGTGGAAATTCAATTAAGTCGTTACGATGGTGTTGTTATTATTGTTGTTGTTGGTATATTTGTAAAACAATTGAAAAACTTTATTGGGGAGTTTGAGTTTCGAACATACATTTCGAATACAGTGGGCTTGTTTTACATAACTGATATATTATCATACAAGGGCATAAATTATATTTTCGCATATTGACAAATAAAAAACACTTAGAATTAAACAATTGCATATAAACACACACAATCACACACACATATTCGCACAAAACCTACACACACACACAATGCTCAATTTTCACTGTCTTTAATATGTAGTTTTTTTGTGCATACCATCAATTTATAATTTTAACCTAAACAAAATACTGCATCCATGATTAAACAATGCAGCGGCAGACCAGCACAAAAAGTCGTTGCAACAAAAAATGCGCAAAAATAAAATTAACATTATTAATCAATTTAACGGCTACAAAGGTGAGTAAGGGGGGGCGGACTCACGTGTGTTGAAAGGTGGTAAGAATTTGATGCTGAACGTGAACGCCGCTCCGATCTTCACTTCACCTTTGTGGGCTTAAATTGTATATAGTATGGCTTATAAATTGTGAGCGCTAATTTCCTGAATTTTTTTGTTGTTTTTTTCTTTTAGTATTTAACATTATTTTTGTAAGTATTTTTGTGTTGATTACAATATTAGATATAGGCTGAAGGTAGGAATGAATATTGAAATAATGTGCATTAGCCGATGCTGAAATTTAATCAGAAAAAAGTGATTTAATGCAATGCCTAATGTGACTGCTTATTCAACGCTGGCATTGATCGTAATTGTCTTGCCCTTAGGATCGTCGAAGCGGTCCATTGTCTTAATATCCATCATCCAGCACAGGCCCAGGAAGACGATAACCAGCAGAATGACAACGACAAACAGACCCATCAGAATGCCAGGCGTAACGAAGCCAACACAATCCCACGAATCACCAAAGATAAAGTTGTCCACCGTCTTCGCATTGAATGGTGCCTGTAGTTGCAATGAGTTGAACGACAGCTTGTTGACCATATTGGTGGTGCTAGGTTTTGAAGACCAGGTCGCATTGCCACAGGCATAGGAGAATGTAGTCGGTGCATTTACGTCAGGGGTGCGAAGAGCCTGACCGTCATATGCAGCATTACTTAGCGTATAGTAACCATCGTAGGTGCCCAAGCTGATATCGAAGGTGACTGCCTTGTTCTGTTTAGTTGCCATGCTGACGCTGAACTTGGTGGCGGAGCTATTAGTAATGGAGATACCTGTGACCTCAATCTCGGCACCATTGTACGAAACCTTCGTAAAAGTAATCTGAAACTGATTGCCCACGACGAATCTGTAGCCATTAATTTCCGATGCAGTCCAGCGACGCACCCGACGCTGCACAGTGGGCGCAGTGGTTGGCGCAGCCATATATAGATAAGCCACCTTGCAGTCCAACTGCTTGCTAACAGCAGCAATAGCCGAGTCTATTGTATAAAATAATTATTAATAAATTATTAAAAATACAAGTCAAGAGTGATCGAGTCGATAGTGGCCGACTAGCAGATACCTAAGCTCAACATTGTCCGAAGTTATATAAATAATATTTATATAGAGGAATACATATTACTTATTCCTAAGAAATACAAAAATTTGTTATGTCTGTGTTTACATATTTATGAGAAACCGGCGAAGTTATAGAGAAGCATTTGAAGCATTTCCGTTATATCAAAAAAAAACTACCACAAAGAAATTTGCATTTATAGAAACTGAAGGAGTTATTAAACATCCTAAACTTACTGCACACATATCAAATTCCCAAGTATTCAAGCAAAGAGTCTTCATGGTGGACAGACAAACGGATTAGTGATATATCTCCTTTGTCAAAGCTTTAAATATGCATTATCAAGTCAATTTGTCATGGTCACTCATTGCTTACCATGTGACTTCAGAGTGTTAGCACGTGTCTCGGCCTCCGCATCTTCGAAAGAGACAAAGAGTGCCGTGCCCGCTTCACACTTGACGGGATTCACCAACTGGCCGGTAGCATCGATGCTGTTGTGCTCACGCTTCTGGCCCGCCGCTCGCAGCGCTTCGGTGGGGTTCTCAACGCTAGCGTAGTAGGTTTTGGGGCTAACGGACTGCAACTGAGCGTAACACGACTGCGCCTCGTTATTTATGCACAAGAAATCCTTGTTGCTTAGCTGGAGAAAGAACAGCAGTTGATTAGGATCTTGTAAATTTATTCATCATTTCAATTATTTGCACATGAATTGATTGAAATCTATGGCGAGTGATCACCGTACTGGCTACTATTGGTTTATCGTACTTACGCCATTTTCCTCGAAGGCCACAACCATGTGATCTTTGAGCAAAGTCGCCAGCTGTTGTTGGAACTCCGCTTGCTTCACTGTGAGCAGCGATGGCTTCGGAGGGCTATAGGGCGTGGTACATTTGTTAGGTTGCAACTTGTTGTACGTAAAGAGAAAAAGAGACCCACCTGTTGGCGCCCCATAGAAAAACGGGCGTCTGCTCGGCCAAGGCGACTCCAATGACGCACAACAAAATCAGCGATTTGCACAACATTTTGTTGCTCTGATCGCTTCGTGGACGCACTGCGATGATCAAACAAAAACGAAATGAAAGTAAAATCAACAACTTAACATAATTGAAAACAAGTATTGAGTTAAACCAACCAAAAATTAACAAAAACTACAAACGAAAACTGTGTAAAAAGTTTTGGATTTGCACGGCCCGATGTCGATTTGCGCTGTCAGAGTGAAAAAGTTTTCATATGACATGTCATGTGATGGCCGACCAGCTGACCGATAGCGAGTGCGACTAGTCGATATCAAGCAAGCCAATCACATCGAATTTTTAATTACATTACGGCCACACTTTGCAACGGCTATACTATCGATATAAAATGAAAGAAATTTCGGCGCAAATTAGATAAAATAATATGAAAGTGTTAATTATACAATAAATAAAGTTAGCTGATTCGCGACACAAAATACATGTTTAAAGAAATTTGTTACTGTGGTTAAAGCTGCGGGCTAGGATTGCAATCGAAAGATGCATATCGATATCCTGGCAACATCTTATCATATGTGGATCATACCATCACTAAGTATTGGTCAACTTAAAATCAATCTTCTCTTGTTATTCGTAGGTTAAAGTCCTTAGTGTGTATAATTATCAGAATGCACGAAAAGTGTGGAAATGTAGATCTATAAAAAATTACGAAATGCGTCTGCGACGCCGCTGGCATCGGCGGATGCGGCGTACAATTGAGAAAATCTATAGACTCAAGATGCAGTCACGCCGCAAACTGGCCATTTTTGCGGGCCTGGCAGCGCTCTGTGTGATTATCTGGCTGGGCGGACAGCAACTGCTGGCTGCGACGACAGATGACCACAACTTCTATGGGGACACTCGCTGTACACCAATCGACGCGGTCTACACTTGGGTTAATGGCTCTGATCCGGATTTCATCGAGTCCATTCGACGCTACGATCCCAGCTATGATCCATCCCGATTCGACGACAAGAATGAGCTGAAGTATTCGCTGCGCTCGCTGGAGAAGCATGCCAACTGGATACGACACGTGTATATTGTGACAAATGGCCAGTTGCCCAGCTGGCTGGATCTCAACTACGAACGGGTGACGGTTGTGCCGCACGAGCTGCTCGCACCCGATCCCCAACAGCTGCCGACGTTTTCGAGCGCAGCGATTGAGACATTTCTGCATCGCATACCAAAGCTATCCAAGCGATTCCTCTATCTGAATGATGATATATTTCTGGGCGCACCGCTCTATCCGGAGGATCTGTATACGGAGGCGGAGGGTGTGCGCGTCTATCAAGCGTGGATGGTGCCGGACTGCGCCCTCGACTGCCCCTGGACGTATATAGGCGATGGTGCCTGTGATCGTCACTGCAACATCGATGCCTGTCAGTTCGATGGCGGCGATTGCAGCGAAACTGGCACAGCTGATCTGCTCCGCGACGAACAGCATGAGGTAGCCGAGCAGCCTGCGCCGCCTCCCCCTTTTCCAGTGGGGCGTGGGGGCGTTCATAAGTTTCCCAATATGGGATTGCGAAAGTTGTTTAAGAGTAGCTCCAGCAATTTCAAGGATTTGATGCGGCACAAAAATGTCTCCACTCTGCTTGAGCTGCGACGTATTGTGGAGCGTTTCAACAAGGATAAATTGAAATCGCTGAATCCCGAACTTGACGCCGGCAGCTCATTGATGAGCAGTACCCGTTTTAGCCAGCAGCTGCTGCACAAGGAGGACTTTAAGTCCTCCACAGACATTTACTCGCATTCGCTAATTGCCACCAATATGCTGCTGAATCGCGTCTATGGCTTCAAGGCGCGTCATGTGCTGGCCCATGTGGGCTTCCTCATCCAACGCGACATTGTGGACGCCATGCATGAGCGCTTCCAGCAACAGGTGCTGCAGACAGCCCAACAACGATTCCGTTCATCCACCGATCTGCAATTCGCCTTTGCCTACTATTCCTTTCTGATGAGCGAAACTGAGCAATTGCGCGTGGAACAGATATTCGATGAATTCGATACGGATGGCTCCGGCACCTGGTCGGATCGCGAAGTGCGCACCTGCCTCACACGTATCTATCCACCGCCGTTGGACTGGTCGGCGATGCGATATTTTGAGGAGGTCATCCAGAATTGTACACGTGACCTCGTCCACGACGAGAGCGTCAATAAAATTGTGCACTCCACACTTGTCTACGAACGCTATGAGGACTCCAATTTGGTAGGTAATCCCACTGGCAATTCAAAGTTAGGTACTTACCATTGTTCAAATTCCCTCTCCAGCCAACAATCACTCGGGAGCTCGTCTATCGCTGTCCCCTGCTCGCCGAGGCTTTGACTGCCAATTTTGGTGCGCGGCCCAAATATCGCTATCATGTCAGTCCGAAGCGGGCATCGCACAGCAATTTCATGATGCTCACCTCGAATCTGACGGAGGTGGTGGAGGCGTTGGATCGTATGCGTCGCAATCCGCGAAAATTCAATTGCATCAACGATAATCTGGATGCGAAGCGGGGCGAGGATAATGAGCTGGTGCGTCATCTGCTCGAGGATTTCTACTTGTCGTTCTTTCCGCGTCGCAGCAAATTCGAGCTACCGCCACAGTTTCGCAATCGTTATGTGTCCTGGAGAGACTATCAGCGTTGGCGGCGTCGCAAACGTGCCGTTCTCTATGTGGGCTACGGTGTCAGTCTGCTACTCGTCATCTTTTTGCTCCGGCTGCTCTGCCAGCACAAGGCGAAGATTGTGCGGCGCTGTGTGCAGCGTCTGTAGAGCTTATAAAACTATTATTGTGGTTGTCCGATTTACATTTGATTTCCATGTTGTGTGTCAATCTGTAAGTTCTTCCTACTTTTGGTAATTTTAGCGTCAGTTTAAAAATGTGGAATCTAGTTATAAAAAATAGGTCTAGAATTAGTCCCTTATTAAGCGCACTCATGAGGCTTATGTTAAGCAAGTTAAGTAAGTGTAATATTCCTTCGAATCGAAATAATACATATTAATAAATAGAATTTTTAGAAAATTACTTAGCTGGTTTTTTGTTCAAGGAACCCACGTTGAATGCGTCATTATTGTATTTTATTGGTACGAAAAGTGTACGAAAATTATATTTACATAGCAGTGTAAATGTGTGCTATAATAATTCTAGACTATATTGGGTTTCGGCACTTAAAACGAGAGGACTCTAATGTACACACATAACGGTATACATTTATATATATTTATATATATATATATATACATAATGCATATAAAATAGATGTATGGTATCGATTTGGTCATCTAGTGTGATACATGTTAATATTTATAGTTATAAAAACAAGTGATATGGTCTGACAAACATAGAAGCACAGTAACATTCAAATAGTTAATGCGAATACACACTCATACGGATGTGCGATGTGTGAGTGTGAATTATAATGCGCTATGTACATATAATAATATATTCAGATACAAGCAAATCAAACGGCTTGCTGCTATTCGATGCGTATGCGGATCGTTGAGCGACGCAACGTGGCGCACTCCTTAATCACAAGACGCATGAGCAGCACCATCGCAATAATGTCGGCCACGATGAGCATATAGAAGACATCCTGCCAACTGTGGCTGGAGATGAAGCCAGCCAGCAGGGGACCCACAGCAGCCCCTATGGACCCAGTGCCATCGATGATGGCAGTAACAGTAGCCAGCGCATTTGAATTGCCCTCCAACGAGCTGTGCTGACCCAGTTCCGCGCTCACTGAGGTCGTTATTAGCGCATACGGTCCATTCACAAAGATGCCCACAATGATGAGCAGCAGTATGCTAATTGTCACTGACAATGCTCCATATTGTTGATACATTAACAGCTGTAAATGGGAATTATTACAAGTAAGTATTATACATATATAGAGACATACAACTTAAACACTTACAATAGGCGAAGCGAAGAACAACATAACTGTACAGACAGTGGCCGACATGCCAGTTAGATCCGATATATAGCCAGCGGCAATGGCGCCCAAAATGCCACCCACATCGAATAGTATGGAGAGATCAGCGGATAGCGTTGGTCCCAATGTGCCTATAATAATATTATGAATTACATTTATAAGAGATAAAGTATGTAAGTTATCAAATATAGTCATTGCTCGCCACTTAGAATGTTTTCCGCTAAAATAAATTCTGTGATTGTTTATCTTTAAGTCATTTTTTCTTTAATAATTATCAGCTGAATTCCATTGACCGCAAGTACGCAATGGAGCCGTATAGCTAGCAGACATATTATATAAATAAAATCTGAATCCATTCACATTAGCGACCCGAATTTCCGAGCTTATAAAATTAGGGCTTCACTCACTGGATGACTGTATGTATAGCGGCAGCCAGTACATAAACGTATAGCTGACCAGTTTGGTGAAGAACAGACAGAGAGAGAACTCCACAACACCGGGTATATGGAGGGCATCGACCAGGCTGATAGGTCGTCCAGCCGCATGACGTTCCCTGGAAGGTTGACGTGTCAGAATGGGGGTCCGCTCTGTGGGCAAGGGTCTATAGCTGACTTGATCCTGCAGTTAGAAAAATGCAATTAATATAAGTAAGATCAATATTAAATGGATATACATATATATTAATATTTATAGAAAAATATAAGTAGCTAGGGTAGCGCACGAGAGAGAGAGGAAAGCGTACAACACACGGGAAAAAGCAACTCGTTGGATGCATGCACTTACGGTTTGGTAATCAGCATAACCGGAATGGCTAAAAGACTGCGCAAGCATAGACCAAATTTTGGTTTGAATGAGTATTGTGTGTTTAATTTAGTTGAAGAAATCAAAAATGCGAAACTGGATTGGATAAATTAGTAGAAATACTCACAGCTTCGTTGTGACGCGCCTGTTCCTCATCATCATCATTATTTTCTGCATCGGATTCATTGGTTACCCGACGCTCCTGTGCGGCATGCTGTGGATAACAGCCCACAATCTCGGGCTGATCGACGAGAAACAGAAAGAGCAGAAATCCCACAGCGCCAATTATTATACCAGGCACCACAAAGGAAAGAGCCCAATCGCTTTCCACATAGTGCGCTGCTATTAGAGTGCCCAGAATGTTGCCAATTGATGTATGACTATTCCAAATGCCAAAGATTAGACCCCGCTTTTCCTTGCCAAACCAGCGACCCACCAACGTAACGACGCCCGGCCAGCCTGTGGTCTGGAATATGCCGGCAAAGACTTGCACTAATATGAAATACCATAGGCTGTGTATATTGGAGGTGCGGGCCAGTCCAAATAGATAGGTAAACACGCCCGTCATTATCATGCCAATCGAGAGGAAATAGCGCAGCGAGACGCGCTCTGCTATAAATCCGGATATAAACATGGCTATCGCATAGGAGAAGAGAAACGCCGAGTCCAGCATACCGAACAGCGTCTTTGAATCGGGGCCATCTGTAATAACAAAATATATTATAAATCTAGTTAGTTATGCACACACATTGCATACTCTAATACTCCAATATTTCATACAAACCAATGAAGTCAACTTACCAAACGGCGCATAACCGCAATCGCCGGATTTGTGCTGTATTGCAAGCGTATTTGAGCAATTGCCATGCAAAACGGATTTGACCACAGAGATTGGTTTGCGAGACATGTGATAGCAGGCATAGGCGAGAAATGTCAGCAGAAATATCGACATTTTGAAGCTGCAAATTATGGTAAATGAATTATTTGATAATTAATTTAATGTTAACCTATGCCAGTCGCCACAAAAAAGAAAATATAGGATGTAAGCGATAGTGTAAATTATATTAAAAATAAAATGATAAATTACATTTAAATTTAAAAAATACGAAATATTTATTAGATTCCTAATTATATAAATGGATTTCCTAAAATATAGTATTAAAAAATACGTAAAAAATAAGCAAATACAATTTTTTAATTTGATTAAAATTTAGACATCAGCTTGTTCTATTTTGCCATACAAAACTGAAACAATATTTATTATTATCAGGCGTGCGAAACTGAGGGCAAATGCGGAAATGGAATCTATTTATTATAAACGGAAACGGATCAGGTTTGCGTAAATTGGAGCAGGCCTAGATTTAATAATTTTGTAGATTTAAGTGAATTTGAAAAAGTTTTATCTAAATTACTGTATTTTACTGCTATTGTTCCTGCTTAAAAGGAGAGAGACAGAGAGATGAAGTACTTACCACAGCTCCTTGCGTGCATGGAATCGAGGACATTGTCGCGAGAGGCTCTGCAGGACACGTATGCCGATGGGTATATCGTTATAATTGTTACTCATTTTGCGCGTTCTCGACGCTGACGGGCTCATCTACTGGCATAGGCACGTTAATAACTGTAAAGTAGCGTTTCGCTCGTATAGCTACCTATTCGATACCTAATTCCGATGATGCACTGGAAAAATGATCACGAACCGAACCGAAAGCAGGTAACGAATGATGTGTGTACATCAACAGGTAGCGATGACTGTATTGCTGATGCGGCAAAGACGAAAGATACTCGCTGCAGAGTTTGGCTATCAGCTATTTCGTCTTTATCTCACTTAGTTTAGAGCACACATATGCAAGTTTTAGCGCACACACACACACATTTATATATACATATATACACTCTATACAGAAACAAACATCTGTTGTCTCTCGAGTTTCAGAGCAAGTCAAAATGTCAAAAATACCTGAATCACCACCGTCGGCGATATTTGATATCGCAAATTGTTAAATACAATTGTTGTTGAAAAATCGCAAACTGCAACGTTGCTGTTTGTTTTATGATAGTAATGTCTTTGTTTATTGTTAGCTTGAAGTTTGCCTGTCGGTGTTAATCTTTTTGCCTATTATATGGGCAAATTGTCAGCGTCTCTAGCGCAACGCTTACAAACTGACCGTTTGAATCAATTACTACTTTAATATTTACAGTACCGAAAATTAGGTAAATAAACAAAAGAGCCTAATACGTTTAGAGTTGAATCAAATCGTTCGCAATTTGTTCAACCGAACGACTAATAATACGAAGTGAACGAACAGCGGAGCCGCCAGTTGAGTATGCTGTTAAACTCAAAATGGCATTGTTCATACCAGTTCCGGTCAGCTGTTAGCGTCGATAACGATAGCTATCGAAGAGGAGTTAATTCTATATTAATAGTTTTATTATTAAATTCTTTAGCTAGGATTTTGATGGAAAAAAAATGTTTCCACAAAGTTGTTTCCGTGCAGAAATAACATCATTTTAAATCAGTTAAACAAATGGGTAAAATACAGAAAAAAAGATAACGGCTTTTGTGTTTCTGGTAATTTATTCATCGATAATTGACTGCAATTTACCAGGGAGTCAGATATATTTGTAATTTTTCTCGCTCGCGCTTAAATTACAAATTTATACGGGTTTCTTAACAAAATATTTAATTAATCAGTTGAATGGATTTTTTACATTATAAACACCTGCCGTGACAATTTGTTTAATTCGTTTAATTTGACTTTGGTAATAATAGTTCCAACTAGTGGCTGGGATTATGCGTTAATTACGGACACGAACACGCAACCGGTAGAAGAAATCCTAATATCTATAAATATTAGTCAGCTGAGTTTGCTGTGACAATAATTTAATTTGCTAATATACGATTGTAGTTCGCATGACTCGGATTCCCTAGCCTCCACATCCATTGGAAATACTCTGATTTTTTAACTGTACGAAAACACCAAGCACATGCTAATTCCAGAGAAACAATTGCAATAGTTTTAGCGTGTGAAAAACAATATAAGCAATTAGAACCAAACAAGGTGCTAATTGAAACGAGCTGCATCTCTGCAATATAATTTCCCTATTGTATAAAAACAATATTGCCGATCTCTAGAGTCACACTTATAACTTTGCAGTTAAGCAGCAAACATATATTATGAAGAAAACTAATATTAAATAAAAAAAAATACATAAACAGAATGCAGTTAAATAAGGTGAGTAAGTCAATCAAATAATAATTACAAAACCTCTAATAGATTTTTATATTTGTCTACAGCAAATTTGGCAATTACTTGCGTACATTCTTGCTTTGAAAATGATTTGCGCCTATCCCCACTCAAGTTTTGAGCAGCATAATCGAAGACTGAGTGCAAAGACTGCACTGAGTATAGAGAATCTACTTTCGGAACAGCAGCAGTTTGAGAATCTGTACAGACTTGAGCGCACATTGGGCAGATTGCGACGTGCTGTGGAGCAGTTGGAGTATGACGAGTCAGATGATGATTTGAAGTTGGCGGAGGTTAATGTATTTCGGCCACTCTTTCGCTATCGCGCTGAAGTTTCCAGACAGGTGAAGAATCAACAGCAGCAGCAGCAGCAATTTTAGTTTACTTTAGTTAAGTTTACTTAGCTCATCAGTTTCTACTTCTCTTAATTTTTCATACCAAAAACTTAGCCAATAAGGTTTCCAATTGAAATAGTTTATATTTAAAAGAGAATGTAAACGCCATTTGATTTGATTATTTCACATTTAAATACATAGTTAATTCATGTTTATTGTTTTTTATACATATTTCATGGTAGAACTGAATTTTTTTGTTGTTGAAAATATCCACATGTGATTAAGCTTATATACACACACATACATACATAGATTCAATTCTATATGGGTAGTTTTTAATATACATATATATTATTGTTTGTGCTCTTATCCACATAGTGCTTATCGCTGTGGATGGCACTCAAATTCCTTACATTGCAATGGATTTCAATATTAAATTATATTATATACAAAAAACGGAAGACACAAAGAATTTAAACACACACAAGTCTCTATCAAACTGTAAGGAAACTATTTTTATAGAATAACATGTACGCTATATTGGACAATTCAGAAATATAGCCCAGTTTCTAACTAACCTCATTTATTATATCTTAAGTTGCAAGTCCCGTAAGAAATCTCTATCAATTTTTTTTCTTCAGAGTTTACACTTTTTAAGCTAAACATATAAATCTTTTATAAAAAAAACTTGTATTTTCTTTTCAATTCATACGTATAAAGCAACTTGCGTATTTTGTAAATAGTTAAATCTCTGCTAGACAGTTTATGGGAAAACTCGTAAAGTTAATTTTTGCTCAAGGCTTTGAAAAGTTTGTTGTCAATTAAATAAGTAGTTTTGTTTGTTTTTGATTTTGGTTTTTTTTTTTTTTTTTTGTATAGTTTTGTTGCTTCTGCTTGGATCCCTTATATATTGTTTTCTGATTTTTTTCATTAAATTTGATTTAATTTTTTGATTATCAGGCTTTTATATAATGCAAATTGTTGGACATTGCTGTTACACAAACATACGATTAGCGATCGATCGACTTATAATAGGTTATCGAAACATCGAAACCTGTTTACGTTTTAAGGTTACATTTTAATTTTTTGGTTCTTTTTTGCGGTTCTAGAAAATATTCACATACTATTTTGATCATCGAGTTACAAATACAATTACAATTACATTTACTAAATTTGATCATTTATGCATAGGTTACTTACATACACTCGTATAACTTTAAGCATTTTGTTGTTAAGATTTATTTAAATTTTGGTGTTTTACTTATTTGCCGTTGAGCTTTTGAGCGTGCTTATGCAGTTAATGTTTAGAGCACCTGCAGATTCTCACAGTGCTTGAACTTAGAGTCCTCCTTTCCCAGTATCCATGTGAGCATCTGTCGCGCCTTCATGCTGGCCAGCATTACGCTCCTACTCTTGTACCAGTGCGCCGGCGAGCTGCCGTCCCTAGGACCCTGAAATTGATTGCATATTTTAAAAGATATCTTCTCAATGTGCAGCAAGAATGTGGTTCTTTATATACATATATAATATACAGACATTGTGGCTTGTTAAACGACTTGAGTTTTCCCCAATGTCGACGGGGGCGAACGGTGGATGGGGTTGGGGTTGCTGGGTTAGTATACACCATGTAAAAATAGCAACAATATGGACAGGGAATAACAAATAATAGGAAATAGCAACAAACAAACGCATGAGCTAAATTGTGAATAAATTTTTGTACTCTTGACACATTTCCGCTTTTGGCAATCCTATAAATTGGGTTCACTATGTGGAATATGCATTTCTGCGTGCCTTGGCAAGAGATCAAACAAGTTTTAAGACGTGGTAAACAAGTGGGCATAATTAAAGTGGTTGCTCAAAAATTCAAGATTTATTTATTTATTTCATTGCTAATTTTAATTTCAAAACAAGCACAAAAAGTTTTATTTTACTTCCCCAATTTAACTTAGTTTGTTAAATTGTTATAATAATTTGTAGATTAATTAAATTTCTTGCAATTTTCTTAGAATAAAAACCTGAAATAGTATGAAAGGCACATTAAACATAATCATTTTAGTATCAGGTTGGGCTATTAACTACCGTTTTTTTTTTTTATTTCTAAGCAATTACAATTTTTTTTAAAATAATATTGAAGTATCCACTGTAACAGGAACAATTGAAAATGATCTTACCAGGAAATCGGCAAGTTGTAGATAATAAAATGGGTTGTTTTAAATCAGCATGCAAGTAAGGGTACATCAAATATAACCAGAGGGTAGAAACAGGGTACAAAGACTAGTATAACTTTTTGATTTTTTGTTTTTTGCTTTGAGACTGTGTTACTTACCGCTACCGCATCGTCGGCCTTAAGATCAGTCAATGTAAGACATTTATCAGTTTCTACAGTCTGTACGTGCTTGTCTTTGCTATCTTTAAATTTAGACTTGTCTTTCGACTTTTTCGGATTCAGCTGCGAAAGCGATTACATACAAAAAATGGTACATATAAAAATGAAAAACAGTATGAAAAGCGCTCAGAGACAGAGACAGAGACAGAGAAAAAGAGAAAGAGAGAGAGAGAGAGAGAGAGAGACAGAGTTGGCAAGAGCACAAGTGTATGATGTCATAGAAGAATGCAGAAAGTTAATCCCATCAAACAACCAACATCTACTAACTGGAACTGGACGCTCGTTACATCTATGCATGATTGTGGTCTACCATCAAGTCTAAAAGAAACACACATTCAATTAAAGCAGCCAACCCACCTGCAATAGATTGTGATCCTTCTTCAGGCGTATCTGGGTCAAAGTGCCCGCGAGCAGTTCATCACAGTTATGGTTAATGCCCACGGATACCTCAATGAACTTGGACCCAAAGGTGCACGCCACGCACTTGCCATCTGCAATTGGATTTCAACATAATGGTCAAAAGTCACGCAATGCAGATTTTTTGGTGTTTTTTTTATTACCCTGCGCTGAGACAGCGCGTGATCTGGCCAAATCAATTTTGTTGGCCACTAGAATGGTGGGTCGATGGCGCAGCAGGTCCATGTCCTGTAAGCGCGATAAGATTTGTTTGGCTCGCGTAAATGACTCCTTGTCGATGCAGGAATAGACGACCAGAAATGCATCCGCCTGCTCCAGTTCCTCCTGTTAATAAATACATTGAACACAAGCTCCACATCAATTCAACAAGTTTGCGAACTCTTAAATGGCTTAAATGCTATTAATTAAAAGTTGTCCAACTGCAAGTAACGCC
This sequence comes from Drosophila setosimentum, assembly GCA_035043505.1. Lineage (NCBI taxonomy): Eukaryota > Metazoa > Arthropoda > Insecta > Diptera > Drosophilidae > Drosophila > Drosophila setosimentum. The sequence continues at coordinate 20,760,616 of JAWNMY010000003.1, forward strand.
AATAAGTGGCACCTGCCACAGTTTCTCTTGTGCTTATTACATTCCTTTTCTGAATGGTCGTAAAAATGAAAACGATTGCCACATTGGCCACATAACGAAGCAACAAAGTTGCATCCGTACTGCTTCCTGTGACCATGTATACATACTCTGATTCTGTATCAAATAAGTTAGCTTGCTGCATTTTGCGCAACTCTTAATGTTACCCTAATATCAGTTAATTTTCGATTTTTATAGTGTCAAAATTAACTGCTTATATGTACATTTTACATTACAGCTTCTTATGGCTCATAAGTGCGATCGAAAGTAAAGTTGCGAAATCCAAATACTTGACTCTCACTACTGAACTTGCCTGTGCTGCATTTGAAAACTTATATACGGAAAACGTTCTTGCTATAATCGAATCTATATCGATTTAAATTTTTATTCCTAGCGATAGATAGATATATACTATATAGTAACATTGATAATTGAACATATCCCATCTCACTAAAGTTCCCCAAAAGGAAACTTCAAATATAGCTGAACTATCAGAAGATAATACAAAATTCCGCATCTTAACCGATAACTTATCGATAACGGCTCATATTCCAAATAACATGTGTAATGTAGCTGCAGTTCACATTTATTATCATGGCAGACTTCGATAATTTATCGATAGCTGCTCATTGTTGCTATTCCAACTAACATGTCCAATGTAGCTTCAGTTCACATACATTGTCGTGACAGACTCTGATTTAATGCCAGATTAAAGCCAGTTCAACAACTTGTATATGCTTTGAGGCGTCCAGACAGGCGTTGCATGTGGGCGAGTCGGAAGTGACTCTGCATTTTTCAGTGTTGGCCACATTATTATCATTTTTTACTCAGTTGCCTGAAAGCAACCATAAAGCAAAGCCAGGCACATCCGGCATTTTGGCAGGAATTTACGATTTTCACAGCGCATTATGCCTGCGACTGTGTCTAGCAAAGTGTGCGAGTGTGTGCGTGTGTGAGTGTGTGCGATTGTGTGTATCAAAGGTGTTTAGTATTGACGGTCACGCACGTGTGCATTCACCTTAAAAGTTTAGCTAGCAATTTTCACTGTTTATTATTTATTTTTTTTCACTTTCAACTTGTGGTTGAGCGCGACACATTTGTACGCTTTGCGTTGCTGCGCTTTCTTTGTGTCCCGAATATATAAATTGCTACCACTTCCGTTTGTTTGTAAAGGCTCCAAGCGCTCCCTACTACCCACTCTTCCATCCCCAGTCAGTCGTCGCCGCCTTAATCTTCGCCATTTTTGTTTGCGCCAACATCTCGCGTCGTCCTACAAATCTCCTCTTTCCTTTACCCGCAGCTGCCTTAGGATACATTTTCACTGCCGTCCTTCAAATACCCTCCTCCTCCCTCCCTCCCTTTAGCAACACATACAGTGTCACAGCTTGCCCGGTGCCCCTTTGGACTGCTTGCTGGTCATTTGGCAGTTGGCCAGCAATTTGGCATTTCGATTGCATGTTTATCGCCGCTATGCTTGTTCATTTTGTAGTTATTGCAAAAACTGCTTAGCGTCCGTTAGTTTTCCATCTATTTTCTGTTGCTATTTTTTTTTAAATAACTACACACCCGGAAAAGACCCGCCTGAAGAAACTCTTATATGTATTTTATAATTACATATTGCTGTCCATTGCACATGTCATAAAAAACGTTGGGTGATCTGGTCAGTTTACAAGACTTGTCTACTTTATGGCTACGTAATTATAAAATCTTCTGTTTCTATCAGGAAAAGAAGAACTAACAATTAAAAAAAACTCATAAATATAACTTGCATATCCAATTATCAAAGTTTTCTCAGTTGAACTCCCATGCACACTTTTATTGCAGTTTCTTCAATTTTTTGCTGCATTAATCAAGCTGCAATTTTATTCCAACTTCAGCAGATGTTCTAAGATGAAAAATAAAAATGAACCTTATTCTCAGTAGTTGCTTCAACTGTGTTTCAAACTTTTTAGTTCTGTTAAACTGACCTGTTCGGTAAAAAAGAAAGATAGATTAATTATTTTAGGCACGCCGAAGGTTAATACCCTTGTGGACAGCAAATAATCTGCTGCGCACTCAACATACATATTTGTTTGTTACAAACTATTAAAAAAAAAATCTGGTATAAGATCATGATTTTTTGAACTCCGATAAAAAATTTAGATGTCAGCAGATTAGGTCTGATCTAAAAGGGTATATAATCTATGATGTGTCAATTTGAAAACAAAATTAAAATACTTTATAAGAAACTTGAACTGCTAACGAATACCTGTGTATGCTTATCCTACTTTCTACAATATTACATTTAGTCAGTTGCAATCTCTTCGTCACTTTTCAATGAAAAAAAAATATTAATAAAATAAAACCATACTGCTTAACTATCTCTCTAATGAATACATATTTCTTCTTATACTTATACTGATTCTCACTATTTTTTGTAAGTTTTCCTTACCCTTTTGCACTTTCCAATGGAAATAATTTTTTTAAAAATTGTTCCACTTTTGGTCTACTTAGTACTTGGTCTCTCACTTAGTTCATATTCCACAACAACTTGATGCAGCTACATTGTGATGGGTCAATGTATAAACTTATTATATAAAGTTGTGTCTACTTCGCTTTTGCATGCAGTTGACAAGTTTACCCAGAATACCTGAAGATAGCATAACGAAGCAGCCAGAAGCCAGGGCAGGGAGAAACTCCCTCTCGTAATTAACGGCACTTAAGTATGCAGGCAACGTAGCAGCAGGTTGAATGCCACAGCATCCAAACTTATAGCGGCAACCTTTACGTTATTCCCACTCTTTGTGCAACTTTTGTGTGCAGGGTTTGGTAATGTTCTTAGCTATTGTTAGCTACGGCTCTTCAAATTTTGACTAATTCAGAAATGTTCTCTCTTGCGAAGCCAAAATTTCATGGCCTAATTAGTGGCCAAAAACTTTGCATTGCTGTCGTCGCACTCATTCATTCCCAACTTCCTACTTTGTAGACTCTAAGTTGCACTCAGTTTGCATTTGCAATCTATTCAGTTTGCCCGAACAAAATGGAAAATGGCTTTTGGTCAAGTTAAAGCTTTGTGGCCCCGTGGCAAATCTCATAATTTGTCTTGTTAGTGACGGGCATTTGTGTGGACAGCCTCTAAGTTGATATTGAAATATTCAACAACAATTACGCACAAGCAAACAAATAAATATGCTGCCTAACAGACAACAATTACTAATGCTATATATACACTGAGAAAACCTAGCGAGTATTTTGAAAGGATTTGGAATCTCTTTCATGGTTTTTGGTGCTTTTTATTGATGAAGACATTGTTTAAAGGTAAAAGGTTCTTTGATATAGTAGTAGTAGTAGTCTGTGCGCTTGTGCTGCGCATGTTGCCAAATGGGCTATTTTTTTTTCTTTTTACCTTGCTGTCCGGATTGCCAGTGAGAAACTTTAGCTCCGACTCGGTGCCATTCAAAATAATTGAAACATTCTGCTCAGCTTCGTCGCACTCTGTTTTGGGACGAAGAGTCAGGCGATTACTCTATTTATGTATATCGGAGAGAGAGAGAGAGAGAGAGAGCACTTACCTGGCCCGTCATACGCATTGATGCAATCGGAGGTGCGAAACTGTGAGACTAGTGCCTGTTTGCCCACACCCTGGGAGCCGAGCATCTCCACGCGATAGAATTCCACCGGCTGATGATTGTCCTGAGCGGAGCTCTCGGCGAAGCCATTGGTGCTGCCGCCGCCATTGTAGTTGCTGCCCAGGCCCAAACTGCTGCCCCCGCCGCCTCCGCCATTTAATGCGGCCATCGCATTGCGCGGATGCATTGGACTGACTGGTGCAAGGCTGTTGCTGCGCGAGCGACGCCTGCGAAACGAGTCGCCGCGATTGATGATGCCTGCAAAAAAGAGGGGGTGAACCATCAGTTGCAAGTTCCAAATAAGGCAGTCAAACCTAATCAATTGCATAATTCACTTTCACTGTCTAATATAAGTTGACATTAAGTGGCAAACTGTCTATTTGATGAGGAGAAAACTCTAAAGCTGTTACCTCTAAGTTAGAAGTTAATTCTAACTGAATCAGATAGATTTGAAATATACACTCACAACAAAAATTTAAATATATTCGCCCTAAAAATAAACAAAATTTGGTGGTTTTAAAAAAAGGAAAATAAAAATCTTGATTTTTAGACAGACTTGATTTCCTGTTTCTAAATAAACAAGTAAGAGTGCTGTAGTCGAGTAAACTCGACTACAATATACCCTGAACCCAGTTATTAAATATATTCTATTATTATTGGCAAATTCCCCTTTAAAAAGATTTACACTAACACGTGAAACACGCAATCGTAGGTAGGGGGGCTCATGCCATCGACTATAACTTGGGTGTTTCTTATCCGATCTTGAAATTTGGGCGGTTGATCAACAGTATGCATATGCATATTATGTATTAATGAGAAGATTCTGTTCAGGGTATAAAAAGAGCGTTACCTTTGTATTAAAATTCAAATCTATATTTTTTTTCCGAAGTGTGAGGAACTTATATTTTTAAGGAGTTCAATAAAAATAAATTTAAAAATTTCTTGTTTAGATTTTATAAATATAATTTCTATCAAAATAATTCAATTTTTATATAGTGAAATTTCGATTTAAGTTTCGAGAAAAAACTATTATTAAATTGTCTGCCACGGATAAGCCAGAATATGTATTCCAAGTTTAGCAGAAATAGCTTCATTGTATGTATATATTTTTTTCTGACTCAGTGTATACAAATTTAAAATGTATCGCGGACTATGTGTTTTAGGTAGTGATGGGTTAACGCAACGTATGCGGAATCATGCACCATGTGTTGCTCATACACCATGTAGTGCCTGGCGAAAATTGCTTTTGGCTGCCATAGGCAGCAAAATGCAGCGCACAAACAAAAGCTACAAAACAATGCTTAATCTATCTTTTGTGTTAACTTCACCCTCTGCACCTCTTATCGTCCTGTCTGCTGCTGTAATATGGCAAACATGCTGCCCATTTTACAACCCATCGTTTTGTATCTTTTTGTGGTCTAGTTGAAATGGTTTTTGTACAGCTGCCAAAACGGCAGACAGGAAGATTGGTTAGACGCTTTAATTTTAAAAATTCATTAGCTGAAATTTATTTTAAACCTTATCTGTACATTTTGCCTTAAGCACATTGAGGTAGGCATTTGCAATTCAAATTTTCTATCTCAATTGCTTTGGCGCAAGACAACCTAAATGTCAAATACTATGTGAGAAATGCTCTATAAATATATTGGAAATGAGGAGCAGACATAACACATCAATTATTTTAGGACCTAAAAGAACATTTCTTCAGCAACACGAATTCAAATAAATTTATAAAATGTTTTTATTATATATATAAAATGCAACAGAATAAATAACAAAAAAAATTAAATTTTCACTTATCGAAAAATGCAATCATTGCATTGAAATTAAACCAAAGAGTTAACCTAAAAAAGCAACAATATAAATTTGGCTGATGCCTGTTTTGCCTGTTTACATGATTTTTATTTTGTGTACATTTAATAGTCATAAATAAATTAATAGCCTGGTTTATTGCATTTTTGTCGATATTTGGTGTTATTTTTGGATTCGCTGCGGTCATTAATTGTGTAAATTGAATTAATTGCAAAAATTGCTATAACAGCTACAAATGCTGAGGAGGGGCTAGATACTGAAAGGGGTGTTGAGTGTGCGACCATCGGCATTGGAAAGCAATAAAAATGCCTTGCTGGGTGGCATTTAATAGAAATTCACAATTACGAGTTGCAGTATTTCAAATTTGAATTTTCTTTAATTGTGTGTACTGCATGAAAACAAAAGGTGAAAACTGCCTGCAAAAAAATTTAACTTTGAAGGAATGTTTTTCTTTGTTTATTGAATTGTTTTGTTTTGTTTTGCTTCATTACAATAAATATTTGCACAAATGCCGAATGTTTAATTTTAGCCCCGTTTGGCAAAGGCAATCATCAAGTGTTGTTTTTCTGCTTGATATGATCCAAGTTTATGGCCAAATGTATGTTTAGTATTTTGCTAGATGAACTTGGAAATGTAGTTAAAAATAGTTTAATTCCGTTAAATTAATAACGAAGCTAAACCAAAAGCTTTTCTAGAATTCACTGCTTTCCACTTTGTTGTCTTTTCTTTTAACTTATCTCCCTTAACACAACATTTGTTTAAAGCGATTTCTATCTTTTTAATGTCTCATTGAATTTATATTTCTAAATTTTTTGGCATCGTTAAACTCACATTGTTTTAAATGTTTTAAAATGAATAACTGCTTAAGAAAATAAATTTCTGCTTTTATTTGCCAATTGATTTAAAGTTGGCCGAGTGTTACACGAGATTTTGCACATGTTTTTTTTTCTAGTATTTCTGGATTTGGAATGGCCGAGAATATTTCAACTATGCTGGCATTTATTATTTTGATATTATGTAACTATTAGCTGAACTTTATGAACTTTAAGGAGAGCAAATGCATAACATATTTCTTATTACTTATAGTATATACATATGGCGATATATATTTAAGGTGAGAAATTATGCAACATATTTCATATTTTCAACGATATACATATTTACTATTATATGAAGATATATTGAAAAGATTAAGAGCGTGTATTTTTGGAAATACTATTTTTTAATACAAATTTAATCAAATTGAATTAGATTATAAAAGAAAATCGATTCTACTGTTTACAGCTGAAAATGAGCAAAATTAAATTCTGTATATTTTCATTATGGTTTGAAAAATTAGAATTTGCTGAGACGAAGTCAATTGAGTTGTGCCAGCTGCAAGGCCAGCAACTGATCACACAACACAACTCACATCTGTCTTTTTGGATATACATTCAGCCATACACCCCCAAATCAGACACCCACACACCCTCAACCAGTCATTCAAACACACAGACACACCCCCTTTATTGTCCATAGTCAACGGAAAACGGATTGTGCGTGGACATCATTTAGTTATAATTCAATTTACACAGGCGTCATCAGAACCAGGCACACTGTTGCATCCACTTTACATTCAATTTCAATCACACACACACACACATATACCCTGGAGCGCATTGTGGCGGCTTTTGGCCAGCTTTTCATTTCACTTTTCAGGCGCTGACGCTGATGACCAACATACGCCGGCGTTTCAATTAATCACTTTGCCTGTCAAATTTTCAGCCCCCTTTTCGCTCACTTTAACACTTGATTGAAATATTGTTAGCTCTTTTCCCTTGTTTTTTTTTTTTTACCAGCAATTTTTCAATTTTTTTTGTTTAAATTCAGACTGTAAACATAATTGATGGGATTTGGCTTGCGTTACGCTTCCGATGACTCGTGCCTGAATCGAATGCGTATTAAGTTTAATTAAATTTGTGCACATGACGCACCCAATATAACCGCAGGGATTTCATACGAATATACACACACACACACACATCTAGATGGAGAGATAACCACTTGCACATGCAGACATTCACATGTATTTGAAAGCAATCTAGTTGAGTAAACGCTAGAATTTCATTGAATTTTAATATGCAGCTCGTTTCATACCATTTGAATCAGGTCCCCCGCCAATCAGCACTTCGTTGTGCCTTCCTGGGTTGGTTGACAATTTGACGTACTCAACTCAAATTGTGTGAGCATGCTAAGAGCAGACGACAGACACAGCCAGTTACAAAGTCTTAAATTGGGTCTACTAACGTAAATTGCATACCCTTTCAAGCAATTTGCTATAAGAAGAAAATGTGTTTGCATATTATAAAAAATAATAAAATGTATCTTAGGGAACACACGTTGGACTGTATAAAGTTGTAGTTGTTCGGATATTACAGTCGTATCTATTATTTTGAACTGCTACACATTGCAGAAACATAACTTTAAAAGGTGCACTCGGAAAAAATGTATACTTGAAGTTAAGTTTGATTTAAATAAACGAAAGAAAGAATTAATAACTAATCTTTGCAATGATCGCTTAAGGTAAACTGATTTACATACATCCATACATACATACGTACATAATACATTTAAATAATTTATTTTAGAAATAAGAAATTATTTCCAAAAATCAAAAATGGTTTTCTAGTGTTTTTTTTAAAAAGTATTTTGCTTAATAATTCATATTTTTGGCATGCCATCGTTTGAGCTTCCGTCTCTAATTAAGTGTATGAGTATGTAAATAAAGTAGAGATGATATTACAAGTACTAACAAATATATCTCACCTAACAGGCAGCAGAAGCTATAATTTAAATATGAAATCACTGAGTACTCTTAAATCGATATTCTTAAGCTGCCTGGTGCTTGGTAAATTAGTAATACCCGTTGTAAGGGCAAACAAATAACGTGGTGTCAAGTCTAGTAAAGTGCGTGTGTGAGTGTGCTGCTGGTTGTGCTTATACACGTACTTTAAGTCTACATGCATTTATGCATGTAAAGACACACACACACAATCACACACACATACTCACACAAACATACTCACACAGACTCAAACAATGGCATGCTAAAGTTTTCGTTTGGGTTTAGGTTTCGTTTGTGCCACGTTGCGTATGTGTAACAATAACGTGACACAAAAATATATAAATGGCATTTAGTTTGAGCTGCTATATAAAGTGTTGTATGCCTATCTTAAGTGGCACTCAAAAGGACACTGATATCCTTTTACGCAAGGGGCAGCAACCTTTTAAGGTTTCAATAAGTTCTCCAGACAGTGGCAAAATAATAATTTCATGCCAAATGATCTGACACAGCTGCCCGACTCCTTCAGCATCTTTCTGTGGGGATCCACACACACACGCATCTTAAAAGCTAATCTCTGACATCTTGTCCTGTCGACTCTTCGGTTAGTTTTCAATTTCAAAATTAATAAATGCGGCTAAGAAGACCTTTGTACTTGTTATGTATGCCGTCTCTGTCTCTTTTCCATTCTCTGTCACTCTCTTTATGTGTGTTTTTCCGGCTTTGTCACTTACCTCCTTTGGATGCACTAAATGTGCGCAGGCGATCCACATCCTCGTCGTCATCGTTCACTCTAAGGTGATGCATGTTCATTGTGGGCACGTCCAGAAACGCGTTCGATTTTCTATGCCCTGCAAAATCGTGAAATTAAATTAATGTCTCTCAATTCAATTGCATTACAATCAACAATTGCGAAGCAGTTTTTTTTTATATCATTACTGATATACAATTTTTTTTCACAAAATGTGGACTGTTGGCAGCAGCAGCAAATAAGTAGGAAATGTAAAATGCAGTTTGAGTGTCAGCAGTCAGCGTTAACCGCGCTCTCTCTCTCTCTCTCTCTCTCTCTCTATCGACAAAGGGCGCTCGCTGATCGGCCGGCTGCTGCAGCTAAATAGTAATTGAGTTTCTGAACTAAAACTAACTAACTACAAATAACTAATAACACATAAAGCGATCAAAAAGCTGATAGCGCAAACATGGACTATAAAAAAGGAAGAAAAAAAAACGTTTGAAAATTAAAAGCTGAGTCAGAATTTTGTAATTATAATGCTAAAGTGGAATGAAATTCTATACTGATTAAAGTTTTTTATGCTGACATTAGTTGCAAATGGTGCTGTTTAATACACAGGAGATCCATTAATGTGATTAATGTGATTATGTTTGAATAGCATAAGCAAACTTCAGTGAATAAATGTATTCATATCTACAAAGTTAGGTACGTTACGGAAAAATAAGAAAAGTAGATATCAATACAATTAAATCTTTTCTAGACCTGACTAAATGCTGTTCCAATTAGTTAATTTAGATGGTTGATTGTCATGAATAATTCTATATTCTGTATGTGACAAGTGGCCTGGTGACCAATTTCATTAATATTTTATCTGCTAGGGTATTTATTATTCGGGAATTCAATAATGTCAACAGCTCTTTCTGGTTATTCGCTGCCCATAATTGTTAAGTTTTTTCTTCTTTCTTTCCCTGTATTTTACCCGTTTTGTTGGCGGTTTTTGTTATTGTTGTTTGCTGCCTGGCACAGATTTACACAAAATGTGGGTGGGCCTTTGGAGTGGAGGGAAAGGAGTGTAAATACTATAAGTACATTTTGTGCTTTATTCGGATTTCTCTGCGCATCGGAAGTGGGTCAATGGTTAATTTCAACGTTTTACCCGAGTGAAAGCTTTAATTCAACCAACTTTATATGAAAATCTATTATCGCTGCTATATATAACACAATAATGTAACAGAGATCCACTTAAAGTTCCTTCAATGCATTAAATGATTGAGTTTTATAAATAGTCTGTCATCACTAAGACATATTACTGTTATAATAATTATAGTCAACTTTTAATTGGGCTGCCTGCTGCTCAATTGAACAAATATTTTAAGCTGTCATTAACTTTGGCTAATTTGTTCTTGCCACAGTATTTGATTGTCCCTTGCCTCATTAAAAAGAGCTTACACACGTACTTACCGTGTGGCTGCGGCCGGCGTTGGGAGAGCTTTCGTCGCTGCGGTGGCGTCTCCGTTTCACTAAGACGCGGCTCGCTGGTGCAATAGGAGCGTGTGTCCTGCAGCGGTTGCTGCTGCTGCTGCTGCGCCTGGGTGCGTCGTCGTACCTGTAAAAAGATAGAGCAGTGAAATGGATGCTTAAGAACAAGTGGTGTATACTTAATCTGGACTTCAAGCCACCACCGGTGACATCATCAATCATTAATTAGCTGCAAGCTGAGGGACACAGACACACAGATCAGGGCTATTGGGGCTGTAAGGGTATCTATCTTTGATTTATACGCTGATGCAGCAAAGAACTCAAATTGCAAAATGTCAAACCCACAAATCAAATGATATTTGTATCCCTCAGCATCGAGGGACTTGGCACAGCATTGAGGCGACGTTTCAGGCTGATTAGCACGAAAACAGTCGCACGTTGGGTGTTAAATGTCAAGGCTAACTACTAAGAGTATTCCAACAAAGAGTGAACATTGAGATACCGTACAAGTAGCCCAAATACACACATACACAATAACTACAAGGTTGGATGCTGCGACATACTGAAACACACTTTAAATTGTGCCCCTATAAGATATGTTTAGGAAACAGAGCTGAAAATATATATTTGATTTATTGCTGAATGATTTAAGTTTGATCTGCGTGTGCTATTTCATTTCAGCGACGAGGAATATGTATAAACTCAGAAATAATAAATATGTTACATCTTAAGACACTAATATTTACTTATACAATAAGTAGCAAAACAATTTACGTTATTACTCACAAAAAAAAAAAATATATATATATAATTATACCCTGGATTTTAGAGGGACCCAACCTTCCCTTTCAGAAATATACTTTCTCAAAAATAAGGTGCGTTACACTTGAAAGCTTTTCGGCTTTCTACAATTCAGGGCGATTATTTTCTGAGTGTAGGAAGCAATTGGAAATGTTTTTATTTATTGATACATTTTTCATCCGGATAAGTTATTCAAAACTGATATAAGCTTGTTTTGCAAATGACATTCGTATGTATATATACATTCGAAATGTCAGGTCCTTAGACAAGTTTATAAATATATTTCTATTTGGCTTCAAAGATGTCTACATCTGCTCGGTTAATACATTTTAACATGGAATACTGATGGTAACAAAAGCGCACCACTTAAATCAGCAAGTGCGTTTTGTTTTTCGTTTTTTGTATGTCACTCAATTGCCAATCAGTGTTGCGATTGTTTTAAATGCTCGTCTCGATTCAAGTAAGTCCTTTTCAGCAGCCAGTGTTGACAACGCTATGAAATCATATTTAAGCAGCAGCTGTCTCCCTCTTGGCACCTATTACGCTTCATCTAGCCTTGCTGGCAAAACCTTAAGCGACGTGTGAATGCTGAGCTGAGAATTTTGTTAGCAGCTTCCTGGCACTCGTAGACTTTGTGACTTTCACACGAGCTGAGCTGGCCGGAAGCGTTGCTTACGTGCTGCCATCAGTCGTCAAGTGTCTGACGGAATTGGGCCACGCTGAGAGTCGTCGAAGTGGATGGGTGGGTGAGTGAGTGGACGTTGATGTCGGTGGCGGGGACGTCGTCGGCCATTAGCCAAGTTCTGTCTGTTTATATAGTTGCCCATTGCCTAACGCCCAGCACCTTTTTTTATGAGCCCTCAGCAGGCACCTCAACAGCTCAGCGGCAGCAGCTCGCGTGACCCGTAATTGCTGTTATTGTGCCATATTTGCGTGGCTTTCTGTTGGACTTAATCAAATATTGTTGCACGGTCTCACACACATATATATGTATATATATATACATGTACATACGTATAGTATATATAGAGTAGTTTTTTCTTTGGTGTCATCGCCGGATGCTGCATGTCTTTACTTAGTTGAACTTTCTGGCACAAAATTAATTACATCCGGCTTTTGTGCGTTTGATCCGGGCCAACTGTCGTCGTCGTCCTCGTCGTCGTCGGCGTTGCCGTCATCTTAGCCAGGCCATATCCTCTTTGCTTGTCTTCAATTTGTATCTGCTTAATTCCCAATTAGTCCTTGGGGCATTGATCCCATTCTTTGTCCGTCCCCACACACACATAGTGTGCCTAGCTGTTAATGTATTTCATTTGTGGTTCATATGTCTAAATGAATGTATAAATATTAAGACACTAAAAAGCTGATTTCTATGCACAAATCATTGTTAAGCTGACCAATTCAATTCTAAGTCCCCCACGTAAAACGAAATAAATTAAAGTATAATCACAATACAGGTTTTTGTTATTCACTTGAGATTATCGATTAATCTTGTGTGCACATCATATAATAAAAATAATTATAATTTATATAAACACATTTAAATTATAAGAAATTCGTTTTATATGATTTTTTAAATAGGGAAATTCGGTAATATTTTGTAAATTGTATATTTTTTTCCCCCTTTTCAATTCAAGGTATGCAAAAGAAATTTGTGGTTGGCATTGCTGCTGAAATGTGTTTTCTTAGTTGGAATTGTTTTAGTTTGCATCTTGTTATTATTTGCTGTTGCAGTTGAATTCATATGCCAATCTGGTAGTGTGTCATCTTTTAAGTTGCCAACACTCTGTCTCTCCCCCTGCACCTTCGCCTCTTTTCTCACATATCCGTCTCATGTTCGTCTGAGGGCCCATTCCACACTCTCATAAAACTTTTGCTGTGAACTTATTGTAACATCGTGTGAGCGAAAAGTTAGACTCAAGCAAAGAACAAAAACTCATTACATTCCATTTGCAAGCTGATACTCTTCTCTGTAGTGATGAGTGCCACACCCACCAGTCAGTGCCGCCCAAGTGTAGCATGTGTGTTTGTACGCAGAGCTGTAGAGTAAAGCGTAAACTTGCTTGCAACATAGTCGTAAATTTCGCCACTTGCAGCGCATAGTTGACATTTCTAGCTGTAACTCCGCAGCACATTGCTCTGGAGTTGTCTATTAAAACGATGCGGGGACGTGGTAGGAAAAGCTCAACTTGATGCACTCCAAAAAATGATCTACTAGAATTTATTAATGGATTTTGCAGCTTTGGGATATTTTTCTGAATTTAGGTTGAAGGTTTTAATAATTTAAATATTGGGTAAAATATGTTTGATTTAAATAAATGGCAAATTTTTGCAACGGTCTCTTAAGGAAACGCGTTTCTAACTTTAAAATAAAAATGATTTCTAAAGTCAAAGATTGTTTTCTGCTGTTTTCTAAAGGAGTATAATTCTTAGTGAGCCAACACGCATACGCCATGTGGGACGCGTTCTTTGACACGTGACGTTGCCCTTGTGCGTCATCGCATCAAAAATTGAATTTACCCCAGCACATAATTCAATTCGCACACACAGATATACACAGACAGGCACACACAGGAGCTCAATCAAAATGCAGATGGAGCTGATAACGGAGTCATTGTGGGGTCAGAGACGCAGCTTAAATGGCACAAAAGTGTTCCCATTTGGGGACATGCAAAGATCTTAAATGGCACGTGACATGCTTTACTAGAATGTCAGCACTGTCGCCTTTAGCTGTGGCACGACAGTGCTGATTCCATATCAGTTTTTGGTTATGATGTGAAACTCAATGCCTGTTGTCTCTTGTCTGATATCTGCCGCCTGCGGCAAACTGTCAAACTGTTGTCCTGCCAATTGGCCATATACACACACACCAACTCACACACACACTACCCGGAACACACACACGGCACACATCCCTCGGGCGTTGTTCCGATTTCATTATCAAGCGGCAACAAAAAAAAAACTCGCCGTGGGGATTCACGACCACATCGATTAATATTGTAAAATGATTTCAACGCAAATCTGCAAGCCAACAATTTTGTTTTTACTACTTTTCATTAATGTGTATATTTGGGCATATTCCTCGAGAGAAATAAATTGTATTAAACGTTGGTATATACAAAAATTTTTTTTATCAGCAAACTCATGTTCACACTGACTAACAGCTCAACTCTTGCAAAATGAAATAATATGTATAGCTTTAAAATTAGTTTAATGAATCCTGTTTTACGATATTATACTCGTATATTGCTAGTTGTGGATGAAAAAGTAAGCTCTTTATTTAAAAGCGTATTTAAATGCAAATCCAAAATACTCTTGTGTATATACCTAAATTCCAGTCATAGCAAGGAATTAAATGTTATTTAATTTGCACAATTTCATAAAGTTCTGTAACATTTATTCTAAAACAAGTAGCTTTAGTTTAAATTTCATTCACCATGTGGATGATAAAGTGAGCTCTTTATTTAAAAGCGTATTTAAATACATTATAAAATATTGTGACTTAATCTCAAAACGTCAAATTCCCAAAATACTCTTGTGTATATACCTAAATTCCAGTCATAGCAAGGAATTAAATGTTATTTAATTTGCACAATTTCATAAAGTTCTTTAACATTTATTCTAAAACAAGTAGTTTTAGTTTAAATTTCATTCACCATGTGAATGATAAAGTGAGCTATTTATTTAAAAGCGTATTTAAATGCATTATAAAATATTGTGACTTAATCTCAAAACGCCAAATTCCCAAAATACTCTTGTGTATATACCTAAATTCCAGTCATAGCAAGGAATTAAATGTTATTTAATTTGCACAATTTCATAAAGTTCTTTAACATTTATTCTAAAACAAGTAGTTTTAGTTTAAATTTCATTCACCATGTGAATGATAAAGTGAGCTATTTATTTAAAAGCGTATTTAAATGCATTATAAAATATTGTGACTTAATCTCAAAACGCCAAATTCCCAAAATACTCTTGTGTATATACCTAAATTCCAGTCGTAGCAAGGGATTAAATGTTATTTAATTTGCACAATTTCATAAAGTTCTTTAAAATTTATTCTAAAACAAGTAGCTTTGGTTTAAATTTAATTCAAAATTGATCAAGTTAGAACTGTTAGTCAGATGTGCTCTGCAACAAACGAAAACTACTATATATGTATATAAAGAAATATAATATTTATTGAGTCTTCTATTTGGTATTTTTAAATGAAAATTCTAGGCTGTGAAATGATCGAACCACGTCTAACTACTTATTTGATGAATCCCAGCATCTATTCTATACGTGAGAAGAATGCAGTGGCTCCGGTGCTGAGCGTAATCCAACGGAAACATGAGGGTCTTGAGGAAACTGTGCTGAAGGAGTTGCTGCAGCTGGACGAGGCGTACAGAACATACTACAGGGAGTGGCTCAAGGAGCTCGGACTACAGCGCATCGCTGCCGAGACGCTCTATCCACTGAATCAAGAGCTTCTCTTACGACCAGACTCCCACTGCCGGAGGCCGGCTGCAATCAATGCCGAAGGCGATGATGCTATCATAAAAAAGTATCAGTTGCACTATCAAATCATACTCGGCTCCAATCTATCCATGAATCGGGGCATTAAAAACATGCGCTCAAATCTCATAGCCTTTCGGCGTGCGTTCAACAAGTTGGATTTGAATGATGAAACTCCTTTCATATTGGGCGATGCATTCCACAAGCCAATCAAGTTCTTCATTGGTCTGGTCAAGGAGGTATTCAACTATTTCTATAGTCACTTTCTGAAACTGGACTGCGGTGCACATATGCTCGATCCGACAGATATCAATGCGCTCGAGAAATATCAGAAGTTGTTGACGCCTTCTGAGGAGTTCGAGGAGTATCTGTTGCATAATCTTGGCTATTGCCACTGCCTTCGCCCTTCGCAGCCCTGCCCCGAGAGGCAAAAGGTTACGCCCATGCCAGGGGACAATAAGGAAAATACAAGACGGGCACAGCTCAGTCGATGTAATCGGCGTATCGCAAAGATGTCGATGGCGCACAGTGAGATAGATCCCAACCATTCCATATATGTCAATCCTCCAGATTTGGAGAATGAGTTCCGCATGAATCAGCTGAGTTCGCAACTTGCACTGCTCCGCGATGGCGCGTCCAGCAGGCAAGTGGTACGTGAGCGTACTCTCGTCCATCAAATGATCTATGCACTAAGTCCCTCACTGATTGTGCCTAATTTTTGATACTCTAGCCATTTAGACAAAGTATCTCTCCAGTTTCACGTGTAGCGCCTTGCAACCAACTCAATTTCAGCTGACAATCGCTTAATACTGTGTTTCGAGCAATTCATAAATAGCAGTTCATAAATTATCGCACATGTGTTTGTATTCACGAGAAGAAAGTTCGAAGAAGTTTGCATCTCAATGAAAACAACGAGCTTGTCAGTTTGTTGAGGCACGCAAAAGGCATTTGATGGTTAACAGTTCAACTTTGCCTCTGAACGTTTGCAGCAATGGAACTGCGACAGGCGTACTCCCATCATGAATCCGATTAGTAACCAAGCAACACGAATGGGTCCAGTTACCACAGCAATAAAGCCAACAGCTAAAAGGTTTGGTGGGGAGTAGTTTTTACTTGCAACAACAACACTTCTGTGCTCTGGATTTTCCCAATTTTCACTCTAGCCCACTCGTGCTGTGCAGTTATTTATAAAGCAATTACGGAAAATTGCAAAAGCAACAACTTGGCAACACAGTCAGAACAAACTGGCAATAATCGCATGATAAAGTAGCTAAAATATACTTTTACAAGTACTACAAAATGTGACAGACGACAATGCAGATATTGTAAGCATAATATTATTATTATTTCGCAACTAGTTTCTGAGTGCGGTAAATGGCTATTATAGAAATGCTTGGAATATATGTGACAAATCCTTGAAAACAAGCCAAATAAATATCTAATGAACTTAACTAAAATAACAATTTCTATTCATTATATTTCCTGAACGAATAAATTTCCAATTATATTCTATACCATTTGATATTGCTGTGCATTGCTCCAAAAGATATGTTTTTTAAGTCTCAATTATATTTTTTTAACTGCTTTAAGTATAAGTTACTTACAAAAGTGTAATTTATGTAATGTATATAATAATCGATAATATAATACATTTGTTAGAAATAATATTAACTTTATTATGAATTAAGTAGAAGGCCATACCAATCCCAACTAGCTCTAATCTCTGAAAATAAATAACTAAATAATAAAACGGTTTCATTCGTTTTTCACAATTAGGTAAATCATTTTTCAAAAACTACGCATAATGTACACTCCCATAACTTTGGAATATTAATTTCTGAAAAATTATCGGCTTAAAATTAAACTCATCTTCAAAACTAGCAATTTTCATGGTTTATAAAAAAATAAATGCAAATCCTTATTTTTAGAGGAAAAAATAATGAAACTCGCACTTCGACTGCTATATTAGAGTTGATATATTGTCTGCCTCAGAGGTCGAGTTGCTCGATGGGAAGTCATTCACCAAATTAATTCATATGAATTTAAAAAACATTTAAAATGTTTGTATATTTGAAATCTTAATACTAATTTTCAATAATAAACATACAACCAAATAGCTAATGTAATAATTAAAGTGCATATGAAAACCGCATAAAGATTTGACATATTTTTCGCTGTATGGATCCGAATCATAAGATGAGCTATCCTTCGGGTTGATTGTTTGTCTGACTGTACTTACAAAAGGTTATCACCCTTTTTTCCACCTCCCAAAGCAACTCCGCTATGGATGAGCTCTTTGTGTTTATGGATTATTCAGTATACTTAAAATATATTAAGATATTTATGTTTATTATTAGCATTTTGAGTAGCCGTAAGGTACTTACGTAGTCTGCCCATCTGTTTCTTTTACGATGTAATTTCAAAATTTTATTTAAATGTGTGTTTTATTAAGTGATTTAACGATCGCTAACGATTTATGGACTCACGAAAACAACGCAAAATTTTAACTACAAAATGTGCGCAAAAACTGAATTGAGCAGGCCAGCATTTCATTCGATAAGCAGTCAACTAATTGAGAATTAAAACAGTGTGTCCCGAAAGTTACGTTCTACTCACCGATCTGGCGCCCGAGGTAATGCGTGCACTTTGGGAGCGTGTGGCTGGGCGGCGACGTCTGTAGCCGGGTGTGCCGCCCTCGGGCGTGGCACTGCCCGAGGGCATGTTGTGGATGACCGTCTCGATGCTTTGCCCAGTGGCACAAATCGAGGCGCTACGCGTCTTTTTCTGCATGCGATGATGCATGGGCGAAATATCGTCCACCATTTTCTTTGCTGAGATTTTCCTTGTTTTGGTTTCGCTTGACCTGTTTATGGCTATATATTTGTTGTGCTTGTTGTTGGCTGTTTTGGACTCGTGCTTCGATTTCTAAGCAAATAACTGCAAAATGCTATTTGTGTGCTTTTGGTGGTTTTTTTGGTGGTGGTGCTGCTGCTGTGGTTGCACTTCTGAGTGCATAACTGAGTATGCGGTGCTCTGCAAATAAATACAAGATAAGCGAAATATAAAGCAAATGAAAAACTCTTAAAATCGCCAATTCAAATCAAAAATAAGCATTTCTTAAATATTCGTATAGTATGTTGTCTCGGCCATGTTTTAAAAATAAACAACGCAACTGAAAGCAATGCTGAATAATGCGAAAATTCAAATTTGTCGGTGACTTAAAAACTAAATCTAAATGTATTTCAACATGCAACATAATTTGCTGTGTGATTTTTCATTTCACTTTTAAGCATTAAGCATAGAATACACTTGCGTCTCTTATGTTTTACAACCCAGTCCCCTTTCCATTTCCCTTCGACCACTCGCATTTTATTTTTAACCTGTTTCGCTTTTCACTAGTCCCCCAAAACTGGGTCAAAGTCCGAACAATGTGCGGCATCGAACAGTAGCCACAAAAATGGCGTGTAAAATCACGCATCCAGAAGGGGCATGCTGAGGGGACTGAGTCAGGTAATGGGTTGAGGGGTGGTGGGCGCCATGGGCGGTGAAAGTGGCTGCGATGCTATTTAATATACCATTTTGGCTGACAACGAAGCTGGCAAATCAATAAATAGTGTTTAACATAATTGCCTAATTTGTTACAAAAAATTCTACATGGAGTGCTGAGTTTTAATAATTTAATAAAATTAAATTATAAAGCTCTAAATAAATAAGTATTTACATATTTGTATTAACTTAGGCAAATTATTTAGATTATAAATGACATGAGTAATAATATTATCTCTATATGATAAAACTAGTTCTTTATTTAAATTATACTGCATTCGATTTAGAGTTTATGTTACTTTATAGTCTATCATAATGACATCCCTTCTAAGAACTAGTTTCATCTGAACAGTTTTTTATTGTATCCTATCAAATTATAAATTTAAGCATGCTTTTAGCACACAATTAAATCTTTTGAAGTTGAAATTTCCTAAAATAATTTCTTGTGAATGTTCGCTTATGTATTTTCATTACCAAAACCAAAAATGTTCTTGTTTAACGAAACATTTCTTGTATTTGTTGTAATTCCTGAACAATATCACAACTCCAATTATTCACAGAATTTAACTTTGTTTAGCGTATCTTGAATTGCGTCACTAACTCTTTCGCCTCCGTAATCGAATTTGAATACCGTTGTCTGAACTCAATACACACCGTCTGATGTGTGTGAGAGTGTGTGTGTGTGTGTATCATGTGGTTCGTTGTGAGTGCTTAAGTGTGTCTGTTTGCTTAATCACGTATATTTTCCGCCTTTTTTTTATTTCTAAAAATACATTTTTCTTTGGACATGTTTTGCTTTCTTTCGCCCATGTGCTGTTTTATTCTGGCATCATGCGTAAAACGTGGCCGACAAACGGAACTTTCTCGTTTCTCTAAACATTTCATAATTGACGCTGTAAGTAAGCGAGAGGCACAAATTGCGCGCGTTAATCTAGAATGCGTCAAGTGGCAGACAGTGTTGCAACTGAAACAATGAAAAATTAATGGCAAGAGCGAAAGATGGATCATGAAGAGATCAGAGTTCTTTTGGGCAAACTTATCTTAGTCCTAAGAGATTCCTGCCATTTAATTGACTCTAATTGACATTTGCAAACTAAACGAAACGAAATCGAAATTTCTAAGTCATCTTTAAGCCAATTGCTTAGTGTCTAAACAAGGACAAAACAAAATTGAATTTACGAGCCCACAGAGCTATGGTAATATTAATGATGGCTGGCGATGATTGCCATAGAGTCTTGAGCGTTATGACAATCAAAACATATTTGAAATCTGTTTAGTCTCCTGCCACACTACTTAGACATGCATCATCAGCTGCCGACAGCGCATCCATGTCCTCTCTGCCTCTTCTGCTCCTATCTCTCCCTTTTCCCTCTGACCTGCATTTTAGTCCTGCATAATCGAATTACGCCTCAAAGTCGTTTAAGCTCCAGACTCAAAATGCTACTAGCTCCGCACTGTCTGTTAGTTGTTGCCAGGTTCTTGTTCCTCTCCCTAAGTGCAATTCGGGGCGTGCCTCAACAGCTGCAAGATGCTGTCCCCTAAATATGCTGGCACTTTAACGAGCCGGCTGCCCAAGCTGTGAATAGCTCCTCTTCGAAGGCATGCAGATATTTAAGGTACAGTTAATCTTCACAGCAGCAACATTTTAATCTTGCTTGCTAATACCAAGTTATGGTTGGACTTTGCTAAGAGGAAAAAATGTGTTCGAATGCTCTCGCTTATTTAGAGTTGATTAAGTCTAGCACATTTTACCACTAAAGCGAGAATATACGCTTTAAAAATGTTTGAACTATTTAATCTCTTAATCAATTTAGGTCCTATATCCATCCAGCTCAAGAGTGTTTTAACATTTTTACTAAACTTACAAGAATATATGTATATGAACCCACCAACATGTATTCTTGAAAATAATACCTGCATATATTTAGTTAAGCTTTAAGCCCAACATTTTGTTAAGCTGACCTAACTTATGCAAAATAAAAAAGAAGACTTTTATATTATAAATTCTTACATCTTGTGCACAGGTCACCTTTAGGTACTGAACGACTCAAGGAGTTCAAAGTCAAGCAGCTTGTTGTTTAACTTTTGCTGTAATTTCTTTCTTTTCTGTTTCCTGCGCCGTTTTAGGGCAATTAACTTTTCTTCCAATGATTTAAACGTTAATAATTAGGAAATCGCGTTATTTGCGTTGACTTTCTTACATCTGGCAACACTTGTTGGGGGGACAAATCTCCCTTTAAAGCTGCTTAGCGTTAGCAGCAGCTCAAGAGATACACACTCACATACACACACATACGCACAAGAAACACTCACACACACAACCATACACTAAGGACAAGTAGGTAAATAATGCAGAAAAGTTTATGCGCGGCGCACGCTGCGTATGCTTTATAAAATACAAAAGAAACCCTTTAAGCTCAGCCCCGAAAATCTTGGGCCTGACGATAAACAGACAAAAAAGGTCTTATTCTCCTCAGGCATCGTCATCTTGTGACTTTACGCTTGATTTGCCATGTTGCGAAAATTCAGCGATGCATTGCAAGCAACAGCAACCAGATAGATAGAAAGTGGCAAATCCGAATTTAATTTACTCTTTTGCAGACATCTAAATTTAAAAAACGAAATAAACAAATAAACAAATGTTCACAGGTGGTTATTTTGGATGAGATTTATTGTTCAACAAAAGAAGTTCATTATACATGAACCTAACTATTTACATTCAGAAAGAAAATCGACTTGAACTTTAGAAACCAAAATTTTCTTTTCTTAATTTCATGGTACATTACGACTAGAAAATGGATTATATATTTATACATTATTCTTTTACTCACGCCTTTCTAATTTTATGATTTTTTCGAATATTTTGAAAGTATATATATATATTTAAGAAAAACATTATTTTCTAAATTTATGGTCGATTTATTTCTGATTGAAGACAGCTACAGTTTGGGAATATACCCTTACATGAAATACTAATAATTGACACTCAAACTTTTCTACGTCGACTTAAATTCTGATGATGATCAAGAATATATTTATCTTATGGATGCAATGATCAGTCTACTTTCTTTGCTTCACACATTTCATTACAAACAACTAATGCCCTTATGTGAGAGTATATCCAGGGACACAATGGCCCTCAGCTTCTGACCCACTCAGTCGAGCATGAAACTGTTGCAGATGAAATCGCCAGCGGCAGCTGGCTTGTTTGCATTCAAATCATGCCACAGGCCCAACAACAATAAAAATAACAGAAAGAAAGAAGGGCTATTTTAGGCATACCGAACATTACATACCCTTGCATACAGAAGTTCATCTGTTGAAAGTAAGCATCCTCGAACGATTGTTTCAACGCTAGTCATATGATAGTGAAGACAATGTTTTTGGGCCAATGCCCGATGCATAACTGATTAGTTTAGGCAGGATATTTGGCACGACAAAATAATAGTTCATACACATATCCTCGGGAAATATCTGAGCAAAATCAGAGGTTAAGACTCTCTCGCTCCTTAACATTTTCCTTTCCCTTTCGTCAGATTGGTGGTTTTTTTTTGGTTTCTTTAATCCTTAATAAATAATGGGACCATTTTGCATTTAAATATCGCCGGATTTACTATATACTTTAATTTACTATTGTTCTTTAATTTTAAAATTGACTTGAGTTAATAACTTTAAATTTTACATGTATAAATGAGGCCTTTTTTTTTGTCAACATAAAAGAAATTAGCAATACCCTCTGCAAGGGTATCAAAACAGTCAGCAGCTGAGCCTCTAATTGACCGACAATTGCTGCTGCAAGGCATTGGCTCAACTTGATTGGCCCCCGGAGAGGGGAGAGAAAGGAGTGGAAGGCACATGTGTGTTGGCCTTGATGGAGATTTTTAGCTTGTCTTTCAATACACTCTCATGTGGACATATTTCGGTCGCTTCATGCCACATGGTGCATTGGGATCTTTTATTTATTTATTTTTTTTGTTGTTTGAGATTATTATGAAACTTTCGGGACACATTTATCACAGACAAAAATCGACAACGACCAACAGCAAATTGTGTGGCGGTCTATTAACATAAATTTAATGCGAACTCCAATATTTGGCCACATATTGGTTAATCAGCCCACCTATCGAATAGAAGGAGAAGCAGCAGCAGCTCATTGAAGCGGCAGCTGCCACAACAGACACACTCACACACACACAGATACATCCATTCACATCGTTGCACATCGTTGACAGCTGTGCCCGATTCCAGGCAACTTAAGTTATCAGCAATACACACACACACACACACACACACACACACATACACATACACACACACAAGAGCACATACATAAACACACAAAGAAGCATTCTCTCACAAACTGTGTGGGAGGCCACTTTTTTATCATTGTTACTGCCGCAGATAAAGCTGACAAAAGCCGATAAGTGCCGCCCGATATCGAGTGGTCTTCCCCTGCCAACTGACATGTCCAACAGAGCATTGCCGTTTGTCGACCGAGCTCGGTGAGCAGAGCTTGTGACACCTGTCCACCTGTTGTCTTGTTTTGAAACGAATGTCTTAACCATGACCCTATACCGGAGTCTGTAGTAGAGCCAGATTAACGTAATTTTTTAAGCTAATCTTGAGCTGTGATGAAAAGCTTCAAAAATAATTTACATATACACATTTGAGTGAACTTTTTTTGGAATTATGTATGCAGTATTAATCTTGACGCAAGCCATAACCACAACTGGATTTTACAAAATGGCCATACTTTTGGCGTCAAGGGTAATTCATCTTATCATCTTCTTAATAGTTGATTTTTATAAAATGTAAAATCAATTTGTCTAATTGATCGTTTTAGACAGGGCTAAGTACTTTAGTATATATATGCCATGGGAATTAAATAATAATTGTATTAAAAAAAGTTCCAGATCAAGTTTTTTAAGGGAATTTTAATCAAGCCTAGATAGACTTGACCGGGGCTTTTCATACTCTGAACCCATTAAAAATGGGTAAAAAGGGTATAATGGTTTTGTGCAAATGTACGTAACAGGCAGAAGGAAGCATCTCCGACCCCACAAAGTATATATATTCTGGATCAGGATCAACAGTCGAG
The DNA here is from genome assembly GCA_035043505.1 of Drosophila setosimentum. Classification (NCBI taxonomy): domain Eukaryota; kingdom Metazoa; phylum Arthropoda; class Insecta; order Diptera; family Drosophilidae; genus Drosophila; species Drosophila setosimentum. Next base: position 20,785,047 of record JAWNMY010000003.1, read on the forward strand.
TCGATATAGCCATGTCCGTGTGTCCGTCCGTCCGTCCGTCCGTTCGTCCGTCTGTATGAACACGCAGATCTCAGAGCCTGTAAGGGCTAGAGACTTCAAATTTGAAATATAGGTTCTCGTATACCGGGCGTAGATGAAGTTTGCGTTATTTTATCGATAACTGCCTCCGTTTATCGAAATGACACAATTTTAAAAGGCAGAATCTTCTAATTAATACATGATATGCATATGCATACTATTGAACAACAATTGAAAGAGATGGCATGATAATCGAGGCGTGCTTGACGGCAGAGGGCGCTTGCAGAGCTGCTCGCATTTTAATGCTAATCTTTTTAAAGGGGACTTTGCCAATAATAATTGGATATATTTAATAACTGGGTTCAGGGTATATCGTAGTCGAGTTCACTCAACCACAGCACTCTTACTTGTTTAATATTAAAATGTAATATAAAGCATAATGAAAATTAATCTAATTCACACCGACTAGTGAACGATTAAGTTTAGCGCTCTTCGGCAGGCTTTAAATTCAGGGGCAATAAGTAAGTTGAACCCAAACAATTTTGTTTCGAGTTCCAACAACTTAAAGTTCATGTTATTTTCTCAATATTCTTGCATTATCATGTTAACAATATATTACATTTTCTTAACAGCTTTAGCCAAAGAGACAGTTTTGTGTTTGTTGTTGTTTCTCAGTTCGCTTTCGTTGTTGTGGATGAGATGCGTGTGTGCTTCTTACATGTCTGTTCATGTCGTATTCAATGTTCTTACTGCCACTACTATTGCTATTGTTGTTGCTGCTGTTGAAGGGCGTTTGTTGTTTGTTTTCATGGCCACACACAGGCACACACACACACACACATATGCACATTCACACATTTCCCAACACACCTGGACTCATACACCTGTTGCATGCTGACGATAAAATTAATTCCAATGGCTAGGGGGGTCAACTGAGACACGCCCACAGGCATTGTCACAAAGGTCAGGACGCTACTTTGTTGCCTTTCCCGCCCCTCTCTTCAGCCCTCGGGGATTGTGTCTACTGTTGTGCTTTTGTTCTTGACTCGTTTTTCTTTCTTTCTCTATGACATTTTTTCTTTAACATGCTTATCATCATTAACATTATCATTATCATTGCGGCTGTTCGTTAGCGGTTTGGTAAGAGCATCTGTGGCAGCATAACAATTTTTTATTACACATACGCAGCGTAGACAGACAAAAGTTATTTGTGGGGCTATTTGCTGTGGCTGCCGCAGCTCCTCTTCTTTGTTTGCTATTTTGCTCTTTTGCTCTTTTGGTTTTCTGTTTTCTTTTTTGGTTGTCATCAGTAATAATATTATCATATTTTTGTTTAGGACGCGAAAACAAATTTTGATGACCGTATAAATTTTCATGCATTTAGTTCTGACAAGCAGCGCGTATGAGAATTTTAATTGCACACGAAAATATTTAGAAATTCATATACTCAAAAATATACATAGACAAATAAAAAACACACTTTGCAAACTGAAGCCAATGGCACGCGGCATTTGCTCATATGTATCTGCTTCATATTATATATATATATATTCAAGATTTGTTGATCGCTTTTGTGACATAATCATATGTTTTTCTTATATGCTAAGCATTAGAAATCGTGTAGAAATTATGTTAACATTTGTCGCATAACATATGTGGGTGCAGAGATGATTCAAATTGAAGAATAGAAGCCTAGATAGCAAAATATTACTTAGCAGTAATTATTAACATTACTTAGTGTGCTTTTCTTAAATAGGTTATTTAATGGTAGCATGATTTCCTCTTTTCTATTAGGCCGACTTGACTTTTCTATTCCTAGTATATTGGAAATTTTATCTGCTCCATTACTAACAACCCCCATTAACTAGCCTAACCTATTGCCTTCACGCACAACTGACGTAGACTTCCACAATTCTGTTCGTGAATTCTGTAAATGCCTCATCGCACATATTCTCAGCGGAACTCTCTCCTCTTTTAATCAAATTTTCCAAACTAACATGAGCGTGCTTAACTGTGGGAAAGTTATTTTACTCTACGAGCTCAGAAATTTGCTGAAACCTATTAAAATGTATGGAATGTGTTACGTCCACATTAAATACATAAAAATTAAATGAAACCTGCATTTCACTAAATTTATTATGCTAATTATTATTTATGCTTGCGAGGAATGTTGTTCTTTAATGTTGTCATGGAATATTTAAGGTTGCTCCAACGCACAAAAATATGATTTCAAATCAACTGTTGACTTTGGAATGAAAGTAATTTAATGGGAATAGGACTACTCTGATGTTATATTCTTCTGTCTAAGCATATTATAAATAAGCTGAAAATAGAAAAAAAATCTCAAGAAATGAGCTCAATTTGTTTTATTTATACCTATGCTTCAGTAAACATTTTTGTTTGTCAATTAACAAGGTGTCTGTCGAAAAGAATCTCATTTGCCTTCATTAAACCAATATTCCCTCACAAAAACCAAAACCTATCCCAAGTTGCAGCTTTATTCCGCTCGTAAATGCTAAATAAATCGATGAGGAGCCAAGCGAATGCCTAGCTAAATGTTATTTTTGTCAAAGATTTTCCAAAACGATGCACAAATCGAACAAGGCAACAGCAAAAACAGCAAAACAACAAAAGCAACCACAACGAAGCTCAAATTGGCGTCTGCTTAGTTTAAACTTAACGTCTTTTATGTTGATTATGACACATGTAGGTGGGTGTCTGTCTCTCTCTCTCTCTCTCTCACTCTATCTTTCTCGCTTTCTGTGTGTCCTGTTTATTCTGAGTAGCATACTTTAAGGCGCACACAAACCGTAGACGGCTCTTGTTTTATTTTCAATTTGGCCAACTCAATGCCGGAGGGCCCAGATGTTTACACAAATATGCACTTCATTTAGTTTTCTGACAGTTTCCCCTCGCACTTCGTCTCTGTCTCCGCCACCGCCTCCGCCTCCGCCTCCTTCGCTTCGTTGATCAGCCCTACCTACAGTCTCTCATCGCAAATATCCTTTGTGAAATCTGTGTTAATGTGCGTATGTCATAATTAACTTGAGTACAAAATAAATTGGCAAATTTTTGCCATTTTTCTCGCGGTACACTCATTGCCCGCCAATTGTGTGAGTGGGTGGGTGGGTGTGGGTGTGTCTGTACTTGACAGGCTGTTTATACGAGTGTGTATCTGTCTTCCCTATGTTGGAGCATTCCTTAGCGTTGTGGAGCATATGCTGAGAGTCCTTTCCTGCGTTTGATTTCACACACTTCTCGACGGACTTTTGTGCACACAGAACTCTACGTTTGTTTGTTTGTTTTGCTTTATGCGCTCCTTAGAAACCTACTGTTACTTTTTCCATTCAGAATTGATCAAATTCTTTGAATTTACTTGAATAGAGTTCAATTTATTTTTGATGTTGGAATTTTTGTTCCAATCGTATTAGTTAAGGCTTATTGAAGTTAAGAAGATGAACTTTTTAAATAACCTTTTCATGCGATTTTTAAAAACTCAAATTTTGCTTGGAATTTATATAGTTTTGGGATACTGCATTAGTCTATGTTTATTTTTTAAGCGTTCAAATAATAATTGCAATATTTTAATATTATTAATTAGTTAAAAAATTTGTCTAGATATTTTTAAACAACATTCGTGTTCAATTCAAAAAAAAAACAAGTAAGAGTGCTGTAGTCGAGTAAACTCGACTACGATATACCCTTAACCCAGTTATTAAACATATTCTATTATTATTGGCAAATTCCGCTTTAAAAAGATTTACACTAACACGTAAAACACGCAATCGTAAGTAGCGGGGCTCATGCCATCCCTTTCTCACACATAACTCGCATATTTATGCATACAGAAAATGCTTGCGGATGCTGATAGAAATGAGATCAATATGAGAATATATGTTCGACTATAACTTGGGTATTTCTTATCCGATCTTGATGAAATTAGGGCAGTTGTTCAATAGTATGCATATGCATATCATGTATTAATTAGATTCTGCTTTTACGCAAACTTGATCTGCGCCTATATTCCAAATTTGAAGGCTCTAGCTCTTACAGTCTCTGAGATCTGCGTGTTCATACAGACGGACGGACGGACGGACGGACGGACGGACATGGCTAATTCGACTATTGATCCTGATCCAGAATATATATACTTTGTGGGGTCGGAGATGCTTCCTTCTACCTGTTACACACATTTGCACAAAACCGTTATACCCTTTTTAACCATTTTTAATGGGTTCAGGGTATAATAATTATGTTATATTCTAACAATGCAATCTATTGTCTGCCACAAAAATTGCATTTATATATTTATATTAAGAATAAAAGTTAGTTACTTGTATTCGTTATTAATTAATTTGTTATAGTTTATATATAGCATATTTACATTTCTACTACTTTATTTAATTTAAATCAAATTCATTTTCATTTTCATTTTGAGCAACACTTTACTTAATTGAGTTCTGTTTTAGTTCACATTAAATAAATAAATAAATAAATATTATATTCCCAAATATTCTTCTTGATTTGCATTGACATTTAATACTATAACAATCAGTGATAAATATTGCAACAACTGTCTGAGATTGGTGCTCAAAAAGAGCAGCGAAGATTTGTTTTAAAAATGACATTTGTTATTCCCTCATCGTGGGAAGCTGGACGCCTAAGTGGTTTATCGATTAAATGGATAAGCCCTTGTCACTTTGTGTATAATATTTCATTTTGCATAGCATTTATTTGCTCTTCTGTTTTTTATGGTTAACTGCTAAGCCACGGGGGAAATGGCAACGTTTTCCAATTCTGCATTTGATGCCAAGTTCTGCCTGAGCCGCAAAACTAATGGAAAACTGGAAAACGAGCGAGAAATAGATGCGTCTATGGGGCGCCTAAGAAAAAAATACTTTGAGCAAGAGCAAAACAAAATTAAACATAAAATGGCAACCGGCCAGAAAGTGTAGTTTATAGTTGGACATTTGTATAAGGTATATATATCGACTTTTGATCTTTTGCTTTTTGCGTTATTTGTGCAAATTTAGTCGGAATAGCTTTTGCGGGAGACTGCAGGAATTTGTAGGATTTCGTGTGTGTGTGTGTGTGTGTGCGAGTGTGTGTGTGTTTGGAAACGATTTTTGCATTTTTCCTATGTGGTCTTTTACAGTGATGCGAATAGTAGTATTCCTAGTATCCTGATCTCCTGCTGTTCGCCGCCTCCAACGTTAACCCAAACATCTTGTTTTTTTTTTGGGCTGTGCAACTGAAATTGTTGTCTTTGCCACAGTCACGTACCACGTTGATACTTGAAGTACACACGAACACACCCATAAGCAGCCACACACACATAGGCAAACATATACAGCCACCGCAAACATAGTTCAAAGTGAAGCTACGGAACTTGTCAAACACAAAATGTAATGCACGCCCAGCAAAGCACTCGAGATGGACAAACAACAGGGGGAGGAAGGAGGGATTATGGAGGACGGGAAGGCAGTGTCAACTACAAAGGGTACAACACAACCTGTAAGGCTGCTGCAGTTGTAAATGAACGATCAGTAGATACGCTATATTCCTCATATCAGACATATCAGACTACCAATCACTTAAATATGGGTCAGGAATTTTTCAACGTTTCTTTTTATTGTTTTCTTAAACGATTTTATTACCGCATTTAACACTAATTTATCGTTTTGAATTTACATTAAATTGTGCAGCATGTATGGTGAATGAGAATCTGTATCGCTTGTGGTAGTCTCTTTATTTTAAGAATAAAAACACATACTATAAAAAACTGATCATTTTACATGTTAATATAAATATTAAAAATAAATATATGTTTATTTAGAAGAGACCCAGAATCGTATTGCGGCATAGTAAAATACAGAATGCGCCAACAACTTAGAAACTAATAAACACACATGCGAAAATCGAAGTGGGCAGAGGCACCAGATCTGAGACAGGCCAAATCTCTTTTAGGCAGCTAAAATCAGCAACGATTTAATCAAGTAATATCCAAGCAGGACTTACTCATCGGTCTGTTGACAGTACAATGACAAAGTAGACTAAGAAGTCACCTGAGTAAACTCGTTATAATCAGTAGCGGAGTCTGACGATGAGGAGGAATCCTCAAAGCACATCATAGTAGAAAATGAAGCCTTAGTCGAAAGAAGAGGCAGTTTCCTAGGGAAAGTACTTTAGTTCGGTAAATTTAGCTCCCAATTTAAAGAAATATGCGCTCAAGAATCAGGCTTAAATGAGGAGCTATAGTCTCAGAAGAGAACACAATAGATCTAACTAGTTCGCTGTGCATGATGCCCAAAAATAATAAGTATATTCAACTAAGTAGTTATGATTTGGTACTTTAAATACACAGTTTTCAGAATCTTAAGATTATTTGCATGTTCACCTTTATATGTGCAGATTCTAAAATAAAAGTCTATATAATATCGATTATTTTGCCATTAGACGAGCTATTAATAAATAAGAACGACTCAACAATTATTCTTAACTTTATTTGCCCCGATAACTATAAAGCCTTCCTGTTATTACAATTAATTTATTTAAATCAGTACGTTTCTTCTATTTGTCATAAACTTATCCTGGAGCCTGCAAAAAAAAACATATTTAAATTATAGTACGAAATACGAAACAATAAACCATTTGAAGGCATTTATTTTACAAATTACAGAAAGTGTACCCTGAAAATATATATAAAATCTGCAATTTAAAAAACGCAATCTTCAGTTATAGAAATATACTTTCTGAAAAATAATGTAATTTTTCTAAAATGAATAAGATTTTGTTATTTTTTTTGGTTTATATTGACTTTATATTATCGTAAAGTGTGGTATTGCCGCGTTACTTCGTAATTCCCATTTTATTTTTAGATTGCGTATAGGGTATGGAGTAAACCACTGTTGCATTTTGGCAACACTGTATCGCGAATCGACTACCGGGTAGGAGTTCCGACAGCTCCCATGCGTATGAACGTATGACAGCTCCCATGCATATGAACCACGCACCCTCACCCCTCTCTGTCTCTTTCCGCCTCTATCTCATTCCATCTCCCTGACTGGCTGTCAGTGGCCAGGCTTTTAGTTGCCCCAGACAGTTGCGTTGTGTACCTGTTTTGTGTACCCCGTTTTGTGGCCAATGCAGGTTTTAATTGAATTTGGAATTTTGGGACATGCGCTGAAGCGAACCTCAAAGCAAATGCATACAAATTTCATTATGGCTGACAATTATTTGTGGCTCAATTGGCGGCCAGCAGCCCAAACGGAATTAGCTTGAAAATTTGATTTTGGCACTAAAAGACAAAGCTAACGGAACACCGCTTGTTACTTGCCACAAAATCTAACACCGTAAAGTCAGTCTGTGGTGCAGCACGCTTCGTTAAGTGTGTGAACGTGTTGGCGTTTGGACGTATGGGCGTGGTTGCGGTTGTTGTGGCCATGTCCGGGTCGCGTGCCAATTACCATTTTAGTTTAATTGCCAAAAAGTCCACCCCAAGCGATAAGTTTCGCAAATGCGCCTCAAATGACGCAGTGCAGCAGTTTTTCCAGTTGTCCGCAATTGTTTTTGAGATTTGTAATTGTGGTGTCAAAATACGGAAATCTGAGTGGTTGATGGACTGCCTTTGATTAAACTGGCGGCCAACTTAAGCCAAGAGAATTGGTTTTCATCGTTCGCTTCAAGGATTCTTTATTCACTTTCTGTAATCGATTCAATCAGCCTATATAGGCGCCATATCGTTTTATTTAACATCATTTGTATGTGTTTCGGCAGATTTTAGAAAGTTTTTCTTGATATACGAAAAACTTTTCTTCAAATTGGAAAGACTATTTCTATTTTTCAAAAATATATTTCTTAGAAAGAGAAAATATTTGTAAAAAAATATTAATTAATATACTCTCTCTCGATTATGTTAGAGTTTAGCTGCTGTATAGCAAATTTTAGAACTCTGTGTACACCTATAAAAACGGCTTGGAAATTATACACACTTTTAAAATATATTTAAGAAAAATATACATTGAAATTTCGAATGAAATTAAAAAGAAACTCCAAGAGCTGCGGATAATGGGAGACGATATAAATCAAAACAAACTTGCTTTTTCAAAAGTTGTAATTAGTTTGTGCTTAGAGCTGGTTGCAGGCTACTAATCATCGGTCGATAATGCATCTCGTGGAATCTTCTGCAGAATAAGGAATTATGTGCGCTTAAACGTTAGCAGTTTGCATTCTGATTAAAAGGAGAGATCAAAAGCTCATTTGGCTGTTAATGTTAATGTTAAATTGTCCACAACAAGACAGTGATAAAGGATGAAGAGAGAAGCGAAGTGACCGCAACAACCCTGCGCAGTTCTCGTAAAATGGTCTGATGCCTTTGGCAAGATTGGAATTCAAGACACTTTATTGCTAGAGATAACGCTGCTGTTTAAATATTGACATCGTTACGGGGGAAATTTGTCATTTGATGCAGACACAGTAGTAAAAAAGCAAAAAGGAAAAAACCAAACGATTTGATTGCTGCAAACACGACTGCAGGAAAGCGTACAAAAATTATAGTTTAAAAGAAAACTTAACAAAACAAAATAGCAGATAGCATAATAGAGTGATTTAATGAAAAATTTGCCTGCAGCTAACAGGATCGTGCTTACAGCAATTTTAAAAATAACAGAGAGAGAGAGAGAGAGAGAGAGAAGTGTAAAATGGAGACTACTACTATTAATTGACAGTTTCCCAATTGTATTCCATAAAATAAAAATGTCAATAATGTGGCATATAAACCGCATGTGAAATTAAAATGGCAGCAACTAAAGTACATATCAACAGAACATAATTTATTGACCTTAATTTATAATTCTATCAAAGTTAACATTGCATGAATTTGCTGCTACTTTTTCGTAATATGAAGTGACACATATGTTAAGCCTACATCCCGACTGCTGTTAAGTGACATAGTGCACAAATAATTTCAATAAAATGGAAATATCAATAATGGAAGAGTGCCAAATGAGGGGTTGCTGAAACAAGCAGCAATTATAGTAGATATATAAACATAATTTATTGAGTTTTGAAAAAGCTAGCATGACAAATAGCAGCAATTATAGCAGATGTCATAACAAAATTAAAAGAGAGTTATGAGGAGCTAGACTTACATTCAGTCTGCTGTTAAGTGAGTTATTAGACAATTATATTCCATAAAGTATTAATAATGCAAAAAGTGTTAAATTAACAGTTAGCAGTGATAACTAATTAAGTTTCAATTATATTTCTCTTAATGCAAAATCAAAATCATGATTAAAGATAAAGAAATAGAGAGATTTAACAGCAGCTAAACATACAATTCGACTGCTGTTAACATAAGACACAATTGTGTTCAATAAAATAGAAATATCAATAATGCAAATAGTGCATTTAAAGTTCTCAATAATACTTTTATTCAATCGACATGAAAATCCACTTAAATTGATTATACCCAAATTTCTGGGTACATCGACGCCCAGGCAATATTTGATTAGATCATCCCACACCCAAAACCATCTTACTTTTTGAGCTTAAAGAATGTATTAAAATTGATTGCAATTGAAGCCGTTTTTTTCGTCTTTTTTTTCTTGGTTCTCTCTCCAAGCTGGTGTCGGGAGCTGTCAAGTGGTTTATGGCACCCGAAGGAATGTGAAACGCTTTACAACAGAAATAATCATTGCAAAATGTATTTATTTACTTGGCATTTGGTCGGGCGTAAAACAAACGACAGCGACTCAGTTGCTTTCAAACATTGCAGTAAACTCGGTTGTCAATGTCCTGGAATATTTAATGCTCCCGTCTTTGGGCCTCAACTTCCCAATGGGAAAAAAATAAAAATGAATGTAAAAACCGAAAAAAAGGGCGAAGGGAAAGGAAGCCAACGTTGCGTATGAGCGATTTTTTCGATCTTTGGATATATATATATTTTTTGTTGTGTTACGTTTTACGATTAGTAATCGTATTCCAATTCGTACTCGAATTCAGACTTGAGGGTCTGATTATCCCAAATCAGCAAATGTATTTAGGCGGAAAAAAGGGAAGGCGTGCAAAGCATGCCACAGGGAAAAGCGTGTTAAAAAAGCTAACAAATCAAAGGGCTGCAGCCAAAAAAAAAAATAACAAAAAAAAAAACAAAACAATCGCATTTACAATGTAAATAAACACAAAATATAAATCACAATACTTATACCAGTTCCTTATTTGTTATTTTTTCTCTTTGGTGACATTGCCCAAAACTTATTGAACTAAGCTAAGAAACCAACCTGTTTTAGCCTGCTGTTCTTCGAGGGTTTCGAGCAGCTGCCTCAGTTAATAAACGTTGCCTTTTGTTGGTCAATTTCCATAGGAAACAAAAGAACAACAATTACAACAACATTAAAAAAATAAATAAATAGGAAGAAGTTAATGTGCCCGCGGGGCCGGGAAATTGCCTTTTGTATTTGGTCGATAATTTATATTAACGCACACCAACACACACACACACTGAAACACTTGTATTTTTATGCACTTGTTGTATTTTATTTATATTTAGCCAAATCTTAGCAGATTGATTTTTTTTTTTTGATACAAATTAATAAACTTAGAACACAATAAAATAGTTTTAGTTTTTATTAAATGATAAACATTTTATTTTTATTAGCAATGCAATTAGTATATATAATTTTTTAAATTTTAGCCGACGCGTTTGGCGCGAATGGCCAATGTCCGTTTTTTTGCTGAACGTTCCGATTTCCGCGTTCGCGTCCGTTTCGTTCAAGCGCCGTCGAGTGTTTGACTCCGTCTGTCGATTGCTTGCGACTCTCAGTCGCATTGCAACATGTTCGCTGCTAGATGACGACAACGAAAAGCTTTTTTCTGCCGATACGCAGCCAGCACGTCATCGTTAAAAGCTAAAGCTTTTGCGCTCGTTTGTTTTTGCGTCTTGTTTGTCTTTGCGCTTTGCCCTTTGTTTTCATTTTTTTTTTATACCCTGAACCGATTAAAAATGGGTAAAAAGGGTATAATGGATTTTTGCAAATGTATGTAACAGGCAGAAGGAAGCATCACTTCACCCCATACGTATATTCTTGATCAGGGTCAACCTTCGAGTCGATAGGCATGTCCATCTGTCCGGCTGTTTATATGAACACGCAGATCTCAGAGATATTTTTTGTGTGTATATGTTTTGGTGTGTATTCTGCAGAGCCCCGTTACCTACGATTGCGTGTGCGTATATATGTATCTATGAATGAATATTTACGAGTTTATCGGCACAGCGCACTTGCAGACCTGCTCGCATTTTGGTGCAAAACTTTCTAAAGGGGAATTTGCCAATAATAATAGAATATATTTAATAACTGTGTTCAGGGTATATCGTAGTCGAGTTTACTCGACTACAGCACTCTTACTTGTTTTATCTATCGTTTGTCTGTCGGTTTGCCTTATTGCTGCTGCTGCTGCTGCTAAGACTGCAGTTATTTCTATTGCTGCTCTGTTTGTTGTTGTAGTTGTTATTAGTCTTTTGTGTTTTGTTGACGACAACAACGATTGCAACTGTTACAGCTGCTTGGGCCATTTGTATATTTGTTCGTTGAGCAGCTTTTGATTTTTATTCTATTTTCATTTTTCTTATCGCTGTTGGCATGCTTATGAGCCAAAAACGCTGACAGTCATTTATTATTCATGTACATACATATATACATGTATATCTATATTTGCTCGCATTCTTTTCACATTTATTAGTTGCTGCTCTTTGGCACTCTGGGATTAACCATTGCTCATTCATTTTCATTTGCTTGATAGCTGAATATTTGAGTGTGTTTTTTTTATATATTTCGCAACACGTTGTACATTTTAAGGTAAGCATTTGCATATATTTATTCATACATTGTTTATAGCGCATTATTAATACGCCAGGTAATCACTGACCAAAATCTAAAAATTTGAAATTTTTCAAATCAAAAACTAAAAGTAACTACACTCAGAAAAATAATAGAGATTAAATTTAATGGAAAAATCACTTTATATACCTGAAATTTTTTTTTTATTTATTGAAATATTATATAAATATATAAATAAAGAATATTCGTAACATTAGAAAATCTTCTTTTTAAAATATATTCTTATTAATATTCTTAATAATTGAAAATAGTTTTGGAAAGTTTAAATGCAAATAAAAAAAAATGTAGAAATTAGTAATGAAATCAGCATTGTCGACGGCCGTTACAGTTTAGCTATTGTCTGAATTATATGAATTAATAAAGCATCTTATATTGTTGCATATATTACATCTTCAAATACTAATGATGAATAATAATATTTGTAACAAATAAGTTCATTTAAGAGTTCCATTGAAATTGTACATATTTTACCTAAATTGTATAAAAATTTAGCCTGGGATTGAGAAGATAAAAAGCTGTTGAAAAGGACAGTTTTTCGATTTACAAATATACTTTCTGAATTTAATGAGATTTTAAATATTCCTAATATTTTCTAAAAAATTATATTCAAAAAACAAATATTAACTAAAATAAAGTATATTCATTGCTTATTTAATTAATCTGATGACTGAATTATATTTTTTGTTTACATAATTTCAGCTTTATTTTGCTTAAACATTCAGAGTTATGTCTTTAAATCTCCCAAAACCGACTTAGCATGTAATTTGCGAATTTGAATTGTAAACATTAAGATAATAACATTTACAAAGTTTCAAATCTTAAGACAAAATCTGTGGTTTTGTAGCCATAACAAATTGCAATTTAAATGTCCAAAAACTCATTTGCAAAATGCAACAGAAGCAGACGTTTGCAAATTTGATTAATGACAGCAAAATGTTTGAGTTGCGGATACGCCACGTGGTGCGGCGACTTGTGCCTTATGCCAACTTGTTATATGATTGAGCATGCGATGTGTCGGATTGTGTGGCCTGTAAACAAACCAAAACTTAAGAATAAGTCAAACGCTGTCAGACGGTCGCTCAAGCCGCGACTGCCGTCCATTCAGTGAAAGGGGGAGTGAAAGTGGGAGTGGAATGGGGATGGTGAAAGCGATGGAAGGGATGGCAACGCACGTGTGGAAATGCCGGACGCATATCTTATCAAAATGTTTGCTATTCCGAGTAGTTCTAGGTGTATGTGTGTGTGTTTTATCACAGGCCATGATTTATTTATAGGCCAAACCAGGTGCTGGCTTTTGCCAGATAGAAGACCCTTAGTGGACGTAGCTGTACCCTGTACGTAATACAAGAAAACAAAAGGGGTAGTTTGAATGTGTTATGGAGCATGCAGAAAGAGTTATATGCATCTTTATAATTAAATCACTAATTTACTTACAGACACACAGATATCAAAATAGCAGTATTGCTACTTTTCACTATATCTCAGTAATTTTTATTTGTCTGTTTTGTTTGTGTAATAAAAATAATATTTACTGTTTCCCATCAATATAAAAATCTTATACTTTACGTAGTATTGCATATTGTTTTTGAAAACCAGTTCAGCTTTGACGAAGTGGAAAATTTGGAATCGACCGAATCTGAATCTGAATCTGAAATAGAATTTCGACTATGAATCGGATTTCTTCATTAAAAGGCGTGATGAAACTCAGAGTCTCCAATAAATACTCAAAGCTGATTGCAGGGTATTCGCCGAGTCGATCAGTCTGCGATGACAGCACTCCTATTTGTTTTCCTGTCATTGTTGTTCTTGTGGCTTGACAAGTTGGAAAAGCTGTCAATTGATTTACTTGACCCACATCGCAGACGTCTCAGATATCCGCTAACGGCTTTCAGCCGCTTTTCCTTTACTTTTTGGCTACTTCCGTTTTGGGACGTTGGCAAATGCGATCAATATTTGGCAGTTATAAGCGAAAAATTTGCATGACTTTGGGGCAGGTGAAGAGGCATATTTTTTGCGCTGACTGCTTGACCTTCTTTCGCAGTTTGTTCAATTGTGGCCAATGGCCACTTAATGGCATTCAATTTGAGCGCAAAATTAAATTTATGTTAATGTTGCATAAACTTTTTAATTAAGCGGTGGCAAGTTGCTGCTCTGCACTGAACAGATTGCCCAAAATCCACAGCTATCTTTTAATCTATGCAAATGTAATACGCACCTGTTGGCAAACAGAAGCCGACTACACCCTCCACCCTCCCCTCTCATCACACGCCCCTACTCTCACCGCAACACCCTCCACACAACCACAAGCGAAATTAATTGAAAGACAAGTCAGGAACGACGGCTCAGCGCCAACTTTAATGAGAAGCGAAGGAGAATCGTAGAAGACAGAAACAAATGAGAAATGAATGAAAATGGAATGTCTCTGCAGCTGAAAATGTGGCAAAGACAATGCGACTTTGGTTTATACCCCGAACACATTGTAGTTGCACAACGAGGGTGTAATGGGCAGAGGGAAGCAATTTCGATCCCTTAACATTTATGATCAGCATCGACAGGCCTGTGTGCTTCTCAATCTGTCGATTTATACACAGCTATAACAGCTAGATACTTCAAATTTGAAATATGAGTTCCCATCTACCCCCCTACTCTACGCAGAATACCTTTTTTAATATCGATAACTATCTTCACTTCTGAGATATAGATGAATATCGATTACTGATAGCAACAAAAGCTGCAATCTAAACAATATAGCTTTCGTGCTAATATATACCCAGAGATATTATTGATTAGTGGTAAAAATTCAATCAAGTTCAGGAAAAAATCGCCTAAATGTGCACTACACACTCTGAGAAATAATACAATTGACTTTCTCGTCTGCCATATCTATAGTATTCATGATTAACAAAAGGTAAGTCTATATAGACATTTCTGTCTATAAGAACTACAGACATATATTCTCCTTATTACTATAATTTTTCTGCGATATAGAAGAAAACGATTACCGTTTGCAATTAATTTATTTACTTCGTGTCTATTTAATATGAGCTCATTTTACGGCATTGTTTGGGACATGTTCTGTTAAGAATTTTTCCGTATAATATACACAAATACCTACTCACATACATACAAACATTATATAAAAATATATATAATATATTATAATATATTAGTAGATAAACACTTGTATTAAGGGTATCTACCAATCGACCTTTTTCCACTAAAGCATTCGTACTTGCTCTTGACTAATTTCTTTCCCCGATTTCATTTGCTAAGGGTGGGTTGGGAATTTGGATAGGGAAACATGGATGGGGGAAGTGGGATGGGGGGAGGAGTTGTACAAATGCGTAAGTTTTTCGTGTTGCGGTCGACCACAGCGTCTAATTGCAGCCGCAAGGCACTCGAAAATATAATGACGAAAATTAAGCAAAAATCGAGGAAATTCTACATATTTCCCTGGGAAATACACACATATACATATATATTTATATTACGGCAAGCACATCGTGAGATCATGAAAAATTACAATAGCTCCACAGTTGGTTTCTGCGCCGTATATTCATGACGAATGTGGAAACCTGTGGGGTGGTTGGGAAGGGGGTAAGGCTTACCAGAAAACCTATCTAAATGCAAATGGAGGCGCTTATATCTCACAGGCGTGAGGCAAAGCATGTGTTGCGAAGCCAGGCAAAGATAATCAGAATCGGTTATCGCATATGCTAAATGGTAAATTATAATGGGTGGTTATCGGAAGTGAGCTTGGAATTGAATCATCTCAATGAATTGCCAGGCAAATAAAGCACAAAAAAGCTGCGTTTCAATATAATTAAGCTCGATAAATCTCTGACGATGCTTTTAAAGCACATTAGCCTTAAAACATCATCGCTTATATTTGGCCAGAATATATATAATTAAAAGAAAGCATATTTGCGCCCTAAAACAATATTAAATGTATGCAGTAAAAGCAAGAAAACAAGCCGATTTAATCGGATAAATTTAACATGAGCAAAAGCCTTAAATGCTTTTGTCAAATTTAATGAAAAACCTTGATTTTCTTATGTTAATACAATGAAAGTCATTTAAATGTATATTCTTTTTAAAAGCTTAGGAAACACATCAAATTAAAAGCAAAAATGTGATTTAATTGATTTTTTATGATAGACGTAATTACATAAAATATGCATGTATATAATCGTTCTTTATTACTTATTTAAATGTGATAGTCTCAAAAAGTACCTGAAAGCTTCTTGTAAGTTTAAATTAAACGTAAGCTCGGCTTAAGATGGTAATTATTAACAAACAATATTATTTATATGCATTTAAATTATTTATTATTTAGTGACCACTTTTTATAATTTAAATATGTGTTTATATATATATATATTTGATATCACAATAACTATTAGAGACACCTGATCTGGAAACAGAAAAAATCATATTTAAATTAACAATAATTGAATACTATTAATGTTTATTAATATTTAATCTGGAAGCATAATTAACACACAGTTTAATTCACGAAAGCTTCTTTGCGGCTTAAGCCGCATTTATGATTTAAATTCCTTTTATGCAATTTCCAAGCTCTAAGCTCAGTTTCCGCTCACTTGGACCCGTTATATTTGCTTCAAGTTTTTCATTGTCTGCTCGTGCTAAAGGAAGCGAGAGGGAGATAGAGCTATTCAAAGCATAAGCATTACCATACACATACATATATATGTACATAAATCACACATCAACAGGTTAGCACTTCACTCTCTCTCTCACATTCGCTCCTTCTCGCAGTCTCTATCTCTCTCGCTCACTCTCACTATATTTGTCTATTTGGAGTTTTAGATGCCGTTAAAAGCCGCTGCGCTGATTGAATAAAAATTTCATTAAACGCACATTTATTATGGCCGCTGAAGCAGCTCAGCCACTCGAGACTGCTGATTGGAGCCGGGGGAGTGGGGGGTGAGGCCCTAGAGAGCCTCAGGCCTGCAACTGACGAAGGTTCCTCAGAGAGAGAGAGAGAGAGAGAGAGAGAGAGAGAGAGAAGAGCAAGAGAGTTGCTAGTCCCGTTAGCTGTCTGCTTGTGGCGGCATCTTTGCTGCCGTTTATTTTAATTGCCGGTATTAGCCTCCTGCTGATGGACCATAAAACGTTTGAGGGGGGAGGGGGTGATATTAAGTTAGAAAGCTTTCGTTGAGTTTCATTTTTTGTATTTACTTTTCTTTTTTTCATCTGCTTTTTGTTTTTCGCGTCGGCATCATTTCCTTTTTGCCCGATTAGGATGGGGGAAGAGTTGAGGGGGTTGCGGAGGAGAACCGCAATTGCCTTTCAGATTTTTGTGGTTTGTTTATTCGGTTGTTAAATCGCTTTTATGACGAAATTCGCTGACTATATTTTTGCCAGACATATGTTCCCATGTGTGTGTGTGTGTGTGCGAAAGTGTGTGTGTGTGAATTGTTATAATTTGGTAGATTTATGCACCTTTCTGTTAGGCATAAAGCAAGTCATTGCCGCAGTTTAAGAGGCACTGGCTTATCCATGTAATATCGCTTTAAGACCATTTAACGACATTTGGCAGCACTATAAAAAGGTATGCAAATAAAAACAAAATGTCGGTGTAATTAGAATTTTATTACACGCCACCATCCTCCTCTCACACCAAAATTAATCGAATCTTATTAATAGCTAAGACGCTGCAAGTACAGTGCTTCCTTAACTGTATTGATGCACACGGTGGCTAAAAAGTGTTCAGCCATACCCAAACTGTAAATGGTTGTGGGCATTGCTAAATAGCTCAGCGCCACCTGGCGGCATGCAGGCAATCGTTTCAGTTTGATATACAAAGTAAAATATCAGTTGTATACATTTTAATAAGCCTGTATTCATATTTGCTTAATGCACTTAAAGCCATACACACACTGCATTAAGTGAGCAAATATTGTGCTTAAAAACTTAATGGCAATATAACCACCCTATACAACCCCATCTGTTGGCAAGACTGCAACTGAGTTGTGTGCAAACAATAACACCCACACACACAGATAGAGTCATAAGCACACAAACACACACACAGGGCAATTGGTAGTATGTGAGAGCACTCAGCTAATTTCCAGGCACTCAAACCAGATAACGGCAGGTAAACACTCACACACACACACACAAAAGCGCACAAGACAACGAAAGAGCGCGAGAGCGAGAGAACGAGAGAGAGGAGCAAGCAGTGCGACGCATCACAGGTAAAATTCAAAAGCATTCTTGGCCGTAACGAACTTTTGACGATCGCCGTTGAGTGCGCAAGTGCGCGCGTGCGAGCGAGACAAACGATCACATAGAGAGAGATGACAGAATGTCAGCACCAACGCAAGCCGAAATCGGAGCTGGAGTTGGTGTCAGCCAGCATGAGAGAGAGAGAGAGAGAGAGAGAGAGAGAGAGAGAGAGAGAGAGAGGGGAGAGAGAACGGTTCGAACTCAAAAGCCACCATTGAGGCAAGCGAGCGTCAGTTGCTCAGCGAATTTACCTGTCTGCGGACGTGTTTTCCCCAAGCGAACAAACTGTCGAAGCGTCGAATGTTCCCCGTGTCTGTGTGTGTGTGAGTGTTTAAATGTTTGTGTTTGTGTGTGTATTGAATTAATTACAAAAGCAAAAGAAGGCAGCAATTGAAATGTGAAAAGAATGAAAATATAAATAATTATATATAAATAGATAACTAGCTGCGTGATCAAGCAAAAGTGAATAAGTTACAAATAAATAAAATAAAATAAAAACACAACAACAGCAGCAGCAGCAGTAGCAGCAGCGCAAGGTGCGCAGAAAAGGTGAGCAAAAAATGAGTATCGAACTTGAAAGCAGCGCAGCAAACACACACACACATGCGTATACGTATACAAAAAATTCGACAGCGAAAATATTTAATGAGCGTCGCCTGCTCTTGCTGTGTGTGCTGTGTCTGTGAGTGTGTGTGTGTGTGTGTGTGAATGAAACAGCAAGAATGAAAATTGCACTTGAAAAAAAAATAACAAGGCAAAGAGCAAAAAGAAAAAAAAAGAAGCAGCAACAGCAGCATAGAAAAAAATCAGTTTACAAAACGGTATAAACGTGATTCTTTTCCACACGCCATCCCACCATAATTACTTTTTGCCCCAACTCTTTTCACTTCTTTCGCCCCTCCTCCTCCTCATCTTTCTCTGCTTGAGTGCAGTAGCAGCAGAAGCAGCAGAAGCAGCAGAAATAACAGCAAATTTCAATGCTCATGTCGCCAATTGGCGGCGACGACTGCAAAACTGTACGACACAAAATATGCTTCGCTTTCCAACATTGGAAGCCAAGCCCCAAATAGCGCAAGAAATGAAGCGTGGCGCAGTCGCAGCAGCATCAGCAGCAGCAGCAGCTCAGTAGCAGCAACAGCAAATAACGCAAATCTGGCGCAATTCAACGCGAATGCCACAAACCAGAAAAACAAGCAACAACAAGCAGTACCAACAACAACAGCGACAAGCGTCGACCATTCTCTGCCGCTGCATCTGCTGCTGTCGCTGCCTCTGCCTCTGCCTCCGCCTCTGCTGCTGCATAGATTGCCGGCCAGTGGCTTCCAGTTACGACCACAACAACAACAACGCTTTCGTCGTCAATGTTTTCACTGAATGAGCAACATTCCGGTTTGGCTTCCACACAATCCACAAAAGCATCCCCAAAACCCACACATCCACACACACACACACGCACGCGCAGCTTCACGACGCAGCAGCAGCAGCGCTCAAAAACATGTTTCAAGCCACGCTTTGAGCAGCAACAACAACAACAACAACAAAAGCTTTAAAAAGTTACAGGGCCAGTTTTGATTTTTTTCCGTGTGACGACTGCGACTGCGCCGACGACTATAACGACGGCGACGTCGACGCTACATTCCAATTACAGCGTCGAAGTCAACAGGAATGCTAGGCCCAACAACAACAACTGTTGATGTATGTTTTATGTGTATTTTATGAAATTCCAGCGTTTGGGCAGCGCAGTCGGCGTCGGTAAAACGAAAACGAAAAGTGCGAAAAGTGAAGTGTTAAAAACGAACTTTAGCCAGACACAAAGCTTGATTAGAAGTTTTATGCTACCGCCAGTTACGTGTATCCCCCTCCCCCCTCTCCATCTCACTCACGCACACACACACCCACGACAAACTGCAGCTAAAATTTTTCGTTTACTTTTTTCGCTCCCACAATTTCTTTACCAAAAAAAATAGAAAAAAAACTTGATGAACCTGCACGTTTTCAGTTGCTTTTTTTGCTGCATGTAATGTGAGGTCAGTAACTTTGTTGTTGGTGTTGTTATTGCCCCGAAACATTCATCACGCTCCGTTTGAGCTGAGTTCGAGTTTACCGTGAGAATCATTTGCCGTTTATGACGTCACAGTGTTTGATCTGCGGTTTAATGAACTTCCATTTGGGCTTCTTTCCTTTTTTTTGGGCTGCAGTTCATGATTGAGCGAAAGAAAGAGAGAGAGAGTGCGATTTGCTCTTGCAAATATCCGGTGTGTGTTTGTCTTGTCTTGTCTCTCATTAAAATTCTTTTGAGTAGCATTTTTTTTTCAACTTTTTTGCTGATGATCTTCATGCAAATTACTTTTTTCGTGTGAAATTTCAATTTCAGCTTTGTTTCCTAGTTTGCGAATAATAAAAAATAAATATATTCAAAGAAATACAATAAGATGGACATGTTAAGTACCTTTTTCAAGTAACTGTTTCTATATGAAACTGGGTTGAATTTTGAATATACATTTATTATATTTATATATATATACTATAAATACGATATGGTGACTATCGCTTGTGAATAGCATCAGCAGTTCACAAAAGAAATTTAACTTTATATTTGAATTCTATTTTCAACTCGAACTTAATCGAAATAAATGCAAGTTGAAACAATTCTTATAAACTAGAAGCCTCCTTCTAGGAGTATACTTAAGTTCCATTTAGGCCCAAACTGACTCAATTGGCTTAAAAACAAAAAAGTAGACACCACAAAATGGGCAACAAAAAATAAGTAAAAATATAAAGTCGCATGCTGTGAATTCTAATGAGGACTGGACGAGGAAAAAGTTCGTTGGAACTGAAACTGAAACTGGAACTGTTACCAAAAACTAAAAGTTAAAGTCAACCTCAAATCGGGGCGTGACACTGGCGTATACGCCCACAATTTGAATTTGAACCAAAATTAAATTGCTGCCAAAAAGTACGCCACAGAGTTTGACAGTCCTTTTTAATCTAGTTTTTTTTCCTTCTTTTTTATATAGTGAAAGTAGGAAAGGGCTGGGACTTAAGGTAGGTGGCGACAGTCTGCCGCCGTTTGCTAATTCGCTTTTGGCCAGGCGTTTTATGCTTTACGTTTTGTACATGTGTATAAACTGGGCCCAGAACACAGAACAGCCACAACTAGTTGCGCGTGACTCTTGTCATATGCAGCCGCGCCCAATTGCACCACCTCCTCTCCACACCTCTTTTGGAGTAGCCACATTCCCGGGCGTTTCAATTGTCCGCTTGCAAAAAAAGAAAAACAAAAATAAAAAAAAATAAATAAAAAAAAGTTTTTGGTTTGTTGATTTTGCTTAGTTTACTGGCCCTGCAAACTTTTACCATATGTGCGGGGCACTTATGGTTATAGAGGCTAGGGCGAAAGCCTGGGGGCGATGGTGCCCACTCCACGGGGAGGCCACATGTACTTACACATGTAAGTACAATCATAATGCGAACGGCCAGCCGCATATAAATATATATGTATAAATAAAATATGTGCTTGCCGAAGGACACGCTGCCTCAGACAAAAAAACACACAGGATGTTCGCTTAAATACACTGCTATAAGTCGGTTGAATTTGATCATGTCATATGTAACGGATATTATAAACATTATTTATTTATATATTGTCAACTAAATTTTGTCGACACAACAAAAAATATACAAAAGTAAGAAATTAAATTTGTTAAATTATGTTTATTATAAAACTAAAAATTATATTTAAAATAAAAAATAATAAACCTATGTAAGATTTCAACATGCATATAAATAGCTCATATAAAGTGCCCAGATAATTAATTTAAATGATATCAAATTAAATAATTATCTAATAATAATATTATTTAGGCTATTTTGGGTTTTTTCTGGGTGTTCCTAAATCCTTGCCATTAATGTTGTACAATTTTACATTTTAATACCACTAGGTTTAATATAACGTTTATTCTTACTACTTTCTCATATTAATTTGAATTTTCATCTTTACGTTTATTTTTATTTCCCATAATTTGTAACTTGAAATTAATTTTCATTTTATTTTTTTAAATACTTTTTCAGTTTATTTATATTTTTTGTTTTGTCCAGAATAAAGAACTTAACATAAGATCTTTGCCATAAATGTTGGAACTTTTTCATTTTAATTTCGCCAGATTTAATATATCCTTTATTTTACTTATTTTTCAACTTAATTTAAAACTTTTATTTTTAATAAATTCCCTTTTAAAAAATTGTGCACTGTTCTTAGCTTAAATTTAATTTAATTTAAAATTTTATTCTAAAAAGTTTATTCCAACTTTTATACTGTTTTAGTCTACATTAAATAAATAAATAGTAATAAGAGTAATAATAGAGGGTATTAAATCTTTGGTTTGCCCAATTTAGTTAGTCGTTCTTGCTCTTATTGCTGTGCCATGGCCACACACACGCACTGCTAGTGTGTGCGTGTGTGTGTACTATGGGCGACAGCGTTTGGTTTTTATGTCTTTTGTAAAATTTTATTTAATTTTTGAATCTTTTATGAAAAGTTTAATATTTGTTTTTCATGCTAGCGATTTGCATAATTCAAAAATATACTCGCATCGAAAAGGAACCGGAAGAGGAGGGGCAACGCTATGGGACACACATTTGGCCTCCATTTCTTGCTAGCAATACCTGCAGGGGGGAAGGGGTGTATCTGTGTGTGTGGAAAAGCGAGGCAGCGTCTGCTTTGACTGCGATATATTTTATGAATGCAAATCCCTGTTCATTCGGATTTGGTTTACATACTTGCGGGCGGCTTACAAATACATTGTACACACACACGCACTCGCACACACACACACACACACGCGCACACACGCACATACACACACATACACACACACCTATACAGAATGCAATGTGGGTGTTTTCCAGGTTTTTCATACATTAATTTTCATTCATATCGCAGTTTCATTCAGGCACACACAAAAAGCAAGCGACCAAAAGTGAATCTCAAACTGAACTGAATATTTATTATTATTATGTCTGTGCCCCCAACATCAACCACCCCCAAACCACACCCCCTCTCTGTCTTTCTCTCTCACACCACTTGCTAAAGTTCGTCTTTTGTATGGTTGTTGGCCCAGTTTGCTGGTTCTTCTTCGTTTATTTATTTTTTTGTTGTATATATCTTTATTGTGTTGCGCGGACTTAAATGCGCTTTGCAAATATTTATGCCTGCCAACTGCTTAAACAGGCCACCAAAACATGTTTATTTGCCAACAAACACACACACTTACACACTCAAACACACAACTCCCACTTCACCTCTCCCTCTAATTTCGCTCAAGTAGCGTCTCTTTAAAATATGTAAATTTCATTTGCATGCCCCATATTCTGCGTTTCATTATTTTCATTTTAGTTTTCATAGACATCGAATGAGAGCTTAGTGTTCAGCGGATTAAACAGCGTCAAAAGAGCTAGATTTCTAACACGCCCTCCGAGTATCGCCCACTGCCCACTATATGCATACGATGCGTGTAAAATATTTTAGTGCTTTGGGAATTCATTTTTGCTGACTGTTCAAGTTTAGTTTTCTGTTTGTGTTCTCGCCGTTTTTATTTTCGGCCCCATTTCTAAATATATTGTTATTTTATCTTGTTGCCCTAGCAGCAAGTGAGCTTCTCTCACTCCCTCCCCCCACACACTTTCCAATCTGCCCTTTTGACAAAGCCAGCAAAAAATTAGAAATATATTTTTAGCCACACAGAAATTGGATTGAAAACCACAATTTTAATCAATTGTGCGTTAAAAATCACATTTGTTTTGTTTTAATTATAAAAATAGCAACACAGTTAAGATTACTATACGAAATATATAAATATTATCATACAGATTTTCCATAATTTCTCCCTGATATTTAGAAATCACTCCAAAATAAATCGATGTTTTCTTTGTTCTAATATATAATTTTCTTAAATTTAAATAAATAAAAAAAATCAGATTTCTGAATTTTACAAAATATTAAAAAAAAAATGTTATGGAATTTAGATAATTGTATGGACATTCGGTTTATCAACTTCAATGCTAAGTTATAAGGATTTATTAACTATCTAAAATATTTGCTTGTATAAAATCATAGAATACTAATGTATACTAATAACATAAGTAACAAAAGAGCTAATGGAAGAGTTTTGTGTACACATATTTAAACAGCAGCCTGGATATTAATCATATTTATTCTAAAATCTCTGATTCGCAAAGCAATTTCCATTAAAATATAAAAATTTAACGATCCAATTATTGAGATTCAAAACTCCAATGCTTTTCTTCCTTTCTCAAGTGAAAAGTGAATTATATATTTTAGAATTATTATGTATTATCGAATATGTCATGGTCGATTATATGCTTCAGCTGGCATGCATAATCATCAACAGATAATTAGCACGCCCATCAATGGCAACGTGAAAATTTAATTGCAATTTTAAATGAAAATCCACAGCTCCCATTTGAACTGCATTTGCACAGACTGAGATATTTAGACGTAATGATTATGCTTATGTACACATATCTCACTTCCTGTGTGTATTGTTGTGGGGGAATGTGTTGTGTGTGTGCGTGTGTGCGATATGAAATCTGCAGCACAATTCTCAACCGGCAATTGCCTTAAATCCTTCACGCTTCATCAATTCGCATTATTGTTGCCATTGTTGTTGACTGTTGCTGGGTATCTGCATGGGCAAGGGGTGGGTGTGTGGGTGGGGGCGTGGTTGGTGTAGGAGCACCCACATTGAATTGCAAATGTGTGGTGCTTTTTCTTTTATTTATTTATTTATTTACTTTTTTTCTGCCGGAACACTAACGACAACAACAATGGCGACCGCGAAAATCGAAACGGAGCAGACAGAAAGTGCGAAAGAGAGAGGAGTGGAAGAGAGAGGGGAGTGGTAGAGAGACAAGCTGCGTACTTAAGCGAATTGCGTATTTATGTGTGTAATCGCAACTCATCATTTGTCTGCACCTGCGGTAAGATGAGGGACAGGGCAAGGGAATGAGGTGTCTGCTGATCTCTCTCCCCCTCCCTCTCTCTCTGATGCGGCTCGTGGTCCAAACTGATGTATTTCACAGTTACCTTTTCGTATTACGCGAATGTCGCGCTCTTCTCGGCTCTGCTTGTCAAATGTCGACTGCGATTTATTTGCCAGCCATTTACATACACACACACACACACGGATTTATTTTACTGTCTGCTAATGGAACTGTATCTGTAACCTTTGCACGGGTAGGAGCCGGAGAGACGCGAAAGGGGGAAGGGGTGGGGGAAGGGGTGGGGGATGGGCGTTGTGGAGCGACATCGTTTGGAATTTGCCATCTGTTATGCTGGCTATCAACTAGTATTTTTAGTGTGCCATGTTTGTGACAGCATTACTACAAAGCGATAATTTACTAGATTGCCATTGAGTAGGGTTGCCACACACGAACTGGGTTGCGCTGCAAGCAGAGAGTGAGGTAACAGTGAGTGTTATTTATCGCTGCTACTTGACTAAAATCAGCGTTAAACAGCGTTAGCCAAAACTTACCATTATCCAGTATATACCAAATTGAAAATAATTATTTGGAGACTTGCTACTATTTATTATATATGGCTTATCTCCATATATGGATTATCTCCTCATCAGTTATTTATTTATTTATTGTCATCCGTCAGTCGACATGGAAAAAAATTTAAAATGTAAAATCAATTAAATAAAATTTATAATTGATACCCGTTAAATATATATAACCTTTAACTATATATTTCTGAGTATTTAAATGCAAAATTTGTCCAATATATGGAAACCCCAGACAAAATGCAATCAGACCGAAATTATAAAGTAGTTAGTATGAATGAGTTAAGTTAAGTTGTTAAGCCCAACCAAAAGTGTACATAAAAGTGTTATTCCTGAAACAAGAATTCAGCACTTAATGATAAAAATAGAAGACGCTGTACTGATAACATGATAAAGTCTTATGATTTCATTACGGATTACTCGATAAGCTTAAGGGAAAGTGGAAAGAAGTAAAGGAAAGGCAGAGAACAATGGTCTAGACTCTAGAGGGAACAGAAAACATTATTCGGTTCATCAACGCAATAGATTTAATTTCGCCATTTAGTAATTTAACGAGAAGCAAATGGGAAGGTCATCAAGTAGGAGAGTATCGGAAGCCAGGAAGTAAGTTAGAATTTCGTTTGCACAGATTCCAATCTGATTTGGTGAATCGGATATAGTGGAAACACAAGATACGTAAATTAATTGTAAACTATATGATATAAGCAATACATACTAATTATGTTTACTTACGCCGCTTTTCAAACCATTTTCAATTATGTGACCATGGAAAACAGGATGTAGAAATCACTCGGTTCCTGTCAGACATCATCTCTGATCTGACTTTGCCGATCCAATGAAACGCTCCGAACAATTATGCAAACTGAATAACTGATATTGGCTGATGGGTATTCACACAACTTGATTTCCTCTGGACACAAATATATTGAACCTCTCCGGATGGAACCATTTGCCTCAAGCTTAGCGATGTAAAGTTAGGCGAATAAAAGCAATCCAACTTGGCTCGTTTCTCATCCCGCCAAAGAACCACCACAATTTAACCTAATCTTCTTGCATCCACAAAGACGAATTAATTGATTATCATATTTTTTTAACTGCTGCACTTTGAGTAGCTCAACTTTAAAGTATGCCAAATACAAACGAGTTTTATCGCTGACGTATTTATCTTAAATGATTAGAGCTGCTACCGATGATGTCTGACTTAGTGCCTTAGCTCTTTTCTCCGCTTATTAGCTTTAGTCGCTTCCCCTTTCTCTAGCTTCCGCTGTTTTGTTCCACACAACTTTGAGCGGCCAAAATTCATTATATAATTTAATTTGCAAAACAATTTGCATTATTATTTGAACATGGCCAACATTGTTGACCAGGCTAACAAACCAGTCGCCGCAGAGTGCGGGCGTAGTAGGAAAGGGGTGGGGGAAGACTAAAAGCCAAACAACAAGAAGGTTTTTTTTTAATTAAATTGAAAATGTTTTTTTCTGGGTCTAAAAATGTCGAATGATAGGCGCGCCTGACAATTGCTGTGCAGCATTAGTAGGGGGCAAAGTGCGGCTGCGGGTGGAAGTGAGGGAAGGGGATTGTGGATGGAGCGTTGCTCAAGATTTTATTTTATTTTACTCTTGTTTGTTTTTTTCTATTTTAATAAAGCAAATCGAAGCCAGAGCTTGAGTAATTTGTTCAAATTGCCGCACACAGAGAAATTTTTGGGCAAATTTTCTGTTTAAAAAGCTTTAACGAATCATGAAAGTGGCAGCGTGGAAAATGCTTTTCATTTTGACAGCTCGCTGAAACAGCAACTAATGCAGCCAACCAGCCAGCAACAACAACAATATTAAATTGTGCTTGCCACTTATTGATGACCTTCAAAGAGGAGCCGGAGACAATCCAAGCGTATCGAATCGAGGGGGCTGTTTGGGTGGCCACCTCCATTTTTTGGGAACGCGTCTTAAGACCTTACTTCAGCGAGTCCGCTCGCTCATTGTGTGTGTGTGAGTGTGTGTGTGTGCATTCATATTGCCATTGACAAAGCTGTCAGTGGTTCTATTGATTTATGGCGCACAAAGTTGTGCCATTTTCTTGCTTCGTCTGCTTCTACATCTTCTTGTTGTTCTTACCACTTCTTCCCATCGGAAACAACTCATTCATCCGCCATAATTTGTGGCACACTCTAAATAGGCATCTCTCGCTAATGAGACACAACGCAGAGCATTGTTCGTATGTGGTGTGCTTCAAACAAACAAATGACTGCCCCCTGTTCAATGATTCTAATTATATAGTAGCTGCAGCTGTAGCTGTTGCTGTATCTGTAGCTGTATCTATATAGCTTTGTATCTGTATCTTTAGCTGTATATCTCTTTCGTGTATGTGTGTTTGTCTTTGGACAGTAAGCTGCTGAGTGCGCATTTGTTGTGTTAACCGCACATGAGTAACACGCAAATAATTGAGTTGGCCACCTCTCTACACTCTTTGCCCCACTGCTGCTGTTACCTTTTGGCAGCGAACAATGCCAATTGTTGTTTGCTGAAGCGTGTGCATGTTACCTGCCAAACACACACAGATACAACTACAGATTGAGCTACCGATACAAATGCAGACAGAGCTACAGATACTAATGCAGATACAGCTATACTTCTGCTAATATTGATGTATCAGCATATGCATCAATACTGATAGTTTGTTATAGCATTGCCACGGAACGTGTTGTAATCCACATTATATATATATATATATACATACAATATACATATTTAAACCTACTTCGAGTTGTTGTTGTGTTGTTTTCAATGTTGCCGCAGCTATTTTAATTAGTTTTGTTACCGCTGCAGTCATGCAACAACAGCAGGTGTTAAATTCACGCTCAT
This sequence comes from Drosophila setosimentum, assembly GCA_035043505.1. Classification (NCBI taxonomy): domain Eukaryota; kingdom Metazoa; phylum Arthropoda; class Insecta; order Diptera; family Drosophilidae; genus Drosophila; species Drosophila setosimentum. The sequence goes on from JAWNMY010000003.1 coordinate 20,813,658, forward strand.
GTTTAGTTGCTGTTGCTCTTCTCTCGCTATGCATTTGACATGTGCTCTAAGCCCACACACATACACAGTAAATACACACACTGTTACATTCACACAAACACACACACAACCAGATACGCATTTTGGGCATTTGGCATTTGCCCAAATGCAAACAACCAAAACGCACACAATTTTGCGGCCTGTCATTTGCCGCACCCGTCTATGGCTTGCAAAAGCCGTAGGCGCATATAATTATACCTTAACAACGTATCGCAATTCAGGCCTATTTGGAGAGGTTAGAATTTTCTCTATAGTTTCTTTATTTATTTAATCTTGGCTTAAACTTGTTTAAGATATAATAATGTTATATAATAATTTATATAAATTTTCGATGGCAACTCAAAGAAAATTTAAACAGTTAAACAAAAATAATTTTTACAAAAATTATAACGATGCTAGTAAAATTTATTAGCAATCTTTACATAAAATGAAAGACATGAGATATAAAAAAACGTTGATTATTTAAAAAAAAAAAATAATTAATTTACTATTATTGTATTACATACAGCAGAATTGTAGCTATAAACTAAATAATCGAGCTTAGTTGGGGGCTGTAATATTGCAACTGCTGCCTTCAGAAAATTGTTTAGTTAATATTAATTAGTATTTCAAAAGCAAGCTCTCATTTTGACCTCAGTCTTAACTGAATTAAGTTGATAGTCTGTAGCTCCCATAGTGTAAAAAAATTATCAAAATCATTAGACTCTTATTCCCTAAGGCATTAGAGAATATTCAATTTAATGCAAGGGACTTATTGTTGGGCAACGGGGTATTGTTGTTGTGGCACAAATTGTAAATTGTATTCATATTGCTTTTGAAATATTTGGATATTAAATATTTATACTCATTAAAATTGAATTGAATTGCGTTTTGTTTGTTTAATTCATGTGCAACGCCTGAACGGAAATGCAAAATTTGATATGCTGAATGCGCATTTTGTGCGGTTTCTCAATTGCACAATTACTCTTACACTCTCCCGCACGCTGACAATACTGCAATAATAAACAATTATCTATCAGATAATGTTCGAATTCAGTCAAACCTAAAACAAACAAAAACCTACACGTAATAATTGTTCTTGTTGTCTTTTATAGAGCTCCCCCGCCGAATGAAATCTGTGCTTTTCTACAATTCAATTGCTGTGTCTATTTGTGCTCCTGTTATCCAAACTCCTGTTAGTTAAGGTTATGTGCACTTTGGAATTTTCTGTATGGTAACGATCTCCTCCTCCTCCCCCTCTCCCTTTTGCCAGTTCCATTGAATTTTCAAGCTTATGCAGAATTTGCATGCGCATCGCTTACTATACAAATCTTTTATTTTTGGTATGGTATACCGATTTCTGTCTTGTGGAAGAGTATATTAGGTTGTTACAGATCTCTTGGGTTACTCACCTGAATATCTTTCCAAAAACCAAGTTTTTTTTTGTTGAATTCAGTGGTATATATATTTCTAAATATATAAAAATGTTTAACATATACGATTTGAGTTTCTACTTTTTAGAAACACTTTTTATTATTAAAAAATATATATCAGAAAAATAGAATAAAGTTTTTCTAATTAAAAACATTTTTTTCAAGCATTTAGAATTTATTGTTGACAAAAACAAAAATTTTCTAGTATTTGGGGCGATTTAATTTTAGAGTAATTTTCTTATATGCAGAGCCATTTGTTTCTGAGTATAGAGTATAATTCCAACTTGAATTCTGTGAATTTTATACAGTTTTTACCACTTTTTTATTTATACCCTATCACAAATATTTATGTCACGCTTAATTTGAGCTGTCATTTAATTGGTAAAAGAGTATCGCTTGGTCAATAGATTGTTTGTACAGCATAGTTTTATTTTTGTTTTTAACTCTTTCTAGCATTTTTTGCTCTTTGTGAATATTTGATTTTTATGCATTTGACACGTTTGGCATTGCGGCAGATGCTAGTTTTTTTTTTGACTCCCTCCGCCCCTTATATATTTTTTTCATTGAGCATTGAGCATTGAGATACGAAACGTGCCGCACGAATTTTCAGCTGACGCAAGTCGTCTTTGTGGCACAGTTGAATGCGAGTATATAACGCATACGCCATGAAAGCACACGCAAGTTGGCAGCCTTAGGGGGCTTATTGAGTTGATTAACTTGTTTCGCCATTAAAAGTAGACCCCAAAAAAAAGTTTTTGCCCAATAAACGAGCACAAAAAATACTCCAAGGAGCAACAAAATAAAAAAAAATAAAAAAAGCAAACAAAAAAAATCGGCGAGCGACCGCACAATTTGCATGCGAGTATTTGATATACGCAAATCCACATTGATCTACTTTGTCAAACTGTTGTTACTTATTGTTATTGTTGTTTTTTGTTTTGTTTTGTTGATCACAATCTCTCCAGGGGCAACCAAGAAGAAAAAGCAGCAGCAGCAGCAACAGCATCAATAACAACCAATTTCCTTTCGAGTCTCAAGTGAATTTTCAACTTTATTGTTTGGCAGCACACTTCTCACATGTGTATATCCATAAATGCACAGATACACTCATCCACTCTGACATACACACACCCAGACACTCACTCGCACACACAGCCGTCTAACCCAAACTGGCCGCACTTTAAGCCATGCAGAAAACTTTTTTTTTCAGTTTACAAAACGGCAACAAAAAATTATAAGAAGTAGTAGAAAGAAAAAAAAAATAAGAAGTAGAAAATGCTGACAGGAAACTTCCAATCAGAAATGAATTACTTTGAACTTCTAGGGCAACTGCTAGGGCGAGGGAAGCTGAAGGTGGGGACGACCGCAGTGTCAAGTTTAAGAAGCCATGAAATAACATTAATTCGTTGCAAATTCGTTTGCCAAGTTTTAAGTTGAATTAATTTGATTAGCTTATCGCTCGTTCAAAGTTGAGACTTCGTCAGCAGCATTTCGAGAGCGCCCACAAATATGGGCCAAGTGGGCGATGCGTGGGCGTGGCAGTGCTGTTCAGTCATTCAGAGTGTATCTGTGTGTCCTCGATGACAAGGGCCCTGGACTTGCAATTGTGCATTGAATTGAAGGAGATGTGTGTGTGTGTGTTTTTGTATGATAGAGAGAGAGAGAGAGAGAGAGAGAGTGTGTGTGTTTGACATTTACGACAACGACAATTCAAATTTTATTAGATTACATGAAATTTATGTGGCAATCAATTTAAAAAAATAAACCTTGTCTAGCAGTCGCAGCAGCAGCACCAGCTGCAAAATTGAAAGAGGGAATTTCTAGGCGGGCAAGGAGGAGAAGGGTAGAAGAAAGTGGGGGGAGGGGGCAAAGAGATAGGGACAATGACTGAAATGCAAATGACGAAGGACTTGGGCCAACATTTTAATAAGGCATTTTTTTATGTTGGTTGAATTTTAAGTAAATAAGTCATATAAAACAGTCCGCGTGTGGGCGAAAGATTGGTCTATGAGGGAATGGGGATGGCAGGAGTAGAGAAAGTGGGTAACTGTCATATATGAACCCAAAAGGAGCGACTACAAAAAAATGCTTTTAATATGTATGTATTTGGCAAGTGCTTGAAATTGATAAGGCAGTTAGGTCACATATGTATGTGTGTGCGTGTTTTTTCTGAATTGTTAGCAGCCACAAGCCAGTTCAACACTCGAACAAATGTACACAAACACACACACACACACACACACACACAGACAGTAACAAAGCACACACAACAGCGAACCAAAATGGAAATACAAATTTAAATTGTGTGGTCTTGTTATATATACTTGCAATGCAAACACACACACAAAGATCTTAAACCTGTGCTGCCAACCATCTCGTATATCTGATGATTGTTTGTTTGTTTATTATACCCTCACAACTGGCTTATATTACTATATTAGCTAATATGTAATCCAACGAGAAAAACAGCTCTGAGACCAATTATATTTTTTAAAGATTATCTGATTTTCATTTCCTCTTCATTTGATTTGAATATTCCATACGTCGAATTTCTGACTTTTTCGTTCCATTACAACACCTTTAGCGACAAGGCTTATTATTTAGAACATTTTTAAAATTTATTTTTCATTTTTCATTTGTCTAAAATTTGCAAAATAAAAAAATGTCTACTTCCTCTATGTTCGTTATATCTCTTAATATATAAATGTATTAGTATTAGTACATGTGTTTATATTTTAAGATTTCACATATTCAAACATTTAATATAGCTTTTAATTTGATATAGTTTAATTGAAACTCGCGACACATCTGGCTTACTCTAAAGAAAGATCTCTAGGAAGATTCAATTTCAGTACTACGTCTGAATTTCAGAAAGGATTTATTTTTATCCAAATACTCTTTTTTTTGTCATTTGCAGATTGGCTGAATCTCTAACGTCATGGTATGAAGGAGCCGGCGAACACTTTGGATGAAATTGTAAGTGCTATGTAGTTCATATCTCAACTAGATTGTGCCACACGCACATACAGAGAAACAGACAGTCAAATCAGACAGACAGACATAGATTGAAGCCACAACAAAACAAAGGACATTTAACGATTGCGTGACAGCTGTTGAAGCAATTCAGGAGACTGCAACGGACACAATACGATAAAGAGTTCATGGAGAGAGGTGGTGAGAGGGAAGGGAGAGTGTCAGTTGAAACTTAAAGCAATCTAAAAGAGAATGATATTGTGATGACGCCGCCAGGTGGCGCCAGTCTACCACAAAAGGGTTATCAAACATTGGTCTAGGTAGCCAAACACAAACAAACGCAACATGTGACTCCACCAAAAAAAACTAAGCCAGTGTTTTTTTTTGTTTTTTTGGTTGGGGGGTTAGTGCGTTGTCAGTTGTGAAAAGGTTTTGCAACGTTTTGGGTAATTGTTATGTAAATGAGTTTTACAATTTTTCGGCTTAACGCAAAAGGTCGAAGTGAGCGTGCGACAAGGGACAAATAACGCACACAGGACACACGTTGCAAAACCAAAAAAACAAGAAACACCTCAAACACAAAACTGTCAGCCCTCAACTTGAGGCAGTCAGCATATTTTGTGGCTGTCATTGACGGTGATGATGATGATGATGAGGAGCAGCTCAAACACCAACACAAAGAACGCACACACACACAAGCCGCAAATACCTGAGCTTGATGCTGTTATTGTTTTTGGCTGTTGTTGCATGCCTCTGCATGGTAATCCTCTGACTGCCTTTTGGGCGCAACTTCTTTATAAAATATGAAATCAGTTTGAAAGGCAACAACTGGTTGTTTTACTTGCTACTAAAAACAGTCGAGATGCCCGACAAAATACAACACCCACGAAAACACACACACACACACACACACACGCACACACATGCGCTCATAGCACGGACAAGCAGCCAACTTTCATCCGCAGGGAAGACCACAAGCGCCGGAGTTTTGCGTCACGTTCCGTGGTGTAAACATACGAATTTATATGACTGTATTTAGTAATAAAGTTGCCTGTCATTGTTGCTGCTTTTGCTGTTGCTGTTGCTGCAGTGGTTTTCCGCAGTGTGGGCAAAGTTTTTCGCATGTGGCGACACATACGAAAGTTAATAACCGTTTAGCAAGTAAGCAAAAGTTGCACCCACTCTCCGTCGCATTCCTTTGAAATTTCTTGGTGGGGATTACAGTCAAATTTAACGATTATGTTTTGCTAGCAGTCCGTTCTTTTGGGAGCAGCAAACTAATTTCAGACCAGACTACAACATACTAGTATATATAATGGGCTCTGGGATTATCAAATTGATTTATTTTATGATATACTGCATACTTTTGCGGGCAGCTAGACTAAATTCAATACACAGATACACACATATAAGCTACTTGCAAATTGCACTGTAATAGTATGTGAACTATGCTTTTAAATTGTCTGTTAAACTTGGTCTCTCAATTCCAAAATTAATTAAATATTTCTATGAAACTTGCAAAGTGTATTTGAAATTGTTTAATACTTCATATATTTTTGGTCCTTTGCCTTCTTGTTAATAGCATGCACATTTTCTAGTCCACTTACCACAACAAGTTTTCTTATGAAATTGAATAGTTTTGAAAGTAAGCAAAATACACTTTGAACTGACTTTTGATTTTTAGGAGAGAAAAGGCAATGGCTGTGTGGAAAAGAAAAACAAGAATTCTTTTTAAAAGCCACAATTAAATTTAATTGGTGTAGTATTTTAAATTAATCAACATAATGCAACGGAGCAAGTGAAAAGAAAACAAAGTAGCTGAGAGGGAGAGACAGAGAGGGAGGGAGAGGGGAAGATATGAAGAAATATATGCAAGCATACACAGTTTCAGGTTGATAATGACAATAGGTGGAGCAGGCTGTTTGCTTAACTCTTCAGGTTTGCCGTCCAATTTTCTAGCAGTTCACTAATTGCAACTCATGAATGCAGCAACTGGCCAAATATGAAAGTGTGATGCGGGGGAAGACGTAAAAGTTGCAAAATTAGACAACAACAGTTATGACATTCGTAGTTATACAAACGTAACGTGTTTCTGCAACTTGCAACGATTCGACATTTCAACTGTCGACCGATGTTAGGTGAACCAAGTACTGCTTAACCTGCTAGAGAGAGTGAAAGGGAGAGATAGGGATGGGGGGGAAGGGTGTGGGGCATAGCTTATTTCCTTAAGTGCAACATCAGCTTGTGTGTTGCTGCCGCTTTTGGCCAAATAAGTGCTAAAGCATGGCAAAAGACAAACATAAACGGAGACATGCACACATACATACATCTATGCATATAGAAAAAGCCAGAGCTACGAAAGCAGTTACAGTTATGGGGTCACGCACACACACACACATACACAAAACAAATACATACAAACATACACAGAGATGACAATTGTTAGGTATGCAGATGTGACTGCGACTGTTGGAAGAGGCGCTTGAAATTTTAATGCAAGGCACAGCCACTCTCAGCGGCATATTTACATTTTAGCTCAATGTCAATTGTGTTTATAAATTAATTTGCAAAACGACATATGTACAACACACACAGCCTATACACACGCAGGCACACACACGCACACACACACACGCAATGAGCACCCCAATGACATTGGCAGCAAGTCTCCGAGCAGTAAGAAAAAAGTATAATATGAAAAGAGTCGGACATTTTGACTGAAAGTTACCCTGTACCTCGCACGAATAAATATTTGCGTAATCAATATTTTTTTAAACTTTAAATAGCTTGATCAATATTTCAATTAATATTTATATGTTTATACATGGATAAGGAAATTATAGCATGTGAGCTCATATGCTTTTATCAAGAACCATAATATTCGTTTTTTCTCAAATGTTGAAGATTTAGATCGGTTACGTATATATCAAAACATTATTAAACTGTGTTACATTCAATTTTATGCGAATTACGAATATATATATATTTTTTTAATGGGGTATTAAGGCATTGGAACGGAAATATACCAAGACATTATTGTTCTGTGTGTATGGGCTTTAATTTTAAAATTTATGAGAATTACGAATATGTATAGATATATATTTTTATTGGAGATTTTATAGATGTCTCTATATGGCTGTTAGCCATAGCTGCAGGGTATGCAAAAAAAAAAAAAAAACACACAACAAAAAATCGCGAGCTGAACAAGTTTGTCTTTTGTTTAGAGGTTATAAACAGCAGAAGGAGAAGAAGCCGGCAACTGCAGATGGGAACGAACAGACATATCTATAGAGTGGCACTGTGTATGTGCGTGTGTATATGTGTGTGTACATGGTGTTGTGCGTGTGCTAGTCTTCGTCCCTGTTGACCTGACGACGAGCTAATGTCACATTGTGTATACTTTTCAGTTGTGTTGTTTTTTCGATGTTGTGTTGTCGCTGTCGCTGTGACAGGTTGTTGTCGCTGTCGCTGTCTCTGTCTTTGCTTACTGCAGCGGCCTCGGGAGGCCGCAGTATTAGAAGCAGCAGCTGCCACTCAACTGTCGTTGGTTGACATTGCTTTAAATTTGTGCGCACAAAAGACGGCAATGATTTGGTGCAACTAACTTGGCAGCAGCAGGCGAGCAGTCACTTGCATTGCAGTTTTATGGCAACACCAGCACGGAGAAACACACATAGCTTTGCAGTTATGCTGCAAAAATGACAAACGGCCAAACTGGCAACTAATTGTAGCTACTGAAATGAATTACAGCCCGGCACAGTGGCACTCAATTAAAATCCGACAAAAAAAAAATACGAGGATATCATCTTTAACTTTGTTGCATTTTAATTTGCAAGCTAAGCTAGCGAAATGCCAAAGTAAACTTGGTTAGTTGTGCCTTCGGCTGCAAATAGATGCCACAGTTGTCTAACTGTGGCAATGGACTGCAACTTGTGCACCTTAAAACCGTATTTTATTATCTCTTTCCATTTTCTAAAAGCAAAAGCTTGTTAAGCTTTGGCCAATACTTTTGCAGATATAAAACTAACTATAGAACTTTAAGTTGGCAAGTTTTGTCTTTAACCCTTTGTTGGCAACCAGAATAGAATTATCTGCATAACTACGGTCTGTAATTTGGTAATCACAATATATAATGCATTAAATGATTCCAACGAACGAAAGTGGTGCCGTAATGCAGTCCCAACGCCACTTCGAAAAATATCAACTTGAACTTAAACTTTTTAATTGAGATAGCAAGTTTTCTTAAGCAAATAATCTAATAATGTAACACTTTTTAAACAATTTAGAAGTGCAAGCGTAATTGGTTGCTCCGCTGGAAATATGTTAATCTATATTTGTAGATATCATTACGACACGATTTAATATGATTTTAGAGGAAAAACGGAGTATAACATTTCAAACCTTAAGATAGAAATGTTTCAAAGTTCGCTAATTCACTCGTTACTAAGTAATTCACTTTGTTTGGTATAACTATTGTTAAATTAAAAAATTTATATATATATATATATATATGTGAAACTTCATAAATTATTAAAAACTAATTAACATCTTATGATAACTTATTTTCAATTTCCACCACTTCCCATCAGCGATTTGAATTATATTCAAGCGCCATTAAAAAATAAAGAAAATGTTTGCAGTTTGTACCAGTAGCTATTTTGCACCACTGTGTAATGTTGCCGGAAGTGCGGTCCATGCCTTTTGTCGCTTTCTTAGCATTTGGCAATGCAAGTGAGCAAATGCCAGGCAAAGCCCCCACATCCCAAATACCAACCCATCGTCATTCTATGCGTGTGCTGCTAAACAGCTGCAGTCTTTCGGGCGCTGCGCTTCGGCTGTCGGCGCACGAATCGTCGTGTGCCGCTGCTGCTGCTGCTGTTGTCGTTCGTTTCAAGCTCGGCTGGTAGCCATTGGGCCCAAGTGAAAGCGCTTAAAGCAGCAGCAGTCGCCGACGCGTTCAGTTCTGTTTTTCTGCTATTCCGCTTTCAGTTTCAGTTTCAGTTGTGCATTGCTTGGCGCCGACAACACTACACACAACGCGATACGCAGCGGTGTACGCAAAACAACGGCGTAACGACGTAACGACAAACGTAACGTAACAGCAACGTAACGCTACGCGAAACGTAACGGAAACGCAGCGTGTCGTGAAATTCGTGGCCGCATTTTGTGAGTTATTAAAATGCGATAAAAGCCAGTGAATCGGTAATAAAGCGCTTATCTTTGCTCGCAATTACGGCGAGGAATGCGAAAAGCCGGCAGTAGGAGGGAGCTGGGTTTTTTTTTTTATTTTTTTTATTTTGATTTTGGGGGCGCGAGCGAGTGACAAAGCGACTGCCAGCAGGCCTTCTACACAGAGTATATATATACTATGTACTTATATATTTGTATATAGATGTGCACATATCTGAGTAATATCACAGCATTTTGCTGTGCGTGGCGCCCAATTACCACAGGCACTGAACTACCCCCCCCCCCTTCCCAGCAAGCTCATGCTGTTCCCCTTGCCCCAATGCTCAATGATGGCGGAGTGTGGAGTCAATTGTGTGGCTGGGCACCCGCATCTGTTACAAATGACAAGGAAGCTCAGTTGTTGCCTGCTGTTATTTTTTGTTTTTTTTGTTTTTTTGACTGTTGCTCTTCTTCTTCTTCTTTTTGCTGATATTTACGATCCCGTCTGGACTCAGTCGGCGCCTCCGTCTCAGATTCCGGCTCAGTTTCAGTTTCATTTACGGTTTTTTGGTCAGCCCACAAAATGTTTGCTGTCATTTGTGTGTCGCTTCATTTTAGTTAATAGTTGGCTACGTGTGTGGCATATTACACACATTAGTCTGACACACACATCCACACACACTTACACACACACAGAGACGGGTGCACACCTTGTTGACAACGTGCCGGCCTGTTTGTTTTTCTTCGCCTTCTTGACTTGGCTTCCGCTTCGTGTATCTCTAAAAACATTCAAAGTATCTTTCGGATGTTCCACTTGCCGTGTGTGCCTCTGTGCCTCTGGGTGTGTGTGCGTGTGGATGTGTGTGCGTGTGTGTACGTGCTACTTTTGGGTGTTTATGACATTTAAATCAATATTGTAACACGTCGCCAGCCAACCCACCCACTCACCCCTAATAATCAACTGCCTATAGTCGGCTGCAATTTGCGCAGATTTCTTGCTTGCTTTTCAAGTGTCACGAGCGCTCTCGCTCTCAATGCAATCATAGGAAAGCAAAGTCGTGCAACACCCCCAACCCCCGATCCCCAAAACCCGACCACCACAACGCTCACTCCACCCGCGTTTGGCCTGAATTACGGCTTAATGAGCACAATTTTCAGTTGCAGCTTCGCTCGCCGCAAACACTCAACCCGCCCAACGCACTTGTTTAGTTCTCATAGGCCCCTATAAACAGCCCAAACCAGATCCCCCCCCCCCACCCCCTCACGGAAAACCTGGCCAGCAACTGGCTTGCATCGCAAAGACTAACAAATCAAATGGGGGTTAGCAAGGCTGAGCTTAGACATTTAGCTGCTTGCTCGCCCTAATGTATTGCTGTGCGGGAAGCTGCGATAAGGTCATGCGCTGACCTAATCCTTTCTTTCTTCTTTCCCATTCACTCTTTACAACAGCCCCCCCCGCCTCATTCCACCTACCAGTTGCAATTGCATAAATTATGTTTTTTGTTTGTAGACTTTTTGCTGAAACCCACGTAAGTTGCAAGACACACGCTGGAGAAACTACGCACTTCACCTGATCACCACAAACTTGGCCATTTGCAGCGTCTGTTTTTCACGCTCACTTGACTGTCTCAGTGTGCCAGTGCACCATGGGAAAAACACAGATACACACACACATACACACACACTCTTTTGTTGGCAGTAAAGTCGTTTATGAAAAGTTATCAAGACAAACAGATTAAAATTCAACGAACTGCAATGATGACTAGCAGAAACTAGCTGAAAATAAACTGAATCGATTAAGATATCAGAAAATCTCCAAAAGAAAACAGTTGATGGTATAAAATGTGAGTTTATTATCCGGTTTCATATATCTTAAACTTTTGTTGACACATGCCAAAATGTCTAAGACATATTTGGCAAATGAGTTGTAGTTTTATGTCATTGAAACTATGCATTTTTGCTAAGGTGCCATGTGGCGCCCCATTGCAAAAGTTGCGGCATTTTAATTTGTTAAGTGTGCCACGCTCGTATCCAATTGGGACGTTGGGTAGCTCCAGCCGGTAGCTTCAAGTTAAGCTCCCAAAGCTGCCGCAATTCTATTTACATTTGTGCATTTGTTGTTGCTTCTGCTGTTGGACGGACAAGCGGCAATGAGGCACCGCAAGCAATCAAAAGTAGGCAAACTATTTCAAAAACTGTTGCCTTATTCTTTCTCTCTCTCTCTCTCTCTCTCTCTCTCTCTCTCTCTCTAGCTGTCTCTCTATATCTAGCTCTCTCTTTCTCTCTCTAGTTCCATTCCATTCACTTTTTAAAATTTGATGTACTTTGGCGAATTACAGCTTACAGATTACAGTTTACAGTTTGCAGTTAACAAAATCCAACTTTTTTTTGCCAACTTTAAGTGTTGGCCATTAGCAGCCGTACATCACATCCACATTCTGGACACGCCAATGAATTTCTTAATTAAGCTTAATGTGCAATTTTCGGACTCAAAACTGTAGGAATGCCAGCTCTCAACTTTTAGCATCCGCCCAGAAAAGTGGCCAAGTGGACACGTTGTTCATTTCATTTGAATTTTCTCGGTTAAGCCAAGTTAACTTAAATTAAAAAAATACAAACAGCTGTCTGAAATTACGTTAAATGACACTCCACAACATTCACATGCGCTTTCTTTCTCCCTATCGTTCTCCCTCTCACCTTTTCTCTCTTTCTAACTCGCTCTCGCTGTCTGGTTTTTGTACTTTCGAATAGGGCCCATGTAGCTGGTAGCAAAAGGAAAATCTATCTACGCATATATATGTGCACAATATTCTCGTATCTTTGGCTCATAAATTTTAACCATTTTCCATTTTCCAGTTTGCTTGAGCAGCCCGCCCCAAAAAGCCTCTTAATGAAAAAAGTTTCAAGGTAGCCAATTAATTACACATTTAGTAGGCCTTTTGACTTACAATGCTGCAGTTCATTAGTCTTACAGCTTATTGTTATGGAAATGGATTTGTCAAATTTCAAAATAGGTTATTCATATTCATTTTCAATTATTGATAAGTGTAATCGAAATTATGATTTTGACTTGCCATAATCTTCCAGCAAATTGTTATCGAAATGGATTATTCACATTTCAATAAAAGCTGATTCATAGTCATTTTTAAATCTTTTCGCTTAAAAATTATAGATAGGCGTAATATAATTTTTAATTATATTTAATTTAATTGCTTACTTAAGTACATTTTCAATTATTAACGATTGGGTTCTTTCTATAAGCGTTGTTGAATCTTAGATTTGAAGCTTGAATCGAGTGTGCTTTTAGGCCTATTGATTTTTAATAATAATCAAATCAGTTGCAAAGTGACTTTATTCTATTATTAAATCGCAATGCCACCTTAAGCTGAATGGTTTAAATAGTTGTTATATTGAAATAAAAACAAATCATGTCCTTTACTTATATTTTCAAAGGCTCACGTTAACAAAGGTTACCGATTACCAATTCCGATCAGGGTTGCCATTGATTACATAATAATCGACTGTTGTTGTTGACACTCAACACCCAACACAATCACCTCTTATGCACTTAAGAAGTCCCAATTACAATACGCTCAGCGCATGGCATTAGCAGTCTGATCTGCTCTTTGGAGCAGCTACCGTTAGTTTTGGGTCTATATATATATGTATATGTATATGTATATATATTGGGGTCCCAAACACATTTGAACTCTTAGCACTTCACTAATCTGTCCATTGTGAGGCATTCCGTTCCGAGTGGGGGTGAAATGCTTGCTTCATAACTGTTTATTTTTTGTGTGGTTGTGCTAGTGGTGTATGTGTGTGTTGAGTGTGTGTGAGTATGGGCTGAGTTTGCGCTGAGTGTGCGCTGAGTGTGTGCGTTGAGTGTGCCAAGTGAATTTACGACCAGTGGACAGACAATTTTTGGTCACTCATGGTCACTTGGCAATGTTCATGGTCACTTGGCATTGGACAACTTGGTAACTTGGCAACTTGGGCGGCCGGCTGCGGACGGGTTCATGAACTTCAGTGCACAGGTTAGCGCCAGTTAGCCTGAATCCGAATACACACCCAACGTATTACACACCAGAGAGCATCCTTCACGATTACTTAATATTAATGACTGCTGGCTTGAACTACCAGCTAAGAGCTACCAGCTAAGAGCTACCAGCTACTAGTGGCCACTGGCCAGCGACCAGCTTCATCTACAGCTTCATCTAGGGCTTCGGCATCGGGTTCAGCTGCTGCTCCTGCAGCTGCTTCAGTTTTATGTCGCAAATCTGTTGTCGTCGATGGAAAAAAGTTTTTCCACTTGCCTCACTGTTGTTGTCTATGTAATGAATGCCTTTTGTGTGAGCCTTTTGACTTGCTTTACTTCTGGGAGCAGCCAGTAGCAGAGCAGTGTGGCAGAGAGACTAGAGAGAAAGAGGGAGAGAGAGAGAGAGAGAGAGAGAGAGAGAGAAAGAGGGGGTGGGGGAGGGGGAGTAAGAGCCAGTAGAGAACGGTGGGGAGTGGCTTGGAGGCTAGCATTTTATCTCTTTTCATTGTGTGTTGAATGGCCTCAACAGGGCAGCTGGAAATATTTGCTTAAGCAGATTTAACAACATTAACTTAATTAAATAGGCACTAAGCGCAAGAAAGACAGAGACAAACGCTAAGGCAGTGAGTAGGTGAAGGGAAGGGGGTTTTGTGTGTCTGTGTTCTGTCTGTGTGTGTGTGCGTATGATTTTGTAAGCAGACATGGCGTATGCGTGATATTGATTGATTTGAAATTACATAGAATAAATGCCGTTGCCAGTCTCAACTGGTACTCGTTCATCCTGCTGTTGTTGTTGCTGTTGTTATTTGCTGCTGTTATTGTTGTTGTTGTTGTTGTGATTTGTTGCTGTTATTCTTGTTGTTATTCTTGTTGTTATTCTTGTTGTTATTGTTATTGTTATTGCCTGAAGCTGCACAAAAGAGTTCAATTGATGTTTGCAAGTGGGTGGTCCATTGAATGAATCCGTGTGGATTCGTATACTATAAGACACCTCCTCCCCTCCTGCCGATCCCATCAGCGAAGTCTTTCTCTTTCGCCTGCTGTGTTCATTTTCAGTTGCCTTGCAGCTATTTGCTTGGCTTTGGTTTTGTTCTGATCACTGTTCTTTGGATTGTTGCTTAAATGTTGTTTTAATCAAGCGGCAGGCTAAACATTTGAGCTGTTATTGTGGTTGTTCACTTGCTCAAAATGTAGTCTGTACATACACACACACACTCACACACAAACACAGTCAGCCCAAACCATTGAAATGGGTATATTAAGTCGCCATGTTTGTGCTGCAAAGCGTTTTGCACAACAAATTCTTGAATGGGTTACGCATTAGTTGTATTTGCAAACAATCGAAAGCCATTAAAGTGCTTAAGCAAATGTTGTACGTATTTAATCGGCATTCACATAATTCAAAGGTTGCGACATAATGAATCGGCACTTAAGCCTTACACTTAACACTGATTGTAGCTTAAGATTATAGAAGTTTAATAATTGCTTGTTGAGAGTCATTATTTAACATTTATATCCTGACTTGATATCGAATAAGCGCTGTGAGAAACTCTGAAACAAACTAAAGATCTTTAGTTTTCCTTGAGTTCCAAGTCGAGTAGCATTATGTAAGCTTTATTAGAAGTCGTTAACTTTTCAAGCGATCTTAACTCTTTTATGTAAAGCGAATTAAATTAAATTGAATGAATCGTCGCTTTTCGTTTTGCTATTGCTACTGCTACAAACTTGAACAGAGCAACAGCAGAGCCATCATTTATTATTATTATTATTATTATTATTATTATTATTGCTGGAAAGACTATACACTTTGATCCCTTTGGCTATTGTGCCTCTTCCTTGTATATGAGTTATAGTTATTGATCAAGCTCCATCATGTTCAGATAAGAAATATTTTAATTTTTTCTTAGAGCCCTTATTAAAGTATTAATGATGGATAGCTGAGTGAGTCTTCGTCTGCTTATTGCCATTCAAACTTCCAGATTACTATATGGAGTCTTGTAGTCTTCAAAGCTGCACGTGGCATCCTGCAAAGAGTCATTAGCAGAAATGAAATTAATGCTATTTCGCTCTGCTTGTCTCTGAAATTTGCAACAGCATTAGCAGTAGCAAGAGCATGAGAATTTTCCATTGTAATATGTATATTTGTTGGAATATTTAAAAAAAAAAAAACAAAGGTTGCAGCAGATAGCATAGAAGACGAACCGTAGCTGCTAACTAAGCTGTCATAACTATTCCGATTGACTTTATGTGTGCTTTTGGAGAGCATTTTTTTCAGTATTGTACTTTTAGCTCTGGTATTACTCTAGCTGCTACAGAGAAGTAAATTAAAACACTGACGTTGACCTCAATATCAGCAGAATTTATTTAAATAGTTAACCAAAGAGGTTCAAATATAATTATTTTTCTGTTCTATTAAATTCTCTCTGCTTGTTCCCCATGCATGAAGCATAAAGTGTTTAGAAAGTATTACACCCTTATGATATTAAAAAGCATCTCATAATTGAGCAATGTGGAAATATGAATTTGATTGTTAATTTAATGGCTCAAACCTTACACAAGGATTGACTGGCAGCGAACAGATTGTGGCCAAGTGCATAATTAGCATTTGACTTGGTCGTAAATGCAACTATGAATTTGAATGCATTTAACTTCAATAACACCATTAATTGATAGTTGTTGACTGTTGGCCTACTAAAGTGTCACTTAGTCAAGGTTAAGTCAATGGCTGGTACAGACAGCACTTAAGGAGCATACTGGAATGACTCTTGTGTCCCTTTCAGTGCCAGACATTTCTATTTTGCGTTATACTATTACAATTATTTTGCATAAGTCCTTGCGGGTGCATTGTCCGGCACAAACTGTCCGAAACATTGACAACCGACAATGTTCATATTAATACAAACGGAACACGAAAATAGAAGTACAAATACATATCCGAATAGAAATACAAATAGGAATAGAAGATTGCATTCAAAATACCAAAAATTGATTTTTGGTCTACTTTTATTATCTCTTTTCAAATGTAGCAATGCGGAAATATTTTCCAGTAGTTGTTGGCCCAAACGAATTGCGGAACTGGCTAATTCAATGCAAACTCATCAGAGTGCAATTCAATATTCAGTTGCGATAAGAGTTTTTCATTTGTCAAATAATGTGGCAATTGTGAAATGCCCAGAGCTGTGATTTATATTAGCATATCTTTATTGTCTTACTCAGACAGACATAATAACCACAAATATGCATTACGCATTTATGTATATGTATATATATGTATAAATTGTGTTTTAAGGCTGTACATTTAAAAGCTTTTCGTATAAATTATGTGGCCTTAAATTACCCTAAGGTCCCTCATTATACACTATAGTCTATGGAAAAATTACCATTTGCTATCGACCCAGGCAATGGGCCACGTACAAAGATATCACAACGAGGACTGGACATTGAAATAATTGTCATATGGAGAGAGTGACAGAGAGAGAGAGAGAGAGAGAGAGAGAGAGAGACAGAAAGGGAGAGCTGTCACATCTTTAGCCCATGTGGTCTGAGGCACTGTTCTAATTTTAATTAATTTCATGCTGATTCGGGACGGGTTGAGTTCTTCTTACTCGACTCTCTCTCTCTCTCTCTCCCTCTCTCTCTGTACAAATTAACAACTGCTTTAATGTGGGCGTGTGCCAAGTTAATAATAAACCAGAAATACTCGAATTAAGAATACTTGACCAAAATATGCTCTGCACTTAGCAGTTACAAAAAAGTTAAAAGTTAAAACTTGTTCTCCGCAAGATTAAAAAAAAAAAAATTTAAACACCTTATAGACATTTTGTAATTTTGTAATGTGTTTGATTAGATCCCTTTTTTAGCGCTTTTGTCAAGAAAATAATAGATACAAAATGCTCGAGTTGGGATTGTTCGACTTGGAGATGCTTTGTACTTAGCAACTATAGAAAAGTGAAAAGGAAACTACAATTTCCACACCTTAAGAAAAAATACATGTATGTATATATCTGACAAATGGTAAAAGATCTTAATTGGATTAGTTATCATTGTTGACTGTGAACTTTAATATCATTTGTCATTTGTCAGCGAAATTTGTCTTGCTCATGGAATATGATGTTTATGATTTTAAAGAACATACGGTGTTACTTTAAATACATTCTTATTTTGTTATAATGTTGCTTGCAGTTATGTTACAAATAATACGACTTCAAATACAATTTAAGGCAACCAAAATTAGTTCGATCATAAAAGGGTTTTATGTTAATATAATAATAACCATCTCGCTTTGATTGTTCTCATTATTAAGTGAGAACTTTGCTTTTAGTATGCATTATTATGGATATTTATCAAGGCTAAGGTTAACGCTAATTGAATATGACTTCAAATGTGTGATCTTAAGTTCCTACAGTAATTAACAACTGTAGTCAATCAATGTGTCAACAAAGGGTATACACTTAATAATGTAATGGTCGTTTTTAACTCACCATGGTGAAATAACGAATGGCCACAGGGTGCTTAAAAAATGGACAGTCAGTCAGAGAGACGGACTTACACAAAGCAGCCAGTATTGAAGGACTTGCCAAGGCAATAACGTGCTGGCCAAGGACCTCCAGCCTCTATCCTCTCTACTAACAAAAACAGCACTCCCAAACGACCGTGTCTGTTTACCAAATTGCTCTTCATTTATTTATAATAATTACAACTGTAAAAAGTTTGAACAGTCATTTGACTGAAACCAGCACAGCTGACGACGAGAGTGAAAGTAAGGGAGGGGGGGAGGGGGGGAAGGGGGCGGCGCAGGACGGTCGCAATCAGTGAAGTTAGCAACTCAAATATGCAGGCTAATATTGCGCACTTTTGTCTGAAATTGGAACTATTATTTGTCAGCAATCAGTGCAAAAAGAAAGAATGAAGCCACCAACTTATATTCAACTTTTCACGTTTGAATAATTGTCAGCCATTGTCTAGAGCCCAGTTTGTTTCCAACTTGTTTTTTTTTTTGTGTGTTTGTTTCGATTTTTTTTATTTTTTTTCTTCTTATTTTGACTTGCTTACATAATCAGTGTCCGACGAAAATAAAAACCAAGCACATTAATTTTTAATGCTCATACGCCACATGCAACAGCAACAATAACAGAATGCTGCCAGTTGCAAAAATTTCGTTGTTGCTTCTTTGCGTAGTTTCGTGTTCACATTCAATCAAATTGCTCTCAACGTACATTTTATTTTGATTACTATTTTTAAATAAATTACTTAGCTGACAAATAACGAGAATAGCAAAATTGCCGGCAATTCCAAAAAAGCAGAAAATTAAATTGGCAAATTAATAATTAAAAATCGCTGGACGATTTAATTCACAAAAAAACTCGCCAAAAAATATGCCGACTCACTTAATTAATGCCAATCGTTTGCAAAACTAATATGCATTCATATATATACATTTTTTTTGTTGCTACTGGCAGTTAAAAATTGATTTGTTGCTGAAAATCCGTATGAATGTTTCAGAGTACCATTTGCTGTAATATTAGCTGTACCTAAAAGGATTACTAAAACAAATATATATACATATAATACAAAATACATTTATTAAATAAAACACTTAGGACTACATTAACATATACACCAATTTATTTTTATAATTTTACTTCAATAAATTTCAATACATATTATTTATATTTGCTTACTTCACTAACCCCAAATGGTTTCTATAGAATTTTTGTTCATCAATGTAGAAAATATTAATTGAAAATGTTTCAATGTTGTTCTTTGGTCAATAAGTTGCTCTGCTTCTACTACAACCTATTTGAAGTGTTATAATTGAAGAACCAGAAGTTTTCCATCTTTATTGTTCGCATGAGTTGCATTTATACTGAGCCATCAATAAGTCGAAGTGAAAAGCGTATCATCATCATTTATATTGAGCTGTAGCTCATCTGAAGTAGAATTAATCCACAATGCGTGAGAGAGAATAATATATATAGAGAGAGAGAATTTCATTTCGTGTTTTAATTGCCGTTTGAAATTCAATTGTACGACCTTGAGGTCGGGGCATTTTAATTCGCTTATAAACAAGCGCTGACCTGGCACCGTTCACGTGTTAACAAACAACAGCCTACCGCCACCTCACAACACCAACCCCCTCAACCATCCCCCTGCCTGACCTCTTAACCATTCCAGAGTCGCTGCGCTTTAATTACTCTTGCGTAAAATTGCTTCAGCTCGCAACTTTGTGGAGTGTTAAGCGTTTGGCACGAAATCGGCTGACCCAAAAGAAACGAAAATAACACCAGAAAAAAAGAAGAAAATGAGGAAAAAGAACTTAGTAAGGGCAAAATAAAAGAAAGAAACGTCAATGAAAATCGCCGACAGAAGCTTCAGTGAAATTGCGACACGTCCTGTTCCTTAATATAAATACGAACACTGAACCTAAAAAACTCAAACCTCAAGCAGCAACCGAAACCTAAACTGTAGAGCAAACCGCAACCACAGTTTGCTTCCTCCCCACCCAAATCCGAGATCCTTCGTATGCCCCAACCTGTACCCAAGCAATGCTGCAGACATCAACAAAACATCGAGCATTTCAAACTGGTCCCTAAATGAAGGAAAGCTTGGTGAGCGACGACTAAAGCCCTAAGTCCAAGTTGGCGCACCACCCAATCAACCCGCCCGTGTGCGAAACTTTTGCACAGCGAAAGCCACTCACAACTGAAACCACTTGGAACAAGCCATTTTTCGCACAGGATAAGAAGCACTTCAAGGGGAGAGGCACGCATTGAAAGTTTGACTCACAGATGTATGTGTGTGTGTATGACCCACAAACTAACTGAACTGTGTATCCGTGGGTCGCAATGTTGCTGAGGCTCCACCAGCAGCAGCAGATGACATTCGCTCAGCATTCGACTCGCATTGTTGCACACAAATTGGCCAAGTTGCGGCTGTTCTCCATGTTGGATCTTCGATGACATGCAAAACTACAATGCAACGCCAGGGGAAAGATAATACTAGCCCCATCCCAATGTCGTATCTGCCACACCTGCAACACTAGCACTGCTATGTTCGTGGCCAGCTGCAACTTGCTAATCGCCTGAGCGAACGTCTGCTGACTGCTATCGACTGTCTGCTATCTTCCCTGCTGTTTGCTCCTTGCTGCTGTCATGCTGTTTGCTACCTATTCGTTCGCTGATGAAAACACACTTCCGCACTGCATATCCGGTTTGTAATCGATTTCAAAGTGTGCACCAGGAACGTGACAGCAACTTTGAAAACTTAACAGCGGCACATTTCAAGTGAATTAAATTCCAGCACAATGACGTTGGAATTCTCTTTCCAAGAACCAAATATATTTGATTTTGTGGTATTAGTTCGATGAGTGTGTCTCATTATTGTTTCATAATTATTTTAATTTAATTTATCATGCTAGTTCCTTTCTATAAGGATGTCCTAACGGAAAGAGAGCTCTTTAAGGGCTGTGAATAACACCAGGTTGGAAAAGGATATCCTAGTTCTCCTGTTTTTTAAAGTATAGATATATATATTGAATGGAAACCGAATGAATTGTCTATTTGAAAATAAATTTTGTTTATCTGCTTGGGAATAAATATTATCTTTTGTTTCCAAATTAATTGAAATTATTATTCATTCCTGGTATAATATTTCCCAGTTCTCCAAATTATTTCTAAGCATTTAATAAGAATTAAATGAATTGTCTACTTGAGAGTTTATTGGTTTTTATCTACTCAATCGTAATAAGATCTCAACCAAAAACTTTTAACATCACATTCAGTTTCATAGGATTATAAAAACTCGAATCCTTGATTTCAGCTTTATCTACTCAATAGTAAACAGTTTTCAATCAAAAACTTTCAAAATCACATTTAGTTTCATTGGACTATTTAAACATAAATCCTTGAATTTATATCGATTTAACTTTAAGTCCTGTGCAGCATTTAACCGATTAGCTTTAGAAGTAGTCAAATTGCGACTGCCATAGAAACAGACATACAATGTGTAAAACCAAAAATAAAACTCAACTTATTTAATTGCATGGCAAATATTTAAATATGACAGAATACAGTTAATATCTGCAGTAAGCGTATGCCAAAGGAAAAGCCAAAACCGGGAAACGATAGAAACGACAAAAAATGCGCTGGCACAAGTACAACAAAAAAATTAGCAATAAACGTGCGCACACGCGATGCCTGCCACGGAGTCTGGAAGTAAACCCAACTGTTTCCCCTTTTGCTCCTGCCCACTGTCTCTCTCTATCTTCGTCTCACACACACTACCTATTCCTGGCCTGCGGGTGTTGCTAAAAGGGCAAAAATCAATAAAATGCTTGTTGCTCAAGCAGCAGCAACAACTAAAACTACAACAATAACAACAC
Organism: Drosophila setosimentum; assembly: GCA_035043505.1. NCBI lineage: Eukaryota > Metazoa > Arthropoda > Insecta > Diptera > Drosophilidae > Drosophila > Drosophila setosimentum. The sequence continues at coordinate 20,835,670 of JAWNMY010000003.1, forward strand.
AATGCCAATGACGACAGCAGAAACAACGGCACAGTGGACGTCATATAATGTACAATTATATTGGCTATGCCACTTCCCTTAGCCACTCCGCCCCTGACCTGTCTAGGTCCCTTTCTCATCTTTATTATTCCAATGCCACTTACCACACTGTGCAACATAAACAGTTGCGTTTTTTAATACCCTGTACCCATTAAATATGCTTAAAAATAAAGAATTCACTATGAAATCGCCTTAAAAACTAAAAAAGTGTTATGGGTTTTTTTAAAAAATAATTTCTACATATACGAAAAAGAATCTTAAACTACAAAATCTTTTTTTTTATTTTTTTAATAAAAGTATTTATAAATAATGGAAAATATTTATAAAAGCTTGAAGTGCACAGTATTCTTAATAGAAAATCCTTATATCAAATACTTATTTATAAATTGTCTATTTTAAATCGTTGCATATCCGAATTCTTAAAAGATTAATGTTAAATAATAAGAAAATTATATTAATATGTTTGTTACTTGCTAATGTAAGAGTTCCATGTACACATGAAAAAAAACAATATCCCAAAAACTGGATTTATTTACTTTATTTTAAAAAAAATGTGCGCTGACTTTTAGAATAACACTACCTTTTATTTGATCTACATTCTTAAAAAAAAAAGAAGAATACTGTGTGATTTTTTGAAATTCAAGGCGATTCTTACCATATATACTAACTGTAGAGTACACCTATAAGAGGTGTCGACAGAGTATCCTATCGTAGGACAACCTACACAGGAACACTTTCGATTGTATTTTTTTTGTGGCGCTGCGCCAACGAAAATGTTTGAAATTCCATGGCTAAAGTTTTTCTTAACTTACCCGTCAGCCCCGCCCCAGCCGCTTTGGCAACACATAAATGGCTGCAGGAATGTTTGAGGCACATTCCATGCTGCATGATCGAAATGCCACCGAGTTATTATGACAAACTTTGTTAATTGGAAAATATGCGCAGCCAAATAGTTTCTTTCTCTGCAACCGGCAAAAAAAACTGTCATAAAAGTTTACTTTTGGTTTACTTAGGTCCTCGATTGGATTATGATAATTGACAGATGAAATTGTGGGAAACTTGGGTACCTAATTCCAATCAAATGTGACTGCATTGCTGGCCATGAATCAATCACTTAAATTGGCACAAAATCAAAATCCAATGACTCCTTTCGATCCCTGCGCTTCTGAGTTGATTTGTAGCTGCACTCTAAACATTGATGTATTAGACTTTTTATTAGACATAAAAGCGCCATAAATTGAGGCGCCATTTTGGGCTACCTGCGAGATGCCTTGTAAAATGCAATTTCGGTTGCTGCCATTGATCAGTCTCCCTCCCGTCTCTCTCTCTCTCTCTCTCTCTCCCTCTGTCTGTTGCTCTCATTGAATGGTTGACATTCTGTCTTCTATTTTGTTGGCATTGAGTGCGACCCATCTATATGTAGCTGGTGTATGTGCTGGTGTGACTAAAGCCAATTGTGCAGCCCCGACATGTCAACAGCAACAGCACACATTCAAGTCAGCAACCATAACTGCCCCAAACCCGTCACCCTAGCCCCAACCCAAAGTGGGGCCCTAACCCGCTCCTATCGTTGGTCGCAGTCGCATTTGGTTTCCATTTGCCGACAACACATGACGACATTTTGTTGTTTGCTCAGTGTTTAGTTGCCCCTTGTGTGTGTGTGTGTATGTGTGTGTGTGATTGTCTGTTTGTGTGTGGGTGTGTGGTTGCGTCCATTCCATTTCCATTCTATTACTTTTTTTTATGTAAAGCTATGTTTTTAGTGTACCTTCGCTTGACTATTTGACTTGCATTAACCAGTATTTCGCCCACTCTTTGTGAAAGTGCGAGTGATTATGTACACGCAACTGTGCCGTTAACTTAACTGCCCTTGTTATAGATATGCCCTATATTCAAGTCGGAGCGAAAACTTAGCATAGCAGCAACGAAAGAGCAGTTAGAAACAAAATACAGCGACAAACAGACAATGAAAGAGCGGAAGTGCCAAGTAGTGTTTGGGGTGTTGTTGAATTTATGCAGGTCGCCTTATGAATTGGTGAGTATCCTTTAGTTGCTGCAGAAACTAACGAGTAAAAAAGAGAGAGACAAAGAGGGAGAATGAGAGAGAGAGAGAGAGAGAGAGAGAGAGTGAGAGAGAGAGAGAGGGAGAGATAGGAGTGCATGCAATGTTGTAATTTATGCTGCATACTTTTAGGCTAATTAATATTTAAATAGTTTTAGATGCTTGTATTTTGAAACTTTTGTAAAACTTTCCAAATAGGGCCACAAATTATATATGGATGTTTGCTAACCACATTATTATTACATTAGATTAATAATCATTACAACACTTTGAGTTTTGGTTTGAATTGGTCATAGAATCGGAGTAGCAGTCTCTAAATGTTATAGCTTGAAGAAAGATTGCTAATATATATATATACATATATATTCATCGTTTGCAAACGTTATTGTTGCAAGATGCTCGCTAATAAATTGGCTGACTCTTGATTGTGATTACCTTAACTTAAAGCTACACTTTTTGCAATGCTTTAGGCTGAGCGGAGTATTCTTCTTTTGAGTATTTGCAAATTGTGCCACGGTTTACATTTGGGCCGGTTTAATTGACCGATACTGTAACCAATATTTACTGGGTATACATATATATATATATATATATCTATATATAAGTTTTTATTTTTTTATCAAGCCTAGAAATTCCGGAGCAGTCTTAATTGTTATGGTTGTCGTGCTGTGAGGCGTTGACTGTGAGCGCCTGTTGTTGTCACGTCTGTTGACGCTGCCCGTTGCCAATGGCAACCAATACTCGCATGACAAACACTACAACTACGCACACACACACACACACACACTTAACACAACCATACGTACAACCATGCTACTGTGTGCACAAAGTATGCTTTCAATCAGGAACTGAATTGAAAATCCATTAACGAGTACACAGCGAAGGCAGCTGGTCGCATACTGCGGGCGTTTCGCTGCAGGCTGTGCAACAGCGTTGAGGGGCAAGGGCACTGCTCCCCCGAAAATGGGGTGGGTTGGGTTGTAGATGGGCTGTAGTCTGCATTCAAGTCACGGCTACGTTCGTTATATTTACTGCAACAATAAAAACAAATTTGCTGCTACAGCAGCGGCTGCTTGCACCACCAACAGCAGCTCATGCAAAATAAAAAAAAAAAGTATATAGTATATATAACGAAAAGTCGCAGGACGTACGACATGTGCCGCATACCACACACGTAAATATTGCAGTTGCCGTTGCATTTTAAAGTAAATCAATGCAAACTTAAAGAAGAAAAAAAAAACCTCAAAAGTTAACAGCCAAAATACGCTGAAAAAACATTAAAAGAAAACCGTTAAAAATCGAAATCGCCGCTAACGAATCAAAGTCAATAACTGAAAAGATAAATCGAAAGAGTTAAGCCTTATTGACGATGCTAACCTGCGTGTGTCGGCCCGTGTCGGGCAACCTGCCCAAAATGCCGCCCGCCTCACTGATGCCCGCCTCGAGAACGTCACTTAACCGTAGCAACGGCAGCGGCAGCGGCAGCGCCACCGGTTCCCATAGTCCCACACGGGTGGTGACATCCGAACCCAAGCTGAATGTAAGTAAAACGGCCGACCATCAATTACACTGCGAGATTTGAATGCAACGCAAGTCCTCGATTATGTTTGTTTCTTTTTCGTATGCTTTATGTTAAGTCGCCTCAAAGTTAAAACTTGAACACATAAATAATACACACAAATAAGCGGAAAGAAGGGATAAATGGTAAAGTGTTCTAGGCATCAATAATGTTTGGAATATCTTAAAAATAGAATATAGAACATTAATCACTTATTCAGCTCACGTTTGAGTTTCGTTATGGATCATTAATTAATTATTATTTATCGGTTAATTCCGATTGCAAGTTAAGGCATCGTGTAATATTAAATCTCGGTTGAGGTTGTTATGAAATTTGATTAGTTTTGATTTCCAGATTTACACATAACTATCACGATTTTCTGGAACTTGCCTATTAACAATATGATGCTTTTATTTTTTCATAATATTCAATAATTGAAATGAATCCCAGACTTTGCTCAGTGTACGATTAAGTAGCGTCAAATCAGCACACAGACAGACAGACACCAGGTCGCTATGGGAAGAACTTTAATCTATTTATGCGAACGTTTCTTTTTGTCATTCAGAGCTGTAAATTTTGTTGTTGTTGCTTACGGCTTTTCCGCTAGGCCTCAAATAAAAAGGTAGCAAATTAGCTTTCATTTTTCACACACATAAACATAACTTGATTTATGGCAACAAACGGAGGGGTGGCGGCCAACGGGCCGTGACCGTGACCACGACCAAGGCCAGAAATAGTAGAAGATGTTGACAACTTGACTCCATTCGACTCGACTCGACTCGACTCGACTCGACTCGCCTTGCCCTGACGTGAGTTGAGTTGAAAGTAACGATTGCAGATAACGTTTATAAATTGTGGAAATTTCATTTTCACTTTGACGCCATTGACGCCATTGACGCCATTGACGCCACTGAGTGGTGGCATGGGTTGTTGGGATGACGATGACGATGATGATGACACCTTGGAGCAGCTTATCTTACAGCTGAATCTCTAACGATCTGTACACACACACATTTACACTTACACCCTACTCAAGACTTTGTCCATATATATATATATATATATATAAATATGGTATAATCCAGTAATCCCACCCACTTACACACATCGTTCTTTTTTTCGTCCCACGCATATATGCAGGTGCCCAGCAGGCTGACGTCAGCCGAACTGAGGGCGATGGCACTGCGACAACAGCAGCAAATCGACAGCCAGCACCAGCTGCTGGCCACAAAGGAGCAACGGCTGCGCTTCCTCAAATCGCAGGAGGTGCGCAGTGCGGTGGCCAGCGCCGAGGGTGAACGCTTGCGTCGACTGAGGGAGCGCGTCGAGGCGCAGGAATCCAAACTGCGGCGCTTACGCGCGCTGCGAGGTCAAGTGGATCTGCAGAAGACCTACAATGTAACGCTGAGTGAGTATGGGGCGAGTATAGGTATAGGTGGGTGGAGGTTGGCGGCTTCGGAGGGGAGGGGTTAACAAGTGCAGGGCAACTACAAAGTGAAGATGAGTCCAATTGAGTTAAGCACCTCATGCAGCAAGGCGAGCGCATTTAGTATGTGTGTGGTGTGTGTGTGTGTGTGTGATGTGTGTGTTTGGTGTGTGTTTTGGATGCCCAAGAGAGCAGGGACTACTGCCCGGGATTAACATGTGTTAAAATCGTGTTGAGTGGCACTGCCTCAGTGCGTGTGTGTCAGTGTGTGTGTCTGTGTGTGTGTGATTTTAATTTATGTATGTGTGGCACTTTGTTGTCCTTTATGATTGCCTGTGGGTAGCTCTTGAGTTCGCCTGCCAAAGATGTTATCTATGTTGATGTCCATGTTCGCGTCCGCATTGGCGATTTATGCCGACGCACACACAGATATACAGATATAGACACACACATACGCTTACAAACCTCAACCTACTGGCTAGGATGTTATGTTAATGAGGTTTCAGTTGCGTCTTGTTAGATGATAATTAGTTCAGGCAGCAGGCCGCCATTTAGTCGGCATGTGTGACCATTCGCCGGAAATGCCAACTGGTGTTGATGAGCAAATTTGCAGAAATATGCCAACGTTTCAAACAGATGTACAAATATGTAAAAGGGTTTAACATGAAATAAGCATTTAAGCAGCTGCAACCCGAATAGACATTAAAATAGTAAAGGGTTTCATCATCCTTTCCATACCCTTGTCGTGGATATTACAAGTTTGCAACGAATTAAAGGTGACATTTTTAAACCCACAGACCGTAAAAATTGACATGGCTGTAAATGAGTAATTATCGTTCTTTTCGGAGCTCTTTTTGGGCATGTATGAGTCCAAGTTTTTAGCTGTCACAAAAATCATTCAAAAAATAGGCCGTTTGCTCTTATGGTTTTCTCTTATTTTAAAGTGTATTTGAGCAGCGGCCCTTAAAAGAAAAAAACCTGTGTCCAACCGCCCAATTAGCTGGCAAGTGCGCTAACTTCATTAGCGGTTCGTTGGGGATTGGGCCAATGGGCGTTTTCGCGTATCCTTGAGTTATGGCAGCTAATCCGTTTAACTTTTGTGCTTAGGCAATGACTTGGACTCGATTCGTGCTCTGTTCAGCGAAAAGGAGAAGGAGCTTAGCCTGGCGGTGGCCAAGGTGGAGGCGCTCACCCGCCAACTGGAAGAGCTGCGACGTGACAGACGATGTCCGGTCAATTTGTTGGCCGCAACGGGACAAGCGGGCGCGGCTCAAGCGTTGCCGCCGCAAGCATCACGGGAACTGGAGAAGCTGAGGCGTGAATTAATGGTAAGCAAAAGGTATTCTACAATGCACTGAAAATAAACTGAAAATTGAAAAAAAAAAAAAACATACTTAAATTGTCTGTAGAATGAATGACATAAATCGCTTGTGTGGCGTGTTCTTTAATGGTGACGCTAAGTGAAATACTTGAATTTTAGGTGATTGAAATTAATGTCATTTAAGAGAAGGTGATTTGATAGTGTTAAATCTGCATAACACGAGCGACTTGTTCAACTGGAGAATGGTTACAAAGACTTTCGAGTGTCTCTAGTGCTTAGGGTTGTTTGAAAACTTTGATTGTCTGGGCCTGGGTGAAAACGTTTAAGCCATCTTAAAGCAAGTGTGTGCAATGCCTCGGCAAAGAAGTAGAAGGAGAGCTGTTCAAGTTGCTTGTAATTTAATTAGTTGTTTTCATGCGTAAATTTAAGTAACTATCTCTATATATAAATGTGTTGCAAGCTAATGGAGGGATTCCTGCCATAAGTTCGATAAAGACACTGAGTTTTAGTTGTACTCTATCAACCTGAGATTGTGAAGAATTATTATTATTTTTTGTTTAATTTGAAGCTTAGGAGTTTTAATAAGGGAGTCTATATTAAGGCAATATAACATTTGTGGTGTAAATGTTATTCGTTTGACTCTCGTCTGTGGGAGTTTTAAAAGTCAGAGACTTGCCAAGATTAGCCGGAAGTATTTTCAAAAATGCTTTGTGTTGGGTATTAAGCACGTACTTGATACTTGGCTTTTTTCCTCAGCGTAATTAACCGTTACCAACATTTATATTTACTCTCTGCATTTTTTTTTAATCTGCTCTTCTAGTATCGCAATCAGTTATCCTTGCAACAAGATGCACGTTTACACATGCAACGCGAGGCACTGCAGCAACGGCAGGCGGAGCTGCGTTCGGTGGATCAGCGCATTTATGAATTGCAGACACGTCTGCAGCGCAAAAAGCAGGCAAACACACACCATCAACAGCAGCAGCAGCAGCAGCAGCAGCAGCAACAGCAGCAGCAGCAACAACAACAGCAGCATCAGCAAAAACAGCAGATGCAACAAAAACAACAACAACAACAGCTGCAGCTGCAACAACAACAACAGCAGCAGCAGCAATCAGCTGCACAGCAGCAACAGTTGCACGTGCAATCCGCTCAGTTGCTGGCAGCAACAGCTGCTGCCGCCCAACAACAGCAACAACAGCAGCAGCAGCAACAGCAGCAGCAGCAGCAACGCAAATCCGCGCCGCCCGTCTCCAATCTGTCGAAACATGGCGGCGTGGCTGCCTTGAAACAGCAACTATTGCAGAAGCAGGTCAATCAGTTGGCAGTGGCTGCTGCTGCTGCTGCCGCTGGTCGGGCCGCCGAGCGTTCCATTGTGCGTGGCAGCAGCGGCGTCAACGTTGCCGCCGTCGAGCCCTTCATACACACTCCACAGAAGTCAACGATAACGTCGACGGCCAGCTATCTGAGTGCGGGCAATATGCTCAAGCATGCAGCGGCAACGGCCAACACCAATCAGCAGAATCAGCTCATCCAGGATCTGAGCCACAGCAGTCATGTGAAACTGACCCCAGGGCAGAGTTACTACCCCAGTGGCAGCAATGCAACGCCAGCAAGTAGCAGCGAGAGCGACGAGTCCAAGTTGGCTAAGAAGCTGCTCACAGCAGCAGCTGCAGCTGCTGCTGCGGCGGCGACGTCAACGACAACAACACCTGTCTCCAAAACCAAGTCGGATGCGGAGCAACTGCGCAAGCAGGAGCAAACAGAGGCCATGGATAGCACCACGCATATTTATGCCGAGGTGGGTCCCAAAAAGCGGGACAGAGAAGCGGCAGCAGCTGCAGCTGCAGCAGCAGCAGCGGCAGCGGCAGCGGCAACTGTTGCTGAAACCACAACAACACCAACAACAACGGCAACAGCAACAGCATCGATAGCAACCAGCTCGCCCGCATCAGCTGCCAGCAAAATACCCAAATGCATATCCATCAACAGCAACAGCAGCAGCAGCTCCGCCACAGCACTCATCAACAAGCTCAATCAGCAGGTCGTCAAGGACACACAGGAGTCCGCGAAGAAGAACGAAATTGCGGTGACCAGCGAGACGTTATCTGAGCGCAATACGCAACAGCAGCTAACTGTGCACAGCATGCCACTCGGAGCAGTCAGCAAATCTGTAGCCATTGCCGTATCCAATTTGGCTGGCAGCAAGCAACAAGTAGCAGTGCCTCCACGAAAGCCTATCAGCAGCGTGGCGCCCACATCAATGAGCAACAGCAGTAGCAGCAACAACAGCAGCAGCAACGGCAGCGCCATACCCAAAATGATAACATACAGCCCAAAAGTAAATCGTGTGGCGCCCAACGTGATCAACGCAGCTGATCCGCGACCCGCACTACCGCCCAAGCCGAGCAAAATGTCGCCCACAGAGAGCGAAAACAGCAGCAGCAGTTGCGCAGCAGCAACAACAACAGTTGCTACTTCAACGACGGCCACTTTTGGCCTGCAATCGCTAAACATCAACGACAACTTGCCCATCAAGGCCAAACCGCTGACAATACGCAAACAGCCCATCTTTGAGCAGCCGCCGCGCTTAAAGGCATCGCCAAGTGTCTCCCTCTCCAAGCCTGGCGTACAGCAGCAGCAACAACATCAGCAACAGTTGCTACGCAAGCCGGAGGCACCTAAACAGCATGAGGCAAGAAACGATTCACCGCAGCACTCGCCCAACACTAATTCACAGAGTGGATCCAGTGTGGATGAGCCAGATCGTATGAGCAATCAACCAGAAAACAACACAAGCAGCAGCAGCAGCAACAGCAACAGCAAAAGCGGCAGCAATCTCAAGGAACGCACCGCAAGCAAACCGAAGCTGGCACGCCGAGTGAGCTTTGATCCGTTGGCATTGCTACTAGACGCCAGCCTGGAAGGTGAACTGGAGCTAGTGAAAAAGACGGCCATGCAGGTGGCCAATCCCAGTGCTGCCAACGATGAAGGCATCACAGCACTGCACAATGCCATCTGCGCCGGGCACTTTGACATAGTCAAGTGGGTTGCTTAACTGAGCATATGGAAATAGTTCTCATCATTACTTTCTCTAATGTCGTGCAGATTCCTTGTACAGTTTGGCTGCGATGTGAATGCACAGGATTCGGATGGCTGGACTCCGCTGCATTGTGCCGCCAGCTGTAATAATCTCAATATGGTAAAATTTCTTGTGGAGAGCGGTGCCTGTTTATTTGCCTCAACACTATCTGATCATGAGACGCCCGCGGAGAAGTGCGAGGAGGATGAGGAGGGCTTCGATGGCTGCTCCGAGTATCTGTACAGTAAGTACACAACTGACAGCTCAGTTATTTAACAGATGTAGGACAACATTAATATCTACAACAATGTGACAGCAGGAGAGTAAAAACTATTTCCAAACTTGAAGTTTTTCCGTTTAAGACAGTTTAATAAATCAATGTTGAGCTTTTCTTTAATCAACTAATTAAACTTTAATTAACAAGTAAGAGTGCTGTAGTCGAGTGAACTCGACTACGATATACCCTGAACCCCGTTATTAAATATATTCTATTATTATTGGCAAATTCCCCAAATTCGGACTGGCAGACAGATCAATAGTATGCATATCCATTTTATGTATTAATTAGAAGATTATGCCTTCAATATTGTGGAATTGATTGTTATCGATAAACGGAGGCAGTTATCGAAAAAATAACGCAAACCTGATCTGCGCCTGGTATACGAGAACCTATATTCCAAATTTGAAGTCTCTAGCTCTTACAGTCTCTGAGATCTGCGTGTTCATACAGACGGACGGACGGACGGACGGACATGGCTATATCGCCTCGACTATTGATCCCGATCAAGAATATATATATTTTGTGGGGTCGGAGATGCTTCCTTCTGCCTGTTACATACATTTGGACAAAACCATTATACCCTTTTTACCCATTTTAAATGGGTTCAGTGTATCAAAGTGACAAGGGCTTATCTTTTTGATTTCTTAAGATGCTAAGTCAACGAACAAAGAATTGCCTTTTAGGAGGAGCTATTCTAATGCTTAATCTCTTATTTGCAGGCATACAAGAAAAGCTGGGCATTCTACACAATGGCGACGTCTATGCCGTGTTCTCCTACGAGGCGCAGAACAGCGACGAGCTGAGCTTCCATGTGAACGAGCCACTGATCGTATTGCGCAAGGGTGATGACTCCGAGAATGAGTGGTGGTGGGCACGCAATGCCACCGGCGACGAGGGCTACGTGCCACGCAATCTGCTCGGGGTAAGTTGGCACATGCTAGACTAATAGTTATCAGCTAATCACTTCTCTGTGTTCCTCTCCCTCTCTCCATCTGGCTTCAGCTTTATCCACGCGTGCCGCCGCAGTCGCCGCATTTCGGCGATTAGCAGTTAATACGCTTTACTATATTGAAGCGCAAGGCCGGGCGACTTGTGCAGAAGCGCTATATATCCAAGTATATCTGAACAGCGGATTCCAAGCACGTGCACGGACAGCAGCGACACTGCAGCACCAAATGGGCCTTTTAGTTATGAGCTGGCATTACTTATCACGACAGCCTCATGTTTTTCTTTCCTGTTCACTTTTTGTTTTGATCGAAAAAGCCACATGAAGGAAACCAGGCGCACTCAATAAAATATATGTATATTATTATATATGCACACACACACACATACACACTTGCTATATGGCGCAACATACGGCAAGTCGTGTGAGTTTGTGTGTCTGTTAATTGCATGAGAGGCAAGCCATGTTGAAATGTGCAACATTTGCCAACTTCAGCTAAAGCGCCAGCGGCAGCAGCAATTTATCACACAGGGACATTAGCCAGCACTAGCCATAATTAGCTAGTGTCCTGGCATCCTGCCATTCTTGAAGCCTGCTACAATAAATTGGATTTCACTTAAGCCCCGAGACCAACCCCTAGATTAAGGCATAGACTAATAACTTAAGCAATACACATCCCACATCCACCATCACCAAAAACTGAACCTAATTCCACATCCAGCCCCTAACAGCGCACCACAAATTGCTTGAACTTTGTGCATAACTCAAAAGTGTTGCAAATTGAAAACGAAATTTTAGATTAAAATTCAATGCAATGTGCTTTGTACTTTGTGGTTGGAAAAGAGCTGTTATTTGCCAGCAACAATTTAAGTTGCTACAAATTATATATTTAATTCGATAATTGCATTAATTTACACACACAAAAACAAATCGAATGTGATTTTTGTATTGTATAAAGCGAAATGAAAAAAAACTTAATATTTAATAACAGTTAATATTGCATAATGTACAGTACTTACTATCTATGTATGTATGACAAAAACGCTGCTTCGTTATCAAATTACAACTCTTAATACAATAAAATGTAGTTTAGAAATAAATAATACTTAAAATATAAATATAAATGCCTAATGCCTACCACCTACCACCTACTTTTAGCATTAACAAACAAAAAAAAGAAGAAGAAAATCAAATCAAACCACAATAAATAATAAACATTGGAAATGCAAAATTTGTCTTCAAGTTGGATGTTTATAGTAGCTTTAAATACAAGGGGTTTAACGAATGCTTGCAAACCATTACTCACTCATATCCTTATGGATCTGAGAAGGTCACACAATGGAATCAGAGGATTTAACAAAAAATGTATCCAAGCATTAAACAATAGTTCAGAATAATGGACGCCCTTGTACGCCCTTGTTCACATGTTTTATACTATTTAAATGATTGTTGCGTAGAATCTGTAATCTTTTTTTTTTATATGGCATTTAATATAGATATATTAATCATTAATCAACCTAATGAAAGGCTGTCAAACATTGTATAAAAAAACTTGTAAAGGTACGAATAATAGCAGTGAATTGAAAATCTATAAAGTAATCTATCACGTAAAACCATCAACGTAATTGGTTTCAGCAGATAATACGTTTAAATTAAGTATTACATTTCTAGCTCAATTATTTAACGCCCAACAGTCCAGAGGTCGCTGGTGTGGAAACGCGTCAACCTCCAGTATGTTGTATTTGACCCAAGTGTGCAAGCTAAAGGGTTGACGTGGTTATGCAACCGGTCAGTGTAACGACTCGTATGCCGATTGATTTCTTCCATAATTGTTGGAAGGCCGCAGTCATTGTGCAGCGTCCAATTGCTGACATACGGTGGAGCCCCAGAGATGTCTCTGAGCATCTTGTTCTGCAAACTTTGAATTTGGTTATTCAAAGATTTTGCAGCTGTGCCTCAAAATGGAATCACGTATATCAGTGTGGGCACGATGATGCTCCAATACATGAGCAGCTTGTTGCTCATGCTGAGTTTGCTAGATGGCTTCAGCAACCAGTTAAGTTTTGCCCTTTTGGATCTACATACTGCCGCCGTGATCTGAATGTGTTTGCGCCATGTAAGTTTCCTGTCCAGGTACAAACACAGGTAGCGAACATGGTTCTCATGAGGTATGACCATGTTGTTGAGTCGGACAGCTGGACAGTTACCATTCTTGAGCGCAAAAGTGCAGTGCTGAGACTTGCTCCCATTGGCGCACATGTTCCACCGGTTGGCCCAAAAATTAAATCCATCCAAAAACCTCTGCGTAGCCGCAGCTGCTCTCCATGCAGAGGTGCAGTTGGCCAGAAACACAGTGTCATCTGCGTATGTGAGAATCTGTATTCAAATAAATTTCCATCAGATATTAGTTACAGCGAAGCGTGTTTTCAAACAAAATCGGATTTCGTTGAGTCACTGTAGTAGATATTATATTCGAGTAAGCTAGAGTAAAAATCATCCTGTAGATCTAATATGCATGCTTGATTCGTAAATAACTTTTGCCTGTGTTAGTCAATCATTTACATAAGCATAAATTAAATTTTAATTTCAATTTAAATTTCGCAAGTAAATGTAATATTGATTGAGAGAACCATTTTTAGTAATATAATCGACCATTTGAGAGACTACAGGGTATATAAGATTTACACGCAAGCAACTTAGAACAATTCTCAATTGCACTAGCAGCGATTTAAGTAGCTTGTCACTCTTCAGTGCACCTTAGCACGTATCAGTCGCTTAGGAAATATTCGTCGTTCAGTTAACTGTACACTGAGTAAATTTACAAATTTATTATAATTGGATTTCCGTTATGAAACTGCAAATGTTGAGACTTATTTTGTTATGCTCTGTATTGGGAGATCTGACGCAGGTGCCACCAGTGAATGGGGCTAAGATATTAGCTGTGTACGCGTTTCCAGGTAAGCAGGCTTCACTGTAAAGTAACCGAAGAAAGTACAATCTACGCTCAATGCAGGCAAAAGTCACTACATGATGCACACGGCGCTAATAAGGGAGCTTATCGAGAGCGGACATCAAGTGACGATGATTGCGGCCTTTTCTCTCGAATCTCAGCAGTTGGGCGGCAACTACACAGAACTACTGATAGAGCCCGTCTATGATTTTTGGCATGATGGTGAGCTATATTGTTTGAGGCCAATCAGACAACTGATATCTCTACCCTTACCACAGTGAAGCTGAATTTTGGACTACAGCATCTGTTTGATTTGACGAGCATGAAGAACTATGATTTTCTCAAAATGCTCGAAATTATTGGATTAAAGACAACGGAACATGCGCTGCTGCAACCCAAAGTTCAGGCCTTGATCCATGCTATTGAGACGGAGGGCGTTTTTGATCTGCTGCTCGCAGAGCAATTCTACCAGGAGGCCTTCCTGGCTTTGGCTTACAAGTACAATATACCGATTGTTACCACCAGCACCTTGGGCTATGAGAATCACATGAGCCAAATGATGGGCCTGATAACACCCTGGTCTTTTGTGCCCCACGGATTTATGCCTTTCACGGATCGCATGTCCTTCTTGGAGCGCTTGACAAACACGTACGTTTCACTGTACGAGGACTTGAATCGCCTGTACAATTACTTCCCTAAAATGGATAACCTTACTAAACAGCACTTTGGAAATGTTTTGGGTGAGAGCGAACACTTTCATATCCTTGAAAAGGGTATTAAATATACTTCTTCGTGCGGTCGCAGCTGATGTGCCCAAGGTCAGGCAGATGGAGAAACAAATCTCAGTAATGCTGCTAAATAGTCACGCACCTCTGACAACGGCACGTCCCACTGTGGATGCGATGGTCCCGGTGGCTGGCATGCATATCTATCCGCCCAAGCATTTGCCCGCAGATATGCAAAGTTTTCTCGATGCGGCAACAGATGGTGCCATCTTCTTCAGCCTGGGTAAGGAGGGTGCAGCCACAGATTGAGGTTATCTCAACTCCCAGCGCAACTTGCTATCTCTCTCTCTCTCTCTCTCACTCTGTCACTCACTGCAGGTAGTAATGTGCAGAGCAAGGAGATGCCGGCTGACATGTTGCGTCTGTTCCTCCGAGTCTTTGGATCCCTCAAGCAGCGCGTGCTCTGGAAATTTGAGGATGATTCGATTGGTCAGCTGCCGGCGAATGTGATGATACGCAAATGGTTGCCACAGGTGGATATCTTGGCCCATCCGAAAGTCAAAGTGTTTATCACACATGGCGGTCTATTTGGCACACAGGAGGGTGTCTATTATGCTGTTCCCATGCTGGGCATACCCTTCTACTGTGATCAGGTAAAGGTATTTAGTTTGCTTAATGAATAATATTATAGAAATTATCTTTTCCTTGCAGCATCTGAACATGAATAAAGCTGTGTTGGGTGGCTATGCGATCAGTTTGCACTTTCAATCGATTACAGATGACCTTCTGCGGAATTCGCTGCTGCAGCTCGTTCACAATGCCAGCTACCAGGAGCAGGTGCAGCGCGTCTCCCGCATCTTCCGCGATCGTCCAATGGAGCCACGCAAGAGCGCCGTCTACTGGATCGAGTATGTAATCAAGCACGCGGGTGCAGCACACATGCGATCCGCGGGACTCGATCTGAATTGGTATCAGTTCTATCTGCTCGATGTGATTGCCTTTGTGACGGTCATTACCCTGGCTTGTGTTCTGCTCCCGCTGTTGGCCGTTCGCCTATTGAGAAAGAGCGACAAACAGCATATGAAAATCAAGAGGAATTAAATTTCTGAAGTAATTATTGATATTATACTATAATATTAAATCAAATGAAATAAATGAATTAATATTAATCAATTTAAGTATGTACTTTAAGTGTTTAATTTCTGCCTGTTCTAGCTGATAGCTTCAGTATATTTCCAACACACTTCCAAAACTAATGAGATTTTAATTATACATATACGCATACACAATTGTAAGTTTATAAGTTGGCTCAACTTACAACTAAAATACATTTAATGTTGTGCCGATGAAGGCAGTGGAAATCGCGAAACGAGTCGGTCACTCGAGATTCAAAATAGTGTCAGCTGAATATGCACCATATTCAAAATTAATCAAGTTCGATAAAAGTTTACAATAAATTGATTTCAATTTATGAATGTGTGTAACAGGTAGCAGGAAGCATCTCCATTTTAAGCGCAAACGTTTAAATGTCAAATAGTGTGTATAAAAATAGAAGAACATATAAACTATAAAGTTTAAACAAAGAAACAAACGCAAAATGTTTTAATGCCAATTTGTTTAATGTTATATATTATAATTAGTACACATTCTTATCCATTGTTGTTCCAATAAACACCAAAATCCCGCCGCCGGCTGCCGAGATAGATGCCCATACCATGTCACTTCCTCCGCCGTGCTTGACTGTTGCCTTTACGTTTTTGGGATCCAGCTCAATATTGGACTGTCGCCACACATAATTCCGTCCGTCCGAGCCAAAAATTTTTAATTTGGACTCATCTTCAAATATGAATGTGTTCCAGAACTCCAAACCCTTGTCCAAGTGTGATTTGAAGAACGTCATTCTGGTCCATTTATTTTATGCGCTTATAAAACACTTCCTCCGTGGTACTCGGGCATTAAAGACATGGTTGTGCAGAACCAGGTCCACAATTTTTACACCCCACGTTTTTCCCATTTCATTCTGCACCTGTTGGTCAGTTTTGGAGCCGATAGCTTATGATTTCCCCTTATGTTCCTGATGATCCTCCGCTCCTCCTGTTCGGTGAAAAATATTGTTTGGTGCCATTCTGCCCTTGTCCTCTGCCCGATTTGCGTCCACAAAGCTCCGAATGATGTTGTATACAGTTGACTTGCTTAGATTGACCATTTCAGCTATTTAGCGATGTGAATATCTCATTTGGAAGTGTTCCAGGATGAGATTCCGTTGACCAATAGTAGTCGCCCATAGTCCTTGTTGGCTGGTTGCACCCGAGATGCCGGATATAATTAAACTAACTACGAAGTATTGGTCTATTTATACCAAAAATAATCAACCTGACTTAAAAAATGCTGGTTTTATGGCACCCAGGTGTCCATACTGTGACTGTTCCAAATAAGCTTTGACTATAAATTGAGGTACTTTTTTACATAACCCGGCGTAGCAGGTGGGGAAAGCGCAGTATATTGGGGTCATATATTAATTTTGGTGGTTAATATATGTACCTGCAACAGGTATTTGGAATTTTTGAAAAATAATGTATAATTACTTTATGGCAGGCAATTAAAAATTTTGCTAGGCACAGGTCCAAATAAGCTCTGAGCCACTGTATATGTATACTTATATATCCATATATTTATCCATATACTCACTACATTAGACCGCGAGACAACTAAAAAAAATCATAAAACCCAGTTGTTTTTTTTTTTTTTACCTATTTAGGGCTTCGTCCGCAAATTTCACAAATTCTCAAACAATCAAGAGCGAAAACTAAAAAAAAAAAACAAAATATTTATTTGTGTCGCCAGCCAGATTGTGTGCTATTTAAATTATTTTGTTTAGATCAACTATTTCACAATATTAATATTCCAATTATCTTATCAACTTGACCCACAGCAACCAAATAATGCTTTAAAATTCCTGCTGCTTGGCTTTGTGGCACTGCAGCATTTGGACGTTGGTGCTGGATCCCGAATATTAGCTGCATTTTTTTTCCCCGGCTAAAGTCATTTCATGATGACAAATGCCGTTATAAGGGAGCTAGTGAAGCGAGGACATGAGGTGACCTACATCACACCATTCACATTGGCCAATGAGAATCTGGGTTCAAACTATACTGAAGTGCTATTGCCCCAACATAATATTTGGCACACAAGTAAGTAACAGAATATCAATAGCCTTTATAAACAACTTAAGAGTTATCATACTTAAATAGTTATCAAAAAGACTAACGCAAAGACAGTGCTGGACATGACGGAGTTCGACACGGTGACCTTCATTAAGATGGTTCTGGTTATGGGTGTGGAGAGCACGAACTTTGCATTCGAACAAAAGGAAGTGCTGAATTTAATCAATGCCGATAACAAGGTCGGCAAATATGATTTACTACTAGCTGAGCAGTTCTTCAATGAGGGCGCCCTCCTACTGGGACATCTCTATCAAATACCAATAATTACCATGTCTACATTTGGCTTTGCCAATTACTTCAGTTCCCTGGTAGGCATTGTCACGCCCTGGTCATACGTGTCCCACGGATGGAAGCCCTATTCAGATCGTATGTCCTTCTCGGAACGCATTGACAATGTTTACTGCTCATTGATGGAAAATATAATCCGCCAGTTCTGGTATTATCCAGCGCAGAATGAGATACTGCAGAAACACTTCTCCAAGCAGTTCAAGAATTTGCCAACTATCAAGCAACTAGAGAGCAATATATCTGCCATTTTGCTAAATGCATATATGCCATTGGAGCCACCTAGGCCTCTTTCATTCAATATGATTCCCGTGGGTGGAGTTCATATACAGCCAGTGCAACCATTGCCAGCCAAGTTGCAAAAGTTCTTGGATGAAGCTGAGCATGGAGTCATCTACTTTAGTCTGGGTAAGTTTCAACTACAATTTTCTAATCTTGCCCTTGTTTGACAAGTTTCTCCATAGGAACACAAGTGAAAAGTGCTGAGTTTCCCCCTGAGAAGCTGAAGATATTCCTCGATGTTTTCAGGAACTTGAAACAGCGCATCCTGTGGAAATTTGAAGATGACAAATTGCCGAATATGCCAGCAAATGTGATGGTGCAGAAGTGGATGCCACAAAGTGATATTCTGGCGCATCCCAATGTCAAGGTTTTCATCTCCCATGGAGGTCTTTTCGGTACTCAGGAAGCAGTATATCATGGCGTTCCAGTTCTTGGAATGCCTGTCTATGCCGATCAGTATCTTAACATAAAAAGGGGCAAGGTTGCTGGATATGCCCTTGGTGTGGATTACCGAACAGTTACAGAGGAGGAGCTGCGCTATTCTCTCACTGAATTGTTGGAGAATCCGAAATACAAGGATACAATGAGGCGTGCCTACCGCATTTTCCGGGATAGACCACTGAGTGCGATGGATACGGCCATGTTCTGGATCTATTATGTTATTGAGCATCGTGGAGCACCGCATATGGTATCGCAGGGTATTAATCTGCCCTGGTATAAATTCTATCTACTGGATATCATTGGAATTGCCTTGGCCATTTTGCTTTTGCCTATTTTCGGGCTGATGCTCGTTTATCGCAGTTTAAGATCGAATAAGAAGCAAGAAACAAAGTCCAAACGACACTAGTAAAGTTTCCATTTCTAAGTAATAACTCATGGATTTTTTTTACACTCGAAAGAGGTCTCCCATAATATTAATTATTAAAGAAAATAGCATCTATTGCCATCGTAATCATTTTACAATACGCTTATAAACTTGATAAGCAGTTGCTGAATTGCTTGCTGGATTCTCAGTCGTCTGTAAATCGCCGATTAAATCGGTTTTTCGATTTGCGAAGCGTGACAAGAGAATCGAAAATGGTGTGAATGATTCTATGGGACTAATGACTCTTAAAGAATTAATTAAATTAAATTGAGTGCACAGTATCACTCTGTTCTAGCTGATAACCTTAGCTTCAGTATATTTCTAACACACTTCCAAAACTAAAGAGAGTTTAATTATACATATACATATACACATTCACAAGTTGATAAGGTGGCTCAACTTACAAATAAAATACATTTAATGTTGTTGAGACTGTTGATAAAGGCAATGCCTCAGTCGATTGGAAATCGCGAAAAGAGTCGGTCACTCGAGATCCGAAATAGTGTGAGCTGAACATGGTACGTATATCAATATTAATCAAGTTCGATAGAAGTTTAAAATAAATTGATTTCAATTAATGAAGCGCAAACGTTTAAATGACAAATAGTGTGTATAAATATAGAAGAACATATATATATACTTATATATGTTTATCCATATATTCACTACTTTAGCCCGCGATACAACTAAAAAAAATCTTAAGAATTATTTTTTTTTTTTTTTTTTAGCTATTTATGGCTTTGTCAGCAAATTTTCAGCCAAATTCTCAAACAATCAAGAGCGAAAACTAAAAAAAAAAAACAAAATATTTATTTGTGTCGCCAGCCAGATTGTGTGCTATTTAAATTATTTTGTTTAGATCAACTATTTCACAATATTAATATTCCAATTATCTTATCAACTTGACCCACAGCAACCAAATAATGCTTTAAAATGCCTGCTGCTTGGCTTTGTGGCACTGCAGCATTTGGACGTTGGTGCTGGATCCCGAATATTAGCTGCATTTTTTTTCCCCGGCAAAAGTCATTTCATGATGACAAATGCCGTTATAAGGGAGCTAGTGAAGCGAGGACATGAGGTGACCTACATCACACCATTCACATTGGCCAATGAGAATCTGGGTTCAAACTATACTGAAGTGCTATTGCCCCAACATAATATTTGGCACACAAGTAAGTAACAGAATATCAATAGCCTTTATAAACAACTTAAGAGTTATCATACTTAAACAGTTATCGAAACGACAAACGCAAAGACAGTGCTGGACATGACGGAGTTAGACACGTTGGAAGTCATTAAGATGGCTGCGGTTATGGGCGTGGAGAGCACGAACTTTGCATTCGAACAAAAGGAAGTGCTGAATTTAATCAATGCCGAGAACAAGGTCGGCAAATATGATTTACTACTGGCTGCGCAGTGCTTCAATGAGGGCGCCCTCCTACTGGGACATCTCTATCAAATACCAATAATTACCATGTCTACATTTGGCTTTGCCAATTACTTCAGTTCCCTGGTAGGCATTGTCACGCCCTGGTCATACGTGTCCCACGGATGGAAGCCCTATTCAGATCGTATGTCCTTCTCGGAACGCATTGACAATGTTTACTGCTCATTGATGGAAAATATAATCCGCCAGTTCTGGTATTATCCAGCGCAGAATGAGATACTGCAGAAACACTTCTCCAAGCAGTTCAAGAATTTGCCAACTATCAAGCAACTAGAGAGCAATATATCTGCCATTTTGCTAAATGCATATATGCCATTGGAGCCACCTAGGCCTCTTTCATTCAATATGATTCCCGTGGGTGGAGTTCATATACAGCCAGTGCAACCATTGCCAGCCAAGTTGCAAAAGTTCTTGGATGAAGCTGAGCATGGAGTCATCTACTTTAGTCTGGGTAAGTTTCAACTACAATTTTCTAATCTTGCCCTTGTTTGACAAGTTTCTCCATAGGAACACAAGTGAAAAGTGCTGAGTTTCCCCCTGAGAAGCTGAAGATATTCCTCGATGTTTTCAGGAACTTGAAACAGCGCATCCTGTGGAAATTTGAAGATGACAAATTGCCGAATATGCCAGCAAATGTGATGGTGCAGAAGTGGATGCCACAAAGTGATATTCTGGCGCATCCCAATGTCAAGGTTTTCATCTCCCATGGAGGTCTTTTCGGTACTCAGGAAGCAGTATATCATGGCGTTCCAGTTCTTGGAATGCCTGTCTATGCCGATCAGTATCTTAACATAAAAAGGGGCAAGGTTGCTGGATATGCCCTTGGTGTGGATTACCGAACAGTTACAGAGGAGGAGCTGCGCTATTCTCTCACTGAATTGTTGGAGAATCCGAAATACAAGGATACAATGAGGCGTGCCTCTCGCATTTTCCGGGATAGACCACTGAGTGCGATGGATACGGCCATGTTCTGGATCGAATATGTTATTGAGCATCGTGGAGCACCGCATATGGTATCGCAGGGTATTAATCTGCCCTGGTATAAATTCTATCTACTGGATATCATTGGAATTGCCTTGGCCATTTTGCTTTTGCCTATTTTCGGGCTGATGCTCGTTTATCGCAGTTTAAGATCGAATAAGAAGCAAGAAACAAAGTCCAAACGACACTAGTAAAGTTTCCATTTCTAAGTAATAACTCATGGATTTTTTTTACACTCGAAAGAGGTCTCCCATAATATTAATTATTAAAGAAAATAGCATCTATTGCCATCGTAATCATTTCACAACACGCTTATAAACTTGATAAGCAGCTAGCTGAATTGCTTGCTGCATTCTCAGTCGTCTGTAAATCGCCGATTAAATCGGTTTTTCGATTTGCGAAGCGTGACAAGAGAATCGAAAATGGTGTGAATGAACCTATGGGACTAATGAATTTAAAAGAATTAATTAAATTAAATTGAGTGCACAGTAACACGCTCTTCACCTCATGTACCAGCTCCCTCACTATTGCATTTACCATCATGAAATGACTTCTGCCGGGAAAGAAAAATGCAGCCAGTATGCGAGATCCAGCTCCAATCTCAAAGTGCTGAAGCGCCACATAGCACAGCAGCAGGAAATTTAAAGCACTCTTCGGTTGCTGTGGGTCAAGTTAATAATATCAGTAAAGCAGTTCGCTTAATCTAGGCAACTAAAAGTCAAACTCTGCTGTGTAGTTGAGATTTAACATTTGTTTATAATGGTGATTTCCACTCCAATACCAACAGATTGAATGATTAATTTCTTTAATTTATTTACTATTTATATTTATTATCCGTTGGGTGATAAGTGCTACCATAGATAGCTATTGCTTTAATTAGATTAGAGGTGTTGCTGATATTTATTGATACGATAGATATAACATTACGTAATATTAGATTTTTACGTAAGGTGTTGGAGCTTGAAAAAGCCATTGTTTGCTAACAGACGAGAATTACTCAAAGATCTCTAAAGGAGATTTGTTAACAATAAAACACTTTAATTAAGATTGCTCCTGTTATCACCAGTTAAAATTTCAGGATGATTAAAAAATTTTTATTTGCTTCACTGATAAGTGGCTGAGAGAGTGTTACTGTGCACTCAATTTAATTTAATTAATTCTTTTAAATTCATTAGTCCCATAGGTTCATTCACACCATTTTCGATTCTCTTGTCACGCTTCGCAAATCGAAAAACCGATTTAATCGGCGATTTACAGACGACTGAGAATGCAGCAAGCAATTCAGCTAGCTGCTTATCAAGTTTATAAGCGTGTTGTGAAATGATTACGATGGCAATAGATGCTATTTTCTTTAATAATTAATATTATGGGAGACCTCTTTCGAGTGTAAAAAAAATCCATGAGTTATTACTTAGAAATGGAAACTTTACTAGTGTCGTTTGGACTTTGTTTCTTTCTTCTTATTCGATCTTAAACTGCGATAAACGAGCATCAGCCCGAAAATAGGCAAAAGCAAAATGGCCAAGGCAATTCCAATGATATCCAGTAGATAGAATTTATACCAGGGCAGATTAATACCCTGCGATACCATATGCGGTGCTCCACGATGCTCAATAACATATTCGATCCAGAACATGGCCGTATCCATCGCACTCAGTGGTCTATCCCGGAAGATGCGAGAGGCACGCCTCATTGTATCCTTGTATTTCGGATTCTCCAACAATTCAGTGAGAGAATAGCGCAGCTCCTCCTCTGTAACTGTTAAGTAATCCACACCAAGGGCATATCCAGCAACCTTGCCCTTATTTATGTTAAGATACTGATCGGCATAGACAGGCATTCCAAGAACTGGAACGCCATGATATACTGCTTCCTGAGTACCGAAAAGACCTCCATGGGAGATGAAAACCTTGACATTGGGATGCGCCAGAATATCACTTTGTGGCATCCACTTCTGCACCATCACATTTGCTGGCATATTCGGCAATTTGTCATCTTCAAATTTCCACAGGATGCGCTGTTTCAAGTTCCTGAAAACATGGAGGAACATCTTCAGCTTCTCAGGTGGCAAATCAGAACTTTTCACTTGTGATCCTATGAAGAAACTTGTCAAACAAGGGCAAGATTAGAAAATTGTAGTTGAAACTCACCCAGACTAAAGTAGATGACTCCATGCTCAGCTTCATCCAAGAACTTTTGCAACTTGGCTGGCAATGGTTGCACTGGCTGTATATGAACTCCACCCACGGGAATCATATTGAATGAAAGAGGCCTAGGTGGCTCCAATGGCATATATGCATTTAGCAAAATGGCAGATATATTGCTCTCTAGTTGCTTGATAGTTGGCAAATTCTTGAACTGCTTGGAGAAGTGTTTCTGCAGTATCTCATTCTGCGCTGGATAATACCAGAACTGGCGGATTATATTTTCCATCAATGAGCAGTAAACATTGTCAATGCGTTCCGAGAAGGACATACGATCTGAATAGGGCTTCCATCCGTGGGACACGTATGACCAGGGCGTGACAATGCCTACCAGGGAACTGAAGTAATTGGCAAAGCCAAATGTAGACATGGTAATTATTGGTATTTGATAGAGATGTCCCAGTAGGAGGGCGCCCTCATTGAAGAACTGCTCAGCTAGTAGTAAATCATATTTGCCGACCTTGTTCTCGGCATTGATTAAATTCAGCACTTCCTTTTGTTCGAATGCAAAGTTCGTGCTCTCCACGCCCATAACCGCAGCCATCTTAATGAATCCCAACGTGTCTAACTCCGTCATGTCCAGCACTGTCTTTGCGTTTGTCGTTTCGATAACTGTTTAAGTATGATAACTCTTAAGTTGTTTATAAAGGCTATTGATATTCTGTTACTCACTTGTGTGCCAAATATTATGTTGGGGCAATAGCACTTCAGTATAGTTTGAACCCAGATTCTCATTGGCCAATGTGAATGGTGTGATGTAGGTCACCTCATGTCCTCGCTTCACTAGCTCCCTTATAACGGCATTTGTCATCATGAAATGACTTTTGCCGGGGAAAAAAAATGCAGCTAATATTCGGGATCCAGCTCCAACGTCCAAATGCTGCAGTGCCACAAAGCCCAGCAGCAGGCATTTTAAAGCATTATTTGGTTGCTGTGGGTCAAGTTGATAAGATAATTGGAATATTAATATTGTGAAATAGTTGATCTAAACAAAATAATTTAAATAGCACACAATCTGGCTGGCGACACAAATAAATATTTTGTTTTTTTTTTTTAGTTTTCGCTCTTGATTGTTTGAGAATTTGGCTGAAAATTTGCTGACAAAGCCATAAATAGCTAAAAAAAAAAAAAAAAACTAATTCTTAAGATTTTTTTTAGTTGTATCGCGGGCTAAAGTAGTGAATATATGGATAAACATATATAAGTATATATATATGTTCTTCTATATTTATACACACTATTTGTCATTTAAACGTTTGCACTTCATTAATTGAAATCAATTTATTTTAAACTTCTATCGAACTTGATTAATATTGATATACGTACCATGTTCAGCTCACACTATTTCGGATCTCGAGTGACCGACTCTTTTCGCGATTTCCAATCGACTGAGGCATTGCCTTTATCAACAGTCTCAACAACATTAAATGTATTTTATTTGTAAGTTGAGCCACCTTATCAACTTGTGAATGTGTATATGTATATGTATAATTAAACTCTCTTTAGTTTTGGAAGTGTGTTAGAAATATACTGAAGCTAAGGTTATCAGCTAGAACAGAGTGATACTGTGCACTCAATTTAATTTAATTAATTCTTTAAGAGTCATTAGTCCCATAGAATCATTCACACCATTTTCGATTCTCTTGTCACGCTTCGCATATCGAAAAACCGATTTAATCGGCGATTTACAGACGACTGAGAATCCAGCAAGCAATTCAGCTAGCTGCTTATCAAGTTTATAAGCGTGTTGTGAAATGATTACGATGGCAATAGATGCTATTTTCTTTAATAATTAATATTATGGGAGACCTCTTTCGAGTGTAAAAAAAATCCATGAGTTATTACTTAGAAATGGAAACTTTACTAGTGTCGTTTGGACTTTGTTTCTTGCTTCTTATTCGATCTTAAACTGCGATAAACGAGCATCAGCCCGAAAATAGGCAAAAGCAAAATGGCCAAGGCAATTCCAATGATATCCAGTAGATAGAATTTATACCAGGGCAGATTAATACCCTGCGATACCATATGCGGTGCTCCACGATGCTCAATAACATAATAGATCCAGAACATGGCCGTATCCATAGCACTCAGTGGTCTATCCCGGAAAATGCGAGAGGCACGCCTCATTGTATCCTTGTATTTCGGATTCTCCAACAATTCAGTGAGAGAATAGCGCAGCTCCTCCTCTGTAACTGTTAAGTAATCCACACCAAGGGCATATCCAGCAACCTTGCCCTTATTTATGTTAAGATACTGATCGGCATAGACAGGCATTCCAAGAACTGGAACGCCATGATATACTGCTTCCTGAGTACCGAAAAGACCTCCATGGGAGATGAAAACCTTGACATTGGGATGCGCCAGAATATCACTTTGTGGCATCCACTTCTGCACCATCACATTTGCTGGCATATTCGGCAATTTGTCATCTTCAAATTTCCACAGGATGCGCTGTTTCAAGTTCCTGAAAACATGGAGGAACATCTTCAGCTTCTCAGGTGGCAAATCAGAACTTTTCACTTGTGATCCTATGAAGAAACTTGTCAAACAAGGGCAAGATTAGAAAATTGTAGTTGAAACTCACCCAGACTAAAGTAGATGACTCCATGCTCAGCTTCATCCAAGAACTTTTGCAACTTGGCTGGCAATGGTTGCACTGGCTGTATATGAACTCCACCCACGGGAATCATATTGAATGAAAGAGGCCTAGGTGGCTCCAATGGCATATATGCATTTAGCAAAATGGCAGATATATTGCTCTCTAGTTGCTTGATAGTTGGCAAATTCTTGAACTGCTTGGAGAAGTGTTTCTGCAGTATCTCATTCTGCGCTGGATAATACCAGAACTGGCGGATTATATTTTCCATCAATGAGCAGTAAACATTGTCAATGCGTTCCGAGAAGGACATACATAGGACATAGCCCTATTCATAGGCTCTCCACACCCATAACCAGAACCATCTTAATGAAGGTCGCCGTGTCGAACTCCGTCATGTCCAGCATTGTCTTTGCGTTAGTCTTTCCGATAACTGTTTAAGTATGATAACTCTTAAGTTGTTTATAAAGGCTATTGATATTCTGTTACTCACTTGTGTGCCAAATATTATGTTGGGGCAATAGCACTTCAGTATAGTTTGAACCCAGATTCTCATTGGCCAATGTGAATGGTGTGATGTAGGTCACCTCATTTCCTCGCTTCACTAGCTCCCTTATAATAGCATTTGTCATCATGAAATGCCTTCACGGGATAGAAAAATGCAGCCAGTATTCGGGATCCAGCACCAATGTCCAAATGCTGCAGTGCCACAAAGCCCAGCAGCAGGAATTTTAAAGCATTCTTTGGTTGCTGTGGGTCAAGTTGATAAGATAATTGGAATATTAATATTGTGAAATAATTTATCTATGCCACTAGAAATCGATGTGTATTTTAATAGTTGCCTACTTGTTACCAACTGTCTAAATACTTCGCAAATACTTTTCTTATCTCTCGGTTAGATTGCTTGCGTGAGAAGTTAGTTAAATTATTTGATTAAGACTTGTGGTCTAATGTAGTGAGTATATGTATATAGATAAGT
The DNA here is from genome assembly GCA_035043505.1 of Drosophila setosimentum. Lineage (NCBI taxonomy): Eukaryota > Metazoa > Arthropoda > Insecta > Diptera > Drosophilidae > Drosophila > Drosophila setosimentum. The sequence goes on from JAWNMY010000003.1 coordinate 20,862,922, forward strand.
AAACATAAATGTTCTTCTATTTATACACACTATTTGTTGGACATAATTTTAAACGTTTGCGCTTAAAACGTTTGCAAACGTTTAAAAGTAAACAAGTAAGAATTCTGTAGTCGAGTGAGCTCGACTACCATATGTCCTGGACCGAATTGTTAAATAAATTCTACTTTTTTGGCAAATATCACTTTAAAATGATTTGCACCTAAATGTGAGCAGGTCTACAAGGCACAGAGATGGCAGAGTAAAAATAAACTAATAAAAGCGAATGTATCGGGCAGTTACCGATCAAATAAAGCAAACTTGATCTGCGATGGGTATATGAGAATCAATGTTCCAAATTTGGAATTTTTAGCTCTTATAGTCCTTCCTACACTCTATAGGGTCGGAGATGCTTCCTTCTGCCTGTTATATACATTTGCACAAGACCATTATACTAAATATTTTTATTTTATATATTTAAGTTCAATTTATTTCACACATTTATTTGATTTGATTAATATTGATGTACGCACCATGTTCAGCTCACTATTTCGGTTTTCGAGCGATCGATTCGGTTCTCGATTAACAATCGACTGAGGATCTGCCGGTATAGGCACTACCTTTTATATTTTATATGTAAGTTGACACAACTTATAAGCAACGCACCCATTATGCAAATCACAAGTGTGTTGTGCTGTCTGCTCGTCTCTTTACATAAGCGACACTCATCACATGAAAATCAAAACAAAATAAATCATTAAATGATTCATTTTTTCGCAATTTGTCCTTAATCTGTCAATTTTTATACCCTTAGCCCATTAAAAATGTGTAAAAAGGGTATATTGGTTTTGTACAAATGTTTGTATTAGGTAGAAGGAAGCATCTGCGACCCCATAAAGTATATATATTCTTGATCAGGGGAAACAGCCGAGTTGATATGGCCATGTCCGTCTGTCCGTCTGTCTGTATGAACACGCAGAGATTAGAGACTATTAGAGCTAGAGACATCAAATTTGGAATATAGGTTCTCGTATACCCGGCGCAGATCAGATAGTTTGATCGATAACTGCCTTCGTTTATCGAATATCAATGTATTTAATTTGCCAATAGCAATAAATGCCTCAATTTTAAAGTCAGAATTCTTCTTCCTTCTGCCTGTTACATCCATTTGCACAAAACCATTATACATCATATTATTGGTCACCTGTCTAAATTTCATCAAGATCGGATAAAAGAAACCCAAGTTATAGTCGGAGATATATTCTCATATTGATCTCATTTCTATCAGCAGCCGCAAGCATTTTCTGTGTGCATAATTATGCGAGCGCTTGTGTGAGAAAGAGATGGCATGATAATCGACGCAAGCGGCAATAAGTTTTTGTGTGTATCCTATTATTGCGTGTTTCATGTGTTTTTGTCGGCAGAGGGCGCTTGAAGAGCTGATCACTTTTGGTGCAAAACTTTTATTTATATTTAATAACTGGATTCAGAGAATGTCGTAGTCGAGTTCACTCGGCTACAGCACACTTGCTTGTTATATTTGATCTAGGTAATAATATTTGATTTACTATATATATATAACAATTTAAAAAGTGACTAGTCATAGGCCAAGTACAGCAACACAACACAAATGTTATGTTATGTAGTTTACGCAACCACTAAATACCCTATGCAAATTGTCATCCTATTTAGTTCTTACATAAAGAAAACACACTTGTGATTTGCATAATGGGTGCGTTGCTTATAAGTTGTGTCAACTTACATATAAAATATACAAAAGGTAGTGCCTATACCGGCAGATCCTCAGTCGATTGTTAATCGAGAAGCGAATCGATCGCTCGAGAACCGAAATAGTGAGCTGAACATGGTGCGTTCATCAATATTAATCAAATCAAATAAATGTGTGAAATAAATTGAACTTAATTATATAAAATAAAAATATTTAGTATAATGGTCTTGTGCAAATGTATATAACAGGCAGAAGGAAGCATCTCCGACCCTATAGAGTGTATATATTCTTGGCAACATCAACAGCCGAGTGGATATAGCCACGTCCCTCCGTCCGTCCGTCCGTCCGTACGTCCGTCTGTCTTTATCAACATGTGGATCTGAAGGACTATAAGAGCTAAAAATTCCAAATTTGGAACATTGGTTCTCATATACCCATCGCAGATCAAGTTTGCTTTATTTGATCGGTAACTGCCCGATACATTCGCTTTTATTAGTTTATTTTTACTCTGCCATCTCTGTGCCTTGTAGACCTGCTCACATTTAGGTGCAAATCATTTTAAAGTGATATTTGCCAAAAAAGTAGAATTTATTTAACAATTCGGTCCAGGACATATGGTAGTCGAGCTCACTCGACTACAGAATTCTTACTTGTTTACTTTTAAACGTTTGCAAACGTTTTAAGCGCAAACGTTTAAAATTATGTCCAACAAATAGTGTGTATAAATAGAAGAACATTTATGTTTGCTTATCTATATACATATACTCACTACATTAGACCCCAAGTCTTAATCAAATAATTTAACTAGCTTCTCACGCAAGCAATCTAACCGAGAGATAAGAAAAGTATTTGCAAAGTATTTAGACAGTTGGTAACAAGTAGGCAACTATTAAAATACACATCGATTTCTAGTGGCATAGATAAATTATTTCACAATATTAATATTCCAATTATCTTATCAACTTGACCCACAGCAACCAAAGAATGCTTTAAAATTCCTGCTGCTGGGCTTTGTGGCACTGCAGCATTTGGACATTGGTGCTGGATCCCGAATACTGGCTGCATATTTCTATCCCGTGAAAAGTCATTTCATGATGACAAATGCTATTATAAGGGAGCTAGTGAAGCGAGGACATGAGGTGACCTTCATCACACCATTCACATTGGCCAATGAGAATCTGGGTTCAAACTATACTGAAGTGCTATTGCCCCAACATAATATTTGGCACACAAGTGAGTAACAGAATATCAATAGCCTTTATAAACAACTTGAGAGTTATCATACTTAAACAGTTATCGAAACGACAAACGCAAAGACAGTGCTGGACATGACGGAGTTCGACACGGTGACCTTCATTAAGATGGTTCTGGTTATGGGTGTGGAGAGCACGAACTTTGCATTCGAACAGAAGGAAGTGCTGAATTTAATCAATGCCGAGAATAAGGTCGGCAAATATGATTTACTACTGGCTGCGCAGTGCTTCAATGAGGGCGCCCTCCTACTGGGACATCTCTATCAAATACCAATAATTACCATGTCTACATTTGGCTTTGCCAATTACTTCAGTTCCCTGGTAGGCATTGTCACGCCCTGGTCATACGTGTCCCACGGATGGAAGCCCTATTCAGATCGTATGTCCTTCTCGGAACGCATTGACAATGTTTACTGCTCATTGATGGACAATATAATCCGCCAGTTCTGGTATTATCCAGCGCAGAATGAGATACTGCAGAAACACTTCTCCAAGCAGTTCAAGAATTTGCCAACTATCAAGCAACTAGAGAGCAATATATCTGCCATTTTGCTAAATGCATATATGCCATTGGAGCCACCTAGGCCTCTTTCATTCAATATGATTCCCGTGGGTGGAGTTCATATACAGCCAGTGCAACCATTGCCAGCCAAGTTGCAAAAGTTCTTGGATGAAGCTGAGCATGGAGTCATCTACTTTAGTCTGGGTAAGTTTCAACTACAATTTTCTAATCTTGCCCTTGTTTGACAAGTTTCTCCATAGGAACACAAGTGAAAAGTGCTGAGTTTCCCCCTGAGAAGCTGAAGATATTCCTCGATGTTTTCAGGAACTTGAAACAGCGCATCCTGTGGAAATTTGAAGATGACAAATTGCCGAATATGCCAGCAAATGTGATGGTGCAGAAGTGGATGCCACAAAGTGATATTCTGGCGCATCCCAATGTCAAGGTTTTCATCTCCCATGGAGATCTTTTCGGTACTCAGGAAGCAGTACATCATGGCGTTCCAGTTCTTGGAATGCCTGTCTATGCCGATCTCGCATCTTCCGGGATAGACCACTGAGTGCGATGGATACGGCCATGTTCTGGATCGATTATGTTATTGAGCATCGTGGAGCACCGCATATGGTATCGCAGGGTATTAATCTGCCCTGGTATAAATTCTATCTACTGGATATCATTGGAATTGCCTTGGCCATTTTGCTTTTGCCTATTTTCGGGCTGATGCTCGTTTATCGCAGTTTAAGATCGAATAAGAAGCAAGAAACAAAGTCCAAACGACACTAGTAAAGTTTCCATTTCTAAGTAATAACTCATGGATTTTTTTTACACTCGAAAGAGGTCTCCCATAATATTAATTATTAAAGAAAATAGCATCTATTGCCATCGTAATCATTTCACAACACGCTTATAAACTTGATAAGCAGCTAGCTGAATTGCTTGCTGCATTCTCAGTCGTCTGTAAATCGCCGATTAAATCGGTTTTTCGATTTGCGAAGCGTGACAAGAGAATCGAAAATGGTGTGAATGAACCTATGGGACTAATGAATTTAAAAGAATTAATTAAATTAAATTGAGTGCACAGTAACACGCTCTTCACCTCATGTACCAGCTCCCTCACAATTGCATTTACCATTATGAAATGATTTCTGTCGGGAAAGAAAAATGCAGCCAGTATGCGAGATCCAGCTCCAATCTCAAAGTGCTGAAGCGCCACATAGCCCAGCAGCAGGAAATTTAAAGCACTCTTCGGTTGCTGTGGGTCAAGTTAATAATATCAGTAAAGCAGTTCGCTTAATCTAGGCAACTAAAAGTCAAACTCTGCTGTGTAGATTTTACATTTGTTTATAATGGTGATTTCCACTCCAATACCAACAGATTAAATGATTAATTTCTTTAATGTATTTACTATTTATATTTATTATCCGTTGGGTGATAAGTGCTACCATAGATAGCTATTGCTTTAATTAGATTAGAGGTGTTGCTGATATTTATTGATACGATAGATATAACATTACGTAATATTAGATTTTTACGTAAAGTGTTGGAGCTTGAAAAAGCCATTGTTTGCTAACAGACGAGAATTACTCAAAGATCTCTAAAGGAGATTTGTTAACAATAAAACACTTTAATTAAGCTCTTGCTATCACCAGTTAAAATTTCAGGATGATTAAAAAATTTTTATTTGCTTCACTGATAAGTGGCTGAGAGAGTGTTACTGTGCACTCAATTTAATTTAATTAATTCTTTTAAATTCATTAGTCCCATAGGTTCATTCACACCATTTTCGATTCTCTTGTCACGCTTCGCAAATCGAACAACCGATTCAATCGGCGATTTACAGACGACTGAGAATCCAGCAAGCAATTCAGCAACTGCTTATCAAGTTTATAAGCGTGTTGTAAAATGATTACGATGGCAATAGATGCTATTTTCTTTAATAATTAATATTATGGGAGACCTCTTTCGAGTGTAAAAAAAAAATCCATGAGTTATTACTTAGAAATGGAAACTTTACTAGTGTCGTTTGGACTTTGTTTCTTGCTTCTTATTCGATCTTAAACTGCGATAAACGAGCATCAGCCCGAAAATAGGCAAAAGCAAAATGGCCAAGGCAATTCCAATGATATCCAGTAGATAGAATTTATACCAGGGCAGATTAATACCCTGCGATACCATATGCGGTGCTCCACGATGCTCAATAACATAATCGATCCAGAACATGGCCGTATCCATCGCACTCAGTGGTCTATCCCGGAAGATGCGAGAGGCACGCCTCATTGTATCCTTGTATTTCGGATTCTCCAACAATTCAGTGAGAGAATAGCGCAGCTCCTCCTCTGTAACTGTTAAGTAATCCACACCAAGGGCATATCCAGCAACCTTGCCCTTATTTATGTTAAGATACTGATCGGCATAGACAGGCATTCCAAGAACTGGAACGCCATGATATACTGCTTCCTGAGTACCGAAAAGACCTCCATGGGAGATGAAAACCTTGACATTGGGATGGGCCAGAATATCTGTTTGTGGCATCCACTTCTGCACCATCACATTTGCTGGCATATTCGGCAATTTGTCATCTTCAAATTTCCACAGGATGCGCTGTTTCAAGTTCCTGAAAACATCGAGGAATATCTTCAGCTTCTCAGGGGGAAACTCAGCACTTTTCACTTGTGTTCCTATGGAGAAACTTGTCAAACAAGGGCAAGATTAGAAAATTGTAGTTGAAACTTACCCAGACTAAAGTAGATGACTCCATGCTCAGCTTCATCCAAGAACTTTTGCAACTTGGCTGGCAATGGTTGCACTGGCTGTATATGAACTCCACCCACGGGAATCATATTGAATGAAAGAGGCCTAGGTGGCTCCAATGGCATATATGCATTTAGCAAAATGGCAGATATATTGCTCTCTAGTTGCTTGATAGTTGGCAAATTCTTGAACTGCTTGGAGAAGTGTTTCTGCAGTATCTCATTCTGCGCTGGATAATACCAGAACTGGCGGATTATATTTTCCATCAATGAGCAGTAAACATTGTCAATGCGTTCCGAGAAGGACATACGATCTGAATAGGGCTTCCATCCGTGGGACACGTATGACCAGGGCGTGACAATGCCTACCAGGGAACTGAAGTAATTGGCAAAGCCAAATGTAGACATGGTAATTATTGGTATTTGATAGAGATGTCCCAGTAGGAGGGCGCCCTCATTGAAGCACTGCGCAGCCAGTAGTAAATCATATTTGCCGACCTTATTCTCGGCATTGATTAAATTCAGCACTTCCTTCTGTTCGAATGCAAAGTTCGTGCTCTCCACACCCATAACCAGAACCATCTTAATGAAGGTCACCGTGTTGAACTCCGTCATGTCCAGCATTGTCTTTGCGTTAGTCTTTCCGATAACTGTTTAAGTATGATAACTCTTAAGTTGTTTATAAAGGCTATTGATATTCTGTTACTCACTTGTGTGCCAAATATTATGTTGGGGCAATAGCACTTCAGTATAGTTTGAACCCAGATTCTCATTGGCCAATGTGAATGGTGTGATGAAGGTCACCTCATGTCCTCGCTTCACTAGCTCCATTATAATAGCATTTGTCATCATGAAATGACTTTTCACGGGATAGAAATATGCAGCCAGTATTCGGGATCCAGCACCAATGTTCAAATGCTGCAGTGCCACAAAGCCCAGCAGCAGGAATTTTAAAGCATTCTTTGGTTGCTGTGGGTCAAGTTGATAAGATAATTGGAATATTAATATTGTGAAATAATTTATCTATGCCACTAGAAATCGATGTGTATTTTAATAGTTGCCTACTTGTTACCAACTGTCTAAATACTTCGCAAATACTTTTCTTATCTCTCGGTTAGATTGCTTGCGTGAGAAGTTAGTTAAATTATTTGATTAAGACTTGGGGTCTAATGTAGTGAGTATATGTATATAGATAAGTAAACATAAATGTTCTTCTATTTATACACACTATTTGTTGGACATAATTTTAAACGTTTGCGCTTAAAACGTTTGCAAACGTTTAAAAGTAAACAAGTAAGAATTCTGTAGTCGAGTGAGCTCGACTACCATATGTCCTGGACCGAATTGTTAAATAAATTCTACTTTTTTGGCAAATATCACTTTAAAATGATTTGCACCTAAATGTGAGCAGGTCTACAAGGCACAGAGATGGCAGAGTAAAAATAAACTAATAAAAGCGAATGTATCGGGCAGTTACCGATCAAATAAAGCAAACTTGATCTGCGATGGGTATATGAGAACCAATGTTCCAAATTTGGAATTTTTAGCTCTTATAGTCCTTCAGATCCACATGTTGATAAAGACAGACGGACGTACGGACGGACGGACGGACGGAGGGACGTGGCTATATCCACTCGGCTGTTGATGTTGCCAAAAATATATATACAGTCTATAGGGTCGGAGATGCTTCCTTCTGCCTGTTATATACATTTGCACAAGACCATTATACTAAATATTTTTATTTTATATAATTAAGTTCAATTTATTTCACACATTTATTTGATTTGATTAATATTGATGAACGCACCATGTTCAGCTCACTATTTCGGTTCTCGAGCGATCGATTCGCTTCTCGATTAACAATCGACTGAGGATCTGCCGGTATAGGCACTACCTTTTGTATATTTTATATGTAAGTTGACACAACTTATAAGCAACGCACCCATTATGCAAATCACAAGTGTGTTTTCTTTATGTAAGAACTAAATAGGATGACAATTTGCATAGGGTATTTAGTGGTTGCGTAAACTACATAACATAACATTTGTGTTGTGTTGCTGTGCTTGGCCTATGACTAGTCACTTTTTAAATTGTTATATATATATAGTAAATCAAATATTATCACCTAGATCAAATATAACAAGCAAGTGTGCTGTAGCCGAGTGAACTCGACTACGACATTCTCTGAATCCAGTTATTAAATATAAATAAAAGTTTTGCACCAAAAGTGATCAGCTCTTCAAGCGCCCTCTGCCGACAAAAACACATGAAACACGCAATAATAGGATACACACAAAAACTTATTGCCGCTTGCGTCGATTATCATGCCATCTCTTTCTCACACAAGCGCTCGCATAATTATGCACACAGAAAATGCTTGCGGCTGCTGATAGAACTGAGATCAATATGAGAATATATCTCCGACTATAACTTGGGTTTCTTTTATCCGATCTTGATGAAATTTAGACAGGTGACCAATAATATGATGTATAATGGTTTTGTGCAAATGGATGTAACAGGCAGAAGGAAGAAGAATTCTGACTTTAAAATTGAGGCATTTATTCCTATTGGCAAATTAAATATATTGATATTCGATAAACGAAGGTAGTTATCGATCAAACTATCTGATCTGCGCCGGGTATACGAGAACCTATATTCCAAATTTGATGTCTCTAGCTCTAATAGTCTCTAATCTCTGCGTGTTCATACAGACAGACGGACAGACGGATATGGCCATATCAACTCGGCTGTTTCCCCTGATCAAGAATATATATATTTTATGGGGTCGCAGATGCTTCCTTCTACCTAATACAAACATTTGTACAAAACCAATATACCCTTTTTACACATTTTTAATGGGCTAAGGGTATAAAAATTAACAGATTAAGGACAAATTGCGAAAAAATTAATCATTTAATGATTTATTTTGTTTTTGATTTTCATGTGATGAGTGTCGCTTATGTAAAGAGACGAGTAGACAGCAGCAATGACTACCACAAGGGTTATCTCATTGACCAGATAGAACTGATACCATTTAAGATGGAGTCCCGCAGAGGGTATATGTGTTGAGTACACTTACTCGACGTAGTTGAAGTCAGGCAAGACGATTAGCACCTCGAATCCGTCTACGAAGAGGAGGAGGTATTTTTGTATTTCGCATAGGAGATGGGATCCTATGAGAATCCTTAATACTATGTATCTCAGCGAGCAGTTCAAATAGTTGCCGCTGATCCTTGTAAGATTTGATCAAAATTATTTGCAGCTAATTGAGAAAATGTAATTTGTATACAGCACTGAAAATTGTATTAGGGACTTGAAAAAGATTTTAATTGTATTGAAATCAATTAATTCTAAATTAAGAGCACACTTTTGTTTATAAATAAAATGATTTGAGTTAATCAAGTTGAGAGTAAATTAATATCTAATTACGTTCAGACTGTGTCTTTGGCTTTTTGGAAATTTTAAATCTGCAACATATGAGCAAAAGTCCCACAAAAATAATCGCCAAGGCAATTCCAACAATATCCAGCAAGTTAAATTTATACCAGGGCAGTTAAATACCCTGCGATACCATATGCGGTGCTCCACGATGCTCAATAACATATTCGATCCAGAACATGGCCGTATCCATCGCACTCAGTGGTCTATCCCGGAAAATGCGAGGCACGCCTCATTGTATCCTTGTATTTCGGATTCTCCAACAATTCAGTGAGAGAATAGCGCAGCTCCTCCTCTGTAACTGTTAAGTAATCCACACCAAGGGCATATCCAGCAACCTTGCCCTTATTTATGTTAAGATACTGATCGGCATAGACAGGCATTCCAAGAACTGGAACGCCATGATATACTGCTTCCTGAGTACCGAAAAGACCTCCATGGGAGATGAAAACCTTGACATTGGGATGGGCCAGAATATCCGTTTGTGGCATCCACTTCTGCACCATCACATTTGCTGGCATATTCGGCAATTTGTCATCTTCAAATTTCCACAGGATGCGCTGTTTCAAGTTCCTGAAAACATCGAGGAATATCTTCAGCTTCTCAGGGGGAAACTCAGCACTTTTCACTTGTGATCCTATGGAGAAACTTGTTAGGCAAGGCTAATACTATAAATGTTGGCGGCAGCAGAAAATATGTAAATGTTAAGTGCAGCTTGAGCGGCAGCAGCCAGCGTTAACAGCGCTGTCTTTGTACCGCGCTCTCGTTGTGCAGCGCTCTCTCTCTCTCTCGTCATCGACAAAGGGCGCTCGCTGATCGCCGGCTGCTGCAGCTAATCAATTGGTTTTCTGAGTTAGAATAAACTAATTGTGTTAATTAAGCCCTATCGTTGTTGAATTGCTGAGCAGAAACTTCTTGTCTCTGTATGTGTCAGTGCGACATCGTTTAAGAAGGCAGCTTGAAATGTGCGAATCGCGGCCCTTATCGTCAACATTTCGGAATGTTGAGTCGGCAGCTGATGGGTCAACACCCATCTTCATTGATCGCTCTCATCGACCGCGCTTACCGGAGCTTAAGTTGCCTACGTTTATTGGTGGTTACACGGAATATGCTAACTTTATATCGATGTTTACATCAATCATTGATAAAGACGCTGAACTTAGTGACATTGAAAAGCTTCAGCATTTGAGGTCGTGTTTATCGGGTCTGGCCTTGGAATCGGTTCGTTTGCTCGAAATATCCAGTGTGAATTATCGTGCGGCTTTGGACATTTTGAACAAACGGTTCAACAATAAGCGATTGGTGTTTCAATCGCACATCAAAGAGATTGGTGGACTCAAGAAGGTGGATTCCAATTCAGCAGGGAAGCTTCGTGAGTTTTCGGACAAGGTTAACTCACACATGCGCGCACTGGAATCGTTGGGAAGTACGCAAGAGATAGCTGGCTGCATGGTAATACACATGCTACTACAGAAACTGGACATCGCTATTCAGACGTGTTGGGAGGAGGCTGCACAGATGGATCAAATACCATCAGCCCAAGAATTCTACACATTCTTGGAGAAGCGGTGACAAAGGCTAGAGAACCTGGAGCATGCAATGGCATATCATTCGTCTACTTCTCAGGTGGGAAAAAACACTCAAAACTTTAATCCGAGTAGACGAGCCTTCGTAGCGTCTCAAAATACCAATACTCCGTGCCCATTCTGTAATCGTTTCGGCCATGGTATTCATACGTGCAGCAGATTCGGAAATCTGTCTCCCTCTCTGCGGCAAAGAGAAGCAAAGAAATTGGCTCTTTGCCTCAATTGCTTAAAGGCTGGACACCATTCTCGTGAGTGCAGCAGTGAGCATTGTCATGTCTGTGGTAACAAGCATCATACCCTGCTGCACTTTGACGACAACATCTCCCAGCAGCCAGCCAACGCATTAGCCGAATCTGCTCTAATCGCATCGTCATGCATTTTACCCTCGGCTTCTGCTTCTCCTGCTGCACAGGATGGTTCAGCAGAGGTGGTGCTACTGGCCACGGCTATCATTTTAGTGAAAAGTCGTTCGGGCTTATTCCTTCCATGCAGAGCTTTGCTGGATTCGGACTCGCAGCTGCATATCATTACCTCTCGATTTGCGCAGCAGTTGCAGTTAAAACAATCGCGATCTGCAACCATAGTGTCTGGTCTTGGTGACACTAATGCTCGCACTGAAGGTCGCACGGTGGAAATTTGCCTGAAGTCTCAAACATCGGATTATGCAGCCTCACTCACAGCGTTGGTCTCACCCACCATTACGGATAGTCAGCCCGGCGTTGCAGTTGACATTACAAATTGGAACATTACGGCTAACATACGACTGGCAGATCCCTTATTCTTCAAGCCTCAGCGTGTGGATTTGCTGATTGGAGCCAGCATGTTCTATGACTTGTTGTGTGTTGGGCAAATTAGGCTCGTGCCCGGACTGCCTTTGCTACAAAAGACTCGCCTTGGCTGGGTAGTCACAGGTGGTGGTCAACATTTGAGCCAACACTCATTGTTGATCTCAAACTCCGCATTAGAGGACGTCGCAATTGTTGATGACCGACTGAATGAGGTTGTTCGGCGAGTTTCGAAGATTGACATTTGCAGCGAGGCCATTGCGTCGGGCACTAAGGAGGAACTGGAGTGCGAGCGGCATTTCGTGAAGGCTTTTACGCGTCCAGCTTCAGCTCGCCCGTATTTTATGGATGGCATTGACAATGAAGCATTGGATTTGTTTATGCAGGCCGCCGGCGTTGGGAATCTCGATGAGGCACCACCACACAATCACAACTACAATCACAATGAGGAGTTGGCCAGTGTTGTTGGAATTTCGAAGCTGGAAGCTCCACACACGCCGCCCATGAATCTCCTGGATGCACAGCTGGCATCAGGTCGTGGTAGTGCGATGGTCGTGCCACTAACACATTTGCCCGAGAGTCCGTCCGATTCGAGATCGGTACCCGCCTACACTCCGCTAGGGGAAACGCATGGACTGAACGGAAGAGAGCTCATCTGTACCGGCTTGGGCAACATGCAACAACAGCACCAGCAACAACAAATGTTGCAAGCGGACTTGCAGTTTACTTCCCCACCTCCGCCGTGGGTGCAGCACCAACAGAAGAACACCAACCAACGCAATAATCGCAGCAGCGATGGCTACGAGATCTGCTCCAGTCGCTTAATGCAAATAATTATCTTCATGCTGATCGTTGTTGTGGCGGCCTGCTTGGCTGCCGTTTCCACACTGTATTTTGTGGAGCACAACAGGCAGCAACAGCATCTGGATGGCTGTCGGATGTTTGGCGACAGTCGCCTCTTTCGACCGGATTCGTCGGCGACACGTTTCAGCGACGAGGATCGATTGAGTTTTTGCCACGGCTTGCAGACGCTCTTCAAGAACAAGACGCACGGATCGTGGCCCAGCTTAGTCTTTGCTGCGAGCACCACAAAACTCTTGGTGCGGCGAGGCGAGGGGGCCGATGAACTGCGGCAGGAGGAGGAGCTGACGGCTGTGATGAACGGTCCGCAGGTGGGTCCCGCGTTGCCGAGGCGGGCACGCACACGGATCACAGCAGCGGCTCAGCGAGTAACACACCTACAACAGATCTTTTGGGCACGTTGGCGTGAGGAGTATCTCACACTCCTCCTAATTCCAGGCAGAGATGGCGTGGCTCGAGTTGAAGACTTGAAGACTCCGAAAGGAGTCATCAGAAAAGCCGTCAACAAGACTTGTCTGCTGCCTATTGAGGATGCTGTTGAAAGAGGGCCTTTCAACGGGGGGAGTATGTTGGCGGCAGCAGAAAATATGTAAATGTTAAGTGCAGCTTGAGCGGCAGCAGCCAGCGTTAACAGCGCTGTCTTTGTACCGCGCTCTCGTTGTGCAGCGCTCTCTCTCTCTCTCGTCATCGACAAAGGGCGCTCGCTGATCGCCGGCTGCTGCAGCTAATCAATTGGTTTTCTGAGTTAGAATAAACTAATCGTGTTAATTAAGCCCTATCGTTGTTGAAAGACTAAGCATTGGCTTCTAGTCTTAATATATTCAAATAAACTCTATCGTTGTTGAAAGACTAAGCATTGGCTTCTAGTCTTAACATATTCAAATAAATATAAACTATTTTCGTTAATCGTTGTGTTTTAATAACAATAAAGCTATCAAAAAGCTGATAGCGCAAACAATTAGATTTTTACGTAAAGTGTTGGAGCTTGAAAAAGCCATTGTTTGCTAACAGACGAGAATTACTCAAAGATCTCTAAAGGAGATTTGTTAACAATAAAACACTTTAATTAAGCTCTTGCTATCACCAGTTAAAATTTCAGGATTAAAAAATTTGTATTTGCTTCACTGATAAGTGGCTGAGAGAGTGTTACTGTGCACTCAATTTAATTTAATTAATTCTTTTAAATTCATTAGTCCCATAGGTTCATTCACACCATTTTCGATTCTCTTGTCACGCTTCGCAAATCGAACAACCGATTCAATCGGCGATTCACAGACGACTGAGAACCCAGCAAGCAATTCAGCAACTGCTTATCAAGTTTATAAGCGTGTTGTGAAATGATTACGATGGCAATAGATGCTATTTTCTTTAATAATTAATATTATAACAGACCTCTTTCGAATGTCAAAAACAAATCCATGAGTTATTACTTAGAAATGGAAACTTTACTAGTGTCGTTTGGACTTTGTTTCTTGCTTCTTATTCGATCTTAAACTGCGATAAACGAGCATCAGCCCGAAAATAGGCAAAAGCAAAATGGCCAAGGCAATTCCAATGATATCCAGTAGATAGAATTTATACCAGGGCAGATTAATACCCTGCGATACCATATGCGGTGCTCCACGATGCTCAATAACATAATCAATCCAGAACATGGCCGTATCCATCACACTCAGTGGTCTATCCATGCTCAGCTTCATCCAAGAACTTTTGCAACTTGGCTGGCAATGGTTGCACTGGCTGTATATGAACTCCACCCACGGGAATCATATTGAATGAAAGAGGCCTAGGTGGCTCCAATGGCATATATGCATTTAGCAAAATGGCAGATATATTGCTCTCTAGTTGCTTGATAGTTGGCAAATTCTTGAACTGCTTGGAGAAGTGTTTCTGCAGTATCTCATTCTGCGCTGGATAATACCAGAACTGGCGGATTATATTTTCCATCAATGAGCAGTAAACATTGTTATTGGCAAATTCCCCTTTAAAAAGTTTTGCACCAAAAGTGATCAGCTCTTCAAGCGCCCTCTGCCGACAAAAACACATGAAACACGCAATAATAGGATACACACAAAAACATATTGCCGCTTGCGTCGATTATCATGCCATCTCTTTCTCACACAAGCGCTCGCATAATTATGCACTCAGAAAATGCTTGCGGCTGCTGATAGAAATGAGATCAATATGAGAATATATCTCCGACTATAACTTGGGTTTCTTTTATCCGATCTTGATGAAATTTAGACAGGTGACCAATAATATGATGTATAATGGTTTTGTGCAAATGGATGTAACAGGCAGAAGGAAGAAGAATTCTGACTTTAAAATTGAGGCATTTATTCCTATTGGCAAATTAAATATATTGATATTCAATAAACGAAGGTAGTTATCGATCAAACTATCTGATCTGCGCCGGGTATACGAGAACCTATATTCCAAATTTGATGTCTCTAGCTCTAATAGTCTCTAATCTCTGCGTGTTCATACAGACAGACGGACAGACGGATATGGCCATATCAACTCGGCTGTTTCCCCTGATCAAGAATATATATATTTTATGGGGTCGCAGATGCTTCCTTCTACCTAATACAAACATTTGTACAAAACCAATATACCCTTTTTACACATTTTTAATGGGCTAAGGGTATAAAAATTAACAGATTAAGGACAAATTGCGAAAAAATTAATCATTTAATGATTTATTTTGTTTTTGATTTTCATGTGATGAGTGTCGCTTATGTAAAGAGACGAGTAGACAGCAGCAATGACTATCACAAGGGCAGTCTCTTTGAGTTGATAAGTTGCCTACTATCAGGCAACTAGAGCGCAACATATCCGCCATATTGCTAAATACTTATATGCCTCTGGAGGCTCCTAGGCCCATTTCGTTCAATATGATTCCTGTGGGAGGACTTCATATAAAGCCAGCTCAACCACTGCCTACTAAAATGCAAAAGTTCTTGGATGAAGCTGAGCATGGAGTCATCTACTTTAGTCTGGGTGAGTTTCAGCTTCAAGTTTTTAGTATTAGCCTTGCCTAACAAGTTTCTCCATAGGATCACAAGTGAAAAGTGCTGAGTTTCCCCCTGAGAAGCTGAAGATATTCCTCGATGTTTTCAGGAACTTGAAACAGCGCATCCTGTGGAAATTTGAAGATGACAAATTGCCGAATATGCCAGCAAATGTGATGGTGCAGAAGTGGATGCCACAAAGTGATATTCTGGCCCATCCCAATGTCAAGGTTTTCATCTCCCATGGAGGTCTTTTCGGTACTCAGGAAGCAGTATATCATGGCGTTCCAGTTCTTGGAATGCCTGTCTATGCCGATCAGTATCTTAACATAAATAAGGGCAAGGTTGCTGGATATGCCCTTGGTGTGGATTACCGAACAGTTACAGAGAAGGAGCTGCGCTATTCTCTCACTGAATTGTTGGAGAATCCGAAATACAAGGATACAATGAGGCGTGCCTCTCGCATCTTCCGGGATAGACCACTGAGTGCGATGGATACGACCATGTTCTGGATCGAATATGTTATTGAGCATCGTGGAGCACCGCATATGGTATCGCAGGGTATTTAACTGCCCTGGTATAAATTTAACTTGCTGGATATTGTTGGAATTGCCTTGGCGATTATTTTTGTGGGACTTTTGCTCATATGTTGCAGATTTAAAATTTCCAAAAAGCCAAAGACACAGTCTGAACGTAATTAGATATTAATTTACTCTCAACTTGATTAACTCAAATCATTTTATTTATAAACAAAAGTGTGCTCTTAATTTAGAATTAATTGATTTCAATACAATTAAAATCTTTTTCAAGTCCCTAATACAATTTTCAGTGCTGTATACAAATTACATTTTCTCAATTAGCTGCAAATAATTTTGATCAAATCTTACAAGGATCAGCGGCAACTATTTGAACTGCTCGCTGAGATACATAGTATTAAGGATTCTCATAGGATCCCATCTCCTATGCGAAATACAAAAATACCTCCTCCTCTTCGTAGACGGATTCGAGGTGCTAATCGTCTTGCCTGACTTCAACTACGTCGAGTAAGTGTACTCAACACATATACCCTCTGCGGGACTCCATCTTAAATGGTATCAGTTCTATCTGGTCAATGAGATAACCCTTGTGGTAGTCATTGCTGCTGTCTACTCGTCTCTTTACATAAGCGACACTCATCACATGAAAATCAAAACAAAATAAATCATTAAATGATTAATTTTTTCGCAATTTGTCCTTAATCTGTCAATTTTTATACCCTTAGCCCATTAAAAATGTGTAAAAAGGGTATATTGGTTTTGTACAAATGTTTGTATTAGGTAGAAGGAAGCATCTGCGACCCCATAAAGTATATATATTCTTGATCAGGGGAAACAGCCGAGTTGATATGGCCATGTCCGTCTGTCCGTCTGTCTGTATGAACACGCAGAGATTAGAGACTATTAGAGCTAGAGACATCAAATTTGGAATATAGGTTCTCGTATACCCGGCGCAGATCAGATAGTTTGATCGATAACTGCCTTCGTTTATTGAATATCAATATATTTAATTTGCCAATAGGAATAAATGCCTCAATTTTAAAGTCAGAATTCTTCTTCCTTCTGCCTGTTACATCCATTTGCACAAAACCATTATACATCATATTATTGGTCACCTGTCTAAATTTCATCAAGATCGGATAAAAGAAACCCAAGTTATAGTCGGAGATATATTCTCATATTGATCTCATTTCTATCAGCAGCCGCAAGCATTTTCTGAGTGCATAATTATGCGAGCGCTTGTGTGAGAAAGAGATGGCATGGTAATCGACGCAAGCGGCAATAAGTTTTTGTGTGTATCCTATTATTGCGTGATTCATGTGTTTTTGTCGGCAGAGGGCGCTTGAAGAGCTGATCACTTTTGGTGCAAAACTTTTATTTATATTTAATAACTGGATTCAGAGAATGTCGTAGTCGAGTTCACTCGGCTACAGCACACTTGCTTGTTATATTTGATCTAGGTAATAATATTTGATTTACTATATATATATAACAATTTAAAAAGTGACTAGTCATAGGCCAAGTACAGCAACACAACACAAATGTTATGTTATGTAGTTTACGCAACCACTAAATACCCTATGCAAATTGTCATCCTATTTAGTTCTTACATAAAGAAAACACACTTGTGATTTGCATAATGGGTGCGTTGCTTATAAGTTGTGTCAACTTACATATAAAATATAAAAGGTAGTGCCTATACCGGCAGATCCTCAGTCGATTGTTAATCGAGAACCGAATCGATCGCTCGAAAACCGAAATAGTGAGCTGAACATGGTGCGTACATCAATATTAATCAAATCAAATAAATGTGTGAAATAAATTGAACTTAAATATATAAAATAAAAATATTTAGTATAATGGTCTTGTGCAAATGTATATAACAGGCAGAAGGAAGCATCTCCGACCCTATAGAGTGTAGGAAGGACTATAAGAGCTAAAAATTCCAAATTTGGAACATTGGTTCTCATATACCCATCGCAGATCAAGTTTGCTTTATTTGATCGGTAACTGCCCGATACATTCGCTTTTATTAGTTTATTTTTACTCTGCCATCTCTGTGCCTTGTAGACCTGCTCACATTTAGGTGCAAATCATTTTAAAGTGATATTTGCCAAAGAGTAGAATTTATTTAACAATTCGGTCCAGGACATATGGTAGTCGAGCTCACTCGACTACAGAATTCTTACTTGTTTACTTTTAAACGTTTGCAAACGTTTTAAGCGCAAACGTTTAAAATTATGTCCAACAAATAGTGTGTATAAATAGAAGAACATTTATGTTTACTTATCTATATACATATACTCACTACATTAGACCCCAAGTCTTAATCAAATAATTTAACTAGCTTCTCACGCAAGCAATCTAACCGAGAGATAAGAAAAGTATTTGCAAAGTATTTAGACAGTTGGTAACAAGTAGGCAACTATTAAAATACACATCGATTTCTAGTGGCATAGATAAATTATTTCACAATATTAATATTCCAATTATCTTATCAACTTGACCCACAGCAACCAAAGAATGCTTTAAAATTCCTGCTGCTGGGCTTTGTGGCACTGCAGCATTTGGACATTGGTGCTGGATCCCGAATACTGGCTGCATATTTCTATTCCTCGAAAAGTCATTTCATGATGACAAATGCTATTATAAGGGAGCTAGTGAAGCGAGGACATGAGGTGACCTTCATCACACCATTCACATTGGCCAACGAGAATCTGGGTTCAAACTATACTGAAGTGCTATTGCCCCAACATAATATTTGGCACACAAGTGAGTAACAGAATATCAATAGCCTTTATAAACAACTTAAGAGTTATCATACTTAAACAGTTATCGAAAAGACTAACGCAAAGACAGTGCTGGACATGACGGAGTTCGACACGGTGACCTTCATTAAGATGGTTCTGTTTATGGGTGTGGAGAGCACGAACTTTGCATTCGAGCAAAAGGAAGTGCTGAATTTAATCAATGCCGAGAACAAGGTCGGCAAATATGATTTACTACTAGCTGGGCAGTTCTTCAATGAGGGCGCCCTCCTACTGGGACATCTCTATCAAATACCAATAATTACCATGTCTACATTTGGCTTTGCCAATTACTTGAGTTCCCTGGTAGGCATTGTCACGCCCTGGTCATACGTGTCCCACGGATGGAAGCCCTATTCAGATCGTATGTCCTTCTCGGAACGCATTGACAATGTTTACTGCTCATTGATGGACAATATAATGCGCCAGTTCTGGTATTATCCAGCGCAGAATGAGATACTGCAGAAACACTTCTCCAAGCAGTTCAAGAATTTGCCAACTATCAAGCAACTAGAGAGCAATATATCTGCCATTTTGCTAAATGCATATATGCCATTGGAGCCACCTAGGCCTCTTTCATTCAATATGATTCCCGTGGGTGGAGTTCATATACAGCCAGTGCAACCATTGCCAGCCAAGTTGCAAAAGTTCTTGGATGAAGCTGAGCATGGAGTCATCTACTTTAGTCTGGGTAAGTTTCAACTACAATTTTCTAATCTTGCCCTTGTTTGACAAGTTTCTCCATAGGATCACAAGTGAAAAGTTCTGATTTGCCACCTGAGAAGTTGAAGATATTCCTCGATGTTTTCAGGAACTTGAAACAGCGCATCCTGTGGAAATTTGAAGATGACAAATTGCCGAATATGCCAGCAAATGTGATGGTGCAGAAGTGGATGCCACAAAGTGATATTCTGGCGCATCCCAATGTCAAGGTTTTCATCTCCCATGGAGGTCTTTTCGGTACTCAGGAAGCAGTATATCATGGCGTTCCAGTTCTTGGAATGCCTGTCTATGCCGATCAGTATCTTAACATAAAAAGGGGCAAGGTTGCTGGATATGCCCTTGGTGTGGATTACCGAACAGTTACAGAGGAGGAGCTGCGCTATTCTCTCACTGAATTGTTGGAGAATCCGAAATACAAGGATACAATGAGGCGTGCCTCTCGCATCTTCCGGGATAGACCACTGAGTGCGATGGACACGGCCATGTTCTGGATCGAATATGTTATTGAGCATCGTGGAGCACCGCATATGGTATCGCAGGGTATTAATCTGCCCTGGTATAAATTCTATCTACTGGATATCATTGGAATTGCCTTGGCCATTTTGCTTTTGCCTATTTTCGGGCTGATGCTCGTTTATCGCAGTTTAAGATCGAATAAGAAGCAAGAAACAAAGTCCAAACGACACTAGTAAAGTTTCCATTTCTAAGTAATAACTCATGGATTTTTTTTTTACACTCGAAAGAGGTCTCCCATAATATTAATTATTAAAGAAAATAGCATCTATTGCCATCGTAATCATTTCACAACACGCTTATAAACTTGATAAGCAGTTGCTGAATTGCTTGCTGGGTTCTCAGTCGTCTGTGAATCGCCGATTGAATCGGTTGTTCGATTTGCGAAGCGTGACAAGAGAATCGAAAATGGTGTGAATGAACCTATGGGACTAATGAATTTAAAAGAATTAATTAAATTAAATTGAGTGCACAGTAACACTCTCTCAGCCACTTATCAGTGAAGCAAATAAAAATTTTTTAATCATCCTGAAATTTTAACTGGTGATAGCAAGAGCAATCTTAATTAAAGTGTTTTATTGTTACAAATCTCCTTTAGAGATCTTTGAGTAATTCTCGTCTGTTAGCAAACAATGGCTTTTTCAAGCTCCAACACTTTACGTAAAAATCTAATATTACGTAATGTTATATCTATCGTATCAATAAATATCAGCAACACCTCTAATCTAATTAAAGCAATAGCTATCTATGGTAGCACTTATCACCCAACGGATAATAAATATAAATAGTAAATACATTAAAGAAATTAATCATTCAATCTGTTGGTATTGGAGTGGAAATCACCATTATAAACAAATGTAAAATCTACACAGCAGAGTTTGACTTTTAGTTGCCTAGATTAAGCGAACTGCTTTACTGATATTATTAACTTGACCCTCAGCAACCGAAGAGTGCTTTAAAATTCCTGCTGCTGGGCTATGTGGCGCTTCAGCACTTTGAGATTGGAGCTGGATCTCGCATACTGGCTGCATTTTTCTTTCCCGGCAGAAGTCATTTCATGATGGTAAATGCAATAGTGAGGGAGCTGGTGCAGCGAGGACATGAGGTGACCTTCATCACACCATTCACATTGGCTAATGAGAATTTGGGTTCAAATTATACTGAGGTTCTCATTCCTCAATACAACTTTTGGCCAACAGGTAAGTTCGCAAATATCTCAAACATTCATTCATTCAACTATTAATGAATAATACACTGTGCAGTTTTGGAGACGTCCAAGATCAACTCAGTAGTGGAACTTACCAATGTTCCCACGCTAAAGCTTCTTAGACTGTTTTATATTATGGGCTTAGAGAGCACGAACTTCGCTTTTGAGCAGCCGGAAGTATTGAAGCTGATTCATGCCAAGGATAAGGTGGACAAATACGATTTACTGTTGGTCGAGCAGTTCTTCAATGAGGGCGCCCTCCTGCTGGGACATCTTTATCAAATTCCCGTGATAGACGTATTCACCTTCACTTTTGCCAACTATATGAGTTCTTTGGTGGGCACAGTGACTCCATGGTCTTATGTGGCACACGGATGGAAGCCATACACAGACCTCATGTCGCTTTTGGAACGTCTTGATAATGTTTATTGCTCGCTGACTGAAGAGCTCATGCGTCAATTCTGGTATTATCCAGCACAGGATGAGATTCTCAACAGACACTTTTCCAAGCACTTTGATAAGTTGCCTACTATCAGGCAACTAGAGCGCAACATATCCGCCATATTGCTAAATACTTATATGCCTCTGGAGGCTCCTAGGCCCATTTCGTTCAATATGATTCCTGTGGGAGGACTTCATATAAAGCCAGCTCAACCACTGCCTACTAAAATGCAAAAGTTCTTGGATGAAGCTGAGCATGGAGTCATCTACTTTAGTCTGGGTGAGTTTCAGCTTCAAGTTTATAGTATTAGCCTTGCCTAACAAGTTTCTCCATAGGATCACAAGTGAAAAGTGCTGAGTTTCCCCCTGAGAAGCTGAAGATATTCCTCGATGTTTTCAGGAACTTGAAACAGCGCATCCTGTGGAAATTTGAAGATGACAAATTGCCGAATATGCCAGCAAATGTGATGGTGCAGAAGTGGATGCCACAAAGTGATATTCTGGCCCATCCCAATGTCAAGGTTTTCATCTCCCATGGAGGTCTTTTCGGTACTCAGGAAGCAGTATATCATGGCGTTCCAGTTCTTGGAATGCCTGTCTATGCCGATCAGTATCTTAACATAAATAAGGGCAAGGTTGCTGGATATGCCCTTGGTGTGGATTACCGAACAGTTACAGAGAAGGAGCTGCGCTATTCTCTCACTGAATTGTTGGAGAATCCGAAATACAAGGATACAATGAGGCGTGCCTCTCGCATCTTCCGGGATAGACCACTGAGTGCGATGGATACGGCCATGTTCTGGATCGATTATGTTATTGAGCATCGTGGAGCACCGCATATGGTATCGCAGGGTATTAATCTGCCCTGGTATAAATTCTATCTACTGGATATCATTGGAATTGCCATGGCTATTATTCTTATGCCCATTTTGGGACTTTTGATCATATGTCGCATATTTAAAATTGCCAAAAAGCCAATAACAAAGTCTAAATGTAATTAGATATTAATTCACTTTAAATTTCGTTAACTCAAAACATTTTATTGAAAAACAAAACTGCTATTAATATAGTGTTAATTAATTTGAATACAATAATAGATATTTTTTAATACAATTTTCAGTGTTGTGTAATCATTTTACAGATGATATTTTCTCAGTTCGCGTCAGGACAACAAATAGCTGCCAAAATAATTTAGAACAAAGCTTACAAGAAGCATACAAACACCAGCGGCAGCTATTTGAACTGGGCGCTGAAATACATTGTATTAGGGGTACTCATGATTTCAAATCCTCTAGGTCAAATACAAAAGCTAGTGTGAGTCTGAGTGTGTGTGAGAGTGTATGTTATTTTTGTGTGTGCGTGTGTGTGTGTATTGGTTGTGCCGAGCGCTCTTTACTGACTTATGACCATGGTCTTCTTTACCTTCTTCTCCTTCTTCTCATGGGTGATGGTCACTTCCTCTGTGCAAAGGAAATAATACTTGTGTTTAGGTGCAGATAGGGAATTGGAGATCTATATTATTGATTACCTTCGAACTTGTGGGGCAGCTGCTTGACAGTCTCAATGGTCTTGATAGTCTTCTCCCCGGGCTCGATAATCTCCTCCTCGTACTCCTCAATAATTTCCTCCTCGTCGGTATCATCGGGATTCGAGCTGGGCACCGGGTCAAATACAGTCTTCACCGCTTTCTTGACAATACCCTCGGAGGTCACGGTGGTGTAGTGGTATTCGGTGCCGCCCTCGATCTTGATGGTCTCGACTGTGGTGACATCACCGGGATTCTCGGATGGGACGATCTTCTTAGTGCCAGACTCAGACTTAAGCTTCTTGGTGCTGGTAACGTTCTTGTGCTTCTCCGCGTCCTTCAGTGTCTTCTTATACTGCTTGATCTCCTCTTCGGTGAGCTCCACTTCCTCCTCCTCGTAGACGGTTTTTGAGGTGGTAATCGTCTTGCCCGACTCCAATTGCGTCGAGTAGGTGTACTCATTGCCGCCAGGCACACGCTTCGCTGACACAGTGGTTGTGTCGTTTTGGGCAAAGTCCGCCGGTGGTGGAGGTGCCGATGACTTTGGCTTCTTCTTCTTCTTGCCGCCATCGGTGATGCTCTGAGTCTTCGAGCTCTGCTCCTGTAGTGAATTCTTGCGCACAGTACGATTATTCTCGGTGATCTCAATGTTCTGGCTTACGCGACGCGACTCCTCGACGGTGGTGTCCTCGCGATAGTTGGACTGCGTATCGTTAACACTTTGGATGACGTTCTTCTGCACCTTCTGGACGATGCGACGCGAGGTTGACTCCGTGGAGTCGGTGGAGTCTACCGATGACTTCCGCGTCACATTCTTCTTGATCTTGTTGACAGTGGTGTTGCTGTTCTCATTGATTTCCGTTGGCACCGAATCGAAGAAGGTCTTGGTGCGCATGCTGCGCGTACCATCATCATTAATGGTTGTATAAACCTCCTCGTAGCCACCCTCGATGGCGCGAGTCAGCATGGTGGTTTTCGAATCGATGCGTATCTCCTTGCCCAGACGCTGCTTGATGATCTTCTTGTTCGCCTGCTCCTTGGCCATATCAGCCTCGCTGACGGGCTTGGGATCCCAGAAAGTTTTCACCTGGGTCTTGATCGTACCATTCGGTTGGGGCGACGTGATGATCATCTCGTAGCCACCCTCGATCAGCTTGTACTTGGTGCTCGCACCAGTCGCCTTATCGAACTCAACTTTGCCATCCTCAATGTCAGCGGAAGTCAGGAGCTCTTCAGGGAAGAAGTGGCACATGGAGTTTTGGTTTTGTGTAATCGTATTTTGTTTAAATTGTGTATAAGTAAATTCGTTGTCGAGACCAGATCTCTCTCTCTCTCTCTACGTGTGTGAGTGTGTGTGGTTTTTTCAGCAAGCATTTTAATTTATATGTATATATATAAAAATTTACATATATATATATATGTATATATATTTAAAAATTCCTATGCTTAGATATTGCAAATTAGTTTCATCTAAGGCGCGTTTTGGTAAATAGCTTACATAAAACCCTTTGAAGCAATTTTTACAGCATTTTGTACTTTTTCTTAGTGTTAAGTATTGTTTGTATTGTTGTAGTTGGATTTGTACTTAGGCTTAGACATGCACGGGTTCCGACTCGGATTCGTTGTCCAGTTGCAGGGTCAGTCGGAGCAGGGTTGGCCTCATCTTTGCTGACCTGGTCGCCAGTTGCGGCAGGCAGCTGTAGTGCAACAGCAGCTGCAGTAATTGTTATTTTAACTTACGCGACGCCTTCTGGCGGCTCGGCTTTGTAGGCATGGCATTCGGTTGCAGGATATATTGCGGTTGCGTCGATTGTGCCGACTGCGTTGACATTGGTGGCACCCATTCTGATTTCGTTGTGGTTGCTGCAGTTGTTGTCTGATGCTGCTCAGCAGCATTGCCAGCGACGGTTTTCTGTGCATTAGTTGGAAGTTTGTTAGTTGCATCGACTGCTGCGGGACTGGACTTAACCACTGCCACGCTAGAAGCCTGGTTAGTGGCAAGGCTTGAATTGGAGCTTGTGCTTGGACCGGAAGTGCGTGTGGGCGCTGCGGTTGTTAGTTGCGGTTTGGCTTCATGGATCAGCTTGATAGCGGTTTTAGTTAGCATTTGATTATAGCCTATCGTATTATCGTTATCTGCAAAATGCGGTTAGGTTAATTGGTTTTTAGCTGGCATGTCAATTGCTTAGAATCAAATGGGTGTTGATTGATGCCACAAGTTGCTGATTGATGATTGATGATTGACGATGATTGGAACTATATATTGTGCACAAAATTCCAGAATATTAATATTTAATCCTAGTTGATAAAGTTGTGATTTAAATTAATGATTGAAGCAAATTGAGTGAAAATGACCCCCATTGGTGTAACTTATCAAAAATTAAGATGACTTGGGTCTTTTGTGACGTTTCTGAGAACTTAAGAATAAACAACTGAAAATAATAAAAAAGATATGGTTCAAACTCACAATAATAAATTGAAGTATGACATACGGAAATCTTACACTAGAATAAAAATGCACATTGTAAACATTTTGTGGATAAACGAAGAGATTTGTTTTGTGTTGTGTTCTTGAATAAATATTTTATAGACAATATTTCAATGTAAATTACAACATAAAGGTAAAAGAAAGAATTTTGCTGTGAGAAATGTCGACGTTCAACTCGTTTTGTTGGGAAATTTACACACACATAACACAAACACACTAACGCATCATTTTCAATGTATTTTTTAATATATTTATGTAGTTGTTTTTTTTTTTAATATTATAATTATTTCAATATTCTTTATACACACAAATAATATTACGGATGAAGGGTGTTTAGGAGTTGGGTTTGGGGTCTTATGCAGATGAGCTAAAAAGTGAATGCCACACATCAGTTAAGACTCAAGTGGGAAAAAAGTACAACAATTTTCAATTAAAATACAATGAAGTTTAAAAGTTTTGTGGCTGAGCCAAGTGGTTCTGCCAAGTATGTGTATCAGTTTGAGTGTATAAGATTAAAAGCAAAATGCCATGTGCCATGTGTCGTATATACACACACACACACACTCCCACACCCACTTACTGACAACCACACATATGTGTGGCAGAGCAGCGAGGTCGACGAGTGTAAAAAGTTTAATTTGAAAACTTAATTAAAATTTCTGCGTGTTTATATATACACAAATATGTATATATATCTCATTTTTTTTTGCATTTCATGATATGAGCCACTGCTGCTAACAAGGCCACTGCATTTGTTTGTGTGTGTGTGGCAGTGGTAGTGCCTGTGTGGCAAGTGTGTAGCAATTAAATATGACACTTGACAGCACTTGGTTATAATTTTGTATTTCAACCGGCTAAAGTGTCAAAGTCTGTGCTGAGGTGTGTACCTGAGTTGGGTGTGTGTTTTTGTGTGTGTGTGTTGTGCAAGTGTGCTTAAGGGGTTTAAGGGATTGGTCAATGGGCACAGCAAAACGATGAACGATTTGTTCTTCTGTTCACTACATATAGTATTTTGTATCTAAGAACTACCAGTTTGGTCAGCCTCCGTCGGCTTCTCAGGCTTCGCTTCCAGCGTCTTCGTGATCTTCTTCCAGATGTTGTCGAACGCATCGGCGCCCGAATAGTCAACCTGTCCCGATTCCCAACACTGGCGACGCATCAGATTCTCGTATTGCTCCTGTTCGGCTGTGCGCTGAACGCCAATGCGCAGCTGCGACAACGCGCCAGCGAGACCAGCCTGAAAGTATGCAACACAAGTGTTAGAACGTACCACAAATAACAGCCAGCAATAAAAACATTTAAACAGTGCTACCAATATTTACAGTCAACATATTAATTGCGCTTGTTTGCTCGATTTACAGTTAAGTTTCATTTTCAGAAGTAGCATTTTGTTTGTAAATACCTTAACTGAATGTTGAGAAAACAAGCTTAATGGGTACAACAGTTAAGTATACATGTGCATGCTAATTACAATAATTACATGAATTAGTATTTATATTTTTTAATACATTTTAGCGACATTAAGATGTTAGTTGAGTTTTATGATTAATATAACACAATACAAAGTTGCTAGTCAAAGGCTCATAAGTCAAAATATTGCTGCAAACTGCTGGCTGGCAACAGACAGATAAATATTACCGCATGTCCGCTTAGAGAACCCCTCTGGCAGTTTACCATAAAGATGAAGTGTACTCTGTGTCTATGCGTGTGTGTGTGTGTATGTGAAGAGATGTGTGTTTGAGTGTAATGTATGATTTTTAAATGCAAATGCAATTGCAACTGCCAATGAGCAACTAATGACAACCACACACAAACTGAAATGAGTGAAATGCTTAATGCCTGCAACACTATCGATAAATCATTAAATGCACTTAACGCACGAAGCAGCGGTAGCAACAACAGCAAATGCACTAGTAGCAGCAGCAGCAGCAGCAATAACAACTGACAAAGCAGGAATTGCAAACTTAATGTTGATGATGATAATGAGCACAAAAGTGGACAATGATAATACCGTGTGATAATAGACATGCAAATGGACAAAGAGAGTGCGAACTAAACTATACACCAGATAGACAGACGCAGGACAACAAACGAGCTACGAAGGACAACAAACTATAGACGCAGGACGAGAAACGCGACGAGACATTGTGCTGTAGTTCTGTATGAAAGACAAGAGACAGAGTGAAAGAGAGAGATAGAGAGGCAAACATGACACAGTGTGACCAAACCAATGTGCGTGACATTAAACCAGATTATCAGTGGGGTGGGGGGAGGTAAGGTTGTGGATTTTGAATTGTGGTGCATATTGAGATTCGCCCGCATATCATTCGTATTTGGTTTTTACCTCAGCAGCAACGGCAACATCTTCAATTTGAGGTTGATGATTTAAAGTGGCTTGTATCGCATTCTGTTCGGTTTGACTATGCACTGGGTGGTGCTCGTGGGGATGGTGGTGGTGGTTTTGGTGATGGTGTTGTGGTTCTGGTTGGTATTCTAGGTGGGTGGGTGATTGCTCAGTTTCGCATGAATTGCTATTTACATCTCTGGCTTTGGAGTCTTCATTGGCAGTGGTTGGTTTATGTGCTGGTTGTTGTTCTTGTTGTTCTTGTTTTTCTTGTTGTTGTAATGGTGATGTGGGTCTGCATGCTTCACTGTGACTCCATCCTCTCCTCTGAGCGTCATGCACTTGCGTTTCACATGAGTTCTCAATCGCATTTTCAATAGGGGGTACGTAAACGGATTCGGATACGGATTCGGGTTCAGGTTCAGGTTCAGGCTGATTTTGGTGTCGTTCCTCTTGCTCATAGTAATCTGCCCAAGGATCGCGATATTCACGAACATGCGGCACATATTGCTGTCTTTGTTGTTCTTGTTGCCGATTGTAATAGCTGTCCGCATCATAATTATAATCAGTGTTGCTTGGCGAATGCGTTATGTTTAAGCAAAGACACTGATTTGTCATATTTTTTAGCGATAGTTTGCGGTTTGATATTTGCGATAGTTTTTTTTTTGTGTGAACAGAAAGCGCAAAGCAAGAATTGAAAATCAAATAATAAATTTAAAAAAAAAAAAACTTAAAAGCAAAGTTCATAAAACTAAAAGATACAAAATTAAAATGTAACAATGAACACATAGGGGGTGGGGAACAACAACACTACTACTAACAAGTTTGAATGACCAATTTTAGGTAAACTATTCGCTCAGTGTAGTGAGATTTAAAATCAATTTTAATATTATATATCGTCTACTATGCCGCTTTGCCTAATTATTTTGAAGAAAAAAACGCCTCTGTAAATTGGCAATCTCAATTTGCATGCCATTTGGATCATTTCAATTTATTGGCGTCGCTAACTAAACATTCCGTTGGCACCTGGCCAAATCGATGCCAATTCGAGAAACACAAAAAAAGACAGACACACACAACACAACAGAATACAAAAACAACAAAATCACACACACACACAGGCACACCATTGATAGACATAAAAGAAGGAATACGAAAAAAAATAAAGACTCCACTCTGTGAAATGCCTGACTGCAAAGGCGAAGGAGATAAATGGAGGCCAATTTGGGATTGAGTAAAGCCAAAGTAAACTTTAAAATAAAACTAAACTGAAGAAATGCTGCTAAAAGAAAACAAAAGTGCAACAGAAGAAAATAAACTAAAACGAGGTCGTCAATGCGATAAATAAATCGATGCAACAATTTCTCTTGTTATTTACATTTGGTGTTTAGAGATGAATATAATAAATATCGCATAAATATCGTACAGATCGAGTGTGTATACAATGTGCGCAAATATGAATAATTGGATAAGTATAGACAATAATTTGAGTGACCCTCGCCGTAACTACAGTGGTGCGTTCTATTTGTGTGCTGGTTCTGGATCAGCTTACCTCTCGTTGAACGCTAGCAATATCGATATTATCCGGCGTTTTATGCTTTGTTACCAAATAGCAATTGCACAGCAGCAAAATCGGGGTTAAAATTCAGACAGATTTTGGTTAGGTTTTTAGTTGTTGATTTGTTTGTGTTTTTTTTTTTGATTTTTTATTTGGTGGACGTGTCAGAAACGAAACGAAACTCTCAAGAAAATACAACTTGAAAACTGAAAATTCTGTGTGAGTTGAAAGATGGTATAATACAGATCACTTACCATATTATCGCTGAGAGACTCGTGCACACTATCACAGAAGATGGTCCACCAGTGCTGGATGAGGTCCTGTGCATGGGCGTAATCGTTGGGCGTGTCAGCGGTTTTTGTTTGCGTATTAAAGTGAATCAACCAGGGCTTCAGTTTGCCAGCAAAATGCAAAATCTTAATTTTATCTCTGAACCTAATGACATAGAAATATGCATATATATGAATATTAGTATATAAAATGTAAAAAGATCTTTTTACACACGCAGTGCAGTGCAGCCACATACTTTTTTTTAATGCAGAGCGAGAAGTTGCCTATTTAATTCATAGTGGCATCGTTGCAGCCAGAGATCAATCTAACATTATGTAACTAAGCATACGCATATATATACACATATACATATTATAAATATATTGATTCGAATATAAAAACATAAAATAAAATAATATGACGTTCTACATATGCGTACATTTAATAAAAGTCATATTATTTATTGATTTCGATCCATTTAAGATTGCAAATTTAAAAACTCTGCATTTTCTGTTGCCTACACACATCCGTCCCTGGCAGGGCATCTGGCATTGATATTCGCCAATGTTGACAGCGTGTGTAAACCCACATAAAGTCATCGTTGATACTCACTGTTTGAATGCGGGCAAGTAACAGTATGAAGCATAGGCAGTCACGTTGTAGATAAAAGGCAAATGCTTCTTGATATCTGCGGTCGCCCAATCGGCAAAGTACTGATTCAACAGACCCTGGTCGCCGCCATCGAAACTGCCATGCTGCACGGCATACTCTGTGATCTTGTTGAAGGTGTCCACGCTGGGTCTGTAGACAAAGACGCCGGAGTTGAAGCAATCCGGCCAGCTGACATCTGGAGCAGCAGACAGTTCCTCACGCTCGAACAGCTCATCGCAATTTTTCAGTACCTTTCATAAGAAAAGGAAGTTGATCAATCTCTTATCGTTGAGTAAACTGTACTTTGATGTCTTTACCAGTGTGTCCGCATCGAGGAAGACGCACTTCTCGAACTGGACGAGACGCCAGCAGTGGAGCTTTGTAAAGGTTACACCCAGTTCGGGGCGGGAGAGCAGCGCCAGATTGGCGGCGTCCTGTGAGTCCATCACATTCACCTCCTGTACAACATTGTACACCTCCTTTAGTCTGTCGCGCATTGCCTCCGATACGGTGGGCGTCACCATCACTGCCAGCTGATGGACGGTGCCGGCACGCTTCAGCGAATTTGCCAGCACCAGGGCGCCCAGTGAGTACGTATCATTTGTGGTCAAAGTAACCCAAGCAAAATCTGCAGAAGACATGCGAGAAACATCCAAAATGCATCAGTCAAAGAATATCTATATCTACACATATGTCTAAAAATATACATTCAAATTTTCAGTTAAGTGCTAGAAACATTCAAGTGAGCTACACAGACACATAGAAATACACAAGTACATGTACAGTTACAACAATGGAGCTTAAAGCTTGGCCATAGCGACAAGTTTTTCATAATTTTCCATTTTCATTTTCCATTTTATTAATTTAGTTTTTATTATTAGTTTGGCATTCAGAAAATTCTCAGCCTGGCAGCGGGCAATTTATGAATTATAAATAAAAGAGCAATAGGAGTATATATATATAGCTTATACTTGATAAATATAGACATACGATCTACCAGCTATATGTTTGTGTGTGAGTGTGTGTGTATATATATGCGTTTTCCTTAAGCATCTGCGTCAACATCTTTAGTGGGCGGGGTATGTGGCAATCACATGCAGCGTTTTTGGCAATGTGTCGATTATTTGGGTTATATGCGCCCCATTTAGGCTATTTTGTTTGGTTTGCAAAAAAGAAACAAAGTTAAAATCGAAAGAAAACTTGCACAAAAAAAAAATGAATTGCAAAACATTTATCAGGCGCATCTGTTTGGAAAGCAAATAAAATTCTGCGTTGTTGGCATTTAGTTGTCTATATACACACTACATATATATATACGCTATACAGAATCCATTTATTTGGATATATACATAATATATATGTTTAAATATATATATAAACATCCAATATGAAAATTAAATTTAAATTTTTCGCACTGTAAGCATTAGTGCTCGCCATGACTAATTATGAGCTATGGCAAATAATATGGATTAGATATTTTAACATCCACTTTCATGTTCTTAAGAATTCAATCAACTTAGTATATAAATATTTTCAATATTCGTCTTAAGAAGATGGCTTCAAAAAACTTTGAATAGAAGAAACTGAGTTGAATTAGAAAAACCATAATTCACAATTTGCAGATTTATTTTTCTCCAGTTGGTTTCCCAAGCAAAAATTTTGGTTTTCATTTTGTGGTACTTTTTTTTAACTAAATTAATCTCATAATTAATAAATTAATATATAGAATATTTTATATATTCTTGAATAAAAATTGTTTTAAATAATTTGCCAAAATTTATGACTTCGTTTCAAAAATTCAATCAGCCCCGAATCTACCTTTATTAAAAAAATTTTGATTTCATTAAAATAACAATATAAATTTAAACTTAAATAAAATATATTACACATTATTTAATCATAATATATATAAATAACATGCATTTATTGTTGTAAAAAAGAAAAGTAGAACAGAAAATAATTAAAATAAAATTCATCATTAAAGTTATAATGGAAAATTAAAAATTTATTTTCAGTTTGATTATAAACAAGTATGTGTTGGATAAAAGGTGCTACGATCAAAGATTTTTTGTACATTTTGCTGCAACTAAATTTAGTTGTGTTAAATTCATGATTAGTTCTTTTTGTTGGGTTGGTTTTTTATTGTTTTTTTTTTCGGTTTAGCTAAATAATCTTTTTGGTTTATTTAGCATTAGGAAGCGCACCGAATTGGTATTTGAGAAGCGTTTAGATGTAGAATACAACAAAAACAGAAGATGAATTTCAACAACAACAACTACCTTCTGTACTACGCATTCGTATACGGATGGAAACGGAGGCTCTGCGAGCTAAACAGCAGCTGAATGCATTGGTGACAGCCAATGCCACTGTCCGGCAGGTGGCGCTCACATATACAAAATGTATCTGACGGATTTAATGAGTGTATGTGGGTGCAAAATAATACGACTTCGGGTTGTTGTTTGTCTTTTTGTTTGTCATTTTGTTTGTCATTTTGTTTGTCATTTTGTTTTTCTTTTCTTTAGATGTTATTTATTTGTTATATGTGCAATGAGCTGTTGTGCCTAAAATAAAAATGAAATCATTTACTTGGCGAAACTAGAATGGTTTTAAAAACTTTATGACTTACCGGATACGAAACAAAAAATCATGTGTCACAACAATATATTAAAAATCAAAAAGAATTTGAATAAAAAACAAGAAACGGCGTCATAAATTTCGATTTAGATTAAATAAACAACACTTGTGCGTCTATATTTAAAGGACAACTGTCGAAACTGTACAAATGTCAAGACGGCATTAACAGAATACATACAGATATGTGAATAAACGAACCGACAATATTCTTAAAATACTTATATCTACTTAACTAAATATTAAAAACAGAAACTAATTTATTCACTAGACTGACAACTGTTTGACAGTTCAGGCAAATTAGCATGGAAAAACCCACTCGAAATTGTGCGCAGTGTAACAAAAGCGCGCTCAGCCACTTCCAATCGAGTCACAGCTCAAGCAAAGCTTTCTTTGCAGCTGCATGCGGACTGAAGCCGAAAGCTCAATGTTCTTGCAGCTTTCCCCTCACACTCATCCACAATTTCTTTTTATCAGCTGTTGTCGGCGAAAGAAAGCTGATGATAAACTTGCAGCGCATAAAAAGGTCAGATTTCCGGAAAGCTGACAACAAAAACGGTGAATGCTCAATGAGGCGTAGCTTTTTTGATAAACCTATGGTTGCGTTTGGACTGAGCTGAATGAGAGAAGCTTATGAATGGAATGTTGTAGATAATTGCAATGATGTTCAGAGTGGTAAGAGTTGCGCCACAAACGGAAACCAGTTTCTGCATCGCTACCAATGGCAAACAGTGAATGCCACATTAGTTGCAGCCGGCGTAAGGCGAATAATGGCACTAAAAGGCAATGGACGACTGGCAACCGGCAACCGGCAAATATGCGCGAATGCAAAGCCAACATCCAAAACGAGTTACGGCAATCTGAAGAAGCGCGTATGTATCTGGCAGACATATATATGTATATACATA
Source organism: Drosophila setosimentum (assembly GCA_035043505.1). Lineage (NCBI taxonomy): Eukaryota > Metazoa > Arthropoda > Insecta > Diptera > Drosophilidae > Drosophila > Drosophila setosimentum. Next base: position 20,897,415 of record JAWNMY010000003.1, read on the forward strand.
CATACATATATATATATATATATACAGTTGCGAAAAAAATAATAGCACCACTCTCACAAGAAATGGTTCGACGGTGTTTTATTTTGGATTTGTAAATTTATGAGGCTTATGTTTTTAAAAGCGGATTGGAAAAACCCGTCATTTTAAAACTTATTAAAAATTCACATTTTATTAAAAAGGAAGAAAATTAAGGAAACAAATAATAGCACGAAAAAAAAAACGATTTCTATAGGTGGTGATTTAATTTTATTCGCTTAATTTTTGCACTTTTCCTCCAAATGAAAAAATATATCAAAAAATAAAAATATATACTTATATTGGAAATAATTCCAGGAGCAATACTAACATAAATGTATATATATATATATGTACTATATTATAAATGAACATTTAAAAAATTGCAATACTAATGGTTTGTGTCGTAGTGGCGCTATTAATTTTTTCGCAACTGTATCTATATGTATCTGATGATATATGCGTATTCTGTATCGCACTAAGGAACAGACCACTAAAAATAGCCAGAAAATGTGAAATAAAATTGTAGCGCGACAAGAAAACGCTGTTGTTTTGGCTGCTTCGGCTGCTATTGCATGCTGCGCACAGATACAGAACCAGATACATTTTCCGAAATTCAATCACAGATCGCAGCAAGGGAACTGTTCAACTGGAGAAGCATCAGCCGACTTATTTATGTGTCTCATGATTTATGTGGGCAGAAGGTACAGAATCTAACACACAGATACAAATGCATATATGTACATTTATATATATATCTATATATGCATATTGTGTCTTTGGCATTTCCTTAGTTTACTGCCAAACATTCTGGGCGCTTGTGGGCAGAACAGCAAGCAGCTGTGGAAAAGTTCTTTCTCGAAATTTGTGAAATACCCACTGAGTATTGTTAGCGCCTGTCGCCGGCCATAATTTCTGTCTGCTATATATATGCACGCGTATAAATGATGTCTAAAAATAGCAGATCATCTACAGATAAATAAATACATAAGTATACATACAAGTATATATATCAGATGATGACGCGCTTGTGAAAATGCCAAGCCAAATACAGATTTAATGGCCTATGATGAATGATGATCGCCCCTATAATCTGGATTCGAATGCGGAAATTGTAATCAGGCTGAAGATAAGCGCTTGACTGCCTGGCGCTAACTAAGCGGGAGAGATGCTAGTTTCTCGGTGGGTCTATTAATAGGTCACAGCTTGCACTAATCAATGGCAAGTGTAACAACACCGTCAATAATACTGGCACTGACCTTCACCACGCGCTCTCTCGCTCTATATGCCATTAACTTTTGCAAATACACACTTGAGCGCAGAGTGAGAGACAGAGAGTCAAAACCTTACGTTCTTAGGCTCTTTGAGCCTTTGAGCCTCACTCTCTCGCTGAAGCGCTCACATAACCAGTGTGAACGTTATCAGTGTGTGTCCAAAGGCAAATTCGCGAATATTTGTGTAAACAACCTACTGACGTTGTTGAAAATATATGATTTTTTGTATTCCTTTTTTTCTTCTTGTTCTTATTCCTTTACTAGTTATGTGCGCGAAATGCTCTGCATGCACACACGCAAACGCACTCGTACACACACACACACACATGCACACAGAGACGCACAGGCAGGCAGAGGCTAGGCAAATGCTATTGAAGGTCAGTAAAGGTCGTCGCCGCAATTTTGCGAGCCCCCTCTTAAAAATAAGGAAAAAAAAAAGTCAACAACAAAACAGGTACACATGAAACATTATCTACATGTTTGCAATGTATGCGGCCCCGTGCGTTATGAAATATGCGAATGCAATTTATTTGCGGCTTTTTATTGTTTTTTTTTATATTAATTGCGATGAAAGAAAAATGAGAAAGAGAAGAGAAGAGCTGCAGTCGCCTCAACTCAATAACTTGGACCAGCAGACATGCATAAGACACACACACACACACACACTCACACACACGCACACAGATTCTCATTGATATAAAATTTTTTTTATATTTATCTGTGATAACTTTTTTTTTTTGGCGCCTGTTGTTATTGTTGGATAAACTTACTGCTCATTTTGATTTTGTAATTATTTGTTTTGTGTGTTAGTTAATATACACTGCGGAAAACACGCGGTGTGAGTCCTTCGCGGGGGATGATGTCCGGTGTTGGCGGTGGGTGGGGCGTGCCCGTAGAGCTTTCACACACACTGTGAAGTGACGAGAGCGAGTCGGTTGTCTGAATTGCCTTGCGGAGGGTTCTGCGTTTGGCTGTTCTGCCTACCACGAGCGACGACGAGAAACTGAACTGAACTAAGCGCTTTCGATGTGTCGAGTAAATGAAAAGTGCGCACGACGCCGACAACGACGTTGGCGCCGTCGACGCCGTTGGCAATATACGTACGTATTTATGTACGTGGGGGCTGCTGTTGGCTTCGCAGTCAACGTTGTCGCCGGCTGTCAGGCAGCAACCACAAAATGGTTACGGTAGACGAGGGCATCGGCAAGTCGACGAGGAAGGCGCCAAAAATGAATTTTACATATTATGCTCGCTTGAATTTCATTTCAGATTCTCCCGTTTTCTGCTGTTTCGACAACGTTTGCCGGCAATCACTTTGCACCGGTGAGCGGAAGAGACGCAGAGTTTGAGAGCATGATAAAGGTGCGAATACGTGAATACATACTATACATTTTGATTAAAAACGCTCTCTCTTTGCTTATGAAGAGCGACAGATTTTGAAGAGCGTGCTTCTTACGGGCAAACGAAAACACTACTTAAGAATTTGCAATTGGACTTGTTGCATTTATAGCGGTGTTAAAAATAGCGAATTATTAATTATAGCTAATTAATCGATTGGCTTAATCGAACAATCCTTTACTTTGAATAAGTTCCAACTGTTATCAATGCAACTGCAACTAATAATATATGATATTATAAAGGCAGACATGATCATTCATGTTCACAGCAAATCGCAGTTCACGAATCACCCTAATAAAACATTCGGTTGCAGAAAAAGTGCAACTTAGGTAAAAACGAATATAAGCTGATCCGCTTAAGGCTAACCTGTGTCGGAAATTTTCCACAAAGAGGCAAAAATTGTTTCTACGTATGCATTTTATTTATATATTTCGGACGTAAATTGACTGCATTGTTTTAGGCGGCCCTCTGATGAAATTTTCAAACTGCCTAAAAGTATGCCACGAAATTTTAACACAAATTAAATTGAGATTAAGATCTAAGGTAGTCAAAAAACATAATAAATAACAAATATATCACATGCCAAATAAATCAAGAGTGTCCTTGGTAACAATATTAACTCAAGAAGGGTGTTCTTTAGAAATATGGCTAAAAGCGAAAATTTCAAGCTAAGTAAGAAATTCTAGAAACCAAAACACAATTGAAATTCCACTTTATGAATTCGTATGAAATAAAATATTAATTGAAATATTATAAAAATGTTTGGCAGTTGTTTATTTAAAATGATTGTCATCTTTGTAAATATATTTTTGGAGGGTTTACTCGCTTACGGCTAAGGCACCTTACCGATTTTCTCCAGTCAAAAGCAATATGTACAAACTATAACTATAAGCGACTATATTAGCAGAATGATTCTTTGCTGCCCAAATGTATTATGTGCTTGAGCAAGCCACTTCTTTTTGGTACTCGTACTTGTATATGGCAATTCGATAGGTAGTTTGTTGATATGCTAAATATATAAGATAAGTAAAGCTACACATTAAGTAGAGAAACTAGAACTAGGCTAATAAATTACTGGCAACTACACAATACTTATAAATATGTGCTAGTCTAATTATACGATATGGTTACTATTATTGTCATGCTGAAGCAGTATCACAGTGCAGGGGCTGATCCTCCAATCGATTATTGATCGTATTTCGCGGCGATATCACAAATCGTTTGCGATTCTCAATCGATTGGCTGAGTCGACGGTTGGCACGCTTCTTGCGCCACCTGTGCACGCAGTAGCAGAACACTGTGAGGGTTAAACAGTTGATTAATAAATAATTTTTTAATAATAATTAATAATTTATCACTTACCAAGTAAAACAAGAGCGACGCCGCCGCAGCAGCCAGCGGCAAATAGCCAAAAGCTGCGCGTCTCGGCCAACTCGGCGCTGGCCAAACAACTGCGGAATGTTGACGAGTCCACCGTGCGATTGTAGGGCAGTGGACACACATCGCTGTCTATTGCCCCTGCCATATGGAATTAGAAACTTGTTCAAATGCCAAAATACAAAATGAGCAAACAGATGCAGCTGTCTGCAGCTGCGAGCTTCGTTGGCTTTACTCACCCATGCAAACGGGCACATATTTGGGATTGGCGCCCATTGTCATCAGATGATTCGTCACTTGGTGGCACTCGCAGGTGCTGATCTGTGTTCTCGTCAGATCGATGACACTTAAATGGCACAGATTTGCCAGTTTGCCAACGCTGAACTTCTTCAGTGGATTAATCGAGGCATTCAGCTGCCACAGATCTGCCACATAAGACACAATTATTAGTTGATTATCAAATAAGCCACTAAGTCTTCTTTCACTTACTTGGCAGTATGCCCAGATCGGGTATGTCATCCAGCTCACAGTTTGCCACATTTAGATATTCGAGCGGCGCTCGAATGGGCTTCTCCATCGTCTCGAGCTCGTGATGCAGCCCCTTCAGCTCGTTGCTGTCCACGTAGAGATTCCGCAGCCTGGGCAGCGAAAACAGCTCCATGGGAATCGTTGTGAGTCCATTACTAGATAGATCTATTTCCTGTGAATCGATCAATGCAATGAGTTAGTTAGTTAGTTACTAATTGCTGAGACTAATTGGATTTTGGTTGACTGCTCACCTGTAGGGAGGTGAGGGGTGCAAATGTGCCCAGCTCCACCGATAAGATCATGTTCTCATACAGCATTAAAAACTTAATATCCGTATACCTCTGAAACGAGCCACTTTTGAGCTTCTTAATGCGATTGAACGATAAGTCCAGTACCTAAAAAAAATTATGACCTTAACTCTCGATTTATATTTGTCCAAAACAGTCGAGTCATGCACTGCAACGCTTCCTATAGCATTTGTTTAGCGTCATTAGATTTACTTAGAGAAAATATGCATGCACAGTTTGAGGCACATTTGATATATACAAATTTCTAAATTTGAATGCAGTATTAATCTAAACTCACATAAAATGGTTATGGAACTGGCTTCTTTGACCAATTTTATTTATAAATCATCTTTCTAAACTATCTGAAAATATTTGCATATTTGAAATCCTTAAACACTAAATTCTTAACTTGCTAATACTATATATAACTATATAAGTAACAAAACAAGCGAATGATACAGTTCTGTGTACACATTTCGTTGCATAAATTCCAAGTTCCCAAAACTTTGATAATTTTGAAAAATTCCTTAAGATTCGTCTAACTTAATTTAAAAATTTGGTTAAATTGAGCATAATTGTGTTCTAGATAGTGTGTATCTTAACTGGCGGGTAACTCACGCAAATACATATACATATTCAAATACATATTCACATTCATATTCTGGTCGTTTTTGTAGTCGCATATTCATGCCATGCAACAAGTGAACTTCTTTATGCTTCAATTAAGCTCAATTGAGTGTTTCGTTTTTGTGTGTGTGTGTGTGTGTTTAGGGGGTTGTTGTGTGTGACTGTGGCATGGGTTCTGTCCACTGGGGATATGATGAGATGTGAATTAAGTTTGGGTCATGAGATTTTTATTGGCACAAATTGACCTCTTGTGCCAGGTCGGAATCTGTCACTAATCTGATAATTGATGAGTCAGTTACTCACCTCGACCGATGTTTTGAGGTTCTGTGGCACCTCCTTGAGGTCCATTTTGTGGCAGCGTATACGCATCAGTTTCTCGATGCGACCATACGAGCAGCGGCGATCATCCTGGCTGGTGGTGCCAAAGGCCAGCATAGCATTCACAACGGATATGAAGACGATATTAAGTAGCAGGCAACGCAGCTCCATGCTGTGAACAGACAGATAAATATAAATTCGTTAAAACATATATATATATATAAAAGCATCAGTAGTGCGCCTATCAGCTCTTTTCATTTCTTTCTTCTAATTTGGGTGTTTATTTAGCTGACGGACTATCAAAATAATAAATAAAACTAAATGTACACACTGCCGCACCTGAGCCAAAAAACAATTATTTTCGAATTAACAAATTACAAGATCAATGCCGCGCCATTGAGGATCAGCCCTCAAGTTGGGTCAGTGTTGGATGTTGTTGTTGTTGTTTTTCATTGTACCCGCACTCAAAGCATTCAATCAAGCGCAACTGTAATGCACAGGGGCGGACGCTTAGTAGGCGTGGCAACAAATTGAATTAGTTGTGAACTATGCACAAACCACATACAAATTCACAAAATGCACCTAACGTAGGTCAATGCGGCGTATGAATGATGTTAGTTTTGTGTTATTGTCTCGAATATTACGTATACGTCATGTTATTGCTGCTGTTATTGTTATGCCCTCACGCACATAAAATCAACAGGTAATGCAAACAGATACCCTGTTAAACTCTAAATACCTGGTACACACTTTTTGTATATACTTCCTTTATTTTATTTACTCAATATACGAGCCGTAAGAAACTTTTGTAACAATTGTATGACAAGAAATGGAATTGGGTTATAAAATTGCTGATTAACAGCTGCGGGATGAGTCTGTCAAAGTTTTTTTGTTTCGGTTCATACTGAAACTTGCAATTCTTTTCGAGTGTTGTTCGTCAATAAAGATTAAAAGGGAAAAAACCACCTGCTAATTATTTGAGGCAAGACTGAGTCATCCGAAATAGACGAGTTTTATATGATTCTTTTATTGCAAGTTTCCATTGTTTGTTATATATATATTATATATCTCTTGATTAAACATCAAGCAGACAACGAGCTGCGCACTTGGCGCGATAAATCATATTCTACATATATATAGATACGGCAAGGCATTCTTCTTTTATGGATCGTGTCAAAACACAAGAGCACTTTGCCAAAAAAAAAATTATTGAAGATCAAACTGTAAATTGATTTATTGCCAATTCGAATTCTGAGGCTGCCAATTCATAATCTGATGCCATATTTATGTACGTATGTTTGCCAAATGTATTGATATCAATATAAATGATCAAAAATGGTATAGTTTGCACTTTTCACAATTGTTTGCATTACTATCACGACCCATTGCAATGCAATTGGTAGAGTCATGCGATCAAAAAATGCTTTACTCTGTTCGGTTTCTGATTCTGTTTAGGTAACGTTTTTCATTTGGAAAATGCACGTGCCAATTTGGAGTTTTGTTACAAAGCAGTTGCGTGATTATAAATGCTTTGTTTATGACTAATTTTCTGTCTTTACAACCCTTTACCTATTTCACAAAAAAAAAAAATTATATATCAGATATACAATAATTTGGGGTCCTGATATATTTTTTGTGACATTCATTCTAATTACATTGTATTTGTTTAATATTTGGTTTCAAGTTCAGTTTATAGAATTAAACAGCAAGTTCAGCGGTTAACAAGGAACAAATTTATTGCTTAAACTCTATAATGAAGGCTCCAATAAGTTATATGCTATAGTTGTAAAATATATCTCAATATTTAGAGAATATCTTACAGTCGGCCAACAACTTAAGTTTTGGCCAAAAAACGCAATCCACTTACAAAATGGCGTACGTTGATCTATTTGACCAGAACTTAAAGGGTCTAAATGATGGATGTAGTGTCTGAGTGCATCGGTCTTCTATCCATCTACATTTCTATATCCCATTTGAGCGCAATAAGACATATGCCAAGCAATTTCAAATCGCAAACAATAATGCATGGCTTTATAACCTATCAACCTATAAACGATAAGAGACAGGGCGACATAAGACTTTTGCCAATCAATAATAAAATGTTAAAACATATATATCACAACCTTTCTGAGTAGTGGCCAACTGATATATAAAATGACGCATTTTGGCCAATAATAGCTGACACAGCAAAACACCGAGTAATTTGATTTCCTTGTAAATGTTGCGTAGGTGGGGTGAAGTGGAGGGGAACAGATAAAGTAGCTGATATACATTTTTGGAATATGCCCAGAAAATCATTTGCTCCAATTGACAAAGAGTTGAGAAATTTGTGTACTCAAAGTGGTAGCTAAAAGTATGTCGATCTTGAAAGAGGTAAGTTTATGCCAGAACTCTTGAATAAATAAACTACAAATATATTACATAAGATAGAATAAGTCTTTAAAATTTGTTGAAATTAATAATCATTTCATGGAGAGAAAGTTCTCCATATAGCTTTTGTAATTCTAAAATTCAGAAATCCCAGGTTAAATAATTGTTTTTCAAGTATTTGACTCATAAGTAATGAAATATTGGATGGCAAATCTCTTCTGTAGATCACACTGTCTTACCCCCGTTATTTTATTTCAATATGGGTAATCATAAAGATTAAGAATAATTAATTACAAAAAGTAATATTGATTTATAATAATAATGTAAAAAAAACACAAAACACTACTTTTGGGATACAAATAATAATAGTAATAATAATAATTATAAAAAATCAAATCATATTTTACTGATCCACAAACTTCTGTCGCACACTGTGTATGTGTAACTCTGTCATTAGAGAAGCCTGCAGAATCGGCGAAAAAAAGAAGCAGCAGCAAAAAAATAAAATTAAAGTGATTTCCACACATTTCGACACAGAGAGCGACCGCAACAATGAGCTCTGGCTATAAATACTAACTTATATATGCCATATACATGTATTTTGTTGAAAAAATTTAAATTAAATTTGAAAATTGGTAAGGCAGGAGAAATGGAAGACCAGAGTCGACTGTAAAACTTATGGCACACAAAAAAAAAATATTTTCATTCATTTCAGCTTAAAATACCAATTCAACTTTTTTTTGGTTTTTTTTCGTGTTTAATATCTTTGGAGTATGGCGGACATTTGTTAGACTTAAATTCAATAGAATTGGCAATAAAAAGGGCTAATGCTCGACAGCGACAGCTCGATGCGGCGGAAAATGGAAAATTCTATAGCCATAAAAACAGATCAGATACAGCCGCTCCAGCCGCCCTCCAAATGGGCCAAATACATTCACGCCTTTTACACCAGAGTAGTGGGGTGAAACTCATTTATTGAAATCAGAACTGGAATCAATGCCCACTTCCACTTTGGCCGCATTTGTATAATATTTATTTATGTGTATATATGAGCCTCAATCATGAGGCCAAAAGCAAAAACAAAAAAATACAATACTCGACAATTCCCAAACAATAATAGCACGAGAAATTCATATTGGGCCCGGAGTAGATGTGTCAGCCAATGGATTACGGCCTGGCTAATGATAAATACGTATGGAATATTATTTATCTACAAAGATCGGAGGCAGATGTTAAGCAAGCGATTATGGGATCAGTGAAAAAAAAAACTATAAAAAATCCAATATAAAAAATTATAAAAAAAAGAAACTTTAAATTAGTTTCAAATATTTTAATAACATTCTAAACATTTGTGAATGGATTTATGTGATCTTATGATTCCTCATGTCACACTTTGTGGGCGTTACTAGATATCATATATGTGTGCGTGTTCGTTTGCCTATGTGTACCTCACCCCCTGCACACCCCACTCGCCTCAACAGGTGGGGGCCCCGTCCTCCCCTTTTGGAAGATTTATTTTCATTTTTCTTCAGCAGTGTGCGTTTGATAAAGATTTATTTGTTTAGACTTTATGTGTTGAAACAATCCAAAAGCACACATGAGGGGAGGGTGCATACATGCCTCTGGAAACCCAAATATTATGTGTTTTTTAACCAGTGCAACACTTCAGCGTAAGTGAATCTTATCGGAGTACGTCAAGTGCACCAGATGTGTATACAAAAAGTAGAATTACTATGCAAGTTGCTTCTTATCAGAGTAATTAAATAGGCCTGTTCCGATGGAAAGTGTTTTTAGGCCGTTATTCTTCGATGACGAAAATATCGTCAAAGTCGAAGTGTAAGCAACATGAAATTAATTGATTGCAACAAACAACAAAAACGGTAATAAAAACGTTGCCCATTTATTTCAATTAAACACAATCAAGAATTCATTCCCCCAGAGACGCTACAAAGACGATGAATTTCCAAGTACAAAAACAAAACAAAAAACGCTCTGCTTCAGCAGAAAAACTGACCAATGTCGAGAATGCCAATTGCCAATTGGGCTAATTAAAAAACTAAGTAACGAAAGAAAATATACATATATAAATGTATTTTTTATAGATGCAGTTCACAGAAGTTCCACATAGAATAGCTAAAAAAAAGACTGACTACTTTTGAAAATTACTATATATAAATACTTTGAAAACTATTTCAAGTATATATTAGAAAAGAAACCATTCAGAAACTTGATCATTTCATATTTTTATTATTTATATAAATATAAAAATATTATTATATTTATATAAATAGAAATAAACCAACTTTCGCAGAAGTCAAACGCGACACAGAAATTCCAAGATATATAACTCTCTTATACGCGTAGGTAAAACAATATTGAAAAGTAAAAAGAAATAAACAAAATACTTTGGACCCCATTTTTTCATATTAACTCACGTTCACCAACGCTCCAGAATATGTGCTGACATTCATTTATATTAACCGGCACAGAGTAAAAGTCAAACTTGTAAAACCAACAGTGTTAAATGTTTCTCCATAAAAAACGAACCTTGAGATAGCGATACAAAATAAAACTGCCTATCTTTTTCTGATACTCCAACCGCTGAACGTTTTTTTTTAACTAAAATTTCTAAGCAACTTATAATTGAAATGTTATTTAATATTTTTCCATTTGACATAAAACGCGTTGTTGTATTTTAAGAACCACACAGTCAGATATGCGTTTATAAACCCGCCTCAACTTTCGAGTTCCAGCAATTCTCGCAGTGTTTTCCGCCGTTACTTTCAATTGAAATCAATTTAACTGTTTTATGCCATTATGCTGTGCAGAGAACTGCACGCTGTTTCAAACCGAGCATAACTAACTAAAAACCTAGACTAAACGACAGCTCAGTGTTAAGATTTCTGATTAGAGTAAGAAAATTACTACAACATTCTACGCAATATTCAGTTAATCTGCAGAATTTTAATAACGATAACCCTCAACAACCCCGATAAGGCTTTGAACGTCTAACGATCGTATCGAAGTAAATTTGTTCGTTTTGAAACTTACCTCTTAGGTAATCCAATAAATTTTATATATTCCCATTTAACATACGTTATCCTTTAGAATTTTCATTGTCCGGAAACACATTTTAAGCATTTGCATTCCTATCACTATGCTTTCTATTTTCCAGTAAATTGCACCCTGAATGATCGAGTAGACACTATACCAACAAAATACTTATATATCTTCGATTCACAGAAATTTCAGTCGTATTTCAATTAACACGAATTTGTTTTTCGTTGTGTGTTTGTTGTCCATAGACGGAACCGAACGCGAACACCGGAACCGACCCGTTCAATCCAACCGCAAACTTGGAATTGAAGCAAACGCAGCGACGAACTGCGATCGTTCGGTGATCGGCTCCCTTTCGGTTGTAAGAGCCGAAAACGTTGATAAAGCAACGAGGCGACGATAATGCAGGTCGCTTTAGGGCGTCGGCGGGGAGGAGGGTGTTGTTCTCGGTTGCGTTGTAATTTTTCGTTGGTGAAAATTAAAATTTCACGAAAGATTTACACTCACTCTCTGCAGCTCGCTCTCTCTTTCTCTCTCTCTCTCTCTCTCGATGTCCCTCTCTCAGTGCAGTGGCAGGCACAGTGATAACAATGAAAACTGATATACAAATGTGTTTGCATCCCACTGTGCTTAGAATTGAATTAAATCGCTCAGTTTTTGCCTCCGATTTCGACAGCTTTATTACTTAGTGTTTGTTGTTTGCAGCAGTTTTAGATTTAATTAGCCAGCAAGTGCTAATAATTCCATACAATATTGATGACGTTTTCAACCAGCAGCATTTTCAATATAATGAATCCATCACGTCTCGCTTCCGACTCATTTCGAGTCTCATTCATATTACAGCTAAAAAGAAGGCAAATATTACGTTTGTGATAAGACTTCAACGTCAGCTTATGCAATCAAAATTCTTATCAACAAAGTTCCAATTTATAAAGACGCTAAATACTCTTCTCAACTGACAGTGTCCACACCAAATTAACTACTCACTTTGAGAGACACTTCTGTTGGGTATTTATCGGAAGACGTTTTGAAGAAGAAGAACCAATGTGCTGTGATGGGTAAAATCATTATGTTTACCTTTTACCCGGTCTTGAACAACTACCTGTACTCAGGGATAATTTTACCTTGATGATATCCTCAGGTAAATTCAAAACAAATCATTGCTCTATTTCGTGGCTTTCTTTTTATTTGTATTTATTTTGTTTACAACATGAAAAAGAAATGGTAGAAAAATATGATATTGTGTTTTTTTTCAAGGTTTTTAATATAACAAACCCCATATTCCAATTATTTTTAGTCTTTGCTTCGTATTTGCTTTTGATTTTTTTTTTTGGTGATTTTTCTTCTTTTTTTTTAAAATGTTTTTTTTTCTTTAATTTTTTTTTTTAATATATTAGTAATTTGAATGTAAAGTATGTAATATAAATGATAGAAAATGTGTTTTTCACTTCTTCAGTTGAATTAATTGAGCAAACAAAAGTCACAAACACGAAAATTAGGAAATAAGTAAAAAAAAAGAAGTAGTAATTGTAAAACAACAGAATCATAATAAATTAACCCACCCAAAATTTTTCACCACACAACCCTCCAGTGGTAGTTTTGATGATATAAAATTACCTTTAAAGTGTCTGTGTGTTTTTGTTGTTTGTGTTATAATTGAGCAATTACGCGTTCCTTGTAATTTTCTTTCAACTTCTTCCTTTTCATTAGTTAGATTTGCATCTAAATATTTTTAAAAAAATTTTTTTAGCTGCACTTTTTCGATTGGTTTTATGCAACGTATGTTTTTTTTTTTTTAATGTTTTTCGTTTTTTTTTGTTAGATTTTTTCTTTTACAATTGTATTCGTTTTTTTTTGTTGATAGTTTTTTTTTCATTAATTAATAAGAAATTAGAAATTAGCTTCCATTTTGGTTTTCCATGAAAAATCAATGAAGCTGCTGGCTAAATATATATAGCAAAAATGATGAGCTTTTACAATCCTCTGTTTATCGCAGAATAAGTTTAACTTGTTCCAACTAAATTAGGTAATACAACAGATATACTTTAGCCAAAAATTAATCACAATCTTTTGCATTCATATTGCAAATATGCTTGAGTGTGTGTGTGTGTGTGGGTGTGTAAAAGGTGTGTGTATGTGTGTCTGTGTGAGAATGCCTGTAGCAACAGATCTCTGCATTCGCGCATGCCTCTCCACGCCTTTACTGGGCGGATTGATTAATGTTCAGGCAATGGATGCCTCGTGAGGATCCTCCTCTCTAAGATTATTTCTGGAGACGCAGCTGCTCGGCAATGCTGGTGTTCTGATAGAAGAGACGCACCACATGCGTGTCGCTCTCATCCATTTTGGTGAGTATCTCCAGCTGGAACGTCTCCGAGAAGCGAGTGTTGATGAACACGCCCAAGGCGGCCACGTCGCACTTGGTGATCAGGGCGCTCTCCATTTCACAGTGCTTGCTGTAGCGTGGCGGCTTCGCCAGATCCTCGGGCAGCTGGCGGAACTGATCGGTGACGGTATTGTTGCCAAAATCTATAAAGTGCACTTCACACTTGCCCTCATCGAGCAGCTTGACTATCTCGGCCCGATAGAAGACCTCATCTTCAGGGAATTTGGCCACACAGATTGCACCCACGGCCAGCTGGGTGAAGAGCTCAAAATTTTGATCGGCATCGAGCATTTTATCGGTCATCTGTTCGAGCGCGGGCACATCCTGTTCCATTTGCACATAGAAGGACTTGGGATTGTCGTACTGCACCACAAAGCAATTGTGCAACACCACCTCGAGGGGTCGCTGCACACCAGCCACAATGCTAGCCAATTCCTCGGCGAAATCCTTGTAGTTAATGCGCAACTGCACTGCCTGCTGGGTTGTCTCCTTCTCCTCCTGCTTGAGCTCACTGACCAGCTCGTAGACCTCACCGAAATGCTGCTCCAGCAGCGCAGAAAATGCCGTCTCCAGCTCATCATCCGACACATCCTGGGGTATTTCACTTAGCTTGCAGTGCAGCGCCAGTGGAGCTATTTGACAAAGCTGCTCCGGCAGCGTGTACACCTGCTGGGTGACCAGAGTGCCGCCGTAATCCATGAGAAACACCTCACAGCCCTTCTCATCAGGAAGCACTTGCCGGATGCAGCAGCGATAATAGCAATCATCCTCATAGCATATGCCGTTTAATTTTGGGGCCGGACTTGACACCTTCTCCAGGTGTTCGACTGTCAGGGACTGCAGTGTTTTGACAATCAGATCCAGTTCGGCCGAGTTCTTCTTGAGCTGCACATAGAAACTATTGGGTGAGTTGCCATGTGAAATAATGCACTCCTTGTTAGTATTGTCCTGCTTCAACAACGCTGCAGCATCGAGCAGTTTCTGTAGTTGCTCATGTATGTTGAGCGCATTTTTGTCCATCGTTTTTAGACGAACCAAAGGCGGCTGCACCAACTTGTTCACAAACTCGACGGCCACCTCCCCGTTGCAACTGTCGATGAGGGCGTCGAGGGCTTCCCGGGATTCCTTGGGGTATTTCAGAAAGTTCACACACGATTCGAGAGCATGCAGCTCTGCCAGTGGCTTCACATGAGCCAGCTCCGACGGCAGCTCAAATAGTTTATCCACCAGCGCCTGATTGCCGTAGTCAATGAACAAGACGCGATATTGCAGCGACTGCTTGGCGGGCAACTGCTCCAAGATACGTGCCCGATAGAACTCATTGTCATCGGCAAATTGGGCGACGCACAAATCGGCCAGCTGGGCAACGCCTTGCTTGGGCTGCAGACTGGCGTTCTCCGAGTTCAGCTGCTCGCTGACGTTGTCCACGACTTGGTTGTCCGACTCGAACTGCAGATAGAAGCTGGTGGGACTATTCACGTGGGTTACAATGGCCAAACGGATAGCGGAGGAGTCAGTCCTTGACTCCTCGCTGGATGGGGCGGCAGCTATTAGTTGTTGCACCACCTCCGGCTTGTGCTGCTTACGCGTGCAAAGTGGCAACAACTGATCCAACACATTCTCATCATCCAACAGCAGATGGATGAGAACATGCTTTAGTCCCGGCTGCAGCAGTTGTGTGGTAAAAACCAATTCACCCTCGCCAGTAAGCTCGGCAAACTTGAGCTCCGCCTGCTGAGACCATTCGACATAATCCTCGGGCAGCTGCAGCGAGCAACGCTTGGACAAACTGGGCACCGTTGCTATCTGCTCGGAGAGCAGCAAACACTTGGCCGTCGTCGATTTGTTGCCGTAGTCAATGAAACGCACCTCGTAACGCGAATCGGGCATTTGACGCAATAGCTCGGCCCGATAGAAGAGTCCATCGTCATCGAAGAGGGCGGCCACAATGCTGCCCTTCTCGAAACGCTGAAGCGGCTGCAGTTGCTGCTCCGCATCGCCCAGATACAGTTCGATCAGTTCGAGAGCCTTCGAGTCGCTCTCCAGCTGAAGATAGAAGTCAGAGATGCTATTCAGATGCGATATGTAACAGCTGCTGCCACTATTTACATAATCCAGGGGCTTGGCATACCCATCAGCGATCAGTTTCTTGGCCACATCGATGCCCTCAATGTAGAGATTGACATAGCTGCGCGTTTGGCAATCGCCTCGCGACAAATACTCATAATGGAGCAGCTTCTCGTAAGAGTCATTGAAGATGCCATTGGCAGCGTCTGCCCACTCCAATGTGCCATTGGGCGCAATGGGCAGGGCAAAGGGCAGACACAATGGCTCCGTTTGGCTGCCCAGGCTCTGCTTGATTTCCTTGGCGTCCGATACGCAATCGGTATTGCCATAATCGATGAACTGCAGTACCATCAGTTCCGCATCGAGTATTTTGGCACGATACCAACACTTGTCCATCGAATACATTGATATGCATTCGGCGCCATTGACAACATCCATCAGCTGCGGCAGCGATGGCGACACAATCATTAGATTCTCGGTGAGACGCTTGAGCTTGGGCAGCGCATCCATGGTGTGCACGTAAAAGTGAGCGGGATTATCGCAGTGGCTCAGCACTGCGGTCTCCATGTCCTTGTACGGATCGGGTGGTGGTGTGACAGCGACAACTGTCTGGCTGGATGTGGGCGAGACTATAGGAATTGTAACTGCCTCTATCTCGGGTACGGGTAGCGGCTGAGGCACAATTTCAACAGGTACTGGCTCCACTTGCTCCACTGGCTTCGTTTCAGCCTTGGGAGCAGCAGCCACTGGCTCTATTGGCGCCGCCGTTTTTGGGGCCACCTGTTCCGGTTGTTTGTTGTTGTTGCGCTGTTGTTTCGGCTCCTTGGCTTCTTTCGGTTCCTTTGCTTCCTTTACCTCCTGCTGCGACTTCTTGGTCTTGGGTGAGCTGGTTGTCGAGTTGGATTTGCCTCCCTTGCGCTGCTGCTGGTGCTCCTCATCATCATCGATAGTCAGGTCGACGCATTCAATATATTCGTATATGTGGGGCTTCTCCTTGTCCAGCTGCTTGCGCATATAATCAATATCCCTGCCCGCAATTAGTTTCTCTGCCTTCAACTTGTCCAGCAAGTTCTCTTTGCCATTAGACACGAGCACGTCGGCAATGAGATGGTTGCGTCTTGTCTCAATTGGCTTCACTGTGACCACCGCCTCCAAGAGGCTGGCGAGGCGTGTCTTCAATTTCTCATCGTTGTGGATGCGACCAATTGGTAAATTGATCTCAATCGCATAGCAGCTTCGATTCACATAGAACTTCTCCTCCAGCTGCTTGAGCTTTTCGCGCGACAACTGCTCCGAGTTTCCATAGTCAATATATAACACATCCAGACGTGCACCCTTGGCATCCTTGGCCAGGATGCGTGCACGATACCAATTGCCATCGGCGCTCAATGCCGCACAAACTTGATCCTTTTCAATTTTTCGCAGCTGTTTGCCTGGAATGAAGGAAGTATCTTAATACAAGTGGCTTAAAGTGTACCAAGATTTACAATTGGTCATTATATATACCAACAAACAATGTTCGGGCAAAGCCAACAGTTTTGTCTCTGTCTCACCTTTCTTGGAGTAGTACTCAAACATATCGTCCAACAGCTGCTTCATGGCTTCCTGCACATCGCTGGGCTGGACCAAAATCCGGTAGGACTTGGCCGTATAGACGACGAGTGCTTTAAAACTATTAATCAATACTGGATAACCGCAAATAAAGGCACTGCGCTCCTCCTTAAGCAGCGGCATAACAGGACGCAAGTGAATGCTGCCCAATTAAAAGAATGCATTAGTTGAATTGGTTGGTCAACGAGAGCTGCTCTCTCACTCACATATTGTTTTCGCACACATGCTTTATATTTAGAGCATACGATTTGCCCTCGTAGTGCTGCTTGAAGGCCTTGGCCATCTCTTGGTTGGACTTGACAAACTTAACATCATCGTAGCTGCACAAAAAGTTCACATCGCTGCAGCTCTCGAGTTGTATCTTAAAGTTGGTCATATCTCTAATTGAGGTGAATTTGCCACGCACCTGCTGACCAGCTAACAGATTAACGCGCACCTCTGAAAAAGTATGAAATCAAGATTAGAATTGTGGATGCTCATTTAAGACATCTTGTTGTTGGACTCACGCTCTGAGACCTCGGTAAGGAACTGTGCATTGATTAGAGTATCACGAAGAGAGGTGCCATTCACCAGCATTTTAACGATATATGTGTTGCAGATGCTATTATTATTATTATTATTATTGTTGTTGTTGTTGTTCTGGTTGTTTTGCAGTTGCTGCTGTTTCGATTTAAACTCGCATTCGACTTTTGCATTTGCTGGCACAAATTTCTCCATGCGATCAACAATATACAAATGATCATAATTGGTCACCACTCGGTCAAAACTGCAGCGTTGCGCCAGACAAGGTGGCTCCGCAAATCGCTGCTCCAGCTGCCAGACATCCTCCGAGGAGACGATCAGCACATTTCCGGCGTCGACGCAGAAGATGCGATATTTGCGCGTCATTTGATTGCAGGCAACAACTGTGCCCCGCATTATGGCATTGTCCTTCCGCTGACGCACCACCACACTGGAACCTACCTTCAGTTGGAGCGACTGATGGGGCTTCTGGCGATAGAACTGGCGCATCTCGCGCAACAGACTCTCGTATTTAGAGGCAAGGGATTTTGGCACTACGTAAAATTGGAATGGCGATACCCACCACGAGAGACTGGCCGCCTCCTTGGTGGGCGTTTTTATATCCTGCACCGCAAACGCTTTGTCCAGCGGCACATATTTCTCCGGCTCAGGTGTGGGCTCCGCCTTAGATGCTGTTGTCTCCGCATTAGATGTGGCATCACTTTCCACACCACTCGAGCGCTTCGAACTGCCTCCATCCAGTGTAGACTTTTGACGTTGTGGCTTCTGTGCAAAGCCCTGCGGCGCATTCTGTGAGCGCTGGTTGGGTGAGTTGCGCTGCGACTGCTGTGGCTGCTGCTGCTGCGCTTGATCTTTGCGTGGCGACTGATTATTGGAAAAGCGACTGCGAACAGAAAGTAGAAATAGCAAGTAATTAGAAACTGTAAATTAAATAGCTAGCAGATATATCTGACTCAATATAAGAGCAAACATTTATACACTCAAAAACTCATCATAATTTAAGCATAAGATCCGAAATGGGAAACCAAAAAGTCGATCAGTAGCAGAGGAAATGTGCATTGGGCTCTAAAAGGACACCCAAACCATCAATCCATTAAGAAAATAGTTATAAAGGCAATTTGCCTATGACATTAATTTGAATTTACCACAATTAAGATTTAATAAATTTACTCCACATCATTTTGAAGCCTTTGACCAAAAAAGAAGTTAGTAGATGATAGGCAAAGTTTTATATCATCGGCATACATCAGCACGCGGGAGCGACTTATAACAGACTAAAGATCATTTATAAATAACGTGAAGTACAAGGTGACATCCTTGTGGTACTTCGGAAGTAACTTAAACAAACTTAGAGACAGTGCCTCTAAAATTAACTTTCTGAGTTCAAATTGTAAAGTATTTAGAGATCAAATTAAGTTGTTTGGAAATTCAGTAAAATTAAGTTTATGAACTAACAAAGAGTGATTATCGATGGGGCCACTTCCAATCCCAATTTCTCAATACTCACGTATTTTTGTTGGCTTCCTGTTTGATACCATTTTGCAGACGCGGCGAATCCGTGCGATTGCGTCCATTTTGGCGGTTGCCCTTGCGCGGGGAGCTCATACCGCTGGTGTAGCTGCTGGTGCTGTGGCTCTCGAAGCTGGTGTCGATGCGCGTGTCTCGACTGCGTCGAACCAAATTGCCATCGACGCGACCATTGCGTTCAGGACGTGCCGGATGCTGTTGCACCGGACGCCTGGCGGCGCTCTGCTGCGATTGGGTATCCTTTGAACTGGCGGATGCTGAGCTGTGTTTGTCCCATTCGTTGTTGGCATTGGCATTCTTTTTCTGCTTCTGCTGAAGCTGCATGCGATCCTCACTCTCGACGGTCGTCGAGTTAAGCACCTGACCCTTCTCCAGCTGCTGAGGCGCTGCCTCGGAAGTTGTGGACTCGGCACGCGTCACATTCGCATTGAATTGACCCTTCTCCAGGGTGAGATACTGCTCGAATGGCATGGATAGCTTATAGAGCTTCTTCATCACGTTCAGATTCTTGGCCAGCAGATTGACGACATTGAGGCCATCGGGTTCAATGCGAAAGACACGAACACTAAACGCGCGACGACTGACGTTCGACTCCTCGGCGAGCATCTCGAACTGAACGGTGATCTTATCCTTTCTCAACTCGCTGTTCTCGAAACCCTTCAGGCAGCACTTGATCGCCTGACGTGGCATCTTCAGATGCTTCTCGGCAATGATGCCGATCAAATGCTTTTGCACAGCCTCCTCATACCCAAAGTCCACGTGACGCACAATAGTGGTGGAGGAGTCATCCACGCGCAGTAGCTCGGCACGATACCATTCACCCTCGCACTTGACGACGCAGGGTGCGCCCAGGACGAGCTGATCGGGCACCATCTGATTGATGTTGTAGTAGGCAAACATCTCATCCATCAGCTGCTCGAATTGCTTCACGTGGTTCACCTTCTGCACGTAGAAGTTGTTGGGCGAATCGATGTAACGTATCTCGACGATATCATCATTTTGCAGAGGCTCCGCTTTGGCGTACGCCTGACGCGAATTCTTTTGCAACTTTAGCTCCTCCAGCTTGCTGTTGCCCTGTGAGCGATGAGTTGTTGATTTTATTTTAATATGTTAGAAATATATAATTAAATGAATCACTTACATTGCGCATCAGCTGGCAGGTTTGCATGGAACCCACGCTTTCCGCCGCCTGCACTGTCAATTGGAAGTTTTTATATATCACTGAACTTTGAAAGATGCGTTTCATGCTCTCATCGAGGGCCCCCAACTCTTTGGCGCCCGCGAGTGCGAAGCGGAAGGCAAACGGTTTGATCTGCAACAGTTCCTGAGGTATCTGGTAGAGATCTGTCAACGTGACCATCTCGGCGTTGCCGTAATCCACATAAACAACACGGATTCGCTTGCCGTAGACGGCGCTGACTAAGGCACGATAGCAATTGCCATCTTCGGAGAAGCGAGCCACACAAGCAGTGCCCACACCCGGATATTGAATGAGTGTCTGCAGACGCATACGCTCGATCTGGCCCATCATGGCGTTCAGATCGTTCTCTGCGCTCTTCAGCTGCACCCAGAACAGATGTGGTCCGTTCTCCACGAAGCTCACATAGACATCGTAGGTCAGACCCACTATCAAGCTGGTGGTGCGAAATGCCGGAATGATGGGCTGCAGCACTTGTTGCTTCTTCTGTGCAGCTGCCGCAGCCGCTGGCGGTTGTTGCGATAGTGTATATCGTGGTGCGGGCGCATAGCTCAGCGATGGCTGCTTGGGCAACTGCATCAGTGGCAGCTGCTGCTGCTGCATGGGATTATTGAGGCGCACATTATAATACATATTCAGTGGCCTGGGACTAGTTTTGGGCGTGTAAACATTGTGCATGGGCAACAGACCCGACGATGGCTCGGAAGTTGAAGAATAATTGGCACGTTGTGTATTGTATGCTAAATGATTGGCCGTGGCAAATGGCGCCGGCTTCTCTGCATTGGCCAGATGTAGGCCGGGTGCCGCCTGAATGCTGCTTGGCAAAACATTTGTCTGCAAATTCAATGAAAGTTAACATTAGAGACACTTGATTATAAAAATATTTACTTAAAGGATCTTATTTTAAAGTTTGAAGGTGTTTTATTCTTGTATGTTGTATATAAAATCTTAAATAGAAGGCCAGAAAGAAAGAACGGTTTTCCTAGGCACCCCAAAGATAGCACTCCCTTTTACAACTGAGTCAAATTGCCGACATTAAAATTTCACTATAAACTTATTGATTGGGGAAGCTGATACCGAAGATATTTGGTTTGGCAAACAATAAATATAATAAAAAAATAACTCATCTATCAACAGATTTTTTCTATGGGAGCCATAGGATACAGTAATCCGATCCTAACTTGCCATGAAAAGTTATTCATATAAAAAATTATATTTCTACAGATTGTTCCTATGGATCTGATATCGATAGTTTATAGTTTAAATTTGAGCAGCATAATATACCAATTGAGTAAGTTTGGTTTAGATATCTTGTTAAACAAATAAGTTTTCATACATAATCTTTATTCCTATGACAGCTATATGATATAGTCATCAGATCCGCCCGACTTCGGGATATGTACTCCCTGCTGCTAAAACACTGATGAAGGACTTGTTGACATATAAACAGACGGACAATGCTAGTGATGCTGATCAAGAAACGTCGCCATTAATGAGATACAAACTGCATGGCAAAATATATATATATATAAAATATTTATATATATATAAATATCCACAAGATGTCTATTTGATTATCAAAAGCATACCAAATTGGCCAAGGGCGTTGGTATCAACATTTGAGGAGGCGGCTGCACCATCTGCTGCTGCTGATGCAGCTGCTTGGCTGGTGGTATATATTCGTGTGCCGCTGCGGTTTTTAGCGGCTTGGTTGGCGTTGTGGCTAGCGTGCGATGCACGTCGAGGCGAGCGGCGAGCGAAAAGCGTGCCGCAATTTGTTCGCGCGCCAAGTCTGTGGGCGTCTTGGAGGAGTTGCCCGTGTGCTGGATGCTGTTGTTGTTGTACTCGATGAGGTTGATCTGTGGTGAGGCCGCCTTCCACAGTTTCTTGCAGTGGTCCATTATCAGCTCTTTGGCAATGGGTGCACCGATTTGCTTCTGCTCCACAAGGAACTCATTGAGCTCGAAATCCTTCCAGCGTACGCTGGCAAATTTCTGGCCACATATCTGGACGGGATCCACCTCGATGCTAACGACATGATTCGCCATCAATTCATTCACCGCATCCAGTTCACTTTGATTCCACTCTGAGCATATGCCCAGCACAATATATTGCGAGCAGAGAACTGGAATACTCTGCAGCAGTTGCGGCTGTTTTGAGAAGAGCAGCTGTATGCAGAAAATAAAACGATATCAATTTATATGTGATAGGTGCGAAATTTGATTTAAAATTCAACGACTCACATCATGACTGCTCACATTACGCTTGTAGCCGTAATCAAGAAACTCAATCTCGACGCGCATCTGGCTGCGAATGTTGTTGGCCGTGTGGTGTTTGCTGTCATCGATGCCAGCGCTGAGAACACGGCTTCGCATATATTCCACGTCGCCTGGAGCGGCACCATTTCTTCGCTTGAGCACACAGCATGTGCCGGGAGTGAGAAGCGCCTGTTGGCGCTCATTTGACCAACTCGGGTCTATGGCAAAGCATGTCGGCAGCAACTTCTCTATGCGCTGACTAACCATCCGGGCCGCATCCCGATTTGCCTGGCCGTATACCTTCAGATAGGGGCCAACATGATCCAGATGCGTGATGTACAAATCAACGCTGGTTGCTCCGCCACCATTCAATGGCGCCTTGCCGTTCATATTACTAGTCTTTTATCGCTGCAACAAGATGCAAAATATTCAAATCATTAAGAGGAGCATCAAATAACTATAAGATGCAAAGTATCATTTGGCATTTGAGTTGTCAATCAAGCATTTGAATATGCTAAATTTAATTACACACACACACACACATACACACAAAATAATTATATGTATATAAATCAAGACTTTTAAAAGGCACTGCATTGTTCTAAGATGACGTTAACTGCCTGTTACGCACACACTTATACAAATTAATCGACATGGTGTATAATAATCAATTTCTATGCAGCGCACAATTATCTTTTTTTTCCGATTGTCACCAAATATTTTTTGCAAGTTTCAGTTTCGATTTCACCCACACACACACACACATGCTACTTATGCATAAATGCAAAGCGAACAGATAACCGTTAATGCAAGACGAGTACGATGTCAATTTTTCGTTGGTTTGTACTTTGTCAACGTTTGTTTCGATGTAGGAAATGCATAAGAAATAGCTGTAAACATGCCTACATGCATGCCAACTGCCAAAATCCTATTTTCTTTGGTGGAATGTGCGTATGCATGTGTGTTATCGTTGTTGCCACACACGCATAATTCTCGTTCTAGTTTTGTCTACTTTAAAAATAGAGCAAGAAAAAAAGACAGTAATTAACAAATGCCAAGCAACTTACGTTGTCGTCGTCGTTGTCCACAGCGAAACTCGGAAAAAACGCCCCTTCCTCTCTCTGCACGTCCCCTATGTGCATCAATATTCCTCAACAGTCACTCACAAGCGCCCAGCCGTTTGAATTCTTTTTGCGATGATCCGCTTTGCAATATTTGCGTATTATTGCGAATTCTTGTTTGTTTTTATGCTGATTTCTGATTCTGCCGTGTGGCTCACGAAATGGACGACAGCCAGAGGCGGGCGGGCGGGTGTTTGGATTTGGCACACTCTTTATGTGTGATATGAGCTGTGGAGCGCTTTTCCTCTCTCGGGCTGGCTGGCTGTCCGTCAGTCAGTCAGCAGTGTGATGTTATTTCGATAGGTGTATTTGTAGTGGTAGTTGTAATTGTGTAGTAGAAAGAAAGTCTTTGAGTGTGATTAGAAATCGTTTGCGTTTCAGTCTTTTCAGTTTTCTTTTTGTCGTTCTTCAAAAGTGCTCGCGTCGCAAGCGCAACCCAATTTAAACGTGTTGCAGTAGTTTGTAGTTATATCATAAAGCAATTAATCAATGCGAAATAAGTTTTAATTCGAAATTTGTTGTTTCACTTGCCCACCCAAGTAACTCAGCCCGAGACAACGACGACACGACTGTCGATATGTTTTTCGATAACCAACGGAACAGTGTGACCATGCTCTATGTAAGAAAAAATGCAGTGCGAGAGGAGCAACTCTGTTAGTTTAACAGGAGACCAATAGTGCGTTAGCAGTGCATAACAGCTATAACTTCTGTTTGCCTAAAATTTGTTGACAATTTGAAAAACTCGATAAAACCCAATAATAAACTCGATTTTGTGGTATGTATTTACGAATAGCCAAGCCATTTTTAATTTCTTTAAGTTTTGATTACAGTTTACAGTTTACAAACTAAAATGATTGCATTTAAATGTTCGTTTACATGTGTATAATATATATATTTATATATAGATTAATATATTTTGCTAAGAATCTCTTTTCACTTCTTTTTTCTTCATATTTCGCATCAATTGTTTTAATTATAATTGCATATAAGTATAAATACATATATGCGTACATCGTTATAATAAATTTTTTACTTTCAGATCCATTAATAAGGCGCATTCCAAAGTTGTTCTCTATATAATATATCCGAACTCAATCTAGAATCTAGGCAATTAAAGAGAATATATATATTTGATATTTGAGATATGCAATACAAGACTCGATACGCAGCAGGCTGAATACAAATACAAAAGCAATTGAATTATTGCTAATCGAGTTTATCAATTACAGCCAAAAACAATTAAACTCAACAATCAAATTGCAAAAAATATTGTAAGCAGAAGCAACGATTATATAGTAGTAGAAATTACAGATTATAAAATAATTGGGTAAACGTAGCAGGAAGAGGAGGAGGAGGAGAAGGAGGAGGAAAGGAACAATAATTAACACATGCACCAATTTACAACTGTTCTTTTGGTTTTTTTTTTTTTTTTTTTTTTTTTTAACAGCAGTACATATGTGATGTACGGTACAGATTAATTGATGTATGGGTAGAGTGGTGTTATTGAAAATAATGTTTTCACTACGACTCCTTTTGCGTAACAACTAAACAAACTAAATTAAGCTTTAATATCTAACCGAAACCCAGCAGCCCGTGGCATCGTCGCGTCTATAATAACGGGGTCGATTATCCCTGAAGACGGTGACAGCGGGAAACTGGTTCTCCTGTATGAATCTAATTGTGGCACGCATCTAGTCAAAATCACAATTTAACAATACAAGCACAATTAGTTACAGCTCTTAGAGGAATTATCATTGATTTTATACGAACCTGGGGCGCAAAATGCGGCGGCTCCACATCGGGACTGGAGGACAAATGTTGCAGCAGAAACTCATCTGTCTGTGACAGCCACAAGTCCGCACCGCGCAACGGATCATAGTTGAAAGGTCCAATGCGCAGCATGCCCAGCGTCGAGTCATAGACGTCCAGCACCTGTTTTTCAAACAGAATACAAATAGTTAATGACACCATTGTTGAGATTACGTTGAACAAACACTCACCGATTGGGCGCCCATAAAGATGCGCGCATCGCGCAACTGTCGATCGGGTCCCCTGTCCGGAAATGAGGCTGGAAAGATCTCGCCAGTTTTGATATTGACACCGACACCATAAATGATGGGGCAATTGATCTCGCCGCGCAGCATTGTGTTCAGCTCGCCGACGCAGGCCTGAGTTAAATCAATCTCGAGATGATGCTTGTGGAATGATTCTGCAAGCGATTAGAGATTGGTCAATATTTGCTTCAAATGTTGCCGAGGGTGTTTGTTTTGTGATACTCACGCATAATGCTGTAGAAGACATCCTCACCATAGCCCTGCGAGTCCCGAAAGCCACCAATGAGCTGCAATTCAATGCGTCCCTCGGGATAACCGAGTGCTAATTCCTGGACACGCGACACCATTGTGCAGACAGCCTCATCGACACCGCTGCCATCGAAATGTGCCAGAGCCACAGCACCCGAGCCTGAATGGAGAAGTGAAACAACAGAAACATGAGGTTAGCATTTTAACGAGCCAAACGAAGCCAATTTACGATACAACAACAATAGCAAACACCAACTCACCCGAGTGGCGGACAACAATTATAATACAGGTGGTGGCATCGTCTGCACCAATGATGTTGATGTTCTTGTCATGCGGCGCAGCAGCAGCCAACTCCCGCTGTCCCACATAGAGTAGTCCAACGGGTCCAACACTTTTCGCCTGGATGGAATGCAGCTGCTGTGCGTAATCTCTGTAGACGGGATGCTGTAGGAACAGACTGTTTGTGTCCATGGGACAATCGTCCTGCAGCACACCATTCAGCACTAGAACCATCCTGTGGTCGAATCGGTTCGGGTCGGGTCGGATCTGGGCTCTGGGCTCTGGGTCTGGTGTAGTTACGCAAACGCCTCCTCCTTCAATTTATTTTACGTCCAGTTGTATTTGTTGTTGTTGTGCCTTAAGACGAGTAGCAGCAGCAACAGCAGCACCCAGCTAAAAAAGAGTTGCAAGTTGCGAGAGGTTTCCATTATTTGAGTGCGGCTCAATCTTTTCCCTTGGTTTTTTTTTTTTTTTTTTATTTTTTTTTTGCCAAACAACAGAAGCATAAAAATCAATTTACGATGCAAGTCCGCCACGAAGATGGCAGCCACAGATTTGCATGCTTGATAATCATTTTTTAAGGCGGGTGTACAATAAAAAATAAATAAAAATTCAAGTAAGAAGGCTTCTTGCTGGTGCGGCATATAAGATACCCTCGGCTCATATATAAGATATGTGTTTACTTTTTTGCTCTTTTCGAAAAGGAACTTTGAATGTGAAAACGAAGCACAACTGGATTTGAAATAAATTTGAGTACATCACAATAAAAAAATCGAACACTAACTGGAATTCAATTTTTAAACAATTACTCCTATGAAATCGAATTGTAATTGTAATTGGATGATAATCTCAATTATTATGAATGAGTTTAATAAACAAACAAAAAATTGTTAATATATGAATTTAATATATATTATCTCTCTCTCTCTCTCTCTCTCTCTTTGCTCTCCTTGGTTATTATTATGGATTTCCGCAATAATTCCAGCAAGTGTTGAGCGATTTTTTATTTAAATACTCACAGATTTATTGTTTCAATTATTTTATTTGTTTACATTTTTTGCTATTTAAAATTTGAATATAACTATGCACTTTTCATTTTATATCATTCAATTTGAAACATTAATTTAAGTCTAAAATATAAATTTGAAATATTTATTATGTAAACCCACTTTTGAAAATTGTGTACTACTTTTGGTGCACATAAAATTAATAAAAATAATCCCGGCGACTATGAAACTCTGCAAATCTATATCAGGTTTCAACAAATAAGTTTACCAATTGAATGACTGATTCAAATATGGAGAGAATATATATAAACTCATCTGTAAATAATCATTTCCATTGCTAACTTAAAATAACCTTTTGCAAGGGCATAGAAAATTCGGTTAGTCAGTGTTGGTTGGGGCGTTTCGATTCGTTTCCAATTCGCTTAGAACTGCCAACTCGGTCTTGTCTCAGTTGCTGGCTTACATTGGCTGCCGGTTGACCAGGCTCGTAAATTTTGGAGTCCCATTCGCGCAATGCGAAATAAAAATGTCATAGCCGTAGCTGCAGGCGAAATTATATTGTACTCGTATATTATTCAGAAATAAATTCTTTATGATCGAAATTGGGTTTCCAGCAGGGGGGAACAGGGGTTGGGTGGTGTGTGTGGCACGCCCATAATTGACAGCTGTGGCGCATTTGGCGCTGGCCACCGAGTTGCCGGGTTTTGCAATAAATCTAATAAATACAATTTCCGAGGCCGACTTTGGGTCAACAATTAGTTGAGACGCCTTATAGAGTTGTGTGTGTGTTTGTGCGTCAATTGATGCCACACCAAAAGTCACAAATGTCACACGAAAGTTAATAACAATTAAGTGGCAAACAGTTGACAATAGGCGACACCACCAGCCGCAAGCCTACAAATATAAAATTAACAAGGCGGCGAACGCGACCCTTCCGATAATTGAATAAAAATGTCATTTACAACACTTTTTCAAACAGCTGCGTTGCACCAGCATCTGGGAAATGATCTTAGAAGAGCAGTAGAACAACTTTAACATGTGCCTAATGATGCTCCCTCTAGGCATAGTTAGATGTTGCTTTAGAAAGCAAACGACTTCACTCAGAGAAATCAAATGAATTTTACAAGCTGCATCTCTCGAGATCAAGTTAACATGCACTTTAAAAAGTATCTAAGCTAAGTTATCAACCCAAACGAATTTAGTTTCCGACTCTGGTACGTAATGTATACAAATTGAGTCAGAACGCTATAGTTTGAAAAATTTGATACCAGTGTGATATCATCTGATTACAGGTGACAAAGAACCATTATGCATTTAAGCTACAAATTACAAAACATCGGACAAACATTTCATATGGCTTGGTTGGTTTTTTAAATTTGTAATGAAATTGAGGTGTCAGCAGGTGGATATGTCTAAGCTCGGTTTTTTCGTGTTAAAAATATTCTGAATTTGGGTTCTGATTCAGAAGATCAATCGGTAAGCATGTGATTCCGATTATAATATATTTCCGATTCAAAATTTCAAACGGTAAACATGCGGTTGAGATTCCGTTTGAAGGCAGTTTAACTAAATGATAAGTATTTGTCCACAAAAAGAAAACCGATAGAATATTGCTTATAAAATAAACAAAATAATTCAACTCCAATACTACTCAACCAGTTACAACAAATAAAGAAGCAGAGATCAAACATTAGTTGCTTGCAACCTGAACTTGGAGCACCCTGTGCGCAATAATTGACAGCAATGCACTTGCGAGTCAAGTCAAGTAGCAGTAACAATTGACTCTGGTCATCAACGTTGTGGCGCGCATTGTGTGTAATTGAGTTACATATTTACCTACAGACAGACACTGACTAGTTTCAATTAAGCAAAATAAAAATGATTTAAAGGTCAAGTACACACACACACACACACACACACACACACACACACTCAAACACATATGCATATTATGAGTGTGCAGTAAAAACAACATAAAGTCATAATCATTACATGCAAACAGATTCATTGGATTCATTTCATTCGCAACAATTGCCAGAGCTAATTCCTGTTTAAACAAAAAGTTGCCTGCAATATAAGCAAAATCAAACTGGTACAAGAACAAAAGAAAAAAATTAATATAAATAAAGGAAAATAGCTAGAAATTGGCCAACAATAACAACACTATTAACTGCACCAAGAAAAACACAATGCTATAAGAAAATAGTTGAAAAAAAAAAATAAATAAAATGAAACAGGCAAACCGAAAGGCAGCGTCTGACTTTTTGGGGGCATGTTGCCGGTGCGCTGTTGCACGTTCCTGAGCTCAGCTAGTTGCATTATGCATTGTTGCTGGTGGCTGTTGCTATTGCTGTTGCCGGGTTATGTGTCTTGCCTGGAAGCAATTTAGCCGCGATCATGCATGAATCTTGATTAGATATTCAACAAGAAATAATTTGAAAATGATGACAGTTCGAGATAGGCGCGTGTAGACAACTAAAAACAAAATAAAAAATAGCAACAAAAAAATAAAAACACTGCAGACAAACGGAACGGAAAGGATTTGACTGGAGCCGACAAGAAGAAGTGCAGTTATGTATTCTGCATATTTTGGATAGTGGAACTATTGGATAATACGCCTGATCCTGTATTTTCAATCTGCCCTATGACAATTCCCCAGGGGCAGCTTTTTTTGGCTTATAGATAAGCCAGCCAAAGACTCAAAAGCCAAAAACCGAAAATCGAAGAGCTATTGGCAGACAGCAGTCAACAGTCAACAGTCAATAGTCAGTTGGAGCTGGGCGGGAGGTCGCCTGGTCTGGTCTGGTCTGGTCTGTTGTGGACTGGTGTGGCAGTCAATTCGTGCCACAGCTTTCAACTCTTACGAGATTCATTTCGTTTGATATGGCAATGTATCCAAAACGTCGCCCAAATGAGAGATGAGCCAAATGGTGACTTGCTGTCATCGCTGCTAGACAACTAAGGACCATCCATAAAGCTTGTCACGGGAAACTTTGAAATTAAGTCTGAGTTGCACTTTAACTTATAAATTTTTTTGTTTTTGTTTTTATTAATCATTTATTGTTTTATTTTTATATTTTTTACTTATAAGCTGTACAATTTTAAAAGAATTTTCTCGGACAAAATTATACAAAAATTAAGCATCACCTCACCAAAAGACGACGGTAATATTATATATAAATATATTTTGAAATTGGCTACCAACGAACCAAACCTGACTTTAATATAGTCGTATTATAAGTTTAGCCCACAAAAAAAAAAAATATATTCTCGATTTATCTTCTACTCTATTTTCAATAATGAAACCTGTCTAATGCATTTATAGTAGTAGAGAACCGCTTTTTATTGCTGTTTCTGGTCAGATCTTCAATTCAGAGAAATCTATAATTTATCGGTTTAATAAGCAGATATAGATCTGAGCATTATTAAGGCTGCTATCATTCATATCTTTGTCTTTAACTTATTGCAAAACCAGTGTATTTCCTTTAGCAATTTAAATATTTCGTTTTCAGTTTAGTTGGACTTCTAATCATACGATTTTTATCCAAACTGACTAAAAAAAAATCGCTACCGTTTCCTGTTTAATTAAATCGAGTAGCTAACCATCAGTGAGACAGCAATCACAGTTAGTGAATTGAAAGCGTGGCCTGTCAACGCTTTTCGCTCTGGGCATACTAAATTGAAAATCAACTAAGGAGCAGGAAGAATCACACTCACTCAGACACAGACACATAGACAATGGCCCACTTGAAGTTCTGAGAAGCCAAAAGAGATATAGATATTCTATGGCAAAGCAAAGCAAAAGTATCAAAGCCGAAAGTCAGCTGAAGCGCACTGTTAAAATGATCGATGACAGACAACGTTCAACTAGCTGCTGCTGCTGCTATAACTGCACAACAACAACCACAGCAACAACAGCAACAAGAGCAACATCAACGTTCATAACGATCAGAAACGTTTCAATTCATTACGCGTGCGACGAGTCTATTACCAAGTCGGAGACGGATAATAGGAGACTCTCTGATTGACTGGTTGGTTGGATGGCAGCTTGGCTGGAGTCAGTTTGGTCCGGCTCGAGTCAAGATTGGCCTGTTCGACATTATAACAATCACAAATTATGGGTTATGTAGCGCTGAGAAAATTATCTTGTAGATTTAACACGGATAGCAATAGTATTGTACAGCAACAACAGCAACAATCAACTATGGCACTGCAACGGCGACCAATCCGAACAGGTTCCATTTTAGTTGGCCGCCACTTGGCCACATGATTGATTGCCGCCTTGACGACTCCACGACTGGCAAGTTGCCAACCTGCCACTCTGCCACACTGCCCAACAGCCAACCTGGCCAATCTGGCCAACTTGGCCAACTGGCTGAATGGATCGTCATTGTTGTTGTGCTGGTTGTTTGTGCTAAAGTAATTTACACCAGAGTCGGACATACAATGCGGCTGCCGTTGGCCAAACGTCATGTTGTGCAGCTCCCTCCCCCCACTTTCCCACTCATCATCACACTCTCTCTCTCTGTTTCTATCTCTCTCTCTCTCTATCTCTGACTGTGTTGCACGCCCCAAACTATTCGGCTGGTTGTCCATTGTCCAGCTAACATGATCACTGCACATTTCAAATTCTTTATGGGCCCTTACACGACAATTGTCAACAAGCGCGAACAAATTTTTGCAGCGACCGGTTCTCTGCTTTTGGGAGTACCTTCTAACTCCTACCTCATACCACCTCCCTCAAACTCCTCCTGCTTCTTCTTCTTCTTATTCGCTGATCTTCAGCGGAAATTTCGCCAAGCGGTGTCGGTGGGCGGTTGTTTGGGTCGAAAATGAAGAAATTGAGCACAAGAACAGCAACAGCAACAACAAACATGTAATATCCCAAGCAGGAGACCAAAATGAAACGGATAGAAATAACGAGGGTTGCTATAAAAGAAGATTTGATTGTAACACGCCATTAAATTCTTTACTGTTAGACCTGAAGATAGATGCTACATCTGAGGGAGCAAGCAAATTTCCTGTGAATGATTTGGGTAATAATAAGAATATGGATAGATGAGAATAATAAGTAAAGTAGAGATTGCAAAGTATTCTGAGGAAAACTAAGAGAGTATGAGGAACAGTTTCACTGCTAAATTTTAGAAAAATAAATCTGGGAAAACCTGAGAGTATGAGAAACGGTTGCCCAGCTAAACTGTAGTTCTTTACTTATTATACTTTTATAGGTAGAAAAAGAGAGAAGAGCGAAAAGTGTGCCTAGGATTCAGGGAATCTCCAGATCTATAGTTCAGTCGCTATAAAAGGGTACTATATGAACGGCTCCTTATAAGAGAAGGAGAAGAGCTAAGAGAAACAACGAGCCAGAGAGAAAGACAGAAAGAGATAGAGAGATGTGAAACAGAGTAAGGTAAAGACTGCTTCCGGGTTCGTGATTTTGCTTTTGTCCTCCGTTGTTTGCAGTTGTCAGTTGTTGCTGCTGCTGTTGTCAGTTGCAGTTGTTGTTTCGGCAGTTGTCGTTGTCATTATTTTGTACACATTTCATGGCCATAAAATTGTGCTGTTTTTTTTTTATTTCTTTATTTTTTTTTTTTTAAATTTTGGCAAATGCGGAGTTAAGCAAAACCGTAAGCGTTTCCAAAATCATTTCATTGCTTGCTGGAAAAATGCTCCTTATTGTTTTTTGTTTTTTGTTTGCCCCCCCGACGACGACTAACAATTTAATTTGACCAGAGTGCCACAGTTCCCGGCCTACGGAACTGAATACTGCTGAGGCTGCCTTTTGGGCACTGGCGATGGAGTCAAACGTGACTACCAATTGACTTCTATTCAATTTCGCTAAGGCACGCAAATATCGTGAGTCTTTTGCTGGATTTCTTCAACATGGCTACCTTTCTTCCAGCTTATTTCTTATTTGAACAAGACTTCAAAATAACAACAACGACAATAACAACAGCAGATGAAAAACGAAAGTTGCGGATTCGTGTTCGACTTTATAAAAATTTGTTTTATTATAAGTAAAAAAATAAAAACTGTTAGTTGACATTTCTGGCCATGTTATGTTTAGTTGTTATTACCTTTTTTTGACCAATTTATGCAGAAGTTACCACAATCGAACAAGACAATTGAAACTGGTTTAAAAGTCTGGCTTATTGAATAGCTCTAATTAGAATTGGCGTGATCTTCAGAGGGAAGTGAGCGGGACGGACGAACTAATGCTCACCCGCAGCTCGATGAGTACAACTCAACAATCTTCCAACCAGCGGACAACGCCCGATGATTAATGATGTGCGATGCGGAACGTGAAGTATTCATCATCCCTGTCATCACCAGATACAATTGTGCGAAATGAACGCGAGTTGAGTTTGAGTTGAGTGTGGAGCCGAAGGGGGGAATGATATGGGTAACTAGAATAGCTCCATCTGTGCAAATGGCAATATATTATAAGCAACACCTAATGCATAGTAAGAGTTTAACATAAATCTAGCATCTGGTATAGATAAAAAATAATACTGTATTTCTGGTGTTTTATTGATATTGCTTCAATATATTTATTATATTTAAGCTGCTTTCAGCACAAGCTATGTAAACTTGAAGTTTTTCTTTTTGAAATTTGGAATATGTCCGAATTTTTATTGAAGACACGACATGGATCAGAGTCGACTGGATGAGACCACTATATCATAAAGTTACCATATTAACAATCGGTCGGAAGATAAATTACAAGTTGTGGGATGGAGATAGGAGCAGATATATCTATCACCCTTTCTGATACAATATAACTACAAATATAATATTCAGCAATTTACAGTCAGTTGTAAAGCATAAAATATATAAATAGAATTATGTATTAGGTACAAAGACTTAATAATATTTGAAACTCCAGACCAAAAATTATAAATTATTTTTGGTTCTTAATTTACAAGTAAAAAAGAAGCCGACAACATATTTACATTTATGATAAATAAGTTCGAGTAGACAATTATTGATATTTTTCCATGGGAATCATTATAACTAAATCCACGTGCAATGATTCCTATGTACATTGACCAACACTATTAAATTAGCACGCGCTAGCCGATAATTGAAAAAAAATCCCAAAACTTGGTTGCTTAACTACTTTAATGAGTTCGACAAAAAAAATCTCGATTGCTTGCTTAAACAAAATAGTTAATTAGTTCTAGTAAAATGTAAATAGAGAAGATACAAAACAGTTAACTTATGACTTTGGGCTCTCTACAAGAAGAAAGCTGTGATTTCACATATAAATTAGCAAAAAGCAACTCTTTGTAACTTTTCAATCTAATACAGACGACACTATTTCAAGCACTTAAATGTGTAAGTGCCATTTAAAGCGAGCTTCGAAAGCTTCCTGCTAAATAAGGAAATGTGATTTTACAGTGCGAATTTAACAGAGGCTCACACACACACATGCAACGCGCAGTCAAACATAAATTAACATATGCACAAATACGCAGAAAAGCAAAGGTTTTGCATACACACATACGGCAACAGAAAGAAGAGCGCCAAGTACACATCGTACACTTACACACACACACATGCATACATATCTTTTCATAACACTGCGATCGCTAGCTTCTTCTTGTTGTTGTTGTTGGTGATGTTAAGTTTATGGCTGCTTATGCAAATGTAAATGCGACTGCTTGCGACTCTTGTGTGGAGTGTGCGTAAAAACGTTTTGCGGCTTTTGTTCACATGGTCTGTCCTCTGTCGCATGTTTGTTGTTTTTACTGCTGTCGTTGTAGTTGTTGTTATTGTTGTTCTTCTTGCTATTGCCTTTGGCTGTTGTTGCTGCTGCTGCTGTTTATTCCAAAAGGCGTTCGCGCTGCCGTCATGTCCAGTAATTAGCATAGCACAGAGTCGCATTTGTAGTCGCTGCTGCTGCTGCTGTTGTTGCTTTTGCTTTTGCTTTTGCCTGCCTGCTGGTTGACAACTGCGGCGCTTTGTTTGTCTGCCCTGCCGTTTGCTTCTCCCCGCTTCTTCGCCGACGCCATCGCTATATCGTGGGTTGCTGCTGCAGTTGCTGACTGCACTCATCAAACAATATCGCGAGGTGCCAGCCATTAATATGACAAAGTCGAATTCACTGTTAAGCGAAAATTAAAATTGTATCCAAAATGCGACACCAAAACGAAATTCGATCTAAACGATATATTACTGAGTAGCTACAAAATCTCATTTTAGAGAAAAAGATGTCAAAAACTTTGAAGCCTAATTGTATGCCTAATTAAAGAATAACCTTAATTAAATAACACATAGTCATGTGACCCAATAAAATAAAAAAAAATCTTTAGTATCTTTGTATAAGAGAAACACAAAAGAGACGATCAAGTATACACAATATACATTAGAAATTCCAATAGACGACCAATTATATCCAAACTATTTCAAATACAATCCCCTTAATATGTACCGTTTTAGTGTCAACTAGAAGTATTTATTAAGTATAACAGTATTCAAGATTTTTCAATCTATTGCATACTAAAAACCAAAGAACACACAAAACACATTCAAAACAGCTCAAATTTCTACAATTATTTACAACTGACAAATTTGTTACAATTTAGTTTGATTAAAAAAACATGAAAAGCAAACACATTTCTCTAAGAGTTCATCTCTTGGTGTTTTTTTTTTTTACAGATTTCGCCATGCGATTTGTTGTTGATTTTGGCAGAGTTTTGGTTGTCTGATGCGCCGCCAGCCAGCAAATGAAAATGCGCCATGTTAAACGTGGGTTCATTTCTGTTTTTTTTTATGGCCAAGACATCACACACACACACACAACGACGACAACATGCACATCCACCGAGATCGGCTGGCATTTACAACATGCCTACAACGTGGTAATGGCAGCCCCACAGCAGCCTCAGTTTCAGTCTTAGTCTTAGTCTCCATCTCAGTTGGCAGTGTGGCGTCTTGGAATACCAAATTTTATAGCGGTACACTGTAAAATATTTACCAGGCCAAGGCAAAGGCAACCAGAAAGAGGGAGAGAGAAAGAGTGAGAGAGTGAGAGAGCGAGAGAGCGAGAGAGAGAGAAAGACGGCGAGGGAGAGGAGGGACAGTTTGTGTTACGTGCGGGGGCGGCAGGTTTGTTTTTATAGCCGCCCAAGTTTCACTATATAGTGTCCGCCTTACAGCCATAACCATGCCGCATGCGGCACTATAATTTATAACAACTGAACAACAGCTAAAGGCGCTCCACGAAACTTCGAAGTTGAAGTTGCACAAACAACAGAAAACTTGAAAACGGAAAAACTGCGAATTGCCAACTGCGAGCTCAGAGCTGCAAACTGCGATCTGTTCCTCTGGACTCAATACGCGCTGCTGCTGCTGCGTTCATCCTTTGTGTCTGAAATTGCAGAGCATTGTTTGATTTTCTGCTTTTGTATACTCTAATCAAAGGAATGCCATCACTTCTGCCACATGATTGAGAACAGCGCGGATCGCATAGATCTGCAGTTGGAGCTGGAGAACGAGATGCTGAAGAATGTTTCAAGATATTTTATACAAATAATGATTGGTTGCTGCTACCTATCTGTAGCTGTGCAAGAAGCACAAACTATCTTTACGATTAAAGGGGGCACACATTTTAAGAATGAAATTTACTACACATCTAGATTTGATACTGGAATACATCTTGAAATGTAAAATTATCTACATGCAAATCTAGGATAGTATCTAAACTCAGTTAAAATGTAGTCCTGATATTGCGAAAGGCGCTCTATAATGAAATTCCCTCGAAAACTAGAAAATCATTCGTATTTTTAGAAATAATTTGCAAAAATACATGGCCAATAAAGCCAAAATAAATTTCTTAATAGTAGAAAATATTTCTTATTTTAAGAAAAAATCCTTTTTGATATATAGAAAGTAGGGAGAAGCTACTCAACTTTCGCACGAAAGTTTCCGAGTTAAAATCTATGTAAAATCTTAAGATTTCAAAATAAATTATATAAATTTATAATATATCTAATGGTTTTTCAAAATACTAACTATAAGTAAGAAAAAAGCTAATGTTAGAGTTCTGTATACAAATAAATTTATAATCAAAAGTATAGTGATTTTTTAAAATATAGCCATAAATTGATATTCTAGCCGTGCCATCTATATCGATAAAATACATTTCAATGATTTTTTCAATATGCCGTCTATATCCTACTTATTCCTATCGTGAGCTCTCCAAAGAGTATTCGCAATTCCGTTATGTGCCACAGGGAATCGTAGTCTTTGTGGCTGCCCTTCCCCACTGGTGCACAGAGAGCTCTGTGTGGGGGGCGAGAGTGGAGTGGCAGGCACGCCTCAATCTGCAATGTGCGATCTATTGCGACGGGCGCTTTCCTTTGAGCGGTACGAAACTATCTAATGTAGGGGGCGGTGGGGGATACGAAGGGGGGATTATATCATTGCATAGAAGGCAACGCTAAAAACGCTGTCTTTGTTTCACCTGAGATTGATAGCAGTTGACGTCTGTTGCTTTGGATTTGGATTTGGATTTGGGGTGCACTGACAAAGAGACTGAATAGTGAATACGGAAAACTGTATGCTGAATACTGTGTGCTGAATACTTTTATGATTTGCCAGGTGAAATATGGCAAAAGGGAACGCTGCTCCATTTGATCTGAATAGGGTCTCAGACAACAGGTTTAACCAGAGACGTGGCTCTTGATTTATAGGAAGCGATTGTGCGTTTTGCAAATTACGACAACGTTGTCGGCAAAAGTCGAGTGTGTGTATGTGTGTGTGTGTGTGTGGGTAAGTGAGTTTGAGTACTCGTTATTATTATTAATAATAGCTGAATGCAACGTCATCATCATCCTCATGATGAAGGTGCAGGCATGGCTCACCTGGTCGTCTTCGCTTTATTGAATCTCTTATGTCTGCGGATTTAGATGCAGAGCGTTGAAATTAAATATTTATTAAATTGTCGACAGCACACAA
Source organism: Drosophila setosimentum (assembly GCA_035043505.1). Taxonomy (NCBI): domain Eukaryota; kingdom Metazoa; phylum Arthropoda; class Insecta; order Diptera; family Drosophilidae; genus Drosophila; species Drosophila setosimentum. Next base: position 20,935,907 of record JAWNMY010000003.1, read on the forward strand.
TGGCATATAAATCAGCTTAAAAACTATTCAATGAATATTCCAATCAATGACCAAATAGTTTGTCTGCAGCTCCTACACACGTTACAGAGTCCCACAAGGGTCGGGGTGTGGCAGGGTACCGTGTGCTCGTTTGGAAGCTGAGTTGAGCCCAACTGAACTGAACTGATGAGCTTTTATACAACATCTGACCTCTTTTATACATGTCCAGGAAATTAAATTTCAGTTGAGCTTGTTGCGATTAAAAGTAACCAAAATGCTCTACTGAAAAGTGCTTGTGTGTTAAATATATACTAATAAGCGATACTCTGCACTACTTTCAACATTTTTTTAAAATAAATTATCAATAGATTGAAATGTTCGAAATATGATTATCAACAAAATCAAGAAAGAACTGATATCTTTGGCACACAGAAAATTCAATTACTTGTAAATTTAAAAAGCAAACTTTGAAATCTATTTAATATAGTAATCTGATCTTCAAAATTTGTTGGCAACATGTTTGGTTAGGATAACTTTATTAACAAGGGATATAGGGCATAGCATATAGTAATCCGATCTCCATGATTTTTAGTCCAAATGTCAAAGGCATATTGGATAAGTATAGTTTAGATATTTTTTTAAATAGAAAAGATCGTTTATAAGACCTGATCATCAACCGATTCTCCCGATGGGAGCTATATAATATATTAACCTGATCCATCCTGCTACGTCATATGTACTGCGTGAGGGAAAAAAATATATCTGACAAGTTGCATCAAGATACCTTACAAACTGAGAGACTAGTTTCCATAAAAACCAGCGGATATTTCTATATCACCTCTACTAGTTTTTCTAATCAAGATTATACATACTTAATAATGTTGGAAGCGTAACTACAAATTTTCGACGCTATTATATGAGTTATTACACAAGAGTTGTGTTACCAATTAGATAAGCAAAGCATTTATCAAAATGGTTTCAATTATTGCAATTTAATGAATTTATCAAGAGAAATGTAAGCATTTTTAGAGTTTCATTGGGGAGAGCAAAACCATTTGTTACTCTCAAAATCCATCTCAAAGTTAACAAGAAAAGTGCACATATATACTCAGAAGACAATGTCTCAGCTATTGTAAAATATGTGATGGGTTATTATGTCCTTTCTGCTTTAAATGTGGCCTAAGGACAACTGACGAGTGACCGCTTGCCGGGGGGCAGCACCAAGGAGGGCAAGGAGGGCAGTCAAGGGCCTCAGGTTACATTTGACCAAAATTCAAACTGACAAATCTGATTTTGCTTTTGAAAAGTACAAATTGAGGTGCAGGCTACACGCAAGTGTGCATGTGTGTGTGTACGTGTGCGTGTGGGAGTGTGTGTATGTTTGAGTACTCGTTGTTAACTTGAATGGGGTTGCAAGTTAGTTTAATTAATTCGACATCGAAGCCTGTAAACATGGCCCGACAACAATCTCCAGTTTGACAGTTTACCTGAAAGAGGTGTAGGCACTTGTCGTCAGTCAGTCGGACTGGACAGTTAGATGGACCCCTAGCTCTGTAAATCCGCCACCCCACCCCCCTGGCCCCTCTCACACTCTCACAACTTTAACAAAAAGAGAAGACTATAAACATAGCACACAAAAGCAAAGAACTTTGACTGCTTTGACCCGCTCTTCAAGCCAGAGACTAGGAGACAAGATGCTTCAATTAGCACTTTGGACACAGATATTAGTTGGAAATATATAAAACACAGTTACTCGTTGCTTTAATAGCATTTCCCTCAGCGTGTGTGTGTGTGAGGCGGCACATAAAACGCGAGAAAACACACGAAGATTAGGTCTCTCTACTGAGGGCAGCTGAACCATAAAACATCTCTGAAATATGTAGACTAAAATACAAAACTAATTACGCGAGTCATAAAATTCTAACAAAGTGCGAACCAAATGAGTTGTTTTTTTTTTCAGCGCTTAAACAAGTCTTAATTTATACAAATATATACATATATATTTAATATACAAACTGACTCATCAATAGAAGACTCCAATTATACTTGTACATGGAGATTATAAGATTATTGCCCATTGTCAATCATATATTAAAATATTCCATATATTCACATAGCTATTTATTATATACCAATGAAATTCCCACTTTCTCGACTGATAAGCATTAAATATTCTATGTATGTGTATTATAAACAATTGTATTGAATAACACATGTCCAATAAATAAAAATACTGATTATAATTATTTTTTTTCGTTAACAAACACAATTTTGAAATTTCACTACATTTTGTCAAACCTAAGCAATGAGATTTTTTTTTAAAGTGATGGAAGCTCTTTGGAACTACATGGATTTTTTCTGCCTGAAATATTTAGCACATCAAAGAAAATGACTTAGCTAGTTCTTATTCATTAGTCACTCTTTAAAAATAAAACTAATATTATAACAAGATGGTCTCTTTATTTCCTAAATTTTTTAAAGCGATATTTAAATTTAAATATGTTTTTTTTTCGGTATTTAAAGAATTGATAAATAATATTTTCCATTTGGATTACTTGAATGAATACAAAGATGAATAGATGATGAATAAAAGAATAACAATAAAATGATTAACTTTCGTTTGAGTATGTCTGTTTAAAATTCTCAAATGCAATATGATTGCACATTCTACTGAATCCACAAATTCTACATCGATCAATTGGTATTTTCGTTATATATATAATATACACTATATGAATATATGAAACGCGCTATTACTGATCAACGCCACTCAAATTTCATAACCAATATTATACTTATATAGATGATAGCTCACTTTACATATTTCCCATAATTTATAGCTCACTTTAAATCTTTCCTATAATTTATAAATGTATATAGGAGAGAGCATCTCAAAATTCTGGCTGCCTTGGCCTTATATACGAAGTGTAGACTGTGGACTGTCCACTGGTAAGTAGATAAAGATAAGGCATTTTGTATTATTTTTAGCTAGCTAATATTGATTATGGCCAGAGCAGCATTTGGTTGCAAGTGAAGCTTAGTGCGCTTGATTGATCGCCGCGGATGCTCATCGATTTGGATGGGATCGGGCGATTTGGGCATGCGAAATAAATTGTTGTTACACGTATAAGACATCGTGTACGACAAGTTAAGACAACGATCTGTGCGCCTCTGCGCTCTCAGTTAGTGTGGAAGATCGCCTCTCCAGCATCATGCGGCGCAGAACAGGAACACCACACAGCCCGTCGTAGAATAAAAGCTGGAGAGCAAGAGCAGGGATGAACCGAGGATAGATACGAGGAGACTTGGCGACTTGGCGACTCGACGACTCATCGACTCTGGGTTCTTGTGTGCTGTGCGTGGACATTATTGCGCAGTGTCTATATCATTAATTAATTTAATCACTTGTACATGATTTCGTTGTACGCTGCCAGGCCTTGTGGCAAGCATTATTAATTTTACGAGACTAACGCACAGGCAAATAATGCATTGGGAATGCCCCAAAACTAAACAAATTCAATACTCCGCCAGCTCGCCTGTCTCAAAAATACACCAAAAATATATTTTAAAGTTGAGCGCAGCTAATCAGTGAAGCGTCGAACATGAAATTTTATTATCAGTGCCGACGCCAGATTCTAAAGAAATATACACCAATTTTGATCTTTGCATGTGTGTGTGTGTATTGTTGTTGTTGTTGTTGTGTGTTTGCGATAAGAAGTATTTTGAGCCTGGAAATCAGATCGGAATATGCGTCTTGAGCTCACTTTCATTTTATTTTTATTTTTATTTAGAGTGGTTAGTGGAGCTGTCTTATCTGCTCACCATTAAAAAAAAATAAACAAAATATGTAAATCACATTTTTGTGTTCTTAACTTACGTTCAATTCTCGTTCAGCTCTTGAGCAATTTAAATTATATATTTTGTGTTAGTTAGCGACATCTGTCTTTAGTTTCTTTTCGTATTTTTTGTTTTTCTGAATAGCACACAAATTTCACTTGAGAGCCGTCGGCTATTTTATTTTTCGCATGCACAGTGACGCACTCTGATATTTATGGAAAATGGGATTTGTCAGGCAGCAGCCAGCAGCAGAAGCAAGACATTAACAAATAAACAACAACGACAACAATTAATGCAAGCAACCAAATGCAATCCGCGATTCGCGCTCAACGTTCGGTTCCAAAACCGGACTAAGCTCTGTAGACGACTGCGACTGTGACTGAGGTGGCGACTGAGCACTGAGAACTGAGCAGTAAGCACAACTCAACTGTTCAACTGAGGCTCAAGTCCAAGTCGAGTCGGCGTCGGCGTCGTCGCTGCTGGCATATAAAAAAGCCGACGTCAGCGCCAACGCCGCCTGCGCCACAGTCAGACACTGGTCAGACAGAGAGCGCATGCTTGCTGCTGCCGGCAAATATAATGAGTAGGCAACTACACAAGGCGCACAACTGCCGCTCTCCCACTTTCAAACTCTCTCACTAATGCCCACTCGCTTTGACCAGTTGGAATGCGTATGTCTGTCGCACACGCACACACAGTCAGGGCAGGCTGACAGTTGGCTTAGTTGATACTCAGCTTACAATTATAAATAAGATCAAAAATGAATACGACGTAAGTAAAATGAAATAAAATAATAAATTTAATAAAATTAATTTTGAATATAAAAATTCTTTTATGTTTTGTATTATTTTTTAGTACATATAGTATTTTTAATGTTGATGATGATCATGAAATGACTTATAAAAAGAAATTTCTTACGAAGAATAAACTCAAAAATGCAGTAACAGTAGATTAATCTTTTTGAGAATAACAAGTCCCGAGTCAAAATCTTAATGCACTGCACTCTGCATGCACGTTCGAAAGAGATGGCAGCATGCAGCAACACGTGCTATTATCAGTTGAGTGAGATTAACTGAGTGGATGTCAGGAAATCAGGCAGCTGATAGCACACAAGTTGAGCTCATTGAGTTCGTTGAGTGGCGTCGCAATTGAGTTGAGTTGCTTTGCCTTCGTTGCTGCGGCTTATTATTTTATATTTTACTAAATTTTATTAGATGCTGGTGCAGTGTTACTTTTCTGTTGTTTTTGTTGTTTTGCGGTCATTCGTATAGGTATATTCTGTGTGCTGTGGCCGCTCTGCGTCCAGCTTTAGGGTTGCATTTGGCCAGCAGCTTCGTTGGCCAGCCAGTCGATGAGCTCTAATTGGTCAGCAACAAACATTTTATGTACACCGAAGCGCAGAACTAAATGCCAGCGACGGCCACTTAAAACTCCCTAGCCCCTATTTCGTGAATTATTAGACAAGCCACGACGAGAGGGGCAAATAAAATTATACATATTCAATCGATATTAGATGGCCATCGAGTGGGTTGCGGATTGACGCCAAAGTTGGCAGCAGTGTGGAGAAATAATGCATTATAAATTAAATTTATTACTTAATTATAGGTAAGTTAGTCTGTAGCAAACTTTACATGAAGAAAGGATTTATCTACATTTTCTATGAGTAACAAATAATAATTGCATGATTCATTATCTCAATAAAGAAAAGCGAACACATGATACTCAATTGGAACCTGAACTGCTTGAGAATTACTGTTAAATCTCATGTTTGATCTTGTCTGTTTTCGGAGAAATATAGGAACACATATCTTTTAGTACCCACGTATCGAATTTATTCATATTGGGATTTTATTGTTTATTTATCTTCAATTAAAGAGATAAGAAGATGTTTGGAAGGGGAGATAAAATCAGTTCTCTCTCGGGTAGATGTGCAAATGTGATATACGATAATAAGAAAACTTTTTATGGTCAACACATTGAGCCAAAAGTGAAACCTAATGAATATTTAAATATTTTGTGAAATCAGTTAATGTTTAGATGAAATTTGTAAACATCAAGAATTGGTAATTTAAATGAGGCTCACAGACTGAATATCTCTATTAAATATTATAAAGAAAACCTCAAATAATAATATTTAGAATACGTACTTCTATTTTAGCTTTAAAATAAATGACAAACTAATTAATCTAATTAAATCCACTTCAAATTACCCACAACACGTTAAAGTTAATTTTGAATGTTTGTAATAATAAATAATAATAATATAATAAGTAACAAAAAAGCTAATGTATGTTTTGTGTATACATATAAAAAAATAAAAAATATTTTACTAAATTTTAGAAAAATGAACCTAGAAATAAGATAAGAAAAGTAAGGTTAGAAAGACACAACCTGTCGTTTTAAAAATGTGCGTTTCAAATAATATGGTGCGTTCCTTTGGTGGCAAAAGAATGGCGATTTTCTAAAATTCAGGGGGACTTATTTTCTGAATCAAGTAATCCATTTTTATTTCCGCAAACTAATCAAAATTTAAGCACATTTTCAGCAAGCTGCGACCTGAACAATTGCCAACTTTATTAGCCAAAAACTAACCAGATAAGTGAGACAGAGGAAAGAGACGTAGAGAGAGATAGAGAGAGAGAGAACCACATATTGTGGACCCCAACTGACCAAAGCCATTACGCACCGCTGTGAGATTGTAATCTAAGATCTCTCGTTATTGGAGCAGGGATTTAATTAGACAAATGTGCGCAATTTGTAATGTCATTTTTCAACTGACGACCAACTTGGAGAAAAGCCAAGTATAAACTTTTTCTTCTTATTTTTCACTTTTTATTTTGGTGTTGAAAATGCAAATAGTGCGAGGAAAGAGAGGGAGTGAGCTGGAGATGAAGATAAAGATAAAATAGGTATGGAAAATCAGGAAAATGGGCAAAATATGTGCAAATGTGCACCATGTGGACACTGGTCATTATTTTCGTTTGGGGCAGGTACCAGTTACGACTATTTAGTAACCAGCACTGGGTGTGTATATGTGTGTGTTGCCGGTGTGTGTGTGTGTGTGTGTGTCAGCGGGCGGTCCATGGCGTGTCCATGTCGGCAGCGACAAAAAATGAGATTTGCTGACCAATGGTCATTAAAGCACATTTACAATGGCCAAAAGCCAGCTACAGCAGTTTCATCTTGGCCAACAACCAAATGAGACACCACACTATCTGCCTGTGTGTGCAAGTGTGTGTAAATGCAAAATGGCCAGGAGACAAGCGATCAAATCGATGCCAAAATTAATTTATCTGCTTGCTACCAAATTTGACAAATTACAAATGTATTTGAAATTGACTGCTGCAACTTAAAGTGGCACGCAGGGAGGGGAGATGCAAAAAAGGAAGGCGCAACTATTGATGCCATCAATTAATCTTATCAAGCTGTGAACTTTTGCGTAGATTTTTTTATTTTTATTTTTTATTCCATGACGCTGAGCAATTGTCTAGGCGGGACAGAGGGCGGAGGCCGTTGCGGGGAATGCACCCCACACCTCACACCCCATGCAGTGGGGATTTACAGCACTTGGTGGCATCCACTTGATTGCGCTAATTGGGCGCGAATGATGTGGCGCAGCGCGTGATACGACAAACGAACAGAGATGGGTCGAGATGGGTATGGATTGGGTGGAGGAAGAGGAGGGACAACGATGCCATGCGATGACAAGATTTTCATTCATTCATAAAATGAAAACAGCATTTAATTCGTTCAATGAAGCAAATGATAAAAAAAAACAACCACATCAGCAATAATTGTTGACCGGAAGTTGTTCTTCTTGATTACAAATTGCTCATCTTTTGCCATTTTTAGAGATGGGTGTGTATAGCCGGTTCTTATAAGAAAATGCGAAGAAACAGAATGTTTGCTTAGAAGGGAAGCCTTACTTAATTTGGTCAATATTTCATAGAATATAGATAATCAAGAGAAGAAGTAAGTTGTGGACTTGCAAAGATCTACTTTTAAGAGAACAAGTGAAAAGATTTTTGTTTTTTTTTAGTTTGGTAAACACAGCTTTTAAAAAACATCCTACATTGACATCATGTAAGTCGCATAGAAAGAAGATACTAGAAAAATTAGAAACAATGTAATAATTGGATATAAAGAAAGTCAATAAAAGATACGGTATTCATGAGAGTTTTTATTTTGGATACTCCTTGAAAGGATGTACGCAAAGGTGAACAGGAGCCAGCTTCCCCGAAAATCGGCCTCCCCTTTACGAAAAGTGCACTCTTGACTCATAAACACTGCTTATGGCAATGTTTACAAATCAGAATGTTAAACCGAATCGAAATTAGGATTTGGTTTCGGATCTAGTGAGTAAAGTGTAAAGATTTCTATTGTTCGTATTTTCTTATAACCTTGTAGAGGATATTTTAATTTTGATTCCAAATTTCACATTGAACATATCTTCGACTCCATAAAGTATATGTATTCTTGATCAACATCACTCTGAAATCCGAAACATGTCACCAGATTAACTCCGATCTATAAAGGTATATATTCCTCGTCTTGCCTAAGATAACTTTTTACTGGCACGTGCCGGTTCAACACTAAAGTTTGAAAACACAAGTAAGAATGACACATAAGCTGTTATCGGTTATGATTCCTTAAAAAATTTTGATTCATTTGAAATATGTCAGTTTAGGTTCTGAATTTAAATCGATTTACTTCGCCTAATGGTTCTAGTTTGACACTTGTTACAAACTAAACAAATGCTGTTTTTATACCCTGGACCCATTAAAAATTGGTAAAAAGGGTATAATGGTTTTGTGCAAATGTATGTAACAGGCAGAAGAAGGCATCTCCGATCCCATAAAGTATATATTTTCTTAATCAGGGTCAAATGTCCGTCCGTCCGTCCGAGCGAGCGCATGTGTGAGAAAGAGATGGTATGATGTGTGTATTCTGCGGAGCCCCGCTACCTACGATTGCGTGTTTCACCTGTTTGTCGGCAGAGGGCGCCTCCAGAGCTGCTCGCATTTTAGTGCAATTCTTTTTAACGGGGAATTCGCCAATAATAATATAAAATATTTAATAACTGGGTTCAGGGTATATCGTAGTCGAGTTCATGCGACTACAGCACTCTTACTTGTTTCGGACAGTAAAAGTAAAAGAACAAAAGACTACTATATTATACTATTCCTTACCAATTTTATAGACGTAAGGAAATATATTATCTGGATATTTGTGATAATTTTCAATTCGTTTTTAGATTTGTAAATTATATGTTATGAAATTTACTATTTTCAAGCATTTTTTATAGCACTCATCACTAATATGTTTGCATGTGTGTGTGCTTGCGTGTGTGTGTGTGCTTTGTGACTGTTGTCAAGTTCAAAAGTGCTAATTGAAGCAAAGGGTTTCTCAGTGACAGCCCGCCGAGTATTCCCGTTTTTTTTTGTATCCGACGCAGCTGCTGCCGCTGCTGTTTGAAATGTTGCAAGTTAGGGAACTCGTAGTTGCTGTTGTTGCATTCACTCAGCTCGGGAGGGGGGTCAAGAGTTCAAATACAGGCAGAAATATGTAAATTCAGGGCGCTTGCGTGTCGGGTCTGTGGGGTTTGGGTTTTGGCTGTGGTTTTTGGTTCTAACCGATTTAACCATTACACAGTAACAGCAACATCAATTTCGGGGCACTGGGAACGGGTCACGAGGTGGCTGCAAAGAGAAGAATGGGGTGGGGGTGTGGAGGGGCGTATGGGAGCAGGCGCAGACGCGCAGACTAAACGCTTGTTAAAGGGCGCGCTCGAAATTGAGCCTCTTATTTGCCACTACTTTTTTGTTGTTGTTGCTGTGTTTGTGTGTGTTTTTTCCTCTGTTTGTGGCAAATAACCGCAAAAACAAATCAAGGCCTCAGGCGTCCGAGCTGAGAGAGTGGCTGTCGGTTGTCGGTGAATTCGATTTGCAATTTGGCAAGGCGCTTTTTGTAGTTGTGTAAACAATTTTCAATGAATTGGGGAGGGGGGGTGGGGGGGTAGGTGTTGGTAGCAGCGAGTGGCAGTTCGCCGTGTGTATGTTGATTTGCAATTTCATGGCAGCAACAATTTGCACCTCATCATCGTCAGCATGGGCAGCGGCTCAGCGCACAGGTGATGATCTTTTTTGGCCGAATCGTTCAATCAGCACTCCAGCGATACGCCACTGGGCCAAAAGGTTGCCATCTGCATTGCTATGGCACGTGCAACAGCAACAGCACCAACAACAACAAATGTCCTAAATAGTTGAGGCTCAATTTCTCTATCTGGCCAAAAAGATGCTTAACAAGCACGAATCTTGCAGTGGCATGTTAAAGACTTTCCCATACGCTGTTTGCCAGTTTTAAATAACAGGTGGAAAGGCGCCTTATCGAATATGTGTCTAGTGGAACGAAGCAAACGTGACTGTTATTTAATTTCTTATTTATTTGATTATGACTAATAACGACTAATAATAAACAAAGTACACAGAGATATATAAAAATAAAATCTAAATTTCAATAAAAATAAAATTTATTACATATTAATATTGCTTCCTATAGCTCTTCCATCAACCCTAAATTCAATCACTTTGTGCGAGTTTCCATGTCTCCTGAGCTTAAGACATGTTCATCTAGGATACTCGGTATTTTTCTCGCTACGGCGATTCACGTTGAGGATTTCAACTAAGTGTCTCAAATTGGGAAGATTCGGCTATTGATTATAACTAGTTTTGCTAGGTGAGCTCTTAGTCTACGTCTAAGTTTATTCTTCCCCATGGATATTAATTGCTTAAATCGTTTTTGATATTAGCTGCTGACAATTACATTTAGCTTGCCGTTCATAATAGATAAAATAAAATAATTATGCATTAAGTTAAAAGAAAAAAAATTATTTTGTCCAATATTCACTGCACAGACTGGGGAAACCCAGAAAAAACCCAATTAGTAAAAAATTGCCATTACGTATTAGTTAAAATGTTAAAAAATTGATTTTATCGATATTCCTTATGTTAGAAATAGATGACTCTGTCAACTTTAGCAGAAGACTAAACTAAAGACACAATTTAAAAGTTTCAGAATTATAAAGTTTCTCTCGATGTAAGCGAATTGTACGAAATATTACGAGATTTTATTAGGATAATGTATTTCTAATACGGAGTTTCTTACATGCCTCTTTAGCTTCGTGGGCATAGCATTAAGAATGCCACAGCTGGTTGCAGCGTTGCCAGGGACCAGGAAGCGGAAGGTAGAAGCTGCTGCTGCAGCCGAAATGAATAAACATTTTTTAGTTAGATAAATAATGCATATCTCACGCACTCGAACCCCGAACTGAACCCACTATCTTCCCATCCCCATCCGTCTCCAATCTCTCCTCTCTCTTTATCTATCTATGCACCTCTGGTCAAGGCCCAGATCCCATGGTCATAATAAGTAGCGGCAACAATGGGCCAGGCAGGCAGGCAACCAAACAGCCAGGCAAGCATAAAAAAAAAATCATTGGTTCGGGCCAATTTATGCGATGGCTAAGAAGCCTGGCTGCGTGTCTAAACTTTTTTCTTACCAACTTTTCGATTTGGCCGTCGATTGTGGGTCGCCGTTCGATGTAATTTAGCTGGCAATGCAGCCGAAAAACAAAAGATTCATTAAGCTTAAGTTGGATTTTCGCTATTTGCTTTTCCCAAGATCAACTTGCCTTCGGCCTAAAAGATTTGCGCCAAATTGCCGAACTGCTTGCTTAGAATGAGCAGCAATTGAAGGCTTCTTTTACCGTTGCTTTAATTGTAAGCCAGCGCAACGCAATAGATTCATAAAATACAAATGCAACCAACTTTATACATGTATGTGTGTGTGCTGGTGTCATTTGCTGGCCCACATTTTAAAAAGGGGGATTGATGCCTAGTTAACCGTAATAAAGGTCGCCCTTTTGTCTTAATTAACAACGCATTACAAATTACAGCTCTTTTGTTTACCCCCAACAAATTTGGTAATGAGCGATCGCTAATTTTGCTGCTGCTGCACGCAACAAACTCGGAATCAGCCATTAATTAAGCACACCCACGCACTTCACAAGCCAGCATTATTTAATTATTATTAATTTATTATTAATTTATTATTAATTTGGAAAATTATAAATTTTAACAGCCTTTGCTTGCACTCACACAAGCATCATAAAATTTAATTAAAAACAAAGCATTGATGCTTTGTTATTGTTTGGTTTATTGAGCAGTGGGACTTACCTGCGTTTTAGCATATCACTAATAAATTCGTATATATTCACGTACACCTTTTTGGTAGCACCAATTATATTTTAGATTCGAAGCTCATAGCCACTCTTAATTTATCTAATTTTTATTTGTTAGTTGCAATATCACGTTAAACAGTTCAATGCGGCGTTGAGTGACCACATTACTAAACAGCTGTTGCTGTTAGCACACTGCGGCGGTCAGTCGATTTCAACTATATGACTGTCAGCTTAGTGTGCTGCAGCCAACTTCATGCGACTCAAATTGCGTAAAAAGCTGCAGCACGATAGCTAACAGTGCTGCTAAATATTTAAAAAGACCAGTCAATTGTCTACCCTCTTTATAGAGTATTGCTGTTTTTTAACAGAATGTGTCACACTTGGAGCAGTTTCGAATCAGTTGCTTTTATTTCATTCGAATAGTTAGCAATAAATAATTACATGTTTATAACTTAAATCGGGTGAATATATTGCGCTGCCATTTTGCTTTATCGACTTTGGAATAGAAAAATATTTATTTATGGGATCTCTACATGGACTGCACCAGCATCAGCAAAAGCTCCTTCAAGAAATTTATATTAACTGCGTCCGGAGCTGGAATCGCTGGCACAGTAAAAAGTAGTAGAGCATTTGGAATGAGTCTGCAAGAGATGCAAAAATATTAAATATATATATTTAAAGTAAAATGAATTAATATTATAAAAAACTGACTTGCAGTCGTATAAAGTCTTTTCCATGTCATCCTCTTTGAATTTTCCCTCGCTGCTGGCGACCAGATTAAATTCAAGCGTTTCATCCGCCAGACAAGATTGCACAAATTCAAATACATCGGCGATCTTCTCGTAAACGTTGAAGGTGCCCTATTAATTATTAAAAATATATGGTTTGTATGTTTTTGACCATTTTAAAATAGATCTGTCGACTCACCTGTATAAAGAGACCATTGGGGAACTTGACCCGGATCAGGGAGTAGCGATACATGCGTAAATTACGCTGTTCCTCGCGCTCACGCATTGCCTTGGTCTTCAGCATTTGGGAGCTCTCGATGGCCTTGGCGCGCACCTGTTGCTCTCGTTTAATCTCCTCCGGCGAGATGCGATAGAAATCATCGGGCAGGATGACGCGAAGCGCTTGCGACGGCAACAACACTTTTATATTGCGATCCAGCTCCAGATGTATGGGTTCGGAGTACTTAAGTGCTTCCACCAATGTGGCCAAGTCGAGACCTTCTTCCATTTGCTCACTGCTCCACAGGAGGAAGGGTTCATCATCGATTTGCACTTCACTGAAGCCAGCGGCATGGAGCACATCCAAGGCGCCATCAACGTAGCGCACCTTGTCGCTAAAGATCTTGTTGGTCATGCGTATCTTGCAGAACTTCTCCTCCTCGGGATTCTTGATGATGTTCTCCAGATACTTCGTCAGTGTGGCAATGCAATCGTCTGCCCGCTCCTTAACATTACAATTCTGGATGATCAGACAGGCGGTCAGGCCACGTTCGATCTCAAGCTGCTGGTAGAGAAACTCTTTGATCTTAATCTTCCAGTCCTTCTTGGGCAGCACCTGACTGTCGATAAGCGGACATCTAAAGAAGACGCCCTCGCAGGCAAGATTCTTGTTCTCGCCACTGCTGCCACCTGCTAAAGAGCCTGCAGACGTCGAACCACTTGCACTGGAGAGCAGTTCCTCCTTCTGGCGTCGTTCCGCTTCCAATTCGCGTTTCGCTTGCGCCTTGATCGCTGCCAGCGACGTATTGAAATCTCGCGAATCTTTGCGATCGATGCGCATCGTGGCGGCAGCTGCAGCAGCAGCTGCAGCGTCACGCGCCTCTTTGCTCAACTCTTTTCGCTTGGGCGGCACATAGGCATCAAATTTGCGCTGACTTGAGCCGCTTGTCGATGCCTCCGACTTGGGTGCATTCAGCTTATGCCCCTCGCCCATGCCACCTCCAATTCTTGACTACAAAAAACAATAGGTTTTATATCGGAATGTTTACTATTAAGTGGGAAAACACTCACCTTAAAGAAGGCCTCCTCCTTCTTTTTGACGAAGAAACGCTTGATTTTAAACATGCTTAGATTCGGGGTGAATGCTCCTTGGGCAGCTTTAATTTGGCCACAGATAATTTAAGCTCCTCAATTTCCTTCAAAGTGCCTAGAACCCGACGCAATAATTATTCGTTGAGCATATCATTTTAAAGAATATATTGATTAATATCAATTTACTTGGCCTGACAAACTTCTCGGTGATCACTTGACCGTAGACGCTCCACGACCAGGCAATCAGCACACCCGTGCCCAGCAGCAGCACCAGCAACACCTTCAGCAGCGTTGCCTGCAATGGGGTAAATTCGACGGGACTCTGCCACTGCCAGTCACCAGTTAGGGAATCGAACTCGGTGCGAAAATGAACGACGGATTGCAGAGCGATGCCAGTAAAGTGTTCAACTTGTTCAGCGAAGGCCTGTAGTGTCGTATTGAGGGAGTGCAGATATGACTCGATACTCATTGGCCCGAAGTTGTGTGGACGTGTTTTTGTTTTTTTGTTTGCTTTGCTATGTTTAAATTGCGTTTTGTTTACGTTGTACGCATTATTCTGAGAAAATTTGTCTCGCAGCTGCGTCACTTCGGCTCAATAACTAGTCGATATATTCGATAGCTCGATAAACACTTTTAAATGTTAATTTAGCAGCGCGCTGTTAAGCTGAAAAATGGTGTTGTTATTATATGCGATTAAGATTAGTCGATAAATAGGCGCAAATTGTGCTGCGCAATTTAAATTAGCATCTGCAACTTAAATTTTTGGTTAGCCTGAGGGCGTGACCCCATTTGCTTACTCTGATTTTTAGGGCACCGGCAGCAGAACGACTGCTTTACATCCCCTTCATAAATAAGCAACTGGCTGACCTTAAGCAACAACAAGTGTTCAGCGTTTTAATCCCGAACTGCTTTCGTAATTGTTGCCAATGCACACGCCCCTTATTGATGCAGCTGTGGATTCTGACAGCAAATCCTTATTGTTGTTTCTGTTGCTGCGGCTGTTACTGTGGTTGCCAGTGGCATGTACAAAACATAATTGAATGATTTTCGGCAAGTGCTCTCATTCTCTGAGTGCCCCTTTTGCTTCCTGCAATTTTGGGTGATTTGCACGCATGAAGATTTTATAATTTTTGCAGCTGGATGATTGATTTGGTTACTTTTAGCATCCTTGAGCATGTTGGCGATCAATCCATTTTCACTGCGCATTCCAGATACGACCCATAACTGGGCCGACCACCTTTTGTGCACGCTTGAGTGCATCGCAACCATGGGTTCAACAGCCCAGCACACAAAATACCGAAACATGAGCAGAGATATCTTCCATATGATGGTCTTCCACAGCAGCAACATCTACATCAACAACATCAGTAGCAGCAAGCAGCACACAGTGTGCAGCTTATGGCTTCCGTATGGCTTGCTCGCTCCACTGACTGCGACCAAACACCCAAGACCCCAAGTCTGTGTTGTTCTTTCAATCCATTTACCCATTAAAAATGTGTAAAACACAGTGTTGTCAAATATTCCTAATGACAGGCAGAGGAATGCAACTTTTCCTCCATAAATATATTTTAACAATATTAAAACGGCGATCTCAAAGACAAATTAGTTTTAAAAGTGGGTGGTTAAATTGCACAACCGGCACAAGACTTAAGAAAGTTAATCAATTTCGATTTACGACTACTATTTGAAAGGTAAAAGAAAGTAAGATTGATAGTTAGAATAACTTTAATAATTTCAGCTAAATTTGTCTCAAATAGCTACATATTTCTCTACATTGTCCACCAACGTTTTCAATAACTTTTCATCGATGATTTAAATGCTTTCTAAAACTTTATTATCCGACATTATGCCTTTCGATATCCTTGCGTCTTTGGCTATAATCCATAGTTTTATACAATAACCTCTAACTATTAGGACTCCTAATTTGAGGTAAACCAAAATTATCATGAAAAACAAAACCTGGAATCGGAAAAGATAGAAAGAAATATTACTAAATAAAACTCTATTGATTGTTGTCTTTTTGCTTAGCCATAAACTCCGAAATTATTAAAAATTAAAAATAATACGTGTTAACGAAGATGAAGCATGTCAATCTCAAGCTCTACTTTACAGGGTAACTGCCCGTCGGCTCATTCATAAACAAGGCACCTTTTGTTCTTTTTGCACAAAAGAACAAGATACAAGCAAAACATACACAGATACGGCAACAGCTACAACAACAACTAAAGTTACAGATACAGATACAGACACAAACTCTAATTCTATTTTGCTGGCAGCTTCTAGCGTTTGTGCTGCCTCATTTTGCTCGCAAGAAGTGCAAGAATGTCGACGACTTATAATACGAGCAGCGTGTACGATTTGTGCTCTGCTGATGGCTTTGTTTATTTAAAACCCCCCCCAACCCAACCCAGGGAACACTGTCTGCGTTTAAAGGCCGAGCAGCCAGCGAGCCGCGGCGAAACGCAGCTCATAATTATGGTATCATATATACTGAGACACCCATCTTTGTTGCCATTATATTCATCACAATCACGCGATATGTTCTCACTGGGCTGTGGCACTTCTTCTACCATTTTTCTCTCCCCTACTTCTTTGCGCAATTAACATTCCTTAAATGTCTCGCAAGTCTCGCGAGTCTCCAGTCGCCAAGTTGCGCATGCGCCGCCAGCAATTGCAATTGTTGTTATCACAGAGAATCCGTCTCTGTCGTCGTGGTCGTCGTTGTTTTGGTTGTTGCCGGCCATGCGCCGAACCAGAAAAACTAGTTTCGATTGCAATTTTGTTGTATACCTCGTGAAGTGTGCAATGCATTTCAGGGGACATCGTCGATCTCATATGCCCTACTCTCAAACCGTTACAAGGAAAATTTAATCTCAATCGTCAACATTGGAAGGAAACTGATAGTTATATATATATTTTTAAACCTAATTTAGGATAATAATGTAAAATATACAGTAATAAGTACAGCAGTAGTAAAATAATTAAGTTCATCATCAATCACACTTGTATACACATTTCTAAAAAGTATAAATGAAATCCATATATTCAGAAAGTAGTGCAAACAAATTGCCGTAAAATTTAAGGTTTTTTCAATTTAAATTATGTAAAAATTTAAAAATAAGAAATATACTTTTTTAATAATAAACTAAGCTAAACTTGGCTCCAAAGTTATGAAGATTTTCGATAATTATGTATAATTTTGTAGGGTATGAAGTGTAGGGTATGTGTACTTCGGCGTGCCCATCTAGCTATGTAATTTCTTGTTTTTTCTATTGTCCGTTTTAAGTTTTTCGCATATCTGTGAATTTAACGCTCGGGAAAGCAAGTAAATGCCGCATCCGAAAATGCATTTTGTGTGTGAGTTGTTTTTTGTTGTTGTGCCTTTCGCCGTTGCCTTTGCCTTTGCTTTCCTCGTTCAGTTTTCACCTGAGTTGGCGAAAACTGGTTGGTTGGTTGGCTGCTTCTTATTTATTGGCCAACATTTGCCGTGACTTTGTTGCCCAAAGTCAAGGCTAGCCAGCCGCCAGCTTTATTGTATTTATTTTTCATTTATTCATACTGTTTTTTTTTTTTGCTCCCTTACTTCAATTGATATTTCGTCGGACGTTCCAGGCTCATTAAAATTTATGCGCAGGAAACGGAAGCCTCGCAGACGTCGACGTTTGGCAGACAAGTCGCAGACGAAACTCAGAAAAGTAGCTCCGCGCACTCCCTTCAAACCAACTATATTCCTAGCCACAATTCGATTTGGCTATGCTGGCGGCAAACAGCAAACAGAGAGCAAACATCAGGCAACGTGCAACGCTTCGAGTGTCAGTCAAATTGAATGCCACGACACGACTCGAGTCGACCACAAAAAATTGAAAGTGATGATACGCCCACACAGCGATCGTTGTTAACATTGTGGTATCTTCATTCCTTATACGAATATTTATTTATATATTTATAAATGCATGCCTGTCCATCAGCATAAAGGCTTATTTATGCCTCAAGAGTAGACATGTATCCGCAATCTCAAGCATAATGGATAAAGAAAAACCCAACTGTGCGTACTTGATGTTGAAAAAGATACTCGTAAAAGAATGAAAGTAATCTTTAAGCTGCTAATCAGTACAGATCTATAAATATAAATTACTTTTCAAAATCCGTGTACTTTTGATAACGGCAGTGGGAAGCTTGTAACCGTAACCAATTTGATAGAATTTCAACAGGATTAATCTAAATGATTAAAAATAAAATAATAAAAATAAACGTATGGCAGTGTAAGAATATGAGAAGAGCTTTCTCTTTTAAGCACTTGAAATAGAAAATAGATAATTGAACTAGATCCTATGACAGCTATATGATATTTGATAATATAATACAACAATCCTAGTAACTCACACTACTTTTCACTTATCTTAGCTTCAGCTAGTCTATCATACCATAAATACTCTCATAAATACAGTGTAACCACAAATCTCTAATGACAAAGAGAACGAAACAAAAAAACGCACTCATTTCACACACATGTTATTTTATATTACAGGCATTATTTATTATATGCTTAGCGCTGTGCTCTGCACTTGTGCCCACGACAAGAAAAAAAAAACAAGGAAAAAAACGAAACAATGAAGCTGAAGATGGATGTGGATGATGATGATGTAGCAGGGCAGCAAGGGAAACGAGAGAGAGAGAGAGAGAGAGAGAGAGAGAGGGAATGGAAGAAGGCGTTGGGTTCTTTACACTTGACTACATTAAAACGCCGAGTTTTTGTTCCCATGAACTTGTCGTGTTGTGTGTGGCAATCAGTTCATTCTTCTATATGCATAATGTTCTCTTCTCTCCCACTTATTTTCTCTGAGTGACAGTTTCAGTTGTCGCCCAGTGTTTCCCAATCTTTCTCTCTCTCTCTCTCTCTCTCTTTCTCTCTCTACCCTCTCTCTCTTTCTCTCAGTCGCATTCTGCCTCGCGTTTTCTTGAGCACATTTCACACAGCTTTTGACTTTTCCCTTCTCATGGCAATCTGGCCAGAGCGCAGCGTGGGCGTGAGAAATCCACTGAACTTCAAGTGCTCATTGGAATCCATTATTTTTGGGGCCAAGTGTGAGCCGCACTCTAAACATTTTATTGCCTTCATCTAATGCGGGCCGGAAGTTAGCAATGCCGTCTATTGCCAATTGCCTCATACACTGAACGGGTGGTCCCCAGCCAGCCCCCAGAATCGAAATGAAATAATCAATTCTCTAGTCTGTAGTAGTCTTGTATAAGTAGAACGCCCGCAGAGGAGCCCCCTGAAGTTATCCAGCATTTGAAATGGAAATTGTGTATCGTTAATCGCTAATCGACGGTGCGACGAACTTGAGTTGAGTTGAGTTGAGTTGAAGCTTGGGCCGTGCTAATGATATGCCTTACAAATCGTGTCGCGGCCAGAGTTGTCATTATTTATGGCATCCGCTGCAACACTGAGTCAACAAATGGAAGTGTCGTGCAGTCTAAAAGATGTACCCACTGATGGGTTTTATCGCGGCGTGGGTTGGCTGAATCTTTTCTGTGTTGCCATGGCTTATGGCAGGCGACATTCTCCAATGACCAATCTAAATGTTAATACCTCAGCATATTCCTCAGCAATTTCCCTAAACTCCACATAAACAAATACAAATACAAGAATCAACAACGCAGCCCGTTAAACAAGTGGCTCTTCTTTGGGGCAGCTTCCAAGCGGGCATTCGCTCTTTGTGTGTGGCTCCACAGCGGGGCACAGTTGAGTTTTTCAGTTTACAATTGCTTTATATTTTTCATAAAAATACCCTGTAGACATTGGCAAGTGTGTAGTGCAAATATATATCAAATAAATAAGATAAACATACTTAAATTCAAGACATCGGACCGATGAAGGGTCTCTCTCTATCTGTCTCTCTCTCTCTCTCTCTCTCTGTTTCGCAATTTCTCCATCTCTCTTCATCTCTCTCTCTCTCTCTCTTACTGCTCTTTTACTCTTCCCGGTACTTGCTCTTTGTCTCTATTATATCATTCATAATTCCTTTTACTAACACTCCCACGTTATCTGTATATAGATATATCTCTTTCTGACTACCTCCCTTTCAAAAAAACTTTCTGACTTCCCTTCGTGTTTCTCTCGTTTTACAGTTTTGTATTTTTTTAGCTCACTATGGTCTATGGTTAAATTGTTCTATATATCTCTGACTCTCTTAGTTCCTTTCTCTTAATTATCGCACTTTCTCTTTTCCATTATCCCCCTCTTTAGATCTATCTATATCTTTATCTATTTATCTGTCAATTCATGTCTGAACTATTGATGGCCTCTTTTCTCTTTTCACATACTTTTTTTTTATAGGGTATCGGGTTGGTCGCATTCCCTGAATTGTAGCACCCCTTACATGTTTTCATATTTGTTGATTCATTTTATTTGTTTACCCCGTCGATTTCAGAGTTCGTGGGAAATATCGCGCCCATTCCGCTGCTGCTGCCAATGAACTAATTAAAAAGCCGACTGCCCCAAGACTCTCAATTGCACAATACCAGCTTCACCGCTGCCCCCGCTACTCATCTCCCCGTCCCCACTGCAATGTTTGTGTTTCGTTTAGCGTCTGTTTTTTTTTATATATATATTTTTTTTTTTTGTGTGTGTCTATGTGGGTAGTTGTGTCAGACTTCCAACTCAACCACTTGAGTCACCGAATTGATGTGGCTCACATTATAGTTAAGTCATTTCCTATAAGAATTTTGGGCTCACAAATGGTAAAAAGATTCTAGGCCGGAAAAACGGGAGAAAAACCATTTCAAACGAATTGGCAAAAATGTGTTGCAGTGCTCAAGTCCAGTGGAATGATGGACATGATGTTGATGGCGATGATAATTATGATGATCATCATGATGATGATGATGACAATTGTACGGAACCGTCACTCGCTTCCACTTCCGTTCGGCTTTTATTGTTTTCGCACCTCGCCTTCCGTTCGTTTGACGCTCGGGTCGCGATCGGTCGACGCCATCGATGCCGGCGGATATTCTACTTTACATAAGCGGCATTTCCTACAGTATATTTTCCGGCCATTCGACGATTTATTCACGTTAGCCGCTTTTGTTTTGCTAAGCGTATTCGCAGCATCAAACTTCAGATTACAAAACTAATTGATTGATGGCAAATCTACATTTCTACATTTGAAAGCCGAGTGATTGTTGGTCAGTGAGTTAAGAGTCCATTTCCGATCACCCGGAAATATTCTCGATATATCTGCATAGTCAACAGGCAATCGAAGCTATCTTCTCGATATGCATACAACTAGCAGATTATGATCTATAACATTTAACATATTGTACAGAAGAAAAATCTAATTTAATATATACTCATTGAAAAAATATGAAATGTGTATATAATATTTTAACTTATCTTGTAACTTGTTAACTTGTAATAAGTATATTTTCATTATTGTTTCGAAATCAGTGGTTAGTGTGTTATTTTAATTAGTTGATTTATTTGCAATCCGTATTATAATGTGAGTAACTCATTAAAAGTAATTTTTCTTCAAAAATATACATAACTCGCGACTTTTAATTTAATTAATACTTCAGATATTTCTAACTCAACAGATAGTTGATACTAAGTTATACAAATTTTCTTTCAGCTGTTGCAACACCAATTTGAGCAGAGGGCATGCAATTTTACGCAGCTCCACAGATCTGTGCGCCACAAGACATGTGTTTGATAGCTTCCACTTGTGTCAATATGTTTCTTCTTTACTTTTTGAGTAAATTTTGTGCGGCAAGCCGTGTCAGCTGTTGCTGCCGCTTGGCACATGCGGCATGTGGCATGTGGCAGGTCGGCTAACTGGTTGGCTGGTCTATTGAATTGAGTTCTGTGGCCACGACATCTGTTTCATATTACAAGGTAGCTGTGAAAGGTACAAACAAAGTACTTGCCATATTGTTGTTGGTTATTGTTGCTGATTGTTGTTGTTGTTGTAGTTGCTGCCACTGCTGGGCCATTTGTCTCACTTCCTTTACCTTTTGGGCCGGCGCTGTTTGTGTGTGCACAAACAACATCCCGGATGCTCAACTAAAGAGAGAATTAAAAACAGAAAACAGACAAATTTATAAAACTGCACTAAATGCAAAGTTCCAAAGTTACAACAGCAGCAGCAGAGCAGCAGCAGAGCAGCAGCCGCAGCAGCAGCGACAGTGAGCTAAAGGGAGTGTGGTGGCGCGTAGGGAGGGATAGGCATACAGGAAGAGACAGCGCACAGTGTTTTGTGTCTGTATCTGTAGCTATAGCTGTAGCAGTAGCTGTTCATTCATAGAAAAAAGTAAAAAAAAAAAATCGAAACGAGCGGATGCACGGGCGGATGAAGCGCTTGAATCAGCATCTATCTCGCTACCTCTCTCACACCCACCCCCTTTCTCTATCTCTCTCTCTCTATCTTGAATGCCCTATCTCTGTTCAAGCGTTGGTTCTATTTGGCTACCGCTACTGATTATCATTACCTCGTCATTGTTGTCATAATTGTTCAACTGTTGATTGCAAAAAATATAAATATAAATACAAAGAGCTAAAAAAAAGGAAGTTATATAAAAAAAAAAAACTATGCAAGCCTTTTTTTGTGTTCATTTTGGGTTACCTAACCTTTTTTACCAGCTGGCTGTAAAATGCCAAATATTATTTACTACACAATTAAAAACTGTATCCAACCCCCTCCACAAACCTCTTACCCTTCCACTTCAACTAGTAGACATAAATCACACCTCTCTCTAAAAATAAACATCATGGGTGATCTATCGTCGAACTTAAACAAATGCTAACATTAACTTCTCCTTTGCCAACAATAACAAAGAGTTTATTGCACTTCCATTGAGTTCGTTGTTGTTGTTTTTTTTTTTTGTTTTTTTTTGTGGGTAAGGGAAAAAGGGGAATGAGGAGGGCTGGGGGGAGAGAAGTCAGCAGCGCCAGAGTCTGAGAGCATTTCTCGTTTAACCTTAATGATGTGCTAATTGGGCAAATGTATTCAACATGTCAATGCGTCGCTTTGTGGTTCTCTTATATATACATATGTATGCGTGTACTGTATGTGTGTGTGTGTGTGTGTGACTCACACATAAACAGCACATAAAACACAAACTAAAGACCACTCAGCTTGTGCCCATTCATTTTGAAATTGTTTAGAAAGTGGCCCAAGAATATGTAGTCTAGAAAAGAAAAAATAATTTAGTACAGATGCTTAGCTTAGTCATATAAGAAATATGAATGATAATCCATAATTTCAGAAGAGTGTGTACTTTAATCTGCTCTAAATAATTGCCATCTTTATACTCTTTCATTTCAGAATGATGCGTAAATTAATCAGCTCTAAATAATTGCATGCAACAATTCTTAATCTTAATACTCGTCGTACTTTAATCAATAAGTTTAAGCCGGAACTGAAGAATTTCATTAACTCTGCATTTTTGCATACTTTTTTTTATCAAAATATTGAACATTCCAGTTTAATAAAACATATCTTGGCTATTCGTCAACAGTCCGTAGATTTATAATGTCTACAGTTTAGCTCACAAAGCTGTCTTAAGATCTTCAGCAATACTTGCCAAATGTTTATCTAGCCTTAGTTCATACTAAGTTCTTATCTATGTTGCAGCTCACTATTTTATCTACACAAAGCATTATTCATTAAGTTATTTTAAGATCAGTTCTCCAGTTGTTTGCCATACTTTATCCAAATATTATTATTTTTAATCATGAAACATTTCTTTTAGAGATAGCTTAAAAAACCAAATATCTTTTATCCATAATCAAATCACTGTAAACATTATTTCTAGCATCAGCTCTTACCCAATCTCTTTAAATTAGCATTATTTTTATATTATTATTAGCCATTTAGACACTTCTATATATATATATATATATATATATGCATTCCACTTCACTCAATAGAAAACAACTCACTTTAAATTCATTTGATAAAATTTCATTTTATATTTTCTTTAGATGCAACTTAAATGACTAATAGGACAGTATTTGAAGTGTGCCCCGCCCGCCCACTACGTCTACTTTTAAAGGGGGCGGGGCAATCTTCGACTACTAAAGCGATTAAACAAATTCATTAGAACTAAGACTTACGACTGAGACTTAGCGCTAAGTTAGCTATAGGTGATATATATATATATGTATGTATATACTATGTATATGTACAACCTGATTAGGTAATTCACTCAGAGGGAGTTGAGACTTCATCGCCCCTCACAACACCACATCGCCCTCAACTAGGAGAGCAGCGCCATGGCGCGAGCGAGTCGCACACGAAAATCACGATAGAGCATTTTGCCACCAACGGGCACCCGGCACAGATACATGTCCAGGCTCATGAGGCACAATGCCTTACCGTTCATGGGGAACTTTTGTGGGAGTTCTGGCGTCACTTCGAGTCCCTCAGACACAGCCATATTGATTAACCATTTCCAGACATCGGCTCGGGTCCAATCGCGCGGATCGAGGGGCAGTCCATCGGAGCCGATGGGATGTAGCAGGTTTGTGTGACTATTCGGGCCAGTAGCAAGGCCTGTGTTATTGTTGTTATCATCGCTGAGGAGGGCAACGGCGCCGCCACGACACTTGTCCAGCATCTGGTAGGGATGATGGCGTTTCATCGCAACGGCCGCGTTGCTGGCCCACAGCTGTTGCAGCTGCAGTTGATCCTGGCCGGCATTGACCTGCGACAGATCGAGCGGTGGCACGCGTCCGGCGTATTTCGGGTAACTGGCCTCCACTTGCATCGCTCGGCGCTCAAACGACAATCAGCTGCAAAATGGAAGATAGTAAATGGCGCTGATTAATGGAAGTGACTCATTAGCTGATGAGGGAGGGGCG
Source organism: Drosophila setosimentum (assembly GCA_035043505.1). Lineage (NCBI taxonomy): Eukaryota > Metazoa > Arthropoda > Insecta > Diptera > Drosophilidae > Drosophila > Drosophila setosimentum. The sequence goes on from JAWNMY010000003.1 coordinate 20,960,859, forward strand.
GCGATGCATGTATCTATATATATATATATATATATTTATAGTACGTGTCTGTGTTAGTGTGTGTGTGTGTGTGTATAGAGCAGAAGTCAAGTGGCGGAAATGCTTTCACAACCAGACAATTGTTTAATCGCGTCAACGGCAACAATAATACGCATACGTCGTGTTGTACAACGTGCAATTTGATTTGTGTTTTTTTATAATCAGACAATGAGCATTATTACTTAGTCATTGCGCTTGCCGGAGGCTCTAAATGTTCAGCTCGAGGTGCCACCATATAACAATAATATTAGCTTACAACTTACTTCAGCTCGAGTTATATGGCTCCCTTTGCATAACTTTTCAGTAAGGGTATTCAGAATTCGCTGTGTTGCAATCGACTGTTTGCCCCTCAATAATTTTTTTAGCGCAAAATTAAATCTGACCTTGTTGCCATCGAAAAATGGGACGATCCCATGTGCGGAAAGCGTGTCGGGGCGGAGAGTGGCGGGGCGTCGCGGTGCTGATCGCACACGAAAGGAAGCGCTGAATAATCACTAAGCAGCTGTCATATCGATAATAACAACAACCACAACAGCAACAGCAGTAAACCAGTGTAAGCCATGGCTACATTTAAATAAATGGCCCACATTTGTATTGCTGACTGTGTGGCGCGGCGGCTTGGTCAATGGCTAATGGCTGATGACTGTTGACGGCTGGCTGATGTTGGCTGAGGGCTGACATAGAAACGCCAAGTGGCAAACCGGAATATGGCATCGATTACGATAACAATTAAGAAGCAATGCGGCGAGCGGAAACAATTAGCACAAACGGGTGGCGACGACGACGACGGCGACGGCGAATTGGCAGCAGCGAATGTGACGAGCACAACAAAAGGCGAAAGAACGCACAGACAGGCGGCAAACCCTCACACACAGCATTGCCAATACGATTGCGAATGTAAATGTGAATGTGAATGCGAATGTGAATGTGAATGGGCATGGAAATGAAAATGGCAATGACAAGCAAAACATCCGCCGACACAAAACCCAAACCTAAACTTTAAAGTTTTGCGGCAGAGCAACGGAAGCCGTCGGTGCGGGATGTGTGTGTGTGTGTGTGTGTGTGTGTGTGTAGAACAACCAGCAACTGAGATTTTATTTCAAGCACATACACTCGCACAGCAGCGAGTAAGTAGCCAAAAAGGGGAAGCCACAGTTACGAGAACCCTTGATTTGTTAGCCCATTTGTCATTTGGCGGCGTTAATAGTTTTCCGGAACTCGTTTCAAGTGCTTCCGTCAAAGGAAGTGCGTAGAAGCCCAGCCAAGGAATCGCAGTTGGTAGTATTTTTTTTATTTTTAATTATACATACGTATATAGAAGGGATTTTTAGTGGCAGTTCAACGCAATAGTTCCCACGAACTCTGAATTTCGAAAGGCGTAAACAAATGCGATGAATCAACAAATATGAAAAACAGAAAACCCCTTCACTATTCTCGATCTTGTTTGCTTGTTGGCCCGTCCAGGAAGCCAGCCACACACAATGCCCAACATTGGGATAGTGCCCCAAGTGCCACTTGTTGAGCAATGCGTGTATGTTTATTTATTTGTGTAGCGTCTGTGAATTGATGCTGGAACACCGCGAGTAACTGAGTTATTAACATATCAATTGGTCAAAGGCTGGGCATCAATAAGCCATGGCCAGAACAGGTTATACAAAATTCGAGCCCACGCCACAACAAAACCTATCAATCTGTCCAATCTGCCGGATGCCATAAACATTATGAAGCTCTCGTCTAAGGCGATTTGTGTTGTGATTGGGAGCCATGTCATTAGCGCAAAGGTTCGATTCGTAGGCAGGCTAAACGATAAACATTTCGATAAGCGATAAACATTTACATTTCAAATGTGGCCGAACATCAGATGAAAATCAATGATATCAATGATTTGAGACCACCCAACGGGCAAATTTATTACAAAATGTAACAGAAAGATAAAGCTGTCAGCGAGTCTAAGCAGTGAGCACGTAAAACATGGCATTAGCATCAACCAGACATCAATTATCAAAAAACACCCTGCATAAATGTATGTAATTTTGTCTGCTCCGCTTCCGTTTGGGTATTTTAGAACAGCTGAAATTATTAACCCACACAAACTTCAGGTTCTGCTGCCTCCTGCTGTCAGTCCAACAAACTGTCTGATTGATTTTTGTATTTTGTCAACATTGGCATTGGCATTCGTTTCGGTTTACAACAACACACATTAACCGCGTGCGGAGCACGCGCCCTTAACTCCAGGTCTGGTCTGGCCTGGCCTGAGTCTTGCTCTGGGTCTGGGTCTGGGTCTGGGTCTGGGTCTTTGTGTGACACTCTTGGTCTGTGGCTGTGTAGGAAATGGTTTTTTGTTACTAGTCAGAGTCAATGACAGGAAGTCTGTGCAATGTGCGCATATCCGCCTACGCCCGCGCACAGGATGCACAAAAGGAAACTCTGACACACACACACACACACACACACCAACACACACACAGATAAATGACGACAACTTGCCGAGCAGATACAGCTACAACTACAGCTATAAATACAAATGCAATTGCGCCAGTTTTAATTACGTTGACGTCTGCACTTTGCACTGACGCTTGTTGTTGTTACTGTTGTTGCTGTTGCTACTTAGTGGCAGCTACTATATAAACACTGACACACTCACACACACACACACACACGCACAGAAACAAACAACAACAAGAGAAGCAGCAGCAACGAAAACGACGAAACGTAAAATCGTAATTTGAAGTTCGAAAAAATGACGCGTTTCCTGTCATTTGGCGAGCACTTTAAGTGCGTAATTTGCTCCCCACACACATACACACATCCACACATCCACAGACACACACACACTTAAGACTTGTGCTGTGTTTGTGTGTGTTGACGCCTCCCATCTTTATCTGCAGGTCGCTTCCGTTTTTGAAGAACTCATCTACCGCGAACTTTGCCAAGCATCTCAAATTTTGCTCAATTTCGCATTCAGATTTAAAATACCCTGTACGCAAATTTATGGCAGATGTGCACGGCAAGAAAGTCAAGTAGTTTGTATTTCGAATTTTAATTATTACTATTTTATTTTTCTCTAAGCAATTAAACTTAAGTATATAAATATTTAAATAGTATTCAATTTATGTATCAAATTCTAAAAATTACTATTTCGCGCTACTCTAGAGGCTACTATCTCTGTTTTGTTTGGCAGCCACTTCTATACACTCAGAAAAAAAATGCACTGAAAACTAGAAAGTTTTTAGATATTTCTAAAAAGTATAAATGCAAACCATTAATTTTGGTTACCTAGTACCTTGCTCTGTCGATTGCTATGCTTGAGTTTTGGGGCATCTCCAAGTCGAGGATAGCGTGTGGCATATTCGTGACTAGTAGATTTAGTTGGTTTACATATCAAATGACTGACAAATGGAAAACACAGTGACTATGTAAATTTCCGAGCTGCCATTAATTTGATTACAGTTTGAAACAGCTCTGGCTGTTCTTGCACACGCGAATATAGTATCTGAGAGCGAATGTATCTCGTAGATACTTGTGCACGGCATGCTAAATTATGCGCTTCCTCCTAAATCAGTTTGCTGACTCTGCTGAGAATTTAGTTAAAATGTTCAGCAGAAAAGTTTCATCAGAGAAATTGTTTTGTTCTACTGCGTGGAAAAGTGACTAGAAAAAGCAGCTGCTTAATTAGGTTAAAAGGTTCAGCAAAGAGTTTCATCAGAGAAATGGGTTGTTTCCTTGCTGGACTATTAAGCTGTACAAAAAATTTGATTTAAAAAAGTGCGAAATATGTGACAACAGAAGAGAGGCCAGAGTAAAAGTTAAGGTTGTTCGATTTCATATGTTTTTTATTCATTAAATACAACAAGGTTTCTTGGGTTTCTTCTTTTTATTATTATTATTTTTGTATTTTTTTTTTTTTTGTCTACAATTCAAGGCAAATAAACGTGTTCATTCAAAAACAAATATTTAACAGATTGCATGTAACAACAACAACAACAAGTGCAACAACAGACAACGTCAGACGACAGATGATAATCTGCTGAATATTGTTTAAAAATAAACATTTTTGCCAGTCAAGCAACAACAAACCGGATTCCCACATGCCTCGTTGCTCTCTGGTATTTGTACACATATGTCTATATATGCATATATATCATATATATGTAAATGTATATGTTTGCTGATATTACAAATCATGTAACTCTGTCGCGACGTCTGCCTGACGTCTGCAAAAGCGCAAGCCGGCGAGGGTGGCTGAGGGAAGGATGCTGCGGGGAGCGAGATGAGCGAGAGGAGGAGGCATTGAATGTAGGAACTGCTGCTGAGAACACAGCCATTCATCATTTTCATGGAGGGGCACAGTTGATGGACGGATGTGTGACGACTTTTCCTCGTTATAAAAATAAAGCAAATGGCGCCAAATGCATTTCAGAGGCTGCTGTAAATATTTAGTTGGAAATTAAATAAAAACTGCTGCAAATGCTTTGATGATGTCGCCGTCTGCTGTCATTTCACGCCCCACACGTGTCGCGGTCAATGAAGCATATTACAGATGCTGTTGACGCGCCACGCGTCGTGCAACAGACACACAACTTGACAAGCAGCAGGAAAAGAACTTCACTCAACAACTCAGGTGTGTTCCCCTCACGCAGCAGGAAACGGACGTGCGACGTGCCCAACTGTCCAAATGCTTATCAAAACTCTCGACATTTGGTAGCGAGCCCCACCCCCAAACTGGGTACTATTATCTATGAAATGCATTGGAAGACGCTGCGTCATGAGTTTGTTATTTCCTTTAGTGGGTCAACATCATGCTGAATCAGCACAGCAAGAGGCAACTAAGTAAGCAAGTATCGAATTTTGGTAAACGACTGCTTTATACTCTATACGCAAAACTCACTGAAAGCAGCGAATGACTTTCAAACATTAAAGCATACTCATCGGACACTTATTTACTCTACTATAATATAATTAATAATTATTTTTATATTGTTTAATTTTCAATTTAAATTTGTAATTATTATGTTCCAAAATATTCTTAAAAAATTGTGTACTCTTTTAGTCACATTAAATAAATAAATAATATTAGATACATATAATTATTAATATCATTTTAAAAATTGCGGCAAATATAGAATACTAATATCTGATATACATTTGTATGCATATGACTACTTATTAGGCGATCTACGGCTTAAGGTTGAATAGCTTCGATATATTATATATAAATAAATATCTTATTTTTAGATGATGATGGAACGAAAAAAGACAAAGTTACTAGGTCTAAGACAAACCAAATGCATTTTTTCTAATATACAGCTTTTTCCTTTAAAATAGCAGTGTATGCGGGCAAGAAGGACAGCGAGTGTTAGAGACTACAACAGAATTTAATTAAGAACTGTTTTTATTGTTGTTCTCTGTGTGTGTGTGTGTGTGGTGTGTGGCCAGGTGCGTTTTTATACATATGTGGCAGCAGCAGCAGCAGCAGCAGCTGCAAAGAGATTACAAAGACCCGCTGCTGCTGCTGCAGCACAACAGTTCCAGATCCATGCCGACTTGGCCACATCCTTTGCGCATGCGCGCGCATTTACAATATGCGGCCACAAACAAAAACAAAAATAATAAAATGGAAAACAAAGCGCCCAAAATGCATTTAATGTCGTTCTCTCGCTCTCTTTTCTCCTTTTGTCTCCCTCTGTCTCTCTCCAGGTCCGTCTTCAAATTCGCTTGACTGGCTCAACTGCTGCGCTCTTCTGCTTCTGTTGCTGTTTGGGTTATTTGCAGCTGCCGTCTTTGGCATTTTGAGTGTCGCTTTGTTTTGTGGTTATCGGTTTGTTCTCTCAGCCTCGACTGTTGCCAGCTCCTACAATATTCTACATATACATATATATTCTCTTGACAATTCTGTTGTTAGGCATTTCATAATTCTTGCCAGCTACCACCACAAAGATGAATTTGGTCACGGCAAACTGCACATTGAGTCTAAGCTGAGCTGTGCGGTGAATGTCCCTTGAGGGGCTGGCCAAAAACTGTATAAAGCGATTGTAAATCTTGAGCGGATTTTATCTAGATGTTTGACTTTCAGTTACCCATTCTTTATGTACAGTTCAAACTTAATAGCTGCTTGTCTACAGTTAAAACAATTAGCATACCACTTATCTGATCATAACAAAAGAACCCTTGAAATTCTTACGGGCAACTAAAACGTGACTTTAAGACACACTAGTACTGCTGTATAGAGTATACATAAAATATTATTGGCTGATTTAAGTCAGCTAAAATCCAAAAGTATTTCATTCAAGCCGTTTTAATGAACGGAAAACTCATTTACTAACTAACTACTTTTAACGACTTCAAAAATGGAATTTTCATTTATAAATAATCGGAAGTGAATTGATGAATGTTGACAGTTCAAGCTGTTCAAAAAATGTTTATAAAATCCGACTGATATTATAGGTTCCGAGTTTCCATTCACGAAGAGGTGATATGAACAAATATAATTTAGTGGATTGCAGTAATTCCCCAAGTTACATTCGTCATTCATTTATAATAGTTATGTGTATCTTATCTTATATACCCTCTAACTGCTAGCCAGTACAGAGCATATGTTACCCATACTTTGTGTAACAAAATAAGTTTGCTCTTGAAAGCACACGACGCTCTAAAATCACGATCCTAACTCAAGGCAATGTTAATTGTAATTTTGTTAGCTGACCTCTTACCCAAGTCAGTGGTATAAAGTGTATAGCAGCATATATGTATGTGTATTGGTTGTACATAAATATCGCTGTCACTTTCAGTGTTTGAAAGTGTGTCTGCCGTTGTTTCTTCTGTTTTGAGTTAAAGGTTTCGTTTATGTTAATTAAAATGATCTTTCAGATTTTATATATGTATACATAAATACATACATATGTGTAGAAAATTACAAAGCACCTTTTAGAGGTCAATTAGCAGGTCTCAATACAAAAAAAAAAAATAAAAACCCAAAAAAACGAAAAACAAAACCGAGTACAAGGCAAACGGAAAATACACAAAAACCAAAACAAAATTGTGAGATTGACAGCACATTCTTCGACATGGCAAACAAGCCGCTTAAACTTTAAACAACAACGATGGCCATAATACTTAAATCGGCCGAAATGGTTGTCGCTGTTGTTAATGAAACCTACATTGGAGCTCTTAATGAGCGCCAGAGTTGTTAATCGATCGAACCGCCTTTTGGCATTATTTTTTTTTTGGTAATATTATCTACTTACCTAGTTAATTAAAGTTAATCCAAAAATTTCCTCTACACACTTTCTGCTGGGCAACGTTGTTTGTTGAAATTATATATTTTTAAGACGACAACATCCGCTGTTCAAATATATATGTCTTTCAAATATATATATATATATATATATTTATGTATTGATATGTACGTGCTCGATTATTTGTAATGTGTTTATGAATATCTTTTGTTTATGGAACTTCCTGCACGGAATTGCCAATGCAATTTGAGTTGTTGTCGTTGAACGTTTAATATATGTGCAAATGATGTTCTCTTTTCTTTTACTCTTTTTTTCGTGAGCTGTTTTCTTGTTGTTTTTCGCGAAAATAGAAATTGCACTCGCTTTCGCTTGGCTTTTGTCTGTTTTCTCCAGCTATATTTATCTCACTCTCTCTCTCTATCTCTCTCTCTCGCTCTCTCTCGCTTTATATCTATCTATGTTTTCACTAGTGCACAACAGGGTAAGAAGACTCTATCACACTTTTCAGATATTTGCAGATTTCACAATTTGCAAAAATGTATCTCGCAGTTGCAAACAGCTGGCGCTTAAGTATTTCGCGATCTGAACTACTTTTCTATGTGCTTGGCTCGGGTTTCGAAAGTTTTGTTGTTTTTGTTGTTGTTGTTGTTGCAGTTGCTGTTGCTGTTTCAAATTGTTGCAGCGTTTTCAGCTTCAAGTTTCTTTAGTTTTTGTTTGTTCACTTAACACAAAATTCCAGTTTGCAGCTGCATTGGCTTTTCTTGCTGATGTTATTATTGCTGTTGTTGTTGTTGTTGTTGTTGTTATTGCGTACGAGAGTATCTGCGTAATTCAGCACTACGTTTGTATTTTGTATATTATATAGTTTGCCAGTGTAACTGCGTCCTGTGCACGCGCACTTCACGTTCTCAACTGATTGCGATCGTCGCCGTGCATCGGGTTTTGTTGCCTCAGCCAGTCACGCTCTCTCAACCATAAACGTGCGCTCTCTCGCGCTCTGTCTCTCTTTACCCTCTCATTCACAGCTACGCGCTCTTCAACGCTCTCGCTTTGATAGTGACTATCGCTCTCATTTACACTCGCACAAATTGGGGTGGCAATTTGTATGTTTTCATTTATATGTTATTTGTTATAAGCATATAAATCCATTATTTATTTTAAAACTCATTTAAAAGCTAAATGCATTGTAAAAATGGTGTAGCATTTTGTTATATATCTAACGTATAATTTAATTGATAAACATATAATTGTATAAAACTTAATTTAATTTTGAATTTAATTTCCAATATTTGATTTTTAAAGCCAATTAGATATTTTTTTTTTTTATACTGGTTTTTCGTTTTCTTTGTACTTAATTTAATAAATTCTTATAATAATCCATTTAGTTGCCATATGATTGCTCACAGTGCACAAGCAGTAAATACTCTTAGCTGACAGCAGTGGACAAATTTTCAGATCTTTTTGTTAAGCAAGGGCACAAGAACTAATCGCTGATTTTTTATTCATGGAATGTTGAGCCCGCATTGTTGAGACTTAATTCTCTTAGCTCAAGTGAAAAAGGTAAATCGATTTTGTTTGATTGTTGCAATCTCAACACTCAAAAACTCTTGATTGAGATACATATCGAACTAATGGACAGCTGGTTTTCAGCAGTAATTATGACTTAGATGTGCACTGCATAACTCCATGTCTTTTCCGGCTTTAGACTGTAGCTTAAATTGAAAGTGAATTTCCATATGGATAGTTTCAGCTTACATCTTTTTTTTCAATTTGTCATTTGGTTTGAATATAATTAGTATAAATTACTTACATTTCACTCTATAAGACCCACTTCTGATTCTCTGCAGACATTGCCTAAAAATCTATTTGTATATTCGAACTATGAACCTTTCTCAAATCTCAAATTTATTTATATTAATCTTCGCTTGCCTTTTTCCCTTTCCCTTTCCATTTCCATTTCCTTATACGTTGACAGTCGACAATTTATCAACTCGCACTTAACTTTCATTGAAATATCTTTTGTACATATTAATAAACGATTCAAGAAGCAATGCCAACAATTTCAGTAGCCATCACGTGCCGATGTGGGGGCAAATGCTTGTTTGTATGTGTGTGTGTGTGTGTGTGTGTATAGATGTGTGTGTGTGTGTGTTGACTAATTATGCCGCCTAGACGACGAGTGTAGTTACAGGAAATCCCTTTTCCTTTGGCTGCTCGCATATTCAAAAGCGCGACTTCCTTTTCAAAGTGACAGGCAAAGGATCATTTATTTGACTAGCTGGGCTTTGTGTGTGTGAGGTTTTTTTGATCCTTCAGCATATGTTAGGGCATACATACATATGTATATCAGCTAGCTAAGTGCCAGAATCCTTTCACCAAACATTTATAGACAAGCGTGAAGTGTAATACTCGAATTACGCAGCCTTTTGGCTTGTTGTAGTTTCAGTGGAATACACAAAATAAAAATAAAATAATATGTAAAAGAAACCGAGACGCGCCCTCTGAAGCTGCCCCTTGACGGTGGTTGCACAAGGCACGAGGCAGCCACAGGACGCGCGTCCTGTTCATGCAGTTCAAATTGCAGCAGCTGCTGCAATTCCAATGAAATTATCTAAGCAGGCAGCAGCTACGCAATTATTGCTATTGGTTTTTCACTTAAGATTGCACCTTTGTCTTTCTCTCTCTTTCTCTCCCTCTCCCTCTCGCTCTTTGTAAATGTATCTGTATCTGTAACTCCATCTGTAGCTGTATCTAATGTCTGGTTCTTGTCTCGTCCTGTCGACGTCTGCTTTGAAGTCTGTTCGCTTTTCGAGTGAAAGAGCACTAGATATTATTTTTTTTCTGGCTGTTGTGTGGGCCAGCATCTAATGGCTTGTTTATCGGTCACATCGATCGCAGACCAAATAATTTAAGTGCTTTAATTGGCTGCCTAATTGATACGCGGCATCTCTCAGCCTAATGCTTATAGACGATGCGTGACCAGATCCTAGCGACCTGATTCCCTACTATTCTAAATCTGTGGGTCAATTGTTTTGTGAGCCGATTTGGTTTAATCCTCATCACACACACACACACACACACGCATCCTGCCGCTTAACTAGTTACAGTTAATCCTGCTCGGCTGTCATCCTGTCCACACACGCACACACCTTCCAGCTGCCGTGCTTCCAATTGTAGTTTTGCTATTGTTTCGCATACATGTAAAAATGGCAGCGTTCTTCTGGCTCACACATGATAAGCATCGACAGGAAGCCGGGCCAGCGGCATTGGCCAAAAAGGATGTTTGCTTAGGCGCAGCAAGTAATTTTCTATTTCTATTTCTATTCTTTTGACTGTCCTCTGGTACGTGACTTTGTGTAGCTGTGCGTTAATATTCTGCATTTAAATTTACTATATTTATCGTTTCCATGCACTATTTGCTTAGCGTGTTTATTTTCAATTACGGCCAACTGTGCTGACGCATAATTCGATAACTGCGCTCAAGCAAAGGAAGTGAACGCTTGACACGATCCCGATATTAAAAATTATATATAAGAACGTGGCAGCTTAGAAGAAAATAGAATTGAAGAGAACCTTCGTAAGCATGAGCATAATGACCCTATAAATGAGACTCTTTAGTAGCACAAAAAACATTTATCATAACATTTAATTAATAATTTAATCAATCTCCGTATGAAATTAAAAGAGTAAAATTCCAAACATAAAGTATCTAGCTTAATTAAAATCGAGAGAAAAAATGCTTTTAACACATACAAGCAAAAGATTCGTTTACTTTGGAACCAGAATAGAAAACTGATACATTTTATTTTACACTCAGAAAAAAAATTCACCTAAAAACCGCTCTAAACGTAGAAAAATGTTCTGAATTTAAAAATAATTTATAAATTCATAAAAAAAAAAACAATTTATAAGCTATTTAAAATTATTGTATATGTGAAATACTAAGCTCTAATGTCTTATACCAATATAAATACAAAAAAAGTTAATATTTTGGAAACTCAAAATATTTTTCAAAATTTCAGAAAAACGAAACCTTTTGTTTTAGAGATAACTTTTTCAACAAAGGGGAGAAATAAATGGCGATTTTCTGAGCGATTTTTTGTCTGGCGCTTGACAGGCATCGATATAATGCAGTTGGCAACAGAAATAGGGGCGTGTGCCACCCATTTATCAAATTCCAAATATAGTTCGAGCAGCAGTCAAACATTTTAGGGATGCCCAATCAAATGTTATCATAAGTACCAAAAATGTTTTTGTATGTGCATGCGGGTGTTTGTTTGTGTGTGTGTGTGTGTGTGTTAGTGTGTGACAGTGTGTGTGTCTTCCTATATATAGTTAGAGATCTGCAGACTGTAGCCGCCCTCGCCTAAACGATTTATGGCTTAAAGTAAATTTCATATACTACTATGCCTTCCTCGAGTCATTAAAAATGCACCAAAAATATACAGTAAAATGAATTTTATGCTCTTGTCTCGCTGTGCTTAGAGGGGGAAAATAGAATTACTAGCTAGTCAATGTATACCCAGCTAGCTAACTAATCCTAGGCAGGGCTGTCGACTCAGTTTTATTGGCACTTTCCCGGACTATAAATCAATAAACAGATGTGTCATAAAGTTTTCAGCGTTTTTCCAGGCAACGTGTTACAATCGAGAATGTGGGATATGGGGGTGTGTGGGGGGGATGGAGGGGTGGATAGTGGGTTGTTAGGTCCCGTTTGCCAGCGACTACTTTTTAAAACTTGCGGTAATTTGTTGGCTCATCATAAATACATACGAACAGAATCGTCTGTCATTTAATGTTGGCAGCTGGGCTCATAAAAGCAACATATATACATATATATATATATATATATATATATATATAAAGAAAAAAACGGTCATTAACACCAATTCTTGTGGACCTGCCCCAGCTCTATAGAGATCTCACTCTCCCCCCACTGAAGCCGCCGACAGTAGCAGCAAAAACGTAAAATCAATCGCTCCAGAAGCGAAACGAACTAACCGTAAAAAAGCTGAAAAAACGCGCGCTCGTAAAAAGAAACCAAAACAACAAAAAATTCACATTCAAATGCCACACAAAACGTAAACGGAGAAACCCCTTCCAGAGATCTGATAAAGAAAGAAAACTGAGCGAGAGACAGAGCAATAGAGAGAGAGAGAGAGAGAGAGAGAGAGAGAGAGAGAGAGATAGGGCAGTGAGTAGTGGGCACAATGGGAAACAAGCCGCACAGACTTCCGCTTTTATTTCATAAATTCGGATTAAGGCATTTTCAAATGATAACAATGAAAATAAATAAAAAAAAAGACAAAAACAACAAAAAAAACAGAGCCCAATGTGGAAATGCGCCGTGAATCTGATTAACGGCAACTACAAAAACAACAAAAACAACAAAAACAACCACAATAAGAAGAACACTAAAGCTGGCCACGACTCGGAAATGTGTCACGTAAATGGTTTGTTTCCAAAGTAAACCCACAACATGCCCAAGAACAATCACAAGCGACAACAACAACAACAACAGCAGCAAAGCTCACAAATTACTGTAAAGATGAGGCATTTATGAACTGAAGATTCATTGTTTGGCAATTGTGCTGCCACAAGGTAGCCCATGTAAAGATAAATACATATGTTCAAATACAAAATAGCTTTATCAAATAAAACTGCGTTGCCAAAGTTTATCGTCTTTCAAAATTGTGCGATCGTTTGTAGCGCTGCGGAAGATACTGTCATCAGATAACTGGTCTGATTGGTTAAAGTTGTGTAAAATTAGATCACTTACATATTCCAATTTGTTGGCGCAATTTGTAGCGCATTAAATGCGACGAGACCATAATATGTAAATCAGCTTCACAAGCCAAGTCTATATAGCCATGTCCGTCTGATTATTCCTATGCAAATTAGTCCCTCACTATATCACTTTATTATATAGCTGTCATATCGATCATTCAAAAAATTCGTTCTTCTTTATTAATTTATTTAATGTCATCTAAAGTCAGTCGATTCTAAAATAAAATTTAAAATGTTATATTCATAATTTAAGAAATAAGAAATATTTATAAGATTTATATACAATAGTATTTTATTTAACTAAACTTAACTTAATTTACTTAATATACCTATTCTTATGAACTTCATATGTAGACAAAAAATTATCCTGATCGGGCTTCTATATCCCTAAGTTCCCGCAGCAACAGTAGTCAAATAATAATCAATATAATCACTTTTTGGAGGTAAAATTTTAACATGAATATCCGTCAGAATCGCGTTTATCTAAATCAAAGCATGAAAAATAGCTTAACTTAAAGATATAATAATTATTATAAAATTTTTGTGTTTACCTTAACCATGATAAAATAGATCAACCAAGTAAATTTTAAGAAAAGTGTTTGATTCCTACCTAAATGCACATTTTTAACGCGTAATTTTAACATGAAAATTGTGTCAGATTTCAACTTTAACTGGTGTATTTATCTAGAGATCGAAAAGATTAAAAACCTCAGCTTTGTTTAAAAATCTGATCACTTAGTTTTCTTGGTTTGACAATGTTGAATATCTTTCAACTAGGATGCTATTTTATTCTCATTCCAAGCTAAATATTCAAACTCCCTAAGAAGTATGCTGGCCAAATACATTTACATTAATTTTTTGGGCTCACGAACACGTTTCGCAAACATTTGATCAAAATCGAGCCAAACATGAACAATTGCACTTCCTGCACAAACGCATCCTGTATTATTTACAGCACATGGGCTTAAGACAGGACAGGACAGGACGGGGTCGGGGGGCACATCATCTGTTGCTGCATGGCCCAAAAATACCGAAACCGTAAAATTTACGAATGATAAGCGGAAACGCAGCAAAGGCGCGTTCTCTGTATACAAACAGAGAATCGAATAACCGAGAGAGGGAGAAAGAAAAGAGAGAGAGACAAAGAGAGAGAGAGGGAGGGCAGATTGTAAAAACAAATGTTGGTAAACAACAAAAACAAGGAAAAAGGATGTCCTGCTGCATGTCCGCAACAGTTAAGCGGCATCAGTAAATTTGGAAAAGTGCGTGTTGTGCCGGTTGCAACATTAACATTTTCCTTGCGCAGCAGGACATGTGGCCAGTGGGCAATTAGATGCTCGTCCACAGTGTGAAAATGCACAAGCAGCAGCAGCAGCAGCAGCAACGCAGGAAGCAGCTCAACTCGCCCATTGTGCGATCACGTCGAGCCACTAGCAATGCCAACACAGGTACATATATACATGCCGCACAGTTCCTGCCTGCTTGCAACGGGCATTATGTGCAACGCGCTTCCCAAAAATATTGCTGGTGATTAGTGACTTTGCGCCTGGGCGAATGGTGATGAGGAAACGCCTGTGGCGTTAATTGTTGAAGGCCGTTTGATTTGCGCCGCTAAGAAGATAATCTGGGCCAACGAAAGCGGAAGCGGAAGTTCCAAATGGAAAATCCTTTAGCTGTGCATAGTTGAAATATCCTTAACTAGAGAAATCAAATAACAATGGTCTAGTCGAGAAAGCGCCACTGGGAGAGGATCTAATTAAATAATCATATAAAATAGATATAGTATATTATTTATTATTTAATGAGATCAATATGAAAACATATTTTGGATATAAGTGTGGAGTGTTTTTTATCCGAACTTGTTTAATATTATACAGTTGGTTAATAATTAAGTTCTGCCTTTAAAATTGTGTTTTTTCTTACCACTTTCTTAAAACAAAAACAGTTATCGATCAAATTTAATAAACTTGATATGTGCGTGATAAACAATAACTTATATTCCAAAATGGCTCTTCTAGTCGGACTGATAATTCTGATCATGAATATATATACCTTATGGGGTCGGTGATGGTTCGCTCTGTAACTTTTTTACAGAACCATCATACCGATATTACTCATTTCTAATGGGTTCAATATAATAAGGGAATATATTTATGCTTTTTGCAAATTTTTTTTAAGTGTACAATGTAATGTTAATATTTAAAATAATAATATTATTATTATTCTTTTTAGTATTATTATAAATAAATATAATTTACTATAATTTATAGCTATGCTATAATAATAATTATTTTATTTCTCACAAACAACTTGATTCAAGATTGCATTTACCCCAATTTAAAGAATTGCATTTGTGCTTTACCGGTTTTATTATACTACTCGAATTTTGAATTAAAGATTGAATGTATGAACCACTACGCGATTGAACAAAATTATGCATTATATGTTCGCATACGATAACTGTAACTCATAAGTAGTCAGACACTGTATACGATCTATATATTGCGTAATTTTGTAATTTTTTATGCATCGCATCCTAGCTGAGCGCATTCTCATGGAGCATTGCTCCCGCTGCTGTGCGGAAGAGGCTGGGACGTACGAGTTCCCCATTGGAGCGGAGCCTGTACTTGAACGGAAGATGCTGCGTTCCGGGTCTGAAGTGCACCACAGTGTTGCATCCCTTGTTGCAGCTGCCTGTGCACAACCGGTTTGTCTGCGAACGAGGTGTGGAATCACCGCCACCCATGCGACCCAGCTGCCTGAAGCATGGGCAACCACTGGCAGCAGCCTCGGAGCTGGTAACAGCTCTATTATTTTTATTATTGTTATTATTATTATTAACAGCCGACTGCCTGGATTGAGCACACTTGTTGGAGCATGGACAGCGCGCTCCATTGTTAGCTGGCTGCCTGCAGCGATTAGCTGGATTTCTATTGAAGTAACCATTTGAATTAAACTTGCCACATGCGCCCGTACAGTTTTTGGCTTGGGCTACCGTCGAGTTGCCAGATCCTGTGCATCCATTGGCATCTTGCGTCTGCTCCGATGCGGGCAGAAAGAATTTCTGTTTATTTGCCTGGTTTGTTTCGGACCTGGGTTTTCCCTTGGGCCATTCCATTGCCGGAGCCATGGATTTTCCCATGGCCTTTTCCTTGTACTGAGCTGAAACTTGTATGGACGAGGCATGTGTATCTGAGGCATCTTTCCAGGCTTTCCCTGAGGTGAAGGGAGCTGTGGGATTTTTCGCCTTGCAACTCTTCTTGCACTTCTTGGGCTTTTCAGTGAATGAATCCATTTGTCTATTGTTTAGAAACATCTCTAAAGCTTGAGTAATGAGCAGCAAAAGCTTATCGTTCGACTCCTGGCACTTCCAGCAGTGCTCACAGTTCCTGCTGCTGCTGGCAGTTGGTTCACGCCTTAAACGCTGATCATTGGGTTCAGTTTGTCGCTCCGGGTAATCTATGGCACAGTCCACAGTTAAGAAGAATTAATATTTGTTCGATTTGCATTCAATTTTACTTACTATTATTCAGTTGATTTCCATATGCGTTTAATACATTTCGAATAATTTTGATTTCTACTTACCATTTATACGTTGCATTGGTTTATCATTACCATCCCAGGGAGTCTGTCTTTGTCCCCTTCGAATTGGATAATAATTGCCGTCAGAGCCTTCCCAAACATTACTTATTCGTCCTTCATATAATGTCCTTTTAGAAATAAATGTCACAATACTTTAAATTTAAACTTACGTTTATTCTGTTGAGCAGGATCATCATTGTATTCATTCCGTCCAGGACCTAGAGACATATTAACATTTGAAAAAGAGCTAGTTTGGGATTTCTAAATATGTTTTCGATATCATTCAGACTTTGAATACATCAATACTTACGATTATACTGTTGCTCTCCATAGTTGTAGATGCGGTTTTGAGTATAGTCATATTGCACTTGTCCTACAGTCGTTGAAGAATTTGGATTAATGGGCTGTTGATTGATTGTGATTGATGCTTCACTGTTTGTGCTATTCCGTGGAGCTCTTGTGGATAACTCTCTTGTATCTTATTGACCATTAAGTGATTTCAGAATTATGCCTACCTATAGCCGCGTAGATGTGAAGAATCGTCGTGATTGCTGTCATTGATTGTGCTGGTTGGGTTAGTTGGTTGCCCATTGGGATTCTGCGAAGCTCTGGTTGGAGTGGGATCTTGGATATTATTAAACAATAATTGATTGTAGGATTATACCTACAAATAACCATTTATATATTCATTGTAATTGCTGTCGTAGGTGTTGTTGGTTTCGTTAGTTGGTTGCTTATTTCGCTGTAAACAGGTTAGCTCCAAGGCTGAAGTCAGCTGATCTATTAAGGCTCTACTCTCAGAGTCCTGCAGCACAAGAATGCTGAAGGCCGTCGGTTCAGAAGCGTTTTTAATGTCCATTTGCTGTTGCGATGTGCCTCGCTGACTCTGGCAGTTGTCGAGCGCAGTTCGGATCTTGTTATTGCATCTGCCACAAATCCACTTTTGACCCTCGGGTGGCAGTTCAGTGGGAACATCATACTCACCGCACAGCGGGCACAACTCAGCATTGCCACCCAAGTGGCGCACCGGCGGATTCCAGCTCATCCTCGAAGAAACGCTGCAACCATTCACCTTGCCAAGCACAAACTGAGTCTTCACGATGGGATTGATTGTGGGTCCTCGGCTGTGGGTAGGCAGCTCGTCGCTTGGTCGCATTTCTCGCCTATTGCTTGGGGCATCACTGCAGTTCCACTTGTAATCCGTCGACCGTTTAGGCATCTTGCATTTGGATTTGTTGTGATTCATTCCAGACTCAATCGAGCTTGTGCACTGGTTTACAATTTTGTTGATTTCAAAACGTGTCATATTTGTAAAAATTCGATTAGGTTTTTGACAGCGTTGGCTATGCACATATGATCCATGTCTTGGGAAATGGAAACAGTCTCAATCGCTATTTGTGGACCTGTCCGAAACTCACAGTGCGTCTATCTGTCGGAATGCTCTTAAATTTTCGTATACACTGCCATTTGTTGGGCACCACAAAAGCCGAATCCTTTGGTATCGATCTCTTTTGCACAATGGGTCTCAGCATATTCTTGGCCATTGTGATCAGTGACCCGCGATTTGAATCTTCAGCCTGACTAGGCCTCCTATGCGCTGTGGTGCGCTCTGTCAGAAAGCTGCCCCGGTAGGAATGGCTTTTATTCTTGCTCGTGCCAACATCGGGTTGGGATTTCGTTTGTGGATTTCGAAAATAATGCGGCCGCTTTGTTGTGAACATTTTCTGGGGCAACCTGTGTCTAGTGTCACTAACGTTGCTACAAGATGCACTTGTTAGCCGAGTGGTTTCCTCTCGTCCTTCTGCCAGTGTTCCTTGCTCTTTATACTCATATTGTTCTGTTTTTGTTTTGCTCGTTTCAGCTCCTCCTGGTTTGAAAGTATTTTCGCGTAGATTTTGGTGCAGATCATGTGGTACTTTCCTGACTGATATTTTACTGTGCTCATCTGTGCTTACGCGATGATTTGCAACTGGCATTTTGGAGGACCTAATCGATTGCAGCCTATTCTCAGCAGTACTTCCTTTGGGATTCGACGCTTGTAGAGACCCAGAGGAAATGGGTCTTCCAGTTTGTGGCTCGACATCGCGTCGTACTGCTGATGCTGCAGATTTCCTCACTGTTGGCTGTGTGGGCTGCTCGGGAGCGTTTTGTGCTTCTTGCCTAGAGCGTGCGGAACTCCGGGCTTGTGCTGTCTGTGGACTTGTTGTGGACCGACTGCCACCAACCCTATCCATTTTAACCCTGACATTTCTGGAAGCTTGCGAGCCTTTGGCCAATGGGGTTAGTTTGCCGCCACGACAGCGATATCCATTCGATACTTCGAGCCTATTTATGGGCATTCTAAGCCCACAGGGATTTGCCTTGGGCATGCGACGTAGCCTCAACTAAGGGAAATTCAACTAGCTGTTTACACCAATGAGTTAATTAATTGTTTAGTTGCTTACACTACTGCTCGAAATCGTGCTTAGCTTCAACGCTCCTCTTCGACTCTCCTGTGAAAGATAATGCAAAATTAAAACATATAATTGTTACTGTTAAACAAGTGAGAACGTTGCAGTCAACCGTAACCGACTGCGAAATACTCTGATATCATCATGATAACCATCGGATAACAGGTGTCTCAGAACAGGTTGGATGTAACCAAGAACTGCAGATAATTTTATAGAGAATCATAGTAATTTTTCCATCAACTTTGGCGGTAATTATAAGGTTACCAGAAATATACCCTCCAAATTTTATGGGTCTAGCTCAAAAACTACAGAAGATATAGGCATTTTCGATAATAAGGGCGGGGGCCAAGGTGGTCGTCGTATATGCCGATCTTTAAAGGACATCGCCAAGAACCTACTTTACTTGAAAAATTACTGTTACTTTAAAATTGTGGGGGATATGTGGATTTATCGATTTGCGCTTGTCGATCTTATCGATTTTCTAGCCTTCTAGTGAACGTTGCACTAAAATTTTGACACTTTGTCTAACTCGGGCACAGACCAGTAGATGTTCCAGATGGAGCAATATACTCGAAATACATTCCGGATCAGAGTATAAAAATTGAAATTTCCTTGACTACTCACATAACTGCTGGGATAGGATCGCAAATGACTTGGATTGCTTCTGGTCGTGCGACTCATCTTCTCCTGTGGGACAATATTCAATTGAAATGAAAACAGATGATTGGCTAATTGGTAAGCTTACACCTGGTCCTGAGCCGGAGCCTGCGCCGGATCTGTCATGTCTTTTGGGTCTTGATATGTTCCTCACTGCTGGCCTGAGTGAATTTAAGTACGAGTGTGGCACAAAATTCGAGCGATGATTATCATTGGAGAATCGTGGCAAGCCGTAGGCTGGACACAATCTTGGTTGTTCCTGCCGTTGATCGTTGCGACGGCTCTGCGTGGCCACAATTCCGCCGGATTTTGACTGATGGGATTTGGACGATGGTTGCATCTTGCTACAATTGGGGCATTTACACGGCTGCTGCCGGTCGTAGTCCGATTTCCGAGGGGTCTTTTGGCGAATGGGTTGACTTGATTCGGGTGTTTGGCACTCACAGTCAGATTTATGGCTGTTCTCGCGCTTTTTGTATCCCCCTGGGGTGGGTACCTGCCTATGGAGACCACGGGACTTGACCACCAACGGATTGCGATGCGACATTGCCTTAAAGTCCTTGTACTTAACGTAATTTGATGCTTCCGTTGTTGCCACGGGCGGCCGATTGGAGCGAGACTCGGGAAACTTATAGCAGACGGGGCAGCGAGAAGTTGGCGCTTGACGCTTCTTCGGTGGCGGCTCACAAAATGTATTGTCTTCTGGTTTGTCGTTTTGTGGAGCACTGCGAACTTCGTTGCATGATGCTTGGCATGGTTCCATGCGTGATTCGTTACGTGATTCGATGCGTGATTCGTTACGTGATTCGTTGCGTGATACGTAACGTGATTCGTTGCGTGGTTCGCTGCGTGGTTCTTCAAGGTAAAATTGTTGGTGACTCAGTTCCTCTCGCGGCTTGGCCTGAGACAGCTGGTAGCAGTGGTCGCACATAAATTGGGATTTCTTTGGACGTGGTTTTCCCGATGCCCCGAAACAGGATTCGCAGCAAAATTCAGGCGTTCCTTGCGGGTATGCTGTTAAGTTGCGCTTTGGCTGTGTTGGTTCTGTGGCGAAACAAAGGTCACAGCAAGATTGGGAAACCGCAGAATAAGGGCGAGCTGACTGCTCGTAGCAAGCATCACGAGAACCCGATTGTGGTGCTTCAGTTAAGGAACTCGATTCGGAGCAGAGGTCATAGCGAGTCCCGGAGCGTTGCTCAGCTTGCGGTTCGGAGCGAGTTGTGGCAAGCGGCTCAGAATGTGTTGCTTGCTGCTGGCAGCGGCACTCGTAATGCGGTTCACTATTAAACTCGCGACGTGGTTGGCGAGTCTCGTCTGACTTCGTACGCGATTTGGATGCAGCCTTCGGGCGAGTGCTGCTGACAAAATGTCTCTGGTTGGCCGCACCACCACCCATTTCTCGACGCAACTCCAATAATCTAGGCTGTCCACTAAGCGACTCACAACTACCAACGACATTCGAACCCAAGTACGGCTCCACGTGCAGTTGCTGGTCTTGCTCCAGTTGCATTTGCTTCTGCTTCTTCTTTTGAGTTGTGTATTCGACCAGAGAGATTCCGTCGATGCCGAGCTGGTGGGGCATCTCACTCTTATCAGCCATTTCGCAACCAGGAGTGTTGTATTAATCCTAATAAAGCTAGAGGCTTACATTATCTGCCGTATCCTAATTGTTAACCAGATAAAACTTTCTTTAACTTTAACTGACACCAAATTGAACAAAGCAGCTCCGATCTTCAAACTAAGATTTTATTTTGGTTAATTTTTGATTCATCTGATATGGGAAAGCTATCTAGATAAATTATTAAATATCAACTGAAAATAATAAATATTACAATACAATACAATATTACAATAAAAAATTTGCAAACTTTAATCCACTGAAACTTTATT
This sequence comes from Drosophila setosimentum, assembly GCA_035043505.1. Lineage (NCBI taxonomy): Eukaryota > Metazoa > Arthropoda > Insecta > Diptera > Drosophilidae > Drosophila > Drosophila setosimentum. The sequence continues at coordinate 20,982,499 of JAWNMY010000003.1, forward strand.
TCTACATAATATTCAACAAATCATTATTAATTATTATTAAGCATGGATCGCAAATAAGTGCAAATTATAGTTAAGGATCAAGAAGCTATTTAACTATGCTGTGCCATTATCAGCGATCCATACAATAAAGGATTTATGGCAGTTGCATTTAGCTGAAGCACAACTCTGTGGCACAGTTGTTTGGCAAAGGTTTCAGCATGGGATCTTGACAGCCTGTTGCATGGGCCAGTGGAGCGGTTGCCGTGCTGCAGTGGCCAGTGACTGGCAATTGGTGGGCAGCTTAATGTGCTGATGCCAACCGGAGGAGGTGCGTCTTCTGCGACGAGTCTTTCGCACTTGTTGCAACTGCGTCATAGGATTGCTTTCCGTTTCGTCCTCCTCGTCGGACGTGACCATCAGGTAAACAGAATATTGCTTTTGAGATCCGGCGCTTAAGCGTCCACCTGCGCTTAGCTTCTTGCTTTCGCACATTTGTGCCACAAGCTGCATGAGGGAGTGCAAGAGCGGTTTAAGGCCGGTTTTCTGCAACTTCTTCTCCTCGATCAGCTTATTCAGATTAATTTGGCGCTTGTGGCCGCTCGACTTCCTGCGACTTGTGTTGCTTGTGGCAGTTGTTGTTAATGCGCGCTGTGGTAACTCTAATCTAACTGCGCTTTTATACCCTTGCAGTGCTGCCATATTGATTGATCGTTGCAGTGCTGCCAAACTGTTCGACTGTTGCAGTGCTGCCAGACTGCTTAACTGTGTAGTGTTATGTTGCGATGATATACTCTCCAAAATTTTATGCTTACTCTGCTGCTGTCTTTTTAAATTCGGCGTTGCCAGCTGCGTTAACTTTCCCATTGCGGCAGACTGTGGCAACTCAATTGCGAGGATTTTGTGTAAATTTTGCAAATTGCTATCGATATCGGCAGCCAGGCAGTTCAACTCCTGCTCCGTTGAGCTCAACGCAAGCTGAGCGGTAACTTGTGATTGGCTGCTGCTGTTGCTGCCACAATTGGCGAGTTGCTTGGCCTCGAGACACATTTGCTTGGCCAGCTGCACATAGTTGAAATCAGCTGCTGGAATTTGCTGCTGTTGCTGCTGATAGACTGGCATGTTTTCAGACTGAGCAGCGGATCCTGTTGCGTCTCTCCTTTTACCTTCAAAATTGATCAAACTGCTGGCACATTTCCCAAAATTAAAGGGCATAAAAAAGCTTTTTGGTTTTTCTCGCTGTTGCTGATGTTGCCTTTGTTGCTTGTGTTGCATGCGTTGCTGTTGTTGTTGTCGTTTGATTTGCTGCAGTTGTTCCAACTGTATGGCAACATCGCTTGTTGCTTTCCTCTGACGATTCTCAAAGATTCGAATTGCCAATCGCTGCTGCTGCTGCTGCTGCTTACTGGAACTACACCACATGGGCAGCATAACGGTATTTGGCTCCGTTGGGAATTTCATTAAATTGCGCTGCAGTTGCTGCAATCGGGCGCTATTGAATCCCTGCGACGTGCTTAGAGCAGCTCCGCCTGTAATTTTGTTGTACATGGAGAGCAACGGCAACTGGGGACGGTAAGGCGGCATCAGCTGCTGGCAGGTGGTCATCGATTGCTGATTGGTCAAACCACACAAAACAGCTGGTCGACGTCGCACCATTTTTAACTAATTTGATTGGGTTTCTGTCCTCGTTGCAGTCTTCACTTGAAATTTATACGCTTTTGTAGATATTTAAAATTTAAAATACACAAACTGTGGAGACATTTTTTGCTTTTGTTTTTTTTGTTTTTTGTTTTGCTCTTGAGTTGACGCGCTAAGCAAAGGTCACAGCACATCCAGCACCTAGCTTAAAGCTTTTCAGCATCCATTCAATGCGACGAAGAGCTTTCACAGATGACGTCACGCATGTTTTTTTGTGTTCTTTGTTTTTGTTAGTTTTTGCGTCATTTGCCGGTTCTGTGGAAGCAAATTCATTCATTGCTGTTTCACTTCCAGCGCAACTTCCAACTTCGAATGGAAGTACGTTCGCCACTCACTCTCTTCTTAACGCTCTCTCACTCTCGCAAAGTTGAGAGTTGCAGTGAAAGCAAATGTTATTTGCAGTTCTTAAGTTGATTTTTTTCTTCTTTGTTTAGCATAAAGCAGGCGCGCAGTTCAAACTGCTTTATTCGAGAAGCAACTATGAATTTTCAGCTCATTTGACTTTTTTTCTAAGAGAGCACAGAGCAAATTTTTTTTTTTTTTTTTACTTGTTTGGCTACCAGATAGCCAGATTTACATAAAAGCGATCAAAATCACGAATTTCAGTACAAGATTTTTTATACACTGACCAAAATTATATTTAAAAAAAAAATGGTGAGTGTTGGGTGTGTTGCAAGATTGTTGAGCCACCTGCAGCTGGGCAACGGTTACTGGGTGAAGCGAGTGAATCCCTATTGGTACGAGGCGCGAGAAGTGCCGAAAACGCTGCTCAGCACAAAACAGATGCAAGAAACGACAAAAGATGCCAAGAAAATGGGAAGAAAATGCCACAAAACGTATTCGTCGCCGCTATCGAGACAAGTGGCCCGTTGTAGCATCAACAATTAAGTAGTATATGTGCAAGTATTTGCTACTCAAATTTCGCGTGAATTTAGTTAATTCAACTATATTTATTAGGTGTTTTGCGCGTGTGTCTGGTAAATTTCAGATCAAATTACGCGCCATGACTTAAGCTGGACTGCCAACTTGGTGAAGGAAATATGAAACAGATGGCTCAACTGGTTAACAGAAAAACTCCTCCCTTTAACATTTAGGCGTCATCGATCAAAATATAAACTCAACACTGTTATGCCGTCTCTGACGCGCTCTCTCTCTGTGGCCAGTGTGCGAAAACAAGAGAGAAGAAGAAAGAGCGTAGTGGCAAAATCAGTTGGTGCCGAGTTTTTGCTTCGTGAGCAGGTGGGCCGCGCATCGCGATATTGTCGTCGTCTAAGAATCACCACTTAAACAACATGAAAAAAATTCCAATAGCAGCAGGCAAAAGGCACTCTTGATAATAAAAATCGCCCACGCGTTCAACTCCACTACATGCGACGGGGCAGGAAAAAAACAACCAACAGCAACGCGCACCAAGTGATAAGAGCAAGAATTAAAATATATATAAATGTATATTCATATATATATATATAACACAAATTCAATGTGAAGAGAAATAATATATAAAATAATATATATATTTATATAAAAGAAAGCCAACGTAATTTGTAAGCATATAGCAAAAAAAAAAACCAAATGAAATCCGACAAAGATTAAACAAAATGTTTTCTTATTTGAATAGCATTTGTTATTGTTGCTGCGGCTGCTTATGATTTGGCAGTGGGCTAGAGCAGGAGAGGTGCATTTACAGCGGCAACGAATTTTAATTACATTCACAGACACACATGCACATACGTATTGTATGTTTGTACGTATGTAGTTGTATGTAATTGCTCACATGATTTCTGTAACTGCGTGTGTGCCTCTGTGTGTGTGGTGACATGCGGAAGCAAAAACATTCATGAATGGCAATTATGCTGCTGTTGCGGGCAACGTATTTTTTTCTACTTTTTTGCAGCCAAAATGACGACAAAAACACAACGTACACTTTTCCACTTGGAAGTCGTGACGTTTTTCTGATTGCATACATATATGTTTACATGTGTGTGTGTGTGCTGGTACGCGTGAGCGTATGGTGTGTGAGTGTGTCACTTCGGACGTCATAGCAACTCCAGTAATACGCAAATAAGAAAAAGCTAATTGCTGTTGAGTGGTCTAATTGAACACCTTGCGCTTGACTTTTTTTTTGCTTCTTCCACTACTTTGCACCGTTATCAATTGAGTAGGTGCTTGCTCGCTCTCTCTTCAAGTGCATATGTATGTATGTGTGTATATGTATATATTTTTCGACCTCGACAAGTTTCGTTTTTGCTTTGTTTTGCATGTGTGTGTTTGTAACTGTCATCAGCCTGCTTGAAATTGTAATTTCTGCTGTTGTTTTGCAAATTTCCTTGACTCCTTCAACCTGCACATACACACATACACATATATATATACTGTATATATTTAAATTACGTACAAGCTCTCAGTCACACACACACGCACATAGCAACCTGTCTGCCCCTTAACTGTTGCTGCGCCCCCGCCGACTACGCACACATACACACACACGCATACATATGCACTGCTGTTGCTTTTGCTCTTTCATTTTTGTATTTGCCTTCTGCTTGGCGCTTCTGGGCTGTTATTGCTGCTGTTACTGTTACTGTTGTTGTTTGTCTGGCTTGGCTGCTGTGTAAGTCGACGTCGCAGTCGAAGTTGCGTTAGTTCTCCTATTTTTTGTTTTTATTTTTCTGCCCATTTACTTTACTTGTATGTATGCTGTTTTATTTCTTTTTTTTTGTGCGCGCGCGACTTTTATTGTTGTTGTTAGTTTTTTTTATTTTCTTTTGTTATGCTGTTGAGTTTTTTAATCATTTCGCTTTTTGCCTTTTCTGATTTTGCTGTCGTTTTTGTTGGTTCAAAAAGCAGACAGCAGCAACAAAAACAACAAGGGGACAACTATTGCTTGCCTTAGTTATCAGAAGAAGCCAACAGATATGGCACACATACATATATGCATATGTATGTGTATTTACATATGTTATGTATGTACTTACAGTGCTTGACATCAGTTAAACATCGGGAGTCATTAAGTTGCTTCTATGTTAGCTGATCTGTGCCAATGTAAATTATATACTTTTATATAGTTCATTTATGTATTTAACATGCATTAATTAATATTATACCCACTTTGCACTTTGTGTGCAGTGTATAAGAGTCCCGTTGCTGCTATACAGCCACCCACTTGCTTATTCTGAAGCGAGCAGCGCATATTGCTCGTATTAGTTTCGGTGCTGCCTTGTGACGTCTTTTACAACTGGCTTCGCTTTCGCATCATTCGCCTCTCTGTCTCTATCTCTCGCTCAGCTTGCGTGCGTGCGTGCGTTGGAATATGTCAAGCATTTGCGCCCAGCTTCAGAAATCGCTTCCAATTTGGGAAGTTCATTCAGCTTTGATTCGATGATGATTCCTTCCAGGCACAGGCACAGGTCGTCGCCGCTGCCACATCCATTAACTGCTGGGCAGACGCAGTCTGTTGATTTTTGTAGATTGACTTTGAATTGGGTAAGCGCTTCGCCCTCGCCTTCACATTAATTACGTCCTCCTCTTTTGCTTTTTGCAACTGTTTTGTGTCTTGAGTTTGATAAATAAATAAACAAAAGATACCAAAACCAAAAAAAAATATATATATGTATATATTCAATTGGTATTTAATAATTTCGTTCGTTTTTTTTTTTAAAAGTGAAAATGTGCAAATTAATGGCAAAGGAAAAGCACTTAAAAATTGCTTCTGCATTGTTTGTTGTTGACCGCAACAACAACAGCTGCCGTTGCTCTTTCGCACCCACAAATTGTTTACAATTTATACGTAATTTGAAAGTATGTGTGTGTGTGTGTGCATGTTCGTTATGCTGTTATACTCTGTAACGTATGTACACAAAAAGGGCATTTACAGTTCGTGGAAATGTGAGTAATAACAGAAGACTATTTTTCCTGCTGTATGAATAAAATGGATAATGAGGAAAACAGAATGTGCAGAGCAATGAGATTTTGTCTGTGTTGCGCCCAATTGCCTGGCTTCCTGTTATTTGAGAAGTTGTTGAGCAGTTTTTAGTTTAGGTCTTAATATTGATATAAATGTATATAATATAAACACTTGAAAAAATCTTAAGCTTTGTATATGTTCATAATACTGGAATTTGAATATATACATATATATATATATATATATATATATATATATATATATCTATGTCTATGTCTTTCCACTTTGAGGCTTTGCATTTACTTTTTCTTCAACTCTTTACTGCCTGCTTCAATTGACATTAGAATTCTGTGTGTGAGTGTGTGTGTATGTATTCAAGTACTTGTTATGTTTGCTGCTTCCTCTTTCTACTAGCATTTCGCGCTTTTCGCAGCCTTAAATTGATTTCAATAAGAGTTTGTTGAATTGAACGGTGCTCCAACAAACATCGCCACTTGACTTGGCCCTCGCTTCATCTCACTTATACACAAACTCACTCGCGGAGCGTCTAGATTTGTGTGTCTGTGTATGTGAGTGTGTGTGTATGTGTGTGTATGCTGGTGTTTGCTTGTGTATATGTCTGGCCACACGACCTTGATGCTGTACATTAACCCATTAAGTTTTGTTGTGGTCGCATTGCACGTAGCTTATATAGCTATGTGGCTGATGGCAACGGCAGCCAGGAGGCAGCAGCTTGCCCAGGCGATCATCTTACAAGAGCGCGCGAGAGGAAGAGAGAGAGAGAGAGAGAGAGAGAGAAATGGAGAGTGAGCTGTGAGAGTGAATTTAACACAGGTTCTGTTTTCACACACACAATGCCAGCCGTAAAGTTGTCTCCGCATCAGTTGGACAGATTGTCGTGTGGATTTTTTCTGCTCTGATTTGTTGTGGGGAAAAGCAGCAAAATAAATTGAATGCTTACGAAAATTCTATGCTCAATACAATAACGAAATTTTGGATCATTTTGCATTCAAGTTATTATTTATTTCTTTAATGTCAAACAAAGACAGTCGACAAAAACATAGTAAAAAATAGATTAAATAAAATTTTATATACAATTTAAATTTAAATAATATGAAATATTTATAAGATCTGTTTGCATACATTGGGGAAAACCAATGCCCTCAGAAATCTTGTAAGTATTGCTATTTTTATGAGTTTTTCAATTTATACTTACTTTAAAATAAAACTTTATGTTTAAACTTCAATTTAAAATTTACGTAATATTTACAAGATTTCATATGCAACGTTTATAATTTATTTTATACTTTCTGTACATTTTCTGTGTCGACTGATATTAGTCGACATTAAATAAAAATAAATAAACTTCAAGCGCTTTTTGTCCTAAGCTGACAGCCGCAACAGTGACAAAAAAAATTAAATCAATAACAAAAAACAAAGGTCAATTTTCAAATGTGAATTACTTTTAATTGAATTTTTTCCAATTGCAATCACAGCACACGTTTAAAATATGAAAAGAGAAACCCGCGAACTACAACAGCAATAAGAAGAACAAAAGAAAGCAGTGTCAAGTAAGGCAAGTGTGGCAGCAACGAGAGCAGCAAAAAGCGTGACCCAATCCACTACAGGAGTCCGTTCGCGTCACGTGTTCGCAAATGGCCCAGTTGCCAACGCGAGCAGCAGGAGCAGGAGCAGCCATAGCGACGACGAGGAGGCAGCTGTTGTTCAACTCAACCCGTGCCACATGCTCAGCCTCTGTCTCAGTCTCAGTCTCAGCCTCTGTCGCAACGCGCCTTTAATTGCAACAATTCAATTAAAGCTGGAATCGAACTAAATATTTGCTGGCGGCGCTGCTGTTGTCTGTTGTCAACCGTCTCGTCTCGTCTATCTCCGTGTCTCTCACTCTGTGCCACACTCTATCTGTGTTTGTGTGTGTATATATGTGTATGTGTGTGTGCGCCGCCAGCAACAGCAGCAGCGGGCATGAATAGAAAATGAACTTAAGCTCTCGGCAAACAAAAGAATATGTATCTTAAGTGAACTTCCTGCGTTGACAACAACAACAACGAGAACAACGAATCGGAGGCGGCACCAATTATTGCAGCCAAAAGCAACAACAACTGCAGCCCAAAAAAGAGAGCAAGTGAATCCTGTGCAATGGCCGCCTCCACATCAACATCAACGCCACAAAACTACAAAGTGCCATCGACGAGCAAAATATCCGTGGACAAACTGCTCCGCGTCGGCTACTACGAGCTGGAGAAGACAATTGGCAAGGGCAACTTTGCCGTCGTCAAGCTAGCCACGAACGTTGTGACCAGAACAAAGGTGAGTTGTGCAACATGTTACATTGGCGTGAATCGGCTGGTGTTCTTTTTTTATTATCTAATCACTGCCACGAATTTTCTGGAGCAGCAAAAAGTTTAGCAAGTAGAAGCAATTTGAATTATTAGATGACAACAAAAGTTAAGAGCATAAATATAAAAGTAGGGTATCTCTCAGCGGAGCAATCCCTTTATAAGTGTGTGTTCTACACACTTACATACAACAATTCAGCATGGTATATTTATTTTCCTATTGTTAACGCATCAAATTGACCATCGAAATTTATTTGCCTTTTCTTTTTGTTGTTTGTTGCCCATTCTTATACCCTAAAATCATTGCAAATTGGTAAAAAGGTTATGGTGTTCACTCTTAGAAAAAAATTGCCTTACATTTTAGTAAATCGTAATACTTTAGGGATCAATGGTTAGACACGCTATTATACAGAAAGAAAATGTATAAAATGTGTAGTTGTGGCTTTCTGAATTTGTATATTCCATGTTAGATTTTTCTAAAATGTAGGATAAATATGTAAAATTTGCAACGGTGTTCCTATGTCTGTGCATTGTCGGATTCTTGTATTCGATTTTTTGGTACTTATCTTATTCCTAATTAACATTTTACACAGTTTATAAATTCATATACCTAATATGAGAACTTACGATTTCTGTAAATTTCATTCCTTGTTTCTGGAAAAGATTTATTCTAAAAATTATGATTCGCATATCTCTTTAGAAATGGTTTTCTAAATAATAGAGAATATCTTGTTTACCTTACGCATATCTGGTCTATGTCAACAAATCGGTAACTTTCGCGTTTCCCGAAGAGAGATATAAACCGATTTTTACAGCACTAAAGATAAGTTTCCTTGTCATAATATTGATAATCTGCAAAAATTACCTCAGGAACAGTTCAGAAACACGAATGGCAATCGTTTATTACGACCTTAGGGTATTTGCTTGTCGAGCATTCTTGCACGATTTATTTTTTTTTTTTGCCGTTAGGCTGCGCGTTTGGTTTAATCAAATTGATTTTAGTGATTATGATTCTTTTGTTGTTTTGTTTATTGCCGCGTAAATATGCGCGAAGTATACTTTAATGTTTACACAACTTATTGACAACACATATTTGCCAGGCATACATACACACATATATATATATATGTATATATATTTATATGATATATATCAGGAGAATCGGCGGAATGGCAAATGTTGGCAGTAGCATTGGAAGTGTTGTTTGCCCCATGTTTGCCTTCCATTGTGCCGCACGCAGTTCGACTCACAGATTAGATCAGATGATGCTAATTGAAACACACCTCTCTGTCTATCTCTCTATCTCCATCTCTTTCGCTCTTGTTAACAGAACTGCTAAAACATCCCTCTCTTTTTCTCGCTTTCTCTGTCTTTCTTTCTGTCTCTGTATGAGGAAGTAATTAAGTTTTGTTTCATTCTGTTTAAGACAATCGCAATCTCAGTCTCAGTTATTGTTGTTAAATGTAATTTGCATTTTCACAAATATTTTCGACAATTTCCGCACAACTTATCAGCACTGCATATCTTAAATTAAGTGTCTGGGATGCTGCATTATTAATTAGTGTTTTGCGTAATCACTTCGAGTGTATATATTTTCTTTTTTATACTATTTGTGGTTAGCAAGCGATTAGTATTATTTAATATTATGCCTTGTTTGCGATTATACATTTTAAAGTCCACCAATTGAACAAATGGAATTGTAAAACCAGAAAAAGCAAAGAGAATTCACTGTTGTTTTTAATAAGATGAACGCAAAAAAAAAAAAAAAAAATGAAACTAAGGCAAAAAATTAAAATTTTAGACTGATAATGAGTAATAAACAAATGCATATAGCATAATTAAAAAGGGCACAATAGAACTAACAGGTCGCATTGCATGAGCATTCCTATAAAAATAATACAGCACAATATAGTCATTTATAGGGTAGCACTAGGTCGAGTGCATTTGTTAAAATGCGCTTTATCAGATGACAGGTGTCAGTTTTGATCCCAGCAGTCCCAGTGGTATAAATTCCGTATGCATTTTACAGCTGCTGCTGCTGCCTGGTAGAAGTGATAATGAGTCACCTTCAGCTGGGCAACGGGAGGACTGTGGTGGGTGGGTGCAAAACATAAACATTTATATTATATATGTGTATAAATATACATATGTGTATGTATATGTATAACATCACAGTTGTCAAACAATTGCAGTTGTAGTTGATAATTATGGGCTGTCAGAGGCACAAAACACAAGCGTGCAGATGAACAAAAAAACATAAACTGGAACAACAACAATGCGTTTTAAATAGTTTATCACAACAATATTCTGGCAAACTACAATAGTTAAGTGCAAATTTGTAGGCCAAACAGAACTGCTCGTTATATGCATAATTGACAACGACTGTGCAAATAGCAACAACAACAACAAAGAACCAGCCAACTGTCAACAATGTGGAAAATAGACGTGTGGAGAACACATACAAACACACACACACGCATACAAAACTGTGGTGAGATTCATCTTGCTTTAGTGTTGAGTAAGTGAGCACGTGCCTTCAATTCAAAATGGCGCAGAGGTCTGTGAAAAAACAAAAAATTTACATACATATGACGCGCGCATATTTGATTAATTTTTACTGTATTTTATTTGATATTAATTCTTGGTTCATTTGTTTTCGTTGCCTATTCTTTACTTTGTTTGCTGTTTACAGTTGGTTCTTTCTTTTTGTTCATTTTGTTGATAAGAGACCGACCGACCAACACAGCTGTTTGTCCATTTCAAGGTCCACGCGTCGTACTCACTTATCTTACTTAACAGTCGGAGTGCAAGTGTGTGTTGGGGGTGTGTGTGTGAAATGCAATGTACAAATACAACATGTTCTGTGTTGACTGGATTATTGTTATTATAATTATTATTTTACTATTACTATTGCCCACACATAGCCTTAGCTTATCTGCTAAGCGCATTTCGACAATAATTATTATTATTATCAATAGTCATGTACAATGTGCATATGTACATTAAACAACAACGTGTCCAACAATATCGATAAGAATGTGTGAGATTGTTGTTTGGGCCTAAGGCACTTTACAAAAACAAACGCACAACAACCAACATGAAAATATCAATATTTGTTCCGTATAAATATGTCAGAAACAGTTTATTGATTTCCTTAACTTGAAAACTATGGGTTACTTTTGATACTACTTTTGAAGTGTCCCCAGTTGCACTTTGTGGATTAGAATCTGTCAGTGAACTCCAATTACAAATCGTGTACCTAACTACTTCCATAACTCAATTAAAACTTAACTGAATTTAATATGGAAACCCTTCTAGTTGAATTTTTTCGATTAGTTTCTGTACATGAATCAAAACTAAAATTCTGTAACTAACTTTTTCCGTTACTATGTTATAACTTAACCGAACTTTTTTAATCAAAGTATTTTTATAATATTGTTCCGTAGACTGATCAATTTCATCGTAAATGCTTCTATTAATCATACTTTATCTACAATTATATACTTTAATCTGACCCTATTTAATCACTTTTTAAATTAATGATTAATTTCTTAGTAAAAGCTTCTTCTCATCCTCCATTTCCTATTGAATCACTTTTTACTTTGAATTCAATCTTTAATTGTGACAACTGTTTATTGGCTTAATAATTGCGCTTTTAAGATAATATATTATAGTAACGGTTTTTTAGTGCAAACCATATGCTATTTCTTATCAAGCCCTTTGATGCAGCTGCTTTTATTTCAATTAATTAGATAGTTCGATAATTTTTGGAAAAATTTGTGGTATCTAAATTAAATCGTCTGTCAATTGGCCATCGAAAACTTAATTGGGTTTATGACGCGTGGCTGGATCGCCTATCTACTTCTCCGCAACTGTTTTGATAACTGCCATTAAGCATTAACGCTCCAATTGATGTAATTAAGCATTCTGCAATAGCCACTCAAAACATGCATTAGCAGCTGAATTTCTGGACGGAAATTTTCAAGTGTTTTTTTTTCTTCTTCTCTTCTTTATTTTTGACTATTCACCAATAATCAACGCGCTCCCGTTGCGCACTGAGGCAACTTTGATTGATCATTTGCTACGGACAAATATTTAACTTGAGCTCACGCTGTCTGGCCATGATGCGATGTCAGTCTTACAGATAGAGACAGCAAAACGCCAAAAACCAAAGAAAAAAAACTTGTTGCTGACCACTCACAGATCAGAGTAGCAATATATATATATATATATATATATGTATATATATATATATATATACATATATATAAATATAAAAATAAATATAAATATATATATATATATACATATATATATATACAAGCTATATCTTCTGCGTTGCTTTACGATTCAGTCGCATGGCTGACCAAATCGTTTAAAATTGGTATTTACTTTTTCATTAACTATTTCGCGGCTGTTATTTTTTTTCTTTCATTTCTTTTTTTGCGTCTTTTAGCTGTCTGGCATTTTTTAACTTTATATATTTTTGCTTTTGTTGTCTCTGTCTAACGGGCTTATTGTCTGCATGGCTGCGATAGTGAAATCGTGACAGATGTCTTTTTTTATTATTACTATTTTAGAACTGCTTAGAAACGTAATCCTCTTCATATTTCCACAGACTTATTTAATCTCTTTTAATTTGGAAGCAGTTTTCCTTCCTTTTTTGGGGTACAACTGCTTAGAAATGTAATCCTATTGATATGTCAGTAAGCTCCTTTGATCCCATTTAATTTTCAAGCAGTTTCTTTCTTTATATTTTTTGTAGCACTGCTTAGTAATGTAATTCGTGACCGTCTTGATTTTTTTTTTTTAATTTAAAGTAGTTTTTTTGTAGAACTGCTTAGGATTGATATCCTATTGATCTCTTTTAAATTTGCAAGCAGTGCACTGCTTGGCTAGTGTTTTACAGCTGTTCATAATGTCTACAATAGCTTTACAGGGTATATGCGTGGTTCAGCCTATGTGTGAGTTTATCTTTCTAATTTAATGTTTATTCGCGCTTGAGTTTGTGTTTCGTCTGCGACCTGTGGTTGCTGCACACACACACACACACGATTACGCACACGCTCTCACACGCGCTCATATGATAACAAGCTCCGCGCTTTATCGTAAATTAAGAACGAGAACAAGAACAAGAACAACCACAACAATAATAATAACAACAACCACAAGCAACAATTTTCGAATCAATCACGTGCACTGATACCCCTCTCTTTCTCTCTATCTCTCTCTCTCTCTCTCTTTCTCTCTCTCTCTCTCTCTCTCTCTCCGTCTTGCTTATTTATCTTTTGGAATTAAGTGAATTATTTACATTTTTGAGTTTATCTTTTCTGGTTTTGTTTTCGCACTTTTGCATCATCGTAGAAGCAAAAGCAGCAAGTGTCGCCGCACTTTCTATAAATGATTTATCAGCATGCGGACAGTTAATTAATGACAAAGGCCTACCCAGCCACCCTATCAATATATACCGAAACGTGCCCATAAGTAGGCCATTAATGTAAATTCTTGTAATCGATTTTCCACTGCTGCAAAAAAAATAAAACGAAAACAATTGTAAAATTTAAAATGCCTCCACCTGTGAACCCAAATAAAGTTTACCGACCCTTGGCATAATTACGCATAAGGGTTAAAAGGGTGTGAACAATAGTGAGCCAAAGAGAAAGAGAGAAAGTTAGATAGAGTGGGAGAGAGAGAGAGAGACAGAGAGAGCATCAATTGCAGCAGCCCCAAAAGAGTTAGCAGGTGGCAACTATTGATTAAACAGGCTGTATTGCATGGGGCGGAAATTGGGCTAGCAACACACGTTTTGATTACCGCGTGTAAACAGCAACAAGAAAATCAACTAACAACTAACAGAAAGGGGCTCGTTATTGCAAGGACTCGTTGCAACGTTTAGTCCCTCGATCCAAGTCACATGTCTGAGAAGCCAGCCAAGGAACCGAAAACTATCGAATCGTGCGGCATTGAGACGTGCCCTCGTTCTAGGTGCATGCCTACCAACAACAAAAAGCCCTCGGCCACGCCCACGAGCATTCTGTGCGAACTGATGCGACTGAAGGCGCAACAAAAGTATCTCGAATGCAATCAAGTCAAGCTGAATGCCATCAATTTTCTCGACGACAACGACCTTGATGGTGTGGGTGGTGTTGGGGGCGGCGAGGATGTGGCTAGCCCAGCTAGTCGACGGCCCTCGAGCGGCAACAAAGTCGCCGGCCGCCTCATCAATGACATTGATCGCCTCAAGCTGGAATTAGACGAGAAACTGAACAAGCATCACGTGGAGAAACGTGGCCAATTGCAGGATATGTGGCACTACATGAACACCCTCAAACAGGATGTCTTTCGACCGGAACGCCTCAGTCTGTATACGGTGAATGCGGTGCGGGAACGCATCATCGCACTCAACGCTCAACTAGAGCGGTTGAGTATCCAAAATGGCAAGGAGCTGGACACGTTGCGGCAGGAGTACGAGAAATTGGAACAGGACAATGGATTTGTGTGGAAGGGCAGCATTTGAGCAAAGGTTGCTTCACAAAATACATCCCCATCTCTCTTTCTGCACAAATGGAATAAAGTCTGTCTTTATCAATATGATTTATTTTGTTGGAATTTAATTGATGAAACAGTTTCGACTCGAATTTAATCAAATCATAAACACTGAAGCGTGAGTCAGCTTTGCAGCTATCAAAGACATAGTAATATTTGCATACATACAGCTGAGGTCAAAATAAAATGTTAAGAAGATGTTTAAAACAAAAATACTTTATAGCTCAAATGTTATGAAAATTTTATTTGTACGCGAGCAATAAAATATAAGTAAATATTAAAATGTGATATCAATGAGCCAGTCAAAATAATTGTAGTGGAATAGTCGTGAAGCTTTCTAGCCTTTCCCTAGGAATAGGTAAAATTAAAATGAAATTATCCATGGAATCGAAGAAAGGCTATGCAAATATTGAGAATTTTAATTTTTTGAAGTAGTACTACTATTATTTTGACTGCAATTGTATATTCTCAAATTGTAGCATTTAGCATTCCTGGGGCAATCAGGCCTTGTAGTCAGTCAGTCCTTGCCTTTAAATCAATACGAGCCTTTCTGCCATTTGCCTTGGCTTTTTCTGTGCTATGCCAAGCGAAGGATTTCCAAATATGACATTCCTGCTGATGTTGTTGTTGTTGTTGTTATGGTTGCTTCGTTGCTTACTTTGAATGTCTCATTTACGAGCGTTTGTTCTTAAGGTTCATCGCATTCGCGGGGCAAAAGGTCAAAATGGCACGTGGCAATGGCATTTTACACCACAAAACCATTCTTTATATTTTGTTGTTGTACCCAAAAACCCATTGAAAACTGGTAAAAAGGGTATATCAAAGTTGTGCATAAGTATGCAACCAGGCAGAGTCACGCCACATGAATTGCATATATATTCCTAATTATGATTAACAACCCAGTCAATTTAACCATGCCCGTCTCTGCCTTCTATCAAAGCTCATGTTTAGTTAAAAATTGGATTTCAGGGTATTTCCTAGTACTTTCTCATGAGTATAGAATGCTTTCTTTTATGTTGTTGTTTTTGGTTTTGTCCAATTGCCGTACATCATTTGATTTGATACCTTGCTAACATAATTTAAAGCTGTACGTAAAAGCTTATTGGATTAACCTATATACCTTTAATCTGTGCACCATTATTTAATTGCGCGAGTCACACAGAGCGAGTCATTCTTGTGTAATGTATAAAATAGTAATTTCTTAATTTTAACAATTTAATATAATGCTAATTGTCGTGTACACAGCCCTGAAGACAAGCCCCGACGTGATTCGAATTATATTTAATATATATCAAGAACACCTTGACCCCCGTAGCCAGTGAACAACATATTTAATTCATAAAAAGAGGTCACCTAACAATTAAGTATTCTTGTAATATCCTTTAGTTTAATATTGCACTTTCGCGACATTTGTATAATATAATTTGATTTGTTAAATAAAAAAAAAATATATATATATATATATATATATATATATATATCCATATTATTTATTTTAAGTCTACTAAGCTGATCACGTGGCACTGGCACATCCAAAAATTGGTTGCTCAATTGTGAGGCAATTATGCATGTAAAATGTTAAATCAACAGCAATTTACAGATGAGAATGCGTATACTATATTACGTATACGTCACATGCGACAGATTAATTCTGATTTTCGTCCTGTTTAACATACGATTTCAATGATTTGTTGCATTCGATTTGATTAAAGCAAAATTGCTGGATCACTGCTTGAGGCAATAGTTAGAAGAGCGACAAAATACTTTTTATTTAAATGTTGAGGCAGCAACAACAAATCAAAAACCGGTGTGGGGATCATCATGATGAAGCACTATTGATTATAATGATTATTATTATTATTGTTGCTTTTGTTGTTGCTGTTGCTGTTGTTGCTGTCACTGTGTAAGCAACAGCAAGTGTTCTATCTCTCATTCTGTATTCGCTTCTCGCTCGCGCTTATGTCGCTAACGCTTGATTGTTAATTATTTCAGTTTTTGTTAAATTATTATTGAAATGCTTGGCAAAAACACAAAAGCAAATAAACAGTCAAATAAACGACAACAACGACGAAAATCGTGTGTAAAGAATGTTTTTTCTGTGTTTTTTTATGTTGTTTTTGTTTTGCGTCTGGTCTACCCTCACACCGTCCTACATTGCCCTTCCGCTGCTCCACTCTGCCCCGCTTAAAGTCGTCGTCATCATCATCATCATCATCATTTCGTCATCATCATTGTTATTTCATATACTACAACCACACAGAATTTAACACTCGCGCCATCTTTGGTGTTTGTTGTCGTCGTCGTGTTTTTGCTGCGGTTGTAGTTGTTGTTCTTGGTCTTGGTCTTGTTGCTGTTGTTGTTGTTGTTCTTGCTGCTGTGGCTGCAGACAGTGCGCCACCTACCACCTGACCCCGAGCAACAGCAAAACAGAAACGCGTCGTGCTTTCCCAACGATGCCCGTTCATTTTTTCATTATTTTTTTTTCTTGTTATTTTTTGAGTGCATACCCTAACATATATTATACATTATGGCTTTATAGGTTAAATTATGAGGAAGGAATAAGTTAAATTCACATATCTCATATTAATTTATATTCGTACATATAACATCTACAAATTATATGGATATAAGTATATTTATTAAATAGTATTTTTATAAACAGCTAAACGTAATCAATGTTATTATAGATCTACTTATATACCTTGTAATGAATTAGCTGCATTGAAGTGTGAGCAATCTCCTGGCATACTTTATATAATAATGTATTTTAATTTGGCAAATCAATTACACGTAATATATGTTTGGATTTATTTCAAAGCTTTCTTTAACATTTTTTAAAACACCAATTCTTATTTATCTAAAGATAGTTTTATTTGAATTTTAATCTGAAATCATTGGCTTTGGCTTTTATACTTAGTAGTTTTACAACCACATAAAATTTAGTTTTAAAGCGTTTTAAATTGGTTACCTTCAGTTTAGGATTTCTGTTCAATCCATATTTATTTTACCCTTTTACTGAAGAGTATTTAAATGTGCGGTTCTCAGTGCATACATATGCTTATTGTTACTTGCTCTTATTACTGAGAGAGACACACCGAGTGACAAAGAGGCAGACAAAGAGAGAGAGAGAGAGAGAGAGAGCAGTGACAGAGATACAGCTGTCAGCCCACACAGCTTGAATTCTTTGGATCTCGTTGTTTGTCAACGTCGCACTCTCCTCGCCTCTGGTTCGTTCACCTTCAAGACCGAACCCACAAAAAAAAAATAATGCGCATCCGAAACTGTATCTTTTTTTCTTTAGCGAATCGTTGACTAATGCGACCTTTTGCTTCCTGTATTGGGGTTCTTAATTGCAGGTGGCCATTAAGATCATTGATAAGACATGCCTCAACGAGGAATACCTGAGCAAGACGTTCCGCGAGATATCCATACTCAAATCGCTGCGACATCCGCACATAACGCGCCTCTACGAGGTAATGGAATCCCAGTCGATGATCTACCTGGTTACAGAGTATGCCCCAAATGGCGAGATCTTCGATCATCTGGTGGCCAATGGACGTATGAAGGAGCCGGAAGCGGCGCGCGTCTTCACGCAGCTCATCTCGGCGGTGCACTATTGCCATCAGCGCGGTGTGGTGCATCGTGATCTCAAGGCGGAGAATGTCCTTCTCGACAAGGACATGAACATTAAAGTGAGTTGCAAAGAAAGCTATCAAAAAGCGCTTTATTAATATTCATCTTTTGCAGCTGGCT
This sequence comes from Drosophila setosimentum, assembly GCA_035043505.1. Classification (NCBI taxonomy): domain Eukaryota; kingdom Metazoa; phylum Arthropoda; class Insecta; order Diptera; family Drosophilidae; genus Drosophila; species Drosophila setosimentum. The sequence goes on from JAWNMY010000003.1 coordinate 21,000,733, forward strand.
GATTTTGGTTTTAGCAATCACTACGAGGAAGGCAGTCTATTGCGTACGTGGTGCGGTTCACCGCCATATGCGGCGCCGGAGGTTTTTCAGGGTCTTGAATATGATGGACCCAAATCGGATATCTGGAGTTTGGGTGTTGTGCTCTATGCGCTCGTCTGCGGGGCATTGCCCTTCGATGGCAAGACCATCCTGGAGCTCAAGAGTCGCGTGGTCCTCGGCAAATTTCGCATACCCTTCTTCATGTCACAGGGTGAGTCTTAAATATATTTCTCTTCTTCGTTAACAGAGCTAATGTATTTGAATCACAATTTGTAGAGTGTGAGCATCTCATTAGGAATATGCTTGTCGTGGAGCCGGATCGTCGTTATACCATTAAACAGATCATCAAGCATCGCTGGCTAAGCGACTGGCAGTCGGAGCTGGAGCAGGAGGAGGTGCGTCTGGACGGCACACCGTCGTTGCCGTTTGGTGCAACCGGCCTGCTGTCCAGCTCCTCTCTGGCCAGCTCCACAACATCGCTGTCCTGTGCGGATAGTGCGGATGTCACTGCACCCCAGCTAGACGCTGTGGTCATGACCCATATGCTGCAGTTACCCGGTCTAACGGCAGACATGATTGCACAGTCAGTGCACGAGCAGCGATTCGATAATATCTATGCCATATACAATTTGCTGCAGGACAAGCTGATGCAGAAGCGACGCGAAAACCAAAAACTACAACATCATGCGAACCTGGCTTACTCGAGATCACGCAAGACAAGCATCACCACCGGCATCGTGGATCGCTCCGAGCCCGTCAAGCAGGAATCTCTCGATCGTCTAAGTCCGCTCAGCAATGCGAATGCCTCAAGTTCGGTGCTCGGATTTGGCTGGTGTGCCGATGTCGGTGTCGATTTGGAGAAGTTCGGCGACATTGAGCTCGAGTGCCTGGCGCGACCCAATGAAGTGAGTGAAGCAATAAATATACATTATGCAATTGCAGATTGTTCTCTCTATATTTTACTTATACCATTTCTCTCTTTATCCTCCGTGACAGCACTCTGTCAATGCGCAGCATTTGAGCGCCACAGCTGGCGGAGTCTCTGGGGCGAACACGCGTCGCCACACAGTCGGACCGGGCGATGTGGCGCACGAGCAGGCGCTAGCTAATCCTAATGTGCCGCCCATCCATTTCAAGTGTGCGCCGCAGTGCAGCGATACGGCTCAGGCGTATCCCATGAATCTTCCCATGCTGCAGAATCAGCCGTTGCACAATTTAACCATCAAGGATCAGCATCTGCTGAAGCCGCCCGTTGTCATGGGTGCCAGTAAGTAGTTGATGTTGTCTGCTCCTTGAAATTGTATTAAGTTTCGCATTTTGCGTCTGGCCAGGTTCGTTTGGACGTCGCGCCTCGGATGGCGGCGCCAATCTGCACATTTATTATCCAGCCAGCGTATCGGCTGGCAGCAGCAGCGTAGCACCTGCGGCACAACAAATGGACACCACTGGCTACTATATAAATCAGGGCCTGGCAGCAGCGCCTCTTCCCCCGGAACTGTCGCCGCTCAACGAACAGTCGCCGGCACAGCTCAACTGCTGTCCCGAAAACAGCGGCGAGGAGTGCAGCGAGGAAATTGAGAGGCAAGCTTACCTCTAATCCCTTGCCATCTAATTCCATATACTAAAGATTTAACTTTTGAATCCTTACAGGTACATGCAGAAGCGCGGCTGTGTGAAGCGACATACAGTCGGCTGCACCGAGGATCTCTCCGTCAGCCACAATACTGGCGAACTGGGCCAGATGCAGGTGCCACCTGGTGCCCAAGCACAAACGCCAAGCGGCAACGGTGCATCTGCTGGTGGCAATATGCGCACTCGTCGCAGCGGTCTGCTAACCGTTACAGATCGGCCGCCAGGTACGTTTCCCTTGGCCACTCTGGTTAGCTATCAAGCTGTGAACTGTTGCCTGTTCCCCAAAAAATAACATGAGAGCTTTATCTGAAATATAGTTGGGAGTAACCTGTGGGCAAATGTATTATGTACACATCCACTTTATGTAATTGATTGTTCAAATGTTATTTGTAAGTCCTTAAAACATCTTGAAACAGATTTAAAGACTCAATTAAGATCAAAAGCAATATCTGGTTTTGTAAAGGATTTCTGGCTTTACAACGACTTTAAAACTTAGCAACGATTTTTTTAGTAGTATTTGACCACTTAGTAAATGATCATATTTGTTCCAAGAAGAGCGTTTGCTTAAGAGATTTACGTGAAGACTAGATTACTTACTATAAGGGTGTCAAATCAAGACGAATTTATATTCCGGCCTAAGCACATAGAGTATTAAAGCTCCGCTTAAGATTATGCACTGAATATCGTTGAATTTTGGTTCGATAACGATTCCGGTTCCGATTTGTAATCGATTAATTTCGGTTCCGGTTTGACATCCTGCATTTATTTTCACGATTTCACTTTCGGTAAAATTTTAGGGTTTTAAATACGTGGGAAATAATATTTAATGAAGTTACCATGCTTTATTAACCATGCTTAAATATCTATATTTTTTACGTTAAAGAACTTTTTTATTTTTTAATTTTTTAAAATTATTGTTTTAAATTGTATTAAATTAATTTTTGTTATATTTTTTGTTTGTTTTCATTTTATGATTTTTCGGATAATTTTCGTTAATTGCACTGCGTTAATCGCTAAATCGTCGCCTACTCAACAACCACAACAACCACAACAACAACCAACAACAATAATCATAACCAACTGCTGCTGCTGCTGTTGTACGCTTGATTCTCCACCCTGCATTCGCAACCCCCCTCTGCCACATCCCCGCCTTGTCGTCTGTGTAGTGATTTGCCCCAAGCTAATACGCGAAGTTGAATCTCGCATGAATCGCGATTATTTGCCGCCCACACTCAAATCGCTGAGCAAATCACCGCCAAATGCGCCCATTTTTGGTCTGGCAATGGGTGTGGCAACGTCGCCGTTGAGCGCCGCCAGCGCCGGCAGCAGCAACTCTGTGCCGCTGGTGGCGGCGCCCACAATGGCAGCCAACAATCGTCGCACCATCCGCGTCACCCACTCTAAGCTGCCCACTGTGCAGGAGGGTGGTAAGTTTGATTTCACTTTATTTCTTTATTTCCTTACTTCCTTTTTTAATTCTTGAATTCTTTCTTGATTTCCCTATGCCACATTTTATGTCTGCGCATTGCTTGGAACACAGCTCTGGAATTTTATTATTCCCTTGAGAATTTCACTAATTTTGTATTCGGTTTTATTTTGTTTTTTTTTTCTTTTTTTTTGTGCTCATCTCTTCGGCTGATTGCCTGGATTACCGCTTAGCGACTATAGGACGCTACAGTCCTGTGCGTCGAGCCTCGGAGGGATCACGTTCGCAGTTCCAGGGGCCGCTGCAGGAATGCCAATCGCTGCAAAAAGGTATCGCACAGAGAAATTTTTTGGTTGCACCCAGTCCGCCGCTTTTAGAAAATTCGATCAGTCTGCCCGGTAAGCCAAATCAATATGCTCCACTCAAAATTCAATTCGATCACCTTTCAGCGCACTTGCTGCACACAGCACATGAACTAATCTTAACCTCTCCTTGCCTCCGCACAGCTTCACCCATCCATGGCAAACCGACGAATCTGCAGCTGGCTCTGCGACGCGGTCACGACATCGAGGTGCCGCCGGAGGCCATACAGAGTCTGATGCCCGCATTGGATCGTTTGGTGAAGGAGCAGCGTGTCAGCTTTGAAATTGCCAAAAAGATAATCTCATCGAAAGTGGTGCCCATCGATCTGGCCACCCAGCTTGGACTGGCCGCCCATGCGGCGAGCGGCGCAGCGGTCAGTGGTGGCCATTTGGATCAGTCGCATCTGCTGCAGCAGCAGCTGCATCAGCAGCCCATTTACAGCTACAGTGTGTCGCCGCTGTCGACGTTACCACATGGCACCAACGCCTCGCTGACCACCGCCAAGCAGATGTTTGGCCAACCCATTTGTGGCTACCAGTATCAGCCTGCAGCAGCGGCTGCGGCGGCAGCTGTGGCACTAACACTCCCGTTGCAGCCACAGCATTTAGAGGGTCAGTTTAGCACCAACAATTTGGTCGCCTGCAATTCGAATAGCAGCAGCGGCTGCCAGTCGCCCGTCTACAGCAGCAACTGCAACAGCATAATCAGCAGTAATAGCCACAGTGGGTGCGGATTTAGCGGCAGCAGCTCACCCAATCCCAATCCGTATCTGCCGGGCACCGGTCCCTTTAATCCCTGTGTGAGTGTAAATGCGTGCGCCACATCCCCATTGCATCAGATCACCAAGGGCATCTCTGTCTTGAGCACTGGCGGTGGCGGTGGTTCCATTACGCGTGGCACCTCTGCCGCCAGCGAGGGTGCTGCTCAGCAGCCACTCGATCTGTCCATGGATGTATGCATTCCGGGCGATCAGCAATCAGCCGATTATGCGACGACAAATTGGTTTATGCCCACGGCGGCTTACTATGATCTGAAGCCATTGAATCTGTCGCCAGCGCAGCCAGTGCGCGTTGTGCCGACGCCGCCAGCATCGCCCAATCTGTGCATCATCCAGGAGGAGAATGGCAACGGTCAGATGTGTCACACGATTAGCACGGGCACCCCCTATGCCGGCTGCACGGGCGGCATAACGCCACAGATCTGCCTCACCGATGTCCAGGGCAGTGAGATTACGCTGGTAGCCCTCTCCTCGGATAATAGTCGAGACAGCGAGGACTCTCTGGAGCCACATACGCCCATCATGTCAATGCAGGTGGGCCCGATTTGCAATCGTCTCTGCAACAACTCAATTTAACAATTAACAAATGCTAATCTTTGAATGTTCTAATTGACTTGCAATTCTAAACCCAGTATGCTTTAACTCACAGGGCCTGATCATCACGGAGCCCAGCAGCGATATGCCATCGATAACGCGTGGGATTGGACGCAAGGCGAGTCTCGATTGCGAGATTGGCACCACCAGCACCACACATGCTGGACCCAGTTGTCACGCCCATGGGTCGGGGAATGCTGAGCCGCATAGGCGTGGCAGTGATAAATCGCTGGGCTTCTCGGACGATTCGCTGAGCAACGACTCGAATAATCTGTCTCCATCATGCCAGGAGCCATCGGCCAGCTCCGGCTTCAAATCCGACTCACATTCCGAAATGGGGGATCACACCGAATGCGGGCATCTAACACCGGACTCCATGTGCGATTCGCGTCGCATGTCCGACGAGATGTGCTACGAGGTCCCATTGCCGCACGAGTGCTCTAATCTGGACTCGACACGCATCCTGGAGATGGTCAAGCAAACGATCGACTCGACAATGCCGCCCAAGGGCTTTGTACTGCACAAGGGCAGCATAAGCTCCGAGGATAGCGGCGCCGAGTCCCGCTACAGCAGCGCCTCTAATGCATCCAGCGAGGCGACACCCAATGCCAATGCCATCGCAAGCGTGACTTCCAGTGCTGCTTGTACAGCGTCTAGCTATGGCGAACCGACCACCAATTTAAGTCTGGAGTACTCGGGTGGACTGCAGATCGAATTGCAGGTGTGCGAGGGCCGCAATCGGGATCATCATGGAGCTGGCAAAGGTATCAAATTGAGACGCATTTCGGGCGATCAGTTTGAGTATGGAAAGATTTGTCAGCAGCTCATTAGTACCATAACCATGCAACAGGTGGCGGGTTAAGGCGGCAGCTGGACTGTCCCCACAAGATTCACTTTAAATATGTGTGTGTGTTGTGAGTGCATGTGTGTGTGTATGTATGTGTGTGTTAGTGTATCTGTATGTCCTGTATTTTGAATGTTAACAACAAACAGAAATGACTCGCCTTGCCTATAAACTCTGCGTAGCTGTGATTTAACCCGATGTGTACGATATATGTGCATATATCATATAAATATGAATGTGTCAATATATGTGTGCAACTGTAGCTGTGTATCTGTATCTATGTGTGTGTGTTTGTGCGTGTGCGTGTGTGTGCGAGTGCGAGTGAGTGTTGTTTTTTATATCCTAACAAATCAAACAATCGGGCAAATAACATAAGCAATTGAAAACCAACGTCCGATGATTATATATAAATAATGTAATTTGATTGTTATTTGATCGTTTTTTTAGGCTTCGTTTCAATTCGTTAAACTAGTAACTTTAATCAAAATTTTTATAGCTAACTTTAACAATATATATATATATATGTATATATATATTTATATGTATTTAACTGGCGAGCATTTGAAATATTTGTAGCTACTGTTTTAACTGTACATACTTTAAATATAAATGATTCGATTTATATATATACAGACAGACACATACACATAGCTAATGGCATTGCGTATAGTGTAGAGCTGCAGATTTTTATTCTACTATTGATTCAATATTTAACTTCTCTTTTTATTTTTGTGTAACGAAATAAGTGAAATGCATTCCAGTAGCAAATTTTTTCTAACATTTTCAGACGTTCTAGCTATATCATAGACATATGTATATGAATATGTAATTGGTAGTTATAGTTAAGAGCCTAATCTAATTTTTAACTCTGTGCAATCCTATACGACAATTTGCGTATAGCGCTCATGGTGGAGACGATTTCGATTTGGAACACTTTGTTCATACATATATAAATATTAAATACTATAATATGATAATACAGTTAATGTCTGTAGTTAGTATGCATTTTTTGCTCCGATATTCGTAAGCACTATATAGTAAGCTCTTTGATTCCGTTACATTTAAAAACAAAACAACAACAACATTTATGTAGTAAAACTTTGTTAATGGTTAGGAGTGGCGCCTTCGATATGCGTTCAAATTGATTAAACACAAATTGAGAAATATATTATTAAAAGACTGCTGTGATTTTAAAGATAATTAATTTTACTTTTTATTTAGTTCCGAAAAGATAAACAAAATCAAATGATAAACAAAAAAACAACAAATTAATAACATGAACTTAGTTATAAATATGATATCTAATAATTAATTAAACTTTATCTTAAATAAATTACCAATTCTCCAAACATATGACTACCAAATAATCTTCAGTTTCTTTACATAAAAAAAAGGACTTACCACTAAAATTGGAATTCACTCTTCGAATTCGATTTTATCGGCAGCATTATGTGCAATCTGGGATTGTGGCAAAACTTTGGTTTCTTTCTAAAAAAGATAGTGCAATAAGTATTTCGAACTAAAATGCAGAATTCATAAAATACTTTTCGAATTTGATTTTTCCTGCAACATTATGTGCAAAGCGCCACCTATTAGGATTTTGGCAAACTTGGCCGCCTTGGCAAGTTGCGCTTACCGATAACAACGCGTAGTTGAGTCGATTGCATACCGATAGCACACTTCAAGCAAAAGAAGAAGCAGGAGATTGTTTTGATGCAGCTATTTTTAATTGAACGTATTTTGTGATTATTGCTGAAGCATTTATAATGGAAATTTGAAAGAAAAAATGATTTGCCGTCTGTGCCTGAACAATGTCAGCGACACCATTCAAATATTTGAGGGTGTCGGCCTATCGCTGAGCATAGCCACAGTGCTGGCCAAATACTTTTGGTTTCAGGTAAGATTCCTATATGTATCTTTATTTCCTTTGCATATGCAACTGTAAACAATGAGCTTATTTAGCCGAAAAGTGATGATCCCATATCGACGGCAGTCTGTGGGGCCTGCTGGACGCGGGTCAGTGACTTTAACGAGTTCTATGCGAGCGTCGAAAAGGCACATCGCCTCCTCACCGAACGTTTCTCCCTCAAAGGCGGCGAACACCAGCAGGAGAATCTCCATGCGAGTAGCCAGAATCTGTTGGTCAATGAGAGCAAGAAGGAAGCGATAGAATCGCAGCAGGACTCTAAAGATTTCCTTTATCATGCTGAGGATGATGACTTGGATCAGGATCAGGAGACGGCCGTCGAGGATTTGTATGTCAGCAGCAACGAGAGCGATGCAGCTGCATCATTCAGCAACGAACAGTTCCTCAACGATGTGCTAGCCCAGCAGATACAAACAATTAGTGATCCTGCTGCAGAAGAAGTGCCCACTCAACCGGAACCAGAGCAAACATCTGCCGAACAGCAGCCAACTGAAGCTGTTCAGGAGCGTCGTGAAACGCGCTCCACACGCGCTAAGAGCAAAGCGCATCAGGTAAATGATTCGCCTCCAGCCGAAAAGAAGACACCAGCCAAGCGACGAGGCAGATCAAAAACGGAAAAAGTCGTTGCCAGCGATGCGGAGGAATTGCCCAAGCACAAACGTTATGTGGACTACAAGAAATCCATGCTGGAGATTGATGAGAAGATCGCCCAACATATGCGCCTCACCTGCAGTGTTTGTCATGTGGGACAGGAGACGTTCCGGAAGCTGTGCGAGCACATGATGCAGATGCATCATCGTAAGGGGTATGCTGTCTGCTGCAACAGGAAGTTCTACAAGCGCTCCTTTCTCACCGATCACATCGATCGTCACTCAAATCCCGAGAAATTTAAGTGAGTGTAATGGTAAAGTGCGAACAACAAATTCCAAATCGAACATCAAATTTATCCAGCTGAAACTAATATGGGCTTTTTACGTACAGATGCGATCTGTGCGATCGAACCTTTGCGGACAAGCAGTGCCTGCGCAATCACGAGCTGCTGAAGCACCAGCCGGACGAGCAGAAGAAGTTCATGTGCGAGCACTGTCCCAAGCGCTATATCAAGCAGTATCTATTGGATCAGCATCGCATCATACACAAGGAGCGCAATGTGCCCTGCAACATCTGCGACAGACGGTGAGCGAATGTGATGCAACTGTTCATATTTGGATAAATCTACATCTAGATCTGCCTCAAGGATCTTTTTGATATTTAGTTGTGTCTGTATGTCTGATTTTAAGGAAACTTATCTCTTATTTTTCGAGTTATTGTTGTCCCAGATTAATTGAAAACCAGAAGTATATCTGTGGTTATTTCTAGGGCTAAACTCATCTCACATTGCTTATGAAATGCCTTTCATAATATAAATCTCTCTTTTTGCTCCACAGTTTTCCAAATGTTTCGAGACTGTGCACGCATGTGAAAATGGTGCATGGCAATTATGGCACCATGTGCGACATATGCGCGCAAGTTATCCGAGGACCAGCTGCATTTGAGCGCCATCAGCTAACGCACGCTGGGATTACGGAGCCAAAGGTGCAGTGCGAGATATGCGGCTCATGGCACAAAAACAAGACAAGTTTGAAGAAGCATGTGCGTCGCCACAACGCCTCCTCGGAGGAGTGCAAGTGCAACATCTGCGGCAAGGTGTCGCCCAATCGTAGCGCCATGCTCAGCCATCAGAGCTATGTGCACAATACGGATCGGGCGCATGGCTGCAGTGTGTGCAACAAGAAATTTAAGAAGGCCATCAATCTGAAAGAGCACATGGCCACGCATACGGGCGAGGTGCTCTACAAGTGTCCGCACTGTCCGAAGACCTTCAATTCGAATGCCAACAAGCATTCGCATCGCAAAAAGTGTCATCCCAAGGAGTTCGAGGAGGCGCGCAAGGCACGCATACAGAAGCGCATGGGCGCCGATGCGATCGAGCAATCGAGCAAATCCCAAACTAGTCTAATCACAATCACGACGGGCGAAACGGATAGCGAGCTGGAGACACACAATATACTGGTGACGACGACAACGACGACATCGGCGACAGCAGCGGCGGAGGAGGAGGAGGAGCATAGCGATGATGATTTCAAGGGCGATGACATTGAGTTTATGCTCGAACTTAGTCAACAGCCAGTCGAATAGACAATCTGTTTAATATTTATGTTTTTGATTAGTGTATTTTTATGTATTAAGTGATATCCTTAGGCTAGCATCAAGTAACAAAATTAAATAGACACAGATCAGATAAAAGTCAGGAATGATGCACATAGATTTTGTCGAGAATTTCAAGTACTAACCCCGCTCACAGATGATCTCGACGGCATTCGGTTCCATCAGCACCGACTCCAGACAGCGATGCACTGCTGACCCGAGTATCTCATCAAGCAGAAAGTTAACCAGGCTGCAATTTCAATTGTTAAAAGTCAGTGTTAGTGTCCTGAAAACAGGATTGGCACTCACTTCTCATCGCTAACAAAGCGCCAGAGATTCATTTGCAGATAGTGCGCATCCACCTGGATCTGTTGCAGTCCAAACTTGCTAAAGGTGCGCAGACGGACGCATTCCAGCAGCGTCTGTTCGGGGATTAGTGAAAATGATTAGCAATAAACTAAAGCTTTAAACCGTATCCCTACCTTAAGTCCAATCTTAATGATGCCCATCACAATGGATGCCTTGCTAAACTCGACCGATGTGAAGATGTCGACACGCTCCGAGAACAGCCGATGAATGTTAGATACATAGCTGGACTCCAGCTGCGAGGGAGTGTAGTTCGACCAGTTGGATCGATACTGAGGCTTCGACGCATTGAAATTGCTAAAGTACGTCTTGCGGCTGGAATCGCTGCTGGCCGTGGTGCGAAAGCCTGCATTGCTTGTGCTCTCATACAGGCTAGCGACAACTGTCTCAATGCTGCCCAGCTCCTCGACGACACGTTTCATCACGGCACGCACCGAACGCGGCTCCAGGCAGTTGAGCCAGTCGCGCGTTTCGACGCTTTTTCGCAGCATCTGCGAGATGTTTGTGCCCTGTAACCGCACATAGGCGTCGAGCAGGGACTGCGACGTCTCCCGCATCTCAGCACAGATCTCCGTTTCGTGGGTGAGCGTTGCACTGTTTTCCGAGTCAATTTCGTAAAGATCATCGACGAGCGCTATCTGCAGAGCATTTGAAAAAATACATAATATATTTATTATACCAGAAAAGGCATCACTGATCACCTACCAGTATATGGACGCCCTGCTGTTCCAGTTCGAGGCACGTTTTGGACAGCACCAGCAGCAGGTTGGGCGGGCTGGAGCTCGAGGCATCCGCAAAGCTGCACATCACCTTGGAAATGTGACGCAGGAAACCAATTAGAAGGTTCTCTCGAATGCCCTCAACGCAGAGAGCGCCCTTGTTCTCGGCCTTGATGTTGAATGACCAGTCGGTGCGCAGAAAGATCATTAAGTCCTGCAAAACACCCTTGATCTTCTCCACCATGGCTACATATAGATTGCTTATGAGATCGCTGAGATTCACGCCGGCAGCAACATCGCTCTTGGCGGAGACCAGCGACAAGCGCACCGCACTAAGGCTATCTGCGAAATGATCCCGGAGACTCTTGCCATGCGCATCGCACAGCTGATGGGCAGCGGCAATGATGATTTCCAGCGTATTACGCTGCACCTGAAGACCGCGACAGATGTTGCGCATAGCCTGCAGCCGGCGATGCAGGCGGTCCAAGGCGCGCAGCATCACCTGTGTATCCCCATAACCAATGTCCGATTCGACTCGATCCTGCACCAGCGTCAAATACTTGTCAATGTTTTCATTGAGAAAGATGTTCAGTTCGTTCAGAGCATTCTCCTGGAAGTCATCGCTGCAATCAAGTGTACTGTACAAACCGAATCAAGATTTAAAATGGGAAAACTCACCGTTCGTGCTCGTAGTGCTTGGCAACAAACATGTCGAAATAGGAGGTGACTACCAGGGCCAGATCGTTGAGGAACCCATCGATGCCCATGTCAACAAATTCGAGCATATCGCGCTCCGTTTGATCCTGCAACATGACAATCTGTTCGTGCAGCCGCTTGCCAGCACATCTCAGCATCTCGCTGGCCAAATCCGAGGTCTTCTCGTCCAACTGCAGCAGCATCTCACCAATTTCTGTCAGAGACTGCGCTGTGTTGCCGGCTCTCTGGAAGTCCTGACGCAGACGCTCCTTTAGATCGGCCATAATTGCATCACAATCGCGCTGAATGCCGTCGAACGAGGGCTGTCTGCCGTACTGAGCGAACACCTTCTGGGCATGCAGATAATCCTGCACGGCCTGCGCATAATTTTGCTCCTCAATTAGCGACTTGAGCTTCGCTGGCAGTGTGGACAAAAACTGCAGGCGCTTCAGCAGCGAGTGCTTCTCGGAGAGGCGACACAACTGGGACCGTGTGCCTTGAAGGGTGCCCGTGATCTGCTCGCTAAATGTTGTGATCGACTGCATCTTGGTCATGAGCAGATTCACATCCGTTTCCATCTGCTTGAAGTCGTCCTTCATCTTGCGTATGGTGTCCGTCGCCGAGATGAATTTGTTGTAGTTCTCGTACACCAACGTTTGCATATCCGAGTGCAATGTTTGTGTATCCTTCACAACGGCCGCCTCGGTGTCCATAATCTGCTTGAGCGAACAGTCCTTCAGCAGCCTCTCCAGATACCTATCGGAATCGAAGCTGGAGCTATCCATATCGAATGGATTCTCTTTTTCCTCCATTTCACAAAAACTTTAAGGTGCAATCTTTCAAAATCTATTAATTAATGCTAATTTACAAATTTTTTAGTTTATGTATGCCAAAAATAAAAAAACATAAAAACATACGTTTCTGTTACCGTAAGCTTAACATTTTGATAGACATAGACATAGACTGTTAGCAACAGCTGCTAAATGGCGCCAAATAGCAAACTGGTAATATTAAAACACAGCCTTTGTTACAATAGTTCCTATTTATAAATATTGTTCATTTAATGTAGAAATCACTTTGTGATATTTTATAAAATTAATTAAGAGCAATGTCGGTGGAAAACCGTTAACAGTTTAGCGAAATGTTAAGTTAGTGTTTGTGCAGGGCTGCCGAAAATTATATACAAAATAAGAGTAAATGAATGAACACCGGGACTGAGCTGGTTCTTCAGTTAAGTGAGTCGTTCGATCGAACTTATCCCGAACGATTCGATACAACTCTAGTATACACAAAAGGTTTAAAATAAGTACTTTTCTTGTGTGATAAACAGCGAAGTGTGTTAAAGGACACATTGGAACGGCAACTTCAACGCAAAGTACACAATTACAAACTATGAAATGAAGCCGATATTATAGTTTTTACGTGCGTCGGCTGCTGAAAAACGGTAACAACAGCCCTGCCCCATTGCGTTCCCTTGTGTAACAGCCCTGTTCCTTAAGTGCATTTTGGTGCTCCTGCTTAAACACAGGACCCATTTGTGAAAAGTCTAAATTAACTGATTAAAAACCTAAGTAAATAAGAAGAGAAGAAATAGAGAATGTCGATATTAAACTATATTATGAAAATATCTATTCAATTACTAGCGTTGAATGGGAACTATATGTGCGTAATATTCAGATTTCATGATGTGTGAACTCTGCGGTTTTCAAGTACTGTACTAAATCGAACCACTTACACACTGAATTTTAAATATGTATATACAAAATGAATTTCTAGTGGTTTCAGTTCAACACGGAGAATTGCACACACTTAACTAGAGCGGAGGAACAATCAAGTGGCAGCGATAAGGACAGTATCATGACCTTGGAAACGCAACCGGTTGGCGGGGGACTGTGCGATGGCAAAATTGCCGGACTCTACGATCTGGAGGAGACACTCGGTTCGGGTCACTTCGCTGTGGTGAAGCTGGCGCGACATGTATTCACGGGTGCCAAAGTGGCAGTGAAAGTCGTTGATAAGTTGAAGCTAGACGAGGTCTCCAAAGCGCATTTATTTCAGGAAGTTCGGTAAGCTTGAAAATTATATATAATATCCAGTATGTATATATATATATATACATTTGTCCTATCCCTGTAGCTGCATGAAACTCGTGCAGCATCCGAACGTGGTGCGGCTTTATGAAGTGATTGACACACAGACCAAGTTGTATCTGGTGCTGGAGCTGGGCGATGGCGGCGATCTCTATGATTATATAATGAAGCACGAAACCGGGCTGAGCGAGGAGCTGGCCCGCAAGTATTTCCGGCAAATACTGCGCGCAATCACGTACTGTCATCAGCTGCACGTAGTTCACAGGTACGAACACTCATAAATTCGATATTGAAATGCCAAAATGCCAACTGATTTTTTACGTAACCCATTTTTTGTGACTCGCTCAACGGACAGGGACTTGAAGCCAGAGAATGTTGTATTTTTCGAAAAGTTGGGTCTCGTCAAGCTGACGGATTTTGGATTTAGCAACAAATTCTTGCCTGGCCAAAAACTGGAGACATTTTGTGGCAGTCTCGCATATTCAGCACCCGAAATATTGCTTGGCGACTCATACGATGCGCCCGCAGTGGGTAAGTGTGTGTGTGTGTTTGTGATAAGCTTTATTTAATTATTGACATTATCTATTAGATATTTGGTCTTTGGGCGTTATACTGTATATGCTGGTGTGTGGCCAGGCGCCTTTTGAGAAGGCCAACGATTCGGAGACGCTGACGATGATTATGGATTGCAAGTATACGGTGTCGTCGCACGTGACCCAGGAATGCCGCAATTTAATTTCCACAATGCTGGTGCGTGATCCAAAAAAGCGGGCAACCGTTGAGGAAATTGCATCATCCGCTTGGCTTAAGCAAATCGTCGAACCCGAATCCGTTGAGCTCTCGCTCCCGCTGGTAAGCCGAGAGCAGCTAAGTGAAGAGGATCACGCTTTTGTTATACAGAAGATGATAAACGGAAACATTGCGTCCAAGGAAGAGATACTGCAGTTAGTAACCAACCAATTCTAAATATATATAATAATCACTCGCAAATTCGAACATTTCTTAATAAGCATAATCATTAAGAGGATTATATACTTAACACGCGTTTGCCATATATTCTATTATGGGTTACATTTGCATATTGATTGTATAGCACAAGTGTGACTTGCACTATTTATTGAAACATTTGAAATTCTTGAAAAAGCGTTTTAATTTGCGAGCGATAACTGTAATTAAATTTTTTTTTTTTTACAAAATTCTAATTTTGTGTAGGGCTCTAGATAAAAATAAGTACAATCATATAACAGCCACATATTTTCTGCTGGCTGAATTACGTTTGCGCCGACGACGAGAGGAGGCACACAAGCAAAAGCTGCAAGAGGAGGGTCTAAAGTGAGTAAAAACACATGTATATATATGTATATATATATATATATATATATATATAAGTTGTTATTCAAATGTTGTTATCTATTAGACTGAGTGATGTTGATCGCAGGCCCACAGCAGATAAGCCGAGTCCAACGGAAAATCCCAAAGTAGTTGTGCCTGTTAGCATAAATGTCACCCCGGTAGCACAATTTGGCAATGATAATGCAAAGCCGGTAAGTTGACAGCTTTTGGGCACATATTTGACATTCTGATGACGCATTAAACACTCTTAGGATAAGCGTACCCGCAAGTGCAGCATAGTGCGAGAGGAGGACGAGGAGGAGTCGGCGAATGAGGGTGGCATTGGGAATGAGCTACAAGTGGCTTCAATGCGACGCGAGTCCATTTCCGATGGACGCCTCAACCGCTCATTGCAGGAGCGGCACTCTTCGTCAGCGTCAACGGCCGATGTTCCAACAAATACACGCACAGAGATAGTCTTGTCCGTCGATACGCTCGCCCAGAAGCTAAAACAAATGGAAAAATGTGTCAAGGTGGATGAGGACACAATAAGCGGTCTAAAGGAGCTCGAAATTGGGAAGCTGAAGCCGTTGCCCAGTAGCAGCAAGAATCCGGTGCTGACGCATCGACGTACAAAGCTTAACAAGATACGTACGCCATCGTGCAGCAGTTCTGAGGCATCTGACGATGACACAAAGACCCGTAACAAGAAGAAGATTAATAAGTTCACTGGCGATACACCCATAAGATTTCGCACGCATCGGAGAGACTCGCATGATGATTCCAGCGACTCACAGGATCAATTGTATCCACCGCCTGGCTCCAATAGCAGCGCTGCCAATTTCATTTCGAATAGCAATTCTGGTGTAAGTGGCAAAAAAGAGGAGCAGGGACAATATAAAGAGGTAAAGTGTTAAATAACAATTACTTTAAAATATCTAATTGCCATCTAAATTGTCGTCCATAGCCAAATAAATCGGAGGAAACACGCAAATCTCACACTCAAAAGAATAGGAAGCATCATAGTAAGGACCATGTTGATAAACATTCCCACGCGGAAAAACAGCAAACAATAGTATTTGAAAGTACAACAATACGTCGAAGGCGCATGCGCGAAAGCCAGTCCTTGGATCGCATTACAGAGGCTCAGGAATATGAGCTGCGTCATCGTCATATAAATGAAGCAGCCGGGGGAGATGCTGCAACAGCGGAATCAATTCATCAACAACAACAACATATCCAGCAAAGAAATTCATTATTCAATTTAAATACATTCTCCGTTGCCGAAACTAAAGAAGAATATGACGAAGAGTCAGATTTTTTACCGGACATGGATAATACGGACCAAATCATGAACACATTGAATGCAGCCAAAGCAACGCTTAAGCAAAAGCAATATTTTAATGACACCAATTATAGTAGGAACTATAACAAAAACAGCAGTAGTAGCAACAACAACAAAAAGAAATCCAACGAAACACCAAAAGATATTTATAATCTGAACTCAATCGAGAAAATCGATTTGATTTTGGAAGATAAAAGCCTTACCAAAGCAATACATGTTACCGGCTCTAAATGCTTTGTCACTATGAAGAAAATTCGAAGGCTCGGAAAATATTTTCCGGTAGTAAACTTTTCTTAAGACATAGTTACCGTTATATTAATAGCTGCAAAGTGCATTCTAATTCTTAAAAAACGTAGAAAATATGTAGAAAATATGCGTGTACGTGTATGTATTTAAAAAAAATTAAGAGAAAAAGTTATTAAAAAACAAAAACAATACATATGCGACAATTTAATATTAGTTGTAGCGTAATTTAATTTATTATGCAATCTTTAACTAGCAATAAAAAGGCACATATTTTGACATTATGCTAACCTCATTTACTGATGAGAAACCATTGCCTAATCTCGAAACACCACACGCACAAATAGATTTCGTGCATTCCCAAAATAAATGTATGTAATGGCGATAAATGTGTGAGTACAATGTACGAACCAACTCAAATAAAGTCAATAAAGTATAAACCCCAAAAGAAGTGAAGGATTGAGCTCACAATTTTTAGATTTGAAGTTGGCGCCTGCCTATCTGCACTTATCATTAGATTTTGAAATCGATTGTGCCCAAACCGATAGAGGCGACACAAACTAGAGATGTGCAACCGCTGTTACTTGTTACTCTTCGATATTTGTGTTAAGTAACAAGTACGTGAATAGCGCTCATCTCTATTATGACATTTTTGTTGAGAAAAACTTGAAAATAATATATGAATAAAACAGGCATTGTAAACTGTGTGAAATCTGTAGCCTCAATAAGCAATAATGTTGCGCATCTATCAGAATACATACCGGTAAGCACAGAACGTGGCTAATACGAACCGGTCGCAAATTTTCATACATCGATTTCGTCATCATCGCCCCATCGCATGCTTGCGAATTTACACTTTCAGGCGAACCGCTAAAAAAGCCGTTGTTTACTCAACGAAGGTTGCCTGCTGCAATCACTCCACGCTTTGCAACATCACCAGCCAATCGCGTCGCACCGGATCTGCCGGAAGTACACGCTGGGAGCAGCACAACAATCGCAGCCACGAAGAGTTTCTTCTGGGTGGCAACCAAGCGAGGGGCTGGACAATACCGCCCCACTCGCGTGGCTATGGAATGTTTGTGGTCCGAATTCTAAGGGGCGCCCTTAAACTGCGTTACATTGTGCTGGGCGGAGCTGTTGGCGGTGGCGTTTCCCTGAGCAAGGTGAGTGAAATTAATTTGTCTTTCTTCATTGTTATATAATTTTCAAAATGCATTGTGCATGTGCAGAAATATGAGGATTGGAAGGATGGGCTGCCCGATTTGAAATGGCTCGAGGATGCACTGCCTCAGGGAGAGAAATGGACTCAGTTCTCGAGGAATCTCATTGAGGTTGCTGGCACTGTTAAGAATGCCATTGAAATCGGTGAGTTTTTAATTTGTATATATTTTTTATTTTCCTCCTCTCTCTCACTTTAAATTGCCATAAAAGTTAGTTTTTATTTTACTGAATGCGGGTTAAAGGAATTTCCAATTTTTGTTTGCATTCTATGTATATATCTCACGAGACGTTTGATTTTCACATTCAGTATACTTAACATATGGGCATTTCTACATCAATATTATATTGGCAGCTGATCTTGTTGATTTGCACAAAAATACTAAATAATTGAATTATCTAATTTATTGGATCGCATTTTGTTATTGAATTTTCATGCCTAACGAAAGCAAATGTACTTTAACCGTACACATATTTTCTTTATTTCTCTTAACACCCACAATCAAAAATCAATAGTAAATAAATGTTAAATTATGGCTCGCTCCATACATATAATAGTTGTCTTACTTATTGAAACTTATCTTATTTCAACTCTCAACAGTGCTTAGTTTAACGCTCAAATTAGTGATACTAAAATGCTATATTAAACTAAAAACAAGTAAAAAGTAATAGAAGAGAAATGGAAATGCCCATATTTCACTTGGCTGCGTTGAAATGCATAGTTTTGGCTTGAGAATGAATATTGATGATATTGGGGTTTGCTTGTAGATCCGAGGCTAAAGCAGCTGAGCGAAGATAAGTTGTCGGAATGGCGCTCATGGTTCGATAGTCGTCTGGACGATGCAATTGAAGCGGCCGATTATCAAGGAAATCAAATTGTCGAAAGTAGGTTACACACAATTCAAGTATTCAATTTGCTGAACATAATGCATTTAAAGTGAGAGAATTTATGTTCGCCTATTCTTAATTCGTCTCATACACTTAATAACTAAAACTCAAATTCATATTCCATTGCAGCCAAGGAGGATATCAAGTCGAAGACAACTGTTGCCGCGCTGGGCATACCAGCGGACGACAATCGTAAAAAATATGGTGAATTGGCAGTAAAGTAATTGTAAATGTTTATTTACTTTGGATTTCTTTATTTTTTTTTGCAGACAAACTGCAAAGCCAAGTGGAAACATTGCAGACTGAAATTATGAACGTGCAGATCAAATACCAAAAGGAGCTCGAGAAAATGGAGAAGGAGAATCGTGAGCTCCGTCAGCAATATCTCATACTCAAAACAAATAAGAAGACGACGGCAAAGAGAATTAAGAAATCGCTAATTGACATGTACTCTGAAGTGCTGGACGAATTATCCGGCTATGATACGGGCTACACTATGGCCGATCATTTGCCGCGTGTTGTTGTTGTCGGCGATCAGAGCAGTGGCAAAACATCTGTGCTCGAATCCATTGCAAAGGCTCGTATCTTTCCTCGCGGCAGCGGCGAAATGATGACACGTGCCCCAGTCAAAGTAACCTTGGCGGAGGGACCCTATCATGTGGCACAATTTCGTGACAATGATCGTGAATACGATCTAACCAAAGAGTCGGATCTGGCTGATCTGCGGCGCGAGGTGGAGTTCCGAATGCGCTCTTCCGTCCGTGGTGGTAAGACGGTGAGCAATGAAGTGATTGCCATGACGGTCAAGGGTCCTGGACTGCAGCGCATGGTCCTGGTGGATTTGCCAGGCATTATTTCGGTAATCAGATTGTATTACATTTTTATATTCTTTAACTGTTATATAATGTTTTCAATATTTGCAGACCATGACAGTTGATATGGCATCAGACACCAAGGACTCCATTCACCAGATGACCAAGCATTATATGAGCAATCCGAATGCGATTATTCTATGCATTCAGGATGGCTCAGTTGATGCGGAGCGCAGTAATGTCACCGATCTGGTCATGCAATGCGATCCCTTGGGTCGTCGTACAATATTTGTACTCACCAAGGTTGATTTGGCCGAGGAACTGGCAGATCCTGAACGTATAAGGAAAATATTGTCGGGCAAGCTGTTTCCCATGAAGGCCCTGGGTTACTATGCCGTTGTCACCGGTCGCGGCAGGAAAGATGACAGCATCGATGCCATTAGACAGTACGAGGAGGACTTCTTCAAGAATTCCAAACTGTTTCAGTGAGTTGCACTACAACAATTAAGTTTTTGCAACATATAACATTATCTTTGCAGTCGACGCGGGGTTATTATGCCACATCAAGTGACAAGTCGAAACTTGAGTCTAGCTGTTTCGGATCGTTTCTGGAAGATGGTGCGTGAAACTATAGAACAGCAGGCCGATGCATTTAAGGCAACACGATTTAATTTGGAAACCGAATGGAAAAACAACTTTCCCAGGTGAGTCGGCGTTGCTCATATGTATATTCTTAAATTGAATACTTATAGCATGTAATTATTGCAGACTGCGAGAATCTGGTCGCGACGAGCTGTTTGACAAGGCGAAAGGCGAAATACTGGACGAAGTGGTGACGCTGTCACAGATCTCAGCCAAGAAATGGGATGATGCACTCACGCTCAAGCTATGGGAGAAACTGTCGAATTATGTATTCGAAAATGTTTACCTACCCGCTGCACAGTCAGGTTCTCAAAGTAATATTCTGTAGTAATAAGTATTAAGTTGTAAGCCACGCAGAGGATCACATTCAGTTCATCACCATAATTGTGTCGTGTTTGTGTGTTAAGAAGCTTTACCGGGAAATTATATTGCTTCCGTCCGCCTTTAACGCATCGACAC
Organism: Drosophila setosimentum; assembly: GCA_035043505.1. Lineage (NCBI taxonomy): Eukaryota > Metazoa > Arthropoda > Insecta > Diptera > Drosophilidae > Drosophila > Drosophila setosimentum. Next base: position 21,021,333 of record JAWNMY010000003.1, read on the forward strand.
ATATCAATATCCGAACAACATGGGAATCAATGAAAATCACAAGCCCATTTTAGGTTCCAAAACCTGATTTATCACATGCTGAATTGATCCCTGTCTGTATTGAATCATGACTTAAAATTTGATATTTTTATATATAAACTCCCCACTTCCCACTTTTAATTAGCATCGTTTAGTCAGACAAGTTCCCAAAACAAAAATGATTTTTATTAATTGTCGCAGTCATGTGCGAATAAGGTGCGTACTTCTCGGCAAGTGTGACTTGGAGATGTGAAAAATAGATTTGTGGATAAATTTAACGATTATCGTGTCAAAGAACACGTTTAACCGGAAATCTTAATCTTAACTGCGTTAATCTGATCAATGAGCACGAAAATAGCAATTCTTAATTAGCATACCTTCCAAATACAACTGCAAAATGCGCTGGCCGAGTTTTTACTTAATTTTTATTATCGTTTTGTTAATCACTTTTGCCTTTATTGTATGCTCTATTAAGCTGGCGACTGAAAGAGAGACTAACTTTAAATTTGCTTTTAGATTCCTTTAATACCATGGTGGATATCAAGCTGCGACATTGGGCAGAGCAGGCATTGCCCGCCAAGTCGGTTGAGGCTGGCTGGGAGGCACTGCAGCAAGAGTTCATATCACTGATGGAACGGGCGAAGAAAGCACATGATCATGACGGTGTGTTTGACCAGCTGAAGAGCGCCGTTGTCGATGAGGCCATTCGCCGGCATAGCTGGGAAGACAAAGCCATTGATATGCTGCGTGTGATACAGCTAAACACATTGGAGGATCGCTTTGTACACGACAAAACGGAATGGGATCAGGCAGTGAAATTCCTTGAGAACTCTGTCAATACCAAACTCGAGCAGACCGATGAGACGTTGTCCCAAATGTTTGGACCCGGACCCTGGACACGATTCGCACACTGGAAGTCAATAACCCCGGATCAGCAAAAGCGACGCAGTGTGAAAGGTGAACTGGACAAAATACTTAAAAATGATGCGGTGCGTAAGCTAATAATACAAGATCTAAAATATAACTTAATGTAAACCAACATTAAATTGCAGAAACATCTGCCCACCCTTAGCTACGATGAGCTGACGACTGTGCGCAAGAATCTGCAGCGTGATAATGTGGATGTGGACACCGATTATATACGTCAAACATGGTTTCCCGTCTACAGAAAGTGCGTAGTTTATAATTAAAATATATGCACTTAACTAATGTTGAACATTATATCGCCTTTAGATACTTCTTACAGCAGGCGCTGCACCGTGCGAGAGACTGCCGCAAGGCGTATTATCTCTACACGCAACAGGGCACAGAGTGCGAGGTGTGTGTGCGAGGTTGAACCTATCCTTTTCATGACTAACAGTCTGTGCTTTTGCTCTCTGTTAGGTATCCTGCAGCGATGTGGTCCTCTTCTGGCGCATACAGCAGGTGATTAAGGTGACGGGAAATGCGCTGCGGCAGCAGGTCATCAATCGAGAGGCGCGACGGCTGGATAAGGAGATCAAGGCCGTGCTGGACGAGTTTAGTGATGATGAGGAACGGAAAGCTTATCTGCTGACAGGCAAACGTGTTCAGCTGGCCGAGGAGCTAAGTAAGTTGATCAGCAGGACTCTTTCGAACCGCAAAACTAATCATCTAATTCTTTCAGTTAAAGTGCGGCAGATTCAGGAGAAACTAGAGGAGTTCATTAATTCATTGAATCAAGAAAAATAAGTTATAGACGACACAACTGCGTTATCTATTTAATATTGTAATTTAAGCTAAAAAACCAAACGATTCGTTTATAATCACGATTTTCCTTACGGTTTAGTTATTACGCTTACCTTGTGCAACTAAGAGTAATAATAAAACGATTGTTAGTTTGTATTTGTTATTTAGCGTTTCAATTTATTGATAGGTTTTTCGGTTATTAGATCAACTAATAATCCTTGACTGCACTCCCATTGGGCTGATCGTTGCGCTTCTAACGCACCGTGTCCATGGAAATTCTGTAAGAATTTCGCCGAGCTAGATACAATTTGTAAAATGGACAGTCAGTTCTGGTTCATAGCTCTGTAATTTTTGTACGGACTTTTTGCGCTCACTAGAACTGCCAAAATCAAATATCGATACGCATCGAAAGAATTCGAGAATTATAAAATTTTTTCAGTATGCAAGTTTTCAGAAAAAAAAGTAAAAATCGTTTGATACTTTTCCGTTTGAAGAACAATCTCTGAAGAAAGTTCTTGAAACAGTTGTAATAATGGGACTTTTCTTAAAATATGATATCGCTCATAAGTCGGACATATCCTTAAAGATTCTGAAGAATCCTGTGTTGTGTTTTGACCAGGGTTACCAACTGGCCGTGGGGTATCCAAATCGTCCTACAAGGTTACAATAAATAAAAAAAAATAAAGTTATTTAAGCTGATTTCCGATCGTTCTGCGAGAAATTTAATCAAGTCTTTTGGGTTCTTTGGTGACACTATATTTTTTAGGACAGTAAAAAGGAATTTATCCTTGGGCTTCTAACGCAGCATGTCCTTCGAAAATCTGCAAGGATATGATCGACTTGGGGCATTTTACCTAAAGCCAGCATGCCCTCCCCAACGCCTACATTTTATTGCCCAGGGTTTTTTATCTAATACACGAACTAAAATGGTGTCAGTGGTGGGTGCATATGCTATCCTAAACCGCAGCTTGCACAGAAAGTAAAATATTTAAAAATTAGTTCCCCACCGACAAAAGAAAAAAAAACGCACAACTTTTTAGTTTTTGTAAATTACTCAAATGTTTATATAGTGAAATGTATAACTCTTAAATAAACTAGATAGATACATATGTAGAGATATCTCGTATAGTCTGTTGTATTGTTTCGTTTTTTTCTCATTCTTATCATTTTTATAATAATATTTTAACATATTGTAGTTGGTAAACATAAGCACAAAGTGCATTTTACTTTGCTTGAGTATGCATGCATCGATATATATATATAAATATATAAAATGTGTGTTTGTGTGTGTGTGTGTATAAGCGGGCCACAACACATTTTTCAGATGGCCCAACGTTTTGTTTGTTCTTCATAATCAACTATCAACGATTCGATGACAATGGATTGGAGTTGGGTTCGGATTCTACGGTGCAATAACCTCATGGCTCAACAGCAACAGCAACATCAACAACCGTGTGACAGTGTGTGTGTGTGTGTGTGTGTGGGTTTGGTTTGTGTGTTTACTTAGAGCTATAACTTACATATGTACAAACTATGCAACAAGTCTGGAGCAGAAGCTATCAGTTTAGTTAGTCAAACTTATCAATTAAAGAAATGCAACGTCCTCATCGTTTAAATTGGCAGTCGAATTGTGGCCCAGCCATGCGGTCAGCTGCTATAATTATGATTATAATTTTTATAATCATTATAATTTTCATTCCTTTTGATTTGCACTCCCACTTAAGCACTTAAGATTGACCAGTGTATATGCGAAATATATATTTTTGTATACGCTTGTATATACAAATATAGTTACAATTTGATCGATCAATACATGCACTGTGTGGGTGTTTGAGTTTGAGGCGAGTCACTCGATAAAGATAAAGGCACAAACATTACACTTAAGCTAAGGTCTAATCTAGGCATTAATCTAGGCTGCTTAATCTAGATCAAGACAAGGAGACATCTCAAGTACTACATGCTTCAACGCTGCTCCGCAGCAAGTACTGACAGCAGTTTGGCTTAATCTACAACTGCTCCTTGTTCTTCTTCTTCATCAATTTCCACTTCTTCTTCATCTTCTTCTTTATCATCACTTCTTCTTCATCATCTCTTCTTCGTCATCCTTTTATCGGTCTGCTGTTCAGTTGTCAGTTACTGGTTACAGTTCATCCATCTTCAAGAACATCGAGTGATTGGCAATTAGTGTTGAATTAACCACTTAATGGGACACAGTCTCATTATCAGAAGACAGTTTGCGACACTGTCGAAATTTCCAGTTTATTGAATTGGTTGATTCTGCTTTCACTCACTCTATCTATCTATCTTTTAATCGTTTTGCTTGCTTCCGCTTAGGCCGTTGACAGCTCCTCCTTCTGTGCATTGCGTCTGTTCTCCCAGTTTGATACGCAAGTGAGTGGATAGCACAGGAAGGCCGATAGCAGAATAAGTCCGCCAGCAAAGTAGAAGGCCACGTTATAGCTGCCGGTCATTGAGTACAGAGCGCCTAAAAAGCAAAAGAAGAGAATACAAATTTAATAGGCGTTCAGTCTTTTAAAATGTTTGAATCGTTTTTTGTATGAGTTGAAAAATTAACAAAACCACAAAATAAAAAATAAAAATTTATTGTTCAATTGGAAGTTTTGTAAGATATCATATCTAAGTGATAATGTTATCAAGTTTATAAGATATTTCCCATTGATAGTTTGGGTGTCAACAAATTTATTATATTATTTGATTTATTAAAATTAACTATTTTTTTATTAATAAGACAATAAATACTCACCAGCTATGGGACTACCAATGGTAGCGGCCAGACCCTGGAAGAGCATCAGGAAGCCGAATGCATTCGTCAGCTTCTCCAATCCGATCAGCTCGACGGCAATCAGCGAGCGCAGCGCCGAAAAGCAAGCAATGCAAATGCCAAAGAGAACGACGAATGTCCACTGGGTGGTTGAATTGATGACGACCCCGCTGAAAATGGTGGCCAAGCCGCCGGCGGTGAGGGCGACATTGTTGAGCCACAGTGGCTTGACGCTGGGGAAGGAGCTTAGGGAGCCGCAAACGATCCTAGCAAATGTGTTGATCATGCCAATGCCGGAGATGAGGGACAGGGACGATTCCTTGGACATGCCAGAGGCCATGGCGCGATTCGTCAGGAAAGAGAAGGGCACAAAGAAGCCCATCATGGTAAGGAAACCGCTGAAGGCCAAGCACATAAAAGCCGGTGACTTAAGCAGACTGGTGTCCAACATGGTCGAAAGTGTGCGACGCACTGCCTCGGGACAAATGCGACAGCCCTTCTGCCTATCCTCGAGCATGTCCTGCTTGGTGGGCAACCGGGTGACGGACATGTGATAAGCCAGCGATGTCTGCGACTGATATTGCGGTATGCGTGTCAGGGAGCCCGTAAAGAAGGCATCATCTCTGTACATGGGACGCGTCGACGAATGCGACGGATGATGATTGCCATCTTGGGCGGCGGCAGCTGCTCGTTTGGCCAGATCCTGGGGTCGACGGCCCGAGACTGTGTGACGACGTGCCTGAATGCTAATTGACTTCACCTCCGTCTCCAACAGATTATCGTTCTCGGCCTCCTCCTCGTTCTCGCCAACGGTAGTCAGCTCCTTGTACAGATTGAATGTCAGCTGCTGTGGATCGCCATTCGGTGTCGTTGGCTGCGATTTGCGCAGCTGCTTCAACTCGGTGCCCTTGCTGGCCTGACCCGATGGCCGACGCTCCAGATTCATGCCCTTAAAGATTTCCGCTGCCGTGGGATAATGATTGCGCTGCGAGGCGCCCATATAGGTATTGTGTGCCGAGTTGGGCATGGAGTAGGCAAAGCGTCCCTCGGGCAACGGCTTCGTGAATGCAGCCTGATGCAGTTGGGGCGTTGGCGCCACCGTATTACCGTGTCCATTGAGCTTGGCCTTCTCATCGCTGCCGTCGTCGGTGACGCCGAGCGTGATCGGTTGGATGGGACGGAAAGCGAGTCCAAAGAATGCGCACGAAAGAATCATAAGTCCCTGGATCGCTAGGGTCATGCGCCACCCAGTATTCTCCAGCAGCATATTGGTAAGCGGAGCAAAGACAAAGGTGCCCACACCGGAGCCACAGAGTGCGACTCCCGTTGCCAGGGCACGCCACTTTTCAAAGTAGAAACCAATAATAACCACAGCGGGTATATAGACCATGCAGAAGCCAATGCCACCCAGCACGCCATAGACCACAAAGAGGAACTCCACACTGGTGGCAAAATAAGAGAGGCCAAAGCAGGCTGCCGCAAAGATGGCGCCCGCAATGGTAACCGCACGGAATCCAAATCGATTGGCCAAAGCACTCACAAATGGTCCGGCCATCAAATAGCAACCGCTAAGCAGCGACGAGACGAATGTCACGTAGAACTTGGTCACCTTAAACTCTTTGGTGAGCTCATCCTGTATAAGACCCGAGCAGAAGACGATGCCATCGATGACGGTGCAGCAGAGGAATGAGGCAACCATTACCACCCAGGCCCAACCACTGTCCGGTGGCACCACAACCGCTGCCGTTTCAATATCCTCCTCCTCCACCTCATTGTCCTTGTCGGTTTCGGGTTTGTTATCGGGGTGCTTGGAGACGAGCGCATTAGCTACCGCCAGCTCATCCTGTGATCTCGTATGCTGCGTTGGCATTTTGCTGCTTCTAATCAAATAGAATCGATTATTAATAATATTTCGTATTTCGTAGTTTCGATTATGCAAATGACTATCAGCACTTCAATTTGTTGTCGCATCTAAGACCAAAATATATTTTTGCGCGTTGCCTTCACACAGATTGAGTATACGCCCCCCCGAAAAACACTTTCCATTTTCAATACTCTGATTACATTTATGTATATTTGTCACGTGTATATTTCTCCTACGCATTTGCACGTTTTATCTTTTTTGTATCTGTATTATTGTGCCAAACTTTTGCTTATCGAGACGACGTCAATCGGTGGGTGGGTGTTGATGAGGTGAGAGCGTTCAAGGGGGGGGAAGGCGGTGTGTGGGATGGGTGTCAAACGTCAACGCACTCCACCATTCGCAATGACAGCGGCAGTGCCAATGTCAAGCAGAAAACAAAACAACAACTGCGTTAAAAGCTGCTTAAAAAACACTCGCCAAAGAATCGGAAAAATGTATAATTGTTTTTTTACAAAGAAAAAAAAGAAGGAAAAAAACAAAAATAAATAATAATAATGAGTAGAATTTTCAGCAATTATGCTTCTTAAGTTGTCCGTCAATTTTCTTGACACATACAATATGCACAATAATACTTAGTGTATTTGCAAACAAATACTTTCTCAATTTATATTTCTTCAGTTTTGTTTGTATTTTTTATATTCTTGGCAACCTCGTTTTTCAGCTAACAGCCGCATGGCCTTGATTCTTTATTTTTGGCCTAATCTAATCTGATCTGGCCCTGACGGCATACTGAAATCATAACTAGTTAAATAGATCTTATGGCGGACATCAACTGAAAGGAACTGCAACATTTTGGTGCGAAACAATTATTTATTTACTTTATTTAGCTTACAAAATGTGTGCGCCATGTGAGAAACTTAATATATTATATATAATTAAGATATAAATTGCCTTTTCCAAGCTCATGGAATCTTTATTATTAGTCTTCAAGTGAGATACGATGTGGCTAATATAACCCACATATAAAAGATATAGCTATGTGAGAGTTGAGTAGAGGCTTTTCTAACACCAAACATGACTTAAGCGTGCAAGTACTCGACTACCTACATACCCTATAATTCCTCTGAAGTTTTCTTTATGATCATAATAAAACATTAGGGAATCATAATTTGAAGGCTTTCCATTTTTTCCGCTTTATCTTCCTACAATCTTTGACTAACAAGTTCTAATGAATGTCTGTCGCCACTAGGTGTAATCATGACACAAACTAATCCACATAATCCATCTACATAAACATTTCTGGTCGTAAATCTGTCAATATTTATATTGATAAGAAAAAAATCCAGATACAATTAACCAACGACAGGAAAGATTTACGATATCAGAGATTTAATATAATTAATAAGCACTTGATAAAAGCATATTGTTTGGCACATTATAAGCACTTGACAACCCTGCACAAAAAAAGTCGATTGGGTTTTAAACAACAAGTACAATTACTTTTTTTTGCGGCTTTATTATTTGTATTTATCGCATGGCAACCACGGTCATAAAATTTTAAAGCGCTGACGATTAGCTGCTGATTAGAGGATTGTAAACAGTTCAGTGAGTGCCGAAAGAGCAGCAAATATTATAACAAACACACTGAGAAGACAGCGGCATAAGTCAAATGCTTTTCGCAGATTTGTTTTAACCGCTGCCTGTGAGTGGCAGATAAGATGGCCTTAACGGATTTCCGCTCTATCAGGGCCCATAGCACCAGATAATACATATATTTAACCTTTAGCACCAAACTAACTAACTAGCCACTTGTCATGTGACTTTCGATGGTTTGCTTCCTTGATTAATTTAATTTTGGTCGACGGTTTATGGGCCGTCATAAATAAGTATTCCAAATATATATATAAATATTAGTTGCAGATTAGACGCCGTCGTTGCTGAAACCCTTTACGCTCTTGTTTATTATGCAATAATATTATTATTATTGGCGGGTATCGTATCGTATTTCATGATTGCTTTTTATGTACACAGACGCATGTGCCAAATGGCTGGCCGAATAGGAAATGGCTCTGAGCTGTCAGCCCAAGAAGAAGCCCTTTAAGTGTTTCTGTTTCTGCTTCTGCTTCGACTTCTGGGATCGCACGCTTAACTGTCTTGCCATGCTATCCTATCCTATCCTATTCATACTATAAATAGACCGTTGTCAACTTGTTGAACAAAATCGAACCATTTTGTTTTGTACAAAGTACAAACCACTTGTAAACCAGAGGACGCGCCCAGTTTCACGCGTTTTTCTTGGCCAGACAGTTCCTGACTTGTCATCTACCCTGTTAACAGACAATTGGGTAAAATAGACACCACTTTTAGATAAAATAGTATCTGTGTATCTCAACGTGAATGAACGGCTTGATGCCCATACATTATAACTCATTATAAATTGTTATCCATATTATTTATGACTACTTCAAATGTCAAGCATAACTTAGAGATAAATCTAATACGTGACTAATTCAAATTGCTGCTAGTTACTTTTCCATAAAATTATTGTTTTTTAATGTTATTTTCAATCTCAATTAAACAATCGCAAAAGGAATTCGTAAATCACAGATTGCGATTGATATTTTCGATCGAAATTTAATCAGTGCAGTGATAGGCAACATTTTACAGAGCATCTGCTAGTCGTTCAATTTTCAGCTGAAACGTGCTCGATTTTGTTGACTTTGGTTTGGGTTAGGCGACAGCACGTTTATGTCATTTATGCAGTAGTATTGTGTAGCAAGTCGAGTTGTTATCCTTCGCCTGGATGTAAGCTAATCCCGCTGTGCGCAAATAGTAGCGCCTATCTATCAACTGACGCCTCCTTCACCCCTTCCCCCTACACACACACGCACGCACACCTTTTCTGGAGTCCGTCGAGCAGTTGTCAGTGACAATTGCCCCTGTTGACGGCTCTTAAATTGATGCCCGTCGATTGAATTAACAAATATAATACGTAAACACATATGGCCACAGACTGAAAGAGACACAGAGAAAGAGAACAAGAAACAGATAGAGAGAGAGAGAGAGAGAGAGAGAGAGAGAGGAGAGTAAGCCAGACGGACAGACAGATAAATAGAAAGACGTGTAGCGTTCTCAAGTTGCTGGTTGCTTTTCCTGTTGCTGGTTTTTCCTTTTAGCATAACTATGCGTATACATATGTATACACAAGTATCTATAGCCATATCTGTATCTGCATCTGTTTGCTTACGTATCTCATTTATAAAACATATGTATACTTCTGTGTCTCATCTGTCCCTCTGTCCATCTGTCTTCTGCTTCTGCTTTTGCTTTTGCTTCTTTGTAGCTACACACACACACACAAAAAAACACACGTACTCACACTTTGTTGCAGAACAATTTGTACAGCACTCATTAAATGATTTTATGCTGAAAATATTAATTAGCTGACGCCTTTGTTGGCATTGCCAGAAACACCAATAACAACCTGTTGGCTGCCCCCAAATAAGGCAAACACAAGCCACAATGCTAGCCCCTACACGAATCAGCGCCACTTGCCTCAACTACGGTTGGCCCAAATTTTGTGAAACACTTCAAACAACTGTCTTCTGTGTTGTGTGTTGTGTATTTGTTTGTTTGTGGTCTCGTTTGCAATCCAAGTTCATTGAACGGCCTTTCACCCAGTGTGATTCAGTTACTCAGTATAAATCACAACGAAATCTCGTTGCTCATGTGTGTCGCGCATGCGCCACATAAGTGAAAGAGGAGGAAGCTGGTGAGGATGAGGGGAAGAAGGAAGTATGGCATTATTTCAGGATAATTTGAAATGGCATGTGGCGATTGACTTGAATATTTAAAGATAACAGAATTTTGATTAGTATTCGAAGCAAGTGGGTTTTTTTTATTACCATACCATCAGTATTTATAAAACAGTGGAAAATTACATTTTATTTTTGCTAAACGACTAAACAAAGCACATACATTTTGATAAGAAGTCATGTTTCCAGTGAAATTCGGAGTGAATACGAATTTAAAACAGTTTTGACAAAGTTAAGAGCACATTTTTGTTGACATTTTACCACCTTAAGAGTAAAGTCCAATTGTCAGCAAGAGTAATGAAACTTTGGAGTTCATAAAAAATATCTCTCTGGTTACGCATATATTTAATATGTACATATGTATGTATGATGTGTAAGCAACTTTATCAGTTTTGTTTTAATTGTTGTGCCTGATGCTGTCGGCGCTATCGGCATGAACAAAGGCCTATTAACTCACTCAACTCAGTGGTGGCACTGCCAGTGTCAATGAACAATTAGTGGAGCGATCAATGGTCGCCTGGCTCTCTGCTCTATTATTGTAGATAGAAGAACTAAGAGACCGAACCCGAGAACCCTAGAACCCGAGCCCACAAATAACCCGAGCGCTTTTGGTCGGAAGTGGAGCATGCGATTCTAAATCAATTAACATGTTTAAATTATGGAAAACACAACTAAGTCCCGCAATTATTAACAGTGATGCAATTAAATGGCGCACAATGGGTGAGAGAGGCATTCAACTGATTTTTCCAACAAGTGAGTGTGAATTGAATATTAATTGGGTTATTCGCATATCGTTTTTGTACAGGCCTGTTCGAGGTATACTGGACAATAGCAGCAAATATATATTAGCTGCAGATACATTCACTTGAGCTACAGATACATTCACTTGAGCTATCGATCTATTCACTTGAGCTACAGATACAAATACAGATCGTGATTGGATTCATGACCCCGTCGCTTTGACATTGGGGCGTTCTAGGGCATTCTCACATTTAAAACAAATCTGATAAGAAAAGCGCACACAAATACTAAACGAAGTAAAACAAAACAACATGCTGCAATCATATTCTGAAATAGTCCTACCCGCCTTATCAACGTTATCAAGTGGAAGCTGAGCAGAAGCTCTCAAGCAGCAAGTTTGTAAGTATTAACTAAGTGATTAGCTGTATCTCTGATCTTATTCTGTTATATTTGTTTTCTTAAAAGCGCTGTGGAAAGATTTACTGTGCTCAATTCAAAAATAAATAAAAAATGGTTATACACGCAAGCTCGCTGAGGCTTATCCAATAAATAAAGCCATGAATAAAACCTTAAAAAATAACCGCAAGAATTTGGAAAAGCTCAGCTGAAAGCCTCACTTATTTGGCAATGACTGACTGACTGTCTGACTGTCTGACTCTCTGACTGACTGCGTTGAATTGTAAATGCACAAAACATGTTTACTGCACATACATATACAAACACAAGCACAGACATAACTCACATAAGTATATATGTATATGTAAACAATCTATACTTAATACCGATTGTAGCTTAGCCTAGTTTTGTTTTTGTTGTTAATTAATCAAAATATTTGCCAGCATGCCACAGTCTACTTAAAATGTAATTAGGCGTTTGCCAATTTGGGTCATTAGCATCTGAATCTGAATCAGTTTCAGCTTGCAGTTCTAATGCTTCTTGGCGACGCACTCATGTCATATCCTTCTTGGACTCAGCTTGTGTAGATAGATGCTTTGCCTTGCAAATGTAAATGATTTTAACATTAACTACACTGATATAAATATAAACTATATTTATCAGGTAATTTTTAAATGATTTTAAGCCTTTCTTACAGTTTTATTTCCATTTTTTATTAGGACTTATTCTTGTTTGCAGATTTTCACTAATTCAATAATGACACAGTAAAGTGTATCGTCAAGTCGATAATGCTCGTTTCTTGTAAGAGTTGCTCAAGCGACATAACCAAGATATCAATAACGGTTCAATTTTGAGTTGACTTTTAGGCGGCAACCGGTTAACAAAAGCCATGTTACTTATGGAAAAAAAATGAATTATAAAATATATTATAAAGTTTCCCAAAACTGCCTGCCAGAAATCAAAGATACGCTGAAAAAGCCTTGACCAAATGACAAAATTTTTGTCGCCTTGATAGGTTTTCAATAGATAACTCAGTGCACAGTGTTTTACAGGTAGTATAGATAGGAGGGGTGTGTTCTATTTTTTCATCGGTTTACTTAAAAAAAAACCCAAAAGTTTGTACAAGAATTTTATAGTTTCGGGCTAAATTTTACATGCTAATTGTGGGTGCAATTAAGATAAAAGAAAATTGTTACAATAACTGGGTTCAACATTTGCATAACTAGGGGGTTAATGTATCTTTATCTGTATATGTATAAGTTCTTTTTATATATGTGTATATAAATAAGTTCAGGCTTATTATCGATCTATTTTTAATCTGATTTTCCTCCCTTGTTGCTCAAGTTCAGGGGAGACAAACGAAAAACCGAAAACGGAAAACAAGGAAAAAAAATAGCATCGAAGCAAAGTCAGCGAAATGGGCCCATAAAAAGCACTCGAAAGCCGTTTATGTGTGAAACGTTAACGTGTTTCTGGTTCCTGATTCCTGGAATTAACCTGAAGATGAGATGAGACTTCTGCGTCTCATTCGGAACTGCAACAACAACAAAAAATAAAATGAGTTGTCGGCCACATGAAAACAATTTGAAGACCACCGCGCTGAAGTTAGAACATTAAAAATATTGTGACTAAGTTCTCCGGAGTCGTCTCAATTTGAGTTGGTGGCAGACGTCGCGACGTGTTTTTTTTATATATTTTATTATTTTTTTTTATTCATTTCTGTTAGCCAAAAAACTCGTTTTTCGGCCGGGTCAGCCAGGGGAGAGACGGGCAGGGGCGCGGTCATGTGACACAGGCATATAGCCCAGTCTTTTTAGCCATTCATCTGTATGTGTGTGCTCTGTGTGTATATGTGTGTTTGGCAGTGTGTGTGTGTTTGTGTGTGTGTTGGCCCTCTTGTGCTTGCTTACCTTTTGATGTTGATGTGTTTGGCGTCTGTTGCAGCTTTTAATTTGTTTGCTGCGTTCAATTCCGTTGACTATTTAAATGTTGAAAAATATCGTTTTTTAAATGGAAAAACGGGACACGCTGTCTTCTTGAGCGATGTTTTTCTTATTTTTTCAATTGTTGGTTTTTGGGCTATTTCTGGCGCCCAGTCGTGGGCAGTGCAAAGAATTTCTGAAGCGAGAAAGCGAAAGCAAACATGAAACGCACATACAGACACAGAAAAAAGCGAAAGTTAACTGTAAAAAAGCGCCTCAATTTAGAAACTGAACCGAACGCAGAGACGAAGAACGAACGCGCTTATAAATACTTCTAGTTTATGTGTCTGTATCTGTATCCGATTATCTGTAGCGGTTTAGCAGCTGTTCGTACCAATTCCCCTCAGTGTATGGGTGTCTATATATTTTTATATACATATATATATATATATATATATATGTATATGTATATGTATGCATGTGGTATTATAAAAGTGCACGCACACTTACAAATGTGTTGCATATAAAATGTGCGACCTGCCTCCGCATGCGAAAGGCGCGCGTTTCAATAAAGTCGCTATGTTACTTAATATATGTGTGTAAATTATTCTATAATTTTGTTATTCTGTTTCAAGCGGTTGTTTTGTTCTGTTATGTTCGCAGCGTTGCTTCGCTTTTTTATTTATTTTTGTATTTCGAATGCTTTTTTGAAACGTATTGATCGCACGCTTACCGACCGATCCGAGCGACTGACTGAAGATTACTAAAGTGAAATGGAAATGTGTTGGCAGTATAAACCACAAAGCAGAAAGCAGCAACAGCAACAGCCGCAAGAGCAGCAACAGCAAGCAAGCAGCAAGAGCAGGAACACCAAGCAAGCAGCACCAACGACAATGCCAAGCAGCGCAGAAACAGTACGCAGCAGGCAGCCGCGCTATACGAAGGCACCTCCGCACGAGAACTCAGAAACAGACGAAAAAAAAAAAACGCACACACACAGGCACACTCACACATGATGTGTTTGTATTTGGTGTTGGCATCTATGTGAGTTTGTGTTTGCTTTCGTTGTTGTTCGTTCTTGTTCTCGCATTCTTGTAAACGCACATTATCAGGCAGCTAAACACACCCTCCTCCCGCGCTACACTGCCCCCCTGTCGTTATCGCTCATGCGGCGTCGTGAATGAAAATGACCCAACAACAACAACAGCAACAACAACCACAGTGCCATCGTCAAATAGCATAAAAAAAAACTTTACAACAACTACCGGCAAAACTACAGAAACATGGCGCGCTGCCCATATCTAAAGCATTGCGCATGTGTGAGTGTAACTGCAGCAGTGTGCATGTGCGTAGCATAAGAAGAGAGCGCTCTCTCTCTCTCGTGCTCTCGCTCTATTTTGACATGTGCCCGCTCCTTAATCGTCGCTTGCGCCTTCGCCTGGCGTCCGCTTGACAAAATGGCCTGACAAAAACAAACAGGCTAAAAATTAAACTCAAAAGAAGAACAAGCGTATACGCAATGCATTGATTTCGATTCCGATGGTAACGTCAACTGAAATGAGTTGTTGTTCGTGTTTCTTAACCGAAGTCTTTCAATTTCGTTGCTTCACTCTGAAACTTTGGCGATTGCTCATTTCGTTTCTTTTTTTTATGTAGTCTTGTTGTACTCTAAAATTTTTGGTTTTTTTTATAATTTGTTTTTTTTTTGGACATGAGGCGTGTTTGTATTTTTGTGTTTATATTTGTATTGGTAATTTTGGTATATTCATCTTGTGTGCTGTACTGTGGCTTTTTCCACTAACAATAGATAAACGAATATTGAATGAGCTTCATTCACATTTTTCGGGGAATATCTTATCGTTTGTCACACTTTTTTTTTAACAGGTTACCGACTCAAAGCACGGCAACCATTACATTACAAACTTGAAATAATAGCCAGAAATTATGAAATAGTTCATAAATCCAACTATTCTCAAGATCACTTAACATGATTGGACAGAAAAGGCATCCAACTAAAATTGCAAAATCATGAAAATTGGAATTCATTAAGCGTGCTATGAACTTGCAAATTATTTAGTGAGCATTTGCGAACGTTTCTTGTGTGAATCACAGAACTCTAAGGAATTCTCGAAAATTCGATGCTTTAATTATATAATTATGTTATATATATATATATATATATATATATATATATGCACTCAAAGCAACTGCCTATCAACTTGTCGAATACATTTCGGCTACTTTTGATTGATAATCAACCAGCATTGCCTAATGTTCAAAATGGAGAGCAATTTTCTGTCCAATTTCAAGATAAGAATATTAATTTATTTTCAGAGTTTTCTATTATTAAAAAAGAAAAGATAATATAAATGTCAAATTACGAAAATTAAATTTATTTCTCATATATACAATACTGAGTAATGAGTGTCCTTTTTCATTTAACAGTCTACATTAGGTTGAACTGAATTTATACATATATGTATATATATGTATATAAAGCTTATAACATCAAGCATATAATTTCAAATAATGAACTTTGCAGTGCATTTTTTTTTTATTTTTTATTTTATTCTTGAATTATACCAAACCCGAAAACAATTAGAATTAAAACGAAGTCATTAAGTTTATCATATTATAAATATGGTGTTAGAGCAATTCACATCGGATCATTCCCTTCGTACCATTTTCGATCAGCAAGGAATCACTGTTTACTGTTTCGATAACTTGATCTTTGATATCCATTTATCATTACTATTCTTTAAGGAATGTGGCCAATCGATCGAAAAGCACATAACTATTACATTAGTGAGCGGATAGCTTAGAACTCTCTATCGATCATAATCCTCCTGGCCGTCTGTATCTCATATCGCCAATTCCCCCTGCAAGTTAGCAAGAAATCCATTTCTCTTTTTATAATATTATTAAAAGAGCTGGTAATGCAGGCAACTCTGAGTTATAAATCATTAATCAATTGTTATCTATTTTGTAAACTTAAAAAGAAAATGTGGGCCAGCCACGTGATATAATAAGATGTGTACTAAATAACATCCACTGTATTAACATGAAACATCTTTATAAATAAGTGCGTGCAATTGTTTATATAAACTTGCTCATACAGGGCACACAAAAATAAAGTGATGTAGTTTAACAAAAACTTCAGATGCTTCAACTTCATCATCCGCAACATTTTTTTCATACTCATATTCATATAAAAATTGTCTTTACACAAAACAGACAGGTCTTGCCACATTGCACATTGCCTACAATAAATAGTTTCTTGCGTATAGAAGTCAAGATAGAATTATACAAAAATATAAAATTATATAAATTAAAATATATTTGACATCACAAGAAATGCTCAAAGTATTTGTAATCAAAAAAACAAAAATATATTTCTCACAATTCACATTTGTATTCAATTGCGTATGATAAATTAAATGAAACTTTGATATTTAATCTTAAAAATTAATTCAATTTTATGGACTTTTTAATCAAAAGTAAACATTGACCTTTTCATGTTATAAATATTCTGTTACAGAAATTTGCATCGGTTCCTATTTTTGTTTACCTCCAATGAAGCTCTGGTGGCAGCTTCGAAAACTTCGCGGACTCCCGTACTCAATTTGGCGGAGCATTCAAAGTATGCAAAGGCATTTGCAACCTCGGCCATTTTTAAGCCATCTTCTTTTCTGACGGGTTGCTGCTTTTGCAGAGACAGGGTCTGCGAATGACAAACAGCATTTTAATTAACATGATACGGTTCAGAGTTGTAATAAGCCTACGTCGATGGTTTTCGGATCGTTGCGCAAGTCGCTTTTGTTGCCAACCAAAATAATGGGGACTCTTGGGCAGAAATGTTTCATCTCTGGTATCCACTTAACTTTAATATTCTCCAAGGACTCTGGCCAATCGATCGAGAAGCACATAACTATTACATCAGTGTTCGGATAGCTTAGCACTCTCAATCTATCATAATCTTCCTGGCCAGCTGTATCCCACAGCGCCAATTTCACCTGGAAGAGAGTAATTAATCAATTTTGCTATATATTATGAATCAAGTAAACAGCGGAGCAGGCGCGTGATTAACTAAGTTGTATTCTTACTAAAATACACTGCTTACTCATACAAAATTAGTATAAATTCTTGTGGCTCACTTGCAAAATTGCTCTTACAGCATAAACAAAAAAATAAATTAAAAGTGGTATAGTTTTATACAAACCTTTGATTGATCTACTTCCACATTCATAACAAATGTTTCAAATATTGTCGGCAAATATCTGAGTGGGAAATCATTTTTACAGAAAACGGATAATAGACAGGTCTTGCCACATGCCCCATCGCCCACTACAACTAGTTTCTTGCGTATAGAAGTCATGACAGAATTCTACAAAAATATATTAAAAGCACTCCACAAAACATGTAGTATATCAGAAGCACTGAAAGATTGAAATGGTTTTAAATTTCTTATTTTAAGAACAGCGCGATCGTTCAATAAATGCGGGTACGTTTCTCAATACTTGACTGCGATTTAGAACGGCGAATGCGAATAAACTAATAAACTGCAACAGCTCTTTCATCAGAAAAAGTACTTGTAATCAATTAACTAAAATATATTTCTTATAATTCACATTCTTTTCCAGTCCGTTTATAAATAATTTAACGAGCATTTTACAGGAAATTAAAATTTAAGCAGATAATATTAAATAATTGGGTGGCGAAGTGAACATACTTATTCTTAAAATACAACAAAAACGAAAGGTTTTATAATCAAAAAGTAATCGTTACACTGTTATTAAATGTTATGTTATAGAAATTTACATGGGAAATCAAAACATCTCGTTCTCTTCGTGCTATTGTTGACCTGCAAGGAAACTCGCGTGGCTGTCTCAAAAACTTCGCGAACACCCTCCTGCATTTTGGCGGAGCATTCGAGATATGCATAAGCATTTATAATCTCGGCCATGGTCATACCATCCTCTGTTTTGACAGGCTGCTGCTTTAGCAGAGACAGTTCCTGTGAGTGACAAACAGCATTTTCGTTAAATTGATAAAATTCGGAGTTTGTAATACGCTTGCCTCGATAATTTGCGGATCGTTGCGCAAGTCGCTTTTGTTGCCAACCAAAATAATGGGAACATTGGGGCAGAAATGCTTCACCTCTGGTATCCATTTGTCTTGAATATTGTCCAAAGAGTAGGGCTGATCTATCGAGAAGCACATGACTATAACATCGGTATCCGGATAGCTTAGCAATCGCAATCGATCATAATCTTCCTGGCCAGCTGTATCCCACAGCGCCAATTCCACCTGGAAGAGAGTGAATAATCCATTTCGCTATATATTATGAATCAAGTATGAGCGATTTTTTTTCTTGAGAGAAAAAGTGGGCCAGCAATGGGGCAGGCACGTCCTAAAATAAGATGTGTACTAAATAAAATACACTGTATACACATGCATCATTTATATAAATAAGTGCGCGCAATTGTTGTTGCACGCTTGCAACATTGCTCATACAACATACATAAAAGTATAGTGGTGCTTCTTAATACGAACCTTTGATCCTTCTACTTCCACATCCGCAACATATGTTTCAAATACTGTCGCAACATAATCCAATGGGAAATTGTCTTGACAATAAACGGTTAATAGACATGTCTTGCCACATGCCCCATCGCCCACTACAACTAGTTTTTTGCGTATATAACTCATGACAGAATTCTACAAAAATATATTGAAAGCACTTCTCAAGTCACGTAGTGTTTCGGAAGCACTTAGCAAAATTAAAATGGTGTATTAAGATTCCTTTGAATCTCTACTGCGCAACTGTTTAATGCATGCAAATACCTGAAGTATTTTGTTTATTTATGAATTCTTTATTGCCCTACAGAGAAAACGATACTGCTTATGCCTAAACGAATTTGCTGCACTTTCTATTATATCAGAAAAACAAAACCCAAATGTGTTGAATGCCTTAATTAAGTATTCTGAAGTTTATTGTCACCATAACTAATATTTTAAATATTTGTAGGGTAGTTACTATTCGAATGACAGTTATATTAATAAATTACTTGATGGGCAACACTTTGGACCAGAGTTGCTGTGGTGAGCTGGCAGTTCCACAAACTATCGTACAAGTATATAGGCATATCGATATATATCGATGTCACAATCAGCCCTGCAGGCAATGCGAAGAACAAGAAATCGGCTCTTCCTCTTTCTTTTATTTCCGCCATTGCCTGAGATAGTTGGAAAATCATGGGTGAGTTGTTAAAAAGAGTGTTTTTGTGTCAAATACGCATATTGTGTCGTTCAAAACGAGTGCAAAATGAATTACAGCAATTTTGTTGCAGTTAATGTAAGTGAATTTAAACTGGCCTGCGTTAAAATGTGTTCAATACGCTCAATATAAAAACTTGCAAATTAAGTCTGCAATTTTTTAACTGGTAAAAATCGACAAGTACGGAAGGAATCTTGCTATATAACAAGTCAAAGACTTATTTTACATTAAAGTTACTATATATCTCAATAAATGCAAATGTTATTTGTGCAAATTTTGAGTGCATCCGAATTCATTGTATCTGCTTCAAACTAACCTTAAAATGACGCCGCTGAATTCGCCATTTGTTTACAATTGTGTTGATTGTTTTCTATGGGGCTGCAACAGAAAGTTAACTAAATTTAAATGTTTATTGTAATTTACAGGCAAGCCTAGAGGTCTGCGCACTGCCAGAAAGCATGTGAATCACCGTCGCGATCAGCGTTGGGCCGACAAGGATTACAAGAAGGCCCATTTGGGCACCAGATGGAAGGCCAATCCCTTCGGCGGTGCTTCTCACGCCAAGGGCATTGTCCTTGAGAAGGTGTAAGTAGACATTAATCAGTTAAATAGTATATAGCAGTGTTTTCAATTTGATATATATGTATAGATAGATCTGTTAAGCCCACCACTCTCGATGTCTCGCAGTATATTTTTGTGTTTTGTTTATTTTTGAAAATCAAATCACAGGATTATACTGTGAGTTATCGCCAGCAAAGACAATCAAATCCAAATTGACCCAAATACAATTTCAAACATACATCTAGTTTGTGGCATTTTAAAAATTAATTTTTGCATTACTATCCGCAGTGGTGTTGAAGCCAAACAGCCTAACTCTGCCATCCGCAAGTGCGTGAGGGTGCAGCTGATCAAGAACGGCAAGAAGATCACAGCTTTTGTGCCCCGTGACGGTAGTTTGAACTACATTGAGGAGAACGACGAGGTGTTGGTTGCCGGTTTCGGTCGTAAGGGTCACGCCGTCGGTGATATTCCCGGTGTCCGTTTCAAGGTCGTCAAAGTGGCCAACGTATCCCTGTTGGCGCTGTACAAGGAAAAGAAAGAGCGCCCAAGATCTTAGATGACGACACATCTACAATTTTCCAGAATTAGGGTTTTACAAAACCAAATAAAAAAAAGAAAACTAACTTGAAAGATTTTGTTGTAATATTGGGCATTTAATGTTAATCTTATTATCAGTTTTATAATATATAATATTATGTTTAAATGCCTAGGGGCCTTATAAACTAAAATTATGGATTATATGTTCCTCCACCACCCGTTCACGGATAACCGCCGCCGCCGGGATTAAAATTGTTTGGTCCTGGACGCCGCATCGGGCGACGGCCGCGCGAACGATTCGCGAATATGCGATTGCTATTCGGCGAACCGCTGGGCATGTTATTGTGATCCTGCATGCCGGGATGGCCACCACGCATATTTCCCGGGGCGGATTCGCGCTGCCAGACGATGCGTGCCGGTCTGTTGGCGTTGTTGCTGTTGCTATTGTTGCCGCGCATTATGGAACGACCGCCACGACGAGCGGGCACAGCGCTCCGCAAAGTGCGGAACCTTGTGTTCTCTGACGGCGATGTGGCTTCCGCTTCGCGACCCTCCTCCTTTGCACACATTTAGAGGGATAAGCATTCAGTAAATATTGTAAAAAGTATAACTGTTTGTTGGGTTACCTCCACTTCAACGGCCTGTTTTTCTCCCTCTGAAGAGACGCCATCGGCACCTTCGTTATCCTCCGAGGGTCCTTCAGCCGGATTATCCTGATTCTCTGTCTCCACAGATTGACTGGTGCCCACATTAGGATCTAATTGAAAATAAGCAGATTTAATTTAATAGATCTCGCTTACTTTTCTTCACGTCGTCATCGTTTTACAGACTTACTTTCATTGCCAAGCTGCTGGGAGGATTCCTCGGCCTGTCCTGTTGTCTCTTCGGCAAATGCTTCATCTGCCTCGCTCACATTCTCTGCATCCGTCGGCTCCGCTTCGTCCGGTTTGTCTTTGGTCTCGGCAGTGTGGCTTATGCTGATGCCGCTGCTGGTGCTACTGCTCTGCTCAGCTACCTCATTTAGTTTCTGCGGTGAACTGCCCGCGGCAGCTGTAGTGCAATCAACGCTGGTGCTGGCGCTGGTGCCTGCAATATCATCTGCTGCCGCAGCAGCCTCCGCTACAGCTGTGCCATCAACCTCAGCCTCGACGCAAATGGATTGTTGCTCACTAAAGTTGGACACTTGGGGCGAGCTCACAATCTCAACAGAGCTGCGGGGGGGAATTTGGGAAATAAATGTAATCTTGTATAAAACCAGTTCTCGTCCACTTTGCTCACCTCTCAGTGCGACCTCGCTGTGCTGCAGCCGTTGATGTTGAGGGTGCCTGCTGCTTCCAGTTGGCCTCGGCCTGCGGCATTTGGAGTGTATTCGATTCGCCGCTGCCGCTGGTTATGGCCTGGCTCTGATTGTTTTCCTGCTGCGTTGACACGGTAGTGGCGGGTGAATTGGCGAGTAGTTGGTTCTCTGCCTGAGCAGGCACCGGCACTTGCTCTACGTCCACTTCGTTGTGCTCATCGGGTGCATCGTCGGCACCATCGTTATCCTCCATTTCGTTGTCCTGCTCATAGGAGTCCTCGTAGCCCTCCTCCTGCTCGGCATCGCCGCCATCGATTGGACCCAGAACATCTTCCTCCTCCTCATCATCATCGGAGTCAACGACCTGAATCTCATCTTCCTGGTCACGCTGTGACGACGTGGGCATCTGATCCACATCCATGCCAGAGTCACCAATGTGCCCGGCAGACAATTCACCACCATGCATCGGTGCACGCATCCGTTTCGTCAGTTTGACTATTTTTTCGGGTACACCTTCCTCGGCATTGGTGGAGGAGTCGCCTTCGACATCGCGCGGACGTTTGGAACAGCCCGCTTGGGTTGTGGTTACATTGCTGCTGGACGGCGTGTGGCGACTGTGACTGCTGACCACTGTCGAGGAGCTGCTGCTGCTGCCCGATGTACTCGGCTGCTGTTGAGTGCTGGCATCCTGAGCGTTGGGCACCGTCGGCGTCGATGTGGTTGTTGTGCTGCTCGACGATGACGACGAAGAGCCTTCAACACGTGGCGAAACGAGAGCCACCACCTGCTGCTGTGCACCACCCACAAAGAGCTGTGCATCATTCTGCTGCGGATGCTGGACACTCTCCGCCTCCTGGGAACTCTCCGCCGCCGCCGTTGCACTGGCACCCATCGGCGGTATGGCAGCAACGGCGACCGCAGCGGAGCTAGTCGACGGCATATAATCGGTATGCGAGGATGTCGGTGATGAGGAAGCCATCGATTCCAAGGTGGCACTGCCAGTGGTATGCACCTGCTGCTGTGGCGGTACCAGCGCCGTATTGCCTACAGCTGAGGAGCTGGTGGTGCTGCTGCTACTGCTGCTGCTTGTGCTGCTGCTGCCGGCAGCTGAGGCGGCGGCTGCCGATGAAGTGGATGTCGACGTAGAAGTTGACGAAGTGGTCGCACCCGGCTGCTGACTAGTCGGCAGTATTGCCGCTGTGCGACTATTTTGCACAGATATGGGTCGTATGCTGGCCAGAGGTGTCTCGCCGCCACGCCATGGCGTCACCGTTGCCGACTGCTGCACGGTGGCCGAACCGGACATGGGCTTCACGTTGGCAGTGCGTGGCGACGATTCCGAGATGTTGCCCTTCTCGGCCATGCCCACGGAGCTTGTGGATGGCTTGGTGGATTGTTGGTTGCCTAGCTGACGCTGCAGCTGATTGATGCGCATGTGCAGGGATTCGTTTTCGCGCTGGAGCCGAGCATTTATGTCCTTGTTGTTGGCAATGTGCTCCTGCAGTTCCTTCTCCAGACGCTGCACGGTCTCATCGTAGCTGGTCTTGGTGCCAGCGAGCGCCGACTCCTGGTTGGTCAGCTCTGTTTTGGTAACCGTTAGCTCCTGGAGCAGCTGTTCGATCTTTTGCTTAGACTCGCCGCTCGCCTGCTCCACGCTGGAGCGTGCCTTGAGCTCATCATGCTCCTTTTGCAGCATCTCGTACTGCTCCTTGGTGCTGCGCATTGTGTTGTTCAGCTCGTCCAGTTCGGAGCGTACCTTCTCCAGTTCGGCGACGGTGTCCGTGCCGCCCGATTGTGCCTGGAGTCCGGTATAGTAGTCCTTGTAACGCTTGGCCAATTTACGTAGCATTATCTCCTTGCTGTCCTTGTCCTGGATGACCTTATCCTTTGTCTCGAGCTCCTCCTGCGACTTCAACAGTTCCTCCTCCTTTTGCAGCAGCCGATTCTTTAGCTCCATAATGTCCTGCGATTGCCGAGTACTCGTCTGCTTCAATGTCATCGACTCGTCCAATTGCTTCTTGCGCGCCTCATCCAGCATCTGGAGATTCCTATTCAACGCTGGAATCTCGTTCTCGAGGCGCGACTTTAGTGCCGTTAGCTCGTCCAACTGCTTCTTGTTCACCTCCTTCTCGGTTGTTAGCAGCTTGGCGAGACTCTCGCGTTCCGCTTGCAGGCGCTTGAACTCCTCTGGATTCCTGTTGCTCTTCTCGACGAGAGCATTGGCACGTTGACGCCACTTGATGGCCTCTGTACGCAGCGAGGTGTTCTCCACATTCAGCTCCTCGATCTTTGAGGTCAACTCCTTGTTGCCGCACTGAAGCGGGAACAGCTCCTTCTCCACGCTGCTGATGCGCTCCGTCAACTCTGCGACACGTTTTGTCAGCGCATTGCGCTCCTCGCGCAAAATGCGATTGCTGTCGGTGATGGCATTGAGGGTCTCAATCTTGCGAAGAACTGCCTCGTGCTTGGACGCCGAGACGACATCGGTTTCGCTCTTGGAGCGTTCTTGCTTCAGATAACCGTTTAGCTCGTCCACCTTCTTCTGCAGCAGTGTGTGCTCCGATACGAGACGGGCATTCTCCGCCTTCAGTATGTCCAGCTTGGCCGCATACAAATCCTTCTCCTTGCGCAAGAATCTGATAATCTTCAACAGCTGCTCACTGCTCTTGATCTCATCCATGGCCGCCATTGAGCTGCTCAGCTCCATTGTGGATGTGGCCGCCTCCATCATTGAATCATTAAGCGACATATTGGACGACGACGCAGTCTGCGCGAGCGCAGCCAATTTTGTTGTCAACGCCTCGATCTGATCGTGCAGACTGGCATTGAGAGCATTCAGGTCAACGACACGCTTCTCCGACTCCTCCATCTCGTTATGTAGCGTGATCTGTGCCTCGGCGTTCGCCTTCAACAGCTCATCGTGGGCACTTTGCAGCGATTCACGACCATTCTTCAGTTGATTCAGTTCGTCTTGCACCTGACACACAACATTAAATTTATATATCATATTAGTTTTGAATGGAATTGAGAAAGAATATCTCAAAGCGAGTTAGAGCGCAAGGTAAAGGAAATGAAAGAGTGTCAGTAAATCGAAAACTGAGAGTAAGAAACTTGATGACGCTTATTCGATGAAGTTACTTTTGATGTTTCTTATACGTCCAATTCTGGAATACGGATCGTGTGTGCGGTCTCCTCAATATCTGATTCACAAAAGCCGATTGGAATCTGTGAATCCTCGTCGTCGCTATGACCTCCATACACCGATAGACTCCTCCTTATTACCCTTCCCTACTTACCTAATCTGTTTCCTCCAGACCGTTTCGTTACCTCTACCACTTTCTTTGAATCGGTGTACTACTAATTATTTTAATGACGACAATAGTTTTAATCATGTAATTCAATTCTTCCTCTATATCTATCATTAAGAACTCAATTTTTCGCCTGCAATTGTGGTTGTGCTTAACTAATTCATACTTACTATTTTCTTGGTCTGATTGGGGTTTTCCCTGTTTTTCCTAATCCGTGCAAGAAATGTTGGATTTAAATACATCTCAAAATCTTATAAATATTTCTATTTTTTTTAATTTAATCTTTGACACTTTGGGGGGAACTATATATATATATATATATATATATATGTATACGGTTGACTTACCTTCAAGAAGTCAGTCTTGAATTTGGACAATTCTTGGATGTCGGAGGAGTGCAATACCATTTCATTGGCGTACTTGACTTCGACGGCATTGAGGGACTCGGCCAGCGTGGAGTTCTCGGCTCGCAGCGTGCGAATGGCACGACCTGATTCGGTCAGTTTCTCCAGCACATTCTTGAGCTCTTCCTGAGCGATCTTCAGCTGATCCGATTGATTGGTGGACTTGCTCTGTTCGGTCACATTGCTGAGCATTAGCTCAGCTTCCAGATCGGTGACGCGCGTCTGCAGTTCAGCCTCGGAGCTCTTGAGTTTCTTGATGTCCGCCTCGGCCTTGGCCACAATATCAGCGTGCATATCATGCAATCGTTTGATTTCACTCTCTGCTGATTGGGACATCTTGTAAAACTGATCACCGTGCTCCCGTGTCTTGGCCAGCTCCTTGGTGAGGGATTCTATTTCGATTCTAGCCTGCCCATAGAGCAACTCGAATTCGCGCGCCTTTTTGTTGGCCGCAGTGATTGGATTCTCGTCCTTGGATGGGGTGAGGCTCTCCTGCAGTTTCTTGCTGAGATCATTTACCTGGCTGACCTTGGCGGCAAGCTCCTCGCGCACACTAATCAATTCCTTGTGCCACTTTTCAGCATGTTGGCGCTCCTCCTCCTTCAGCTTGTTTGCAGTTTCCGTTTGACGCTTGAATTCATTCAGTGTTTCGCGGAATTTCTCCTCCTCCTCATAGAAATGGCGACGCTGGGCGGACAACTCGCGCACAGTGTCATCGAGTCGCTGCTCAAGACGCAGACGTCCCTCCGTCTCCGAGCGCTCCAAATTGGCCTTGATGAACTCCAGATTGTTGAGCAACAGTGCCTGATTCTGATGCTCGCGATTGTAGCCCTCCTTTTCGGCCTGCAGCCGTGCCGTGGTGTCCTTCAGCACACGATTCTCATGGCGCAGATTGTGCGTCTCCGTTTCTGATGTCACCTGTTTGTTGTGGGCCGTCATCACCTCATCCTTGAGCATGTGAATAGTCTGCTCGTGCTTGATGATCGTCTTCTCATAGTTTTTGGTGCGATCCTCAAGTGCAGCAATCTGTTGCTTGTACGCAGCGATGCCTTTTTGCAGCAGCTCAATTTGCTCCTTCTGGAACTCGTTGGCATTGATCAGTTTGCAATTGACGGAGGTAAGTTCACGGACCTCCTTGCGCATCGAATCGAATTGCTCCTGGACGAGTGCATCATTCTTGCGCTTTTCGCTGGTGTAGTATTCATAGTTCTCTTTGAGCGCTGCATATTTTTTCGACTCATTCTCCAGCTGCTGCTCCAGGCTGCGTATGCGTCGCTCCAGCTTTGCTTCCGCTTCCAGTTTTTGGGCACTGTGAACAGCTTTCGATTGCTCCGACTTGGATTCGTCGATGAGTATGGTGGAATCATCTATGTCTATGATCTGGCTACCCAGTTTCTTTTGAGCATCAAAGTATAGCTTCTTGTAGTGCTCACACTTGGCCATCAGTGTGGCAATTGTGTTGTTCTTTTGGTTGAGTTCCTCGTCAATTTCAGCGAATCGTTTTGTGGCCTTATCCAATTTCTCCTCGTAGGCCTTCAGCTGCAGTTGATCGTTTCGCAGCTCATAGGCTTCCAGTTCGGTTGTCAGTTCACGTATCATCGATAACAATTTCACATTCTGCGACTGCAATTCGGCAATTGAATCGAAAGTGACAAGATCCCGACTAATGGCCTCACTCGAATTGTGTATGATGCCAGACTGGGACTGATTGCGCGGTCGATTGACGCCAGCACGCAGACAATTGAGCTCGTCGAGCAGAAGGCAAACCTGACGACTCAAATCCACTTGGGATTGCTTCAGTTTCTTGTTCTCCTTGACGTGGCGCGTCACATCGAATTGGGTCTGCTCCAGTTCCTGTTCGATGTTCAGCTTTTGCTCGACGATCTCATCGCGCTGGCGCAGCAGCTGAGTGTGTGCCTCGTTCAGTTTGATGTAATCATCGTCCTGCTTCTTGAAGACAGGCGCACGCTCATTGATCTCCTCTAAAATGGACTTGATCTGCAGTTTGAGCTGACCATTCTCACGATTCTTTCCCTCGAGCTCTTCAGAATTCTTCGCATACAGCGAATACAGCTCGGTCAGCGACATATCCGAGCGCATCAGACGATTAGCCACAGCGGCAGTTGGAGCCATTTTGCATATGGCGCTCTCTAGGCTCTGTTCCCGGGCCTCCTTCAGCAAATCACCGGCGTGTGCAATTTCTTGCTTGAGCGAATCAATTGTTTTATTGAGCGCCGTCAATTCATCGCCATGTGCTTCCTTGCACTGCTGGAACTCGGCCTCTAGTTCACCGTATTGGTCGGTGGTCTCGGTCAGCATACGCTTCAGATCCGAGATGCCCTTGAGCAGCTCATTGCGCTCGGCGATATTCTGGCAATCGGCATTCTTATAGATATCAACAAGCTTCTGCTTGGTGTCCAGTTCTTTTTTGAGGGTGTCCACGAACTTTTCGGTTGCCGTATTATGCTGGAACATTGATTTATTCAGGTCCTCAATCTTCTTGTTCAGATCCTCAATGCATTTTGAATATTGGGCATTCTGGCCTTGGATTATCTGCAGCTCGTCGCACTTCTCCTTTAGACGCACCTCCAGATGCATGGTGTTCATGTTGTGATCGCGACGTAGATTCTGTAGTTCGGCATTGTTGCGATTCAGATCGCCGCTCAACAATTGTATCTCATTTTGGAGCATGGCACGCTCGCTTTCCAGCCGTCGCTCCTTCATGTCCAGCGACAGCTCTTTGCTTTGCACCTCATCCAGGCGAGCTATCGCCTCACACTTGGCTGTGATGGCGGCTCTCAGCTGCTGCTGATACGTTTGCAGATCCTGCTTGAGCCGTTCCAGCTCACCATTCTGCCGTTCGATAACCTTGAGCAGAGAGTCACGCTCATCCACAAAGGACACCTTCTCTTTGCGCAGCGTAGCCGCATTTTGATCATAACTCTTTACAGACTCCAGCAGTTGATCACGTTCAGCAGACACTTGATCCAACTGGGTGCGCAGCTCTGTCACATTTTGCACAAAGTTGGTGAATTTTACCTGATTATCGAGAATTTGGTTTTTCAACTCTTCGTTCTTTTGTTCCGTTTCATCTTAGAAGAGCGCAAAGCGGAAAAGAGAATAAATAATTAACAAAGAGAACGGTGAAAAAATATTGGATCAAATATATATATATATATAGATATGTGTGCGTGGAGTCGAAGTTGCCTCACTGCGTGCTGCAACTTTACTCACTGAAGCGATGAGCGGCCGCTCGCTCTTTGCAATATTCGTCGAAGAAGCCGTCAATGTAAGACTTCAATTTGTGCTGCAAGCCGGTTGGCAGCTGCTGCAGCTCATCCGGCGCAAATATGTTTGCCAGGGATTGTGGACCACTGAGATCCATGCTTGGAATGCTTTTATTTCTTTAATACTGCTGTTCTGATCACGTTATTTTTAATTCTTTAAT
Source organism: Drosophila setosimentum (assembly GCA_035043505.1). Lineage (NCBI taxonomy): Eukaryota > Metazoa > Arthropoda > Insecta > Diptera > Drosophilidae > Drosophila > Drosophila setosimentum. The sequence goes on from JAWNMY010000003.1 coordinate 21,050,410, forward strand.
GGGGATACAATTTTAGCATGCGAAAAATTGCAGTTTTTGTGTGGAAGTGTGTACACATGACAAGTGTGTACACATCAAGTGTGGAACATTTTACTATTTTGCCTAGTACTGTTTTTTCCATTTTGCATGTGCCGGCTTTTCTTCATATAAATTTGTGTTTAAGAATGTGATTATATATCTTGCACTTACTTAGGCGATTTGCAGCTGCTCGTTCCTTGCAATATTCGTCCGAAAATTTCTCAATGTATGAAGAAAGTTTTTCTTGTATCTTGTCTGGCACTAGCTGCAGCTCCTCCGGCTGTAAAATGCTCCTCAAAGATTGAGTGCCGCCGAAGTCCATGTTGTTAACCTGACTTGTATTAATTGAAAAATCCTTTTTTTATGTTTTAAATATTTCACACCACACTAAAATTATTTTATTTTGTCAGAAAAATCAGCGCGCAACTCAGCGTTCTTCACCATACCCACGTAGTGATGGAATGAGAAAAATGTATATTCATATCGATGACTACATTTAGTAATTTAAATTATCGGGACATCGATAAGTACATTTTAGTGCTGCAAAACGATAGAAAATAACGAAGGCATATATTTTTCAGCACTATTTTGGCGCGAAATGTGCATAAAATTCAAGGAATCTGGACGCATTTATAATTATTGTTACATAGTTCAAATATGTTCAATTTAATTATGACTGCGTTTGTGGGCATGTGGATATTAATATTATGTTGCCTGTGGTTAAATGTACTCCTTTGTTTTATATCGACATATTTCAAGTTATTCAAGTGCCTGCCACTCAAACCTACCGCAGCGGTTGTTTTTACAGGCGGGTATTGCACACACAACGACCTCATCACACCGGCTTCGCCTTACATAACCCAAAACGTTCAGACAAAACCAACAGCGGACAGTAATCAACATCAATGTGTGTGCTGTAGCAGCTTCATTCAACGACTACATCAGAGACAGAGAGGCTGAGTCTGGACCAACGTGTGCCGAGCTTCATCTCTGATAAGAGCAAACTGCACCTACAGCGATACTCTTGCGATCACTGAAGCTTGTACACTGAGCAAAATCACATGCCCAGCAATCAACTGCCTGGCTGTGTGGTCATCACAGTTTCTTCCAGTGCAACGGCCGACCGATCTGCTTATCAATAATTTGTATTTTGTTTCCCTCTTGCGTTGCATTTAAGCAGAGATTCGCAGGCGATAGCAACCTCAAGTGTCACACGCCCACATTTTTGGAGCAGCAGCAGCAGCAGATGAGTCGCAGCGGGCCATAGGTTGCCGTTGCCCGGACCATTAAGCTAAAACTTGTAACCCACCATCACCGAGGCACGCTTTGATCCTCATCCTCAGTCCCCGACGACTTTGACTGCAACTTCAACTCCAACTCCAGCTCAAAGGCGGTCGGCACACGCTTGTGTGGCTGTGTTTTGTTTATTTCTTTCTTTTTTGTTATTGTTGTCTTCTTTGGCTTTTTGTTTTGGCCGGGCTGTGGCCCAGTCTGTTCTGTCCTGGCCTGGCCTGGGCTGGTCAGAGCCCTGGCATAAATCGACGGACCCAGCGAGCGCCGGCGGCAATTATCGCGATATGATAAACAAATATTTTTGCATCTAACCCACGTCGCCGACTGAGAAGCAACGTTTCTGACATTCTGGCGCTTAATTATGAACTCTGTGCTTCGTTGTTTTGTGTGAATGTACGTGTGTTTATATATATATATGTATAAATAAATGCTTTACGCGTGGCCGAATGCACTTTTACCTGGTTTTGGGTTGGTTTTCGGTAAGTACCTGTGCATTGGCAGTTGATCCGTTGCTGGGCTTGGCTTTTGCTCTTAGTTGTTGCAATATGCAATTTAGAAGCTTATCGCATTGCGGATACCAATCAGTCGGCGTTTTGGGCTGCATGCAAAAGTGGGTGGATAAATAAAATAAAAATTAAATATGGCTCTATTTGAATATTCATAATTTTGGATTTTCGGAGGTTGGTTTGATTTTTGACTGCGAAAGTGATAAGATGATAAGATTTAATAACTACCGACATATTATTAGTAAGGCAAGAACGGGTAACTTAATGTCATTTACATAATTTTGTGTGTTATTAGTTCTTTGTAATTGGATATTAACCATATATGTTCATATATATGTAGGTATAAAATGCCTGAATTCCTAGGGCCATACTTACTGAATGACTTTCAATGGATTCTGTGTATTTGATTATCTTGCCTAGTTTTTAAATAGTTTTTTTTTTCATTATCATTATTCAATTATTAACACATCCGTTGCAAAATTTCTCACCTTATTATAATTAATTTGTATATACAAAAATATGTATGATATTAAAAAGTAGACATTTATTTATGTTAGAAGCTTGCTTTTAAACCCTTTTTAATATTAAAACTATACTTATATTACAGCTTATTCTCCTGTACATCTGAATTAAAAGATCTCAATATTATAAAATTTACATTATTAGGAATTAAGCAATTTTGTATAGTTTATATTAATATATGTCATTTTATTTGTATAGAGGTTTTAAATAGAATCTTTCTTTTATTATAATAATAAGATTGAAATAATTAAATTTTGCAAAGAAATATAGTTTTGGTTTTCGTGATAATAAAATATATGTTTATGGATCCTGGTTATTATAATATTATAATTTGATTTCATTCAATATTTATTTATTTTATTTTTTATTAATTTAAATTTTAGCGTAAAACTATATTAAATAATTCTTTAATTTTATAATAACAAATTTAATAAATTCCGAAAAATCAAATATATATAAAAAAGATTGATTATCGGATATGTTCATAAACTTATTAAACGTACTAGCTACAAAAGTTCCGCATTTTACAATATTTGCATATGCTGCGCTCTGTGCTTACTCATATACATATCTATGTGTGTGTAGGTGTGTGTGTGTATGCAAGTCATGTATTTGGGGCTGGCACTCACACCAATACTCAGCCGTTTGTGGGCCTCCACCAATTGAAACAAACCAAATGCAAAGTCGTCTCTCCCACAACACATTGAAAGACAGAGAACAGGTTTTAGTTATATTGTGAGTGTATGCGCCAGCTGCCGGAGATAAGGAGGAAGAGGGAGACGGAGCCGTAACGGGAGAGGGAGCGGGAGCTATCTTTGCTCTCAGCTCGAGACTTTTTTATTGTAAAGAATATTAAATAAGTCTGTTTCATTTCGATTTGAAAGAACTTGCCGCACGTTGCCTGTTGCTCCGTTGCTCTGTGGCTGAGATCGGGGCTTGGAGTTGAGCACACTTGCCCCAGAATGAGACCTGCGTTCGTTCCGCTTTGCTGGGCAGCTGACACTGCGCTCTCTGTCTCTATCCCTCTCCCTCTCTCTCTGTATCTCTCTCTCTGGGGTCGTAGCTGGTGCTCAGCTTCAAGTTGGGCTAAGACTGCGCAAAAGGTTTTGCTCGTTCGCTTTTTGGCCTTATGCATTCGACTGCGACTCGAGATACTCGACAAACTGTGTGAGTCGCTGTCCGTAGATCTCAGTTCAGTTCACAGAGCACCACTGGCTGGGAGAGAGTGAGAACAGCAACAGCAACAGCAACAGCAGCAGCACACTAAACACTGAAGAGTGAAGTTTAAGCCAAGTTCGCCAGTTGTTAGTTGCCAGTTTGGCAGTTGTCAGTTAGTTAGCTTGCGGTTTGTCATCGGTGTGGTTCATGTATCTCTCCTGACCGTTTTTTTTTTGGCCTAGCCAAATCTCTCATCTCCGGCAGCAGCTGCGGCTGTTGCGCGTTGCGCTTATAATCATAAATATCTACATACTAGTGCAGCGCGTATATCTGTGTGTGTGAATCTGTATCTATAGCTGTTGCTATAATAGTAGCAGTAGTAGTAATGCGTTGTGTTGTACATTTTCCCAAGTGTATTGTAAGCTTGTGAGCCAAAGGCAGCAGCAGCGGCAACAATAACAACAACAACAACAACGGCGACGGCAAGCCGCTCTCGGTTTTGTTTTTGTGAAATGTTGAAGCCCTTGATTTTAAGCACCAGATACGTTCATTAGTCGTCGCAAGACTTTTCGTGATCGTAAGCGCGTTTCGCCAACCTCTTGATATTGGCTAACGTGGGATCGTAGAACCAACTGCCAACGGTAAAAAATAAAAACAACAACAATAACTATAAATAAAATTATACAATAAAAGGATAAATCCTCACGCAAAAGAGATAAATAATCAAAATAATGTGTGTGTGGATGTGAAAGAGCAAGATTCTGCTTCTAATAAAAAAACGTGCCTAATTGTGTTAAATTGATATGTGAAAAATGTTTAATTTAATCAAAAAGTAAAATCATTGCAAAATCCAAGTGCTTAATGTGGGTTAGGGCTTAAACTAGCACAAATTAAAATACAAAATACACCCGCACAACAAACAGACACAAATTCACACATGCCACTTAAAAGACAACAGCAACAACAACAACAACAACAACGAATGAGCAAATTTATTGTTGGTAGCTTGTACTCTGGGCCAAATGGTACCACGGCCAGCAGTCGCTTAGGGAAAAAAGCTAACGGAATAATGCAACATTAAGCAAAATGCTGCTGGCCCTGCTAAAGCTAAAGCAAAGCACAAACCACCACCACCTCCACCACCAACAACAACAACAACAACAAGAGCGAGAACCACAACAACAACAACAACCTGCAACCATCGTCGTCGTCGTCATCGCAGTCACCGTTACCACGAAACGTTGCCGTTGCTGTAAAGCTGGTGTATAGCCGTATAAAATGGAACCCTCATATGATCACGAACATCCACATCATCTGCTAACAAATTACAAGTAATATTTACATTTTTCCCATGCAAAAAAAAAAAAACAACAACAACAACACACATTTTTTTTCGCTGTTTAATTATATCCAACCGTAGCGAAGATACATATCTTCCAAGATAATAACCATAATGAAAAATGGAAAAATGCACTGGTAGTGGTGAAGAAATTCTCTAGATGTCTCGTATATGTCGCTGTCTCTCCCATATATACATACATATATACATTTATATACAAATATATATGTATATATATATATATATATATATATGTATAATATATATGTACAAAAGTTAAAGCACAGACTATGTCTGACTACGGGGAGCATTTCAAGACTTAGTCACACATACAGAGCTAGAGATGGAGATACGAAAAAATCACAACACGACAGCTACAGCAACGGGAAGGGAATGTTTATATCTATATATGTATATATATACATATATATTTATTTGATGTAAATATATATATATATATATATAGGTATAGGTGCTTGCGAAAGTTAGCTTAGATTTTATTTATGCTTAAGGAGATCCCCACGCTTCCAGCTCCCCAATGGCAGATACATCTACTTAAAGCACTTGCACTTGTATGCGTGTGTCCGCTTTTCGTTTCACTGTGTGCGTTCTGTGTGAATGTGTAAGTACATAGTTAGAATAGAACAAGCGTCTTGGTTGACTCTCAAAAACTCAAGCTTCAGACTCGGACTCGGAATTGGTCAAGTGGAAAGTAAACCAAGAGCACAACGCGTCCGAGCCGCGTGGTCAGCAAGAAAGTCGAAAAGTATGAGAAAATAAAAATAACCCCAGAGGGCAACATAAAATATATAAAGTAAACATTGTATATAAGTTGTGGAGAGGTCACCATGCGGTTTCGCTCATTAAAATGATTTAGTTTTGATCTAAGCTCCCTGATAGCTCTGCTAGATATTTACATAGACAAACATTTAACCAACTAACCTTACGTAGCATCCGGTTACGATTTGAATTCATATTTCTTATTAAAATGTATAGAATATATTAAAAACCTTTTAAGTTTTCTTCGTATTTTTGTACCACACAAAGATCGAAATATTTTTGCGCAAGTCTGTCACACATTTTGTCACAAAGTTAGGAATTTGATAATCTTTTTTGTGCAGCTAGTCGTCATCCTGAGGAAGATGACAAATGCGATGGCGACACGGTCTCGGTTTTTGCTTTGATGTTGCTCTATAAATCAATCCACCAAATACGTAGACACATCAATTCAACCAAGTTTCAAACTGGTCAACTGGAGTAGCCAACTTAATTGTTTTGCATTTTCAACAGGTCATTTTACATTTTACGAGCTAACTGTATTATTTTGGGTTTAGTTCCAATTTGTTAATGGCTCTTCAAATTTAGTGCTTTAAGATATATTTTTCCTATTCACATAAAAGTTGAGTACCTTGAATCGGATTAATAAATGAACTTATACTAAATTGCCAGCTTCCTGCTAACAGGAATATAAATCAGAAGTTGACAAAATAATTAATGTCTAAATTATTAAGTAAATTAAACCTCTTTTATTATCATTATTTATACGCCAATTAACTTGTAATAATATTTTACTCCGTGTTAACAACGTGTAGATATGTTTCAAGATAATTAAACCGATTTAATTAAAGAAATAATACTTGCTATGAACTTGTCGTGGGTGTAAAAATGCTTGTTTATAATGGTATAATGATAGTTTTTATCAAACTTGTTGGATTCTGAATTAAGTACAAACATCGAAGAGTCGGGAATTCATTATATGCAGGAAACAAGTCCTATAGTTTAAGTATATTTAAGACCATTAATATAATACAAAAATTTTGATTTTAGGATTGTTAACTCGTATAATAGATCTCAGCATTCGATTTTTTCAAGCGCTATAAGAATAAGCAATGACAACGTTTTGTTAAATAAGACTACTTAAATTTTCTAAGCGCATTAAGGCAAACTTTTTGAATAAATATTTGATACTAAAGGGTTGAACAATAATTAATTTAGTTTTATGTTTGTATACATAGTTATAGATTGCATTGTATATTTATCTGGACTAACACTTACCGTGCCTGCCAAACTAAGCGGGGGAGTTTTTTTTTTTTTTATTTTTTTTTTAATTTTTTTTGTATGTGCGTGATAAAATCCATTACTCTTCAGTACATTTTTCTTAGGTCTGTCTTTTTTCTTGCTCTTAAAATGGCTTTTGTGTGTGAGAACTGGGTCTTGCGTTGTTTCTTTGAGGACGGTTGTAAGCCTCATTAGCCGAACTCATTCGCAGCAGCGTTTCGGCCTCGGTTTTTATTTATTTATTTATTTTTATTTTTTTGCTGTTATGTTGAACGCGCTCGTGCATTGGAATATGATCGGTCGGGCCCTAAAGAGACACACCGGAGAGAACTGCAGCGCCAAATGCTGGGCTTCATTAGTTTAATTATATATGGAGTTATGTGCAGGAATCTTATCCATGTATGTAAATAATGGCAACGCAAATATAAACAGATCAGAGCTAAGTGCACTTATCTCGGTCGTCTCTCGCTCTCGCTCTCGCTCTCTCTCTCTGCGTCTCCCTTACACTCTCTCTCCCTGTTGCTCTCTTTTTCTCTCTGGTAACCTCTCATTCGACAGTCAAGAAATTGCCACAGGTAGCTGCGTTTACATTTTCTTGTTTTGCTATTGCTGCTGTTGGTTCATTAAAGCGAACGCGCTAAGATGGCGGTTACCCGGGCCGGATGCTGAAGCTGTTTATGCTTATTGGTCAACAACAACCAGCATCTACATACAAATATAAATACACAGATACAGATACAGATACAGATACTGAGACACGCACATGCTTATGCATATGTATGCGTAGCGACTGCGTCGTTAAGTTATTCCAGTACATCACACCTGGGCCTCAGTCGCCTTGGCACCACAACAAAAACAACAATAACAACAAAAGCATACACAGCCAACCAACAGCAGAGGCAACAACACACAGCAGCCAACACTGAGGTCTTGGCCTGGCCCGTTCCCTCCCTGGGGCCAGACTGGTTTTTCGGTTGTTGTTGTAGAGGCAACGTGAAATGAGTTGGAAACAAATGTATTCGGGTTTTGGGGCGCCTGGCACCATCAGCCAATAGACTGCAAATGGAGCAAGGCAGATGCTGCATCTTATACAGACCACACCCACTCTGTGGGCATCGCAGAAAAACCAAAATGGCTTTTATTACCACAAGCTTACAACAACCATATTCAGCTCAATATGGCCGGCAATAATGCGATGTGTTTTAATTAATTCCACCCGAAAATGAGTAAAGAAAGCTAATAAGTGAATAAAGTTAGTGGAAAGGAGACAATATATGATCTATTGGTAGAAAAATTATAAATAAAGATTGTAGATAAATATGCGCACCTAATCTATTCACATATAATAAAAAGAAGGCAAAAATAATAATTACGAAATATAGTTCAAAAAGTTCCATACAATCTCAAACTATTTTCTTAATTCAACAACATTCCAATGTTGTGAATATTACAATTTTAGAATTGGCTCTCAAAAATCTGAATGGTACTTTGGAGATTTGACAGCAGCATCAGAAGAGCGCTTCTGATTCCAAAATAACCAAGATAAAAATTATTACTTTATTAATTATTAATATATATAATTATTAATATAATATATAATAATTAGTAAATTATAATCTTTAGACAGTTGGTAAAAATAATAAAGCTGCATAGATAGTCTAGTTTGTTACAGATTTGAAATGTACAATGCAAAAATTATGCCATTTTAAAATATATTTTAATCTATCTAGAGTCTAAATAAAGATATTATATAAAAATATTTACGTACAATTTTAAATGTTATTGCAAATATAAAAAATTTCAATCAATACTTAGGTCTAGAAAGATAAGACTTGGATGGGATTCTTAGGCATGTTTTTAAAAAACTTACGTCTATAACGTGACCAGAACATAATGTAAACTTGAAGAATGTTGAATATTTCCAGTAGTAATAAGTTCAATGCCAACTTATATAAATGAGATTTATGTTTAAATAAATACAATATATGTATAGAATATATATAATATGGTATTAACTATCCGAAAAGAAATTAAATGCAATAAGAGATGTAATATGGCAGTTTATTCTTGTGATTATATATAACCAAGTCAAAGTAAAGTTCACACGTGCCAGATAGCTGACAAAATTTATGTATGTTTCGTACCGTTCTCCAGACTTGAAAGCAAATGCTTTGGAGATATTTGGAACGTGTGAATTAAGTACTAAAAATTAAAATATATATATGTATGAATGAAATTTAGTTACTTTCGCTCGATGCGCTTGTTGGACAAGTTAAAATAATAACTATGCAGATTTTAAGAATTGTATTATAATGATGATTCGACTCATAATTAACAGCGAATATTTAAAACACGGTAGAAAAAACTGCAAAACGACGCCGCTTTTTTTTTTTGTTGCAAGCAAATCCGATTCGGATGAGAATGGGAATGGATGTAGGGAAATGTGTTGTGGCGGGGAGGAATAAGACTTAAAAGGCTGTCTTCGCGAAGCGACACATGAATCACAATATGCTAAAGGGCTGACACTCTCTCCCCCAGATCACTGCGGCTTCTGAATGAAGTTTCTCGGGCTTGTTAAGGCCCAGAGCCAAAGTTGCCTACTTTGCGGCAGCCGCAAGTTGCCAAGCTGTGAGTTAGCCAAGTTACCAGCAGCAGCAGCAGCAGCATGTTGCCGGCGCAGTTGAAGCCACCAGCAGTGTCGCCCCGTTGCGGTTGTCGTAAACAAAACGTTGCCACAGTCCCCAGTCCCCAGTCCCCAGTCCGCAGTCCACAGTCAGCAAAGTCAGCGCGGACGTTCAGTACTTGGACAGCAGACAGTGGACGGGGACGGGGGACGGGGACGGTGGAGAGTGGACGGCAGACAGTGGACAGGGAGACAGTGGACAGGGAGACAGGGCATATATAAGAGGCACAACGAGTGGAAAACAGACAAACCGACAGTGGTGGACAGAGGACCGCAATGTGGAATATGTGGCATTTTGCAAAGATGTTGACATTTTGCGCGCATAAAAATGCCAACTTACCGGCCACTGTATGTGTCCTATTTTAAAATCAGGGCCATGGCTAAGAGACGCTGCTCGGACCGGTGGCTAAGCCCAAAGTCAAAGCCAAAGCCAAAGCTAAAGCCGCATCGTCGTGGATCGTGAGCGCGCGCTTAGGATAAAAGCAACGCGAACCAAAGCAAGACCCAAGTCAGAGCCCCGAGAACAGTTGGACAGGCGTACAGATCCGGACGGCATAATTTTGTGTGCCTCGGTGAAGTATTTAGCAGCAGCAGCAGCAGCAGCCGCAACCGCAACCGAATATCAAAAACGTAACGATGTCACCAGGAACCCTCAATAAATTATCCAGTTGATGCTGTGTAGCTATAGCTGTAGCCTGGGGGCTAGGTCTCTGTTTGGTTTTTGGGCCTTAACTTTGTCGAGTTGTGTCGGCTCGAATGCTCTTTTAGCCAAAGAAAGCATAAAACTAGAGCGCCTAGTTGCGCCAAGGTAGCCCCTGCTGGCATGGCTTATGGCTGCAGCTAACAATTAGGCCGAGCTCATGTTTGCTCAGTTTCGCCAAGTTGGTAGGCAAAAGAGCCAGACAGTCAGCCAGCAAAGACAATAGACCAAAAGTGTAGTGGGCAGCAATAAATTCAAACGGTAACAAATCGAGCCAGGGGCCAAAAGACACGCACACACACACACACACACACACAGTGAGACTGAAGCGAACCGAGACAGGAGTCGGATGTTGAAAGTCGGGCGTCCAGGCGTCCGGGCGTCGGGGGTTCTCCCTTAGGGAGCGAGTCTCAGGGCTGAAGCACTGGTAATATTTAAACTTGTCTCGTTTGGCTGCTGCTGCGGCTGCTGCTGCGGCTGCTGCTGCGGCTGCTGCTGCTTGAATTCCTGGAAGCCGAATTACTTTGAAATGTGTCGATATGTCGCAACTTTTAAAAGTTATGCATAAAGGTCTGGAGGCCCAACTCCTGCTCCAGCTTCAGCTCCAGCTCCAGCTCCAGCTTCAACTACAGCTTCTTTGCTTACCCTGCAACCTGGCGGCCTCCTTTGATAATACAATAGCTGCACGCGCCCAATTTACATTTATGTCCACTGACATTAAGGAGCGCAAACGTTGTCGGGCAGCCTTCGAGCTTGTGGACCTGGTCCAGTTTCCAGCCCTTCGTTTCCCCCTTCTCTCTACTTGTTCTGTGCTCGTTGGTGTCTGCCATGAACGCAAAGTTTTTACCTTTGTTTTCGTTTTCGCTTTTTAATTCTGCGTGCCAGCAAACGTGAAAATTGTCAACGTATTTAGCGGCGATTTTAAATATCATTATAAGGCCTGCATTGCCGACATTTCTTGTACGTAATTTTTAACAGTAGCTCATAAAAACAATGAGAAACATGCTTCAGCGATTTTATCTCTAATTAGGATTTGCACAGCTTTAACATGCAACACCTTAATATTCAATGAGTTTGTAAATGTTCTGCTTAATATCGAAGAATTCAACACTTTAGGAACTTGTTCTTTTTTACATAGGGTTTTTTTAATATCATGAAACCAACTTTTGTACTCTTATTTAAGATATATGCGTGCTAGTTCTTAAAGTCTCATAACTTATGTTGTTGTATACATATTAGATTAATAATATACATCGACCCAATATTAGTGTCGTATATAAAATTGATGATTCATGATTGCCAAGAATATATGCCATAACTCTTGGTTTTAAATTCATAAAATATTTATGGCTTCTGAAAATCAAAATAAAAGTTGTATATTCTCGTTGACTGCCTTCAAAAGAAATGTTTTTTTTTTTAAATTTAATATTCAATTCCCATTATTATTTAGACTGACATCCCTTATGGTTAAAATAGCTGTCATAAACGAAACTTAAATATATCACATCCCTATTAATAGTGAGTTAGGAAACTGACTTAGCTTGAACTCTGATTGATATAAATTTATCTTATAAAATCAGAGATGTCTGTTAAAGCATCTCTATAAGCATGAGCATAGTACAAGAATGCTCACTAAATAGTACAGTTCATTTATTATATATATATATATATATAAATATTTTTGTCTTCTAATTGAATGGACTCATTACTTCAGTTGAGTTCTGAAAGATTTCTTGTCATGAACAATTAGTATAAAGACACGATTTTAATATTAATTAAAACTGACTTTCTAATACAAATCTTATATTATCTTTAATATTAATACTTACTCCGATATAAATTCCACAACTTACTATTTTACTTAGCTTCCTTTTTATTGCAATTTCCATTTTAGTGCTAAGAAGTATCCACTTGTGTCCCGAACACCGGAATATAGCCACTCGACCGTTGGTAGCGATTATCCGGAGCATGTTGGCTACTTGTCATCGGATGGGCGACTGCTGCATGAGAGTCCCAGCGATAGCATCTACCATGTGAGGCAAGGCAGCGAGCACTCCTCGCCCAGTCTACACTCACCAGCCATACAGAGCGCCGGCTACGAGAATGAGCACTCCATGAACGAAGCAGCGCTCTCTGTGCACAGTCACAGCCACTCACCGATGGTGTCCAGTGCGTATAGTGTGGGCGGAGGTGGAGGCGGTGGGTCATTGATCAGCAGCAATATACCACTCCTGGGTGGAGGGGGAGGCGGAACATCGATGCTGAATAAGTTCTTATCACATCCGCATGCAAGTATGATTGCTGGTGGCCAGGATGAGTGTGGAGTGGGAGTGGGAGTGGGAGTAGGAGTGGGCGGGGCATCGCATTCACCGATTGAGCCGGCATCGATGTGGAGCTATGACTACAAGGGTGACATATGTGCACCGAATTGTGGGTATCTGGACCGGCACAAGGCCATGCCCAGCGATTTGAAGTACAGGCCGGGACCAGGTAATCAGTCAGTAAAAAGTGCCAAAGAGTCGCGCATTCGCCGGCCAATGAATGCGTTCATGGTGTGGGCCAAAATCGAGCGCAAGAAGCTGGCCGACGAGAATCCTGACCTGCATAATGCCGATCTCAGCAAAATGTTAGGTAAGCTAACCAAATAAATTCCACTTATTATATTAGATAGTTAAAACTAATGCTCCTGTTAACAGGCAAAAAGTGGCGCTCCCTGACGCCTCAGGACAGGCGCCCGTATGTGGAGGAGGCGGAACGTTTGCGTGTCATACACATGACTGAGCATCCGAACTACAAATACAGACCACGTCGGCGAAAGCAATCCAAGCTGCGCACTATTTCATCGCAGCCCGGCAAGGAGGCGTCGGGTGAGGCGACAACGTCTCAAACTATTGCAGCGATGGCAGCGTCCAAGACAACGCCCAAATTGTCAACACCGCCACTGTCTGCAACAGCCACCAGCGGCAGCTATAACACGCCCACCGACGACAGCCGCAACTCGACGCCCCAAAATGTGGGCGGGCTTTACGAGCAGCCGTTGAAGCCGAGCTTCTCGCCCAGCTCCGTGGACTGTTACAGCAATACGGATAGCACGGATCAGATCGAGAGTTTAGCTGCGAATTGCAATGAATCCTCGCCAGTCGCAACAAATCCCAGCTTCGACAGTTCCCTGCTGCTCAAGAAGCTAACTAAGCCAGCGACGGCGACACAAAACCGGGCCAGCAAGCAGCGCAGCGAGAAGCTCGCCAAGTCGGACGAGAAGTCAAAATTACAGCAACAACAGCAGCAGCAGCAACAGCAATCAAGTCTATATGCAACATATCCGCTTGCCAGCTCTGTTGCAGTTGTTGCCGCACGTGGCATGTATGTGACGTGCAACAATCGTGGTCTCTTGGATCATGGACACTCTGTCAAAGGCACTTTCTATCCGCCCGTGTCCAGTGCCAACGATGATGATGCCACCATCTCAATGCGTAGCAGCAGCTCATTGCAACAGCAACATCAACAACAACAACAGCAGCAGCAACAACAACAGCAACAGCAGCAACATTGCAATAGCAGCTCCAGCATGTCCACTGCGACAGTCACGTCGAGTGCACCCGGCTCCAGCTATACGGTGGCCATGGCTGAGAGCAACTGCAGCAATGATTATCTATCAAATGCGTATGGCATGCAATATGAGGACTTTCTGCGCTATCAGAGCAACGAGCAGTTGGACTACGATCAGCTGAAGGAGACATCGGATAATAATGGCACACAGAAGTGCACCAAATATCCGGACACCAATCAGAATTACGATGACTACGAGGCGGAAGCCTATAATAATGCCATGTTGATAACGGCGGCACCACCACCGCCACCAACAGCACCACCCACTGGCACCACCAGTTACTACACCCAGTTGCCCTACTCTACCGGATTGGCGGCTGCCTTTCCCCTGCAGCTAGCCGTACCGTTCCAGCAGACATCAGCGTCAGGCGGTGCCTATGTACAGCCTATGCAGAGCAGCTACCTGCACTATGGCAACTACTATGAGGCCAATGGAGCGAGTGCACAGTTGCTGCCACAGCATACAGCAGCAGCACCACCACCACCACTACCACCACCACCAACTGCAGAGACCTCCATGCAGGAGCATCATCAATCCCACGCCCACGCACACGCCCACGCCCACGCCCATGCCCATTCCCATCCACATCATCATCATCATCACTTTGCTGCAGCGGGCAATTCTGGACCGGGTATGGTGGGCATGGGAGTGGGCGTGGGCGTTGGCGAAATGCTCTTCGAGCAGCAGCATCAACAGCAGCAGCAGCGCAAGGATGATGAGATTAGCAATATTTTGGCGGGAGTACGCAAAACCTGTTACAGCAATTGACAGCAATGGCATCAATTAAAAAATCCTTGCTGGGATTGTCTCGCATATGGCGCATTCTCTTAAAATTTGTTATATTTGAAAATGTAGACGTTAGTAGAGCTTGGTTTAGGTACGCATAAGTATTGACCCTACCCTCCTCCGCCTCTTACTCCTCCTCGTTCACCATCTCTTTACAAATTGTACTATATATAGAGTTTTTTATTATTATGCATATCAAATATGAAATATGTTCAACTTAAGCTAGCTTGCATTGAAATAAAATGAAGTTTACGATGATATTTAATTGTATTATTTATATTATAAATATTTGATATTAATCGAATTGAAAAACACTAATAAAAAAGGTATTGATTTAGCAAATCGGTTTAGTTTTGACAAAGTTTTGAAACTGCAACATTTGAAATCGTTTTCAAATTTACTGAAATATAATTATTAAATTAATGTTTGACAACATGTCTTGTTTCTAGATTTAAACATGTAATGCGTTTGTAAATGTAAATGTATTTATGGAAATGTTAAAAATTGCAAACCATCTTTAAATGCGAGGATTTTCAAGAAGAACACAAGAACACATATAACTCGATTAAAAAACAAACCAATAAGATTCGTACTGCATTTTCTCACATAATGAATACCAATGATTTGTGCCTGGTGTGTGGAAGATACGTTTGACAGTTGTAACCATATGACACTTGACATCCATGTCCAACCAATACACACATGCACAGCATCTGCCAGCTGGCGACTGCGCACTGTTCCACAGGATGAGAGATTGAAAGTGAAAAAAGAAGAAGAAAATAATTTTCTTTTCTTGCTGCTGTGCTAAAGGGCTGAACGATTTCCCTTAAACGTTACATAAAAATTTCAATTATTCAATATAATTTTCTAAATAATTCCACGTTTTGTCGGGCTGTACGAAAAGAGATGTTGCTATTGAAGCTATAGTTCCAGTTCCAGTTAAGCTAAGTGAGCAGAAATGTGTAAAATTCTGATAATAGCATTTGCATAGAGCGCCATTTGTGCGCTGCATACCAACAAATTTGTTAAAACAAAATTCACACACATACAAATATCACGCGAAAATTACGATTTTTAGTTAAATAGTTAGCAATTTTGCTTAATTTAAGTTTGTAAATGTGAACAATTGGAAATCAACAGCCGTAATTCGACAACATTTCAACATTCAGTAAAATCGATAAGCTTCAGCATACGTACAAATTCGGACTACAACTTGATAGACAAAAGGGGCCGCCGTCATCCACCCAACACCACCATCGCCATTCGCATTTGCCACCCACCCACCTAACAAAGCTTGCTCTCTCGCTCCATCGCTCTGTGTGTAATCGCTAACAACAACAACAACAACAACATGTCATTCATAACGAAATTGAAAGCAACGCCATTGCCACCTATCAGGAATATACTGAATGTGGCCATGCAAACGGCCAGACAACAAATTCCAGAGCGCAAGGATTATCAACAACCACCCGGCACTAGTGGCAATCCACAGCAGCAGAACTTTGCTCACGGTCAAGGTCACGGCATGTTTCCACCAGGAAGCGATGCTGGCGCTGGCACTGGTACTGGCACTGGCGATGGCACCGAACCGCCCACAGAGATGAACTCGAATCCCTTTCGAAATGCGGCCAGTTGGTCCAATGAGGATGCGGCTGAGGGTGACTACAAAAACGAATACCAGAGCACATCATTTGTTGGCAATGAGTACGATGGAAGATATCAGCAAACCGATGGATTCAGGTGCGTAGCACACAGATACACAAATACCACCCAACGATGCAGTTGCTCATTTGTTGTATCTTCTTTCATTTTTGTAGGCAAAGCAGCATTGCCTCGGATGGCAGCTCGTTTGTGTGCGAGGGTGAGGGTGGCGGCGGCTCCAAGATCGATGAGTTCCAAGCCGCATGGAATGTGACAAATGCGATTCAAGGCATGTTCATCGTATCGCTGCCATTTGCCGTTCTCCACGGCGGATACTGGGCCATTATTGCCATGGTTGGCATTGCGCACATTTGCTGCTACACGGGCAAAGTACTGGTGCAGTGCCTCTACGAACCGGACCCGGCCACTGGTCAGATGGTGCGTGTACGCGATAGTTATGTGGCCATTGCCAAAGTGTGTTTCGGTGCCAAGCTGGGCGCCCGGGCCGTCAGCATTGCCCAGCTGATTGAGCTGCTGATGACGTGCATCCTGTATGTGGTCGTCTGCGGGGATCTGTTGGCTGGCACATATCCGCAAGGATCGTTTGATTCACGCTCCTGGATGCTGTTCATTGGCATCTTTTTACTGCCCATGGGTTTCCTCAAGTCACTGAAAATGGTATCGACGCTATCCTTCTGGTGCACCATGTCACACATTGTGATAAATGCGGTGATTTTGGGCTATTGCCTGCTACAAATTGGGGATTGGGGCTGGTCCAAGGTACGCTGGAGCATTGACATGGAGAACTTTCCAATTTCGCTGGGCGTCATTGTCTTTTCGTATACATCGCAGATCTTTCTGCCCACCCTCGAGGGCAACATGATTGACCGTTCCAAGTTTAACTGGATGTTGGACTGGTCCCATATAGCCGCTGCTGCATTCAAGGCCGGTTTTGGTTATATCTGTTTTCTAACCTTCCAGAACGATACGCAGCAGGTGATAACCAATAATTTGCATTCGCAAGGCTTTAAGGGCATGGTCAACTTCTTCCTTGTCATCAAGGCCATTCTCAGCTATCCATTGCCATACTATGCTGCCTGCGAGCTGCTCGAACGTAATTTCTTTCGTGGCCCACCAAAGACCAAATTTCCGACCATCTGGAATCTGGATGGTGAGCTAAAAGTCTGGGGATTGGGCTTCCGAGTGGCCATTATACTATCCACAGTTCTTATGGCCATATTCATACCCCACTTTTCAATACTGATGGGCTTTATTGGCAGCTTTACGGGAACTATGTTGAGTTTCATTTGGCCCTGTTATTTTCATATAAAAATCAAGGGTCATCTGCTCGATCAGAAAGAAATAGCTAAAGACTACCTCATTATAGGGCTAGGTGTGCTCTTCGGCGTTATTGGCATCTATGATTCTGGCAATGCCTTAATCAATGCATTCGAGATCGGTCTTCCATTTTAAACAGTATTAATACGATTGTTACAAAACTATTTATGGATTTGTTTACGAAAGCACTAATCAAACTGGGTAACATGCATGTATACCTAGGTATATAATTGTTGGGTTTTATGGTCTGCATTTTTGGCACAACATCAACAAGTCTTCCAAACTATAGAGTTAATATTGTATTTAATGCCAAAGATGCAGTCTATGCTAATATATATATATATATGAATGAAAACGAAACAATAAACTTAGTCTATAAGAAATGAAACGCAAGTCTTCCAAAACAAGCGAACAAATGTCTTCCAAACATGAAATATGAAACTCCTAAGATAATTTAAGTAATGAGTAATTAAAGAGATTATTGATATTTACTATATGAGCGCATATTATATATACATACATATATATAAATATATATAGAGGGAAAACTTCTAAAAATGAAAACAATAAACTATTATACAAATTGAAATGTATGTAAATCTATTAACGTATAGATAGAACTCATTGATTGTTTATATACCGGCATATAGTATATATACATATAGTTGAATGCGTTTTTTTAAACGGTATTAATTATACAGTTGCTGTACTTATACATACGATAACAGCCTTTAAAAACGACACTAGCATCTTTTAAAAATTCTTAATAAAAACCATCATCTCACGTTGAATAAGCACTCGTATTCAATACTATTTTCTAAGCAAAAAGTCAGTTTGGGTTTTGTTTTTATGTTTTTTGAAAATGATATGCATTTATTGGTTAATCTTATTATTATTATTGGTTTTTCGTTTAGGTAAGTAGATATTGTATAAAAAATATTGTCATGGAACCTTAGGCACTATCTGATATGATATAAAGACAAGACACGACAAAAAAAAGAATCGTACAAAAATACGATTTTATATGTTAGTTCGAGGATTTATAAAATTTATGATCGTGTGTACTTCTGGTATGTTGGAATGCACCTTGTTTAATCTTATGCACAGCACACGTTGTTGTTGGAGCACTTATATATTCACTCTTATAGAGACTGGAACCGGTAAACTTATCGTTGCCCAGACTGATCGACGATTGATTGCTGCGACGAGCGGTCACAACACGTTCGTTTTGGCCATGGACATTGTGGGAAGAGGAGGAGAAATCGATGCCACTCGATAAATGTTGGCTACCACTGCCACCACGATGACGGGTCATGTGGCGCTCGCTCTGAGATTGGGATTGTGAATGGGATGGAAAATCGATGCCACCAGAGCCATAGACGCGTGTAACCGTAGACCTATCTAGATTCGATCTTTTGACATTATTGGCGGTGTCAGTGCCACCCGAAATAATGCGCGACATTGATGAAGTAGATGAAGAGGTTTTAACTTGATGTTCCTTATTTTCCTTGTGGATGCTGCAACTGCGACGCTCTGTGGAATAACCGGCGCTCAAATCTGATTCGCGATTCTGGCGATGAATGCTACTGTAACTCTGGCGATCATTTGAATGAGCACTGGTGCTCGATGGTTGCTCGTGAAGATTAAGGATGCTCTTGCGTTGCATCTTGCCAGTTGATGTCAGGCTACTGTTGACGGCATTCGAATCACTTGAAACATTCTTGCGATGGAATATGGTGTTTGACACATCCGCTTCCGATGAAAACTCGCTCTTCCTGTGATGGAAATGCTTGGATGAGCTCATTTGGGAAGTGGTGCTGCCTGAATTGGTTTGCATTGAACTACCACCGACCACTGTTGTTGTACTTCCGTTAGTCACATTATCGGTCGTTGAACGACCTTGAGATGTTGAATCACCGTTGACCTTACTGGTAACAGTACTGCTTGAGACAATGTGGGATGTTGAGCCACCCGATCCCGTCACATTGTCAGTTACGGTGCCATTTTGATTCCTTCTGGTTGTGGTGGAGGTCTGCAGAGCTCTGCTGTCATCTGTTGTACCTCTTATCTGTTCGGTGTTTACAGCAGTCCTCTCCACCACATTGAGATTTCTTTGCATAGATGTTGATTCCTTATGTATGTTTTTAGTGTTTTCGATGTTTGTTGTCGTCGTATTTTTGGATACATTTTCAATGACATTTATCTTAGCTGGTCGTTTCACATATTCCGTTTCCGGCTCTTTTTTAGTCCGACCACCGACAACAGTCGTCACCTTTTTCGTTGATACAATTATTAAGCCATCGACTGGGTTTTGGCTATTAGAATCCACTTGCTTAATTGCGTCCTTGCCCGATACAAAGTTCATCTGGTTCGTTGTTTTCAGAATTGAAGTATCAGTTCCCAAATTGATGGTCGAGCTATTATGCTTGTATTTTTGAGTACGCTGAACTCTATCGACGGCAGTCTTATTCGTTGTTGTCTTGTAATCATCTTTCCTTGTCACCGTCATTGAACCTTCGAGTTTTAAATTATCCACAGGTCGCTTCGCTGGTTCTCTTCTAGCGCTCTCTGTTATCGTAGTGCTGTCTGTTTCGGTTCTATCAGCTCTCTTATAGAACTCACCTTCTGGCTTTAAGTTGTCCTTGGGTTTCTTTTGGGTCGGACGTTCCGCTGGTTTAAATTTGGGTTTTTCGGGTGCATAGAATGGTCCTTCGGTCTTCAAGTTATCGCTTGGGATCACCTGTTCGGGTCGTTTGACATGATGATATTCCTCCTTTTTGGTAAATGTCATTGTACCCTCGGTCTTAAGGTTGTCTTTTCGTATGACAGTCTTAACCTTTTCCGCTGGCATAAACGATTCCTTTTCTGGAATATACATTTGACCTTCAGGCTTTAAATTATCAACATGTCTCTTTTGTTGCGGCCGATCCGCTGGCTGGTATTTAGGCTTTTCTGGAGTATACATAACACCTTCCAGAGGCTTCAGATTATCCTGAGGTCTCTTCTGCTTAGGTCTTTCAACAGGCTTAAACCCAGTTTTCTCAGGAGTGTAAAACTCACCCTCGGGTTTCAAGTTATCCTCTGGCCTGACTTGAGATGGCCGTTCACCTGGGCGGAACTTCGGTTTCTCTGGGCTATAAAAATCGCCTTCAGGTTTAAGATTATCTATAGGCTTAACCTGCTCGGGGCGAACCACATATTGATACTCTTTCTTCTCCACAAATGTCATTTCACCTTCGGTTCGCAAGTTATCCTTTCTGATAATCCTTTCATTTTTCTCTGCTGGCCGGAAAACTTGCTTTTCAGGTGCAACAAACTCCCCTTCCGGCCTCAAGTTGTCTACTGGCTTCTTTTGAACTGGGCGCTCTGCTGATCTAAAGCCTGGCTTATCTGGAGTGTAGAATTCGCCTTCAGGTCTCAGGTTATCTTCTGGTCTGACTTGAGATGGACGTACACCAGGTTGATACTTTGGCTTCTCGGGACTGTGAAATTCACCTTCAGGCTTAAGATTATCAATAGGCTTAACCTGCTCGGGGCGAACCACATATTGATACTCTTTCTTCTCCACAAATGTCATTTCACCTTCGGTTCGCAAGTTATCCTTTCTGATAATCCTTTCATTTTTCTCTGCTGGACGGAAAACTTGCTTTTCAGGTGCAACAAATTCCCCTTCCGGCCTCAAGTTGTCTACTGGCTTCTTTTGAACCGGACGCTCAGCAGGCCTAAAACCTGGTTTATCTGGAGTGTAGAATTCGCCTTCAGGTCTCAGGTTATCTTCTGGTCGGACTTGAGATGGACGTTCACCAGGTTGATACTTCGGCTTTTCGGGACTGTGAAATTCACCTTCAGGCTTAAGATTATCAATAGGCTTAACCTGCTCGGGGCGAACCACATATTGATACTCTTTCTTCTCCACAAATGTCATTTCACCTTCGGTTCGCAAGTTATCCTTTCTGATAATCCTTTCATTTTTCTCTGCTGGACGGAAAACTTGCTTTTCAGGTGCAACAAATTCCCCTTCCGGCCTCAAGTTGTCTACTGGCTTCTTTTGAACCGGACGCTCAGCAGGCCTAAACCCTGGTTTATCTGGAGTGTAGAATTCGCCTTCAGGTCTCAGGTTATCTTCTGGTCGGACTTGAGATGGACGTTCACCAGGTTGATACTTTGGCTTCTCGGGACTGTGAAATTCACCTTCAGGCTTAAGATTATCAATAGGCTTAACCTGCTCGGGGCGAACCACATATTGATACTCTTTCTTCTCCACAAATGTCATTTCACCTTCGGTTCGCAAGTTATCCTTTCTGATAATCCTTTCATTTTTCTCTGCTGGACGGAAAACTTGCTTTTCAGGTGCAACAAATTCCCCTTCCGGCTTCAAGTTGTCTACTGGCTTCTTTTGAACCGGACGCTCAGCAGGCCTAAAACCTGGTTTATCTGGAGTGTAGAATTCGCCTTCAGGTCTCAGGTTATCTTCTGGTCGGACTTGAGATGGACGTTCACCAGGTTGATACTTCGGCTTTTCGGGACTGTAGAAGTCTCCTTCTGGATGTAGGTTATCTTGCGGTACCTTTTGAACTGGACGTTCTGCGGGACGATATCCTGGTTTATCTGGAGTGTAGAATTCGCCTTCAGGTCTCAGATTGTCTTCTGGTCTGACTTGAGACGGACGTTCACCAGGTTGATACTTCGGCTTTTCGGGACTGTAGAAGTCTCCTTCTGGACGTAGGTTATCTTGCGGTACCTTTTGAACTGGACGTTCTGCGGGACGATATCCTGGTTTATCTGGAGTGTAGAATTCGCCTTCAGGTCTCAGATTGTCTTCTGGTCTGACTTGAGATGGACGTTCACCAGGTTGATACTTCGGCTTTTCGGGACTGTAGAATTGACCTTCAGGTTTGAGATTATCTGTTGGCTTAACCTGCTCGGGGCGAACTACATATTGATACTCTTCCTTCTCCACAAATGTCATTTCACCTTCGGTTCGCAAGTTATCCTTTCTGATAATCCTTTCATTTTTCTCTGCTGGACGGAAAACTTGCTTTTCAGGTGCAACAAATTCCCCTTCCGGCTTCAAGTTGTCTACTGGCTTCTTTTGAACTGGACGCTCTGCGGGACGATATCCTGGTTTATCTGGAGTGTAGAATTCGCCTTCAGGTCTCAGGTTATCTTCTGGTCGGACTTGAGATGGACGTTCACCAGGTTGATACTTCGGCTTTTCGGGACTGTAGAAGTCTCCTTCTGGACGCAGATTGTCTTCTGGCTTCTTTTGAACTGGACGCTCAGCAGGCCTAAAACCTGGTTTATCTGGAGTGTAGAATTCGCCTTCAGGTCTCAGGTTATCTTCTGGTCTGACTTGAGATGGACGTTCACCAGGTTGATACTTCGGCTTTTCGGGACTGTAGAAGTCTCCTTCTGGACGCAGATTGTCTTCTGGTTTCTTTTGAACTGGACGCTCAGCAGGCCTAAACCCTGGTTTATCTGGAGTGTAGAATTCGCCTTCAGGTCTCAGGTTATCTTCTGGTCGGACTTGAGATGGACGTTCACCAGGTTGATACTTCGGCTTTTCGGGACTGTAGAATTGACCTTCAGGTTTGAGATTATCCGTTGGCTTAACCTGCTCGGGGCGAACTACATATTGATACTCTTTCTTCTCCACAAATGTCATTTCACCTTCGGTTCGCAAGTTATCCTTTCTGATAATCCTTTCATTTTTCTCTGCTGGTCGGAAAACTTGCTTTTCAGGTGTAACAAACTCCCCTTCCGGCCTCAAGTTGTCTACTGGCTTCTTTTGAACTGGACGCTCAGCAGGCCTAAAACCTGGTTTATCTGGAGTGTAGAATTCGCCTTCAGGTCTCAGGTTATCTTCTGGTCTGACTTGAGACGGACGTTCACCAGGTTGATACTTCGGCTTTTCGGGACTGTAGAAGTCTCCTTCTGGACGCAGATTGTCTTCTGGTTTCTTTTGAACTGGACGCTCAGCAGGCCTAAACCCTGGTTTATCTGGAGTGTAGAATTCGCCTTCAGGTCTCAGGTTATCTTCTGGTCGGACTTGAGATGGACGTTCACCAGGTTGATACTTCGGCTTTTCGGGACTGTAGAATTGACCTTCAGGTTTGAGATTATCCGTTGGCTTAACCTGCTCGGGGCGAACTACATATTGATACTCTTCCTTCTCCACAAATGTCATTTCACCTTCGGTTCGCAAGTTATCCTTTCTGATAATCCTTTCATTTTTCTCTGCTGGACGGAAAACTTGCTTTTCAGGTGCAACAAATTCCCCTTCCGGCCTCAAGTTGTCTACTGGCTTCTTTTGAACCGGACGCTCAGCAGGCCTAAAACCTGGTTTATCTGGAGTGTAGAATTCGCCTTCAGGTCTCAGGTTATCTTCTGGTCGGACTTGAGAGGGACGTTCACCAGGTTGATACTTCGGCTTTTCGGGACTGTAGAAGTCTCCTTCTGGACGCAGATTGTCTTCTGGCTTCTTTTGAACTGGACGCTCAGCAGGCCTAAAACCTGGTTTATCTGGAGTGTAGAATTCGCCTTCAGGTCTCAGGTTATCTTCTGGTCGGACTTGAGATGGACGTTCACCAGGTTGATACTTCGGCTTTTCGGGACTGTAGAATTCACCTTCAGGTTTGAGATTATCCGTTGGCTTAACCTGCTCGGGGCGAACTACATATTGATACTCTTTCTTCTCCACAAATGTCATTTCACCTTCGGTTCGCAAGTTATCCTTTCTGATAATCCTTTCATTTTTCTCTGCTGGACGGAAAACTTGCTTTTCAGGTGTAACAAACTCCCCTTCCGGCTTCAAGTTGTCTACTGGCTTCTTTTGAACTGGACGCTCTGCGGGACGATATCCTGGTTTATCTGGAGTGTAGAATTCGCCTTCAGGTCTCAGGTTATCTTCTGGTCTGACTTGAGACGGACGTTCACCAGGTTGATACTTTGGCTTTTCGGGACTGTAGAAGTCTCCTTCTGGACGCAGATTATCTTCTGGCTTCTTTTGAACTGGACGCTCAGCAGGCCTAAAACCTGGTTTATCTGGAGTGTAGAATTCGCCTTCAGGTCTCAGGTTATCTTCTGGTCGGACTTGAGAGGGACGTTCACCAGGTTGATACTTCGGCTTTTCGGGACTGTAGAAGTCTCCTTCTGGACGCAGATTGTCTTCTGGCTTCTTTTGAACTGGACGCTCAGCAGGCCTAAAACCTGGTTTATCTGGAGTGTAGAATTCGCCTTCAGGTCTCAGGTTATCTTCTGGTCGGACTTGAGATGGACGTTCACCAGGTTGATACTTCGGCTTTTCGGGACTGTAGAATTCACCTTCAGGTTTGAGATTATCCGTTGGCTTAACCTGCTCGGGGCGAACTACATATTGATACTCTTTCTTCTCCACAAATGTCATTTCACCTTCGGTTCGCAAGTTATCCTTTCGGATAATCCTTTCATTTTTCTCTGCTGGACGGAAAACTTGCTTTTCAGGTGTAACAAATTCCCCTTCCGGCTTCAAGTTGTCTACTGGCTTCTTTTGAACTGGACGCTCTGCGGGACGATATCCTGGTTTATCTGGAGTGTAGAATTCGCCTTCAGGTCTCAGGTTATCTTCTGGTCTGACTTGAGACGGACGTTCACCAGGTTGATACTTCGGCTTTTCGGGACTGTAGAATTGACCTTCAGGTTTGAGATTATCCGTTGGCTTAACCTGCTCGGGGCGAACTACATATTGATACTCTTCCTTCTCCACAAATGTCATTTCACCTTCGGTTCGCAAGTTATCCTTTCTGATAATCCTTTCATTTTTCTCTGCTGGACGGAAAACTTGCTTCTCCGGTGCAACAAATTCCCCTTCCGGCCTCAAGTTGTCTACTGGCTTCTTTTGAACCGGACGCTCAGCAGGCCTAAAACCTGGTTTATCTGGAGTGTAGAATTCGCCTTCAGGTCTCAGGTTATCTTCTGGTCGGACTTGAGAGGGACGTTCACCAGGTTGATACTTCGGCTTTTCGGGACTGTAGAAGTCTCCTTCTGGACGCAGATTGTCTTCTGGCTTCTTTTGAACTGGACGCTCAGCAGGCCTAAAACCTGGTTTATCTGGAGTGTAGAATTCGCCTTCAGGTCTCAGGTTATCTTCTGGTCGGACTTGAGATGGACGTTCACCAGGTTGATACTTCGGCTTTTCGGGACTGTAGAATTGACCTTCAGGTTTGAGATTATCCGTTGGCTTAACCTGCTCGGGGCGAACTACATATTGATACTCTTTCTTCTCCACAAATGTCATTTCACCTTCGGTTCGCAAGTTATCCTTTCTGATAATCCTTTCATTTTTCTCTGCTGGACGGAAAACTTGCTTTTCAGGTGTAACAAACTCCCCTTCCGGCTTCAAGTTGTCTACTGGCTTCTTTTGAACTGGACGCTCTGCGGGACGATATCCTGGTTTATCTGGAGTGTAGAATTCGCCTTCAGGTCTCAGGTTATCTTCTGGTCGGACTTGAGAGGGACGTTCACCAGGTTGATACTTCGGCTTTTCGGGACTGTAGAAGTCTCCTTCTGGACGCAGATTGTCTTCTGGCTTCTTTTGAACTGGACGCTCAGCAGGCCTAAAACCTGGTTTATCTGGAGTGTAGAATTCGCCTTCAGGTCTCAGGTTATCTTCTGGTCGGACTTGAGATGGACGTTCACCAGGTTGATACTTCGGCTTTTCGGGACTGTAGAATTGACCTTCAGGTTTGAGATTATCCGTTGGCTTAACCTGCTCGGGGCGAACTACATATTGATACTCTTCCTTCTCCACAAATGTCATTTCACCTTCGGTTCGCAAGTTATCCTTTCTGATAATCCTTTCATTTTTCTCTGCTGGACGGAAAACTTGCTTCTCAGGTGCAACAAATTCCCCTTCCGGCCTCAAGTTGTCTACTGGCTTCTTTTGAACCGGACGCTCAGCAGGCCTAAAACCTGGTTTATCTGGAGTGTAGAATTCGCCTTCAGGTCTCAGGTTATCTTCTGGTCGGACTTGAGATGGACGTTCACCAGGTTGATACTTCGGCTTTTCGGGACTGTAGAAGTCTCCTTCTGGACGTAGGTTATCTTGCGGTACCTTTTGAGCTGGACGTTCTGCGGGTCTATATCCTGGTTTATCTGGAGTGTAGAATTCGCCTTCCGGTCTCAGGTTATCTTCTGGTCGGACTTGAGAGGGACGTTCACCAGGTTGATACTTCAGCTTTTCGGGACTGTAGAAGTCTCCTTCTGGACGCAGATTGTCTTCTGGCTTCTTTTGAACTGGACGCTCAGCAGGCCTAAAACCTGGTTTATCTGGAGTGTAGAATTCGCCTTCAGGTCTCAGGTTATCTTCTGGTCGGACTTGAGATGGACGTTCACCAGGTTGATACTTCGGCTTTTCGGGACTGTAGAATTGACCTTCAGGTTTGAGATTATCCGTTGGCTTAACCTGCTCGGGGCGAACTACATATTGATACTCTTCCTTCTCCACAAATGTCATTTCACCTTCGGTTCGCAAGTTATCCTTTCTGATAATCCTTTCATTTTTCTCTGCTGGACGGAAAACTTGCTTCTCAGGTGCAACAAATTCCCCTTCCGGCCTCAAGTTGTCTACTGGCTTCTTTTGAACCGGACGCTCAGCAGGCCTAAAACCTGGTTTATCTGGAGTGTAGAATTCGCCTTCAGGTCTCAGGTTATCTTCTGGTCGGACTTGAGAGGGACGTTCACCAGGTTGATACTTCAGCTTTTCGGGACTGTAGAAGTCTCCTTCTGGACGCAGATTGTCTTCTGGCTTCTTTTGAACTGGACGCTCAGCAGGCCTAAAACCTGGTTTATCTGGAGTGTAGAATTCGCCTTCAGGTCTCAGGTTATCTTCTGGTCTGACTTGCGACGGACGTTCACCAGGTTGATACTTCGGCTTTTCGGGACTGTAGAAGTCTCCTTCTGGACGTAGGTTATCTTGCGGTACCTTTTGAGCTGGACGTTCTGCGGGTCTATATCCTGGTTTATCTGGAGTGTAGAATTCGCCTTCAGGTCTCAGGTTATCTTCTGGTCGGACTTGAGAGGGACGTTCACCAGGTTGATACTTCGGCTTTTCGGGACTGTAGAAGTCTCCTTCTGGACGTAGGTTATCTTGCGGTACCTTTTGAGCTGGACGTTCTGCGGGTCTATATCCTGGTTTATCTGGAGTGTAGAATTCGCCTTCAGGTCTCAGGTTATCTTCTGGTCGGACTTGAGAGGGACGTTCACCAGGTTGATACTTCGGCTTTTCGGGACTGTAGAAGTCTCCTTCTGGACGTAGGTTATCTTGCGGTACCTTTTGAGCTGGACGTTCTGCGGGTCTATATCCTGGTTTATCTGGAGTGTAGAATTCGCCTTCGGGTCTTAAGTTATCTTCAGGTCTTACTTGAGATGGACGCTCTGCAGGACGGAATTCGTTTTTTTCGGGTCCGTAAAACTCTCCTTCTGGTTTTAAATTGTCTGGATGTCGTACTTTACTTGGGCGATCTCCAGGCAGGTATTTGGGTTTTTGGGGACTGTAGAATTCACCCTCTGGCTTCAGGTTGTCCGTGGGCTTTACGTATCCAGGACGGACAACGTATTGATATTCTTCTTTTTCCACAAAAGTCATTTCACCGTCCATCCGTAAATTGTCTGTGTGTATAATTTTTTCTCGTTTTTCGCCTGGTTTGTATGGCTCTTTCTGTGGAACTAAAAAGTCTCCTCCGACTGTAAGATTGTCTTCGGGTTTCTTTATGACTATGTAATCTACAAATATGTCTTCATTTTTCTTAGGAATGTTAGCATCGTTCTTAGACCAAGTGTTAGTCCGTATTCTCTTGTAAGTTTCGTCGACGTTATCTGTAAAACAACAAAAAAAAAAAAATTAGTCTATTAGGCAAACTCAGCAGTAAAATCATTTCAGAACACTTGCCATCTATTTCAACAACTGTAGTTTCTGTAGTTTTCGTTGCGCTAGTGGAGCAATGATGACGCCTAAGAAATCAAGAATCTTTAGGTGAATTCAGTACGAGAAAATATAAATGGACATACCCGCAAGTACATATTTCACAAATACATCTCTCACTGTGTTGTGTTGTTCTTTTGTTTTTACTGTCGACTCCGCGCTGGAATACATATTGAATTAATAATCTTCTCCGAATTCACTTGTATTTAATAATAATCACTTACGGTTCGTGAATCGTCTAAGCGTTTCTTATCAGTGCGTACATTATCGATTTCATCATAAATATTCTCTGTGATATTTTTGTGTTTCGATGTTTCACTCAGATTCAATGTGATATTTTCATTGTTCTCCGAAATGGATGTATTCTTTTCAATTTCCACAAACTCATCCACATATATTGTCTTCTTGGGTGCCTCCACAATTTTCTCAATAACATCCGTATGGACCTTCTCATCGAGAACTCGCCAGTCGTTAATGCTTGCATCGAATATCTGAAAGGGATATACAAATACTACAGTTAATAAGTTTCATACACACACACACACACACACACACACACAGTTTTCAACACACCCAATCTGAGCAGCGGCAGACACGCACATTTGAAAGGGGCTGAGTGGTCAAACTTACCTTTGTTACTTCTGTGGTGGTGGTTATATTTGCCACATCGGTATTATCTTTCTCGATTTCACGAGCAATGTCGTTCGGCACAAAAGCTTTAGTATCTGTGTACGATTTCTCGTCGACGACCGTCCATTTGCCGAGCTTCGTGTCGTACACCTTGGTCGTATACGTTGTGGTTGTTGTATTAATGACATCATCGACTATTTCAGGATAGCCAACATCAGAATTGCTATCCACAATGCGCTCATCCACCACACGCCACCGATTGTTGCGTCTATCGTATATCTTCTTTTTGTATGTTATTTTCGTGGTGCCATCCGAATCTCTGCTAACATATCGCTCAATGGTCGGCGTCTTTTTGTTTGTGGCATGTGTGCTGCCATCGCTAAACTCGCTCCAAGTCTTTGTCTTCACATCGTACACCTCCTTCTTCGATGTGGACGATGTCGACTGCTTTGTGCTGCTGCTACTGCTGCGGGTCTCGTTGACCTGCTGCTTGCTGCTGGCTGTTTTCGCTGTTGTTGTTGTTGCTGATGACGTTGCGGCGGTGTCCACATCAAAGCAAACAGCTGTGCTGTCCCGCAACGTTGATGACGTCGCAGTTGGCTTTGTTGTGGTTGCGACCGGTTCGCGCGGCGACGTCATTGTTGTTGTCAACGATTTAGTTGATGACGAATCAGCAGCAGCAACAGACTTTGGCACGCTCTGAGATTCGCTGCTGCTGCTGATGATGTTGGCATTGCTGTTGGTGTTGGTGTTGGTGCTGTGTTTGTTAATGTTGGTGTTAATGGTGCTAGTGTTGAGGTTGCTGCTATCGCTGACAACCTGTTCGGCAACATCAAGCATATATTTGCTGCTCGACAGCGACGACGATGATGTCATACCATCTGCTCTCTCGCCTGCAATGAGCGTTTCGTTAGCGTTGCGTTGCTGCTGTTGCTGCTGCTGGTGTTGACTGGAACTGGTTGTTGTCGACTCAAAGTAACTGGAGTTGCTCGCCTCCTGGCGGCTGCTGCTGCTCAACATTTTAGATGTCGATGCATACATTTTTGATATGCTGCCACCGCTGGCGGACATTAAGAGGCCGCCGCTGCTGCTGCCGCCAGGAGCTACAATCTCTACCACCTCGATGGGCACGGAGAAGACCGGTTCCTTTTTCTCACTTTCGAGCAGATCTATCGACGATATGATCTTCTCATTTGAGTAGTCTTTGGAGAACTTGCTGCTGCTGCTGCTGCTGCTAAAAACTGCTTCCGACTGCTCGGACTTTGACTGAGATTTAGCTGTGTATGAACTGGAAGTGTAGCTCTTTCCACCGGCTGCTGTCACCAGACTTTTCCCCTGCGTCAACTGTCCCCCAGCTGAAGTGCTGGGCGCAGTCGCAGTCACAGTTGGCGCACCAAAAGAGACAGATTCATGCTCCATTGATGTTGAGCTGGTGTTTGTCGTTAGCGTTGCCAACGCATTCGGACCAAGTTTTTTGGTTAATTTGGTCGCCGAGGCCGATGTTGATGTTGTTGTGCTTGATCTGTCTGCTGGCGGCTGCGTTGACTGCGACTGCGACGGCGACTGCGACTGCGACGAGTGCGACACTTGTTTCTTTTTATTGCTTTTTGATACCATATTGTTGTTGACTCTATTTTCACACAGATGAGGTAATCACTGACGATGTGAGTTGAACTGAGTAAAATGGTTATGCTGCTCTATATTTTTATTTGTATTTTTTTGTTTTTGTTTCGTATGCGTTTCGTTTCGTTTGTAAATAATCACAATTATTGGCTGGTTTTGGCACTACATTTAAAAACTATATTAGAATTAGAATATATATATCTCTCTCTCTCTCTTTCTATTTCTCGCTCTCTAGCTCTCTTGGTGTCTCCTGAATGTCGAAATACTTATTTTTAATTTACGTATGTATATTTATTAGACGGGAGCTACAGTTCAAGTTGAAAATGACAAAAGGTGGCGCTCACACACACACACACACACACTTACACAAAAACCACACAGTGTGCGACACTTGAATATGTGAGCTGGGAGCGTGAGCGTAAAAAGCTTAACAAGCACACACACAGAGACACAGGCACAGACAGCGAAAAAACGCTTAGATAGATAGAGAGAAGAGACTTTATTCGCTTAGATGCTCAATTGGGCAAAGTCGTTTTTATATGTACATTTATATGCACATATTATTCGTATTCGTAGAGCAGTATTAAAAGATCCACAACCGTCGCGAAGCACAACTCAAAACGTACTGATCAACGTTGGCGCTGTCTGGAATCGCTTTCGACCGTATCTGTTGCCGCTCTGCCAACAGTCAAAAACCAAAAGCAGCGCCGCAGCAGCAGCAGCAGCACCGCTTGTGGGCTTTACTGCAAAGCGTTGGAAGCTTTGCACGCCTGCGTGCGTGCGTGCGAGCGAGATGGTACAATGCAGAGCTTCGACTTCGCCTTCGCAAAAGGCAAAAAGCCAGGCCAGATCGGAACCGAGGCAGCGACGTCGTCTCGCGTAGGTTGCCATTTGAGTTATGTGTGCTGCGTCAGTCTCTGTCTGTGTGTGTGTGTGTGTGTGTGTGTGCTTAGAGAGTAATAAAAAGTTACAGAAAAAGTATTTGCGTAGGTTACCTTAGCTGCTGAGACACGCTCACCGCCTTTTTTTTTTGCCACGCAGCGAGTTCAATATGCCAATGAAAACAATATTACAACAACAATTTGCTCATTTCGAAAGTAACCGCAAAATGAGGCAAACAAACAGCTGCTTGATGAACACCAGCGGGAATTTTTTTGGTTACTGCTCCCGCTCCCAATTGCTCTTCGTCTCTCTCTGTCTCACTCACTCACATGCTGCCGGCGTACGAGGGTTTGATCCAATCTTTAGAACGGCCAAAAATGAGTGCACTGACCAAAGTTGGCCAGTTTGAAGAGACGGCGTCGCCGTCGTCTGTCTGCCGGATGGATGCACAATTAAAATGTTAATACATCTAAATATGTATGTATCTTTGTATGTATGTCATATATATGACACTGAGAATTAGTCAGCCAACAGCCAGTTTTTGCATATACTTTCTGAATGTCTAGCTTGGCGTTACGTGGGCGCGTCCGTCCGTGCTTATAACTCAGCTCAATAACAGCAGCAAAAGCCTGCCAAGATTTATTTAGTATGCATCGACAAAAAAATATGATGCTGAATTTTATTGCTCAATTGATTTATAACGGCCTTAGGTGGGTGTTGCTCAGAAATTATGCTGCAACTTGTTGTGCCCATAAAAGAGCTCTCAGTTTATTATAGAATATATATATGTATATGTATGTACTATATAGCAGACAGAGCCCAGGTTTAAGCAATTCGACCTCTAAAAATCTAGACAAGAAAACTAAATTCAATTCAATTGTTGCTTAATTCACGAAACGGCTCACATCGTGTGACGTCACCCGGCCAAGACTCATTTTCATGCGAGTCTTGCGCGAACAATCAAAACTTGTTTGCTGCGCCGAGACATAACAAAAAATAAGAAAAATAAGAAAAACAGCAAAAAATATATTAGCAAAATAAGCCAAAGTGAAAAAAAAACAATCAGACCAGTTTAAGTGAAAAATAGCACTATGGGCACACAAAAAACGAATAATTACAAATTCAAAGCACAGCTGAAGTGACCCGAATTCACCAAACGGTGGATTAAATACTATGTGGCATATACACAAATGGCAACCAGTTGGAATCTGGTGCATTCGCCAATTTAGAATATTCAGAATATGTGTGCAATTAATGATCAACAACAACTACAAAAAAAAATACAGTGAATTATATGTGAGATGATGACATCTTTTGCCATGTCACGGATTTTCCATGGAATTGAAATTGAAATTCAGCAGTGAAGGCAAACTCAAAAATTGTATATGCCACTTACTCAAGCGTAAGCTCAATTAATTTTAATTTAATGCCGGAGGAATAAAAAACACTGAAAATATGTTTGATATCAAGGCAAAGGAGTTCATGTCCATGTCCATGTCCATGTGAGACCCTTATATGGGCAGCAGCCCAAAAATTGTTGGCCTTACACTTGTCAGGCAAATGCACTTTTAGGGCACAATTCCATGCATAATATACGAGTACTACTCAATAAGGCCAGGTTCTCTCTCCCTCGATGATGTAATCGCTGCAGTGTTTCACGTATTTGTACAATAATGTTCAAAATGCTTAAATACTTTTGTAATTTAGTTGGCAATTATAGCCGATACCACTTATGAATGAGATGTAACAACTCTTTTGGCGGATATTAAGCGCTTTGAATGCTAAACATTTGCTACGTGATCGTTTCAACTGTTCATATCGGCCATATGGCCAGGTCGAATTATTTTTGGTTAGTAACTTCGTGACTTCAGGTAAAAAAACAGCGCTAATTATATTTTTTTTTTTTGTATATATATGTAGTCAAAACAAAACCTAATAACTACAAGTGGAGAGGGGGTAACTAAGAAATACCCTGAGCTAGAGTAACTTTTAATGAGATTTCAAATATAATATATTACTGGTAACTGCAGTTAGTTGTATATTTATGCCTATACGGATTGCTAATGTTTGAATGCCTAATCTACCCTATCAAAACTCGTTTGTTTGGCATAACAAAATAAAAATTTTAAGCATTTTATAATTATCGCGCCGGTAAGCGAACTTCCACATACATAGCGATCACACATACGTGTATCTTATCTTCCGAGGAATTCTACACGCATAAGCTGTGTGTAATTCTTGAGAACATTATTTTTTTAATGAACTGATTTAATTAAAGAGAGAGAACTTGCTTTGGCAAACTAGTTTGCTTTTACTACCTGGTCACCTAACAAAAAAACAATCTTATTAATAATAATATTATGGATTATGGAATGTTAATTGTGGCTTGCAGCTACCCTCAGAGTACTCAATTGACTGATTCACTACGCAAAGCCATTGACTCAGAGTATAATTCAACTTTTTGTTTGCTTAATCAGCAATTCTATTAATAAATCATTAACCAATTTGGCAAAAACTCGAAGCTATGCAAATATTTGGCAACAACTGATATACATGAAATACATTTGTCTAAACGTGTTTTCCCTTTGTGGGTATTTTTTGCAATTCTGTGTGATAAAAGGAAACAAACTGATAACACTGAAGTATTTACCATATCCAGTAATCTGGTTGAAAGAGAAAAGTATCTGAATTAATATATACAATAAAAATACATACAGTTATACATTCTTTTTTATTATTCATAGTCGTATTTTCTTTAAGGCTTACATATTAAAATATATGCTTAATATTAGGTTCATCTATTTATCGGATTATGTTATCGATTTACTTTTTGCATTCATTTAACGCATTCCTAAGTTTAAGGTATAAGGTTTTTGTTTATATTATATTTTTACAATTTTGATAATAAATGTTGTTTGTTGGTTTCTTTTTCTTCTTTTGTTTTTGCCACAAAAAGCGTGCATTGATTGATGGAACTGCAACTGCGAACGTGTGGGTTTATTTGAGTGTGTAGGCGTATGTGTGTGTACGTGTGTTTGTCTATAAACTAATTGCTCTTTGTTTTTGCAGTGTTTGGGGGGGGGGGGGGTGTTTTCTATGTCGTCTATCATTTTGTTATACAACTAACGTTACTTACTTACAGCTAATCATTTTTTAATAAATTTCCTTTGCTTTTAACTTTCTTTATTTATCTCTGCTCTCTTTGCTGTCGTCTTCCACGTTTAGATATAGTATTCTGTAGTTATTGTGCCAGGCACCTACTCAAAGTCTCGCTGACGGCGTGGGCGCCTAATCAAACCGGCTACGAATTAAATATCGATATATTTTTCTTCTTATTTAGACCTGTTTCTTTTTATTGACTTAAGTTCTAGTTGTAGAGTTGCATGTTGCATGTTATTTAACTGATTTTTGTTTTATATACAAGCTTGAAATGTTCGACAGCGTGTGTGTCTCTGTGTATGTCTCAGTGTATAAGTGTGTGTGTGTGTGTGTGTGTTGGACAAATGCCCACGATCACGCCCACAACAACATGATCGAGACGCTGAGTGCTGTTTCTTTTTTATTCTTTTGTTTTGTTGTCTATTTTACGTATTTATCATAATTATTATTTAGCGTGCCTAGAACTAAACGTAGTTCTAATTGTTGTTATGCATAATTAGTTTTAATATATATATTTGTTTGTTTTTGTTGTTTTTTGTTGTTGTTAAAATGTATACACAGTTTACAGTTAGGCAATATATAAATGTGTGTATACATACTTATGTGTGTGTGTGTGTGTGTGTGTATTTGTTTAAAAGTTTCAATTAAAAACTAATTAGGTAAAAACTTTTGCAACTTAAGACGAGGTTCTTGTTTTAGATGCGACCGACGCATCACGAATTTTAACAGGAGAGAGTTAGTTATAGTTACAATTTAATTTTGTATATTGTTGATGTACATATATATGTATGTATGCGTGTGTGTGTGTTTGTGTGTGTAGCGCTAGTTAACTATTTAGGTGTATATTTAATTAATAGCTAAACGGTAACTAAATTAATACAAACTAAGGGAATCGCTTATTTCATATTATTTGCCCAAGGATATCTCTCTTTCACTTTTAGCTGTTGTGTGTGTGTGTGTGTGTGTGTGTATGTGCGTGTGTATGTATGTGTGTCTGCATCTGTAGTGTATGTGGCGTGGAAAGCTGCCCTGCTATTTATTATGCATGTGCGTGTGTGTGGGTGGGGTGGTACACATGTATATGTGTGTGGCGGATTGTGTGTGCATGTGCGGGGAGCAACAAACTTCCGCCTTCCGCAATTGCAATTGCACATTGGCTCTGTATATTTACAAAAAGTTACAACAAAAATGCTCAAAATTCACTGCGTTTATAAAATAAAAATAATAATCATAATCATCATCATCATCTTTCCTTGGCTTCCTCTGCTCCACTCTCTCTTTTTTTCCTTACTATTCTGCATGCATTGATGCCTGCTGCTGTTGTTGTTGTTGTTGTTGTTGCTGCTGTTGGGCGGATTGCTCCTCCTGCAGGACATTTCGACAGATCTCATACTTGATGACCTTGGCATGGCCACCGGGCAATATTTGCACCTCCACCTGTGTGGATTGTTGTCCGGCGGCTGCTGCTGCCGCCGCAGCTGCTGCTTGTTGTTGCTGCTGCTGTTGCACGTCGACCTCCTGTAAAAATTTGCAATTCAAAACTTTAGCATATTCTAACATGAAATCTCAAATCTGACTTCTCATTAACTATCGCTCTCTCTCAGTTTGTATGCAATTAATCAAAATAAATGTATAAAAACTAAACTAATATATTACGCTCAAGCAAAAATTGAAGAGGATCTATCAATATTGTAACTTGTTGTGGTTTTTGTTTTTTAAATTGGAAATGGGAGTACACAGATTAGAACAGAAAACTGGAGAATTTGATATAAAAAAAAATCAAAATGGAATGCACGGAAGTTACATATGTGAATAGGACAACAAAAAAAAAAGAAAGGGGAAGACACAGGCACAGGATATACGCAATACACAAAAAATACAACAAAAAAAAATAAATAAGACAAATTATTGTATAAAACAGATATATATATAAACTAAATACACATGACATTGAGACGTAAGTAAAATAATAGCCATTGGATATTAATGACAATTAGCCATAAAATTTTGAATATTTTTTATTTGTATACACACCTAAAACGCGCACAGTGAAGCCTTTTTTGCGTACACGCGTCTTACAAGAAATTTTGTAATGGAGTATTTGATCTATTTGTTATTATTTGCTTTATATGGATTTTATTGGTTTATCAATTTCATTTTCTTTTCTTTTTTTAGAGTATGCTACACAAACGCACGCACGCACGCACGTACACACACACACACACACACGCTCGCACAGAGACGATACACTTGACAACAAGATATTTGTTGGTGCTGTGTGCTTGAATTTAAATGGCAATACGAGTGTGTGTGGGGTGTGTTTTGGGGGGAGGGTTTGTGCGGGTAGCTTTCTCTAGCATTCATTATTGTTCAGTTGATCTGATCGATCTATTTGATTATTGTTTTATTTTAGTAAGAAGTAGTTGGTACAACAAGCTGCAAGTATTCGAAGTTAAAAAAAGGTAATGCAATTATAATTTCGTGATTGTTTTTCTTTCTTTTCATATTTTTTTTTTGATTTGTATTGGTTTACAGAGGGAGGATAATAATAAAATAAAAACATTAAATAACGCAATTCAAGATTGTGAAAACATATATATTATTTATATATATATTTATATAAAGTGATTTATGTAGTTGCAGCTGCTTTAATTAATATTAACTTGTGTTTAGGCTAAGTTAATGTTGGACAGAGTTTAGATTTCCATAGAGAGAGAAGAGATTAACCCCGAGAAAAATAGGTAAAGTTCTCCTCAACAGACCGACTTTCCGACTTTAAGAAACATTATTTTTTTATTGTTGATCTTGATACTCGTTCAGTTAACAATTGCTTTGTTCGTTTATAGCTAAATTAAAATGCATAGCTTAGGGACTAAACTAACGGCGCTCCCACATAATATGTAAAACTAAGCCTAACCCAATTACAAACTAAGCCAGATTTCTTATTTTTTCTTTGTATCTATTACTTTAACACGAATAAATGAAAGCAAATGGAAAAACAATCGAAATATGTAAATATATATATATTTATATATTTATATAAATATACATAAATATTTTCATTACTATCGGGTTTTTGGGTTTGGGTTTGTGGAAATTGCAGCTTAGGCTTAGGCTGAGCACACTTAGCATACCTGTTGCTGCGATATGGCTGGCTTCGTTTCCAAATGCTGGCGCTGATGCAGCATCAGATGATTCTTTTGGAAGAACGCCTTTCCACACTCGCAGACATGGGTGCGCACCGTGCAGCCGCCATTCGGATGCCTGCGATTGTGCTGCATGAGGCCGTGCTTCGCGGCGAATCCCTTGCCGCAGCTGGCGCAGAAATGCGATTTGGGTTTGTTGGCCGGTGAGACGGTGACGACATGTTGTTGCTGCTGTTGCTGCTGCTGAATGTGCTGCAAATGATGTTGCCCGTGTAGCGGCATTGTGGGCACGGCGGTGACCACCGCTTGCGGATGCGTCGAATTGGCGGCCTGCACCAGTGTGGTCTGCGACATCACCTGACCGGTCGATGATATGATTTGCACCGGCACCGGACTCTGCCCAACCATATTTGGATTGGCCGTCACAACAGTACCCGGATTTAAGCCGGCCGTACTCAAAAAGTGTCCCGGCAGCGCCGCTGTCAGCGCACACAAATCGGTCATCAGACTCTTGTCACCGGTATGCAGTCGCAAGTGCAAGGCGAGCGCCTCCCGACTATTAAACGCGCTGCCGCATTCACTGTATTCCAAAAACAATATAAATTAGCATTGGTATTCAAATCGTGTATACTAGCGGATCACTCACCGGCAAACGAATTGTGGACGCGCCACGCCATTCGCATCGGTTGTGGAGACGGTGAGAAGCGTTGAGTTAGCCGGATTGCTGACAACGGTTATGGTCTGCGGATGTCCTGGATGATGATGCGGCTGTTGTATCTGCTTAAATATCAATTTAATTATTAACTTGCTGCTTTGACATGTGTCTATCTGCTTATACCTGTTGATTGGCTATAATGGTGGCGCTGCTCGTATTGGGATTGACGCCATTGTGCGCCGCTCGCACATGCTGATGCAGTTCCGCCTTTGTGAGGAAACCTTCGCCGCAGCTAACGCAGGGATGCGCCTGCTCGCCGGTATGTACGCGCCTGGCAAAATAATGGTAAATCGTAAATGGTAAATAGGGTAATTATTTTTCTGTGCTCAAGTCGTCATTTACCTCATGTGGGAAACTAGTGTGCGCTTCTGTAGAAACTCTTTGCCGCAAACGGTGCAGGAGTGTGGTATCTTGCCGTGTATGCGACCGTGATTAACTAATTGAAATTTGCGTGGAAACGAGGCACCGCAATCAGGACAAACAAATGGATTCAATGAACCATGAAAGCTGCAAATTAAATTTGGGAATAAGTAATCAGAATTTGCCAGATATTAGTGTTGGCACTTACCGCGAGTGCATAATCAGATGGTTCTCCTGTGCGAAACTCTCACCGCATTCCTCGCAGACGTAGGGACGTTCGCCGGCGTGAAATTTACTGTGCGTGACCAGATGCCGTTTGAGGGGAAAGGATCGTCCGCACTCCTGGCAAACGAACGGTCGCTCCCGGCTGTGGACCCGGGAATGCGTCAACAGATGATGCTTGAGCGTGAAACTCTTCTTGCACTCCTGACACTGATATGGCCGATCCGTTGAATGCAACAGTAGATGCGTATTCAGACAGTGTTTGTGCGCAAAACTCTTGCCGCAATGTGTGCAAATATGGGGTCGTTCACCTAGACAAAGAGATATCGGAGAGAAGGAGTACGGAGGGAGGAGGAGATTCGATTAGACCTGCTCGTTGCATGAATGGGTATGTGTTAGGAACAAGAACAACCACCTGTGTGCACGCGTGCGTGTGTTGTCAAATGATGTTTGAGCAGAAAGGATTTGCCGCACTCGTCACAACTGTACGGGCGCTCCTTTTTGATGGTGGCGTCGGTCTAAAAAAGAATATAATCCGCAAAGTGAAGAGAAGATAGAAAGAGATTGAGAGAGAAAGAGAAAGAGAGAAATAGAGACAAGTTGATTACTAATCGATTTCGAGGGGGCAGCATATCATTGTGTATATATAGGATATATATTTTTTTTTTGTGTATTTGTGTTTATGTGTGTAAGGTAAATGTTGGGCTTACTTCGCTGAAATGCATTGATTCCTGTAGTTCGGTCTTTGGGGACAATTCTAATGTGCCTGGCTCCAACTTTAAGTTGGGTGCGTCGCCCTGCGAGTCCTCGTTCTCTTCGAGTCCTTGTATTACTTTCTGTACTTGAACTGAAATACCAGGAAGTATGTCACCTAAGAGTGTTGTTGCACCGCCAACGGAACAATAACCAAATGGAATTCCAATACGATTGTTATCATCCAAAATAAAAAGACAAGAAAAACACACAAGAAACAAAATCAAAATTACGAACTAAACGAAACGCAAAAACTCTAATCAAATCAAATTCAAAAAATTAAAACACATGAAAAAACCAAAAACAAATGAAAAAGTAAACAAAAAATAGAAGGCTATAAAAATCGAAACTAAGATGTATGCAAATTAAAAACGAAAAGCAAACGTATCGCAACGTAACGTAACGGGAAAGCAACGAGAACCGAATACCAGAAGAGAGAGAATACCAGTGCCAAGAGCAGTGTTGACCAATTGAAGTGGATGAGGAGACGGAAAAGTAGGATCAGAAGGAGGAGTAGGAGCAGGAGGATCAGGAGCAGGACCAGGAGGAGGATAATCGAAACACAACACAGATTTGAGATGCTTACTTGGTGTCGCGCCTGGCGCCGAATGATGATGGTGCGCTCCGTCGCCAGCGTTGGTGATTGCTGTTGTGTGCGTCTGATGATGGTGGCCGTGGCCGGCTGCAATGGCGCGCTTAATTAGTATCTCATTGCACTCCTCTTGGGTGAGATGTAGTGCACCGATTGAGCTAAAATGCGATTTGGCTGCCGCAGCGCTCGCTGCTGCCGCCGCCGCCGCCGATGTCAATACAGTTTGTCCAGTTTTGGCATCTACAATGCTGCCACCATTTGTCAATGTATGATGATGATGATGGTGGTGGGCCGCAGCCGCCGCCGGATCACCTCCTCCGCCCGCTGCTGCTGCAGCTGCAGCTGCTGCCGCTGTTGCCTGATCAACCAAAAGATCTAATTTGCGCCACAGCCGCCCGCCGCCGCCGCCATTTATATAAGATGTTATGGGTGATGGAATGGTGGTGAGTTGAAGTGTGGTGAGTTAAAATGTGGGGAGTAAGAGACAGTGGGTTGTGGGTGGAGAGTGGAGAGAGGTAGAGAGTTGTGGGTGGAGAGGTGTAGAGTTGTGGTTGATGCATGACAGCAACACAAATCGAGCGACAAACAGCGACAACAGACAACACAGAGAGACAGACAGAAGAAAGAGAGAGATAGACAGAGAGTGAGAGAGAGCGAGTGGAATTTAACATTTTAGTGGATCATTTATAGCGAGCGAGCGAGCGAGCAGACAGTAGCGAGTGGAGCGAGAGAGAGGGAGAGTGATAGAGAAAGGAAGAGAACAAACGATTAGCGAAACAACAAAAAAAAAACCTTGCATGATAATCGATAACCAATAAGCGAGAATCGATTACAACCAACACATCAACAACGCGTGCAACACTAATTATTTGATGATTTCTCAAAAACAGACAAGACCACTTACAATTCTTATCGAGCGAATTTATGCTCAACACCTGCTGACCAGAGTCCTGTTTTTTGACCACCGTCGATGCGGAGCCTGTGGTAATTACTCTGTGAATGGATAGATAAAGATAGAGATAGAAGATAGTGAGAGAGTGAGAGAGAGAGAGAGAGAGAGAGAGAGAAAGAGAGAGATCATCGAGGCAGACGAGAAAAAAAACGTGGGCTTATTAAAGCTTTTACTTCTTTTTATATTTATATATATATATTTATATATATATTTTTTTTTGTGCTTTAGTTTAATTAAGTTTATTTTTTTTCAAGTTTTTTGTTGATTTGAAAACGCACCTTTGTGTTCCGGGCGCAAATGAGGAATCGTTCACGACGAACATGCGACGAACGACATTGCCCTTATTGCTGGAGAGTGCGCCCTTAACATCCTTTTGTACGGCCAATGATCCATCCGTGGATAACAGATAGGGCATCTAAAATGGGTGTACACATTGTTTTGTTTTTTTTTTGTTTCTTTCAGTATTTAACTCAGGCTGGACTCGGGCACAAATACTCGGCACAAACAAACGATTGAGATGATGATGTATTTATTTTTTGTTTAATGAAGATGTTAATTCGATTTTGATTTCGATATCGATTTTTTACTGGATTTTCTAGATTTTTTCGATTTGTTTGGTTTGCTTTGCTTGATTGCTTGATAGATTGTTCAATTTCTGTTGTTAGTTTTGTTTGATTCATTGATTGATTTGTCCCCAAAAACCGAACAGATTACAGGAAATGCAAGTGCAATGTTTTAATCAGCGTGTATTGTTCAACACTGGTCGCCGCTGCATAACACCTTTTTTTTTAGATTTCAATTAATCCAATATACAAATAGTTGTTGTGGGGGAGAGGGGTTGGTGGGGTTGGTAAGGTTAGGTAATTATTAAACTAATTCTATGCTAAATGATTAGTACAAAAAAGTACAGTTGCCACTGATATTATTGGTTGATAGTCTTTATGTATTTTTAATGTTGCGCTTTGTTGTTCTTGTTTTTGCTGTTTTGTTTTGTTTTGTCTTGTTCATATTTTGTCTTATTAACACGCTACACCTGCGCAGCAGCAGCGGTGGGGCAACGGCAACAATTGATAAAGAGTACAGATACACAGATGCCAAATGAAAGGGAAGCAGCAAACAGCGATGGCAGCGGCAGAGGTGACGACAGCGACAGCGGCAGCAGCAGCAGCAGAAAAACAAGAAGACGAGCACACAAACATGGAGGAGGCAAACAGAGCAAAGCGCGCGCTTTTTATTCTGAGAGTGTGTGTGTGCGTGTGTGTGCAATTGGACTTTTGACAGTTTGAGTTGAGCGCCAAAACATAAGCAAAGTGTAATCAAAATACACGCACGCATCGCACGCACACCAATATCTGGCAAACTGGGTGTGTATGCGTTCATCAGAGCGAGAGACAGAGAGAGCGAGCGAGAGCGTCGCTTTCTTTTTTTAGGTGTGCGTGCGTTGGGCGTGTGTTAGTATTGAAGATTTAACGAACGGCGAATTGACGACTGTCGCACACATTCACACACAAAATGGTCGCCAGCAGAGCACCGCGGCGAATTCAAACACAACGAAACTTCGTCGGCGTGTACATGTGTCTCTCTGTGTGTGTGTTGTGTATTCACAATCGTGCGCAAAGAGGCAGAGAGAGACAGGCAGGCAGGCAGAAACACAGCGAAATAGGGTTGCACTCTGTGTGATGCCAAAGCAAAAAAAAAAGGGACTGCCAATTGTATAACAAACTTGTCCAACACAAAAACAAACAAAATAAACAAAAAAAAAAGAAAAGGCAACAAGAAAAATAAAAATATATGCATGATTAAAAACCAATATACAATAGATGTATTTTAGAATTAAATTAGATTAATATATATATGTATATGAAGATAATTATGGTTATTTATCGATTACCATTCGATGATTGCTGTTGGCAACAACGCCAGACTGTAGCTTTCGCCTCCTCTAGCCACATACACAATAAATAATTGCGACCAGTAATTAAATTGTCATTACCAGGGAGTAGAAGCTGCAACAATCAGCTGCCACCGCAGCGTAGCAAAAGCAACGTGCGTATTTTTGTTTGTTTGCATACAACAGCAAAACGATACATACATGCATACGTAGATACACACGTACATACATAGCATACGTCGTACGCATACTTTTTACAAATACCAAATTATGAATGTTTACGAATGAAATGGAAACGAAAAATTTTTGTATAGATGTATGGTAAAAGTATTCTAACACACTCGTCGCTCGCATTCGCATGACCAACGCAGTTACATAAAAGTATATGTAGCTGCCTGTTTTTTTTCTCTTGTATTTGGGCCTTCATCTACGTATGTATGTATGTGTATATCGTGCGACGTGTATACATACACGCGCACAACCCTGCATACGTATACGTATACATATATATGGCCGATGCACTTATACATACAGCATTGCAAACCAACGAGTGAGCGAGCGAGCGACCGACGTAGCTGTATCTGTACTAGAGATGGCAACGTGACACAAAGATTTGTCGCTCGTTAACCGATTACTATACATGTTAGATGGAAAACTATTAAATATTTCAAGGAAAAGCTAAGTGAAAGTATATTTAAAAGTATATTATGTAGGTAAATTGATTGATTGAAATGCTACCATTGTTTTCGTTTCTGATCAAAAATCGAGAACATCTTATACATGACATATATATTTCACTCGAGATATTTGCTTACACGACCAAGTCATGTGACCATCTCTAAGCAGTATGCTTGTGTGTATGTGGCGCTGTTGTTAAGGAAACAACAGCGTAAAAAGGGGAGAGAGGTAAGAAGAGGACACAACACGATTCGCTGTGAAAAGCAACAGCAATATAATTACGTGGGTGGCAAGGGGAAAGAGGGAGGTTTGGCGCTAGCTAGCTCGTTGGGTCGATTGGTTATTTAGTAAAGCAGCTTGCACTTGCAAAAAGCACTCGCATTCGATATGTACGAAAATACAAATGAAAAAGGAATACGAAAAAAAAAAGTAATATAGATGCAACCAAGGAAATTATTCTATGTATACATACAAATTGAAGATATAAAATGTTGGCTCGACTTACCGATTCCCCACTGACAGTGTAGTTAATATTTGGCGATATCTCCAAAACTGATTCTGCGGCACGGTTGCCGTTGTCTGCAAAGCCCCAAGTGTAGCCGAAGGGCGGCGGATTGCTCTGTGCAGCGCACATTATAAATGAAGCAAAAAGCAGAAACAGAAAA
This sequence comes from Drosophila setosimentum, assembly GCA_035043505.1. NCBI lineage: Eukaryota > Metazoa > Arthropoda > Insecta > Diptera > Drosophilidae > Drosophila > Drosophila setosimentum. Next base: position 21,095,290 of record JAWNMY010000003.1, read on the forward strand.
TGTGGGGTGGGGAATTGGGGGGTAGGCGAAAGAGAAAAAAGCGCAAAATTTCCAAACGCAAATTGTAATTGCACTTTTCTGTTGCTTCTATTTGTATTATATATGTATATGTATTTATACAAAATCACGTACAAAATACTAGCCTCCTGCTGTACGTCAAACGTCGCATTTAGATGCAATTTGTAATATTTTTTTTTTTTTCCTTTTTTCACTTTTCGTTTTTTTTTTTTTATATTTTATCGCGACAAATATGCGACGAAAACGAGCGACGAGTGCGGCGACGAACTACACACACCGAAAAGAAAGTCAACTTGCTTCTGTGGCTGAGGCGGGCGCCATTTTTTTCCGTTCCCTCGAAAAATTCACTTCGTTGGCGTTGGCGTGCTTCTTGCTGCTGCTTTTTGCCTCAAATTCGATTCATTGATAAGCGCACTTTAGCATTTGTCTGTGTGCCTGTGTGTGTGGGTGGGTGGGTATGTGTACGCGCTATGTATTTATGTGGCGTACTTGCAATTAAATTTATAAACAAAATAATGCACAGTTTTTTTTTACCCCCAATATATAAATTCACAGACACAGACACCACTGAAAAATTCCTTAGTGTTCGTGTTCGACTGCTGACGCCATTTTGTATGATCAAATAGTGTGTACACACTCATTATTCGTAAGACCCAGAGTTGCATTACCAAAATTATTAAAAAAAGAAAAGAAAAAAAAGACAGCGTTTTGCAACACGAATCTTAGATAGTTGCGTTGCTCTCGTGTCAGCGAGCAGTATTATTATTAATCAACGAATATTGCAACGATTTCATTATTGATATGGTAAATTAATCGATAGTCCGTTTGTTGATGAATTATCGATAGGTATTGTAATTCGGTGTGTTTTCATAACACATTTTGCTTTTTGGTAAAGTTTTGAATAGATTTGAAAATGTCCTTGTCACCAGCCAGCGGCATTGGTCGCTTCTACAAGCACTCGGCCAAAATAATACGTTTTGTGCGTCTCGGCTGCGCCAATCGTCCATTCTATCATATTGTCGTTATGGAGGTGAGTCTTTGATTGGACTCTCATTTTTAAAGTGTATAATAAATGAATTTATAATTTACAGCGTCGCAAGAACCAACATCAGCCTGTCATCGAGCAGGTTGGCTCCTACGATCCCATGCCGAACAAATCCAACGAACGCCTGGTGGCTCTCAACACGGAACGTATTCGCTTCTGGCTGGGCAAAGGCGCCCACATGTCGGATCCGGCTGCAGAGCTGTTAGGCATCTCCGGTCTTCTTCCGGTGCATCCCCGAACTTATATGACTGCCTGGCGGAATCGGAGAGCAGCTATAGAGGCAGTAGCAGTAGAGGCTGAAACCTCAAAGGCCGACACGGCGTAGTTTTGCATTAATTATAATTAAAGTACTCAATAAATGTTGATTTTTACAAAAATTTATGTATAACAAGCCGAGATTTCCACTAAAAACAAACAGAGCGAACGTCTCATTATCATTATTAAATGAGGCGGGGGTTGCGAGAACCTTGTGGCATGAGTCCTATAACAACAATAATCGAGTACAAATTTTAATTAAAAGACAATCCGTGATACAAGGTTAAATTTCTCGTGACATTTCGTCCTCCTTTGCCAGCGGAAGCTACAAAATGATCAGGAAGTGACTGAGAATTGTGTGATAGCATCTTCATTTTAGTCGTTCTTCAGCACGCTGCCGGCCTTCCTCATGCCATCATCAATGATCTTGTCAACAGCTGGAAAGGGAAAAATTGAGTTTCAGTATGGGATTGATATCTATAAATTATATTAAAATCACTTACAAGCATGATGCTTAAGGAAATATGGTCGCAGCAGCTTCTGGTAGATGATCACCGAGCCATTCTTTTCCATTGGCAGCATGCACCAAATGAGGAAGCCACACTGAGGACAAGTACAATAACAGCATATTAAAATAACCTGCTTAATTTAATAGTTAAAAATTGATACTCACCTTTAAGAGCCAGTAGAAGGGTATTACGTGGGTAAGGATATGCGAGAAGAACTCGATGACCGTGAAGATGCCGAAGGTGACCCAGTAGGTCAGCCATTTGGTGTCATCCAGCTTGGTGCTTGTCTCAATGGCATGAATCGAGACATACGCCGGATAAAGAACGCCAATAATGTTGCACAATAACTGAGCGCCATAACCAAATATCAGGTAAAGTCCACAAAATAATGCAGCACCTATACAAATTAAAAAAAAAAAATGATATTAAATATTAATTATTAGTAATTAGTAGTTAATGCCTATTTTATTTTTAATCTGACCATATCGCACAATGGGATTCACTTGGAAAATCTGAATTAGTTTTTCTTCCAATGCCTCGAATGCCATGATCTCAATCACTGATAACTGAATGCAGATGTTGCACGTAGTTTAATTCAAAGACGATTGCCCTTTTTGCAGCCCGTGTGGCTATTATTAACCATTTAGCTCTTGTCATAAGTGGATTTTTGGCCACGCGCATTTCGCCCATAATTTACGAATTCTACTCTTCGTCTACAATTTCTATGATCACAGATTGCCCAGCTGGCCAGTGTTGCTTTGCTCGGCGATGCATAATTAATGCTCACCTTTTCATATTTTTTCCCACTGCATTATCGTTAGTGACGTCACAGACTCAACTAATTAAATTTGCGCTCCCCAACACACCTTACTCATGGGCGGATAGAAATGAGGCTGCTGACAGATAAGAAACAAGCGTTGCTGATTCACACACATGTACAACATACACACGCACTCACCTGAGCCTATGTAGACAAGAGGAACTCGAACATTTCTACGCGCTGCCTGCCTTTGTCTAATTTCCATCATGTAATCCCAGAGCCACATTAATATTGCGATTTACAACACACACTTAACATGCTTAAAAAGGCACACACATATGTAATATGCATGTATGTACACCTGACCCGACCTTTTAATTACACACGTGTGCTAAAATAAAAAATCGCCACGAAAGCACAAAGTCGAAGTTCAGCTTAACTTTTAGATTAAATAATTCATTAATTATGTGCGTTTTTTAATAATATAATTTTGCAGCTGCTGCTGCTACGACAGAAATTACGATACTACACGCAGCGAGAAATGTGTTGTGTGAAGTAAACAAAAGATAGAAAAATCAGCAAAAGTTTATGAAAAATTGTGTGGAGAAAATACAGAGAGACTTTGAAGTTTGTGTGTGTGTTTGAACCTGTGTGTGTGATGTAAAAAGTATGCAATTGCTATACGAATAAAACTAGTCAATCTGCCATTCTCGCATTGTGATTAATTTTCGTCACCCGCATGGAAATGGTTTGTATATGTTTGCCTTGCTATAATGTTTATAACAGGTTGCGTTTCCTATTTATAAAAGTGTCACACAGAAAAAAATAAACACCAGTTAGTCACGTCGAATAGCCACGTATTATGCGTGGAGGCATTCTTATTGCTTATTGCGACATGTTTGGTTGAGTTTTTAACTGTAGAATGAGTCTTAGGACCAGGACTCACCGAAAAATATTATAGACCTGTCGATGCCCGTGCGCTGCTCGATCATTTCTAGGGGTTTTGTCCATGGCTTGTTTGTGTCGCGCAGTGGTTTGTCCACTGTTTCTTTGTAGTTTTGAAACCATTGCGTTAAAATTGAGAATTGGGCGGCCATTATTAACTTTTAATTTCTGAAAGCAATTGATTTAATGTGCTTCGACGACTAGTTTCAACAGGGTTCTTTCAATATTTCGATGCCAGTGTTTACTTTCGATAGTACGCTCAATCGACCGACCGTCACAGTGGCTCAATTTTGCGTTTGCAGCTGCGGCCAACTTTAAGTGACGCATGCTTAAGCTTGCAGCGCAGCACAAAACTTTGCAATTGGAAAGCTTAACAGCTTCGTAATCTTGATTGATGGCTTTTACACCCTAAGTGTGTAAGCTACATTAGCTATATAACTAAAATAAAATAATAAATCTAAAATACAAACAAATTAACGCATTTTATTAAATAAAAGTATTGCACAGTATATTTACGTACTACAGATCTACTTTTCTAGCTTTGCAAAATAGAGATTATTAGTTTGGATTTGAGCAAAATGAACGCTATTTGTTTTTATTTTATTTTTTTTGTGGATATTCCAGCTCTCAAATCTTAACCATAGATTACAAAAATACACGTTAAGGCACATCGATAGGAAGCATTTGAGAAATTGGGGAATGGAAAACTATTTGGGCAGGTTTCTATTTGTTAACATATCTAGCAACAACTATTTAAAGAAATTTGTACTTAAATTAAGACAAAGAAGACTAGCACACAGCACTCAGACTGAAGTACACTGCAATCAGAAGCGAAGATTATATCTTTCCCGCACTGCGATCAGTTCGTCAAAGAACAGCAGGACCAGAGTCGAGTGCGGAGCGATGCGCAAATAGTTGGCCCAGAAACCCTTGTACATACCATAGATGCCCTCGCTGCGCAGAATCTTGACGCAACAATCCAGATACCCACTGTAGTAGAGCCCACGACCTTGCGCATCCACGCCCTGGTTGTACAGACGCGTACTTATCACATCCGGCGGAGTGATGGCCACCGACATCAGCGAGCCCGCAATCAAGCCCGAGCTGAACGAGTTGAGGGTCGGCTGAGTCACCAGATCGTATTCCACAAGCATAGTCTTTGTCTTGCCAAAGGTGGCAATCTGGGCACCGGAGCCAATAGCAGCACGTGGCAACGCCGATAGGGATCCTCGCCAGAGCCCAACGATGCCACTTTTGCCATAGATCTCTCGCAGCGCACTGCTCATCGATTTGTGGGCATGCTGATGACCAACAGCAATCTCCTTGGCTGCCTGCGACTGCAGCTGTGTCTTGATCTGAATTGGGAAGAAGGGGTTATCAGTTGTTGTCTCAATAGAATTAACCCATGTGGCAAGGATTTCTAGATTTAATTATATACACAAAAGAGTTGTTCATGGTGCAGCCTAAAATTATTATGGAAAAACTATTGACTTGTGTGGTTTAAATTTCTATTTTTAAATTAATATTAATATTTATTAAGTAACAATAAATTAAAAAATGTGTAATTAATCTGTTTCTGACGGAATGAATATATGAAATACAAAATTAACACTTTGAGTACAGAAATAATAATAAATTTGATGTTACAGTTTAAAATTGCAATGCAAAATATACTTTTAATATTAGAAAAATTTTAGTAAATCACAGGACGTTACCATTTTTAAATTTATAAAATAAAATAATTAAAAAAAATTAGTATTAATTCTGTAGCTATGGAAATGAAAATATAAATTAAATAATAAATAATTATAATAGAGTTGTCATTCGAAAGGCTTTTAGAAATAATTATTGCCCAGCAATTCGAAAAAGTAATGGAATCATCGATATAATTCTTTATAATCTATAATATGTTATAATTATACGAGTCGTGGTAAAAAAAAGCATGCAACACGCGCACATCGCTAGTTGAGGAGGGAAAATGTAATTTGTGGTCTTATCTAAGCCCGAATGGATTCAGATCACATTTTATGCCGAGGCACACAATTTACGGCTCGCCTCAAATGATATTTGAGGGAAGAGAAATAAAATCATAAAGAGAGATAAGTTGTAGTCTGATTTTAAATGGCATGCTTTATGTAACCGTTACTGCACTCACCATAAAAAATGGACTAGAGCAATAGGAGCCAACAATGCCGCCAAGGGCGCCCCAGCAGAGTCCCAATCCAAAGGAGACTTCGCCATGCTTGTTGTGCATCCAATGCTTCTCCATGGCAGTTGTGTAAATGCTCAATCTGATGATGAAATAAGCGACACTTACTTAAATCGTATATCTTAATTCATACGCTCACCTGAAGGAGTTGATTATGAACTGAAAATAGAGGGCGGGAGCCAGGCCCTTTTGGAGGCCCTTGATGCCATCATTTTTGGCCACAGTGATGAAGGCCTGCAGGACTCCCTTGTAGGGCTCCACATAGGAGCCCCTGGCGGCCAGTTCGCCCTGTAGCTGGATGCGTGTCTTAATCACCTCAATGGGGTTCGTGAAGAATGTGGCGCCCACTGAGGCCAAGCCGCCTAGTACAAAGTCCGATGTGGCCATTAGTTTTGAGTTACGCTCGACTAGAAATAGCTCAGCTGGATTCTTAATTAATCGTCGGCAAGCGTTAAACAGTCATGTTAGAATCTACTCAACGTAGATGGACGAGATTCAGTGCGGCTGGTGAAGGTGCTGGCGCCTCAAAGATCTACCGGCGTTTAATCAAAGAAAAAGTCTATATTTATTATATTTGCCTCCATGTGGGAGTAACTGCTGCAACAGTGTTGCGGCTAGTAATAAATAATGTAATACGGTATCGATACCCAGCTGTGGGCGCTCAACAGCTTTAACATTGTGCTACAATGTTATTAACAGTGCAAAGCCGTTACGAGTGCTGTGTGTTGTAAAATTGCAGGTAACTGCAAAATGAGCCGTTACGTGTGCTGTGTGTGTTGTGAAATTGCATCTAATTTCATAATGGGTGCCATTCTCAACTCTCTGTTCTGTGAGTAGCAATGCAAGAGTAGTATCCGCTAATCCGATATAGCCAGTGGATATATCGATAAGAATTTATAAGTGTAGCGGCCCTGGCTAGCCTTGGTAGTTGCCAGCCCTGGCCCAGATGCAAAACAACAAAAGTTTGTCGAATGTATTTTTGGCCATTTTTTTACAATAATAATTAACGAACAAAGGAACGTGTATGTCTGCATTTCAAATCACGCACACATAGCACGCACGCAGGACGTGCCAAATACGCCAAATTACAAACACAATGAGCAAATACACACTTTGGTCGCTGCTAAAATTGTCGCTTGCAATAGCGTTCTATGCGCCAACTGCAATTGTTTGCTACAAATCGGTGCGTTTGCAGGACAATCTCTGCTCGGACAAGCTCTTCTATACGCTGGCCAAATCGTTCCGTGGCGATCCAACGCTGCGGCTAACCGAAGACCACGACTCGGCGGCGATCATCACCCAATCGTGGAATGTGACGCTGCCCAGCGGAAGCGGTGGTGGAGTTGGTCATTCGTCAAATAAAATCAAATACGACTGCAAGTTCCGGGTACAGACCAATGATCGTCCACCCCGTGGCATTTATACGATCATCACACGGCTGAAGTTTCGCAGCGATCCGGTCACGAAAAAATGCATCGATTACATTCAGTTCACCAGTGGGAATCGTTCGCCCAGCGAACGCATCTGCAGCGACATTTCCATCGATGGTCCGGCAGGTCGTCTGATCTTCGATCAGCGGGACCGTGATGTCCATGTGGATATATTTATCGATAGGGATCGTCATATATTCGAGAATCCACTTGAGTTGCGCATGGTGCTCACTGCCCATTCGGAGTGTCAATTTGCTGGTGACTTCTTGTGCGATCCCAAGGATCAATACTCGTGCATATCGCGTCATTTTGTGCGTGACAATATCACTAATTGTATGTATCCTTGCCGGGATGAGGGCACCTGTTTTCACGATGCCGTCGCACCCGAGGAGATGGACACCACCAATGTAGCCTTATCGGCAATCACATCCCTCATATTCACCATGGTCGGTGTGGGGTTCTGTGTTTGGATCTGCTGGAAATATTGGAACTGTATCACTGTGCAGCAGCACGCCCACGAAGCATCTGCTGCTCGCTTCAATCAGCGACATGTTCGGGTAAGTGTTAAAAATACCGATTACTACATATATTATATTATTATTTATTTGTTGCTTGCCTTTGTTAGTCGGATGTGCCCACGATTGAGTTGCCGCCAGCAATGTCATATGATGGCGTGCTGGCACATGATCTATCGCCAGTTTCGCAGGATCATCATCATCATCATCAGCAGCAGCAGCATCATCATCATCAACAGCAGCAGCAGCAGCCGGGAACCCCAAAAGATTTGCCGCCCAGCTATGAGTCACTCTTTCCGGAGAGATAAGGGCTGCCTAATATGCTCTATTCATAATACGCTCCGCTTTGTGCCAGAACCGTTGAACCAAAAAGATGATGGCGCCAAAACAAACAAAAACACGAAAATCAAAACTCCAAACAATTGAAAAAAAAACTCGAATTCACGTTTAATGCAACAGTTCCATTTATAATTGTTAGACGATTGCATTTGCTGTTATCGAATTATGCAATTACTATTACAATATTGATATTAGTAGCAGGCGAGATGATATGAAAGTAATGTAAATATGCACATTCGTTGTAGTGTTAGGGCTGATTTTATGTTCGATTCGATATTCGATTAGCTTTAGGCCAAAACTAAGAATATTATTTTATATATCTTATAAGACTTTGGGTAAATGTGTTCAAACGCTAACAAATCAAGTACAACCACTACTACTAAAGCAGATTACTTTGATTTTCCCCCTTTTGTTTTTAACTAACAGTTTTGTAAATACACACACACATTATTTATTTATATATATATATATTATTTTGTTTGTTAACATTCTAGTCTCGAATTATAATTGTTTTTAAATGTAAAAGCTGCCGTTCAAGAATCTGTAGTAGAAATTTATATAAAACACAATCCAATCAATCTCAATTACACACTAATGAAATTTCACGCAATTAGTAATGCAAATTGAATCAATTATAAGATAAACTACAACTAATGCTAGTCAGTGCAAATTTTGAGATTCCAGTTAAATAATTGTAATATAAGTTTAGAAAATTTAGCAGCATTCCATCTAGTTGTACCTGTAACATATTTATCTATATCAATATATATATATACAAACACGCTTTTGTGAAACCGAAAAAAAAACCAGAAAACAAAAGAGAAATTACTATGTATTTGTGAAAAGACAGCAATTGTGTTATTGCAGGACTTGTCGTCAATTGTTCAACGCAAATCCATAAGATCCATAAAATGTTATTGTGTAAGCCACAGTATGTACTCGAAATATGTAACAGCAATAACCGAGCAATATGTAGAAAACTAGCGGTCAATTTGTCTCGAAACACACAGAGAAATACACAAATTCAAATACCCATATACGTATATTAACTATAAATAAAGTAACTAAATGTTAACTCTAAATAATATAATCGTGAGTGGGCGCTGGAAATTACCCATTTATAGTTAATTTTTATTCACATCAAATGGTGACACAGAGTTCAAAACCAAATGATTCATCTTCGAGCAACCAGCAACAGAAAATAAGCCAAAAACCAGTTGCTGCTACAAAAAGTGTTTCGATACTGTATTATTTTTTGCATATAGGGAAAGTATATTTGTATATTCACCGCAAATCTGACACGCGCTTTTGAAATATGGCAAGCATTTGCAAGAAGGACATTGAGGTATTAAATTATTCAATGCCAATGCGAAACCAATCTTAATGGTCCAAAATTTGGTAATTGTCATTGGTAAAGTTCAACAAAACTAAAACTAAATCCAAACAATGGTAAATTAAAGAAACATTTAATCTTTATTAACTGAGTCATCGAACCCAATTGAAGTCAATGCCCGATATTTCACAATACTCATTTGTAATGGTCATGTTAAAGGCTAGCTTGTGAACTACCTCAATTTTAAGCACTTGGCCATTATTTACACTTTTTATAATTGGTAATCAGGTCATTAATTTGATTAGAGTACTCGTTTTGATTTGTTTACTTTCTTTATCTAGCATAATTAAGTCACAAGATAAGAACTCATCGTATCAAGTACAATCGACGTGGCTGGAACGCAATTGTCCGTTGACGCTAATTAGGCTGTGTCCACATTCAGATTAAAATCATTTGGCATATCAAAAACCAGCTGAAACCAGTATCCAAATGCTATAGGTATCAGACATCAAATGGCAAACTCCAAAATCTCGATTATCTCAAAGTGACGTCAAAAGCGTTAAAATTAATGAAATTCACGTTTTTTTCGATTTCTGGATTTCGATACACTTACAAAGAGTATCTTAAATAGCACATGCGAAATGTGTAACGAGCGAGAAGTTTGTGTATTGTGAGCAAACATTGTATCACCATCACCATAACTGAGTATGTATTTTAATATTTATTCAATTTTCTTAACTCGTAAATTTCGTAATTTAGCTCGTCATCTTAAATTAAATTTGTGTTGTTTCAGATCGATTCACGTTAAACTTAAGCGTATTTAAATGGTAGAAAATTGGATTAAACATAAATTGAGCATAATATACTCAGTGTTAACAAACGTTTGTCTTAACAGTTATCAAAGCTAAATAAATAGCTTTTGTGTGTTTTTTTTGTGCCAACAAAAGATTATTTATTTTTAAATAAAATCTGGGTTGCTTAAAAAGGGTGTCGCATATGGATTAATTTGTCATGCTTGTTAATTTGACAATTTGGGTGCTTGTTTGTGGCCACGCCCTGAAAACCCTCTCAATCTGAAACGCTAAAATGCCATGAGATACTTTTTGGTGCATTTTATTTTTAAACTGAATTAATGAAATGTGCGAATTACAAAGAGCGACGATAAAAGCGTAAATATTGGTATTCACAATGGTACCAACAACACCGACCCACACATCTGCATGTATATAATTATAAACTAAACTACAACAGTATGTGTGTGTGCGTGTGTGTGTGTGCATGTCTGTGCATGTCGTTTGGATTGCGTTCTGTAGTTGATACCTTTTTGCGTTGCCGGCTGCGACAATTGCTGCAGTTTAATGTTGTTGATGTTACGGTGACTTTGACCATTTGTCTGATTTTTGGTCAGTGGTGCAATTAGCCACGTTACGCTAACTAACAGAAGCATCAAGAAAACGCAATTTGTTGAAATTACTTTTAGCACACACCAAAAAAAAAAAGTAGAAACGAGTTAAAACTCTGCGATCGCAACCTAGACGATTGTTGTCGTTGTGTGTGATTCAAGCGACGAACAGCGGAACGAAGCAAAAGTAATGCCATCGACGTGGGGAGAGAGTGGTGGGGTTCGTGGAAACTACCCATACCCATAACAATACCAGCTCGAGGCAGTTGCCTGCCCAAGTTGCTGGAGAGCTGTGCTCAGTCGACAACACAGACCTCAACCAGAAAGATCAATTTAGCGGGCTTCGCGCTGCGTGTCGGAGAGTGCCAGTGAACTTGGAGCTACGGCGAATCAAAACCGGGGTGGCAAATTTTACCGTCGATTTACTCTCGAACGTAATTCCCATGCAAATTGTGCGCGCGTGTCGCTGAAAATTCAATTGAAACTCAACGAATTATATTTGAGAAATTATTCTTACACATTTATTTCATCATTGATTATTGTGCAGTCAATTGTGCTATCAACTTTTGTTTAAAGGGAAAAATCAAAACGCGGAAGTGATAGTTTATTGCATACAACACAACGCCAAAGTCAAATATATTTTTTGTGTGTAAATCAGATATAAACGATAATTTGTTTGCGCATTGCGCGTGTTTTTCAAAATTGTTTAAATATATGAAAAAGCTTTATTTGAAAATGACGACGGCGCCGAAAAATCAGACAATGCTGCTAATTATTGCAAGTGAGTTAATAAAAATGTACATATGTATATTCAATAATGTAAATGTTAATGCGGAGGTGTGTACGAAATTTTTGTGGTCATAAATACAAAACATTGTATTTTTTTTTATAGATTTCAAAATTTGAAATTGTCATTTTAAATGGGATTTTAAATTACCAATGACCTACATCAAATTTAAGATCTTAAGTAAATGACTTTGTTTCATTCAAATATAAAATTAAAATACGAATTCTCTCTCTCTCAAAACGAAGAATTTACAGCCTCCTCCTATTTTCTGAATTTCAGAAAGGGCTTATTCTGTACTTTTTAGAATATAAACAAAATTAAGAAAGAAACACAATTTATTTGGGAATTATTACTATATTCTAGAAACATTTTCTAGTTTTCACGATGATTTCTAAATTGATAAGTAAATTTTTCTCTGGATATGTACGGTGGCTCAAAGCTTATTTCAAGCAGTGTCAAGCAAACAATTCAAAGTGCTAAGTGTTTAAACAAGGAAACAAACTCAAGATGTTTAAATGCCAATTTGTTTAATGTTATTTCACGTTTGAGAAAAAAAACGTTAGTTTGTATTAAAATGTTAAGTAATTAATTAAAATTAGTTGAAAACTGAAATCATATCCAAAATACATGTCAAAGCTTATTTCAAGCAGTCTTAAAAAAGTAACATATTTGGCTTAAAAAAACTTAAATAAGGATGTTAATATTTAGTATGACATCGTTTAGCCTTAACAACTTCCCCTAACCTGTTATTCATGGAAGATACCAGCTTCCGGGTAGTCTCTGGACTGATCTTGCTCCGCTCATCCAGCAGACCATTTTTGAGATCCTGTTTGCTGGATATGCCGTTATTCCGGATGTTATTTTTCAGCAGAGCCCACAAATGATCAATAACATTTAAATCTGGAGACGGGGTCGGTGGAATTATCATGTGGGGGTAGTTCCAGATAAGCCAGGACTGTACTAATCCGGATTTATGCTTGGGTTCATTGTCGTGGTAGATCCGGAAAGTAAATTTTCCTTTAATATAATGAAGTACACATTCTTGTCCATTATTGCTTCAATGAACACCAAATTCTCGACGCCGGCTGCCGAGATACCATGTCACTTCTTCCGCCGTGCTTGACTCTTGCCTTTACGTTTTTGGGATTCAGTTCAGCATTGAATTGTCGCCATCCATAATTACCAAATATAACCACCATAATTCGTTGGTGGTTAATATATGTACCTGTCATAGGTCTTTTGGAATTTTTGAAAAATAATATATAATTAATTATTGACAGGCAATTAAAATTGTTGCTTGACACTGCTTGAAATAAGGTTTGAGACACTGTACATATCTGAATTATGAGCATTTTCGTACTGTTGTAATTGAGAATAATTTTAGTTTAATGCGAATTATAATGTTATTGTCAATGAGAAATAGTTTGTACTTGACTTAAATTATTCACATTGCATGCATGTTGCATGGGAAATTTCAGTGGCAGTTCTCATTACTCAATAGCTGAAAGTACTATTTGCAAATTGCAATTAATAATTGCTCATATCTAAACATGGCTTATTGACTGAGTTTGCCGAATGAAATGCTTGTTAGATAGGGTCAAAGTCAGCCTGTCGAAATATCAGTGGCAGCAGCTAATATATTAGGAGAAAGAATAATTGATTTCCTAAATGTGTGTTGTCACTGAATTGATAAGGATATTGGGCTTATATTGAGAAAATCAAGTTAACCATTTTATGGTTGACGAAATTTTACTATTGTTACTGAATCGATAAGGAAATTGGGCTTATATTGCATCAATATATTTAAGCACTTTTGTGATTGACGAAATTTTATTGTTGTCACTGTATTGATAAGGAAATTGCGCCGATATGACAAAATTCGTGTCAAACAGTTTTATGGTTTACGAAATTTTAGTGTTGGCAATGAATTGATAGAAAAGTTTTGTTAAACACTTAACAACTGAGCAGACAGCCTATATATATACATATATATATATATATATATATAGATATATCAAATACCATATTATCAGTATTTATCCGGAGCCCATAAACAGTCTAATGACGTCTACTATGAGATTGCTGAGATAAAGATAAAGAGCTGACATATGCTTGTTTTTAGTTCATATTAAATACATAAATAAAATTAATCTACAAACATGACAAAAGATAATTTAATCAAAACCGTTTGCTAAGTCAGCAAGTTCAATTTAATTATATATATTTTGCATCGGCATTGAAATAAGTATGTTATTTTGAAATCGCACGACAAACGGTTAACCGATTCGCTCTGCTTAATGGATCTCCAACTGTTTATGCTAATTTCAGCCCACACTCAGAATTCTGGCTGAGTTCTCAAAAAGGCATTGTACTTTTCTTGCAATCAGCACAATAGCTATGAAAATGACGGCACGTGACAGACTGCTGTTTTGTTGAAAGAAATTGAAAGAATAGGCGAGAGAGAGAGAGACAGAGACAGAGAGAGAGAGAGAGAGAGAGAGAGAGAGGGAGAGAAAAATGAGAGAAAGTTTAGATATAAAAAGAGAAAGAAATTGACACGTTTAAATTTATATTTATTTACTATCTCCTAACAGATTAAACACCTAAATAGATTTGCCAGATGTCGCCACAATTTGAACAGTTGCAAGATTGTCAATTATGTGTAAACACAGTTTTTCAAAATGACAAAGTTGCCATTCGATATTAGCCGTCGTTTGTTAACAGTTTATTCAGCTTATTGTTGTTTGGTATTTACTTTTGATCCCCTCAACCCATTAAATATGAATAAAAAGGCTATAATGAAATTATACAAAAGAATGTAACAGACAGAAGGAAGTATCTCCGACCCCATAAGGTGTACATATTTTTGATCAGAATCAAAATCCGAGTCGGTATAGCCATGTCCATCTGCCTGTTTGTCCTTCTATGTGGACACGCTGATATGAGAGAGAATAATATAAGAGAATATAAATTCTCGTATCTCGCTCTTTTCAGAATATATCGTAGTTGAGCTCAGTCGACAATAGCATTCTTACTTTATTTATATCATTTTTTGTGTCGCAAAGTCTGTACGTTTTAATATGGCTGTCGGCTACGGGGTTCGGTTTTGTCATATTAGCTCGCACTTAGAATTTTTGATATTTGGCAATTAAATGAAAAGAATAACTTTCACAGCGGGGTTAAGGGTATCTCGTAGTCGGGCTCAATTGATTACAGCACTGGCCTTTAGAAATGAGAGCACTTCCAAAACTGCATAGATTTTAATGTGCAAAGCTTTTTGAAGGGAAATTTGGCAATTAAACAAGCATTATATATTTGAAAGCAGTGTTAAGGGTATCTCGTGATCGATCTCAGTCGACTAAAGCATTCTCATTCTCATTTTTGTTTTATTTTTTTTTTTTATTATTTTTTTGTTTGTCGTTAACCCGGTACGCTTGTTTTATGGTTGTCGCCAACAGGGTTCGGCTTTTGTCTTATCAGCTCGCATTGTGCATTCTATAATTGGCCATGGGCGCTGCTTAATGAGCTTATGATATGGCCACATCAGGCAAACGCTTAACGTTCATCGATCTTAAGATGACTGTTTCAAAAAACATATATTGATTGTGGGGTGTATTTGAACTTCTAATCGCTTGAGCACATTATCTTATGAATCAAGTGTCTTGGAAATTAATTAAGATTAATATTGAAGTGGAGTAGGGATAATTCAGCGTTCATTCACAACTTCATTATACCCTATCAAACATTTTCAATGAGTATAAAAGCTATTAACAATAAAAGATTAGATTGTTTGTACTATTTGAATGCATAATTCAAGGTGTTCAAGTAAGAACATGTGTCGCTCTGGGTATCAGCTAGCGGGCTCATGCAGCACACTCTAGGTTAGGTACCTAAGGGAAGAATTTCCCAAAGATAGCGAGGGATGAAATTACACTGTGGTCGTCTTACAAGCGACTGCGTTAGATAAGGAAACAGATGTATTTAGTTTTAAGATTTGTCAATAAAATGAAGACTTGCTCGTCAGAGCAAGTCAGTCTGAATTTACAACTCAAGCTCGCGAGTGTATATTATTTATACATTTAGGTCCTTGATCGAAACTAATCGTCGAATTTGGAAATATAGTTTTACACTATACGTAATCTATATAAATTGAATTTCGCGCCGTGTCCAGAGATCGAAACTTATCGTCGAATCTGGAAATATAGTTTTACACTATACGTAATCTATATAAATTGAATTTCGCGCCGCGTTCAGAGTTCGAATTTAATCGTCGAATCTGGAAATATAGTTTTACACTATAAGTAATCTATATAAATTGAATTTCGCGCCGCGTTCAGAGTTCGAATTTAATCGTCGAATCTGGAGATATAGTTTTACACTATACGTAATCTATATAAATTGAATTTCGCGCGGTGTCCAGAGATCGAATTTAATCGTCGAATCTGGAAATATAGTTTTACACTATACGTAATCTATATAAATTGAATTTCGCGCCGTGTCCAGAGTTCGAATTTATTCGTCGAATCTTAAAATTTAAAACCTAAAGAGAAGATGGTTTTAATTACAACGGAACCCTCAACGTCGCAGAAAGCAATGGATGGAGGATCGCAGCGCACCCTGATATCAGAAGAAGCAGCGCAGCTTCTAAGGCTGAAGAAAAACAAGGAGAAAGTGGAAATACAGGGAATAGTTTCAAACGGCGTGGAACTGGCAAAACACAGTGTGACACTTGAAAAAAAATCCTAGATTTTCAAGTAACTTCAAGGGGAAAACTACAGCGCTAGTGTTTTCCAAGTTACAAAGAGCACTCCCCAGCAAGAGGATTGATATGGATATCAATACAGACTGGAAGAATTGCACTTTAGCTGATCCAAACTTTAACATGCCTAGTAGAGTAGACATGGTCATTGGTGTGGACTGTTTTTCCTTAATAATGATGGGTCAAGTCAGAACTATTAATGGAGCGCTTGGACAAAAAACACGACTCGGATGGATAGTTTCCGAAAATATTGCCCAAGCACCGCCAAAAAAATCATGACAGCGACCACAACTGTAAACATTGATGATCTGGAGCGCTTCTGGGAACTAGAAAAAGAAGATACCGATGTAACTGAAGAAAATCTGCATTGCGAAAATTATTACCAACAAACTACATCAGTAGATAAAGATGGACGACTGATAGTCTCAATTCCATTTCATAGCACCATTGAATTGGGAGACTCTCGTAAGCAAGCAGTAGCAAGACTACTGCAAATGGAGAAAAAATTTAAAAAGAACCAAATGCTCTACCAGGAATACAACAACTTCATGAAAGAGTACCTGCAGCTCGGGCATATGGTGCCAGTAAACACAACAGGCAAAGGCAAATACTATCTGCCGCGCCAGGCGGTGATAAAGCAAGACAGCCTAACCACAAAATTAAGGGTTGTTTTTGATGCATCAGCAAAAGCCACATGTGGTCGTAGCCTGAACGACCCAATGTCAATCGGTCCCAAAATTCAAAGGGACATTTTTGACATTCTATGTAGCTGGCGCATGTGGCGATATGTGATGACAGCAGATGTGGAAAAAATGTATCGCCAAATCAAAATAACGCCAATTGATCAGGAGTATCAATATATAGTTTGGAGAGAAAATCCAAAGGAGTCAATCAAAGATTTAAATTGACGACCGTAACGTATGGGACATCAGCCGCACCAGCTTGGCTACTGATCGATAAGGCCCACAAAATGACCCTACACGGAGGAATCAAGTTAATGAAAAACTTCATACAACGGGAATACTGGATATTTGGTTGTCGCAACGAGGGCAAAAAGCTTATAAGGGATACGTCTGCATCTTCATTTGTATGGCTACAAAAGCAATCCATTTGGAGCTGGTCAGCGACATGACCACGGATAAATTTCTGGAAAGTCTGCATCGATTCTTTGCGAGACGGGGCAAAAGCAATCACCTGTACTCCGATAATGGAACAAATTTCGTTGGAGCAGCAAGGAAACTAAATGTTGATTTAGAAGCTGCTATTTTGAGCAATACAAAATTAGCACCAATTTTGCAAAAAGATGGCATAACCTGGCATTTAATTCCCCCGGGGAGCCCCCACATGGGTGGATTGTGGGAAGCTGGCGTGAAATCCATGAAATACCATTTAAAGCGTATACTTGGAAACAATAGCTGCACCTATGAGGAGTTCTCTACGCTGAGTTATACACAAGGCAAATCTTATCTTTTAATGCAGACATCTGGATTGATTTAATAACTTGAGTACTTAAAATAAGAACAAATAATATTATTTAAACTAATCAAGTTGTTGAGTAGCTAAAGATAAAGCCGAGAGATAAGGCCACTGTTATTCTAAGCAAATTGTATTTGTCATAATAAATTACATTTAATGTGGCTGTCAGATGCAGTTTGTGACTTAAGAGTTGTCAGATTGCATGACATAACGCCGGGCCCATGAGGCGTATGAATAAAAGATATGACAGCTAAGACCGCTAAGTAATTCGATAAGAATTACAATTTAGTATGGTGTGGAAATATTAAGAAAATGGCCAGCTGCTACATTTTGAGCCTAGGTCAACAAAGACATTGTAAATCGTTCACTTGCGTTGTGAAATTGCTAAAAGCCAATATAAAAAAAAAATAGAAAGAAGAGAGCAAATATGGGAAGTTAGCAAGTGCCTAAACTATTGAATTTGCAACAAAGTCGTGTGCCGTGTGCGGTTCCATAAAGATAATTATTTTAACTATTTTTGTCGCTGACACGCGCTTTTGATTTGCCAATTGATAAATGGTGAGAAGGCAAAATCGTCGAATGTTCCGGCAGCGTAAGATAGATTAAAAAAGTAGACAATAACAAAAACAAATCGATAAACCTGCTCAACTAATAATATCAATGTGTTTTTGTTGTTAACTGGAAGTTTATGATGAAACTTGAACTTATCTATAAGTTGGTGCACTTAAGTGCTTTACTGCTTATGCGATTGTAAACTGATCTATTAACTAGTTCTGTGGCAGGTGTTAAAATTAGACATAGACCAGTCGACGCCAGTTGTTATCAAGAATCCACTTTAGAAATTGCGCCTTTGCGTATTAGGCTTATTATCGTATCCATAACGATTTGGTTAATTATTCATATTATCGCTTCATTGCGATAAATATATAACTGCGATCATAATTCTCCTTGATATGAGTGTATGGAAGTCAAGGCATTTTGTCTGTTTGTATGCGTTTGTAATTTGCACACGCCCAAAACAGGGAATGACCGGATAGTAATATACAATTTATAAGTATTTGTTTAATTAGAGGGGGAAGCATATTCAATGGTAAAATACCTGATAGCTTATCTGTGTGATCATCATATCGTTGTGTTTTTATTGCTGTTTATGTGTTCGTTGCCTTCTTTTTTTTATTTATTTTCTATCAGTAATGCAGGTTCTACAGCGTTTTTTTATTTTTACCATTTCAGTATTCAGTGCCTACGCACCTGCTGCACATGGACAGTCCTATGTGCTAAGTTTTGAGAACGTTATTACACGACAACTGCCATATAATCGAACGACTTTTAACGGTACAACGGAGACGGATCTCTTTACCGAGCAAGTGGATAATAAGTCAAAAATATTTGTTTATAAAAACCGTAAGTATTGTGCCCAGATAGACTTAAGTGTTTTGTACAGAAGCTTAAAAGTTCAAAAGTGAGAATAGTTATTGAAATTTATCAAATATAAACCTTACCTTCGTGTAATCATAAGAATATGTTAAATTTAAAAATGAAAACAGACAAACTATTATTTTTCTTGCAAATTGCAAGACGTTTGATAAACTTAAATTTTAAAATATTTGCCTCTAGAATCAATACAATTCAAACAAATTTGCTCATCGAGTATTTACTGTAAGTTACAATTTCAAATATATTAATAATAATAATATACATAATATTATTGCCGTGAAATGCAATTTGTAGTCATACCTCTTAATAACTAGTTGACAAACAGGTTATAAGCAAACCCATTTAATGACCAGTGCAAATGGAAGCAATCAATGACTTCAGGTGTTGGCTAGAATATGACGCGTTTGTGCAAAGCGAACATTTTGCGTCATCGAATGACGATAATTTCAACAGTTTTTCACTTGGAGACCGACGTCAGCCTGATAAGCCCCATTGGGGCGGTCTATAGGAGTTTAATGTAGTGGCAAAATGATCCGGGTACTTTTGTTGTATAGTTTTTTGTTGATTAAATGCATTAAAAATAAATATTTGTCATATTTATTTATTTATTTATATATTTTTTTGATTTTGACAAACATATTTCAAAATCAATTTCATCTTGTACCAGTTCCGTTTATACATATGTATATGACTTGGTGACTTTTAAGCATAATTGTTGTTTAGAATACACATATTTTCATCTTAGTGGTAACTAATGATCTCCTGTCTTTATCTACTTTCAGCAGCTGATTCCAGCAACGAGTTGTCACAGACGGCAATGGATGTGATCACGATTGTGTGGTATGTGGCAACATTTCTGGCACTGGCCGCCTTCTTCATGCTGATGGCTTGCTCGGATCGACGCTGCCGGGGCATGCGTGTTCGACGAGCGAATCCCACGCAAAATGAGGCACAACGGGCACCGCCCACACCCTCGCCATCGTACAGTGAATTTGCACCGCCCAGCTACGATACTGTTATTAAAATGCAGCATGACACCAAGACGAGCGTTTTTGTTATACCGTTCAACAGGGACAGTAAGGCCAATGATGAGCCTAATGGCCCCGCCCACACCCCCACCAACGTCTACACAATTGATGAGCGGCCAAAGGAACAGGTGTAATTGGATCAAAGTTGGCCCTTATTGGCCCGAATATAAAGTATAACGTCTCTGTGATATTTGCTGTGCGTGCACCAAGTGCCAAATTCAAAGTGTCGTCGAAAATTCGAGATTTTGTAGTGCAGTGTGAAATGTATTATATTATATATTGTATTGTAGCAATTGTCATCCATATATTTAACGAATAGGATAGTAGAATTGCTTTAAAAGACTGAATGACAAAATATGTTAACATATTTTCCACTGGTCCATTTATTTTTTATTTGCAATTAATTTAGCATTTTGTTAGCTAATAAAATGTATCAAATTTTACCTCATTTCAAAATTGATTATTAATTTTTTAGTTGGTCATTGGTGATAAGTATGCAAATCTTTAATATATTGCTCACAGAATTCAGTGGAAAATGATTCACGATTTGGTTTAACAAAATCACCGATTTTTGAGCAATTTATCAAGCAGTGTGTCTCAAGCAGTGCGTTCAAGCAGTTCTTTAAAGCAGTTTTAATACTGCAGTGTTGCAAGTTGTGCAATCAAGCAGTACTAAATTATGCAACAAGCAGTTGAGAAAACATATCAAAAACAAATATTAAAAAAAAAGCTTTTCAAATTGAAGATTAAAACATAAAAATAACACCGCAGATTAAATACACTCGAAAACTTATTTAAGAGCATCAGAAATATCTGAGCCACTTACCAGTTAAGTACAATTTATGCTTTTTCTGACTTTTCTAAAGTAACTCATTTGATTCCAATGATATTTATAATTATTTTGAATAAGCTTTGTAGCAATAATATTTACTAACTCAAAAAACTTTCTATTCAAAACCATGGCCTAAAAATCAGCAGAATACGTTAAGTAGATCAGCTTAAGCTGTTGATAAAATATTGACGAAAGGTGTTCAAGTTGAATGAAAGAAATGTATTAAGTTCACGATGACATAAGCATAAAACAATATAATGTGAATAATTTGCAGTTCTCCAGTATAAAAAGCGTTCATGTCTGTTTGTTATCAGAGACGATGACTAAAGTCGGGGATTTTAAATGAACGGTCTTTAAGTTCTACTCAGATAATGAGATTTCATTATTATTATTATAATTTTTGTTTTCTATTTGTCAAGTATATATATAGTTTTGATTTGTAAGCGAAACGAGACTTTTAATACTTGGGCCATTTAACAATTCACCTGTAAGTGATGTAGTATATAACTGAACTGTTTTTTTTTTTAAGTATTATTAAATATATTCAATAAAGAACGTTCTAGAACCAATTTATGTTTTTATTTAGCATCGAACTGTATTTAAATTATTATTTTTGTACATTGCTAAAAATCATGTGGTTTCCAAAAACAAAAATCCATTCAGCTGACACAAACATTCACACGAAGTCCATTGCAACTGATAACAACTACCGATTGTTTCCACAACACAACAACACGCAAACACACACGCACACCCACACACACAGGCACAGATTTTCTTAGCGGGAGCAAAACCAGATCATTTGTATTATATGCAGTTAAAGCACGTTCCGCCTCGATAAATGCGGTTAATCTTACCTTTTGGTTTGTTTATTGAGGCTTCTCAAATACCCCGTAAGCCAACAAATTACAAGATAGGCAGTCATAATGTTGTACAATATAATGTAAAAATGGAGAGTCTGGCATTTCTAAAGATAATATTTAAAATTGAATTTCACTTGTATTAAGTTTATATAAATGAAATTGAATTTCAGCCACAATTTTTTAGACATACTTCTGATATCCGTGCTAACTGCTGACAGGGTCAGTTGTAGTCGATCAGTCCAATCGTTCTTGCTATTAAATAAACCAAGAGGCGCATAAATACTACTTTATTCTAAATATTTGATGGGCCATTCATTAAGTTATTGGAGTGCTTTTCAGAGCGCGTGAATACATTAAATGAATTATGTTTGAGTTTGTTTCGTGTTTGGTTTTGGGTTTGAGTACCGGGCTTCCGTGGGGTTGGCTGGCTCTACCTGCTGACTACTGCCGGCTGATTTCTTATGCGCCACTCGTCATAATGCTGGGGTTTCCATGATCAATTCTGTGCTTGCAAACGCGCCAATAATATTATTAATGACTCTCACGCTCTTCAATTGAACTGAGCGCCCGCATTCACCACTACTATTTGCTATCTGCTGCTGCCCATTTAAACCATTCTCTCCGACCTTCTCCTCTGCTCATCTGTGCTCGCCTCCTCTCGTCTCTTCTCTGCTGTGTCCGACTCTCTGGCTGGTGGCTGTTGTTTTTGTTGTTGCTGTTGTTGCTGTTGCTGTTGTTGTCGTGGTTGCCTCTTGTCTCATTTACCGATCGTTCGTCGAGTTTTGCAAAACAACGTTGCGGCCCGCTGACGTTGTTTGATGGTTTCTGTTCGACAATAATTTTTCGTTGAAAAGCATCTGGAGCGAATTTAGTTTTGCTCAGTGCTACACAAACCGTGCTATTGTGTGGATTACTTTTTTTACACGCAGTGACAATAAACATATTTCAATATAAATATTCAATAGCATACCACATACATATTAATACAAATCATAAAAAAACAACAATGTCAAATACGAGCAAATTTCTTGGCCTGTGCCTAGTGTCAGCTATAATGCTGCAATTTGTCTGTGCGGATATCGAGACAAACGAAGTGAACGATAATGATCCCAAATTCTTTAGTAAGTCTGATCTGATAATGATACTAAATATATATATATTTATATGTATATATGTATAAACCCCAATTTATAGTGCATGAGGGCGTGCGTGTATATCTGCCTCATGAAGAAGAATGTGTTAAACTTGGAGGTTTATGTATCCAGACTAGGGATTGTGATAAGCGCACATCCTACGAGGGTCTCTGTCCCACCAACAAGAAGTATGGTGTGGAGTGTTGCTTTGAGTGTGAGTAGACATATTTTAAACTCTATAAAATGTTAACAGTAAATTACCGAAGCTTATCAGGATTCATTTGATATTACTAGAAGTACTCATCTATTGTTCTTCTTTTTTTGTTTGTCCTTTTCATCAATTGCGATCAACAAAAATGTACTAACACGGATTCTTCATCCTCTATCCCTAAAATAATGTCTCTCACATGCAACTGTGCTTGTTATTATGTGTGTGTGCCTACCACAAATTCTTCCGATGCCACTCCAGATTCGGTTAAACCAGCGCCGTGTTCGCATTTCTCGGGAGAATGCATGGAAAGGTGCAACAAAGACCTGGAAAGACCGGGCAATGACTGCAAGAATGGAGAAGTTTGCTGTGTTTTGGTTTAGTATTTGTGTAGTAATATATAATCTATACTAAAATCAATGAGAACATACACATGTCAACTGTAGACTATATTTATCTATATTTTATTTATATGTTGTACCAATATTTTGTATATAAAAATATTTCGATTGTTGTAATAAAATGCACTGTAAATATTTTTAACAATCTATATACAAGTAACTTATCTGATAGTTGATTATATTGTTACACAAGATTTGATCAATTTATTATTCATTATTACAGGATGACCCATTGTCGAGCATACTTCTTTAAATTTGTTTCTTGCTCTTTAATAGACGATTGAGACACCAAATTTAATTGAATGGCCTATTTAATTATTTATTGGTGTTCATTTCAATGCCCTTGAGTCTATCACATGATTTACAATATTGGGACGGACTGCCCCAATTGAATGGATTCTGTCTCCCAATATGTTATTAATGGCTCTCCTATGAATTTAACTGAGAGGCCGCATCTTATCGGTAGATCCTAAGTGAGTGTTATAAAGCCGTAAGACAGTAGAGAACATATTTCAACCCTTGGCACAACTAAATTTTTGAATTCCAATATGTCATCAATGATTATCAATCATCTTGACCAATGGAGTGTTCAATGATTTGGGCTTTTTAAATAAGCATTCCGTAAATCAATAATAACATTTGTGTGTCAAATGTGGACTATACACATATATATATAATATCTTAAATGCTGTAACAAAACTAATTATATAAATGAACAAGCAAACACGTTGACATTTCCGTTTGCGATAATATTATTAATGATTTTGCAGGTATTAACTTAACTGAGTGCACGCATTTAAAGCTGTCTATGGCTTGAACTCAAATAATTCATTTTGCTTAAGGTTACGTATGAAAATTATAAAGTACAGATAACAACTTAAGCGGAGACAAAAAAGATCGTGACTTTTCCACCTGTTTTCAGTGTTGTACCTGCGATTGTTGGTATTATCGGGATAACAAACGATGGTGAGTAATGTCAAATACTAAATTATATTTTGCTTTTTAGCAATTGAATTACTTGCGCAAACTTATTCACACTGAAATTGTCTTTCCCTCTTGACTCTCACATGAATAGCACGTTCTGGGTAATCCTGAAAACTAGAAAGATTTTCTTTCTTATAAATCATTCCGAAGTATACGTTTCTGCTCTATTTTTTTATAAATATATTATTTTAATAATAGAAAATATTTTGAAACCTGCGATTGTAGAAAATATCCTTTTTCATATTTAGAAAATTCGTAAAAATGAAATTATTTGCATTTATAAGCTATCAATAATAGTTGTATATGTGAAATCTTTCAATACTAATGTTTAATAATAATATAAGATATAAATAAGGTAATTTTAGAAAACACATACAAAATACACATGTAAAAATTACCCTATAATTTAGAAATTTATTTTTAGAAATATACTTTTTGAATAATGCGGTGATTTACCCTTTTGCATCAAAGGTATGTTGATTTTCTAAGAGTCATTGAGGGTATTTTTATCCTGAGTATATGACATCATTCCACGGGTTATGTAAGTACGTGCATTTGTGTTCGACTGCTGAATCATAGGTAGCAAAAGAGACAGGAAGGTTGCCAACTAGGTCAACCGAGGCGGCTCTTATCAGCGCTCCACTCTCTGGGATGATATATGACCAGAATGCTCTCCAAATGGCAATCATGATGTCATCTTTATCATTATTATGTTTATGTATTTGTGTTTGCAATTGTCACGTGTCAATGGATCAGTGGCGTGCCTGTACAGAGCTTTGGATCCGATCAGTCTTGAGCGTAATCTCTAAATATACTTTAGTGTATGCATATAAGGAACCTTATTATATAGACGTATCAGCGCGTATCTCTACGTTTTGGGTTTCAGTGTCAAGTTCAACGCTGGTTAGATCTGACAACAGTTTGATGCTCGTATATTTCAAGTATTCAATCTCATTTTCTAAGTGTTTTTTGGAATTTGTACATACTAATATTGCTTCTGTTATTTTTGTTAAAATAAACGTCCTTGCTAAACATTGGTATTCGAAAGATTTATATGACAGCAGAGGCACGTACTCGTGTCTGGCTCTCAGATGTATAAGCTTGTCTATCCCATAAACAATATTTTAATTTTGCGCTAATATTTCAATGTTTATTTCATGTCGTTATTTATAGTTTAGTTGGAAACGTGTGGGCGAAAAATATGAAATCGTTCTAGGCGAGTGAGTTGAATGAATTAAGCCAAGGCAACTCGTTGAGTGAGTGGATGTCATTTTAAGAGCTAAAAATATTAGAATTTTTTAGACAGAAAACTAAAGTTTACACTGTAAGTTCTTCGTGCTCTGTAGCTGGGCTATATAAGCTATAAAAATGCCTTGAGAGATCTTAAGAGATGTGCATGCTTATCAAATAACAATAAAAACAAGTAAGAGTGCTGTTGTCGAGTGAGATCGACTAACAGATACTCTGAATCCAGCTATTGAATATATTATTTTAGATTTATTGCCAAATTTACGCACAGCGCTCTCATTTCTATTGGCCCACAGATACTGAAGGACAAAAAGGAAATAACTAAGGCAGTGCATGATTTGATTCATGTATTTATAGAGAATTGACATTCCAAATTTAAAGAGTCTAGTTCTTATAGTCTCTGATATCGTTTTATTCATACAGACGGACGGAGAGGTCGACTCGGCTGCTGATAAATAATATATAGACTTTATGGAGTCGGCTAGTGATGCTGATCAAGGAATAAATATTATATGGGGTCACAGACATATCCTTCAAAGTGTTGCAAGCCTGAAAAAATAGTATAATACCCTATATTACTGTCACTCTCTATAACCTCCAGATACACCCACACTCGTTCAACATGCAATAATACTGCAGTTCCCTAATTTAATCAACCTCATCCAGTGCCAGTGAAACCGAAAATTGACTTTGAACATGAAACGACTGCCTTAAAACAAAATACATTTCTGTATATACATAAAGTATACACTATATATACATGGATTCTAATTAAATATACTATACAGACTTGGTTCAATTGAATCAACTACGTCTTAGATTACACAACATTTGTTGTCTGGTCTGTGCCTCGCAGTTGGTCAGGCTGCAACTGTGAACTTCCGATGGCGATTTGAACTATTTGAAATTGTTTATATTCGCACAAATTCGCATTTAATAGTCGATGCAGGGTTGGTAAATCAAAATAACACATAATACTGTTACATATATAAGCTCACACATATTTCTAGTTATTTTGTATTTGCTATTTTTTAATATACAGTTGCTTATCAGGCTGCTCTTCTCTTTTCACATATTTCGTATTAATGTGTTTTTATTACGATTTCGTTTCCGATTCAATTTTGCTGTTGATTTTCGCTTGACATATGAGCTAATAGCACCCAATAATAAGCTGCGCTTCAATTCTGGCATACCCGGTAAGCACCCTGGATATTTTTGGAAAATATTAACTTTGCATTAAGATTTGAAAAACCCTGCTTATTAGAAATACACAACGTTTCTTCTTAGAAATATATTTTCTGAATAATATGATAAGTTAAGTTAAGTAAAAATTTTTTGTCTGTATTTGCATAATTTTAAAATGCCAAAATTTCGAAGAACAATTTAAAAAAAAAGTAAATCTCGAAAAATATTGTTAATCTAGATTTAAATCCTTGATAAAAAAATGCATTGCTTATGTGGCAGAATTGAGTTGGATGCAGGATACTTGCTGGTTGGGTAAAGTCTTTCGGAGCACTCTCACTTGCTTCTGTCTTATTTTATTTCATTTTCAAAGCTCACTAAATAATGGTGATGTGTGGGCTGGTTAAGGGGATGGAGGGTTGTGTTGCATTTGGGATGCGCTCATATTTCATGTCATAGTTCGCACTCATTTTTCACTTTATATAAACTGCGACTCATCGCCGAAGGCGCAGCAACGCAATTTGCATGTTTCTTGTCTTTTTTTTTTGTTGCCTTTTTCATATTTCATATTTCAGTTTTAATTTTTATTTTGCATGTGGCTGCGTGTATAAAAGAAAATGATTTTGTGGCATAAATTAACGCCATGAGGCACACGAAACACTATTAAAAAATACTCCACACATGCCCGAGTTGCACATCCTTCAGCCGCTGTCTGCCTGCCTGCATGAGTGTTTGTGTGTGTTGTCCTGGCAAAGGATGCGGATGTGGATGTGGATGCAGATGTGCAAGTCAATGGCTTATAGAAAAGACAGGATATTCAGTGCCGTGTTGCCATCGCCGATGCCACATATCCTGATGATGTCATGCCCTCAGCTCTCCATGCAATTAATCCTTTTTTCTCATTCCCATTCGCGCTGCTGCTCCATTTCGCTGACTCCTTAGCTGTCTCGCTGCCTGCCTGCAAAATGACTTTTTAAGTTAATTTTTTATAGCATGTATGCGACGAGAATGTTGTCCCACAGCAACTACATGGCCAACACACCCTCGACCAACCCGACCAACCCGACCAACCGCATGACCCTCAACCTTACCTGGCATGGCTGATTGGCTGCACAAGAATCACAATCCACTTGGGCTTTAAGTTTAAGTTTTCTTTTAATGTGATTAACATTATAAGCAAGTAAGTTTGCTCTAGAGTCAAGAGTGATCAGACCTCAAATATATTTATGTTTACGTGTAATAAGTATGTATTTATATCATTAGCATCAATATTGTATTAATCTAGATATCACAAACTATCAGAAACAAATAGGAATGAGATCTTAATGAAATTTTTGCAGTCTATGTTCCTACTAGGCCTTTGCACAATTGGCAGATCGGGTCATTTGTAAATCTTACAATACTGGATGCAATTCTGGATGGAGCTCGCTATTCCCATAATTGAATCTTCAATACAAATAAATCATCTGAAATCTTCAGAGCGTGCTTAGCTGTGGTAAACTTATTTTACTCCATTTTTATTTAATTCCTCCCTATTAATTAATTATCTAGTTCGTAACTTTAAATTTAAATTTAATATTTTTTTAACGTTTCTAAAAACTAAGCGATTTTAGTCTGCTTTCAAAATTATGAGTTTTATTGCTATCGGTAATCGATATGTATCGAACAGTTGGTGGTTATCGATACTATAAAATAAATGTAATAAGCGCGTCATATGCGAGAATTTATATCCAATTTTGAAATCCCTAGTTGAAATCTGATAGTTTCTGTTCAAGAATAAGTATATATGTATATATAAATATGTCTGAGATACTCCTCCAAGACGCATAAGGTAGACAGCCGAAACTCATCAATATTTCACATCAGGCTCTGCTAATTCTTAATTCGATTTGATTTCGTCATTTTTTTCGAATTGTTTTCAAAACACTTCTCAAGTTTATTAGCATTTCACCGTTGTGTTCACAATTACAATGTGCGTACGAGTTGAAAATGAATTTCCTGTTATAATCTGTATGTAAATTGATGTTCAGATGGCATAAAATGCAATTACTTAAATTTCTTTGTCAAATATGCACGAGACTTGTACTTGTACACCACGCCCCCTTCATTTTAACATATTCTAGCCATAGCAATAAATCCCATTAATAGCATGCAAATGAAAGCAAATTTTGCTGTCCTCTTGCGAAGGTGTTAAAATATTGGTGCTTTGAAGTGTCATGCAAGAAATTTTGTAAAGCACCGAAAATGACATAATAATTGTACAGGTTGGAGTAAAGTGAGATGGGGAGATAGATATAGATATAGGGGGCGACTGAAGAGTTGAAATTTAACAATTAGCCAAAAAATGTTGTGTTGCCAACATGCTACACAATTTGAGCGGAGAAATACAAAAATTACAGTTGCCCCAGGCACACCGTCTCCATCTTCTCTAAGATATAACAATTTTTTGAAGCGCTGCTAACGGGATTAACCGCAATTTCTTTAATTAAAATTTCACCCCCAATCCGACCACATCTGAAGGCACGAGAAGCAGATAGCAGGGCAAAAGGATTGTAAATTACGCTGTCATTCAGTCGTCTGTCAACAACAATTAAAACGGGAAGCAACACCACAAATTAAAAAATTCATCTTCCGCTCGGAAACCTACACACAGATAACTCATGTTTTATGAACAGATACAATTTTCTTGCTTTCCTTTTTATTAGACTATTTTTTCTGCGTTTTTTGTTGTTGTGCTGTTTCTATGCTAAGCATGTCTACTTGATGTGCTACCGGTCCCTTTTTAATTTGATTGGTGTGGCTCTTCTTCGTGCCGGCATTTCCGGTTTTTTTTTGGTTTTGCCCTCAACACTCCGCTTACCTTTTTAGCTTGATTAGCATGAAGTTGGGCTATAAAAAATGGGGTTAATTAATTTGTGTACTGGCATATTTGATAAAGTCTTGAGCCTGCATAAGATGCGAAACAGGGGCTGCGACTTAGGGGGAGATTGTAGTTCATTTAAAATTCATACAAAATGAGCGATAGTTACGAGATGATATGAGATGTGATTAAAAAAAAAAAGCGTAAAATTGAATGGTCGGTAAGTATTTTATTTTCAAAGCTAAGTGGTTTCAATATTTGAAAGAGAAATAAGTACACAAGTTTTAGGGAGCTCCTTTAAAATAAATGTGGCATCCTGCCAGTGCGATTTTAGTTGCAAATGTAGCAATTTGAAGTTAGATTTCAATTATAGCCTCACGTTTTCTTTTCAGTTTGATGAGTGCAGCATCTAACCTTTTTCTTTTGGGGCGGAAGTGCCTGGGGAAACTCGTATTTCTTGTAACCGACTTGTATACCTAATTAACTGAAGGGTTGCCTTCATTGCAAGTTACTTGTGGTGTAATTGCGATAAATTCTTCGGAACAATTGCTGTCAAATATAGATTATAGTCCAGCCGGTTATATTTGTGTATTTATATTGTAAAGGCATGTCAAACTTCTTGTGTGTGGCTGTGCAACTTTTTCTGACTTTTGTTGTGTGCAAATAATTTGCAGCTCGTTTCTTGGCTCATTAACAATTTAGGGGAAGCAGAACTTTTATCTAATTAATGGAAACTTCAGCACAATGACATGGCGTGTGGCATGAGAAGATCTTTTGCTTTTGCTTTTGAAAATGTTGAGCGACACGCGTATTGTTGACAGTGAAGCGACGAACTCTGCGTACAACATGGCGTATGATTGCTTCTGTGTAAACAGACGGATGTATGGCCAAATGGGGGCAGGGAGCGGGACCGGGAAGCGAGTGCTTCCATGTCTTTGGCAGTTTTTTGCCACTTTTCTTTTTGGCGCTGCGTAAAAGTTTTTTAATTAGCAACAAAAGTAAAGGGGTTAATAATGCGAGTCGACTCGACTCGACTCGACTCGAGTTGAGTTGAGTTGAGCTGACTCGTTGAATTTTTGTTGGCTGTTGCAAAAAGTTTGGCAAGCTAACAATTAAGTTTCGGCTATGCGGCTGACATGCGAAGAGGCGTGTGTGGGCGTGGCCACAGATAATGGGTATTAAGCAACACTTACTGACAATTAAGTTTGGATTCTTCCGCTGCCGTTATCCTTTGCCTCATTGTTGACTTTTTTCGGGGTGTAATTACGCTTAATCGTAAATTTACAACGCTCTGCACATGGCAGGCAGACAGGCTAGGCAAGGACCTGAATGTTGAATGTTGTGATGCTGCTGCTGCTGTTGAAGCTGCAGCTGAAGCAGAAGCTGCTTAAGTTGTGACAATAACCCGCAGCGTGCCGCAGCATCAACCACCGCGAATCGTTGCTTGACCAAATGGCAACAAATGCATTTGCATTTGCATTTGCATTTGCACAATCTGCACAATTCAAACAATTGAAAGATAAGCTCATAATATTCATGAGCTTTGTTTTATGAAGTGCTAACAATGCGTAAAGCTACAACAACAGTTACAGGTGAAAAGGGTCTGGTGTGCTTGCTACTAGTAGCAGCCACTTGGCTGAACACCTTTTCTATAGCAGCAGCAGCCTGGCTCAGATACTTCCACATTCCACATTTAGCTGACGTCTGTTTTCCTTTGCCCCGCAGTTCATTTTTTTCTCCCGTTTTCTTTTTGACCACACTCATACCTATTCATCAGTATTCTATTTAGTTTTTTCTTCCTTATTTTGTGGTGCCTTCCTTTCGGACTTTTCCACCCTGGGCTGGGTAATTTTTCACTTTCGCAAGATGGCAGCGCATTTTAATGAGCCACCAACAACATGCGATCAACCAAGGAACAGTAGCCACAGCATCAGGACACTCTGTCCAGGACACTCGCTAGATAATTTGTGTTGCATTTGCATTTTCATTGGTGCGATATGTTAATGACTTTGCGCACTTTTCCCCCAACTGCCGCTCATCTTGATAATGTTGTTGTTTCTCCTTGCTACTACCTGTCTCGCCTTCAAGATATCTGTTTTCCTTGCTTGTATAACAATTTTTTCGTCTTTTGTCTGATTAGCATAGGAAAACGACTAGACGAAATGGCAAAGTTTTATTCCATAATTAAAAGCGTCATTTATCATTCAATTGTTGCAGTTGCAATGCCAGCTGGTCTGATAAGTACTTTTGATGCATAGATTTATGATATTATAGGCAAAACATTAATCATATTTAAGGCGACAAGTCTTGGGGGTGAACCAAAAAAAAAGAGAGATCGAAAAATATAATCACACATTTTTTATAACAAATTCAAATGAAAAACGATTCGAACGGATGAGTAAATTGCATTGCGTTTTCAATTTATGTGACAGAGACCTCAAATAACTGTCTAATAGCAATGATTTGTTGTCATTTGCATTTGGCTACACATGTAAATATACTTTAAATCCAATTTGAATGGTTTGTGATAAAATTGTGCAAACGAATTTTACTGAAGGCTTCGAATAGCACAGAAATTAAATTTGTGCTGTTAATTATTGTAAAAATTGCATTGAAATTGTTTTGTAAATATCATTCAGATTGCTAATTTCGAATAACAAAAATATTCGTACAAAGTTTATTCAACAGTATATTTATTTTGCATTTTATTAAATACAATTTTGTACGTTTTGGCTCAGATAATATTGCCAAATGTGAAATGAAGAGAAAAATTACATTTAAAAGTCAAAAATGCAAAAGTCGTTTAAAATATATATAACTCAATTTTACATACATGTGTATTTGTGTGCGGAAAACATTAAAATAATTGTTTTAAAATCCTTTTGTCAGAAAGCAAAGTAAATTATAAACACAGAGACGGACAGACTGCAGAGCGAGTCAGTGAAGCCTGGCAGGATAACGATAACACGTCACAAGTCACAGGATTTCACTCATCCATTAAAAACGATGGTACACACACACACACACACACACACACACACACACACGCACAATCTCATTCGTACACACAAGCTGTGTCTGCAAAAACATAGCAAAAAATTAATTTTATACAAAAAGTTATGCAAATTTTTGTACAGCAAAGTATACTATAAGAAAATGTATTATTGCACACAAAAATTGATGGGACTTAAAAGTAACAGAGTGCTCGACTTAACTATACTTTCTCAAGGAAATAAATACCTTCAAGTATCTCCTGTTTACTATTCTGGTAATAATTTCTAGCAAAAGCAACGTTCCTCATTTCTGTCGCCATCCTATCTTTAATCTATTTTTTAAAGAAGTACCCCAATTTTGTGAAATTGAATGACAACGAAATCCAATGTTAGGCAAATTCACTAAGTGGGCATATCATTGAATTTGTTATATAGCTAAATATCTGACTAGTTCAACTTAATCGCAAATGAGAAACCCACTTTGGACTGTATTTGTTTACAGGGTGTAGCAAAGGAGAGAGGCAATTGCTGGAAATATTTTGATAGTTGCAAAATTGCAATATAAGAACGATACGAATACTGTTTGTACATTTGCATACAACATGCAACATACATTTTCCATAAGGCTTGCCTCCTCATCAGGATGCTACAAATGTTTGAATTTTATTCATTGTACAGCAATTTTTCAAGCAATTTCGTTTTTGGTCTTTTTGGTTTTTTTTTCTGTTTTTGGATATTTACCCTCAGTGGTGGGTGATATTGGAAGGGTGTGAGACAGGCGCAGGTAAATTGTATTCCGTTTGTAAGATGATGTTGGCCGTTCCGCAGAAGTAAAGAGTGCTTTTTGGTGCAGTTGCCGCCTGTTGGGTTGGTGGAGCTCATTTGGATGGATTTACCTTTAGCACTGGCACTCAATACAATTGTACAATATTTATTTAATGTAAATGAGAAACGAGAAACGAGCCACGAGTCACAAGCCACTCACATAGTACAGGCCAGTTCGGGCTATAGCCCGGCTCATGTGGCAGCCCCACATCCAACATACCACAGACCATCATTTACGATATGCGATATGATATTGAACATTGTGTCGATGTCGAATTGCATCTCACCCTCTCTCCCTTTGTATGTGCCAATGCATTCAAGCAAATTAAAATTGGAAATTAAATGTTTACGAAGTAAGAAAATTTTAAACGAAAAAGTAATTGCTTTTCATGCAGCTGCCTTGAGAGGTTGCCACGCGATGTGGCATATACCACAGTGAGAGAAGGCACCTATTGTGGCACATATGTATGTATGTATGTGTGAGTTGAGTGAAGAAAGCAACTTGAGGTTAGTTAGCCGAGATTTTGTCTTTAGCTTTGAAAGTATTTTTTTTTAAGTATTCCTTGTATCTGGGGCTAAATGGCCTCAAGTCGTATTAGAGAAGTCATTTGCAAACAAGTACACTGTGCCAAATTTGCAATACGAGTTAAAATAAACTCCATTCCGTTGTCGAATATTTAAAGCATCTGATCTAAAGAGTATTCAATATATTATAACGTTATATAATATTATTTTAAATGCTGTGTGCATGTGATCTAAGCCCTGGCAATTCTAAATTGGTAAGGTGCACTTTAATTTGAAATAATTAAGATAGTTTTGCAAGAGAAAGACGGCAAAAGTAGAAAATAATATGAAATAAAACCAATGAGCAAAGTTAGAGAGAGAGAGAGAGAGAGAGATTGAAAGTAAAATTAAGAGAAATACACAGATTTATACTGATTTATACGTCTCAGAAAAAGGGAGAATTAGAAATAGAGCGAGGGTAAGACAGTAAAACATAATAGAGGGCGGGTGCGAGAGAGACAGAGAGAAAGACGTAAGTGAGAAAGCTAGGGAGTATAAGTGAAAGAGAGACAAAATGAAGGATAGCGAGCTTAACAAAATCCTATAAATTATCACATTATTAAAGACAAGTCTCACAAAAGTAAAAAAAAACCAGTTCAGTCACAGTTGAATTCATTAGAGTTTATTAGAAAGATTCGAATATAAGTATATTTCGTTTAAAAAAAATATGTACATCTTTTGTAGAGCAAAGCTTATAGTTTAAAGCTGGCAAACATTTCATTTGAGAATTATAATGGTAAATAAACTATTATTTCTCTTTGATCAGTATATAAGCTATATATTGAATATTGGCTGCAAACAAGTGAGATAAATATGCACTTTTAAAGCATAAACAACTGACAGATTAAAGATAAAGCTGCAGAAGGACAATGGATTTTCAGGCTCGGCTTTTATTTGCTATGTGTGTTGAAGCAGGTTGAATGAGCGGCAGTGAGAAACATACGGTATTTTTGCGATTGGACTTGACTGTGGGTTAAAAAATAGGAAGTTGCGTTGTCATCTAACGTTGTTGGCAACGACTTTTGCGATTTGCGGAGGGCATCATTATCCTGGTATTCAAGTCCTTGGCTTCAGTACTGGCTAAGGCTCAACAGCCAACAAGGACAGGCATCCCCCAACAGCGCGCTCGGTTTCTGGGAACGTGGAGTAGTGCAGAAATGATATCCTGTTTTCATAAGCGTCTGCATGTGTGTATATGTGATGTGTGTGTGTGTGTGTGTGCAACAACTGCAAGTTTTGTTTGAGTTGTAGCCGCGGGATTCATTGTAATGTTCTGGTATCTTGTTGCCAGTCAGTCAGCCAGGTGGGTCGCTCACTCAGTCAGTCAGTCAGTCAGTCAAGCAGAGGAGGTTACGGTTGCGGCTACGGTTATGGTTACGGCGGAAATGGCTATGGTTTAGAGGTTCCTTTGCTGTTTTCTTTTTGCACTTTTTAATTTCCGTTTTCGTTGCCCTCGGGCGTTGGCTAGTGCGCCAGTGCGTCCATGTCTCCGTGTGGCGGCTCTGTGCTGATGTTGTTCTTATTGCTACTGCACGACTGGCTCAAAAGTTGGCAGCAGCAGCAGCAGTAGCAGCAGCAGTCACAGGTAAGCAGAGACTGAGACTTGCAGTTGGGGTTGCCCTATTCTCATTCTCATTCTCGTTCACATTGCTAGCTACTACCACCGTCCATCGTCAACGTCAACGGCCATGTCCAGGTTTACGTTCACGTCCACGCTCACATCGTTGCCAAGAACAACATAAGCTAACGAATTTTCGTAGGAAACGCCAATGGCCAATTGGTCGACGCTGTTGCCACTTGTGGGTCGTGCAAGAATGCTTGAACCTGCTAACCGTACCGTACAAGAAAACCTCGAGTAAAAGCCCGAGGCACTGAAAATTGAAAGGAGAGCGTTAAATTCCCCATTGGATATGTACGTCGTAGCCACTTGCTATGTATTACAGCCACTTCCGTCGGCGGCATGACACAATTCTTGCCCCATTTCGTCTCCACGTCTCCCACTGCTCCCACAAAGAAAGATGACCCTTAGGGCTGTGGGTTGTCCCGTGCTCATTTTCGATTATTCACTTCTGTTCGATTCACAAAACATTTGAATTCATTCTGTCAAAATTATTAACATGCAATGTTTCCTTCATTGTAGCTGCAGCAAAAAACTAATTAATATTAAAATATCACAAAAATTATAAAAATATGTATAAAAATGAATCCAGCCTAAAATTATACAACATTTTTATTTTCTGTTTAGCCCGCAGCCAACTATTAATTAACATGTTAATTACAGCTTTGCAATCCCTTTTTTATTTTTTTTTTTTTTTGCATTCTCTCTCCTGACATAAATGAAATGCAATTTTGTAAAATGTCGCCATTTTAATTTTATGCATGATACGCACACCACACAGCACACCCCCACACACGCACACCCAAAAGTGGGTGGAAATTCATTCTTATCGAAAACTCGCTCAGGTGTATTATGGAGCTCGGTAGCATGGGAAAATATTGTGCAATGGCTGGAAAAACCATTAATATTCTTATTTGCTTAGCCGCTGTTGGCAAATTGGTAGGTGCTGCGAGTCCTCGCTAAAACCTATCGCTCTTCGATATTTGTATACCCTCCAACTATCAGAATGTGATAACAGGAATATCACAGCAAAAGTTAATTTTGATCTGAGCGAAGCCCGCCAAGATTTTCAGAAATTGGCCATAAAAAAATTATAATCGTGTGTTTGTCTTAGGTATTTCATAAAATCGAAATTTTTTATTTTTTTAAGGATTTTGTTATGTTAAAGTAACTCTATTTTGAACAGTGTCGCTTCTATTAATATTTGTTGTTGTGCACCACTTTTTGATTGGCAATTTAAAATGCGCTTGTGCTTAGTATCGGGACAAGCGACCGGGAACTGCAGCAAAAGCATCATCAGCAGCAGCACCAGCAGCAGAATTTTGAAGCTTTATATAAATACTCGAACTGCAATTTATTGGACATTGGACAACAGCAGTTTGAGTCCGGTTGGAGCTTTGGTAACGCTTTGTCGCCGCCAGCTGAAGCCAAACACCCCGACCACAGTGATTGTCAAAGGATAGCGGCGAATTGTCTGCTACGAAAATAATTAAAAATTCCATTTAAATGCAGATTAGCTGTGTGCGGCTATAAAATGATATGACCATGTAGCATAGTGCTATAACATACTATAACATCCACTTTAATAGAATCAAAATCATCAAACGAAGTGGTAAAGCGACGTGCCTGTGCCTAAAAATATGCAAATCGCTGCAACTGCTGCAGCGGCAACATTAAAGATGCATGCCACGAGCTGTGAAGCGCGTTGCCACTCTACTCTTTCTTTCATTCTCTCTCTCTCTCTCTCTCTCTCTCTCTCTCTCTCTATCTCTCGGTCTCTCCTTTTCATATTTCTTGTGAACATGTGTGTGGCGCGTTACATATTATTTATTTATAAATATTGTTTGTAATAAAATCAAAAATAATATTTGTATAAAACTAATCAAAAATGTATGAACATTTGTGCCATTTGTAAAAACCTACAGCGGAAATAGTTGGAAATTCTAAGCTTTGTTTGAATTTACTACATGTGTGTCTTTATGTGTGTGTGTGTGTGTGTGTGTGTGTGTGTATATGTGTGAATACGTGTATGTTTGTGTGTATGTGTGTTTGTAAGTGTGTGTAGTGTTGAATGCCAACTTGCGAAAAGTTTTTTGCCTCTGTGCGAATCCATCTTCATAGCTAATCGAGTTTAATTTAAACGTATTGAGTTGGTAGGGTCTGAAGCTTTAAGTTCGCTTAAATGCAATTCATATCGCTCGAAGCATTAAGTAAATAACAATTTAATATGCAAGATTATAAGATTTGAAAAAGATTAACCCACTAATAAAGTTAAATTTTATGCAGCTTGCATTGCAATAAATATAAGGGTTATTTTCTTACAATACATTTTTATTCATAGACTGCTGCTACAAGATCTACGATTATTCTTATTGAAGTTTAAAGGGTATCTTTGGGTGCTTCTTGTAATATTCTGATTGCCTTATGAATATTATTCATAATGTCTACTTATTCATTAAATTAATGTAAACAATGCACAGGTCTACCATCAATACAATTTCTATAAATGATCAATTGAATTGAATAAGTTATTTGTACTCTCTCCAAATAATTACAATAATATACATATATATATATATATATATATATGTACATATATATATTATATTTTTTTTAAATACGCTTTTAAATTTACCATATTTTTTTATAAACGAATATGTATATGACGTTGTGGACCTGTATCGAGTGTTTGATATATGTAGCTGTAATATTACTCATACGACATGTGCGCCAGTTTACATTTCCCACATTTTACCCGCAGATACGGTTCGCCGTCAATCAGTGTAACAGCATTTAAATATATATGTGCTGGTCGCAATTGGTATATGTTACACAATTTGTCGCAATTCCATGCATTTTTATAAATATTGCGATGTCCAACGTATAGAACAGGAAAAAATTGTACCATTGGGACATGGATGGGCCAACGGATCAGACATCGTGACAAGTCATCATTTTTTATGCTCTTGCAGTGACATTTCGCAGTCACAGCACCAGCACTGAAGCCTCCATTTGAATCTGCATGTATATTGTGAATTGTAAATACTCATATGCAATTGCAGTTAATAATAATGCAGCTGCATTCGGCTTTTGTATATTGTTTTGGATTGAACTTTTTTATGTGGGGCGCACTGCAAAAATTGCAGTAAAATTGACAAGCATTCAATCACCCAAAGGAATTTCGGTGCTTGAGTCTCGTTATGGATTATTTTGATTTTAATTTAAAATATCGAACTTAAGTTTAAAGTTAATCAACTCGATGTACATTTTTGAACTGTTCAATGGTTTTAAAAGGCGCAGAGCATTTATTGAAATCATTTGGAATTATTATCAATATTAATGAGGGATTTCCCTTTCTAAGTCTATAGCTCTGCGATCAATCCGTAGTTCATGCACGAATTCAAGAATTTTAAGCTTTTTTTTTTTATAGACTTGATAATTGTCATTGTCACAAAAACGGTGGATTCTAACTTATTCTGATTATAGCTGATTGGGCTTGGTGTCCTCTTAGTGTATAAAGTCCAGAGACCGGTGAGCATTATAAATATAATAACTTTTAAATATACAATATATTATTTAAGTGGTTGGGGTATATTATTATGATTCCATCACCTTCCATGAGAATTGGCTTAAATATTTCGTAGCTCAAGCCTTCCTTTAGCAACCGAAACGTCCGATTGAATTATTTAGAAATGTATCTCGAACATATGCGTCTACATAATACACACATAAATGCTTTTCTTGCCTTAAACTTCGATACAAGTCATAAAATCAACATTTATTATGTTTACATTTAATGGAAATTTACAGTTTATGGGCTTAGGAGATAAATGCAGCCTATTTGGGCTGACAGATAGCAACTGTTTCCGTTTTGTAGCAACATTTTTAATGTCATCCGTTTTCAGGAAATATATTTTACTGCCGCAAAATGTGTCCTGTCCAGTAATATGCACAAAAGCTTTGATGAAATCAAAATACGGCCGAAGTATTTTCACAACCATACACAGACACAGACACAGCTCACAAACACAAAAACACACATACAGAGCACACACACACATCGCTCACTTGGAATACCCTAAAAACTTTACAGCTCGTTTGTGAGGTACGCAGCGTGTATCCTGCGGCGTCCTTTGGTTCCACCATTGAAATACAATTTTTTTTTTATATTTTTTGTTGTATAAATTTCATTTTTGGTATGTTTAGAGGTTTCCCGAATGGCCAGCGGCATATTTTATGTACAACTTCAACACTGTAAGTATTCATGTGTGGGTGGATCTGTGTGTGTGTTTGAGTGTGTGCTGGCGTGTGTGTTGTTATCGCACTGCATTTATGTATGCGTGTGTGCCGCGTGGTTACTTAATATACAAAGGCCTTTAATTTTGACTAAAGCTAAATAAACTTTGTACCCTTTGGTATCTCTCCACCCCACACTCTCCCTCTCCTCCCACACACCTGCGGTCATGCCGCCACCAGAGGACAACGTATGTGGCTGTGTGTGTGTGTGTGTGTGTGTGTGTTTGATGTTCGGCCTGTGTTGTGTTTCACAGTGTGTCTGTTCCTACTTTCTCTACTGCTGTTATTGTTGTTGTTTTTGCTATTGCAATGTCCTTGGGCACATATTTGCATGTTTTATTGTATCTGCTCCCAGTTTAGGAGCAGACCACCCTCCCCCAATGCTTGCCACTCCCCCCTGCCAGCTACAATGCGTGTACCTATGTTTTTAATTCTTTACATCGATATTTGGCCGCTGGCATGCCAAAAACGCGAGCCGCAGCCAAAGGTTGATTGCGGTGCGGTGACGTTGGAGGGGGATTCAGTTATTTCATTCCCATTTGTCTGAGCTAAAGGTTTGGGGCGAGGCGGGGCAGGTCTGGGCACCGTTAGCGGCAATTTTACTCTCCAAAATATGCATGATATGTGCTACACCTTTTGTTATGCAGTTGTTTTGATGTTGAATTGTTGCCCGTTGGCGGTCATTTTGTTGCCTCAATGGGAATGAGTTGCTTAAAAAAATGTGGCCCACATAATTATACCCTGCTGTTAAATGAGTTCAAATAGAGGATATTCCACTTTTGCAACAGTTACCAATTTCCCAAGTTTGGTCAAGAAATTGTTCTTAAAGAAATATTTCTCTCGTTCGCCCAGGCTAACTAAAAGCGTCTTAAGATTGGCATAGGGTATGTATTAGTCGGGGCTCGATAGCTTTGCAAACTTCTTTCTAATATTTGTAATAACTTCAGAAGTCCGGGCTGAAAATTAAAGCTGAAATATGTGTTCTTGCCCAAGCTAATTAAGATTGACTGCTGCCTGCACAAAAAAGCGTTGCATACTTTTAGCTGTACTCACGCAGCCACACACACATACACAGACACACAGACACACATACAAACGAATCGCTGGTATTTATACACTCACATATGTATTTATCCGTTAGTTCCCCATTACTTGACATTTTCTTTGCCTCGCACTCGGCTGGCGGTTGGATTTTTAATTTGCGTTATACGAGGAGTTTCCTTTTGAGTAGCTTGCGGCACCGCCACACACACACACACACACACGTGTGTCTCTATGTGTGTTTGTGGGATGTAGACGAAAGGATGTGCATATAAAGGGCAAGGAGCGGCGCAGCGTAGCGTGACAACCGCCAGCTCGTCGAGCAAATGTCACGCTTGACTCATTTCCGTCCCATGACGTTGCCGGTGCCTCATGTATGGTTAGTGGCAGCAACGGCAGCAGCAAGAGTCGCAGTACCGTAGTGCAAAGAAAACCACATAACAATATTGGTTGCTTGGCGGCCAAATCTAGCTGGCAGCAGTATGTTGCGAGTGGGTTGTGTCGGTGCCTCTCGCCTCTCTCTCTCTCTCTCTCTCTCTCTCTCTCTTTCTCTCTCCATCTCTCTGTTTCTCTGTTTCTCTCCTACCGCTGGGTAGGCAACCTATGAGCCGGAAGCACTTGAGAACTTGCAATGGCCGTCGGGCATTTTGCGGTCTCGTGCGTCACATCGCATCACATCGCAGCAGAAGCAGCAGAAGCATCAGCAGCTACGGGAGCAGCAGCAGTTGAAAATTCCCTTCGTTTTCATTATGTTGCGGCTGATGTCCTTGCCTCATGCTCGTTCTCAGCCTCAGCCTGAGCTACAGCCGCAGCCTCATCGTTATGTTGCTTTTCAGTGAGAAGCCACGTCATCATTATTATGAACACCGTTATGGCCAGCAGCTATATATTCCAATTTGTTGTTGTTGCTGCTGCTGTCGGTCTCCTCTGCTTCATCTCCTTCTTCTCCCTCTTCTTCATCTTGATTCCCCTTTTTTTGCCAGCGGTTCTTGCTTTGCTTTTGTCTGCTCTTTTGGAGGGGGGGTCAGCTCTTGGGTGTTCTTATATGACCGCTGTCAAGTTATTATAGCCAGCGCTTGTTATAGACTATATACCCTATAGCAATTCAATAGCAGCAGTGATGGACATACCCAGTAGGGGTAGGAACCTATGATCCTTTCATGTAGAGGGATCCCTGAGAATACACAAGCTTTACAATGCAAAAAATTCCTGCAAAATTGACATTTCTTCGCTTTTTGGAAAGTCATTAAAAACGTTTATTTATTGAATATTTTTATTTGGTTTTGTAAGTCTTTTAGATAAATAATAATTAATGATATAAATAATATGTAATATAAATAAGACATTAAAATTCGAACATCGAGAATTTTTCTGTGTTATTTTATAAGATATTATTGGTTATCTTAAAAATAAAATATACTCTAGACATAAATATCAGCTTCTGAAAAGTATAGTTCTTAATTCAAGAGTTGGATCAATAACAGCGAACTCCGCAATCTAATCAACTTAACTTTTATTTTGTTAAAACATTTTGAATAGTGGTTTTAATTCCGGACCATTATATACTTGTATTATCAGTGAACTCTTATTTTGTGGATTTGGATGAAATCAATATTTACAGCCTGAGAAATGTTACCAAACGAAATGAAATATAAAATATATAAAAATACTTAAATAAGATTATCTGAGTTAGGGGTATCTCCGAGTCTCGCACACACACTTGGCAACCGAATTCTTATTTGCAATTGTTGTTTATTTTCAGCGCATTTCTGTGAGGCGTTGACAAAAAGTCTTGGCTGCTATTTATAAGCCCAACAATTGGTAAGGTATGTGAGTTTCCAACGTTGCAGCACAGTTACCTGAGGCAGTTGTTGTTGCTGTTGCTGTTGCTGCTGCAGCTTCTGCTGCATTTGCTAATACTCGTACATTCTACTTACGTTCGCGTCCGCTTTTCATATGGATGGCAGCTGGCAGCAGCGGCAGCAACAATAATAACAATAATCGTGCCACATTTAGATAGCGCACACAGCACAAAATAATAATAAAAAAAACCTTTAAAACGCTTTTAGCCAATTGAAGAGTTTAAACATTGGCCAAGTATAAAATTTGTTTGCATACCAAAAATGTTAAGTTGCCGCTGCCAGCGTCGATGCCACCAGACGCAGTCGCAGCCGCAGTCTCAGTTTCAACCTCAGTCGTTGGCTCGCCCGCTTATCTGGCGCTGCTTGCAACATTTGCTGCGGGCCTTTTTACTTTTCGTTTTTCGATACGAGAGCCGCCTGAATAAGGTGCGGTGTGGTGCGGGGGGTGGGGGTCAGGGGGTGAAGCAGGAGCAGCATAAGCGGGTGTGCTGCATTCAGTTTATATGTGTGTGTGTGTAAGTGTATGTGTATGTGTGTGCCTGTTATTGTGTGTATGTGTGTTAAGTTGGTCGCAAATACTTTTGGCCTCGCTTGGTGTCGGTGCCTTACCGTTGCTTCCAGCCTTATAGTTGTTGTGGTTGTTGATATTGTTGCTGCTGCTGCTTTTTGGCATCTGCTCCTTGGCCCTAAGCTGATTGTTACTTTATGAAATATTTGCAAGCAACTTTATTTACAATTTTTCGGTTATTTATTGTTTGCAATTTATGCTTGAATATTCGTATTCGTATACAATGTGTATTTGTTGTTGTTGTTATTGTTGTTGTTGTTATTGTTGTTATTGTTATTGTTATTGTGACTGCTGTGTGTTTGGTCAAGTTTGAGTAACTGATTTATCGCATCCCACTTACGTATGTGTATGTGTAGTAAGTGAGTGGGTGTTGCCTTATTGAAGAGAGTGCAAAATAACATATCCACCGACAAAAATACTGCTAAGTAAATATATTCCTAACAAATATTTAAGAGCATTTTTGAATCCTTATTTGAATTTCCTGAGAACCAAATTTGAGTAGCATTTTTAATTTGCAGCTTTCGTATAGTTTTATTAATCTGTAAAAAAACTCTCTGGGATTCTGGTTTGAGATATTCTTGGCCAACAGTATTAGTAACAATAACTGTATCAATCATTGAAATATATTCAAGAATTTCTAAAGTTTGTTGCTTAATCTGAATAATTTATTAGCATTTAATTGAACAGCAAAAATATA
This sequence comes from Drosophila setosimentum, assembly GCA_035043505.1. Taxonomy (NCBI): domain Eukaryota; kingdom Metazoa; phylum Arthropoda; class Insecta; order Diptera; family Drosophilidae; genus Drosophila; species Drosophila setosimentum. The sequence goes on from JAWNMY010000003.1 coordinate 21,139,712, forward strand.
TTTTGCATGACAAGTTTTCTATTTCAATTTCAAGCGCTTTGCAATTGCAACTACCATGAAAATTGTTGAGGCACAGACAGTTCTTGTTGCTGTTGTTATTGTTATTGTTGATGGACGAGCCGCAATTAAAAAGAATATGAAATCTGTTTGCCAAAATTGAGAATGACAGTTATGTTTGGACTGGTTGTGTTTTACTAATGATGACAGATGCATATTGTATTTCTATTGTTTATTGTTTGGTTCATTTCGGTTGTCTTTCCACATCAAAATTGAGCATTTTTAATTAAGTAGTTGCCTGTTATTGCCAAAATGGTTTTAAATTCTAAATATGCAAAGATTGTCAAGAGTGAAGGAAATATGGTTGATATTTTGATGTCATTGTTTGCAGGTCGAGAAACGAGAAAGGGCTGAATCAAAGATGGCAAAATGTATGTAATGAAGCTGGAAATATGTATATAATTGTCTGCTCAAGTTACCTAAAGTGCTCCAGCTAGGAGAATCAAATCTCCTCTCTCACTGCTGCTGAGGGACTCACCTCTGCTGGTATTCTTCATTTGTGTTGATGAGTTGCCATTTGACTGTCACTTTCTGTAATATTTCATACCTAGAAATGATTTTTTGACTTTATACTAGTCAGTGGCCGTTCTTATTTATACCTTGATATACGAGCCCAGCAGAAAAATTAGCCCAAAAATTAAATTTTGCCTCTGGTGCAAATTTGAGCCGACATTGGTTTGCTTGATGTTTACTTTCAGATTATAGAAATATATGCTTTGTGTTTATTTACTTAATGCTAACGTTGTGCTCTTTAGTAAACTCTTTGCAAAATATTGTTTTAATTGAACTTTGTTTTAGTTTGTTCTCAAACCACATCAACCCTACCAACAACAATTTTTCCACAACTTTAAACTGCAATTAAAATGCAATAATCCAACGCAGCGCTGATTGCATTTCCTCAGCGCACTCAGTCAAATATAAAGGGCAGAAGGGGATGGATGAGTGGCAGTTGTGATGGTAGGGGGAAGGTGAGGGACCTAGAGGGAGACGGGATAGTGTGGAGGCTTTCGATATTTTTGCATATGGATCGGAATTCTCGTCTATGTTGCCAGTGGTCAAAAGGCAACTGCAATCAAAATTGCAAATACAATAATATGAAAAGCACAATGAAATAAATTGAAATACCTCAAGCTATGTAAATGGCCAACCAGCCACAAGGACACGCAAAGGCCGTCCCCTCATACACACACACACACACACACAAACACACACACACACACACACATACGCACACCTATCACACACCTATGTTGAACTTGCCAGAGCAAATATGGACGAGACAACATCAACATCAACAACAAAAACAGCTAAAGCTGTCGGGTGGCACAGCAAAAAAAAGTTTGCTCGCCCTCCTTATATGTATATATACACCTACAGAGTGCAACCCATATGTACCCATAGGGCACCATATCAGCCAGCTCTTGTTTCTAATAAGGACAGCTGGCGATATCAGCGAGCATGTTACCTATCTCCTAATCCATAACTATGCAATTGGAATCAAATGTAAGGCAGTAATTTACACGCTTTCGTTCAGAATGAAGAGTACAAAGAAAAAGAGAGAGATTTAGAGAGTTGCTTATAAATATATTCATATTTATATATATTATTAATTCGTTTTGGCATTGTATCTTGTTTACTAATGACTTGTGATTTATCACATTTACTCCGACAGATACCACAGTTATTATTCGCCGCTTTATCACCTTCAATATTTCACTTGAAAGGAGTATGCAGTTAAGAAAGGGTACACAAGTTTCGTGTGTGGCTTGCTGTTTTTTTTTTGCTGCTATTGTTGTTATAGTTGTTGTTGTTGTTGTTGTTGTCTCGCCGAGGAAATGGAGAAGGGAGCGTCTACGTAATCAGCATTTGTGGCGCTCGAGGTCATCCGCAAAGTCTTCAGGCGACATCGTGTTGCATGCGGCACAGCTACGTTCTACAGCAACAATAACAACATCAACAAAAGTTCCGTGTAGCTGCCGAGCCGAATGATGACGACGACAACGACAACGACGACGCCGCTTCATCTTCCTGTCTTGGCCGTTGTGGCTGCTGCTGCTGCTTGGCCCTGGGCAAAATTTTGGGTTGGCTGGAATATTATAATTACAAGCGAAACAGGCCCCAGAGGTGCCCGAGCAGCGCTTTACCAACGTCGTTCGTTGCCCATGACAACGATGATACCCAAATGAAGCTGAAACAGAAACTGAAACAGAAACGGAATCTGAAGCTGGAAACCAAACCGAGGCAAAGGTGGCATCGCCACACAACTCCCTGATGATGCTGTGACAGTTCCGCTTTTTCCCTTGCCTGTCAACTAGCATGCTTTATGTGTGTGTGTGTGTGTGTGTGGTTGTATGTGTGAGTATGGGTCTGTGTTTCTAGAGTGTGCGTGTGTAAGCCAGTTGCATGTGCCTGCTGCCTGTTTGAGTTGACTTCCAATTGCTACTGCGCTGAGTCTAGTTGAGCTCTGACTGATGGCCCAGCAAATATGGCTCGCTTACTTACTTGGCCAGCTGCCGGGCAGCTGGCGACTGGCAACCAATAGTTTTTGTGGTGCCACTAGACAAATTAAGACTTAAATGACATACAAATGACTTAACGCTAGAGCAAAAGAAAACAAGAAAACCAGCAACGACTTCATTCAACTGATTTTCGTGTGAAAATTATTGAAATACATTTCCTAAAGCTACAACAAATGAGTCGAAAAACGACTGTGGCTGCAGTCCATATACATATAATCGTAAGTATATTTGTATATAGCATTCGTATTGGGCCTAACCATTTTCGTCGTCGACGTCGTCGTCGACATCGTCTTCGTCTACCTCTAAGCGGACATTGGCGATTATCTTGTCCACGACTGTGAAATAAATGAGCGTCGTAGTCCATACTAAGGATAGCCCCAGGCTCATTGTTGGCGCATTGTTGCTTCAAAGAAAAACAAAATACCAAAGATAGGTTTCAATTTATCAGTGTGTGTGTGCGCGTGTGTGTGTTTGTGTGCTTGTGTATTTGTTGTGTGCGATGTGGTTTTGTCTTCGAGGCAAACTGATTAAGAGCCAAAAAGTTCCCACATTTCATATGTGTGTGTATTTAGCCGCATGTGGGTGTATTGGTGTCTGTTGTATTGGAGTGCATGGGCATGGGAATGCCCTTAAGTTCAATTGAGCCCTTCGAGCACATCAAACTCTCTGCGTCTGCGTTTTCAGACGCCAAACATTTTCTACAGTTGACCTCGGTCAACTGATCTCACGATGTGTATCCTCGACACATAATTAGAATTTATAGAATTATTTATAGAATTTATAGTCGCTTGAATCCTTTGACACTTTTTTTTTAAGATATCTCTGTACTCTGGTTAGAAATCTCGATCTTGGATATTTTACTAAACATATAATAATAACTATTTAATTATATATATATTTTTATTTATTTTGTGAAACATGTATAATCTGTTGTCAACACGATGATACGATGCTTACATTCGAACAGTCTGCTTTGACGAGCACACCGCTATTCTATTGAACGTTTTTAAACCTATATACATAAGTGTGTTACTTATCTAACGCAGTCGCTCCTGTCTCCTGCGATCTTCTGGGATCTCTGAAAATAGCGAGACCTTATGCAGGCCAGACTCAATTACCTACCTTTGCTTCTTAGATCATCACATATTCTTTCCAGAACAATTTACCAGAATTATGTGCTTTATTTTATTTTATAATACAATGTTCTTTTGACCTGTCAATATGAAAAGGCAATTCTAGTTATATTTGAGTATTTATTTGACACCGATAAGATACGAAAAGCTTTTGCATTATACTTTGCAAACTCGAAATGATAGCAGTGAACTTTTTACTACTTACGGATTATGTATAATCATCGACGTATGTGTTATCACCGATGACTTTCTAATCTGCGTAATTTAGGCATTAACAATAATACCTGTTTGATTTGATAAGCGAATTTTGTTGCTTATCCAATGTTGGTGAGTGAAGTCCAGTAAAATGTCATTCATCGACACTTACTACAAGGAGCAGAAGATGCCACAACATCCACTGTACAACTGGAGAAGTTGTATATCAAGCGCTTAAGAAAGATACCACAAATATATATATGTCAGGTAAAAACTAGAAGTACTGCATCCAGTGTGCTTATTAAAGAACCTATTTGCCAAATGCATCACACGATAACGGGAAAGTTGTAACAAATGCGGAAACTTTGACTGCAGTCATACGTATTGCACAACTCCTAAGGGCTGAAGGACTGAGCCACGAGGACATTTTGGGGATCATAGCCAAAAATTACATCCATGTAACTGATGTGATATTTGCATGTTTTTCAATACAACACCCGTTCAGGCCGTCAATCCTACGCTTGCAACGTCATCTATTGCTACTCTATATGCGATAACAAAGCCAGAGCTAATATTTTGTGATGGTTGCAATTACGAGCTAATTAAAACTTCAACTAAAGACTGGCTGCCAAGGATTATAACGCTGAACGATCATATTGTGAATGTGCTCCGAATTGAGGATCTCTTGGAAGCAAACTAATCCTGCAAATAACTATAAGTAAGTAGAATGAGTTATCTCGAAGGATCCAATTACTTGGCCATCGTTTGCTCATCGGGCACAACAGGGCTACCCAAAGCTGTCACCTTGAACTGCTATCAAGTGCATACTGAGTAGCATTCTGAATGGAGCAACACGTGTTGTCAGTACTCAGCCAATTAGTACGCAGAACATTACCTACTGTTATCTATCGCACTGACAATTGAATGAGCTCTTCGCCAGTCCACGTGGAACTACAGAGAATCTGTCCAACTTACAGTTCGTACAGTGTTCCGGGGGCTGGGTCTCTCAGCTAAACGAGTACTCGAATCTACAATCTTCGTGTGTGTTTACGGTACAACAGAAACCGATGGCATATCGGCATGCCTTAATGCTGAAATGGAGAATTTGGTTGGTGCTTTGCTGCCGGGCATAAGTGAACGTATTGTGAATGAACAGATCGTTTGTCTTAGCCACAATAAGATTGGCGAGATACTCATCAAGACGAACCCAAGTTGGAACGGTTACTATGGCAATCCGGAACGAACAGCACAAACCCTCGATTCTGAGGGCTGGTTCCATATGGGTGACTTGGGATATTTTGATAACGACAATCAGCTGTTTTGAATTGATCGTAAAAAGGATTTGTTAAAGTACAAGTCTATGCATTATACACCCAACGAAATTGAGAAGATCATCATTGAGTTGTCAGCTGTGCAGCAAGTATGTGTTGTTGGTATTAAGGATAAGTTTTATAAAGATGCAGCTGGTGCTTTAATCATTAGGAAAGCTGGTTATGAACTAAGTGAACAGCAGGTCATAAATCATGTGGCAAAGAGCATTTCTGTGCACTACAAACAGCTGCATGCAGGTGTTCGATTTGTGGATAGACTTCCTGCCAAAATGCCAAAAGCTAAACTGGAAAATATTTCACAATTTTAATTATACTCCTTTGAAATCTCCAAGAAACCTCCAAAACTTCAAACAAATCTAAAAATAAAAAGCTCAGCAAACTTATGTATTATATGGCTTAACGGAAATGTGGTAAAATTTAATTTATAAAATAAAGATCTTCAAAAATTAACATAAAGGTACATGTAAAGCTTTCTTTACGAATTTTTTTTTAAAGATTTTGGGTTTTAAGAATTTTGGATGCCAATAGGTTGAATAAGAAATCACAATCTTGGGCTAAGCAAATTAAAAAAAAAGAGTTAGCATTTGGATCAGCTTTCGTTGCGTTTCTTTTGCTTTGGGTATAATTTTTATTTTTTATTCATTTTTATTTAGCCCTCATGTTGCCATCGGCTGCATTTCATGTGAAATATGTATTACGATGAGGAACAGAGCAATGGGAAATTCCCTGGCGGCGATTTATTAGTAAAAAAATGTTTCGTGTTTGGCGTCTGCGAGTCGCATTGTTCGTCGTGTTCTGTTTACGTTGTAAGCTGTTGCTGTTGCTGTAGCTGCGTTTGCCTTTTGGCCATGATAATTTAGATGCTGTTGTTGTGATAACAATACACACACATACACACACACACACACACGTAGTCACGCACGCTCTAGCTTGAGTCGAAGCCAAAAACTGCACGAACAAGTTCGATGTTGGCCAACAGTTGTGGGAGTCTTTGGCGGTATGTTCCTGACTTCTTGTTGCCTATCGTTAGCCTACGTGTATTTATGCCCAATGTGAAAGTAACCTTGATTTATGGCCTCCACAGACCCATCACCTCAAATAGGCTCAAATTATATAAATTGTGCCATACACACACGTATAAACTGCTGCGAGCCCTAGGCAAAAGGATTAAGCCTCTGTAGGCCATGGCATATCTATAAGTCGTTATGCGCTTGTCCCAAAGATTTAAAATCATTTTGCATTTATAGCTTCTTGTACTTATAGCTTGTTCGTTAAAAATATTGGTTGGTCAACTGAGAGAGAAATTAAAAAAAATTAACTGAAAGTGTGAACTTCACAAAAATTAGTTAATCAGTTAGAAATTTATGATTCCAATGTTTTTTTTTATATCTATTTATTAATTTAAATTTAGCATAAAATTAAAAGGAAATTTGCTAAAATTCCGCTTTAAGTACCTGTTCAAATGCCACATACATAAATCTAATTTCAGAGTCCTTTCAGTAACCGCTTTGATGTTCGCATTTGGATTCGAATTTCGATTCGGTGGCCAGAATTGGTCATCATTGCGATAGCGCTAATATTTTTCTAACACTCGCGCAGTTTAAATTTATGCATGGTCGCTCTCTAATACCATTTAGAATAACAGAAATAATTTATTATTTTTAACACTTTACAATTTCGGTTTATTTTCGGTGTCGTTGTTGTTTTTGTTGTTGTTGTTGTTATTCCCGCTGTAGTTTTTAGTGTTATTTGGGATAACAACAAAAGCGAACTGTTTGTTTTTCATTTGGTCAAGCGCTGAACGGTGGGAGTTGGTCGCAAATGAGGTATGTTTTATGGAGAAATGTGCGCGTTCGAGTGCAACTGGATTTTAGCACTTATGACTACAATATATCAATTTATACATATTTTACAATAAATAAATTGATTTTGTGCATAACTGAACAACAGAACACTGGGAATTGCCAATTAAAATATTGGCACCTTTAGCAGACGCATGATGTAGTAAAAACATTTGGCTAAAACACCAGCAGATTGCATTTTTGCCAAATAGCGTCGCTCCTCATTGACATATTTGATAACATCATAGCACAGCAAATAGCTGAGAAATGCAAATGTGCACAGGCAAAACAATAAATGATAACCCATTAATAAAGCCAAGCTTAAATACGACACATGAGATTCACCAAAACGCATTACATTTTGAGCCATCCCATGAACTTTAATGTGCTTCTGGCAGCAATTGTGGCACAACATTGATAGCCCCACATTGTCAACCTGCGGATTTTCCTCTTGGCAATGCACAACTGAATGCTCCAGGCTTTTTGCTGATGGTCTCTAAATGAAAAGTATTGAGGTAATAATTTAAGTAGGGTACTGCCAATTTTAGTGAAAGTCAGATAAGAGTGCAGAACTTGCCTCATCTGATTGTTGGTCTGATTCAGCTGTTTCATAGCAGTCTTCTTCTGATGAGTCTAAGTATTTATTTAAGTAACACTTTTTCTGATTGATTTTCTTTGGCTTTCTTTGGAAAGTCCGAACTAGTTTTGGAACATGTAATTCTGATTTCTGTAGCTTAATTGACTGCTTGGGAATGGTAATGGCTTGGTTTGTCAGCATGTAATCCTTCTGTCTAAACCTGGTCGAGGGTTGCTTTTGCCGATTTGCAATTTGTTCTGGTGCGTGGTATTCAGTTTCATTTTCGTCCAATAGTTTTGATAACCTAAATAGATCATTGTTGGCCGCAACGGCGCAACGTTCCTGCAGTCCTGGTAAATTCAGATCAGCCAGTAAATGACGATCGCCGATATTTTCTACAGCTTTGGCCTTTATCTGCCCATCCGCTTTGATTTTAACAGAGCTTATACATACTGAGCACAACCTGTTTTGCAACTGACATTAGCTGAGATATTCAGTATTTTCACTCCGATTGACTTACGAGTCGGTCACAAACTTATTATTTCTATACAGCTCTGTTACAGCAGGAATTACATCAGATCGATTATTATGCTTACTATCCAATATATGTAGTATTATGTATACTTCCTTGCAATCCACATAAATAGTACTTACTGTGCCACCTTCCACATTCTTTCAGGTTACGTTTTTGCTTTCAGTGAAAAGTTAAAAATAAATAGTACAAAATCAGATTACTGTGAATTCTTAAATCATCAATAAGACCAGCCTGCCTAGAACGAATTTGTGGTAAGGTAAAATTTAAGTACATATTAATCTTCTCTTGAAATTCTTGAAATTGAAGAAATATAGTTCTGTTATTGTTAGTTCTCGGAGTAACTAACACAAAACTCTCAATGCTACTATTTTGTTTTTTGAATTTGAGTTGTGATTAAATTTTCATATATATTATATATATATTTCCTTCAAATTGGAAATATGTAGAACAGTTACTGTTGGTACTGATAATATCTAACTTGAATCACTCGTTGCTGTTATCGGAAAACTGAATTCAATATGTATTATTTATATACTATCCCACATATATATTGCTGTATATTAGGTATATAATTATATTTATTAAGTTCGCCAAACTCAGAAATAATATAATTTAGCCCTTTGGGGATTTAGTTGGCAAATAACAGAGCGGAGATTGAAATGTTGCCACATGGCCAGTGGCCTTTAATGTTGCTGCTGCTACTGCCGCTGCTGTTGTTGTTGCTGTCCTTCGTGACTACCTTTGAGCTGCGCAAGCGCAAAACCGGAGGCAATTTGCCATGCCCACTAACAGGTCGCACACACACACACACACACACACACACACACTAACACATTGCAAGTAGCAAACCCTCCCGAGAGTGTCCCTTGCTGGTGCGATCTCGCCTCCTTCCACATTGTCCTTGCCTCGTCCTTCGGCTGTCCGCTGCGCACTGTTCGCTCATCAAAGCGGTAAGGTCCTGGGGCAAAATTAGCAAACCGAAGCGTACGGCTTCGCTGCGGCGATTGCGCCGCAGGCTGTTGAGTTTTTCACGCAGCGACGCTTTTTCGCCCGTACAGTCAGTCAACGCCCGTTGCCAGCATCCGCAACTCCTTCAAGCCTGGCAGCACTAACAGCAAGAGGGCAAGAGGGTGGGAGGGACTGTACATAAGACTTTGTATATATAGAAAGCGACTGTCTCTATATCTGTGTATATTTATAAGTATGTTTGCGTGTGCGTGTGTGTGTGTGACTATTCTGTATGTTGCTGCCGGCGATTTCGTGCGGCGCAACTAAATGCACTTGTTGTTGTTGCTGCTGCTGCTGCTTCCTTTTTTTTTCTGGTTCTGCTGCTGCTGTTGTTTTTGTATCTGCTTAGCCGTTGCCTTGCCATTGCCCCTAGCTATTTCAGGCTGAAATGTGCGTGCCACAGGCAACAGCAGCTGCAGCTGCAGCTGACTGACTTCTACGTTGACTTTGAGTTGCTGGCTTTCTTTAATTGTCTTTAAACTTGCTCCACAAAATATTTATATATATTTTTTTTTGAATGTATATATATATATATATATATATATATATAATTCAGGGTGCGGCAATTATTTAGCGCAGACACACACAGCCGCATACACACAGACACACGCACTCACACTCGCGCAGTACAGAAGCACAACAAGCAATTTGATTTTGTTGTGCAACTGACAGTTGCATAATTTCTGCATGAATGCCACTTTCAAATTCAATGCACACACAGTGAAATCGTTTGTTGTGGATTTAACTCCACTTTTGTTGGGTGTGTGCGTGTTAATTAAATTGTGTCTAAACGTTAGCCTCTTCTGTGAATGCTCAATGGTGCACATAATTGCATAGAAAATAGAAAATCACTAATGCGTTGGTATTTCTAAGGCAAGCCCAACACAACAATATATAATTTTATATATAACTTTTGTTGACTGAAAGGATTTAGTTGAAGATGTACTCTACTCTAGATAATTACTTGCAGTTATCTTTTGAAATGCATATTAAAGGGTATTTTAAATGCAAAAATAATTATTCCAATTTTTTATACATTTTAACATGTTTACAATACTAGTATTACAATTATAGTATTTTAAATTAAAGCAAAATAATCTTATAATAATTTTTTCATTGGATAATTTTACAAATACTATTTAAATACATTTAATACAACACTGCATTTCTTTGATATTTTTAAAAATCTTCTTTATATGAATAAAAGTATGAATATTTAATTTAAAACTTCTAACTAAAATGTTGCTACTCAGGTATTTAAATATTTTATATATTTTAGTTCTACTAGGGTAGTGCACGGTCTATCTGTCCCAAAAGCACCTCAAACATAATGGCGCAGCATCTTGGCAAATAATGGTGCACGGAAATGCCGGCTTGACTTCCGTTATTCCGTTTGCTTTAGATTCGTGGCTAGGCGCAGTGGGTGTGGCTGGGTGATGTGGCTGGAAAAACACTTCAATGCGACGTTCGGCATTAAACAAAAGCAGCAAACGGGAAATTAAACGTTGCGGTTGTTGCTGGAGTTTGCTGCTGCTGTGGCTGTTAATGCTGTTGCTGTTGTTCTTGTTCTTGTTGTTACCAATGCGGCGTATGTGTTATATTATTGGCACAGAGCGCACAATGCGACATGGTATGCCGCATGTTATTATTATTGTTCTTATTGTTGCTTTTGCTGCTGCTGCTGCTGCTGCTGTCAACTTTCCATTCAGCATTTGCAGCAATTATGAGCAGCCAGCACTGATAAGAGCAGCAGCAGCACGAGCAGCAACAACAAATAACAACGAATAACAATTGCCATTTTGGTCATTAAGCGTCGTTTTAATGGCCATTTCCCTGAGTTGGTATTAAGTGCACTGCGACTTATCTTCAAGCCACTAAATTGCCAAACTGATAGCTGCGTCCCGAGCACAAAAAAAAAACAAAAAGTTTTGTCCAAAACCAAAACTAGATATGCACGACATTTGCCTAAGAGAAAATTTTAATTAAATGTCGCCGCAAACGATGCGGTAATTCGAGTTGCATCTACAAAACTACGAAATCTACAGACACATTCATTCAAGCAGCAACAACAGCAGCAGCACAAAGAGGTAAGCAATATTTTAGCAATATGAATATGATTTTGGCTGCCGGCTAGCGGCTCAATTTATCACAAAATGAACCACACCTCAGCCTAACCACTTGGCTACCCCCGCCCTCCCATGGGCTCATAGTTGGCCACGCTGTGGCAGGTTGCACATGTCAAAGATTTGCAATGCACTTAAATAGCATTTTGTGTGTGTTTGCCATTTGGAATTGCATTTTCATGTGTCAGCCACATTTTTAGGCGCCTTCGAGCGCTTCGCTTCACTGCTTTGCGCCGTTTTTGATGGCTAATTTATTGTCCATAAATAACGAGGCCGGTTCACTGTTCCGGACTATTTAATTTGAGCCACATTTCTATGTAAACAGCGTAAGAATGAAATCCTCTTTTCTATAAGTTTATATATATATATATATATATATACATCTATATGTATATGTAATATATTTTTTTATACAGTCATATAACAGGTATAGCAAGCAATGCATACAATCAAGCACTACGCAGCGCTTGAGGACATGCGGCGAAGGCCACAACAAAAAGCAGAACAGACCACAGTCTGTGGCAGCGAGGTGGATTTTTTAGTTGTGGTTGCTTGTCTCTCTTTGGGTTGTGGCGTTTATGTGGCAGACATTACTGTACAAGTAACCCACATGCCAAGTTCAAAAATTCATCATTGTTGGCGATGTGGCTGCATTGTTGCTCTGCTCGGTACTACTTGGCTCTACGCTGCTCTGGTGTCCTCCTGTTGCCACCCCCCCCCCCCCTCTCCCCTTGACACACCCTGCGCTGGGCTTCAGCCTGCAACAAGCCGCAAACGAAACTGACGCTGATGCCCGCCAGCTACTTTTGGGATGAAATATTATAATTACAAGCGAATAGCCCTAGGCCAAGGAGCAGCAGGAGAGACACGAGGCAGTGGTAAGGGTAGAGGCAGGAACAACAGCAGCAGCGAGCAGCAAGCAGCGAGCAGCAGACAGAGCCCCAAATCAGACCGAACCGAACTGAGCGCGCTCGAGCTGCTGCCAGTTCGAGTATAGCCCTAGGCTGGCTCGCAACATGTTCGTACGGACAACATTGAAAAGGAGGAGGATAAATCGCAAGCAGAGTAAGAGGAAGAGAGGCAACTTCGTTGTGTTTACATATGTATGTGCGCTCTTGTGCTCTGCTGCTATGCTTGAGCTCAGCTGCTGCTGCTGCTGCTGCTGCCGGCATTCGTGATAATTTAGATGCGTTTGCAGTGATAAGACTTGAAACTGGTTTGATGTATGGAGGAGCATGTTTGATGGCAACTGACAGACTTAGACTGCAGTTCGAATGGCTGAGCGAGCGAGAGAGAGAGAGAGAGGGAGCGATACTCTCTTACAACTGTTCTTGCGTGGGTTTACTGTTTGAAACAAAAGACAATCGAATGACAGGAATAGAGGGAAGGGGCGGAAGAGTCCCGTTATTAATTGCAACTTTATTGCTTCCAGCTGTTTATTAACTTTTTGTTTAATTTATAAAGCGGACATTGACATACATAAACATGCATAAGCACATAATATTATTTGTGTGTGCGTGTTTGTTTTTGTATTTCACTCATTTCCATTTCAATTTGCTGCACGTCAGGCACAAAAGAATACACACACACTTACACCTTCGGTGTGTATATATGTGTGTGTATGTGTGTGTGTGTGTGTGTGTGTGTGTGTGCGCTTACATATTACATAGCTGTCAGTTTTATTGAAAATTAGCCTCAAGTTAATTTTGTATACCAATAAATTTATACATGTTTGCGTCTCCACATCTCTTTACTTTCCTCGCCCGTTCGTTGTTCGCTGTGTGTATGCGATCCCAAAAGTAATACATGCAGATTATAACTTAAATATGAAATGTCACACATTGACAGGCAGTTTTGAAAAGTGTGCAACACCAACAACAACAACAACAACATAATAGTAATACACCAACAAGCTTTACACCTGCGGGGCAGTTGCGCCGCTGCCACTCCGTTTATGAGGCAGTGCCAGAGCCAAAGCCAATGCTGTAGCCACAGTCCGAGTTCGAGTGGAAGTCGGAGATGGAGATGGAGACGGAGCAACCACAGCACCACCAGCATCGTCAGAGCAGCCAACCACAAAAGCCAGCCACAAGCCACAAACCAGAAAAAAGGAATTTATGCGGCTTTTGCATACCCAGCACTGAGCAACCTCAAAGAGGTCTGCAACATTTTTTAAAATCTTAAAAATGTATATCGAAAGTCCAATTTTCAAATCTGCAAGGCACAGGATATCTGTCAATAAATGGAAAAATGTTAAATAATTGCAATTACAAAATAATAACTGTAGTCAAAATTGTTAATTTAAGTAAAATATTTTAATTATTTTAAAGTAAGCGAAAATCTCAATTTCTTTTTAAGGGGTGTCTTTTAGTCGAGTATATGTGTTATTGTTTTCTTACCCGCTTGTAGTATTTGCTTTCAGGCAAAAATGTGCGCTTTGGGATGTGGTTATTCGGGCCAGATATGATAAGGGTCATGTGGCTCTGACCAGCCTGCTGAGGTGTGCAGGAGATGGGCCCGTTACCCATGTTTATATACAGGTATATAATCACCCCATGACTTGTCTTCCCTTAACTGATACCCCCGGCCAACACATATTTGTCAAACTGTTTAAGGACAATTTCTTTGCACGCGTTTAATTGGATAAGTGGGGTCTCTTTAACGTTAGTTAGTTATTTAGTTTAAGTACTCGGTATATTTGCATAGCCCTTTGAAAACCGGATCAAAAAGCGGAAAGTTATACGGACATTGATATTCCTTGGGTTTCAGTCGCAGCAAGACTGTGTTGTTCTTATAAGCAAAGGGGAAGTAATAACAAATCAAGCTAAGACCATCATCAAACCTGTGAATCATTAACGTAATACTTATAGAAATCTCGAAGAAGTAGAAGCTCTCACTCACCGGGCATAGGAGCAGCCCAATCGATGCATCTGCGGCTTGATGATATGCGTAAAGGCATTGATGCCCAGCAGCTGGTAATAAGTGTTCTTTTGGTATGTGGTCTTCGTGGGGTACTCCAGTTCAATGTGTGACTCGTACCAACTGCCCACCGCATACTCAATGAAATTGGTGGCATAGATGTTCTTCAGAAAGTAACTGCTTTGTGCCAGGTTGCTGTCATTGTTCCTTCCAAATTTCTGCAATTCAAAACGATTCTGATCCTCTGCTTTACTCAAGTGGCTTTTTCCTGTTTTGCAAGTCACTCGACGCACACAGTGCCTGTGATAACGATTGGCGAGCTCGGCCAGATTACTATCCCAGGACACGTGCAACATGTCACAGATATTCAGTTTGAGGGCAAGACGATTCCGTAATCCGTTATGGCCATATATAAGGAGTTCTCTTATATCATTGTTCTCATCATCGCGCAGATCGTAGTGTTTTTGCAAAGAGGGACAGTATATGTCATCATAACACTTGTAGACGCCGTTGCAATCTATTACACACTTAAGGTCTGATAACGGTCTAAACGCACGATTATCCAACACTAATCGTTCTGCTGCTAAAGTAGAAAATAGCAGTCGGAAAATTATGAAAAACCACATGATTTAAATAAAACACAGATGAATTATTTAATTTAATTTGACTTGTTATAACATTTATAGGATGTGTAAGTAGATGCATACTTTTCAAAATTTCAAGTTATTGTCTTCAGTTCGTTCCCATTCCAAATTTGGGTCACTTCTCAGCACACTTAACGCTTTGGTTAGGTTAGCTACTGTTTAATTGTAAAACATTAAACTTTTTTCACACGTTTTTCTTTTTGAAAGTTTTTGTACTCGTGATGAGGGTATACTAGTTTTCTCACAATATTTGTAACGCATTAAGCGAGACAATCTAAACGAAAATACTATATTAACATAAATATAATAAGTCATGTCTGTCTATGTCTTTCGACGCAGTCCTATTTCTCAGATTTAAAGAAGCAAAAGAGAAATCGAATTGAAGTTTTGAAAAATTAACCTAAAATTAAAATCCACTTTGTTCTGTGAAATAATTTCTAAATATACGGAAAAAAGGTATTAAGGGTCTCGCATAAAACACAAATATTTTAATTTTTATCTATCTGATTGTATATGTAAAATCTTAAAATTGTAATGGAGGAATTCTATGTATGAAATTATTCTTTCTACATTTTAGGAAAGTCTACTCAAGGATTATGATGAGAAAAATTTTGGTTTTTGGAAAGACACCATTCCCTTTAAAAATATGCTTACTAAATAATAAGAATGTCCATTTTCTAAAATTAATTGTGATTTCCATTCTGAGAATGTGTGTAAAATTGAGTTCTCTTCTGTGTCCAAGATATATTAACCTCAAACTCAAAGGCTAAACCAGTCTGCCAGGGTATGCAACCTACGGCATGCCAATGGCAGCAGTTATTTTGTTTTTCTTTGATTTTTTTTTACTTTTTTTTATGTTGGTCGTTGACTGGTGTCTAAAATGCATTTACACCTTTTTTCTGGCGTGTGAATTTTCACTCCATATTTGCAACGGCGTGTGCAAAAACTTGTCTATGTGCGAGTGGAAGTGTAGGTGAGTGGTGAGGTGGTGTGTTTAAAACACATGTCTGTAAATTGCTTTACCAATTGACTGACTGACTGACTGACTGACTGACTGAGTGACTGACTGACTATGATTACTGACTGAATCGACCGTTTTGGGTGTTGGCAGCTGTTTGGTTTATGTCTGCCAAAGTGTTGGTTCGTGTAATGTATAACTGCATTAATGTGAGCTTATGTTACGTCGAGTCAGCCGCAGCCCACAATAGTGTTTGCCGTTGTTGATGTTAGTGTTGGTGTTGGCATAACATTACAGACAACTCTCCGTGGCGTTATCATATATTCATGGGAATATGTATGTCTATAGCTGTCGCTGTTCAGCAGTTTGCCGTTAAACGCGACAATAAAACAAATAGCCGTGTGCAACACAGGCACACACCAACACCAACACCAACACCAACACCAGCACCAACACACACGCACACACACACACGCAGTGGAGCGTTGCACACAGGCGAAAATAATGAGAGAGCAACTCTGTTTCCATATGGCCACAAATGGGCGGCAATGATGAATGGGGCGTCTACCTGGACATCCTGGACACTGTGGACATCCTGTTCGTCCTTGGTTGCCTATTAAGTGATTTTAACACTTTGCGCATGAAAATTGCAAAAAGGCAACGCCGTCGATAATTATCCCTTAATTGTTTAATGAGCAGCACTTGAGCACAGCGACCGCAGCGACAACATCCACTGAAGCTGCAGGATGTGTCAGCTTAATTAATGTCAATTTAATTACACCATATACACATATGTGTATATATATATATATGCATAAGCCGTGTTCGTAATAAGCATGTATATATACGGATGTAAATACGCCTGTTACTCATATATGTGTATGGATTATAATGGGCTTAATGCCGCTCACTTGTCGCACTCCTCGAGCTACGTATGTCTGCGCGCTTAAGGAATAGTTCTCGAGAAATGAAAAAACATTGCGTTGAAAAGCAATTCCCTGACCAACTCAAATATAACTAAATTCAAAGACATTTATAAAAGATAAATTAATGTACGATCTATCTTAGAAACCGTAAGTATAATAAAGTTTAAAGGATGGCTCTCAAGAAATAAAATACTTTGTATCGAAACGCAATTATAAATCTTGTTACTTTTAAAAAAAAAATGTTAGATTTATTTCGTATTTATACTGAATCGATTATGTTTTATTCGTAAAAACTGTGTGTTTAACTGTGACTTACGTACACATATTTTTAAATATTTGTTGCTCTTTTATTATATTATAGTATTTTGCATAGCTTAATTTTCTACTCGTGAGCGATTGTCATTTAAGTCGAATAGCATAAGATGTGTGTCTCTTTAATGAATACAGCTGTCTAGACATAACTATCAGTCAGCTGCTTTAAATTGACTTCAACTCATTTACACGCACTCCCAACTGGCCATGTCTATGTCTCTATTAGCCGGGTTCGTAAGTTATTTGGTTGTTTGACTGATTAATGTTCAGCTGCAAACGAGACGAGTGGCGAGCTGAGAGCAAAGAACTGGGAAATAGAAACTATGTACTGAGTCTGTCGGGGTCTTAGCAGCTTGGAGGAGAGCTAAGGCACTTCCCCACCATCACATTTTGCAGAAGAGAACTTAGTCGCTTGCGAGTGGCAGCATCTTTTACCCTTTTCTCTCAGTTATGGCCAGCGGTCATAGATTGTTGATGTTGCTGTTGTTGTTGTTGTTGTTTCTGTGTGAGTCCAACTATGATCTAATGTGGTTATTGCCGTTGCCAGTGATGAGAAGCGGCAACAATTCAATTATATTGTCTATAACATCGCGTTATATTTTTATATAAATGTGTAGCTATTTTTTTTTGCGCAATTATACTGAGACTGAGGCAAAGTAAAACTTGTGCAAGTATAGAAAAGACAAATGCCCCGCATACATAAATTTATATATATAGACAGATATATTTAATATACAATTATAAATATGTATATGTATGTATGTATCTATGCATGTGCCACATAAAATAGTGAATGTAATTTTATTCACATGTATGGCCGGCGGCCAATCCGTTTTGCCCCTTGGCCACAAATTGCACAGCGGCAGCAGCAAGCAACCCCGGAACCCCAGTGAAGGCGCACCTCGATGCCACAACCAAGACCAATAAAAACCAGCTGGGAATGTCAGTTCAAATGTGTGTGTGTGTGTGTGTGTCTGTGTGTGTTGCTGTGTGTGTAGTATGGTATATTATATGGCATGGTGGCAGAGTGCGGGGCAGAGAGTTGAAATCCATCATTGGCGCATGGCCGGCGGCAACATTTGGGTTGAAATATTATAATTACAAGCGAACGCCCCAGGGGCAAGGAGAGGTGAGGCAGCAACAGCAATAGCAACAGCAACGTTTGCGAGCGTTGCCATCGCGTGTCTGTCCGCCTGTCTGTCCGTCAGTTCGTCTCTCTGTCTATCTGTATCTCTATCTAACTGAGCTGAAACTCAACAAAGCTGCGGATATGGATACTTAGTTTCTGCTGCCACTGCTGCCACTGCTGCCGCTGCTGCTGCTGCTGCTGCTGCTGCTTAGTCGTTGTTGCTTTTGGTTGCTTGGCTGGTTGTTCGTTTGTTGTGTTTACGTTTTGGCTGATAATGTGGCGCGTAGTCGAAGCAGTTTCTTGCTTCGGGGCAACTGGCATGTTGCAGCACGTTCGTTCTGCAACATGTTGCATGCAACCGAAATAGCCGAAAACAATTCGGCTCTAGCCACGTCCTTTAGACTGCCATTGTCCTTGCGCGAGTGTGTCTGTGCCTGTGTGTGTGAGTGTGACAATGCGAGTGTGCATGTGTGTTTACTAGTTGTCGGTTGTATTTTGTTTGCTCAGGTGACAGCGGACAACGAATAACGGAAAACAGGTGAATAGTTTGCCCTGCATTTTTTTTTTTGCTCTTGTTTATCTCCGTATCATGTGCGTGAAGTGGAGTTACTATCGGATATACCCTATTTGTAACGAATAGAGAATAGAGTGGATTATACATTTACTTAAGTAAGTAGAATACGTAACACCATAACAGATACGTCTAATTTTGCATACCCTTGTGGACCGTAGTCAATCTGTTGTCCTAATAAGCAAAAAAAAAACAAATACATCCTAAAAGAATATAAAAAAAAAATAATCTAAATTCTACATGTTATCTAGTCTTAAGTTAAGACCTCATCTAAGCGTGTCATTTACATATATATGATTGCAGGATAAGACTATCCTGCTCTTTTAAGATGCTATATATTAATTCTGCTTTCAAGATACGTCGGACTCAGCTTTTCAGATCACTTGCACCAAGCATAAAATTGCTATTGTGCTATACCATTTATTGGAGTATCTTAAGAGGTATCTAGTCGTTTCCTCTTGCCTCTTTTCGAGCTCTGTCACTTGTTTGTTTGGTAAGTAACTTGTTGCACTTGTATGTGCGTGTGGGCGTGGCAATGAAAACAAGCGGCATCCACTTTGTTATTTGGACAAGTGTGCGAGTTAGTGAGACGGGCAAAAAATTTAGCTACCTGTGCCAAATTAGACAACAACAGAAACAACGATGACGTTAACAAAAACTTGCAGCGCACATGTTGCACTGCAGCAGCAACAACAGCAGCTGTCGCCATGTATGCATATAAAGTATAATTTAAAAATAACAAAAAACTGGACATCCTTCTGCATTGGGTCGGGTGTCTCGGCCTATAATTATGTTTGGATATATGCGAACCTCTGAATCTGTGGCGGTGCCACAATCACAGCTCATAATTGTCCCCAAAATGTTGACCAGTGGCAGCAGCAGCAGCAGCAACTGAACTGAAGCTGCCAGGTGACAAGTCCTCAGCGGACTTGAAGCTGACTGCGTAGTACCCTCATTATATGCAAAATGCCAAAATGTAGCCTGCAGCTACTTAAGTTTAACTTATTTTTAACTTATACATACATATATATGTATGTACGTATGCATATTTGTTGTTGCTCTGGATATTGTTACTTTTGTTGTTGTTCTGGTTGCTGCTGCTGCTAGTCCCTTGGGGCATTCTTAGTTGCATGTTCGACGCAATCCTTTTCCGTTCAGCATTCAGAGTTCTGCAGCAAATAAAGAAACTGGTCCCATTCATAACTGGCGGCAATTTTTGCATTTTGCATTATATTTTCCTCAGATCTTATTCCCATTCCCGTCTCAGTTTCCCTCTCTTTATCTATCTCTCTCTCTCCCTCTCTCTCCCTCTCTCTCTCACTGTCAAATATCAACTGTCAGTTTTCGAGCTCAATACGCCAGCGGGCTAGTTTGTAAATCAGTAAAAATTATGCACACACACCATGTGCATGAAGTTATGTATGTGTACACACTCTCACACACACACACACACACATACAATTGAAGAGTTTTTCAAGAAGCTTAAGTCACCAATGACAATGAAAACTGGTTAGGAATAATGCAGCTTAATGGCAAATGTCACGCACGACTCAAATAATATATGTATATATTATGAGACGACTCCATGCGTTTTCACTAATACTAAGACTCTTTTTAACAATTCTATGGCGTGTGTAATTGTTATTTGGTGTATTGCAAATTTCATTTACTAGCTGTTGGCAATATTTTGAGGCACTTTTTTTTATTTCTTTGATGAGAGCATCTCATAAAAATGTAATCTTTGGCAAAGCCAGTTCTTTTGATAGATATAAAAAAGTTGTTATTCTTAATGCCACAGTTAAAATTACGGCCGAGGCACTTTTTGTTATATTTTATTGATGCAAGTTTCCTATAATAAAAATTGTCCTTGCCTGGAGAAGCCAGCTCTCTTGATAGGCAGTAGTGGTGTCATTTTTAATGCCAAAGTTAAAATTGACGACTGCTTTTCAATGTATTTAATAATTTCTGTGTACATTATCTCTCAAAATCTTTTTGAGTAATACTTAATTTTAGATTTAGTTCGCACTTTATTCTTTATAGCTGTGTACTGAGTTTTGCAGCCTTTTAGTTTTTGTGCTCATACATTACACGCAATGAATAAGCGATATAATACAGCGCCCAAAATATTATATTTATTTCTGCAGAAATGTTGAAATATAATGTGAAATATGAGTATTGCTTTTTCCTTTTTTTTATTTGTATATATATATTTTTATTTTTATTTTTTTTTATATTTGTTGTTGCAGTCAGTCGTGTGTTAAAAATTAAACGCGAATTTTTCAGGCAGCTTTTTCAACGCAAAAATGGCATCATTAAGTAAAAGGCCTACGGGCAAGCATTGTAAATTTTATGAGCCTTTTTTTTGTGTCGTTAATAATACAAAAAATATATACACATATACAAATGTATACAAACACAGACACACACTCACACGTACGTACATAAGTGATGTATTGTATGTGCTATATATATATAAATAATAATAATAATAATGATGCGTTAAAAAGTGCGGAAATTCTCAGTAGCATATGCTGATGGTCTTGTTGTTGTTGTTGTTGGTATTGTTGTTAGTGCTGTTGTTGTAGTGTATGGGGGGTGCTTTCAGTCGATAAGCATTTCAGTCAGGCTCTTCTCAGCCACTTGCTGACTGTTATTATATATTGATTAACACGCAAAATGCACAAGCACAAGTGAAAAAACTACATACTTAAATAAATATGCATTTTGCGGGCCACATATGGCTGTGTTGCAAAGTGGTCGCGCTGTGGGGCTGCGGGGCTGCGGGGCAGGCGGCAACTCGACGAACTCTTTGGATTGTGGCTTCTTTAAAAATCCATCAACAATTATTACCATGAGAGAAATACATCTGGCTGTCGACGCTGATTTTGTACACTCGCCACACACACACACACACACACATGTACATTCGCATGTGTGACCACGCCCACAATTGCTCACTTCCCCCTGCCCGCCTGCAGCGTGCCAAACAATAAAGCATAAAGCGCGCCGCGCACATTTTGTCGAATTATTTTGTTGCCGGTTGCTGGCGGCTAACTGCAGCAAATTGGCTTGAAATATTGGTATTGCCATATGTATGAGCACTCTCTCTCTCCCGCTCTCGTCCTCCTTCCCCATTCTCCTTCTGTGTTGCTCTCTCTCTGTCTCAGTGTGTGCGAGTACGAAAGTGTGCGTGAGATTGTGATTAAAAAAATATTTAAAATGGCAAAATCATCGCGGCACAAAAATATAAAAAACTGAAAGCCCGCTGCGCTCTGATACTCTGGATGTAAAGCTCAGCCCCAAAACTGAAAAAGTAATAAAAGTCAGGAAAAGTGTTCGGCTCGACCATCAGATACCCTATCATGCGTATGCATTATCATTTGAGCATATGCAATATGCAATAAAACTCAAATAATCGCAAATACAGTAAATTGACTTTTAAACACTTATGTTTGAACCAAAAAGATTAAAAATTCAAGCGAAAATATTGCTTAAATTGAAAATGACAAAAATTTAACTAAAAAACATTGTTTGCTATTTGAAATATTGTTGGTCAGCCGACAATTTATGCCACTTTGCTGGAGTACAACAATAAATGGACTGCTCTCTTGCACAGTTTCCGCCTACTTCGCCTACGCTTTGACTCACAAACTCGTTCCGGGGCACAATAAGTGAAATGAGCGATAAAATTGCAACAATTTCCACTGGCAATATCCTCGTCGTCGTCGTCGTCGTCGTCATCGTCATCATCATTGTTGGCGTTAGTCGCTTTCGTACCCCAGTTGCTCCGATAAAATATGAAAAATTGAAATGTCACTGGGCAGTGAACAGTCATTGGTATTGTTCATTTGCATGTGCACACACGCACACACGCACACACACAAACACCCACACATCGTTCACATATGCAGCTATTAGTTGTAGTTGTGGCAAGTTGCAACTTACAACAATGGCCACTTGTATGCAAATAGCGCAAAAATATGAAGTATGTACAGAATTAATTTTGCCTGCGGCTCAATTGCAGCTCGGCTAACAATTGCCAATGAAAAATGATGTGACATAAATGCGAGTCTGTGCTGCTTGGGGTTGGGGCTACAAATGGGTGGGGTATAACTGTGTGATTGCGTTTTGGAGCATAAAGTTGGCACTCATTTTAATTACAGATGCCTGACGACTGAAGCCCTACTGTACTCAACTCCCGCTCTCTCTCTCTCTCTCTCCCTCCCTCTCTCTCTCGCATTCTCTCTTGCTTTCTCTCTCTCTCTCTCTCTCTCTCTCTCTGTCTATCATGCTTTTGCTGTTTTGAAATATGCCCTGCGGCATATTTATCACAAGTTTTTCTTTGCATAGCCTAGGGCCAACTACAAAATATTTCAGCTGCCCGACGTCGTCGTCGGCTTCGTCATTCTGCTCGTCATCGTCTGGAACTGGAACTGGTTCGCCTGAGGCATTGTTGCCAGCTACGTTTCTGCTGCTGCCGATGCCAATGCTACAGCCGCTGCTGCTGCTTATTTTGCAAACGCGTCAAAGTCTCTGCGACGCTGGCGCTGCCGGTTGCCGGTTGCCTATGCGCACAAAGTTTCATTTCGTTTTGAGCCTTCCGGCGGCTACAGCAGCGTTCTATGCTTTGTCATTAACACAAACACACGTACACCAGCTAAAATAGAGAGAGAGGCAAGCAGCGAGAGCAGAAAAGAGATGGAGAAAGAGAGCGAGAGGGAGCGAAAGAATCGCACTTGCATAGGGCAAAAACGGCATCTACAACTGAAGTCTGAAAAACTAACTTTGGCACTAACAACTTATATGTACAGATATATGTACATATCTATGAATTTGTGTATTTGCACATAAATGTATCCGTTTAGTAATTATGGGCATAGCTAAGGTATCTTAATCTTGTGAACTGACCAGCTCAAACTGCCTGCTCCCAAAAAGGAATAATTTAGATAAAACTTAAGCTAATTATTTCTAAAGCAGCTTTCTGGATAAAGCCCAATAGAATATTTTGAATTTTTATTATATTATGGGACATTTACTCAAAATATGTTCAACATTATTAAATCTGATCAAATCTTTTTTGCCCCACTTCGAAATTATTTTCCTCAAAAAAAAAAAATATTTATAAATGTAATAATTTACCACAAAGCTATTACGGACTTGTGTGTGTGTGTGTGATTGTCTTTGCACCAGAATGATCAGAGCAGTCAGCGTTTCACACGCCACACGCAAGTCCAGTTACAAAGTTAATTGCGGCAGCTTAGTTGCAAACAACTACTGCAACAGCCGCAGTAACAGCAATCTCAATAGCAACACCAACAACAACAGCACTTAAACCGGAAATAGACTATTAAACGTTCGCACGCAAACACACTGGAACACACACACACACAAACACACAGGCACTTGCAACTGGCAGTCATATGGTGGGAAAAGTCAGCTTGTTGTGCTCCCTCTCTCTCTCTCTCTTTTTCTCTATCCTACTCTCGCACTCTCTCTCTCTCTCTGTCTCTCTCTATGTTTCTGTGTCTCCTGCTGCTGCTGCTGCTCTCTCCAAGGTCGCCATTCGCTGAAGACGTCAAGCGTCAAGCGTCAAACAGCAAACACGACTTGCAACTCGAACCGGGATCGAACGCAACAACAACTGACAACGTGTAGTGCAAGCCACGCTAAATTCTCGTAAGCTTATTGTTTACATTTTGAAATTAGTTGACTTAAGTGCTAATAATTATGATTTAATTGCGTGAAAGAATTGCATCAATTTTAAATATTCTGACATAATTAGGTAAATAAATAGGTTCCTTGTAAGTCTTATTGGATACATACATATATCATTTGAATTCTTGTCAGATAAGGGATTCTCATTAGACGAATGTAATACTTATAATATAAAATATGTAAATAAAAAATTATAAAATATTGAAATTCCCCATAAAGCTTTGTGTAGTCATTCAATATGTTAGATTTTAATGATTTCACAATTTATTACAATTTCCTAAGCCCTTCGCAAGTACTTTAAGCCAAATCACTCCTTTTGCAGCTTGCATAGCCCAAAGGCGAAAGTTGTGGTTTGATGCCAACAAGTTTGAGGTTGGGTAAAAACCAGTTGGATATCGAACAACATTTCAGTTCACAGCGAACACTCGACGCGAATGCAAGTCAGGTAAAAAGCAATTGAGTGGCGCCACAGAGATTAGTAGGCAGCAAACAGCGGGCGCGTCAACAACCGGAAACCGGAAATAACCATTCTAAGTGAATTTTAGTGTGTGTGTGCGACGCCATTTTGCAATTAACAATGCGCTTAAGCTAGAATTTTGAAACTTTAGAAACGAGAATTAAGTGCTGGCATTATTTAAATGAATCAAATATAACAATCAATTCGAAAACTATATTTGCATAATACACAACAAAAAACAGATCTCGATTAGTTCTTCACACGCGCTGGTTAATATAAAATAGTTAAAGTGCATTTCCTAAATATACCGACATTTTTGTGAGTTCCATTTGCATTGTATGTGTGTCTGTAATAGTTACAGTTGTACTGTGTCTCTCTCTCTCTCTCTCTCGCTCTCTCCACCTCTCTCCCTCTCCCTCTCTCTCTCTCTCTCTCTCTCTCTCTCTCTCTCTCTTTCACTCTCTCTCTCTCTTTCTCTCTGTTTTGCTACATATTTTTCTAAATGTGTCTGCATTGTGCAACAGTTTATTTTGATTTGGTTTATGTTTGGACTGAATCATATTATTTATAAATCAAATTACATCTATGGCAATTGGATGTTTGTGTAAAATTTCAAAGAGTCTTTCAGTTGGGTTACTTAAGAAATATTCGTATTTTGTATATTGTATGTCAGTTAAGTACTTAAAAATTAAATTGTTATGCGGGCGCCTTTGGGTTGCCTTTCGGTATTAAGTTTGGTGCTATTTTTGGTAATGATCGTTGCAGCATACTCCAGCAGATTAAGCTAAAACACACACAAAACCATTAAATATAATTTTTCTTTATATATCTGAAATTCAAAAACCCCCTTTCGAAGAGATTTTAGTTAGCATATGGTTTAAGCAATATCTTATAATATGTATTTTGGATTATCATTCTAGAACTCCATTTGTTGCATTGGATCAACGATCACCATTGACGGTGGAGTCCTCCTGCCCCAAACGGTGAGTAAATCAAATAGCTCGACCAAAACAGATACCGAAACAAAACAAACCTCCCATTTGCTCTTCCTCTTTCTCACACTCTCTGTCTAAGCCAATAAATTATTTCGAAAAAGATTTTGTAATAAACGAATTGGAAGCACATAACCGAAACCGAACACAGGACAAGGTCCCAGTTGCATGCTGTGGACAAACCTCTTTCAGTTTTTGATTTCCCCCCTTTTTGTTGTAGAATTTGGTTGTTGTTGTTGTTGTTTCTGTTTTTTGTTTTTTGAAATTCGCTTGGGCCAAATGCGCCTGGGGGTCAACTGATTTTCGTCTCTCCCACATCGGCCGCACATGCACATGCCACGTCCATGTCCAAGTCCAAGTCGCTGTCCGTGTCCGTGTCCATGTCTATGTCCAAGTATGAGTTGGAGTCCGAGTCCGAGTCCGAAAACTGTGTGCCATAAACGCAGACGTTTTAAAAATTTGATGCGCCTCAAGTGTTGCTCGGCCCGCACCAAAGGAAAAATAAACAAAAGTACCAAGAAAAAAAAATCTGAAAAAATATTACAAACAAAAAAATTGTACCACGCCGCAAGCATTTTTCGACAAACTTGGCCCGCAGCTGAGTTATGTGTGTTGTTTGTGTGTTTGTGTGTGTGTGTGTGCAATGGAGGCAGAAAATTACGATGACGACAAAACGAGAACGATGGGAAGGGTTTGCAGTGGGAGGCCGCATTATTTTCTTGTACCTTAAAAGGCCACAAAGCACGCTTGCTGATGAGACGGGTGTTTTGGGGGGTGGGTGTTGTAGGCGATTTACCGGTTGTTATGATTGTGATTGTGTTTGTGGCTCGCTTGCCAGCCAAAACTAAGCGGCGGGCATGGCCAAAATGCCCGTCAGGCCAAGAGCTCACCATGCAACAACACCAAAAGAATTACGACCAAAGCAACATTTTTTTTGTTTTGTTTTATTTGGACGAATCGACAGAGTTCCAAAAGTGTTGGAGGCAATGTTTAAAGCATGGCTGCAGCGTTGGCCAAAACCAAAACAAAAATCGCCAAAAACCAATGGCAACAACAGCAGCTACTGGCGAGAAGAGTTTCGGGAGTTGTGTGGCGACCTTCACCAGTTGCGACACTACGGCAACTGCTCTGCCCATCTCTCTCTCTCTCTCTCTCTCTGTCTCTGTCTCTCTCCCCACTCTCTATCTCTTTTATAATATCTGTGGCAAGCAACTGGTTTTAGCTTGAGCGAAGGCGGAGTTGAAGCTAAAGTCAAAGTTATTTATTTTGTTTTGGTTGTCGTTTAATGTTGTGTGCCACAATCGTAACGTAAAAGCAACTTAATGTAACGTAGCTCGAAATTCTAGAACTTTAAATTGTTCAAAAATCAAATCTGGAAGTTGTATTCTGTGTTGTGGTATTTAAAATACATATTCATTTTGCCCCACTTTCCATTATAGCTGAATAGTCAAAGGAGCAGGGTAAAGGGTAATGGAAATGCTTATGCATTCGAGTGTTCATTTAAAGCTATTGTTGTTGTTGTTGTTGTTGTTGCTATTGCTGTTGCTGTTGCTGTTTCTGCTGCCACCGCACACAAAGCGCTTAACGCGCTGTGTGTTAATTAAGCTGCAATTGGGCATCATTACCAGCAACAACATTTGCCAACATTGGCAACATCGCAATTGCCAGTCGGGAGACGAACAGGCCATCAGGCAACCAATTTACAACAATGCACCTTTCTCGACTGTGAAATGCTCTTTCTTTATTTAAAAACAGATTCAGCTTTTAACTAATCTTAGGCGGCTTCCAACCATCTAAATCAGTGGCAGAAATAAGTGTTATAAAATTGTCGCTTATAATTTACATGTTTTTATAGTTTGTCGCTTTTCAATTGCCATAAGTAAGATAGAATACAAGATTTTAGGCATACCTGTGCCTAAACTACTTAATTTCTCAACGGTAAGCGAAAAACTTATAATAATAATTAAGATATTAAAAATAATCTCGTTCAATATTCAATCAAGAATTGTAGCTAGTGTATCCGATCTTATGTCGAAGCGTTCAATTAAATTTTAAAGGGTTTCATTTTTTCGCTTAGTGTTAATTGTCTTTCGTAGTTGAGATTTTAAGTTAACAAAATTTGACATTAGAAATACGATTTTTCATTGAAATAAAGGCAGATATTAATTGCCAGATGAAGAGTATACAAAATGTACATTTGATAAAAACTGCTTTTATTGTTTATGTAGCTCAAGATTAGTTTAAGTAAACTTTTAATGGTATTGTAAAAGTTGAATAACTCTTCGTATACCATAGCATAATGTCGATATACCCATTTTTGAGCTTTGCCCAAAGGGTAAGTGAAAAGGCAATTGTTGCTGGTTCTGCTGGTTCTGGTTTTGCTGCGGGTTGCTGCACCTGGGCCTGCATTTGTTTCACTTGCTGCCAATTTTGCTTTGTGTTGCATCTGCTGCCTGTTGTTGTAGCGGTTGTTGCTGTTGTAAATACTGTTTTTGCAATATGCACACTCAAATTGCGCCAATTAGGAAATGCGCATTGGATGCTGCCAGTTGCCGGCTGCCATTTACGGGTTACAGGGAGTTTGAAACGCATTGCAAGTAGAATTTGCCACTTGAATGGGGATGCACATGCCACTGAAACTGAAACTGCAACTGCATCTGCATCTGCATCTGAGTATAATGCTGGCAACTGTTTGATCTGCATTCAACTGTAAGCATTATTGTTCATTTTTATGTACACTTGATTAGGCCCCAATCCATAAATGATGGATATGAGTGAAGGAATGAACAAATGCCATTTTTTATTGTCTGATTTCACAAAAGGATTCAACTGGGGCCCATGTATATTTACTTCTATTTTATTGATATATAATATATCTATTTTTTAATATTAAATAAGAATTAAAATTAAAATTAAACATTAATAAATACATTAAGATTTAAAATTGGGACATAAAAATATATATAATATATTGCAAAAGGTTTTGCAAGGATTGGGGAAACTCAGAAAAACAAAAACACAATCAAACCATAAATTTTAAATTAGTAGCTTTGTATTGCGTAAAGTAAAACTTAATTTTATATTTTATTATTCAAATATCAATCTGTGACTTCTTAATTTATATGGATAAGTGTTAGGGTGTACTTAAGATAAGTTCAGTCTTATTGGAAGTTTATGAAACAAATGAAACAAACGTTTTTAACATAGGTTTTGACAGCCAAAAACCTTTTTTTTTAATATCTCTCGATTAGTTTCTAGGCAAACTAATTCGATGCTATATTTATGTATTAATAAACAATATAAACAGCTGAAAATATCTATAAATATATATTATATTTCCCCGAACATCGAGTTCTTATTGCTTATTTAGTTATTATTTTTGCAGGGTATTACACCTTCGGTATCTAAGAGAGTGGTGTTCAAGTTATTGTCTATATAT
Source organism: Drosophila setosimentum (assembly GCA_035043505.1). NCBI lineage: Eukaryota > Metazoa > Arthropoda > Insecta > Diptera > Drosophilidae > Drosophila > Drosophila setosimentum. The sequence goes on from JAWNMY010000003.1 coordinate 21,169,093, forward strand.
TTATTATTCATCAATCAGTTTTTACATTCTTACTGCATATAATTGGCTTACCTGTGCACGATGCGGCGTATACGCAATTTATTATTGTCTTCTAGTCTTCTAGAATATTTGTTGCTTCTCTGCTCAGTTTTTTTTTGTTGTTTTTTTCCTGCTTTACTCGCAATTCAATTTTTTGAACATTTAGCTATAAAAACAGTTGTGTGTCTATGTTTCTCAGTGTGTGTGTGTGTGTGTGTGTGTGTGTGTGTGTGTCTGTGTGTTTGTTGAAATTGTCTGTGTGTTTTTGCCATGGAACGCAGCAAGTCAGCCCAAGCAATCGTATGTTGCCGGCTGTAGGATACACATACATATAGCCACATACAGCTATATAGAGTGTATATAGCCATCTGGCGTGTTTCTTATACAAGGCCACATCCACACAATCATTCTGTGCAGCTTTTGGCATATGCAGCGCAATCGTCGTTTTTATTTAATATTTTCTAATAAATTTTTCAAAGTTTATTTTTGAAAGCCTTGCAGCGTTTTAATATCTGCTACACTCGACTCGACTCGACTCGACTCCAACTCAACTTTGCCACACACACACACACACACGCACATACAGAGCGCATATATTTGTACAATTTGGCTCACACACACACACTCACTCTCACACACACACACACACACGCACACACGTAAACATTCTGCAACTTTTGCTAGCAAATTTTCATAGGACTTGCGACTGATTTCCCATATGCGCCGGCGACTCCCTGCAACAGCTGCCTTGGCGACGGCTTCACTTTCGTGGCCTTTTTTGTAACTTGCTGCTGGCTAAGTAGAAGAAGAAGAAGCAGCACAGCACAGCAGCAGCAGCAGCAGCAGCAGCAGCAGCACAAGTTTTGGTTATGTGTGTGTGTTGCATCAAACTGTTTCCCGTCCTCACTCCCTGCTCCCTTTTTGTTTCTAGCTTTTGCTTTTGGCTTTTTGTGCCCCTCCTGCGTCCAACCAACCCCAACCACCCACCAAATAAAAAAAAATAAAAAACTTTTTCATTTGCCTGCTCATCAGCGTTTTGATTTTGTCCGTTAACTCCAGTTTTGCCTGAGTTCCCCAGTTGGCTGCTCCCCAGTTGCCAGTTTGCAGCATCCACTCGACACTTGAGGCATTGGATTCTTCTTTAAGTGCCTGGCGGCCATTTGTGTGATTTCTGAGTGTATGAGCGGGTGTCTGTATGGGTGTGTGTGTGTTTGCAGTGAAGCACATATATGCGAGCACTTTGTGTTTGTCTTTGCCAACATACACAAACCAGGCCGCACTGCTCCAGCCCTGCCCCAGCACTGGGCCGCGTCTGTTAGCTCTTAACTACCTTTCACTCATCCACCCGTAACCCTGAATTCCCCTTCCCGCAAATCGTCAGAACATGACACTAGAACTAATTGAACCGCATTGGCGGCAAACTGTTGCCAAAAACAGTTGTTGCAACAAGCGCGGCAATAAATCCGCCTTAAATTAATTCGCCATAAGTTGCATACCAAAACTTGGCGGCATCTGATATAACCTCGCACCACCTCTGTTAACTGTCCCCTTCCCTATCCTATCCTACTCGCGAGCGTGCACCGGTTGGAAAGATGGGAAAGGGAGACGGCAGAGGCGAGGGTGGGGGAACAGCATTGCTTGAGCCGGCGGCATTTTAAAATTGAGATAAGGTTTTTGCCTCGACAAACTTTCGTTTCTGGGGCGAAAGCTGAGACAGAGGCAGAGGCAGAGGCAGAGGATTTGGATTTGGGTTTTTTGGTTTGGTTTGGTTTGGTTTGGTTTGTCGAGCTTTGGGGCTTTTGATTTCTTCTTCTTATTATTCGCTTGTTGTTGCGTTCAGAGCAATGTTTTATGCTGCCGCGAGCGATCAGCAACTAAGGTATGATATCTTAAAATGCAAACACACACATATGCAGCTCATGTGAGTGTGTGTGTGTGCGTGTGTGTGTGTGTGTGTGTGTGTGTGTGTGTAAGCCAGAACGGACACCCAACTTACCTCAAACTAAAATTCAAAGTTTTCGCCTCTGTGTCTGTGTGTGTGTGTGTTTGTGTGTGTGTGTGTGTGTGTGCGCGTGTGTGTATTGTTTTGGGACAAAACATAGAAAGCAGAGAGCAGAGAGCTAGAGCAAACTGGATAACTAGAATCGGAGTGGAGCTATGGAGTCAGTCGCCTTGTCGTGGTTAGAGCCAATGCTTCATGCTCTTTTGTTGTTCCTGTTGTTGTTGTTGTTGTTGTTGTAGTTGCCTTTAGCACTGCAAGGATAAATGAATGAGCAGGCACACACAGATCCAGCATACGAGACCAATACATGCATATACATGCAACAGCAGGAGGCAGCCCTAGGAGCAGAGCAATCCACACCCCTCCGTCCTCGCCCTCGCCCTCGCCCTCGCCCTCGCTCTCAATACCAAATCTCCGAGCACCTTTGCCATATATGAGATGCTCCTTGGTTTGGCTTGGCTTGGCTTGGCTTGGCTTGGCTTGGGTGTTTGGTTGGTGTTTTGCTGTTGGTTTTGGTTTCGTTTCGTATCCATCCATGATTTCCGCACTAATTCCAAACGATCGCCGCTGGCTAAGACGAGCGTTTTGCCCTTTTTTGCCAGTGCACATAGAGGGTTGTGGGGTTGTCGCTGCGGAGGGGGATGGGCGGGGGTGGCCTGATGCAGCACAGGACACACTGTCTGGCTGGCTGCCTGGCTGCCTGGCTGCCTGGCCTTTGTGTGCGGAAGGTTGCCTGGCCGCAGGACATTTTGTAGGGGTTACATAGTCAGCGTCAACGTCAACGTCAACGTTAACGTTAACGTCAACGTCGCCGTCAAGCTCTGCTCGCCTCTGCTGAGGTGTGTATCACTACCACTAGCTCACTGTGTATGTGTGTGTGTGTATATGAATGTTTTGATCTAGTGTGTGTGTGTGTGTGTGTGTGTGTGCAGTTTAGCTCATTTCTTGGCTTTTGTTATCGCTTTTGTGTGGGTTTTCGAGATGGGATAGCTGAGGTGAGTGGCAGGAATGGACTACAACCAATTGCTGGGGCGGCCATGTCGCATTTTGAGATTGAGCTGTGTGGCTGCCTCTGGCTGAGGAGCAGCTAAATGGAAGGGCAACCAGGCAGCCAGGCAGCCAGGCAGGCAGCCAGTCAGGCAGGCAGGCAGGCAGAGCAGAAGGCTAGCTGGTCCAACTCTTAGCCAGCGGCTACTTTGTCTATGCTACGAACTCTGCAAAATTATTTGTACCCGAGGCACTGCAGCAGCAGCAGAGCAGCAACAGCAACAGCAACAGCAAAACAACAATAAGAGGAGCAGCAGCAGCTGCCACCCGATAGTTTTGTCCAAAATTTGAACAATGCCAACTAATAAGCTGTATTTTAGCCTACACACATATATTGTCTTTCGCCCACTCTCTCTCTCTCTCTCTCTCTGTCTCCATCCCTGTCTGTATGTGAAACCATGAAACTGAATATTGGTCAAAACTGGCTAAGCAAGTGGAGCAGAGCTGAGTTAATGGCAATGCCATTAAAAGGCAAACCAAAGATGTCAGATACTAGTTCCGGCCAAGGGGCGTGTGGAAGGGGGGCGTATTGTGGTAGCCACAACCAGAGACGCCCACTTGAAATGCAAATGCAGGAGCAGCACCAGCACCAGCACCAGCACCAGCACCAGCACGAGCAGCAGCAGCAGCTTGACAGGCACTGGCACTTGCACAGACACAGGCCGATTCAAGGCACAGGCCTGCGTTTGGGCTCATTCTACGGCTCTTTTAGACAGACAAGAAGAGCAACAACAACAACAACAACACCAACAGCAACAACAACATTTGGCAACAGCAACTCTTCAAATTTTGATGCTAAACTGAAGTGTAACCAAAGGCGCTGCGAATGGCGCCCCTCTCTCCCTCTCTCCATCTTCCTCTCTCTCTCTCTCTCTCTCTCTCTCGCTTTCGCTATCGCTGTCTTTGTCCCTGTCTCAGTCTCTCTTTCTGTGTGTGTCTGCTGTTGTGGTCTCTGCTGGGGCGCATAGAAAAGATAATGCCTGTGGCACTATTGGACTAGAATAGCTGGCAAAACTGCAAAGCAGCCGTTTCTGTGTGTGTGTGTGTGTGTCTGTGTATGTGTGCTCTTGTGCTCATATACAATACCGTTAACAGTGTGTGTGTGTGTGTGTGTGTGCGTGTGTGACTGCTCGCCGGTGCGCCTGCTGCACCTGTGCCAAGCTAACTGCAACCTGCATGCAGGCAGCCTCAAGTGAACCGCAAAGCAATTGAAATTGAATTGTTTTGTGGCAAACAGACCTCAAATGCTGTTCTGCATATGTTCCTCTTGTTCCTCTTGTTCTTATTTGGCTTGTTGTTGTTGTTGCTGTTGCATTTGCTGTTGCTATGGCTCTTATGGCATTTAAGCCATATTCATTGGCCGCATGCTTTATAATTGTTGTAAATTAATAAAAATGTGAAAAACAACCAGCGCGATGCAGCTGCACACACATACACACATACACACACACACACACACACATGAACACACTTACCATAAGAATTGTCCCGCGGGCTCTTTAATTTTTAGCAATACTTTTTTGAATACACTTGCTGTGGGAAATATAATTAGATCGTCAAGTTTGTAACATATTGAAGGAGACGTCTTTGAACCCATAAATAATTTATATTACTGATCAGCATCACTAGTCGAGTAAACATACCCAAATCTCCCAGTCTGTCTGTCTGTCTGTCTGTCTGCTCAGCGTTAAAGCCATCGTTGGCTGGCTTGATTGAATCTCTGCATCCTAAAGCTGACATAGAAACGATCGGTCGAATGCTGGGATATATATTTTATACCAACTCACTAGATACATATGCATATCATTATGCTTCCATCCATCGTTCGGTTGGACTCTGGTCAGCAAGGGTATCCACATGCGTTGTGCTTTCTGGCTTAATCATATTTTCAGCGTCGCTTTGGCATTTTTTTTTTTCATCTCGAATGCGAATAGGATTGTGAGTACGAATACTAATACGAATACGAATACGAATACGAATACGAATACGTATGCGAATGCGAGTGCGAATGTGAAACTGAATGTGAATACGAATGCGAATGCGAATGCGAATGCTCATGTAGTTAAAGTTAATCAAATCGTAATTACCAGAGCCATATGGCCCAAGGGCTTAAAACATTTTAAAAAGCAAACTTGTTTAGTAAATACGCTGAGCCAAAGGATGAGGAGTGGGTCAAAGGGGGAGGTAGCGGGGTGGTAGCGGGGAGGTAGCGGGGATTGTGTAAACTGAATGCATCACCAGACGACTGACAACTGGCAATTGCTCTGTGGCCTAATGCGCATAACAGATTAAACAAGAGAAAAACAAATTAGCCAGCTAAGAATAAACGATTCGCATATACCCTGTAAATGGATCTCAATTACGATGAAACTTAACTTCATAGTTTGCTTTAATTATTCCATCTCTATGCACAAGTTTAATGATATGAAATACTATGTATTTATATATGTATAATGTATAAATTGGAGTTGCCATTTTTGTAATAAGCATAATTTTATGCTGTATGCTGACTTTGTCGCTTTTAAACCGGGTATTAAAATAATTGAAAATGGCATATTTGCCGATGACAAAGCGAAAGTCATAAAAATGCCACAATGCCAAGTGGAAGTAAGTGGTAAATCTGAGGTATTCCCGCAACTCCAGCGACCCGCGGCACAGGTTTTGATTGAGTTTTATTAATTTGTTATCCATGACGACCGCTAATGATGCGACAGCTATGATAGCTGCTGCTGCTGATGATGATGATATAATAGACAAAGACAGCGAATGAATTAGAGGGAGAAAGCGATAGTCGAGGAAAATGCGTTGGCCGCTTAGCGTTGATTTTGGCTCAGATTACATTGCGTATACGTCATGTTGGACAGGGCCTGACATGTCATAATTAGCGTGCGTGATGCCGATGTCGATGTCGATGACGATGACGGTGCCGTCGCTTGGCGGCTATTCTTTGTTGCCTGTTGCCTGCTGCCTGCTGCACGCAGTTGTCTGAGCGCGACCTCAGCGCGCTCAGTTTGTTGCCATAACGATGCTCAAATCAACGTGATTTTCGTGTGAAAATCGAGGCGCATGCCCTGTGGTCAATTTGACTGTACACTCAGTCAACTTTACCTCCACTCGCCCCCCCCCCCCCCATCCACACCCCACCCACTGCTGTTTTGTCAGTGTCTTGTCGTGGCTGTAACAGCAACAGCAACAGCAACAACAACTGCAACTGCAGCTGCAGGCTATGCTTGGGTGTGTGTGTGTGTGTGTGTGTGAGAGGAGTTTCAGGATAAGTGAGTTGAACGCAGTGAAAAGCCAAATATTCCCACACAATCATATGAAATACTCTGTATTATATATGTGCGAAAAGCTCTTAACTTAAGTTGTATGCGGGACAAGTGCCCTCAAAGCATTTGCATTGGGCATTTGCATTGTCACGTTTGCTGTGCCAGTCTGGCTGTGTCTTTTTAGCCATAGCTGCATGTAATCAACAAGCTGTAGTCAATTTTGATTCACAGCCTCACATTAACTCATCCAGCTTCGCTGTGTGTCTCACTAATCTGTCTTATTTATTTCTTCTTTTTTTTTTCTGCGCTTTGAAATTGCAGGAAAAAATGCGATATGGATCGAGAGCGCGAAAGAGATGCAAAGGGCCTCGAGCCGCGCGATTTATCCTCCACGGGCCGCATCTATACCCGCAGCGATATTAAAATCAGGTAAGAACTTGATCTCGAATTGCAAACACCTCTGCAATTTGCATGAGATTGAGATTGAAAATATGTGTGTATATATTCAAATGGGGCAACAGCATGTGACAGGCAGAAGGAGGAGCATCTCCAACCACAAAGAGTATATATATAGTATTGATCACTGTCAGAGACTATATGGAAATGAAGTTGTCTTCATTTTGTACAGGTTATCGCCTAGTCGAGCTGTCTCAACTTTATCTTACTTAAATGGTTGATTATTTGTTTGTTTGTTTGCATTCCGCGCCAACTCGCAGCGCTTCGCCCACCGTTTCGCCAACGATCTCAAATTCCTCATCGCCCACACCGACGCCGCCCGCCAGCTCCTCAGTGACGCCGCTGGGTCTGCCTGGTGCGGCGGCGGCTGCCGCTGTGGCCGCTGCCGCTGCGGCTGCTGCGGGCGCCGGACCTGGTGGCGCCTCGGCCGGAGCCAGTTCCTATTTGCACAACCACAAGCCCATCTCTGGCATACCGTGTGTGGCAGCCGCCTCGCGGTATACGGCGCCGGTGCACATCGATGTGGGCGGCACGATTTACACTAGCTCCCTGGAGACGCTTACCAAATATCCCGAGTCGAAGCTGGCCAAGCTATTCAATGGACAGATACCCATTGTGCTCGACTCGCTGAAGCAGCACTATTTCATCGATCGCGACGGGGGCATGTTTCGCCATATACTAAACTTTATGAGAAACTCAAGACTATTGATTGCCGATGATTTTCCCGACCTCGAGCTGCTCCTCGAGGAGGCGCGCTACTACGAAGTGGAGCGTAAGTATTTTAAACACTGTTCGCCCTTTTCATTTACACTGTTCAAAATTTCTGATTGAATCCGATATAAATCTTATGGAACAAAAAAAAACCAAATTGGAATTAAATACAGACACCATTTTAAAGCAATTAACTAACAAACTAAAGACTCAAAAAAGAGCTAGTTGTCATTATTAATTATTATTTCGCTGTGTTGATTTTGACTAAATGGAATTCAAATTGAAGTGTTCTTTTGAAAGTATCAAAAGAAAGTAAACAATTGTGAATGAATCCATTTTTGTTTATTATTATTTTATGGCATAATGTGAATTCTGTGGAGCCCTTAATTAATATTTCTTATTAATGAATTTCAACTGAACATTTTGTTAAAGTGTAAACACAACTAACCTGTGGCTAATTCGTGCGTGTGTTCTCTATTCTTTGTGCCCCATGGCAGCGATGATTAAGCAGCTGGAGAGTATGCGCAAGGAGCGTGTTCGCAATGGCAACTATTTGGTGGCGCCACCCACACCGCCAGCACGCCACATTAAGACCAGCCCAAGGACAAGCGGTGCGCCCGAGTGCAATTATGAGGTTGTGGCGCTGCACATCTCACCGGATCTGGGCGAACGCATTATGCTATCGGCGGAACGAGCGCTGCTCGACGAGCTCTTCCCGGAGGCCAACCAGGCAACGCAGTCCAGTCGCAGCGGCGTCTCCTGGAACCAGGGCGACTGGCGCCAAATCATACGCTTCCCCCTCAACGGCTATTGTAAGCTGAACTCTGTTCAGGTGCTCACTCGGCTGTTAAATGCCGGTTTCACCATCGAGGCGAGCACTGGGGGCGGGGTCGAGGGTCAGCAGTTCTCCGAGTATTTGCTCGTCCGTCGCGTTCCAATGTGATAGACTCCATGTCCAGGTCAACGTCTGCGTCAACGTTCTGGGCACTGTGTAATCGTAATCTATGTGCGAGTTGCGCACTAATTGCTGCCCCTTCGGCTAATTTTTGGGGGATGGTGGCATCTCTACCAGGGGAGGGGAGGGGAGGGGAGGGGGGGTTGGGGTGGGTTGGTTGAAATGTACGTCTTTTGAAGGCATGGGCGGGGACGGGGTGCGGCGGGGGGTTTTCTTTGCAAATTTCTGAATCCAAATGTTATTTAATGTTTATATCAATTAGGTTTTTGCTGGCAATCAAGCCCAGCCCGTTCACACATACTCTCACACACACACACACACACACACACACACACACACACACAAACACACACATACAGACACATAGACAAACACACTTACAAGCATGTGCACATCATAAATAAGATATTTTAGTATTTCATTTAGTATTTTTAGGTAGAGCCCAGAGCGCCCAGCACTGATTTGTTTATGGCCTAAGTTGAGTAGTTTGACGTAGTCTTTCGGCATAGTTTGATTAGGTATTCTGTTTGTTTTAAGTGCTCCCAGATGGTTATAATTGTATACTTTCGGTTATTTAATTGCCTAAAACTAGCCAGACAGACAGTTTTCGGGAATTGTCTCGATGCATAACTTATTATACGTACATATGTGTAGCTATCGCAACAAACTAAGCAACTATAATAAATTAACTCACAGCAATAGTTTTGTAGTACATAATTGATGTAATTCAACTTTTAATGAATGTAAACTATGGATTAACTTTTCAATATACATACATATAATACATATACATAAACATACATACCGACAAGCTCTACATTATGTGCAACAAATATATATACTCAATCAAAAAAGGAAATAAAACGAAACAAAAAAAAAACACAGTTTGCGCCCACTTTTAGCAAAATCCATTAAATTGTCTAATTGCATATTTCAAAATATAAACAATAAAAAAAAATACAAAGTGAATTAATGCGTTTATTTTGCTAACGGCTCGATGTGGACAAAGCGCCACCTTTCGGACAGTGGAAACGAGCGCCACAGTGACAGGCTGTGTTTTATACAAATGTCGACAGGTGGCGCAAACGATAGACAATAAAAGAAAATGTAAATTTTATAGCATACTTTAAGGGTGCTTAGAAAATCTCTGGCGTACACGAGTAACAGAAAATCAAAATATTATAACATATGTTTAGGGTGGGCCAACTGCAAGGACAATTAGCTCTGACAACGAGGAACATCTGACATTTTTAGCCACATTTTTTATCGAATGCTGGAAATCTGGAAATGCGTATCGATAGCGCTTTTTACTGCGAGCTCAAGAATATGTATCTTTCTGAGACTCTTAAGAAAATGTTTGAGCTATGCTATAAAAACAAAAATAGCTCAAACTCAGCCAAATCCTTATTGATTTTCAAAGGACATGATGCGTTGGAATTACTGCGACTTCCTCTACCCAACCGCGCTTAAGGTTCTTGGGGGTCATCTAAGAGCCTTTATATCCCTCAAACAAAACTCAGTTGAATTGCGCCAAAATGCAAAATCACTGATAGCTCGGAACGAGACCGTTTTGGATTTCCTTTTGTCCAATTGTCCCAGTTTGCATGGTAATAATGACAATTCTTTCATTTATTTTTAAATCGTTTTATTTACTTGTTTATGCATATCTTTGCGTAGGTACTCGTAAATTAATTTCAATTAAATTAAATTAAAATATATATGTATTATTGTGTATGCAAAGTACAAATCTACATGTGTATAAGAAGTAGGCGTAAAGATTAGATATTAGCTGCATACGTTTAAGTATTATAATCGTATATATTGTATATATTTTTTACATAAGTATATCTTTGATCAATATATATTAGACTAAACCTTACAATTATATTTCAGTTTCAACCTTAATGTGCCAACAAATAATCGAAATCTTTAGGAGAATTGCATAATCGATGCATGGCACGCTCGGGATTTATTGTTTCTCATATCAAATCGGTTCTATTAATTTATTTTCGAATGGTTTTGAAACTAGGCCCATAAACTGCATTAGATCTGAGTGGCTATTAACAATTTATACAGTGGGTTGCATATCGTTTGAGTTAATTCTGAAGTAAGTTAAAATCCTAATCAATTATTCAGAGTTCCCTACGAACTATATCACAGTTGAAAACTATTAACTAAAAGCCTATAACTCATATATATTATTAAATATGTTATATATATATATATATATATATAAGAAGATTATGTTGGGTACAACTGCGACAGTCCACTACATGAACTAGAAATAATTTTAGCTTAGTGAGCGCCCAACGCAATACCAGAACCATTGAGCCGACCCCAATGGGGCGGATTGTACAAAGTTCAATTCGCTGGATTCGCTGGCGTCTAAGAAATGCACTATCGGTGTTTTGTTCTCGTAATTACATAAAAAATCTACAAGCGCTGATCAGCGACTGGACACTAAAAACAACATGTGTAGATATTGATAACGGAGAAAAGTTAGAAAAAGGGATGAAATGGGGGAAATGGCTAACGGCTAAGTACGCTAGATATATATATATATAGATAGATAGACAGATAGATAGACAGATAGTAATGTACAGGACTATATATATATAGTATAGCTACACGGGTTTTATACAACTCCACACGAATGGGTTTTATCTATGATAACAGCATTCAGAAGGCACACCTCAGCAGCCGTTCCGCAACTGGGAACTGAGAACTGGCAACTGACATCTGGCGATGGGTTCAAAGGCACTTGGGTACTACGTGGCAAGATTGATATCCAATGGTTCATTGTTTTTTTTTGTTGTTTCATTTGTTGTGTTTGTTACATTCTGGCAGGCGGCAGTGAGTGTGCGATGCAACTGGAACTGCAACTACAACTGGCAACTGCGTGCTACACACGCGTCTCCGTGTTGCGGCTGCGCAGTAATTGTAGCGGTTGCAGCTCCCGCTGCGTATCATTGTAGTACTCATGATCGGAGCTGGTCGATTCACTGCCCGGCAATTTCACCTCCATGGTGCTGGCCACACCCGCCACCGGTATGCCAATCGTTTGTGTTGGGATCGGCGCCTCGCCAGCGCTCAGTGCGTTCAGCAGATACTCGGGATTGTCCACACTCGCAGGCACCTGTAAGAGATCAAGCAATCGATTAGTATTTATTACTTTTAAATGATTTAAAACAAATATTATTCCTTTCAAAACCACTAGTAAAACTAAAAACTTGATTATATTTCTTATCGCATCTTTTAAGATGTTTGCAACTTGTTTCCTATATGGCTAATCTGAGTAAATAATGTTGTATCAGTCAATACTTACGCCAATGACATCAATGTAGCCCGTGGCTGCTGTGGCCATGTTATTGTTGGGATTGTTGCTGTTATTGTTGTTGTTGTGGTTGTTGTTGCTGCTGCTGCTGCTGCTGCTGCCAGTTGGATTAGTCTGGCACGTGGGCATCAGATAGTCATCCTCATCCACTGGCAGATCGAGTCGCAGATTGCCAACGCCCACTTCACGGGCATTGGAGTCTGTCTCATCGTCGCCGTTGATGCCGCCGCCTCCGCTGCCGTTGGAGTTCTTGTTGCTGGGATCCTTGCAGTAGCGATTGAGTTTGGGTATCTCATCGGTGCCATCTGTGCGATGGCTAGGACCCGCTGCCGCCTTTGGCTGCAGATAGTCACCCGCTTCGACAATGGACTCGGAGCCGTCCGTTGTGGGCGCCAGCTTGCGTATGAGATCCTTCTCGTCCTGGCTCGTATAGGCGGGCAGGCGTGTGAACTTATCGCCGGGTATGGCCAGATATCGGCCCGGATCGCGTGCAAATTCGGCAAACACATTCGTCAGCTGCTTGAACGGCGGACGCAGATCAGCATCCAGCTGCCAGCAGGAGAGCAGCGTGCAGTAGATGTCCAGGGAGCAGATCTCTGGCTGTTCCAGCTTGAGGCCCATCTCGATGAGATCCGGTATATCCTTGGCCAGTATATTCTCATGCGGTCGCTGGCCAAAGGTCACCAGCTCCCAAATGGTCACACCAAAGGCCCAAACATCCGATTTGCTGGAGAAGACCCGATGCCTAATGCATTCCAGCGCCAGCCATTTGATGGGCATCTTGCCACCAGCCGCCTTATACTCATTGGAGTCCAGACTGAGCAGCTTGGCCAGCCCAAAGTCAGTGATCTTGACCAGCGATGGCGTCTGCACCAGGACATTGCGTGCGGCCAGATCACGATGGACGAGACGACGTTCCTCCAGGTAGGACATACCCTTGGCAATTTGGGTGGACCAGTTGAGCAGCGCCTTGGAGCCGATCTTGTCGCGATTGTTGCGCACATAGTCGAGCAGGCAACCCAGCGGCATTAGCTGGGTGATCAGCATCATCTGCGAGGACATGCAAACGGCCAGCAGCTTGAGAAGATTGCCATGCTCCACAGTGGCCATGGCGTAGGCCTCACTGAGGAACTCCTGACTCGACTCGGCGCCAGAGGTCTTCAGCAGCTCCTTGATGGCAACGGGTATCTTGATATTCTCACCCTCTGGCACCCAGACGCCCTTATAGACACGCCCGAAGGCGCCCATGCCGAGAACACCGCCTTTGCGCAATTCGGCATCTTTGACAATGCGCAGTTTGCTGAGATTGGCGCCAATATTGGAGGGACGCAACGGCTCCGAATCCTCACAGCCGAAGAAAACCTTGGCCAAGTCATCAGTCTCCTTCTTCTCCTGCTGCTTCTGCCGGCAGATGTAGATGATGACGCTGAGCACAAGGATCACGGGTATAAATACAGCCACACAGATAATGGTAATCATATTCATATTGAGGCCGGCGTTTAGTTTCGATCCCCGTGGCGGACTGGACGCACAATGCGGCCCAATTAAGTGTAACTGATAGTTGACATGCGGCAGCTCCGCCGGACACTTGGAGGTGCAGTTGAACTGTGTGGAATTATCATAGATTTCACTCTCAAACAGCTTGAAGTTGCGACAGGCGAGGCAGTACTCGGAGCCGGGTCCCGTGCATCCCTTGCACTCCGGATGGCACTCGAAGCACTCGCGCCTCTCCTCATCCGCATAGTGATCCGCTGGGCATTCGTCCTCGCATTGCTCGCGTCGCTTGTAGCCGGCACACTTGGAGCAGACCTGCTCGTGGAAGCCATAGTTGGTGCACAGCTCACAGCGCGGATGGCATTTGCGGCAGATCGCCTTGCCTGCGAGCGGCTTGAGGGAGCCCTGCTCCTGCGGATGCACATACTCCCAGTAGTAGCCGTCGGGGCACTTGTCATCCTTGCGCAGACAACGCTCCACAGTCGCATCCGCATTGATGATGGCCAGACTGCAGGTGTTACAGGCGCCATGTCCAATCGTATTCCTTGGGCCCGTGCAGCCGGCGCATGTCTCGTGGCACTTGCGACAGATGCCAAAGTCCGAATACTTGTCATCCGGACAGACGGTCACACAATGCTGATCATCCCGGACGTGCACGCACTCATCGCAGTGCTCGGCACCGGGTCCGGAACAAGTACGGCACTCCGGGTGGCATTTCTTGCACGTCTTCGAATCGAACTGGTAAGTGCTGTAAGTTGGATGACGAAAATCGGGTTAATAACAGCTCACAAATGAAAATCTATTTTAATGATATTCTAGTCGAGAGAGCGCGACTGAGAGATAAAATTAACCCAAGTTTAACTGAACACCAATTCCTAAAATTTGCTTGAATTCATATATCTTAAGTCTTTCTTTAATGATCTTGATGAAACTCGTGCAGATGATCAATAGTATGTCCATTGGAAAGATACATATATCTTCATAGATTGTGAAATAATAATTTTCATTTATTTCTCAGAAACACTTGAGTTGAGTTTAACAATTATTACAAGTTTATTTCACTTGAACGATCACTTTTTCCTTTTCTATTCGATACATTGTTATTACACTTAACTCAGATCGAGATTATTTCACTTTATCTATTTTAGTTAGTTTATTTCAGTTTATCAATAACTTTCGCTGCTTGTGACTTACTTTTAGTCTAAAAATGAAGTCTGTAACTATTATAATCTTTGAGATCGGAGGTCAACAGTCAGGCAGACAGAAATGGCCACTCGATGGCCACTTGATGCTGATCTGGAGCATATATGTATATATAATAATGCCACTTACTTGGAGACATTGCGACAGTCGGCAATGCAGGTGCCGTTGTAATTAAAACTCTTGCAGTTGAGACACTCATCCGGTCCAGCGCCCCAGCAGCCATCGGTATTGCATTGATCCGAACAGACCTGACCGGCTTTGACTAGCAGAGATTGGGGTTTGGGATGTGTTAGGATTGCTTTCGAGAGAGAGAGAGAGAGAGAGAGAGAGAGTACTTACGACATGCGGTTGTATTGCGATTCTTATTGATGAACTGCTTCTGCTCGTCGAGCTTCTGCAGAGTGGGCCAACGAATGTTGCCCACGTAGCAGAGGTGGCTGTTGTCCTGGATGACGATGCTGCCCGAGTTGATGCGCTTCAGACTGCGCAGCTCCAGGCTGGCCAGCGAGGACTTAACAATCGCCAAAGCGGCAAAATAGCTCTCCATCAGCTGTCTGCCGTGTATGACCTCCAGATTGCGAAAGTACGACAGATTCTTGAAGTTGTCGTGGACGCCCTCAATGTTGAGGTAGCCGGTGATCTCCTTGACCGTCGAGAAGACCTCGAGGCGGTCGGGATGCATGGGTATGTAGCGGGGGCCCATTGTGTAATTGGAAAAGATATCCTGATAGCCGGAGAAGGTCTGATCCAGCACCCTGATATTGCCCTCGATGACGGTGCAATTCTTAAAGGAATCAATGTTGCCCGAGTGCAGGACTGTGACGCCCGGGCAAGTCTTGGGGCATGGCCCATTGCAGGCGACACACTTGCCATCCTTGGCCATCTTGTCGGAAGGACAGCTGCGCACACAGGCGCCATTGTCCTTCAGCAAGTGGCCGGGGCATTCGCGGACACAGGTCGCTCCATAGGCGTACTTGCCCTCGGGATTCGTCTCCAGCTCATAGTTGGTGGGATTGTATTTGCGCATGGGCGGGCACTCCTCCTTGCAGACGCCATCGTCGAAGAAATTCTTGCACGCAATGCAATCCTTCTGCGTGGGTCCCGTACAGCCGCCGGCGCAGAACAGATGACAGCAGTCTCGGGGCCCTGGACCGAAACAGCGACCCTGGGCGCATTGTGGGGCGCACGTGATCTTGCTGAACTTCTGGCAGTTTTCCGGTCCCTCGGCCCAGCAGGCGTCTCGCTCACAGGAACTGTCGCACTTGGGACAGGTGCGCTCCTCCGCCGTAAAATTGTACGTGTAATTGAAGCTATCGCTCACGCCCGACAAAATCTCGCCCCAGACAATCAAGCGCGTGTGGCACAGATTGTAGTTGTTGAAGAAACCCACCCAGCCCTGCAGTATGTCCCGCAGCTCCGGCATCTCCAGCGTGTTCATCTTCGAGTAGGTGGCAAACAAGGCATACTTCTCCTTCTCGCCATTCACACTGAATAGCGTTCGTCCGCGTATTATTTGAAGTCTACGCCAAAACAAATTCACCGGGTTTAGTTTTGTGTAACGATTGAGAGCATTGTGAGGTGTTGTAATTTACTTACTTTGGGAATATCACATTGGTCACATCCACATGACTGATTAGTATGTAGCCTGTCACCTCACGTATGTTGGCCAAAAAGCTGAGATCCAAAGTGGCATCCTGCAGCCAAGTTAACTCTAAATTGCCATCGACATAGGTGCAATTTGTGTAACGATCGCGCAGATTGCGATAATGATGGTCCCGATTCGAGGGCACCGATAGACGACTCTTTGTGCCAATGCAAACTGTAACATAGAATAAACCAAAGTTGAATTTTAGTTGAAGGCCCTTGACTTGATATATATATGTTGTTAAATTAAGCAAAGATTTCGCTAGAAGAAACATCATTTAAAGCGGAGTAAGTAAGACAAGATTAAGTCAGAGGATTGCTTTACGCATAACATATAAACATAAATAAAATATTGCAAGTGTTAAAGAAAAAGTCGCAAGTCTTATGAAATATTTATAATATTTCTATATTTAAATGAAAATAAAATAATAAGAAATGTTGGTAAAGCTTAAGAATTAACTCTGTGAGAACTTCACTTGGTAAAGGGAAAATAAAGTCATTTATAACATTTTTTATCTGAAATATTAAAAATCACTTCTTATGGTCAATGCCAAGAAAGATAATATTTTACTTAGGGATTTAATTATTTGGTGCAGTGAAAGCAACCAAATTTCACGCTTGATTTGAGCGGAACAACAACCAAAATAAAATCAGACACAATGTGTGGGCTTAATTTAATTTCGAGCCGTTGTCTAATTAGACTCAGGTAGGTGTTGAATTATGTGCTACAGGTGAATGCAAATACTAAGAAATTAAAATCAAACGAAATTCATTCGAATTATAAACGGAAATAGCAAAGGCTGGCTACAGAGAGCGCAAGTTTGTTGCCTAAGTCTTTTGTATTTAACGCTCGGAAGCAATAAAAACAACAACTGAAATAAACAAACTTAAACAACGACAGTGAAAACAACGACAACAACAACAGCGAATAAGTGGGCGCTGCCAAGTCACAAGTTCAGTTGGCGTTTTCAATAATTAGCAGCCCACGCAGATTCAGATTTCGATTTAGAGACGTAGACGGAGACAGGCCCGGAGAGTCGAGTCCGACTGTGACTCCGTCTGTTATCATTAGTCAGCGACCTGTTTTAGCTTGCCAGCCTAAGCATCTGCCATTGATTTGCATGGCCTACTACTACTACTAATACTACTACTACTACAACAACTACTACTGCTGCCAGATGATGATTATAATAGAGATGTGAGCGTGTAGAATCTATTAGGAAAGGGCTACGTGGGTCGCGGGTCTTGATACGCTGCAACCGTACGTGTGGGCTGCAAAAGTGTGCCATGTGTCAGAGCCAGAGAGTTGTAGAAGACATAGCTACACCCACTTGCTGCACCACGGCCTACGGCCCACGGGCAGCGATGGTGGGTTCCACACCCACCCGTTACTCAGCTAATTATCAGCAAGAAAAGCAAAAAGAAACTGAAAGAGTTAAAAATAACGAAAAGAGGAAAAAATTCGATAGCCACAAATATGGCACATTTGGCTCATTTCATTTCGAGCAACAAAAAAACAACAAAAAAAACAATAAACAAACAATAATTATGAGCAAAGATTGAAACGAAATATTGGCAGAAATATTTTGTTTGTCGCCAGAAATGCGAAATTCTTGACTTGAGCTTGGGAAACGAGAAAGAAATAAAAAAGCTGGAGAATGTCTGCAGTTATGCAGCGCCCAAAGACAGCGGACCGGGCCTAAAACAAAACACCACAAAAAACATCACACAAAATACAAAATACAAAGGTGAGGCTGCAGTTGACATTGGGACTTGGACCGAGTCCGAGACTCGGGTCCCACCACAAGGCGGACATTGATCAAAAGAGGCTGCTTGGCTGCTTGCCTGCTGGCAAATCGAAGCGCAACAATTTTCGTACAAATTCTTTGGCTTTGTTTTTTAGTTGTCTGTTGTTGCTGTTGTTGTTGGCCCGCTGGCCAGTTGAAAGCAGCGAGGAACAACAGAGTTGCAGCATCAGCATGCCGCTCTTTTACGTTGGCATTTCTCATACCGCGCCGCATGAAACCCTTTTCAAGCCGCGGCTGCTTTATCGCGCACAATTTATCAGCAGCGTTTTTCATGTTGCTCCTTTCGACTGAAACTTGAGACACGAACAGGCCGCAAGCAGCAAGCAGCAGCAAGCATTGGCAGTGGCAGTGGCAAGGGGGCTGTGTTGTGTTTCTTGTGAAATGCTTCAGATGTTGCATATGCGATTTTTCTGTTCGGCTGTGGACACGCCCGCATTGCCAGTGACGCTGTGTGTCTGTGTGTTGTGCGTGTGTGTGTGTGTGTGTGTGGCAAAAAGGCTAATTTGTAATCCTTAGGCTAAGTGTCTCGACGCTAATGAGCAAGAGACTCGCTCTATCTCTGTTTGGCAACAAATCAAAGTCATAATTCCAACGTTGTGAATCATTAAAACAAAAGACTTAGGCAACGAACTTGTACGTTGTACTACACGACAAAAAAGGGGGCGTTGTGGGAGGGAGAATAGTTGCTTGAGGTTAGCAACACTCACATGTGGCGACATTGTATTTTGTGCAGAGCCATCAAGAAGACAGCAGCTCAGGTTTATCTTCAACTTCGCCCTCTAGTCAGAGCTCTAGCGCACTCCAACCCCCCTACACCACTTTTCTCCTCCATCCATCCCTCCCTTCTGCTCTCTCTCTCTCTCTCTCTCTCTATCACTGTCTCAGTGCCGTGCTGCTGATGCGCTGATTAATAGACCCAACCGCATTCCAAGCTTCGCTGTGCGGTGCTGACTTTCTAAATATTGTGTTTTTTTTCTTTGATCTACGGTTAAAGTTTGCTTCTTGGCAGGGGGAGTTGAGGTAATGTGAGGATGGGGTTAGCTGGTGCTGCTGCTGATGCTGCTGCTATTGCTGCTAGCACGACGCATTTTCGTGTGGCAAGTCAAACGGCTGCATAATCGATTTGAATGCTGCAACTGCTAGAGACTCGAGTCTATGCGCAGAGACTCCAGCAGCAGCAGCAGCAGCGGCAGCAGCAACAGACTTCGAACTCTTCAGACTCAGACTCTCAGTTTAGTTCTCAGTTCTCAGTTTAGGTTTTGAGACTCGCTTAGCCGGTTCTGGCTGTGCATGTTGGTGTTGTTGGTATTGTTGTTGTTGCTCACGTTTATGTGCGCTCCCCGCCCCTAGACCTCTTCATCATCATCATCATCATCATCATCTTCTTCTTCTTGTGCTTGTTCTTTTTCCCTCTAGCTCTGTCTGTCTGTCTGTCTGCCTGGTTGTCTGTTTTGTGTGTATTTTCATTTCGTGGAAAAGATTTTTAACTCTGTGGCCAAACCATCTGGATTTGCTGAGTTCTGCTGCCCATCGCTCTTCGCTTGTACCTTTGCCTGCGGCCACAACAACAACCACAACAAAAACAACAACAAAAACAACAACAGCAACAGCAACATTAAAAGCCATAGATTTTTGTTGTAAAATAACAAAAGATTTAAAAGGGCATTAAGCATGCTTTGTTTTTTACCTACATAGAATCAAATGTTTGCTCAGCATGCTCCCCCCTCTCCAACTGCCCACCTCACTCACTCCCCACAACTCCACCACTCGTATCGAAGTGGGCAGATTCTGATCAACCAAAATTATAAGGCGTCGGCCGTTATTGCCGCCAGCTAGTTGCTGCCACAATTTGAACCGAGACAAGTACATTGATCTCTAAACAACAAAAACAAAACAAAAAACCTGCGGTGAAAGTTCGTCAAATATATATTGACATTTACGCAGCTATATATAGATACATTTATATATATATATATATATATATATATACATATATATATATATATAAATATGTTTGTATGCAGATGCAACGGCAGCTGCCCGTCGTCGATGATTAGGTGTCATAGATTAGACAAGTGTGTGCTTGTGTTGTTACTGTTGTTGTTGTTACTGTTGTTGTTGTTGTTGGTGTTGTGGCAAGAGCTGTTGCTTTGCTACATTTAGAGTTGGCAATTGGCGGTTGCCAGTTGTTAGCTGCAATGTTGCTACATAAATAATTCATAACTGTTTTGCGACAATTCAGTCGCGGCACGCGTTCAATTTACAATGAAATTGTGTAAAAGAGCTTAATAAATTCATTTGCGACTGGCTATTAAAATCACGCAGCTCATTACAAATACTCCGTACTCCGTACTCCACACACCATACACCATACACCATACACCATATACCATATACCATACTCTGCAATCCGCTAGCCCCTCCCCAAGCCACCCCTCGTGTTGACCATAGGCCGAGCGATCGCTTGGTTACGTGCGCGGATTTTGCAAAACAATTCTGCAACATGCGGCAACTTTCTTTCATAAGTTGTTATTGCTATTGCTATTGCTATTGTTGTTGCTGTTGCAGTTGTTGTTGTTGTTGTTGTTGCAGTTGTTGTTGTATGTATATTCTATATCGTGGCGTCACGAAGACAAAGGCAAATAAGCGCAACGAGCTTTCGCAGAAATTGCTGCAAGCGCGCATCTTCAACAAATTTGTTGTAGCGTTTTTTTTTGTTTTCAGTGAGGCAGCGCAGATCATGCAACAACAAAGCACCAACAAGGCATGCCACTTCTTGTTGGCCTGCAACAACAGACAAGAAAGAACAGCTATCTTGGACATGTCGAAGATTGCATACGCTTGCAAATCGAAGCTCGCTTCAAATTTCAACGCTTTCCATGAAAGCTATATTTAAAATTTAAATGCGAATAATTAATAAAAAATATAGAAATATAATAATATGAATTATAATAATAAAAACCCCACGTTATTAATTTTTGACACAAATTATGGGTGTATAATCAAAATCTCAACTGGAGATTTTGGTAACATAACTTGACGAAAATGTTTATTTCAAATTTCAAAGAAAATCCAATCCGTTGTTACTATAGAATCTAATGGATCAAAATGTTCCCACTTGTTGATTTTCTGACCAAGTGATGGTAGCATAATAACAATCATGAATTAAAAGTTTGGTTAGTATAACTAGGCTAAATTGTATTGTTCCTGTTAACATATATGACATAGTGGACCAATTCCGATGGCTCTGACTTACGTACTGCCCATATTCCAAGTGTGAGTAAGATAGGAGCAAAGCTGAGGCAGGCAGACATGTTACACACGTCAAGTCATCGTCAAATCAAATCAAATCAAACCAAATCAATAATAGATATACCCTCAACCAGAGTACAAAATTAGACTATTCTCCGCCGTTAGAGTATACAAAATCAAAAGATCTCAAACCACAAAAACATAAAAATAACTGGCCCTGGCTTGGGGTTGCTGCGCGCTGTTTTGTTGCCCATTTCGTGTTCGATGCGCGTTCATTTAAGTTTTTCAACTCAGAAAACAATTGGGCGCAGGTCGTGCTGCATGATAAAAACAAAAAGAAAAACAACAACTGCAACAGCAACAGCAACAGCAACTAGAATGAGTAGTAGATGCAACAAACAATGTTGCCATTAGATAAGCTCGACGCGATTGCGCTTTGTGCAAAGTCCGAAGCAACAATGAGCGAGGAGCGAAAGGAGAATGGAGAATGGAGAATGGAGAGGGGAGAGGGGAGAGAGAATAAAGGAGAGTAGAGTAGAGAAAATGACGCTATAGCTGCTTGGCTTAATGAGCACGCCCTGGCGCCATTTTTGGGCTGTTCAATGCCCATGGCTATAAGCATTTTCAGTAACTCAGCTTTTTAGCTATTTTTAGGCATAGAACCAAGCGAAGAAACCAACAACAACAATAACAACAACAACAACAACAATAACCACAACAGACAGCAACAATAACAAACAAGCAACAATAACAAATACGTGGGCCGCAACAACGAAGCTGCGGAAGCTGTTGTAGCTGTTGTAGCTGTGGCTGTGGCTGCTGCAAGTTTCGAAATCGAAACGCCCACACGAGAAGACAAGCAAAGCACAGCAAAACTTAAAAAAAAAAAAGTCGCTAAAGCAGAAAAAAAGAAGAAGACGATGATGGTGATAAAGAAGAGAAGATGAAGATGAAGAAGACTGTAAGACCACACAGTGAAAAGAAAATCATTTGTTGATCGGGCACACTGTGCATTCGGCAATTCAAAATATAAAGTGCAGGCTTCAAAAAGGTTGTTAACAAAAAGTGTCGTAAAATGTGTAAATACAAGTGTGTGTGTGTGTGTGAACAAATAAGAGAGAGAGAGAGAGAGAGACAGAGAGAGAGAGAGAGAGAGAAGGAGAGAAGGGGAGAGAGCTGCGCAGTCACAGCAGCCAGCACTTCACACTGCAATTGCTGCTTGCAACTGCTGTCTGTGTGTGTATGTGTGTGTGTGTGTGTGTGTGGGTTTAGAAAACCAGTATTTTGTCTAAAGACTAGGTACTGCGCACTCTACACTATAGTTGGCTTGGCTAATAAACTAACAACAACAGTAACAACACAACTGGCATTAAAGTTCAGCACCTCAAAAATAAATATAAAAAAAATAATAATAATTCGCAATTGGCGATTTGCTGCTGAGTGTTTTTTTTTTCTCTCATTTCTGTTGGTTATATGATGTCTTAATCAGGAATTATAGAAATGCTATGCAAACTAAGCAACACACAGCTGCAGTTCTACACCAGCACACACACACACACACACACACACACACACTCACACAGACACACACACAGAGTTAAAGTGAGCGCGTGCCTGACGCCGTAATTAGCCAGAGCTTACACCATTTTATGAGGCTGGCTCTCAGTGGATGCTGTTGTTGTTGTTGTTGTTGTTGTTGATATTGTGAGTCTTTGCTGGATGCACAGTGTGGCCAGGCACACTATGGAATGTGGTTTTTCAAGCACCAACTCACACACTCACTCACACACACACACACACACTCAACATAGGCAAAGCTAGCTGAAGAAACCTTTCAGTTCTTAACTAGAATAGGCGCTTGGGCTCTGAAATCGTGGTCGATGCTTTGTGTTGTTGGCCTGGCCAAAAAGCGTTAAAGTGCAGACCAAAACGCACGCAAGCAATAAGCCAACAAAGAAAACAATAGAAAGGTAAAGCCAGAAAATATGTGTACATATAGAAAAACAAGACATCAACTTTTCATTTAGTGTAAAACCTAGCAGAATGTTCAAACTTATAGATAAGTAAAATTAGTTTTGTGTGCATTTGAAATTGTTTTTTAATAAATACGAATAGATAGCTTAATAAGTTTAAATAACTTGGGCAATAAATTGTGCATAGCGCTGAGAAAACAGAAAACAGAAAACAGAAATCAGAAATTACGATGTATTCAAATTCCAGCCCATCAATTTCATGCAAATATAAATATAAATATGTGTTCTATGTTTAGTCTGCAAACAGTTTAATTAACATCAATTAAAAGTAACCGACTCATATTAATCGCTTGTTGTGAGCCCTTATTTGAGCTTGTGTATACGGCAAATATTTAAGCCCTCTTATTATGACAACTGGTTGTCTTCAATTACGCAACAATACTCCACAATTGTCACAACAATAATTCCAATTGTGCTCGAATTCCAGGGTTCCCCATTTTCGCCCCCTGTTCACAGTTCACAGTTAGTATCCCTGTCGACCCGGTTTGTTCTGCCAATCGACTTATTTGCATATCTGTTGCAGCTGTGATTGCTTACAACAACGACGACGACAGCGACAACGTGCCATAAAATCTCAAAAACTACTTTGGAGTGATGCAAAACATATACATATGTATATATGTATATATATATACACATATATACAGTCAAAGAATTTGATTACGAAGACCGAAGAACGACCAAATCGATCCTTGGGGACCTATAACAATTGACAATTGTTTGGCAAGTTGCTTGCTATTTTAATTATATTTATTATTATTAATGTTTTCTTATCCATATCCGGTAAACTGGAATGTGTACATTGGGTATTTACTGTGTACAAACATTATAAAGCTGGATCCATTAGCATACGGCAACCCATCTGGCGATAGCCGTGACTCTTATCCCAATATTTGTACAATTGCGGACCGGGCGCGATACGTTTATTAATTTGCAGCTACAAGATCACTGAATATCGACAAAACTATGGCATGGTAGAGAGGTGGAAGAGGGTGTGGTGAGAGTGGGTAGTGGGGAGTCGGGAGAGGGAAGAGGGAAGAGGGGGAGTGGTGTTCATGATGGGGAGCAGCAGAAAATTGTTAACTCATTTGCCAGCCAAATGCTAATATTTGCGCCAAAATATTGGGCAAACAAATGTTTTGCTTAAAGATACAAACAAAATAAATGAGATGCCAAGTGGAGTCTAAAGTGCCCTGACTAACAGATACCCTGTTCTATTGTCCCAACCTTCACGAATATGTGTAAATTGAACAAATTGCTAGGTCATTTCTACAAAAATACGCTAATGGAAATTGGTCAAAACGAAATCGATATTTATGAATATTGACTGATTAACCATATATACATATATATTTAGACAAATACATTTTTCACAACCAGATGACACACTTCGTGCCTGCATTTAATGTGTTCAGGGTATAAAAACGTGCAATATTTTGTTGTTATTAATTTTCGAGTAGCAGCGATAAGGGGCAGTTTATAAAATAACTATACTTTTAAAAGCCTTGAAACAATCATTTCGAAAAAATAAAAGCATACAAAAATGATGTGATTATTTTTATAATGGAAACGATTTTGAACATTTTTATGTTGTTGTACAACATATTGAACTGCCCTCGAGTGTTGGCTGTTATGGGTTCTCATTAATTTTCGAGCTGGGCAAAGTGAGCAAATGCGATACTCGTGATACTTGCGATGTCAACAAATTAAGTCGCCATTTTAGCTGGAAATTGTGTCGACTGTTTGTGACTGTTGCTGCTGCTGTTGCTGACAAAGAGAAATGGAAAATTTGCTTCAAAGTGCAACAGCAACAGCAACAGCCAACAGCCAACCAGTGGCAACATAAATACAAAAAATGTTCAAGTTGATTACGAAATGCGCACAAACAGTAGAGAGATTTTAACAGGGTTTCGTGTTTGTAGAACGGATTGATAATAAAAACAATAATAAGCTAAAAAGTAAACTACATACACTGCACACCCCGGCCGCCGGGAGGGGGGAGGTTTTGGGGGCGGGGTCGTGCGCCCAAGTCAAGAGGTTGAGGCCCGAACACTGGCCAACTAGCTGGGCAGGTATAAAAGGTATGAAATGCCAACAAGCAGCCCAAAAAAAGAAACCCAAAACTCAAACCACAACTAAACATTGGTGCACTTCAGCACTTCAGCACTTCAGTGCGATAAGATAAGCGGAGCTGCATATCAAATACAGATACACAGGTACAGATATGCAACGAAGTTAACTAGCGACTAAATACGAGTACCTTTTGGGCATATATCACATATAAATATATATGTATGTGTAGACGTATATGTATATGGATATATATTTTCATTTTTGTGTTGGGGCTGCAGTTATTCGGGGCAAGTGTCTTGATATGATTATGATATATGGGCAGGCAAATCTACATAAACATCATGATGGATGCACACGGATGATGGATGCACTTGACTGATGTGTGGCTAAGGCTAACTGTGGCTAAGTTGAATAATTCACCCCCCGCAACGCACCAACTAAAACAGGTTCAATGCAGAACCTTGTATAATAAATATTCGTGGATGTGTTTTCAAAACTAAACAAGTCATTGTAATATATCTTACAAAATTACAAGTCTATAAGTTTAGAAACTTAATATTAAATTGATGATCAATCACATTATATAGAAAGTACGATAAATCTCACTCTCTCTCTATATATATTATTATGACTTAAGGCAATGGCTTTAACATTTTCAACCAAACAAAGAATAAATTGAGCCACTTTTCGGGTATATATAATATATATATTAAATTACGCTAAATCTTTCTCTCATCTATGCAAATGCCATTTTCTATCAAATCAAAACACTTTATCAGTTTATGACTTAAGGGATTAGTTTCAATGATTAAGCAGTCATTTTCTTTACTCTAAATGTCAATAAACAAAGAGTAATAAATTATCTAGCAAATCCAAATGCATTTTCAGTTTAGCATATGACTTAAGAAAGTGCCTTAAACATCTTCAGACATTTAGCTGTCATACTCTTAATTCCTATCGTAAATAAGCAAAGCGTGAGTTTATCGTGAGTACATTTATCGTGTCTATAATATATATAATAAAAGATCCCTCGCTCTGTCTCTCTCTCTCTCTCTCTCTCTCTCTCTCTTCTATCAAATCTAAACACATTTTAAATTTTGCAAATGTGCCAAGCATTTTCAACCATTTCGCTGCCATTTTCTTTATCGCAATCGTTAATAAACAATTTGCAGTCCGTTAACGTCATCAAATTAATGGGCCACATTAATAATATAACAAATTATGAAGTTTGATTTTGACAGACTTTCCTTCCGTTTCCATTATGATTGCCACTTACTTTTGCCTTTGGGGAATGTATCCTTGCTGTTATCGCCGACGATGCTGCCACCGTTGCCGATGATGGCGCCGCTTACCGCTGCTGCGGCTGGTGCACGATCATGGCCAACGTTGTTGGCACGATTGCGTGCACGGTTTGCGTTACTGTTGCGATAGACGTCCTGTTGTCGCTGCTTGGCATTCTGGCGGGTGAAGCGATCCCGGGCCGCCGAGACGGGCCACACGCAGATGCAGTTAACCAGAAGCAGGAGCAGCAGGACGAGCAGCAGCGGCCTCCACAATTTTAATGTGCGCATCTTTTTGGGTTGCAGGCAAACTGTTGCACCTAAGCCAAAGTGCCAAAATCAAGTGCGAATTGAACCTGAGGCCAGTGACGTCATGAGTGTCTTTGTGGTCTCTTTGTTAATTACAGAAACTGGCAACGTTTTCAACCTTCTAAATTGCTGGTTTTTTTTTGTTTTTTGGTTGTTTAAACACTTTTTATTGGTTGCTTTTTTTGCGTTTTTGCTGATTTGCGCGTGTTGTTTTTCGCTTTGTCAGCTCGAAAAGACCACCAAACAAAAATTTGCTACGTTTTGCGTGCCAAAAATACAACAAAAAAACTTCCGAACTCTTTCACTGCGTTTTATTATTGCTGTTGTTGTCGCTGCAATTGTCGTATCTGTGTGTGTGTGTGTGTGTGAGTGTGGTGTGTGTATTTTGTGTTTGTATTTGTAGCTGCTGCTGCTATTTTGTTTTTGTATAGGAACCAGTTTCACATTACGAAGGCTTTTGTTGTTGTTGTTGTTGTTGTTTTTGCTTATTGCTTTTTTTTATTTTATTTTTTTTTGCTTGGCAGCTTTTCAATTCTCTTTTTCGAGTTCGACTCGCGCGTAGCTTTTTTCGAGGTTAGGGTGAACGAGCGCAGGCGCAGGCGCAGCTTTTAAAAAAGCTGAGCTGCAAGCTGCCTGTCGCTTATGTTGTTGTTGTTGTTGTTGCTATTATTACTGCAATTGCAATTGCTGTTGTTGGTGTCTTTTGCATAAACACTGAGCCATCTTGTGGCAACAACGACTACTACTAAACAACTACAGCTGCACTTTCGTCCCTGTCTGGCCAATTAACAATGAAATAACAAAAATTATTATATATTTTTGTGGCTCTTCTCATTCAACTCAGCTTGCCAGAAACACACTCGTTTCTATCAGCAGCCAGCCAGTCGCTAAACAATCGCGCAGCTAAACTGGACTTTAAATTATTTGTTTTTCTTTTTAATTTTTGGTATTACATTCGATTAGCAGTGAATTAGCGGCAAGTCGGGCGGTTCACGGTGCAATCAAAGGGGGCAGCTTTATCGAGTGTGCCTGGACTCACTCACTCACGTCACGTCACGTCACGTCACGACTCGTATAGCAATTCGCGTCTGCGCAGTGTCACGTTAGCTTCGAAACTGAAGCTGAAACGAACGTCGCTCAATGCACAGCGCACACTGCTCACCAATACAAACACACACACACACACACACACACACACACACAGCTCACACGGCGAGTTAGGTAAAAAGCAAGCATAGCCAGTATAGAATACAGGTAAACGTCGCAATGTTGGTAAAAGGTGAGCGGCGAAGATCCCGAAGCGAAGATCGGGCCAACAACAACAACAACAACAACACGCATAAAACTAAACCAAAGCAAAGCAAAGCAAAGCGAAGCGAAGCAATGCAAAGCGAGGCGAGGCGAGCCAAAGAAAATGCTGCCTGTGTTGTTGCTTGTGCAGCTGCACAATAGATTCAAAGACAGCAACAGGCAGCTAAAGATACACTCACACACACACACACACACACACACAGAGAGAGACTGCTATACAGCTATACAGATATACACATGCAGTTGCAGTCAGTTAGAATGATAGAGTTGGTGATCCTAACTAAAGATAACTCATGATTGCAATGTGACCGTTCTATAATATTAAATATGTCATTTTGTGGAACGCTTACAATTGCAATAATGATTTATCTTTAATCAGTCTCAGATCTGAAGTGAGCAATACAAGCAGATAGCTGATCTAGATCATTTTAACCAAAGACAGTTATTAGAAATGGTTTAAATATATATCCATGAGTTATTACCATCAGTTATTACATTTATAGAAAATCAAGATTAATAAATGAATAAAAAAAAATCATACAGGTTGCTCTCTTTAAGCGGAACACAATTTCATGTTAAATAGTCTTGCAAAATTCTTAAATCCTTTTGCGTCATATTGATAACTACTGATAACTGTTTAATCCTAATCCGCCCTTGACTTCTGTCTGCTGTCTGCTGTCTGCTGACAGCTGTCGTCTGTCGTCTGTTTGCCATTTGCAGCGGCTTCCCAGATTCGTTGCGAACCCGAGCAAAACACACACACACACAGACAGACACACACATAGACACACAGGTTAGTTCACAAATTGTATGTGTACCGAAATGCGTAGCTGTTGTTGTTGTTGTTGTTCTGCTTCTTCTTCTTCTTCTTCTTCTTGTTCATCGTGCGGCGAATTCGTGGCGAAGCATTTAAACAGTTGTTATAGTGGCAGCCATGCGCTTGACGCTCAGGTAAGCGAACACGTTCGCTCTCGCTCTCGCTCTTGCTCTTGCTCTTGCTCTTGCTCACCTGTGGCTGTGTGTGTTTAAGTGTGTGTGTGTGTGTGTGTTGAGTCTGAGAGAGTTGTTGGACTGTGCAAATGCTGCCTTATAAGCACTCAAGTTCGCCGCTTGCCTTGTCTGGTCTGTGTGTGTGTGTGTGTGTGTGTGTGTCTGAGTGTGTGTGTGCGAGACTGATCTCTGCGTGGGCATTTAAATCTACGGCGCTTTGGCTTTGTCTTTGTTGGCCAAAAACAACAAAAAAATACACACAGATTTGTAAAAGCGCTGTTAACATTATGTTTTGGCAGTTTTCTGCGTTGCTGTTGTTGTTGTTGTTGTTGTTGTTGCGTCGAGAAAATCAGTTCTCACCTGTTGCAAGCCGCAGGGGTTTTTACGTCAGACTGCAGGCAGCAAGGACTCTCGCAGGTAAAATGAGGCGCATACTTCAGACGCACAATGCCGAGCGGGGCAATAAACAATAAATATTGTACAGCAGGATGGTGGCATAGACAAAGGATGTGTGGCACGTAGAAGAAAAGTGCAACAGGCAGCAACTAGAACCACAGCTGCATCATCTAACCAAACACCAATCGAATCCCACGCGGCGACCGACAACTCTCCAAACTGTGCCTCATTGTTTTACTTCTATGATTTTCCTTTTGGCTTTAGTTTCAAGCATGAAAATACGTTTTAAATTTGAAAATCGTTTTAAATTTGAAAAAGTTTGACTGAAGCGCCTCTTCAGTTTACAGGCTTTCTGCTGCTTTCAGCTGCTTTCAGCTGCTTGAAATCGATGTCTATAATCAAACATATTAATAGCTGTCTATGCAGCAGTATCAGACCTCAATCACAACCAGTACCAATGAACAGAAAAAACGTTGAAAAACAGAATCATCTGTCAAAAATCGAAGAACATGCAACCGACAACTGATCTCCAGTGAAAACCACTTCAAGTCAACATCAGCATCAACATCAGCCCCATACTCCAAACTTCAAACAGGTAAACGAAGGTGTAAGAAATTGGTTACAAAACATTTTCCATGAAGCGTACAAAATGCATATGAAAATCGCTCCGCACCCTCTTCACACACACACACACACACACACAAAAAAGAGAGAAAAAAATTGATACTAAAAGAAATGAAAGCCTCTGATGATGACCCTTGAGACGAAGATGAAGACTCCTGCTGCTGCTGCTGCTGCGACTGCTCCTTCTCATAATCATCATTATCATTATCATCATCATCATCATCGTCATCGTTGCTGTTGTTACTGTTGTTGTTGTCGTTGAAGTATATGACTTTGCGCCTGACTGCGGCTAAAACGCTGTCGGGATTAATGGTAACAAAAGATGCCAGCATCAGTTCAGTTCAGCTCAGTTGCGCTCAAGTGTAGAGCTGATCCTAAGTCTGTAGTTATTGTTGTTGTCGCTGCTGTTGTAAGCGCCGTTACTCAAGTGTCCGTAACGAAATGAAAAGTGTGAGGCGTTTTGCACATTTGACAGCTGAATAGGGCCAAAACACACTCACACACACACACACACACACAGACACACACACACAGAAACGGAGTACAGTCAGTTGTTAGTCGTCTGGCGCCGCTGCTAACCAACACTTAGTTCCAGTGTCAGTTTACAAATAGTTTTACGCACAAGTAGACATTTAATTTAAGCACGTGCTGCACAGAGCAGCCCCAAAGGTGCTTAAATATAAGCTGCCACCAGACAATGATTGGATTGTCAGCCCCTTTGTTGGCGTCTCCAACAGCGACACAAGTACAAGCAGTCTACGATAGATCGATCAAACATAGAATTTTGCTACATCAGCATCAGCATCAGCATCATCAACAACATCAGTATCAACATCAGCTTCAGCATCTGCTTCAGCTGTCACAAATGTTTCGCAGCATTGGAATCCGCTTAGAATTAAAGCTAATTGCCACAGCTTTCAATCATGATGCGGCACAATTCACTTGCCTCTCTTCTTCTTCTTCTTCTTCATCTTAACATTCTTCTACTGCTTGTTCGTGGTCTCGCAGTAATATTTGACCACATTTTACAATGACGTCGTCGTCGCTGCGCTGTTGCCTTTAACCTCACAAAATAAGCATGCAAATATCACGCTTCATTTGTAGACTTCAAATTCACATTTAACTGCCAGTTGGCATAAGTATTTGGCTTGTTGTTGTTTTCTTTTTTCATTTCGAATTTTATTTTATTGGTTGTCGCCAGCAGCGAGTGCTGTATTGCTACCCTGTACAACAAGGGGGGTCAAAGGGTAGCTGAGCAGACTGTGTCTTTAGCTCAAATCAAAACCCAACAAAATTGTCATTTATGTTTTATATGCCATTCGATCTATAATTAAAGTTTTTGGAGTCAATAAAAAAAAAACATTTCGAGCAAATTTATTAAAAAATCAATAAAAATACTTGCAGATGTAATTAGTCAACACTAAGAATTCTCAAACACAAAGCATATCTAAAACAGGTTCTACAAAAATACACAATTGTCATCACATACAAATGAAAACAAAACAATTTAACTAAATATTTAAGCTTTTAATTATATTTGTTTGCGATTGTCAGATTGACTTGTTGATTGTCAAGAGGCAGGGCTACATGGCTACAAGGCTACAGTGCTACAGGGCTACAGGGCATTCCAGCAGTCGTATTCCTTATGAGTGTAATATTAGCATTCCTGATTTTGTTGCTTATATTTATTTCGTCGCACGACTCACGTTTCAGTTCAAGACTCAAAAACGTCTTCGTCTCATTCAATTCGAGTTTAAGCTTCGAGTGTGTGTGCTTTTTTGGCATTGCTGCTGCTGTTGTTGTAGTTGTTGTTGTTGTTGCTTGGGCCTTTTCTTTAATGTCTTTGTAAACATAATTGCAACAACTCCAATAACAGATTGTTTGCGCGACTTTAATCGCTTTGTCGCGAAGTGTGAAATATGAGCGGTCGCTGCGAGCCGACCCAAGCAGACCCGAGTCGAGCCGAGCCGAGCCAAGCCGAAGCGAACATCAAAACAACCGAGGCGAGTCCGCGTCAGATGTAGCGCATACAACAATATACACATACATACACACATATATAAATATATATTTGAGACAATCATTTTCGGTTTAAAAATACACGCAAAGCATCGTTTTTTTTTTAATTCTTTTTTTTTTTTTGGCACATTTTAGTTGTGTATAAATATTTGCGAGGCGACTTAATATAAAATATGGAAAAGCAACAAACTTGCTTCTTCTTCTCAGCATTGTTGTTGTTGTCGGCGTCGTCGTCCATTTTGTCAACAGCTAAGTGGGCAAAGAGAAGAAGAAGCAGCAGCAGTTCAATTAGCGCATTCGTTGTTTGCCTGCTTCGATTTGCTAAATTTAATCCAAGCATAAAGCACGAGAATAAGGAAAAAACGCAGATTAAAAATGGCAAAGCAATGCATAGTCAAGAGAATGATCGACGTGTAGATACCCTGTACACGTAACACTCTTGTGCTCAATATTTATTACATTTCCAGGGCATTCGCTTGGCATACAAACGTGCAGCTATTCAAATTTGAGGATGATACCTTGCAAAATGATTATTGCTTAAAGATATGCTGCAGAATAACATGAAGACTTTGTGGAATTATATATTATACATTATTATACCCCTTTGCAAATCATTTCTGATGGCTACCAAGTAGAACAAAAGCCACAAGATAAAAAAAAAATGGGAGCCAAGGCTGAAAACGGACGTTTTAGCAACGCACACGTGTCCAAGCGATGCATGCGGCACGTAGGGGTTGGATAGGGAGGAGGGGGGAGGCATAGGGTCGAGTTGGATAGAGTGGCATGTCCAGGGCGCCCAGCGACAAGATGTTGCAACAACACTCGACAGCAACCTGTGGAGCCACCGCCCATTAGGCCGTGAAGCATGAAACAAAAGACGAGGCAAAGAACGGCTTGCCACAAAAGAAAAGAGGCTGCAACTGCGACTCCAACTTCAACTTCAACTCCAACGGCGACAGTGACTGCAACTGCGACTGCGACTCGGACTGGGACTGGGACTGGGACTAAAGGCCCTTAAAAGCCAACTCAGCGGACCAAGTGAAGTGCAAGATTTGCACAGTGAGATAGCTCATTTTGGATTTAAGCCTGTTCCGAGCAAGAAGGTCTTCGAGTCGCGTCGAGTCGCGTCGAGGCAGAGTCGCCACAGCGTTAACCGTTGAGCGTCTGCCTTGGCTAATCGTCGACTATGTAAGTTGGTTGTTAAAGCAGCGTACGTGCGGCGACAGACACAAAGATTGAAGCAAACGTGAGATGTTGTTGTTGTTGCTGTTGACACAACTGGCAGCAGCAGCAGCAGCAGCAGGCAGCAACAAAAACAACAGTCAAACCGCAGCCGCATTCCAATATGTAAGGATTCTGCTGTATGCAGCCACCCAATTGAGAACAGCAGCAGCAGCAGAAGCAGCAGCAGCAGCCTCATCTCTTGCCGTGTTGCAGTTGCGGCAAGGTCAATACATTGCCAGCTAAGGTCACAGATGCCATGCCTCGATATGCTATATGCTGACTGCCAGTTCAGCTAATCGAATATAGCTGGATACCTTTTTATATAAATATATATTTTAAATTCTTAAATTGATTGCATCGCAGATGATTATTCAAATTTCGCAGCAATTTTGTCATTTGTGATTAATGTGGAATCTGTTTATACATATATATATATATATATATATAGATGCTTGAGCGAATCGATAGCTGGCTTAGAAAGTGTACATACTTATTAAGTTGACAATAAAAAACAGAAGAGCCATTATTAATTTTAAGCATTCCTCCAATGCTATCCACATTTGTTTCTTTCTTTGTTTTTAAATGAAAATTATAAAAATGCCAATAGCTGTATTAATTTGGGGTCTCTGCTGTTGCTGTTGTTGTTGTTGTTATTGTTATTGTTGTTGTTATTGTTGCTTTACGGATTTCATTTGATTTTTGCTTTGGTGCTTTATTTGTCGTGTTGTTGTTGTTGTTTCTTTAGTCAAGATTCGAACTGAAACCGGTTCGGCGCTCAAAATAGCAGCAACAACAACAACAACAACAATGGCCGTTACCAAAGCTCCCAACTAAATAGAGAGTGAGAGCGAGAGAGCGCAGCACGCACATACAATTACAGACATATCGCATGTGTGTGTGTGTGTAAATTTCCTATGAAAACGGATCGCTCAGCATCCACAGTGGCGTAAAAGGGGCAACAAATGGCGGGGCAAAGATAAATTAATCCTGATTATTTGGTTTTTGCAAACTTGTTGCCGATTAATTATAAGATCCTCCACACAAATAGAAGAAACTTTTATGTCTGGCAGACATTTCCCATTAAAAATAATTGCCTTAAGAGAAACTTTCCAACAGATTTCGATAAAGAGCAGCTAACAAACACACACACACACAACGAACGCATTAAGAGATGCTGGAAATGACAAGCTGAACTTATGGAATGCGAGTGTGTGAGTGAGTATTTCCGCAGATGTTGTCTTTCTTCGGTCAGCATCCACACAAAAGATGCTCTACTCAAGGCTGCCTATGCTAGCTGAGTGTGTGTCTTAGCTAAGTGCGGTACGTTCAGTTTGTGATTTTTGTTAAGAGCGATCAGGTTTGTGACTTTACTGATAATAGCAAGTTTCTTTTCCTAATGCGAAAACAGGGAAATAGTAAAGACATGTTACGTATAACTGTAGTACAGAAAATAGAACAGGTTTCAACTACAGCAAATATAATAGTCAAGACATACACCGTAGTGGAGAAAAAACAGCAAAGAGGGAAATTAGCAGCAAAGTGGTGATGATGACGTAGGGAATTAAGCAGAAATTTAGTAATGCAAAGAATTGTACTAGTGTAATGGAGTAATGTTGCAATGTTGCACTTCTTAATAAGAAAGCATGGAAAAGAAGACATGCTGTAGAACAGCAATTTGTAAATTAGCAAATACATGAACCACACAAAATATTATAATTAAGTTTCACTTGTTACTGCGAAATAATCAGCAAAAAGAGGGAAATGAGCAAAAGAGTGGCGATTGATTTTGAAAGATCAACTGAGAAATGGAATTCCCCATAAGCTAAAATTAAGTAACGATCACAGCCAAACCAACGGATTGCACACTTAAAC
Organism: Drosophila setosimentum; assembly: GCA_035043505.1. Lineage (NCBI taxonomy): Eukaryota > Metazoa > Arthropoda > Insecta > Diptera > Drosophilidae > Drosophila > Drosophila setosimentum. The sequence continues at coordinate 21,204,417 of JAWNMY010000003.1, forward strand.
TAGATAATAGAATAAGAAAGAAAAGTTTCACTTCTTAATGTTAAAGCAAAGACATGCCACAGTAGAACAGAAATATTTAAATTAGCAAAGATTTCAACTACAGAAAATAAGTAAGGTCGCACACCTTAGTGGGAAATTAACAGCAAAGAAAGAAATGAGCAACAAAGTATCGGTTCACTTGGAAGAGAAATTTCCCATGAGATGAAATTAAGCAACGATCACGGAAAAAAGAACGACTTGTTAAGTATATTATTTATATAGCAAAGTTCCACTATTTAATGAGCATAATAGTGAAATAGCGCGGCATTAGTAGCAAAGAAATATAGGTAAAATCAAAGATTTGCACTACAGAAAAAATACTAGCAAATACAAGCACCTGCAATGTGTGCAGAATTGCCAAAATAGACACACAAAAAAAAGGACTGAGAAAGGCACATTCCAAAAACATATTTCGGAGCTCAACACGAAATGATAAATAGTTTGGCTCAAATTGAGTTGTAGTCGTTATAACGGTCGCCGCACAGAGCATGTCTATTGTTTTAGCCAAGTGGAATTTCCATTGTACAAAAAAGATGATAATATAACTAAGCGCTAACAAGTTCAAAGCATTGAGCTGGAATGCGTGCGTGTGTGCGTTTGTGTGTGTGGGTCTGTGAGAAATAATGGCAAATGTATTACCATTAGCATTAACCCTTAGTGTGCTTAGTGTACTGCTGTTGCTCAGGTCATATGCCAAACTGTTAATGTGTCCGTGTGTGTGTGTGCGTCGGCGTCAGTGTGTGTGTGTGTGTTGGCGCATGCGCAGTCGATTGTATCCGCTGGAAAAGAACACCCGCTGCGGGATCAGTCAGCGTGAAGTTTTCCAACTTCATTTTGGGCTGTGCTTTGTTTTATTTTGTTTTTTTTTTCTATTCGTATAGAGCGAAGGGAGGTGCGTGGAGTGGCTAAGGTTTTATCAGAGACAAACACTCACACACACACAGAGACAAAGCGGACGGGCAGAAATTAAAACGCATGCGTGTCGGTGTCGCCACCAAACGGCAACAACAATAAATGCAACAAGAGCAGCTACAGTCGAAGAAAAAACATGGTGCCAACTGATGATTTATATTTATATAATATTTAATTTTTATTAATGGCATAAAAAGCAATAAAAAAAAATACCTTTAATGAATTTAACATCTACAAAAAAAAGTTACTGGCCACATTAATTTTTCTTAGTGTGTCAGCCGGGGTAGTTTCTGACAGCGGCTGTGTGTGTGAGTGTGTGTGTGCAACAATTGGTTGCAAGCACAGCGCTAAGCTGAGTGCCAGCGCGTATCTGTTGCATAGAAGTTCTTGCTTCAGGCACTTTTTTTTTGCCATAAAACACTTGAAGCATAACTTCAACAACCACTGCAACAACAACAACTGCAACAACAACAATTGGCGTTACGCTTTGCGGCGGCAGCAGCTCAGCTGCAGTTGAAAGTTGAATGCAACTTTGTGTTTTATTGGGCTTTTAATAAATTTCCCATTGTTGGAGATACCCAGTTTTTGTTTTCTGCTTCGTTTTGTATGGTTTTGGTACTTTAATGAAATTGGCGCGTGTTGAGTTTTATTTTCAATTACATTTTATTTTGGAGTTAAGTGGAAACGCTAAACACGATGTCGAAATGTGGGGCACAGCTGGCTAATTGCAGCTAATATACAGACGGATATACACTCGTACTTACCTTTAATTATCGAACTTAGAATTACACGCCAGCTGCACTGCAACGCAGAAGGCAGACTCACCTGCAAAACACAAAAAGAGAGAGAACAAAATGTTAATTGTGATTGGTTAATTCAGCTTTGAATTCGACTTACGCTAAGTGCACATGTGTTTGTGAGTGTGTGTGTGTGTGTACAATTATGCCTTGAAACTATCATTCTAACTTTTGCGCTACTCTTCTTCTTTTTGGGAAGTTATTTTCCTTCTTAAAATCCTTTTTGCAAATGAGCTTTGCTAAATGAGTTTTGAATCAGACTTATGCCAAGTGCACATGTGTATGTGTGTTTGTATTTGTACATGCAGATGAATGTTATTCTAACATTTTTCACAACTCTTCTTCTTCCCTTTTAAAATCCCTTTTGCAAATGAGCTTTGAATCAGACTTACTCCAAGTGCACATACGTATGTATGTTTGCATGTATATGTGTATGTATATGTATATGTATTTATGTTATTCTAACCTTTTTAGCACTCTTCCCTTTTGCATAGCAATGCGACCACTGAGTTATGTAAATATGTATGTTTGTGTGTGTGTGTGCATGTGCATGGAGCATTGCAACAGTTTACAGTTGATGATTGCCGTTATCGGCGAGCTGAGCTTGCAACACTTTCGCTACATTTAATGCACGGGGCAGAGCCCAGCGAAAGAGAGAGGCGTGAGTGGCGCTCATTTTGGGTGTGGCAGGCACTCGAGCAAACGGGCGCTGCCACTTTTCAATTCACACGCTGTGCGACCAAACGCGAAAAATTCTCACGACACTGAAGCAACAGCAACAACTAAAATAACAACAACAACAACAACAACAACAGCAACATTAACACTAAGACAGCCGCTTCAAAATGATGCCACATGCAGCAAGCGGACGCTTTTTTTTGCCATCGCTCTTTCTCTCATTCACTCACTTTTTTTATTAATTTTTTTTTTTTTGACTGACAAGAGCCGCGTTGCAAGCTGCAATTGTGACACATGTAGCAGCCACATGTGTCGGCCTTTGGCTAATTGTGGGTTAGCATTTCCATGATGCGGCAGCTGCTGCACTTGAGACAGGGCTTTTAGTGCGCCACATTTATACGTTGCTCGCTTTCTGTGCCACTTAGCCAGAGGTCAATGCGACACAATCGTAAGATCCAAATTATTTGAATATGACTCAGATGGTGATACACATATACAATCTATACTATTATTATATGGGGCATGTCATGATTTCTAAGAAATTCCAAAAATTCTAAAAATTCAACCAGTTGTAAGTTATAAGAATAATTAGACTTAATGCAGTCAACTCATAAGGAAGATATATTAGACCAAATGATAGGAGCATAATAAAACATATATCTCTCGGGTTTGGTTAGGTTAAGTTTCCAAAATGTACGAATGATACTTATGCGCATATTGGTAAGTCTTATTTTTGGATATCTGCAGCGAAATCATGGATAAAGGCCAGTTTTCACCAAGATGGCTTTAAAACTAAGCAGACAGACAAACGGCTATTGCCATATCGACTCAACTAGTGATTCTGATCAAGAATATATATACTTAATGCACGAATATATAATATACTCCGCTCGGGCATTAAAAAGAAAACTACAAATTAATAACTGAAAAATGTTAATCTGATAATATTTGATATTAAAAATTAGAAACATTGTTTTTAAGGTTGACGATTTTCAACAGAAATTAAATGTGTTTCTCATGAAAATGAAGAAACTACATTTTTTGATAAAAAAATTAAAAATTAACTGCGATTACGAATTGTGTTTTTAAATTAAAATGTATTTTTTATCTAACTAACTGCCAGCCAAGCCATCAATAAAAATCTATTGAATTTGAATTTGGGAACGTCTTCGTAGTGGAAAATGTAGATTACCTTTGAAGTCCTTTAATATACTCGGCAAACTAAATTGTTTACTAACAAAACCACCTCGAAACTGATACCATTTGCAAAAGCAATACCTTTTGAATAGATAATAGTTAATAGGCATAACAAAATCCCAAGACATCTAAAAATGTACTTCAAGTTGTGCAACTCGAGGAATCAAAGAGATCATTAAGCATATATCAAGTTTTAACTGAAGAATCGCCAAAAATCGCAGCTCCAGTGTTTTATTGGGCTATAAATAATTGACAGCGTATCTAATTTGAGCACAAATACATATAATATAATAATATATTTGTATCTATGAGCTATAGGCGGATGTGTCGGATGAAATTTGATTTGATGTTGCCATTAAATATATTTCAGCTCTTTGTGCTTGATTATTATTGTTGTTGTGTCTGTTGCAGCTATGCCATATTGTTTCCATCACTGTGGCATATACGGGATGTACGTACATGTGTGTGTGTGTGTGTGTGTGTGTTCTGCTCTGTATACAAAGCTGCATAGATCCATTCCAAATTCTGCGACTATGCAGAAATTTGTTCTAATCGTATTCGCATTTAATGATGCCATTTTTCAACAATAACTGACAATGCACAGACGAATCTGATGCGAGGGTGGTTTGAATAAATGTGCAAAACATATTTAAGTTCTCTACAACAACAAACTAAATCTGTTTGCCAACATTTAAGATGAGAATGATTGATAATCAGAATGTTGTTTACTTGAATTTCTTGGAAAAAATATCTTTTGGAAAATCTGAATAAACACAGTCTGATAAAGTTGTTTTTAATTCCTGATTTTCTAGGAATATATAAATGAGCACCATGAATTAAAATTCTATAGCTCCAATGCTTATTGCATTATTAAATTGAGTTGTTTTGTTTTTTCTATTTCTAGTTAATCGAACAGACAATTTGACGACATTTCCAAAGAATCGATAGAATAGAATAAATGTCAAATGGAACACACTTAGTTTAAAATAATGACAAGTGTGGCACGCCAAAGTCCGTGTTGCATTGAGCGATAAGCACGCATCGTGTGGCTGCTGTTATCAAAGTTACAGATTTGTGTTGACGCCTCAGCTGCACTCCGTGTCAAAAGTTATCACGGGCTGCGAAACGAAAAAAGCAAAACAACATTCAATAATACTAAATACAATAAACAACTACAGCAAATATGCTGAAGAAGCACTCGAAACTTGGCTACAGCTAAAGCTCGTCTTCAACCGTAGAATATAAAAGACGCTCGCAAGGGAGAAGGGGCACCGAAACTAGGGGAGAGGGGAACTGAGACGGGAGACGTTGTCGGCGACAGCGTAACTCGTAAATCAGCTAAAAAAAAACATGGCGACAACAAGCGTGCCCGATTCCAATGAGAAAACCAGCCACAAAAATAATTGAAAAACAAATTAAACACACAACACAAAAAACAAAAAAAAAAGAGCAGCAAAAAATAATGCTCAAATAAAATATATATGAAACGTTGGCAATTAAATGAAAAAAACAAAAAAAAAACAACAAAAAAATTATTATTATTTTGAAATGAAGATATGCCAGCTATAGTTGGGATTGGGATTGGGATTGGGGTTGGGGCTGACTCGTTCCAATGACCACTGGACAAGGCGGGCATGGCTCACTGAGCTAGCTAACTAAACTGACAAACTGACAAACTGACTGCCTAACTGACTGTCTGACTGACTGACTGACTGACTGACTGAGTCGAACCGAGAACGCTGTGGCAGTCGCACATTGACCCAACCAACAGCCAGCAGACCAGCCAGAGAGAAATTAATCAAAACTTACAGGGCGTATCGTTGACTTGGGAGTGAGGCGCGAATGCAGCTCGTGGCACAGTTTGTGCGCTTTGTGGCTAAATGACTATGACTATAGAGGCGTCTATTGTCGTGCTGCAGCTGCAAGTGCCACTTGAGCAATCTGTCAAACTCCATATTCAGATAAATCGTTACTCATTACTCACTGCTAGCTGCTCTATGGTAACTCTTTCACATTTGTTCTCGTTACTCATTAGTAGCGATTTCCCACAGATCACTTCGCTACTAACCACACCATATTTGGCACTCGTCGCTTGCCTCACGCTACTCGTTTGTTCGCAGCACATCACTCACACATCATTTGAAACTCTTCGTTTTACTAATCATCACTCGCGACATATTCCTACTTGAGCGTTACTCATGAACTTTACTTTAAACTCGTTATCCTTTTCCCTTTTCGCTGCTCCCTTTACTCGTTGCTCGTTATTCTTTTTTTCTACTCACTTATATACTGCCTACTTTTACTCGCCACATAATATTTTGAGCTCATCACTCTTATCTTGACCATGTTTTGAGCTCGCTACTATATATTATTTTGTTGCTACCTTAAATTCGATACTCTTTATTTTCAAATCGCTTATAAGTTTTCTACTTATTAGTAGCCACTTGATAGCTCGTCAGTCTGTTCTCGTCGTTCTCCGCTCGTTACTCTCCTCACTATACTCATTTGTACAGAGTGTACTCGTTATTTGAATCCTGTTTTGCTGAGTTTAGAGGTTGTGTTATGCTCTAAACCCACCAAATAAGTCTCGCATTGCCATTGGCTGTAAATTGCGCACAGCTGGCTGGAACTCTCAGATAACAGGACTGACTGACATGCAGCTGATGGCACACATCAGAGCTCGATATATGGTTATGGCCACAGGCTCCACTTATGGGCAATTGCCAGCTACCAGCTTGGCTTAATTAAAAAGCAGACACATTCGAAGGGTAGCCAACGCAGAACGCACAACGCACAATGCACCGTGTGGCAGCATACAGCAAGCAGCTTGCAACATGAATCGCCTCACAACTTGCTGCTCGTCACTACTCGTCACTCGTTAGTTGTCTTGCCCGTTAAGGAGCATGACCAACTATGGCATCCAAACTGGCTTGGATAGGATGCGCTGAGCTGCCGCCAATTGATCAATTATGTCGCATTGACCATTTCGGGATGCAAGCAGCATGTTGATGTTGCCTTTTGTTGCAGTCATTGCTGCTGCTGCTGCTGCTGCAGTTGCAGTTGCAGTTGCAATTGCCATTTTTGGGACATGCCCGCCCGCATTGGCACATCACATTCTGCTGTTGGCGTTGACAAACGTTTTGCGGTCAATCGAATGGCCAAGCTGGGAATGATGTTTGCTACTGCAATGGTGAAAGTTGAGCACCACGACAACAATAACAACAATTACAACAACAGCTAAGAAAAAAAAACTTTAACTTTAACTTAGCCAAAGCACTCGACTCTAATGCATAGATTCTGTTTTATGTTTTAGCGGTCAACAACAGATAAAAAAAAAACAAGAAAAAAGAGCTAGGCATTAATTACTTCCGGAGCAAACAAAAAAGCGCCAAAGCTGAGGCTGAGGCTGAAGTTGTGGATGTGAATGTGGCCGAGAGTCTGCGGCTACAGATACCGGTTCTTCTCGAAAACCGCCAGAGAGATCTCCATAATAGCAATAGGTTTTCTCAACCTTATTTTGGTTTTGTTATTTTGTTTTTTATTATTATTTTGGGCCGCACGGCGGGTGCTCATCAAAATTCAATGAGCCACAGAGCAGCAACGAGCTTTGGCAATAAGTTTCAGTTATTGTATTGGAACCTTCTGCATTATTAATCTTTTTTCTTTTTTTTCTTTTTAGCACATAATGTGAAAATGAATGCCTGTATGGGCATTAAATTCATATGTTGGTTCGACGACTTTAAAATCTACATCGCAGAGACTTTTGCTGAGCCCAGCATAAAATTCAACTTTTCGTTATTATTTCGTCAAGTTCTTTGGGCACCTCATAACAACAAAAACGTGCTGAGCCTAACAATATTATTTATGGTATTGTAAATCTGCTGATTACTCGCCATTGCTTTCCATTTTTTTTTTTTGGTTTTTTTCTACGTATTTTATTATATATATATATATATGATTTTTTTTTTTGGGTTATGATGATATGTGCCTACATGTGTACACGTTGTACAAATGTTTTTGTCGTTGTCATCTAGTTTGTGAGGTGATTTTTAACGCTGCAATCAGCAATCAGCACAAGTCAACACAAAGGTCGCCCTAAGCTGCCTGCATGGATGTGTTGAGGGGGAGCTCTGAGTTATGTTTCTGACTTTAGGTTGTAGCTGCAGTTGTAGATGTAGCTGTAGCTGTACTTGCATTTATGTTCAGCTTGTAAGCTGAGATTTTAACAAGCTCGATGACAAGGTGCGAGCAACAACTGCAACTGCAACTGCAGCAACAACTGCAGCAGCAACTGCAACTGCAACTAGCGACCCCATTAAAAATATGTTCTGCTACCAGCAGTGCCTTACAAGAAACGTTGGGCGCCCAGTTGTTGCTGCTGTTGTTGTAGTTGTTTTGTATTGCTACGTGATCACCATGGCAATTTCTCAATTGTATTTTTATTGAGTAAAATATTGGTTGGCATTCAAGCGTCTGATCGTGTGTTCTTGCATATGTGTGTGTGTGTGTGTAGAATTTTCATTGGAAGAGCGCGTCGCCTCGTCGGACACTCCCTGAAATTTTGGAATTGCTTGTTGTTATTTGTCTCATGTCGCATGTAAAATAATTGTCACATTACGAAAGACAATTGCTTGCTCTTTCCAAACTGATTTCTGATCACTTTTAGCGACGATTTATTTTTGGGCATTTTCGATTTGAAATTGAAATCAAAATAGGCGTACAGTTGCTGCATACACTAATTATAATAATGAACTCGTTCCTTCTAATTGAATCATTGAGCTAATGTTTATTTTAATTATTCATTTTTGGCCCTATATCGATTTCCTCTCCGAGTGTGGGAAAGTTCAATCTGTTGTATCTCTCGTTCGTTAGTCTTGAAATGTCAACTGACTGCTTGTTAAAAGTCTGTCTACTAATTTGCTGATTTTTTTCGTTGTCTTTGTTGTAGAGTTGTCAACGTGTGGAAAATCAAAAGCGAAATCAACTAAGTCGATAAATCATAAAAGTGAATTGATATTGACCAACTTTGTTAAATCTTTCGAGGAGTATCATATAATATTTGAAATGTACTTAACAATTTGTAACATCCAATTAATATTTTTAATTTTAAATAATAGAATTAAATGAATTTTTCCAACTTTCTTGACTTTTTCTATTATCATATACAACTAAAATCTAATTTATTTTACAAATGAAATCAGTGAAGTATATTAATATATCCCAACTTCCTAACTCTTCTACCAGTATTTATTAACATATAATAAAAATAAATTGAATCTTGTTTAACACGCACATAAAATTCATTAGATATTAAACAAATTTTAATTATATTACATCTCAAACTTAAAAAACTTACAAGTCATAAAATAAATTAACAAAAATAAATAGAAATAGAAATAGTTTTAATCATGTTTAGCACGCAATTAAATTATATTAGAAATTATATACGTGAGCACCAAACGAATTTACTTAGATAAAGTGCTGAAACCACAAAAAAAAACCCCACAAGTCCCAAACTAATCGGAAAAGCCACAAAAGCGCCATGAAAATAATAAATAAATATGTGTGCTTTTGTGTGAAGATACACGACTATTTATCGCAGTGTGGCGATCTCAGCAGCGGCATTTTGAAATTGAAAACACATTTGTATACAATTTGAATTGTGGCTGTCAACCTTTTGTTGCTCTTGTTGTTGTTGTTGTTGTTGTTGTTGTTGTTGTTGTTGTTGTTGTTGCTGTTGCTGTTACCATGGAGCTAATGCGCGTTGCTTGTTTGTTGTAGCCTGTTTGCTGTTGTTGTTGTTGTTATTGTTTCATGATGTAGCTTACGTATGCGCAAGTCGTACGCTTTGACGTTGTTTCAACATTGTCTTTATGGGTGCAGCAGAGCCCAAAAGTCCGACTTGAACGCCAAAGCAAAAAGTGCAGTTGGAATAAAAGTCATCCAATTGAGTGTGTTTGTCAGTTAACTAATGACTTCTAAGAAAGGCCGAATTGGTCGACTTTTAACACTTGTCTGGCTGACCCAAACTATTAGCTATTAACCCTTGTGTGCCGCGGCGCCTATTAACTACTCAGTCTCTCTCTCTCTCTCTCGCGCTTTCCTTTCTCTCTCTCTCTCTCTCTCTCTCTCTGTGTATGTGCAACGGCAGCATCACGCAGATCACAGATCACAGATCTAACCTCAAATTACTTCCGCTGCATGATTCCGATTCTTTTGCAACGCATGCAGCACACACAGCTAAAACAATTACTCAGCAAACACATGTATATATGCTTGTATATATAGTTGTGTGTGTGTGTGTGTAATCTATGTAACCAATCTGTAATGCATGGATGTGCCACGCCTGTTGAGCTATTCCACTATTCCATCAACAGGTGTAATTAAGGCGCGCGAGCTTAGAGCGGAAATTCCAGGCAGGAAAATATAATGTCAGCCCCTCCGCCTCAGGTTACAGTCGCTAGTCGCCAGTCGCCAGTCCCCAGACCATAACAATTTGATTTTTCAGCTTAATTACCGCTTCGCTGGCAATCCTGCAATAGCAGCAGCAATACTAGCATCAGCATCAGCAGCAAAAGAACCAGTTACCAAACACCGGATGATGCACACCGGATGGAGATCGAACGGCCTCTGGTGGGCTGGTCATTTTGCCCACTAAGCGAGCGCTTTAGCTACTTTGTCGCCAATTCACAACATAAATTAAAAAATACAAAACAAAAAAATGTATTTGTTATCGGTTTGGGAGCAAGCCGGCACTCAAAGAATATGACAGGAAATCGAACCGGCTGCGCAAGTGCTAAAGGAAGAAAGCGTAGGGTGCATAAGAAGAATATAGGCGATGAAAAACACGCCGCAACAGCAGCAACTAAATTGTCAGTGTTAAATTTGCAAGATTCCTCTCTGCTTTCCAGGCTTCCACTCTTTCTGTTACTTGAAGCCGCATTTTAACGACTTCTGTTAATTGAAGCGCCTGCTCAGCATTTGTGCTTTTGCTGTTGTTAAGTTATGTTAAGCGCCTGCTGCTCCAGCTCCATTTAAATTTTTTCGCTCTGCCTGCCTGTAGGTGCAATTGCAGTGAAAAAAGCTCTCCCATACCATTCAATTTGCCGTTAAACGCAACTTCGGCATTTTGGCGCAGCTGTTAATCCCAATTAACCGCAATTAATATTATACAATTTTAATGTAAGCCCTACACTCGCTCTCTCTCTCACACTCTTTCTCTCTCTCGCTTTTTTTTGTTCTGGCTTCACACGACCCACATTCGAAGTCGAAACCTTTTGCTGGCTGCGCACTCTCTCCCCCCAACCATCTCCTCCCCCCCTCCCCCCACAGCCATCTCCCTCTGCCGCTCTCCTTACGCCTTAATTGTTTTTAATTAACGCAAACGCTTTGCCTTTGCCGTTGCCGTTGCCTTTGACTCGTCGCAACATTCCAATTTTTCAATATGTGCGCTTGCGACGCACCCTGCACCACCCCCTGCCCGCTTTGCGCTTGCTGTCAGAGATCTTCTTTCGTCATCGTTTGACTTTTTGTATTGAATTTGAAATGATTTTGAAAGCTACAGGCACAAAGTGGGGTGCGGTCTGATCATAAATACACACACACATATGTACATATGTATGTATATGTATGTAAGTACTTATTTCTTGAGCGCTGAGTGACGCTCGCGGCGCTTCATAAAAACTGTCAATGATTCACATTGTTCTCGTTGCTGCCGTTATTGGTCCGATCTGACCCGCAGTCAACATAGGGTTAAGCAAGCAACACACACTCACACATACATAGATACGTATACAGTTGAACAGTTTGAAAGGCAGAGCTTTTGTCCAACGCAAGCTAACCTTTGCTTTTCATTTATTTTTTCTTTTGCTGTTTCTTTTTCTGTATCATTTTATTTTATTTTCTTTGCCAGTGTCAAAGAGCTGCTGCCGCTCGGACGCGTCTCTTTGTAATTATGCAAGATCATTGCCAGACGACGTTGACCTTTGGCAACAACAATAACATCTACCGCCTCCTCATCTTCTTTCTTCGTCTGCCTTATTATGTGCCTAAACGTTTTCCGGCCCAAAAGCCAGCAAATAACAAAAACCAAAAAACCTTTCTTCTCAGCTCGTTCGTCCGGCTTGGCAGAAACAACAACAACAACAACAACAAAAACAACGAGAACAGCAACAACAATAACAATAATCACAACAACAGGCGCATTTAATTCATTGCTAATTGTGCTGCGATGTGAGAGCAAGTAAAAGCATAAATATGCAAAAGATTAATATGTTCACAACTTAACTGTGTTTTTTAATTAATTTAAGAGAATCACCAGTTCATAAATCATTTTTTCAATTCAATTAAAATAATATATGTAGAAAATATGAGGCTATTAAACAAAGTGAGATTATGCTTTAACATAAGGGCATTTCTTAACCATATTGTAGAATTGAATATATATATATATAGAGAGCTGGTGTAAATCAGGGCGCCATATGCTCGCCGTTTACCATAAATTGTAGCTGCATGGCCGATTTGTAATATGGGCATAAATTAATGGGGCATCAGTAGTTGGCTTAATGGTAATCCGATGCGTTCTGCAGTCTCAGCTTACAGCAACAGCCCATGTGACATATGGCCAGAGGCTAAAACACCCACGCTGCAAGATGAGGATCACGATCACGACCACAATGATGATCACGATGATCACGATGATCCCGATGATGATGATGCTGGGGGATGATATGATGACAAATGGCTGCAGCAGTCGCAGCCCTTCACTAATTACAATGTGTTTATCTGCGCATGATCGTCAGACAGCAATGTGGCGACAGACGTTTTAATGTTTAACAAAAACACACACAAATCAACAAAAAAATACCAAACTTAAAGTGAGAGATGCAAGGGCAAGGAGAAATGAGAGGGTCGAGGATAGGCCAAGGCAAGGCGGGGGCACAACTCGTTGAGATTGCGAGGCGACAGCTGCACGCTGCTGGCGCTTTATTATTATTATTATTATTTGGCCAACTCATAAACCAAACAAAACTGCAGAAGAGCAGCGAACAATGAACGGCAAACAACGATGCGAGAACGAACGAAAGAAAAACGAATAAAAACGAACAACGAGCCGACAAACGGAAAGGCGCGAAGAACGCATGCGTTATGGGGGCCAACAGCAGCAGCAGCAACAAATGGGGGCACGTTGATTGGGCGAACGTTTAACCTCGCTCAGCTACATCTACAGCTACAGCTGCAGAGCAATCAAATGAGCACGAGAGGCGCTTCTGATTGGTGCAACATGACTGGCCGGGCTAGCCGACAGTGGCTGTCAAACTGTAAACAATAAATGCTAAGGAGACGGCCAAATGTGCACAAATGTTGCAGCAAGCACAAAAAATAACAAATACCAATTAAACAAACAAATAATCAATTTTACACAATTTAAACAAAATACAGTAAACGCTCGCTAACGGAAAACTAAAGAAGAAATCTAAATGATAACAAAATTCAAAAAATGAGACAATTTAAAAATGGTTTTATTTGTAAAATCGAATTAAATACGCAACTGGAGTTTGATGAAGCAATTATGCTTAAGTCATCATTTTGTACATAAATAAATAAATAAAATGAGTCACTGTCAAAGACAAAGCCTGCTTATTAAGCTGAGTATTCACTGTACTTCCACCACTAGCACTTCCTCTCACTTGAACTTACAGCTGCTTTGCTCACTTTTCATTTTCATATCTATATATCTCTAAATGTTGTTATTGTGTTGCCTGTCAATTTTCATATCGCATTTTCTCACCGAAAAAAATCTGAAAAAAAAAACCAAAAGAAAAACTTCCACTCGCATATGGCACTGAATAAGTGCGATGCGATGGGAAACGAATTTTCGTTGCAGCATCTTCTTCTTCGTCATCTTCTACAAAACAGGAAATTGATTATTATTTATGATTACTGCGAGCAGCGAGAGAGCCCTCCTCGCTTTGCATACTATATCTGAACATATCAAATAATACCTAAAAACAAACGTGAGAAAACAGAATCGGCGAGCTGAAAACAATAGTCGCAGTCGGCGTTTGAACAGATTCTCTGACCCTGGTCCTAAAGATAATGTAACATATGACATGAACTGGAAACCCTCAACTGCATACAGATACAGATACCAGACTGGGAGTGGAGTGGCGTGTAGTGGTGTGGCGTGGAGTGGAGTGGAAGGCGATGGCGAAGGAGGGTATACAAAAGAACCGTACAGTGTCTTAAGTGGGCGCGCGCCCTCTTCAATAATTAGATACATGCCGTGCATATTTCTCAAGTGTTTTTCCCATCTCTTTGTTACTTACGCTCTTGCTCAATCATAATTCTTTTTGGTTTTCCAGCTAAATGTGTTTCAGGACTTGCATATGGGAACATTTTGTTCATGGCTTTTTTCTTGTGTGCATCCGCCAGTGCATATCCTTATGAAATTTGATACTTTTGTATTGTTTTAGGCAACGGGAAAAAGAAAGCGGACCTAAAAAACGTGGGCGTCCATCTTCCACACTCTTACCTGCCACTCAAAAGTCAGTCATGTGATGAGAATTGTGGAATCTCCCGTCTGCTCCTTTGAGCTAGTATGTCGCGTGATTTGATACTGGCCACTGTGGCCACTTAGTCCTCTCAGTCTGTCCGTCTGTCTTTTCGCTTGAGTACCTCTTCACTGGAAGTGCCCGGTCAGCACTTAACTTTATACTTAATACTTTGTCGTTGTCTTCCTTTTTTTTCTGATTAAGTTGGAAATATGCGTCAGCTGCGTGCTCCTGAGTCAACAATTTCCATTTCCATTTCTATATTCAGCGATTTCTTACTAATCGCCGTATCAAATTTGTACTTTTCGGTGTTATGCATTGGCAATTATCTAAGGAATAGTTATTTCTTTGCTTGTGTCGCTTATCAATGCGCCTGATAAGCGACAGTCAAATCACGTTCATTCGTTGTTTATTATGGATATTCTTTATAGATATGTGTGAATACCTTTGTAGCAAGATGATTCATGACTGCTGTCACACTGAATTTCCATTTCCAATTCGATGCACTTCACAGCTTAGAGACTTTGAGATCAAGGTTCTAGAATGTATTTCATAAGCCTAAGCACGTTTAAAAAGGGGGTTACTGATATGAGGTTTATCAGTATAAAGTACAAATACAATTAACCTTTGATTAACTCAGATGTGCGTAAGAAGCATGAACTACTTGTTGGCCCATATTATTCATTTAATAATTTAAAAAAGATGTATAAGTAAAGTCTCAAATTGCGCTAAGTAAGAGCCAGATCATTATTAAATAAAGTGTTGACGTAGTAAAGGTATTTACTCAGCTACCTAAATTATCAAATGATACTGAAGCGTATCAATGAGCCCACAAATATTATAAATAAACAAACTACGTCAAAAACAAGCAACAATATTAAATATGTATTTAAGTAAGCGCCTATTTTGAACAAGTTCACATTAATTATGTAAATTTGCTTCGCCATAATTTACATTACAAACAGGAATTAAAAATCAGGATTGGAAAAAAAATTCCCTTAGCCTTGTTTTGGTCATAAATACTCTAAATAAATGCAAAAAACAAGTACCGAAAAACCTGAGCGTACCTTATAATTTATAAGCTGGTTTCCTTGTTGCTGCTGTTGTTGTTGCTGTTTCTTATGGGTCTGCAAAGCATGTGCAATGTGTGTGCAAAACACCTGCAACTTGCTGCCAGCAACAACAACAACAACAAGAACAACAACAAGAGGCCAAGTACTTCTACTTTTTTGCATGAAATAAAATCTCACGGTTCAGATGCGTATAAAAGTTGGCAAAGACAAAGAGCGAGACGAAACGAAACGAGACGTGGCAAAGCGAACGAGCGGTGAGGCAGCTGGTAGGAAGTCTCAACAAACAGCGATAACAACAACAACAACAACAATAACAATAACAGCAGCAGCAGCAGCAACAGCAGCAGTAGTTGTAAAGAGATACGAAATACGTTGCGCAGTCGCAATGGTAGTGCGAGCGAGACGGGTAGCGACAAGTGACGATGCATGTGGGTTTTGTTGTTGCAAGAAAAGACATTCAGCAAAAAGGTAAAGAGCCAGCCAGAGTCAGAGACACACACGCAAAAACAGGTTATTCTTTCTTCTTCTTCGTTTTTTTTTTTTTTTTTGCACACTAGCGGGTGGATTGGTGTGGAGGGGAGGGGTGGTGACAAGGGGTGTAAGAGGTGGCCCAGTAAAAGAGGCGAAACTAGCATTGCCCTTTTGCGTTGCCGAAAAACTGGCATGCAAATGACATAGAAAATGTTAAACGTTTGCCAAAAAATAAAAGGAAAAGAGAACCAACAAATCCTGCAGAGAGTGGCGAATGGTGGCAGAGTAGAGCGGAAGAGGAGAGGACAGGAGAGGAGAGGAGAGAAGAGCAGCGTAAAGAGCAAAGGCGAGCAATATCTGAGTAGTCGTATCTGTACTTCATTCATACATTTCAAACAGACTGAGAGACAGACAGAGACAGAGACAGAGAGAGAGATAGAGAGAGAGAGAGAGAATGAGGGCTAGCAAGAGATGCTTTATGGGGCAGCAGCTACCTGGGCGAGAGACAGGTAAATGCATAGGCAAAAGGTAAAAGTAAAGGCAAACACACAAATACAAATACAAACACAAACAGAGACACTGACAACAGACAACAGACAACAGGTAGAAACAGTTCTGCTCCTTGTTAGCCATGGGAAATCTGTAGCGGCTGGAAACCTGTTGTTCACAAAGGGCAATCCGAACTGAACCAAAACTGAAAGAACTGAAAGAGCAGCAGAGGCAGAAGTAAGAATGAACAGATGTACTATGATTCTTATGGAGATACACTTCCTCCTCCTCCTCCTCCATCTTGAAGCATTGAATGAATTGCTGATGGATATGCGATGATTGTCTTTTGGGTGATCTCTCTCTATCTCCGTCTATACGTCGCCCTGTCGCCCCGTCACCCTGTCTCTCTGTAATCTCTGCTCTAGCATTATTATCTCTGTTGCTCTGACTTTCTTTGATAATATACCCTGTGGAAACCTCAACGAACTGGGGCACTTTTGTGGCTACAGTTAGCAAATTTTGTTTCTGTGTCTAAAATGGTGTCGTGTTTTATTATAGAAGTGATACCAATAAATATCAGAGATTGTAATTGCTCAAGCTATGAAATTTATGATTGATTTGATAAGGCTGTACCATTTTCTATCTGTATCTGTCTACCAATGCCATTAACGATTATAATAACTATGAAATTTAATGTGTGCTGAAGCCATTATAACTCCGAGATTATAATTACTTGAGCATTAAAATTCGATATGTGGGTTAATCTTTTATGTTACGTTATCTTTGACTAAAATCCATTATGCTCCATAAATACAAATTAATAATACATTTGGCCTTATGCAATTACAGGGTATCAAGTAAGACGTTAACACTAAAGTTATTGCTATTATTATTATTGTTATCGTCAACACGCCGAAAGTTATTTCATTATATCGTCGTGACAATGAGTGTTACGCAGAATTGGCACAGTTACATACACATATATATATACATTTGTACTTATTTATATGTGTGTTTGTATTGTTTTTTGTTGATATTGTGAAATTGCTTACCTTTCGTATCGCCATGATCAACATAGCCGGCATTGGACGTTGCCGAGGCGTCGACCAAGTTATTGCCGCAGATCAGCAATATGCCAGCTCCAACAAATATCATTCGTAGCAAAGACATCTTGCTCCTCTCTCTCTCTCTCTCTCTCTCTCTCTCTCTGTCGGGATTGGGGACGTATCCAACACGCGATTTGATTATTTGTGTTTAATTCATAGACCGCATAAGGACGAGAACGTGATGGATGTGCAACATTTGATTATTTATACAAAAATCCGCACACATGGAACAAACGAGACTATTCGTTTTCCCTTTTTTGCGAGTTTATAAACTCCACAAAAAACCAAATGTGTAATGGGAGTGTATCGAGAGATTTGTGGGTCTATTCAAGCGTATCCAAACTCCATCTTGAAAGCGGAGCTTCCATGAGCCAAATAAAGTAAAGCCAAATCCGAGAAATCTGAGATTGATTTGATTTTCGCTAAATTTGCGTTTTTTGTTCTGTTATTTAATTTTCAGCAGAATAATAACGGAAAACAAAAATAAACGTTGCGACCAATTCACGGGAATAATATCATTAAAATAAGTAATACAATATACGAGAAACAGGCGGCGATCGCGTTAACAGGGCCGAAACCGAACCGAACGGTCAACGATCACCCTGGCGCCGAGGGTTGGGGGGGGTTTGGGGGGGTGTTGGAGTAAATATTGTGTTATGGGCCAAAAGCAACAACAACAACAATAATAAACAACAAAAAGCACTTTAATCGCACTGGCCGTGTTCGTTGTAATGATAGTTAACTACGCACGCGAACAACTGCCACGGTAATCGAGTATTCGCGTATTTGTATTCTTTATTTCTTTTCTTTTGTTTTCTTCTCGTTAAGCACAAATAACTTTTGACTTTGCTTGATTTTCGTATGGCTTTCAACTTGTTGTTGACCAAAAAACAGCGAACTCCGATTCCAATTCCGACGTACCGTCAACGCCAAACGACCGTCAATAATAAGATTCAGTTGAGTGCGGTGTGACCATTTCCGAGCAACGCTAATAATCTCCCATTCAATTTTATCGATAAAAGCGACATATCGATTGCACATGGCGCATTGTATTTGTGTATTTAAATATGAGTAGACCTAATGTTAATTTCAAGAAAATTTAAAATAGCTGTTATTTTTGTGTTGGGCGTATAAGTGCCGATCGCTGTTGACATAGTATGCCTATAAAGGCAATAATATTTATAATAATAATTAATAATATAATAATAGTAAAATTTCTAATTAACTTTGTTGCAATCAAAATGCATTAATGGCAAAGTAAACTTTTCGCAACTGTTAAGTGCTGACCACTGTTATGTACAGTCTTAACAGCGTGAACATTACTCTAGTTCCAAATGCAGAACAGCTGAGCGAGCGGGGTCTGAACTATTTTTGCTATTGGCAACAAATTTATAGCGATAATAATAAACAAATTAACAAGTTGTTTTTCAATAATGAGCACACTTGAGAGCGACGCCTGGCAAGTGGAGGAAACTATAACGCTAATTGGCATACTGAAGTCACTGAAAGAGTCGAATGGAGCCGGCAACATGTGCAAATTGGACTGGTTGCAGGTGGCCAACCAAATGGCCCAAAACGGCGGCAATCGCAGCATTCTCGAGCTGCGGGAAAGATACAAATCGCTGCGAATGGATTACATATCGGCAAATGCTCGCAATCGCAGCTGTCAGTACTATAACTATCTGAACGATTTGCTGGCGGATGAATTGTTGCAGCAGGAACAGGCTGAGGAGCAGGAGGAGGAGGACTTTGAGGCGGAGGAACAGGAGCAAGAGCAGAAATATGCGCATACGCTGGAGTGTAAGCCAGGAGAGAATTGGTCACCCAGTACTTGGTAATATATATCTATATACTACTTTTAGATAACGAGATACCCACAAATCGCTGCTTGGATTCAGCTGGCAAGGCACCGTTGCGCTGCAAGTGGGCCGATGGCGAGGTGGAGACATTTCTCGGCATGATTACGACGCTGAAGCTGCATACGCCGCTGCTGCGCAAGCGGAATGCGAGGGTGTTCAAGCTGCTCTCCAGGGAGATGGCCAAGCACCACTTTGTCAAGCGACCCGATCAGCTGCGTGTTAAATATCACCAGCTGCGCCGGCAATATACCAAGGCGCGCAAGGGCGGCGAGAGTTTTGAGCACTTTGAGGAGATGCACGCCCTGCTCAATGGAACGCTGCAGCAGGCGGAGAGCAGCGGCGCCGAGCTGGAGAGCGATTCAAATGAGAGCGGCGAGGAGGAGGGCGATGCCGCTGCTGCCGTTTTAGACAGCGAATCTGAAAGTATATTAGCTTATTACGAATGTCACAAATCCTATTCCACAATTAATCCCTTTGCAGGTGCCATGATCAGTGCGGCAATTCCCTCGAATGTGCGGGTAAAGTGGGCAGACGGCGAGGTGGATGTCTTCCTGGACATCATAAGGAACATGGGTCTGCAGGCGGCGCTGTTGCGCAAGCGTAATGCCAAAATCTTCAAGCTGCTCTCCAAGGAAATGTCAAAGAGATCCTTCGATAAGGCGCCCGAAAAGTTGCGCATCAAATTCCAGCATCTGAGACGGCAATACAACAAGGCCAAAGCTGGCGGCGAAACCTTTGAACACTTTGAGGCCATGCACCAGTTGCTCAATCCCGCCAAGAAATCGATTGCTGATGCCGAGCTAAACTTTAGCACCGGCTCCGAGAGCGACTGCATCTACAGCGATGAAGATGAGACGGAGGCAGCTCAACGCAATCGTAGGTTGAAATGCAGAAAACTATTCTCTTTATCTCTATCTTTTTACTCACCCCATGGATCGCTTTCCCTTTTTGTTTAGGCCACCCAGACACGTATTACTGGACAGATGACGAGGTGGACGCATTCCTGGCGATCATCAAGCAGCAGAATCTATTTCGTGCCCTCGATGGCTCCAAGAAGCGCAACTTCAAGACGCTCGCCTACATCTCCAGCCTGCTGGCCAAGCAATCGTATCAACGGACCCCGCATCAGCTGCGCAACAAGTTGCGCCTGTTGCTCCGGCGCTATCGGGAGGTCAAAAACGATGGGCTGAAGAATGTGCGAATGCTGCCGCGTCACTTTGACATGTTCGACGATCTGATGCAGAAGAAGCGTACCACAGCCAAAACAAAACCAGATGGCCATAAATCCCTGCTTAAAGAAACACCTACAAAATCTGAGCAAGCTGAACTCGAAAGTGACAGCGAGCCGAGCAGCTCTGGTTTCAGCTGCGATTTGTTGCGTGCTGCGGGGGAGAGTGAGGACTTTGAGGATACATTCGAGTTGGCAGCGGAGCCAACGCCACTCGAGGTCCTCACCAGCATCAGTGAGGGTCAGAAGCAGCTGCTGGCAACGCTAACCGATTCCCATGAGAGATTCCTGCGGCAACAGCGCGATATGCAAAAACAGTTCCTGCAGGAAATGTCGAATATAATGCGGCAGGAGCGTGAGGCAACATTCCGCATGTTAAGGGAACTGATACAGCCCAAGTGACTGAACTGAACTGAATTAAATTAAGTTCGATTTTAATTAATCATATTAAGCACTGAACACACATTAGAAAACTATTTTCAAGCTTCTAAAACTTTTATTAAATTGAATTTGAAGTTATTTGCAAAAGTCATTATTTATCTGTGTGAATCTGTTTGTGTTCTAGTTTTTTGTTTCGTTTTGTTTACCTTAGTTGCCTTGATGCGTTTCTTGTTTTCATGCAATTCATTATGAATTTCATGTTAATTTTCTTTATTTAATAACTATTCAAATATTTATAATGTATATGTAATTTTGAGAGCTTGGGTTTTGATATGCTACATGGTGTTTTTTTTTTTCATTCTCATTTTTTTTTTTTTTTTTTTGCTTTGCTCTTGGGATTAAGTTAATGTTGTATTTAGTTTTGGTATTTCTTTTAACATTAAGCTTGTAATTTATTTCGTTTGTGTTCTTTGCTTTTAATTTATTTATGTATACATATGTATTTTCTCACAACAACTAAGCAAGCTCATCACAAAATATGTGGCTTCCAAAAAATACAAGTATTTTTTATTGCATAATTGTCTAATAAAAATGAATCTGGCATATAATATACGTATTTTCTTGCTTTGACTATTTTGTATACATATATATATATATATATAATATATATATATATATATATATATATATTTTTTTTAAATTAAATGGTTTAACTAAAAACCGACAACTAATATGCTGCTGATATACATATGTACATACATATGTAATATGTAAGTATCTATGTGTATTTGCATATGTTACGCTCAGGCACAAAGTGTAAATTACAAATATTTCAATATTACTCTGCAATATTTTATTTTATTTTTTTTGGTTTTTTCCTTTTTTTAGCTATTATATGATTAAACAGAAACTAGACAAAATCGAACGGCATTTTCGAGGACTAAGTAGTAATTAATTCATTTGTATATTGTTTAAGAAACATAAATACATATCTAATTTTAGGTAGCGGTGTTTTCGTCTAATCTCAATTGGTGTATTCTGTTGTTCTATGCCTATGTAAGTTATCTTTTATCGTTTGGTAATTTGTCTCTTAGAGCACGGCTCGGGCTAAAGTCTACTTTCAGGCGGTGCTTGGCTGTTCTGGTCACACTGTCGCTGTTACTCTGCTGCTGTTGCTGGCGGGCGGGCGGCTAAAGCTCTGCTTGAGTTGGCGTCTGTGGCTGCTGCTGCTGCGCGTTTGCTGCTGCTGCTGCACGTTTGCTGCTGCTGCTGTTGCTGCTTGCTGTCTGTTTTTTTTTGTGTTTTGGTATTTTTATGCGTAGTTTATAACAACAATAACAGTGTGTGTTTGTTATTTGTGTTTGTGTGTGTGTGTGTGTGTGTGTGTTGTGTGTATAAGAGTACTTTTTTGTTTTTTGTTTGTTATATATTTAACAATTTAAGAGCTTATTGGCTCGGGCAGTGGATTCTCAGTGATGCGTATCTTGTTGCTGTGTGTGCCAAAGTAGAGAGTGCCGGATGTGTCAGTGGTGGTGACATATGCACGATTGCCATTCCCATTACCGTTCTCCACATCCGGATCCGCTTCGCTTGTCAATTCGCTTGCATTGTTGTTCTCGCCGCTGCCGCTGCAATTGATGGCCGTCTCGCGCAGTCGATTACCGACGCGCAGGCTCAACTGACGCTGCCGCTCTCGCTCTCGCTCCTGGGCGGCCAGCAATTGTTCCTCGCGAAAGTTGGCAAAGAATATCGATGAGTACGTGTGATATTTGGTGCCACATGGAGAGCTGGCTGGCGTTGACAGCGGCGTTGCTGTTGTTGTTGTGTTGTTGTTGTTGTTGGAGTTGTAGTTGTAGTTGTATATATACATATATATTGTGGAGGGGGGAAGGTAGTAGTAGTTTGGCTTTTGTTATTTACGTTACGTTACTTTTGAGCATGTTAGTTT
The DNA here is from genome assembly GCA_035043505.1 of Drosophila setosimentum. Lineage (NCBI taxonomy): Eukaryota > Metazoa > Arthropoda > Insecta > Diptera > Drosophilidae > Drosophila > Drosophila setosimentum. The sequence goes on from JAWNMY010000003.1 coordinate 21,227,148, forward strand.
GTAGAGTATTAAAAGTTCTTTTTGTTATTGTTGTTCATATTTTTTATTTTTGATGGGTGTTCTTTATACACTTTCTATAAGGATTTGCTGCTGTTTTTGTTTTGTTTTAATGTGTATTCGTATTAAGTATGAATGTGTGTGTGTGTGTGTGTGTGTGTGTCTGTGTATTTGTGTGCCTGTGTGTCTGTGTACTTGTGTGTGTTTGTTGCTGTGTGCGTGCATTGATGATGTTGCTTTGGCCATTGTTTTTTTTTTCACTGGATGTTGCTGCGATTTGTTGCTGTTGTTGTTGTTGTTGTAGTTGGTTTTTACTGTTCTTGTTGTAATAGCGCTGCTGATGCTGATGAGCTTTTGATTGATGATGTCGAGGCGTTTATGAATAATGTTCTTGATGATGAGATTGAGACAGACATTTAGAGAGAGAGAGAGAGAGAGCGAGCGCGCTGCATGCACTTAATTGATTGGTGAGAGGAGGGCGCCACCTTCTGTAGGCTGCTGTGAAGAGACAGAAACTCGGAAACCACAAAAAAAAAGAAGATATTTAACAGTGGGAGAGATAGAGAGCGAGTAAGCGAAATTGTGCTTTTTGTTCAGCTCAAATGATTTGAAGTTTTTTGAATCGTTCGTTGACTTTGTTCATTTATTTAGAATTCAAATATACAACAAAAGCTTACAATTTGTGACATTTGTTTTTGCATAGCTTCATGTAAGAGAATATATATAGTATATATATCTTTTAAATTAGTAAATTTTTTTTATCGATTTTATTTATATTTTTTTTGTTTTTTTTTTTGTGTATAGCACTGTCTTGTATGTATGTATATTTGTAGGTTTATGTATATATATATATAAACTTATTGCTTTAATACATTTACGCATTTTCTGTGTGTTGCTTTGTATATAAATGTAGGTGTATGTGGGTGTGTGAGTGTGGATCTATGCAACGAGCGCCCAAGTACAGCACAATAATCAGAAATACAAAATAATATGTGTAAGTAATGCTTTTTTTATTCGTTTTAACAACTGCATTTGCTGTCGATTTAATGTAACAACTTTCAACTTACATTTAAATGTCTCAAACTAATACACATACGTAATACGTAAGAACTAATCATAATAGAAAAATGTATGACGTAATACAATAACAATAAACGAAAGATAACAGAAAATCACAGAAAACGAAAAACAAAAGAAAAATGCATACAAATAAGCGACAACTTGTTGCTGTCCTCTCTATATGCGTGTGTTTGTAGATGTGTCTGTGTGTGTGTGTGTGTTGTTCTCAGCGTGCTGTGCTTTCATCTTTACTGTTACTGTGTCACTTCCAATTTCAATCTTTCACTCGTTTGTCTCCGCTCTCGCTCACGCCCACGCCCACGCCCATTGCAACTCCAATTTTGAGCGGCGCTCACTGAGCTCATTGCACGCAAAGCTCAATTTGCGTGGAACTGCTCCGACTGGCCATTGAGATTTTGCGTGCCAACTTTTGCAGGGAGCCAACAGCTACGCAATTGTAATTTAACGGTTTAAATTCATTTCAATTATTTGGCGTGTAAATAAACAAAACAAAAAAAACATCAAATAAATTATATATGTATTTATATATTTATATGTAGATTAAAATAAGTGCAGGAAATAAACTATATACTACAAAGCAAAATAAAGAGTCAAGTGCTTCTAGCCGATAGTTATAGAAACAGAGAGAGAGAGAGAGACTAGCGAGCAGCTGCATTTTGCTTGGAATGGGTAAACCTATAAGCAAACTACATATGTATGTGTGCCATTGTTTGTCACCTGCAGAAGAAAGCTTTCACACACAAACACATGCATGCCTCGCATACGCATACGCATTGTACTCAATTTCTTCCAAAAGCTCAACAATACTTGTGCAGGCAATGGCAAACAATTTTCGGGTTTATGTGTGTGTGTTTTTTTTTTAATAGCATTTACTACTTGTTATATTAGTTTTATTTGCATTATATTTGTATTTATTTAATTAGCTAAATGCATTTCAACTATGTTTTGCTTTTCTTGCTGCCATTTTCTACTGAGGTTTTTCAGAGACTATATTTGTGTTTTATTTTTTGCCATAAGTGTTAATTGTATGTGTTTTGTGTATATGTATGTGTGTACAAATATACATACCATATATTAATATAGTTTTGAATTGTTGCGCATAGATTGCGTTAATTGTCGCATTACATTATTGATAAGAGAATTGGTAATTTGAGAAAACAAAAAGAATAATTTAGAAATCGAATTTTATGGATACAGCAAATTCGACAACGTCGTTGGTCATGAATTTAAATGAATTTCGATTTTATATACAATTTTGTAGTTTTTTTTTAGGTTTGTTTCGGCGCCCAAGGTCGTGTGCATATATGGTTTATTTTTATTTTTGTTGGATGGATGCATGACGAGAGAGGCAGGCGAGGATGGTCGGCCAGGCGTTACAAGATATTTCGTATGTGTATTTTTTTCAAGTTGTGTGCGTGTGTTGCGTGTCGTGTTTTTAAGAGAGATGGGGTAGGTTGTAGTGGGAGGGTGGATTTTTATTTTGTTGTTTTTGTTGTTGTATGTTGTTTAGCAAAAAACAAGCAGTTTGGAGAAAGAAAAAAGAAATGAAAAATAAAGTAATGAACATATTGAAATATTTGGTTTTCAATGTTTTTCGATACGAAAATGCGTTTGGTACGTTTATTTATTTTTTTGGGATTGGGAGGAATTTGAATTTTGTTTTAGAATTTGGCTGTATTCGTGTGTATTTTTTTAGGGACCTATACGACCTGGCTAACAGTCTAACTAAAAATTTTGGGATTGGGGTTTATAGAAAAAAGTAAACGCTTGATTTTCAGCATCTTTTTATTTTAAAGATTTCAATTTTTATTTATTTTAACCATATTTTTCGTTTTCCATTTTCCATTTATTTTTTAATGCGTACAAATATTTTGGCTAACAACATAAAAAGAATTTTTCTTTGGTTTTTTTTTGAAATTTTTTTTCCAATTTATAATACTTATATCAAATTTTGAACAATATTTATGTTTTTTGGTTAGTTTTAGAAATTTCGATTGCTTGTTGAAAGCGCTTGAAAAGCTTTTTTCGTAACTAATTTGATTTTATATGCAAACATGAGGCGTCTTTAGGCTAAGTTTAGTTAAAGTAGTGGGAAGAAAGGCGACTTGAATGTAACTCTATATGAGATCTATGCTATAAGATCTATGTAGATAACACACGTGCAGACTGCAGCGGCATTGTTCATTGTAATGAATCGAGTCCATTTCTTGAGGGGGGATTTGCGGCAAAAACAATCTGTTGAGATTGGTTGTCTCGAGACACAGTCTTGATTAATCGGAAATACTGCATTGATTTCAACTGAACTGAATAGTTGTTGTAGTAATAGTAATGGTAGTAGTGGTAGAGTAGTAGTTATTGTGGAATACTATCTTATAGTTAACTGTTTTGCTCATTCGAATGTATACCAATTGAGGGGTGGTATCTGAAGTTGGACTATAGTAATAGTAGTAGTAGCAGGTAGGTTGTAATAGGTGGTAAGTAGATTGTTTTTAGTATTAGATATTTTGTAGATTTTTGTTGTAGCAGACATATTTATAGGTTGGTTGAGGTTCAGTTGTTCATTGTGTGCGGTGTTTTCTAACACTTACCATAGCCCTCGCCCTGCAAGAACAGCCGAAAGGCCTCGGCCAACTTGGCCGGTTGCTCCTCCAGCACCATGGCGCAATCAGAGATCTGCAACAAGAAGTAAAAAAAAATAAAGATTTTAGTATTTTCTATTTGAAAGAAAGTTTAAAGTATTCGAATGAACCTTCATCCAGGATGAGTTTGTTGGATCCAAGCGACCATTGAATGTCACCGTATCGTCGACGTGCGGCGACAGCGAACCCGTTATATTAATAACCGGCATCTTAAGCGTAGTGGCTGCCGTCTCAGCACCGGGTGTTCCTGGCGGTGTGCGCGCCAAATGCAAATCATTGCGATGAATATAGGCATTAATGAGCATGGCCAGATTAGTGGGATTGACGCCGCGCTCAAAGTGCTGCTTGTACATCTGCACCAGATCATGATTGCGCTCCTCCGGATTGCGTCCGAAATGATGCCACATCAGATAATCGATGACGCCCTGTGTCATCCCCTTGGTGCGCAAGAATCGCGCATTGAAACTCTGATAGCCCCACTCGATCCAGCCAGATTGTGTCGATACACAGTTGATCAGGCACAAGGCGCCCACCTTATCCGGATGCCCGTGGGCGAAACGTGCCAGAATATTCGCACCAGCACCAACCCCAAAGCCAATTACCGACTTCAAACCAAAATGCGACAACACAAACAGCAGCTGTGCGGCCAGATCATCCATCGTTGGATACACATAGCTAAAATAGACAAATAACGTTTTCTCATTTTAGTGTTAAATGAAATGGGTTTTAAGTGGCAACTTGATATTAGAACTACAATTTAATATTACATTTGAAATGAATTTACTCGCTTTTACGTCATTATTTGAAGTGATTTTAAAGTACTTTTTTCCAAACAAAATTGCAATTATTAACTTAAGTTTTAATGCGCTTTTCAACTCAAATTTATGAAATAAAATTGCAATTAAGATTCTCAAAAGCTCAAAAGCACCTTCAGTAAAGTAAAGTATGAGAAATATTTATTTGTAAAGAAAAAAAAATATTTATTTAGCAAATAAAGAAAAAATTAATAAAAACATTAATGCGCTTTTCAAATTAAATCAATGCAATTAATACATTCAAAAGATGTAACGAGCTTTTCAAGCTGTTTACGTTACTTTTCCGTAAACCTTAAATTGTATTAGCTTTGACATGCTTTGACAACTTTGTCGGAGTTTTTTACTTCGCCAATGTTAATACTTGACTTGTAGTGCTTTTTATTTTAAATAGTTTTGGGTTTTTACGTGGCGACTGACACTAGTCGACATTAAATGAATACAACAACAAATTTTTTAAGTAAATTCTTTTAAAATTAAAAAAAAAAATTAATTAAATAAAAAAATTTTTTTAAATAAATTGTTTTAAAATTTTAAAAAAAATTCATTTTTTTTACATTATTTAGAGGCGTTCTAGTCAACTTACTCCTCTGGCAATGTAGGCGCGCCCTCCTCCTGACCGGGTGCAGTCACATGATAGACACAGAAGTTCTCCAACAGGCCGCGCATAACCGGAAAGTTGAAGAAGCCAGCAAAACTGGTGGCATCTGTTTAAATGCAAAGCATGCATTGTTGATGATTTAAATAATAATAGTAGTAGTAGAAACTTACAGTTGAGTCCCAGATCATGGTAGGTCACTATGGCCGGCTTTGAGGTGTCGCCCTGTATGGCGACATGTATGTCACCCTTGTCTGTGGGCACACGTCGCTGTTCGCATGCCTCCAATATGGAGCCGCGTGCATTTGGGAATTGCAGCTGCACCGAGCGCAGTTCGATGTCATCCATGGGATCAACGGGCATAGTGCTATATATGTCCATATATATATATAGAATGATAAGCAGTTTAATTAATTGCTCAAGCGGTTTTCAAATTTAAACTATGATTTATTTCTTTGTGTGTGTGATTTTTATTTTTTCCTCATTTTTAGTGGGTCACTCTCATAAATTTTGCATCCGGCGGGCTGCTGATTCAGTGTGCTGGTTGACCATCATAAATGTTTTCCTATTTCTTATGAGTTGTAGTCGATTCTAAGACTACAAAGATGTGTGTGAGGTGTTTTTGGTTTTGTTTTGTTTTTGTCTCGTTACGCGTCTAAAGGCGGCTAAGTAACTAAATTACAAGTTGCATTAAAAAGTAAACTCAAGATTTGTAAATGAATATTTATTTTAGTATTGTATATAAATATTTTGCTTAACATTCATTTTATGTACGAGATGCGATTTGAGAGACAGACGGGCAGATGCGTTTTTGGTTTCGTAATAGTATTATTATTAATATTATTGAAAAATTGTATTGTTTTGTTAGGATTGTCAAACTCAAAAATATTTGCGCTATGCACAAAATACGTACAAACAAAAATATGGCAAACATTCTATAGTGAGTACAGACTATATATGTATATAAAATCAAACAACTAAGGAAAAAAACAATTTGTGTAACTTTTTTGTGTGTTGAGTGGGTGTTTTTTGTGGGCGGGTTCAGTATTACGCGACTTATAATACATATATCTTACACATGAGGGGGAGGGAGGAGAGCTTTCGGTTTTTCTTTTTTTCAGAACAGTTTTGGACCGTTAACGATTAGATCTGTTTGTGGTTGTGGCTTACCCAAGCAGATGTGCCTCCTCGGCAGTGTGTGTTGGTGCTGATGGCATCTTGGTGTTCAGTGTCTTACCAGTTTTGTCGCGGTCTCTGAAATAAATACTATGAGCATGCAAGCAAAAAACCGAAAACACAAAAATCGAGAGAGGCAATTTGCTTAATTTACTTTAAATACAAATCAACAACTCAAAACTCTTTCCATATTCTCCGATTTTCTTTCGTTAGCAAAAAAGAAAATCGAAGAATTTCATCAATTTTATAATTACTTTATCTTTTTATTATTGTAATCAACTAAATACACACTAGTATGTATGTTTATAATATGTGTATGTACGATTGCGATTCCTTTTTTTAAATGTATATTGAGAATTGAGTAATAGATTTTCAAGAGAGAGAGAGAGAGAGAGAGAGAGAGAGAGAGAGAGAGAGAGAGAGAGAGAGAGAGAAGAGAGAGATAGACAGAAAGAGAGAGAGAGATAGAGTCAAGTTTAGGGTATATTGGCCCCATAATGAATAAAATGCCAATGGTGATTGGGAGTTGGAAGTAGATGATTTCGTTGTCGATGTCGATTTATAGATGAGGATGAGAATGAGAATTGCTCTACACGAGTGCTCATCGCTACGTACAACGACAATACGTTACATAAACCTAAATACATGAGTCACGCAATGTCATTCGGGGTAAATGTCGGCAATAAACGAAAAAAAAACAAAAAAACAAACAACTGGCGCCAGAAATATGAGCTTCCACCCAGTCCGACAGTCAGACCTCTCTTGTGCCCTAACTTTATTATTCTCTGTTAATACTGAAGCGGACAGAGCCTGCGTCTAGGTACGAAGCTACTAATTTTTTGGCTCACAGCTTTTGCACATGCTTAATTAGAATATGGCACATCCACACATACTTATATGTTCAGATACATAATTATGTGTGCCTGTCTATGCTCCAAACCCAATTAGATGTTGCCCTTAAGCAAAAGACTGTAATTCAGTTGGGCCTCATCAGAGCAACCTTGCCGAAATTGAAGTTTTGCAAGGGAATTTATTTCAGACATGGGAATAATATAAACAAACTACGGAGAAGGTAATTTAAGTGGTGCTATAAATGGAAGGCCAGATACAACACAGTTTAAAGCTTTTAAAATTCCCTTCACTTTCCAAGCTAATCCCACAGCAGCAAGCAAAGTGATAGGGATGTGTGGGTGGGCAGACATTCAGTCAAAAATAAACACACACACAAATACCGTTAATCAGCAGTTGTTCTTGCTACATCTGCTTCTGTATGCACTCGCGTATTATTTGCGTTTGTTATTGCGAACGGGCTGAAGCGGTCAGCAACTAACCGGTTAGGACCGGTGAAACCCAAACAGAACTTGAGCACAGCGAAAAGTGCAATGACTGAAGTAACGTGTAAACAGAGCTTTAACTTGTGATGAGCTTCACTCGCACACACAGACAGACAGATCCATTAATTGTGTCAAACAAACAAATCAGTGTGTGTTCGTGTGTGTGTGGTTGTGTGTGTTCTAACGGAAATGTTAATTAAAGCACTTGCTGATGAGCGACTAATCAACATAAATAATAATAATTGTAAAGAACGAGTACTTAAGTCGATCTCTCGCCGGCACAAATAGAACAAAAATGGAACACAGTTAATGGCTGACTAAATTGCGTTGTTGGTTGTCGTTCGTCGTCAGATTGTCTAGTCAGGTCCCCGAGTGGGTTTGGATTACATTGCACTTTATATTGACAAAACTGCAGGCGGGCTGCTGACCTTGAGCCGGGGCTAACTCAGCAATAAACATGTGCATATATATATAGATATAAAGAAAGTTTACCCCGTATTTATGTCGATTGGGTGATGTAACTGAGAGAACGAAATGTGGGCAAATGTGAAAGAAATATACAGATATTCACAATATAATAATATATATAAAAAATACTGTTTACCTTTGGGCAGAAATTAAAGGGCGAATGCAAATGCTCCTACAGAAATACAAAAAGCTCTCACGAATACATGCACAAAACGTAATCGTTAAGGTTGGTGTAGAGTAGGTGGAATGAAAATAAAAACTTATGCATTGTGGCGGTGTATGAAAAACAAGGACAACAGCAATCAACAACAGCAATTACAAATATATGATGGAGTAAAGAAAGTTTATTGTGCTTCTTCTTCTTTTTAGTTTTCTGTTTCTTCTTTCACTTACCTGGCACCACCACCAATAATGACAACCGGTCGATCCGTGCGCACGAGCTCTTCGCTGTCGCCTGGCGAGGATTTGATCGCCTGACCAATTGCACGCTTCACGCTCTCAAAAACGGAGGTGGGCGATGTTGCCTGTGGTTCTGTGGTGGACTGATAGATGGCGCTGCCATTCCCATTCGTTGCTGGCAGCGAAACATAGCCGCCCTCTGACTGTGGCATTTTTTTTTTTTTTTGTAATTGTATTTGTTTTTGCTTACTTTCTTTCAGTTGCGTTTTGGGTGCTCTCTCTTTATATATTTGTGTGTATATATATATATATAAATATATATGTATTTACAAGTGTTTGGAGACCTGTCACACTCTCTGACTCCCACAATACTTGGCCTCCTCAGCAGTTAAAATTCTTAGTGCGTTGCCTGTGTGCGAGTATGTGCGGGTGTTGGTGTGTGTGTATGTGTGTATCCGTGTGAGTGAGTAAGTGCATGCGATTTGTGCATGTGTGGGTGCGTATGTATTTTAATTCGCGTGTTGTGTTTTGTATTCGGTGTCAAATTAAAATAACAGTGCGTTGGTATTGTTTTTTTATGTTTAATATATCGTGTGATTCATCAGCAGCCAGCAATTATAAACACAAATATATACATATACAAATATATATATATATGCGCATATTAAAATGTATTCCATTCGTCAGTAGCAGCAACAGGCACATTAAACATAAATTGAATAAACGAAGAAAAAAAGAGTAATAAATTATAATCAAAAATGACAATCAGCATAATCACAAAGAAAATATTAAGCCCAAATCGTGTTAATGCTGATAACGCTACAATAATTTCCTTTAATGTCCTTCACACAAACAAACCGAGTCGAAGGCATAGGTTAGTACTAGTTAATAAGACTTTATGCTTATTGCTATATGAAATAAATAGATTTTAGCCAAAACCATTAATTATGTTTAAATACGTTGTTTTTTTTATTAAAAAGTACAAATGTTATTTTCTTGCTCAGTTTAGTCTATATGATTATATCAAGTGACAAATTATGTCACACTCGTCGCCATGTGTGAAGAGCATAATGAGTACATTGTGAATAACCACAAGCATTCACCTCATTATTTTTGGTTAGTAAGTGCAGCAGCAGCAGTAACTACAACGAGCATAACAGGGGTATACAAATTCTTATGTGGCGTCAAAGTTCATACTTGAAACAAGATATGCAGGCCAAACCAAGCCGTACACTCACACACACAATCCCCACCCCACATACACATGCATCTATGTTGCAGGCAAGTAGCTCTCGACCATACCCTCTCTCTTTCTCTCTCTCTCTCACATACACAATGTGCATTACATTAACCCAGTTCCACTTCCAGTAAAAGTACCAGTTTCAGTTCGGCGTGTGTGCGAGTGTGTGTGTTTATGAGTGTGCGGCTTATCCAAGGGTTTCTCGTTTGAAAAAGCTCTCTGGCCAACCGCATGGAATTACGCACACAGCAGTTTGCACTTCAGCGGGAAGCTGATTAAGTGCGTCACCAAATAAATTTAACACATTTATAAAAAAAAACTAACGAAAAACAGACGCATGATAGCCACAGAGAAACCTCAACGGTGACGCAAGCTCATAAGATAAGGGTATACAAAAAAAAAAAATCACTCGTTACGATTCTTTTGCGTCTTAGTTATTAAAAAGCAAAAGGAAACGGCAATAGAAAGGCAAATTCAGCAACTTTTGACCAACATTGAACGATAAAATGTAAGGGCAACACAAGTGTGAAAAGTTTGAACTTACAATTTGCAATCTATTTATTATGCAAAATAAATGATACTTTTTTTCATTTTTTTTTTTTGCTCACTGCATAAATTTGTAATAATAGCAATAAAGAAAAAATAAACTTTTTCCATAAAAGTCAAAATGAAACGCAGATTAAAGCAAAGCAAATAAAATGCGCACAAAACGTTGATTGAATCTCGAGCACTCGAGCACAACGAGTCATGCTGCCTTCTGCTTGATAAATGTCCGACGGCGACGTATCAAATAAAAATAATATTTTTATTGCTCAATCCGAAAATACCCTCTACTATATTTACATATATATATATTAATATATATAATTTATAGGTATGACCAAAAATTAATTGAGTGTAGGTTCTTGTTATCTCTGTGATCGTACACTTGATGTGATTTTCGTGATATGGATTTCGTGCTAATTATCTGTGAATACAGCTATAGACAAATAAATAGCACAAAACAGAAAAATAAATTTGTTATGTATATTGCTATAATGGATTTTACATCTCGTATGCAAGTTTTACTGCTTTCTTGAACTTTATTTTGCATCATTATATTTGCTACCTCCACATTTAAGTATGCCAAGTTTTTATACAGTATTTTAGCTTATCAACTTTTTTTTGGGTCAATAAAGAAAAAGTAATTAGCCCACAGGTAATTAAAGCATTGATTTAAGTTATCAGTCGTTGTTAACAGCGTTTCTTTTTTGTTTTAGAAGTCAACATCCTACCATTGGCTGACTTTATCTACAAGTTAGCCACTTGCTTCTGACCTTTTAGCCCGGCCTAAATTACAGGCGCAAGCTGACTTTGAGTGATTTTATGGCACTCTCAAGTCAAAAGTCATAACGAATGACTTGCAAGGGGATGTAAAACCATTGGCATATCATTGCAGATTGCATATATGCACATATATATATGTACATACAGTGGCTGCAAATAAAATAGCACTAGTATCAATTCGGCTGTTCTCGAAGCTTTGTATGTTGGAGAAGACTCTCCGGATTGTATAAGGAAGTTGACGAAAGATTAAAGATTTTTTTTTTATTATGTTATGGGTTCGGTGCCTTGGATAAAAACAGATATGTATAAACATATATTTCTTAAAATATTGTATGATATTTGATATTGCCATACGCAGATAATGAAGTGGCTTTGTTTGTTTGTCATCGAACAGTAAAACGACCACATGTACATATATCAACAAGCAAGCTCGGTTTGAGAGGAATTCGCTTATCGTCATGGAATTCCACAAATATCCGTCAGATAAAGCGACAACAAGAATACATATGAACTATATAAGCAGACACTGATACAAAATCTGTAAATAACGCAGAGCTGCAGTATTGGATTGAAAATAAAAAAGATTCAAATTAATAAAAAAATAAAAATGCATAACAAAACATCGCAATTGCTCTTGAGCAATTTGACAACAATGTTGCCTATAAGCAAAAAATGGGCCTGAAATGGTTTAATGAACTATTGCTCCCATTTCCAACAAGAGGCAAGGACTGAATATTTCGACACTACATCCATAAAAAATAAAATTCATTTAATAGAAAGTTTTTTTTAATGAATTTTTTAATTGCAGTGGTATTTTTTTTAAGGCCTACATTCTGAATTTTTGAAAAGACAAAAATATAGAATGGTTTAATTTCTTAACTTGCATATTCAGAAATTGAAACATACAATAAAAACTGCTCTAATAAAGACATAATGCTATTTTGGTGCTCAATTTTCTGTCTCAGCTGTATATGATGCCTTGTATAACTAGGCAACCATGCCAAGCCTGTGGGTTAGCTACAATTCCAATAATTGCACCACCAGCAGCAATGGGTAGAAATTATTCATAATTACAGTGGCATGTGAAATATGACAAATTGCTAATATTGCAGTAGAAGGAGTCGCTAGAAGAATGCTAGCGAAGACAAGAAGGTGGGAGACGTTTACACTGAGTGGAAAACATTTGTCCACTTTTGTACTGTGTCAATATTTGTACATTCCAATATAAATAGAACAAATATTAGATTAGTATTTAAGATGCTTTTTCCACATTCACTGTGTCAAAAACATCTGTCGACTGTGGCTTGGAGTTCAATTTTGGTTGACTGCACTTAATTGATGTCAATTTGTGCTCGAAATTTTCTCGCCGTGCATATATATCGATAATTTGGCAGGTCGCCCATGGCAACCGTTGGCAGGTCAACCAAAAAAGGGAACAACAAACCTAGCAAATTGTAATAAGCGTGGAGATTCCGGCCTGACCCAAACGAGAAACGAGATTGTTGGCAATTTTTGCAATTTCAATCGCAATTTTGCCAAAAATGGACCAAATGAAGAGTACTCAATTTTAGCATAATTTATCAATAAATTCAAGGATCTATCAATCAAAAGCGGCACACATGTGAAATTATTCAAATATGTTGGCAAGGAGGGTGCGGAAGGGGGATGTGGGGGGGGGGGGGGGTAAATCAGGTGTAGGGCGACACAATCAAATAAACGAAATGTCACGCTATATGCCTAGAATCCACTGCTGGGGGCTGGGGCTGGGTAGGAGCAGATACACTCAATTCAAAGCGAACGTCACAAGCAAAGGAAAGAGAGAGAGAGAGAGCGTGAGAGACGAGAACATCAACAATGTAGTAGTTTCCTGGCCATATTTGTAGTTTGGCAGGATTTAACTGTTACGTGTTTGCAATCGATTTGAGAGTTATATAAAAACAAAGCAGCAAAGCAACAGCAAAGGAGCTCAAAGCAGAATGAGCAAAACGGAGAGAGAAGGAGATAGAAGGAGACGGAGAGCACCTGGCAAAAAGTAATTTAGCAATTTGTAATAAACTCGAAATTGTTAGGTTAACTGACCTACGCGCCAAATATACACACATACTTAAACATCAAATATGCAGACAAGTTAAACAACAATGTCAAACAAAAAAAGGAAGCTAAAAAAGTAAGCGATTGTTTGCCAAGCTGGCGCCGCAATGTTAACAGAACAAACGCCTTCCCAATGGAGCCGCAGGAGCAATAAAATTTAAGCAAACAACGGAGGTCGTTAGAAGAGAAGTATGGGAGTGTGTGTGTGTCCGTGTGTGTTAGTGTGGAGCTTTTTGTTGGTCTGTCTGCGTTACGTCAGAGTCAATCGGGGCTAGTCAAAATTAACAGCGTAAAGCAAATTATAAGAAAATAATAAAAAAAAAAAATATGTATATGAGATGTATTAGCAGATAACTGTGTCAAGCAAGCAGGGAATAAGAAGAGCAAGAACAACAACATTTAACATGCAATGCATTCGTCTAACAGATAACTGTTAACTACTGCTAAAAGCTCAAAGTTCAGCTGTCAGAGAGCCGAATGTGTTAATTAAAAGAAAAAAAAACAGAAGGAAAATTTTAAATAAATGTATGCAAATGATAAAATGATGCATGGCGCGTGTGTGTGTGTTTTTTTATATATTCTTTTTAAGTTGGGATGAGCTTAGAAAGAGAAACGTAGTTTGGGAGAGGGGGCATAGTAATAGAAGTAATTGGAGTAAATGCAACAACAACAACAACACCAGCAAGGCAAAATTGATAACGGCAGTGGCAGAGGTGGTTTGGAGTTGGCGGAGATTACATGTGTGAGATTACGTGTGTTAGTGTTTATGCGTTTATTTTTGTCTCTGCTTGCCGCAACTTTGCGTTGTGTTGTTGCTGTTCTTATTTTTGATTTTATCACATTGTCTCTTATTTGCATGTGTTGGTGTGTATGTGTGTGTGTGTGTGTATGTGTGCTGGACACCAAAACTCACCTGACGCTCGATGTGCTCGTGCTTTCTTCTTTGACGCACTTTCCGCCAACAACAAAAACAACAACAACAATAAGAACAAGAACAGCAACAGTAACACAAATCAAGTGCCTCGGCGGAGTAAACGGGCGGGGGGAGGAGTACGCTGTGGATGTGAGTAGTGGGCAGTCGTTTAGTTGTAAATTTGTGGAAATTTACTGAATGTTGCGCGATTGTTGTCGGTTGCTTTTTGGATTTTTTTTGTCTTGGCAGTTTTCCTTTATCGTTGACTTTTAACTAAAATTAATACGCACAAAACAACAACAATAAGAAGAGGAAGAGTTCGCTCGCGGGGCTCTTTTCTATGAAAAAATCAATATTTGTTTGGGTCTTCGAAAATTTTTCACGTTTTACACTTGTGTAATTTGATTCGGTCTCGCGCACGCCCTGCCACAGACACAGTCACTATGCAGCATTGGTTTCACTTACAACTGTTTGTTGAACACTAATTCGTTGTTGTTCGTCACAAAAAGAATTAACTTCAACTCCCTAGGACTAAACTCGGTGCAACTCAACTCGATTATGGTGAACGCGACAGTGTGACCATATCGAGTCAGCGGGGAAATGTTCAGTTTTTTTCTTGCCAAATCGATAAGTTGTGGTGGTTGTTCGACTGTAACCGGGTTACACAAGTTGCTCCATTATAATACTTATCAAATTAAAAAACAATATTTTGAAAAGAAAAAGTATGCTAAACGTAAGATTTGCTTGACATACATTTGAGTTGTTACTTTTTTTAAAACTACTTCTCATACTCATTTTGATTTAGTTATTTTTGGCTGTCATTCTCGTGACGTTTATACCGTCACTAACATATTGCGCATCTCTAACTTGACAACCTACTTTTAGCTGTGGCTTAACTTAAAATAGGAAATTTGTTAATTTTCTGAATGAAAACCGTATAGTAAGAAACGGAATGTGTAAAACTCAATTAAAGCAAACAAGTATTTTAAAAATAAAAGCGAAAAATTGTGGAAAAAATTTAGCCATTTTGTCTGTCATTCATTGTAACGTTCTGGCTGTCACTAACAAAGTGCTTATCTAAAACTTGAGAGCGTGAGAAATTTAAAATATAAAACTCCACGAAATAAACAATTATTAGTATTTTTAATACAAGCGAAAAATTGCTGAAGAAATTCTGACATTTTTACTGTCATTCATCGTAAAGTTCTTGCAGTCGCTAATAAATTGCTCATCTCTAACCTAACAGCATGTTTTTAACTGTTGCGTATTTTAACAAATCGCAACTAGTTTAGTTTCTAACTGAAAGCCGTGCAACAACAAACCGGATATCTAAAATTTAATGAAAAACAACCAGCTGAAATACAACTGTAAATTATCCGAATCTTTGGAAAAGCAAAAAAAAGGGAAAAGGTTTGCCTCAACAATAGAAACAAACCAACAACAACAACAACAATATATTAAACTTGAAAACGATTGTAGATAAAAGATAAGCGACAATAAAAACGGCATGGTGCGAAGATATACAAGGCGCTTGCAGCTGGCAAAGCTAAACCAAACCATTGACTCGAAGAAATCCAAACGGGTGTCGAATACAGGCTGCGATTCAGAGCCAGAGGAGGAGGCAGATGCGGATGAGGATAGGTCACTGGATGATGATGAGAAGCAGGAGTTTGTGCCGCCACGCTATGTGCTCGAGCATACGCCACATTGTACGCATCCGGCATTAAATGAGGGGCTGTGTCAACGCTACGATCACGAACGACCGTTGAGTGCTTTCCCCAGCTGCTCCTTGACAGTGCCACTAGCGTTGTACGTCTCCAGCCAAACGACAAGTATTGTGGAGCCATGCTATCAGCGACCAACTGCTCACGACGACTGGATGAAACAACTTCTTAGCCACAAGAGCAGATACCTGAGGGAGACGGGCAAACAGAAGCAGCGCGAAATTAAGCACAAGAATCAAGTGTACAATGTGCATCTGTTCGACGCGGCCGAGCAGATAGCGACACAGGACAATGCCTATTTCCGGGATAGCTATGACTACTACTACACCGGCGGCAATCTCAATCTTCTACAGTATTCGGCTGCTGGTGATGCAGCCAAAACGCTGGCCATGCATGTGGCAGGTGAACGGTTGCAGCAGCTGCATTTATCCGAGGTGGGCGTGGAGGCGGAACTGTGGCGCCCGCTGCACACTGAATCGCTGTCGGGCATGTCCAGCGAAATCTTTGAGCTGATGCCCGTCAACAGTTTTAGGGTCAATCATGGGAATATGCTGCTCGCACGGCAGCTCAACGACATTGCCATCTTTGAGCTGAAGCTGGACGATGAAGCGGATGATGAAGACGACGAGGACGAGACATCTAAATATCACCTGAGCTGCCAGGTCAAATATAGCGCCCAGGATGGACCATTCATAAGCGTAACACAAGCTATTAACCAGCCACAAATCTTGGCGATAGCTTGTCAGGATCGCAGTGTGCGCTTCAAGGATATTGTGACGCAAGCGGATATATCCAAGCATGAAGTGAGTATTTTGATGGGCATCCACAGGGCAAGCACCTGGGCACAGTTGCGCGCCAGTCAGGAGCACTGTTTCCACTATGCCTGCCAATCGGCGCTGCTCACCATCGATATGCGTTGCACGAATGAGGCACTGAATCCGTGCTTTGCCAGCAGCGCTTATTCGACGCAATGCGAGAGTTTCTCCTGTTTGGCTCGCAGCCAGAATCCGAATCATTTGTATTTGGCCAGCAATCATAAGTTGCACTGCCTGGACATGAGGTGTCTGGGCAAGAGGCTGGCAGATCGTTCCGTCGTCACATGGACACATCAGATGAATTATCCGCCCACATTTATGGATGCCATTGCGCACGATGGCAGCGAATATGTGGCAATGGGGTGTGCCTATCCCAGCGAGCAGCGGATCTGTGAGCTGAAGGGCGCTCTGGCGCAGAGCTGGACCGAGATGAGTTCACCAGCGCTACCCTATGCGCCGCCCCAGCTGATGGAGGCACTCGTCGAGGGGCAGCTGCAGGGCAACGGCGTCGATGTCTATGCGGATCTGAACGAGCGCGTCAAGTGCTGCATCACTGGCCTCAAATTCGATCGTTTAGAGCAGCCCAGCGATGGCGCCTTTGCTCAGCTCTTGACGGCGAACAGCATCGGGGACATCATGTGCCAGCGGATGACGCAGCGCGATGATGCGGAAAAGCATGAGGAACTGCGAACCGGGTTGCACACCAGCGAGGCGATCACCTACTATGCGAGTCTGGTGCGAGTGCATGCGAAGAGGCAACTGAAATGCACTCAGGTCGAGAATATGTCTGTGCTGCGCGAAATTATGAAATCGGAGGAAGAACGCAATGTGGTGCAAGAGAAACCTTTGATTATCGAGAATATTACCATCGATTATGGATTCGATGATTCCGATTCGACGAAAAGTGACAGCGAAGATGCCGAAGATGAAGCTGATGCGGAAGAGATGAAGGCGAATGAGCAGCCAACAACAAGTCAAAAAGCTGTGCAACTATCAACTCCTTCTCCGCCTTCGCTTCCGCCTCCAAACCAACAGCCAACCGAGGACGCGTCACCAGCACCCAACACACAAATTGTAAAGAAGAAAGCTGTGAATCGTGGTCCCTGGCAAAAGTCGGCCCATCAACTGAGCCGCTTCACGGACATGCTGAGCATCAGCCTGCTCAACATTTGGGATATTGATGAGTTCGATTTGACACGTGACGTCGACATCGATATGATCGATGAGAAGCTAGAGAGCGAGAAGAAAGAAACAGCTGCAGATGAGCGAACAGCTGCCTGGTTGCAGCAAATGCCTCAGCCGGAGGATCAGACAGCTGCCAACCAGCAGGAGGATGATCGCAAGCATTTTATTCCTGGCACAAAACTGCCGGCACAATTTGAGGCACAATATGCAGACTATAGAGAAGTGATACACGAGTCTACCCATATCGATACCACGACAGTCATCAAAACGGAAGATGCCTCCTTCAACGACAGTCTCAGCTTCGTCAGACAGCCGCATTCCACATTACGTGCGGGCGAATTCACGATCATTGAAACGGATCGTGAACTAAATCCAACGCCCGCCAAACGGCGCAAGACCAAATATACCATGGGATTTTAGTTTTATGGATCAATCCACACAAAAACACTTTTTCACACTCAATAAATAAACATATTTTTCATATTAAAACTTCACTTTTCACTTTACAGATTCTTGAGAATCATGAGAATCAATCAAAAATAGAGAAAGTGCTGAAATTCCTATAAGATGATGACGAAACTAGCCAAAAAGCGAGAAATGCCGATATAGTTGAGTGAAGATCCTATGGAGGAAATCCATGCAATTCAAGATTCGAATAAATCAGAGCGAACAATATTAGGCAATGTAGTCCAGCTACTATATTATAATCCATTCAAACCATTTTCAAAGGAAATCCAAACAAATCAAGTCTTAAATAATCACATAAGCTAAGCTAGCCTAGAGCTATATTCTAATTCATTCTACCGATTTCCAAGCACAAACCCCATCAGGTTGAGCATGAGCATAACAATATTTCCCACAGGGTATCGCCAGTCGGGTTAATCTTAATGAAGAATCCAATCGAAATAAAAATTTCGCAGTATTTGAAATCGATAATGTTCTGAGTGAGGATCTGACAGAGGAAATTCTTCCAAGTAAAATTTAAAAGATATGCAACAAAATATTGAAATTTACTCAAACAGTGCTCAACCACTCAACCCAATGAAAATTAGATAAAAGAGGGTATTGGTGACTCACCGATTACATGAATATGGCAACGTCTATAATTTAATTAGAAATAAAATTGAAATTTCTCGATTTAAGAAATCCGCAACGCTTAAGGAAAAACTTTAAATGTATGCTTTAAAAAAAGTATTATCGAAACTGAAGCGTCAAATATGGAAGGTATAGCATCTGGACTGATATAAAATATTTGGTATACTTAAATGAATATTATAATAAAAAAAATAGCTGGCAAATTTGAATTGTTTTTAATTAAATCAGCGCCGCCGTTGCTTCTAATATTATTTTAAGTTTATATATAAATATTTGTCAAATGCCACTTTTTTAAAATACTTTGCATTATGTGTGTGTGTGTGTGTGTGTGTGTGTGTGTCAAGTTATATACTCGCCATTCTGATTGGCCATTGCGTTGATTGGCTGCTGCTGCCTCCGATTTGGCATCCCCATCCAAATCTGGCTCATAGGCAGGATTCGCGATTCCATCGATGCACTCGACCACAAATTTGTGATCTCGTCTCTTGAGGACATAGGCCTGCGGTCGATTCTGTAGCTGTTGCAACATGATTCTAGATTTTCCAAAATTTGTTAAGCTGAATAAAACGAACGCGTTGCGATTTAGTTAACAACTGATGCCTACTTAAATTGTGCTCGCTGAATCTAATTGACTTGCATTAGAAATCGCATTCAGTGGGGCGTAAAATGCCCCCTGGGGTAATCGGTTTTATTTTGTTTTTATTCGAAATTTGTGGGCGCGTCGTTTGGTTTTATTTAATTATTTATTCTATGAACACATTCTGGAAACATTTAGGCAATTGAATTAGTTTGTGCTATAACTAAATTGAATAAAATACTTATTCATTATATGAGCCATAAAGTAGCAGATAATCAATTGAATTTACTTATATCTTATAAATAAAATAAACAATGCTTAGTTAAGCTCCACCCAAGTGGCTCGTGCGCATGCGTCTTGGGGCGTGGCTTCTGCGAAAGTTTAGCAACATGAACTTGTGTTGCCAGCAACTTGCAACATGCAGCATCCTTGCTTCAACATTGCTCCAGTTAACATTGTATCAAAGTGCGAGCAGGTTGTGTGTGTCTCAGCACTATCCTCATTTCAAAAATTATA
Source organism: Drosophila setosimentum (assembly GCA_035043505.1). NCBI lineage: Eukaryota > Metazoa > Arthropoda > Insecta > Diptera > Drosophilidae > Drosophila > Drosophila setosimentum. The sequence goes on from JAWNMY010000003.1 coordinate 21,247,133, forward strand.
ATTTTTGTTTCCGGTTTGTTTGAAACTAAATCACATATTTATTTTAATACTTCTAACTTGGTTGTGAAAAAATAATAGTATATGTAAGTTTAAATTATATGTAATAAATAAAATATTTTCAATTAGACAGAAGAGTTTTTCAGTGTATTATTAAATTTATCAATTAACGAATTCTACTGAATTGCCTGATACATTAAAAAAAATGCAATTAAATGGTTGCCCCACAATTAACAGCGCCCAACTTAACCGTTTGACTTAATCCGCTCGTGTTGATTACGTGGACAAGTGTTTGTGTTGGCACTCACTCGCGGCCTAACACGCTCTCTCTCTCTCTCTTTCTCTACGTCGATCGTTGTGTGTTTGTATTGGTGTTGACGCTCAACGGTCCAAAGCTCCCAAACAGCATAGTAAACTCCGACGCGGCGAACGAAATTCCACCAGTTGCCTTGTGCACGTCGATCGTAGCAGTTGTTGTTTCGTTTTGCTTGCGTTATTTTGCTCTTTTTGCTCGCCGCGTTTATATCCGTGTTTTCAGTGGAATATCAAACATAAATAAAACTAAACAAAAGGTATATTTACATAGTAAACAAAGTGCTCATAGAAAGCTGCAGTTAATTTATAGACACATCCAAATAATATTCATGAAAATTATACAAAATGAAAGCGTGTACTTTGATTAGCTGGCGTGTCTTTTTCATTCATATTCACATCGTGTTTTACACATCAGCGAATGTCGCACACAGCGGAAAAGAAAGAGAGCGCACTAAATAAGGGGACGTTCCAGCCGAAGAAAACTTAACGAAACTCACAAAACGAAACGATACCAGGCCTTGCTTATCTGCCCGGCCGGCCTACAATAGTGTTGTCGTGTTCCGTTAATCGCTGTTTGTTTGTTGATGAAGTTAGTCGTTGTCTTTTTTATTGCTTTCAGTGTTTAGCTTTTGTCTATGGAAAAACTCATGACGTGTGCCTCTTTGACAGATGTAAAATATTTATGCTATTAGCGTTTACCTGCAAATTATGCAGTCAACTCATTGCATTGGGCCAGTTGGTAAAACCTAACGGTTTGGGCGATAGTTCAATGAACCATGCCTTATGTGAGCCTCTCAAGACGAACAAACCAACAACAATATTAAATAAAAGATACAAAAGCAAAGCAGCACAACACAACTGGTTTTGTCGCCCCAAAAAAAAAAAATAAATAAAAAAAGAAGCGACAACTCAAGCAAGAAAGTAAAGCAATCTTCCAATAGCCGAAGACGTAATTCTCTGCAACGACTTGGCCTCCAAAAACTTGAGATTAATTATACGATAACAACATAAACATACATTTTCCGACTGAACTTCCAGCTATTAGGAACAGCTCCCATACCAGGGTTTAGCATGTAGAAATGCTGGACTAGAAGATCTTTCCTAATTTAATAGGAGCCTTCGAGTTTCTCAAAAAAAAAGAGTTTTGCTCGATTTGTTTTGCCATAACATCGATATGATGCAGACTTTTCTTATTTCTTTTTCAATTTCGAAATAACGGCATTAATAAGAAATCCAATTACCAAAAGACGAGCAACAAAGAGTATGCTCTAATAATATAACATCTAATTATAAAATCGAATTAATTAGCCATGGCATTCACATCATAACTTATTTATGTAACTCATAGTGGTTATATGGGTGAAGATCGGATCAGACTATAACAAAAGTTAAACGGAGAAGCTGATTGCCACAAGCGAGTCAAGATGTTAATGCTTTTTTCACGCAATTGTGCCGTTACCAATTGTAAGTTGCCAGGTCTCTGCCTTTCATACATTAGTGAAAGTTTTGTGATTATAAGTTTTTTACTTCTTATTGTCATTCATAATAGTCGAGTTTAAATATTGCAAATCATTTTCTTGAAACGCTTTCTTCCACACGCATTAATCTTACAAATAGGCCATTGAAAATGCCAAAGATGTCAAATTCCCAACTTTCGTTTGCAAATTAAAAACACCTACACAAAAAGAAGAAACCAAAAATAACCAAATAAATTAAAAATCAAAACTATTTTACCTGAAGAGTTTTCGAAATCCAAATTGAGCTTCCTAACCCATAATGGAAATCGTCACCTTTTGCGATTTGCGGACATTACGCATACGTACGGTTAACACACACACACACACACACACACACAAACAAACACGTATACACCTGCAATAATTTGTAATTTTGGCATTGCATAATCCTCTGCAGTTGGATAAAAACCTGAAGCGAGCTGGCTCCGTAAATGAATTGTAGATTTGCATAATAACCAATTTTGCACTCTACGCATTGCGTCTTATTTTTTTATTTTAAATTTTGCTGCTCTTCTTTAATTTTTATTTCGTTTTCATTGGATAGTTTTGAATACTTTATGATTATAATTAGATCAATATTATTTCTTATAAACGTTAAGGAAGGTATATATTTTTTCACCCTTTAGCGATGAAAATTGAATAATTTTTTATAAGCTTTCAAGTGCATTTTCCATTACTAGATATAATTTAAATTTGATTTTTCGAATTATCTCTAAATTCTTAAAATGTGTTCCTGCCTAATCTGGCAATTAAAAGTAGCTTAAGCGAGCTTTCATTCAGAGTGAAACATTGAAGTCTTAAATATGCTAAATGAGTTCGGCCAGCACTCGTAAACTTTAATCAGCCTTAAAAGCTATTAATTATTTATACACGTCAATCATGTTTATAGCTGAGTAAAAGCTCTTAGGCGTTCACACTAGCTAACTGACACGTTTAATGACTTTTCTCACAGCTAACTAATAAAAACAATTGAAAAATTTCTACTTGCAGCCATGTTGAAATCAATCGTTTTCTCCTGCCTTCTGGTGGCGTTCAGCGGCGTTCACTGCAGCGATCTCAAAGTGGATGTGATCAGCACTCCCGAGATGTGTGACCAGAAAACTAAGAACGGAGATTCGCTTACCATGCATTATACGGGCACACTTCAAGCCGATGGCAAGAAATTCGATTCGAGGTAAGTTGCAACACACTTTTATAATGTCACGAGTTCAAAACATTAAAGCTGAACTGTGTACTTATTCTGCAAAGTCAAATGTGCATACACACGTACACACACACACACACGCACACACACACACACACGCACGCACATTGGGGATTAAGCATGTGCCGCATAGGCTTCGATGGCGGCTCATTGTCGTAAATTAGACGCCAACTGATAAGCGATCTCAATTGTTGGCCAGCATTTTCCATACGCTTTTTGTTTGTTGCTGTTGTTTATTATTATTGTTGTTGTTGTTGTTCTTGTTGTTGTTGACAATGCATTTTGGCGGCCACGTCAATCGCTGCTATGCAACATTTGTTGCAGCTGCTTAACTTTTGCCCGAATTCATATTAAGTACACATGATAGACACATGGGGCAGTAAACTAATGAAAAGCCTTTGCACACTCTTAGTCTCTGTTTTCCTCTCAGAAGAGAAAGGAAGAACATGATTTTTTTCCATTTTGATATATATTTGTTTATTATCAGTGTGTTAAAAATGTATTCCCAATTTGGGTCATTTTCTGTTCAATCTACGCACCGCAGGCCAAGCCAATTAAAGTTCAAATTGTTGTTAAAAATATTAACTTTCGATGTTGTTGTTGGGTCACTTTTACACACATGTTCCTCACTACAACCCCTCGCACACACACCCTCTATCTCTATTGTCCGCATTTTACCCAAACTCCTCTGAAATTCTATATTAAGAATGTAATCAATTTGACTGGCGCTGAATTCACATCATTATCAATTTTGTCCTTATCTTCATAAATATGAATAAACAGGCGAAACAAAATAGAATTAAATCTGGTAAAAGTACAATATGTGCTACATGTGCATGTATATGTTGGCAAAGATAAGCTTAAATAGTGTAGAGAAACTAATGTACCAGATTTCTGCTGAATAGCAAAAAAAAAAAAAATGATTTTAGCTCTGGACGGTCCCCAATATGATTTACAATAGATTGGGAATGGGTGACATCATTTCTGTTGCTGAATTCGTCTATCCTCATTGGTAACTTATAATGAACCACGATACTTTTAGAAAATTCGTTAATATCTTTTTTGGTTAACCTTACACAACATTTATTATGGAAATAGAAAGCTAAAATTAAATAATTTATGTATGATTTCTATAAAACTGATAAGGTTATATAAAGATGTCCGTTGCATCGAAATCTATGCAAACTGGTTTCTCAATTTTGAAGTTATCTTAAGGAGACTTGGCATATGACCGACTTTTTGTTGCAGGCAATACATTTTTGTCATTATATCATTTAGCTGCCATAGGAACAGTCACTTGAAAAATAACTTTATACAACATGATATCCAAACCAAATTTACCCAATATGTGTTTTATAATGCTTCTCAAACTTGTCCAAAAATAATGCAGATTTGAATATCATATCCTATAGTTCCCATATGAACAATCGCTTGAAAGACAAGTTTTTGTATAAGAACCTTGTTTGTTTTCCAACTTATACTAACGAAATTCAACAGATATGCATTTAATATGCTCTTCACATTTTAAGATCGGACTGCTATATCATTTAGCTCCCATAATAATAATCCTTTAACTTTCATAGCAACAATCAATCGGTTTTTTGCTTTGTACTGAAGTTTAAATGTCGATAATTTGAGACCAGTCTACAAGTCCAGTACCAAGTCATCAAGCCGTTCGTTCTTGATTTTTCAATGTAGAATATTTTGTAATATTTCTATTTACTATATTTGATTTGATTTATGTAACAATATTTTTTATATTTTGATTGCATAAGAGGGACTAAAGCTGTTTCAAAATTGAGTCTTTTGTGCAGGAAATCGTTTTTCTAATACGATTTGGCACATATGCTAAACAAAACACAAGACACACACACATTGTCTAGGTCTGCCTATACCTGTCAACACACACACACACACACACACCTGAAAAGATAGAGAGAGAGAGAGGGACAGAGAGTGATTCACAAATTATCTGAAAGTTTGTGTTGAAAGTTTGCAATTGCTGTTTAATTTAGCGTGCTGCCAACTCAGGTCTCGACCCGAACTCTAACTCAATCAGTGCGTCCCAAAAAGATGTCCTTCGTTGCCAGCATTGCCACCACTCCCCGCTGACTGCCAGCCACTTGTTGCTGAAGTCACCATTTGCTAAATGCACCCATTCTCTAAGCAGTATTGGCTTAAATGCCTCGCCGCACTTAACCAAAGCGACAGGCACTTTGCCAGGCTTCCCAGTGCAGCGAAGGATGCTTTGCCGGGTCGAAAAGAGGATAGCTTCCAGTTCTGTGTATGCAAAAATTCTTTGGAAGCACACTCAGCCTGAAGCGTTGAATACGCTGCTTAACTTTAAAGTGTTTCTTTCTTTTATTTTGTGCGAATTTTTTTTTGGTTAAGCCAAGAACGCCGGAAATTAGCTACCTTGCTACAGTCTACATATATTTTTTTTTCAGTCCCTGCCGCCAGCTAATTAAGAAGCTGCAGATACCAAACTGAAAGGTTTAAGTGCAGAATAAAGCGATACAGAGGAACGGCCTCTTTGTGCGTTTGACAAGCTTTTAAATGGCAGCTCGATTGCCTATTGAGGATGCCATTTGCAGGCAGCTTGCTGAATGTTACCTTATATTATTATGTGTAAGGATAACCAGGTGAAAGAAGCTCGGCTAAGAGACACTCTTTTATTCAAAAAGCTCAAAGTCTTTCTCAACCGACTGACGTTACTTAGCAAATAAAATTCTAATACTCTCCAAAATATATTCCTTGATTTAAATTAGGTCGCCTTGGTCGCCCACAAACAACTCATTACGGAGAACCCCTTTTGGAATCATTTCAGCAACCAGATTTTAATTAATTTGGCTGTCAACTTCAATTAAGTAAAATACATTGTTAAACACACACTGAGGTGGACTTGATTGAAAAATGTATTCAATTAGAATAGGTTTCAGTATGGAAAAATAATTGTAGCATGCAGTTTGTTTCCTTATTGCATACGTGCCTCACTGGACATGAAAAGGATTACAAGACTTGCTTCCGCTGTTGCTGCTGCTGCGGCTTCTATCACTAAAACTGGCCAACTAATTTCATTTCGCGAGCTTCTACAATTAAATTGACATTGAAGAGGGCCCCTTTGCTAGTCGATAACTTATGCAATAATGAGCGCGGAGCGAGTCCTGTCACGTGCCTGGCTCCTTTTATTTTCATTGTTGTGGCCTGACATTCAGGCTGGCTGTCTGGCTGGCTGGCTGGACGGAAAGGAGCTACAGCAACAGCAACTATACTCATCCACCTGTCATTGCCACTGCCTCGTCACGTGCGCCCACACTTTGTCAATGGAGTTGCTCTGGTTGCTCTCAGCCAACTATAGTGCCACACAAGAAGTAGAAGCAGAAGCAGAATAGACAGGTACATGCGACCAGCCTTTGACCCGCAGACCTTAATTTGACTGGCATAAATAATGCAGTCGTTCCGCTATATTCTAATCAGCCTGACGCGTAACATGAGCAACTTCTTTTACTTCTACCCCGTTTCATCTTATATGATATATGTGCTTATGTATAGGGCGGACAACTTGTGCCACGCCCACTCCTCTGACGCACACTCGAGAGACTGTTGTCATTGTGCACGAAAAATTAATTTGTTATCTGCTTGCCTGCTGAATTTGATACTTTCTTTAAGAATGTGTGTGGAAATGATACCCAGTTGAAAAATTCGGGAAATACGCTTTCAAAAGCTGAACTACAAAAATATATTTAAATAACTAGCCGTTATTTGATGTAGCTTTAAATACACAAAAGCTTTAAGGATAAAATAACTCCCTATTTTTCTTAAACATAATAATTTGAAACAATGAAAATAATTGATTTAAATGTAATAATTTTGAAATGTTAATAACAAATGTTGGAATAATAGATAGAAACGAATAAAATAAAAAATATTAGCATCAAACTGATTTTCTAATTATTAAAACTCTGTGCATTCATCCTAACTGATTAATTGATGATATAACTTTTCATTTACGAAGAGAAGTTTATTTTGAATATTACAATTAATTCGAGTTAATTGACTTCACGTTTTGTCGTATTGTGAAAACTTAAAATATTAGGAATTTAGAAGAGCACAGTAGATAATTTTAATATTCCAAATTGGTCTAATAAATGAAGAATAAATGAGATTTTCGTTGAAAAGTAAAAGAAATAAAGCAAGGTAGATAATTCAAACGCCAGACTAAAGAAACGAATGAACTGCACTTGCTGTCCAGCACCAAAGTATCTCAAGGTCTTTTTTTTATAAATTTATTACGCATACGCCACGTTGAAAGTCAAAAGAGAGATATATTTATATAGAGAAGGGAAAGGCAAGTTGAACTTTGCGAAGCGCATTGCATCTTGTAGACCATTAAAATTGCAATTTGCAACTGGCAAGTGGCAGAAGGGTAAACGCGGCACAAGTGCAACACAATTTTTGACAACAGGCAGACAGTCCAGCGTGGCATTCCAGCCAGTTGCAACACTTTACCCACACCGAATCTCTTATAGTCATATCTTACGGGCTGTCGTCGTTGTGTTTGCATGATTTGTATGTGGCACCAACGTTGACTGCGTCAAGTGCAATTTAATGCCCAAAAGCGGAGCGCTTAAAAATAAGGCAAAACACATATAAAAATAACGGCTACAAAGTGAAAGTTTTTCTTATCCACATAACCATTAGCCAAGGCAGACAACCTTGACTGCCACCAGTTTCAGTTCAACTTCAGTTTTAGTTATTGCACTCCACACACACAATTAGTGTGGCCAAAAAGCAGGAATGATGGCAAGCAGGCAGTCGCAACACGATGCGTTGGCCATGACAAGTTTTTTTTTTTTTTTTGCTTGCTGGCTGGCTGGCAGGCAGGCAATGGGCGTCAGGCTTGAGTGGATCTCTGATCTGATATCGGCGCCTTGGCACAATTTTGCTATTGTTGCAGAGGAAACACTTATGAGTACTTAATGATCAGTTCAGTTAGCAGTCGGAAGGTGGAAAAGTGCGAGCGACGATTGCAACTCATTACCATATGAGGCAATCAGTTAAAGTTGCTACCACACTCGCAATACGGTGGCACAAAATTCATTTTCTGTGCAGCTTAATAATTATAAACTGTGATCGCAGAAAACCAATATGAGATTGAAGATGAAGAAAATTAAGATACCGTTGAACTCCCCGTTTTCTTTTTTATTCAGATAAATCTAATATTTATTATTCTATTTTCTTAAACACAATCTTTTAAATATATGAAAAGTAATTTATAAGATTTATAATTTGTAAGAGTCATGGAAAATAATTGATTTGAATTTAATAATTTTAAGATGTTAACTAAACTAACTAAATGTTGGAATACAAATTGAAAGGACAAACTAAAATATATTAATATCAAAATGATTTCTTAATTGAAATTAAGCAAAATGTAATATGTAAAACACTTTTAATTATAAATAAAATGAAATATTTATGTATTTCATATAAAAATTTAATGCATTTCCAAGTGAGCTTTGTAATAATGATAAAGCTTACATTTAATTTACATTTTTTACGAACATAGACCACCGTGCCCCCACACACACATGTCTACCCCTACTAGCAGCGTCTGGCATTTCGATTTCTTAAAAAAAAAAAAACAGGTTTGCCAAAAAATGGAAAACGTCTTCAGTTGCTGCGCACATTTGCAGATAGCTTAAATAATTAATGTGCTTGCAGCAAAATATGCTCTTTTCCTCTCATTTCTTGACTGTTTAAGAAAAAAGAAGAGGTCTGCAACAATTCGTATAGGTGGCACGTGATGCTGCCGCACAGCGGTTGCATAAATTGTGTGCGCCCCTAAAACTTGAGCCAGCTGCGAATTGTTCGCACATTGAGCAAAGTTTAGAGTCCGAGACTGACAGACAAAATTGCGCCTTGTGTTGCAAGGCTTAATCGCTGGGGTTTTTCGTGCTTTTTTTTTATTTATGCCCCTTTATTTCGGTGGCAACTTGTCGCTTCGAGGTCCCTTTGAGGTTTTGTGGACGCATATTTGATTTTATAACTTCGGACAACGACGCACATAAAACGAGGTCATCAATGGGCGCCCAGGCAAAAGGATTCAATTTGATTGGATTGAAAGTCGAGTCAGTGTGTGTGTGTAGCTAGTGGCTTGGTATGATTTAGCAGCTTAACTCACACTCACACTCATACTTGCACCACTTCTTCTGCCCTTTCTCTCGGATTGCGAATCACGTAATGGCTTAAACGGATGTAGCCCATCTCCCTCTCTTTTTGGCCATTGAGCTGCATTTTAAATGCGTTCGAATGCATAAAAATTCCAATGGCATCGCTGGGCTGCGCATTCGCTGAATGAAATCGAAACTTATTAAATATTTATTGATGCCTCCAGCCACGACAACACAGCAACAGCAACAACAACCCACAAAAAATGAGTTTACATTTGCTGTTTGACTTGATGATAATGCGCCGCTCACAAAAAACAAAACTTACGTCCAAATCGACGCGAAACGCACGCAATTCGCCAAAATTTGTTGCTCAAGCTGCTTCAGCTGCTGGTGTGTCCAGTTTAAAAATAATAAAAAAAAAAGCAAACAAACACCTGTGCAATTGACTGACCCACCGCCCAGCAGACCCTCCCCAGTCGCCTCTCCAAGCTGCCAGTTTATTTGCCGTTGCGTCAGCCGTGCAGCTTCATCAATTTTGCATGCTTGGCGACCAGTGAGCCGGAGAGGCGAGGCTGGCGACGGATACGTTTATGGATACCTGGCAACTGGGCATGTAGTTGTTTGACTGAAACAATCAACACATTTAAACGATTTTTATTAATTTATTCAGCGCATTGTGCGCCCTTAAAAGCTTTAATTGTGGGCTTAATCATTTGTACAAAGAGCCATTTAAAGCGATTTTGAATTTACATTTTCAAATATGTAACGCACCAAAAACAATTTTAGATATTTCAGTTTACAAAACTATTGCTGTAATAAAATTTTAAAATATAGTTAATTAGTTTTGAATTTACTTATCAATTATTATTTAAATAAACTAAGGTTGGACGGCTGTTGGAAATAAAGGCGAGTGATTCTTGCACGAGTTGAAAGTCTTATTTAATATTTTGTCTGATTGAGGATTTAAGATCGCCCCTTCCCCTGCACTCTACACTCTAAAATTGTATTTTCTTTCGCCCACTCATAACAATTAACATTGATCAGTTCTATAAACCGTGGCAAGAGGCTTTCTTTTGCTTACATTTATTGCTGTGGATCGAATAAATTAGCAGGATTTGTTCGCTCCCCTCTCGAAATCCCACAATCCCCCAATCACCTGTGCGTGCTGAGTTGGGGAGACCAAAAGAGACAAACCGACAGACAGAGATAAAGACAGACACATATGTGAGGCGCTATAAAATTTTCACATATTACTAGAAATTCATGGAAAATAATGCAATAAAAATTCACAGCGTCGCGTAGCGTCTGCGATTGGTACAAGGGAGAGGCTGGGCTTCAAATGGGTGAGGTTGTTGTGGCGCTGTGTGTGTGTGTGTGTGTGTCTTAAAGGCCGTAATCCCCGACAAACATGCACAACATGCCCCGCGTGTTGTGTGCTGCTGCTTGACATTTGTTTGCCTTTTCCGGATACACTTGCCGAGAGGGTTATAACAATTTTTGAATAGGTTATTTTTTTTCTTATTATTTTGAGCATTTGTTGAACATTTTCTTAGGCTTCTACATGCTTATAATTTATTATATACGTAAAGCATAAATTAAGTGGATATAAATCAAGTCTTGCTAGTCTTTCTTTACATTTATTTGTTGTATATAGTCAAGCTTTGCTCAATCAGATATCGAAGATCAGTTGAAAGTATAGCTATTTATTTATTGTTTATTCGCGTCTTTTTATAATTCAAATATGTCATTCTCTGGATCCTGGTCAAGTGTTTTTTACTCTTTTCTTCTTCGACTTTCTGGCAGAGATTCACAGCGTGCCTATCAAATAAATCTCTCCCTAAATCAACGAATAAAAACAAAGCGAAGGACATATTTCAAATATATAGCGACTAATACGACGATCTCCTGCAAGATGGGTGCTTATAAAAAACAAATAAAGATTTTCAAAAGTATACCTCAGTTATTCGCAAGAGTATTCAAACTTCAAATGCACAAGTACCTTTCGATGCTTGTTTTATTTTTATTTATTTATTTTTTTTTTTGGCAGACAAATGTTGTAGGGTTTTTTATTTCATCAAGAGATTTGCAGCACTTGAGCAGCGAAAGCCACGAGGACGACGAGGATGGTCGCGAGGATGCGGACGACACTTTGGTTACGCTCCAACTCCTTGGAGCACTTGAGGTAGCACTTTTTCGGTTGGTTGGATTATTCCACGGGCAATGCCAATCCGCATGCCATCATCATGAGCTGGCACAACTTGTGATTCCACACAAAAAATAAGCAACAAACAAGCAGCAAACAGCATGTAAAAATGTTTGCAAAATGCCCAAGAGATGTACATAAAATATTTAACAGACACCGCGGAAAAAGAGGAGGGGAGAGGGCTGCGGCAATGGGAATGAGGCAATAGAATTTTGTCGAGAACTTTTGCCAGCCCCAAAGTGTCGTCAGCAACGCTTCATGTGGGTGTCTTGCGTGCTGCGTGCTGCGTGCTGCTTTGTTTGTCCTTGTTAATCATTTGTTGGGCTTGTTGCAATAATCTGTAAGGGGCTTGCAGCTCTTTGGCTCATTAAAAAATGATCGTCAACTGGGGATAGGTCTTAGGGTGAGGGGGATGCGTACAAGTTTTAACAACAGTCAAAGTCGAAAAGTTTTTCAAATGCACACAACAACAACAACAACAACAGACTGGAAAGTTTGCTTAGGCATGCCCAAGTGACACATTTCCAATTGCAAGTTCCTAACACCAGGGGAATCCCCGAAAAAACATATATTATTCAAGTTCAAGCTGAAAAATCCAAGTTGTAGTTGAAATATGCTAAAATACAGAATTGACAGATTTGTCGCATCGATAATTGATATCAAAATTTAAATGTTTTTTAGCTGCGAGGAAAGCTTTAATCGAAATAGTACTTCAGCTTACAATTCTGACTAATTCTATTTTCTTTCTTTACTCGTATTTTGTAGAGACTTCCGATTTGGTATATTACAAAATGCTGTTGCAATTTTAATGTGTTATTTTAAAGACCATTCATATTTGGAATGTGTGCTCGTAAACACCCTCTAATAATCATCAAATTAAAATGACTGTATTTCATTGCAACTGTGCCACACATCATACATCATACTCAAGTCTCCCCGATTTCAGGGGTGGTGGTTTTGGGGTGCGAGGGTGTTTTCATGCATACCTGAACAGCTGATTATGATTAGGTATGTCGTCTAAGGGATGTCGTCTTTTATTTGTGCGTTACAAATTAAAGTAATTCGCTCAACTTAAGCAGCGTCGGAAGCAGGGCCGTCAAACAAATAATTTCGCGTATGCTGAGCGCTTTTTATAACCCAACAGCAGCCAAAAACAACAACAAACCCAACCCCAACCCCAACCCCAAGCAGACATAAAAAATGATGTATTGTTTTAAAATGTGTTTTGTTTTTTTTTGTGGCTTGACTCTTGATTATGTGCGAACTGCAGCCCGTTGACAATGTGTGTGTGTGTGTATGATAAATGTGTAGTGTGTATGTGTGTGTGTGTTGCAAGAGTGTGTGTGAACAGCACTCCAGCTGCCTTTCCATGGCACACCTCTCCAAAAACAAGCTGCACTTCAAACTTGGCGACTAACAAGCGTCTAACAATTTGTCTGCAACTCTTTTTTTCTCAACTCACGCTTATCTTTCTTCTCTCTCTCTACCTTTTTTACAGCTTCGACCGCGACCAACCATTCACATTCGTATTGGGCGCCGGCCAGGTGAGTTTAACTGTCTAGTTGAGAAATAAAATTCAGATTTAGACTAATTAGTTTTTGATAGGAGATTAAAGACGAAATTGTTCAACTAATCTAATTGCTTAAGCTTCTTACAAAAACAGTTATCAGTTTTGATTCATAGAAATTTGTATAGAATAAAATGTTCTACAATCTGATTAATTTTGTACTAAAATGTGCTTGACAAGAGGCAAATTGGTTAAAAGCGGATAAATCTCATTTTCCACATTTAGTCTAGATTCAAATTTGATTAAATGCGTTATTATTTGCATTTACAGGTTATTAAAGGCTGGGACCAGGGTCTGCTCGACATGTGTGTGGGTAAGTTTGGAATCGCTTAAGTCCATAAGAGAACCTTTTAAATGCAATTTTGATTTGTAGGCGAGAAACGTAAGCTGACAATTCCGCCTAATTTGGGATATGGTGACCAGGGTGCTGGCAATGTGATTCCAGGGAAGGCAACGCTGCTCTTCGATGTGGAGCTGATCAACATTGGCAATGCGCCACCCACCACAAATGTGTTCAAGGAGATCGACGAGAATGCCGATAAGCAGCTGAGCCGCGAAGAGGTAATCGTCTATGTATGGATCGCACTTTTATCAGTATTGTTTTAGTTGTACACTCTATATGTGATATATCCGTGGGTATCGGTTTGCTACTAACCTCATATTCTTCATATTTGTAACCTGTTTCCTTTTTTAATGCATAATTCTGACCGATTTACCTCTTCTTGCTTATGAACTGTTCAGGTCAGTGAATATCTGAAGAAGCAAATGACGGCTGTGGAGGGTCAGGATTCCGATGAGCTGAAGAACATGCTGCAGGAGAACGATAAGCTGGTCGAGGAGATATTCCAGCATGAGGATAAAGACAAGAACGGTTTTATTTCGCACGCTGAGTTCTCCGGTCCCAAGCATGACGAGCTGTAGAGCCCCGACTAGGTCAAGTGCTTAAGTTATATCTATATATATGTAAAAAAAAAAACAAGAGAAAAACAAATCTTAAAACAACAATATGCGACACATTAACAGACAACAACAAACACATATTCAAGTCACTCCCCCTTTAGAGGCGCTATTAGTGGAATATCATTTTTGGCAATATCATTCATATCTGTATATACATATTACCCATACACATATATGTATTTATAAATAGGATGTTAAGCAATTTTTGTAACAACTCTCTTCCACTTCGATTCAATTGTCCCAGTTTTGTATCTGGGAGTGCTCAATGGATGCGTTATATCTTTTTTATATACATTTATAGGTTGTTATATTAAAGTTTGTAACTTATTTGTGTTGTGTCGTCTGCCAACTGAAACATTTTCTTTAAGTTGTGTACAAGTGGAACAGTAAAATTAATAAAAAAAATTTCACAATAATTTAACAATGTGTATTTATCGGAATAACTGGGGAAAAGGTTAACAACAGACGCAATAACTATCCGAAATAGTTTAAGAAAAGCTTCTATATAAATTTACTTATAATTTGTTTTCAGTCCGAGCAACAATTTGTAGAAAAGTAAAAATGTTTCTAAAATATTTCATTATCCCCAAATGATAATTTTTGTTTAATTTCGTTTCCCAATGAATACGTGTTAATTTTAACAGTTATATATTCGTTATTTATATTCAAATCGAAAATATACACGGATATAATAAAGAACATCATATACTAATAAGGTTTTTGTCTCCTGTTTAGTTTTTTTTTTTCGATAATCGCAAAGAAAATGATAAAGGGCTGCCAAACACCGTCAGAGATTATAATATAAAAACATTGAAAATTACAAAATGTTTACGACGACGGCCTGTGAAGGGGAGCGGAATGAGGCGTAGAAATGAAATGAGATAAAACAAACAATAGAAAAACACCGATAACATATTTATCATGTACTAATTAATTATATACAGTAACTGCACAATCATCCGCTCCCATTGCAACGCAGCCAGCGGAGAATACGTATAACGATTAGGGTAGGGGCCGGGCCAACACTTGATCACATGCAGAACAAGGCGTAGTTAGAAATTTATGAAAGTAGGGGGAGTGGGGAGAGTGGCTCCATAAAGATCGAGTAGCAGCAATTGCACAAAGGCTTAGGCGTTTAGTATGTAGAAAACCAGTTCCAATATAATAGGATCCTGAATGCCAGACGATTCGCCGTGCAGCGTGGCAATCAGATGATTATCGAGTGCATTCATATAAAGCGGCGGCAGTTTGCTGCCCCTTGCACCGGCCTCGTAGCACACCTGAAATTGTGCGAAAATTGTTTCAATCAATTGACAACAGTTTAGTCAGTATGTTGCACTTACGTTCTCCTGGTCGAGTGTGGCTCGCAGTGCCAGCTTGTTGGTGCCCGCCGCGGCGAGTAAATCGAGAAATGGTAGCAGCGCCATCGAAGCACTTCGCGCCAGCTGCTCAGCGATGCGTGTGATATCTGCATAGTTGTTGCCATTTGTGGCATACCAATCTTCGCACTGTAACAACAAATAATGAGAAAAGTACCAACGATTAATAACAAGTTTAAATTCTTAATCTTCAGGAGATCTCAACCGTGGTCGGGACTCTAAAATGACTAACTGTATAGCGTTTCAAGCATACATCTGATCAAAATTAAGTTGATTAAAACTAAGTTCTCTAAAACAAATTACAGCCTCAAACTGACAAACTCTGCTTAAAGATAACACAAGTGAACTTGCTTGTTCACAGTAATTAAATTCAATCAACTAAGTAATATAATAATTGAGCACTCATAAGGCTTTTTGGAAGCTCAACAGAAGCTTACGTTTTTTGAAATGAAGTTTTCAAAAACAAATTAAAATCTTATTGGGGCAGAATGCTCCCCATGTGACAAACATAGCCTAAGGTTCAGATATCACAAGTTGATTGATTAGTTAGGCTACAAAGTAATAAAAGAATTACATTATCAAAACTATCTTGAAGCTCAACAGAATCTCTCGCTGCACATAAATAAGTTATCTAAAATAATTTCAAGCCGTTTTAGCGCTTTCTCCCATTTGACAAACTTGTCGATAAGGCTCATGTTAGTTAATCTACTAAATATATATAATGAACATCTTGAATGTAGTTCGAAATCCTACTCACTTTGACAATGAATATATCGCTTAGACGTATTGCATAATTGGTATTGGAATAGTTGAAGCTGGCATGCACACGCATGTTGGCGATGCCATCCATGGGCTTGTCATCAATGGGCGACTTGACGCTGTTTTATGGAAGAGTTGTATTAGCCGAGTTAAGAGTAATATGGAGAGTAGTGCACAGCTTACCCCACATTGATTTCGCGATCGGTGTCCACCCATTTGATGCTAACAATTTCGCTCTGTTCATCGCTGGCCGCAATGGGACCGCATACAATTTCAATATCGGTTTGATTGCGCAACGCCTGACGCACTTCCTCCATTTTGGCGGGCATGATTTGGACCATGAGTCCGTCTTCAACAATGCTACACTTGCCGGATAGACCACTGCTGCTCTTTAGTGCCTCGTTGAGGACAAAGAAACTGGCGCCGGTTATCTTACGCGGCTGTCCTTGTATATTGATTGCCTGCGTGGAATAGGCATACATCTCGGAGCGATCATCGTTGATGTTCTGCATGCACACCAAATGCCCATCGGCCACTTTGGAGAAGTTGCCGGCAAAGGCGAGGATGTGATCGGTGGCATTGTTGATCGCCTTGATGACATCGTTCTGGCGATATCGCGGTATTATCACCGTCGTCTGTCGCTCCTCCATGTGGATGTAGAGGCCGCGTATCGCGGGCAGTGAATACGAATAGTTGCGAAAATCGACCAGGAAATTGATGATCGTTTGGGCAATCTCACCGTAGACGGACTCGCGATTGCGCACCGAGATTAGCGGGCATGGATAGTAGCGATATTGGGCGCCCAGGCGCAGGATTAGACGCAACGGCAACACCTTCGCCCAGGGCACCTCGTGCCGATGGATGAGCACCCCAACCAGATACGGATTCTCGGGCACAATCACACCCTGCAGACACTGATAGGTCGGTCGGATGTAAATGAAGCCGCCATGCTCTCGGGAGCCCAAAAAGTTGGCATTCCGCGGACTGGTGAATGCCAGCTCCTGTGTGCTGCTGCGTGCACACTCCGCCTCCACATAGATCTCGAACAGATGCTGGAATATATCACGCGGCACCGATGCACCGCCAGTTGCCGGTGGTGGCTTAATTTCTAGCAAGATGATCAACTCATCGTTGCCCACATGATGCAGCCCGGACGTGGTGAAATTCAACACCCAGCGATTCATGCAGCAACTCACTGGAAATTGGATTTAATGAGAGGATTAACAAAGTGACAGGTGGCATAGTAATCGGCTACTCACTGTTGACCACCTTGACGAGCACATAGAAATTGTTCTTCAGAATAAACTTGAGCGTTTCGCGTTGCAAACGCTCGATGAGATCCGCATCGTTGCGCACCTCCTTGTACTCCACATCACAGTTAAGATTACTGCCCTCGCGACTGCCAACACAGATCGGTGGCAGCGAGTTCTCCTCGCTGGGTATGCAACAGCCCTGTGCATCGCTCGGTGGCAACTTACGCGACCGTTGCACCTCCGCTTTGTGGCGCGGCGAACTCTGCGCTGTGTTGCGACCAGCTACCAAAAAAATAAGTAAAGTTTTTATGTGAGTCAATCTACTATCAATTAAATATATCATTAAATTAAATGATATTTGCATGAAATTTTGCTTTAAAGTTCATTCATTTCAAGCATATTTTAGGGATAATTTAAATGCGACAAATACTAAATAATTGACTTACTTTTTATTTTGTTAATCACAAAATGTATAAAATGAAGCTTTTAAATCATGCTTAAAATTGCGCGAATCAATTAATGAATTAAATGAATATCCAATTTAGCATGACTAATATGAATAATAATTAAAGCGTGGAAAAACTATTGGAATTAAACTTGAAATTCGAATCAACATTTAATGTTTAGATTCATAATTAATAATGAATATAATCTATTTAACTTTTATAAAACGGATCAATCATTTATGACTAGTGATGAATACTAAGCTGAAGCTTTAATGAACATCTTAAATCTGTCTATGAGACAAAAAAGAAAATTAAATTAAAATCAACTTAAGTTTAAATTTAAGTTTAAGTTTTCTTTTCATTCTCTACTTAAGGCAAGTGTCATTCTAGCATAATAATTATGTAATGGGGAATTCCTTGGCTTACCGCTTGACTCTTGGCTGCTCGCTGTTGCTGCCTGGAGCGTTGCTGCTGCTGCCGTGGGCGGTATGGAGCCACGGAACAACTGGGCGACCAGGCCCAAGGTGGTGTTGGTATCAATACTGCTGCCACTGCTGCTGGCACCTCCATTGCCACCAGTGCCACTGGAGGAGGCGCCGGGAGTGGGCGGCTTCTGGGAGGAGCCACTGCTGTTGCTGCTGCGCTGGACACCGCGACGCGGCTGCTTGGCCTCGCCCCACTGCTGCTCCATGGTGCTGGCCAGTTCGCTGCCGGGCGCGATGCCATCGCTGAACATGACACTCTTGCGCTTGCGACCCTTCTTGCCATCCGAGCTGGACGAGTTCGAAGAGCTGCCATCCGTCTTCTTCAGCACACCGACGGGCACAATGACGCTCGGAGTGGGAGCAGCTGCGGCATCCGCCACCTGACGATGTGGCGGTATCGTTGAGCAATACTCCATTGGATTGTTCGGATTTGGAGTGCGCATTGGCGTCGGCGGCAACACAGCTGGCTGGGCACCGGCATAGATGTCCGAGATGCAAGCATCGCCGCCAGCGCCACTGCCACCGCCACTGCTGATGCCATTCGAGGCCGTCTGCCGTTCGGTGAGTATCATGAAGCATTGCACACAAACACGAGACTCGGGCTCATTGGCGAACTGCAGATGGAATCGCTGCGAACAGCAGACGGAGCAGAGCACTTTGCCACAGGCGCGACAATGATGACGTCGCTTGATCATGGTGAACTTCTGCTGGCACTGCATGCACTGCGTGGCCATGTTGTCGGGCACCCAGATCGGTGGCACTTTGCCCAGATTGGCATGCGGATCGCTGTAGCCAACCGCCTCATAGATGGGACTCTCATCGGCATCGGCGTCGTCCCCATTCGCCTCCGCTGCACCCTCTCCCCCTGCAACTGCCTGTTGCTGCTGCTGCTGTTGCTGCTGCAGCTGCTCTGTCTGCTCCTGATCCGTTGTTGGAGGAGGAGGTGTTTGTCCCGCATTCGTTTGATAGCCGCCATTTAGATCTAGGGTCTGTGGACGCTGTGGTCGCTGCTCCGCATCGGGGCCGTTTCTCTCCTCCAGCTGCACTACTCCCTCCTCCACCACCACCTCCTCCTCCTCCAGCTTGCGTCCAGATAGCGAATCAGTATCGCTGGCACTGCTACTAAAAGGTGAGGCCAATCCTTCCTGATCCTCCTCTGGCGCCGCCGTTTCATGTGCTCGCAGCTCGGCAAATTCCACAGTGGATGCCTGCGAGAAGTTGTCCACATTCATTGGATCCGCCGATGTGGTCTCCTGCTCAGACAAGATGCGCACCGATTCCTCCTCCGTTTCAGGCGATGCTGTGGCAGCTGTGTCAGCATCCTCATCATCGACATCGTCATGCTCATCAACATTTTCAATTTTAATCATGTTTTGGTGAATGCTGTTGGAGTTGCAACTGGTTGCTGCCATAGCTGGCTGCTCCATGTGCTGCTCCTCTTCAATATCCGCCTCCACTTCTTGCAGCATGCTGTCCAGTTCCGTGTCCGAGATTTCATCCATGGTCGAGCAAAAGGTTAAAGGTTGGCTGCGCCTTGGTGCCACATCCTGTGACTCCTCCTCTTCCGTCCGCTGCTGCTGCTGCTGCAACTGCTCCTGCTGCAGCTGCAACTGCTGCTGATTCTGTTGTTGCTTCAAGCCTGCGTCCAACGTTGGCGCCGGCTCCTGAAATGAGGAGAAAGATTAACACAACTCATCCTGTTTGATTTATTGATAAATATAATTAAATAAATATATATAAACAAATATATATACATATATATAATTATATATATTTATTTTGATATATTTATTTATATTTATATATATGGATGATCTGTAATCCATGCAAATTCAAAGATTAATATCTTAAAAAATCTTATAAATAATTCTTATTTGTTAATTATTATCTATTTTTACTTTTTGCATTTTATAATATATAGTTATAAGTTGAAATAAATAAATAATATCTTAACTCACCACTGGCGAATTATTCGTATCCACATCATCGTCATCGGCAGCATGGTGATGATTCTTTTTGGCTGCCTGTTGACTTGGCATGTCCAGTTCGGTGCTCGTCTCCGCTGAGAGTTCGTTGAGCACCTTGCCCAGAGCTGAGCTGGCTGTGACTTCACCTGGTAAAATGGATGGTGATGCTGATGTTGTTGTTGTTGTTGTTGTGGTTATCGAAATAGAGGATAGACCCAATGCCAAATCCTCCACAGCAATTGATTCCACTAGCTGCTCCTGTGCCTGGTGCTCAACCTCAGTTTTTGCTTTGGGCAGGCGCTGCTGTTGCTGCTCCTCCTCATCCTCAGAGTTGCTTATGTTGCCCGGGGAGGGACCCGAGGAGAAGGTGGAGCAGGAGGAAGTGGTTAATGATTCCGAGGAGGATACCGATAGCTCCTCGCCAGATTTGTTATTGTTGCTCGTTTGCTTTGCCTGCGCTTCGCTGTACTTTTTAATGTCCTCGTGCGCATCATCATCATCAACATCATCATCGACAACATCATCATTTTCTTCATCATTATCGTCAACAACTTCCAGTTGTCTGGAATGGTGATGCTGCTGCTGCTCATCAGCTGTCTGCTTCCAGTCGTAGCTTTCCCTCGTTTCCAGCTCCGTTTCCAGTGATTTTACATTGTTACGATAATCGTTGAGGCTGTTGAACACCTGAGAGACGGCAACAAAATTTTTGGCTGCGCCAGCGCTGCCATCGCCCAGTGGGCGTGCCTCACCACCGCCCACATTTACAGTTGCAACACTCGCGGCTGCTGCTGCAACTGCAACTGCTGCTGCTGCTGCAATGCGGCTCTGTTGCTCATCCGCTAAAAACAAAAAAAAAAAAAATAAATAAACAGAAAAAAAACAACTGTAAAATATAGCGTTAGTTGTATGCTTTTGCTCGCACCTTTTAGCTCTGCTTCCAGATTGTCCAGGACCTGATCGATGTCCACCAGATCCATTTTGACTATGCGGCTTGCATTTAAGCCTGCAACGAAACACGTAACAAGCAAATTGAGAAGAGCAGCTTGCTTTCTTTACCCGAAAAAATATATATTTTCACTATGTGTGCATGTGTATGTGTGCAGAGGCTGTCATGGGTTGATAGAGGCGTAGAGTGGGTGAGGGGGAGAGAGGGTGAGAGCGAACGTTGCAAAAGCGACGCAAAAAACAAGACAACAAAGCAAATAATGATTCATTGGCTTATTGAATGGCGTTGGGCAGCTGAATTGTCAGTCAATTGCCTTATCAGCGTTTACTCTACCCAAACGTTTTGAGTCGTAAATTAAGAGAATTACCTTATTTATCCAATTCTTTTTGTACAAATTCTCCTTTTGCAAAATATGTTCGAAATGAGTAGAGCTGAGTGTGAATCTATCGCACATAGTGCATAAATACCAAATATGTGAGTGGCCTAATCGCTCATCTCAAGTTATGGTATTTTTTGGTGTCAATTTGTGAGAGCCAAGGGTGCAGCATATGGTCAGCCTGGCAGATACAGTCGCTGTTAGTTAACATCGCTGCTTAACATTAGTTGAAATTAAACCGTCGAAGCTATCGGACGCGGGAGTAGCGCGCGTTGCCTGTTTAAGTGTAAAGAAATTTAACAATTTATTACAACGAATTTGTTGTAATTGCAATAAATAATGCTCCTATCGACGTGCAATTAAATAAATAAGGTGCCCTCAAACCCAGCGTTTACAAATAGCGGCGAAAATTCAACAAAATTCGTGTGCTGAAGCAAAACCCAAACGTAAAAAAAAAAAATATAAAAACATAAAGAAGCCGCCACCGTTTTGTGTGTGTGACAAGAGTAGATGTGCTTGAGTGTGTGTGTGTTAGTGAGTAGGTAGTTGTGGGCGGAAAATCAAGTTGAGGCAAATGCTAGTGTATATTTTTTTTTAATTTCACACATTTTTCCAATGCAATACTAATGAATAATAATATTTGTTTATTATTATATTTTTATTGATGCTGCTTGTAAATGTAATTTTGTGCTACGCTCACCAACACTGTTAGCCCACACACCACACACACACATGCATGCAGAGCATGTTACACCAACACAAACTCACTTACACACAATCACACACACTGAGAGATATTTACACTGGCACCTTTTTGGTTGCGCTCTTCTCTTGTCGCTCCGCTATCTCACTTTATCATTTTTGTTTTGCTGCTTGTCTCTCAGCTGCTATGCTCTGTAATCTTGTTGTTTATTCTCTTTTGCGCTCTGCTTTGCTCACGGCTCACCTCACTCCTCTCTCTATCTCTCTCCCACTCCCTCCCACCCGCCTCTATCATCATCGATAGTTGCTTTGATTTTAGCCGCGCGCGCAACTAAAAATTGCTGTTCATTATCAAAAATTAAATGTTTAAATGTAAAATGTCTGTTATTTATCTCTACCTCGCTCTCGCATACACACGCACAAGCGGATCGGAATTGATTTGTTTTTGAACGCGTCTTATTTGAAATTAAATTGATAAATCGCGATTGCCAAAAATAAAAAAAAATTTTAATGTTAATAAAGTGTTTGAGTGTCAGTTTAAACAGTTTAATTACGTGTTTCAATTAAATCATATTTCTTTATTTATGCAGCGCATTTTTAGTGTAACCCAATTTTGTATTGCATTTTCAAATAAAATTTAAAAATTTACAAGAAAAGAAAATATTAAGAAGCTGAGCTCTTTATGCTGCCACCATTCGTCGATCTATAAACAACAACAAATCGGGATTTAGTTGTTCACTTTTCTGTTCAACCAAACAAAAACATCAATACAACTTCTGCTTCCTCTTCGCAACGCCCACGCAACGAAAATGAAATCAAAGCTGAAAACTGCGCTGCTGACGTCGCCGTCGCCTAGCAACGGTAAATGGATGTTGGTCTCAGCGTTGCTGTTAGTTCTGCTGGTGGCCGCCACCCAAGCAGCTGATGAGGTAAGTGGCAAATGGAATGGGAAATAAGTGGAAATGGAACAGATCATATTTAAGCAATTAATGGGAATAAAGTGGATGTGGAACGCAATTGCTCAAAATGCTGATCTTGATTTTCTTTATCGGCAAAACAAAAAAACAATAACCGTTTAGTAATTTACTTTGTTTTTTATTAATTGCCAGCTGGTTTCTTGCACATATTTAAACAATTTTAAATTATCTGCGCTAATTAAGTATTTTAATTTAAACTAATCGAACAATTTCCACATAAATTTTGGTCGTTATTCATTTTGAATATTAATTGTTGGATACGGATGAATGGATGAAGGAAATCAACCGAATTAAATGTATATAATAGATTTCAAAATAATTCTTGTATATCAAAGATATCGTATATTTAAGTGTTCAATTCTGATTGTTGGCTTATAACTTTAATCTTATTTTGCGAAGAGATAATGAACTGCTCTAACCTCAAAAGTGGTCCACCTATTTCGCACCTGGCAATTGCAGTCGATTCATTTGTTGTTATTTGCGGCTTAAGGATTTTCCACATTGCTTTTCTGTCTCCCTCTCACTCGCACTCACTGTTAGAATTTGCAGATAAAAATGCAAACTAAGTCGAGAAATGTCTGCTTAACTTTATTGCAAACTAATCAATACTCACACACAGACATATATATGTACTGTGTGTGTGTGTGAGTGAATGAAATGAAAACATTTTTGTCTGGCAACGCTTGCAATTTATATTGCGTATTTGCTGTTGTTGCTGTTGATGAAACGATGATAATGAAGAGCGAAACAAGCTGCTGCTGTAAAAAGACATTAGAAACGACTGTCTCTGCATATATGTGTGTGTGTGATGAATGCATTGCCCATAAGCAACTAATCTTCTTCTACTGCTGTTGCTCGTTCTTCTTCTTCATCTGCTTCTGTTGATCGTTTGCCAAAGTGTGATGGAAAATGCAGTTGTTGCCAATTGCAGTTGCTGTTTGCTGCACAACACACTTTATGTGACTTATTGGCCCAAAATGTGTGCAAACACACATATATACACATACGCATACGCATAAATAATGCATTGGCCTCTTTCGTTGCGAATTTACCACTAGTTGTTGTCTGTTGTCTTGTTTATCTCGTTCCGGTCCAGTCTCACCCCAATACGTTCCGTTCCCGTCCCTCCTGCGTGTCTGTCTGTTTGTCACTTGTTTTTGCCAAAATTGGCTTAGTTGTGGTTATGGCTCTGCGCCATCTTCTTCTTGTTGTTGTCTTCACCAAAAAACAAAAAAAGCACTTTTTAAGAACGTGCCCAGTAAATTGATGAAGAGCTTGGCTGAGTGTCCAAAGAAGTGAGCGAGAGAGTGAGAGGTGAAGTGTGCAGGATAATATAATGATTTCGTTGTGTGTGTGTGCGTGTATGTATGTATGTATGTATGTATGTGAGTGGGCAGACAGAGAAAACAAACAAACAAACACATACACATTTTGGGGTGGGGAGATGATGCTGCTGAGCCATTGCCGCCTGCTGCTTTCCATACATATATACACAAACACACACACAAACGCACTTGGCTCTAGTTTTGTTTTTGGCTCGTTTACGCATTTTGCGCTCATTAGCATTATTGGCATGTGTGCGTGACATTGACAGAGAGAGAGAGAGAGAGAAAGAGAGCGAGCGAGAGAGAGAGAGAGAGCGAGAGATGAAAGTGTGTTTATTAGTTAAAGGTGACCAGGCGCATTAAATGCGGTCTCAGCTCATCGTTGGCTCATCTTCACGTGCTGCGTTAAATAGGCTGTTAATACACACACACACACACACTTAAATATCTACTTATAGCTTTCCGGGAAGGCATTTCGCTTTGGGCCAATCCCAAAACTCATATCCACAAAGTCGACAAGATATTGTAAATATTGTGGGTTTTTTTATTTTGGGAGTATTTCCTTTGGTCAGCTGTTAAACGTGTCATGACGTCATTCATTCATTTCAGTCTGTGTGCTTCTGCTGACTGAAATTTAGAATCAATTGTTTTAAAAAATTCTTTATAAACAGCAATCAGAAAGATGAGCATAATAGAAAAAACATACATAAACAAAAAAAAAACAGAAAAAAAATCACTTAACAGTTCGACATCAATTCGTTCTCATGCCACACACACCTTTTCTAGTTACTGAATGCAGCTATCTCTGTCGCGCGCTCGCATTCATACGTATGTGTATCAATAGGCGTGCATGTGTGTGGATGTGTGTGTGTGCATGCATGTTTTCGAATGCTCACATGTGTCTGTTCGCATTCACATTCGCCTTGCATTTACTACTTAATAAGCAGTTGTTGCTGCTTGCACTTTGCTACTTGCTCTTGTTCTTGCTCTTGCTCTCCTCTTCCCACCATCGCCGGCAGGCGTCGCGCTCATTGACGCCGAAAGCGTAAACGACGCAACAGAAGACGTCGCTTTCAACGTCCTCGTCGGTGTTAATGTCAAAATGTTATCAACAGCGCTGTTTTTTCTCACTGGCTTACAAATGACAACGGTTTTTAACGCACACACACATATATATACACACATACGTACCGTAATTTGACAGCTTGTATTGCGCTCTAATCTAAGTTCAATTGAAAATCATCACCAATAAATAATCAGCACAAATTGCAATAATGGAATCGTTTTATAAACACACACGAGCTAATTACAAAAAGCTTAATTGCACACATGCATATACACACATGTTTATTTGCATGTGTGTGTACATGTACATTTATACAAACAAGATCACGCTGCAACTGTCTGTCAAAGAGAGCGAGCTTAAGAGAGAGTAAGTAAATAAAAGAGTAAGTGAGCGAGAGCGAAAGAATGTGAAAGAGTGAGTGGATCAATTAGACATGTAGCATATAAAAAGAAAATCCAATTAGTGCATTTTTACATGCCAATACAACATAATGCAAAGGCAATTGTAACAAAACCCAAAGGGTTGCCGCCAAATAAACCAAAAGCAAAAACATTTGCGGCAGCCACACAGCGAAAGAGCGGGTTGTAGGAGAGCGAGTGAGCGAGCATAGCATAATAATATGTCTGTGTGTGTGTCGTGTGCAGGCGGTGAAATAAGAACAACAACATCAGCCAACAAGCATAAAATGTGTATGTATGTTTGTGTCAGTGTTGGGTAGGCAACAGACAAAATTGAAGAAAAGAAGACAGCGATAAGCGACGCGACATGAAGTTGAGTACGCAGCAGAGGAAGAGGCAGCGCTGCTCGCAGCACAGTTGAGGGCTGCTGCTGATGTTGTTGTTGTTTGTTTGTTGCTGCTGCCGTTTGCTTTGCTTGAATTTGAGTTTCTGCTGAGGTAAACAACATGCAGAGACCAGACCCAGACCAGGCCGGCAGTTTCAAGACGAGAGCCAAGCAAGCAGATTGAACTGAACAGCCGACGTCGCTGCCTGTCGCCTGCCTGCAAGAAGGGTAACGCAATGTCAATAATCATGCGTTGTTGCCGTTCTTCATTGTCGTTGTCGTTGTTGCTTTGGCTGTGTTTCATATGTTCGACATGGGCTTGTTTCATTTTGCGGTTTGTTTACGACAAGTTGTATCTCTCTCCCTCGCTCTGTCTTGCGTGCGTGGTGTGCTTGCTCTTTACTGCTGCTGCCTTATTGGTTTTTACAATTTTTTGTTTTCATTGTCCCACTGCGGATTTTATTCGCATACTCTCTCTCTCTCTGTATCTTTGTTGTGCGTATTTTTAGTTTTAATATTAACTGCAATTTTCTTTGTTCACAGGATGAGGCATATGGGCATATGTACATATGTGTGTGTGTGCTTGTGTGTGAATGTTTATTCTTACTTTTTCCACTTTATAATTTCCACTTGAATTGTTTACAGCTTATTCAAGTTTATTTTTGTGTTTTAATTGCAAAAAATGGCAACACATCCACACCCACATTCATATTTACTTATCACTACGCCCTGTGCCCCCTTTTCGCTGTGTGGCCTTATTCATTGACGCAAATTGCGCGAAAATTTTTGTTTTTGATTTCAGTTACTTCATCTCTTGCTCGCTCGTTCTCTCACTCTATCTCGCTGCGAGTTCACCTTTTTTTATAGGCTTTAGTATATGACGCGTATTTCCTGTGCATGTGCCGTCGTGAATGTTTTGTCGTTGTTTTCTCGCTATCTTTTGACTTTTCGGCATCTGTGTGTGTGTGAGTATTTGTGTTTGCATATCATTAACATGGAAAATGTAAGCCGCAAGCACAACAACAACAGCAGCAGCGCGCACAAAAAAGGAGTTAGCAGCCCACGCAGCAGCAGTTGAGACAGCTGCATTTGTTACTCACTCACACACACAAACACGCACACATACCCACGCACTTGCATACTTTCATAATTATGTATGCAGCATTTTTTAAAGAAATATTTTTTTTTTTTGTGGTATTTTTTTTTTTTATTTTTTATTTTTGTTTGATGTTTTCGATGCTATTTCAATCAACTGTTCACACATTTTTCAGCTGCTGCTCATTTTGTGTGTGGTTTTGTCTGTTTTACGTTGTTTTTTTTTTCCAATTCAGTTTGTAGTTTGCTGCACATTTTATGGTATTTATTTTCTCACTCGCTCTTTATGTGTGTGTGTGCTTTTTTTTACCCACGCAAACGCTCACGCAAATTTTTCGACTCACATATAAACATATTCACCCTTCCCCTCCGCTCCATACCCATGCAATTTGTTTACACATTCAAAATTTATAGATTATATTGTTAACAAAAAAAACGAAGCATTCCAATATTGGGGGTTTTTCTTCAGAGAAGAGATGCCAACGGGTCATAATTTTAAACAATAATTTTATTGGGTGATTTTTAATTTACGGCGCCAATGTTTGTACAACATAATAATAATAAATATGAAGTAATATTTTAGGAATTTGCTGGATACTTTGATTTGGGACGACAGATTATCGAGAAAAACAATCTATACATTCATATTTCGTATTAATTTGCCCTTAGCGAATACCTTTGAAATTCCTGTTTTGTTTGCTTTGTTATTTTTTCACCTCCCCCAGCCAACCTGCTTTTTCTGTTTTTTTTTTTTTTTTTTTTAAATGAGAACGCATATGAACATAATACGTAATTGTTTAATAAGTACAACTTAAAAAAACACATTTTAAGGTCACATCTCAAATCAGCAGAAATCAGAATGTGATTTATTTAATTGCAAACACATCAAAAATAACATAAATATACAAATACATATTTACATAGAGCGATTAATTAGCTATTTTTCAAACCAAATGAGATCATTTCTTTTTTAAGTAATCTGTTCTCTGATGTCGCTTGTTGATAGATGATAGATAGTATATATAATGGATTATTAGCTTACTTTGTGTTAAATATACGAAATATACAATTTAAATATTACTTTAATTGTACACAGCAGCAAAATGGACGAAACAAATAATAGAATCAAATAAACGCGCACATTTCTTTTTAAATTAAGAAAATAAAAAATATACATAATGAAAAGAATTCCAGGAGCAATACTTTAATTTTAAGGGTGAATAATAAACAATATATTAAAAAATCAACATTAAAAAATATTGAGAAACTAACGATTTGTTTATGTATATTAAATACCAATGGAAGTCAGAATAAAGTTTAGAAGTGTTAATTTAGATGTTCTATTTTTAAAATTGATTTTTAGCACCCGTTAACTGATTTGTAACCAAAGCACTTCAGAGCTGTTGCAATTGCTTGTTTGCCATTTCCGATTCATTTCCATCTTCCGATTACACACTCATTCACACACACACATACACACATGCACACATTGCAATTGCAATTGCAGTTTTCGCTGAAACTGAAACGCCCATAAAACGCGTTCGCGTTTCGCTTCGCATGTGGATCCCATGTGGCTGCTGCTGCTGGGCAATAGCAAAAAGGTCAGCAATATTACACGATGGAGGGTGAGGGGTGCAATGCAGCTGTTGCTAGCCAAGCCGATGTCTTAGCATGTTTGCATATGGAGTAGAATGTTCTTGTCATTCCTCTACTTTGGCATATTGTTTGTGTGACAATGATGATGATGTCGTCGTGTATGACGTTGAACCACGCCCATTGAGCAATGTTGTTCTCATCATCATCACCGTCATCTTGGTTCCTGCTTCCTGCAGCAAACACATCCAGAGAAACCGAATACTCATTATGCTCAAACCAAACCCAAAAACAAGCAAGCGAGAACGGCTTTATTTGGTCATGCCGAATATTACATACCCTTGCAGAACGGCGTCTAATTTTACTAGAAATTTAAAAAAGTCACCTATGGGTGCTATATTATGTAGTAATCCAATCTCAGTGATTTGGATATTGATATTGGGTAAGTTCAGATCGATTATCATGAAAGCTATGCGGTACATTAGTTATACGCTGATTTGTAGTCATACGCTATCTATCTTGTTAAGTAATAGTAAAACTAAATTCTTGTATAAAAACTTCTCCTCTTTAACAAGCTATACAATACACAATTCCATATTGACATATATCCATTTTATATGTTGCCATTAGCAGAAATTCCATTCCATAAGCCTACAGAAAATTAAAATAAAAAAGAAACTGGAAAATTTGTATGTTACAATTAACAGCAAAAAACATATAAATATATTTTCTTTCTAAAAATATATTTTGAGATTAAATCACTCGCTAAATCTGTTTGGCCAATTTGTTATACCCACATCACTTTTGAGTGTTTATGGGGTATGGGCAAAGGTGCAAAAACAATTACCATGCCATGTGGCAGCAAGGGCGTGGCGAGGCAGTGTCATGGGTCCAAACAAACAAAGTCGGCAACAGATTGCAGCAGCCCCCAAAAAATAAAAGTTTGGATTTTGTTGTATTGGCAGTGTTGCAGTCTGCTTGCCCTTCGGTGGCCTTCGTTGCATGCGTGACAGCTGCTGTGTTGCTGCCACATTGCTTCTTCTTCCTCTTCTTTCTCTTCTGCATCACTTGATGCTGTTGGACGAGAGGTTATTGACATGCAACATTTGGCTCAAAACTTAAAACTTGCTTCAAATTTCATTTTTGATTAGCTTACTTTTTGGACAATTGAATTATTACAAAGAGCAAAAACTTTTAAATAAAAAGGAATTGTTTATTTAAAATTCATCAGTTTTGATCAAGTGTTGGTAAAACTAGGCAAGGGGTATCTCATAGTCTCTCATACTACTAGCTACTTGGTTACTTTAACACGTGCATGAACAAAATTCTAAATTTTCAACAAAAATTTTTTAAATAGAATTTATTTTCAGTAAAAATATTTGTTAATCTGCTCGAAATTCGCATGGTACAAATTCGATTTTCAAGCTTTAACAAATTGACTGGCAAATCTCAAAAAATATTAAAATAAATATAATTACTTGCAAAAATTAGCATAAAAAACCATATAAAATTGATACATATAGAAGAATATGTAAATATATATATTAAAATATATTATATTATTAATATATATAACTTAATCTCATTAGGATTTATTTATGATTTATCTTTGATATCAGTGGCGCTGAACGCACGTATTAAATATTTCAAATGTCGCATATTTCAACATTAATTGCTCTTGTGTGTGTGAGTGTACGAGTGTGGCATCATTTTAATACACTGCTACCGAATATAGAAGAGTATATGGGTTTTTTTGCATGCTGTCTCTCTGTCTGTAACTATGACTATTTATTTCGTGTCGACTAATATCAGTAAAAAATAAATAAATTAAGAGCAAAATTTAAATTTAAAATTTATATTGAAAAATGATACAAATTTTTAAGATTGCTTTATGCATTTAAATGCATAACTTGAAACTTTGCAGATATACTCGACTATGCTCGAGACAGTAAAGTTTTAAAATAGGGTTGCCAGGAAATCGATAAGATATATAAATGAATACGCTTTGAATTCCCTCAATTTTAATTTTCTTGTGCACAAAAAAATGTAGCGCAATTTTGGAGCTAGAGTTACCAGGTAGTACATTTGAGCCAAAGTTGGCTCAAATGTGTCCGATGACGGTGAAGTTAACATATAAATATATTTACAATGGAAAATAGCTTAATGCTTAAATCTGATTAGTGTAAAATTATTTGTTAACAATTAAGAAGTTAACTTTATGCCAATCGGTCAATGTCTTTTATATTATTGAGCTTCAGGACAATAAGACTATAGAGACAAGAAACTTAAGACCTATATTAATGATAGTATTAACAGGTATCAGAGTATTTCGCAGTCGGTGACACCCGACTGCAACGTTCTTGCTTGTATTTTGTTTGAATTGTTGCTGTTGCTTTTGCTTGAATTGTTGTTGTTGTTGCTGCTTTTGGCCACGCCTCTGAGTGGGCCATCATCATAAAAATCTGTTTCTGCAAATCCGCTAAAATTTATGCATAATTCGTCTTTTCCACTTTGTGACTGGGCTGTCATTGTTGTTGTTGCTGCCTCTGCATTTCTTGCTGTTGCTGTAGTTGTTGTTGTTATTGTTATTTATCGCCCTCGACATTGAGGCATTAATTGTTAGCAACAAAAGCATAAGAAAAAAAATAAAAAAAATATATATATATATAACGCAACATTTCTGCCATTTATGTAAATATTTGCATAAAATAAAGCTTATATCCATATCACATAAAATAACTTTTGGATATCGCTCTCTTTTTCGCACTTTCCGCCTTTGTCCAATGTGCTATCTTTGTCTGCGCCGAGCTTTGAATATGTCACGTATTCAGCTTTCAACGGTTTCTTATTTCCGTCTGCTGACTCAAACATTTGAAACAGAGACGCAGACCGAGACATCGATCGATACGGAGAGCGAGACGGAGACGAAGAGTGAAAAGAGTTAATTTTGATATTAAAGCTTGTCATGTGCTCTCTAATCTTTATTAGTCACTGCGGAAATCCGAATCTCTATCAATTTGCAAACGGAAATGTGACTCAAACAAGCAATCTCCAAACATTCGAAATTTATAAGTTCAACAGAGAATTTCAAATTCGGATCGACTTGAAGATCTCAATTCGGATTGCGCATAGAATTTTAAGCTCGTAAATAGTTTGAAGTTTGTAGTTGTAGTTTGGCCATGAGCCAAGCACGAAGTAACGTAGTTTTTGTGATGTGGAAATGTCATTAAATTATATTGATTCTTGTTTTGAAAATATTAAAATATTGTTCGATAACCATGTTTTAATCATAAAATTATTATGCGTCTCCGGGGTCTGCGGCCCGTGTATTTCGAAAAGATTAAGATTATTAAAAGAGCAATTAACTCTAAATTTGTACTGTTTCCGTCTTAAATAAAACTACGCATTTTCCAATACTCTATTTTAAAGCCAAAAATCAAACACAACTTGAGCTACAGTGGCTCACAGCATTTTTGACCCAACACATAATATGTAAACACATGAAATGTATATTAAGTACTTAGAGAAGTTGGAGTTCTTGTTGATGAGCTGCAATTATGATACTTGTTGTGCAGCAAGATTGAAAAACTTGAATTCACCGAAACCATAAACCATAGACAAATACAATTTTCTTAAGATTCTTAATAAACATTTTACTCCAAAAAGATGAGTGCTGATTTCAGCATAAGGGAAGGTCTTCAATTTGAATAGCATATCGATCCAAAGCAGCGGTTGTGATTTGTCGAAACCTGACTTAATTAGAGTTGTCCTCACAATAACTTAGAGAATTTATGGCCGATATTGGTTACAAAAATACAGAAGCATAGTATTTGTAATAAAGATTAACTTAACCCAGACGAGAGGAAAGCCAGAGTAGGAAAGCGCATAAATCGTTCAACAAATTACCTACAATTATTGGCAGCGTTTTTATTTATACCCTGAACCCATTAAAAATGGGTAAAAAGGGTAAAATGGTTTTGTGCAAATGTATTTAACAGGCAGAAGGAAGCATCTCCGACCCCACAAAGTATATATATTCTTGATCAGGATCAATAGTCGAGTCGATATAGTCATGTCCGTCTGTCCGTCCGTCCGTCCGTCCTGCTGTATGAACACGTAGGAATATAGGTTCTCGTATACCAGGCGCAGATCAAGTTTGCGTTATTTGATCGATAACTGTCTCCGTTTGATCGAATATCGATAAATTAAATTTCCGATAGCAATAAATTCCACAATATTAAAGGCAGAATCTGCTAATTAATACATAACATGCATCTGCGTACTATTGATCAACTGCCCAAATTTCAAGATCGGATAAGAAACACCCAAGTTATAGTCGAAATATATTCTCAATATGTTTTTGTGTGTTTCACGTATTTGTCGCTTGCAGAGCTGCTCGCATTTTAGTGCAAATCTTTTTAAAGGGGAATTTGCCAATAATAATAGAATATATTTAATAACTGGGTTCAGGGTATGTCGTAGTCGAGTTCACTCGACTATAGCACTCTTACATGGTTTTTTTTTTAATATGGTGGAAATTATTATTTTGAAAGCTGGCTTACACAAGCTGAATATAAGTTATTATATTTAATATGACATAATTTAATGCTGTCATTAATTTTTTTTTTTTTAATTTTCTTTATTTATTTATGAATCTATCTATTAAAAATTAATAGACATGTTTATTCAAATATTAAGTAACCATTCGGTTGACATCTCCTTTATTGGGTCAAACGAGCTTAGAGCCACTGTATTGATAGCAACTAATAATATTTAATCGATACAACAATTTAAATTCTTGGAAATAGTACATAATTTTACTTAACAAACTTGTGTTATAAATAACAAATCAATCTATCTAGTTCTATTTATTTTAAATGTTTATTAAATGATGGTTCAAATTAGTTGTGCGCCACTGCGTTAATAATTGCAACTAACGATTCAAAAATTTTAATTGTTTAGAATTTTCGATTTTCAATTTGCTTTTATTTCAATCTATATATTTACGCTGTGGAATTTTTCCAACTGATTCTTAGATCAATTTCAATTGATCTTGCCACACTGTTCAATTTGAATGTTGTTTGCGTATTTTGTTTTGCATTTAACAATTGATTTCTGTTTAACAAATTTGCGCATTTGCAAAATTTGGAAATTTACTTCCGACGGTTCATACTTTTTTTTTATTAATTTATTTTTTTTTAAACAAATTTATGTGTATATATATAAATAACAGCAAGTGTGTACATACATAAGGAATATTAAAATATGAATAGTTTTGGCGGCTGTCTTTAGCCTATTTGCATCCACTCCCTTATATACCGTCAGCCATAAGCGAATTTACATTTTCATTTACGCCTGAAATGAGAACGAGATTTGCCTACAGTAGTGTGAAGGTGTATGTGAGTGTGTTTTGATGTGTGGATGTGTGTGTGTGTAAATACCTCTCCAGTGGTTTGGTATTTGCTATGCTGTATTATTTACACACACACACACCGACTACATGACACCAACCAAGCCACCCACCGATGCCAAACGCCTTTAGCGCCACGGGCTGCTCCATGGGGTCGCTACCCCTTCCGCCTTCACCCCGACCGATCCCTCCTTCTATGCGCATCATATGCAAATACTCGTAATATTTTTCAAATGTTGTTTGCTTTTGCGTTGCACACAATTTTTAAAAAAAAAAATTGTTTTTTTTCTTTACTTGCTGTATGTTTGCTAGCGTGCCTGCCTTTTCACATTTTTCAATTTTCCACGTTTGCTTTGTTGTCGTCGCTGATGATACTCTACACACACCCACTCACACATACCCGCCCACATGCAAACATACATGTAGTGAGACTTTATGTTGCTTACATTTTCATTACACATATATATGTATATTTTTTTTATTTCAGTTTATTTTATATATATATATGTATATATATATAAATGTTTATATATTCTTTTTTTCTTAACAATTCTCACTTTGCTGTTGAAGTTGAGGTTGAGGCCCTGTGCTTGCCAAAAGGAAGTTCTCCTTCCTGGGCCGACGCTCGCTCCCTATCGACAGAAGCCCCCACTTCCCCTCTCTCTCCTTTCATCCAACATCCAACTGTTTACATTCTAAATTACCCATGGGCCAATGGACTTGTATTTGCCGGTCGCTGTTTTGTAGCTGTTTCTTAGTACTTGGCTTCTTGGTTTCTTCCGTTGTTGGTTGTTTCTTTGTTGTCATTGTTGTTGTTTCATGTTGAGTTTCTCTTCTTTTTTGCATATGGTTAATGGAAATTGCCAATTGGCAGCGGCGATAGTTGACAATTTTATGCCGCAGCTAATTAGATTTGATAAAGTTTGAAGTCCAGCATGCCACAACAACCCCAAAATCTCGCATCAACACATGCTGATACGCAACGCTCCAATAAACAACAAATATAGACAATAATACAAACCGAAAAAATTCAATTCCCAACGGTTTTCAATTCATTTGAATCCATTTGAATGTGATTTAATTAAGGGTATATTGTTTTCATGCTGAAAATTGAGAAATGTATGTATGAGAGAAGTTATTAAAAAAATCTTGTTCAAATGGTGGGGAATATTTTGCTTCTTTTTTTTGTTTAAGGATTAGCAAGAATTTTTATTAAATTTTTGAAGGAAGAAGAATTGTGGAATTGTGTGAATTGCGCCTTGAATTCGTTGTAAATTGTTTTAAATATTAAAAGTTTAAATGAAGTTGTGCAAATGTATCTAAGAGGCGAAAGTAGTAGTATAAAATATTTATATTCATAATCAGCAACAGCCAAGTCGATTTAGACAATACAATACAATCTTAAAGATAAAGCTTTCTTAATTTGTATCTTATACACAATTCGAAGTCTCCCTTTTGGCTCTTAATAGAAGGAAATGTTTGATATTTTAAACGAATTTGCAAACTGAAATCAACAATGCACTTGTGTATTTTGTCTGTTTAGTGAAGCTAAAGTGTTTTGCAATTTCAAATTGCCATACTTTCTTTGAAATTTGGGCCAAGTTGCAAGTTACTTTGACAGCAAAATTAATATTGTTGTTTGGTCATTGTTTTAACAGCTGCTAAATTATATTACTCTATTTTCTATTTCCCGTTCTTATCACTGAATACGCAGCACACATTGATTGATGACAGGCTCGCATATGAGAGCATCATTTGAAGTGGTTCTTGTTGACTCAATTGCAATGATTTTGATCGCAGCGCTGTATAAACGTATTCCATCCATATACGTTAAAATCCACATTTGAGCCTCCAACCAAATCTAATTAGATATTTAAATACATGCAAGCGCAGATAACTAATGGGAGCGGCGACTGTGGGGTAAATGTATGGGTATCGTGCGGGTTGGTTTATTCAAAGTGCATAACAAATGTGGACCCGACTCTTTTCATCTCGCTCTCACTCTCACTCTCGCTCGCACTCTCTCTATTACACTTTACCTTTCGTTCATTTGTTTGAATACTTTGTGGCCTGTCCAGAGGTAGCAAGCAAAACTACCCAACTCCCACCAACCATCCGCCGCACCGCTGGGCAACCCACAGAAGCTGATAAAAAATTTACATAAATTACTGCAGACTGGACGGCGAGAACACAGAA
The DNA here is from genome assembly GCA_035043505.1 of Drosophila setosimentum. Lineage (NCBI taxonomy): Eukaryota > Metazoa > Arthropoda > Insecta > Diptera > Drosophilidae > Drosophila > Drosophila setosimentum. The sequence continues at coordinate 21,283,827 of JAWNMY010000003.1, forward strand.
ACAGGGCCCAAACAACATGCGAAACCCAGAAGTTGGGCCAAAAAGAGAGAAGAGCGAAGCAAGCAGCGAAAAGAGGCGACGTTGACGATGACGACAACGACAACAAAATTAGCATAAATGTGTTGGAGTTTCTCATTTTGGCACAGTATATATAATAAGCATTATGCATTTGCGTGTTTGAAGCTGTTGTTGTTGTTTCTGAGGCATAGTTTGAGCCCTGTTACCCAAGCGTGCGACATGAAATGTTTGGAAAACATGGCTGAAGGCCATGTTATAATAAACAAAATGAAATGAAATGAAAGGACTAAAAAATAATAAGAAAGAATAATACAGAAAGCAAATGTTTTTGCGTTTAGCTGTAATTTGGATACGCCTGTCGATCCTTCGAGAATAAGAGAAAAAACAACAAGCCTTTGTAAATGATGTAATTCTTTTATTATTTATCATTATGAATTTAGTACTTAATCTTTAAAGTAAGGGAATGTCAAACATGATAGTCTGCACATAAATTTTAAAATGCCCGCCATAACTTAATATTTAATGCGTTGAAAAGTTTGGAAAGCAATCAATGCTCTCAATCGCACCAATATTATTTCTTATAACTGAATTCAAAGCCATAAAACTCTTGAAAGTTGTTAAGTGGTTACAATTTATATATACATATTATTGTTTTCAATTAGCTATAAGATTGCGAATAATCAGAACAATTTGCAATTTCTGATAAAACAGCCAGATCAGCCCCTATGTCAAGTTGTGGTTGATAACGCCCTATTTTCCTGGGTATTCTTCTGAATCGAATTGAATTTGACACTTCTGATTAATGGCATATTATTGAATTCGCAACGGCCCCGACTCGGCACCTCTCAGCTGTGCGGCTTTAGATTACGTTTAATGCGACGGTGGCGTGTGTATGTACTCTACGCAAAATTAATCGGGGAATTTCTCTAAGTCACTGCCCTATTCGCTGGCTTTGCATTCCGATGGATTCCCCCCTGCTGCCCGTCTTTCGTTTTGCTCAATTCGAGTTTAATGACCAGGTCCAACTTTTCGAATTCGTGTTGTTCGACATGGCAAACTGGCCAATTACACACAGTGGGAGAGAGAGTCCATTGCAACTATGTTGCTCAGTCTGCGTTTGCTCAACTGTCTCCCTCTCCGTCTCTGTCTCTCTCTCTCTCTCTCTCTATCTCCCTTTCTCTCTCTCTCTCTCTCTCTCTCTCTCTCTTTATCTGTCTCTTTGTGTTTGTGTGTGTGCATTTTTAATCATGTGCTTGCCTACTTATTACGTAGATCTCAACGCTGTTACAGGCCAGGCCCATTTGGGAATAGCGCTATGTGCCACGTACTTAGTTGCTAATTCTTAATGTGCACACGAGCATTTTTATATTCCGCAGTTGCCCTTATGCTGGGTGGGCATAACGACTATGTCATTCATTAAGCAACATAGAAACCAAATTGTTGCAGTCATGAAGAGGAAGACAATCACATGTGTATGTTTGTATAGTATATGCTAAGCTATCTACATCATGAAATTGCATAACATATATCAAATTATTTTTGGCATATTTCTTGTAAATTTAGCACAATGAAGCAGTGCATTTGATGGACTTATTACGACAGGTAAATTAAGAGCCAGAATCGAACAGATCTTTTATTATATAACTCAGTAATGCTAATATCTATATAAAAAAAATATAACTAAAACTATATTGTTTTTTGTAAACTCAGCACAAACAATGACTTCAATTAGAAAGTGCATTTGAGGACAGGCAAAACAAAAGTTAGAAAGAAATGTATATTTTATTATTATTTTATACAGCTCTTGCAGGGTATTCAGTGCTAGGTTCATTTGTGTTTTGATGCCAGGGCTTACTGTGCACAGTGCGCCTCAAAAGCGAACCTTTGAAAGTCCATTGCCATGCAAGGCACATAACCCATGCCCATACAAGAGTGGATTGCTGTGTGTGTGTGTGTGAGTTTGTGTGTGTGTGTGTGAGTTTGTGTGTGTGGTTGTTTGATTGAGTGAGCGTTTGTGCGGTTGAACGGAAGTGCACAGGTAAAGGTACAGATATAGGTACAGATACAGTAAAGGCTCGTAAAAATGTGCAAATTTGACACTTGATATTCAATGTCAACGATGACAACAACGACGATGACGATGACTCGACTATTTGTGTTCGATTGTAGGCAAATCGATGTTGTGTAAATGTTCAATGAAAAACACTTGGCCAGTGTTGTCACAGTGCATGCCAATAGACGTGCTAGAGATGGTAGGGGGTTGCTTACAATTGCATAGTTTCCTTTATTGGCATTCCATGTCTCTCTTTCTGTTGGATGTTCTTTTGCAATATGTCTACATTGCATTTAGAGGATATTTCACTCTTAGCACGTTCTGTGCCACTTTTGCCGCCTGGTCGAGCTATTTACTTTTATCATTGTTGTTCCAGTTGTTGTTGGTGTCTATGCAAAAATACCAATTTCACAAATGTCACTGCATGGCTTTAGGCGTTTAGCAGGAGCGTTGCCTTTATGCTACACGACAACATGGGGTATTTATTGTGTCATGTCACGCCCATTTCTCCAAAATGTAGAAAGTAAATTCAGCAATGACCATTCATATGCAAAAACGATTGTTTTGGACTACCTATTATATGTATTATTTAATGTCTTTATTATCGTATTTGATTATATTCTGATATTATATCAGAATATTAAAGTTATTCAATTGTTAAACTTTGAATAACTCTGCTGAACGACTAATTTTCCACAGTGTGGTAACTTTCAACGAAATTGATCTCCAGTTTTATTTGTATTTTTGCTGCGTATCATAAATTGCGTTGTGTATTCTTTATTTACCCTTTGGGTGAAATGTAATATTTCAGCTAGACTAGCATTATATAAATTGGCGCATGTTGGGCTGATGTCATTCTTATGTACATATCGAATGATTTTATGTGTTTATCGTAAAATAATTTCGAAAATTGAATTTTTTTATTAGCTTGGCTGCTTTGCCATTTGGGTTTGGATTCATATTCAATCTCCTTCCATGTAAATGAAAAATATGTAAATATTAAATATTTACAAACTGTTTAAAACTGACTTATAACTTACAGAAAATCGTGTTTCTGGTTTTTAGTCGATGTAATTGGCAGCGTTGTTGATAATAATCCAGTATGGGGAATCAGGGTTTCAAACATGAATCGGAATTGTTTGCTTACCAATTAAAATTCAAAATCGGAAACGAAACCTAAATTCCAAATATTTTTTTTTTGTAAATCTGGATATATGGTTGTATCTGAATCAAAACATCGAAGCAAAAAATGATGTGATCATGTCTGTTCTCAGTTATTTTCAAAATTTAAATTCTCTAGCTATTATCAGCTGGTTTTGCACTGGGGTCAGAGAATCCCAAGTTAATAACGCCGGTCTGGAATGTGCCACGTTTTTCAAATTTTTGTATTGTAGCAGTACGTGCCGTAAAAAATGTATTGGTGCCTTTTTTTTATCGTAACCGAATACCATAAAAAATGGATAAATAACATAATTAATATCGGTGTTTTTTTGCCTTACAAACCAGAATTAAAGTACCAATACGTAACCGTGTACAGTAAACAAATTTGCAAAAAAAATCGCAAATTTATCTTACCACCAGAGTCGGAATCGGTTTGACAACCTGCGGCAAACAATTGTTGAGTTTAAATTCGACTGATAACATTATGTTATATTCCTCTGACACTTTGCTCAGTTCTCAGTTCGAATATCAACTCTTTTTTAAATCCTTTTTCCTTAACGGATTTTTTCACACATTTAAATTGACATTCCGCTTCCTCTAAACCGCTTTGACCAGCTTTTGTTGTTTGTGTTTTTTTTTTTTTGTGGCAGCAATGGCAAACGATACGTGTGCTTTTTGGATTCATGCCTTAACAAGTGCGCAAATGCCTTCAGCAGCTGACGACATGTCAAAGCGGCGCGACATAAATCCTTTGACTTTTAGCACATTGTGCTTTCGAGCAGAACGTCAAACTTCAAAGTTGCGCTAAAAGTCAGCGGTTCGCTTTCAAAGGTGCATGGGAAAATGGAAAATGTGCAAAAAGAAAAAGAATGAAATTTCACAGGAACTTTGATGGCTCATAAAGGAAGAGCTCAAAAATTGTACAGTGAAAAGTGAAGCAGTTGCAAGCGCACGTGTTTGTGTGTGTGTGTGTGTGCTTAAGTGTAAGTGTGCAGCTGCCCATATCCTGACTAAGAAAGAAAAAAGACATCGGGAAATAGAGAAAGAGAGAGAGAGAGAAAGTAAAGCTTGCTCAGCAGTTAATTCCCGTTGCTTATCAGCAGTTGGCAAACTTTGCATTCATCGACTGACATAGACACACACACACACACTCGCTCGCTCGCTCGCTCGCACACACACAATGGCAATCACAAAAAGGGAGTACAATGAATATCCATCCACAACTTTGCGATGACTGTGAATCTATGCATAAACATATATCTATCTGGCGAATGCGAATGCGAATGTAAATGCTTTGGCTGTAGCATTCCTACACCCTGCTGCCCGGCTGGTGTTCCGTTATTCGCTGTGTTGCCTCCTTCTATATATATATATGGTCTCTCTGGTCTGTTTAAGTCCGGTCTGCATCTGACATCATTGTCTTGCAATGCGCTCATTTGAGGCTACAACTGCATAACTACACACGCCCATTTCTTTTGACGCTCGTCCGCCCTTATTGCCACATTGCCACATTGCCACACACACAAATGTACACGAGTGTGTTTATGTGTGTGTGAGCTCCTTCTTTTTTTTTTTTGCCCACTTGCATGCTGCCTGCCTGGATGTTCCCATTTTCTTCATTTTATAAATTTTTTCTCCCTGCTTGTGCCCTTTTTACGGGGGGGTTTTTTTGTTTTTTTTGTTTTGTAGCGACAGCTTTTGTGCTTGCGCCTTTAATTGAAGATTTTTTGACAGCAAACGTCGTCGTCGACGTCGGACTCTTTGTTGTTGTTGCCACAGTGGCCATAGAAAGTCAAGATAGATGTAGAACAGTCATCGAGTTCGTAGAACTTTTCTGCAGCAGCTGCCACAGCAGCGATAGCATGCTGTCAGCAGGCAGTACTGCCTCTTGGCAACAGTTCAGCTGCAACTACAGGTACGGCGACAACAGCTGCAGTTCTGGCCACTTTGTGCCGGTTACCTTTCACTATCGACATTAGACTTTGTTTTCACTATTTTTATGTGGCCTGCATTACCTGCATACACACATCTACAAACATACATACTTTTGTAAGTTCAAGAATTTATTTTGCTGTGGAAATTTAAGTGTAACTTTTTATGTGGCAAGTTTTTAGAGCACTGTACAAAGAGTGAGGCTGCTGTTACGACGAAGTCTATTTTATATGTACCTTAGTTTATTATTAGCTCAAAAAGATTGGTTTCTATTCGAGAAGAATGCAAGCGAACACGGATTTGAATTTGACTTAGCTTTATATTTGTCCATTGTCTTCACTTTTGAATATAAACTCCTTCATCCTTATCCATACAGACAAAATAAATATCATTATAAATATTACAGGACTATTATAAAAACAAGTTAAAATTCGAAAGTCGAGACAGCTGGACTTGGAGATTAATATCCATATTCGAAAAACGATGGGATTTATCATTGAAATGAAATATACTTTGTAAAATATAATATAACATATATTATCTAGCACTTATAGTCTCTGAGATCGACATCGACTTCGACGGACAGACAGATAGACATGGTTGAATGTACTCGGCTGCTGCTGCTGATCAAGATCTTAACTTGACTTCCTTGCTGCAGCCACATATCTCATTGTCTTTGATTAATCATAAAACACCTGCTGATCTCATTGTTTGCACATTTGTATGCGGTCATAGTGCAATCAAAAGTTTTTCATTTGGCTCGTGCTCGTGCCACAAATCCATTTGCTGCTTGGAACGTGCAACTCGAGCGTCAAAAAAGGAGTTGAGGTCATAGGCGGCGCCCCAGTCGCGTGTGAATAAGTTGTTGTTGTAGTTTTTTTTTATTGCTACCCTGCCAGTTTTGCTGCAGTGGCGCCAACGTCTCTTTATTTCATATTTCTCTGCTTGTACTCTTTTGTTTTTTATATTTTTGTTTACGAAATGTAAGAAAAATAGTGTAGGAAATAAGAGATTTCGGTTTTCAGCAGCGTTATGCATTTAACTGTTCTTGTTTTTGTTGTTGTTATTGGCACTTATTCCATTACAAATTCGGGTTGGCGAAAAGCATACGAAATTTGCTGCATGTTGACTTGGTCAAATGCATTTGCGCTCGCTTGTAAATCACATTCGGCTCACATTTATTGCATATTCATGGAGAGTGCGGCAGGGACAGAAATAGCCGTGGCAATCATGAATATTGATAGAGCAAATTGTTTGTTTGCTTTTCGGGAGATTTGGGTTTATTATTTTGTTGGCGCTGCATTTGCCAAAAATTGAGCGAGTAAAATGATAAATAAACTGACATCAAAACAATCGATATGTTGAGATACTCTATAATAATGATTCTTACATAACAGCAGCCAATTATTATTCTATTATTTTGTTTAAGAATAATATTATATTATTTAAATATAACAATAGTTAACATTTTATATTTAAAATAGTATGCAATATATTTTCCTTTAAGAAAGGGTATAGAAAGCACAGTGCTTAAATATTTTGCAGGGCATACGAAGTCAACAGAATAATTAAAAATAAAAACCTTAACTTGTCTGTTTTAAATTACTGCTGAATACGTAAATATCCATAAAAGTTCTTACAAAATGTTTTTAGCACCGCATTTCGAATTATTCATTTGGGGCTTTGCGCACAATGGCTTTAAATGTTACTTGCCTGCTTCTCACATATATAAATATATATATATTATATATATGCCATATAAATTTCCCAATGATACGATTTGACTTACCTGCCAACGGAAAACCCAGTGAAAGGTAAATGGAAAATCCGCTCAAGAGGTGCAGGAAATCGATGTTGTTGGCTTTTCCCAGGACATATCGTGTGTGGCGCCCATTTAGTAGCTCTCAAGGGGAAATCTAGGGGAAACGAACGGGACGGGTTGAGAGGTTTGGTGTGTGAAAATTGGCATTGGGTATTGTAACTTTCTGGTGTTTTTATATCAGGCAATTATACATTGCGCAATATAATAAACATTAACGATTGTGGCCGGGGACGTCATCAATAGCTGACCCAATTTTTGGCAACAGTTTTTTTTTCCTTAATTTGAATGACGCAATTCGATTTGAACAGAACACGGCCGATTTCGTTTGTAAACCATAACAAAAAAATATAGAAACTCTTTGATATGGCATATTCTTTGATATAACAATTTTGTAACGAAGCTGTTTTGATATGTGTATTTGATGTTGAAAGTGTTCATAATTGATATGAATGTTCTGAAGAAAATTGAAAATTTTCCATATGACCTTTCAGGTTTATAAACTCTTCTAAAAGTCTGGGCTAAAGGTTTGTCATACGGCCGATCTTAGTCCAAATTGTATGTTTTTTTTTTTGTTTATTTGTATATTTTTTATTTTGTTATATAGAGAATGTTTACATTGCACATCAATGTTAAGCCTTCTTGTCCTCCCTCATGTTTTTTTTTCTTGTATAATTCGATGTCAGTAGTTGGAAATTATTGCTGCTGCTGTTACAAAAAGTTGCATACTTTTCAGCGTTCAAAATTGGGCTTAAATCAACATTTTCTGAACATGGCGTGTGTTGTTTGATTTTGTTAAATTGTGTTTGCTTTACGTATTTGATTTAACACAATTTTGTTTAATTTATATGTATACAGCACGTTAGTTCAATTAATTGTCGATAATTTAAAGCAGCTGCTGCTGCTGAGACCGAAACTTAAATTTCACAGGTAAACGAATTAAACACGTCGTATAATGAGCAAAACATTTTAATTGCGCGTGGCTCGGACTAAATTAAACATGAAAACGAAGAACTGCACAGGGGAAAAAAGATGTAAAAGAAAGAGAGCGAAATAAAAAAAAATAAAAAAGAAATGTACAAAATGTTGCCTTGGCATCTCCAGCAAAATAACCACCCAACAACCCCCTGCTCTCGGCAGTTAGTCACTCAGTTGGCGTCCCTGAGCGTCAGTTAGAGACGCCAGACTTGTGGCATATGCTAATGAGTCCTGTGCGTCGCTTTCTCTTCCTCCGCTTCGCCTCTGCCGTCCCTCTCTCTTTCTCCATAGCTGCATCTGTATCTGTCTCACCGACTGTCTCTCTGACTGACTGACTGACTGACTGACTGACTGACTGACTGACTGACTGACTGACTGACTGTCTGTCTGTCTGTGAGGGTGTCTTTTTACTTTTTTTTTTCGCTGCCTCCATCTCTGCGGACCCGTGACTCTGATGTTGCGGAACTCGACTTGTCTGGAAGATAATTCCCAACTGGTGCTGCTGTTGCTGCTTTTGCTGCACGGTAAAAAAGCAAAGCGCAAACTATGCTTATGCATTTTAAGCTGCTTGTTAGCGGAGATTTGCTTTAAATGTGCTGCACGACTTTCGCATGTGTCACAATGTTTTCATTATATACCCTGTAATGTGCGATTAAGAAATGGGGTATATTTAAGATAAATGTAGCCTGCTTGAAATGACTTGGGTGTAATAAATAAATATTCAACACTCGCTTGTAGGCAAATTGGATATTATTTCTATATTTGTCACCAATCCAGAACAAATATTTTGTTATCCAAAACAAATTGCCATCAGAATCATTTATTATTTCTTCAAACCGATTTTAGATATAAAAAAATCTCAAGTGTATCTCAAGAGTGTTCCCACTTCTCGGAATGTATTTTTTATACATTTTGCATTGCGTTGCTGTAAACGCGCTGACCATGAAAAATGCATTTAAGTCAGAAGAAAAGCGACAACTGAAGAACACTGTGAATAAGATTACAAAACCCAAAAGACATTTGCTGAATGACTCTTGAGTTTTGAATGCTCGACCGTTCCGCTCGTTCTCCCCAAGTTAATGAGGAAATAAGCTTAGATAATGCGAGCAGACATCATGTTGGCCACAGCCTCGTACGAGACACACACAAGTCGCACTGTTTGAAGGGGGGCCCAATGTCTGGTGTTGGGGTGATAGAAGTTGGTAGGGGGAGGGGGGGGGGGACCTCACTCGTCTCATATTCTCGTGTTTGCGGTTGTGTCACTTAAGCGTTTTGTAAATGGTTTGTTTTGTCTTGCAATTAGTTTGAAAGAGTTGCCCAGTTGCCTGGTCACCAACATATATTTATACAGGAAGAGTGAGAACGAAAACTTCTAGACAATCATCAGCTTTGTTTTGCTTGCGGTTGGCAAAGGGGCATTCAAAGGCCTACGGATGAAAGGAGGGTCGACAGTATGTCAAACAATCACATATCGTTTGCATACCAGAATTGAAAGATATTATTGAACCGTTTCAATTAATTGAAAATTGATAAACATAATGCATTCCAAATATAATAAAAGAATTTATTGTTATCTGTATACATAATTTTTTTGATATGATTTCCAGCGATAAATCGTTTTTTAATACAGTTTAAATCTTTGGACTAAAACATGACTAAAAAAAGTGGTATAAAAGTTACCCTTTCCAATAAAACGCAACTACACAAATGTGGAATATTAAGATAAAAGTCCGATCTGAATTTTAAAAATATTTGTTTAAAGCAATTTGGTTCTTAATTAAATTTACTCGTTGAAAAAAATTTGGATATTGGCTACGGTATGCAATATTTGGCATGCCTAAAATAGCACTTCTCTCTTATAATTGACAATCGATTTAATTTTGAAAAATATATTGTTGTTATAAAATACTATTGCGTTTTTAACAAGTACGCAATTTTAACACTAACTCTGAGCTACAAACTTGTTTCCATCTTTAAATTATGAATGTAGGAGCAAAACCATGATTAGAAAACACTGTTATTTAAAAATCGGTTCAGTTCTAATAAAGTTATGGCTGTGGAAAGTTCTGACCTTTTAGGGAGTATAATTTAAAGGTGAATTTCGTGTTAGTACCTTTTAATTTAGTTATAATCTAGAGGTCAAACATGACTAAATAGCACTTGCTTTTGAAAATCGGATTAGTAAAATGTCAACAAATGAAAATGCAACATTAGCCGAATAGTTTCAGTTTTATCGATTTAGGTAATAACTAACTAAAGCTCGTTAGATCTAAATATGTCGCTAAATCAAAGTGCTGCTGAATTTTTGAAGGGTTTTGTTCCGGTTGCACCAAATGTCAAATGCAAATCCAATCAAATTAACTTTAAATGCATTTTATGCCTATTATGCATACGTTGTAACAATAACATAGTGCAAGTGGTGGGCATTGTGAAAGTTTATGGCATTTATTATGCAACAAATTACTCGTTTTATGCATGCAGCAAAATAACAATAATAAGTGTTTGCAATGCACACCAATAAAAGCATAGAATTTAATTAAAATGCCAAACGTTTTATAAATATACCAAATAAGGGATATTCGATGTATAAAATTAAATCAAATCATGTCAAACCCACATTTAAAGTGTTGTGCATTTGCTTTAAGCATATTTGCCTTATTTGTTTTGTTTTTGGTTTTTTGTTGGATGAAAACAATTTGACAATTGCTTATAATCAAGTTTGAAGCACTGTTGAATGGGGCTAAGTTCATAGGCATCATTTAAATAATACCCAAGGACAATGACAAATGAGCTGCTTTTGTTCTAGGGTTCAAAAAGGATCAACTTTGGTAAATGTGTTAACAATGGACACACAAAAAAAAAACACTTTTTGTGTGTTTATGTTTTGAGTGTGTGTGTGTTCTTTTGTTTTGATGCCCTTTTACCACATCAGTTTGTCTAACACAATGTCTGTCTGCCTTTCAGCCCGGTTGTGCCTCACCTTTATTTGCATAAAAGAACTGCGCCCACAGCATAAGGTTAACATATTGACGCAATTTCTGTGGGGTAAATGGGTTACAACCGAGCGGTATTTGATTAGCCATCGAATATTTGATACTGAGCCTTGAAAGTTTATTGGACAGTTTCCTTTTGTTGCGAGCATTTTGATTAATTTAGTTATTATACATATATTTATTTTCTCATCTTCTCAATTTATAATTGTATATTCTATGTTAATATGTATATATTCGAAATTAAATGTATTTTCTTTCTGTTTATTTTCAGGTACGTAATTTTATGCCGACATCTGGGCAATATAATATATATTTTTTTAAATAATGGGTAAGTCATGGAAACGTATTCCATTTTAATTGTTGGCAAATGTGAAAACTTGAGGAATGCAAAAAGCTCCAAAGTCAATATATATTGATGTTGCATGAAATTTACTCATAGACGCCAAGGCCAATAAATTTGAGTTTGGCTGTTGTTGGCTGTTGTTTGCTGTGGGTGGGATTGGTTCACAAAAATACAGATGCAACACCAAAACAGAAATTACACAAATTGCCAGATGGAAAATGTGTACGCTCTTCATGCAACGTCTCGTCAAAAGTTCTCAACGAGCCATAATTTTATAGCAACCATATGAATGCAAAACACCAGCATGGAAAATACGGTCAACTTTTATTGTGGTTGCCTAGATAAATCTTCGCAGGCTTATTTGCAAAGCGGCACTGTGGTCAAAAGCGACATGATAATCTAAAGAAATATGCTTTTGATTAAATGGGTTAACATGGAATGCAATATTTTCACAATTGACTCGAAATGTGCGAATCTTTTTTATTCTTATATGTGCAGAACTGCCTATATCGGAACATTGTAGTATATAGCTGCCATAGCAACAATCGATCGATAGAGTTGAGCTTTCCGTATGTTTCAATGCCAATGCTACTTGGACGCACTTGGTAAGATTTCCAAGCTGTGGAGAACCACTGTGCATTGTGACTACAATGTAAATGCAAATATATGGAGACAACGGTTTGATGAATGTGAGCCGGATACACGTATGTGCATGTGGGATACATATGCATGGATGTTTTTATGACCGCAAAAATAATTTCGTTTTTACTGTGCAAGCATTAGATAATCATTTTGTGGCAAACCTCTTCCACACTCACCCCCCTCTCTCTCTCTCTCTCTCTCTCGATGGATGGGTGTGTGTGTGTGTGTGTGTGTGTGTGTGTGTGTGTGTGTGTGTGTGTGTGTGTGTGTGTGTGTGTGTATGTATGTATTTCTACAGATCTAATGTCAAATGCAAAACGAGTACTTAACCACCTTGCCTCTTCTGTGTTGCATAGCCTGCGGCGCATCAAGGTAATAAATTCGTGTGCATGTGTGTATAATGACATTGTGCATATGTTTTGACATTTATTATGCAAAATTAAATTTCATTTGTCTTTGCAAACTGACACTCGCCGCTGTTGCACAGCACACATAAGCTAGAGGCTGATTTGTTAACCGGTTTGCCATAGAAACATCTCACTTCCAGCTTCTAGCTCCCAGGTCTCAGCTTAAGTTGCCAACGACATTGGCAGCACTTGGCGCTCTTTTTATTATTTCCTCACCGGATATGTGAGAGCCAGGGTGTACTGCTGCACCGCTCAACCGAGTTGCACTTGTCGTGTCTTCTTCATACGCATTTTTTTATAGTCGTAAACTTCCGGTTGGTTGGCTGTGCCTCACCTTACCTTAAAATCTCAAGAATTTCTTTTAACTCTTATTGTTGAACTGCTTCTGCTTGGTTGCTGTCATTTTATTTCCATGCTCTTTGCGCACTTTTCCATTTTTTACTTTGTTAATGAACCCTTTTGTTTCCGTTTTTTTTTTTTGCATGCTCTCCCTCTGACACTCTCTATCATTCTTTCTCTTTCTCGATTTCTCCGATTCTATCGTACATTATTGCTTTGAGTTTTTTTTTAAGCTCTGTACCAATTTATGTGTCGGGTATATAATGTTTAACACAACAATGGAACTAACTCCCAAAGATTAAGATCCTTGTATATGTAAAGGTAAAATTGCAGCATCTACTTGAGTAAAATAGAATGGAACCACCTTTAGAATAAATATCTAAAATTAAACTAAGAGCTTTAGCACAAATTAAGTATGACACCTTTAAGTATCAACCCCTCTGTTTTCCGGTTGAGTACATATTGTGATACGAAAATTGTTAAGAATCTACATGAATAAATAGTATGACAAGGGAATGGTTTATTGAAATTATTATGCATATTAAACCTAAAAGACCTAAGTAAATAAACTGAGAAATATTTGACGTATTTTAAATAGTCAGCTCAATCAATATTATTTTATTTATAGGGCAAGCTTCAACCGTTTGTAAGATATTTCATTCTAGCCAAAACAATCCACAGCGTATCTGCCATTTCGAGGAGTCATTCTTCAACGGGCTTGCATTTCATATTCCCATATTCCTGCAGTTGTTGCGCTTCCAAGTGGCAAACCGCTCATCAAGCACATTTTGCAATTTTATTTTTTTTTCCCCTAGGTTTCTTTTTATTTTTTGCGAAGCTTTTTAATTTAGTTCGTTTTGGTATTGTGTCGCGCTATTTGCTTTGGCGAATTGCAGAATTTGTTACTGATTTCGTTGGCTAAAATGCATTGCGCATACGCATTGTGTACTCGCGGCAGAACTTCAAGTTGAAAAGTCAACACTTTGGCTGCCGCGATGTTATCAAAAAGCGTATTTTCTGGGCAAATATTTAGACAGAGTTGGCAGCGTCTTATGCTACAGCATGAAACCACATTGCAGATCTAATCCATTTCGTTGGCGGTTGCTTAACTACTCTCTGCTGTGCTGTTGCTGCTGAAGACAACTTTAGCTTTTGGCCAAATGGAAATTTGGCTCGAGTTGATGAATGAATAAACGGCAACTGACTTAAGTGATATGAGAGTGTAATCAGAGTCGGAATCAGATACAGCATTAGACCATGACCCAGACAAAGATACTATAAATCCGTTAGATAGCAACACCCAATTATTTGCAGAGCTTGCCCACATAAATCTCAAATACGCTTGACATTTATCGCAAATGTCTGTGGCGTCCACTCGACTAAACGTCACAGTGTGGGCGTCTAGCAACAGCCGATGTGTGTGTGCATGGGTGTGTGGGAGGTAATATAGCTATTTATATCTGTCTTATGTAGCAACAAAAAAGCGAGGACATGCGATGCTACTATCCAAGTTTAGCTTGCTACAAATTGTTGTTGCTTCGGTTGCCCTTCTTATATGTTGTGGCTGTTGCTGTTGCTGCAGGGACAACACATGTTGCTAATGTGTCCGTTGAGAGTTGTCTTGAAATTACAGAGGTCGCAACTGTCGCTCGCTTTCGGTCAGTTTGTGCAACCAATGTCTTCGTTCTTGTTTCACTTCGTTTTGCTTATCAACTATATGTAGGTCGCTTGGCTTTTGCTTTTGCTCTAGTCCACAAGTTTTTCCGCTATGTCATTTTATTGATTTTGTGGCAGTTGTGCCTGAGACTATCCTATGCTACATGCTCCCCCATTCCAAGTTATTGTTGTTGTTGTTATTGTTGTTATTGTTATCGTTTAGTTTAGGCCTTGTATAATTCAATTCAATCAAGCAAAACAGTTTGCCAAGTGTCTCCAGTGGCGTATACTTGATTGTTGGTGTTGTTTTTGCGCTTGTTTTCCAACTGTCTTAACTGATACAGCTGTTGTCCAATTTCACAACTATTCCTTGCTGTTCATGCAACATCTCTATATTCGTAGCATGTGCCATATTTGCATTTCCTATTCGTATTATGAACCTAGCAGCAGCAGAAGCAATTCTTGACTTTTGCCTCATATTATAGTGACAACAGTTGACAGTTGACAACTAATCGGAAACTCCACTGAACTGGAAAAAACCCAGCTCCCTTATATGCGATTTTGACATGTTATTAGACAGAGAAAAAGATAATTGTCAATAATAATTGTGAAAGCTTTCTATAAATTATAGTTTTCTATTTGAAAATGTACTTTTTCAAATAGCTCTACTTCCAAGCAAAAACAAAATTAGAACAGGTTTATTAAAAAATTTTATCCATGCACAATATGCTCAATAGATATATATGTGGGCCAAGTAAACATCAAGAATACCTTGTGTTTGTTTTTGTCCAGTCAAGTTGGTCAAATTGATTAAGTATTTTATTTATTTTTATTTTTTTAATATTGTATTTACTCCTATATGATATGAGATGAAATGTTCGTAATTTTAGCGTGTCAGTGCCAATTTCACTGCATTTGATTGTATAATAAATGATTCATTCCTCAAAGTCCAAAAAGTTTTGTTAAAAACAAATTGTGGGTGTACATAAGCTCAGTTTAACAATTGTTGTTATATTAACTATTTTTGCTGTAACGTTTTTTTTTAAATAACTAGATTAAATATCCATTGTTTTTATACCTAAGGGATCTTTTCTTTAAATGGTTTAAAGTCAATAGCCATGTCTCAGTTCATGTAAATCCTAAGAGTAATACTTTTGCTTGGGACTCAAACCAGTTGTAATTCAATTGCTTTAATGATTTGAGCACTTAAAAAAAAAGAAAAGAAAAGAAAATCATCGGGAATGAACAGATAAGACGGAGCATACATGATGACTATGATTATTTGATCCAACAGCAGCATTCAATGCGATTGTAAATCCACCTTCTACTTCCACTTATCCCATATGACAAATATGTCATCAACTAGCTGTAAGCAACCCACACACACACAAATGAGTTATTATCGCAGCGAATGACTGAAAAGCACGACGAGTAATATCATTTGACTTTAGGCAGTTCTGGCTACACTTCTACTGATTCTCCCACACACAACCACACTAACACCCACACACACACACACTCACACACTCACACACACATACTCACACACTCACAAACTCACACACACACTCACACACACAATAAGCAGTGCGTTCACTCAACATTCGTGCCAGCCTGTCATAAATGGCCTAAGCTGCTTCTTTAGCTGCTGCCAGCCACTGCTGCTGCATCCCTACTCATTCATTCATTCATTCAGTTACCGGCTGTCTTCTTCTGTTTCTCCTTCTTTGGCTATATGCCTGCTTCCTCTATCCGTCTCTCTCTCTCTCTCTCTCTTTCTGTTTCTCTGTTTGTCTGTCTGTCTGTCGCCAGTGCTGCTGCTTGCCCTCGATTTCAACGTGAGCAAAACGTGCCCCTGTCATGTCGCCATTTTTTATTTTGGGGTTCTGATGATTTCCGTAGCACACACACATACACACACACACACACACACGCACACACAGACACACATACACACATTGAGAGTGCCGCACGTGCAACTGACATCAAAATAAATAAAAGCGACTCTAAATGACAGTTTTGCATTAAATTTTTTTCATCTTTTTTTCCGTTACAAAACTTGGCGAGCGACTGCCAAAAGTTTAAGTTTTAAATTTTTTTGTGTTTTCTTTTTTTGGCTTGCCTTTTTGCATTTCTCTTTCAATTCACTTTCCTGCAAGTTTTGTTGTTGTTGTTGTTGAGTTTCATTGTTGCTGTTGTTCAGTGCCCGCTTGCATTCGAGCTTACACTTTTGCTTGGCGTCCTTTTCTTTATTGATATCAAAAGTTTAAGTGCAGCTTTGGCAGCGCTTACATTTGGCTTTAGCTCAGTGCGCTTATCCCCTGCTTACAAACTTGGAGACTCACTCACATACGCAACAGAGCGGAACGTGACACTGAGAGCGAACGAGAGAAAGAGGGGCAGAGCGTGAGAGACAGAGACAGATTTGGTAGGTAAAACTTAAAGGGCTTGAGTCAAGTGTGGGTTGAGTGAATTGTGCGCTGAAAGTTTCTGAGCCTCTCACTGCAAAAGATTTATAAATAGCGTGCTAAACAATAACAGACAACAGATGTGTAGGAGGGGCAGGGAGTAGGAGAAGTGGGAGGAGGAGAGAAATGAGAGAGCGTTAAATAAAATGTCTGGCGCCCCCCAACAAATTTAACTTGAAATTGTTGGGCAGGAAACAAATAAATTTCATTTTAGTCGAGTGTTTTTGCATCCGACATATCGGCATGTCGTCTCTGATTGTATTGCGGAGCAAGTTTTCCGCTTTGCCGCGTTGTTTATATTCTCAGCCTACATTTACATACATCCATGCCAAAACATGCCAAGCACGTTCATCTATGTATGTAACTGTGTGACTGTATGTGTGTGTGTTTTTGTGTGCGTCGTCTGGCAAGCAGCATGTACCAGCAGCACTTATGCTATTTCAAGTTTGGGCCTAAATTGATTTTCTGTTACAAGTTCAATACGTATTTGTGTGTGTGTGTAAAGTGTAAAGGACTAGCAACGATTTGGCATTTGATTGTTTTACTTGGCCTCCTGTTTTATATTTGTCTAAACTCACTCGCACACTCGTACACTCATATAAGCCTTGTATTTGCCCGCAACGCGTCTGGCATAAAATCATTTTTAATTCGGTAAATGTTCCCAAAAATGTTCACTCGACATCAGCATTAGGCATTTTACGAGGGTCGTTTACAAAGTAATCAGCTCATTTATGCTCTACGACTCGTACTACTTGAATAAATTAAACTGAATTAATGTTCTTGTTTTGTTTTGGCGTTAGTTTTCAAATAAACAAAAACAGACCAACTTCTTTGCTGCTGTGATCTGCTTTTCCAGCAACTGTTATATAACAGTAAACAGCTATATATATGTATATAAAAATAGTGTTAACAAATATTTCTTTTTGAATTGCCTAAAAAGCCTAAATACAACAGATAATTTCAAATAAATATTGTATACATCAGTTGCATCAATGCCCTTAAAATTATACAACATAAATGAATCATAAATCAAATCTTTCATTAAAGCTTTTGTATTATGCTCGTCAGCTGCTTGTTTTTTTTTTTTTTTTTTTTTTTTGGATGTAGTGGGCTTTACAGTATTGCCTAGCTTCCCTACTTGCTGCTTTGCCAGCGTGTGCTGATATTTACTCAAAAGTTTTTCAAGTTGCAGCTCGCTGGCCAAAAGGCAAAAATCTACAACTTAACAGCGGCAGAGGAGGAAGAAGATGCCAAAAGATATAGAGTAGGACTAGCAACGAAAACCGGTTTAGTTTGCTTTTCCTGTGGGTCTGCTCCACATTTATTTACTCTTACCCTCTTTCACTTTATATTTCTCGCTCCTCCTTCTGTGTTAGTTTGTAGTTTTTGGCTGCTGGTGCTTTGCCCGCATATAAATATTTAATTTAATTGTTTCTTGGTTCGACGACGTGTCTGTGTGTTTTGCAGTTGTTGCTCATTGTCATTGTTGCATGTTGGTATAAGGTGGTTGCAGGGTTGCTTTTCGTATTTCAAACATAAATTGCGAATGTCCTGGATAAGTTGCCATTGACAGCACTTTAATGCTGTGATTCAAATTCAATTGCTCCAATTTTAGAGGGATTCTAAAATGAACAAACACAACTATGTTTGTTTATGTGCATAAGAAAGATTGGAAAACAGGATCTAGCTGAAAATTGAATGCGTTTTGACTGAGTGTTTGGCAACAATGACTTAAATTTTAATTTCGTAAATGGTAAACTTTACTTGGATATTGCAATAAATATATATATATATATATATATATATATATATAATTTTTGTTTCGTTCGTGCTCTAAAAAGTATGCTATAGATGAATAAGTGAAGACTGTGGCTCAATTTGAGCTTAAAATCGAATTTCGCCTCAAGGCTTAATTAACGTCATTAAAATAAATTGCTTTTCACACATTTAATTGGATTTATTTCAGCTTTTATCGTGGAAAAGACTAACTTACTATTGGAAATTGTTGTTGGTACTTTCGGTATCGTTGTTGTGCACTAGAAAATCGTTAAGCGTTAACGTGGCCATTGTTATTGCAGTAGTTGTTTAGTCGCATTGTTAATGTTGTTGTTCTTTTTGCTGTTGTTGCCATTTCATTGTGTGCTCAAATGTCAGTGGGTCAGACTGACCTGAACTCTCACGCTGCGACTGGACTTGTGGTTTGGGTTGGGGTGGTTGTCTCGGCTGACCAAAACATACAACCAGTGCAAGAGTGGTACATGGTTCAAGTATTTTGTACTGTCCATTGTCAACTATAACAACGAACAGTGCCACGGAAATTGTGTTGCAAGGAATATCAGAAATCACAATAGCTAATCGACACAATAGAAGCCGCCTGGCGCTAACAAATTGTATACTACATTGCGTATACGCATTTATAATTTATATATATTATTATAATGTCAGCTAATCTGTCTAATTTGTCGCAGTGACAAACACACCAACAACGCCCAGTCAGCATATTCAGGACAGCTGCTAATGAAATTTATGGACAGAGTTCATGAAACCCTGACTGCAACAACAATTTTACAGCATTCTTCGCTCTAGGGGCCGAAATGTGGCAAAATTGCCAACCTGGCAGCCATGTTGCCTGACAGCCTGGAAAATTTTTTGCCACCTGAGCGGCGCGAACAGCCAACGACTACGACAGCGACAGCAGTTGCAACGGCAACGGCAACAACAGTGTCTGCTACACAATGACAATGCCTGGCCGAATAAATTCTCATTTATGACACTTAAAAGCCGACACCAGACAACAGCAGCAACAGCAACAGAGGCAGGATTCAGAGCCACTCATCCTCATATAGCCTTCTGGGCTTGCTGTTGCTGCTGCTCGTTAGCTGCTGCCAGTAACAAGAACTTGTGGTAGAAAACCAAGTCTGTAGCTGAGTATCAAGCTGTGCATTGGCACTTGCAAACATCCGAGCAATGGATGATAGTCTATGGTTTGATTCCGTATGCATTGCGACAATTGATAAGAAAATGCGTTACAAATTAGCAACAAGAACAGTACTCCAATCCAGAATTATGTGATATCAGCATCGACAGCAGCAAACATTTTGCATACACAATTGCAACAATGGTAGACGGCATTTTATAGTTGCCACACAAGCCCTACAGCTTAAAGGGAATAGTGATTCTGTTCAATATCAAAATGAGCTAGTTTGGGTAGCTGAAAATCCTTTTAATAAAACCAATTTCGTTGTGCCTTACATTTGTCATTGTTATTATTAGATCCCAAGAATCCATAATGAAAGCAATTTTGTTTCGCATACACAGAGTATAGGGTATCTGCAAACATTGTTCGATCAACTATCGTTTTTATTGGCAGTAATTAATAATGAAATCATGCGTGTCCCTGATTCTCTGTCTATATATTTCGCACACCCTGCCGACCTGTTTTTTTTTTATAACGCGCGACTCGTTTTGGATTATAGGTTATTAAATGTGCGCGACGGAAGCTGTTTAATTGACTTTTTGACAATTTAAGTGCAACAATATTATGCTATGGATTTTTTATCATGAACCCATAAAAAAAAACTAAAAAGGGTATCATGTATTTTTGAAATGGAATATAGCAGTCATAAAGATACACCAAGCAAAAAAAAAACCGATTTGCTAACATTAATAGAATAGGATTAATCGAAATTGGTTAAAATTTGATGGAGTTATGGTTGTTAATTACTTGTGTTGAGGCCTTGAAATAGGGTATCTCTAAGTTGAGCACTATGGTCTATAGCAATCTTGTGTTGTTTGGTGCGCTGACTTTTTTGCACGTGATTATTATTCATATTTATTCGCATTTGTATACTTTTCGTTCCATTTGGCGAGAAGTCGTCTGCCATTTATATGTGACATATCATAAATTTAATTGGTTTTTCAATGCAGCTTCTGTCGTTGTCGCAAGTATCACACTGCGAATCAATTAAGCAATGGTTGAATGCACGCGTCTTTTGTTGACCCACTTATTACATTCTCTTTTTTTTTTTTTTGTGCAGATTGAGATTGATGAACATTTCAATAAGACCAAATTTAGATTGTATGCGACCGCCGCTTAAATAAACAACGAGTGGCATCTCTTATGCAAATGTATTCAGTACATAGACCAATTTTACTTGTCGAACGAAAGCGATCTGAGGGTTGAGTACAAAAAGCAGCCGCCGACAAATCAATAAACCAACGAACCGTTCCCATAACCCCAAAAGCTAGAAATGTTCTTGTCGGGGCTTAAGTAATTGTAAAATGGTAAAGCAATTTGTTTATGTTTTAGTTGCTAAAAGCCAATTGGCTCAAAGGAAATGGGGAAGCATGCGTTTGGTGAATTTAACAATCTGCCTATTCATTCTAGTTTTTTTTTATACCCTAACAAATGGCCGTGAAAGTTATTTATGATAACACTTCGGAACTGTATATAAGTATATATAAACTTATAAGATAGCTTGAAGAGTGTTTTTTTTTTTTTTTTGCGCGTTCCGCAAGAGTGTTTAACTAGTCTTTTGACACTTTGGTGACTAATCAGCTTGAACCCATTAAATATAATTTAATAATGATTTTGTGCACAAGTTTGTAACAGGTAGAAGCAAAGATTACTGATCTCATACAGCAAATTTCATTTTATTGATAACTAACACATTTGGCGAATAAACACTGAGTCAATTTGACATTTAATATGACTTGACCTAACCCTTAATGTTTATAACATCTGGGTTCAGGGAATCTCCTAGTCGAGGTCTCTCGTCCGAGTATTCACATTTGTTTTTTTCGTCCTGCCAAATCCTAACTAAGCAGAATCCATTTGCATGTGCTACATGTGGCTTTTCTTTTTCCGTTTGATTTTTCCTCTAATCCGTGCGTTTACATGCAAAAAATACCCAACCCAACCCATTCCTGTCATCTGCTCTGCATTGACTGCCTGACTGTGTGAGTGAGTGAATAAGTCCGTATGCGGGTGAGTATATAACGATTAGGTTCGTGTCTTTTTTTCCTTTCTTCTTTCGGTAAAGGCTCTCTTTTATATCAAAAATGGTAGCGCACAGTTCCTTTTAGTATGTGTGAGTCTGTGAACAGCTCAGAATTTCAAAACCGGTGAAAGCCAATTTTCACACTCAACTAAATTGGGTTAGTTGGTTTGTGTGTATGCATATATATATATATATATATATATAAATAAATGTGTGTTGGGTGGGTGCTGCAGGTGCATGTTGCACGTTGCTGCCCGACACTTTGCTAAAATGCTAAAAAATTGTTTTTCCTTTGCATTTTCTTTTGCTGATTCCATGCGCATTCCAATATGATATATGATGTGCAAATTGTATGCTGCCATGTTTGGTTCTTTACTCTTTCTATATTTCGGCACTTTTTGAATTTCTTTATACTTGCTTTTTTATTTTTTATTTCAGTTTTGTGTTATTGACACGTATGCAGATAGACATGAGTTATGAGAACATTTCAATGTGATAATCTAAGAAATCAAAAATGGTTTATGGCCTGCACCAAATGTCTTTGACTTGAACTTATGATGGTATTTCGTTTATTCTTTTAATATGAGTGTAGTTGAGAAACGATCTTAACTCTGACTTAGGAGATTCACTTAAGGTGTTAAAATTTTGACGTGAAGAGTGTAACTCACAGAAGGAGATGTCTTCGATTCCTCAAGATATGTCCGTTTGTTGGTTTGTTAATCTACCAATTTCGGATCACTATGTAATAGGAACAATCGTTTGAAGGATGAGTTCTTGTATGAAAAAGTTCTTGGCTTGTCCAAGATATCCTATCAAACTCATAGTTTTCTTATAAAAAATCGTTCACTTTCGTTTTTAAAATTTATACCCTTGTACTATAATCTTCGGGCTAAAATAGCCGTTTTTTTATGTTAATAATTGTTGTGCTACAATTTTAAGATCAACTTTTGAGTTACCATTTAAAATTCTTTTTTGAAATAAACCCCTTTTTTATATCCATTTAAAATTGTAAAATGATCGACCACTAATCAATATAATTACACTTTTTTCTTATACTTGCAGGTAAATACATAATATTATCAATATACTCGCATTCTGTTTAAGCTCGTAAGTAGAAGCAAGCAATTTTCACAATTAGAACATACATAAATATGTATATGGTCTTTGGAGCTTGGAGAAAATGTTTTATGAAATTGGAGTGGTTTTAAGCGTTCACTTCTACACGCTGAATGGTAATTTAGTTTTTGAAGAAGTGGCGCCCACTGAGCTGTGGTTCAATTAACTCTTCAAAGTCAAAACCGTTTTTATGACAGAAAGAGGGCTAGACATTGGAACCTTTTGCGGGTTAGATTTACTTAAAGAGAATGGTCCATTACGACAACACTTTTGAAAATGGCCAATGCTACGAGTAAATGAAAGCTAGGCAAAGCAATAGCAATAGCAAAATCAAAAGCAAATGCTTCAGCTGAGACTCAGACCGAAGCTGCTGAAGCCATAAAGGCAAAAAAAGGTCCTATGTAGCAATTTGCTTGGCTCATCCTCTAGCTCCATGGTCAACAAACCGAATCGTTACGGCGACGTGTAATGAAAATTAATGCTGACGATCCGTAAACGGAAGGTAGGAGAAAAACAAAAGTGAAAGTCGGCAACGAGTCGTCGCTGGGTTATTGTTATTGCTGTTGTTTGTGGATGTTGATGCTGCTGCTGCTGATGCCGTTGCTGCTTTGTTGCTGCTGCTGTTGGCGGTTGTGTTTAGTTCACGATATGTCGGTAAAATGGGCGAAAATTTAACGAACCGTAAAGTGATTTAACCTTGACGCTTGTCGCACACACTCCGCCGGCCCATTAATACACACCAAGAATACACTGTGTGCTGTGTGTATGTGTTTGTGTGAGAGAAAGAGCAAGGTAGCGATGTGTGTGTGTGTGCTATTGATGAATAAATTATGGAAATGGCAATAAATTAAAATTTAATAAAGTTTAACAAACGCTACTGCATGCTTTTGTCTTTGACTCATGGTCACGGCCAAAAACCCCGAATGTGGCTCTCGCTGGGACTGCTGAATTGTTAATGCCCCAAAATGTATGCTATGGCATAATCAAATTTCAAGCGTCTGCTCACATCAGCTAACCACGTGGCCCCTGCAGCTAAGCCACAGTGCTCCTCTCTGTAGGGGTATTTTAGCCACAAATAATAAATGAGATGATGCTCTAGCTAAATATGCATACAAAGGAGCCAACTTTGCTCGGTAACGAGCCAGTTGCTGGTCAGGTAAAACTCAAGCATTTTAATAAAATGTTGCCATAGTTTTATTAAATTTAAAACAAAAATTATTTTTAGGGATTTACGGATAATTTAACTTAACAAAATAATAATAATAAAAGAAAATGTATGCAAACGTGTGAATTAATTTTGATAGCCTAACTATCTAATTTATAATTTATAAACTAATTTATTTATACTAATCATCATAATATCATATTTTTCACCGTAGAGTTAATTATTATTAAATTATTTTTTGTGATTATGATAATGTTTTATCTGAACAATCTGACATGATCCCTTTAAAACATATCTTTCTATGTATGCGTATGTGTGTGACCGTCAAGAATCATGGAATTTTTTATGTCAAGACAAAGATACCCTGTATTAGATTTGCACCATACGTTGTTCGGGCTGTGGTTACAAAATTGGTCAACAGTTAAGCTACCACAAAAAATTGAAAATGGAGTGCTCGCACACAAAAAGACATGGATAGAGTGGTGCTGCTATCTTCGCACACATTCTGCGTGGCTAGGTAGCAATATAGCTGCTTTTTCGAAAACATTCATAACCCATAGAAAGGATGCGTACCTGTTCGCACCCATGAACGCATGATCAGACTCAGAAAAATCTGATGCACTTTTTCTCTCTTGCCGATTTGACGCCTTTATTGTATTGTCTACTTAGTGTTAACATGCTAACTATGTACTTATCATCGATATCAATTGTATGATCCACAACTTGAAGAAGAAACAAGAGTGCTGTAGTCGAGTGAACTCGACTACGATATACCCTGAACTCAGTAAATAAATATATTCTATTATTGGCAAATTCCCCTTTAAAAAGATTTGCTCTAAAATGCGAGCAGCTCTACAAGCGCCCTCTGACGACCAACACGTGAAACACGCAATCGCTGGTAGCTCCGCAGAATACACACAAAAACATATTGACGCTCGTGTCGATTATCATGCCATCTCTTTCTCACACATGCGCTCGCATCTTTATGCATACAGAAAATGCTTGCGGCTGCTGATAGAAATGAGATCAATATGATAATATATTTTCGACTATAACTTGAGTGTTTCTTAGCCGATCGTGACGATCGTGAATTTGGACAGTTGATCAATGTATGCATATGCATATTATGTATTAATTAAAAGATTCTGCCTTTTAAATTGTGGCATTTATTGCTTTCGGAAACTTAAACATATCGATATTCGATTAACGATTGTCTGCGCCTGGTATACGAGAACCTATATTCCAAATGAAGTTGAAGTCTCTAGCTTTTACAATCTCTGAGATCTGCGTGTTCATAAAGACGAACGGACGAACGGACATGACTATATCGACTCGACTGTTGATCCTGATCAAGTAATGATATACTTTATGGGGTCGGAGATGCTTCCTTGTGCCTGTTACATACATTTGCACAAAACCATTATTCCCTTTTTACCCATTTTAAATGGGTTCAGGATATAAAAGAAGTCACTGTGATAATGTAAATTGAGCCGACGTGTTTTAGAAAGAAAGATAATTTAGTTTTGACTGCAATAGTATTGGGCTCAGTTGGCTTAAGCCAAGACACCGTGTGAAACGGCATTGTGAAGGAATTTTTTTTATTTCCATCTAGCCAACTTTAGAAACGCACCTCGCATATAAATATATAAGTGTAACTTGGGACGCTACCGTCATAAAATAAAAATCAAGTCAAATTCCTATCTCTAAATTGCCAGGCGCCTCATCGCAGTGTTTTGGTAAACTTTTTTTTTCTTTCTGTTCATGCTCATTTCGGGCATTGCCGCTTGATTTAACTTGAAACTTGGCTCATTTGTATTAAGTTCACCACTCGCTGCGGTTTAGGCCGCTAAAAGCAAATGAGTGTGTTGGCCAAAACTTTGAGCTTCATTGTTGTTGTTGCGTCGGTGGTTCCCACTGTAGATACAACCGGGAAGGGGTTTGGGGAGGACGCTGTCGCTGTCTTAGCTGCAGGCAGCTCTGATCAAATAATCTTGTTTGATGATGAGTTTGCCCACATACAAATACATAAGCACACACGCACACACAGCTGGTGTTGCAGATAAAACGCAAAAGTTTTCATTCTATTTTCTACTTTGCAGGATTTGTGTTACATTTTGTTTGAAAAAAATACAAAATTATATATATACATATATATATATATATATATATACATAAAAAAGTTGAAACTTCTGTTTGAAGTTTTACTGTCTATCTGCCTGTGTGAGTGTGGTTCTGTGTGAGTGGCATTTTGATTTTCGTACTTGAAATTGGTTTGGCATAAACCATTTTAGCTGAAACTTTATGCGACTGAACTTTGTTGTCTCAAGTTATAAACAAATTAAAACTGCAACAAAAAAAACAATAAATAATAAATTAAAATTGGATTAAAATGTCAGTACGTGTACAAATGCGATGATTGAACTGACTAAGCTGTACGTTGAACAGAAATTGTGCAGCCGCATGCCACACGCCACTTACTACACGCCATTTGCTACCCTGGAAAACAAATAATTTTATATACAAAATATTTATACATATATAATAATATAAAATAAAATACATAGATAAAAATATGATTTATACGAAAGCTTAATTTGTATTCAGTGTGGCCAGCTGTAATTGAAATTGGAACCGCATTTTTACCAAGTGAAATTCTGAATCGGGTTCAGAATTAATTTCGGATTCGGTTTGAGATCATGTTTGTATTACATAAAAAAATGTGCTCAAGTGTGCTGTAGCAATCTACGCCTGTCACAAACGCCAACTCCAATTTAACAAGTCCTTTTTGCCAGCCACATTTGCATCTGACTGAAAGTATTTTTAAAATGAATTGGTTTAATTGCTGTGCATGTCTGCGGTAAAAAGAAGCCCTCAGGTTTAGCGATGAACATTCAGCTTTCAGCTGTTTGCCGGGCGCAAACTTTATTATGAAAATTTTATTTTAATTGAGCGAGTTTTGGTGTCATTTTGGTTGTCGCTGTCTTTTCAGTGGTGGTTGTTATTATTGTCGTCGTTGTCGACATACATTTATATTCATTGCATTATTTTGGCTGCAATCTTATTCTAGTCGAGTTATTTTTGGTCTTTTTTTTAATTTATTACTTTAATTTTATTGTGATTATGCATAACATTTGCATGCAGCTCTGTTTTTACATATATATTCCCATTGCTTTTGCATATTATAATTGTAATTTTGTTATTAACTTAAATTAGGTATGGTTTCCTATAGTGCTGAAGCAGCCTAAGCACTATTTAACATTTGTGCATCATTATAATTTCATATCTTTATCGTTTTTGCATTTTGCACAAATGTAAAGTTGCCGGATTGTGTGTAAAACGCAATTGAAAGTTGTAATTTGTCATTACGAGTTCAGTTGGCTCTTTTTGCATTGAATTTCCCTCACAAAATAAATGAATAAATGTATTTTGCATATGGAAATGAAAAGTTTGAAAGAAGGACCGGTTGCAAGACCGGGGGAGGAGTTTTTTCTTTCGCATATCATAAATAAACAAAATGGAAATAAAAGCATTTTCAAATGGCACTTGACACCATATGGCGGCTCTGCTAGCTGTCAGACACTTTGTAGCTAACTTAGCTTTCCCTTGCCGCTTCTTGCTCTATGCATAAGTTTAACTCGCTCTCACTTGTCATTGTTGCAGTTGCATGCATTAAAATGCAATGATAACAAGTAGAAGCAGCAGCAGCAGCAACCATTTCTGCTCAATAGTTTTGACAGTAAAAGTGCTTTGTTGTTTTGAATTAACTAAAGATGAAGCTGACGATGATGCAGAATTAGAATATAAGGCGAAAGTGGCTTGGAAAATCTAAAAGCCGCAACGACGACGACAAGTGCTGCTGCAGCGTTAACTTCAGCATACTGGCTGGTTGGCTGAATGGCAGCTGCGGGGCAATAAAGACAACAGCCACTTGTGATGTCAACGCCATCAACAGATGTGGCTGTTTCGAAGTTCGCTTGTCGTCAAGCACCAACAAGCTGTAGTATACACCAAACCCGCCAAGCCCACCTACACCATCAACACTTGCGTATTTCATTAATTTTGCATAAAATCTGCAACAACTTTTTTTTTCTAAAACTGTAATTTTCGTTTACTGCGTGCTCAAGTGGCTGACTGTCCAATTGGTTGAGCTAGAGGGGGGAGGGTGAGGGAAAAATGCCCAAAACAGAAATATATCTATGTGTACATAAAATGCAATGAGATGCGAAATACAAACAAAATGCAGAGCAAATAGATTGAATTGAAACTAGAAAATTGCTAAAGTGCCGCGAAACAAGCTTTTGGGTTTCGATGCTGCGCAACAGAAACAGCAGCAACAGCAACAGCAACAGCAACAGCCACAGCAGTAACAAACAAAGCACTAGTCGACTAATCAATTGAATTAGCGACGGGTATGCCTTTTTTAGCCCCTGCGCCGCTTTTCTAGCAATTTCGCTTTGTATAATCAACGCAAACCAAATGATGCTCAATGTGGCTACGCTTATGCGTGCTTCGATTTGATGAACCAAGCAAGTTCAACAAGTAAATTAAATTCCAGTAATTTCCTTGAGCATTTCGAAGTTAAGCACCTGATAAATTGTCGAAGCTTGAAATGAGTGCTTCTCATTTAAGCACAAATCAAACACACAAATATTTTAATTACGAAAAACAGACGACACACAACTAGTATTTTGCAAGCACTCGAATTTAGCCTTGAAATGAATTTAAGCATTTAATAAATATACAGACCAAGCTATATGCATGTATATCAATTATTGCCAGTGGGACACCGCTTTTATATATTTATTTTTATTCAAAGCTGGGGTATTGTACGTGTGTAAGTATGCGCTTAGCAGTGGGCTTTATATTTTTTTCACTGTTTTGTTTTTTGTTATTTTGGAGGGGAGTTTCGAACAAATGAAATGCTGTAAACTTTATGCTGTAGCCCCAAACAAAGCGGAAAGAAAAGAAATTTGGGCTGGCTGTCAAGTGCCAGCCAGGCAGCAGCTCAGGCATATAAAAAAGGCGACACGGCAATTGCCTGGCAGGCAAGCTGGCAGTTAGGCAGTCAGGCAGGAAGCCAGTTAGCCTTGCTCGCCAGCAACTCGTGAGTGTAAGAGGTCCAGAGAGTAGCGTCAAATCGATAACAAGTGGAAATGGGGTCAGTGCACCCAAATGCCCAGGCAAAAGCAATCAAAACTCATTGCCAAAACAAGTAAAAAAATAAGTAAAAAGAATGCTCTAGTTAAGGGAGATCGACTGTGAGTTATCCCAAACCCCAGTCGTACAGTTCTTAGATTTCCAAATCAACATAAATATTAATATACAATTTCCGTTCGTATTTCTTAGCTGATCTAAATAATATTTTACAGTTGATCAAAGTTATTTCTATTTCTATAAAAAAGTTAAACCTTCAAAATTGTGAATTTTATTGCTATTGGTAATCGATTTGTATCGACATTTAAATAAAATAATAATAATTTAATAATAATATTAAAAAATATGCATATTTTAATGTCTGGCAAAGATAGAGGAACAAAATCGGCTCCGCTGTTGTTTCTGATTAAGAATGTACATATCGATAGATATAGATCCGTATGGAGTCAGAGATACTTCCTTTTGCCTTTTACATACTTGTTCACAATTTTATTATTTCCCTTTTTGTACCTTTTCAAAGGATTCAGGGTATAATAAAATTGAAAAACTTACTGACCAGTTATATGGCCTTTGATTGGCCAGGGGCTAGGGAGATGGTTAACAATTTGCAATGCATCAACAAAAACTGTTCAAGGGACAACCCAAGCAAGTGCTTCAATTTTCCGCCCGGTCAAGCTGCTGGTCCGTGGCAGGAGGCAAGTGGCAAAAGCCAACAAAAATCTTGTGCATTATCAACGTTTAACTGCAATATCAGTGGCAACTGACTGCAATGGCTGCTGCTGGTGCTGTTCTTGGTGCAGATGCCGTGTACACTTAATCAATATTCGATTACCAACCACTGGACCACTCACCATTCACAGCTGTACCCAGGACCACTTGCCAGCACTCCTCCACACACCATACAGTTGGCAAGGCCAGAAACATTCAAACATACACACACACACACACACACACACACACACACACAAACATTTTATAGTAACAAACATACATATTGGCAATTGAATCATGTTTGATTGCACTTTGCCCCCCGATTTTTGCTCAGTCACCTTTTGTGCAGCTTACCAATGGACTTTTTGAGCAGCAGTTAGTAAAACCACCATACCATCGCCCCCTTTCATCTCTTTGGGGTACGCTTCTGGTATTGCGGTTGGCTTGATCTGCACAGCTGCCAATTACAGTTTCTGGACCTCGACCGAAAGTCAAATGCCGAACATGCTATTACAAACTAGCAGCAGTGTTCAACTGAAAGCTGCAGCACCAACAGCTATCGGCCACACTGGCCCCTGGTGTGGACCACTCGGCGTATGAGTGTTGTGCAATTTATTTATCGATTTTGATTGTGGACAGCAGTCCATGCGAATGCTCAGCAAATGGCGATATTTCATATGCGGCATATGTATATACGTAACACTATATCTAACTAGAGATACATACAAGTTATGTAAAAACTGTTGAATGGATTTCATTGATGCAACTTTGAAATTGCTTAAAAAGATTCACAAAAAAAATATTACAAATACTCCCTTAAGATTTATTCTACACATTTCACATACACACACATATTCTACACATATTATTATATAAAATATATATTTTAGGAAATGCTGAAGGTATTCCATATTAAATTGCATAAATTGTGTTAATTTTTTTCCTCAAGAATTTGGCTCTTTCAGCTATTAATTATTTCAATAGATGATACTGTTTCAACCTAACAAACACAAAGTGTGGTTGCCATTGGCTTGATAACGAATTACAACATTCTCTTTAGTTAACTGAATTTTTACAGTCTGACATTCTACTTTGTGGCTTGCATTGAATGATTTTCAGTTGACCTCAGGCTTGTTAATGCTGCTTGTGTTGTTGTTGTTGCTGCTGTTTATTTGTAACAATAGTTTGCGACTGTCAATCTAGTTTTAATTTATACTAAATTATCAACTATATTTGTTGTTCATTAAATTGCATTTCAATTATATAACTCAAATGTGTTGCAAGTAGCCCTAATCAGTGGGCAATGTGTTATGTGGTCTCACAACAATTTGTCATTGTGTCTGTATATATATATATATATATGTGTGTGTGTGTGTGTGTGTGTGTGTGTACTTTGTGCACATTTTACATAATAAATCACGTAATGTTTCAAAATGCTGTCATGTTTAGTTGGTTAGCCATAGAAATGCCTGGTCAGGCAGGCAGGCATTAAGGACAAGACCATGACAATTTGGCCAAAAGCAGTTGTTGGTTTACCAGCTGCTATAATTAGTTAGAGGATAGTTAGTGTATATAGGACTGATGGAACTATAACTATGAAGAATTTGAATTTTGGATCTAACAGAGATTAACTTAGATGAAAGACTGACTAAAGACTGTTTACTTCCACTTACTTATTGTGATTTATCTGATAGCCAAGTATTCAGGTTTACTAGTTCAGTCCAAATTCGTAATAGCTTGCCTATTTACTGGGTATTGCGAAGTGTACCGACGGTATTCTAGTTGTTCTTAGACTGCTGAACATTTTTCTTGAGTGTTGGGCAGTTAATGTCTGCATTAAATAAATTTTTCGTGTTTATGCAAAATGCTAGCGTGTTATTTTGATATATTGCCGATCATGAGAGGGTATACCTGTGTCCTTCTTATGCATTCTTCTTGTTTGGTATACGCATGTCTTGTGTGCAATTTAAATGAAATTGTCAGCTTGCAATGTGTAACATGCGTCCATGCCACATATTGCGTTGCACACAATGACATACACGAAATACACACAACAGCCAATACACACACATACACATGCACACAGACACATATAAACTCAGGCGCGCACACATACCTTAAGAGTATTGCACATGTGCATGACACGTTTGCTAAAGCTCTTCTTCTTTATTCTGCACGAATTGCTTTGCAATTTAATTTTATGACTTGTTTATTTCGGATACGTGCATAAGGTACAAGTTAAATAAGCGAATTATATACAAAATGCCCAATTAATATGCTGTCAAAAATAACATTTTATTCAAGTAGAAATCTTTGTATTGTGTTATTAACCTACATCTATAATTATAATAAGAACATCTCTTTATATATGTGCACTATGTATATATCACACAGTTTGGGGCTTAATTAAGCCATTGAACACATTGACCAGTCTTTAAACCCATAATTAGTCAAAAGCGTGCAGAGATAAAGCACGAAGGCAGCTGCTCTTGGTGTGAGCGACACAAAGAGAGTAAGGGAGTGTGGGGGGGGGAGGGGGAGTGGCAGAGGGATAAAGGGCAGACGCCCCTAATGCCCCATCGCCTCAATGGCCATGTAATTAAACTTTGATTACGGTACTTAGCCATCGCACTAAGCTATTTTTTTTATGTTTTTGTTTTTTCTTTTATTGCAACTTCTTCACCTCCGATTTTTTTTATAGCAACGGGATACTGTGTCCCTGTGCTCAAAGCGCTCCGTCTTCTTTTCAAGTGTTTCAACTTGACGGTATGCTGTGCGGTCAAAGCCCGAATTCCTCACTTGCAGATACCCTGCAGATACTTGAGAAGGAGACCTGTAGCAAATTCTTAAATTATGTAATTTGTATAAGAGCCAATAAGCAGCAGTGTAGCTGTTTAAATAGAGGAAAGTTTTAAGAGCGGACACAGCTTTAAGGCAGTTGTATTTAATTTGGACTTTCGGCTTGCAACTAAGAAGCTCTTTGTAAAACACGATAGGGTATTCAAATTTGCGCACTGCTTTGGCGCAGCTTCCTTACTACTTGCACACTACTCAAGTCCTTCTCGTAGCCTTCTTTGCGAGTTCAGCTAATGACTCTTCACTGCAGCAGATAACGTAAGATGTAAAAACGCAGTCAGCAACAATATATATATATATATACATATACATACACATAAGTATATACCACATTTTGCCATTCAACATATGTACATATCTATAGCACATACTTGGGCAGACAGGAGATTTCACAACTCTTTTTACGGGCAACACTTTGAAAACGGAAGCTTTAAGACTCAGTATTGCTACTGCGACTTCCTTATTTTTATTTTTATTTGATTTTTATTTTTTTTGTTTTTATTGTCTGCAATGTGCAATTATATTTATGACACTTTTATTTGATTTCGTAAAGATTTCTTGCGTTTAGCATAACATAAAAAATAGCGCAAAAATAAGATGAAGAAAAATGAGAAGAAAAAATGTACATATTTGTCTAAGATACATTTATCAAACGCAGAGCTGAATTGCCAAATTGCCCAGACACACTCATCCACATACACATAAAAATATAAATATGTATGCTAAATATACATAAATACATACATACAAACATCTATGCTGAATATCATCATTTGTTGCCTTCGATGGCTGGGGGGATGTTGTCGGTCGGGGTCAGGGAATTTGAAGTAAGCCCACAAGCCATATAATGTGCCATAAATATTAAAACGTTTTGACTTTACGCGCAGCGCCCGGAGGTTAGCCACGCAGCAAGAACAGCAATAGCTGTAACCAGACGAGAGAGTGAAGCAGCCCCGTTACCCATAGACGGAACCTGGATGTGGCACGAGCTCTCTATCAGGCTTTGGGCTTGGCCGTAAAGCGCCAGCAAAATTATTTGCATTTTTTATATGGCTGAGACGTCAACAAAAAAAATAAAGGGGACTAGCTGCAGAGGCAAAAGAAAAGTCGCTTTGAGCATAAAATGTAAAAAGTGCAAAGGAAATTTAGACGCAAATCTCACACACACACACTGCCTTAACAGAATCAGCGGAAGCAGATCACAATTTTTTTTTATTTTTATAAAAATATATATTTTAAGTGCGCTGCTGCCTGATTGGAGGCAGCAACCGGGGCTAGTGGTGAGGGCTGAGGAAAGCCAAGGCTAACGCTAACGCTAACGCTATCAACGACGGCTCTTTGCGGCTGCTTAACGTTGTCACACCGCCAGGCAAATTGTGGCCATGTTGACGCCAGTGAGCTTAGCCGGATAAGAGGAAGGCAGGCAAAATGAGCATGTTGCAAATGAATAAGCGCAATTGAATCAAACACAATGATAAATTGCATTTATTTTGCAATAATTTGCATTTTGTTTGCCACAGTGTTGAATGATTCAAGAAGCAGTAAAATCCCTCGAAGCATATTCTGTGTTTAGAGTAGAGACAGAAATGACATTTATTGCACATCTATGTATGCTATGATCATTCAATTGCTTTTGGCCAACTGATAATACAACACGGACAAGGGATTTTTCATTAAGACTTGAATGTGTGCAACAGAATAGTAATTGAAAGCAGTTCGTAACACTCGAATTGGAAATAATTAACAATCTCTTATGTCTGTATTTCTGTTTTAATGGAAATTTTGTGTTTTTCACTTGTCCACTTCACTTTGCTTTCTAATACCACAGACTGTTATTTGAATTACAATGTTTTACTCAATTAATAAAGTAATTTTGTGAGAAATGAGTAGCATAAGTTGTGAGTATATATGCATGAGTAAAGCCTCATTCAATAAGTGCTACTTTTCATAGTAGATACAAGCTCATTGTCAGTATATTAAGTAATTTATTTTTACAATATAATCCACCTGCTTTCGTTGAAAGCAAATTGTTGGCTTAAATCTAACTTTTAATGAACACACTGCAACAAAATGTATGAAATTTGTTTGTTATCCTTGTTTGTGCTCTGCGTGTGTGGGTGTGTGCGTGTGTGTATATATATATTGCATTTATTTTCGGCATCCTTTTGCGAGTAATATCTATGCATTAAACTTTTTAATTAAATTTTAAGTTTGCCTGCCCCACCCATTGCCTAGTAAAAAGTTGTGTTGAATGAATAATGAAATATGATATTTTGAAATAAGTTTTGCATTGCGTTGCAATGTGCATCTTCTTCGTTTTTTTTTTTTTTTTTTTTTTTTTGCAATTTGTAGGCCTTTTTGATAAATATAGAAATAGAACATAAAAAACAGACTGAAATATTATAGAAAATACCTTCTAGTCGTAATTACAAGAGTATAGAGCAGCCCAAATGGAATTAAACATTTACATTTATATACTGCCACCATGCACAACTGATTATGCTTTGCAGAATCGTGAGAATCGAGAGAGAATCTAGAATCACACATTTCTCTCTCTTCCTCTAATAAAATTTTCAGTATTAACATATATCCATAAGATACTTGTAAATGTTAAATGTTAATGTGATAAACTTATCTAAATCCACTGGTTTTAAAATTTTGCCTATCTTCTAAGATTTTTCTTATACACTTTATCTCTCTCACTCCTCATCCCGGTTTATTTTCCTTATTCTGATTGACTTTGTCTCGGTTTTCCCGATTCTTGCAATAAATCTGGTACTATTTTACATTATCTTCTATTTAATTTCATTTTTTTATTTCATATTTTCTCTGTATTGTTTTATTGTTTTTGTATTATTTTAAATTGTACATATTTAATTTGGGCTTGAGAATGTCTCCTGGCTCCATATTACTCATATTTGAAGGATGCAGGGGTAATTATAACACAACTGACAACATTTGCAATTTGCGGTTGCTATCGTTGGTCATCATTAACGCTATGGGTGGTCCCTCTGGATATTTGCTGGTCAATTGCTTTTGACTTGAGCTGAACTCTGGCAGCATTGCAACAACAGCATAATTGAGAATCAATAGTTGATCAACCGGAAGCGGATGTGAGTAATGCGAATAGCAGATGCGGCTGCAGCTGCAGTTGCGGATAGTGTTAAATGCTTTGCCTTCTCTCTCAAACACTTTAATCAAAGAGCAGATGTCTATCGCTCTATCTCTCTATCTCTCCTGACCGTATGTCAAAAATTCAAATCCAACATGGCTTAATGCCTTAAGCGTTGTCAGGTTGTTGCAATTGGCAAGTCAGCTGCTGCTGCTGCTATTGCTATTGCTACTTATGGTTGACACGCCCACAATTGGGGCTTGACGGGCAGCTGTGCGACTGGCCTGCTGCCTGTTGGCCATATAATAAATGTTTAAATGCTTTGGCGCGTGAATTATTATGGATTTAATTGTGCGCTATTAATGGCTTTGCCTGGTGGATGCTGTTGTTGTTATTATTTGTGGTTGGTTGGTTGGTTGTTGTTGTTGTTGTTGTTGTTGCTGCTGGCTGTTGAGCCAATGGCAATGAGCGCTCATTAAAATTAAATTTGTTTTGCGTGTGTAAATGCAGTCTGCTTTTGTTGGATGTTTTTGTTGTAGTGTAAAAGACGAGTAGCTCTTGACTTAAATGGCAACGCACAACACTCGAAAATTTGGCAGCACCAGCTGCAGCTGCTGTTGTTGTTATTGCAGCTGTCAGTGTCACATAATTTTGCACTTTGGACAGGCCAGAAGTACTCGAGGCTTTTGGTTTACATGTCACACACACACACACACACACTCCCACTCACACGCATTCCAGTCAACATCCGGCAGCAGCCGCAATATTTACATAGCTTCGAACACTTTTTATTGCATACTTTTATGCGTTGGCTAAAAAAAGCAAGAAAATTAATATTGTACTACTACAACTAAAAGTTGTCGCCCGCATCGCTGTGATTTAAAACAATATTATGTCACACATATTTAAACTGCTGCATTTTATTACACTTGTATTATTTTTCTTTTTTGGCTTACATGTATACATATATGCGATTTCTCTGCTGCGACTCTGGGTGCGACGAACCGACGAAGAACTGTAATCAAAATAAATATAACGCTTTTGTAATTGAATTGATATTTTACACGCTGACCAAGCTGTGTAATATATATATTTTCATTCAGGTTTTTTTTATTTTGAATGTTAATGAAATTGTGTTAATACCACTTTAACATTTATAATGGACTTAAAGTGTAGGCATTGCCATCTATCTATATGTATGTCTTGACACTTTTTTCACATAGATACAGCCTATGTATATATTGAAATATATATTTGGTTTTTTATTTCCCTAACTGTGCATTAAGTTTGTTCGCTTGACTTTCTTTCTGCTCAGCTTTCAGTAAAATCTTCTATTAAACTTCTCAAGAATATCTCAAGTTGAGTGTAATGCAATTGGTGCAAAAGTAAACAGCGATTGTTGAAAACTTTTAGCTGCTGTATTTGAAGCTTAACTTTGAACATTGATAAATGTGCCTTGTTACACCACACTCAAACACACTCTCAAACACACACAAACACACTCAAACACACACAAACACACACACATACACATACACACACACACACACATTTGCCACAAAATCACGCAACGGGTAACGAAGAAGCACAACAAAATATTTGACATAAAACCATAGCACGTAAGTTTCAATATTGGCACTTATGTGTGAGTGTGTGTAAATGTGTGTGTGTGTGTGTGCATCTTGTCTTGCCTTGTCGTGTCTTGGGTTCTATTGTGTAAGTGTGCGTGTATTGTTGCAAACTGAAACTTGAAGGCAAAAGCACGCCCAACTGGCGCGTACGTGTCATCTGCCGTAAATGCCTTGCAAAATGGCGGCCATTTGATATGTGCGGCCATGTGTGTGTGGGTGTGTGTTTTGTGTGTGGGAGAGTGAGTGACTGTTTAGCAGCTGCGTTTCGTCAAAAGTCAAAACCAAAATCCAAAAATGCGGATGTCACATGTGAACGAACCTCATAAGCAATATGAATAAAAGAGGGCGATGGAAGCGGGGGGATTTTGTGTGGCAAGCGGATGAAACATGCAACAGACGCCATTTTTAATTTGCTTGTCGAAACTGATGCATTCGTGTGCGTGCTGTTGTTTTTGTGTGCAGCGCCATGTCGGTTTCCGTTTCCGCTTTTTGGGTTATTCAGCAGGCGGTGCTGAAATCATTATAGTTGTTGTTGTTGTTGATTTTTCTGCTCATTCCAATTATTTTTTTTTTTTGTTTTGAAATGTATCACTTCCGCTGGTTGCACAAAAACACACACATACATCAAATTGCATCTGCAACGCATTTTTAACGGCATTTTCCCATTTGCCACTTGCCAGCCCTTGTTGCAGCCATCGCAAATGGCGTGCGATAACAAAAATGGCGGCTCGCTCTGTTTCCGCTTTGTTTGGCTAGTTGCAGTTAGTTGCAACCATTTCCACTCCGACTCCACATTTCACGATACTGTGCTGCAATTGTTAGCTTTGTTAACATGTGTCTCCGCTTATCGGTCTGCATTGTTGAAATTGTACAAAAGTACCGCCTATTCCCTTTCGGCCATTTAACTGACTTCCCCCCATTTCATATTACTTTGCATATCCAACATTCCATCAGTCGCCCGCACAAATGTTTTTCATGTGCGCATTCAAATATGCAAATATTTGTGCATATCCATTTGTTTTTCTATTTGAGCTTCTAATTAAAAGCGGACTGCTAAATATGCAACACACACACACACACACACACACACACAAACGGCACACACAATCATCCACACACATTTTTGCAATGCTTGATTGACTTAGCTATTTCCAGTGTCAGTTGCCTTTGTGCATAGTTCAATGAGCAGTAATAACAAAAATAAGCTAATCGCTCGGTATAAATAACATACAAAAACAAGTTAGTTATGTTTCATAGAAAATGTAATACGTGGAAAGGGATTGTGATTGTATTTGTTGCAGGAAATCAGAAAAAACTCCAGGAAAAGCAACATTGACTTTTATATCTTGATGGCCAACGTAAGTTCATTTGAGTAGCGTACTTGAGTACAACAAGCCAACTTGGCATAGTTCAGTTTTGTTTAACAATATTACCTTATACATTTAAATACCCAAATTATGTTTGATTACACTCAGATCGCCTTAAGTTTTAGAAAATAACAAACAAAAAGTATATTTCTAAAACGATGGATTGTATCTTTTTAGAAAACAGGTTTGTCTTTAATTAATTTCAGGGGAAATTTTTCCAATTGCTTAAACTTTTTAATGACTTTAATTATTATTTAAAATTAGTATTGTTAGACTCATACAAACTATTTTCAAATTTTTTGAGTTCAAACAATTTAAATCGTACTCGGTCTTTAACTGCAACATAGCATTCGAGCGAACATATTTCATTACTATTTTCAGAAGGTATTTTTTCTTGTAAGGTTTTACTTTTATTCTCTTTTTATATTCCTTTCTTAATCTGAGACTTTTTCATCCCGCAGATTAAGAAAATATTTCTAAAACCAAGAAGAATTTTGATCAGTTTCTGAGGTCCTTTTTTCTGAATCTTTTTGCTTGGCAACACCTTGATTTGTAATTTACCAAGTTCATGACGTATACTCTGCTGCTAATTATTGACCAACTTTGTCTACTATTTGACCAATAGTGGAGACACTTAAATAGCTAATAGCGCGGCTGACAGTTTTAATGGATTTCGATTCTTTTCAAGATTCTCAATATTGACAAAGTTAAAAAGTAAGTTTTGGTTGTTGTCTCTAATTGACATTGACATTTTAAATGTTCACACATTGAAATCGAATGGAAAAAGTGCAACAATTAAACACGCTAACCTAACCAATTGAATATACTCACAATAATTTGACTAATGCGAGCTCGGTCAGATTATTATGTGAGGTGACAGGCACCAATTGATATCCATTTAAAATCGATTTGTTGTTAATTGCAACCGGTGCTTAATGTGTTGATTCGATTAGTCACACAGGACAACACATAACACACAGCACACAACATACTCACGCACAGGAGATTTGTTGTTATTGTCTGTGATTTGAAACCAATTGCACAAATATTGTGCCAAAACTGATTATGTAAATTCCTTATGCACTGCTACCGTTCAACTGGTAAAGAGCGGCTAAACTCTATATGGAATTTTCCCTTTGTTTATATAATATCAATATATAATAAGTAAGTTTAAAGTTTTATGTGTACGTTGATTAAAGCAGTCGAACATATTTACTTAATAAAGTTTTCTAACGATTGGTTAGTTAAGGCAAACAATTTTGATTCTTAAACAGCCCGTCCTGAAAGCTAGTCGCATTTGATTTTTGATTTGATTTTTTATTTAGTCACATTTTTAGGGTTGTTGCCAATCGACTAGAGTCTTAAGATTATTTTGAGTGTTTCCTAGAATACATTTGAATACAGCAAAAGCACATTTTGTGCATTTGTTTTTTATGAAAAAGAAAACAAGTCACGTAAATTAAAAGGAGTTTTTATGTTTGTGGCTGTATTTATTAGGTGTGTGAGTGTGTATATGTGTGTGTGTGTTTAATTGTTATTGTGCATATCATATAGAAATGTTAATTACATAATTAATATATACAACTGTATTTAAGGATTAGTTTGCGTTTTTGAATCATGTAAATTAGCAGCGCCAGCGGTGTTTGACGCGCTGCTGCTTTCTAATTACCAACTGACCCAATGCACCACCACCACTGAACTGCAGGCGTATTGCAACCGCTGGCAGCACCCAATTTTCGCGCACGCAATTAAAAACTTTAACTTTATGATTTGAGTTTTTCAACATTGGCAAAAACTTTGCAGTTATGCATCATTATGGCCGGTTGTGTCTCTCTGTGTGTGCGAAAGATACACTGTAGACTGTGTGTGGAGTACTTTATAATATAGTATTATATTATTCTGACTACAGTCTATTCAGTAAATTAGATTTACGTTTGTTTGGCGGAAACTAATTTACAGCTAGTTGCGCATTATGACCCAAAAGTCGTAATAACATGGTCCAACAATTAGAGTCCATAATTATAGCATGTAGTACTGCGCATTATACAGCTGGCCCTCCTTGATTAATTTTACTGTTAATGACAACTCGCTAACATTACATATTCAAAGTTTTCATATAATACTAAATTTAGCCAAGCAGGCACTCCTCCGTGTGGATATGTGCAATTGCTGGTTTAACATGACCTTACTGTAGTGTACGATGAGGTAACAATCAACAGAGTTTCAGTAAAGTTAAAGACAATGAAATATTGTTAATTTTTATATCCAGCTACATATATTAATATCTAATACAGCTTAAATTAATACAAAATCTTTAATACTCTCCCAATTAAAAACAAAATCAAAGGACAGCAAAACTTTTTTTTTTTGGAAGTTTGACAGCAATGTGCACTACACTAAGTAAGTATCTTCCTTAAAAACGGCAAATAGAAACTATTTTTAATGGATTAATTTGAACTAGAAAATTCCCTTGCCCTTTCAATTAGTGCTAACAAAACAAAAAAAAAATAAGTGGAGATTACGTTACACAATATCCAAAAAAATGCAAAGGGCATCAGCATCAGTTTGCCATGGACAGGCTAAATATGGACAAAAAATTATATGCTGCCTGAGACACTCTCCAGTTCATTGCAAAGTAGCTTTTAATCCTCACAGTCGTGCTCTCTATACCTGTATGGATATACATCGTCCTGTCATTTGACTTACGTTTGCAACCAAAACAAAGTCGAACAGCAGCAGATCTTTTCTATTTTCTATTTCCGCTTGAAACTGCACTTGCAGCTTCTTTTTCCACCTTGCCGCACATCAGCAGGCACAACAAAAATGTGTAGAAAATAGAATTGCTCAATTTTTTATTGTTTTTTTTTTCTTTTTCAATACATTCCATACACTTTTTTGTACACATACATGTTTTATATACAAATATCCTTTAGCTCGTGCGTGTTCCCTTTGTTTTCACAAATTGAATTGTTTTTGCAAAGAACTTGCTGATATCCTTGAAAGAACATTTCGCAGCAAGCAGCAAGCGTTGGCAAGGGTTCGGTCAAGTGGGACGCAGCATGTAAATCAGCCTAAAAGCTTTTTATGTAATTGAAACACTTTTCAGTAAATGGAACAATTCAGTCGGACGGACGGAGAGACAAGCCATATGCTCAATAATAAACTTACTCCATTACATCAAACTGTGTGTTGCTGCACATACTGGCTGTAACTAAGGCAACTTTTCAACTTAATCGCATTTCACTCTTTTGTATTTGTAGTAGATACCTGAAACAAATAGTTTTGTTAAAACTATTAAGACACAAGCAAGTTAGAATCGTTGCAAAGAGAGAGAGAGAGAGAGAGAGAGAGAGAGAGAGAGAGAGAGAGAGCTGCTGCTGCTGCTCAAATTGCACTTAACATAATGTTGATTTGCAATTGCAAATTAAGACTAACAATAAGCTATTTATATTAAGCAACGCAGGGCTTCAAACTCAATCATATAAACAATTCATAATCAATTAATATTTCCACATTATTTATTGCATATTTGTTTTGTGAGCTTTTGCTTGATGCAATATTACGCATACGCCATGTTGGCAGATGTCATTTAGCATAATCGTCTAGTCAGGACTCACCTAGACAGCTCTTCAGTTTCCCAGTCGCTGCTGGCAGCACCAATATGCAAGAAATAAAATATTTAGCGAGTAGAGTTTACCCTGTAGACAGAATTGAAACTTTTAAATGCGCAAACCCAGCTACTGAATTGTATATTTATAGTAAAGCGACACAAACAACATAAAATATAGATGAAGTAAATATTTTGGGTATTGAAAATGTTTATACCCCTTTGCATTCGAAGAGGGTGTTACGAATGTCAGGT
The DNA here is from genome assembly GCA_035043505.1 of Drosophila setosimentum. NCBI lineage: Eukaryota > Metazoa > Arthropoda > Insecta > Diptera > Drosophilidae > Drosophila > Drosophila setosimentum. The sequence goes on from JAWNMY010000003.1 coordinate 21,326,610, forward strand.
ATATACTCTGCGGCCATGCTTCAAGGAGGCTCGAGACTTTGCCCAGTTGAGAGCGCATATTTGGCATGAAGCTAGTCGAAATGGAAAGACAATGAACCATTCGACAATCTCGAATACCGTAAAATCTCATCCTATTCAAAAGGTATACATATTGGTTAAAACTTAAATTATAAAACAATTGCCAGTCCATTTCCCAATATAGAACAGGGTCGGGTCGCTCACTTGTCAGGCTGTACACTTAACAATTGTCAATTATTCCAACCTTTCTTTAAGCCTTTTTTTAACTAAAGTTGGGGGACAGGACGAGAATACTTTGCAATGCAAGGCAAAGTTTGAACAAATGCTACATAAAAGAAAGAAGCAAAACCGGTTGAAAAGGAAAATATTTCAAATGCTTGGGTTTACGTAAAGCGGCTTAGACGGCTTTTCAGTTCACCTGACGCTACTGCAGTTGGGAGGAGTCACTGACTAAGGGTTTATAAAATTGTGCGCACGACGGGGCTAATAAACTGACTGGCATTCTCAGAAATAACCCTAAATGAAAGTAAACAAGTAAGAGGGCTGTAGTCGAGTGATATCGGCTACGATTTACCCTGAACCCAGTTGTTATATTCTGGTTTTATTTGCAAATTTCCCTTTAAAAAGCTTTGCATCAAACGGCGAGGGGGTCGGCTCTATGAATCGTCATACGTACATACATATTAACGTACGCGCAATCTTACGCATCATGCCATCTCTTTCTCACACATGCACTCGCATAGCATACAGAAAATTCTCGCGTTTGCTGATAGAAATGAGATCTATATGAGAATATATTTTCGACTATAACTTTGGTGTTTCTTAAGATTCTTGATGAAATTTGGGCACTTGATCAAGAATATGCATATTATGTATTATTATGAAGATTCTGCCTTTAAAATTGTAGCATTTATTGCTGTCGGACATATAAATGTATCGATATTCCAGAAACGGAGTGAGTCATCGATAAAATAATGCCCCGAGTACACGAAAACCTATATTCCAAATTTGAGGTCTCTAGCTCTTATAGTCTCTGAGATTTGACCCTGATCAAGAATATATATACTTTATGGGGTCGGAGATGCTTCCTTCTGCCTGTTACATACATTTGCACAAAGTCTTTATACCCTTTTTACAAAAAGTAAATAAAGCCGTATATCTTAAATAAATGTGAACAAGTTGCAATGAATAGAGCATAGATCCCACATAATTCCACATCGTTTTACTATTAATATACATATAAAGAGGAGATGACTGTAAGACCCTCGAAAATATAATATATATATACTCTTCCGGTAAGAGTATGGAAATAAAGTGACAAGCCGCAATTTAGCTTTAAGAAAATGCTTATGCAACAAAACTTACAAAATGACTAACTGAGAAACCGACAAACTGACAAGCGGACAGACAAAGGTAAACGGCAAAACACTGCGAGGTATTTATAATTAAAAACGCAAACCCTTAAACAACATTTTACTTGGGGCAACAACTTGCGACTATCTCTCTGACAACAACAAGGGCGGCGGCGGCTGCGGCGACGGCGACAGTAACAGCTGCAACGGGGGCAGACAGAAGTCAAACAATAAAGCAGACAACAATAATTTCAACAATAACATGACAAATTGTTTCAGGGCACACAAGCAACTGCCTGCCTTGCCTGGCCTTTGTCTTGCTGTCTCTGCCTGCCTCCTGGTTAGCTAGAGAAATGGAGGCGAACTACTAAAAGCAACCAAACAAAAATCTTTTACTTATTTATGTAGGTGTCCTTACTGCTTGCCACTAACCAAGTGCGAGTCGCTTGCTTGATAAAGTACGAATACTCAAAGCAGTAAGAGCGTTTATTAATGACAAACTTGCCAGTTTGTTTTTTTTTCTCGACGATTATTTTTATCAGATATTTTATGCCATATATAGCTGAGATTTGTTTTTGTTGCGTCCTTATTTGATCTTGATTATACTAGTTAACACTAGTGTATTATAGTTACTTGTATGTTTAGATGTTATTATGCTTTTGGCCGATTGTTCTTTTATTCCGATCTCATTGATTTTTTTACCTCAATGTCAGAAGCATAAAAATACGCATGTTTGGTAATTTTGGTTCGGTTACCTTAGAAAATAAAAAAGATTTTCAAAGATACTTCTGATTCAATATTTTACAAAGTTCTCGACAAAATTATAATACCCTATACACGTATATAAGAACAAAACAAAGTTGCATTTACCTGTTTTCATATGTACATAGTAGCAGGGCATTTAAAATATAGTCAGAATTCGATTCCAGTTGTAAAATTCAGCACACGAATAAGAACATTGCGTGTACAGGACTTTTTCCAATTTTATTTTGACTTTATGGCCAATGTACATATGTATATATGTACATCGTGAGTAGACCAAACAAATAACCTTGAGTCAACTTTTTTGTTATGTGCATGTTATGATGATCAATTTGATTGCAGCATGCGCATGTTGCAGTAGCATGTCCAACATTAGCCAGCTCCTTGCAATGGAAAAAAATAAAAAATGAATTTGGCAAAATACTTCGTAATGTTAGTTGTTTTATTTTAGTTTTTGGGTCGCTATGTCGAGGATATAAATCAATTTGACTGCTCAGAAAGAAATGCACGTAAAATTCCGGAAAAACATGAACATTTTTAAATCAACCAGAGAAAAGCTATGTAAAAATATGAACTTCAATGATTTATGACAATAAAAAAAAATGCAGAGGAAAAATGCATGCTGCTGATTTTAACTTAGTGCATAAAGGACTTAATTAAAATATTCCCAAGAGAAAATATAAATATTGCGCAGCTATGAAAATTTAACCGCAGGTTGAGTTTTTGAATTTCATAAGTCTTAAAGCCAAGATCCTGCGGCTGAACATTTCTAGCTGTGTTGAATGTCACTTTCATTCAATTGAAATGCTTTTAGGGCTTTGATTTTTACACCACTTGGCAAAAACAAAACGAAAGTGAGAAACGAAAGAACAATAAAAACATCTGGCAAAATTAAGTGAAGTGAGACTGGGCCAGTGGTATTGAAGTGTTTGTGTTAGTGTTTGTGTGGTGTGTGTATGTGTTGTTTGTGTGTGTCACTCGCTTTGGCCGCATGTGGCACATGTTTGAGCTTGAAGGACATTCAATGGCTGTGCGTATTATGTTAAGCCCTTTCAAATGACCAGTCAGCTCCAGCAGCGAGTGACAGTTCCATCTGTAGAAGGAGCAGCGAAATCAGCAGCTCTATGGTTGCCCCAGCTACAATGCAGCTTAGCTTTTGACAACACACAATCACCCACATACATACACAAGAACACTTGTGCTGTGCGTTTTTGTTGTCATATCCTGTAACTGCAATATTATAAGCTGTATAACGCTGTTGACTTCTAAAGAACGAGCTAGAGCTAGCCATCAAAAGCAGTTTGCTAAGCTACATTTAAACGCCTACACTTCTACATATAAAATGACAGTTTCATAGGGCACATGTTGTTGAGAACATTAACTTTATAGATGTAAAGTGATGGATGTTTGGAAATCGTAATTTTTAAAGTGGAATAAATGTGACTATTTTGTATTGAATAACAAGCGTTTCTGTTTAGACTGGAGCAAAAAAAATCCATAACATGGTCAGTTGGTCAAAGAGAAAAACATTCTTACACAGGGTATTTCACAGATGAGAAATGCTAAAGTATAGTTTAGCTACTTGTTCCTATTTGATCTGGCGTGTTTTTAGCAAATGCTGTAAGTGTAAGTGGGCTTTCATGCAGCCATTTTGTGCAATGCTTAAGCAAACAATAAGCCATAATGAAAGTGTAAAGCTATTTGAGCCAGAAGCAAACCGAAACCAAAGTAAAGTCTGGTTAAATCAAAAAAGAAGAAAACGGAAAAAAGGGGTCAAATAGCTGGCCCGAGTGCCACAAAAATGCACATAAATGTGATAGATGTGTATGCGGCTGTGGCAAGTTCTTATTCCATTTGGTTGCTGCCATATACACTAACTGCTGTTGCACGAAATCATTTTTGTGCAATCACGACTTGCAAGAAAATAAAATTTAATGCTAGCTTTTGTCCAGCACCAGCAGTAGCAGCAGAAGCACCCTCAGTAGCTTTTACTCCGATTTACTTGTGTCAGTTGCATGTTGCCCGTCGGTAGTTTGCCCCAGAAGCATGAGAAATAGCTGCGTTTTGTTGCAAACTTTATTATTTGTTGCATGGCTGCTCTTGACGCTTCCATCTTGCTGCATGTCGAGTGAATTTTTAACATTTAATTATGAACATGTCATTGCGGTAAGAGGTTTATGAAATGAGCTACAGTAAAATCGCAACCAGACCGAAAAAATGCAAAAATGCAGAGAGCCAAAAGGACCAAAAAGTAGTAAACTCTTTTTTCTCTCATTTTGATTTGCTCGCACAAAATGGTTAAATATCTCTATTAAATGTGAAAATGTATGAAAAGTCACTAAGACCCAATTAATAAATATATGCATTCTTTATAGCTTCAACAACAGAGTTTATTTATAATTATAGCCGCAAGAAATTCGAATTTTTTGTACTTATTTGACAAGAATTGCGATTTAAATGAGTGAATTAATGTATGTATGTTTTGAGCAAGTCAAAAAATTAATGAATACCTAAAGTTCAGTATTGGAGCTTCTTTTTTTTCTCAGTTCAATGCTATTTGAAAAGTTCAAAATGTATCAAAATAATGTCAAACTGTATGCCATATGTATAAAGAGTATGAGAGAGAGAGAGAGAGAGATCCGTAAAAAGAGACAGAGAGGCATACAGTTCTGGGTAATGTTAATGTATCTGCATGGTCGTAAATCACAATAAGTGCGCGCCGCAGAGGCAATAAGCAGACATTGCTCATACGCCGCATTGTTCGCAAGGTACACTTCATGCATCCCCAAAGTTGCCGAAGCCCATCCCAAACCGATGCCATTTTTCATGGCACGCCAATCGATAATTCTTTTGTTCATTAAGAAGTTGATAAATCACAGCACCGCTACGTGGGTTCAAGAGTAGCTAACGACTGAAAATGAAATGAATTTCATAGTTTAACTTGGGCCAAATTGCAAACTCAATAACCTGGTCAGCATAGATGATGCTACGGAAGATGTGTGAGTGAGTGTGTGTGTGTGTATGTGTCTGTCGCTGTGTCTATGTGTGTATATGCTTGTGTTAGTGCAAGCGTGACTAATGTACTTCAAATAGTCTTTGACACTCAAACACACACGCACGCACACACAAAAAGATGAAGAGAAAGAGAGAGACTCGCTTGATCCTTTAAGCCTCACCTGTTGTTACTTTGTCCAATTGAGGTGGAAATTAACGCATCGTTAAAGCTGCCACAGGTAAGCTGATTTACTGTTTGCTCAACACCCACATTATAAAGTTGCATTAAAGCAATGCAAATTTATTGGGCTGAAAGAAAAGTGCAATTCAAATAAGTAATATTTTTATCTTATTAAGCACATTTTACGCAGAGTGCGCTGTGTGAAGTGTCCTTACACAATTGTAATGCGGTGTACCATATTAAATATTCAGAAAACTACCTTTAATTTTAATTTAATATTAAATTCACATTGAATGTGTACCGTATGCACTGGATCTGTATTTATCTTTCTTCTTTATGCGACATTCATAAGCGTTACTCTGTGTAAATAGCAGCTTTTACACATCATTAAAGTAAAACTTTTGCCTGCCACAAGAAACCTTGACTACCAAAAGTTCGGTGTGTTTCGGTCTTATGTTCCCTTTCTTATTTCAGATTATGTGCTTTAAGCCTTTTGTAACTGATTAGATTTCGCGAAGCTACTCGAAGTTGCTTTCAAAAGTTTGCCCATAATTTATCGCTGGATTGTTGGCTCTCCGTTGGCTGTTTCGGTTCTGTTGTACACCTGCTGCTCTGACTATTTAAACATTTTAATTGTCTTTTAATGAAACAGGCGCCATTTTGTGTGTGCGTCGCTCTGTGCCCTGTAGTGTAATAAAATTATGTTTAGCATTTATTAAGCGAACATTTTAAAATACCTACAGCTGGACGCAGACGTTGCACAAATTAATGAGAAATTATATACGCCTACGTACTCGCACTCAGACAGTGGAATAGCGTTGTCGAGAAGGGGAAAATTGAGTTGCAAGAAACTTGAGTTGAATGTGCGAAATCGACGCACAAATTGTGATTGCAGTTGGCAAAGTGTTTGTTGTGTTGCACACTTTGGATATTGCCATTGTTGGCATTCGCTCGGTCTTCTTCTATCTTTTTGTAATATACTTTTTGATAGCTTTTGTTGTGGCTTATTCTTTGTTGGTGCTGTGGTATTGGTTTGAGTTACTTACAAACAGTTTTATTTTTTATTTTTTTTAATTTTACGAATTTTTGGTGTAAGCAAGTTTTGTATTAAAAAAGTTTCTTATCTTCTCTTCTACTTGCAGGTAAATGACATCAATTTTTAATTACTAACTGGAGGAAACTTGTCCTCCACGTTGGTGGTGGTGGTCGTCATCGTCATCGTTGAAAACTTTTCATCACTCAGTTGCCGTCAAGTGTCAAGTGGCTGTCGACCAGACCAGAGCAAGACCAAAACCGAGGCCAACGTCTTGCCAAAAGTTGGCCGTGCAGCTGGAGCTGGGTTATTCCCAATTGTTGCAACACAAATTGTAGTTGCCTCGTCACCCTGCTTTTGGGGTTAACATGTCGGATAGACAGTTGAACAGATGCCTACTCTTGGCAGCTGATAATCAAAACTTTACTGCAGAGTAGAGCAGCTGCCCCTATATCATTATGGTTATATTGAAAACTGAATGTGTATGTGGGTATTTGTAGGTGCGGGTGAATAGAAATTGAGTTCAGTTTGGATTATGGTGGACCACAAAAAGTTGTACACAATCAGGCAGAAAGGGAGCAGCTTCTAGGCTGCAAATTAGCATTCGACAGATTCATTCAACTCATTGAGGCTTTGCTTTGCGCTGTTCGCTGTGCATTCTAAAATCCGAAAAGGAGATGAAGAAAAAGCAGCTGCTCCCGGATACGGAAATGTGCTTGGCAGACGAAATTATCAAGGGAGCCCAGCGCAAACGACGAAAGGCGAGAGGAAGTGTTGCTATTCGACCATGCAATGGCGAAAAGCGGAAGATGTAATTAGGGTAAAAGCAAAATGGGAAAATAATTAACACTTGAGCATAATTAATTGCACGACAAATGACAAGAGCCACGGAAGGGGCTGATCTAAGCTAAGTGGAATTCCCACCAAAACCGTCAAGTTTTCTTATCACATTTGGTCAACTAATCCTCTATTCCATGATGTATTCCCCCGTTATATGCCCCACTGTAAAACCAAATATCTTTGCTTTTGCAAATCGCATAACGCTTCATTTACCTATTGAAGATAAATGTATTTTCCATGGCAATTGACCATGCAGCATGCAACATACCACATTTCATACAAGTGGTGTATTTAGAATTAGGTTATACACAAAATCTGTTTCAATCAAATTCCACTACAACATTTCAACAAATTTCAATAATAAAACAAATCAAAGCGTAGTTGCTACTATGCTGTTAATAAGAATGTACGTTTTTGTACCATGTGAATTAAACCATGAATTTAATTAAACTCTGTATTCAAAGTGTAGTTGCTTGTACTTTAATCGAGTTAGATATTCTGCTATATAATAAAGGTTGCTATATAAACAAGGCTTTCAGCATTATTAGCCAGCACTCAATGTCAATACTCATAAGTAATTTATTAACAACCGAAAGCTATTAACTATTTACGAGTCGAACTATTTTTTATTTATATATGTATATAAATACTGCGTATTTTGTGAGTCTAATACACAATGCTCTTCATGTTTTTTTTTTTTTTTTTTTGCATTTTGGTGGTTACTGTAAAGCTGCACACACATTGATAGTGACATTGATTGTACTAATTAAATATAAATTGATTTACTGTTAAATTGAATTGTTGCTCAACACAACTCAACATTATACGGACATAAAAGATTCCATTGTGGTGCGCACAATTTCCATAGATGTATGTGCGAATATTTCCGTTCATTTCACATTTCATTTCTGGTAATAAATTACAATAAACTTTTTCAATTCCCACTTGTATTTGATGTTCGCACTTCAGCAACTCACAATGCCAAAAGTCGGAGCAACATTTCCAAGCTTGCCAATTCCATTTGCCGAGGTTTCTGCGCAATTGATTTGATGTTGCATTTTTCAATATGGCAATTCAACAATAACTGACAGCTATGGCAACAGCTTAGTATAGTTCATTCACAACTGGAACTAGTGTCAAATGCTCCAAATTTTTGTACTTAGTGTGGGGGTTGTGCTCCATTCATCAGTGCTCTGCTCCGATGTGTTTGATGAAGTAGAAAGTTATAAGAACATTTTCAATGGTGCGTTGCCAATTTAGAGATTATCTCTGAAAACATATTCATTTGAATTGTAATTAAATGCATTATATATTTAATGAAACTCGTAAACCCTTTTTGTGTGGCTCAATGACCTTCAGTGTTTTTGGGGCCAACGCCATCACTCGCTTTTGTTTATTATTTGCATTTTTTTCACTCGTATTGCTCGCGCTCGCTTGCCTATTAAGTTGGATAAATGAAACAAATATTTATGTTGGCGCCTGTCGGGTTTTCCTTCTTCATTTTTAATTAAAAACATACACACAACATTTTTGATGATTTTTGCGCATTGTCATCAGAACGCGAGGGCTCCTAACGTAGGGCTATGTGTGTGTGTGGGTGTGTGTGTGTGTGTGTGTGTGTGTGTGTGTGTGTGTGTGTGTGTGTGTGGCGCCCAACGTGGCTCGTTTTGGGTTTGCTTATGGGGATTTCAATCAGTGCCAAGGCAGCAGCAGCAACAACAATAACTTAAGAGCTTCTCATTTAATTTAACTGGTACTTCTTTTCCAGTCGCTTGCTGGACAAAAGGCACACAACAATAACAGAGCGACATGGCAGAATTTAAGTGATTTTCATTTAGTATTGCGCCCATCGCATTCAGCATCAACATTCAGCATTCATATAGCGGTCGGTCGGTCGGTGGTTATCTCATTGCTATCGATTGCGAGCTCAGGCTGTCGTTGTCATTGTCGTTGGCATCATCCTCAATCCCAATCAACTGCATCCATCCCGGGATGATGTTGATGATGATGATGACTGCTGTCCGGGTTCTTTTCTCGTTCTTTTATTGGGACCAACGTTTCGATGACCAATGAATGCAGTTCTTGTACATGAACGTGCCTGTGGGTTGCATAAGGAAATGTTCTGAACTCTCTGTGTGTATCCTGTTGTCTCGAAGCCGGATTATGGAAAAGTATGTATTGGATAATGTCTGAATATATGGCCTTAAATTGCATGCAAAATTGAGTTTGATGAATTGAGTCTTAAACTACAATTGAGCTACAGAATCAAACATGTGCATTCCATTTAACATGTGCGAGGCCTCATTAAGAAAATAATATTAAGGTCAGAACTTTAACGTGGATTATTGTGGAAACGTTGTCAAATTATTTAAATTAATTAAATTAATTAATTAATAAGTATCAGTGATATTAAGGTCTTATTTGGGAGTATCAAACAATGGCATCATAATTAATATAATTGCATTACAAATAATTTAAGATGTAGCCAATTAAATGCTGGGTTGGGAGATTTTAAGGATTGTGCAGCTTTTGTGCCTGGAACCTTATTGTTAGAACAACGTATGAATAGACAATATTTGTTTATTATTTGATGAAATTTCTCAAACAAGTTCACTGCTTGTTTGCATTTTCTTGCATGTTTTCTGTCTAATTTGCATCTGAAACCTTTGAGACATGTTCTATGTTGCCAGAACAGTCACACAAAGCATAAGCCAGAGCAATTATTTTTGTAAATGACACGGTCGAAGCCTTCCAAATTGTTGACCTACTCACAAAAAAGGTGTCGGGTTTTATTCTGCACAAGTTGTCAAACTGTTTGCACAAAATCTACGACACTTTTACAGCAGAAAAACTATAGAAAAAAAAACAAAAAACTAAAATAACAATTTTACAAACAACAACAAAGAATATAAAAAAAAACAAGCAACTTGCATAATTTGTTGTTTTTTTCCTGCCACAAAAAGCCAGGCAGTCTAACTAGTTAGACACTGTGTGTGCATGTTGTGTGTGTGTGTGTGTGTTTTCGCATTTTATTACAAAAGTTTACATGACTATGCAGCTCTTTTGGACATTGTTGTGATGACGGTAAATGTGTGAGTGTGCGTGCGTGTGTGTGCGTGTGTGTGTAGATGTGTATGTGTTTATGTGCGTCTCTCCCGCTGTTTTGTCACTTTGATAAGCTTTAAAATTGTTCTCAAAACTCTTTTGCATAAAATGCCCCAACAACTGAGTCATTGCATTTGAAATTTATAAGGTGGAGCGACAGCCATAAAATGGCATACTAAACTTTTTGCATCAGTCTCCTCACCTTATGTCTATCGGCAAAATATGGTCCATTTGTGTATATAGTTGACCTTTTAACAACATTTTTGTTGTCACTATTTTTTAAAACCAAACTCCTGATTTTGGCAGCGCTCTGATTACCACGGAAATTTTGTAACACAAATGCAATGCGGTCGCCAATTGTCAGCAACAGTTTGGCTAACAAGCAGACAGACACTGACAAACTTCGCCAAATTGGAAATAGCTGGGGGAAACCAAGAAGGAAATAAATACATGAAAATACAGCCCACCATGAAAGAATATTCACGGAAAAAAGCCACACTCGCTGGACAAGCAAAATGCATTAGAGGGATGCGAATTGTGGCATCCAAAACTATCGCAAACTAAAATTGAATTAAGACTCAAAGTTTCCGAAGCTTTCACTGCATCACTTTCTACCCTGTACTCATGAAACGGGGCTGTAATGGGTATCATGGAGTTGTGCTTGTAACAAGCAGTAGAAGATGTCTAAGGGATGGGATCATAAGTTAATAATAATTTTAGATTAAGATGCTGTGATTTTAAGAATAAATATTTATCTAAATATATGTGAACGCAACTCGTACTGAGTATCTTATAGTTGGGAACTATCTCGAATAGAGCATGCTTTTTTGGAATTCTCGGGGTTATTTTTTTTTTGTTGTGGCTTTAGTTTGACCACGAGTAATGCATTACAACAGCGTTCAACAAGCTCCGGAACATGAACAATGACCAATGTAATTAAGCAACTCACAAGCAACACACACAGACACACACATACACAACTCACACACAGAATAAGCATAGTCTCATGGTTATACATCCGCATTTATTATGTGTCATGCATGGAAGCGAAGATACATGTATATAGCATCATATTTAATATGCGATTTCTGACACCACTTTTATGGCGAATTCCACACCCTTTCACCCCCGCTTCAACTTCTGCTTCCTTCGCTCACATAAAATGTAGTGTTGTCCATTCGATGGTCGAAAAGATAAAGGACGATGCTCATTTATTTGACTTACGCAAATGGATGAGCGTATGCACAGCCGTGCGTGTGAGTGTGTGTGTGTACGCGCGCATTTGTGTGTGAATTGCCAAAATAAATGGCAGCTCATAAGGTCTCCCACACATACACACATGGACACAAGCACACATGTCATATTTTTAATGAAAGACCGTGTGGTCTTTTGGCCCAAAATTAAGAACCAAAATTGAACTTTGTTGAATCTCTGTCCCATGTACAGGCTGCTTACTCCATGATTTTAATATGTCACGAGTTCAGAAAACTTCAACCTAAGAAATTATATGAATTACTTGCACAGGCTGCGCATTCTTAGGATAGCTAAAAGCTGTTTAGCGATCTAGTCCCAAGCATATGAGTAGCTAAAGTGATATAGATATGACTTTGAATACACCTATGCCTTATGTGTGTGTGTGTGTGTGTGTGTCTGTGTGTGGCTTAGGCTGTTTATGAATAGTAAGACCTTTAAGATAGATACATGTGTGTGGCTGCTAATGAAAGCAGCAAACAGAAAGCAACTCTATTGTAAAGAAAAGTTATTTGATCAGTTATTTAATATTAATTAATATAAGGTAGATGGGATGACAGTCTATTCAATTGTCCATATGTATGAAGTATGTTTTGGAACAGAAAATTGCTTTAATTTTCAGTGTATTCATATTTTTCGCGCTCTGCAAAGCTGAGTTGTAATTGATGCCATTTGAGCGCATAAAATTATGCAATACAAACGCAAACATAATTATAATACCACTATACCAGCAGACCACAAAAAATGGGTGGACATCAATTACTGTGTGGGCCTGTCGTTGATCTTTGCTCGATGGCTATTAAACAAAAATCGACAAAACTCGCGTTTTTTTTTTGTGCTTGCGGTTGTCCGGTAGAACATTAATGAGACCTTTTGCTGTGTTAATTTTCAGTGTTTTTGCCGTGCGCGCCACGCGACCGCGGATAACTTTTGACGCGGCCAATCAATGATTACACACACAGATACACACACACACGTATGCACGCAAGCAGATTTTGTGCAATACATGCGGCTGACCAAACTGAAGCTCCCAAAATTGCCAATAAACAGGCGCCAGTTGCGGTTCCTGTGTCGCATACTGCATGCAATTTAAAGCGTGCCCGACTGACCAAAAACATAAACACACACACACACACACACAAAAACATGCAAAACTCGATGCTGAAAATTTCTTTGTGGTTGACAATATTACGAAATTTCGGAATGACCCCAATAGCTTGGGGTTCACCGTTATATGATTGATGTCAGTTAGGAGCCAAAAGTCGCAACTAAATCTACACATAGTTACGGCAGCTTCCCGGCCACAATCAGCAGCCAACACACAATACACAGCACAACAGGAACGACTTCGATGACGGGAAATGCGCAAGCAAGCAAGCAAGGCGACGCCATTTTGTGAAACATTTTGTGTCGCTCACGTGCAAAAGTGTTGGCGTTCGCCACTATTTCGCGCTGATTTTTAGCTCGTTTATCGAAATGGCAATGACGACAACTCTGAACCGTGCCAAAGACAGCGAGAAAGAAGTTATGGGGTGGCAACTCCTAACAACAGTGCCATGGATATGACTGCCGGCAGAAGTTGTATGTTGGGGTCCCGGTCCTGGTCCGGATCCGTTTCTCGTCTACATGTGATATTTACGTGATGCTGCTAAATGTCAAATATTTTGTCATTCCCGGAAACAACCGCAACAACTTCATGGCAACAACATGATGGAAAAGCTTTTGTGTGTGCCAGCATCGATGGCAATCGAATTTCTCTGACAGTTTGACGAACGATTTTTAGACGTTTCCAGACAAATACAACGAGTACTAAACTGCGGATATTGTGGTATATAAAACCTGTGAAGCGGTGATACAAATGTGCTATTGGTATCGCGATCAATTTGATTTTGTAGGCATTAGTAACGAAATATGCAAAATACATTTTTAGAAAATAAAACTATACAGCATATTTATTCTCCCAGGGGCAGTGGAAATAAGTATTGAACCGACTCTTCTTCCTCGTCGTGATAATTTTTGAGGAACGGGCAGTGCAATTAACATTCGTTATTTATTTATACAAAATATATTATGCATAGCGAAGCTACCCACTATACTTTATTTTCTAGTCATTTTCCTTCTCAATTCACTTGCTAGAATTATGTAATGCTTTGCTGCTTTAGGTGATTTCAAATTAATGCAATTAAGTAGCGATAAATTCGAACATAACTCCATAAATTCATTGACTGATGTCAGTTAATATGCCCATGTCCCTTTAGGGTAAGCTAAAGCAAATTGTTCGCTGTAAATTTTAGAGTGGTTGGGTGTATGTGTGTGTGTGTGCGTGTGTGTGTGTGTGCTGGAGCGCAATGAATTCAATAGAAACATCCAGCCATTTGTTTGGCAGCTGGTTTCGGACCGTTGCCAGGCAAGCTGAGATAAGAGCGTCAGCGTCAACAACCACATGGCGACAGCAGCGCGTGAAGTCAGTTTCAGGTGTCGGGCAGACATAAATTACAATTTGAGTGGGCTCTCGAGACAGACGGGGGAGAGGGTGTGGCAGCGTAACAGAGATATAGAGTTGGGGCTGGCTCTCGACTGGGTCATAAACGGCAGCTGGTGCGGTATAAACTGCACTTGGCTCACATTTTGATGAGTGCGAAACTATTTAAAATACCGAGCCGCTTCTTAATACTCCTGTGCGATGTTTGCTCATTTGCATAAAAAGTGCCGCACAACACAATACACACACACACACACACATGCATGTATGCATGTATGCATGTTTGTATAAGTTACTCCTCCTACTACACATTAAGATTTACTGGCAGTGTGCAAGTGCTGAAGTGCATCTAGTTTTACACGACTCCTCGTTTAGTTTCCTCTGCTTGGTTTGTATGTGGTTATTGCCGCTGGCAGTATGCAATTAACAACTTTTTGATTAGTTGGTCAGCCGCGCGCATAACTTTTGACATCATTTTGCAGTCAGGTTGCAAAAGTTGTTTTTCAACACCAAAAGTCCAAATTTACTAAGCCATACTCAACTCTCACGCCCTCGTTCTCCGTCGCTCTCTCTCTCTCTCACTCTCTCTCTCTCTGTCTCTCTGACTATTTGTTCACTTTCGTTAGAGTTTACAGTTGCATTTGTACACCGGTATTTTGCACAGGTCTGCGTATTGCACAGTTATTTGTGCAGCTTAAAACTTTGTTATCAACAAATGCGTATATCCACCCAACTGAAAAAAGCACAAACTTTACAATTTAACGAACACCCAAAACGTGTGTGTGAATGTGTTTTTGTTGTGTGTAGTTTTATAGAGCTGTCTAACTTTTAGACAAAATATTTATGATAGCCAAGAAATCGTTTAACAACCTGTGAAGTTTAACATTGTTGCACAACATCAGCACTAAAGGTTGCAACAACTAATGCAACTCGAGTTTGCGTATATCAATTATGTGAAACTTTCTTAATCTGTATATAACCCATCAAATGTAATCAGTTATTTCCGGCAAATGTCAAATATCACACTATTTAATACATATATAAAATTTAACAATTTTGAATTGAGTTAGTATGGAAGATACTATTTAAATTTGATTACCCGTTGTTTGATTTCTTTTGTCAAATGTTTTTGAAATTTTGACTTTTCGCAACTTTTTCTTGTCTAATCCTATATCCTTTATTGAGAAGATCTGTGCCCTTTTGCCATGATTTATATGATGGTAGAAAATTTGATGAAATTGAAATTGGTTTTTTGGAAGAGCCGAAGATAAATTCAAGTTGAAAAACTTTATCGCCGTCCATTCGGGGTCGTCTAAGTCGCTAAACATTAAGTAAGGGAGTAGGTGTACAAAGTGGGCTGCCACTTAACAGTTAAGTTGTCGTCTTTAGTCTAAAGTTACACCCACTTAAGAGCCGCTTCAGCCGACACAAATTGCAGGGCGACAGCAATGTTATGAAAAAAAATTTTCATTCATTATTTTCAGAACGCAAAACTTTTCAGCCACGATGAGCGCCTTGGGTATTAGATCAGGTTTGGCTTTCTTGGTTTGGTGTTTTTGTTGGTTTT
Organism: Drosophila setosimentum; assembly: GCA_035043505.1. NCBI lineage: Eukaryota > Metazoa > Arthropoda > Insecta > Diptera > Drosophilidae > Drosophila > Drosophila setosimentum. The sequence goes on from JAWNMY010000003.1 coordinate 21,342,195, forward strand.
TTGGGTGCCTTGTTATAATGTGTGGGCTATGTAAGTGCTTGGTAGTCGGTACTTATTATCGATTAGCCATCAGGTGAAAATGCGACGATTTTCAACGCTCGGTTTTTCAATATGCTGCGCACACGCTAAGCTTTTCTTTTTGTTGTGAAACTTTGTCAAACGAAGGCGGCAAAGGATAACAATGTTGATGTGACAGTTAAAAAGCACACACACATATACACACCCCCAAACACACCTAAACACACATCCACGTATACTACGTATCCTTGGAACTGTTGCCGTTGGCGTGCCATAAAACTTTATCTAAATGGTTAAACCAAGCGCACGCTCATTCATAGCGAATAGGGAGAATTGCGGCGAGGGTGTTTTTTAGGGGATGGAGGGGAGCTGGGGGGCGGGGGGGGCGGTGGTTTGCTGGATTGAAGGAGGGTGATACAGTCTTTCATTACTTTCATTATTTAGCGTTGCACACGCAACACAGCGCAAACTGAGCGATTTAGTTTAATTGAAAGGCATTTGATGAGATTTTAGTTGGACTCATTTAAGGAGCTTATCTCTCTTTCTCTCTCTTCTTTTGTCATACGAAGCTAAACTTAAGATGATTTATCTGAAAAATGTAATAGTCTTTTATGCAGTTGGTTTTAAAATTGCACTTAAAGTGCTAATGAAACTCATCGAAAGTTAAATTTGTCTGTGCTCTGCTTTAGCTATTGTCTAAGAAAACTATAAAAATGTGCCTTAAACAATGTTGACAACGTTTAAACCGATGTAAAAAGCCTTTTCAAATGCTTGGGCGTATCTTAAATAACTTTTTCTCTGTAATTAGGATTTCTCTATAAATTACACTTTAGTCTTAAAGCAGCATCAAACCACTTTGGGTTGCCCTCTTTGCCATTTGCGAATGAATGCAGAGTGTTAAAAAACACTTTCAATTTGCATGACTAGAGCCCCAAAAATTATGCAACACTTTTGCGCTTAATTAGACAGACAGCCAAAACAAAATGAAACTCAAGAATTCACCAGCATCAATTTGTCAAGTAACAAAAGTTCGTTTTTATTTTTTGGGTTGACTTGAAGCGGGGAGCTTACCAGCATTTTTGTGGAAGTTTGTTTGAGATTGTTGGGGGGGGGGGGGGAGGGTGGTCCTTGGCTGCTGTCTATTTTGACACGTTTTGTTACTCGTTTGCCACGCCCCATGGGCATCGCACGAGATGTTTTGTCTTGTTAAGACGTCGGCGGCATTTTGTGCAATTTAATTATCAACTCCGCGACTGGCCACAGAACAAGACTAAAAAAAAAAAATAATAAAAGAAGCAAAGCCTTAATTTTTTCTTTGAAAAAAAAAAAAAAAATGGTCCTTAAATAAATTGTAGTCAAGGGCAATCTTCTTGCTCAGGGGTTTGTTTCAAACACAAATCTCCCGGGCCTGGACGGGCATAAAAATGGCTTTCAACACAAATCTTGTTAAGTTTAGCATTTTTTTGATAACAGTTTTATTTGTATACCCTTGAAAAAGGTATACATGTACAGTATAAATATTCCCGATCAGCCTCATTATCCCAGTCGCTAAAGCCATGTCTCTCTATCTGTCTATCACAATGCAAACCAGTGCCTCAGCATAAAGGCATTGCCTGCAGCAAATCATATGTCGAGGCCGATCGGATCTGATCATGTTTTATAGCAGTCATAATAGAAAAGATGAGTTTATGTTTCTTTTACCAAGCTATACAAACTAGGCTCATCATTTATGCGTGTTTTTATGCTCCGAACAGTTGGAATAAAAATTATTTAGATCGGACTACCCGTTCGAAAGATGAGTTCTCTTATGAATAACTATATTTTTTTTGTACCAAGATATACAAACATCTGACTATCACTTAACTTTTATAAGAACAATCGGTACAATTTAGATATTGTTTTTATTTTTTTTTTTTTTTTGCATCTAAACAGCTTTTTGAGATGAAATGTGATAAGCAAGTGTTGACTAAGAGATGTATGCATTTATAACTTTATCGACCACACTTTACGTAGTAACTTCAAAGTCAACCATTTCATTGGTTTACACATTTCGTGTGTTGTTAATTACAAGTATCTTGCTTTGGCGTCTGCTTTTAATGAGTTCCGCTTTGTGCGCTTTTTGGAAGCCGCTTACTGTCTGTCAGCTAGTTGACAGACGAACGCGTCAACAAATTTGGGGGAAGGGTTTGAGCCCGGAACTTACCATAAGCATTTTGCCTTGACCAAGTTACCAACTTTTGAATAAATACAAAAACGTAAACAAGAACCTAGCAAAATTGTGTAAGTTTTTGCCAAGAAAATTCATGAAATTGGCAAGTTGTGCACGTTAGTTTATGAGGCTCAAAAGTTTTGGCTTGACTTTGTTTCTGGCTTTAATTAAGAATACGATGTATAATTTATGTCTGCTGCCTGCCAGCCACTTAACAGTTTGTAATTATATTGAAACATTCAATGGGAACTCTCTCCGGTGCCGCCTGGCAATCAGTCAAAAGGAATTCGTTGCGAAATAAGTTGGTAAAAATAATCGAAGCAGGCAATGAGCGCGACACAATCAGCCATTGAGAGAAAGAGATGGAGATGGAGGCAGAGGGGGAGTGAGAAAGAGTGAGAGCTAGAGTGAATGAAATTGTTAAGCAAAATGACAACGCCAAATGGAATTTTAATTCAATTTGAATGTGTCGTGGCGCCTCCACTCTTTCTCTCTCTCTCTCTCTATCTCTCTCTCTCTCTCTCTCTCTCTCTCTCTCGCTCGCTCAACCATTAGCCATGTCTCTCTGTCTCTTACTCACTTTATCTCTTTCTCCCCATATATGAATATATATCTCTCTCTCTCTTTCGCAATTAACGGTGGCATTCCAGGGGCCCGTTCACAGCTGAGACCAAAGTCCTGCGCTGTGTATTTTTATGTCATTTCGCAGATTTCTTTGTCTCCTTTTCGCTTTGCCCATTCAATGGCGCCGTCGCCATTTTGCGTAATGTAATTTCATTAAGTCAGGCAACGGGACGAACAGGACATGCTTCGAATTAAGGCAATTTACTGGCCGTCAACATTGCAGATAGCATGAAGCATCATGCTGTATGAACCTACCTGCTATCTGCTACCTGCGTTCAATGGGTCTGTGGCGTCTCTGGGCCATTCACTATTGAAATTCAGTTGTTGCAACAACAAGAAAACCACCTGTTGCTGCAACAACTACAACCTGACACTCAACTACAGCTTCAGCTATCTCCCCTGGGCGCATTTGTGTTGCACCCCGCTGGCAGCTTTTGAAGGTGTAAATGCATGTGCTTTGGCACTTGTCTTTAGTTGTTTTCACCAGCCGCAAACCCACCCACCCCTACCACCCCCCCACACATTCTGCACCGCTGTGGCAAGTCAGTGGCTGTCAATTGTGTGTGGCAGAGAGTCGAGAATTTAAACTCATTAGCCGCCGCCATGGGACTTAGTTATGCAGCAAGCTGCATGCCCGGCTTGCGTTATGCATGTTTAAGATGCCAAGTAGCTTGCCACAAATATAGGTCAACTGGAGCGCTTGAGTTGACTATTTTGCTTGCCTAAAGAAGAATTTTATCCTGCCTTACAAATGGAAGGGGCCAAGTCGAGTGGCAGCACAAAATTGCCTAGTTACCCTACCCATGTGTGCTTAGTCAAAAAAAAAAAGTAAAATAATAATAAACACACAAAATCGCTGTCGCTCACAAGTGAAAGCGCACAAAATTACACATATTCCATGCGTGTGTGCGAGAACATAGATTCCCCTTACCCCTTCCCCATGTTTCCCTCTCCCTTTTTCCTTTACTCTGCAAGTGCTTGTGCATTGCAAAGCAGCATTGCAGCATACTTTTTCAGATGCCTCACGAGCAAAATAAGCTTAAAGCAACGGTTTACAATTGGTCTCCAGTCTTGCACAAAGTGCAACAAATAACTTCATGTTTCTCTTTTATTCGTTTCATATGCCAAACTGCACGGAGGGCAAATATTTTGAAGTTAAATCTAAGTTGTATTAAAGGACAAGTACAAATAGGTCAACCGTGAATTAATGTATATAAATATTAAATTGAATTTAAGAGTTTATTTGCAAATAAAGATCTAATATTAGACGATACAGAAAAACACGAAAAGTAAAAAATCAATTATATTATAAAATAAAATGTATATATTAACCTTAAATTAAAAAATAAGACAAATTTATAAGATTTTTGGGGGTATGTAAGTGTGAAAATGATCCAATATTGTTGCATGGATTGGCTGAGCCCTATTAAACTCCGTCAGCGATAATGTTATACTCGAGATAAAATGTTTAAAAGTTTAGTTTAGTTTTTAATAATAATCTAAGGCGCTGAATTGAGTACATGATAAAGACTGATGTAAGCATTACAAAGTGCTCGAAAAGGTTTATGCAAATAATAATTGATAGTATAACGAATAAGTAGCTTAGTTCTGACCAATCATTTCAAACGAATTTAAATTACTTTTATATAAAATTACTACCATTATGCCTCTAAACTCATAATTCAAATCCTCTGCATGATTTAAGCATTTAAAAATGTATTTTTTAATTATGATAAGCTAACAATTCATTATAATTCGTGTACACTGTAGTTGCTGTGTAGCACATAAAGTTGGTTTGCGCTTGGCCAGAACTCGAATTGCCTTTTGGGCAGTGCTATATTCTTTGTGGCTCATGCCACATGGAACGTGGCAAAAAGCAAATAAAAGTTAAATATATATGTGTGTATGCACAATACACTGCTATGTCGGCACAAATTAATGAGAAACTATTACAATATTACTCTCCTGCCCAGAACCCTTACATCCTATCTTATGTAAATACACTCGAGTAGCTGCAACATGCGAAATTCCAAAGACCAAACAATGACAATTTTTGCTCAGATATTTGTTTTTACTTAGCCATTTAATTGGCTATGAGCTGTGTTGTGGGAACTAGTTTGAACCTTGCGCAATGGACTGTTGAATCCTGAAGAGGTTTTGAGGGACTGCTGTTGGCATTTGGTGAAGTAAGCAGCTAAACAGGATGAAAACAGTATTATAGTCAGCTTTGGCTGTTTTTTCAATAAACAAACATGGCCAGAATCGCTGGCAAATAAGCAACAGCTTCAGACAGATAGATAGAAAATGAGACAGAAGACAGAGTATACAATCTACACACAGGGGGATTCAAACAAATCAAATGCAAACAACGTCACAAAACACACACACACACACACACGCGCATACATATGTGTGTATGTGTTAACAACAAAAGCAATAAAATAGACAAACTTGGCATGCTGCAGCCAAAGAGTTCCTGACAGCAACATATCCTGTAAGAGGATATGAAACCATATTATATTTGAATTGAATTGAAATTGTATAAAAGCGAATAAATGTCATATAAATTATGATATTTTTTTTTATTGATAAATAGATTTTGCTCAAACTACTTCTGTGTATTTAATCTGCAAAGTTATAAAGAATTTGCTGCTGTTTAGGTCTTATCTATTATTGAGAGCCTCGATATATACAAATTACTTATTATTTATGGCATACTCATGGTGCAAGTTACCCCAGTTGCCTGCCAGTAGATTGGGTATGAGATTAAGAAAGGCTGCAGCTTGTCTGTCTAATTGCCCAAGCAATTCATGCTGCTGCCTTTACAAAGTCCTAGTGCAGTTGCTGTTGCTGTTGCTGTTGCTGTTAATGCCTGTGCGTGGCGGGCAGCATTGTGAAGCATGCAACATGCGCAGCACTTACATTGCTCCCGTTAAGGGTCTGACAAACAGCAAGAAGAAATTTTTATTTTATTTGCATATATTTTAACATCTTGCCAAAGCAGATACAATATACAAATATATGTGAGTATGTGTGCGTGTATGTGTGCGTGTAGCATAATGCAAGATGAATGGAGCAGAAAATGTGCAAAATACTCTAATGCATTTGAAAAGTTTGTTTGTGTGTAAGAGCGGACATTTCCATGTCAATTAGTTTTAAATTTTCCAAATGCTGCTTGACATGAAATGATAAGAAACATTCAGAACATTTTATTGACAACAGCGCTCAGCTGAATCTTAAGTGTAACAGAGTGCGGAATATTCTGTGTGTTGCATTCGTCATGGGGAGAGTAAGTATTAATGCGGCAGACATTAAATTGCGTGCAACTGCAAGCAGCTCTTTTTGCAGCTGCTCTTGTTATTATTGCAGTTTTCAGCACTTTTGCTCATTGTTTTTCGTTAGAAAATATTATTCAGCCGTTGTGGACAACATTGTTCAGCATTTTTGTCACGTTGGCTTCCGTTGTCAGTGCTGGTTGCGCTTGACAACATTTTCACAGCATACTTTTGTGAGCAGACTATTAACTAGCGAAGTGCGTGTGCGATTGAGGTTCATACCACAAGTTGCACCTCGCTCCTCTCCTCGCTTTTAAACTAGAAATTGTTTTTCAGTTGTGCAGTACAGTATTGTTCCAAAATGGATTTGATTTTGAAAATCTTTTCAGTTTTGAAGAAGTTATAGTAATGGAAAATGTGGCCAAAATGTGTTTGAAAAATGAAACACTACTTTAAACGACGATAAATAGCGTAAATACATTCCACATCAAATTTATTTAAAAACCGAGAATCAATTCAGGATTAATAGCGTGCTCAAAAAGATTCTATGAACAATTGACTAGTGTAAGAAGCTAAAATTAAGAAATAAGATTGTTCCAGTCGGGAGAGTTCAAAGAGCGCAAGTAGAAAGCTCTGCCTTCAAAAATGTGGCCTTTATTGGTATCTGAAATCTAAATATGTCTATACTCGCGAGACAGAGAGAGTTATAATTTGATATGACCATATTATAAGGGAAATTATATTCCAAATTCGAGGTTGGCGCGCTTCCATTAAGGATGCATTCGAATTCAGCGATTGCAGCCTAGCACACAGTCACAGCAAATTAAATTAGGGCTGTATGTGTGTGTGTGTGTGTTTGTTGTGTGATAGTAGCAGCCAGGCTTCCTTTCCCGTGACTTTTCATACCACGCAAATGCTTTTTGTTCAGCAACAACAAAATATTAACGAGTTCTTGCAGAAAATTGCGTAAGGAAAAAGCAAAGAAGAAAAATACATTGTCATATGTAAATTTTACAACATGTACATCCAAGAAAGTGACGCATTTGTGTGTGTGTGTGTGTGTGTCTGCTTTGAGTGCTTGCTATTTGGCAGATAACAGAATGTCAGAGTGTTGCAGTGTTGGAGTGTAATGAAAATTGCAACCGGCTGTACAAATTGCACTCGAGCTGGCTGCTGATCATCAGTCATGGCTCAGTGTCAGCTTCGTCATCGTCATCGTAATCGATCAATATTCAATTACAATTACCATTAATCGAGCAGTGAACGCATCGGAAAGTGAATGAACAAGTTGACAAACTGTTGTCGACCTGTTTCCAGACAATGTTCCGCCTGACGACCACCTCTCCCTCCCCCTGCCAGATGCAGCACAATTCAATTGCAATTTGCCCCCCAAGAGCCGAGGTGATGGTGGTGGCAGGGGTAGAGGGAAGAGAGCAAGAGAGAGAGAGAGAGAGAGCAGTGACCTGTCTGTCTTAAACAGTGTTTAATTATGCAGCTGACCCCATTTCCAATTGGCTAAGAGCACATGTAATTCAATACACTCACCAAAAGCCATTCACGACGTTTTTCACAAAACACAAAAGAATTAAAACAAAAGCAAGAAAATTAATTGAATTTGCATTTTCAACTGACTTGGGTCACAAAGTGTCAAGTTTGTGTTTCGTGTTGAACAGTCAGATGACCTTCACTTACCCTTTGATCGACTCATTTTAATGCAACTTTTGCAAACCAGACAGGCGAGAGAGAATCATGCTCATCAGAGCGTCGGGGCAAACTTTATCTTATTAACAAGAGAGTCTAGAAATTTGTAGCGTGTTGTTCGCAAATCTCTTCAGACAGTAACTTTATTAATTAAGTTATCGAGTTGAAATTTAGGGAGTATCTAAAACAATTCTAAAAGATCTAAAATAATCACAACATGTTTGGCATTCAATTTGACGTAATTTCATGATAAACAAAAACCAAAACATTTACCAAACTTAGTTGTTCTTTCGTTTTGTTTAGACGCAACCGTCTTTAAATGCCAGACAATCTTCTCATATGCGCAAGCTTGGAGAATTTAATTACATTACCTGCAACTGACTCTTTGAACATAACGTGGCTACTCGGGCGGCAGACAGGATATTGGATGGCGAACAAAGCCAATCAGTGGGCATTTTCATAACATCGCTCGTCGTGGCAATAACAATTTTCTAAGCTCTTCTTGCAATACACGCATAACTTCATTATGCTCGAGTTGCTACATGCAACAGCAGCAGCAGCAGCAGCAGCAACGAGTAAGGGGTTTCAAAGTTATGTGAAGTGCACATCTCTCGCGTTTTCCGCTTCCGCGTTGCTCAATGATCCGTGTAAGCACAGAAAACTGCACGGGAAACCAGAGATAAACAGATATAGAAATGCGAAACTCTTGTTACCCACGCCAGCCTCTTCTGCCTGCTGTCCAGTGCCACCGAGTAGTTTCTTTCCAATGAATGTGGCAGTGGCAGTGGCCGGAGCAAAGCTGAGCTCTGAGCTCCGCAGAGGCAGAAAGCGGCAAGGCAGGATGACTCTGATGCAGTCGTGTATTGATTGTGATAAATGTCCTTCAGCACGCTTTGGTGGTTCCATCAGCAACCGCAAAACGACAGAGAAAACACTGATAATAAGAGAAGGACAGACAGAGTGAGAGAGAGAGAGTCAGAAAGAGGAAGAGAGAAAGAGAGAGCGAGAGTGTGCGTGTGTGTGTGTGACAGAGGAAGCAAAAAATTGTGTGGTTGAGCTGGTCGTGGAAACTAGTTGGACTTTTCTTCAAGAATAACTAAATTCCGTACATTTTCGGGTAGCGCAATTATTTATAGACACAGCTCATTAAATTTAAAGCTGTTGCTTAGACAGCCAGTTGGAAATTTACACTGCTATTTAATTACATGTGCAATTTATGGGCAAATACACCTTGTTCACAACTCACCCCACACAAACACACTCACTCACATAACCCAACACACTCATTACAATTCACATACGCCTTGACGCGTTGGAAAAGCAAACAGCATCCGATTTTAATTAATAAAATCCAATGAAACCCCAAAATACACACAAATGCACACACTTGGCTGGACTCGTTGTGTGTGAGCATAAGCGCTAACTGAACATAAATTCCAGAAAATATAAAATCATATTAGTTAGGGTATACCAAACTCACAATGATAGACCAAAGAGATGCCCTTTACATATAGGAATATTCTGTTACTTTTTCTGTATGAACAATTTAATATTTATGTGATTGGTGGAATAGGTTTATAAATTTTATATATGTTTAAAAAAAAATAAACTCTTAACAGGGTATACGCAATTCCTTACATGCAGACACACATGAAGGCCAAAATGTGAGCCGGAAAATTTTCGCATAACTAATGCAGAAATAATTTATGCTCGATGCTCATTTCCCAGAACACTTCTCATCCCTCGCCCAAACAGTTCACGACTCAATTTACCTGCTCAACATATTAATTAGTTTTTCTTTATTTTTTTTCTGTCGTAAAATATGATTTTTGTTGTTCTATTTTCCTTAATGAGCAAAAGCTGGCAGATAAACTTTTAAGCTCGCATTTTATAGTTGATTCTGGTCGTGGCCAATTCAGATTCCATATCCATTCCGAATCCGAATTCCGTTTGGAATACGAATTCCCTTAGCCCGTCAGCATGTCAAATAAAAATCAAATTTCAAATGAATAAATACTTAAAAGAAAATGCGAAACGCAATGAAAATAAATTATAGAAAACTTTTGTAATATAAACTACGATTGGAACTGTGAGCCGAGGATGATGATAAAGATGAATGATGATGATGATGTGGATGCTGAGATGATGACGGCCACTCGAGCATTTCATTTTGCAACCAAATCGCTTGCACAATTCCCAAAACCAAAATGAAATGAATGACACAGAATACGAAAAAGAAAAAATGGAAAGAATAAAGAATAAAGAAAATCAACTGTCCTACACTCTACCATTTTTTCCAATTCTTTGAGTTTCTTTTATTGTGGTTGCTTGGGCTGTTGGCTGTTGGCTGTTCGGGTCTGAACAATTCACTTGTGTTTATTTGGGTCTTCTGTTTGCCCTCGGTGTTAGCTCATTTCACGGCTATGCTGCAGACACTTTTCGTAGTTTTTGTTGTTGTGGCTGCTGATGCTGCCAAGAAATATATTTACCATAAATCAACATCAAAATGTTTGATGATGCGATAAATAGCAAAAGAAAGCAAAAGGCGCCAAAAGCAAAGAGAACACAATGCAATACGAATTCTTCAAATAATACTTAAACATACTTTTTTAATATATATAAATGTATATGCCTATATACATTTATGTATATATATATATATATATATATGGTCGTATATCTAAATAAATCCCGTTGATTTGAACGCCCAAGGGCTGACTTTAATTAACATTATATAGTCACAGAAGATGTGCGCGTAACTTTTAATTACTTAGTGTCATAATTTGCATACATTTATTACCTTTGACACCACCCACAACAATGCGCCACCCTTAAGCAAAAACCTATGCTTTAAACTTTTAATTAAATACCAAGTTGGGTTTTATTCAGTTGTTATACGCCTCGAGCAGAAACTGTCGACAAACATTACTCCACAGCTCTTTCAAATGCAAAGTTTACACGACAACTGTTAACATGATTAGTGAATGAAGTTGACAGTTTGTCTGCCAATCAATTTAATTGGTAGCTAAAATTGTTGTTGTAGTCTTAATGGCTGACAGAAAGTTAATATTGTGTATTAATAAGTAAGCTGTCAAAAAGTAAGTTTTCCCTTGTATCATTTAGATTCATTTCACTCTCAATATTGAGTTGACAAACAACATGTAAACGTCGTCAAACATAAATTTTGACTGTCGACTTTAACCGCGTGCCGCTCTTCGCTCTTTAATTAAAATGTTAACCCAACCCCTCAACCTCAGAGGAGACAAATGTGTGCTAGACGTGTGAGCATGTCCCATTCGATGTCTTAACACGCCCCACACACCTCTTGACACACACACACACGCACACACACACACATAAGCACTCGGAAACACACTCACCTGGGAGTAATTGAACCACACACAAACTTTGGCATTGTCGGACTATTAATTAGCTAGACGGCAAATTCATGACCTTTAGACAAATTGACACTCGCGATAATCAAAGGTAAACTACATTTGGTTACACCAAGGCTTCCCTAAATTACGATGTCAAGCTGTACGTGTGTGTGGTTTGCGTGTGTATGTGTGTGTGTGTGTGTGTGTGTGTGTGTGTGTGTGTGTGTGTGTGAAAGCTACCTAAGCTCTTAAAGAAATTTATGACACTCGCAATATTGGAAATTCCTATTGTTATTGCACACACACACAAAATATCAATCAGCAGATCTAAATAATTCAACAGTTTTGATATGCTCAAAAGACTTCATTTTTTATTTAAACAAGAAATTACAAATTTGAGCTCGTTGAAAACGTTGGATATAAACTTTAATACCAGACCGTTAAAATGTGTTTTTATCAAACACATCACAATGCGCAAAAAGGTGTTAACTCTTATAATAAAATGCTAAAAACATCCGGACGACAACAGCAAAATTCCAGGGTTAAAAATACTCCTTATCATGTTAAACGGGTACTTAAAGCGAATCAAAACGAATTTAGTTTTCATTTAATAGAATTCTACTCAAATAAAAAAAAACAAGCTTAAGTTCAGCGAATAAATATAAATTTAAGTTTAAAATATGAAAGGCATTGAGAATTTTACTTAACTTACTACATATTTATTATGCAGGGTATCTGCGAAGCGTACTACCTCCCACTTGTGGTTTGTTGTACTGAACCTGGTTTGGGGCTTGCCACTGGTCAAATGTGGAGTACTTGTAATTCTCATGCTGTTGAAACGCACAGTTTTTTTTAATCATGTCGAGCGTGGTACGTGCGTGTGTGTGTGTGTGTTTTTTTTTTTGCGTATGGGTATGTGGTGGTATGTGTGGGTATGTGGGTGTGTTTTTGGTTGCGTGTTAGCGTGTGTGTAAACAATAAGAATTCTTGCATTATACGGTTATGTTGACGGCCGTTGATGCAAAACATGCATAAGTGCACAACTTTTGAGGTTAAGACGCTTCAAAAATACAACTGTAAATATTCTCATACATACGCTTTAAACAGAAAACAGTATGCACACACACACACACACACACACACACAGAGAGGGAGATAGTGAGAATTGCCGCTTTGCAGCTGCTGATGTAAAGTTAAATTTTTCATAGCATATATTTCAGCGCTAGAAAATTAAAGTTTTGCAAGCTGCCAGAGCTGGTTTGTTGTTGTTGTTGCTGCTGTCAAAGAACTTTTAAATATGCAACTTTAAACGTATGCGGCAAATAGACATAAGTAAAGAAACAACTGCAAAATAATATAAAACAAAGCCTGTTAAAGATTGCGAAATTGCAAATCAGCAAAGCAAAATTCATTTACATGTGTGTGCCTTAAGTGTGTATACTCACACGAGTATGTGTGTGTGCTGTGATATGCTAATTGGCAACTCATTAAAACAGCTGCGTCTTCATGGACTGTGTCTGCAAACGTTGCCATAGTTCGTTTTCTCTCTCGCTCTGCAATTGCATACCGCTGTCTCAGTCGCTCACTCTTACGTTGGGTGTGCGTGTGTGCAATGCATTTATATGCAAATAATGCAAGTGTGTGTGTGCGCATTCTAATTTAATCAGACTGCCAAATAATGAGCCAACACAACAACAGCAGCAGCAGCGCAGCAGCGCAGCAGCATCATCATCAACAGCATCAGCCCTTCAAGTGAAACAGGAAGACTGAAATCTTCCTTTCCTCGCCGCCTGCCACTTCATTGTCTTATTTACTATCTATACCCTGTGAGACGAGAGTGTGCTGAAGGGTTGTTTGGCTGTTAGAAAATTCGTAGTAGAATCAAGAAAGTTGATCAAAACAAAGTTTATTTAAACTTAATGCTTATAGCTCTCAAAAACTTTAAGCACTTGCTTGTTGAAGGTATTCATGCAGTGGAAAATTGTTTCTGTCCTTATTTAACTCATTGTCTTTATATATATTTTTTAGTTACTTCAATTGTTCAACTATTGGTTGCAAATATTTAATTTACTCTCGTTTCTGTGTAAGGAAACTTGAGAACATTGCTCCTACTACTACAAGAACTATTTCGAAAAATGTTTCGGTGCTGGGCATTCTTGAAATCGTATACTCGCAATTAGTTTATAAGTTGTTTTTTGTTATTCTGTTTTTTTTTGCTGACTGCATTTCATTCTTTGCTTAATTAAATGTGCTTTGTTGTGGCCAAATATTATTTTACGAGTGCAGAACTAGTGTCGGAGAACTGCCATGACAGCAAATCCGTAGAAAAACTTGTTGGCAAATAAGCAACGCTGACTAATTTGTGCTCTCAACCACCCATTCTCATTTTCTAACTCCTTCTCTCTCTCTCTCTCTCTTTCTCTCATTGCAGGTAAGCGAATGTTGACTGTTGGATGTTGGCTGTTGCTTTTGCCGTTTCCCTTAGTATAAAACTTTGTTAACAACACAAGCGTAAATACCCAAAAGGCTTAGCAGCCACATTATTTATGCGTAAGCCTTATCAAAACCCGTACATACTCCGTTCGTAATAAATACCTTTAAGCACGCACATACGCACATACACACACACACACACACACACACACACACACATTCTGGTTGCCTCTTTTAAGTTGCCAAATCTTCCATAATCGTTTTATAAATTTATGCGAACGCTGCCACAACAAAAAGTGCTGGGCACATGTTTTTCGGCTTCTGAACTTGGGAAAACCGTATGGCCCTCAAAGTTGCCTTGGAGTGTGCCTGTGAGTTTGTGTGTGTGTTTGTGTGTGCGTGTGCCACTTTGCAGCATTTCATTATCACAAAAATATGTAAAAGGACAACGAAGCTCAGACAGTGGACAGTTATTCACGATTAAAAGTGAAAGCTCTTAACCTTAACAAATGTCCATAGACATATTTTTCTTGGCTATTTTGCGCCCAAGTTGAATGTGAATAAGCCTTAAAGCCAAGAACACTAACACCTACACAAGCCTCTATATAAAATCTATCAAGTGGCACACAAGTCTTTCTAGTATTTCTGAAGGTGCGACAGGCTTTAGTCTATAAGTATTTATTTATAAAGCTTAAACTACAATAAGAACAATTATCTGTGGCAAATAGCTTAAGAAAGCACATTAAAGTCATAACACTTGCATCCATGTATAATTCTCTGGAAACAAGGTAGAATTCACTATACTTTAGACTATCGCTTTAATAAGTTTTGTAATTTTTGTAATTTTCGCAATTGAGCTCATTGTGCCCACATTTGGCCAATGTCATGAGCACCATCCAGTAACCAGGCTGCATTGAAATGCTGTTTACCCAAATTTGTTTTGGGCCCTTTGCCAGCTTAGTTTTGCGGCACACGTGCATTAATTGCTGATCTGTCTACGTGTCGGGAGTTTTTGGTCGCTATAAATACACATTACGCGTCAAAGCCGTTGCACACACGGCCAAACAAAGGAGGGTCGGTTATGGGAGGGGTGGCGGGGTGGTCAAAGTGTACAGGATTGGTGCATGGACAGGCACGCTGGCAGGCAGGAAACACATAATGAACTCAAACCACGATACTAATACAGGCGCTTAACTTAATTAAAAACGACATTCTAAGCGCGTGGCAGCAGACCATAGAAAGAAAAAGGCGTGGCACAGCCCACACATGTCTGCCTGTCTGTATGTGTGTGTGGGTGCGTTTTTAAATGTGTGTGTGTGTGTGTGTGCGTGTGTGTATGGTTCAATGCTTCACATATTTTAGCGTGAAAATATTTGCAATGCGTTGCAAATTCTAAAATTGTTCAATTTACTTAATGTTTATGCGGCGCCACTTAGCTGGAACGCTTGGCCAAAAAACTTTGGACTCTGGCTCGTATTTTGGGTTAGTTCATTGCGTGCTTTTGTTGCTAAAATGTGCGCATTCCGCAAATAGGGGACGGGATAGATGGAAGGTGGGGTATAGTTAGTAAACGCATCTAAAATTCAGTACATAATATCAATTAAAAAGGCGTATAAAACACAGCGACAAAAACACAAATTAGTTATGGGTTTAATTACACTGCATTGGCCAAAGAGCAAAGAGCGCAATTTATGCCTATCAATTTAATTAAATAACATTAATTTTTGTTTTCACAACACTTAATTGGATTTTTTGTTGTTGCAAAACCTTTTTAATTTTAATCAATTCGTATACCCTGTAAACTTACACAACTGAAGTTGTTGTGCTTGTAGGAATAATTTTCTTGAATGCAGTGGGAAAAGCATAATTTAGATCTTTGCCTATGACATATTTTAGGATGCTTTATATTCATGATATGATTTCTCAATTATTGTTATTCCACTCCCAATTATATCTTGTATTTTTGTGGCCATTAAAATAATGCGCAAAATAAACACGAGGCAAATCTGTTGGTGACTATTTAAAAATTGAGTTATTATTTTATTTATTATTTATTTTATTATAATGAAATTCATTTGTGTTCTCTGACACTGTGGCAGCTAAATTGTTTTGTCGAACTTTTATTTAAATTTACATAAACCAGACGATATCCCGTTATAGTTAATAATATATGTCGCTCCCAACTGGGGAGTCAATTTGATATAAAAAAAACCTTAAATTATTTTAAGCCAAGAATTAATAATTCAGTTAATTTAATATTGCCAGATCACAGCTTACGCCTGAATATGAAATGCAATTTCAAGTTGAAAAGAAACTCTCAAAGAAGTCTAAACAACATTCAATTTTTACACGTCTATGAGCAACATTTAATTGTTCGCCACAATTAATGTTTAAATCAACTTGACCTGACTCTTTGGCCATTCACGAGACTATAATCAAAATTGAATGAGACACACAAATGTGTACGGACTAAGAGGGCACCTGAGACAAAACTCAAGCAGTTTGCTGTTGCAGAACTCTTCCGAGGCCGGATATGAGAAAATACAGACATGTATATATTGGTTTATGAATAGCAGTTTGCAATAACAATTTTAATCCTGCCTCTCGAAAACAGCAAAAGCAGACCAAAGTCTAAGCGAAATCTGCTTCAATTTAATACCCTGCAAAGCTATGCAATTTTTATTACAACAATAAATATTTAAGAGACAGATGGCCAATTTGTTTTGAAATAAATTAAATAATAAATTTCTTTCTTTCAGAGAATTCCGATAAGAAAAATGCATAAACAAAAGTGAAAATTAGATAAAGGGTGTAGACTAGTCGTACACTCTTTTTGTTGGGTGTAATAAGGTTGAATAATTACCCAAGCGAAACATTTATCATGCACCATGGTTTATGTAGTAGCACACACACACACACACACACACCCACACTCGCCCACACTCGCCCACTCACACCCACACACACAGTTGCAACCTGTTCTGATGCTGGGCAGTAGTAGTCGGGTGTAAAGTGTTAGTTAACTATTTATGCGGCTTCGTCTGTGTTTTGACCACTTGGAAATTAGTTTTCAGCCAATTTTCGTATGCAATTATCATGTGGCTGGTCCTTTGATACAAATAATGAAACATTTATGAAAATGCGCGTTGATTGAATTTGACGCACAAAACAACTATTCAATTTCGGCCAATTAATTCTGGTTTTGTTCGATAACTGAAAAATCAGACAGACAGAGAGAGAGAGAGAGAGAGAGAGGAGAGGGGCATATAGATGCGAATTTTATGGAGTGTAATTTTATATCTCTCTTTTATCGTCCTTAACATTTGCTCCTTTCCTGCCTGCTGCCTTTTGCCAATAGCCCAATTGCCGATTTCCTCCCTTTTTGGCTGTTTTATTTTACCCACTTTGCACATTGCACAAGCAATTAAAATTGATTTATGCCGTCGAGACAGAACCAGAACAGTTAAATGCACTCAGCCAGCGAATGGTGATATATCTCAGTAAAAGAGTATCACCATGTTTATACTTGCATGTACATAAACATATATGCATATATATTTATATATATATACATATATATAAATATATATATTAATGCTTTCAACTTTCCTTTTCTAGATTTTGCCAACTTGCAGTGGATATTATACATTTTTCACAATATGTGTAACGCTTTGATATGTCTCTGATATTCGAATAAATTTATTTTGGGTTTAAAAATATGTTGACTCAAGTTATTTGTTAACTTATTTGTGTTTTCAAATACCTTAATAAGAACTCAATTCTAAAGGAAACGCTTTTGGATCGAATGACAGATAAAATGAGCCTGATTCCACTATCAACATTTGTTACATTATTGAATGTTTGCAGTATGTAAAGAATGTTGCCTGTACTTTTCTTTAAATACAATATTCACAAGGCATATTTCGAAATTAAACTATTATTTATGAGTTGATGGTGGTCTTAACTTTTTACATATCTTAAATAATGATTTTATTATTCATTTTGAAAGTACACATAAAATTAAGCCGATCCAGTGATTAATCTAAAGCAAGCGGTAGTTTTTCCCACTCACACTTCAGCAACAATGGATACTCATGATGGAATCGCTAAATGTAAAAAGATATGAGTGTTATAGTGGAATCGGGCTATTAGGCAACTTTCAGTTAGGGTATTTAATCTTTTGATAGGATTACTGTTACTTCCTATTATTGTTGCTTGTTTGTTAGTCTGGTCTGGTCTGGTCTGGTCAAGTCTGCCTTACGTCGTGAGAGTTGTGCATTTATCAAAGAGCTCGGCTCGGTCTGTCTTCTGTTTGTCAGCGCGCTCCTCCAGCTGCTAATTAGATGAAAATATTTTATTTTTATTGCCTGGCAGTGACGCAAATGCTTTAGCAACCAGAAAAATAATGTGCGTGTGTGCTTTACTTTTTTCTTTATTTTTTTTTCGGTGCCTAGTTTTTAATTACAATTAAGTGAACTTAAAGCGTGCTAATGCAGTGTTTAAACTTGAGCTGTTTCTTAGGTCACCTGTCCATTCTCTGCGACCCCTGACCACGCCCTCTGATCTCTCTAATAAATGGCCAGTGACAAAGTTTAAAAATGGAAAAAAGTGGCAGGCAAAAGAAAGAATAATAGCAGCAGCTGGCGGAAAATCATTAAAAAGTATTAAGTAGATGAAAAATGTAATTTATGGCCCAAATTAAACGAAACTAATAGGAAAAGCCAAGCGCCAAGCACCAAGTCAAGCCAAAGTCACAGAAGCAGCAGCAGCAGCAGCAGTGGCAGCAATAGTCCAGAGTCTTGCGACTCGTGTCCTTTTGACAGGCTCTGCTTACGCCGCCTTGTTTTATGAAGATGGACACTTGTAATTCATTCTGCGTTCTGCGACAGGCGCTGAATCAACGGAAATGAGATAGCAACGAGGCAACTTTTTCTCTTTACTCACAATTGTTGCTGCCGTTGTTGGTGCTGTTGTTATTGCCAATGCTGCCAATGATAATTTTTCTTCATTCTCAAATTCGTTGCTTTCATCTAAAGTTTACGGGACGTGTGTTAATTTTGTTCATAAATTGCTTTTATTGGCGATTTCGGTGCACAATAAAAAAAATGGTATAAAGACTCTTAGGAACGAGGAAACGCAGTCGCCGCCCAATTTGTGTTCTTTGTATACAAATAGCTATGAAGTTCAGCTGGGAACAGGATATCTCTAAGTCGGACACTCTCCACTCTAGCATTCTGTTTTACGTTTCTGTGTTTTTTCTCCCTTTGATATCCAAGTTGGTCAAGGCGATGTTAATTAACAGCAACAGCAACAGCGACATCTGTTGTTCTGCATTGGCAATTAAATTGTGAGCAGTTAGCATGATATATTGTGGATTAACAAAGCGACATCTATTGTTCTGCATTGGTAACTAAATTGTGAGCAGTTAGCATGATATATTGTGGATTGACAGAATCGTTTAGCTCATAAAAATAATTCACTAAACTGACATTTAACCTCTAATCTTGCTTAAGATTCGGCTCATGAACAGTGCTAGTATCAATAATTTTGAATTTGCAAATTGCAATATTAGCTAGTGGACTTTCTAATAAATAAAGGATGCATCAACTTAAAGTTGCGCGTATAAGCTTTTACCAAGCGCCATCTCTTGCATTGTGTGGAAAACTCAATAACGCTCCTGCATACGATATGTAATTAAACAGTAGCTTAACACAGCTCTCGAAATAAAAGTCTGTGGAATTGCAACAGCAACCGTTTGGTTGCTGTCTTCGCTTAGGCTGTTAACAAAGCACCTTTTCAAAGTGACGGTCTGTAACGTTTAACACAATTAATCTGCTATTTCAGGTAAATAATATTGGAAAGTTTTTCTTATAATATGTATATTCAATAATTCAAAACAGCTGCGCTTTAAAAAGATCTTAACAGATCAAAGCATTATTCTATTAGCAGTTACAAAAAGAGTTTTTCGGACACTTAACAGCTGGTAAATATTAATTGGTTGTTGTCTTCGCTACGAGACTTGCTATAAATTGCTGCTGTGTTCCAATACCAAACAGTTGGGTTTGTGTTAACGCTTAGCGCTGTTCCCATTCTCAGCCATAATTTATTATCAAGGCTCGATTATTATAGCAGTAATCTGCTTGGTTTCTGCGCTGACTGCATTTGCTTTTGGCCAAGTCTTGTACTGTTGCGCAGCATGCGCAGTGAGCGCACTCATATTTTCGGGAGGCTGCGAACAACAACAAGAACAACAACAAAAACAACAATAGAAGCAGCAGCTATAGAACCGACCCAGTTTCACACGCCCGCTCAACCTTCACTGGACCATAAACATTTCTTAGCACCCCAGCTCCTGTCTTCTGTCTGCCTATGTGCATCTCTCTGTGTGTGTGTATGAGTGTTGTTTTTTTTTTTTTTTTTTATCACAACACATGTCGCTCTCTTTTTCTCCTCTCTCTCTCTCTCTGTCTCTCTGTCTCCCTCTGTTTCGTTGTGTGTGTAGCTCGTGGCTCGTGGCTCTAGCAGGCGGCTAAAAGATAGCAAGTGCCGTCAGTTTGAAACATTCGGCTGAAGTGTGCGGTTCTCCAGCTCAAGCGCCAACAGCGCGTCTCTCACTCTCTCTCCCTCTCTCTCTACAGTTAAAGTCGACTGTGTGTATGACTGTGAGTGCGAGTGTGTGTGCGAGTGTGTGTTGTGTGTGTGTACGTGCTGTGTGGCGTTTATTGTTGTGATAAAAGTGCCGCAGACTCTGTAGAAACATTAAATTCACGTAAAGGCGCTAAAAAGCAATCGTTAAGCGTTGCCATCTCGTCGTAGGCTCTTCAGTCCCTTTTTTTGTGTGTTCATTTCAATTCCTGGGCCGCAGCACACATGTAAGTTGTATTTTTCCCATTTTTGTGTTGAGAATATGGTACGCTCGTATGCTGGTATGCTGTGACAAATTGCGCACCTGACAAACGCTGTGTAGGTCAGTGTTACAGTGTTACACTCTGCTATCTTTGCGTATCCAAGTGTGTGTGGCATACTTTTTAAGCGTTGTCATATTTGCCCTTTCGCATTGTTGTTCGACTGGTGCTGTTGTTTCTGTTGTCGTTCCTTCAGTGCCAGTCTCGTCTTCAGTCGTTTAACCTGCCAACTGTCAATACAGCTTTTATTGTGGCTGTCTTTTCCCTCTTCGTTTTATGTGTGTGCGTGTGTCAGCCATTTCCGCCTTTGGCTTTGTGTCAAGCCATGGCACCTCACACACATTAGCCATATTTGCATATGAGTGTGCTTCTCTTGCACTCTTTGCCTTTACCTTTGCCTTTGCCTAGCATAACAATTGTGGTCCAATTTTACCCATATTTGTACCCCCAAAAATGTTGTGTGCTAATTGCAACTGTTTGTCTTTTCAATATTCAATATTTGCCGCTCATTAGCAGACAATGCATAATTCCAATTTACTATTAACATAATCAAGTGTTACCTGTTTCTGTGGTTTTTGTTTTTGCCTGTTGCCTTTTTATATGCCTCTAAAGCCATGCAATAATTTTGCTGTTCAATTAGTTTTGTGTAGAAATTCGAGCGGAAAATGCCCATCAGGTTATATTATTTTATTTGTTTTTTGTTATTCATTCCCTTTCTCTTTTCGGTTTTTATAGCTACTATAAACATACAAGTTTACCCCAGCTGCACACTTGCACACACAAACACACACAGCAGATTTTGGCACACACATGTGGCATGGCATAATAAGTTTTGATTTGGTTTTATTGGTTAAGCCCAAAGGCCAAAAGCAGTTGCCCCAAACAACAAGCACACACACACACACACACACTACGCACAACTTTGACACCTTAATGGCCAAGACGCACGCATGGCTAAACAGTCAAGCTGAAACTCTGGCAGTGAACGAGGAACACTGGCAGGGGGGAGGGAGCTAGGGAAGGGAAAGGGAAAGGCAATCAGCCGACGCATGTCTAATGAAAATGTATAACGAGTTTCTCGTAATAGCAAAAATCTTGACGTATTTATATGTATATTAGTTTCGTATATATGCTCCTAGCAAATGCCAACTGTTTGACTGGCTGTCTCTCTCTCTAGGCCCTAACGAGACAGCCAATAGATAAGTAGAGTGAAATGTCAAGGAAACATGAAGCAGGAGCGCAATTCATATTGAGTTTATCTCGCACAAAACACAAACAAAAAACAACACACTCAGAATTGAAATGAAGCAATTCACGTAAAATATTCAATTTATAAGCATTATGAAAACATCTTATTTGTTTAGATGTAAAATATCTATTTTTTGTTTGATATAATAAATCAAGTTTAATATAGACTTAGAGAAGAGTGTCTAAGAGTGTTGAATGCGGCGTTGTAAATTCAATTTGCAAACCAATTCAATTTCATTGCCTACTTTGTGGCGTATCTCACTTACGACCTGTCTAACTGTCTGTCTGCCTGTATGACTGACTGAGTTATCTGTGCCTACGTTGGCCTGAGCTTTCAATTCAATTGCACAACTGACAACTGATAGCCCCCCACTGGTAGCAACGCCCCCCTCGCTCTCTATCTATGTTGATTGTCTTGCTCGCAGTGTTGCTCATTTTGAGTAGGGAATGTGCAACAACCACTTCAAACTGAGCAACAAAATATTTATTTAGATTTATTCTGTTGAAATTGCTGTAGTTACATTATATTTATTATATTATTTAGATGCATTTATTTGTTTATCTAATCTGCACCTTGTTTGCTCAACCATAAAGTAATACTTTCATTACAATTCATGCTAATCGTATTTACTAAAATGCAAATTAAAATAATTGAAATTATATATTCAAATATATATTTTATAATACTAACGAGCAAGCCATGTTTATACAATTACAATATTTAAAATATAAAAAATCTATTTCACTCGTATTTGCATGAATGGAAAGTAATGCTAAATAAACAAAACAAAAAATAGATATAATCCTATTAACAAAATTAAATAAAATGCTAAATATTTAATTACCTGCAACACATTAAGCACTACAAGAAAAACAACAATCGAATTACAAAACTTGCCACATTTTTAGTTATTTGATAACAAATAAAAATTCAAACTTTAATTTATAGCTCGCAGGCAAGCAAATGAATTTTATTATTTATGTTGGTCAACCCATTTATAAAGAATATATTTTATTTACATACATATGTACAGCCACGCCCTTGTGGGGCAAACATCTGGTAGGTGTAGAACTGTCAACCTGCTTGTGACACGTTTTTTTATAGTTTTATCATCGGTAAAAACAACAAAAAGAAAATGGCTTTAAACTGTTTTTCTCTTTTGCCTTCATATCTACCGAAAAGTGGCAAATAAAATTGCATCGCTTTATTTTGCAGCAGCTGCTGCTGCTGCTGCACAATTGCATTTCAATTTCTGCCGCTTCCTTTCCTCTCCCTGCTATCTACTATCTGACAAATTGCCACCAGTTTAAATTCATACAGCGGAACATATGAAAGATATTCGAAATGTTTGGCAACCCATCCAACGGAATCTCTTTTGGGCGAGTCCAACCCTAAATTTCTCATATGCGTTTCAAATTGTTGAAGAATTGTATTGAAAATTTCCACAGAACAGTTAACATTATTTATTTACTTTAGTATTATGACATATTACTTTGTTTTCATATTTTGCTCGGATATTTATGCATTTATTTGTTGCTTTCATTGTTGCTTCCCTTGAAGCTTTAAAGTCAAAGAGACATTTGACAACTTGAGGGCTTATCACTCATAAAACTTTCATTCACTATAGAAAACTAAAGTCTTTTTTGTACTCATACACACCAACTCTCAGCTAAATAATTGAGTAAATGCAAAATGAAGTTCGTTATGGGGCCAAAGACACGGTAAATGCATTTTATAAGCCATTCAACTTTTGCCTACACACACACACACACACACACACACACATTCGCACACTGTGCAAAACTTCATAAAAGCCGCCAAGCTACAAGGACCGACATTAATGCAAATGTCTGTCCCAGCTGTCCGTCTTGCCTGTCTGGCATCGTCCCAGGCCAAATGGGAAACTTGGCTGGCAACCCAACACGAGCCAGGCCAGCCACAAAGCTGCAGCTGAAGATGAAGTGTTTATCTGAGGTTTTTATTATATAATTCTTCGTTTTCTTGTTGCAATGAGTGTGCGGTTATTCACACCTATGTCTGTGCAAAAAATGAAAAAAACAAAAAAACATCCTGACTGAATTACAATGTCGTCAGAGGCAGAAGGCTGAGCTCCTTGCACAGGTTATCCGCAGTGGTTTTAGCTGAAACTTTGTTGAAAGTTTGACGTTTGCTAATCTGAAATGCAGCGCGTGGTGTGCTTAAACCAGTCCCAAGGAGATTATAAAAATTGGTTTATGTTGGATAAATGCATAATTCTTATTTTTTGTATTTTTTTGGTCGTTAAGTCGTAAACTTCGCTCCAGTCCTGACCCTAATGAGAGCTGCACAGGTGCCGGTTGGAACAGCTATCGGTTTTCGGCAAAATTAATTATGCAAACAGCAGTTGTTAATGGGTTTTTTAATGCCACGCAACTATAAATTTGAGTCTACGGCATACTGTGTAATAAAGTAAAAATAATAAGTAGTACAAGTTTGTTTAGCTGAAGGAATTAATTTAAAACAATAGATAATATAGACATTGCTATATTTTCGTCATGGATTATTGTGAATGGTTATTTAAATAGTAAAATTGAATTTATTGAAGGGTATAACTTAACGACTATTGCATATTATTTTATATGCGCATCGTGCAATTTACACTTTTCATTGATTTTCACAACTGCATCATTAAAAATGCATTTGTTTTACAATTCGCGTTGCATTGATAATGTTGATGATTTTATTGATCCTGCCTTTGCATTGTTGTTAACTTGATTTATTAATGCAGCAGCATGCAAATTGCTTGCGGTCAAAAAAAAAATAAGAAAATATTATAGTAAGCTGAAAAGCTGAAAAAAAGAACTAATACAAATTTTATTCAACATGCTCAAGGGCCTTGAGTGCCTGTGAGAGTAAACATATATATTCAACGAAATAAATTGAAAAATGTATTTCCATTTTCTTGCTCTAATTGTTGAAATGTAAATATTTGCATATTTGTATTGAAGAAAAAACTTTGCATTTGGTGCAAATTAAAAAGTTTTCGTGATGTTTGATGTGAGTTTTCTTATCGTTTTTGCTATGCTATTTTTTCTTACTTGCAGAAATTTGTGAAACCGTCAGCAGCAGCGCTCTCATCCGCATCCCTTACGTCAGCGGACAGTGGGGAAATTGATATCGATGGCGATAATGGTTCCGGACATGGCGGGGTAAGTTCATCTCCCACGCATTCCAATCACGAATGCCGAATTTAAATTAATTTCATCGAGAGAGAGGAGGGACAGATTGAGTCCCAGACCTGGATCAACAAATTTGTTGAAGTGCTGATTCAGCATGTTATGCATCTTCAGCAGCAGCTTTCTGCACGATAGGCTAATAAAAGTTGGCAGGAGTCTGTTATTATTTAACTTATTCTCTGTTTGTTTTATGCATTTTATTGCGTTTGCATATATTTTTTGGAATTATATGCATATTAAATTCCCATTTGTACACTGTCTATGCAAAACTGTTAAGCAAGTGCAAATACATATTCTATTCATACACTCAGACAAAATCAATCTGAAATGTAGAAAATTTCCATAGTTTTGAATGTATATTTATAAAATTGAAGAGTGTGTCTTTGTAAAATCCAGGGATTTTCATTTCTTAATTCTAAAATTATAAAAAGTATGTCTAATTTGGGGTGGTTTTTTGTGTTTGCACAGAGAACTCTAAAATCAGCTTTATTGTTACTATTAAACAATAGTTTTATGACATATTATTCTCCGCTTCTTAGTGGCTAAGAATCGCATCTAAGATTTATGCATGTAAAGCAAAATTAAGTAAAAAGCTATCATTTATGTAATAATTAAAAATGCATAATTTATGTCAAATATTTAAATATGCATTCAAAAGCTTTTACAAAATTAGCATAGGAACAAATAGAACATAATTTTAAATAAACTGAAACAAATTTGAAATCACTACAGTCTTTAAGCCATTTAGCAAATTATGCGGCTACTGTTTTCAGTGGAGAGATTCTGGGAATTGTGAATAATTTATTAAAACGCTTGCCAAGCCAAAACTCTTGAACTGTTTAGGGGCATGAAGCGAAGATTTCACTTGTTTGTATGTAGTTTAATAAGTAGCAACAGCTTGACAGTGGTTCACAAAGGTTGCAGAGAGTAGGTTGTTCACACGGAAAATAGCAGGCGGGGAATTAAATAAATGACGAAGACGAAGACCCTTATGCCAAAATCACAATGATCCGACGTGTTATCTCTCTGTACACGTCATAAACTTTCGTAAAGAGTCGACAAAAGGTTCTGTGTGTGTCAAGTTCGACGTGAAACAAACAAAAAGGTGAAAAATTTACACGTTTTCAACGGAAACGGCAGCTTACATAATCAAAACTTGGCGTTGAAAATTGTTTATGCGCATGAAATGTTAATGCAATACACACACACACACACACACACACATATAGTCTGCAACTTGTGTTGTGTTCTGTTGTGTGTGTGTTTGACATGTGAGCGACATTTTGTTTGAAAGTTTTTTGACAGCCGCTGCTCGACATACATTGAAAAAACACACACATCGTCAATTGTTGGCGCAGACTTTTCGATTTGTTTTTTAGCGCGTGCCGACTTCAAACAAAACAGTAATACAACAACAAAAAAAAGAAGAGCATTAAAAAAAAAGGGAAAACTAATTAAATGCGTTGCGCTGTCATTCGCATGCCTTCATCTATCACTCACTTCCTCCATCTGCATGTGTAGAAATAAAAAAAAAGAACTCGTTTAATTAAATTCTTTTTCGGTTTGCCGATTTCCTTTCTATTGCTTCTCGCTCTCGAATTTAATGAAATATTTTGCCAATGTCACAACTGCCAGTGCTGCTGCTCCTGTTTTTTGCTGTTTGCCATTTGTGTTTGCACACAGACAAAACCTAAATAAAAGTTGCTACAAATAAGGAATAATAAACAGGAAGCATAAAGACCAAAGCCAGTCGCGTAATTCAATCTTTCAGTGGTGCGGAGCACAATGCGCGTAACACGATGTTCCTTTTTTTTTAGTGCCGTGCCGTGCCGTGCCGTGCCGTGTTGCGCTCCTGTTACTAAATCAACATGAACCATTTCCGAAATGGCTGCTTCACTCGAATTTGTATAAGCAAAAAAGGAGTTGAATGTTTGTGATGGCATTTTTGGCTATTGTCTCATCACTGAGATTGTGCCAAAATGGGGACAACACATGAAAATGCATTAAAAATAGTCAAAACTTTTGCCAAAAAAAAAACGATATATTTTTTTCTTTGCTGCTGTTGATGAGCTGACCAAATGTAAAGCTAAATCCACATCCAAAGCGTTTGCCTGTCCAGCTGATGCCTGTCACATTCTCACTGTCTTTTTCTCTCTCTCGTTCTCCGTGCACATTTTCGCACTGTGGCATTTTTCTAATTTCCCCTTTTGGGCCTCTGCTCGGGACGCTTTCCTTTCTGCGCCATTTCCGTTGCGGCATTGCTGCATGTCCTGCTGCTGCTGCCTGACTGTCTGAATTGGTATGTCCTGCTCCGTATGAGTTGGCATTTTTATGCAACTGACAAACGCCAACGTAGCTACTCATGTGTATATGAGTTGAACCCCACTACCCACCCCAAAAGCACCATCTCACATCTCATCGCCCGTCCTGCCATGGAGTCAGGCAAATGTAATTTATTATACGCTCCGTTGGCCCCTTGAGGTTACAGCAACACAGTCGTCAACTATTTATTTCTATTTTAAAGTAGGAACATCAGCCAGTAAGGTATTTGCTGTTTTCTATTTATAAACTTGCCACTCAAATGTTGCTGCAACAAATATTAAAATTATGTTTGCTGCTCCGCTGGGATTCATTTTGTTACGCAAATGAGACTAGCTGAAAAAGGTTGTCTAGGAGCCATGTGATTAATATCATATGCCTCAAGAGCGAGAAGAAGTTTTGACAACAGTGTTGAACAGCGCCAAATTGTAGCTGGCAAAGTTAAGCTGCAGCGTTAAACAATTTTCAGATTCTTTTGAGAGACACACAGAGAGAGAGAGAGAGGGAGAGAAGAGGAGACAGAGCCAGTTCATCGGATTTCAGCTGGTTTCATCTGAGTTGTAAGTGTACATTATTAATGATTTACAATGAAATACTTTCGCCTTAAGCTTCTACTGGCCTTCGCCTTTTGCTTTATGGTGCCGCTGCGTCCGTTTATAACTTATGATGAATTTGGGGCATGTGCCTAATGTGTCATTTAAGCATAAGCTGCAGTTGTTTTAGATTAATCAGAGGATGCCAAGTTAATCAACACATATGCCACATGATTTACGACAATGTTGTGCGATTTGTGCCGCCGTTTAACACATGTTCCACAAACTTAAGTGTTTTTGCGACAATCGTCGAGAGAGTATTGAAAGACCCTCCATTTTTGAGGTCTGTCAACACATACTGAGATTTAGTTAAAGTTTAGCAAATGTGTAATGATGGGCATATTTGGCCTTAAGCCAACATGCGGCACATTGAGGCAGGTCGGCATGGTCCAGCTGCAGTCAGCAATGTGACAGGCTGGTTTTGCTTGTTTCTGAGGCTGTTGACGCAATAAGCCGCATTGCATTGGATTTAGTAGGCTGCTACGTGGCACGTGGCATGTGCATCTCCCTGTTGATTAATAACGTGCACATGCCTGCACGTGCTCCATCCAAAGGCAGCAACTGTTTGCATAACACACTATAATACTCAAATACACATAAAACAAGCACATATTCGCAGTATGTACGTGCCACACAGTTGCTGCGCTGTTTGGTATTTGGTATACACACACACACACACACACACACACACACACATTCGGTAAATGCGCATGGGACAATAAATTAACTTCGATTGACATGGTTGCCACATGGGAAACACATTAGCTTCAAATACATACAGATCCGAGCTGAGCCTGCGTGCCCATTCACTAAGAGAAATCAAAGTGTGAATAGCACAAATAGAAAAATTAATAGTAAATGAAAATGAACATAAATCACTTGAGTAAGGTGTTCTTTGAACACAATGTTAAATGAGACAATTGCAATGATTGCAATATTGTTACTTAAGTGAAACTCAACGGATATCCCTTAATTTTGAAAGAAGAAGTTGGTCTTCTTCTGGTAAACTCGTTTTAGTCTTCTTTGTTAAAGTGAATTTGCATGTGAGAAAGTGAGTTGAATAGGTGTTGAGGTTTAACAACCTGTCTTTACTGTCGAGCTCTCTGTTTAAAACACTAAGCAAAAACAAGCAAGGAGACGTTTTGTATGGAACTGATTTAATTATTTTCTTAAAATATGGTTCTTTCTTGAAGAGTTAAAATGTGTTAGGTGAAGGGCTAACTTCCAAGCTTGTTGACTTTTTGTTGAACTTTGTTAGTGTGGAATTGGGAGAGTAGATAAATCAAAAACAGCGCTCAGTACTAGAAACTATGCTTTGACATAAAATCAAGGTAAGATACAAAGATATAAAAGATGATTAATAGCTTCAGCCTTACTTTGGGTTGTTAAAGCCAAATATGCGGATATGAAGAGCGAACAAAAGACGAAAATATGACAGTTATATATTGGCAGAATTTTTGAATTTATTAACTTCCTTCAGGTTGGCAATTTTCGGTAGTTGACAGTTATACATAATATATACATATACATTATATATACATATATTGGAAACATTGCTTAAATTATTAACTTTGCCAAGGTTAGCAGTTTTCGCTCAGTGTGCTTAGCCTCCCAAAAATGTATGCAGCACATTCTTTCAATCACACACACAGACACTAGCACACACACACTGGCTTTATGTGAGAACGCAATCTGTTTATGTAGACAGCGGGCATCTGTTTTATATGGACGGTGTGAATGGGCGCTTGCCTGTGCCGTGTCCTCTACTCTACTGAAGCCAGCTAAAAGCTCGCAATCTGGTGAATCATCATTTTGTTGTTGTTGTTGTTGTTGTTGTTATTGTTAGTCCTGCTGCTCCAGCTGAGGCTGCTGTTGCTGTTGCTGCTGCTGCTGTTGCGGCTGCGGCTGCTTTTAAGTACGTGCATATAATTTGCAGAGTTGTCGCTGGCATTTCTACTCGACTGTCGTGCTGTCAATATCACTTGCTTACATGGGAATTTATTGTTGACAGCGCACATAATACATAATACATGTGGCACTCACACACACACACACACACACATACGCGCGTACGCACCATATGCTATGTAGGGATTTGCGTGTGCGGCTGTGCAGTAGGGTTGGGCTTTTAGAAGCTCTACATTCGATAGACATTGAAATTTATTGTGATTGTAATGTCAACCAACACAGCTGAATGGAAATGAGCCCTTCCCTCACCCCGCCCTTCCGCTAACACATATGTTAGCGCTCTGCTTGTGTATGGATGTGTGACTGTGTTTGTTTGTGTTTGTGAATGTTGTATTTTGTATACCCTGTGTCATTCTATAGGCAAGGTATTTAATCAGACCTATCTCAATCATTGATTTATTTAAAATGTATCTCACTTCTGGCAGAAAATACAACATTCCTTGAGTGTAAATAAAGTGAGACAAAAGATTAATTTTAAAAAGATTAATTCTAAAGACAAATGAATGATTATGTTTAGAAATGGGCGTTCAATTATTTTATTTGTATGAATGATCTCCTAGATGCATCTAGTCACGGGATATCTGCAACTCGCTCGGTAAGCACTGAAGCTTTGTTATTTGCTTTGTATGCTGATCTAAACTGGCATAAAACAGCTTGCCTGTTTGGCTTCCTGTATTCATTACTCAATGTCTCTCTCTCTCTCTCTCTCTCTCTCTCTCTCTCTCGTCTCTTTTCTCCTTTTTTTTTTGTGCATTATATCACAAGCTTAATTCCTATACACATAGATACAGAGACTAATCCAAATTAGGCTGCATACAGAGGGACACAGATAACATTAACAAACAGGATTTTTGTTTTGGGGTCTGTGTTGTGTCCTGGCAAGCTGCATGTTTTTTGCTGGTGTTTTCCTGTTCCGTGGCACTGTCCTTACTTGTGGCACATTGCGCATACGCCCCGTTAAGCCACAGCCACAGCCACAACTACGGCAGACTGAGAATGAGATGTTTGCGACAAGCATGTAGATTGAATTAACGATACAACAACAAGAGCAGCAGCAACGACAACGACAACAGTAACAACAATTGCTCACAACAACAACAACAACAGAGCATATCATTTTGGAAGTCAAGCGAAAAGTCATTGTCAAAGTTGTTGTTTTTTTTTTTGTCGTCGTCATCGTGTGTGTGTTTTTTATGCGCATTGTTTTGTCGCGTCCCCTTTTCTTGGTTGGTCGGATTCGGTTAGGGGCTTTTTCTGCTGCATAATTTATGGCAATAAATTCGCTTAACTTTACGACAATTTGTCGCTGCAAAGTGTGCCATAAAATTTCAAAGACATAACTCGCGAAACCCTAGGCACAGGCCCAGACCCAGTCGTAGATAGACAGCCATAAGCAGCTATAATTTGATTTTGGTTGAATCCCGATCCAAACGCCCTAATAATTGATTTCTCGTCACTTTGATGTGGCTGCTTATCATTCTAATTGATTTCAGCGTGGTGAAATGCTTTAGTTATAATTAAAATCAAGCGTCGCACTTTTAGTGGTTCCCCCATTGCTCCAATTGCTGCCACAGCCACTTCAATTAGTGCAACGTTTGATGCCAAAACTTCAAATTTCGACTGCACTTGAACGGCCGGCAACGTTCTAAATTGCAAATGCCACAGCGACAGACAGTCAGCCATTCAGGCCAGTCGTTCTGTCTGTCTGTCAGTCAGCCAAACAAGAAACTCCTGAGGGGGAGATTCGCTCAGCAACTTCGATTTCGATTTCGACTTGACTGAACTGGACTTGACTTAACTTGAGTGCTGTCCAGGCACATCCCCAGAGTCGAATTGCCCATCACTGAAGAAACTCAAGTTTGTAATCACAATTTCTGCGACACCAATTTTATAGCAATAATAGAGGAACATTCCACCACTGCCTGCGGCCTACAGATATCTTATTTAGCTACCTATTTTGATTATAGTTTTTTTTTTTTTTTAAAGTGAGTCTTATGCGCAATCTTCTTTCTTTAATTCACATACGAAAAGGTTTCGTGAATTATGTTTTTTGGCAGAGCAATTGTTTTGTTTATTATCATATTTGTATACAATTGGACATATTGTGAATCCCGACGGTATTCTTCAGGGAAAGATTTACAGCTTCCGTTCAGTCAGCTAAGCAATTTAAAACTCTTGAATTTAGAATAATAATGAAATTAGAATCACTTTTCAAAAGAATATTTAATGTATATTTTACGATTCTGATGCAAATCGACCTAATCTTTTTTATACTTTGATTACAAGATAACTTTAAGCTTATCTAAGTTTCACCTAGCTGAATTATATTGCCAATTATGACTGAAACTGACATAGGGTATCAGTTAGTAGCATTCTAAAATGTTTCTGCTGCAAGCACTTTTTTTTCATTGTGCTTCACCGTTGAACAGCCTTTGGGACACAATTTCCCTCTCCCTCGGCGTTGAGTGTTTCTTCGACTACAGAAAGTTCTTCTTATTTCTTTCTACTTTTTCAAAAGGCCATTTGTCATTCAGTCGGCATTGCCACGTTGCAATTTGACAGGTAACCACACACTTAAGTATATGTTCGTGTGTTGCATGCTTTTAGGCTGTTCAACGTGAGGCAGTTTGTTGAACTTGCTGCTGGCATTTACTAAGAGCTAAGAGCTATGAGTTGCAATCTCCTTGAAGGCTCTGTTGGCGGCTGCTAGGTCAAGCAACCCGTCTTAATGTCATGAATAATTCAGCTCTGTGTTCAGCCAGCAGCTGCTGCTCATACTACTGCTGTTGCACAAGTAACATGCCACAAAATGTTGCTGTGGCTTGCAAGTTAATTACATTTGTTGCATACGTGTACTGAGAGCGTTGATTGCATGGGGCATGCAACCAGAGGCTGCAACTGAAGCAGCATCTGACAGTACACCACATCTGAACTGTGTTTCCTTCTATTTGAATGCAACCGCAAAGCGGTCCATAGCACCCAACACATATGAGCACAGAACCATTTACTTTGCTTTGCATTTTGCATCTCACACACACACCCACACACTCAAACACATACATAAGCATACACGTCGAGATACACACGCACACACACACACAGCAGCCACAACAATGTGGTTCACATTCGTTAGTCAAACAATGCGCCGTCAAAAAATTTGCATCAATAAATGATGAACGCAAAATGAATGAATGACTGTGTGTGTGTGTGTGTGTGTGTGTGTATGTGTATCTATGTTTGTTGCACATGCACAAATGTTAAGTGCATCAATAGCAATTCATATTTTAATTATGTTTAGCGTGAGTTGAATTTAACGAGCGTCCTTGCTGCCGGCTTTCAATGTTGTCCAACTCTCAAAATTCAGCATTTCAATTCAAAACTTGCTCCGAGAGGATTGCCATGTAAGAGGATAACATTTGGGGCAGGCATTAAGCAAGCGTACTGCAACGGTGGCAAGGTCACGTGTGGGTAGCTGAGTTTCCGTCAGTAAAACTACATAATTGGGTTTAAGCAAATGCAAAACATTTCTCAAAAGACAGACTTTTCAACGGCTTAATAAATTGTACTGTGCATATGCCGTTTATCATTTGAAAGCATATGTATTTTAATATATGTTCACATGTGTAATTTGAAACCCTCTGTCAAAAGCAATTTTCCTTCGGATATGGTCTCTTCTGGCAAAAAGCGTTACAGCTCATTTCACCTGTGAGACGACATAAATAATTTATTGCCAACTCTTTGCTGAGCAAGCAGCATATAAATGCAATTATTTACAGCTCATCTCACAGTCGATCAGCCGCGAGAGAAAAGTCTTCGTGCTGTTCCGTCATGTCCTTTGCTCAACGAAACATTTCTATGCGCTCGCAATTGACTGAACAGCTTGCAAAAGCCACGCCCCGTTGCATTGTTAGCGAGGAGGGAGAAAGGATGAGGAGGAGGATGGAGGAAGGATGAAGGAGGAGGTAGGAGGTAGGAGGTAGATTGTGTGCGATGGGGAAGTGTGGGGAGTGCAATACAATTTTAATTATGTGCTGTGGCAGTCAAGTCAAGTCTTCTTTTACTTCTGCAATGTAAACGTGTGTGGGAGTCTGTCCCTTTCCCTTGGTTGTTGCTTCACACTTACACTTACTTTTACAGCAGCAGCAGCAGCAGCTGCAGCACGAGCACACATTAAGTCGCGTCTCTGGTGACGCAATTAAAATGCAGCAGCAACTTTAACATCTCGCTGGGAAAACGCCCATATGCTGTCAGGTTTATTGCTTAGCTAAGCTCATCATCATCAGCAGCAGCAGTAGAAAGGAATGAAGACAGCATCAGGAACAGCATCGCGATGAAGCGTGTATTAAAAATGTTGTCTTATAAGCTGCAAGGTGTGTGCAGCCTTTGCATTAAAGTCTCATCCACTCCTGGCTCTCTAGATAGTGCATGCAAATTACTATTATTATTCGGATAAATGGGGCAGGTGAAGGGGCAGGGGCAGCTAAGTATAATTTAAGCTCTTCTCGCATTATCGATTACAATTTGGGCGCAAACTTTCGATGATTTTAAATCAGCAACAGGAAAGGGCAAAACAGAAGACGCCCATCTCCAAGTCGGAGTCTGTATTTAATGTTTTTGTGGCTAAGGGTTGGGTTCTGCTTACCCATAAAGAGGATTAATTATGCCCTAAGTTGCAAGCACAGCAGCAACATCAGCAGCAGCAGCAACACCATCATCATCATCATCATCATCATCTGCTGCCTCAATTAGCGCTGAGCTAACAAGTTGAAAGCTTTCAAAATATGCGCCACATAAATTGCATTTAATGCGGCGCTGCTTGCAATTAAATGCGTGGCATACTTTTCGGCGCCGCCTTTAAAACTTGCCTAGCAGCTGTGGCTGGTTCCAAGAAGTTGCGAAATTTGTTTGCCATTCGCTCTTGTTTTCTGCCTTAGATCTTCTGCTTGCTATTTGTGCTCATGATTCATTCTAGTCTAATCCAAGGCGACGCATAAAAAAAAACGAATATAAAAAATAACAGACAGTCTTTTTATTATTTGCTGAACGACAGAGAGATAGAAATATAAAAAGAGAGAGAGAGAGAGAGAGATGGAAAGCTAGAGAGGTGCGACAACGTACAAAATGGGCAATGGGCAAAGTAAAAAACAAGAAAGAAAAAAGAAAAAAATATTACAAAAAAATGAAACAAAACGTCGACGCGTGCCTTGGGTGCGGTTATTGATTTTCTGTTCGCTGATGAACAACAAGCAAACCAGCCCAACCCCACAAAATCCCAAGCAAAGCAAATGATGATGATGCTCCTCGTAATGATGTAAATGCTGCGTTGGCAAAAATTGTTGGACTCGAGGAGGCAGCAACAAATCTGTGCCTAGAAACTCACGTTGGACGAAAACTGCGTGGAGCAACACGAAAAGCGCATTAAAAGCTCAAAACGAACGATTAAAGCCGCAAATTTCAAGTCTGGGCAATAAGCATAACAACAGCAGACAAACAAACAGCCAAACAGCCAACCAACCAAGCAGATAAAGAAAATAGAAAAAAAAACACACCAACCAGCAGATAAATCAACTGCGCAGCGCGCAACTCATCAGCAATAAGCCAAAAGACATTGCCAAAAGCAGCACGTGATAAAATTAAAGTAGAACAAACACAAAAGTCTCGCATTGAATGCGCAAAATTTGTGTATATCCGTTTTCCGGTCGACGTGCACGCCATCAAATAATACATATATACGTAAATAATATATATATATATATATATATATGTATATATATATATATATGTATATTTACATTTAATGCAATTGTATGTGTATGTGTTAAAATTATCAAGAAGAGCACACAGCGACAGCAGCAGAATACAGATGCACAACAGCAACAAACTTAACAGTGAATTCTACTATAAACGTAAACGACAACAGACCCCCTCCGAACCGGGTGAAGAGAATCCCCCGAAACTCTATTCTGTCCGCGAGTCGCTGACAGCTCGGGTCTGAGCCTGATAAATGTGCAGCGATGCTGACACTGGCTGAGAGCAGCCAGTGGAAGGGCAAAGGAAAAACACAAGCAAAGGCAAAGGCAAAGGCAACAAACTGCCAATTAACTGCCAAATTATGCCAACGCACAGCAACGGCCCCTATAACATTAGCAATAACAACAACTGCAACAGTTGCACCACTCCCCTTTACAATAGACCTTTAATGTTCATGGCTTGCCCTTATATGTGGTGCCTAAAAGGCGAGAAACTGCTGCGAATGCAACTTGACTGCCAGATACCCAGCATCATTAAAGCCTCCTGTCGATATTTGTAAGACATCAAAGGATATCTCTACGAACGTCATGAGTCGATTCGATATAGCCATTTCCGTTTGTCTGTCTGCCTCTATGCTAACTAGATTCTCCGTATTGAAGAATCTGTGCATATATCCGTCTAATTTCTGCAGGCATATATCGTATATATCGTATATCGTATAACTACCAAAACGATGATATGTCCCTTGAATGAAAAACATGTTTGTTTAACAAAGTGATTAGTTAAAACTATGTGCATCTGACTACTATATTAATATCCTTCATAGCAACGATCGGTCGGTTTTAAATGTACATTTCTTGTTGACCTGCAAGGCATGCCTGAGATGGCTATTCTTTCTTTCTTGTAATAAAACCATTCCCAAATCTTTTATCAGTTAAATAGTAACATTACAATAGCACATTCACTACTCATTCTTATCCATACAACCGCTTTCAAATTAAGAGCAGCGTATAACGCCACAAAGAGTGCGCTTAGAACTGTGCCAGTAACATTTATAGTTGCAAGGCCGCGACAGCACTTGTTGCAAGAACAAAACACGCATTGTTATCGCGAGTAGAGCAGGAACAGTACAAGTTTTCTATAGCTTGCAAAACGAACGGAAAAATAAACACAACAACAATTCTGCGAACTTTTAACATGCAACTGATATTCGGGAATATCTCTTGGTCCTAAACTTGTCGAAAAGTTTTTCAATTTACTGGGCGCATTTGAAAGCACAATTATTTGCGTAGCGAGAGAGAGGTGTAGGGCTCAAATGGGGAAGCGCATAATGCAAATTGAATGTAAGCCAAATGATTCAACCTAAAATCCCAATAGAAATAGGTTAGCTGCAATACATATAAAAGGATATACATATT
The DNA here is from genome assembly GCA_035043505.1 of Drosophila setosimentum. Classification (NCBI taxonomy): domain Eukaryota; kingdom Metazoa; phylum Arthropoda; class Insecta; order Diptera; family Drosophilidae; genus Drosophila; species Drosophila setosimentum. Next base: position 21,379,250 of record JAWNMY010000003.1, read on the forward strand.
TATACATATAAGCTGGTCCCTTGATTACATTAGGCCTTAATCACAATGTAAATGTCCAATCGGCAAATAGAAATGGAGAATCAAAAACAAAAAATAAAGAGGTCAAAATGGAATCAAGCTAAAATCGCAGGCAAATCCAAGTTTTGCATATTGCCGACTGTGTAATGCTCTGATGCCCATGAAATGATAAATAACATATAGATAGATAGCCAGAACAATATTCTCAACTCCCTGTTATGAGCAGAGTAGACGAACAACGGCACTGAACTGAACTGAACTGAACTGAACGATGAAATAAACCGATAGATAGAACAAGAGAAAATATATGGCAAATAAGATATCAGATATCGTTGCCATAAAATGCGTTGCTGCTGTAGCAGCAATGGCAACCGAGCTCTGGGAAAATGCATATAAATAAATTAGAATTTGATGACCAACTGGCAGCAGACCAACTGGACCACTGGTTCAGAACTTTGGCTATAATTGAACTGGCCTGGCCAAATGCTGCAGATGCGGAATTCAAAAGGCCCAAACGCATAGCTCACTTGTGGTTTGCTACTGCTGGGTCAAAGAGCCACATTTGCAAAACTGCACAAAACTTTTGCAAAAAGTCTTTCCTACAAAGAAAAAGAAATAAAAGTTTCCCATGTGTAGCAATGAAAGAATGTGAAAATTCTATATGTTGCTGTTGCTATTGCTGTTGCTGTTGCTGTTGCTGTTACTGTAGCTGTCCATTGTGAAAGTTGTTGTTGCATGTGTGTTGCACAAACCAACTGAGGCGACTGTTGCAACAAGAGCAGGCACAACAACATACTGGACAAAGCGACAAATTAGTGTTAACTCGGTCAACTCGGGCCACTTGCAACAGGCCACTTGCCTCTGTCAACTGACTGCTGACCAAAACTATTCACAAAAACTTGTGCACAGCGTTTTCATGCGCTTCCATAACAACTCGACAAGAGAATACAACAGAACCAAAACCAGAAACTGATGCAGAAACAGAAACAGAAACAGAAACAAACTCATCGCAATTGAAATCGCCTTGTGCTTAGCCTCAATTTATTTTGTAAATCGTTCCGTGAGCCTTTGGGCTAGAGTTTGGCAAGTAAAATGTGGTAGTGTTGAGTAGGGGCGGGTGGCAATTCTGTGTGTGTGTATTTGCGAGAGTTCGAGAAACAAAAAAGTACAAAAAACATAAAGAAGAAATCCCTTAGGGATCTGCGTATAAAAATAGCACACACTCAAAATTGAATTTCGCATGCATTAATTATGCACGAGAAGTACTTGCCCCTTAGTCAACAATGATGCCGATGCTGAGGAGGGAGGTGGGTAACAAGTGACAAGTGTCTAGCTAAAGAAAAATTACGTTCTTTGAGGGAACAGGAGCGATGTAAACTAGGAAGATTCCTTTTAAATTGGCTTTAAGGACCAGCAAACAGATTGCATACTTAATTGAAGGTGCTCCAAATTTAATGAAATTATCATATAAATTATGATTGTATTTTGTATTCCCCTGGTTGGAGTGAACAGAGACTTTATTTACAAATGTAAATGAGCAGCGCATATAGCTATAATACTTTATGCAGTATTTTTGATTTTTATTTCCTTGTTGATGCCAATTAATTTTTGTGTTATTAGTTCAACAATCCTAAATACTTAAATATTCATATTTACATACTCTACCAGTCCCAAATGAACTCTCCAGTTTTGAATTATATCTTATTTGTGAGTGGTTCCATCTCCGATATTTTGCAATCTATACAGTGTTAAGAGAAGTTAAGGGAACTTGAATTTAATTAACGTTGAGATAAAAGTAATGCTAGATGAGAATAGGAGAATTGAGGGTTGTATTAAAATGTAAATAATTGTAAACTAATCTAGATACTAGATACTAAACTAGAGAGTTAAAGATAAATTTCTCTGCCTCTTTTTTTTTTAAAATATGTACCTTATTTTAGTGCTCTGGCCTTTATGGTATCTGTCGAAAACCGAATGGTTCTTTCAGTTTACAGTTTCTGGGTTTCGCCTAGGAAGTATCAGATTTTATAGGGTCGTAAATGTATTTTTCTGCCTGTGGCAGCAAACCTTGGCACAACTTTATGATACCTCTTTTTATTCGATTTTCTCTCTTTTGGATGCACAGCGACTTGTTGTTTATGCATAAGGCTTGCACCACATCCCACCATCGCACCACCCAGCCACCCAGCCACCCCCATTCGCACTGCACCAAAGTTGAACCTCATCTGAGCTGACACAATTTTTCAGCGCTCATTATGCTTGAAGGTTGTTGCCGGTTTCTTTGCTCACTTTTCTGTTTTTGTTTTTGTTTCTCTTTTCTTTTAGTTTTTAGTTACACTGACGATGTATTTTTTTTTTTTTTTTTTGATTTTCATTAGAGCAAAGAATTTCATTATATTTTTTGTACAATGTATTTTTTCATTAATATTTTTTTCCTTGCTAAGTTTTCCACTTGGCTTGAAAAACTTTAAGTTGCTGCAAATGAAACTTTTAGACAAGTCATGAAACCGACGTGGCAAAAACCCCCTTAAACACTTTTTCAACTTGATATGAACTTTTTATATGAAATACTTGGCAATGAGCATTTACATATTTCATATGTGTCGGATGGTTGGTTAGTACATTCCATAATTCATATATAAGTATGAGAATGCAGTCGAGTCTACGCCACATATGCCAGTTGCAGTTGCAGTTGCAGTCGCTGCTGCAACAAATGCAAATTTAATGCGACAAATATTAAAGTAAGGCGCGATTAAGCGGACTAAGTGTAGCAGCAGCTGCTGGCTTTTTGCTGCTTCTTCTTCTTCTGTTGCAGGTGGCAGCAGCTGGCAACATGAAACGTTTCAATGACATCATTTAAATTCATGCATGACCCACATTTCAGCATCAGCTGCCCCTTCGCACCATCGCATCACCGCAACACACAGCTCATGTTTTATTAACAAAGCAATTTATTGCATAAAATTCCGAGTGGCAGCCGCACTTGCAAAATTTTATCGATTGCATGAAACTTTCAATTAGAGCAGAAGTCAGCAATCAGCCCAGAACCCAGAACCCAGAGCCAGAACCAAAGAGCCATGACCTAACGCAGTTGCTTGAGTAAACTTAAGCCACAACTATGAAAGTGAAGCAACTTGGGCAATATTCGCATGCTTGTCGAGCTCATTTTAGGGGAGAGGCGAGGCCGCTGCAAAGTAGGCTACAGATGTGGCTCAAAATACAGGCTAGCATGCTGGCAACAAGGTAATTATTGTTGCAACAGCCACGAAAAGCTAAACTAAGGTCGTGACACATCCACAAGCCACGCCCCTCTGCTAATTGCCACTAATAAATCAAGTGGCATAAGCAACAACGAGCTGTGCCCGGCTGTGGCAGGGGTGCTGAAAATGGTCTTTGAAAAACGTTTTATATTAACTGTGCCACCAGAGCAAGCAGCAAGCGCCAAGTATATGGGGCAGACAGTTACAGCAAATTACAAAAAGACACAAATCAAACAAGTAAGATTGCTCCAATCAGTAGTTTCCCGGTATCCAATCGTACGTCTATATCTAGATTAACAATATAACGGACAGACTATAACCAATTCAATATGTAAGAAACAAATATCAAAATGAAAAAGGAAATCATTTGAAATTTGCTTTCAGTATAAAATTATATTAAATTGTAAAGAAATTAACTAAATTATTGTTGTATTTTAAAATAAATATCTGCTGATTGGCACATTGATAGCGCCAAACTTTTTAAGTTATTGATAATAAATTCGATATCTGAATTTCTAACATTCACAACATACTTTACCAATGTTAAATGTGGAGATGAACAAATTGTAGACAACATAATTTACATACTGTAAACATTAAAGAATCGGATTAGATATTCAAATCCATATGCAAAGATATTGTCTGATTTTATTGGTGTCGATTATCGGTTTTCATGTATATCTCGGAAACTGTAGTAGTTATCGATAGAAATGAATAAACTTAATGTGCACATGATATAAGTATATTCCCTTATTTGAAGTGTCTAAGTTGGGGTTGGAGGTGCAGTTTTCTGTGCCTAACTTAGTTTAGCACAATTTTCTTGTATCATTTTTAAATATTTTATTTGAGCTGGGAGTATAATAAAAACATAAAAACAAGAGAAACGTACCAGAAAAAACCAAATGTGGCTAACATTTCGTTATACTTTATGAGCCACTTTTGACCAAATTATTTGTGTACACAAATGCAGCAAAACTGTAGTGTGTCTGTGTGTGTGTGTGTGTGTGTGTGAGCGTGGGTATAAATTTATGAACGTCATAAAAATGCGGCCCGCACTGCGTATACACAATACTACAAATTTTGCATATATATATTTTGCCGTATATATTTTAATTAAATTGGGGAAAACGAAATTAAAGCAGTGAAAAAACGCACAAATAAAAACCGATATACAAATTTTCACCATCATTTTATATTTTCCATTGTATTTTGTTGGTTATTTTTTTCGCTTAGCCCCGCCGGCTTGTGTACTTTCAATTTGGCCAAAGTGCGTGTGTTTGTGTGTGTGTGTGTATGAGAGTCTTCATTTCGAGTGTGTGTCCAATACACACATTTGCCATTTGCTTAGCTTCAAAGGGTCGACTGCTGCCCAAAAACAAAAGTGAATTTAATTAAATGCTACTCTGCCTTCGCTATACGGCGAGCGTTCTGCAAATGTTTTATTAATGAGATACAGATGCGCAGTGCCAATTTAGCTTCACAAAACACTTACACACTCCTTGAAAGTAATTTTTTAGTGATTTATTAAGTCGACTACATTCACAGCCAACTTCTTATACCCTCACTCATTAAAAATGGAAGAAAGAGGGGATATAATGGTTTTGTGCAAAAGTGTGCAACACGCAGAAGGAATCAAAGGGATCAGGATCAACAGACGAGTCTCGAAGACTATTAGACTACAGACTTTAAATTAGGTATATAAGTATATCACGATCAGGCAAAGACCACTTTACTTTATCGATAACTGCCCCTGTTTTCAATTTCAATCAATTTTCAATGGCACTACAGGATTAAAGTTAATGTATAATATACATTTACATATGATTGATCAACCTTACAAATTTCATTGGGTTCGGATAAGAAACAACAGGGTTAAAGTCGAAAATAAATTTGCATATTGATCTGTGCCATACACACACGAAATGAGAGCACTTCCACGCATGCTTACTTTCGAGTCTGCAAAATTTGTTAAAGGGTTAAATTGGCAATAATACTAGAACAGGAATCTTACTTGTTTTTCTCCCTTTCACACTTTTAACACTATAAATTTTGTTGTAAAATAAATAAAATTAATTTACATTCCTTAAAATTAAAATATTTCGCTTAGCATAAAAGTCAAAGAGTAGGCCAAGTGATTTATATTTACGCTGATTGCCTAAATACTCCAAATGACCGTTATTAATTATTGCATCATAAAAACTAAAACCCTTTTTATTCAATTATTTTAACAATTAAGGCAACCATAAGCGAGGTCTTAGTTTTGGTTTGTTTCAAAATCAAATAGAAGCGTTCAGAACATTTTTTTTCATGTATCGAAAGCAGCCAAAAAGGAAAAAGGAAACTTGATTAAATAGTAAAAAAATAGCACTTTCAACTTCCAAATGCAGAGGCAGGTATTAGAGTTACCCAAGCGGTGCAAAGTGGTGCACGATTGTGAGCAAATTGTTCGCGATAATGTGCTGAAGGTCGCCTCCTTGACTTTATCTTGTTGAAGAATGGTAAGGCATCATTGCTAAATGTTTGGGCGGAGAAAGTGCTCCCTCTTTACAGTATATCTCTTGGCTAAGGAGCTGCGACTAACGCCCTGATATAATGGCTTCCTTAATGGTCAAAATGTGTAGGCTGCTTCTAATTCTTGGCTTTGTTTTTGCAATGGAACTGGAGTTGGGGCGTTTGGTGCCAACAAGTGTCGGTCGAACAAGTCGAACATTGTACATACTTATAAAGATAAACATAAACATTTTGGCATTTCATAACGCGTGAACAAATTCAATTAAGCTGCCTGTGGCAATGACTGCTTGTGCCTTGCTGTTCTGACTTCTCGCTGCTCGTTCGTCCTTTTTGTCCTTCGTCTTGTGCTGTTTTTATGTGGGAAAAGCAAACGACGACAAAATTAAAGTAAATAAACAAGAGTTGAGGGCAGCAGGCTCCGCTACAGATGTGCCCATGACAATTGGCATTGGTCACAGTTTGCTGTTGTGCCTATGTGTGTGTGTGTGTGTGTGTGTGTATATGTGTGTGTTGTGTATCTCTATTTGTGTTTTTGGTTTTCGGTATTTTTGTTGCGTTACCCAAATAAACCGCACGAGTGCCGCATGAAAAGGGCATGAAAACCACACTTGCAACAGTCAAAACAACCACTGTGGCACGGCTGTCAGACAATAGCCATATAAATGTGTCCCCCGAGTCACAATTGTGGCCATTGTGACACGCCCCCCCCCCCCCCCCAATTCCCCGCCACAGGCACTGCTCTCCCCGTACCGAGTACCCCTTCTCGCTCTAATCGGGCCATTGTGCTGGCTGCTGCTTGTCACTGGCATAATTTTCAATGCAAATCGTTGCCATTTGTTGCGCACAAAAGCAGGCAACTTTTATTGCCCTACCTTTAAAACAGTTGGCAGTAGTACTCAAGATTTAATACTCTTTTCTTCAAAGGGTATATTGATTTTTAAATTGCAATTTCAAGCATCGACATCTGTCACTTGAAGATCAAGTTAACATATACAGTTTAGGTCTTCTTCTTAAGGCATTTGAATTAACTGAGATTACTACAAACAAGAAGTCTCTGTATCATAGTAATGTTTTTTGTTTAGTCTCATAAACGATGCTATAAATCCCAAATTTAGTGACAGTTTTTAATTTCATGACACTCATTGTCTCTCCGTAGATACACGATGATCTAGAAAAGGATCCGGACTATTCTGGCTCTGGTTTTGGACCCGATGACGAGGACGCCATAATCGAACATCATTCGAGCTCGCACAATACGCGCGTTCAGAGCATTGGCAACACAAATAGTAAGCATAACTCGAACGACAACAACAACAACAACAACAACAAGAACGATCTCATCTCGAGTAGAGTCAACCATCATAATCAAATCGATATCAACAACGGCAACAATAATAATAACAATCTCAACATCAATAATAACAAGAATAATAATCATCAAGCGAATAGTGGCACAATCATTGGTAGTAGCACCAACGCCAACAACAACCCAAACAACCAGAACAACAACCACAACAACAACGGCATCATCAGCAGTGGTAGTGACATCAGCACAATCGGTAAAGAACAAGCTAGACTAACTACAACTACTATAGCCAATGCCAACGTATCTTCAACCACTTCCAATTACAATTCCACAAACACTACAGAAACAACAACAACAACAACAACAACAACCACTACCAATACCAATACCAATACCAAAACATCCAATTCAAATACATTAACCATACCGCCCATTCTTGACCCAATCAATCCAACAATTATAATTAGCAACAACAGCAACAACAACAGCAACGAGAACAACAACAATAACAACAACAACCATCTTCATCTCAATAGCATTAATTATAACTTACACACAACAACAACAACATCTTTATATCCAGCAGCTCACACACCAACAACAACAACAACAACAACAACCACAACACAAACAGCCACCAGTAGTTCCACCCCAGCCACACCCCCAACCATCATCAGCAGCACCACAGGCGAATCAACAAGCCCATCAGGCACACCCGTTGCCCCCAATCCGAACTCCAACGGCACCAGCACAAACTCCTCAACACCACAATCCTTTAATCCACCCACATCGCCTCGCACTATTCCATTGCACGAGTCCGAGGATGAGGACGATGCCTTCGAAATGGAGGATGCGTTGCCAGGCAGCGGCGATGGCGACGACGACAATGATGATGATGATGATGATGATGACGACGATGATAATGATGATGACAGCCGTTCGGTTGATCCACATCCCGAGAGCGAAATCAAACCGACAAATCACACAAATCTGGTCAATGGCATTCAATATCCGCATAGTGAAAATGAGGACGAGGACGAGATATATACGGAGATCAGTGGCGAGAACGAAGACGACATTCACCAGGGTGGCATCTTGCGTCAGTTTTTTGTTCTTTTATTCATTTGTATTCTATTATTTTTGTTGTACTTTGTCTTACGTTTATTGTGCTTTTTGTATTTGCTTTGTTATCGTGGCGTTTCCTTTCCTTTCCTTTCGTTTCTGGATTCTGTAACATCCTTTTCTTTCTATTTGTATTATTTATGTGGCGTTTTCTTTATTTCTTTTTTGGGCACATTTTGGTTTTTGATATTTTGATTGTGCACATTTCAATATCTATATATCTACATATATGTTAACCTCTCAGTTTATAAGTCATGTATTTATAGTGCCTTCATTTGATTGTTTGAATTATTCTTCGAATATAAGTTAAGTTTAGTTTTAGTTTAGGCGTCTTCACGGCTCCTGCTGCAATCTTTCTCTCTCTCTCTCTCTCTCTCTGTCTGTCTTTCTCTCTCCAAATCTCTTTATGCATCTACGTTTCGATCCACGCGTTGTCCTTGTCTCGGGTGTGCTTCATCTTCAATACATAGCTACAACGAAACGTTTCCCCCCTAAATACCCACAAAATATCCATGTGTCATTTGCATAAAACATATCATACATATCATGATTTCCAACTTCATTCAACTAAAACATTCAATTTTAATCCATGCTTAAGGCTTTTAGGGTTATTTTTTTCAAATCGTATAGAAAATCACTTTTAGGGTTAGCTTTTCGTGTGGGTGTGGGTTTTAAATTGAAAGTTGGGGATTAATTAATGACTACAGCTATGTCATTTGAGCTGATAAGTCCGTGACACAAGGAAAAAACAAACAAACAATCGATTTGGTTGAACGGCTGTCTGTCTGTCTGTCTGTCTGTCTGCCACCAGGCAGTCAGAAAAGCCACTCAATCAACGACTGCCATTTGGCTGGCTTTTTAAGCCGTACAACTTTGCTGCTCGCAATTGTAGGTGGTACAGTTCCATTAACACGCATACACACACACACACACACACACACACACACAGACACACACACAAGCAGCTATACCCACTCGCACACACAATGAAAAACATTAGGTTTACAGTCTGCAGCTCTGAGCTTCTGGAACAACTCAGAAAGCTGCGCTGGCATCAAGTGGAAAACACTTCACATCGCCACTTCACATGAAAAAATCACAATCTAAGTCTGAAACTGAAACGGAGGAGTTTTTGGGGCTGCTGTCAACCCAGCGATCTGCTCACAATCACACACAACCCACAGCCCATAACCAAAATGTGCCACGCCCTTGGCTAGCACCTCGGCTGCTCTGTGTGACCCGCTTAGTTGTGAGGCAGTTGTCACAGTTGTTTGTTGCTCAAACGACACATTGACGTTTAGTCGTTGTGTGTGTTTGTGTTTATAGCTTGCCTTTGACAATCAACGCTTCATAGTGCCTCTGGGCACGCCCACATCAATATAGCTTAGCCAACACACACACACACACAGCACTGCTGTCATAGCAGCAATTTAAAATCGAGACTCGTGAAGGAATGGATGTGTAGAAGTGCGCTAAGGAGCTGTGCACTGTGTGCAAAGTGCATTTTTCAATCAAAAAACACTCAAATAGTCCTGCAAGCTCCTTTGACTTGCAATAGACACTGTTGACAGCAAATAACAAACAGCAGGCAGCCGTAGCAGCAGCAGCAGCAGCTGCTTTGCTGCAGTTACAGTTCACATTCTAAATCAAATATTTAAAGCTTTAGTTTTACTTAGTTTCAAGTGAAGCACCAAGCAACAAGAAAGAGTGCTTATTTCGCTAAGAATATGCTCATTAATCCTCTATGTTTAGAGAAGCTCAGACTCAGTTCAGTGTCACCTGCTGAAACACGGAATATGCTAGTTGCCGCTGGCAATATTTATCCTTTGTGATATGGCGAATTATTATTCAATTAGCGCGCAACACATAATCGAGGGCAGTTTCATGAACATGTTTTTCATAGAGAAACTTTGAGCTTAACAGCTGAGGGACAGACTATTCAAATGTGCAATGTATGCACAAATTTAAAAATCAAAACTATGTTCAGAATATAATAATATAAATTTGAAATGCCTTGCAATGAATAAGAAGAAGATAAGTATCACACTGAACAACCCTCGCATGTTTACAGACAACACAAACACACACTTTCTGTTTGTATTTCTATTGTTAGATGTACAATACAAGGGACAAACAAGCAATATACACATATTTGTTTAAGTGTATTAGTCGTTGTGTATGTATGTGTATGTGCATTAGTGTGTGTGTGTGTGTATTTGTCTTAAGCTCATTTCCAGTGAATCTTTGACCTGCTGCTAACATGTGTTATCGACGAGCGCACAACAAAAAGGAAACAAACTCACACACACACACACAAACACAAATGTCAATTAAATTAATTAAGAATAATTTGTTTTCATTGCAAAGAGGCATTCAATTTCTCTAGTCAGATGTTTACGAGCGTGCAAAAGTTGAAAAGCTGCTCGAACCTGCGTTGAAATATGCAAATTTAAGTTAAAACGCTGCCAACTGGTTCAGCAAGAGGCACAAATTTGGGCTAAGAGCATAAGAGCTGCAGTTGTGTGGAAAATCAGTTTTAGTCTATTTTTGGCTACTTGTCAAATTCAATTCAAATAAATTGTTATTGATTGCATTATATCGTATTCGTAGCTAGGCGCAGTTGAACTAACTAACTAATGTAGCGCTGAAAAGCCTTGTACATGTTGCATACATATATAATTAATACACATCTAGACATATAATTCACACACACTCAAATCACCGTACACTCTAAATCTAAACACCTACACAGACACACACACACACTCACACTCACACTCACATGACTGAAGTCTCTGGATACTGGTTATATGTATTGCGTAACTCTTTGTGTTTTGCACGTCATCGCATAACCGTAACAATAACAACGATACCAACTAAATCATACATATATAATAATATATGTATATTAAATCTGGACAATTACCTTCTTGCAGCGGGTGGCAACAGCGGCACGAGCAGTAACGTCCACGAATTGGATCCCAATACCAATATTAATAGTCAGCCGACAGACACGAAGATAGTTGAACACAGGCCCGCCAACAGCGGCGAGGTGGTCATCATGAGCGAGGAGGATCGCACGACAAGTTTCTTTGCGCAGCCTGGCATACTGGCTGGTGAGTTATTAATCCCAACATTTTGAAATTCAATTAAGAAAATCGCTTTAAAATTAAATAAAAATCGCCCTTAAAACTAAACAGTTTCTCTTTCAAGATAAAACCTGATTTATAGAAAGACTCAACCTTGCTTATGTAGAAAATTACTTTCTGTATAACAAGTAAATTTTCTCAATTTTAGGGCGTTTTTTTTATAGGCATAATTCTGCATCTGAGTTCTATCAGCTATTTTAAAGTTACTCGAAAATTATGTACTGCACTTTATTTCCTCTAAGGTGTCTCAGAGCTTATTTGGACCAGTGTCTAGCAAAAAATTTAAAGTGCTATAAAGTTTAAACAAAGAAACAAACGCAAAATGTTTAATTGCCAATTTGTTTAATGTTATATCACGTTTGAGTTTTTATCCAAATATTAATTAATTAATTAAAATTAGTCAAAAACTGAAAACATATCCAAAATACATGTCAAAGCTTATTTGGACCAGTCCTAAAAAAGTAACATATTTGACGTATAAAAACTTAAGTAAGGCTGTTAATACTTAGTATGATATCCTTTAGCCTAAACCACTTCCCTTAACCTATTATTCTTGGAAGATTCCAGCTTCCGGGTAGTTTCTGGGCTGATCTTGCTCCACTCTTCCAGCAGAGCATTTTTTTTGGGATCCAGCTCAGTATTGGACTGTCGCCACACATAATGCCTTGTGTCCGAGCCAATAATTTTGAATTTGGACTCATTTGCAAATGTGACTGTGTTCCAGAACCCCAAATCCTTGTCCAAGTGGATTTTGGTGAACGTCATCCTGGTCCCTTTATTTATTGCGCTTATAAAACGCTTCCTCCGTGGTACTCGGGCATTAAAGTCATGGTTGTGCAGAACCAGTTGCACAATTTTTACACTGCACTTTTTCCCCATTTCATGCTGCACCTGTTAGTCAGTTTTGGAGCCGATAGCCGATTACGATTTTCCCTTATTTTCCTGATGATTTTCCGCTCCTCCAGTTTGGTGAAAATCTTGTTTGGTGCCATTCTGCCCTTATCCTCTGTCCAATTTTCGTTGATTTTCTTAGATTGACCATTTCAGCTATTTGGCGATGTGAATATCCGATTTTTAAGTGTTCCAGGATGAGATTCCGTTGATCGATAGAAGTCCGTTTGCCCTTAGTCCTTGTTGGCTGGTTGCACCTTAGATGTAGTACATAACTAAACTGACTGCGAAAGATTGGTCCATTTATACCGACAAAATTTCATCCTGACGTAAAAAGTCCGTGTTTTATGGCACCCAGGTGTCCATAATGCAACTGTCCCAAATAAGCTTTGATCATAAATTGAGGTACTTTTTCACATAATCCGACCTATCAATTTTGGTGATTAATATATGTACCTGCCATCAGTCTTTGGAATTTTTGAAAAATTATATATAATTAGTTTATGGCAGGCAATGAACATTTTATTTTTATGTTTCAATTTTATTTTGACCGCAACTATATGTCCAAATGCCAGAATTAATTCGTTCGTTTTATCTTAAATTTATAGCTGTTATCGGTGGCGCCGTTGTTGGGCTGCTGTGTGCCATACTCGTCGTCATGTTCATCGTGTATCGCATGCGGAAAAAGGACGAAGGATCCTATGCGCTCAACGAGCCGAAGCGTTCGCCTGCCAACAACTCGTATGCGAAAAATGCGAATAACCGTGAGTTCTACGCCTGAGATAATGGCCAAGCGCGCAGGTATTAAGCTGATCCGGAACAGGGGGAGTAGCACACAGAATGTGGGCGTGGCAGCCAATAGCAATTGGCACTGGTTTGATTACGGTTGAAGGAAGAAGAGAGAGACTCAGCTAAATACACTGCGCGAAATTGCTCAGTTGTGGTAGAGACAGCGGCAACAACATCAACAACAACAACAACAACAACATCTACAAATCAACTAACAACAGCTACAGCAACAAACAAATCTTGACAACACACAATTTATTCGTGAGGGGTAACAAACAAAAATAAAGAACAGAAAAAAACAAAACAAAAAACAAATTAAAAATTGGAAAACATTTTCAAAACTTACCTGTAAGTTAAACGTGTCCACACACTTACACCCACACACACACACACACACACATTCTGTGTGTGTATGTGTATGTGTTTGTGTGTGCAAACTTTTCTAATTAAGTAAGTTTTAAGCGAATTGTGTAATACAACAACATCAATATAAAAACAAAAGCTAAAACCGAGAAAATATCAAATACTATACAAAAACAAAGTAAATCATGCTAAATTTAACATAAAAACAAAAATTAATAGTATATATAAATATATATATATATATATATATATATATATATAATATAAATAGTAAAACAAAAACAAATATAAGGGCGGGCAAAATTAAGCAAATTAATTATGAATATAATGAGTAGAGCGAAACAATTAATAACAATAAAATACATACACACACACACACACACACACATCACTAAATATATGTGAAGGAAACGAGATGAAAAACAAAACCGAAAATGAATACTTTTCGCGCATATTTCGTGCATATTATTATAACGTATGTTAGCTGAATACAGAACACAATAATGTAATTGGATGTCACTCTATGAAAACAAAATAAAAATAAACCGGTAACAATTTGTAGACCACATTAAAATATGTTCATTTTAAATGCGATCCAATTACCACAAAGCCCAATAAAAACTTTAATAAAAATTAAAAGCAAAACCCGAATAAAATGTGTGGCACATCTGAACAATTTGAATTGATGCATAAATGTTTTTAAGTTTATATACATATTATACATAAGCATAACTATGTAATTATTAGTGTAATTCAAAAAACAAAAACAAAAAAAAAAAACAAAAATAAAAAAAATAAAAAATAAATAAAAACAACTACAAACCTAAAACGAAGCGTAAAAGAATTTCCTGGCAAAACGAAAATATAAACTGACAACTAGAAAAAAACCACGAGAAATTTCTACTATTTTCTACAAAAATAAAAAGAAAACCAAGTAAAAACCACAACAGTAACGACATATATTTATTAATATTAAAACTGCAAAGAAATACAAAGAGAAACAATTTGAATAATTTAATTTAGTTTCGTTACGCCAGCTTACAGATTGATTTATTGTTTAATTGCGCTTCTCTTAAACTGTAACTTTAACTGCTTCCTCTTCTATGGCTAAGAATCAAAATCAAATTAACGCATGAAACAATTGTGCATTTATTTAGCTTTACGTTCAAATTGCGCTCTGTGGCTCTCCTTGACAAACTCGTTTAGAATTTGTACAAGTAACACAAAACCAACAACAAAAACCGCATCAAATATTTAAAATCCAACACGCAATAGTAAAAGTTTATTATCGTTAAGTTTACAAACCCTCAACAATAAATCACACACACACAGGATACTGTTAGAAATCTACACCCAATACACACACACACACACACGCACACACTTACAAACACATACACATTCGCAAACAATTTACTTGCAATACTTGTTTAACTGTTAATCAAAAACCGAAAACTTTCATTTTAAACGCTCATATGCCATATTTTCATTATGAAAAGAAAGTTATAATAATAATTATAATAATAATAGCATAAAATTAAGCCAACTAAATCAATTGTGTGTGTAATTATAAATTATAATGCAAATATAAATAATTAATATGTAACTAAAATATATTAAAAAAAAACATGCATAATACAAGCAAACACAGCATAGAAATGTTTAAACAAAAACAAAAAAAAAATTCAAAGAACTCAAACTCTTTCCATAAGCAATATCAATGTACACACACACTCACACAAACACCCACACACACACACACACACACACATACACACATGCAGTTACTCACACACTTAACAAATAACAAAGAAAAACAAAAACAAACAACTGAATGCATTCTGAATATGAATACCAACTTTTTCTACACTGTAAAAATGGCAACTGCAACTTTTTGATATATATGTATGTACTCGTAGATGTACTAAATTCGGTTATCTACCTATCTCAATCGAGTACATTTAGTTTCCAAAAAGTTTACATCATTTTTTTTTTATTGCTATTATGTAAGCGTTTAGTTTGTTAGTTTTTTAAATGCGCTGAATGTACTGAGAAATTGGTTTTGATTTGCTAAATAAAAACGGTATAAAACTAATTTAAACAAATCGATTAAAGTGCTTATTTCTGGGAAATCACAGCAAAGCAATCGCAAAACAAATCTTAAAGTTAAACGGCTGAAGCCGTAATCCATCGGGTCTGGCACATGTTGATAAATTACGCAATATCAAATCTAATATACCGAAATAAATGTTATATTTTTGTAATTACATTGATTAAATGCAGGTTTCAAGGCTTGATAATTGCAAACAGACTTTACAGTTTCTTCTACAATATCCTTAATATTGCACACCTTACAAACTAGCCTTCATCAGCGGCTTCAGATAGGTTTCAAATGACTTCTGCACTGGTCGCTGGTTCATCGTGCTGCGCTTCGCCGCATCGAAGAGTCGTGGATAGACATTGCCATCGTAGCTGCCCAGGACCGAGTTGAGAACGCGATCATGGAAATCGAAGCCATCACAGATGGCGACAGCATTTGGACGGAATATTTCCAGGGACTGCTCCAAGCGTTGCTGCAGAGATCTGAGATCAGCATCGGTCAGATTGATAAACTAAAAATGCAAAATTCCATGACATATTAAATGATATTTTGATTAGCATAGTATGTAAATCTTACTCTCAAGATATCACTCATATTATTGAGCACCGTCTGCACCAAGAACAGTTCCACCACATTTTCCAAGGCGCTGTTCAAGGCCGTGGAACGCTGTTCTGCCTTGGGTCCAGTGATTTGCTCAATGAACGTTTGGCACACAAATTGGCGACCATGCAGCTAGAAAATGTGATTCATATGAATTAGACTTGTTTAATGTTCAGCTTTGCCTTATATATTAATTGTGGTAAATGTATATTAATGTCTGTAAATTATTTATTCAATTATTCTCTTCTTTTCGATCCCAAGCTTGAGTTTGACAAGCAATATTTCTTCTTCCACCAATTGAGACTTTGATGTCCTCGACTTCATGCAGTGCTAGTGGAAAGCATTTAACGATTCACTTATATGCGTTCTCTACTTACAATTAAAAATTTAAAAAAAAAACCTGCACCATTCGTGGTCTTAACTGGAATGCTAATAATTGCTAACCTACTAATCTTAGTAGACTTTTTCAAATAAATTTTCCTTCTCTCCATCCATCATACAAGTTAGTTTTGTAGTTCGACTTAGGAGTACATGGAATTTTCTACCCTTTTCTCTTTTAGTATGAGTATTTCGAATGTTATGCTTCAGTTATGATGATCTGGAGCTTACCTCGGCGGCACGTGTTAGCTCAATGCCCGTGTTATTGGCTGCCACAGCTTGGGACTGGCCAGCAGCAATGCGCCGCGACAGGTTCTCAAAGGCAATGCGGGTCTTGCTGCATTCAAAAGTCAAAAGTAATCAAATGTTAATCAATCTCTCTCGAGATAATGTAGGCAATCCACTTACTGGGCAGCCGTGTACTGCAGCGCCCTGACAATGCATTGCCAGGAGTTGTCCCACTTGGGGAACTGCTGTAGGCGCATCGAAGTCTCAAAATAGGCATACGAAGAGGAGAGCGTTTCAGCCTGCTTGTAGCTGGCCCATGCCTTAACCAGAGCGCGTCCAATCTGCAGCAGGAGAACCGTATTCTCACCCTCGTAGGTGTAGGCGGCGACTGCATTGCCATAGATGTTGCTCAGATTGGCGGCAATGTGGTAGCCATGTCCGCCAGTGGACAGACGCAGTCGTTCAATGCCCGCACAGCCATCAGTGGTGCAGAGTACCTTCAGGGCACAAGACAGGATGTGCATGTCGGGCAACCGATCAAATTTACCATTATTGGCATCCAGTACAGTCTGATTGTAGAGCTCCCACATGTGCTCGGCAGCCAGATGATAGGCCATTCCAGTGGCGATCTCCGGGAACAGTTTCAAGCGCTGCGTCACATGATCTATGATCTGCGGCTCCGGCTCACTGTGTGCAGTCAGCGTGAGCGAGAGAGAGAGAGAGAGAGAGACAGAGAGACAGAGAGAGAGAGAGAGAGACAGAGAGAGAGAATTAGAGACGATGAGCCAAGTGTGTATATGTAAAAACACTCACTTGGGCTCAATGGGACTCTGGCGACGCACGGCGGAGTAGCGTGTGGCAATTGTGGCTGCCTGCAGCAGCAGCGTCGAATTCAAATTGACAATCAGGCAACGTGTGTAGACCATGGTCAGATAGTTGACCCTCGAGGACGGACTGGCGGTGAATGTGCCATCACGATCCAATTTGGCATACTTCATCAGCATATTGGTGCGTGGAATGCGAACGTTCTTCAGGCCGAGAAAGCCCTGATTGACAGCGACCATGCCCAGTTTCTTGCCAACCTCACCAATATCTACGCCCGGGAGCGGCATATGCGTGTCTGCATCACGCAGCGGCACAATAAACATTTGGATGCCCCTGTGCTTGCCGGAGACGTAGAGCTGGGCGACGACCATTGCATGGTTGGCCGTGTGACCCACTGTGAAGTGGAAAGTGGTGTGACATTAATTAGGACTCTATACATAAATATATATATGTGTTTTTATTGTTGAGCCACTTACTGCCGCCGGGCCACCACTTGTAGGCTTCCAGACTGGGCGTGTTGAGGACAAATTCACCAGCTCTAATGTCGTAGTCGGCGCGGGTTTCGATCCCTCGGACATTGGTGCCATGGGCCAGTTCGGATTGTGCGTAGGTGCCAATTATGTTACAGTTCTCGGCCAGCTTGCCCCATTGCTCCACCTGCTCGGGAGTGCCCTGACCCTTGATCACGTCCACAAACATGGTGATATGCGTGGCAAGCGGATGGTTCGAGGGAAACAGGCCATGAGCATGCACTGAGAGCAGGCAGCCACTGTGGATGAGAGTAGAATATAACCACAACTCTGAAATAGAGTATTCAAGAGTCAGGAGCAACTTACGGCCAAATGTCCTTGCCACCAGGGTTCATTTTCTGTTGCAACGCCTTCAGCTTGGGTGCCGCTTCGGCAACCTTTTTCACAGCGGAATTGTAGAGTTCCTCGTGGGACATGTACTCATGGTTAATGCCATAGCCATCCTCCAGATCGCTGAACACAGCACGCTCTAATAGAAAATAATATTAATACAAATGTTAAGTTGCATGCATCGAAACAAAATAATAATAATGCAAATTCTGATATTATTTGACCTTTCACACTTTGGATTGTGTTCTAATGAGTTGAATGAGTAAGCACAATTCACACTGGTAAGCAAAACCAACGTTCACATTTATTGTTGGACTCTTATCAATTTATAAAGCACAGAAATGTATAACGCGTTATCATAGTTAATATAGCCAAGCAATCAACAGAAAGATTATTTGATAATTATTGTACTTTGCCTGCATTTCAGCAATGATAATCAAAACTGTTGACAATCTTAACAAGTTATTTAACAAGCAAAGAGAGCTAGTTATGTATTAAGCTTTCCTTATATCAACAAATGAGAGAGAATGAAAGAGAAAGAGAGAGAGAGAGAGAGCAGTTTACTAACCTATTTCGCGCTTGGTTTTCAATTTTTGCTCGCCGCCTTGCCACCAAACAGCAAACTCCTCCACATCGAAAGTGGACGCTAAGCGCTCTTTCTGCAGATCCTGATTTACAGTTTTAGGTATAAAACTCTTAGTCTGCGACATTTCAATTATGTTGTAAATTTCAAAAGACAGACGACAGCCAATCGATGTTGTCACTCAGAGTCACGCAAGCCAACTGGGCAAATTTCAAACAATGCGTCCAAAAAGTAAAGAGCTTTCCGTGCAAAGTGCAAAAGACAAGGCAAAACAAAACAACACAATTTGAATTTCTCTCTGCCTCACTCTAAACAAGTTGATAAAGTTTCACTTCCACTGCCTAGGCTGAGCAAGCAAAGAGCATAAAATAAAGAGCATAAAGAAAGAGCATAAATAAAGAGCACAAATAAAGAGCATAAATAATAAACATAGATATTAATAGCTGATTTGTTTTACTCGCTTTTCTTACGAGATTAATTTATAAAAGAATTGAAATAACATTTAAGATCAAGATCACTCTTAAGTTTTATAATAAACAGCGATTATTTACGAAATGCAATTGAAAACATTTATTAACGCAGTACTAAAGTATAAAAAGTAACAAAGCAGACTTACGACCATCAAAGATATTTACATTTCAGAATACATTTTAGATGTTCGATTTCATAAATGGTCCCAGGTGCTCGTGGAAACTCTTTGGAACCGATTTCTGATTCATGGGCGACTTTAGGGCAGCATCAAAAATGCGCTCGTAGGCATTGCCGTCGAAGGAGCCCAAAGTCGAATTCAATTGCTGATCGTTGAAATCAAAGCCATCAACGATGGCCACCGCATCTGGTCGGAGTTTGGTCAGCGCAGTCTCCAAACGTGCCTGCAGCTTACACAGATCAGCATCCGTCAAATTGACAACCTTCAGAATCATTTAAAATGTAATATATATTACATACATGGAGAATATACACTCAGAGAAATGATCGCTAAATTGAAATTTAGAAATTAACCATGGAATTTAGATAGTGTTTCTTGCTTTTAGAAATAATCTCTAAAAATCTTAAAACATTTCTGTAACAACATAGCCAATCTATGAAGAATTCTCTACCACAAGCACCCTTGAAATTGTACACATTTTGTATACGTTTTAGAAAAATCCATTAATTAAGGAAATATGTATAGTTTCTGATTAATAAGGTGAGGAACACTCGGCGCCAAAAATATTGCAAATTTCTAAAATTAAGGGCAATTCTTTCAGAGTGTAGCACTGGAGTCCATTGCAGACTCACCCGGAGAATGTCGCTCATGTTGTTCAATGTCATGTGGACCAGATACAATTCCAGCAGTTGCCCCAACACACGATTCAGCGACGACGAGCGTGTCTTGGACTTTGGTCCGGTTATCTCAGTGATGAAGCAGTGGAATGTAAAGGCACGTCCATGCAGCTGTAAAAGCAACAAATATTTAACACACTTGAGCATGTCAAGAACTGGGTACTGGTTGCTACCTCAGCTGCCTGGGTAAGTTCAATTCCAGTGTGGCTTGCGGCAACCTCCTCGGATTCGCCCTTGTCCATACGCTTGGAGAGGCTCTTGAACGCTATGCGCGTCTTGCTGTAAAATATACATTACATGTTATCCTTTAGGATAGAGGCAACTCTATCTAACTCTTCAGCAACTCACTTGGCAGCGGCAAACTGCATGGCCTTCACCATATTCTCCCAGCTGGCTGTCCATGCTCCGAATTCGGGATTTTGTTGCACCTCAGCCAAATATTTGACTGTGGGAGGTAGAGGAGCCCCACTTTGAGCAGCGCGCCAGGATTTGATGAGGTAACGACCAATCTGCAGCAGGAGCACCGTATTCTCACCCTCATAGGTACAGGCAGCTGAGATATTGGCATAAATATTGCCCAGATTGGATGAGGCGAGATAACCATGACCACCACATGCCAGACGCAGTCGCTCGGTTCCCCTGGTGCAATCAAACGAAGCAAGGACCTTCAAGGCACACGAGAGCGCGTGCAGCTCGGGCAGACGCTCATATCTGCCTTGGTCTATGTCCTTGGAGGTGACACTGAACAGATCCCAGAGGTAGTCGTAGCACAGACGGTGAGCCACGCTGGAGGCTATCTCGGGATACACTTTCAGCTGCTGAGTCACATGATCTATGATCTGTACCTCCGGTAATCTGCACAAATAACACAAATCCCAAATATGCTATAAAATGAACGACATCTGAAATATGGAATGTATTACTTGGGATCGATGGGACTCTGGCGCCGCACAGCGGAATATCGCGTGACAATGGTGGCAGCTGCGGCCAGAATCAGAGCTGAATTCCGGGCAACGATGCAGCGCGTGGAGAGCATGGCAAAGTAGGCCAGAGCATCCACCGGGCTCTTCACATAGGTGCCGTCACGATGAACCTGGGCGTGGCGCATCAGCATGCGGCTGCGCGGAATGCGGACATCCTTCAGGCCCAGGAATCCATTGTTGACGCCAAGGAAGCCCATCTTCTTGCCAATCTCGCCAATGTGCACCCCCGGTCTCGGTTCGTGTGTTCCCTCCTCGCGCACCTGCACGTAGAACAATTGCGGTCCTTTCAACTGGTTATCGATGTACAGCTGCGCCATGACCAAGCTATAGTTGGCGCTGTGACCCACTGCAACAATCATAAATAGGTTTTACAAATAATTTCTAAATATTAGCAAAATATATTTCTAAAATTTTGAAATCGACTATCAAACAAAAATAACGCGATCCTTTTCGATTCGCAAACCATCATTTTTAGAAAATATGCTTTCTATAATTCAGAAAAAAGTAATGATAATATACTGGCTCAGCATATGTATCGAATCGAATTTTATAAACTATGTAAAGTATTTGTGAATTTGTGAAACCCTAAAAATGTTAGTTTTAAATAATAAAATAAGCAGCGCAAAGCTATTATAAGAATTGATCAATGTACACACATAGAACACAACAAATACCCTGCCCAGTAGACATATTTTTTTTTAAATTTGTGAAAACTTCAAATTGAAATTGTGAAATGGTGGAAATGGAAATTGTAGGTCGATTTTTTGCTGAGTGTATATTATAAGCATGAGTCAATATTGAACTGCTACTTACAGCCGCCGGGCCACCACTTGTAGGCTGAAATGGTTGGTGTATTCAGCACAAATTCATCTGTGTCACGATCGAAATCGGCACGGGTCTCCAGGCCACGGAGATAGGTGCCGTGTCCCAATTCGGTTTGTGCATAGGCGGCGCTCTCTTCGAATCGTTCCAGTCGCTTTCCAAACTCCTCGTATTGCTCGGGTGTGCACTGAGCCTGGAGAGCCTTCACCACCATGACGTACATGACGCCAAAGGGATTGCCGGCCAAATTCAGGCCCCACATATCCGGCTCCTCGAAGAGAGCGCTGTCATCAACAAAGATTACTATGTAAGAGAGAATTATTCTTCAATTCAATATTTACTGTTACTTACGGCCAGTATTCGCTGCCACCAGGATTACGTTCCGCTTGCAATTGGCGAAGCTTTTTAGCCACGTTAATGCTGTTCTTCACAGCGAATTCGCACATATCCTCATGCGACAAGTAATTGAAATTAACGTTATCATCCACATTGATGTCCTTATACATATACTTCTCTATAAAACACAGAAAAGTATGGGGAAAAGTTGCAATTTGTCACACATGTTCTCTTTATATAAGAAGTTTAAATGGCGATTATAATTGCTAATCAGTGGAATTGCAAATGAAAGTTAAGTAAATGTTTATTTTTGCCCACATATCTGAGATAATGCTTGTGATTATTTTTAAGGTGTTTTGTTGTTTATTGTTATTAGAAGTGAATAATCATAGAAACAATCTCACTTTTTTGCAATAACATATTTACCTGCATGGTTTAAATCAAGTTCAATATACTAAGACCACAAACTGAAATTTCTCTTATATGCATGAACTTACTGGCGCTTCTCTTAAATTTTAGTTGCTCTGCTCCACCCGCCCACCAGGCAGCAAACTCTTCGCTACTAAAACTGGCCGCATCGCGTTCCTTCTGCAGATCGGCATTTACAGTGCTGGGAATTATGCTCTTAGACGACATATTAATCAGATACTTTTTTTGCAACCACTCCGCGCTAGCTACTGCTTACTACTGACGAGGCCTCGTTGAAAATCCCATAAATGAATACCTCAAAATTGTATAGTAACTTTGGACTCTCTCTCTCATTATCTTTCGCCAGAGTATCACAGAATTGTTTTGTGCTTTAAAGCTTTTAATATAAACACAAATACAAACATAAGCACATACATAATTGGTCGCCCACTTGTATAGTCTTATGTATAAAATAAGAAAAAGCTCAATTGAGGTAGGTTGTGGGCAAAAGCTTATAAATCAATACTCTCAAAGAGGGTATTTTAACTTTGAGTTAAAATGTGTATTGAACAAGCAATTAAATTTTGAAATAACCGTTTCGATTTATTTTGAATAATTTTCTATGTTAATATTGCGATTTCTTCTTTTGCACAAGGAATGCAGAATATAAAAAGAAATCCAAGTATATAAAAAATGGAGAAACAATTTTTTATAAATATAAATGAATAAATTTAAATTATTGTTAAATGTAAGCTTTATTTGTGGTTTCAGACAAAATTAAATGCTGCATTAACATTTCTCAGAAGAAATCCATTTGTTCTTGCTTTTAATTCACCCCTCAAGTATGCATTAAAACTGATGTTTAAGAATTTGGTTTTCTATAGATTTTAATGTTACCGTTGAAAGTATGCTACAGCGTTTTAAATTGTCTTAACCGCACATTGACGAATAAGTTAATTAATTCAATGCATTCAATTTATTGAAATATGTTTTTCTATGCATATGCAAAAAGAGTATTTTAAATCTAATAAAGCTTAGTACTTACACAAAAGGTCGATATAAAAATACGTTTATAAAAAAAAAATATACAACATAAAAACAACTTTTTGTGCTTTCTAACCTTATCTTTGTACACTATTAAAGCAAATGATCTTTGAACAAATCATAACAAAATAATACAAAATAATTTGCTTATCAGTACACCACTGGAAGCCAAAGATAGATAGTCGCCAAAGTAGTCGAATGATCTGTTCCCCGACGTAAGTTTTTTGTTTATTTGGAGTTTGTAGTTATCAGCTGCTGCTCCAGATGATTATCAGTGAGTCTGTTAATAAACATATATATTGTTAATCCTATATGAATTAAGATTCAGTCGAGAACTTAGCAGACAACGAACAAGACTTTCAATCTCAGTTTTGGTTATATAAGTTTGATTTTATTAAAGATGGCTATGGTTTGTGTCGAGGACTTTGAGGAGAAGGCATCTAGTCAGCTGGAGAGGAGTGCATTGGACTATTACAAGAGCGGGGCAGGAGAACAATATACGCTGAAACTAAATCGGGAGGCCTTCCGACGGTGAGCAACTGAAATGCCATTTAACAGCATTCATATGCTTTTTAATAGCCTTTAATAGAGTATTCTGTATGGCTTGGGTAGATTGCGTCTGCGTCCACGTTGTCTCCGCGACGTCTCCCAGGCAGATATAAGCTGCCAGATTCTGGGACAGCAACAAAAATGGCCGGTGGGCATTGCACCCACAGCGATGCAGAAGATGGCACATCCAGATGGTGAAATTGGCAACGCACGCGCCGCTGGCAAAGCGGGCTCCATATTCATTTTGAGCACTCTATCCACCACATCGCTGGAGGATTTGGCCGACGGCGCACCGGACACCCACAAGTGGTTTCAGCTTTATATATACAAAGATCGGTAATTTAGAATATCCATAAATACATAACTTAAAGTAAAGTACTCATTTCATCTTTTTGTAGCTCACTTACAAAGAAGTTAGTTCGTCGCGCTGAGAAGGCCAATTTCAAGGCATTGGTGCTAACTATTGATGCCCCCATCTTTGGACATCGACGTTCTGATGTGCGCAACAAATTCAGTTTGCCATCCCATTTGAGTTTGGCCAACTTTCAAGGGGAGCAGGCTAATGGAGTGATCACCATGGGTGGCTCTGGCATTAATGAGTATGTTGCCAGCCAATTCGATCCCAGCATCACCTGGAAGGACATCAGTTGGCTAAAGCAACTAACCAGCCTACCGATCATAGTCAAGGGTGTGCTGACTGCCGAAGATGCTCTCCTGGCCCGTGAATTTGGCTGCGCTGGCATTATTGTCTCTAATCATGGTGCTCGCCAAATTGACACAGTGCCCGCCTCCATCGAGGCACTCCCGGAGGTGGTAAGAGCAGTGGGCCAGGATCTTCTGGTCATGTTAGATGGCGGCATCATGCAGGGCAACGATATATTCAAAGCCTTGGCATTGGGCGCCAAAACTGTTTTCATTGGCCGACCGGCTGTTTATGGCCTGGCATACAATGGAGAGCGGGGCGTAGAGGAACTGTTGAGTGTGTTGCGAAAAGATTTTGAAATAAGTATGGCGTTGATCGGCTGTCAAAAATTGAGTGATATTCAATCGAATATGGTCGTACATGAATCGTTCTATTCCAAAATATAATCTAATACAACAGTCGGCAATTTTTAAGCAGTACTCTTTTTAAATAAATAATCAAAACAAAAAGATTGTTTTCAATATAAATATATAAATCACTTCGTTACTTCAATAAGTCTGACATATGCATTGCATCGTTCTTTCCGAAATATAGTATAATTCTCCAGTACAGATATTAAATAATCAATACAAAATAATTTGTGGAAAATATAATCTAATACACCAATCGACACTTTTAAATAAATAATTTTTTTTAACTAATCAACACAAAATTCGATAAAATATAAATCACCTCTTCACTTCCATAATTCTCACAAGTGAATTGTACAAAACTATCGATGTGCCAAAGTGCAGATCTATCGCGTATCTAGTATTTAAATATCGATAGACTGATTTAGAGGCAACTGTGGCGCAGTTAGCATTGTTAAAACTAGTTTAAACAAAATAAAATTATAAAAAAAAATGCAGCGCGAGGAGAAACACTTTGAAATGACGCTGGATGCGGTCGTGCAGCGTCTAAATGATTTAAAATTGGCTGTGCTTTCAATGATACAGAAACTGGAAATGGAATACATGGACATCAATTGGCCAACGTTCCTCGATAACTTTGCCATCATTTCGAGCCATTTAACAGGTCTGACCAAAATCCTGGCCAAGGAGCAGTGTCCGCCGCTGCGTAATCGCACCGTGCTGCCCCTGCTCGTGGCCATGGATCGTGACGAGACGTTGGTCAACATCACGGAGGGACGTGTGCCTGTTTTCTCGCATGACATTGTGCCCGACTATCTGCGCACCCGACCCGATCCCATAACGGAAACGAAGATGCAGCAGAACGAACAGAAGGCGGCGAATCTCACCAACGATGCGGCCATGAAGCAGGTGACACAGTACAACAAGGTCGTCTCCCATGTGCTCGAGATGGTGAGCAAGGCTCGCGAAGAGTGGGAGATTGAGTCCAGTTCTCGCACTGGAATTCAGCAGACGAGCAGCATGACGGATACACAGTTGCTGGTGGCAGCCGTTGGCATGGGCAAGGGACTGCAATTCAAGACATATGGTCCCGGCCCTGGTGGACCGGGCATGATGGTGCCGCCATCGATACGGGGACAAACACCACCGATGGGCGGTCCGTCCATGAGTCCTGGCAACGTGCAACAGCAGCTGGGCAAAGCGCCGTCGGCGGTGAAGACCAACATAAAGTCAGCGAATCAGGTGCATCCCTTCTCTCGGTAGAAAAACAATCATAATTTATTGTTGCGCTTGCCGCTTGTGCTTGCAACATCGTATCGTAACATAGTAGTATATATAACATATAATATAATGTGGTAATATCAATATCTTAGGTACTAGTCGCGGAATGTGGGGGCTCATAAATATGTGTCTGCATGTGTGTATATATGTATAAGTTAAAAAACAAATAATAAAAGTTAAGCCATATAAAAATGAGTTGATTCTAGTTTAGTAATCATTGTTTCGCTAGTGGCTCGAGGCTCAAGCAGGCAGCGCATGCTTTTCCTCAATGAGAGTCTCGTGCAGTTTAATATCTTTCGGCGTTGAAGTATCGATTAGCTCCAAGCTGAGCGCACGTCGCTCATCCTCCAGCTTGTCCACGCGTCGCACTACTCCTATGAATTTGTGACCCAACGTCAGCTTGCGAAACCGCACACAATTCTCCTGCGTCCAAACGATGCCCTCCAGCTGGATGCCTATAGAAAAGAGATTACTTGTTAAGTGATTGACTATTAAGTTGGATTTGGTATGTGGCTGGATTACCATGTAGCTGGGCTGACAACGCCATCATGGGCAACTCGCCAAACTCTGGCGTTAGTTGCAAAAGTTGGTTGCAGCGTACAACGCCCTCGTCTCCAGCATCCACAAAGCGCACCTGAATCATTTCATCGTAAATCTTACGAATATTTACGCTATGCATTTTTAGAAAAGATAACATCAATTAAAAATAATTAGGATGGAGTGGAAAGATTACGCACCGATGATAGACGCCATCGTTGTCTGTGGCAGCGTAGGCCTGACCAATAGCCAGTTGATTGGGCTCCACACGCTGAGCGCTTGGACCTTTGCAATGCGCCTGTAAGTCCTTCATCAGACGCTGCAGCTGATTATAGCACTTGTATGGTTGCACCTAGGAGAAGGAGGATCAATTAGGATGTAGCCATAACTATATCAAAATGATGCTTACCGCAAAGCGACCGGGATTGATGGAGAGCGCAACACGCACCTCAAAATAGGCACCCACCGCCGGAATGGCCTCGTACTCCTTGAGCATGACCAGCAGCGAGTGAGCGGCGAGTTTGGGTTTGTTTGGCGTGCTCGGAGGAGAGGCGACGATGCCAACGCTTGTTGGTGCTGTTGTCGTCATCACCGTGGCCAGATCGCCGCTGCTGCTCTGGCTCTGAGTGGATATGGTGGAGCTGAAGCTGCTGCGTCGTATCAACTGGCCGCTGGCACTGAAATGCAGGCCGCCGTCGTCAAACGGTTCCAGCCGCGTCGTACTAGAGGCACACATGCGGGTGCAGCAAAAGGTAGGTGTAGGTGTGTGGGCAAATTAAAAGGAGGATGGCAGTGAATGATGGATGGCAGGAGTGAAGGTTGTATCAGGTACGGGTTACACATTGGATAGAACAACAACAAAAAGACTGTTTTTTTTTCCTTGGCTTTTGGCAGAATAATAATTATGTATGTATTTCTGACTCCCATTATTATTATTATTATTTTTATATCTTTGTCGTATTATTTACAATGATGATAAAATGAATCCTTAGAGCTACGCACTTATTTCGAACGAAGGTTAGCTTACAGAATGTTGTGAGTTGAAGGAGTCGTGAATGTTGAGATAATTTTGTAGCGATAATTTCATGTCAGTTCCAGTTTATTGAAAGCACTAATTAGAAACTATCATTAAACCACAAGTAGAGCAAAAGATGTTTTTGGGTATTTTGTTTTGTACATTTCATGTGCGTGTGTGTGAGTGTGTGTGTGTGCGTGTGCAGATGTGTATGAGTGTATGAGTGTATGTGTGTGTGTGTGTGTTTGTGTATGAGTGAATGACACCAAGACAGAAGATGTCAACTTACCTTTGCACCTCATACTCCATGCGAATGGCACTGTTCAAGCACAAATACAAGCTATCCTGGCCGCGTGCATGAATCGTCACCATTGGCAGCTTATCATTGGCGCCCTCCATTACCTTCAGCTGCAAAAGAAATGGAGCAGATGAAAGAGAGATGGGAGATGAGAGCAGATGAAAGAGATGCTCATCATCATCATTGTATTAACAATAAAGATAATTTAGAAAGACATAGATAGAGGAAGTGATTGAGACAGATGGTTGATCCACAATAAATATATATATAAACGCTAGGATTTTTTTTGAATTGAAGAAAGAATTATGAAGGACTAAAAGAGACATAGAGAGAGAGAGAGAGAGAGAGATAGACGAATTTGGTTATATAGACATATCTATAGGCAATCAACATCTCTTTACACTTCCGCACGTCAACACTTAATTGCTATCTTGCAAAGTGAAGTATATATAGAAGGATATCATAGAAAGAGACAGACGGACTTGAATATATAGACTCGACTGATCCAGGTTATATGTATAAATGATTTGTTCTAATGGCAGTAGACATCTCCTTCACAATTATCGACACAATTTAAAACAAGACTCCACAAATTCAACACTAAATTGAAGATAGAATTATATAGGACTAAAAAGGGACATGGAGAGAGACAGGGACTTGGCTATATTGATTTGACTGATAAGAATAATACAACTCAATTCAAAACCAGAGGAATTATAAAAAGAGACATAGTCTCACTATGACGGACTTGGCTATATACATTTGACTGATCAAGATTACATCATCTTTTCACACTTTCCAAAATCAAGACTAATTGCTTTCTCTTTAAAAGCAGACCAAATTGAAATAGGCTCTACAAATTTAACACTATATTGCATTATTTACCAGCACTGGAGTCTGTGGGGAGAGCAATCCACGGAGTCGTCCCACCATCTGGTTATCGATTGGAGGCACATCATGGAGACGGACGCGCAACGCTTGAGCTGGAAAGGAGGCGAGTGCCAGATTGTTGGCCTCCAGGCGATAGATGTTTGAGATGTGAGTCTTGCGCAAACGGCCATCATCCACATAGTAGACCTCGAAGACCTCTTCCTCGGGTGATTTGGGCTTCGAGGTGAGCATGCCACGATACCATTTCTTGACACCATCGCCAGCCTCATCGCAGACGCAGGTGAGCTGATCGTGCAACAAATCCGAGTAGGTGACACGATGCTGTTCGCTGGCATCGCTCATTATTTTGGTTATGCTCCGCTGCACGAAGCTCAGATCATCGTTGGGTATCAGTACCATCAGATCGCCCACATCGTTGACGTGGGACACGAGGACATGATTGGATTTCTGCTCCAGTTTGAGCATTGGCGAAGGAGTGTTGCGTATTATCTGATTGGCCACCAGATCATTGAGATGTATATCCTCCGCCGTCGAGGTGTCATAGAAGGTGCCCACGATGCAGGCACGTCGCTTGCCACGTTCTTCGCCCGGCTCCTCGGGCTGTAGGAGCACACCCTGCGCCAGGCCACCAGCTGCAAGGAACTGCGTTTCGCTGGTAATGATGCGGGTGACAACGCTGTGTGCGGCCAGCTCTTTGGCCAGCACGGGTAACGCATGCGTATGCTCTTCAAATTTGTCCAAGGCATACATGCTGAGGCACACAGCCTGAGCGGGCAGCGCCAGAAATTGTGGCGGACACAAATAGATAATGTCATACTGGATGATCACCTCATCGCCAAAGTCCACAAAATGACAGCTGCACTGGCGCTGCTCCGCATCCACGGACATGACACGCACCCGATTCCAATTCTCACTGACCTCCACCAGATATATCTCCAGCACAACAGGATGCTGCTGCTGCTGCAATGGATTTCGATTCTGCGGTCGCGACATGTACGCATTCAGCTGTGCGGTGAGCTTCTCGAATTGGGCACTCTGCTCGATGAGGCGTGCCCAGACATGCGTTGTATTGTCGCAGTGTGTGATGTACATGCTCCAATCCTGCTGCCCATCCACCCAGGGCAGCTGCAGCTCCGGCATCGCAGTGGGTGCCACAATCAACGTCGGACTCGCCGCGGGGCTATTGGCGAACACAATATGCGTATTTACGCTGCTCTCGATGCGCATTTGGGGCGAGAGATCGATGAGGCTCCACCAGTTGCTGGGCACCTGACGCTTAACCGTCGCTTCGTACCACTCGGGCAGCTTGTGACTGAGTATTCCATTCGGATGCTTGACCAACTCACGATAGAGTCCATCGAGAAATTCATTTTCGCTGAGCAGCTCGAGCTGCTTGCGCGATTCGAGTAATTGAAGTCGCTCCACGGCCAGCTCGGAGGTGCGCTGCTTGGCCGTCTCTTCGTCCGCATGCTCCTCGGGGTAGCTGCTGTAGACGATCTTCCCGATGCGCACCTTGCAGTGCAGCCGCGTGCTCTTGTTCGCATGATAAAACTCATACTCTGGCGGCGCATAACCGAAAGCGACGCAGTATTGGTTCAGCGAGGAGATCGCATCGTAGGCTGGATCAAATTTAAACTTGGCACTCGGAGGCAATGGCTGCTTCATGGCCTGAAAGATTAGACATTAGAAAGATAAGTTTAGATTTTGCATTCGATAGGTTAGGTTAGCTTTGATTGTTGCCATTTTTGGCACGTTGTGATACCGTACGGATCTCACTGCCTTTCTAATGCAATCATGTGAGCAATAATCAAGGCTGGTCCCATAACCGCTAACTGTATTAGACTTGATAAGAAGTGAGTTCCTAGAATGCAGCATCTTTTCTTCACAAGTGCAGGAAAGAAGCATAGGAAATGTTCCGGAGATGCCATCTCCTCTTCGTCTCTGCAGAAATCATTACAGGGTGCTTGAAGCCAGCCTATTGGAATGAATACCTACTAACTAGTGGCCGGTAATTGCACGTATTACTATAGAGCAATTTGTGTGGCTTAGACTAAACAGTTTCTATTTTTTTTTACTATTATACATTTGATATGTTGGGAAAATATAATTAGCACCACTTCAATATTTTCTCATATTAATCACAAAAAACATTCAATACGTCAAATTATATTAAATGGAAAATTTTATAGGGGAGTCGTCGTCGAATTGGTTGGGTGTTTGAATAAAATGATAAAATGATGACCATTGAAAATCCGAACATAAACAAGCCCTGGTCAAGCACATGAAGCTCGCAAAGAATATTTTATGAACAAATGAGAGTAAATGTGATTAAACATCGACGATCGAGCATTATGCTAGGAGCTTATATGCACTATATTCAATGTATCGGATCAAACCAAAAATCAATATTTTGGATTAGTATGAAATACTACATTTATTAAATAGCCTATTTATATTAAAATTTTCCTTCTCCCTTTTTTATAGCTCTTCCAATTTTAGAAAAAAATTAACTACAAATGTAATAAGGACATTTCTTTTGAGAGTGATGCGATTTTTATTCTCAGCGGTATATCTGTATTTTGCACAGATGTCCTGATCTGGCATAGAAGTTACTCACCGGCATGGGAGGCGATGTCGCCTGCCGCACATTGACATCCTTTTGGTGTTTACGTGCCTTGGCGGCCGTCTGTTTGCTGACCGCATCCTCTGGGGAATCGGGTGGCGTTATTAAATTGGAAGATTCTTCTGCTGTTGCTCCTGCTGCTGCCGGCGTCTGTTGCTGCTGTTTCAGTCTATAGTTGACGGAGACGCCACCGTTGCCGCCACCACGTGCTCCAGAATATTGAACACGTGCATGCGGCTGGCGTTTATTTCCAGTCGTTGCATCTGTCGTCAGATGCGGTTTCATCATCATCGCTGCCGGACGCTGCTGTGGCGCACTGTTGCCCAATATGGGACGCAGCTGAGGCTTGTGGCGTGTAGCAGCTGCAGCGGAAGCAGTAGCAGCTCCAGCAGCAGCAGCTGCGTTGCCATTCATCTCAGTTGGCAGCTGGTTATAAGGACTTGAGCTTGATGACGTTGTAGTCAAAGATTGCTTGGCAGCTTTGACTGCTTTATCTGCTTTGCTCATTCGCTCACTTAGTTCGTTGAGTTCCTGATCGATGAGCAGCTCCGCTTTGGCCTGGCGTCGCTTTAGATGCTCCTGCTCCTTCTGCGTGGCTGCTGCTGCCTCAGTGGTCTGCTTCAATTGTTCCTGCAGCTGGCTGATCTGCAACTTCTGCAATCGTTGCTTCTCACGCAACTCGTATTCGTGTCGCAGTTGTTGCTCCTGTTGCTGACCCAGCTGCTCGAGTTGTTTTCGTAAACGTTCCACTTCCTGTTGTGCGTAGTTTTGGTTGTGGTAGTTGTGATTGTTATTTTTATTTTTGTTATTATTATTATTGTTGCTGCTGTTGTTGTTGTTGTTGTATGTGGCAACTGGACGCACGTTGTAACACACTGGTGCCGCTTGTGGCCGCACAAATTTCGACTTGGACGTGC
Organism: Drosophila setosimentum; assembly: GCA_035043505.1. NCBI lineage: Eukaryota > Metazoa > Arthropoda > Insecta > Diptera > Drosophilidae > Drosophila > Drosophila setosimentum. The sequence goes on from JAWNMY010000003.1 coordinate 21,412,317, forward strand.
TGCTGCTCTTCTGATGGAGCACCATAGATGCAATGTGCGCCGATTTGGGGTTGTGCTTGGCGCTAACAAAGATCTGCAACAGTAAACAATAAAACTAACTACGTGAGTTAAGTTCAACTTTGGTTTGTTTAATGAGCCGAAAAGAAAGTCAAGCATACGTTTTGTGTTTAGCCATCAATAAAAAAAAAATATTTTGTTGAATGGAGAGCTTGAGCTAAAGTTGACCCCATATATAAGTTTATTCCATTAAATGTTAAGCTAAAGCTGACCTTATTTTAAAGTTATATAATTATCTTTAATAGACTTCATTTATTATAATCTTTAAAGGAATTTTGAGCTAACGTTTACCCTATTTACGATGTTCTTTAACTTTGATCGAAAGCTGACCTTATTTATAATTATATTTCATTTTGACTATATATATAATAATTAATTAATTATAAATAAATTTGAAGCTGAAGTGAACCCTATTTAATATTTTCTTCAATTTTAAGCAGCCTTAGCTTATTTTATATATTTATAAATTTATTTAAAATAATTTTTATCTAAAATGTAACGTATTTATTTTTTATTTTGACCTAAAGCTTGCCTTATTTATAATTATATTTAAATCCAAGCTAAAATTGAGCATATTTATAAATAGCTTAAACCTTATTTAAAATTTCTTAAATGGAATTTAACCTACTTATTATTGTATTTAATTTTGATCTAAAACTGACACGATTCATAAATTCACTTATATTTTGTTACTTATATTTTTCTTTAAGTAACACCAAAATGAGTGGCAATTGCGTTTGGGTTCTATTTATTCTTTAAAGTCTTTATATACATAACTCGAATTTATCTCTAATTCGAACTATTGAGTAGGTTTACTTCATAAATAAACAACAGTTTTTCCACATAAAATTATGTTGAGTTGACATTTTGCAGAGCAAAAAGTGGCTTATATCATCATCATCCAATTGACAAAATAATGTTTTAACTTTGCTGGCTGCTTTGTTTGGGTTAGAGAATATCGATCAATTGTCGCACTGAAGACATTTCTCAAGTGCTTCAAGAGTGATTCACATTATGTGGGTCGTGCAGTAATAAGACACTTTTTATGAGGTGTGGAACAAATAAATATATACATTTATATGTGTATGGCGTTAATCATTTATGGGCAAGCTTACAAAGGCGAGCTGTGAACGTGATAAGGGGAACGCACAAATGAAATTGCAATGTTATTAAGTAATTAGTTTTTTTTCCAGAGAAAGCTGTGAAAATTGCTGCTGTTGTTGTTATTGTTTCAATAAACTACTAACTGATTAGTCACTCTCCTCACAATATTTGTATTTCTGTTGTACTGCACAGCATAAATGGTAGCGGAAACAGTTGCAATTATGAGTGCAATAAACAAAATTGTCACCTGACTTGATAAAATTGGGCAACTTTACAAATTTAAAATGAAATTTTCATTAAATACTAACCATATTCAAACATTGTTTGATATTATATTTGAAATGAATTGCTGATATTTCAATTTAAATTTCAATTATATATATAAAATACAAATGTAGTAGATGCATGCATATATTGATCCAGCAATGCATTCTCAGCATTTTTTCCAGCATCCCACAGAGAGACTGGCAGACAGAGTTAAACATAGAAACACTCCACCCACTACTGAGACAAAGCATTTAAATGTCAAATGAGGCCAATTGGAGCGTGGGAGTTGAGAGAACCAAAAATCGAACTGGAAGCCGAGAGTGAATGCAGCAATGCAAGGCGGCATTCTGATAAGAACAAGTAAAGGGAATGGGAAGAGAGACGATTGTCGTTTGACTTTTAAACAATGAGAAGGCACAAAATAGCACATATGTGCCTGCCATTTAAAAATAAATTAAAACAAGAGTGAGCGAACGAGCAGCAACAGCAAGCATTAAAATGCAATATGACGCTGCCTCCGTCTATCTCTGTCAGACAACAAAAACATTCGTTCACTTTCACCAAGCATGCAAAACCGAAATGCATAAAATACACACACACATAGACAGGGCGAGGAAGAGAGCAGAAAGAGAGCAGCAAAGACGGACAGCCAAAAAAAAAGTTTAAATTGGCGCTGTCATTTTTCGCTAAGTATTTTTTCTTTTCTTTTTTTGTGTGCTGTTGCATTTATAAAAATGGCTAATCAGCACATATATCTGTCATATGGTCGTAAGATAAGCAAATAACAAACATTGTTTACACTTTTGATGAGGATGCGACAAACGCGCGGCGTCAGTTGACACGTTGCCTCTTTGATGGCAGGCAAGCCCAGCCCCGTACAGCACACACACACACGCACACACCGCCACAGACCTAGAGAGACAGAGAGAAACAGAACCGCACGCGTTGACGTACCGAAACTTACTGAGCACAAAAGCGGGCAAACACTGCTAAAAGCTCAAAATGAACACGCAAAAGCTCCGCATATCAGAGAGAGAGTAGATAGCGAAAGAAGAAAAAGAGATTGCTGGTGAGAATGCACGATGTTTGTGGGAGAATATCGCAATCATTTACTTACTTCTTTGCCGAATTTATGGAAATTGAATGCATTTGTATGCTCCAACAAATCCAGTGCATTCCTATAACCCAACAGACAATATGGGATTGGCTTCCGCTCCTCTGCCAAATAATCACGCTCTATCATCTGCAAGCTGACCGGCGGCTTGAGCGAATTTATTAGCGAGCGCACTACAATTGTGACATCCTTTAAATAATCATCTTCTTCTTCCGCTTTCAATGACATGGCAATAAGCTGGAAACCAATAAGAAAATAATAAAGCGCTGTAAAATAATACTAACAGTGCATATACATTTATATATTAAGACACACCAATCAGTCGATCAGCTATGATAAGGAATTAATTACCAACCACAACTACAAATATGCGTGCAAAAATACGAAATTCGCGGTAGCAAATTTTGGGCGCACAATGATCGCGAAACAGATAATGGTAAAAAGAGTTCAGAGCAAGTGCAAAAGAGAAACAGCAAAGAGTTGCGAAGCCAGCGATTTTGACACTAGGAAAAATTGAGAATACTTTCAAAATGGAGTAAAATAACTTTCTTATCGTGAAAGCAAGCAATTCTCAAGCAATCGATGTTCCCAATTTATCGTATCACAATTTGTCAATTTGAATTTTAGTGCCCTCCTACAGCTGATATAGTAACTGAAACACTATCGATAGACTTCGATTTACTATCGATGGTACAGATTAATTGCTACTTTTTAGTGTACAGATAAAAAAAAGGTGGAATGTAAAATTATGAGTTTATATTTCTAGTCATGAAAATTATTGAGAATATCGATGATTTCAATAGTTCCTGAGATGACCGTACCAAGCTTGTCGATATATTTTCAAGTAAAACATCGTATGTCCATACGATATAATTTAGGGTCACCTCGTGCAAGTAATACAAAATAATCGATTAGTGGGCACCCCAGCAAACTTAAGATAAAACGTATATTTAAATAGCTACATTTTTATTATAAAAATATAATTATTATAAAAATAACATTAGCTTAAGTCATGGATGGGATTATTTAAACGAAATTTATGTCTGATTCTTATATCTTGCAACTCTGTTTGTTTGTCTGCTTCGCTTTCGTTTATATCTACCAAAATTATTTTGATTGAGACAAGTTGCTGCCCGCTTTTCTTCGTTAAACGTATCGTTGTCCTGCCTATTAATATAACCCTCTCGAATCGATGATTTTCGTTCGTAGCGGTCACGTTTCTTTTTGTCTTGCAACCAGTTGCGTCGTCGATTTGCCTGCCACTGTTGGCGTTCGTTTCGCGTCGCCTCACGTTGCATTTGCTGCTCCTCGCGCACCTTCTGCTCCAGCCGCTGCTCCTCCTTCAGCGCTGCTGCCATATCCGACTCGGTGTTCAGCTCATCAGGCGCTCCATAGCCAAAGTAATAGCCACGATTGTGTTTCGATAGCGGCCGATTTATTGTCGTCATCGATGTGGTCGATGTGGGTTTATCCAATCTTTCACGCGTCTTATTCTTGGACCTATCTAATGGCGTTGGCTCTGTTAGCATCGTTGTAGTTTGTTTCGCCGTCGTTGTCAATGGATCCGCAACAGAACAAGTTGACTTGGGATTAGCTGAAGTTGTTGTAGTTTTGCCACAGTTCGCTGGCAATTTCTTGACGATCTCCGTTTCGAATTGATTGAGATTATTAATGATGACAAGAGCACACTTTTTCATGCGACTCGAGATTTGGAGTAGCCGCTTAACGGCATTTGTCTTTAATTGCAGTTTCTTAGTCTTCTTGGCATGTGGCGCAGAATAAATTGTTGTTTTTGTTGTTGCTGTTGGTATATATTCGGGAGCATATGTTGTTCTTTTGGACTCGGGTCTTCTGCAGAGTGTCATAATCTTGGCTAAGGGGTTCTTCTTCTCATTGGCTATCCTTCGTTGCAATTGAAGTGCTGCTTCAACTGGTTCCCGTTGCGAGTTCATCTTCATCATGCGCTGAAATTCGCGATCGGCGGCCTCATTCTGAATGCGCTCCATGCGGCGCAGTTGCTGCTCACGATCCTCAAGCGGATATTCTTTTTGCAGTTCGTACTTGCTGAGGACCCAGCTGAGGAGCTTTTTCTTTGGCTTGCTGGCATTCTTATCCAGTTTGTAATTGCTCTGGGCACCAGTCCACATATTTCTGTCCAGCTGCTTGAACAGCTCGCTGGGATCATTGTCCACGTTGTGGGGAGTTGCATTGAATGATCTATTCGGCTGCATGTGCAGACCCAAGCGATACTTGTTGGTGTAGTCGCTACGACGATCGGATATCTGATATTTTCCATTATAGGAATTATAATTGCATTCACTGCCGGACACTGGATGAGCCACGATTACCATTGCCACGATTGCCATTAGTATCCCAATTTGGACTTTGTTATGCATCCGACTTGACATTGTTTTCAAACACTCAACACATTGACAATAATAACATTTTGATCTCAAAACTCGCTTAACATTTGCCTCTTGAAAGTGCTAAAACTGAAAAGCTTCGAGAAAAAAATATTAACTAAATTTTCTTGTCTATTAAAATATTCCTAAAATACTTTAAACTGCAATAACTATGTACACTTTTCAGAATTTTAGATGTTAGAAAATCTTCGAGGGATAATTTAGAAAGAACATTTCAAAAAGTAAAGATTGTGTCTTACTGAAAACCAGGGATTTCTTTTCGTATATTCATTGAACATTTTTCTAAAATGTAGAATAAAAATATCCAATTTCAAGGTTGTTTTTGTAATTTGTGTACGCAGAACTTTTACATTAGCTTTAATGTTAATTATACTAACTTTACTATTTTAAGATTTAAATATTATGAAATAAGTTTCTGAAAATCGAAAAGCCTTAATAATTGTAAAACATTTCTTTTCAGACAGAAAATATTTTTGAAAATCAAATTATTGTGTGTGTCATACTTTAAATCAGTTTAAAAATCAAACAAATATTAAAAATTACTTAGAATGCTTCCTTTCCGATCTTTCCAGCTAAATTCATAAATTGTTTCTTACTCTATGCAACACATAATAATAATAATTTGAAATGATAAAAAACAGGACTCAATATAATTTTAAATATTTTAAGTTCGTTTTAAAGCGTGCTGTGTAATTTGTAAAAGTGGCAACAACTATTAAATGCAATTACTAACTGACCATTATGTGTCACGCATATTGCCAAGGGCCTTGTTATGATGACGCAAATATTGGCCAACTGCATGCGCTAAGCCAACTAACTTACCATCCATTGGAAGCGCACGGGAAGTGGCCTGGAAGAGGTATGGAAGGGGTGGGGGAAGGGGGCAATTGAGGTTATTCAGTGACAGTCGCAGACTGTTTAGCGTTCAGTCGAAGTTTTAAGCTCAAGCGCAGCAGACAAAGGACACAAAAGTGATAGAATCGATGCACAAAACTTTTATATAGACATCAAAATATTTATACTGTGCTTCGTTTAGCCTTAGTGTCCACATAAGAAACCAATCAATAACTTGGCCTTGAGTTAAATCGACGTTTTTGGGTGTCGTATTTTTTTAAATGCCACACAAACGCAAAAGGCATAAAAACTGAAATACAGCTTTAAACTAATTAATCATTTTCAATCGTAATAACAAGAAACATCGATAGTTTAGTGCCTTTGATAAATCTGGATAGAAAGAGAGAGTGCGATGACTGTTCCCAATATGCACACCAAAATAATTATATTGATTTTATTTTTCTATAACGGATCCTACAATTGGAGTAAAAAGTTCTAATTCCCAATTGTCCAATTGACTCACTCCCCACCCGACCACCCACCCACCACAGTCGGCATTTGACTGTGTGCGTGTGTGTGTGTGAGTGTGTGCATGTGCGTGCGTGTGCCAGTTTGTGTGCTTTTGTGTGACGTATGCCTCCGCTGTACCGTGTGCTTTGTGTACGAGTGAATAACGGCATCGGGTAAGTTTCGCAGTTAACATAATCCCATTAAGCCACCTTTATTTCCCACTGCTATTCGCCTATCGATTTTATATTTTTGCCATGAAAATCGCATTGGCAACAATAAACACCACCCACCCCCTCGCAAGACGGACAATAACAAGTAGACAACACAGAGAGAGGCCCCAACAAGTCATCTGTGAGGGCTTGGCTACACTGATGGCACACAATAGTGTACATTGCAAGATATTGCAAATCAGTTTCATTATTTCAATGGTATTTGTTATGGAATATGAGCTGAAGTCCACACACAAAAAATTATATTTTATTATAAATATTGTTATACACATATTGCAATAAGCAGAATTTCTTTTTCGAACGCCACTATAAATGGAAATTATTGTCCTCTCAGTCAACGTTCCATTTTCTTTGGCTTTCTTCTCTAATGTTACCAGCATGGAAATTCTACAGAGTTCACGCGCCTGCGCTTTGAGCATGGAAACACGCAATGTTTTGATAGTAAAATGGAACAGGATACAAATACAAATACAAACAGCTTTCTATGGCAACAACATGCGGTTGCAATTGTTTACAAATACGCTCGCATAAATCGCCACGTGGCACGTGGCACGCATCGAGACGGAGATTGGAAGCATGTAGGGAATCGTGGCAAATGGTCTGCTCTACTTTAACGCAAGGAGTGCTGCCGGCCGGCTTCAATCTTCAGTATCAATTGATGACGTCAGAGTGGTGGTTGCTGGTTTGGCGACATTGAACTAGTTACATTATTGCCTATGTACGTCAATACGTATATGTAATACGTAAATACGTAACACCTAAATACATCTATACGAATATTCTGGAAAGCTTATATTTCATCGTCACGTAAGCAGTAGGTTTTTTTTTGGTATTCAATTCCGACACCTACACAACAAAAATAATAAGAAGAAAAAACCTCCAGCCACAACCTGAAATCGAAGCGTTCTTCAATTTGCACTTTGGTTCCGTCTGTTATTGATTTGCGATTTTAGTCAGACACAAAAACAAAATATATATATACATATATTGATAGCTAAATCTTGGCTGATACTTAAGATTTTAACGGCGCATTCATTAGTTAATTAATTGAATGAATTTATTAGCTTATGCATTATTTGCCTGGCCTATGCAAAATATGCCCTCAAATGTTGATTTTGATTTCACTCGCCGTATAAATAACTTATAAATACAAGCAGTATAAAGATACTAAATGCCTGACCTTGAAAATGCATATATGATTTATGTATGTATTTTTATATATATTACAGCAATTGTTGTTGCTGCCACAATTGTTGTTTTGTGTTGTGCTGTGTTGTGGACATTCATTTATGTTATGCAGCTTGTTTAATTTTTAATTGCCCACAAAATGTTTACCTACGTTTTCACAGCACAAAATGCAATTTGCTACGACGCAAAAGTCACCCATTTAATAAAAAAAAAACATATTGCAGAGATGAACTAAACAAAGAGCGCCAAGAGCAAAAAGGAAATGAAAACGAGGCGAGACGAGGGGGTCTGGGAATTATATGAATAAGATCATAAGGCATTGTTTGCCAGCCGTTGATTAGATAAGCGCCCTAATGAACATGTGTGTCTAACTAACTTATCGCAAAAGTAAACTAATCTATCATAAACCATATGCAACAAAAAAATATAAATGCATAAATAAAATAAGTAATCTCATCTAAAAACGACTTAGCGGCAATCAAATATTTGAATAAGAGATATAAAATCTATACGTCATTTTGTCTTCAGACAGACTTCTGCAAAAATGCTTAATACCTTTAATTTTTTTTTTTAAATTTTCCTATTTTATACATCATTAATTTACTTTAATCTTTTGATTAAATTTTTTTTCATTCCCTTCCTTACAGTATAACGGAAATACTGCCTCAAATCCTATCTCCAGTTATCAACAAAAATCACAACAATATCGAAACGATTGTGCGTAGCAAAACAAACGTCGCGTTAACAGCAATTTTCCCTCGTTCCGTAAGTGAAGCCCTGCGTGGAATATTTTTCAAGTTTTTTTTTTGCGTCACAAATTGAAATATTTGCTCTCATAGCGTATGCGACACAAATAAGCAAGCGAAAACAACACACTAAAGCAATAGCAAAATCAACAAAAACTGTGCCGATATCAAAGACAATACAATTGCGATCCCGTTGCTCTACCTCGGCTATTAGAGTATATAAGCGAGCTCGTATCAACGAGCTGTGTGCATTCACGTTCGACATCGGAATTGAAACAATCGTTGCTAGAGAAGAGCTCAATTTTCAGTCGTATCTCGCCTCTTGTTGGAAACGGATCAGGATTGCGGAACATTGTGAAAAGAAGAGGAAGCGTATCAATTTGCAAGTGTTATTTTTATTACAGTTATTTACATATGTACTACCATATGTAGTAATTGGAAATCATCATCGAGCTGACAAAGTGTTAAAGAAAATCCCCTTCGATGTCGATAAATTCGCCAATATTGTTAAAAAACTCTGACCTGCATTGAACAGGAAAAGCGTCTACAAATAAAAAAAAAACAACAAAAAAACCATTGAAGCAAAGAAAATACTATTAATTGCTAGCATAAATAGCAAAAAACATTTACAAATACAACAACAAAGAAAAACATTTAAGAGCGACAGGCAAGCAATCAAGTTGTTTGCTTTTTAGTTCACGTTACGTTATTTTTTTTAATTTCTTTGGGTTTTGATACAAAACAAAAACACAAAGTGCAAAACAGTTTGAGAGCAATTGTTGGCCCCAAACTGTACATCGAAATAAATCAAACCTAAATTTTTGTTATTCGAGAATTGCAACGAAACGTAAAGCAACAAATCGCGTGTTTGGAATATTCACAAGAAAATCAAATAAAGCGAAAAAAGCACCACACTACAACAAGCAACATTATTAATTGGGCTTAGGCCATTGTATGGGTAAGTTTATAACAATACGTTAATATTTGTATTAGAGTTTAAAAAACTATGTAGTGTAGTACATACAGTGGGACAAAAGTGTTATTGCAGTGTACAAATTCTTTAGTTAACCCCTCTATTTATTCTCATGTTATAAGGTTTTGTTGGAAAGGATAAGAATTAAAAATAAAGCGACAAATTTTTTTTTTTTTAAATATTAAACTTCAATTTGCGAATAATTTAATTAAATAATTTATTGTGAAGACATTTTTCTGATATATACATTTTGGGAAATTTTCTATGAAAGAAATGATTGTCAAATCTTTTTTCTGATTTATACGTAGCTGGAAAAAAGTCTTATTATGAATCACTGATTAGCACTTAATAATAAAGGCCTAGCAACAGGTTGAGCTGAATAATTTTAATTTTAGCTGCACACAGCTGAACCCAATATTTTGCACTTATTTTTAGACAATTATTTTAGAGGCGCAGAAACCTTAGCACAGTTCTTAAAATCACACATAAATGCACATATAACTATATATGTACATATATATGTATATATACATATCTACAGACGCATATGCAAACAATTAATTTGTTGGAAAACAATGATTCACTTCTGTAATGAAATGCGCAACTTTCAATACAGAAAAGAACACAGCGAACAAGGCTGACGCAAATTGTTTCTAATCAACAGCACAACAAACACTCAACCCCAACCCCTGGGAAGTCTTCGAATGATTAATATGCCGTTGAATTCGCTTCAAAAACATAGCAGACAGTTTCTATGGGGCATGAGCTAAACACATGACTTCTAATCCCCTATCCACCCTCCCACAATTTTTCTTTATGTTTCATTTATTATTTTTCTTTGTGTTTAATTACTTATTGTCCCTTATCTGTCATTTAAGTGTAGCTTCTATGCAACAATCTCCAAGTGGCATAACGAGACTCCTAATCAGCTTGGGTCTTAATTTCATATATATTCATATATATATATATATAGCAGACTGTACTTAACTGACGTATTTTCCTGTTACGCTTGATACGTGTTTTTTTTTCTCTAGTCACAAAAATTGTTCTTTATACTTGGAATATATATTTTAATTGAAGGCACAAACAATATACAAACAATCCGCTCTCAAAGATCATTATTGAGATTAAGGGCAAAGTGTATTTACTTCAAACATTAGCCGGAAATTACAGCTAATGACCCTTAAGTATACCTTAGGTAACTGTAATTTCTGCTGACCGTCTGGCAAAGATTGTCATGAATTGATTAGGGCAAGAACTGAAAAAAACCAAAAACTAATAGAAAAGTAACCAATCCTAAGCAAAATGTAATCAATAAATTCGAACTAGTTGCAAATCATTGTCAAATCTATTTTAGAACAAGAAAAATGAGAATTTAAATGATAAGAAATTTCTGTGTGCTATCTAAAATATTACAAAACTTATACCACTACATACAAGTGTGATTATTAAAATATTTAATCATAATATAAAGAAGACAATTGCTGACTAAAAAGTAGTAAATGTAAGACTTATAATCGGTTTCTACTATATCCAAACATTTTTTCATTTAGATTCTCAACAAATCGCGATAACAATATGATTCTTAATTATTGTCAACGGCAAAATTACCACTTGCTTTAAATAGAATAGCTGATCAGATTAATTTTATTTGAAAATGAAATATAAAATAAATATAAAATATAAAACTGGCATCAATTCCATAAATAAGAAATAAATTTCAAAACTAAAAAGCATTTAATTTCTAATTTGCTGTCACCACCCAATTTTATTAAAATATGAAAAATCAATTATATAATTGAATTTCGATTGAATTTTCAAAAATTATCGCTTACCTTAGTTGAAATATCAGCTGTTTGTGATATTGCCTTACTTTACTATGGGAAATTCGATAAGTCACCGCAAAATACGCGAGGTGAATTTTTAGCATTCGCAACATACTCTGCGAATGTTAAATGAACAGAATGTTGCGCCTGAAGCCTTATGTCTCTTTAGCTACAGTAAACATCCAACAATGTGAGAAATGTTGATATTGGCTATAAGATTTATATTAGCAACAGAAAAAATATTAAATAGTCAATAATAAACTCAGCCCAAAAGTCAAGAATTATACACTAAATATCGAGTACAAACATATTCAATGTCAAGATTGCTTTGTCTTCACTACAGATGCGATGAAAATATTTTTGAGCTAACACATTTAAAGATTAATGCGCAGAATAAGCTCTCGCTTGGATTTAGTAATTTCGTTCGTATTTGAAGTATTAAAAATGCTTAATCAGTCTTGAATTTTAAGTAAAGTTTTATTTTTAGTACCAAAACTGTTTAATATCGATATTTGCCTAAATCAATCTTAAATCTTAAATACATAAAGTAGAAACAAATGAAAAATATATATATGTATATATATATACAACTTTTAATTCTTATTTTTGTTACGATTTCAAAACAAGAAAGATTCGTGGGTCAGATGAGAAACTTCGAGCTAATAAAATTATACAGTTAATAGAAATCAGTAAAATAATATAAAAATTTCAAGAATTAATCTGGCTATTTATTAATTTTTTTTGGGCTTGCTGTTTATTTACAGATCAGTCTAAACTAACGGCGAAATTTGGAGACGAGCCGGATCTCGTGTTCAACGGAGCGCAGAGCCGGAATAGTCTGCAGAATCTTGGTGCCTGCTCAGCGATAGCCGCAATCGGCATTGAGGCCGCAGCCACCGCACAGGAAGCAACATTGAGTCGAAGCAACAAGTCCAACATTCAACTAGAAGCCACCGCCACAATCAATGACTGTGAAAGTGGCTATGTGCCCACCGTGGGCCGATGGGGTGCCGAATGGCCAAGCTGACTCGCCGCTGGCAACGGTGCCGGTGCCGGTCACGGCAACGATATGGCAGCAATGCCAGCCGACGACGTCAACGATGATGATGACGTCGGCATTGCTGCTGGGGAAGATGCCGCCGGCCAGAAGCAGCAGCAGCTGGCGGATGCAATGCGTGGATTGGGATTGACTACGACGACGACAACGACGACCAGCAAGTCGAAGAATACAACTCATGAGCATGCTGAGAAGCCAGTCAACAGTTGCACTCAACGGGCCCCCTCAACGCCCAGGCGCACGGCCTCAACATCCAGTGAGGATGACGACGACGAAGAAGATGTTGAGGACGAAGAGGAGCAGCAGCAGAAGGAGCAACAACACTCGTGGTTGCCAATCGCCGATCTGACATCGGTGGCAAACGCATCGGATCGTTACTCCGACATCATCCAGCTGCTCACCAGGCAGAAGACCAACCGCACATCTCTCGATCTGGGCAGCAGCAATTGGGCCATGGCCGATGGCTACGATCTGAGCGCCTACAATCAGATAAATGGCGTCTGGCCGTTGGGTCATCCGTTGCCGTTGCCCGACTGGGACAGCTCCGTAGAGCCGGCCAAGGATGTGCTCATCTTTGAGAATGTGTGGCAATATGAGGAGCTGAACGGCATTGTGGAGACAGCACTGCAGCGGATGCTCGAGGAGACGCACTATAATACGGTAAATCTGTTCGTGGATTTCTATCGCAGCTTCAAGCGCACCCGTCGCTCCGATCTGCGCAGTTTCTTCCAGTTCTATGATGTGCCCATCAATCGACGCCATCACATGTGCGTCTCGCTCGCCTTTGAGATCATAGCGCGCTTGGTGAAAATGTTTCCACAGCTGGGAAACTATTTATATGTGGTGTCTTGCGAGGAGCAGGTGGGTGATTGCAATGACTATGTGCTCATGGATGAGGAGTATGGTATGAAGACCGCCGATGCGGGCGTCGAAAAGGAGCACGTGATGGTCGCCATGCGTTTCGCCATTGGTGAACGGCGCGGTGTCATGATCCTTGATCCCGGCTATCATGTCGGACGCGCTGTCACAGTCATGAACGATCAGAGCTATCCACACACAGGTAAATAACTATATATATATATCTATATGCACATAGACGCTAACCTTTCTCTGTCCCCAGGCTGGTTCAATCAATCGAAGGAGCCACATTTGCAACGTGATTACTACTACGGTTTTAGCCAGCAGAGCGACAAGTTCGTCGAGTGGAAGGAGCGTGAAATACGTGGAGATGAGGCCAGCTTTAAGACATCCCTAATATATATTGTGCAAGAATATATGACGGCAGTCGATGTGACTGTACGCCGTAATCTGGTGTACAATTTCCGATCGCTATTGTCGCGCGATGCCAAGGGACGCGTCTACGCCGGCCTCTATTTCCCGCTGGTGTCCAATGTGCAGGAGGCGCATCTGACGCTCTTCTACGATGGGCCCAACGAGCAGCGTGTGAAGGCAAAGCTAATGTTTAGCGTCTTCAAGGTGGCCAAGGGCAAGGTAAGCCATCAATTCAAACTCAAATTGAGCAGCTATAAGTTTTAATTCCATCTGTTTTCGATTTGCAGCAATTGCCGGATTATGTGTTGCAGCATCTGGTGAAGTTGGCGCCACAGATGCACATGTCACAGCAGGAGCTGACGGAGCTGTGCAAATCGCTGTGCGAAGTTGTCTCCGATCAGAATTTTATCGGTCAGGTGTTGGCCATCAATGACGACATCAATGTCATGTCCATGGAGAATTGACAGTTAAAGCAGCCTAAGAATGCTGCTGCAGTAACGCCGCCAACAAACAACAAGGACAACAGCAAGGAGCAAACTATCGAAGCAGCTGCACCTTAGATATTTGAAGTTAAAAATGAAAATCAAATAACTTTCAACAAAATAACAACATACACTTTTCCCTTTCCAAAACATAAACGAATTATTAATTTGTATAGCAACTAGAAACATGCACTTACAAAAAAATATATTTCAATTTAGTAATATAACCTACTCATATAAAACAACAAATCCTATATACAAACATTATATAAACACAACAAAAAAACACACTTACACACAAAATACACTTATAAATCCCTCGTATCATTTTGTAACTTTATTCAAAAAGTTAGTACGAGCAATATATATTTAGATCTTCATTTGTGCTTGGCTCTCATTTCGATTTATTCAACTTATAATAATCAATTTAAACTATGCAAAACCAACATTAGTTGATATAATTATTTTATTATATGCACCCTAAAATTCATTTTGTTTACTTAATAAATGCAAAATCAGCTAGCTAAAATAATGAGAGTTTTATTTCAGAAAAGTAGAAACACAAGCAATACTTGATTAATTTAAAATTCAACGCAAAATTGATTGAGTCTGGTTAGTATTTTATATACAAGTTTTGATCTTTCCATTTTGAGTAACTGGCACTTTTTGGCTTGCGTCGCACGGTCACACTTAAGGCCGGCTGCCCAACAGCTGATTGCCGACGTTTCTAATTGCAAATTGGATATTTGGCCAAATTAACAACTCAACAACTGTTAATTTATGTATTTTGCTATGTCACAATAATATTGTTAACTTGCAAATACGCCGACAGTGACAATACAGTACAATTGTGAGCTTTTGTAAAAAGGTGAGTTGTTTATATCGTCGTAAATCATTTGCCGGCGTTCCGACACCTGTTGAACAACAAAAAAATTAATTGTATATTGAAATCAAGTTCTAATCGGCAAAAACGAGCGCGCGAAACTTAAACGATTCAGTTGTCTTTTGAATTTGTTGCCGTGCGGTTGTGTTTTATGAGAGTGTGTTTGCGAAACCGGTTTACCAAAGTGTAAACGTGACGTGCTGCCGTCTTTAAAAGTGTAGTCAGCCACAGAATTTGAAAACTATTTACCTTTATTTGAACTGACAAAAGGCTGTCAAATATTAGCATAGACACAGAAAACGCTTTGCCACGCCAAAGTGCACATCTAAAACGCATCAGTTTTGATTGAAGTGTTTTTTGTTCAGTAAGTAAATACATTAATTGATTGCATATATTTACACGTATATGCAACAACAATAGAAATAGAAAGTTTATAAACTGCAAGGCAGTTAGTTGTTTAAGTTTTTTTTTGTTGACGGAAGTGGAAGACACCGCAAACGTTGGCAAAAAAAAAACATTTTACGAGAGTCAAAAATATCACACACGCACACAGAGACAAGCATTTGTGATTTTATTTAGTGGGTTATTTTGGTAGCCCTCTTCACACCTGACTGCTGGCTACCATTAGTTACTTTCCTACACACATGTTTGCCTACTCTCTATATATATATGTGTGTGTCTGTCTGTGAGTTTAGCTTTTGGCCCATTCTTTGACTTCTCTTCGAACTTTCATTCCCCATGCATGTCTCTTTTTTCTGTTTCGTTTAATTTGCATTTTATGTGTCGCCAGCGTCGATGTTTGCTTTTTAGAAAACCACTCAGTATGTTTGTAAACTGGGCCATATTTCTCAGTGCCGTCACCTTGATTGTATTATGGTAAACTGCAGCTGTCCCAAAAAGTCAATCACAAATTGCATCGAATTAACAGTTGAATTATGGAAGTTGCTGACTCAGGTCAAAGTGTTGATGATCAGCTGAGTACCTGATTCGCATCAGACAATTGCAAGTAAATAGGGTAGAACTAACTCTTTTTAAGGCGAATATTATTTAACTAAAATTGCCTGAAAACATTAAGTTCTTTACACATAAGTCGAATTACTTGTAAAGCTTTAAATATATTAAAGTTCTCCTAAAAAATAAATATATTTAAAATCAAAATTAGTATTGAAAATGACTTTAAATATTTCTCAATTTGAATAGTGGATTTAGCTTGTGGAACGATCAAAAGTCGACTAGGTGATCTTTGCACCCAACGTATTGAATGACTGATTCCTTATCTCTCCTCAGTATCAACAGACACATCATACTCACCCACTCACAACAAAACCAACACAAATACACATAAACAGCCACTCACAATGATGTGGTTCCTGGTGCTGCTTCTCTTTGGGCTAATGCTGTGCGCCTTCATATTCAGCAAGACGACCAAAGAAATGCCCAAATCCTGGTTCGAATGGAAGACGGAGTTCCGTTATCAGTATTTGGGCATCATCGGACTTGTGCACGATGCAAAGTATGCGACAAGGGATCGCGTTGGTATGTCGTTCATAACTCGTTTTATTTCTATTATCTTAATATTTTTTGTTGTTTGTATTCTGAAGCCCTCTACAAGCAACCGGATCGCATTGCTGTAATTACGGGCGGTAATCGTGGAATAGGGCTGCGCATTGTGGAGAAATTATTAGCTTGCGACATGACCGTAATTATGGGTGAGTATCTGGTATAGAATGCAAGGTGTCGAGTGTCGAGTGTAGAGTTTAACAATTACAGTTTGCTATCTACACAACACATAGGTAAGCGATTTCCATTTGTTATTCGACCAGCAACACTTTTCTCAACTGCTCGCGAATGCAACACAAACAAAAGTTGAGCAATCAGCGGCGTGCATCGCCTGAGCAATTAGCTGAAAGCAAACATGTATAAAACTCAGCTGAACTGAACTGAGTCCAAAGGCACAAAAAACCCTACTCCTGAATCTACAGAATCGATTTAAACACAAATTCGAATTATGCCATCTCAAATGTAAACGGGTAGTTAGTTATGCAATGCGCAAATTTTATTAAAGAATGTGTTTGGACACAAGAAAAAATTAATATTATTTAGTTTCTTTAGCAAAAAAAAGTATTTTTATTATTTACCGTTATTTTTGTTCTTATTTTTCTACTATTAAGTGAACTTCTTAAAACTATGGTTTTGTATATATTTGTCCCCAGTTATAAGCTACTTCCGAGCAAATAACGTAAAATCCTTGGACGAAGCCACATCGAATGGATGTGCCCGGAAAAAGTAGACTGAGGTTAAGGGGAATTATTAAGTATAGTGATAGGTAATCACCAAAATTTGGATCAGATTAATTACAGGAAAGCTTAAGAAATATGGTCGTGTCTATATATCACATTAAACATTTTTTGCTTTCGCAGTTTCATTATACCCATTTTAGGCTTTTTCAATATGTTCAATTTATAAATAGATTTTTTGTATTTAATTTTTATTTTTATTTTGCTTTGTTATTTTTTACAATACTCGTCATATTTAAAAACCCCGTTCACACGCAGCATGTTGCCAGCATGTTGCGCAGCAGCAATGTTTCCAGTAACAAAACTTAGAAAAAATAATTGCATACCTTTAGGCTTGACATAATAAGAACCATTTGGGTGCATGTATGGGTAATCAAAATCGACTGTTATCCAAATTATCAGCCCATTTCCTGGAGATAACATTTAACATTAAACTAACCTATTTCCATAAAATTGGATGTCGATAAAAATAAACAGTATGTACTTAAATCTGAAAGAATCTGTATCTGAACTAGAGAATCGTATGCATATCTTCTATAATTTAAGAATGTATCTATATATGTATAAAGTCACAAATTTAAAGAAAAGTGTTTATATAAAAATGTAGGCATTCAGAATTAAAAATAGAGCTTAAAATATGAAATAATTGTGACTATTGTTAAAAATGTAATGTATCTCAATTTCCAGTTCTTTTTATAAAAATGCATTCGATGATGTTTTCTGTTTTTAGTTCTCAAGTATATATATATATATATTATTTATTTATATATTAGAAATGTACTATAATCAATTAAGTAAGGTATTTGCCAGTCTTCGGCTCCGAAATTTAACAAAAAATTAATGTGTTCATTTCAATTTTTTAAGGCGTTCGAGACCCGCGCAGTGCCGAAACCGACGTTGGCAAAGTTGTCGACCTGAGCCAGACGAAGGGCAAACTGATATGCAAGCAGCTCGATGTAGGGGATATGAAGTCGGTGCGAGCCTTTGCGCAGAGCATAACGGAGAAATACACAAAGATCGATTTGCTGCTAAACAATGCAGGTATTATGTTTGCTCCATTCAAACAGACAGAGGATGGATTTGAATCGCATTTTGCCATCAACTATTTGGGGCACTTTTTGCTCACCCATCTTCTGCTGCCCCAGCTGCGGGCGGCTGGAAAGCAAGGGAAAAATGCTCGTATCGTGAATGTGAGCTCCTGTGTGAATCTTATTGGTCGGATCAATTACAAGGACATCAATGGACTGTGAGTGCTGAATACAAGATAACAGAAGATTGTTGCTCATGCTGTTTGTTTTTTCGTCATTTTAGTAAAAACTATTATCCGGGCACAGCATACAGTCAATCAAAACTAGCACAGATCCTTAGCACTCGTCATTTACAAACACTTCTGGATGCGGAGAAGGCGCATGTGCAGGTTAATGTGGTGCATCCCGGCATTGTGGACACGGATCTCTTCGAGCACTCGGCAACCACATCGATACCAATATTCAAGAAGATGTTCTTTAAGACGCCCGAGCGTGGCTCTCGCACAGTGGTCTTTGCAGCCATTGATCCATCGATCGAGGGACAGGGAGGCACATATCTGAGCAATGGCGGCAGAGGTCCTTTCCACCCAGATGCCAAGAAGCCGGCCAAGTGCGAGCAGCTATTCCAGTTCTCCTGCGATCTGTTGAAAATCAAACAGTATGGCAATGGCGAACTCGCTCTGTAAAACTGTCAAATTTTTAAATGGATTTTTTCTAACATTCCCTCAAAACACTGGTGAAACGTTTTTTTCTAGTAAGCTGTTATGGTCTTCTTATACATCTATTACAAATAACACACACACTTGATTGATTCCCTTGTATAAAGTTGTACAAATATTTGCATTTTGTTTAAGTTATACAAAAAAAAAAAACTTGAATAAATCGGTCTAAAGTCGGATAAGATAACATCAAGCAATAGTTTAAATCAATTTCAACATTTACCAAAATTATCACCATATTATTTGCATAAATATTTGGATTTATAATATGAGTTGGGCAATATTCCCCACAAAGCCAGCTAATGCCGACTAAGAGTGGATAACACGTTAGTGCAACAAATATGTACTTTTGAAATCAATCTTGAATTCCCGTCGTCTAAGCCCCAAAATAACTGTGTCATGCTACTCAGAATTTCCGCATAATCCAAACACACACACACACACACACATATACATATATTTATATATTTTTCTTTGGTTGAAAGCTTGTGCGATATTTTAATTAACTTGTCAGCGTTGATTGCCATCAGCAGCAGGCCCAAACAAAAAAATAATGCAATTAAAGTGCAACAAAAATAGAAAAACTAAAAAAATTTGCAAACACGCAAAATGCACTACGATATTTATGGCGGCATCTTGAAAGCAATAACAACAACAACTACAAAAACCACAATGTTGACAAACAAGCACTATTATATGTCAAATTTGCCAAAAAGCAAACAATTTAATTTGTGCTTCTCCTCAAACAACAATGAGCGATTAACATTCAACTTTTATGGCGGAATTTTAATCGACTTGTGAGTTGGGAGAGAGGCAGTCTGGCTGGCAGTCAGGCAGATCTAAGCAGGTAACCAGCTAGGTGGGCAGATGGGTGGATTCCAATTCCAATTGGAACAACAACATCGACAACAATAGCAACAACTTCAGATTTTTGCTGTCACTTGAAGCAGCTGAACTTCAAATCGAATGCATATCGAGCGAAGCGTCCTCTATTCCAGATCAATATCGAATGTGTAAAGCTGCCGTTAGATATTTTAGTTGTTTGTGTTGCTTTTGTTTTTCACAATTATTTTTTGTGGGCGCAGTCATCAATCAAAGCAAACACACACGCCCAAACATACACACACGGGTAATGAATGAAGCGACGATTCAGACTCCGGCTCCGACTCTAAATCCCAGGCTGTCTGTCCGCTGGTTCCCAAATGAAGTCATCTGCACAACGAAGGCTTTGTAAATGTTGTGCGTGTTTGGCGGACATTAAGAGTGTTGATTGGATTTGGGTTGCCGGGCTTAAGGCCGCTGATGGATGCCAGTGATAGGTTTATTTCATAAATGGGGCAAAAAGATATGCATTTAGTTATAATTAACGAGGCACCTCGGTGCATGCAACAGCTGATGTAATAAAAATTTATTACATCTGTGAGTTTGTCAACACTACCACGTTTCTTAAAAGTATCCGCGTTCTGACCACGTCATATCATCTAGATTGAAAATAAGATTTTAAGTTGATATTTTTGTTGTGAAAAGTATTTGGTGCGATCAACTTGACACATGGCAATTAAATAAATAAATTTTCCAAATCCAGTGGACTGTCTGGAAGAAGCAGGGGATTTAGCCAAGGCAGTGGCTCATACCCGAACATAAAAAAAAACCAAGCGACGAACTGGGAACCGGTCAAAACTTTTCAATTTCTCAACTTTATCATAATTAAAACCATTTACAGCTTTTTAGTAATGATCTCACTTTTAAATTAATACTGCATTTACAGTTGGAACGACACATGTTGAATCAAATTTTTTTCTTTTTCAAAACATCTTCATTTACAATCGAAATCATTATTTGTATCCCCTGTTGAGAGTGTTTTAATTTTGTTTCCAGATTTGCAACAAATTAAGGGAGACGTCAGCGACCCCTTAAATATTGTTAAATATATTCTTGTTCTGCATTAATGGCCCAGTCGATAATAAATCGATTTTTACAGAGAGTAAATACATTTTATTCAAATAAAGCCACACACACAAAAAAAAAATACATCGAGTCAAAAACGTCAAGCAGACATTACAGGGTAGAAATATAATATAATAATATGTCAAACTGTGAACAAAAATGTAGATGTCAGGTTAACTAGCAGGTACACTAATTTAAATAAATTGTTTTCTTTTCGTATTAATGTGAAATATTTCAGGTATTCAAATGGCCTGCCTATGATTTTCAACGGCATTTCTTTCATTTGAGTTGAACTGGTGAAAATCCTTTGATGCATATATCCGCTAGTAAGTAATTGTTAATTCATGTAGCAATCCAGCGATATACATGATACTATTCCTCGTGAGCACAGCGTGCCATTAATTCTCTAGAGTTTCTACATAGCTTTCCGAGCTGACCATCTGCTTGACCATCTAGCATTTGGTTAGCAGTTAATGTGCTTTTTATTTAAATTTGGTGTGCAAAACAATTTTGGTTGCATTTAACTGGCGGCAAATTCTTTGCAACAATTTGCTGCTCCAATTAAAGCCTTGCCACCACAACAACAACAACAACAACAACAACATCACCATCATCTTTGTTTTCTTCTTTAGCCGCTGCTTCTTTAGATTTTTTCTAGCCAAGCGCGTCCACATTAATCATGTGCTGAAGATTTATGGCGACGCAGCGCCCACGCCACAAACTGTTGCTGCTGCTCTCAACGCACGTGTTTGCAACGTGGAGGCATGTAGTCAAATCCGCCTCCCCTTATTGGCTTGTGAGATGCACTCCCACTCCCCATCCAACTACCAATCCCTCCACTTCATTGTTGCCAGCTTGTTAACAGTTGGCTCCGACGATTAGAAGCGTGTAGAAATTAAATTTATTGGGCAACCAATTTGGCTGAGTGCTTCTTGCACACAATCCTAATTGAAAACTCATTTCAGCTGGTGGGTGTATTTTAGACAGATCTTTTATACACTGTTTTTGGTTTTAAGTAGCAGCAGCGATTGTTGTCTTTTTTTGTTCGTTCAGAAGATTTTTTATGTTATTGCTTATGCGTTTTTACAACACCTTATGACTTAACTTCTTACAATTTGGAATATACATCTATTTTAAAGTACTACATTATAGTTATAGTTACTGAAAGTACTACATTATTGTTTTTTAAGCATAAAGGTTTGCTTTTGACAAATCTGCATTGTTTGGTCCGAGTTAATCACTTTTTTGAGTTCAGAAGCTGGAATTTGGTATCATACTCATATATTCTTATATTATTATATATTATATACTATAAAATTGTTTATTGCTTAGCAACCAATTTTGAATTAATTCGCAAAAATAAATGTTATAATTTCATCGAAACTCTTTGGTTTCTCGATCAACTTTGATTTGAAAGTGTATCAGTTATTCTGTGTTAAGAGTTAAAATAAATGAGAAATTTTAAAGCTGTGAATATTTCATAGCTTTCTCGGATCAGTTCCGTTTTGCAAGCCAGACAGGTGTCAAAGGCACATGGTCAGCAAGATGTGAGCAAGAAGTCTACTATGTGAACATTCGGTGTTAACAACTCATACTCATGTTGCACACTGTGCCCGTGGCAGTTGCAGTTAAAGTAATTTTTTATTTATTTTTTTTTTTAGTGAAGAGTTTATTAAACTTCGCTGCTGGCGCCCAAAAAAAAAACTTAACAAGATGCGACCAGTTGTTGGTTTTGTGAGTTGAGTTAAGTTGTGTTGAGTGTTTTAATAACAGCCGCATCCGCATAAGAAAAAACACATCCGCAACGAGAAACAACAAACAAGTGTGCATTACAAGTGACCAAATGACAAGCTCAGCTGTTGTATCTCTCAGATAATTTTATGACTGTGTCTGTGTGTGTGTGATTTACGCGAAATCATTAGCCAAAAGTAGCCGTTGCAAATGTCTAAAGGTTAATTGGATTGTGGCAGCAGTAACTGCCACGCATTGAGCCGATAAGTCAGGCAGCAATTAAGAATTCCTGCAGTCAACATTCAGAGACTCATCAAATTTAAATACTTAAGGAATGTGAATGTTTTGTATTGCAGAGGTTAATTTATTTAATTAAATCGATATCGGGAGCCAACTATATTTTAATTCCCTTGTAGAGAGTAGTTCATTAAAACAAGAACATATACGAATTTTAATTTTACAATGAAGTATATATATTCTTGATCAGCATCAATAGACTTGGAAACTGACTGAATTTCAGAAAATAACAATGCTTTTGCCACCAATGGCAACTCACCTTTATCTTTGGAAAGTAAATTCCTAAAACTATTGTTTTTCATTGTTTAATAATCAGAGTATATTTTTTAAAAATAAAAAAAAATGTGTCAAGTTTCCAGGGTGTTTTTTCTTGAATATTTATTCATAGATCTCCAGCACTGCACTTATTTCTATTTATATTATTATTAAAGATTATTCTTTAAAGATATCACACATACAACAATTTTTGCTAGCTTACAAATTCATATCATTTAATTTGAAAAAACTTACATTTAAGTAAGATATTGTGTTTTAATTCAAATACTAAATCTGAGCAGCAGCGGGGGCTAAGAAAATGCAATCTAACAAATCATTTCGTTACTACACTCCAGCTTGTTATATAACTTAAATATTATATTTCCTTATTTGTATTAATATTTGAGAAATGTTTTATAAAATGTCATTTAAGTAATTCATTTTAATTGTCAGAAAAGTGTAATTAATCTGTAGAAAAATTAATTACATATTATATATGTAATTTATTTATAGTATTTATTTTATGGACTGCGAAATGATTTCTAAGAAACAGATATTATTTTAGTTATAGTGCATAATTTTGACAAGTGTAGACAGTTGAAATGAATTCCTCGTTACGCATTAGTAGTATATATTAAACGAGAGTCGCACATTAAATTTGCATTAATTATAATACTTAATTATTTATTAGAGTCAATTAATCAACAAGTAACACTTGGCCATCTCTACTGTGTTGTTTCTCTTCTTTGAGCTTATTGTTTTTGGCATTACTTATTTCAGCCAAATTTGCATATTGACGCCTCAGCGCCAGGGAACCCTTGAAGTGATCTTCGGTTTTATTTATGTTTGGTGGCCTAAGCGGCGACTTGTAAAAGAAATCAAAACACGGCCAACAAATTCGCATCATTTTGTTGCCTTTGGGCCATTGTACTTCAATTGTTTCTGTTGTTGTTGTTTTTGTTGCTGTGGTTTGCTTTGATGTGGTCTCTGGTCCATTTCACGCTCGATTATCATGCACAAAGGCCGCACAGGTAAGTATATCGATATATATATATATATATATATATATATAATATAACATATAATGACCATAGAAATTTCTCATCGAAGCTATTGAGCTTGTCAAAATGTGCTCCAATGTAATTAATCGTAAGTATTTACACACTGTGTGTGGAGTTCCACACACACACAGAAAACTTGAGGCGTTGTGGTCACATTTCAAGTGCTTATCTGCAACAGTACCATTGCGTGTCATATTTCTTGGCCAAAACAATAAAAGTAAAAGTGTCGATGGGAATGTGAGACATATTGATAACTGGTCCAGGCTTCAGGTTGACAGCCCCCCAAAAATAGACACTGCATTGATCCACAAAGCAATCATCAGGTTGCCAACAGCAGCTGAGTTGCAGTAGCGATTGATTCGGCATCTGGGAGCACATGTCGAATCGAGGGAACAACTTCAATCATCGTTGTGCCCATTTCCATGTTACTTATTTGTTTATTGCATAAATCGGCAAACAAACAAGCAAAACAAATATGTACACTCAGCTAAAACCAATACACAAGTCGTCGACTCTTATACACAACTATAATTTTGATTTTGACAGAATATAATTTTGCAAAACAACGATTATAATTATAATGAAAATTTTGGGGTAAACAATTTACTTCTTTTGAGAAATTTATTTATCAAGAGTCAAAAAATACTTCTGATTATAAGAGCGATTTTATTTGGTGGCGTTTTATTTTAGGGCTAAATGTTTTAAATCGATTAAGCAATTTAGAAAAGCTAACTACTTTTGAGATATTTATTTAGCAAGAGACAAGACGAGACGATTCATGTTTGGGCTGTTTTATTTTAGTTAAATTTTTCAATTTGAAAGTCATATTAATTTCTCCGAGTGTAGATAGACACATAAGCTACAAGACAAGACTAGCTCAGAAAGCAGCTATGCGACGACCTTGCGGTACTGACACACAAAAATGGATCAAGTAGCAGGAAATTGGTTGACGACTGCATTGGTAGATACTCACACACTTACACACACACACATTCACACAGTTAAGTCGATATACACAGATAAAAGTGAATGTTTATGATACTTCAGTTGCGAGTCATTGTGGCAAACCAAATTCCCAAAAAAAACATCATCGCTCTTCGGTCTGGCAGATGGCCCCGATTACGCAGCGCAAGTACTCGAGCAAACTGGGAGAGCATCGAAAATAAATCCAATTCGAAAACGAACAAAAAAAAAACAATAAACAGTACACTGAAACTATGTTAGAAAGCCAACGGCTGACGGATGTCATAAATAAAGTCGACTGGATGGATGACTGGGAGATCCAAAGGCGGTAAAAGACGAAGACCCTTTTGGACTCCCACTAGCAGAAAAGCAACAGCAACAACAACAGCAAGTCTCAAGTGATTTAGATACTTTAATTATGTATGTAATTAAGTAACAGTGTCTATTATGTAACACAACTATTTCAGTATACCCAATTGTTGTGTGTTGCGTTTTTATTTGAGTGCTGTAATTGTTTGTTGTCATTGATGAGATTTATCGGATTGAAATGTCAACATCAAAATTAACTGACATACCCAGGCTGGAGGCAGTCATTCATTTTGGACCATTTTACATTTTAATTCACCGAGATTTAGTACATCTTTCATTTATTTTTTTTTCATATTATATTACTTTAATTGTAAACTAATTTTAATTTAAAATTGAGTTTTTATTAATGTACCTTTTTGTTTTTTTTGTTTAAATTCATGGCCTATTTTTTTGTAAACATTTAATGAATATTTAAATAAAGTTTATACGCTGCGGAAAAATATATATTTTCATACTCAAATCATGTATAAAATAAAAATTAAAATCCAAGCATGATAAGCGTTATTATTAAATATAGTCGTTGTTATTCGTATTATGTGTAAATTAACTTAATGGCGCGACAAGTGAGACTTGCATCGAGATTTAGTTGGATAGACATGAGACAAACCCGGCACTTTATTATTTGGATACAGTTGCTCAATTTTGCCGCATCACCTTCACAATTATGCGATGTGCCAATTTCAGAAAATTGTCTTCTTCTATTGTTGCAAACGTTGGCATGGTTTGACGGGTGGTGAAGGGGTGCCAATTAGACTGCTATTTAGTGTCGAATATTAACCGAGATCCCACTAGAAGATCGGTACTAATCTTATTTATGCTCATTGAGCTTTGCGGCTTTTATTGTCAGTTTCGCTGATGGTAGCAACATGTGCAGAAACTTCAAAGCTGCCACTTGTTGCCACAGTTGTGAAAGAATTCACAAATAACTAAGTCGCAAAAATGTTTTTCGCAATCGCAACTCTAGCCGAGAAAAACGAAAATCATATAATTTTAATGCGCTCATTATTACGAAAATTCTGCACAACTCAAACTGGCAACGCGAAAACTGTTTTAAGCCAAGAAATCATATGTCAAACACTCGAGGAAAAAAAATAAATAAATGACGCCGCAATCCGCCCCTCCAATAAAACAAAAACTTAAACTCAGTCCAAAAGCCATCAACACGTTCACATTCAGATGTTAGGCTTACAAAGCTTCCTCCTCCTCTAATGCAAACTCCTAGTCATAATTAATCTGCATCGGCGTTTTATTTATACATGTTTTTTATATATATATATATTTTTTTGTTGTATTTTGCGTGTTGCAGCAATTTAAAGTGGATTCTACCCCTCCCCTACCCCCACCCCACACTTGTTGATTACTAGTCGAACTGCAAGACAAAGCCCAAAGCCGATGCTGGTGCAGTCAATTTTGGTGCCTTTTGATAGATACTTTCAAATGGCTGAGTCGCAAGATTTTTGAGGCAACAACAAAATAGATGCCACAAATTTGGGTTACATTTGCCATCTTATGGCTACACACTTGGACATGATTTTTGGCACTGCTGCAGCTCTGAGAGGTTGCATAGAAGGGAAGTGGGGCATCCAACAGGCCAACAGCCAGCCAAGAATGAGAGCTCTGCCACTCGCATTTGGAATTCAATATCTCTCAGACAACACAATGTTAAATATTGTTAGATATTCGCACACAGTAGCTAACAAGTTTAGGGTCTCAAGTTAAGGCTTTCGTGAGGGTCGTCATAGTTGCTGATGGGTATTTGCATTTGCCATGCATACAAAACATGTTGTTCAAATGTCCCGCTTTAATGGAGTTTTTCACATCAGACACGCGAAACCTTCAAAAGCAGTAATCGAACCTGAACCTCGGCTCTAGAATTTGCCGTAGCAGCAGACTTTGAGCGTGCTGAGAAGTGAGAGAAATAATGCACATACAGGTTGCCATATTTGCATATATAGTAACATCCAATAAACAAATTGAATAATCTACAGTCCGCATTATTATATTTAATGTTGATTAATATTAGTCGACACAGAAAAATACAATAAGTAAATTAAATTAAATTAAAATTCATCTTTTAAATTTAAATAAAATAAAGAAGATACATTTTTAAGATATCTAGGGGTATGTATCGAGGTAATACATCCCAATTATACATTTATTATTCCAGTTTGCTTCAGCTCAGGATTTTGTGGGGACCACACACAAGATCCATATTCCAGAACTGCACGCATAAGAGATGTATAGAGCATCTTGGTCGTAATGTGAATTTAATTTATGGCCATCAAATTTTAATGTATGGCCAAGGTATAAACCTAAATCATTTACATCGTTCAATCTATCAAGCGGCATACAGTCGAGCGTGCAACTAACAACCTGAGGTAAGCTCCGATAAAATGAAATCATCTTGCACATAGAAGAGTTCAATTGGAGCAAATTCTTTTTACACCAGTTAGTCTAACTTTCGATATATACATATATAAAATTCTAGTTAAAGATAACTCCTCGAAGCTCACGAATATCACATGAAAATTAACATAAAATGCAAACCAACAAAGCAGAAAGAAAACCATTATTTTAATAGATTCAAATTCAATGCAGCCTGTCCGGCCATTCTCATATTGAAAGGAAAAATGTGTTGCGCTGAAAAACACTTTAAACTCATCCGACTTCAACTAACCTAATTGAAATCCTTGAACTAGATTAACAGCTATGTAATCTAATGATGCCCGGAGCAACAACAACACGATTGTAAATCATGCTTCATTCCGCTAATGCGAACATACTCTATAATTATTTGGAAGAAACACATTCTAAAAGAGCACAGTCTAACAATAATAAAACACAGTTTAGTGTCACATAAAAATAACTTGTAAGACAGCCCACAGAGTCAAGTAACCCACCTTGCAACTGCTGCACCGCTGCAGCCATCACGTTGCATGCCACTGCAGCAGAAACGTTGCCATCAAATTGTAACAATTTTTCACCTGTCACCTCTCGCAGCTCTGAGCCCAAAGCCTGAGTACATGATTATTATTACATCAGAAGAAGCAACATAAATTTTGCGAATCGTGATGCGACCAAACACAACAGCAACAAACAACAACAATCAACAAAAGCTAAGACAGCAACAACAACAGTGCGTTACAACATATTTAATCCCAAACACCCACTTTCGAAGACATCTTCAAGGAAGCATATGTTTGATTTATGGGACAAAAATCTATTTCATTTTCTGTAAGAAATATTATAAAAAATCCCAAATAAAATACCTGCACCAAATTGCGCTTTATCACACACAGATACAGTAGAACTTCTCTATATTGGACTAGTTAATTCATCTCGAAGAAATTAGAGGGGATGAGCAGTTTATAGCCAGAATTCTTTAATATTTGCTTGAATCATGTTTCAAATATATTGCAAATAGCAAAAAATTCATTTTAATTTAATTCAATTCTTAATGCAGCTCAAAGCAAATAATGGGACAAACTAGCTCATATCCAGGATTATTTGTAAATACAAATGTACATAAAAATGACTAAAAATTAATCACAAATTAAGTAAAATGAAATAAGAATAAATAAATAAAATGAAATAATGGGAAAAGTAATTCATTGCCAGGATTTAGTACAGTTTTGTTGGCAAGAGTTTAAGATAATGTCGATAGCAAAAAGGGAGTGCGTTGGTTCATCTTAAAGAAGCTGGTCTGTAACATTAAATTGAAGTACTCATTATGGTGCCACTCTCTTCGGGTCTCTTAAGCTGCCTGCAAGGTATCGCAGTTTTGTGATGACATATCGAATTGGGCCTTCATTATTTGCAGAGCCAAGGAATGCACATTAAAACATATTACAAGCAAATACTACACAGTAGTAACATTATTGGGTAATGCAAATGTAAATCTGATTTCAAGGTTAACTTCAGCTGTAAACCGTTATCGCGAATTGCTGGCGAGAAAATGAAATGAAATTAGAGCCACAACTAATCGGTTTAAAGTATCTGGCAGATACATTTGACTTAACCGTACCTCTGCCAATAAGTTGGCGCTTGACTCTTAAGGTCAAACAATTAATTTGACGTTCGACAACAATTGCCATCCATGTGCTGAATTGTTATGAGGGCGAACGATCTCCAACGGTGCAAAAAATTCGTTTTAAATTGACTTCATCTTATTGCTCCACTATACAATAAAAAAAACACCACAAAATAAATAAAAGAATAGCAAGTACCAAACAATGTGCAAAGAGTTTATGCATAGACAAATCTGTTAAATAGGTATTTCTGAAGTAGGTTATAAAGAACTAAGCAGCGTTAATCCAGCAACCAGAAACATAAAGTTACAGAAATCTATTATTTTACTTGTATTATTATTAATATTATCACTATTATTAATATTATTACTATTATTATTATTTTTATTAGTATTATTAGTATTATTATTATTATTATTAGTATTATTATTATTATTATATACAGAAAAATCCAGCTTGCTGGGAATCTTAGGATGGCTTCTGCGGAATTCAGATGCATTATTATTAAATTACTACAAATTAGTAATTTACATTATTTAGTATGTTTAGTTTTAGATTGAACCATATTGAGTTGAGATATTGCTAGATAAGCAGAATAGGAATAGATCCGTATTGTGCCATAGGAAAACACAAAATACGGCAACAGCTGACGAAACAAGGAAAGACATACCAAATATCTTTTAGGTAGCTATAATCAGAAAGGACTTAAGCAACTAAGGTCCATGTCGAAAACATACTTAAAATACTCACAGGTCGCTTGACATTGAACTCTGTTAACTATGACGTCACCTAGCTAACTTATTTATAATCAGTAACGGCTTCTGGCGAGTTTATGAAAATGAGGAAAAAACCTTTCTTTACTATTTTTTCGTGCAAGATTTTAATCCCATTTTCAAATTTATACATCCAAATTTTCATGCTTTATCACTACTATTTTTTATGAGTTAAAACACAGAATATTTCCTTTATTCGAAAAAAAAAACTAATATTATCTGGTCTAAAACTATGCACCTCATGTTTTATCATTAAAAAAAAAATTCACAAATGAATACAGTTTATGATCTCGAATTCAACAACATTATCTGATCGTATAAACACACATTTTTAACTCAAACTATTGCCCAGCAGCATCTTTTTTTTTTGTGTGTTGTGTATGTGTTTTTATACTCTGAACTCATTAAAAATGGGTAAAAAGGGTATAATGGTTTCTGCATATGTATGTAACAGGCAAAAGGAAGCATCTCCGAACCTATAAAGTATATATATTGTTGATCATGGTCAACAGTCGAGTCGGAATAGCATTGTCCGTCTGTCCGTCTGCCCGTCCGTCCGGCCGTCTGTCTGTATGAACACGCAGATCTCAGAGACTATAAGAGCTAGAAACATTGGAATATAGGTTCTCGTATACCAGGCGCAGATCAAGTTTGCGTTATTTTATCGATAACTGACTCTGGTTATCGAATATCGATACATTCAAATTTCCAATAGCAATAAATTCCACAATTAAATTAATACATACTATGCAAACTATTGATCAACTGCCCAAATTTTGTCAAGATCAGATAAGAAACACCCATGTTATAGTCGAAAATATATTTTGGTGCAAATCTTTTTAAAGAGGAATTTGTCAATAATAATAGAATATATTTAATAACTGGGTTCAGGGTATATCGTAGTCGAGTGCACTCTTACTTGTTTTTTTTTTTGACTTGACTAAAACGACAACAATTTGGACTTTCAATATTTGCTAGATCATTATGTGTTGTATGATGTATGAGATTGTAGCATTCTGTGTGGTAAAAGGTATCTGCATGGGATTAATAAATGAATGAATGGAAAAGGACGTGCCTTGACATTTGCTACCGCCAGCTGATAATGATTGATCGTAACATGTCGGCAAAGAATCGAAATTGCAAATTGCTTTCGTGATAATGACAACCTAGCCTAAGATCCCAGACCCGTAGCAAAACGTGTGTGTGAGTGTGTGTGTACTAGTGTGTGTTGCACTCCAGCGATCTATCGTCATCAAAAGCAAATGAAACGAATTTTGAATTGTTTGCGATGATATCACAAAGAGTTTTTGTTTATTTCTTTAATGTGCATGGCGAGACGTGTTCTATTAGGTAAAAGTTGGACGCAAGTTAAACCCAACTCTAGACCACAGTCGGATCGACGACCCACTGACTCAGTGGCTGACTCAATCTTGTTCACAAGGCTTGCGCCATCATCGTAGTATTCGGAGGAAAAATCGAAAGTGTTTTTCTTTGCCAACAACAATGTAATGAAAACAACAATAGCATCTTTCCGAGCATCTTGGCTCTTTCAACTTTTGCATAAATAAGGTTGCATTACACAAAACACATTAAAAAAAATATACCCAAATGAATATGTTCTTTGTTTCGTTTAATTAATGTTGTTAATTACAAATTTGTAATTGTTTTGTGAACAATTGCAGACGAAATCGAGCCAGCAACTCAGCTGGCTAGTGCACAGTAGGACAAAACATAAAAACAAATCTTTTGCTGAGGTTTCGAGTAGAAACGAGATTCTGAATTATTGGATTCCTTTGGAATCCCTCCCTCTTTTTAGTGTGTTTAGGATATAGAAAAATAATCAAATTGTAATCGAAAAAAATTCTCTTAAAAGCGGGTTAATATTCATGGCCTTAACTTTATTAAAACTAAACCGATTTCCAAAACTAATGGTCTGTTAGTCATGATTTAATTATATTCTCAAAAAGTGCAGTACTTTTAAATTATGGTTTCATCTCTAGATTAATACTATTTTCTTTTTAGGATTTTAAGGCAAATCGATCCATATTAATTTTATAAATTAATTATAAATTTTAGACCCTTTATTAATATTGCGTTAAAGATTGACAAAGGCTTTTTTGGTAATTTTAGACTATGCCAACCCACTGTGCATGGATGGCATGAAGTTCAATTCAATTCAGCTGAAGAAGAAGTAGATAACATGTAGTGGTAGTGTATGGTGTCTGGCCCCCGGTTGGGCGCCAAAAATTCTATAGTAGTTAATGAATTAATTACTGTTAGCTGTTATTTCACATTTTTTAAAAATAAAAATGCTAGAAGACACTTGGCGATGTTTTGCCGAAATTCTCTATTCGCCGGACATATTCAAACGATCGGGACCCGTCAACGAACTAGCTCGGTTCGGGAATGTGGGCGGGGTTTTTGTTGACATATCTCGGCACACTACGTAAATTTTATTTATAGGGTCCCTAAAAGCCCTTTTGGGTAATACTCAATTGAATGGACCATTCCGGTCAAATCGAATGAAACACGAAGATCTCAAACAAAATACTCAAACAAAAAAAATAAAAATAGAATAATAAATAGGGGAATGGGAAAAAGGGAAATGAAGGAGAAAAGGAAAATTAAAGGGGGAGGTAACCAAGAACACGTCGGTAGCCATGACGGCGGTGTGGTCTAGGTGTCATTCGACGCACACCTTCTGCACCCGACCCGACCATGACCTGCAAGGGTAATTGTGATTGCAGATCCCCATATGTGCATTTCACTTCATCTTATATTTTATGACCCCATGACTCGGAAACAAAAATTTAAGCTCTCATTTTATATACTTCAAAACGTTACAAACTTTAATGGCAAATGAAGGGTATCTAAATAGCTAAACTTAACAATTAAGGTTGATTTCATGATTTACTTCCTAAATAACATTTTTAATTAATGGGTAGATTTAAAAAAAAATTTTTTTTTTTTTTTTTTTCTATAGGGGTGTAGGGTAGTGACGAAGTCTTAAACTAATATTTGAATATGTATTTCTTGATCCTACATTTTTGATTCTATATATATATATCTATGTATAGTTATAAAAAAAAATATTTTTTTCCTAATCTAATGTTCTCATTTCAATTCAGTATCACTGCTGAAAAAAAATGGTTATTTATATATATGAAGTAATAAGTGTGTATATAAGTGTGATTATATATAACGGTGGATGACCATTATAATAAAGGCAAGGGCGGGATAATTTTACTTTAATTCAAAAAAAAAAATTTTCATCAAAGACTTTACTTTATTTTTGGCAAGGGACGAAAGCTCTACACAATGAAAAGAGCGTCATAAAAAATTTAACAAACCACAAGATCAATCAATATCAAGGAGAGCGGAGAGCACAAGAACTTTAGAGCGTCATAATTATCTAAGCTTACGCTTGTTTCAGCTCGCTCTCTAGTTCTTGCTTACTCTCTCTTTCCCTTGTTTCTTGTTGTTTGACCGTACACGTGTAAAAGCCTGCGCTGGCCTGTACAGTGGGACAAACAACACAATCACTCACCCAAATTACTGCACGATGAAGGCCTTCTCGTTGAACGGGGCTGTAGATGTTACTTGTTGTGTTTGTTTTTGTTGAATATTGTTGATTTGCGGGCTGGTTTTAATTAGTTTGAAACTATTTTATATACACTTTTCACTTGGTGGACATTGTCCACAGGTTTTATTTTATTATTTTTGTATGATGATTTTATTTATATGTTTTTTTTTTTTCTTTTTCACAGTGCACTGAATTGTCTTGAGAACAGAAATAATTACAACTTTGTATTTTTAACTACTCAAATTTTTGCTTCTATAAATATAACTATATTATTTATTAATTGTTGACCCTGCGTTTTTGACTGCAGGGCTTCTCAATTTTGGTTTCAATTGTTTTTTTGTACGATCACTGCACTTTGGTCGGCTGGAGTTTATTTTTATTTTCGCTGCTTTAAAGTTATTTGATTTTGTTGGTTGTATTGGTCGGATTGGGCCAAGTTTAGCACAAAAAAAAAATGGAAGGCTGCCTTGGGGCACCGTGCTAAGGGTCAGGCCAGAACGAACAACTTTAAGTCACTTCACTTCACAATTCGCTGGCAAACGCAAAGCGAATGCAGCAATTCCAAATAATTAGCAAAATTCTTTTCTGCGGGGCGAATCACTGGTGGTGGTGTTTCCGCACACCTTTTCTCCAAGGGGGTTCGAACCTCGATCCACAAGCAAAAAGAAAACGTTCTTCGGTTGTTGCTCAACGCCCACAACCACATAAACACCCTGGGGTGGATGCCAATCATTAGTGTTTTGGTTGGTTTCTAATCCAGGAATCCAACTCTTGCTTGCCTTGACAAATGAAACCATGTGCCGGGAAAAAATTAGGTTTGTTTTTTTGAAATTTAAATTTGGTCGGGAAATATCTACCTTGCCAGTGAACGTATTTGTCGCTCCGATCAGCGATGAAGATCCCATCCACTTTAAGCCGTGGATGGCTTAAGAAAATGTTGGATGGGATTTTCGGTCCTTCCAATTCAATTTATAATTTACGAATTATAAGGTGGCGGGACACGTCTGCTTGCTCCTAGACTTCGATTAGAAAAGGAGGAAGCTGGAGCTTAGAAGCAGCAGCTTCTTCCTAGCAAAGGTGTAAGCAGGGGTGCTGCGGACAAAATACCCCATGGTTGAGTTTGGTGCGATATATCGCACGGGGCGGTATTGGCTAACGTTTGGGCGCGAGTTCCAAAATTCAAAACTTACGATCCACAAAATTTCCCTTACCGAAATTTTAATTTTGTAACTTCCTGATTTTAGTATGTTAATTTTTTGTACATTTGTATGGCTTTATTCCATAAAAATAAATAAAATGGACTATGGGGCCATTACAACACCAGATAATTCTGGCGACTATCAAGAGTCAGATTAGCTGGAATTAGATTCGAATGTCTTTTGCGTGGTAAGTTCCTATTTCTCTTCCTTGTAGGTTTTCAAGCAAGTAAAAGGCGTTTCCAATCTTTTTTTTAATTCTGCATTTAGTGAATTGTGAAGCGAGTTTTTTGTTGAAATTGTGACGAAAATTACTCAAGTTAAAATTTCTTCGAAACACTTCTTGACCCTCTCGGAATGAAACTGGTTTAGATCTCAAGTTATACTGATTTTTGTTCCTTTCATACGCTTTTTTACAGTTTGCCTTGATTTGATCCCTTAACAACGCTAACGTATCTTCTCTGATTAAATTCACTGGCTCTTCTAACAAGGATAAACTCTTTAATAATTTATAATCCTCTCCATGAGTAATCATGTCCAGACCGAATAAAGCCTTATACGGAGAGCATCCTAACGATTGGTGCAACGAAGAACGAAGTGCACAAGAGATCTGAGTAAGATACATATCCCAATCTCTTTGATCTCTTTGGATATACGATCTAATTGCCGCCAATAAGGAACGATTTACTCGCTCAGCTGCATTACTCTGAGGCGAATAAAGAGCAGTAAACATATGTCGAATGCCATTTTTGGTCATAAACGCTTCGAATTCCTTAGCTTTAAATTGAGATCCATTGTCGCTGATCACGGTCTCGGGGACTCCAAAACAATGAAAAATGTGCTTTAGTAAAAAATCCGTGATTGACGTAGTATTAAATTTCTTAAGTGGACATAGCCAATGATACCTGCTGAAATGATCAAGGACTATAAGTAGGCCAATATTACCCTTCTTACTCCTAGGGTAGGGACCAAGTATGTCTATGTACAACTTCTGAAAAGGCCGACATGACATGCTTTGCTCTCCCATTGGAGGACGAAGAATCGCATTAGGAGCCTTAGTCTCCTTACACTTGTCACATTCTCTGATAAAATTTCGTACCTCTCTTGACAATCCTGGCCAAAAGAAATTTCTACGCAACCGTTCAATTGTCTTTTGGATTCCTCCGTGTGCCGACAAGACATGATCATGGGCTTGACGAATTGTATGCAAGCGAAGACCATCTGGTATCCACAATTTCCAAGCCTGTGATTCCTGTGCAGGATCTCCGGTGACATGTTGTGTACGAATATAGACAAATTTTTCTATAACCCGAACATCGGGAAATTTATCCGGATCTGATTCAATCTTTTTCTTCAAATCCGTATAATTCGGATTTAAAAATTCTGGGGACTCGAGATCTATTTGTGGCCCTGCCAACTCTATACTATTAACTTCATCTTCACATAGTCGGGAAAGCGCATCAGGTACAATGTGATCCTTGCCTTTGCGATGAGAAATTGTGAACTTATAGGATTGTAACCTAAAAATCCACCGAGCTAGCCGACCAGATACGTTTTGTTGTCTTCGGAGCCACATTAAACTGGAGTGATCGGTGACCACTTCAAATTCTTGGAGCTCAAGGTAGCAACGAAATTTTTCGATTGCCAAAATTACAGCCAGACATTCGCGTTCCGTAACACTGTAATTCCGTTGGGCTTTCGACAATTTCTTCGACATATAGGCTATCGGTAGTTCTTCCTTGTTTTCTCCAAGTTGAACAAGGACAGCACCAATACCGTAGTCGCTTGCATCACAATGCAAAAAAAATTTCTTTTCAAAATTTGGATTATGTAAAACTGGACTGGACGTCAGTAAGTTTTTTAATCGATCCATTGCAGACTGAGCTTCGACTGTCCAGTTAAACGATTTTTTCGTCGACAGCACTTCTGTAATGGCAAAAGTTTCTTCAGCAAAATTATGAATGAACTTCCTGTACCAACCGCATACGCCTAAGAATCCTCTAACTTGTTTTAGGTTTTTGGGAGTTGGCCAGCTAAGAATGCAGGAAATTTTGGATGGGTCTGTAGATACCCCACCACATCCTATTACAAATCCTAGATAGTTGATTTTTGTAACACAAAACTGACTCTTTGACAGGTTTAATGTGAGATTAGCTTTTTTAAACTGCTCTGCTAATCTTACCAATACTGAGAGATGTTCCGAAAAGGTTTCCGAAACTATACACAGGTCATCAATGTAGCCAAATACACAGTAACGCAAATCAGGAGGAATGAGATCATCCATCAGACGACACATTGTGGATGGAGCATTACATAGCCCAAAGGGCATTACCGTAAATTGATACAGTGGTCTACCTGGAACTGTAAAGGCAGTTAGAGGCTTTGA
The DNA here is from genome assembly GCA_035043505.1 of Drosophila setosimentum. Taxonomy (NCBI): domain Eukaryota; kingdom Metazoa; phylum Arthropoda; class Insecta; order Diptera; family Drosophilidae; genus Drosophila; species Drosophila setosimentum. Next base: position 21,449,916 of record JAWNMY010000003.1, read on the forward strand.
GTCCTCTGCCAGGTTAATTTGCCAATAGGCGTCTTTTAAATCTAATTTGGTGATTAGGTTAGCTTTTGGAAGCCTAGCAAAAATACCGTCGATGTTTTGCAAGGGATATGCATCCTTTTTCGTAACATCATTTACTTTTCTAGCATCTAAACACAATCGAACTTTATTTGGCTTAACTACCAATCGCATTGGCGAGCTCCAAGGACTTTTGGAAGGCTCAATCACTCCTAACTCTATCATGCGATCTATCTCTGCGTACATAATCTTCTCGACCGCAGGACTAACCGGATAATATCGTTGTTTAATTGGTTTCGCATCCCCTACTTCAATATGATGCTTGATTAAAGACGTGCGTCCTAGGCCTTGAGTTTCATAATTGGGAAATAATTCCACAACCGACTCTAGTTGTAATAATTCTCGATCGGACAACGGGTATTTCAGATTTTCTGTAGTGTCATTTTCTATGGACGGACCAGTTACAGAAGATATTACTCCTGGGGCGAGATTGAAAATTCGCCAAAAGTCAATTCCTAATATTAAGTTATGCACGATAGAAGGGATGATGTATAACTCGATGTCATTTGCTTGCCCATTATAGATCATACGCACTAATAATGTTCCAAGCACTTGATGACTTTTGCCATCTGCTGTTTTTACGTGCGAAGTTATTGGTTTGTACTGGGTGTATTTACGAAACGATTTTTTTGCTAATTCGGACCCTATACAACTAATATTTGCTCCGGTATCTAGCAAACCTAACTCTTCAAATTCTAAAAAAGATACCTTTGCATAACTACGCATATCGTTGTTATTCTGGAAAACTGTAGCGATCAATAATCTTCGTTTCTTTTTAAGTATCCCTATATGCTTCCTTCGTCGACAAGTATTTCTGCTGCAGGCAGTTGAAAATATCCTTTTCCTTATTTCCAAATATTTACTTAACCTTTCATGATATGGCTTAAAACGAATTCTATTGTCTATTACATTACTAATAGGTTCAGATGCAGATACATCTGAAGCTTTTATTTCTTCACTTATTTTGGAGGCATCCTGTTGTTGGAGGCTGCCCCCTTCTTTCGGTTTTCCGAAAGCCGTTGACAGGTTTGACATTGTGGCTTGTAAACATTAGGGGTACCACAACCGTAACAAAACACACGTCTTTCCGCAAGACAATCCTCCCATCTGTGGCCTCGGGTCTCACAATTCCAACAGACAATTCTCGAGCTAACTTTGTCTAATGCGGAAACTTCATCTATTTCTTCAGGCTCAGCATCCTGTTCTTTTTCTGGATTTTCTAGGGAATACACACGATAACCACCTGGTTCTCGGGGTTTTATTGGGGCTGGTCTCATTCGTCCGATTTCTCGAAGAAAATTTTCTCTCTTTTGCACAAGTCTTCGCAAGTGAGCTATAGAATAAATTTCTTCAAACAGCAATCTATCTTTAATTTCAGGCAACAAATTATTCTGCACAATTTCAATTAATTCATCTTCTACAATACAAGAAGGTAATCTATCCATTAATTGGCAAATGCTTTCATAGTAGCATTCAAAGCTTTCGCCTGGTTTTTGTTTGCGAGCTCGAATTTGCTCGCGAATTTCATTACTAGTACGACTCTCTTTATATTGCGCTCGTATGGATTGACAAAACTCAGTCCAATTTCGTTTTTCCGCTTGCTTGTGGTAGCGCCAGTACCAATCCCTAGCCTTTCCAATTAAAAGCAAATGGATATTACGCCCTAAAGATTCGAAATCGCCTTGCAAGTTTTCTTGGGTCAAGATTTTAATCCGATATAAAAACTCTTCTACAGACAATCCTTGTGAGGTTCCATCAAAATGTATACCCCACTTTTGAATCACGTCTGCAACTTTATGTTGTAGGAAGCCCTGGCGACTATTGAAGGAACCACCAAGGTTGCTTGGAGGGGTAGGCATCTCCTCTGCCGATACTATGCGATCAACATTTAATGGTCTTTGCATATTTGCTAACATTCTGCTAACAGTTTGCTCTACAATATCCTGTACGCTTTGTAGAGTAATTACAGGTGGTGGAGGTTGGCGACGTGGACGACCTGGTTTTTGCTGTGATCTATTACCAATTTGCAATTCCGGTTGTTGTCGTTTTTGTCGACCTTTGGCTTGATATGTGCTATGGCTCACCTCTCCCGTTGCTAAATTTACACTGCTATTTTCAAGTGATTGAGCTCCTAAAAGATCTGATTCTTCTGGGGGTAGGACATCTTTTCTCGCTTTTCCAATAGCTCTGGTGACGGGACGAGTAGGCTTAGGCAGTGATCGTTTGGCAGGTGAGCAATTTCCCACTACCCTTTTCAGATCGGCGGCACTTAAGTCTGTGAAACAATTTGGGCACTCCGCTTTGTTATCTAGTCTAGTTTCAATACATTGTTTATGGAACACATGTTGGCACGGAGTTACACAACAGGGTTGCGTATCCGACATGGTCTCACCACAAATTATGCATGTGCTTGCCTCAGCTGTTGCTGATGGCTGATTACTGGTAAAACTATGCTGTAAGGGCATTTTAATATCATAAATCTTCCTTTGTCATTTTTGGGAATCAATAAAATAAATTTGAAATGAAAAAAAAAAACGTCGATAACTACAAACACATTTCTTGGGGGATTTATTAAATGGGCTATTGATTTTATAGGTAATTCTCCACTTGAAAAATTTTAGACCGATGATACTGTCAAAATTTAGCGGTTAAGGATACGTTGTCCGTACTCCTCGAATATCCAGCTAAATTTCACACAGATCTCTTAACTCCTCATTTGACAAATTTTGAACTAACATGTATGGCAACTCAATATATCACTCAAAATAATTACTCATTTCAGCAAAAATGTATTCATCTGACTTCGGTCGAACGTATTCACATGCGCAAACACTCGAGTTCCAGAAGCAGAGTAAATAGTATTTACTAAACAAAAGAAAGAATTAAAAATGTATAATAAGATCCGCACGAAAGCAAAACGAGCTAATCATCTGAAATGTTTTTATTTTTTTGGAAGTTGTTAATGGAATTAACATTTCTCGATTTCTTTGGAATTGTCAGGCTCACTTGGTCGACCTAATCTTGTACGAACAACAATTATCGAGTTCCAAAGTAGCTAAGACTTTCCGATGTAAAAAAAAACACAACAGATTCTGAAGCAGAAAATATATCTGTATACGCTGCGTAACAACACGTTCTTGCACTCTACAGACATATCTCGCTTCATAATGGTGGGTTTACAACTTGTAACACCAACAGGAATTCTCAGGCCTGTCCCAAGCCTTTCCAGTCATGTCTCAAGCTGCCTGTTATGTCTCCGGCCTGTTGTTTCATTGCCCTGTTTCATTGCCTTACGTTGGGTTCAGGCCTGTTTCATTGCCTTACGTTGGGTTCAGGCCTGTTTCATTGCCCCACGTTGGGTTCAGGCCTGTTTCACTGCCCCACGTTGGGCGCCAAAAATTTTGTAGTGGTAGTGTATGGTGTCTGGCCCCCGGTTGGGCGCCAAAAATTCTATAGTAGTTAATGAATTAATTACTGTTAGCTGTTATTTCACATTTTTTAAAAATAAAAATGCTAGAAGACACTTGGCGATGTTTTGCCGAAATTCTCTATTCGCCGGACATATTCAAACGATCGGGACCCGTCAACGAACTAGCTCGGTTCGGGAATGTGGGCGGGGTTTTTGTTGACATATCTCGGCACACTACGTAAATTTTATTTATAGGGTCCCTAAAAGCCCTTTTGGGTAATACTCAATTGAATGGACCATTCCGGTCAAATCGAATGAAACACGAAGATCTCAAACAAAATACTCAAACAAAAAAAATAAAAATAGAATAATAAATAGGGGAATGGGAAAAAGGGAAATGAAGGAGAAAAGGAAAATTAAAGGGGGAGGTAACCAAGAACACGTCGGTAGCCATGACGGCGGTGTGGTCTAGGTGTCATTCGACGCACACCTTCTGCACCCGACCCGACCATGACCTGCAAGGGTAATTGTGATTGCAGATCCCCATATGTGCATTTCACTTCATCTTATATTTTATGACCCCATGACTCGGAAACAAAAATTTAAGCTCTCATTTTATATACTTCAAAACGTTACAAACTTTAATGGCAAATGAAGGGTATCTAAATAGCTAAACTTAACAATTAAGGTTGATTTCATGATTTACTTCCTAAATAACATTTTTAATTAATGGGTAGATTTAAAAAAAAATTTTTTTTTTTTTTTTTTTTTTTTCTATAGGGGTGTAGGGTAGTGACGAAGTCTTAAACTAATATTTGAATATGTATTTCTTGATCCTACATTTTTGATTCTATATATATATATCTATGTATAGTTATAAAAAAAAATATTTTTTTCCTAATCTAATGTTCTCATTTCAATTCAGTATCACTGCTGAAAAAAAATGGTTATTTATATATATGAAGTAATAAGTGTGTATATAAGTGTGATTATATATAACGGTGGATGACCATTATAATAAAGGCAAGGGCGGGATAATTTTACTTTAATTCAAAAAAAAAAATTTTCATCAAAGACTTTACTTTATTTTTGGCAAGGGACGAAAGCTCTACACAATGAAAAGAGCGTCATAAAAAATTTAACAAACCACAAGATCAATCAATATCAAGGAGAGCGGAGAGCACAAGAACTTTAGAGCGTCATAATTATCTAAGCTTACGCTTGTTTCAGCTCGCTCTCTAGTTCTTGCTTACTCTCTCTTTCCCTTGTTTCTTGTTGTTTGACCGTACACGTGTAAAAGCCTGCGCTGGCCTGTACAGTGGGACAAACAACACAATCACTCACCCAAATTACTGCACGATGAAGGCCTTCTCGTTGAACGGGGCTGTAGATGTTACTTGTTGTGTTTGTTTTTGTTGAATATTGTTGATTTGCGGGCTGGTTTTAATTAGTTTGAAACTATTTTATATACACTTTTCACTTGGTGGACATTGTCCACAGGTTTTATTTTATTATTTTTGTATGATGATTTTATTTATATGTTTTTTTTTTTTCTTTTTCACAGTGCACTGAATTGTCTTGAGAACAGAAATAATTACAACTTTGTATTTTTAACTACTCAAATTTTTGCTTCTATAAATATAACTATATTATTTATTAATTGTTGACCCTGCGTTTTTGACTGCAGGGCTTCTCAATTTTGGTTTCAATTGTTTTTTTGTACGATCACTGCACTTTGGTCGGCTGGAGTTTATTTTTATTTTCGCTGCTTTAAAGTTATTTGATTTTGTTGGTTGTATTGGTCGGATTGGGCCAAGTTTAGCACAAAAAAAAATGGAAGGCTGCCTTGGGGCACCGTGCTAAGGGTCAGGCCAGAACGAACAACTTTAAGTCACTTCACTTCACAATTCGCTGGCAAACGCAAAGCGAATGCAGCAATTCCAAATAATTAGCAAAATTCTTTTCTGCGGGGCGAATCACTGGTGGTGGTGTTTCCGCACACCTTTTCTCCAAGGGGGTTCGAACCTCGATCCACAAGCAAAAAGAAAACGTTCTTCGGTTGTTGCTCAACGCCCACAACCACATAAACACCCTGGGGTGGATGCCAATCATTAGTGTTTTGGTTGGTTTCTAATCCAGGAATCCAACTCTTGCTTGCCTTGACAAATGAAACCATGTGCCGGGAAAAAATTAGGTTTGTTTTTTTGAAATTTAAATTTGGTCGGGAAATATCTACCTTGCCAGTGAACGTATTTGTCGCTCCGATCAGCGATGAAGATCCCATCCACTTTAAGCCGTGGATGGCTTAAGAAAATGTTGGATGGGATTTTCGGTCCTTCCAATTCAATTTATAATTTACGAATTATAAGGTGGCGGGACACGTCTGCTTGCTCCTAGACTTCGATTAGAAAAGGAGGAAGCTGGAGCTTAGAAGCAGCAGCTTCTTCCTAGCAAAGGTGTAAGCAGGGGTGCTGCGGACAAAATACCCCATGGTTGAGTTTGGTGCGATATATCGCACGGGGCGGTATTGGCTAACGTTTGGGCGCGAGTTCCAAAATTCAAAACTTACGATCCACAAAATTTCCCTTACCGAAATTTTAATTTTGTAACTTCCTGATTTTAGTATGTTAATTTTTTGTACATTTGTATGGCTTTATTCCATAAAAATAAATAAAATGGACTATGGGGCCATTACAAACAAAACTTTTGTTTGGCCTATGCCGTGTCGACGTGTTCGTCTGTCGTTTTCAATGTCAATGTGCTAAGGATGAGGTCGTCGTTGTGATTTATATGTATATAGTAGCATTATAACCTTTTTGAGCGAGTACACTGCATGAGTTTCTTTGTGAGTTTGAGTTCGAGTTCGAGATCGAGTTGGAAATGATGCGAGTGCTCGTATTTCGAATTGGCTGATCTTTTGTCTGGGCAGCATCAAGATAATGGCGGAAGTTGTTTGGTTGCGCTATGGAGCGCCAAGCAAAGTGTTTATCAATATATATATTAATGACACAATGACGCAAGTATCGTAATAATTATTTATACATAAGCATGTGCTGATTTATTTTGTATGTGGTTAGGTATGCCTGTGAATGTGGGTAGGCCGTAAAATGCCAATCAAAAACTCGACTATTTTATGATGACCCCCACGCATTGAGCCAAGTAGGATGTGCTACGTACTCACAGACGTATACATACGTATACGTATACGTATAGCTCCGGCTTGGAAGTTCAAGTTATTCTTACAAGTGGCGTCAAGCTGCCAGCGCAAACACACATGAGCGTCTGAGTACGTGAGTACTCTTTTCTGTGTTTTTTTTGTTTTGTTTTTGTTTTGGCGAAGCGGATTAGCTGCGAGTCCGAGTCCGAGTGCGAGTTGAGTTTTGCATCTGTGTGGCAACTGTAAAGAACGTTGCCATCATGGCCAATACAATGGACCATTCATTGAACTGCAGCTGAAACAAATTGCTGGCCACGAGGCGAAATTCAATTAGGCTTCCTGAGGCCGAAACACGCACAACAGCAGCAGCAACAAACAGCAACCAGCAGCACCTTCTAATGTTGCATAAAATGTTGCGGCTTCCTCAGTGTCTGAGACAGCCTCATGTTGCGCAACATGTGGCAGCAGCAGAGTGCAACAAAAGGCAACCCAAGGCATTATCAATTCAATTTAGCTCTAACTTGACTGCCTAACATTGCCTTGCTTGCCAAATGAGTTGCCAACTAGTTGGTTTCTGTTTAGTGGGAACTATTTTTATGAGTAGCTGTGCCACAAATATCTGTCTATGTATATCTAAGATGCTTCTAGTGGTCACAAGACCCAGCTTTGGCAATTGAGTTGCCCATTGTCACACCAAAGGCTTTTAAACTGTTTTTTTTTTTCGGAGGCACATCAATCATTGCCGATCAACTGTCAGTACGACACTAAAAAAAAATGTGTTTTCCAAAAGATCTTACCATAATCAGTTTTTGTAATTACTTAATATATTTTGTTTAAATGTAGCAAACAAAATTCTAGAGCTAAAATAGTAATGCAGTATTTAACAAAGGGCATTTATCATTGATATTGATATGAATAAATAAATGATTTCTGAATTTGTAAATTAAGGGAAAACTTTTTTTTACATGCTTTATTTTATTTTTGAAATTTTACCTTGTTTATTTAATTTCTGTCTTTTAATTTATGTTTCCGCTTTTATCAATAATATTTACTGCAGAATGACTTCTTTGGAAATGAAAACGGACACCTTTCCCGTTTTCGCAAATTGGAGCACGACAATATATCTGTTGTATATCTAGTGTGTCACTTGCTTTTTGAAGGTAGTAGTTGCGCACCCCAAAATCTGGTAAACTCAAATTGTTGTTAGTTTGTTCAAAGTTGAATTGATGAACACATATTTTTTGTTTCTTAATATTAATGCCGAACACTTTAGCAACTAATTTTCGCAATTGAGCACTTGGCACTCCATGCCGAGAACATGTAATTACTTACGCGTTTTACGAGTTGGTTGCCAGCAAGCAGAGCGTTGCATACGTTGCCGATGCAACAGCAGCAGCCAGTCGGCAATCTTCAAATGCCAGAGGTCCAGGCATTCAAGTCGAGCAGCTTTTACTCTGATTCTGCCAAAAGTCATCAGCGACCTTCAAACAGCAAACAGCTACTGTCACTAAATTTAAAAAAAAAAATCTGTCAGTTTGCTCACAACATAGAATCATGTTTATGCGATCATTTTAGTGTGCCAAGTTTGGGCCGATGCTTAAGTTAAGTGCTGCCTCAAAGTGGAAATAATAACCAGTACTGTTTAAAGTTAAAGATTAAGATATTAATTGCACATATTGACCATGCCCAAATGTATAAATTATGTTTGGTTAAAGGGATTGAAATATGATTGAGCGAAAAATGTAATAAATATAATTTGGTTAACGCCCTAAAACCACTTTTAAATGAAGTATAGTTGCAAAACAAATTCAATTCTTTGTTTACATTTAACAAAAAAAATGGTTTAACTCGTTTCTTGACCAATCACAATGTTGCTTTGTCATTCTGGTAGTCAGCACGTGTCTCTAACTATGGCATCCAAGTTTTTTATGCCATAAAGTGATCAAGTGAAATTAAAATTCCAATGCTCAAGAGTTAAACAATAGGTAAAAAGATAACGCTATAATTTTTTTTTTTAATTATTAAGCTTGGAAACAAATACTGAATCTCGACAAAGACGAGTCGAGTACTAAGAGGGTATTTTGAAGTTGCTCACTTTTTACTTTACTAGAGCGTTCTCATTTATAACGATAGGGTATCCTTGAGTCGTTCAATCTCCGCTAGAACGTTCTCAGTTATAATGAAGCTGTCGCCTTCTATCTGTTGCGACTTATACAATGCCCTTGACTAATATGCTACAGGTCTATAAAATATGCCGCGTAAGCTGGGCCTCCCTCCCCTTCTGCTTGCACCTTGCTGCTGCTTGGAAATCATCATAATCAAAATCTAAATTGAAGTGCGGCGCAATTTACATGGAAATGCCTTCTTAATTGATTTACAGCTTCGACTCCGAGTCGAGCTCTGAATATGTGCGGGCACATTGCAGCCAACAAAATTATTGTAGTTTAATTTAAATTATACGTTCCACTCGTCAGCGTTCTAGGTTACAAAACAAACACACATAAGTACATATACAACAATTTCAAGGCTGATACAAAGATTACAATATTGGACTTGGCGCATCATCGCCATCAGTATTTGTTTTTTTCCTTTTCGCTGGGCACGTTCAATGTAAATTAGCCGATAAATGCGCTATTAAACAAACAAAAATATGCAGGAAATTAAATGAATTTTTGATTGCACAAACATGATGGGAAGATGATTTTTGGTTTGCAGCTTAATTGTTTAGTTTTTAATATGTTTAAATATGAATTTTATTACTCGCTTGTGCTTTATACTTTTTGGCTTGCTTGCCAAGCAAACGCGATTCAATATTTGTAATTATATAAAATTTGTTTATAGCCTTTTAGGCACATGTTGAGGCCATAATATTACTTGCAATTTCTTTAGGTCAGCTTCTAAGCATTTAATGGTGAGGCCTTGAGCTGTTCAACTGTTATTGGTTTCCTTCAAATAGATTCGACATGTTTAAGTTCTGCTAACATGGATCATTTTATTCACCTGCCTGAATTCCTCTCATTTCCAATATTTATTGAGGTGCGCCACATTTCGCCATATAATTATTAACTCGTTACCATTAAGACGGACCTTAACATTAAAATGTGAAAGTCAGTTTGACTCGTGCCGAGAAAAAAAAAATACAACATAATATGCTGACAATGAAAAAACCATTTTTCACATAATGTCAATAATGAGTTTTACGCATTCAAACAATTTTGCATGAAATAATGGCAAAAGGCCCAACAAAAAATCCAGAAATGAAAAACGAAAACAATTTGCAACTTAACGGCATTTAAAGTATTTGTAGATCGTGATAAATGCTACGCCCACAACATTGAATAAATAAAACAATAAAAATATATATATTCAATGGTCTCTCTCTCTCTCTCTCTCTGTTTGAATTTGTTACAATTTTTAAAGTGCTCGTTAAGTTTCTTTATTTTTTTCAATGCTTTATGCAATTTAAAATTGCTTGAAATTGGCTAAAATCATGACCTTCAAAATATATTTCCACACCTCCATACATATAATGAGACCTCATAAATAAATATTTTACTTCACACATTATTTCTTATCAGCTGTGTATTACATTACACAAACGAACAAATAAACATATAAAATTTATGTTATTAAACAATTATTATTTAGAAATGTTCAGCAACTTTAAGATTTTAAATAAATTTTGTTTTGGTAGCCTTATTTTTCATAAGTAAAAACTATATATCATCAGCTGCTTAAGGAAATGTGCATATGTTCAACAATATTTCAACATACTTCAGTAATAGTCATTTTTAATTACTAGCTTAGTAAAAATGTATATGTATATTTTGACTAGTTTGTCCGGACAACATTCTAGCTAGCATTCCCAACACACCGCAATCCGTTCACATAACAAACATCAACATCTGAGCAGATTTAGCACAGATCTCTCAGACTCATTAAATCTTCCAACTAGATTAAGGGCTAAACAAAAGATTCCCACGCCCACAGCACACAAATACCACACATAAAAAGAGTTAATTTCTTGTCAAATTGCAACCAATGAGATTTTTTTTAATAAGTTATGCCATTTTTATTTATTTTTTGTGTGTTGCGATTTGTAAATCGCATGCGCAAGTTCGCGCCTTAAGTCTATCGTTTCAGCTGCTGCTATGGCGGCGACTGCCACACGACTGACTCGTAGCAATGAAGATGCGTGGTGGCACTGGCAACCAAGTGGCAGGCAGTCAGACAGGCAGTGAGGCACTCGCTCCACCAGCTGCATGACTAATCCCATTACGAAGAAGTGTTTATTTTGTTTTTTCGCGCTATTACATGACAACAACAGTATAGGGGCTTGGGTAAATGCATCCCAGGAGCGTATTACTCCCGCGCTGCTGCTGCTCATTTAGTTGAATGTGCTCGATGCTCATCTTCGCAACGTTCACGTTGTCAAAAATGTTTGGCGCTTCCATTTAAAAGTAACTAGTTTACTATAACACTAAAGCTTCGTCTTCTTTTTTTTACCTCTCTGCTGTACTCACGAGCTTAGAGCAGCGGAGAGCGTTCGATGCTGTAGCTTGTTGTTATTGTTATTGTTGCTTTGCACTATTTTGTAATGTTTTTTTTTTTGTGTGTTGCTTTGCAGTGCTACTTTACTTTGAAGCTTAGCGCGCTCTCGAAACTTCCCAAAAAAAAAATTGAAAAAACAAAAATACAGCAACGAAAATTTGGCGCGCTATTTTTTTTATTGCTGCTGCTGCTCTCAACGTCGACGTCAACTGCGACTGCGACAGCGAATGCACTGTTCATTTCAAATATAAATACTGGCCTACAAAATTGTTTCAGTATCACAATCAAGTCAACCATCTTCGCAAGAAGAACACCAATCTTAAATATTCATTTAACAAAAAACCTCAGCTACTACTTAGTGCCGAGTTTGCAGTAAAAGTTTCGTGTGTGTTTTTGTACTTAACCCAAGCAAGTGACTACTCAAAATGAAGGTATAGAATACATATTCATAATCTAATCTCCGATATGCAAAGCATAAGTTGGACTGTCAATAGTGCAAAGTGGTGTGATCGTCTCCTGTGTGAAAATCCTCCTCCAAGTGTGCAAATCTGAATTGTTGGGCACAATCATCAAAAAGGATGTGCTTAGATATAGAAACTATATATATATATATGAAATTCTAGGTTTTTTCCATATAATTTAGGACTTGCAGACAGTTTGTTTCAGTTATTTCTTTAACTCTGTGTATTTGAAATATTTGTATTTATTTTGAATAACACATTCCACTCTCAGCATAATTCTTCCTATATCAATAATATTTCTTCAACTTCGATTTCGATTTCGCTTTCAATATCAATTAATCAAGAATTTAATTCAAAAACTTATCAATTGTTTGGTGAACAACCTACAAAAATTTGGCATATAACACAAGTCAAGTTCATAAATACAATTAATCAAAGAAATGCACAGCTAATACGCATAAAATTTGCACATTTGAATAAATCGTTTTTAATATATACATAATAATTTTTTTAATCATCTTTTTACCATAAATTTTGTGGCAGCTTCTGTTTTCGAAACTAATTGGAAGTTGGCAAATGCGCAAAATAAATTAAAGATACAACTAGTAGTAGCTGCTGAGTGAATTTATTGTCTATATAAAGATACAAAAAAAAAAAAAAACAAACAGCCTCAACTTGCTGTTGTTTCTTCAGTGTTGCAACGCATATATTAAATGGCTTGTACTTTCAAACCATGCCCAAATATGGAGAAGAGATTAGCAAGGGACGATAAAACAAACAAACAGAAAACTATCAACGACAACACAAGCAACACAAATACAAATGTTGCTTCTTCTTAATAGTATTTTAGAGGCACTGAAGCATGAAAGTCACTGAAGGTCTTGCACTCGCAATAAAATCGGCAATCAAATTGCACAATTAATGCAAAGAAGTCTTGTAAAGAAACAGATTCAAACTATTTGTATACATATGTATGTAAACACTTCCAATCCTCAATGTCCGTCTAAGTAAAGCATGTCGGTTGCCCAAGTCGTTTAGACTGCCTGTCATAATGCTGTTAACTAGGCGTATACTTAACAATCAGATTTCTTTTGACTTGTGCAAGTCACCTTTTGAGAAGAGCCCCTTCACTTTGCAGCCGAAAACGGGCGACCCAATTTCCATCAGATTTGCATATTACAAGCCTAAACGCTATAGCACAAAACAACAAAGCATAATTATTATTATTATTATTATAAACAATGAGCATATGCCATTTGTGTGCAAATGGAGTAACAGCATAGATAATTATGACTGCGATTTTAATGAGATTCTTTCAGTCAGGCAAACGACAAAACAAATCATAAATTGGGCGCATGGGATCGAAAGAAGCATTAAGAATGAGATTTAGTTAGATTCGGCATCTGCATGCTGCTGATCCTTATATAAGGCGGAACAAGGTTCCAGGGGCGGCTTGTAGGCCATCGGATGGATCTTGAAACCATATAGCCTGGCAAAAGGTTAGAGTTAGAGTCTAAAGATAAACATTTCGATTGTATTAGACCCACCTTGGCACAAACTTTTGCTTGGATCGTTTCGGCCTCATTTCCGGCCTAACCATCAGAAGCATGTGTGGAAAACCGGTGCCAAAAAAGGCGCCATCGATGATCGAATGTCGTGTCGACTTTGGCACATAGACATCATTGCATTTGGGACAAAAGATGCGCACCTTATCCTCGCCAGGATTATCACTCAAGCCAACGGGCAGCACTGGCTGTCGTTGACAATAGACACGCGGACAAATGCCAAAGACGCTCTTTTGATACTTCTCTAGCATCATGTCAATGCCACGATTGGTCAAAATAAACCGTGCATGTATTAAACCAAATAGCTTCTCCGCCGACTGCTCTAGCTCTGCCTCGGGTGGCGCATCCGAGCCCGAGCCAGTGTCCAAGTCCAGGATCACTTCCAACGCACGCCGATAGTTGGTGATATTCGAGTCGAGAAAGCTCAAGTTGAACTTATCCTGTATATAATCCTCGTCAACCTCACAGAAAAACTCGTGACCACGCTGCTTGCAGTACCAGTGTATCCAGGCAGACTCCTCCGAGTCCGTCATGGTTAACAAACAAATTTAACAACTTTACAATAAATCGAAGATTCTAAACAACTGTAATTTAATAGCTATGATTTAGCCTGCTCTGTACTGAGAAAAGAGAATACCTCTCAAACTAAATACAATTATTCATTCCCTTGTATTTTTGCAGTGCTTTACAACGATTGCGCTGCTCGTCTGCCTGGCCGCATGGACGCAAGCGGAGCCACCAGTGCCCCAGAATCAATATCTGCCGCCCAATCAGTCCCCGCAGGCGCCCACCAATAACTATCTGCCACCCACCCAAAGCTACCAATCGCCGGCCAACAACTATTTGCCTCCTCAGCGTGGCGGCAATGGTGGTGGCTCTGCGCCCAGCAACAGCTATGGAGCTCCACTGCCCCAGAGCCAATATGGCGCCCCTGCCTTGACTGGTGCGATCTTCAAGGGACAAAATGGCGGCGGCGGCGGAGGCGGCGGCTATGGAGGCAACGGCAACAACGGTTACGGTCAGCGGGATGAGGAACAATACGGCCCGGCGAAATACGAATTCAAATACGATGTGCAAGATTATGAGTCGGGCAATGATTTTGGACACATGGAGTCCCGCGATGGTGATTTGGCAGTTGGTCGTTACTACGTTCTGCTGCCCGATGGCCGCAAACAGATCGTGGATTACGAGGCTGATCAGAATGGCTATCGTCCAACGATTCGTTATGAGCAGGTTGGCAATGGCAATGGCAACGCCAATGGACGCAATGGCGGCAATGGTGGCTACGATAGCAATGCGCAGCAGGGCAAATTCAATGGTTATCAGTAAGGGGGGCGCGGGGTGGTTATGCTGAAGGCGTTGCTACCTTCTAGTGTTTTCCAGTTTAAGTCGACCCTGTAACTATATTCTTGTCTACCTACACATATACATTCACACATATATCGTTGGTTTAACATTCGCTGAGCGAGCCGAGTATTAAAATGCATCTGCTGCTGCAACAGTTTGGAATGCACTGGCTCCTTACATGCGAATCTCCTCTTCTCTCCATTCTCCAGTGTTTCTTCTCCACTTAGTGAGACGGTGCCATTTTGCCATAGCCAGGCACGTTTCAAAAGCTCTTTACTGATATTATCCTTTGCCTCTGCCCTTTGCCTTTGCTATTGCCTTTGCCTTTGCTATTGCCTCATCTTCCATCTATGTATTTTTGCCGTTCGTTTTGTTAAGCGCCTTCATTTTGTGTCTGTCTACACAGGCAGTAGCAGAGACACACACACGCACACACCCACACACGCCAATACATACATTTTGTGACTATCACACGCATTCATACATAAACATACATATACATAAGCATTGTATTTAATTTTAATATGAATTCTGAATGAAAAATGCATTGAAGCACACACTCTTTGAATGAAAAATAATGTGTACGAAAAGAAACAAATGAGATTTTTTGTGTATAAAATAATGATAATGAATAAAGAAGCATTTTTGTATAAAACAAAGTAAAAAAAAAAAAAAACTGTTTATTTTGTAATAGGGTATTCTCGAAAAGAATTATAAATAATGCAATCACCGGTAGCAGCAAGAAAATATCAATACTCTTTTACTTATTTCTATTGCGTCTCTTGCATTGAAAAGAGCTCAGTTTTAGTGGACTTAAAGAAAAATTAGCTTCAAGCGAGATTTTTATTACATTTGGATTATATAATTAACATAATATTAGACTATGAGATGAGCCTTGTCCGTCTGGAATGCGTGGACTGAGTGAAATATGTGGGAACCAATGTTCTCAGCAAACTGTAGCTATTCACGAAGTTTCTGTACATTTACATATGTATGTACGTATGTACACCGAAGATGTATGTACAACGTACAGCGATATTTCATATTTTTATTCACTGCTTCAGCAACAACTAAATAGGCAAACACTTTTTATCTTTGCCTTGCCTACAAAAGGCAACTAACAATTAATTTTGTTTTGCTTTAGCCTTACTTTTTAAGCACACTTGATGTCACAAAAATAAGCACAATAATTACACAATTTGAAAGGCCTTTTAATTGCAGACGTGACGTTCTTTACTGATCGGAAATCAATTTTGATCGATAGTTGGATATTGGGCGAAGTTACTCAAGAAATTCACTAAGCAAAACTGATAGATACATTTTTAAGTAATATTTGATAGTAATGAATAAAAATGGTTATTCTATAAGAAAATTCGTGAAGTTTTTAATTAATATCGATGGTACAGTTTATATTTACAAATTTAAAATCGGTTTTGCTGATTGTTTACAAGGATCAAAAACTTTTCTTAGGTAAGGGATTACAATCTTCAGATTTAATTATATATTCACTTCAGCACCCTTTCCAATTGTCCCAGGCTATTATACTTGTAGACTGGATCGTGCAGCTCACCCACAGGCGAGTATCTCAGCTGCGCCGTGAAACCATCGCCAGTCTTATCCTCCGTAGTTCGATAGACAACTCGCTGCAGTTTATTATTTCTGGAGACTATATAGTAACGTCCCTCGTTATAATTTTGCTGTAAGTCCAATGATGCTGCAGATTCATCCTCTTCGGGATAGTTAATTCTAAAGTCAGGCGCTCCATATTGTGCCGCCGGAGTCGTCTGTTGCTCCCCATTTTGGACTTGTCCTTGGTTGACTGTGGACCCAGGCTGAAGCACAGGCTGTTGATTGGAATTATCCAATTTGGGTGGCACATAATTGGAGTTGACCTGTGGCTCATTAAAGGTGCCAGCGTGCTCGACCTGTGCTCTGGTAATCTCCACTGTGGAGCCCACTGGAACCACAAACTCGCCGGGCAACTTAAACGGAACCTGTGGACGCCAGCCAGCGGGAGCATATCCAGATCTCACTGGAGTCTCGGCCTGGATGGCAACAGCGCAAGTGATCACAAATATAATCTAATAAAAAAAAATCAAACTGTCAAAAATATGTAGACACTTCTCTAACAAAAGCACACCTTTAGTTGCATTTTGTTCAAAGTTGCATTTGCAACTGCAGTGCAAAATGTTTAAAGTCACGCACTTTTATATCAAATGATTAAACAATCTTCGGCAAATATTCAGTATGACAGGCACGTCTGACACACATCGGGCACACATCTGTGTTGCATCTGGGATCCAATAGTCACGTAATCAGACAAAAAATAAAGCACAATTTTGCATGCTTACTAATATTTTGACCTTGACAAATGGCTGAGCACATAATTGGCAAGGCTTCAAGCATATTTTGATACCACACACAGTATAGTTAGTGACATCAGTTGTCTAACTGAAAGTGTTCGACATTTGACATGAACATTAAGACACAATGAACCAATTCGAATAATCAAGTTCAAGAACAGGGGTAATTAATTAATAGGTGTTTCCCACATGTTTAAAAAACTGTGAATTTAATGATTAAATTCATTTCACATTTGAGCTAAGCCAATACATCAATTCGAATTAAATTTATTACGGAAGAATATTCTTTGAAATTAAAGTACTTGAAATCTTTCACGTGTATCTTATCAGGGTCTTATAAAATCTATTTCTCACCGCAGGTGGTAGCGACATGAGAACTGTTATCGCTTCGTTAAATTTAAGTTGTTGACTTTAATTAATTATAATCAAACTTATGATTAATTTTTGCTAGACTTTGATTAATGTTTATTGGGAAACGTAGCGAAATTAACACACATTAAATGTTTTGCATCATTTAAATAAAGTCAATTAAGTGAGCAGACCCATTTAAACGCGCGCCAATATGCACTCTGTGCCAGGGTGACCAGCTTAAAATGTTTTAGGCAGCCCTGCATGAGAAACATGAGTACTTATAGCTGAATACATTGCGCGGGCTTTTTTAAAGTATCGAATCGACATCAAAATAATTTCGCAATAGTTATATTAAACAAAATTAATTTTGGTAATTTTAAAAATGCTCCATAATTTCGACAGTTCAAATGAACCTCATATTAGCAGCAATAACTTAAAAATAGCGTCTTGAATTAATTTTAAAGTTATATGTATAATTTTATTTATCCTGTTTTAATCGTTCAACATTCTGATTGCACTCTCAATGTATGTATATATAAATATGTGTATATATTTAAGCCGGATAACATCCTGTGTTTTCCTTTTTATTGCGCTCCAGTCAAGCCCAGCTTCTTCTTCAGGGATTCGGGCATATCTGGTGGTGGTGGGCGTGGCATGTGCAGGAAGACCTTGACAGCATCATAGATGAACCATTGAGCGGCGGTGAGTGTGCCAATCATGACAATCCTAGGAACTAGACCGCCCCACAGACCTATAAAAAGAGCGATTAGTCTTGCAAATAAATATCGCACAGAGGATTCCTTGTATACTCACCAGACCAGCCCAACTGCTTGGCCACATCCAGAGCACTGGCACCCTTGGCCTGGTTCAGTTTAGATACAACGGTATCAGCGGGATGGGAGACAATGGCACAGAAGACACCAGCAATGTAACCGGCGGCAAAGGTGACAATAAGCTGCTCGCCCTTGGTGCAATCAGCACGTGGCTTCGGCACCACATACTTATACAGCAGCTCCAGAGTACGCTCAAAGCACGCGAACTTCATCATGGTGTATGGGATCTGTCGCATCCACAGTGGCACCAGACCCTTGTAGAAGGCGCTGATGCCCTCCTGTGCGGTCATCTTGGGCAGCGCCTCACGCAAATTCTTTGCGAATCCGGGCGTCGTCTGTATTTTAACCTTGGCTGCCTCCATTGGCGACAGTGCAATATCCGCAAAGAACTCGGCCGATGCAGAAGCAGCCAAATAGAGACCAGTTCTATAAAGGAAAGCGTTCTCCTCACCAATGGCATTGCCGTACATGACTTTGAAGACCTCATAAAGACCAAACTTGCACAGACCCTGCATCGAGTACCCAATGAAGGTGGGCGCCCAGCCCTTAGCCAGACCACGGATACCCTCCTCCGCCAAGCTGACACGGAAGCCATTGAACACACTCTTATACTTGGCCGGATCGACCTGCAGACGGCATTTGACCAAATCCAGGGGCACCACCATGGTGTGGGTGGTGCCGCACGAGATAATGCCACCCAAGCCGCACAACAAGAAATAATGATTTGAGCCAAACTCACATGAATCTAAAAAATCGAAAAGCCATGATTATAAGTTATGAAATTTAGCAGCACTCCAAATTCAATTCCAAAACTTACCACCCTGAGCAGTGGCAGCAGCGGCAAAGTTGTGATTGGGGCTCAGCTGGGTGCGGGTGGAGACGGCATTATCGCTGCTGGGTAGGGGCAGAGTGGGCGGGGCAGCTGCCTGACAGTCGGCACTGATGAATGGCGACTTGAACGTTGAGTTCTGCGCGGCATCAA
Source organism: Drosophila setosimentum (assembly GCA_035043505.1). Taxonomy (NCBI): domain Eukaryota; kingdom Metazoa; phylum Arthropoda; class Insecta; order Diptera; family Drosophilidae; genus Drosophila; species Drosophila setosimentum. The sequence continues at coordinate 21,469,010 of JAWNMY010000003.1, forward strand.
TCAAAGATTTGAACATGTTGACTTAGTGAAGGATGCTGTCAATAGAATAGAATCCGAGGACAGGTTGAGGTTAATAAATCATGATGTAACCAAATTTAATATTTGTACACACATTTAACTCATAATACACGACATAAAAATATACACAAGCATCTACTTTAAATTTTACCACTTTAAAAAATTCAAAAATATTCTTTCAACATTTAAACATTTTTAAAAATAAATATGAAATTTCTACTTGGCATTGATCTTGCACATAACACACTTGTTTACATAACTTGCGTATGTATTTATTTTCATATTGTCCTCTTTTTTTAATGCATTGCGTAATAGCTTTGAAGGTGAGCACTTTTCAAAAATATTTCGAAAACAATATTCAGATAATTATATCTGTGTAAAACGTTAAAAACACTCACTTCAAAATGCAACGTGAAAAGAAGAAAAGAAGCTAAAGTAGCTATAGATGAAGTAGCAAGTTTTCGTTGTTGGGTTTTAGAAAAATAGAACCCAAAAAACAACGTTTGTCGTGCGCCAAACCAGAAAACCAAGTGCAACAAATTACAATACGAATGATGGGGTAACAATGTCGGCGTAGGGTTGTCATAGGGTTTGAAAATTAAGCGGTTACAAGCGGTTATCAATTATTGGGGTAACGGTTATGAATTGATCATTATAAAATTAAATTTAATAAGGCACTTTTTTTTTTTGATTATTAAGATAATATTCCATTCCAGTATTTACATGTCCTATTTTATTCTACATTATTTAAGATCTCCCTAATCAAAGTAATAAATATATAGATAAATAAAACTAGTAATACACAAAATGTATTTGAGAAAATGCTTTTCCAATTTTCAAATGACAACCCCACATAAAGCTCGCTTTATTTATAAATACGCAACAATTAAAAATTTCTCTGTAAACCGAAAAATTTTTTTTTGATTTTTTAGTTTATATAAATATATATCTTGATTAACGCGTCCCACAGCTGATCGAGCAGACATTCGACAAAACAAGTCGAAATCATGGCTAGGTTCATTTTTTTTTTGTAAAATTTAAACATTTTATTGGAAACATACAAGTTAAGGTGTTTATTTACTAAAATCGTTAGTTTAGCAACTTTATGCGACTAAGAAAGCTATTACAAAATTGTAAACTCGCCTGTATCGAGGCTTTTTTTGTTTGTTCTGTCACATTTTGATAATAAGTACAGTTTAGTTGATTTAGTGTCTTAACATATACATGTGTATATATATATATATATATATATATATATATAAATGGTAAAAATATTGGAAATAGTAGCTGCATAATAATACTTTTCTTTTGCAATAAATTACAGTTACACAACAGTTACGCGTGTAGACTGGACAAAAAAATGGCAGAGTTAAATAACGATAATACTTATAAACGATTTACAATTACATATTTTTAAATTGGCTGGCATTTTGTAGTGTATGTGTGGTTATGTAGGTGTATGTAGGTTTTTGGCACTGCCTAAACTGTAGCAGTGCTACTCAAACCGTACGGGGACAGTTTAACTGAACCCCATCTACAAAACAACGCAAAAATTGGCAAACAAGCGGACGTCTTAATTGTTAATTGGGGAAACTTAACAAACTAACTGGGACTATGATTCGGCTGTCTCCATATGCCGATGCACCGTGACCGGCGCTAGGATATAATGGGAACGCTGCTCCTCGGCCGCATCCAGCGGCAGCGTTGTCTGTCCATAAACAACAGCAGACGCAGTTGCTCCACGACATGGCGATGGCGTCGCTTGTGACACCTGCTGCTGCTGTTGCTTGTTGCGCTCCGTTTTGGACATGGGCTGGTTGCTTAAATATGGATGCGTCGCATTAGTAGACGATTGCTGGCGATTTGTGGGACTCGATATGGATGTGGATATGGACATGGTATCCGATTTACTGTGACGCTTATCGTGCAGCAGCAGCGGCTCGGCCAGCGTAAAGCACTGCTGATCGGAGCTGTCCTCGTGCGGCGTCATCGTGCTGTAGCCATGATCCGATTCACCATTTGGCGGTCGTCGATAATAGCTACTGCCGCTGGACATGTGATATGGTGAGATGTCAGCGGCATGCATCAGTTGACGCTGAGCCGCCGAATGATCGTAGCCACCCATGGGCGGCTCATCATGCGTCTGGCAATCATCGAAATTGAAACGGGACAGTGGCAAACCATAATTTTCCTCCTGCACCGAGTCCACATAGAACTGTTCCTGGACCTGTGTGTCCAGATTGTGCCGATAGCAATAGATGGCAAAGCCGATCACCATGGCGAGCACAACTATCGCACCACCAAGTGGCCCAAATGCGGAATACGCATGCTGCTCCCGCTGAGGATTATGCGCCGCCAGCATTTCCAGTTCATCGAGCTCACCATACGGCGTCAGTGAAGCGAGCACCCCATTAAAACAGCCCGCCTGGTTTGAACAGAAGGCTGCACCAAAGCTATTGTCCTCCACATCCAGTTGACACCACTCGCAACCCATGATGCCCAGACACTCCCGCTGCGTGGCATACACCTCACAGTTGCCAGCCACAGTGGCCGCTGCACAGCTGGGCAGGGCACTCAACAATTGGCTGGTCGGTGGCAATGCGAGGAAATGTTCGCTGGGCGGTGCACAATATGGAAACTGATGCGTATAATTTGCATATCCGTCGGGATCCGCGTCACCAGAGCTCGTCAGCATTGGACACTCGCAGGGGCACTCGCAATCCGTTTGATCCATACGCATGCAATTAAGGCAGACGCGAGCGATAGTATTGCACGGACAGAAGGTGCCGCCATCACAACTCGAGTTGAGCACCGCTGCAAATAGATTGCTGCCACGGATTAGGGCTATGGCATACTTGGTTCGCTCCCCGTGCACCACATTGCCCAGAATGCTCGAGAGCGACGTGTTGAAGGCATAGTAGCGTTGCAGCGTGCGATTCTGGTAGCTGGCACAGCCCAACTTGCGCACCAGCTGACCATGATTCAACATATCAAAGGCCAGATAGGATTCCTTGTCCGTCAGGTGCTCGTGCGGACGTCGCGGATTGCGTTTGGGACTTGACACCTGCAGCATGCTGGGATGTGCCAGCAAATAGCCCTCATGGTCGAACAGCAAACACTTCATATGCGGCAATTGACAGAGTGGGGTGCTGTCCAAGATCAGGCGATAGTAGAAGGCGTAGGGTACATCCAGTGCGACAACAGCCACCGGACGATCCTGTTGTGCTGAGTGCAACGCATCCGCCTTGCCCTCGAATATTGTGTGCGCTATGGTCACAATGTAGCCGGCTCCACCGGCGTCCAGATACGGAGCCGTGCTCACAATGCGTCCGGGCTGTGCCATCGCCTGCCGGAACCATGTACGTCGCGTGGCATCGTAACTACTGCTCAACAGACAGCCCGGATACAATTGCAGCACACCACTCACACTCGCTATGTAGCGTCTAATGATATGTCCACGCAGGGATCCCCCAGTGTCCTGATGCCGACGTCGCAACTGTTGCATGGCCTGATTTAAGACGCCAACTTCATGGCGTATGCGCGGACCCAGGCCAGGATTAGCGAGCAGGCGACTCGCATCGCGCAGATAAGCCATAATGGACTCGACGTGACGCAGCTGTGTACGCGGTCGATTATTGTGCAGAAATGCAAAGGGTGAATTAAAAGCGGCAGCACTCAGAAACAAAGTGGGCGCATCTGAAGGGAAATATCAAGGAAATCAAGAAAATCTTAAGAGTTTACCTCTTTAACTCTCAACTCACCCATTGTGGCCAGCTGTCTAAAGTAACGACATGTTGTTGGCGTTCCACTCGCGCCATTCTGCTTCAGATCCAAACGATGGTATACTAAATCCATGGTGTCGCCATAGAAGCCCGAATCGAAGTTCAGAACGGCATCCTTACGATTGTAGACGCGCTGCAGCGGAATTGTTGCATTGTGAACAGCATTGTTGCTAATGCTAGCCGTGGTCACCAGACAGAGCACATAGATGCCCAGCACAGATTGCCAGTGATAGGTGCGTAGCAGCTGCTGTTTACGTCCCAGATAGATGGTGGTACTTGCATTTCCGCGCTCCTCATGCAGCAGACGCTTCCGAATGCTAACAAAATCCGTTGCATTCTCGAGGTACGCAATATTCACGGGATATGCCGTCTCCCGTTGGATGAGCGGTCGTGGGAATGCCGGATGTGCCAAAGTGTTGCCACTGCTGCGATCTAATAGAAATGCATAGCTAAAACCCTGTTTGGCCGCAGGTGAAGCATTCGGATAGTTGAGCAGATCCTCCAGCAGGTCAGTTAAATACAAATTGACGCCAACGATGCCGTAGGGAGGCACAGCATGCGTTATGGCCACAAGGACATCTAAAAAATAATTACAAGAATTTTGTTGAAGTTAATATGCATTAATGTTAATCTTAAGCCGTTGACTTGCCACCACTTTCCGCATCCACAACGGGCTGATGCACCTCCAGGGTGTCGGTGAGGAAACGCTCTGCAAAGAGCTGGCCAAAGACACGACTGCTCGCCCGCGGTATCGTCTCCGCATGCATCTTGTTCAGCACAAAGAAGCGACCGGCCAGTTGAGTCTCCTCCCCAGGTGGCAGCCAGGTGCGCACATCAATATCGAACTTGGTATAGTTTTGCGTGGCCACATCGCTAAGGAACTGTTTCTCATACATGATGCGCTTCTCGTCGAGCACCACGGCGCACGTATTAATGATAACAGGCGAGAGTAGACGACTCTGTCCCTGGGCCAAGACACGCAGCACGTGCATAGCATCCGAGAGATTTGTGAGCAGACCCCGAGTCACGTAGACAAACTCAATGGGTTGCTCGGAGCTGTTAATTAATCGCGACTGCTGCAATCGATGCAGCACCTGGAAGGCATACTCAAAGCCCAACGTATGATTGGTCATGCCACGACCCAAACTCAAGTTATTCACATAGCTAAGTATCTCATCCTTGTGTGCACGCGTTGCACTATAGATGCCATACGCTGCGTCTGCGGGAAACGCATCTAGAATCATAAAGTCCGCCTCGCTAGATATGGTCACTAAGGATATATAATCGGTGTCCTCCAGCAAGAGCAGCACCTCTTGAACTGAGTGCGTCAAAGAGAAAATTAAATGCGATTCATTAAATAATAAATAATACATAAAAACTTGCGACTCGAGTCTAAACACTTACCAAAGTTCTTGGTGATCTCAAAAAGTTCCGCGTTCAGCGCTGATCCCACATCGATGAGCAGCAGCACAAACTTGTGTTTAATGGCCGACACGTAGAGCCGTCGAAAGTAAGCACTGCCTGGAGCAGCATCGCTGCTGGAGAGGAAAAAGATGTGCTTAAAATGGCTAACATTGCTGCTGGCTTTGTTGCTGTTGTTGGGGTTGGGATTGGGATTGTGATTGCTATTGCTGGACTCGTCGCTGGGCGTAGTGCTTAGGCGCTGCCTCAGCAGCGTTAATTGATCATCAATATAGCTATTGGCTGCGAGCGAACGTCCATTGTTCTCATTGAGGAATGTGGCACGTGAAGCCTCATCCGACTTGAGAGAGTTTAGGATCTGTATCTGCTGCTTATTGTAGTGGGCAGAAGCCACGGCAACTGCATCCACATTGCCCTCATAGTCAGGCTGGCAGTTCTCGATTTGTGTGTTCAAATAAAGATGCATGTGCTCGGTGTTTGTGGCGGAATTGCTGCCTTCCGTGTCATCCATTTCAAAGTCAAATTCACTCTCCAGCTCTTCGTCAGCATCTTCGTCGTAGCTGTGCTGCTGCAGGAGCACCTTGCTCAAATTAAAACGTAACAGATCGCGCAATTCCAGGACAACATGCGTGGCTCTTTGCAGTTTGCGTCCCAGACGCTGGCTAAACGCTTGCAGATCCTGCTGCACAGTCTCGTTTCCATTGCCCCCCGACGACGACAGTCGCGTGGTCACCGAGCTGGCGAAATGTATCGAGTCAAAGATTTCCTGCAAGCAAGCGATTAAGGTTTTACATGGGTACAGTTTTTTTGAGGATACCATTTGCCAAATAACTCACCTGGATTTTTGTAACAAGCATTTCCACATTGCGTATGTTGTGCAATTTATTCTCCACATTGTGCCTCAGCTGCACAACATTTTGCTGATTGTAGTTGATGAAGAAAACACTCGATGGCGTCTGCTGCAGCGACATATAGCCGGCAGATGTAGGCACTTTGTTAATGTTACTAGTTTGGGTTTCATTTGTTGTGTTTGTGTTTTTGCTTATGATTTGAGGTAGTGGAGGAACATGTTCACTGTTTGGCAATGTGTGCGCAGCTGCCGCCAGGAGGAGCAGGAGCAACGTGATACCGTCATGCCACATTTTGTTGCTTTCCTGGTAGCCTAAATTGATGAGGATTACAGCGTCATTTAGTTACAAATGTTTATTGCTTTAGTTTTTCATGCTGCTGCTGCTGCTGCTGCTTGTATTGCCCGATAAATTGTAAAAGTCTTTCGATAGATCGCAACGAAAACGTTGAACAAATTTTATTGGAAGGCATTTGATGAACAATCAATCGATTGCACACAGTTAGCATTTGCTTTCTATGAACCCAGCTATTTGCAACCAATTAAAAATATTTGTAACAATAAAGTATGTTTAAAAATACTAAGTATAATTATTTGCAGAATATTTAAGAGCAACATCTCCAAATTACTATAAAAAGTCTTCAAGATTCGGTATATTATTTATTTGGTATTTATTATGAAAATTGACGGAATACCCTTACGAGATTTAAGGGAAAAATATTCTTCTTCTTCGTCTGATTCATAAAAGAAAAAGGCGAATATAAAAACCATTGAAAATACACACAGAGCATTAAGACTTGCAAACAAACGATGGCCGCCACTTTAAAACCGTATTTGACTGCCGTGCGGCATTCGTTAACTGCAGCAATGTGTCTGCAGGATTTTCCATCGCAAGTTGTCGAACGCCACAACAAGCCGGAGGTGGAAATTTGCTCCAGCAAGGAACTGGTGCTCACGCCCATTGTCGTCTCCCGCAACGAGAGGGAGAAGGTGCTGATTGAGCCGTCCATTAATTCTGTGCGTGTAAGTATCGCTGTAAAGCAGGCGGATGAAATTGAGCGCATCCTGTGCCACAAGTTCACACGCTTCATGATGCGTCGCGCCGAATCCTTCATCATACTGCGACGCAAACCAATCGAGGGATACGACATTAGCTTCCTAATCACAAACTTTCACACGGAACAGATGTATAAGCACAAGCTGGTCGACTTTGTCATCAGTTTCATGGAGGAGATCGACAAGGAAATTAGCGAAATGAAACTGGCGGTCAATGCGCGAGCTCGCACCTGTGCCGAGGAATTCCTCAAGCGCTTTTAGTTGCTACTGCACTGGTGAAAAATTGATTCAATCCATAAATAAATGTGTGTTTTTTATAATGATTTTTTTTTGTGCTTTACTGACCGCAGTTTCGAAGATTCGTGATAAGAGGTATTATTTTAATATGTTAAACAGATGTATCAATAAATGTGTGTGTTTCTAACATTCCTTTGGTAAAGATTTATGACAAGAGTTATTCTAATATGGTAAATAACAGTAGCACGATATGCATGTATAATCGACCTTTGGAGCCTTTGACAATTTTTAATTTGATTGTGTTTATCATACATAAATTTGAATTATTAACCATAAAGGAAATTATATTGAACACACATATATAAATTTCTCGTTGGCTTAGCTTACGTAAAAAATAAAAATCCCTTAGGCAGAATTTTATAAAAAATTATTACAAATATAATTGTACAAGATATAATAAAAAGAATAATTTATATATATTATTAGGACACAGCACTGATAACCTAGACTCGCTTGCTAATTTAACTAATCGAAACCATTCACTTAATAACTTTACCATTATTTAATAATAATTATAATTGTGGGCAAATAACACAGCATAAACATCAACATGTGCTGAAGTTTAAATTTTCGCGCTTTATCATATCAGCCGGAGCCTGCGTTTTGCGTTGTGCAACACTGGTGTATAACAACCCTGTCACGTCGAAAGACAACAAACGCAACACGCGGATCAAGCATCTGAATTATATTGAATTTCTTTGAAAATGGCAAACGCAAAAGTGAAGAGTACTACAAAAGGCAAGCAGAAGAAGTTATCCGATGTGTCGGACACAAAAGCGCTAAAGGCAAAAGCCTGGCAGAAGGTGAAACTGAAAGGCCACGTGATATCCGATGATTTCAGCAGTTACGAGGGCCTTATTGGATTGGAAGTGCTTAAGGATTACGATTCGGCACTGGTGAAATCCACACAGAAACAGATTGTTCCGGCTAGCTACGAACGCAGTAAAAGGCGTAAGCCAGGAAAAGCAAACAAGGATTCAGAGGCATCGTCTAGCGAGGAAGAGAGTGATGATGAATCTGAGGATGGAGATACATCAGCCAAATCCTCGAAGAAGGCTCGCCTTGCAGAGCGTCGCACTCAGCGGATATTAAAACAGCAGGAGAAACGCGAAAAACGCAAGCAGCAACGCAAGGAAAAGAAGGTGGATCCTAAGACAGAGATATCCATGAAGCAATCCATGAATCAATCCATATACACACCCAACGAAGACTATGCTCCGGATAGATTTGCGCTGCTCCGACCACCGCATCCAGAAGATGATGCTGCTGAGTCGGAGAACGGTGCTAACTCTGGAGATGACGACGACGGTGAGGAGGTGCCAGAATTGGTGTTTTGCAACGCACAAGCAGATATGAGCAAATGGCAAGGCATGGGCATTCCCACGTCCATAATGCGTGCTCTGGCCCAGCAGGGCTACGAGGCGCCAACCCAGATCCAAGCGATGACTCTGCCAGCGGCCATACATGGCAAAAAGGATATACTGGGTGCTGCAGAAACGGGTAGCGGGAAAACCCTCGCCTTTGGCATACCCATCCTTTCGGGCATCATAGAGCTGAAGCAGCGCAATGACGGATCCGGTATACGCACACGCGCACCAAAGCCGAAAGTTGAGTCCGCGGGGGAGGTGCTTGCAACCAAAGACAATCACGAGTTGACGCCACCGCCAGAGGAACTGGATTATGTGTCGGGCGCCAGTGAGGAGGAGAGTGATGCCGAGGAACACAACAGCAGTCATCCTCTGTACGCTCTGGTGCTCACACCCACCCGAGAATTGGCTGTCCAGGTGAAGAATCATCTTGTTGCCGCCGCCAAATATACGGGCATTCGTGTGGCATCCATTTTTGGTGGTCTCTCCGTTGCCAAGCAGGAGCGCGTCCTGCGCCAGTGTCCCGAAATTGTTGTGGCGACACCAGGTCGCCTTTGGGAACTGTATGCGCAGGGCAATCAGCACCTGAAAAAGATCGAACATGTGAATTTCCTATGCATTGACGAAACAGATCGCATGGTGGAGAAGGGACACTTCGAGGAGCTGCGCATGCTACTCAAGGTTCTGAATGCCGATGAGGAGCGCAAACAGCTGCGCCAGAATTTTGTCTTCTCTGCGACATTGACGCTGACCCATGACCTACCTGAGCATATGCAAAGTAAGAACAAACCTTAATGGGTGGAATTGGGATAAGAATGCAGTCCTGATCCTTAGTTTGAATTGGGATCATTTTAAATTCAATTACAAATTATTTGCTACCATTTCATTATTATTTATTGTAGAACGCAATCTGGGCAAGCGTGCCAAGTTCACCAAGCAGACTGTGGATCAAAAGATTGAGAGTTTAATCGAAGAGTTGGGCATCTCGCAGCCAAAGATTGTGGACATTACCAGCAGTCAACGTAAGCAACCACTACCTCGAAGGAGCTCCTACACATTACTTATGCTTCAATCTTTTAGAGACTGCCCAAACTCTGACCGAGAGTCGTCTGCTGTGTGCAATTGATGAGAAGGATTACTATTTGTACTATTTTCTGCAGCGTCATCCTGGCCGCAGCATTGTCTTCTGCAATTCGATTGACTGCGTCAAACGGCTGGCCACGCTCTTTGGTCTGCTGGAGTGTAATCCGTTGCCGCTGCACGCCAACATGATACAGAAGCAGCGACTGAAGAATCTGGAACGTTTCCGCGACAGTCCGACGGGTTTGCTAATTGCCACAGATGTGGCTGCCCGTGGCTTGGATATACCCAATGTGGAGCATGTCATTCACTACCAGGTGCCACGCACCAGTGAGAATTATGTGCATCGCTCCGGACGCACTGCCCGTGCCAATAAACATGGTATAACAGTTATGTTCATGGAACCAGGCGAGGTCAAAACTTATGTGCGTCTGCACAAAACGCTGGAGAGAAGTGAGTGACTTCAAACAGAATGACTAAATTTTATTGATTCAATTTAAACTGGTTCCTTACAGCTGAGGATCTGCCGCTCTTTCCCATCTCGGAGCGTTTTCTGGGCGCTGTACGAGAGCGCGTCAATCTTGCCCGTGAACTGGACAAGGAGGAATTAAAGCTGCGACGCACACAAAGCGAAGAAGGCTGGATGAAGAAGCATGCCGAGGAAATGGACATGATTATCGATGGCTACAACGATGAGTCGTGAGTAATTATGTTCTCTTAGTGGCTCACACTCTCATCTCCCTTTTTGCTTGCAGCGGCAGCGACCAGGATGAGGATCCGTTTATCATTGAGCGCCGACGGAATCGCCTACATGTGGATCAGGTGCGCGGACAACTGGTTGCACTGCTCGCCCAGCCCATATTCTCCAAAGGTTTCAGCTTTAAATATCCCACGAGCACGGGTCAGCTACTCTCCGGCTCCGATATGAGCGCCAGTAATCCGCAGAGTGCTGTGGAAACCATGAAAGCTGCCATCGAGGACATGAATCTGGCCAAGAAGCAGCGCAACAAACGCAAACGCAATGCCTAAATAAATATTTTGATATATTTACCTTAACTATAATATTATATTATTATTATTATTATTGCACTCTCAGTGCTTGGAGACAAAATATCGTGTTCCACTTTCTGTAAGAGATCGTGCGTGCTTGGCCAACAATTGCGATACAGATAGTGTGGGCGTGGTAAAGCAGCTGCAGCAAGGAATGCATAACTATTAGTAAAGATTAATAAGAATCTTGAACAGATTCCACTTACTCAATATATGGCTGCATTTCGTCCAGTGTCCACTTTCTCTTTGTTTTAAACAATGCCCGCATGCGATCGTTGATGTTCGAAGGCAATTGCTCCTCCGCCAGGGAACGTATGCACGGCTGTGCGCCTTCCTTATCTACGATGCCCAAGCCACACAGATATTCCAGCTTACAGCTCATGCCCTCGGGCAGCGCCTCTTGCCACGTGCTCATGAACTCTTCGTTGCGAAAACGCAAGCCAGGCTGCAAAATATTCTGCGCCACTATGCGTGCCACCAGCGACTCCTGGTAACGGAATTTGCTGGGGCAGCGATCACTCTGCTTCGCATAGACATCAAAAAGTCCCGAGACAATGGGTTCGGGCGCAATACCTTGCAGGGCATAGATTGTCTCGCCGCGATCCACCTCATCCAGGGCCCAGGAGTTTTCCGCAATCAGCCCGAGCATCAGGTTAATAATGCGATATTCATACTCATAGTCCAGTATACGGATATGTCCATCGAGTTCCAAGGCGCGACATTGATGAAGTCCCTTGATAAACTGTGCCCGGCTGCACTGAATCGTGTCCAGCAGCTGCTGGAAACTAAACAACAACTTGCACTCAATGCAATACTCGTTCTCTGGCCCCGAATACCGGGTGAGTTGCAGCAGTTCGCCCAGCTTGCGATAACGTGGTCGGATCTCACGGCATTCATAGTAGTCGTGGAATATAGTCAGCACCTTCCTCTGCTCCAGCGTACGCGGCACCTCCAAATCATCATCGGCACTGTCGTTCAGACTACGCTCAAGCGACGTATTCGCATTCCCAGTGCGTGGACTCTTCAAAGGTGAAGTACTCGTTGCGGCAGCAAACTTTAAATCGGGCACCAATAATAGACTGTTGGAGATCTCGGCACCCTTTACATCGTATGTTCGCTCATCCGTGCAGAGCACAACCTTCTCGTGCAAGCCACCCTTAAAGTGTAACGTCTGTCCGGTGCGTATCTGGTGCAGCATATGCTCGTCCAGTTCCAACAGGCGCAAATTATCGCTGACCACATCGGCACATGGGTAATACAAAGCCTGCGTGAGTTGTGTCAACTGGCGTTCATCCATTTTGGCATGCTTGACAATGGCCTTAACATCTTCTGCTGTTCGCACATAGCTGCACAATAAACTTGTCACTCAGTGCGAATCACAGATTTTAAAAATAAAACTTACTGATGCGTCTCATTATTTTCATCCACTTCCATGTTTTCCAAGTTTATCTCATCTGTTGCGCGCCAAAACTTAACCGAATTTACAGTAACTCTGGCGTTGCCAGACTGTTGGATGCTGGCACGACTTTTCTATTTCGTTATTAATAATAATTATTGGTTATACAAATTAGTGATTGCAAAATCTTACTACTTTAAATAGTTTTTTTTTTAAATTTTATTTTTATTAAAATTATTTTATCAATCACTTTTCAGCGTTGCCACCTAATTTAATTCCGCAATTTCACACTTACTTTAGCATGTGTCACGATACCTGCCTTAAGTAACAGGTATCTTTCACAGCATGTGCAATTCCTCATCCAAATGGAGAATCTGGCGACAAAGAAAAACTGGACAGAAGGGGAACGTTTAGAGCTGGCAGCTCAACTAGATGCACAGCTTGATGAGTTCATTGATGGCCTGGAGAAGAAACGCTATGAGGAGGGATGGCCAGAGGATCGCTGGGAGGAGGAAATGGACAAGCATCCGTTCTTCATGAAGAAAGCACCACAGCCAGGTGACGAAGTGCATCCCATGTTTGAGGGCTTGCAAAAGCTCAAATTCGATCCGGAGGAGAATACACAGGAAGAGCTGGCGCTGAACTACAAGGAGGATGGCAACTTTTACATGAAACACAAGAAATTCCGCATGGCTGTCATTTCCTTTACGGAGGGTATCAAAACCAAGTGCGACAATCCTGATGTGCTCGCCATACTCTACAACAATCGTTCAGCTGCCCATTTCTTCATTAAGAATCATCGTTCCGCGTTGAGTGATGCGCAGCGCGCCTTGTTTCACAAGCCGGATTATAACAAGGCTCGCTGGCGAGCTGCTCAATGTGCCTACGAGCTGGAGAAGTTTGATGTGTGCAGTCAGATGTGCGAGGAGCTGCTCGAGGTGGACATCGATCACAAGGAGGCCAAGGCGCTGCTGCACAAGAACAAAATGAAAAAGGTAAGACTCAAAATATCATATTTCATATAGAATACACATGATGATCTTTTACAGTTGGACACGGAACGCAATCAGCGCAAGGAGGCTGCCGAATCCAAGCGTCGCCTTGCGCGCTTCCACAAGCTGCGCGATGCTTTGGCGCAGCGTGCCATTAAGTTCGATGATCAACCCATAAATAAACGGACAAATATAAGTGATGAACTGTTGCGCCCCAAGTTTTTGCCCCTGGAAGATTATCCCGTGCATTTGGATGACGATGAGAATACTTTAATTTGGCCCGCTGCTTTCTCCTATCCGGAATTTCTGCTCAGCGATTTTCAGCAGCAATTGCCGGAGACGGCAACGATGATGGATTGCTTGATTACGCTATTTGCAGAGCCGCTGCCCGATGATAAGACGTCAAGCTATCGTCCGGATAAGGTTCATGTCTACTATGAGAATCGCAAGGCGGGTTGCGTTCACAAGGTGAACACCACAAGCACGCTGCGGGAAATTATCGACGAGAAGGGCTTTTTTGTATCCGGCGGCGCTTTGCTGTTCTATGTGGTGCCAAAAAGCACGCAGGTGGAACAGGAGTTTCTCCATCAACAGAGACGTCCCCAAGTCTACAGTTGAGTTTGAGCGTAGCTTTAAAAAATTACAACAGGTTTTTTTTTTGTACATAAACAAAGCATTGGTTAATTTTATTATTATTATTGACTTTCATATGCGTAGGATATGTATATATATATATAATTATAAAGTTTATATCTATAGTCACGGTACAATTGAGCTTTGGTTGCGCTAAAATAGAAGCTGATTTCAAATATCCATAGTTTTACATACATATATATATATATGTATATATATATATATATATATATATAAATCCTTGCAGCAGAAGCTAAACATTTTTAAATGCTCTAATAAACGCTTTTTTTATATATATAATTTGGACGTTTGTAACTTATTTTTGTGAATAATACTGCAAGAATATACAATATTTATTTCCATTTTCTAACTAATTTAGTTTTACAATTTTTTGTTGATATGTTCTTATGCGTTGGCAAGTTTTTTGCAAAAGCCAAAAAAGCGATTCACAGATTAATAAGCATTTTGCCAACAGAGTTTAAAACATTCATTTAACTTAACTAATTTGCATACAATTAAATACATTTAAGTTGATTAAAGCATTGCCGTCCAAGCTGCATACAACATTATGTTGCAAACTTGTTTCAAATTTAGATTTCTATGTGGGCCAAAAGCGAGCGCAAAATTTGCTCCTTATTTGACCAAAGATTCATAAGAAGCAGCCTTAATTACTAAATTAAGATAATATTAGTGTGGTTTCTTGTAAAACTCGTCAACAACAGTTCTGTCTTTTGTATAATTTGTGTGTATATGTATTAATAAAAGCGTTTCTTGAAATTTCACGATAATTGAGCATACTTTGAATGGGAATATGTTATTTATATATATGGTTAAGGAAAAAAAAACACCAAACAACCAACAAACACAACATCAGTTATCAGATATGGAATAACCTTTCAATATGATATGATATATGTACTATATACTTAGATAATTATGGCAAATCAAGTTGAACATATAAGGCTTTAAATTGTTTTTGTTTTTAGACTAATTGCTGCATTTGGATTTTTAGCTCAGAGGCAAAAACAGCTTTCAAGGAAACGGAAAAAGAATCACGTGCAAATCATACAACTATAGCATTAAACGATTAACTTATTATTATAATTATTAATAAACTTACTAACAACAAACAACAATGCACATTTAATTTAATTGCTACTGAGGCGATTGTGAAGCTGCTGTCGCATTCCTTTGGAGCACATTATTCAGACGCATCTTTAGCGGCGAAAAGTCAATTTTCTTGAAGCGCGGCAACGAGGCAAACTTCTTCAGGCTGTTGCTAGCTGGAGGCGCCACCTGATGCTGCAGCAACAGAACATTGGGCGATTGTGATTGAGTCATGGCCGGTTTGAATTGCTCCTGTCGCTGCTGCTGTTTGCGGGGCGAGACTTGGCCAAACTTTGCCAATGTGGCATATTTCTGTAGCATGCGTGTGGCACGCTCGGCTGCCTGGAAGCAATGCTCGTACTCATCCTCCACCTGGCTATCCTTGCATTTGCTGCCCGAAGACTCAGCCTCAGCGACTTGTCCATCGTCGAATTTGAAATCAATATTCTGGAGCATGGCCAGCTGGAGTAGCTCCTCCTTGTCGCCAGCATTCGACGGCTTTAAATCTATATTATTATTATTGTTAGTGTTGTTGTTGTTGTTGTGCTTGTTGCCGGTGGAGTTGGTGCCATGGGTGACGGCATAGACACCCTCGGCGATCTTGTGGGCGGCAGTCTTCTTGGTTAACGTTCTAGTCTTGGCTAACGATGATGATGATGATGTTGATGCATTGCTTGTGGTTGATGATGACTTTTGACGATTTTCGATTATCTGTTGGGGCGATGATATATACAGATTCTCCTTCCGCTCGCGACGCAGTCGAGCGCTGACCAGTTGACGCATGCCGGCCGCAGTTTCACCGCTGCTGGGACTACGTCGCTTGGATTTGAGAGTGTCGCAGCTATTTGGATAATACGAGGGTATCTTATCATCAACGCTGATAATGGACTTCCGGGGCGTCTGATAGTAATCCTCTTGCTCCGGCTGCTGCTGATGCTCCGCGTGCGGCGTTTGCTGTTTGGGCGGCAGCGCCGGCATCAGCGGAGATTCGGTGGGTGTGCTGGTGCATAGACCAAGTGGTTGCTGTTCCAGCTCCTGGGATGCCTTCACAGCCAGGAGATTCTCATATAGATGCTCCGCAAGGGCAATGTTGCTATTCATTGAGCTCACATCGACACGCATCGATTCATAAATATCGCTCTCGTTTTGGGACGGAGCTGAAACTGGAGCTGGAGCAGAAGCAGTTGCTGCTTTGTTGGTGGGATCATCGGTGTTGCAGCTGCTCGTGGAGGAACTGTGGGAGCCGGTGGAGTAACCAGACGAAGTGGATGCAGTGCTGGCGGTGGGTTTCTTCTGCTCCAGGGGAGCATTGTTGCAGCCACTGACCTTTTGTATGATGGGCGCCATCACACAATAACCATTGAGATCATCGACCATCATCTTGCGCTGCAGCTGCTGCAACTGGACATTATAGCCTTGGCTGACGGCACCATTGGCTCCAATCAGATTTATGCTGGATGTGTTGCAGGCGGAAAAGTTAAAATTGTGCGGCAATTGATGCGACACATTCAGGCTCTCCAGCGAATCGGCTTGACTCAGATGCCGTGTAAGCTCGGCAAGCAGAAATTGCCGTGGATTATTGTGCTCAATGGCCGAGTCCTCGAGACTGATGTTTAGCTCATCGCTGGAGAGTGCATCGCCAAAGGTGTCCAGAAAATTAAGCTTGGACAGATCGGGACTAGAGAAACTGTTGCGATGCGCATTGCTCATTTTCAATGTTCGCTTGAGCGGAGCAATTGGCTCCGGAGTGGGTGCATTTTCATAGAGCACCAATTGCTGCTCGTGTTCCTCCTGCTCCTGCCCCACACTTGCGCTCGCCGAGCGACGCTTCTGCCCGAATAAGTTGTCCAACATATTCTTGTACTTCTTCTTCTTGGCCAGCTCCGATTCGGGTTGGGTGCTGGAGCGTAGTATTTCACCCGGCTGGCACTCGAACGTATTGATTCGCTTGCGATGCGCCGGCAGTGGCGGCACAGCCGGTGGCGTTTCCAAAATCGCACGCGTTGCACCAACCGATTCAGCCAGATTCATTTCCTCATAGATGCCAGACGCAACCGAGGCGCGTGAGATGCGACTGCCATCGAAGATTTCCTCATAGATTTGTGAGACGCGAGCCGAGAAGGAGAAACTGCTCGTGTCCAGATCAAAGCAAAAAGAGTCGGGCAAATTGGGCAAGGGACCGAGTGCCTTTTGACAGCTGCAATTCATAGTTAAATTTAACTTCATTTATTTTAATTTAATTCAAATTGAGAACAACAGAAAATAGTTTCAATTTAAATTTCAATTACAACAGTTTAACAACCCTCACCAAGACTGTTCTATGCTCTGTTCTGAAGTTTCATAGTTTAATTTAATTTTTTATTACAGACAGTTTAGTAAACATGTTTTCTCTTAGATTAACTACACTGTTGTCATCACCGAAGTTTCACAGATTAATTTAAATTTAAATTAAAACATATAGTTTAACAGCCCTGTACTATCTTTGGTAAATTGACCAACACTTTTCTATAATCTGATTTAATTTCGTCTCCAGACAAATCCGTCAAAAATTTAACAATTTGGCTCACCTTGTGTCCCGACTGAGTCGACGCTGCTCCAGAAACACCTGCCTATACAGTTCCAGATTCTTGATGGATTTCTTGATCCACTTCATGTGTCGGCGGCACGCCGTCTCAGTTTCCAATGCAAAGTAAATGAAGCAATCGCGTCGATTCTGTGTCCAAAATAAACCATACGAATGCTGTTTGGTGCGCGAAGTGGCCAAACTGATATTCAATCCGGGGACATTGACTGAGACGCTAAGCAGTTTTTGTTGCTGCTGCTGTGGTGAGGACAAGTCCTTGTCGTCGACAATGCTCTGGAAACTGAGACGCAGAAAGCAGGGCACACATTTAATCGCTTCGATTTTCACCAAGCATCTTGTCCAAGTTTTGTAGCGCAACGCTATTGCACGCTTGTCATGTGTATCCAATTTGACGTCCATGCACATTGAGATTTCGTTGTGCTCCATGTTTTTTGTTGTTGTGGCGGGTATAAATAGGTGTGATGAAAAAAAAAACAGATTTTTTGCCGACTTTTTATACTAATTTACATGTTTTCCTTCGTTTTTTCGTTCGTTCGTTTGTATGTGCTAATAACGGCGAGGGTGGAGCTCACTGTTGCCAATAATGTGTAAAAGAAAATTGTATTATGTGTACACACTGTTTTTGTAACTAGAGATGGGCCGATATTTGTAGAAATACACAAAATTTTGCTGGTATTTTTTAGGCATACATTGTCTGGTCACACTATCAGCAGTTTTGTGATTTTCTTGTGGAACGTTGACGCTTCTGCCGTTTTTCCGCATAAATATTAACGCTCGTGCGAAAGTACGCGATCGCAAAAGAGTTTTACAAATATAAATTATTTTAGTGTGTGTGCGTTCGTAATTGTGCTGTTTATCGCCAAGGTTAAAGGGTAGTGCACAAAAATATCTAAAGCAATTGCAATTGCAATTGAGACCCGATTTACGCAACGAAAGCAGCTGCGCCGTCGACAACACAAGGCAAAGCGGCTGACAGGCAGCGGTTCAGTTGCCAGAAGAAGGTGCACGAACGAAGACGACGACGGGGTGGCGGATATTCCAAGAAGCAGCAGCGCAAAGCGAAATCAAAGTCTGCGCATAGTAACAAAACATATATAAAATAGACAAAAAAATCCGACCGAGGGTTTATAATTGCTTGCAGTTGATAAAATAAAAAAATAGTGTTGAAATCGTTAAGCTAAAAATATATCAAAATGGCGCGCTTGAAACATTTCTAATTATATTTAAAAATAAACATAAATCAGCTAAAAACTTTTGCATTTTGTGGGTAAGTTAAAAATGACGTCTCTTCCTTAAAATCATTTTATTTTAATTTCTCTTCTCTTCTTTGTTGTCATTTGGTATGCGTGGGTGTGAATCATGCATAAATACCATGAAATATGTATACATATGTGTGTGTGCGTGTGTGTGTGGAAATTTTGCTTTATCCTCGCACACTTGTTACCGTTACTCATTGATTTTCCATTAAGAATCGCACGTGCGGCTTTCCAACTGCTCCCAGTCAACATATCCAATTAGACCAACAAACATTACAGACCAGGTAGCCTATTTTTGTTGTTGTTGTCATTTCTTAGATGCTTGTCCGCATACATTTTCAATTTGTTTTGATTTGGTTTTACTGGTATTAAAATGTTGAACTCAGGTAAAAATAATACAAATTTCGTGTTAACCGGCCGTTTATTGTCCCAGCCATAAGGCACATTAAAATAAACATAACCACTACAAAAAGCAAAATGCATTTGCAGCTTTTGGTGAAGGCAGCTTTTGCATGCCGCATTAAAACTTGCAGCGAAAAGCTTTTCGCAGAAAGTTTATTGACTTTTTAATGCAATTAACATACGGAGAGGACTCAGAGGATATTTGTACATAAGTAACATATTTAAATGCTTTAGGTGCAAGAAAAACTTAATTTTTTACATAAAATAAATAAAGTCATTTAAAATCTCAGACGAGGTATGACATCATTCCATTTTTGCAAGCTAAAAAATAAATATATGTGCACATGCATAGCTTAAAGCAACTAATCATTATTCACAATTTAACGACATTCTTGAAAAAGATGTTCTCTTTTTATTTTTATTTTATTGATTTAATGTTTTTGGTTTTCCTTTTTACTTACAGTCAATCCGGATGGACACAGTATATTTAAAAGAATAACTAATTGCAGATCTTGCAATTATTTTTCTTAATCAATTTTTTTTAAAGAAGAAAAAAGTAACATAATGATGCGTTCAAGCAGTTTGTTTTTCAATTCGGCCTCGAATTTAGAGACTAAACAGTTGTAACTGTTAACCAAAAATCAAAAACTTTGATTAAAATAAATAAAAAATCAATGAAAATATCTTAAAGAACTTTCGCGTGTGTTTTGTGGGCAGTGCGATATAAATTGAATTGAAAGTATTATTATAGATAGAAAAGAGTTGGAAACTTTTTTGGGAACATTCCATAGACAGACAGTATATATATATATATTGTATATATATATCCCGCGCTCGCTCTCTCTCTCTCTTGAACACATTCAGTCTCGATTTAGTCGATTTGTTATTGTTGATAAGGGTCTTAAGCGCCTAATGGCAAGTACGCTTAATAAGACGAGACACAGGCGCAGATTGGCTGCGATCTCGTTTCTATCGAATATCTCATTAGATGGCACACACAGGGACACCAAATTTGGGGCAACATTTGGCGGCAGCATCTGTACGCAGCAGCATTACAGCAACAACAACCACAACAATAACAAAGGCAACGCAACGGCAGCGTTGGGACTCGGCGCCGGCGGCTATCATCAGTATTATCAACGCAATCATCAGCAGCGCAGCAGCCAAACACAACAACAACACCAGCAGCAGCACCAACACGAACAATACCAACAACAACATCAGCAGCAGAATGGTAAATGTGGCGCTGGCAGCGCAGCAGCAGCGCTGCTTTTCTGCAGTGCCGATGTTCACATGGACAGTGGCGCCGGCATCGGGATGTGTGGCGGTGGTATGGATGAGTGCGGCAGCGCTGCAACAGTTGGCGGTGGCAGCGATGGTGATGGTTTTAGTGAAACTGAAAATATGGGTCAATACCTGATGAATGTGAGCGGTTTGCCCAGCCAGGCTGACAGACGCAACATAAAGCGGCCCAACTCCTCTGGCCGCCACCAGCAGCAGCTGCAACAGCAGCATCCTGGCAAGCAGCAGCAACAGCAGCAGCAACGTGGCGGCAGCGGCGGTTCTGGTGCCGAAAGCGGCAGCGATTCCGACAGCATTAAAATACCGTTAAAGGTGTCCAATTTTGGTAGCGGCAGCTTTGTCGGAGCTGGCATTAAGCTATTGCCACTAAGGGAACGGTAAGTGAAATCTTTTGCATGTATCCGTTTAAAGAATCCATATTATCCCATCTGGTTTAAGATTGAGATTTATTAAATTCATTTCTATTCCATGCCTAAATATTTAATTTCCTTGTATAACTTCACAGAGGTTTTTACAATGGCATTATTAATATAATGTTCGTACAGTGTTAAAGAACACTTCTCTGCCCCTATAAAGTATATACGTATATATTCCTGATCAGCATCTCTAGTCAAGTTGATCAGAGTCTGTCTGCTTCTATGCAATCTAGTCCCTCAGTTTTAAAGACAAAGTATTAATATAACAGTAGGCAGAACATATGTCACAGCTGCCCGGATCAGATCACTATATCGTATACCTGCCATGGGATCGATGAATCGAATGCTGAATTTTTGTATGAAACTTGACCAATATATAAGATATAGTAGTCTATATCATAGGATCGAATAATGAGTTCTAGTTGTAGGTTATGTGATCTACGGCGTGCTAAATGTAGCCCTTTTTATATTTCTTTATTTTCCTGTTGCCACAGGTAACAGAAAGCCTCTAAAACCCTTAACCGTTCTGGTACTTTCTAGTATGTGGCTACTGATATTTCGATTTTTATGTCTTAAATTATATGTATATATATATATTATTATAAATAGTCCCGGTATTAACTTTTACATTGAAATTTGAATACTACAATGATATTGATATTATTTATAAAAGTTTGCCATATTGGATCAGTATATTATATAGCTCTCTTAGCAACAATTGATCGAAAGATGAGCTTTTATTTACCAAGTTATTCCAAGTAATATGTAACAAAACTGATCTTATATGTGGACAAAAATGATCAAGATCAGACTAGATTATCATATAGCTTTCTTAGCAACAATCGGTCGGTTCTTTAATGATATTGCACAATTTTGATGACGGAAATTGCACTCTCCTTTACGTGAGTATGTAAAAGTATATCTAACAATATTTATTGGATTACTACAAATAGCCGAAGTTTTAAATTTCACATTGATATTTGATTACTACAATATTATTAAGCTACTTTTTGACCAAAAATAATCGAGATACGGCTAATTTATCATATAGCTCTCTTAGGAACAACTTTTGTGCTTACCAAGATATCATAAGCAAGCTTACCTTTCATTGTTTTGTTGAAAAATCGGACCACTATCTCCCAAAGTAACAATATTCATTTATAATAAAATTTAGTGGCGTTCCTAAGACACACGTCCCTTCTAGTTATCTCTGCCTCTTTTCTGTTAGCACAGGTTACAAAGAGGTTACAAAGAGGTTACGGGAATCTCCTCCGTTTTGACATTTTCCAACACTTCGGTTAAGACTACTGTAGAAATTTCTAGTTGACGGTTTTGGTGTCTGACAATAAATTGGATTAGCACAAATAGTCGAGGTTTTAAGTTTCAGTTTAGCGTACCAGTCAACTTATTATTTGCATCTAGTTTATTTATTTATTTCTAAAGATAATTTATAGTTAATGGGATCGAGCAATTCTATGCTTATGGTGTTTTTGCCATTCTTCAATGTCAATTTCCATTTAAGTTCAGCACAATTGACACCTGGTGCCACAATTTATTTACAAGTCTCGGCAAACAAGCCAATATTTTTAAGTTGAATCGCAATTTTGTTTGTAAATATTATCGTCGCTAGACGCTGCTTAATAACTGTTCGGCTAATTTAATTAATGCTAGTTTCCCTATCTCCAAATATACACCTTGTATACGCTGTAGTCATTCTGTATGTGTAAGGGTAGAATTATGCTTAACGGGCAGATGAGCTCAATTTTAGCATAAAGTCGTTAAATATTGATTAATATCGATATGACTTATAAGAACCAACTTTATCAAATATGACATTTATGCTATTTCACATTTTAAATACAACCCCAGATGAATATAATTTTTTTAGTTTTAATCATAATTGATCAATAAATAAATAAATATTTTTTGAATATTATATATAAACAAGTTAGAGTGCTGTAGTCGAGTAAACTCGACTACGATATACCCTGAACCCAGTTATTAAATATATTCTATTATTATTGGCAAATTCTCCTTTAAAAAGATTTACACTAACACGTGAAACACGCAATCGTAGGTAGCGGGGCTCATGGCATCCCTTTCTCACACATGCGCTCGCATATTTATGCATTCAGAAAATGCTTGCGGCTGCTGATAGAAATGAGATCAATACGAGAATATATTTTCGACTATAACTTGGGTGTTTCTTATCCGATCTTTGGGCATTTGATCAATAGTATGCATATGCATGTCATGTATTAATTAGAAGATTCTGCCTTTAAAATTGCATTTATTGCTATCGGAAAGTTAATTGATCGATATTCGATAAACAAAGGCAGTTATCGAAAAAATAACGCAAACTTGATCTGCGCCTGGTATACGAGAACCTATATTCCAAATTTGCAGTCTCTAGCTCTTACAGTTCCTGAGATCTGCGTGATCATACAGACGGACGGACGGACGGACGGACAGGGCTATATCAACTCGACTATTGATCCTGATCAAGAATATATATACTGCCTGTTACATATATTTGCACAAAACCATTATTCCATTTTTACCCATTTTTAATCGGTTCAGGGTATAAAAAACAGATATTTCTTTTAAACATTTACCTTCTTGACAATAAGCATAGAAATTAGAATTGTTTGCAGGGCATTAGTTATTCGGTCACTAATGTTTTTGTTTTTTTGATGAGGAGGTAGCCACTTGAACGTAGTCGCCTGTGTGGCATGGCGCTCATTACCCAATTGTGCAACAATCATCATAGATCTATTTTCACAGCTCGCTAAATATATTGTTGAAGCCGCAGTCCGATTCATAGTCGGATTCGGATTCACGCTGTTTGTGAATGTGGCGCCGCCCAAACGGGCAATGGGCGACACGTCGTGTGCCAGTTCAATTACGGCAACTGAATAAATGCCTCATTGAAAAGCAGTCCGCAAATTATTCAACGAGTGACAAATGACAATTGCATGTGTCCACTTTAATTTAAGGTTTTTGTTTGTGGATGCCCCATCTTAAACTGAGCGGTCATTACTTTTAATAGTTTATTCAAAACTCATTGTTTGCCCCTTATCGGCACGAATTGGTGCTGCCCTAATAATAACTGCTTGCCACTTAATGAGAGGTGGCTTGACTAAAGTGCAAGCTGGCATTATTTTACAGTCAAGCATAACTTGCGTATTTTAAAACAGTGCCCTCAGTTAGGAAATTTGCAGTCCTTATTAGGAATGCGATTTTAAGTGGTGTTTATTGAAGAATAATATTAAGCTTGAGATGCAAGATAAACAAAATTAAGTTTCATTTTAGTAGTACGATTTTATATAAAATTAATAAATAATAAATAATCAAGAAAAGTGCCTTAAATCGTTATCTTACTTTCAAATTCTATAATTTTCTATATTTAAAAATTGTAATTTTTTTTAAGCTTCTAATTTCGTTTTGTGTTTACTTCACTTTTAAATTATACCCGTCAAAAGTTGACAATATAACATTTTGTAATTCCATTCAATTTGTTGAATTATTCGTTGTGCATTTTTCCGCACGCAAGCCAAGCAAAATTAAAGTCTATTTACAACCCAATAAATAATGCTATATGCGGAAACACAAAGAAATTGCCTTGCAAAACAGCGCAAAGATAAACTGCCTTGAACCTAGAGTCTTCGCTAGTTAAATCGAGCAGTTGCATTGAATGTTGCGCCCTCTCTCTCACACTCCCACTCGGCACATTGAAGCTTTCGCTTGTTAGTAATGTTAGCATATTGGCTCAGTGGCCGTTTAAAGTGTCTAGACGCACTTTAGTAAGCACACACATTCATAATAAATTATCGTTTGCGATTGCTGCACACTGTGCAATTCAGCATTGCGCTTTGACAAAGTTTGACCTTGTTTATCTATCGCGCCTCACCTGCTTCGTTAGCCTGCTATTGTTGCTGTGTTATTCTTGTTGTTGTCTTATTTTCTCTTTTCTAATTGGTTGTTTTTTTTCTTTTCAGTTTCTCGCTACATTCACAAATGTTATTTAACATTTAATTTAACAGAGCATTTCAATAGCTGTTCGTTTACTTCATTTTCATTTTAATTTAAAACAATTGTGACTTTTAGACGTTTTTATCAGTCATTCATTTGCGTTTATATGGCACTAATCTATCAGGCTTATGCGCAAGCAAATATATTTGCTAATTCGCTATTGCCCGTATTAAATATCTTATCAGGCAGTTGGTCTTCATAGAAACACTAAATTAGTGACAACTGATTAGATTATAGACAAAAGATGGTATATACACGCACAAACTAGTTTCCACTTGAGAACCGTCACTTGCGTGCTGTAATGTTTTTATAAACTTGTCTAAAAGCGTAAATAAAATTAGCTGGCGTGACTGACTGACATTCACATTTAGGAATGAGTGAAAGCTTTCCTTTTTTTTTACTTTATCATATTTCCACCACATAATAAATAATTGGCCAACTTCTGCTACTAAATTAAGTAATCTCCAAAATATAACACAATTTAAAAAGCCAGAATGTTTACACTTTCTGTGTTTCCATTTTCGCATCAGCAACGTTCCCCAAACAATATTATGAAAATATGATTCGATAATGCAAATCGCCTTCTCTGTATGTATGTTTCCTGTGAGAAATAAATAACGAAAACAAAATAGCAAGAACGACAACATCCACAACAACAAATGCTGAGCCTGCGCAAAAGATTAATTTATTTACATGATGGTATGCATTCTTGTGTGTGTGTAAGTTTCTCGAAAAATTGCAGCAAAAATATACGACGCAAAA
Source organism: Drosophila setosimentum (assembly GCA_035043505.1). Lineage (NCBI taxonomy): Eukaryota > Metazoa > Arthropoda > Insecta > Diptera > Drosophilidae > Drosophila > Drosophila setosimentum. The sequence goes on from JAWNMY010000003.1 coordinate 21,494,811, forward strand.
AGCATAAGCATAGCAAAATCCAAACTACTTCGGATAAGTTCTTGTCTTGTTATTGTGCCTTTTATTTTGTCTTTCGCTTTTTCGTTTTGAAAGTTGTTTTGAAATTGGATATGATTTGAAATTGAGGAATAAGAGCTAGCAAAAAAAACCTTGCCGAAAAATGTAAACAAAATTCTTATTCAGTCTAACACTCTCTCCCTCCCTGCGTCGCTCTCTCGCTCTCCTAAAGCTCAACAGATATTGCGTCATGCCTATTAAGCAGTTTTCGGCAGCTTTTGTGAATCAAATGGTAAATTTCACACTTGCTCCGTTTCAAGGACAACTGCAACTGCCGGCAAAGCTCACACAAATGTCTGGCAACGCTTGCCGCTCTCTGCTGCTGCTCAATGTCAATGTCAGGGTTGCCCGTAAGCGAAAACCTGTACACGCACAGCCTTTATACCCCTGGTTGTTATACCACCTCCCGTCCTCAATGGCCCTGGGTCCTTGCTGGCATCTTTGCAAACTGGGTAACCTTGACCAAAGGCTGGTTTTTTGTTCCTTGTTTTATTGTGTTCTCTTTTTACCGACGTAATATGAACCGGTTAGATTGGTGTTTGTTTGTTTTGTAGTTGTGTTTGCTTGTTGTGGTGTTTACTCCTCAACTTGTGCCCCTTTTTGTCATTATTCCTAATCTCTTAGCTACTTTATTTTCTTGCTTCCTGTTGCATAATTTCAAGGTCATCTTATAACGTTTTGCATTCAGGGGGTTGCTAATCTGTTTTAATTTTTGAGGGGTTGCAAAATGAAATGTGTGTCAGTGGTGCAATAGTTGAATGCAACAACCAAAGTTATTTTGAAGTGCACACAATACAAACAAGCTGCCCTTATTGATTGGTAAAGGGGTATATTGGTGTTAAGAGCGAGCAATTAATTTTACGTTAAATTTTTAAATAATATTTCATAGCATTTTTTACAAAATAATTCGGAATCTTCGACATAACCAAAATATACAGAAATAGCAACAGCGTCATAAGTATTTGCCTTCACACTCTTGTACAACAAAATGGATGGGGGGGCTGAGTCTGCGGTCATTAAACAGTTGCTTATGTGTTATTGATTCATTGTCGCCGATTCGCTATTAGCTTCAGCTGGAAAATGAAAGAAACGAAAACAAAACAACGCACAGCACATCAGCAAACCCGATCGAACCGCTTTAAGCCCCTTTGAACTCGATTGCTGCACACACACTTCGCATATTCCGTCCGGAATTACTGACTCTCTGATAAGCGACAATATGGATGGATGTGTCATAGTATTACTTGCAAGTAGGCCCACTGTGTTTGAAAACGTTGTCTCTTCTTTACAAATTTATGAACACAACTCGAATTTCAATTTGTTAATCAAACAAAAGTATTTGGATAACCCATGTGGAATTTTTAACATATTTAAAAAACATTCGACTTTGATTTATCAATATAAAATTTAATTTCTACCAATTTTTTGATTTTGTTTAAGTATATTGCGAAATACAAAAAAGTTGTTTACACAATAACTCAATTTTCAAATGATTCTTTGCCTACCTTGTGGTGCAAGTTAGAGCATTTTGACTGTGTTTTTATTTATCTTGCGGTTATTGTTTTAATCGCTCTCAGCTGATTACTGTTTACGCAAAAACCAACAACGCCTTAAATATTTGTATATATTTTACAAACTCACTAAATGTCGACCTTGCTGGATTTATCTCATTTTATGAAGCTTATCATTCATTGCAGTTTAATTTCGCCTTGTACGCATTTTTTTCTTACTTTATCTGCCTACATTAACAACACTTCTAAAAATTTGTTGTGTTCTATTCTTCTTCACTGATTGCGTTAACAACCTTCAATTGGGCTAGATTGTGTGTGTCTGTGTGTGAGTGTGTGTGTGTGTGTGTGTGTAAGTTTGTTTGTTGTTCCATGAATCCAAGTAAACAACTTAAGGGGCACTGTCGGAAATCGCGTGTGATTTACTAATCGATTTATGTGCACTTTTCGTGCTGCGTTCAAATGATTTTTATTATACTTAAAATGTACAGGGATAAGAATAGATGTTAATTAAAAACTTTCCGCTAAACATTTTTATAGATTTTTGGCACATTATTTAATTATATATGCGTTGACAATTTTATTGTGATCCGGTCAACCAGAAATAATTTATTTAAAGATCTTTGCATCTTAATTGTCTTGTTTATTTTTTTTTTTGCAAATATGGCACGAAAATCTATTCTTTGCTCAACTGAATTTTAATCAAGTTTCAATTAGGCACGTGACACAAGAGTCACAAGCTGATCAAAGACTTTTTTTGAATATATTTATTTATAGATGTATGTTGTGTATATATACACACACACTAATGCAAACATACAAGTGTTTGTCAAGTGCTGACATCTGCTGATAAAAGCCAAGTCAACATCGATGATAAGACAGAAGTAAATGGTTTTTAGTTGATTTGCTTTCTGATCACAGTGGAATTGAAAGATCGACAATCATAAAAACATGTAATTTTGCTGTGCATAACTGTTACGTAACAGGCAACACTTCAACGAAGATCTAAAAATTAAAAAAGTTTTTTTTTAACATTATTTTACATTATGATACCCACAAATTTATTATATTCTTTATTTTATTTATATTTTTCGATTTAATTTATATATTTTATTACTTTTTAATTATTTATTTATTAAAACATTTTTGTAAAATTGTGGACTATAAAACACGTTAAGAAATTTATTTACTTATTTAATGTGGCCTAAAAACATTAAATAAGTAAATAAATTTCTAAACGTGTTTTGATAGTACAAATAAATTTAGTATCTATAATTTATACACTTGTTATTGTGATCTTCGCCCTTTGTGCGTTTAATTTATTTATTTATTCATTTTATTTACATTTTGCATAGATGTGAAAAGTTTTTAGTAGCATTTTTACTACTATTTGCACAAACTCAAAGCCAAAAGCTTTTTCTTTGTTTTGAACACGTATAATCTATTACAAACTTAAATTGATAAATAAATGATTTGTTGTCAAAATAAATTTACGCCTATGTAAATTGTTTAAAAATTATTAACTTGAGTAAATAAACAAAATATCAAAAGTATTTTGTGATCAGTATTTAATATATCAATTATAGATTGATTATTGTTGTAATTCAAAGGTTTTAGAGAATTTTAAGTTCTCATTAAGTGTTTGAAATTTAAATATTGTTTGCTCATTGCACAGGCGCACAGATGATGTCAGCCAGACGAACAAACCGTTGCTCAAAGCGCTCAAAATGGAAACTATAAAAAAATGCTCACACAAACCACCTGCACCTGTGTAAATGCATGTGTATGTGTGTGCGTGTGTGCGTATGTGTAGACGCTGCATTTGCCTTTATGCTTAGATTCCAACACACGCACTGTCTCTCTCTCGTTCTCTGCTCTCTGTCTGTTTCCCTTGCGCTTCTAATCTGCTGCTCTCCGCCCTCTATTTACCACACAAAACCGTTGTGTTATGCTCCTCATACGAACTAACACACAAACATACACACACAAACATTATCACACAATTTTTAGTGAGAGCCAATGCGTTACATAAGCAACGCATATTTTCTAGTGCGTGGCCCTTTTAGGGGTCTTCTTCTTTGTATATATGTGTGTGTGTGTGTCTTATGGAATTTTTGGTTTTGGGCCTTTTCCGTTTGGTTGTCTTCTTCTGCTCCGTTCATTTTTGCTTGCTGCCAAACGCTGCTCGCCTATTAGAATACTCCAACTAATTAACGGGTTATGACAAGCTTGGCGCCACTTCATCACACACGCATTATGGAATGCGGGCTCCACACCGCCGGAAAGTCGACTAATTAATGCAAACGGTATTTAAATGGAAATTCATTTGCTCGTGATTTGAGGGCAAGTATTTTTTGTCATTGACCGCTCGCTTGTAACCTCGATCCTATACCAATTATCTCAAGGTAATTTGCCAGGCGCACAGCAAGCAGCAATCATACTTTCATGCCCTTCTCAATGGCTGCATTTGATTTTTGTTTGTGTTTGCTTTTTTTTTTAGAAATATACACAAAGATTGAGAGCTGAACTCAAAGTACGTCTTTCGATCGTGGACGACTTTCAACTGCACTTTTCTGCATGCCTGTGAAAGTAGCGATCGCTTCGTTTGGGGTGCGTGTATGTGTGTGTATATGCATATTTACAGAAAGAGTGAGAGAGAGCAAGAGAGAGAGAGAGAGAGCAAGAGAGAGAGAGAGAGAGAGAGAGAGAGAGTGCTGCAGTGGAATTTACCCCTGAACTCGATGACAATGAGTTTTATAAATAACAAATTGTTCATTTAATAATACCCTGAACACATTAACATTGGGTAAAAAGGGTATAATGGTTTTGTGCAAATGTATGTAACAGGCAGAAGGAAGCATCTCCGACCCCGCAAAGTATATATATTATTGATCAGAGTCAACAGTCGAGTCGATATAGCCATGTTCGTCTGTCCGTTCGTCCGTTCGTCTGTCTGTCTGTCTGTATGAACACGCAGATCTCAAAGACTATAAGAGCTAGAGAATTTGGAATGTAGGTTCTCGTATACCAGGCGCAAATCAAGTTTGCGTTATTTTATCGATAACTGCCTCCGTTTATCGAATATTGATATAGCAATAGCAATACCGATAGCAATAAATGTTACAATTTTAAAGGCAGAATCGTCTAATCGCTTCCAGAGCTGCTCGCATTTGAGTGCAAATCTTTTTAAAGGGGAATTTGCCAATAATAATAGAATATATTTAATAACTGGGTTCAGGGTATATCGTAGTCGAGTTCACTCGACTACAGCCCTCTTACTTGTTTTTATAATGAAATTGAGGTATCAGCAGGTATCGACTCAGCTAATGATGCTGATTAAGAATATATATATGGGGTCGAAGATGTCTCCTTCAACGCAATGCATATTTGAAAATAAAATCAAGGTAATACAAAATACCCTGATGATAATCTTCCTGCCTTCTTTCTATTTATTGCAGCACCTTTAGCAATGGCGCCAGCGAGCAGAGTTTACAGCCGGAGAGACGAGCGCGTTTGAATACGGCGCCGGGTTTGCGAGGAGCAGTGCCAACGACCATTGGATCTGGTGGCCTCAAGCGAAACTACAACATTCGGAGTGGCTCGAGTGCCAGTCACATTACGGATGACAGCAGCACGGAGAGTTTAGCACCAGCCAGCAATTATGGCGGCAGTTTTCGCAAATCCGTGCAGATCAGCGATGGTCGTCGTGGTCCCGGTCCAGGATTGGGACAGCGGGATGAGCGCATTGTGTTGGTATCGCGTAAGGTGCCATTTTTGATATTCTCAGCATTGCCCTACTACAAAGGCAAGAATGGACGGTAAGTGCATCTTTATATGTATTGCTGTATTCATTTAATAAACGTATCCCATTGTTGTAGTGCTGAGTTCCGCAAGGAAGATCGTCGACGTCGGAATCCATCCACCTCACGACCCTTGAGCTCCATTAACGATGCCCCCTTCGACCCGTTCGATTTGATGGGCATACAGAAGGCCGAAAATGGACAGGTTAGTTGATCACAAATTATTACTTGTATTTCCACAACTAATTCAATATTTTAATTATCCCGCCCAGGATATATCTTATGGTCATTTGTTGATACCATCGCGTCAGTATGAGAAAGAGCGCAAGAAACATGGCAATGCATCCACGAATCCTTCAATTTTCGAGAACCAAATGGAGATAACGAGCACAGCAGCTCTGAGGAATCATGGCATCGCGAGGTTGGTGCCTCATTCATGATTTGCCTTACTTTGTTTTGGAACATACCACATGAATAATATCCCATTACCACTCACATACATACATATACTCACATATATACCATATATATATATATATATATATATATATATATATATACATATATACCAAAGATCTCATGCCTCATACATAAACCACAGATGACATGCATTAAACATTCGTTCAATTAACTCTAGTCCAATTATACAGGTATAAAGTTATCCATTTTTTCAACTATAAAAAAGTTGAACACAGTCAAACCCAGTAAATGCTAACAATCAATAAAAAAAAAAACTGTAGGAATTAAGGAGTGCTAGTTTAATAAAGTGATCTATACATTTTTTCTGTTTATCTTATAGTATATAATTCTCTTAGATCTATAAACATAATTTAACAATAACTAGAAGAAAAAAAATAAATATTTATAGGCAGTTTAAATTATTGTGTTGCCTTATTTTTTAATCAACATTTGGTATTAAAATTCCTTTTTAATATATTAACAAAAGTCCTAAATGCTCAAAGTGTTAAATTTGCGATTAAATTTTAGCGATTGCCAATCAAAATTGTTTACATAAATCTTAAACAGGCAACAAAATAATCAGCATATCAGGGATTATTTTTTATTTTGACAGTGTTTTTAGTAAATATCAGGTATAATTATTAAATGTTTACGTGTTAAACAACAATTCGATGCTTGAAAATAACTTCAAAGCGTTGACTGCACAAATTGCGATAATTATTATTGCTGAGTTGTTCTGAGTCATCGTCAAAAGAAGGGCTCGTATAATATCTGTTGGACTTAATTTTTATCGCGTCAGGTTTTGTTATCTAATTCCCGAAGAGCTGTTGACACAGCGCCAAAAAATGTATATAATCTAATATGTGTGCGCAAATTTTGGACCCACGACCCAATCCTACAGACGATATTATTTACTGAAAACAAAAATTTACACAAAAAATGTTTCAATGCATTTTGTACCATTCAATTTTTGCTAATCATTTAACGCTTTGCACTACTTCGTTTCAGCACAAAAACCATAACCAAACATCAAGGCAAATGGTAAATTTTTGAAGCAGCTAATATGTAACCATTACCTGCAACGATCTCAGCTATGGAATTAACCCAGTTATATATATATATATATATATATATAACAATAACATCGCCCATAGCTCAGATGTGTTGCAGCGCTTATTTGTATATCCAACTTAAACTTACATAAACACATACCACTAACCAAAATTCACACTTCACATTTGCACACATTCGAACACTGGCAAACGCTTCAACTAACTTGGCTTTCACTCACGTTCTGCTCTCTTTTCGGGGGGTAAACTGTGTAGACAACTATTAACTATATTTAATGTTTTTACAGGTGCTTCACATACGAAAATACAAATCGCAATAATGCAGCCAGTCCAACGCCCGATCTGAAGCTAGACATGGAAATTGAGAGCATCATTCTAAGTGGCGATGTGTCACGTGGTCTACCAGTAAGTAAATCTCTCCACATATATATACATATAGCTCAATCAATCTTATCAATCTCTGTTTCGCAGTATCCGCAGTATTCGGCTAGTATCTTGGATGATCCCGAACTGATTGCTGGCAAGCATCGCACTCTGTTAACGTTCACCTCGTACATGACCTCGGTCATTGACTATGTGCGTCCATCGGATCTGAAGAAGGAGCTCAATGACAAGTTTCGCGAGAAGTTCCCAAGCATACAGCTCACATTGAGCAAGCTTAGAAGGTAGCATATCTAAAATGTTGCATTTTTTTATTGTTATTTAGGTTTGAGAAAATTAGATACTCAGCTTATCTTATATTTTAAAAAGTACAAAATCTATTTAATTTTAATATTTTGTATTTTTGCAAGTTTTCTGTGGTTACGAAAGCTACATTTATATTATTTTTTCTATTTCAAAAGTGTTTCTAAATTGTATCTAGGTCTTACATTTTATATGGTTTTCCTTCGTCTATCTTATTGAGGCAAAATTATATTTTAAACATATTTAGTTTAACATTCTATTTTATATAGGTTTTTGCTATATCAAGGTGTTCACAAGTTGTATATACGGCTTCTATTTTATATAGTGTTTTGTTTGTTTTAAATAGTTTATTTTTTCTTATTTAGAACCGAAAAATCACAAATATTATATATATACTTATTAGTATTACATACTCCAAAATTATAGCTAAAATCTAAAAAGTCTACCTTGATAGCTTATACCATGACTATAATATATGTTAATAGTAATTATATTGCAATGAACACAATTTTTTCATAATTTCGGCGACTTCTCTAAAAATACCTAAATGAAAGCGAACAATTTTTGTAACTGTAAACCTGTTAATAACATTTTAATTTCTTAATTCCGTTCACAGCATCAAGAGGGAAATGCGTCGCATTAACAAGCTGGATACGCGAATTGATCTGGTGACCATCTCGCAGGCCTATGTCTACTTCGAGAAACTAATTCTGGCCAATTTGATTAATAAGAGCAATCGGAAACTATGCGCCGGCGCCTGCCTACTGCTCAGTGCCAAGATGAACGATGTCAAAGGAGATTCGCTGAAGAGCCTCATTGAAAAGACGGAGAGTGTGTTTCGCTTGAATCGCAAGGAGCTCATCTCCTCGGAGTTTGCAGTGCTTGTGGCACTCGAATTCAGTTTGCATGTGCCGATGCATGAGGTGCTGCCGCATTATCAACGATTGCTCTACGAATCCTAGAATTGGCCCAGGCGCTGCGCCGAGGGACGTTTAACGGCGGCAGCGCAGGCGGCGGTTGCATTGGCAGCGGCAACGACACGACATCATTTGCGTCGCAAGGGTAGTCGAAAGTGATCGTTGCATACTTTTTGGCGGAATATGTACTTACACATATATGGCATACTTTTCGGGTGTTGGATTTTTATATACGCAGTACAATAATTATTTAAGTAGCTGATAGGTTTTTGCTAACGCGTAAGTTTCACACAAATCAAATTGACAACAAATTTATATAAACAACAACAAAAAAAAAGGCATAGTTATAATCCCAAAAAAAATATACAAAAAAAATTTTAAAATCTTTCCGGTAGTTGGCACTTCCACAAAACACTTATTAGCTCTTAAGTGTTTATCTTTTAGCAAGTTATATAATTTTTTTCTGGTTTTTGTTATAGATCAAGTATGAATAAATTAATAAACTGACAAAAAATAAATCCATGGTTGTGTAAAATACTTTAGATATGTATGTGTATAGCTCAAAAACCGCTGACGCTTATCAATATCAGTTGAAAGCGTGTTGTTATTATTGTTGTTGTCACAGTTGGTTAGGGCCCCCATGCAACGTGATAATAATATTCAAATTTCAACCTGAAGCACCGCACAACACTCTTGTGAGCACGATCTCTGCCTCTTCACATTGCTGCTAGCCGCATGGTCAAAGCTAACTAATCCGCCCCAACAAACGCGCTTCGTGGGGAGCTTTGCTTGCTCGATGAAAATCCAAGCGAACGACCCCACCACACACGAACTCAAATAAATCACTCGATTTATATTGCCTTCAATATTTGTTCTCGTAGCTGCTCATCAATCAAAAATCAATAAATACTTTGCGATCGATTATTTGTCAGCGCAACAGGCGCCCAGCAGCCAACAGCAACAAAACGGAAAAGAGTTCTGTGGTTGCCGGTCGGAGTCTCTAAATAAATATGCGGGCCACGATAACCCAAAAATATAATACGCACACGTGCACAGTTGTGTTGTATTGTTGTTGTTTTCCCCTCTTCCCCCCCCCCCCCCCGGTTCTATGCATGCATTACATTTTTGTTTTGCTATCGTTGTTAACTCTTGAATACCCTGTAATCTGTTTTGTGTAAATGGTATTGATCAGCAGTAAGAACTGACCTGGCTGAAATACTCATAATTTAGGTAGAAGAACTTGGGTTTTAAAATATCATTGTCTCGTAATTTATTGCATATTAAATATAATTACTTCTTAACCTTAACTGTTCTTTAGATAAATATTTGATTTATTTATATATATATATTATATTTTTTAATTCACTGGGTATTGGCAAGTCGAGCGCGCTTTACAAAATTGCTATTTGTTTTGATAAGAACTGTTGGCGCAATTGATATTGTTGTTGTTATTGTAACTGATTTGGGCAGACAGCAAATGGGCAGAGGTGGCTACTGCAGCACATTAGTACTCAAACGGGCAGTGCTGATTGTGAATGTTGTGTGAGTGTGTCTGTGTGTGTTTGTGTGCATTTTCCATGAATTTGTGTGTGGTACAATTTAATCAGTTCTTGTCTTATCAGAACACACATTGCTGACTGCAGTGGTCTATTGTGAAATTGCAAAAGAACGCAGTGCAATTGTAGCCACTAAGAAGCAACAGGTTTCGCAATTATTTTTACTTTTAATCTTTTCTTATTTTTTCTTCTTTTCTTTTGCCATGCAATCGAAGTTGCAATGACATAAGCAAGATAAGTGTTGTTAAATATGCATAAGCATGTATGCAATTAAAATAATTACTGCATAAGCATTTAAATTATTTGCTCTTCACGAGCGAACTCATCGGATCATTTCCTTTGGCGCATTTCACTGCACAAATGCAAAACTCATTAGTGTGACTATTGAGCACACATACAAACATGCACGCACACACACACACAGCTGCGCGCAGGTAGCATGAATGTGCATATGTGTGTACTACAGATGCCCACGTGTTCTTTGTCCGAAATATGTACAGCTGTTTGGCTGCCACATGCCACATGCTGTTGCATAATGAACATGTTTAAAACTAATTAACGCAAAAGCAAAGTCGGAACCCAATCTCTATACAACCCCTCCCCCCCCTCGGTCCCCTCTCACTCTTTCTCTGTCTCTCACTCTGTCATTCACTCTTGCCGTCGCCCTCCTTCCTCACTTTCTCTTTCTCTCTCTCCGCTTGTCTGTCGTCGTCGTCAACGTTCTGCTTCTGCTGCTCTGTTCGCCTGCTATTCGCGCAGCAGCAGCAGCAACAGGAGCAGCGGGAGCAACAAAACTTTTATTTATTACTCATTAGCACGCAAGACGACAGCGCAGCGCAGCGCCGACGACGACGATTTTTTTTCTTGCCATCTTTAGCTCATTTATTAAGAATCAGCCCTGGCACAACACACACACACACACACACATACACGCACGCACGCACACAAAACTTTTTCATTAAAATTTCGTTTTCATTTCGTTCATTAAGTTGGGAACCGTTCCGCACTTTTCGTGCCAACCCCACAATTATTGCTCACCACCCCCAAAACAGCAACACACCAACAGTTGTTGGGCCTTATCTTCTGCGGCTTTTGTTGGCTGACTTCGTTCACATTCGTTAACAGTTTTAGTCACTCTGGCTCACTAGATAACTTTTCTGTCCGCTTGCCAGTCCGCCGGTCTGTCTGTCTGTATTTCTATGTGATGTCCCTTGGCCAAGCGCTCGGCGCTGATTGGAAAGTTCTGTCTGCATTTTCAGTAGCGACGTTCACGTCGCCGCTGACGCGTTTCTTTTGCTTCTGCAGCAGCAGCGGCGGCTGCTGCTGCTGACTTTGCTGCTGCTGCCTTTGCTGCTGCTGCCTTTGCTGCTGCTGCCTTTGCTGCTGCTGTTGCCTGTCTGCTAGCTGTGGTTTTCTGTGCGCCTGATACTGTGCGCCGAGTTAATTGGTTTGCAAACAAATTAACCAACGTGGGTGTGTACGTTTCCTAATTAGCAGCTTTTGTAATTAAATATGCCCGCAGCCATTCATACACACACATATACATGCATACATACATGTGTATATGTACAATGGCATAACGGTTCATGTGACTGTGTAAAAGGCGCAGTGGCAGCGACTGCGGGGGTCGCATTTCTAGCTAATGAACACAACCAATTCGGCCCCCTTTTAAGGCGAGACTGTGTGGGGGAGTGTTGGGGAAGTGGTGCTGCGGTTACCAACGCTGGCGTCCCGAATGAAAATGCATTTTAATTAGGGGTTTTTGTTGGGCTTTTGTTTTAGTTCTTTTTTTTGTAGGCAGGCAACTGCTGGCGCTGCGCTGCTTTGGCTTCGTTCGTAAGTTGAATGGCGGCAGACGACGTAGGGTTGACAAGTTGCGAAAGTTACGCAATAAAAATCGCCATTTACAAATAAAGTTTGAAAACTTTATAATATAATTACATCTGTTAAATAAAGTTCAAATAATCGTATGAAGCTAATCAAAATATGAAATAAATTGAATTAATAATATTAACACCAAAATATGACTAGTAAGCAATGATTAAAGTACCTTTCATACTATATCAAACAGCATTTTAGTAGTTTGGCAACCCTGCAGATAAGCGCTCCTAATGGGACATTGCAATAGAGGGAAAAGAGAAAGAAGGAGAGAGAGAGAGAAAGAGGTTGTCTTCAATAGCATTGCATTATGGTTGAAGCCGGTGCCTAGTGTGGTGCTAGTGGAGCTCATTGTTCGTTCGTTGCTTGGGTTTCAGTACATAGAGTGTAGAGACAGAGGCAGATGCAGAGAGATGTGGTTTGCAGTCCGTGCCTACGTTTTTTTTGCCATTCATGCGATTGTTCTTTTTGTTGTCCAATTCCATTCAATTCAATTTTCGAGGAGCAGCAGTAGCAGCACCACCAGCACCGAAAAGGGTCCAATTAAAAAACCAAAACAATTAACGAGCCAAGTGAGTTAACTTGGCATAAATGGAATTTTAATTGGCAACATGAGAGCGACAGGGCAAAAGCAACAACAGCAACTGCTAACAAGAGCAGGAGCCAGAGTGACTCGATAAGTGAGTGCGGCAGCAATTGTAAGATAGGGAAGAGGGTTAGAGGAGGTGAGTGCTGCACAGTGCTGGAAAGTGCTGCTCGTTTCATGGAGAAAGAGCGAGAAAGAGGTGGGCCTCGTTACGAGCACCGGGAGTAGTTAAGTAAATGAGCATTTTGTTTCACTAATGAACACTAATGAATGCCGGAGACAACACTTGCTTAAAGCAGTATGGGTGCGTGCGCCTGTGTTTGTGTGTGTATACGTATATGTATATATATCTTTGTGTGTGTGTATGTATGTTGCCTTTGTTGGTTTGGGGTTTTGTGTTGTTAATTAATAAACACGAAAGCCGGAGCCCGGCCCGGGCACATTGTATATATATATATATATATATATTTGTGTGTGTGTGTGTGCCCAGTTTTGAAGGGGTTAAAATAAGCAATTAGTTGGATTTTCAACTAGGCGCACAGCAAATGTAAAGCCGTCGAAACGTTGCCAACCAGCCAGGCAGCAGGCAACTTTGGGAGGCAAGCCGACAACAACGACGACGACGACGACTACGATGAAAAACTTTCAAACTGTTGCCGACCAATGCTTCTTCTAACGAGCAGCGGCGGATAGCGGATAGGGACCGCTGCTGCTGTTGCCTCCCGGTTGCTGCTGCTGCTTGTGGTCGAGTTCCCGCAGCGCCAGCGCCGAGCGAGGGACGAACCTTTGTGCATAAGCTTGTCACGCATTCGAGCAACTCCTCGCGTGTGCTTCTCTCTCTCTCTCTCTCTTTCTTTCTCTCTTTACGTATGTGTGTCAAAAAGAATAGGCCCTTGCGGTTTACATTTACAGTTCGTTCGGTTCGTGATGAGTGGTTCATAAATCCACAGGTGGCATTTGTGTTTCCGTTTGACTTTTGACCCACATCAACTAATGAGTTTTGATTGAAGTCAAATGAATACTTAATTATCTATAAATATTCTGTAGTTTCTATTAGAAGAAATCAATGCGAAATGCGTTTCTAAATTAAAGAACAAATGGAATGTAATATAGTATAATAATAATATTGTGAATATAATTTTTTTGGAATTTTATTAGCCATGTGAGTTTCAATTCGAAAGGGAAAGCTTTTCTGTTTTAGCAGATGGATTATTCTTAAAATTTAAAGTAAATATCCTTTAAAGATTTTAAGCTGCCATAAGGTAACCGAAGGTAACCGATTTAAAAAAAAAAACAGCAATGACATGCCAATAGTAATGGAGTAGCCTCTAGATTATTATTGCATTGAAAATTCCAATCAGGAATTTGTGTTAAAAATACAACTTTAAGATTTACAATAACTATGTGAGATCTGATTAATTTGTACCGATAGTGCGGTGCAGCTAAATAGCTGTTGTTTCTGGTTTTCAATTACTTCTGAATCGTATTTTTAAAGCTTGTCGATGTAAACAAGAAGCCAACAAGTTAATCTTACCAACACGCCTAAAAAGGCAAAACAAATGAACGACCTAATAATACTTTTGTTCGTATTCAGACATAAATTATTATAGGTATGCATATCGCCCAGTTGAGACGAATGAATCACAGAAATAAATGCTCGCAATCAAGATCGAGCTGTCGATTATAATGGGCATATTTAAATGACTACTCGGCTCCAAGACAGCTTGAACAGACAGCGTTTGCGGAACCGCTTCGCCTGGTAGCTGTTAGATTGGTGTTTAATTTGTCGTCTTTTATGGTAAAGCGTCACAGACGCGAAAATCGTCTATTACACTCAGAGAGCAATAACTATTAAATCAAATTTGGAATGTGTACAACCAAAGACTATCTCTCAGATCTAACCAAAAATGTTCACATAAAAAAGGGCACAGTGGAATGCGAAAAGCAAAATGTGAGCAACCCAAATTTAAATTTTTAAAGTTGAAAATATTAATTTGGGGGATTACAAAAAGACAATGTTTTATTCGCGTAAGGTGCTCTAAGTGACAGTTGATTAGATGCTTTGCTTTTTTTTTAAATAGTATTTAAAGGTCTTGTGTAAGTATGAAGTCTGAAAAGTGCTGCTATAGGACTAAAATAAATAAATAATGCTTATAATATACAAATATTCTTTATAGTTCAGTCTTTGGTAAAGGCTGGTTCTTAAAATCACAGCTTAAGTTTTTATTTATTTTGAAAAGACGGTTTCGGATTAATACTTTTAAGGTAATTCTTGAAAGTATAAATTATTTAGACGTCTTTGGTTGGATTTTTAATAATAATTTTTTCTTCACATTTCGACTTTATACCTACACTTTTTTATCAGTGCAGTATTACTGTTTTGATTGTCATTGCTAAACAAAAACCTGTGGAGGAGGTAACCTCCGAGAAAGAGAGGCTAACTGACTGACGACTGAGATTGCGAACCCGTTTTTGGTTAGAGAAAGAAAACAAATCATGAAATAAACTAGTGATCTGAGTTTCAGTTAACTGACGTCATCGATTTAAATTACGTGTGGGCAAAGCAAAAAAAAAAAAGAAAAAAAACAAATAACAAAAAACAACACTCACAATAATTTACATGCCAAGGCTTGGAGGCAACAGAGACTAAGTGAAATCATATTTTAGAATATCGCCAGCGTTCCGACAGCTCAATCGAATTTTGAAACGCGTCGAATGCGGATCGTGGAAAGTTTCAAGCGTAAACTCAAATCAACAATAATAATCAAAGAAAATGGCACTGCGTAAAAAACAGGAGTACATTCCCATCAAGTGTGAGGGCTGGGATGGAAAATTTGTTTATCCTGATGGCGCTGTGAACAATGTCTCCAAGATTCGCCGCCAGAATCAAAATGTGACCAACACAAATAATTTCTACGGCTATAATACGGAACCTATTGTTTTACCCACCGCCTGGGATGGGACGTTTGTGAAGAACGGCGAGACTCGAATTAAGCCGGAACGCAATCGTTCCGACGATCAGGATTACTATGATTTCGATACAAGTCCCACCATTTTGGATCCCACATGGAGTGGTGAATTTGTCAACGATCCAAATGATATTCGCATCAAACCCGAGCGCAACTTCTCCGATCCAAGGGATTATGCCGAGGCGAAGCGCTTCAAATTGGTCCAACATTGAGAAAGTGATATCGTGAGAAAGTGAAAGCTTGGCAACCTTCTACTAACCAAGTTGCTGGAAGTTCAACTAGATTATTCCTTAAACAAAAGCACCACCAACTAATTGCATTATATTTCATGTTCTCTTGAGTTTTTTGCAAATTGACATTAACTTAAGTTTTGTACTATTTGAGTTCGTATTTTTATGGATATTTATTGTTATATTTAATAAAAAATCAGAAAAATATGCTTGAAAGTGGTTTTTTTTTTGCATTCGTGTGGGCGGTTTGAATACAAATACTGCTGATTTCTTAATGGCCTTTCAAGGTTGTGATCGTATCCATCGAGTATGCAAATTAGGCTCACATAAATTGTAATTATCTATATATATATATATCTAAATACATATAGCTCCAGAGGCACAAGAAATTCTATCTAGGCATTTCCAACAAATTCTTGAAAATCTTTCTGTATTATAGAAAAGTTATCATAGTTATAGTTTTTAGAACTAATGGAGTATTGTAGAAATACTTATGAATCGAATTTTAAACTTATACGTCAACGAATAAACGACTATCTTGCTGAAGCAATAAAAACAATATTTAAATATTTCAAAATGACAATAAATTGTATCTCACTTCAGAGAGACTAAATTATAGCTGACATTTTGACGAATTTAAATTGAAAATGAGAAGTGGTTGTTTATATATTCATGTGACTATCCACTGATTAGTTAACACGATTATTGAGTTTATACATCGTTGCAATTCACTTGCATTCTTACGTCAAATATTATCTAATGTCAATTAATGATAACAAACTGTCGAGCATTGATTTCACAGCTACGCCTTATGAAATTTTCCCAAAATTGCCATTAACAGTTTCATAGCAAGGACAATGCTTAAAACATTAATGGCTGATTTGATAAAAACTCAAAAAAAAGGACCAGAGCTCTTGCTTGACCCCGACGTGAATCGAACACGCAACCTTCTGATCTGGAGTCAGACGCGCTACCGTTGCGCCACGGAGTCCTCAAATACGCTATAGCAAGTTGGCTACTTGAGCATGCATTGCCACATCAAATAATTCTAGCGAAATGCATCTAAATGATGTTGCCACTTAGGCGAAAATTGGTGCAACCACTCAAAAACAGTAATCTGGCTTGACGCAATATTTAGATATAAATATATTTGAAAATACAGCTTAAGCAAATTATTTCCTTACAATGTGTGTCCCTTTCGATTGTTTTAACTGCATTAAATATTATCCTTAACAATGCAAACTATCGATAAGCACACAGATCCAATACATTTTGCAGCACATTAATAAAGTATCGATAACAGTTGGCATTCCCTGCATTCTTAATCGCAGCCAACTTCACATCAACGCGTTCTCGGTATAGGTTTTAACACTTATTTATTCGCAATAAATGCGAATGCAATTGCGAAAAATTGAACTGATTCGCTGTATTTGCGAAATAACAGTAATTTAATTTGTACAAAAAATTAAACACCGCACATTTCGCACATTTTCAACATACTCAATTCAAACGTTTTCTTTCCGCCACCGTCGTCGTTGTGCGCTTAAGTGAGTGAGTGTGTGTGTGTATATATTTTTGTGCGTGACGCGCTGCTGCCGCCATTCAAGATTGTGAAAAAATGGATTTGGCGGAGCTACATAAGATGAAAGTGGTGGACCTGCGTAACGAACTACAGACGCGCGGTCTCGATACCAAAGGTGTTAAAGCTGTGCTCATCGAACGCTTGCGGGCACATGCCGAAGATTCTGCCGGCGGAGGCGTTGGAGGTGAGTTAGTATGAGTGCGTGCCTGTGTGTGTATGCATTATTGCGCTTCTTTCTCCATATGTGTGTGTGTGATATTTTTCGACTCTTATGAATGTGTGTGTGTGTGTAAGTCGGCTCAGCGTGTTTTTCTCTTTCTTTCTGAATATTGTAAACGCGCCTTATATAACCAAAAAAAAAAAATTCGACTTTTACAAACCTTTTTTTTTTCGCACACGCTAGATGGCGCCCCAGTAACACCGAGCCGGCGACAACGTCGAACGCGCTCAATGTCCCGCTCTCCGTCGCCCGTTGCTGTGGCGACAGTTGCCGCCGAACCGGATTTGGAAACCCTGCAGGAGGAGGATCAGCCCGATGCAGAGCCTGTCGTAGAAGAGGAAGCCGAGGACACTTCGGGAGCAGAGCAAGAGGAGGTCAAAGATGAAGAGCACGAGCAAGAACCGAAACCGGAAGTGGAAGAAGAACAAGCCAAACAGGATGAAGCTGAAGATGAAATTGAGGAGTTGGACGCAGTTGAGCCTGCTGCGGCTGCAACGCAAGCAGATCACGATGAAGATGTGCCAATGGCTGATAAACCAAGCCAAGCCATGCAGACAACAACGGAACAAGAGGACGAGCAGTCAAATGACACCAATGAGCAAATGGAACAATCGGATGAGCAACAGCCAGCAGCAGAGAATGATAATGAGAATGACGCGGATGCCAATGCTGAGAAAGTCACAGCTCATCAATCCAATGGCAACAGTGGTGAGAAAATGGATGTTGATGAGGAGGCTGCCAAGACAGAGAAGCAGGAGGAAAAGGAGCAGGAGAAGGATATACCGAATGAGCGACGCAAACGCTCCCACAGTCACACCCACTCACGGACCAGCTCGCGTTCACCCAAGCGTCGCAGCGGTGACTCCAAGCGTGACTCGAAGGCCGGATCAACGGTCGAGGAGCGCACAGTAACCGAGGATGAGCCCACCATTGAGGATAAGCAAATGGGCCTCAGTTGGCGTAAGTATATTTTTATTTAATGTTCTAAAACTGAAAATAAATACTTAACTACAGGTTTTGGTATATATTTTCCAATAAAATTTGTATGTTATAGTTCCTAACTAAAGTGGCCAAAAATACACTTTGACTAATCCTCAAAAATTAATTAAATATTTCGTTATGAAACAAAACTATTCTAAAAGGTTTTACAAATGAAGATAATTAAATGAAGTTAGATATCTTGCATAGTATTCCTGAATAAATTTTTTTATTTATTTATAGTAGAATCATAGCACTATTTTTGTTGCATATCTGATAATGATACATATTTAAATATCAGCTGGAATAATGTGACCTAAATTCTAATTATAACACGGCACGCGACGTTCAATTTACTGCATGCCATATTATCGTTTAATAATAATAATAATAATTTACATGTGATTATAAATGTCAAAAGTCCACACTGTCCCACATTAATAATATATTATTTAATTATATTTTTAGATTCAGCTTATATAGCCATCTAATTGGTTTTCTCATTTTATTTCCATTCTACTCAGTTGATTCGGATCTACATCTGCGCATCGATGCGACCAGTTTTACATCGGCCAGGCCATTAGATTCGGAAATCTATTCGCTGGTTTGGTCGGGTGCCAGGGCCAACTATGGTGTGCGTGAGGGCAAAGTGTGCTTTGAGGTGCAGCTGTCGGAGGAATCGGTGCCGGAGAATGCACATCATTTTCGCGATGAGCCGCATGTGCGCGGCTTTCGTGTGGGCTTCTCAACGCCACAGTCCTCGCTGCTGCTAGGCGAGGCTGAACATTCCTATGGCTATTGTGAGAGCGGCCGCAAGGCTAACAATGGCGAGTTTAGCGATTATGGCAAAGCCTATCAACTGGATGATGTGATTGGCTGCTATTTGGATCTGGACAGTGAGCCATGCAACATTAAATATACGCTGAATGGTGAGGATCTGGGAATTGCGCACGAGTTCGATAAGAGCATACTTGGCGAGGAAGGCGCCCTCTTTCCGCACATTCTTACCAAGGGCTACGAGTTCACTTTGAACTTTGGCAATGAGAACGAGCTGCTGGTGAATGCCGAGCGAAAGACGCGTAAGCGACGCAAGCAGCGGGCCGAGTCGCCACAGAAGGATGATGACAACGATGGCGGCGAGAAGTGGAAAGTGCTCGACGAGGCCACCGCCGATGATGATGAGCCCGAAAAGAAGGACGACGAAGCTAAGACGGTTGCCACCGAGAAGTCCACCGAGGATGGCGACACCGATAAAACTGAGACCAAAGCCGAAGGTGCTGCTGAGGTACAGGCGGACCAAGTAGCCAAGGAGTCTGTTGTCGAAGAAGAGGCCAAGTCGGAGCAGGCTCAACCTGCCGAGTCTGCGGACGCTGCGCAGGATGAGGCCATGGAACCTGGTGAGTTCTACAAATATCAATTTAATATGTAATAAAAAAAAAAACGACCAAAAATTTCTCACCTCGTAGCTGAGGAAGCAGCTGAAGTTCTCGCTGAAGCAGCTGCTAAATCCGCAGCAGCTGTTGCCAATGGCGATAGTCAAAGCGAAGCCCAGAAAACCGAAGCAGAAGATTCCGAAACTGTTCTTGCTGCTGCTGCCGAGCCAGAAGCGCCGCCCAAGGAGGCGGTCAAAGATGGTGAATCGCCAGGGAACGCTGAGGAGGAAGACGAGGATGGTCCATCGCCCAACAAGCGCATCAAAACCGATTTAGAGGCAGACAAGGCAACAGTCGAAAAGTCACAAACCACTGAGGATGAGTACGAGGATGTGGTGCCTGTGCCCCGTGAAACTGTTGCCCTGCTACCGGACTATATTCTGGTGGCTCTCGTGCCCGCCGAGCAGCTAATTGCGGGTCCCCAGCGTGCTGTATCGCGCAAGGAGTGCGAGGTCATTCTACTCGTTGGTCTGCCCGGCTCCGGCAAAACTCACTGGACCCAAAAGCATCTGTCGGAGAACAGCGACAAGCGTTACGACATCATTGGACCTGATTCCATAATAGCCAAAATGACGGTGAGTTAATGATGCCTTCAACATGCTCAATTTGCCGAGTTCTACAAAGTTTTATTCAATTAAAATTATAAAGAAATACTTATCTATAATCGTAATATCATAATATGAATATCATATTACGAATTTACTGTAATTTATTTCCCATTGCGCTTACATTACATTGAACTCTAATTGTTTAAGTCAAATTAGTTGAAATCGTAATTGCGTTAGACAAAAATCATTTTAAAAACTTTTATCGTCTAATTAGAAAATATAATATTAACACATTTAAAGTAGAATGTTATTTAAACAGTTGTTCTGCTTATAAAACAATAAATTACTTCAAATATTCGATATTCCATATGAATATTGAAAACTTTTATTAGTATATGAATTTGCGAAGACTTAACGAAAAATTACTCTTAAAGCAATTATTTTACTGCTATATTTTATTGATATTCATTCAGAAAATATAAAATCAAAATATTAAAAGAAGATTTTTATATAAATATATAATCCATGTTGTATATAAATATATGTAACAAAATTTTTTTTCCAAATTAGATTTTCTAACTTAATTTGTGAATTTACTACTCCGTAGCAGCAAGAACAATTTAAAACATTACTCGGTAGCAGCAAAGCGGAGCAAAAAATCGTGTTCTTTCTGTTATTGCTACAATTACAGACAGTAGAAGAGCAGAATTATGTCAGTTTTCCGCTATTGCTCTGTTATAGTTCATAGCAGTAGCATATTGTAAATATTTATTAATAATTATTGTTTAGAGTTAACATCGATTATTATAAACTCAGTAACTATTGCATCTTTAAAGATACTGTATTTGTTTTGTATATGTGATGAGTATAATTAATTTTTGCTTATCGTCGCATTTTGCATTTACAGATTGATGGCGCATCGCGTAAAACTATGCACAAGGGTCGCTGGGAGAAGGTGTACGAGATCTGCTTAAATAGCCTTGGTGCTTTGGAAGATATTGCCATGAAGCGGCGTCGCAATTTTATACTCGATCAGGTAAAACATCAAGCAAATGACCCTTACACCACATGACCATACACACACCAATAGACAATACATACAATACAACTACGTACACACACACACACATACACACACAAACACTCATACATTTAACACACAAAAGTACCGAACGAATACCAAAAAAAAAAAACCACGAAGCAAGCGAGAATTATGCGTTGATGATGATAAACGTTTTGATATAGACAAACATAAATACGTATGTCACGCCCCCAAAAAGAGGTCCTGTATGGGATCTGTTTACAGTTTACATATGTTTTTTTTTTCGTTATGTTTTTGTTTTTGTATAAATTTGAATATGCATTTTATTGCTCACATATATATTATTATATGGGAGAGTGTGAATGAGAAAGTGAGAGGAGAATTGAAATCCCAAGCGTCGTAGAACGCCAACAATTGAAAGAGTGTACCAGGTATGTTTTAGGTCCTAAGTTGATCCGATATTTAGTTTTGTATAAGCGTGCGCGATCTGTAAGTATCTGTCCTAAATGTATTTGGATTTCGATTTCGATTTGTATCTGTATTTGCATTTGCATTTGTATTGCTTAAGCTTAAGTTTTAGGTTGGCAACAGTTGACAAACAGCAGAAGTAGAAGATGAGGAGAGTGGAGATGGAGGTGGAGAGATGAAATGTATGTATTAAGGATGTGGAGATGGAGATGCGTGCGGCAAGGAAGCCACTCTGTAAGTAATAAATACAAACAACAACCAACAAATTAAACACACACACTCAAGCGGCGAAATCGTTCGTCTTTATCACAAATATTCTCTTAACGTACACGTTATTAGTACCTACTATTACTACTACTACTACCAACTCTCTATCTCTCTAAAAAAAAAAAAAAAAAAAATTTTAAAAACCGGGCCAGGAGGCTGTGGCAGCTGCTGTACTTATATAACATCTAGCATAAATATGTTTACTCTTACCACACACAAGCAAATTGATTAAGTCAACTGTTGTTTCATTCTGCCAAAAAAAAGATTCCGAAGCAGATCTATCACATATTTGCCATATTTATAGACTATGGGCAACAACTCCCTGGCGGAGTTGCAAGTACCAATATACATATATATATATGTAGCTATATATATGTGTGTGTACTATGATGATGATAAATCAGGTATGTGTTAGTTTATAAGCGGCGGGCTCTCTGAACGATGCGTCGTCGTCGGCAAACAGCAATCATCAACGTGTTTCTCAGCCTCTGACCAACCAACGCAACGCAACAAATACCAAAAACCGATCCAATCTTCTATTTAAACAACCAACCAACCAAAATGAAACAACAACCAACCAATCAACCAATCAATCAACCAAACAACCCAACAACCAACAACTGTATGATTCTTGTAGACGAATGCGTATGCCTCGGCCCAGCGACGTAAAATGAAAGGTTTTAGCGACTTCAAGCGTATTGCGGTTGTTTGCATACCCGGCGAAGATGAATTGAAACGTCGCATCGCCGTTAATGAGGAAAAGGGAAATGCTTTTACAGTTAAAGAATCAACATTAAATAACTTACGAGGTAAATATTGTCCACCACAACCAGCAACGAAAAAAAAAAAAAATTAAAACCAAAAAAAAAAACAATAATTATTGTATAATGTACCTATATCGAAAGCGGCAAATTATATGTGCATACAACAAAAAAGAAAAAAAATATATGAAGAATTTATATATATTATGTATAATGCTTATAATGTAACTTTATGTATTTAGTTTGTAAGCAGCTGCATTCTCTTTATGTATTTTGTAACTGTTTACACTATAATTCTTAAGCATCTTTTAATTCATTTTATTTCTATACTTCATTATTGATCAAACTACCCTTTCAAAATATAATAAACATGACCTTCAAAAAAAAAAAAACATTCAGCTGCGAAACGTGTCCTTAAAAATTACATTACAAATGTTGGTCCGATTTAAAAATGTATCATATTTAATTTGAACTATTTAATTGCGTTAATTAATATTGTTTTCTGTTCAATTTGAATCTTTTTGTAATACATTCGTATTTGATTATTTTATAATTATTATTTTTAATATGAATTTAATTTTAAAATTTATAAATTTAATTCTGTCCGTTGTCAACTTGCCATCAATTTTCTTGCGACACGTTACCAGCTAAACAACCATTTCACCTCAAGACCTTACCTTCCCCCCCCCCCCCCACGCCCATCCTTCAGACACCAGCACCTGCCCCATCCCAACCCCAACCTTACTCTCTTTGTATTGTGTAAAATTGATAAATACATATTTTGCTGCCGGTGTTGCAGAATGCGATTTATGTCATTTATGTTAAAATTACGTTTTCACACATCTTTTTGCAGCAAATTTCACGCTGCCCTCGCTGGAATTTGGCTGGTTTGACGACATCATCTACACGGAGCTGAATGGCGACGAGGCCAAGACCGAGGTCAAGAAGTACAATGAGAAGGGCAAGAAGGCCATCGATGCCGACAGATCACGGGACAAGAGATCGCGCGGAACACGCGATACTTATCGGCGTGATGATCGGCCCCGCAATCGTTACTTTGACGACAGGCGTCGTGATCACGGTGGTGGTGGTGGTGGCGGCGGCGGTGGTGGCGCCGGCGGCGGCGGGGCTGGTGGTGGTGGTCAGCGACACGAGAGCCGCTGGAGTGACTCGAGACGTGGCGGCGGTGGCGGCAGCAGCTACTCAAGCGGTGGCAGTGGAGGCGGCGGCGGCAGTCGTGGCTACGATAATCGCAATCGCAACTATGGCAGCGGTGGTGGAGGCGGTGGCGGCGCTGGTGGCCAACAAAACTGGATGCAAAACAATCGCCGCAGTGGCTACGATGATCGTGGCTATGGCGGTGGAGCTGCAGGCGGCGGCGGTGGTAGTCGTGGCTACGATAACCGCAATCGCGGCTATGGCAGCGGTGGTGGCACCTCCGGCGCCGGTGGTCAACAGAATTGGTTGCAGAACAATCGCCGAAGTGGCTACGAAGATCGTGGATATGGCGGCAGTTCGCGAGATTATCGCGATCGAGATCGTGGCGGAAATGATCGCAATCGGCTCGGAGGTGGCAGCAACAATGATCGCAATCGCGGCAACAGCCAGAGCAGCTATCGCTCCGGCGGCGGCAGCCACCAGCAACAACGGGATTTTCGGCATGGCCACCGCGACACCAAAGAAGATAGTCGCGGTGGCTATGAGCGGTCAGCGGTCCAAGCGCTGGCCAAATATGGCAATAACTCGACGCCAGCTGGCTACGAACAACAGTACAAACAGCACCAACAGTCGAGCGTTGGCCACCAGCAGCCCGGAGCAAAGGTGAGCAGAGATAAAGATCTGACGCATATATAAATAGATAAATAATTATTTTGTTATATTTGAATTGCAGTCGTCGCTAAGTGGCAAGTGGAGCACTTATGCCCAGCATCATCAACAGCAGCAGCAGACTCAGCAGCAGCATCAGCAGGCTGGCATTTGGCAGCAACAACCACAACAACAACAATCACAGCAACAACAACAGCAACAATACCAGCATCAACATCAACAGCAGCAAAGTGCTGGCCAACAACAGCAACAATACTGGAACTACAATCAGATGCAGGGTAGGTAGCGCTGATGATACACAGACAATGATGATCATGATGATGATGAAGATGATGATGATGATGGTGTCGCCAACGGCAACTGTTTAACTTATAGGAAAAACTCGCTCTGTTAATAAAATGCTAACTTAACATTGTGCAAGTCAATTTATTTTTGTATAATATGAAGATGGATGGTTGGTTGATGGTTAATGGAGCGAGTGCTAGATAAGCTTAAAGAGTTGTCTTTGTTGTAAATGTGGTGGGTTTAATACGATTGAACGCATTCTATGCACAGGTTATGGCAACCACCAGCAGCATCAGCAGCAACAGCAGCAGCAAACACAACAGGCCTGGTCACAAGGCGCTGCTGATCCTCAACAACAGCAATGGATGTCCTGGTGGCAGGTAAGCCAAGGGCCTCGACCAATGATTGGTATCCCCTTCCTAATCGAAAAAAAAAACCTATTCTAGCAACAGCAGCAGGCCGGAGGCGGAGGTGGCGGCGGTGGAGCAGCGGCCAATAGTGCCGGTGGTGGAGGTGGGAGTACAGCAGGGACTGCGGGCGCCACTGGCAATAATGATGGCGGTGCCACCAATCATTATTGGTCTCAATATTCATACTCTACACAGTCCAATGCGGGCGTCGACAAGAAATAAGAGAGGCATCCATATTTTTGCCGTCG
The DNA here is from genome assembly GCA_035043505.1 of Drosophila setosimentum. Lineage (NCBI taxonomy): Eukaryota > Metazoa > Arthropoda > Insecta > Diptera > Drosophilidae > Drosophila > Drosophila setosimentum. Next base: position 21,520,594 of record JAWNMY010000003.1, read on the forward strand.
CAAAGAAAAAGAAAAGAAAAAACCAATTTCATTTTGATTTACAAAAATAAGCACACACACAGGTAACACACACGAGAAGATAAAGCAAATCAACTTTAAATGATAGTTTTTAAGCATATTACAGAAAGAGCAAAAAACAGGCGTGCATAGAATTTAGTTTAGCCAGTCTGGAAAGTCCAAAACAAAATGTAACCTTAACGCAGCACAGTTTCTGACAACAAACAAACAAACAAAATGATGTAGAAACTGTTGATTTTAAGCAAATATTGTATAAAACAAAAATGTTGTTGTTTCATACAATTCACGTACAACAACATTTGTTTCGGCCACATTTCAAAGAACAACCAAACTTACATTTATTGTGCATTATAAAAATTGCTAACAAATTGTTTAAATCTATGCCAATTTCCTTTCATTTCCTGGCTGTTCTTCTAACAAACAAACAAATTACAAAAAGAGCAATAAAAGGAACGTTGGATAATATTAATTTCGGCTGCATTATATATCTAGGACAGTACAATTTGTTTAACGTTTATCATTATTGTTTTTTTTATTATCTTTTTATACATTAACGAAATGCTGGAAGACAAAACTACAACAAATTAAATTTAACAAAAATAAATCTATATACAAACAAAAATATATAACTGTAAAAGTGTATTTTTATTGACTTAATTGTGGTGATGCCCATTAAATACCGATTTGTGTATTTCTGTTTTATGGATTGTTAACAATGTAATTAAGGCAGTTATTATGAATCGGTAGACTTAATTCAGTAATTGCTTTCTGCTTGCTGAATTTAAGTAACAATTAATGATTTAGTTTAGTTATCCATAAGCTATTTTAAATTCTAACGTTCGTCAAGTGCGATCGATAAGTGCGTGCAGCTAATCGAAGATCGAGCAGCACTGTTATCGCACTAATGCCGATAGACACAACAAATCGACAAGCTACACACCCCCATAAGAACAAAGCTAAAAAAAAATACCGCACAACATTTAAAGTGACTCGTGCTGAAGCAATTGTTATCAGATTCGGAGCATTCCAACAATTGTTATTCACTCGTAAGTTAAGTTATTTATTTCGATAAGAACCTCATGAGCGAGTGACGCATACATTAACAGTGCATACAGACGAGCTGACCTTTTCAATTGATTTTTCGCACTTGCTGGGCAAACAGTAACACACACGAGGCACGGACAGAGGCAGAACCATGATTGGCATACAATTGTTCCACGAAATCGGCAGCATATTTCGGAATGTGAGTAAAATGCGAACTAATTATTAAAAAATCAATTAAATGCGGTCACATTTGCAATCGCAGACGCCGACTTTTGCGCTAGTTTTGGAAACTCTTCTGTTGATTACAGTTATTTGGCTGGTGTTGCATCGCAGAGGAGGCGGCCGACGAAGACCCCAGTCCAAGGAGGAGCAGGATTATCTTGTCCAGCAATATGAACCGGAACCATTAGTGCCCGACACAGATCCCAATCATCCGCTGCTGCGCACACGCCTCGTCCAATCGAAGGTCGGCAAACGCATCGTGGTCGATGGAAACGATTGCCTGAATCTCGGTTCGCAGAATTATTTGGGTTTCTTGGAGGACGATGGAATATTGGAGGAGGCATGCAAAACACTGCGCAAATATGGCGTTGGCTCGTGCGGTCCGCGCGGTTTCTACGGCACTATGGATGTGCATCTGCATCTGGAGGAACGATTGGCCAATTTCATGGGCCTCGAGGAGGCCATCGTTTATTCCTACGGCTTCTCGACGGTGGCCAGCGCCATACCCGCGTATGCCAAGCGTGGAGATCTCATCTATGTGTAAGTTGCACATGGTAATAGTATTGACTGCTCGGGATTATTGTGTTTATTCCCGGTCAGCGATGAAGCCGTCAACTTTGCCATACAAAAGGGTTTGGATGCTTCGCGCAGCACCATTGTCTTCTTCAAGCACAACGATGCCAAGCATCTGGAGGGCTTGCTTATCGAGCAGGCGCAGCGCGACTTGAAGAATCCTAAGAAGGCGCTGAAAACGCGTCGTTTTCTTGTCGCCGAAGGCATCTATCTGAACACCGGAGAGCTGTGCCCGCTGCCGGAGCTCGTCGAGCTGCGTAAGAAATACAAGCTGCGCCTGTTCCTTGACGAGAGCGTCTCGTTTGGCACGCTCGGCCAGACGGGTCGCGGCCTCACCGAGCACTACAACATCAACGTAAGCACAAATATCTCTCCTTACACTGATAACTAATTGATAATAATTCTCGCCTGCAGCGTGACGAGATTGACTTAATCTCTGCCGGCATGGAGGGCGCCATGGCCACAATTGGTGGCTTCTGTGTTGGCTCCCATTTCATCGCTGAGCATCAGAGATTATCTGGTTTGGGTTACATATTTTCCGCATCGCTGCCGCCCATGTTGACTCAGGCTGCGATTTGTGCCTTGGATCGATTCGAGCGCGAGCCGCAAATCTTCGAGCAACTGCAGCAGAATTCGAGGCGGTTGCAGCAGCAATTTGAGCGCTTCAGCAAATTGAAGCTGCGCGGCGACAAAATGTCGCCCATCAAGCATTTGTATGTGGCCCAGGAGCGCGAGAGTTTCGAGGCGGAGCACAAGTTGCTCACCCAGCTGGCAGATAAGGTGGCTATATCCAAATATAAATATTCCCGATCCCAGCTCAATCTCTTCTTTTGCTTGCAGTGCATTGAGAGGGGCGTGGCCGTTGTGGAGGCCGCCTACTTGCAGAATCGGGAGCACAAACAGGTGCGTCCCAGTCTACGGGTTGCCGTCAATCGTCTCCTAGATGAATCGGACATTTTGAGTGCCTTCAACATCATTGAGGACGTTTCTAGCTCAGTGCTTTAATTACAGCTATTTTGTAACTATATATATTCAAAGTCCATTAAGTAATTTCCTTTGGCTTTGCGTCCATATTTCAGTAATTAAACAATTTAATATTGATGAATAAATTTATTTATTTTCGAAATTTTTTAACAGCGTTAGATATTTTTTGCAAGGAGACGTTCTTTAGCGTCTTTCAGTTAAATTGCGTAATATAAACAAATGCTTTTATGTTTTGATAGATTAATTCTTAAAGTGGCGCCAAATAAAAGTTTACAGCGAGCACTAACAGCGCCACAACTTACAGACTTCCAGTTGACTTATCGATTGGCCGCTGGCACATTTTTGGTACATTTCGGTGGCACAATATTCGGTCACACTGTCACTCAGAAACGAATCCGAAGCGGAACGAACGCACGTCGCGCTGTGTTTTTCAGTGTCATTTTGCATTTAAAAAAGTGTAAGCGAGTGTTTAGAATTCGAATATTTTTTAAACAAATATCTTATAACTACACGTGAACGCATTGAAATGTGCGTGAATTGAAGGCAATAAAAAGGAAACAGAACACAGTCGAAACGCATCAATCGATTTTTTCACGGCATGCCGGTGACGGAGACGCCGCCAAAGTGTGAATTGTGTGTGTGATTGTGTGCGTATATGTGTGTGTACGAATAAATATGACATAATCGACGTACATATACATATACATATGCGGTTGACTTAATTGACATAGTTATTTTTTGTGCGCTCAGCATCAGAATACATAAAAGTGTCGCATTGTTTTTTTTTTGTTGTAAGCTCGTCAGGACGTATGGTCATTCCTTTTGCACTTCATCGTGCTACGTGAGCGGAGCTGTTTTTTCATGCATGCTTTGCTCACCATATTCGATGTTGCCAACATGCACACGCACACACATTCATATATTCCCATTTTATATATATATTTTTTTGATTTGGGCGTTGCAGGATGATTCGATTTCCAGGCCGCTTTGCGGTCATTTTCCAGAGAGCGCGGCATTGCCTATATAGTTGTCTCGCTCGCGCACTACTACAAAACGAAAAGTGCATTTATTTGATGCTCGCTTATTAAAAGATGTTTTATGTTATTGTTTTGATAATTTAAAAAAATATATATATATAGTTTTATATTTTATATGTGTGTGTTATGTTCAATAAATAATTGTCTGTAAAAATAAATAAATAGGCGACCTTCGCTATGCGCGCTACTTGGCGTTTACCAACACTGGCCATTGCGACCGCTTCCAGTCTGTGCTGAGCACAGGGCAAACTCTCGCGCTCTTCATTTTGTTGTTAACGTACGCTTGTGGACGACAGACGTCTACGTCATACTCAAATTAGAATTAAAATTAATATTAAATGCTGGTGTTTAATTAAACATGCATATATAGAAGACAGCTTTGATAATTCTGATTGTCTAAAGTGTTGTTATTGTTCCAGAAGCAAACGTTATCGTCGTCGGGTACTGTGTGCAATAAGTGCCGTTATTAAGACCCCCGCCACTAATAAAAAGCTCCGTTAGAATAAAAAGTGCTGGCGATAAATTTAAGTGTTATAAGTTACTTGAGTGCAATTTACGATCAAAGTAAAAATATCAACAAAAAAAATTCAAATAATTTAAAAAAAAATTCGTTTTTCCCTCCCACACCCCTTACACCAATTTTATTTACCATAAAGCAGCCGAAACAACAAAAAAAAACGGAACGCGTGTGTTTTGCCCCGTTTCGACGAACTTGTGTGTTGTTTGTGTGTTAAACGACGTCCCAGAAGAGCAGCACGCAATAAGAAAGAAAAAGCAAAAAGAGACAACGAGAAGAGGACTAAGTCAAAGTTGGAAGCAGAAGCAGAAACTGTGAGTGCTGCCCATCATCATCATCTACCTCTCTATAAAAAATATACTCATTTCTTTTAAATTTGTATGCATATGTGTGTGTTATTAATTGTGTTATGTGCTTTTCTATTTGGAGAGAGAAAATGCGTAGACAGACAGCAATACTAGCAGCACTGAAACACTGTTTACTGTTATGCGTGGCTGCCGTTGCGCCGTTTGACCGGTGACGCCATCTTTTAACTCGCACCAACAAATTTTTTTTTGTAGGTTTTTTTTTAAAATTTTTTTTGGGATTGGTCAAGCACATTCCGAAGGAGGCGGCGATTGAGTGTGTGTTTTATGTGCTATGCTTTGCTTTCAATATTCGCTAAACAGAATTTTTTTTTGTGAATTTTCTTTGGCTAGTCGACATATTAAGAACAACTTGCCTTGTCTCTTACTCTTACGTTGAGTGGGTGGAAGAGAAAGAGAGAGGGGATAAGAATCTTTTGCAATTGCGTTTAGCTTTCTATTCGCGTCTGACACATGTCATCGTCGTACAGGTTTCCAATTTGAAATACCGCCTTTATCACTACACACATACTCATACGTTGACGCGTGTCTAATGCATTTTACTGATAAATTGGCGAATGCTGCTGCTTTGTCTGCTTCTTCTGTGTCGCATCTGTTTACAAGTTTCGTCTCGAATGTGACCCACTTTTTCCGAGTTTTTCTTTGCAGCTTTTGTGTTTCGCTTTTGCATTGGTGGATTTGGCGAAAAACCTAGTTTGATGTATTTGTGGTTGTTGTTTTTTAGTTTATAGAAAACAACAAACAAGTGATAAACAGATTTGTAAATAAATCGCAAAACTTGTTTATTGTACAACGACACGAGAATTGGTATTTAAAAAACCTGGGGGGGGGGATGGGTGTTTGTGCTAGATTTCAGAGGCATTATTCTGCTTTTCGAATTAATCGTTAATCGTTTGACCGATAATTCACCTGTATTGTGTTTAACCAGTGTAACCATATTCAATATGACGTGTAACCACCTCTTGTTGTCTATGCTATTTCCACAATCTTATCAGAAATTCTTACGTTACGTCTCTTTCGTACAATACAATACATCGTATTTGAATGCGAGTGCATGTGTGTTCATGAGCTTGCTTGAGTAACCTAATTTACAGTTTAATGGGGAATCATATTTTTATTGCCTTGAATAAGTCAAGTCAGATAGATGGCAGAAAGCGAGCAATTAATTTTTTATTATTATTATTTATTATTGAGAGTATTTTGATGACGGTGTCTTCCGCTTTTTGTAGGAGTATGTGTTATGTTAACTACCCAAAACAAATTTATAAAAAAAATATATATATATACTACAATCAAGGTGTGTGTGTACTGCGCTCCCAATCGCATGATAAAAACTCAGGTATTATATTGACCGAATGACGTCATTATGCGCCTTTTTTTTAATAAAATGTTCTGCTTTTTGTTGCTAATTCGAATTTGCGCTTCCTACTCACACATGAATACTCACGAACAGACGTTTTATAAATTATTTCAATGCTGCCTCTTTTTGTAGCTTTATCACTTTACCGCCCAAATATTATTCATGTGTGTGTGTGTGTATGTGTGTAGATGTGCGTGTTCATGTTTTCTGTATTGTTTGCTCCCCCTTTTAATTTTCTACTCTTTTGAAATGGACAAAAAAAATTAAAAAACAAATACTGCAATTGCAAAAAAAATAAATAAAAAATATGATTCAGTATTATTCAGTTGAGAATTGGTGTGTAATTCAGAGGCGGCTATGCTTGCACAAAATATTCTGCAACAGGTCGAAACAAAATCAACTCTTTGCTGGGGTGGGTGAAAATGGCACTGGAAAGTGAACAACGAAAGAAGACAAAAAAAAATATGCAAAGCCATACGCTGCTACACAACTACAAGTGACAAATCAAAGTGTGTTGAATGGAAGAGATGAAAAAGAGACAACGAATAATTTGTATGTGTGTACTTGTGTTTGTGGGAGGAAGTGCATAGTTAAAACTGTAAACAATTGTAAAGCGACGGACAACGTAGAAAAATCAACGACAAATGATTGTTTGAATGAGAAACATTAGTTTGTGATTTAGATTTTTGTTATTCTTGGCCAACTTTGCATTTTGAGACGGAAGTAAAATGGAAATTGTACAGTATATTTAAATATATATATATATAGACTAAAATAACAACTCAAATGAAGAGATAAATTCAATAAATGAGTTATGTCACTTGATGAGAGAAAACATGAAATGATTTTTTTTCTGTGTTGTCTGTGTTGCCTCTAAATCATAAAATACATTAAATGCATTTTTCTGAATATAGCGATATCAAAGACTATAAAAGAGAAGCTGTGCTGAGGCCTGAGGCTAATGTATCTTGATTGAAATTTGTTTATTCAAGCGATGTGTTGTGTTGTGTGCTTATCTAATTTCACATTGACTGACGTCACTTCGCGTCAGTGATTAATTGATTTAGGTTTTTTTTTCGTTTTTCATTTGTAAGCAGATTAAGTGCATAATTGTGACGTACGTTTTGATTAATTGAACCTTTTCTCTTTTGGTGCTGCAAACGCGATCTGGCAACTCTTGCCTTGCCGGCCTCCCTAACACTAATATCAAAAGATTTATCTAAAAAAGCAATGCGAGAAAAATAATCGTCAGAAACAACAGGAAAGTAAGCAGCAGAACAGGGAGGTAAAAAGAAGAAGAGAAGTAAACTCGTCTTTGCCGTAGGCAATTGACAAGAGTCGCTTCAGACAGACCAGTCGGCAAGAAAATAAGGAGGGAAGGGGTGGCAGACAAAATGCATAAATAAAGAAGAGTACGTGCCAAGCTTCAAGCAGCAGGGACATATACAAACACACACACACATGAGATTAAAAAGAGATGCTGCAACTCATCAATAAAAAGAAAAAAACAACACAAACACCGCAGGCAAATGTACAGTTGCAACAGACAACAGGCAACAAAAACGTCAACAAAAAACTCGACTGCTGCAATACAGAAACAGAATAAATCTTACCGGACAAAGAGGGGAATATAGACAGGCAAACAGACAAACTACTGGCAGAGAGAGGGAGGGAGAGAAAGAGCAGCTTGCAAAAGCTCAGGCAACAGACGACAAAACAATGCTGTTAATTATAAATTCCAACCGTGGTGAGAAGTGAAAGAGAGCGAGAGATAGAGAAAGAAAAACACAAATGTAGACGATTGCCATATAGAAATGGAAAAAAATCAAGCTTGAAAATGAAGATGCAACTCTGTTATGGTTTTTTTCCTTATATTTTTTTTATTTTTATTGTTTTTATTGTTTTTGCTCAGCCTTTCTGCCTAAACTTCTTCGCAGCAATTGAAACTGTCTCATTAAATGAGGAAGAGAGTGTGCATAAAAACTGTTATTATCTTCTTCAGTTTTATTCTGCGCATTCTCTCAGTGTCTAAAACAAATTTCAATTGGGATATTTAGGTTAATTTGGTTTCATTAGTTTATTTGTCCATGTGGTGGGCGTGGGAAAATTGTCGGTAATTGCAAACAATTAGTTTTGCAATTGAAGTAATTTGCCAGCAAATACAATAATATATGTAATTATTGCTGTGTATTGTATAGAGTTGACAGTGTTGCAAAATGTGCACAACAAAAGAAATCAACTGAAACTGTATACATTTCTACACCAATACAAAATTATTTATTCATTTTATTTACATGTATCCAAAATCTAAGAGTTGTAAATGTCAATAGAAAAAAGCTGGTTTTTATACGAGTTTTAAACAGCAATAAAGAGTTATAACAATAGGCAAGTGTCTTGGCCAAAACAACGTGTTTGTATTGCAGCATTAATAATTAATTCATAATGCAAAAAAAAAGTGAGGCACACGAAAGCTACAACTCATTCACTTGACTTAAATGTTGCTTACATAATAATTTGTAGAAACCATGAGCGAGAAACCAAGAAACAAATAAACCAAAAAACAAAAACCAAACTAATCCAACTACTTTTTAGCCAACTCGCTGCAGACATTTAGACGCTTTTGTGGCTTGTGTGAATAATGGATTGGTTTGCATGTTTCGACCACAAGTTGCGACTCGTTTCCAAATTAAATTGAAAACTAACACCAGTAACAGCTAGCAGAGAGGAGAGCAGCAGCAGCAGCAACAGCAGCTGAGTTTAACTCACGCCATATACGCATTATTATTATTAGTTAAAATTGCAATTCATGTTGCACTTTTTTGCTGCCACACCATTTAGTGATTTTAACGAAAAAAAGTGAGAAGGCTACATTTATTTTTTGTTTGTATGCACAGAGAGTTTTAATTAAATAAAACCCATAAATTATCAGTTCATTATATTAACAATCAATATGCAAATATGTGTAGAAAGTGTTATATGGAATTACAACAAAAAAAATAAAAATGATTTGTGCCGGCAATAATAATAAAATGTGGAATCACCTGTAAAAGGAAATGGGCAAACTCTCTTATATATAATATGCTGAATTGTTTTGTGTTTGCTGTTTGTGTTTGTCCGTCCGTCTGTCTTCCGTACTCGTGCTTGTGCGCCCCCACCCCATTTACACACACACAAACATAGATATATACAAATGTATGTGTGGGTACATAAAACAAGCGCTCTGCTAACTAAAAATATTTGCATGACATCATTTGGCGTCAACACGTCGCCGGCATCAATAATTTTCTCTGTTTTACTTATATTTTTGTCTAGATTTTATTGCTTGAAAATGCGCCAATAGCCCTATTTGCATGAAAAATAAAAATAATGCATTTTGTTGCTGCTGTACGGCGCAAGGGCCATAAAAAATGGTTAATGGACTTAGCAAATATTTTCCTCTCTACTAGTCGGTTTGGCTCATTGAACTTTTGTGCTCTCTTATTGATGTGTGTGTTTGCTTTCTCTTCCTTTCCAATTGCAGGCCACAAAGGAAGTAGAAAACCCCAATCTCAAGCTGAGAAAAAGTATTAAAGGCGCAACAATTTTTCGTTTTTAAGGTGAGTTTTTGCCAGTGTTGTAAACAATAATCGATAACGATAAGTCAGTCAGTCCGTCAAGTGGCAAGTAAACACACATAAAGCCAAGAAGCAAACACAAAACTTGTGCAATTGTTTGGCTTCGAATAGCACGCTATATTCTATCTCTGTTTTTCTCATTCTATCTCTTGCTCGTGGGCTTGTTCTGGCAGTTGATGATGACTTATCGTTTTTGTTGACATTTGTCTTTCACCACATGATGAAGGAGATAGTGAGAGAGAGAGAGAGAGAGACCACACCTAAAGTTGCTCTCTTTCAACTTTGAACCTTTTGTGACTTGCGTCTTACGCTATAATTGCTATAATTAAGCTTTAAGTGATATATGTCATCTTTGTTTTTGTGATTTGTGCGGCGCTTGAGTGACGATTCCATATGATGTTATTCTCTTCCATCTCCATCTACTATTATTTTTTACTTTTTATAAACCATAATAAGCCACAATAATAGTCGGCTAATAATGATGTCATTCGGCGGAAACACGTTTGAGATATTGTTGTTGCTCCTGCTGTGTTAGTTGTGCGAACAATCCAATCTATTTACAAACATAATAATTTATTCAAGCAAAATATTTATTCCGCTGGATGATGATGTCGTCTTGTCTTGGGAATCATTTCACTTTCATTAATGGTTAATTTCCTTACTAGGTTCACACATGACTCTTGTGCAATATCTCTTCTATCTCTGCCACGAATAACTTCGCCCATAATTCAATTAAGCCCGACCTTTTCTCTCAATTTACTCAGCGTGGCATTCAATTCAGATTTGCTCTTAATAATATGTGATTGCTTTGCTCTCTTAAAAAAGATTTAACTCAATTTGAAAAAAAAATTGTCATTTGGCTAGCGATCTATTTATTGCTCATTTGGGGCTATATGATCTGGAACAAGATTTAATGTATTATTATTTGATTTCTGCATAAAATATTTCATTCATTTGACATAAAACACAAGATTTGCGGTGACAGAAAGTCTATACAACTGGATACAAAATCTATGGAGGAGCACTTAAACGCAGAGACGATGTTGAAGTGTTATTTTTCTCGTTCAACTTGAAATTTGACTCGCTTGTGGGCATTTGGCCCCCATGTCCATCCAGACCACAAGTAGTTTAATAAATGGGTCACTGAACTAGGCAAACTTATTTATTTTTATTATTACTATTATCATACATTTCTATTATGGTTTTTTCCTTCTGGGCAACAATTAATAAAATGGCTGAGCTTTATTGTACTTGTATATAAATGCTTTTTATTTGCATTTATGGTTGTTGGCTTGTTCATAAAGCACTGCATGGTTGATTTTACTATACTAAAGATTTAAATGTTGAAAGTTTAAAGTAAATAAATCTGGGTGCTACCACTACAGATGCGAAAGAACATAATAGCATCAGTCTCATAAGAAAAAAAGTTTAAGGAACTTATAAAAATGTTCTTTTAAAAAAAACCAAGTGAGAAAGAAAAAAATAATTTAAAAGCATAAATAAAATACATAATGAAAAAGGAAGAAAAACGACAACAAATATTATAGCACAACGGAAAAGTTTTGAGTAAATTGTTTCTAATTCTTCTGGTATGGGTGTTTTGAAATTCACATAGCTCCTTAAGCTTATTTGTATGGCTTTGGGCTCACTCTGTCAATGACCCCATACATTGTTGCTTGAGTATGACATCATGCCTTATTACTTCACCCGATTCACCCCCGCTTTCTACTCACACCCCCTGCAAACAAACTCTGCTGGCACTTAAGCCAAAGCTCCCAGCAAATACAAATTTTTCCCTCTAGTGAATGTTGACGATGACGTCATCACTTCCTGTCATTAAGTCAAAACACACCCAAACACAACGGCACAACACCCCCAAAGGATATTTTTTTACGACTGTTGCGTGTGGACAAACTTGCTCCTTCCTCTCCCTTTTAGCTGGCGCCACATTTCTATGATTTAACTTTGGCGCCGGCTACAAATTTCATAATGGCAGCCGACGACCAATTTTTCTGACGAATGCCGGCTAAAAACAAACATAAAAACCAAGACTGGAGCAGGTATTTTAGTTTGCACAAGGAACTGCGCTTCATTGCTTGCCTGGGTGGTAGAATGGGTAGAATTGTGGAGGAAGGGTAAGAAGGACGGAGCTGTGGATTGCTTACGCTTACGTTCGTCTTCTTTATCCATCCACTTGCTATGTGCATTTGAACTTGCCACGGTGCCTGGCAACACGCGACACACATGTGTCATGTGTTTATCAAAGGGAAAGAAATGCGTGTTAACGGTTAATTTTCGAGACCCAGATAATCAATGGCAAAGAGTGTTTACAACAATGCGCATGTCCTTAACAACCGTTATTAATCACTGGCTTCTGGATGGGCAAATATTTGCAGTGCTCCATATGAAGTTTGTTTTAAAACTATGCAACATATTAAACTTATTGGTTAGCTTCCGTTTTCCGAGCGCTGTTTTTCTGTTTACTAAGAAACGTTTTATTTTAATGGGCTTACCAAAAGAAAAAATGCAGTCGAGCGTTAAATGACCATCAAATTTGATAATAAGCAACGGATAGGCGATTAAGAAATATGTCCAGTCTTCAGATTGACTTATTCCTTTTATATGTTGTATAAATTGTAATTAACATAAGTATTTTTATTATTAATTGATTTAAAATTTTGTGTTTTTCGGTTGACATTAAATATTATACAGCCTGTTTCAACTGTCAACATTTCTTACATTCTTGAATGTATATGTTTATTCATAACATTTTCCCATAAGCGAAAATTTTTGTACATTCAACACTCAACACTGATGCTGTATTTTGCGTATTTTTAGAAATACGCATCGAATATTTCCAAATCAATGTTACCAACAGTTCATATTTCAAGAAAGACAGGCGATGGTTTTCAAATACAATTAAATTTAATTAATGTAGTTTATATCTTATAACTTATTATAATTTAATCCTGAAAGCAAAATAGAGATTGGGAAAAATTCCCTTGCTGAATTTTTTTTAAGTCATAGTGTGCTTTTTAAATAAATCACATTTATTGACATGTTATATTACAATGGGTTCATTTCAATTTAGCAATACGCAATAGGCAATATTGTTACTGCCTTGTGTTTATTCATCTAAAATTTTGTACATAATTATTGGCTGTTGTCCAAGTGAGTCAAGACTTCTAGTGTTTTCGAGTGTTGACAACATAAAACATTTACCAGCCGGTCATGGCATAATCATTTGGGGCACTTGACTCACTAACAATGGAGGAGGAGGTGGAGCACGGAGGGGTTGTGGGTAAGGCAACAATGAACAAAACAAATATACAATAATCAAACAAGCAGGAGACAGTGAACAAGTTGCATTGTTTGTTGTCGAGACACAAGACACACGCCAAGTTTGTTGTCTGCCCTCTGTCTGTCTTCCTGTGTTCTCATGCTTGTATTATAAATTTCACTTAAATCATTGCATTTGTCAGAGATCCGGCTAATCTTGGCCGACATGCAACTTCTTCTGTACGAAAGAATTATGAGATTTTTTATATTGTAATTCAAGCCACGCGACTTACACGCGACTCTGACTCTTGCCACAAGAAGGAAACAATCGAGCAACTCAACTGTTTAGCAAAACAAACAAAATTAGTATGTGATGTGAATGTGAATATGGAGCAGACAGTGAATAGGCTGTATGATCTCTATATGCATATACAAATTAAGATATTCAATTCACGACAAGTTGCAAATGCGTACTCTACTCTATTTACAAAATGTTTGTGGGGAGAATAATGTCACATATATTGAATGCTATTAGGTGAACTTTAAAGCACGAACATGTGTATAAAATCGAAAAATACCAAAATTAAGCAATTAACATTAAAAAAAAACCGAAGTAAAAAAAGTCATCTGTTTCCGCCCGGGATCGAACCGGGGGCCTTCTGCGTGTTAGGCAGATGTGATAACCGCTACACCACGGAAACAGTTGAGCAATTGCCCTCCAAATGCCTGCCAGTTTTTGTGACCAGTTGTCTAGGCACACCCTGTCTGTTTCTTTAATATGAAGGCTGACATTACTCGTATATAAAAATATTTGTATTACGAATTGCTATTAATAATTCAACTAATAAAATTCAAGCAGTCATATATTTGATGAAAGATATCTTTTCCATTATGCTGTTCAAATATAAACCCATAGCTTTTGCTCACTTTGCGTGGACATTTCTGCCCATTTTTAAAATTGTACTAAGTCTTTAATTGCAAAGATTTATATTAGCTGAATAAATTTTGAAAAATAAAAATTATAAAAATAAGAGTATCCTGTTTCCGCCCGGGATCGAACCGGGGGCCTTCTGCGTGTTAGGCAGATGTGATAACCGCTACACCACGGAAACAGCTGAATGCTCTTGGACTAAAAACCAAGCAGCTGTTTTGAGTAATATAGATTTGTTGATTCGCGCAGTGCTTGAACAAAAAATAAATTAGTAAAATAAAATAAAATACTAGAATACAAAATAATGCAATATAAAATGATAAAAGAAACATGAAAGTAAATTTAGACAATCTAAATACACTCTAAATATATTTTAATACAATCTAAATACATTTTAATACAATCTAAATACACTCTAATAACATTTTAATACAATCTAAATACATTTTAATACAATCTAAATACATTTTAACACAATCTAAATACATTTTAATACAATCTAAATACATTTTAATACAATCTAAATACATTTTAATACATTTTAATACAATCTAAATACATTTTAATACAATCTAAATACATTTTAATACAATCTAAATACATTTTAATACAGTCTAAATACATTTTAATACAATCTAAATACATTTTAATACAATCTAAATACATTTTAATACAATCTAAATACATTTTAATACAATCTAAATACATTTTAATACAATCTAAATACATTTTAATACAATCTAAATACATTTTAATACAATCTAAGTATTTTTTTTTTTTTTTTATATAAATACATTTGAATAAAATCAACATTTTTAAGATAAATAAATTTAAATAATTCCTTGACTTATTTATTGTCCAGTTTTTGTGGAACACATCATATTCTGTTTATCATTTAATATATAGTTATAATTTTGAGATTTATACTATTATAAGTGCTTGATAATTATTAAGATACATTGAAATGAATAAAATGCGAAAAAGTTTCGCAGCCGGTAGGATTCGAACCTACGCTCCCAGAGGGAATCTGATTTCGAGTCAGACGCCTTAACCACTCGGCCACGACTGCTTGTGAAAGAATCGAGTCTAAAGCGTTGTTTGTGCAAACAAACAACATTCTTCGCACTCATTCTCAGTTTGGGTTCTTTGCTTGCTGCTCCAGAAAACAGAATAGAACAACGAAAACGTGTCTGCTTTTTTTTACTTGTTGCTGATAATCATATTAAAATTTAATTTAAAGCAAATTTATTAATATAATGACATGTGTGTTGATAAACGCCTTGACTTTTTTAACATTGGCGAAGCAAACTACTGCAAACTTTGTTAAAATACAACTGCAATTTTTGCTGAACATAGTTTCGCATATTAAAACGAAATGTATATATTTTTACGTTGTACGTTCTCCTAAGTGGACTACAGCGTCAACGTTATACAACACTCCACTATATATATTTATATTCGTATTTGTAAACTAACAAGGTATAGTAATTTATGCGTTTCTAAATTAATCTTGCCTTCAAATAAACCAAATCCAAGTCACAGTCTTATTTGCATAGCTAGATAAATAAATGAGTAATGCACAATATTTTATGTTTTTGCTCAATTTTTGGCAAACAAAAAAAAAACCATTTACAACAATAAATTATCGTTATTTACACTTAACGCTCTCAGCTCGGAACAGTTTATTGTACTCGGCGTCATTCAGAAATATGTTCCCATTTGTCATTGTATATCCATTTACACATATATCTATATATATATATATTTGATCCAGTAAAGCCGAACGATCTTTCAGTTGTTTGTGCCACCGCCTGACTGAGTGACGGACTTGTTGCATTATTATTATTATTAAAACTGAATGTGGAATCACTTGCTCATTCATTCATTGATGATGTACAAATATATGGTGACGATGATGTTGACCTTATGGCTTGCTGTTATTATTACGTAAGATATGAGAATGAGGGTAATACTTGAGAAATTTAATTAACGCTGGCGCAATGTGTGAAAATTAAATAGAGGGTGTCTCCCTTTTGAGGTTAATTGGAGACCTTTCAAGTTTGCTTATGAGGTTTAAATTTATCAACTGAATAATTTGATTCTTTAACTTTAAGGCCAAGTTAACAAGCATTTGAATCGACTTGTTTGTAATAAATATAATTAATAAAATAAAATACGCATAATAGAACAAAATTAAATTATATAAATTAAAATTAATTAATACATCAAATAATTCAATGTAAAAATGCATCGCTTAATTCTGTAATTCTAAAGGCATTTTTTGCATTTCGTTTGCAATAAGTACAATAAATAAAATAAGATGAAATAATATACATTAACATGAAATAAAATAAGTCAATATAATATAAAATGAATCAACATAACTTAATATAAATGAATGTAAAATCAAGACAATATGCATAATTTGATTCTTTAACTTTAAAGCCAAGTTAAAAAGTGTTTGCATCACTGGTTGGTTTGTTTGTCGCAAACATTTATTTGCGCCAACACAAGAAAGCGAGTCTCCGTTAAATTAAGGGGCGTGTCTCTTTTGCTTAAGTGAGTGATATAATTGCATAATGTCAACAGACAGACAGCAAAGAGCAGACAGACAGATAACGAACGTTGGCGTCAGCTTTGCCTAAATTTAATTGTCGTTTCCGTGCCGTGCACAAAAGGTCAAACACAGTACACGGAGCGAGGTATGCAACAAACAGCAAAGAGCAGCATTAGCAGCAGCGACATTTGTCATCACAGCAGCGCTCGATAATATTACATCACCTTGTCGGATCGTATCACATGATAACTTAATTTAGTTTTGTGTATTCGGTTTTTACTTTTTATTGTTGTTTTTGAGCTGTTGAAATTCGATTAGACATGCAGCGGAGGTCAACAAACTGTATGCGGCTTTAACAAACAAACGTTCAATTTGTTGATGACCTGGGCACTAATAGCCATATATATACAACTCCCCGACCAGTGTTGCCATAATCAGAATATTGCAATTAAACCAAGTTCTTGTTTTGTGGGTTGGTTTATCGTTGAAGAGCGAGCGGTGATTGGGAAAAAAAGAATGCATTTGTACGCCTCTGCAGCATCGCCTTCTTAACCCATTTACCACTCTACGTGCTTGGGGTATAACAAATTTACCATATTGAAATAGCAGAAGCACCATTTTCACAATTCTATTTGTGTAGTTTTATCAATGCACAATGTGCTTAAACAGAGACAATGTGTGCAAAGTGAAGATAAGAAATAATGGTATTTAAATGTTAGATTTGATTTTAATACTTCTCTGCCCATTTTGCATTTGAAGCATGCCGATTGTTGATTTATAAAAATCAAATCACTTTATTTGCATACTAAAATACTAAATTTTTTAAGTGACAAAAAATGTTGTATACTCGCTGTGGTACAAATATGGTTTTGTTTTAATTTTTATATATATGTATATTTTTATTATTAATTTTTGTTTTTTTAATTAGTTTAAATTAAAGTAAACATGAAGAGTGCATGGTTCTTGATTTTAAAGGGACTTGGGCTTCGTAATGGGTTAATCAAGCGCACACCTACACATAAATACAAAATTTTGTAGGGCAACACTGTTGGCAGACAGACAACAACAAGAACACCTACGCACCCATAATGTACTTGTGATGGCTCGTTAAGTTTATTGTTGCTCGCTCTCGCCCACTGACTGACTGACTGGGTACTTGAGAAACGTTTATTTTCAACATTTATTCTCTTTGATTTTCAGGCAGAGATATTCTCTTGTTGTTGTTGTCGCCTACGCACTATATAAATGAGCTGAGCGAGACAGCATACACAACAAAAGTTCAATTACCTGGCTGCACATTTTTGCCTGTTTGCTGCTTGCTTTTTCTGCTTTCTGTTTTCTGTGCTTGCTGTTGTTGTATTTATTGTTTCTCCTTCTGTCACTCAAAATGTACGGCACGCGTTCACTCAGCCATAAGCACGTCATAATTAGCAGCGACAGCAACAAAAAAAAAACACATGCAAAAACGAAACAAAACAAAACAAGAAACAAAAACTGACGGCTTAAATGCACTTTAAGTATGCACATTTTTCATGCTCGATGGATGATGTCGTCGATGGTCAATTGTCAAGCCCATAATAACAATGTGCCCAGTGTCTTTTTTCAGGTTTTTTTTTAAATGTTTTTTTAAACAATGCAATAAAGCTGACTACAAAGCAGAGCCGCCGCCGTCGCCGTTAGAGGTGCGCGCACTTTCTTCTTTTTGCTGTAGAACAGAAGCATGCAGTTTCAGAAATAAAGCTTCGATTGCGGCTTCCACTTTTTTAATTGGCATTTCTGTGTGTTGGAGAAGCTGAGCATTAAACTGCAATATGGCATTTACCTAAGTATGCTGGGTAGGTGTAGTAAATATATGTGTAGATAGGTGTACAGATACTTGCAATCGATTATAACTTCTGCATAACTGTATAATGTACATATTTTTGGAACGATTTGTAGTATCAGTTAACTTTTTGATTTATATGCAAGCATTATTTTGCACGCACATTAATAAAAATAAAAGAGGCGCAGCGCAATCCAAATTGTTGAAGGTTAATAGCATTAAAGAAAAAAAAAAGAAAAGAAAAACCACCACGCCTAAAATTAAACAAGCAGCGCATTTTTTCTGCTTCTACATTTTAGTTGTTTATTTGTTTTAAGTGGTGGCTGCTGCAATCGTCCCTCTCTCTCTCCTCTATCCGTCCATTTGTTGCTGCTTGCGATGCTCTTTACGCTTGAGATGCGTTTGTCTGACGTTTTAGTTAGTTGTCGTTGTTGTTGTTTTCTGTCTGTCCACCACTTTCTTCATTTTGCTTTCAGGCATCCAATTTGAAATTCGTAAAAGCCAACAAAATAAAAGCAAGAAGTCTAAAAATAGTCATTACAATTTTTATTTTCACACTCCACACCCAAAAAAAGAAAATATAAATAATTAAGAGCCAACATACATTTTATGTACATTTTCCTTTGCAACTGTCAAAGCACACAAATTTTACCAAAATTAGAATTGGAATTTGTTGGGTTTGTCAAAAACACATATACATAAATTTATATATGTATGTACAAATAATAAAAAGAAAAGGAAAGAAGGAAATGGACCGGCTCTCAGAACTTTAGCTGCTGTGCTTTCTGCTGTTTTCTGTTTTTTCTTTTTGCCATTCACAACGCATACAAACATGCACAAATAAATACATACTTATTGCCCCGTTGCTGGTCTCTCTATCTCTCTGAAGTTTTGCACTCTCTCTTTGCACAGTTATCTTTATCTCGCTCTCCCTTCGCTATGTTTTTGGGTGGTTGAATTTTGCGCCTCGCCTTGCACTTTTATGCAGGCGTCGTCACACAAGTGCTTTCTGCCATTCTCTTTCTCTCTCCCTCTTCCTCTCTCGTCGTCACCCAAGTGCTTTCTGTCATTCTCTTTCTCTCTCCCTCTTCCTCTCGCGGCCTCTCAATTTTGCCACCCCCATTTTTCCACAGCGGTAAACCAGAAATGGTTTTTGGCTTGCACTTTTAAGGTCAGTTGATATTTTCAGCTGAGACCAACGAAAGCAAAAAAAAATTAGAAAATATATATATAAGCAATATAAATTTGATTTGTATTTAAATTGATTATTTTTGTGTATGCTTGCTTGCATCTATTTTTAGCATTTCAAGTAAATTATAATAAAGCAAACTAAGAAGAAACATGACTGAGGTAGAGCAACCGCCACAGAACGGCATAGATGCCATCGCGGGCGAGGATGATGACAACAATAAAGCGCGTCCCGCGGACATTGAACAGGTATAAATATATATATATATATTCAATATATTTAAATTAATTTTCTAATAATTTCGCAATCAACTTGCAGGACATGCGTGAAATGGAGCGACGCAAACGTGTGGAGGCGATTATGGGCTCAAAACTGTTCCGGGAGGAACTCGAGCGCATTGTGGACTCGGCACGCGAGGGTGGCGCTGGTGCCAGTGGCATATTGCAGCAGCTATCCGATATTGTGGGAGTGCCCGTGTCACGCGTGAGCAACGTATTCAAAAGCAGCAGCTGCATGGTGCCCATCAATGATATACGCGGCGTGGAATCGATGGGCTATGCCAAGGGCGAGAAGATACTCAGATGCAAACTCGCTGCCACATTCCGGCTGCTCGATCTGTACGGCTGGACCCAGGGTCTCGGTGCACAGATCACGGCCCGCCTCAAGGTCGATCAAGAGTACTTTTTGGTCAATCCATATGGACTGCTGTATCACGAAGTGACTGCCTCGTCCCTCAACAAAGTCGACATGCAGGGCCAGATTGTCGAGCAGGGCACTACTAATTTTGGGGTGAATAAGAGCCGTAAGTGTTAACTGGCACTCAAACTACGAGTGGACATCATCTTTCACTTTCTATTACAGACTTTGTGTTGCACTCGGTGGTGCATGCCGCACGTCCCGACATCCGGTGCGCCATCTACATTGGCTGCAGTCCCGTGGTAGCGATCTCCTCGGTGAAGTCCGGCCTGCTGGCGCTCACCAAGGATGCCTGCGTACTGGGAGAGATTAGCACGCACGCCTACACCGGCCTCTTCGATGAAGAGGAGCGCAATCGCCTCGTACGCAATCTGGGACCCAATTCCAAGGTCATGCTGTTGTCCAACCATGGCGCTCTTTGCTGTGGCGAGACCATCGAGGAGGCTTTCTTTGCCGCTTGCCACATCGTGCAGGCGTGCGAGACCCAGCTGAAGTTACTGCCCGTCGGTATCGATAATCTGGTGGTCATACCCGATGAATCGCGCAAGCTGATTTACGAGCAATCGCGTCGTCCGCCTGAGGATTTGGAAAAGAAATTCGCAGCAATTGCCACGGAGGAGGATGGCGCTGCTGCCGCTGGCAAAGACGATGCACCAGCACCGCCAAGGATCGGCAGTCCGCCGAAGTGGCGTGTGGGTGGTGCCGAGTTCGAGGCATTGATGCGTATGCTGGACAATGCTGGCTATCGCACTGGCTACATCTACCGCCATCCACTGATCAAATCGGATCCGCCAAAGCCGAAGAATGATGTGGAACTGCCACCTGCTGTCTCCTCACTGGGTTACCTGCTCGAAGAGGAGGAGCTCTTCAGACAAGGGTATGCATGAGTCACCTTTTTTTAATACCCACTCAAAATAACAGTAGATAATGTAATCTCCTAATCTACATACAGCATCTGGAAGAAGGGTGATATACGCAAGGGTGGCGATCGCAGTCGCTGGTTGAACTCGCCCAATGTCTATCAGAAGGTCGAGGTACTGGAGACTGGCACACCAGATCCCAAGAAAATCACAAAGGTAGAGATCATAACATTTGAAGATAAAATAACGACACAACAGCAACAACAACAGCAAACACAAAAAGTTGTTAGCCTCAAGGAAATCGAGGGCAAATAGTTGGCAATTTGCATTAACTGATTGAAAAACCGATGTGTATCCTAACATATATGCAAATAGGGAAATTCTTTTAAACAATCCCACCCGCAGAAACATTCCAAGCAGCCATCCATAGAAATATTAATTGCAGCTCTCTTTTTACTAGTTTCTATTGCCTCTGCATCAACTTTCAAACTTGCTTTCAAATTAAATATTCAACATTTAAGTTTTAAAAGTAAATAAACTGCAAACTTGACAAATTTTATATTGATGGTGATTATTTGTAACCCAAATGCAGCAAAAATTCGCCACAAATTAACATAATGACACTAATGCTAAATCAAAATAATATAATATGCTTTATAAATTGTAATTGTGCATTAATCAAATAAATATACAAACATATATATAAACCAAATCGCTTAGATGATTTTGTGCCTTTTTAGGGAATTTCCAATTATGATTTACCTTACAAAAAAATGCAAAGAAAGAGAAAGACATTTGTTACCAAATATTAAATTATAGCATCAATGCTAAATAAAAATAATTTTGATTGTGTAAATTAATTAATACTCATTGAACACACGGCATGTTTTTCATTTGTTTTGTTTTCACATTCATTTAAATAATATGTATATGCTTTTTTGTGAACAAACAAAAATTTCTTTTTCTTTGCATGTTTTTAGTTGTCCCGAATATTTATTAATATTTTTGTTAAGGCACAAAGTCAGTTATGCTTGTTATATATTTCATTTATTACACACATCGTTTGCATTTTAAATATTAAACATTCAATTAATATTTGCCTGCAGTTGCGTACAAATATATATAGCATTAGGTATTCAAAATCTGTGTTTTACAATTAAATGCAATCTTAAACATTGTTAAAATCAAACTAAGCAATATAAAGCGAAAATTTAAAATGTAGACTATTTAAGAACAAAGCTGTTCGATTTAAGCACTTTTTGCAATTTGAAAACATTGAAATCTGAATATAAACAAATTTCTTTCTCTTTCTTTCTATCAATTGCTTGCCCCCTTTGTACCTTAAACAAAATGAAAAAAATGAAAAATCCAAAACTATATCAAGTGGGTAGCCGAAGGTTCACCCACCCACTCAACACCGGTGCGGATCGAGGATCCATTGCAATTTGTGCCAGTTGGAACCACAACCAAGGAGTTTAAGCGGCTGCAACAGCAAGTCAGTACTTGAAATCATGAAATTGTAAATCTTAAAATCAATTTAAATATATATTTACTATGCCCAATTACAGATCAAGGACAATCGTCGTGCGGATGTCATTTCAGCTGGACCACAATCGCATATACTGGAGGGCGTCACCTGGGATGAGGCAAACCGCATCAAAGATGCAACCGTCTCCCAAACCGGTGATCATGTTGTGCTAATGGGTGCTGCATCCAAGGGCATCATACAGCGCGGCTTCCAACACAATGCGACTGTCTATAAAGCGCCCTATGCCAAGAATCCCTTCGACAATGTGACAGACGATGAGCTCAACGAATATAAACGCACCGTGGAGCGCAAAAAGAAGAGCATTCATGGCGAATGTAAGCAAACCAAACTTTAATTAATATATTCGAAACACTTTTGTCAACCAATTGTCTCTGTTATTTTTGTGAATAGATACTGATACAGACTTTTCGGAATCGGAGGCACTCAACTCGATGCAAGCGGCGGGTGCACATGCACATGCAAAACACGCACAGAGTGAGCCAGAAACGGGTAAGATTACATCGAGACTAAATATCATAGAGAAACTGTTACTCATCAGTTATTTTTAACCTTTGACCTTGCAGAACACCAAGTCATACAGATCCAAACACAGCAGGCGCCCATTCCGAGCCAAGCTGAGGTTGTGCTGAGTGATGGTAAGTCCAAAAACTCTATTCACATTTCGTTCCTATTGTTTTTATGTCTACAAGCAACATTTAAAAGTTTATACACACACACACACACCTAGTTATGTCCTTCTCCATTACATCTAAATCAAAAATCCTTCGATTTGTGATACGAGATTTGTTCAACTTCTTCATTTTGTTATAGTTATTTTGCATTTCGTTTTGTTATTTCGTGATTTCTTTTCGAACATTTTATTCTTTTACTACGTCTAGTTATTTATATCATAAATTATATTTTAAAGTAGACAAAAAGCTAACCATATGATCTAGAATTAATCTACTGTACTTATTTCGATACTTATTTGAAACCTAACCTTCAAATTTACTTATGCTATTTTTCTTTTATTTTTTGCACACACACATATACACACACAAACAAATACATATTTAAAAAGTCAACAAAAAACTACTCGTAGCCCTTGATACAGTTTCAACCTCCTTCCTGTAAAAAAAAAGATAGTTTATTACCGTTAAGATCCAACTCTTTCTACAACAATATTTTTGTGTTGCATAATTTACCAATTTCCAACACTACAACACACACACACACATACTGTGCAAATACAAATCTGTCTATCTGTCTACAATTTAAGGAGTCACATGTTGTACGGCGTGTACTAAGTGATCTTTATTTAAAAATCAACCTAAACTAAAAAAAACAGCAATTAATTTATCACAACAACAACCACAAGAACCACTTCGACTACAACAAGAGCTACTACTAATTACAAAAAGGGGTTTATTTTACACCCCTTTTATTTATTCCCCCTACCAAGATTTTCTCAACACTTTACAGCTGCAGTTTTGGTCTTTGTATTTAGAATTTGATTTGTTGTGCACACTTTATTTAAACAATAATTGGACAAATTTTGTAACTTTGTCTACCCCTTTTTTTTTATATTTATATTTATCCTTTTAAACTTCCCCTAGCCAAACACAAGCACAAATAAATTGGTAACTAAAATATAGCTATAACTATGTACTATGTAGATATAACAACTTTTAGACTGTGTGTAGGGTAACAAAAACACAACAACAAACAGCGAAAACAGCAACAACAACAACAGCAACAGCAGCTACTACTACAACTACTTCTACTACTACTACTACTACTTCTATTAAATTTTATACTACCAAACAAATCCAAAAAACTGTGTAACTGTGTCTGCTGCTGCTCTCTTACATAACAACTACAACACTCTCAAACAAAAACAAATTAAAAGTGCAGTTTAGTACAATACATTTGAAATTAGAGGTGAGTGCAGCCTAAAAGTTTAGTGTGTAGTAGCAAAAACAAAAAAAAAGCAATAATACTCTCGCAATGTTTTTAGACAAGTGATCGAAATTTAAATAGTTATAGTATGCATATTCTCTTGGCATCTTACACAAACTAATAGTATATAACATTTTATAGCCAGATTCCACTTGTACATTTCTTTGCATTGACTTAAAATTAAAAAAAATAATTTAAAATTTAAAAGGATTTTGTTTTCAGCATTAAATTGTAATATATTATATTATATTTTTTTGCTCCGAAATATTCTAATTAGAAAAATTGAGATGCATTTGGATTTCAGCATTAAATTGTAATTAAATGAATTGTTTGTGGTCTTGATGACCTCTTTTTATTTTAACATATGTCTTTCGCTATATTATTTATATTTATTATATTATTTTTATGCTGCTAAATAATTTGAATCCGATCGTGCTTCTACTTCAGGGAGATATTCACAGCGTCCGCATAGATTGAAAGTTTTAAAGCGAAACGCATATTTAAAATGTAAAACATTAATTAAATTGAAAAGCGCTTGCCTAAAAAAATTAAATACTCGGAGAGAAATTCTAACATTTGCCACATGTCAAAATGTATGGCAAAATGTATACATAACAAACTTTACATACATTCCAGAATGTACGCAATGTAGAGAATGTGGTGGAATCAGGCTATTAAATATCATTCTGCATTCAATTAGCTTATCTATGTATTTACCGATTGTTTTTAACACAAATCAAAGCGTTCTGTTAGCTTCCTTCATTAAAGTGGCTATTTGTGCACATATAATAATTATTTAGTTTTTCGTTTTTTGAACAACTGCAGCTGTTATCTTTTAATTGCTTATTCCGTTTGTCTTTCAATTTACCTATAACATTACGCTAACATTACTTTCTAACACTGACACATTGCATCAAAAAGTATCGATACTTTTAAACATTCTATTGCTAATATACATATCTGCTACTCGATACAATTTTGTATGCTATTCGTGTGCATATTTCAAACACAACTTTATTTTAAGTTTACGTCTTTTATGCAATTTGTTTTGTCCAAGTTTTATTTACTGCTCAACACGCAACATCAAAAGCATCCAACAAAACATGCGAATTTTTTATGTACCTTTATTTCTTCAATACTTATTTTAGCTACACTTAGTTTTATAAACGGCGAACGCTCTCATACAGCAACAAATCGCAAGCCACCAACTGGCCGAGGTAAACGAACAAAAGTCCCTTTGTTGTTGTATACATAAATAGCTAACCCCTAATTATACTACAACCTATACAACTTATACGATTGTACCTCAATTATACTTATACCCTGGGATGATAGCACAATATAATGCTGCATTTTGTATATACACATACTTATTGTATAAGTTGTATAACCATTCCCCTTGTCATTGATGTATTGATAACTAGCAAAATCACTTTTAATCTACATTTACATTTATATGCACCTCAACCTAACCTAAAAATTAAAAAAACAAAAAGAACATTGGCGAAATATTTACAACTAGCTCATTTAGATTATTGGATCGGGCAACTGGGTTATTGAATCCATCATATGACACACTAGATATATGTATATTATCTGAATATTTTACATTTATCTTTCGCACCTAGGCGGATCTTTCAGATTTAGGTATATACGTATCGTTATATACATGTAGGTATTTAATACTCTTACGTATCTCATTTCAATCAGCGTGTTGCAAGTCGTAAGTGCCGCAGTTGTGTGGCGAATATAATGAAATTCACAATTGTTTCAATTGTTTACTCCAATTTGCTGGCCTTAGACTTGAGTTGAGTTGAGTTGAGTGTAAATCTCGATTGTCAACGTAGTGAGTAGTAGCCAAAATTACTGATCAATGCACCCCTCTTGACTTCTCTCTTCAACGCCCCCGACCTGCTTGAAAAGAAATGCAAGTTGAAGCAGCAACTAGAGCAGATAGCGTCCAGATGTCGAAGCAAAGCAGTCACAATAACACAATCTATGATGAGGTGGACAAGGAGAACCAGAATCAGTGCTGCCATCTGAGTGTTGTTCCAGCCTCCAACTCGACTAGCAAGTGTCGTCGCGATTTGCGAGCTACATTCACTAAACAACCCAATTCGAAATCAGTTTATAATCACAGTCCCCGTCCCGAAACCTTGTCCTCCCCTCCCGTCCCGGATGTTGCTGACTTGGCACAGTGCCTGACAGGTGGGCATCTTTATTCGTATGCTGCTCCGTCATTGGGTCGCTGCTGTCAGCCGCAGATTTGTTCGGTGCTCCTTCATGCTCTCCACTCGCCGCACAGCAATATGCCCACTTATAGAGATGCCGGCACAACACGTTCCACGGCCACATCAAGTATAGTTAGCACCACCAATAATCCGTCATCGCCACGTTGTCATCCCTACCACTTGGCTAATGGACAGTCGATGACTCCGACTCCGACTCCGTCTCGGACTCGGACTCCTACATCGACTTCGTCATTTCTGCTGCCTTATCGCACCCTGTCGCACTTTGGATTCAATTCACCGCGACTCTCAGTGACCACGGAGCACAAGCATCTGCCGGGTGGAGCCGAGTGCGTTCGCTATCGTCCCAGTGTGCAGCGTGCCCTCAGCTATGAGGAGATCTTTGCGACGCCGCGCTATGCGCACCTCTGTCATTATTGCTTTGAGCAGCTGCTACGACTCAAGCCCGAACTTCAGCGACGCAGTGCCGAGGATGTGCCCGAGGATCTGATCAGTTGCAGCAGCTCTGTTCCCTCCATGAAACTAAATGGAAAGGAGGAGGAGGAGGAGGTAGATAAGGAGGTCGAGCGCACCTTGACCAACTCGATTCTTTGCCATGTAAGCACACAAACGACCAGATCCTTGCCAGTTGGCAACTTTCTTAATCAAATCGAATGTCTCAACTACTCGGAAGAGTCCACGAATGGCAACTATGTGCCAGGACAACAAGCCGTAACCAGTTACATTAGTTTATCTGGCATAGAGACGCCAACGAGTCCTGGGGCCAGTGCAACCAGTGCTCAACCAATGAAAACACCGCAACAACCGCGACCGGATACGGACACGGATAGATTTCGGACGGACATTACAGAGGTGTGGAACTTTGGCAACTGGCAGGAGCAGGCACAGCTGCAATCAAATCCGCTCGTTGAGCAACGCATTACTCTCGAGATTACCCAATTACAATTTGCAGAACAGAATGTGCATCCAGATGCCAACAACTCTCTGCAGCTGCAGGAGCAGGAGCAGGGGGAGATGGAGGTGGAGGAGGAACGCCAGTTAATGTCACGCGATGAGCGTCAACGCCGCAAGCTGGAGTTCGAAGAGCTCTGGCAGGATCATGTGCACTACTTTGGCGCCAAGGAGCAAGTGGAACAGGAGCCGCCAGCAACTGTGGAGCATACAGGGACAATGTCGCTGGATGCGCAGGAGGCGCATGCGTTAAGGACCTGCGATTGTCGACAGCAACCAAATCAGGAGGAAGATGCTGAAATGCAGCAAGCAGTGAATGATGAAATGGCCCAAGCCTTCGGGGAGTTGCAGAAAATATTGGAAAAGTTTGAGCAGAGTCTTAGCGTGGTGGGCGAGACTCTTGAGCAACTGGTGGCCACAACAAAAAGCCTACAAACGGGTAAGAATAATAATCGCGTAGAAGAGTCGGCAGCCTTGGAGGAGTATGGTACATTGTTTCGCGCCATCAACTTGGAGAATATACCAGATGCTGATGATGCGGTGTCCGTTTTGGAGCCACAAGGGTTAAGAAACGATGAGGAGGAGGATGGCGAACCGCAAGCTGAGATCGATCACGAGGAGAAGCGGGATGATGAGAAGCCAGTGACGCCTCTGTCCAATGCAAAGAAACTCAAAGATGCTGTTGAAGCCAGTCACTCTGACGAAAAGGACATCGATGAGCATGAAATGAAAGTTGATGAGGATTACCAGGAGGGACTCAAAGAGACCCAGATTGCCGATTGTAGCTCGCATTTCTCGCCCCTCGAGCGCCAGATCCTCGACTCCATTGAGGCCGACAAGCTCACGGAACGCGAATCGATCTTTGGCAAAATTGATCAGAGCATACGCAACAAGCTGCCGCCAAGCGCACTCCAGAGCATTGTCTGCGTCGAGGATGTCGAGGAGACTTTTGTGACATGCGCGCACATTGTGAAGACTCCCGGATCAGTTCGGATACCGCATCTATTTCAGTTCGGCAGCGATCCGCATCCAAGCGCCTGCTCCAGAATGGGTATGGATTCAACCTCGACCTCCTCGTCGGCACAGACTGGCCTCATTACTCGCCACACGCCGCGTATGTCGCGATCCCTGGACAGCAGTCCAGATGATTCCAAATCAGAGAGCGCCATTTCCTCGTCCACATTTGTAGAGCGCGGATGTCTGCGCAAGAAACGCAACTTCATTCAGGAGAATATACGCAATGCCAGCAAGCTGCGTTCCTCCATCTCCAAATCGACGTTTAGCTCGCGCAGGAAGCGATCTGTGCAGGTTCAAGTGCAGCTGGAGGCGGATAACAACAACACCAGCGATGACTCCTCTGTGTGCACATTCCATGCGGAGGAGCGCAACAGTAGCGCTCGTCTGTGGGTCTCGATGCCAACGACGCCACGTTGCTATGTCGGACAAAAGCGCGGATCAGCGATCAGTCCAAGTCGATCACCACAAACTCCTTGCTCTCCCTATGCTAAACGACTCAAACCCATGGGCGGCATGGTGCACCCACCCAAATTGCGTCGGGGCTTACGCTCTGCAATGAATCGGACCATGTCGAGTAGCACTTTCTTCACGGATGTCGCCGCATCGCCACAGTTGGTGCAACGAACCTTTTCCAGCACCACCTTTAACTTGAATTTTTTGGCGGAGGAGCAGTTGAAGGAATCCCAAGGTGCTCAGACAATGGATGTAAGCGACAGCGAACAGTCAATGGAACAACAAATGGACCTGAAAATGTCGGATGATGAGAATGATGCTAATGAAGCGGCTGATCATCAGTTGTTGCAAGCTGCGGCTTATTTCGGCAATACGAATGCACCAAACACGAAAAATGTCAACGATAAACTTGATGAGAAGCAATCACAGAATGGGATCTCATCAGCCGACGACGAGCAAGTGGTGAATAGAAACCCGGCTGGTGCAGAAACTCCCGCCGCAAGTGTTGAGTCATCCGAACAAATGGATACTCAAGATGTCAATGAATCAAATATGCAAAAGGCAACTGAAGAATTTGAAGACGATGAAGATCAGCTGGAGTTGGCGCAGGGAACAGTGGCCAGTCTCTTAGATGTCCACTCATCTGGCTATCCGTTGAGCTCGGTGCGTGGCACTTTTAATCTCGACGCTCGGCAGGCTTATCAGCTGTATTACGATAGCGGCGACAGTTCATCGTTCAAAATGCAAATAAAATATCCCAAGACAAAAGACAATATTGAGGATGCGGATGCGGATGAAGATGAGGAAGATGACAAGCCAAGCACATCGATGGCGGCAGCTAAATTACAGAAGAAGCGAAAGTCGGATGGTAAGAAAGACACAAAAGACAGTTCCGAGGAGGATATCGAAACGATTGAATTGACAACTCTGTGTACGCTGACCAGTGGCGCTCTGCACATTACCGATGAATCCTTGGACGAGGAGTTACCCGTACCTCGCTGTAGCCAAATACCGAGTCGACTCTATCCGTTTAACGACAGCGATGTGTGGACTACACCCGTTGAGGAAATGGACGAAGGTGAAGACAATGATGAACTGCTGCTGGCCGATGTAGTTGAAGTGATTGTTGACGAATTGCCACTTGAGGAAGAATTTCCGCTGGGTGGCTACAATCAAATGGGCCAGCTGGAGTTGCAGATCACCATTGACGACATCTCCGACTTTGACTTGACAACAGATAATGTCCATGACTTTGGCTCATTCACTTTGGAGTATATTGAGAGCAGTGCTGCTGAGGCAAACGACAATGAAATAAACCAAGCACTGGCAACCGACCAGCAAGTTGAGCTTGACGGAGACGCCACAGATATGCGTCTAACATCTGTTTCTCTTGCTGCCCCCAAAGACGGCGACGAGCAGCAGTCTTCTACACGAATCTAACTAGCAACTATTTTTCACATACAATTCTCGCCAAGTTATAAAAACAAATGGACGCTCTTATATTTTATTTTCAACATATTCAATTAATTTTTTTAATTTATATTTAATTATTTCGTTTTTTGCCCATAACACTTTGCCAAGTCAGCACATTTAAAGCCGTTCACTACAATTTTCCCTTTATCTTGTCACATAATACAACACTTATTTTCAGCATGTTTTGCAATTGCACTCATACACATTTCTCTACATATATACTAACAAAATATATTTTAATGTACTTAGTTTGAAAATATTGGTGAATTTGTTTTGATAGATCTCATCAAATATAACTGGAGTATTTACATAAAATTAATGGTGAATTGTATATGTAATAACAAAAACTGTATTATTTACTTAATAAGAATGGTGATTTGTATTTGTGAAATATATTATGATTTTAATTTACTTTGAAATAAATATATATGTTTAATGTTAGGCAATTATCCTTGAATGTTAAATAACAGTCGGGCGTAATTTGTAAGCTTCAACAACCAATGTTAATGTTAAATGTTAATGTTAAATGTTAACAGTGGCTGCCACTGCCACTGTTAATGTGAAACTTTTAAAGATTTCTCCATTTTTGATTGTGAATTGTTACATGTAAGTCTAACTTATACACCCAAACTATAATGTGTTTTACACACACACACAGACACACACAAACACTCACTTATGCCCCCTCTCTTATCTCAGCTATGCTGGCGTATTTGTCACATAAATACGCTTTCCTCTATTTAACAACAAGTCGTTGCATTGAGGCCTTTCACTGCGTGCAGGTGCATGTAATACATAAAATCGATGCCACATATAAACACAACTATCCGTTGCTCAATGCAAACACCACAAGCCCCAACAGCGAGGATACCTTTGTGGCACACCTGACACAACACAGCACACCCATCGGCTCCGCTGTGCATTCAGCTATTATCTATCAGCCAACTGTTATCAACAACAACAACAACAATTACAACAACGGCAACAACAGCAGCAGCTGTAGGAGTAATGCCATAAATACAGCCTCATCGTCAGCTGCACCATTTCGCACCTTTTCGCATTATGGCTTTAATTGTCCGCTGACAAATGCACCAAATATTCTCATTCATCCCGCTAATCGAAGCATTTGGCAGACGGTCGCCGAGCAGCGGGAGAAAGTCGTCTCCTTTATTGATCTGACCAATCTGAACTTTGCTAAGCGTAAAATGCTCAATGTGCTCAGTGCGAGTGCGACGAGTGGTAAGCAAAGTAAGCCGACGGCGCAGGAGGTTGCATCATCATCGCCATCGCCATCTTATGTCTCGGAGATGCAAATCCAGTTGCAACCAAGTCCACCGCGCAAGCAGCGCAACAATAGTGCGGCAACAACAACAACAACGAGGAGCAGCAGCTGCAGCAAGAGGAGCAGCTCCAGTCCGCAGAGTGCCGACGATTCGCTGGATGAGCTGACGGCCCAATTTAGATCCATGCTCAATATTACCAATGCCAATTGTGATCGTGACGATGACAGTCTTTATTATACGGCACGCAGTTTTCTGCCCAACAATCATGCGCTGCCCAAGGATGGCGCCGATAAGCCCGAAGCTGAACAGGCCATGTACCAGAATGGCGATGACAGTGTCTTGGGTGGTAGTGGTGTTGGCAGCAACAAAAACTCCATCAACAACAACAACAACAATAAGAAGGAGAGTAGCAGCAGCAAGCGCCGTGATACCAACAGCAATGACTCATGCTCCGGCTCAACAACACAGGAAGCGGAGGCCAACAGTCAGGGCAAGCATATTCGACTCACGTTAAGCAGCTCACCGGAGGCGGAATCGCAGCTGAACACGACCACCTCCTCCTCCATTGAGATACTCATAAATGTGTCGTTGCGGAACACGGAATGTGTGCAGACGGTGCAGGCACATGAGCAGGAGTTCCGCTCCAAGCTGGAGAAGGTCATCGATGATGAGATACACTATATATCCCAGCAGCTAGCCATGCAGCAGCGCACCACGCAGCTTCTATCGGAACACCACCAGCAGCACCAGCAGCAGCAGCAATTTCCACGTGCCCCACTTGCCTCGCCAACACCCTCGTCGTCACTGCTGTTGCAACGTTCCAACTCGGCGCCGGCACTGTGCCACACCTATAGCTATGTGGCAATTGCAGATGCCCAGCTGCCGCCAACACCCCAGTCCCAATTCCAATCCCAATCGCAGTCTCAGTTGACGTCTGCAGACTCAACGCACGGCTGCAGCGAGACGGAGGCACTACAGCGTTTGCTTCGCAGCCTGGAACTGGAGTTGCAGCAACTGCTAAACAGCATCATAAGAGCCCACGAGTTGCACAATCGTGCCATTATCTATGATTGCCGCACGCGTATCTCCCAGATGCGCGACGATATCAAGTCAGGCATCGTCAAGCCAACCAGACCCAAGTAGAGATTGGGATTGTTTGCCCACGCATTTCGATTGACTTATAGCTTTTAATCTCTCAAATATTGTCATATACCCTTTAACTTAAGCACCTCAACTTGGCCATATTGTTTATTATTATAATTATTCTTTTTTTTTGTTTTCATGAATTGTGTTTTTCTTTTATCATTGCTTTTTATTATACAAATTACGCATATTTTTAAGTTTATATATGTTATAATAAATGTTGTTCATTCACACACAATATATGTCAGGCATCGTCAAGCCAACCAGAGCCAAGTAGAGATTGGGATTGTTTGCCCACGCATTTCGATTGACTTATAGCTTTTAATCTCTCAAATATTGTCATATACCCTTCAACTTAAGCACCTATACAAATTACGCATATTTTTTATGATTAAGATGCGTCGGATCATTAAGTTTATATATGTTATAATAAATGTTGTTCATTCACACACAATATATGTACATATATATCATCTCAGTATGTAAGTTAAGAAATCGACACACAGGTAACAACATTTTTCGCACCTTATCATTTTTATATGTTTTGTGTTTAAACTTTAACGCATGGCGCCTTGGTAGTAATTAGTTGATGCTTTTTCTTATTGATAAATGCATGCTTGTGTTTGTTTAGCTTAAAAAACATTTACATACATACTTATATACATACCTATATACATTTATATAACATAACTCTTTTGTGTGTGCGTCCTCTAATCATAGTGGGTGGGTAGAGGGGCTAGGTTAATATCAATCAACATCTATGATTTTGTGCGCGTCCCTTGAGTTACATGATCTATCTATCTATCTATCTATCTATCTATGTATACGAGTAGTTCTACAACAATACTAATTTGAATACTTTCTATGAACAACCCACAGGTGAAAACGTTCAAAATGGCGATCATTCGGAGGCGCATCTGAGCACCTTCTCACAGAGCAGTAAAGAGGTAAGTAAGAGTGCCAGATTGGAGTGAGCTCGACTACGAGATACCATATACCCATATATGTCTAGTTTTATTGCCTTTATATAAATATGAGCAGATCTGCATGTGGCAAAAAAGAAGGAAACTCATATTTTTATTCACATCAATAATATAATTAGGGTATTCGAGAACTTATTTTCAAATTTGAGATTCGTCTGTCCGTCTAATCGCCTAAATCGACTTGGCTGTTAGTCCTCATTAAGCATGTACACGTATATACAGAATGTCAATAAAGTGTTTGGACAGAGGAAAAATTCATATTTTTCAACTTTTTTTGCAAAAAATTGTTATTTTATTATTGATTTTTTTTCTTTCTTATTTTTCTACTATGGATTAACAATTTTCATTCATTTAAATTATTGTGAAATATTAAATGCCGAAATTATACATTCTTTTGGAATGTCAATACAAACGGTTGTTTACGATTTTGCAATTCGCTTTTCGGCCGATCCCGTTAGAACTTATCCAATTTTTTTGACTATAACCTTAGCAAACAAGGTCATTTTTCATACAATAGACATAATATAAAAAATAACAGCATTTGATATATGGCCTTCCGCCTGTTTCATTTACCTGTTATTTGTTACCCTCTTTTAATAGGTACACAGGTACAATAGAACACATTATCGTTGTCTTATTTTATAATTAAGATTAGACACAAACGATATTCTCATTGCAAATTTCTATTACGGTTCCAGGATGTATCCACGGACGGTTCACCGAAGAAAGACAAGAAGAAGAAGAAGGGCCTGCGCACACCATCGTTCTTGAAGAAGAAGAAGGAGAAGAAGAAGGCCGAAGCCTAAATTCTAACAATCTAACAATCCACACAACCACCATGGCAGAGCGGAGAAGAGCAGAGCGGTGCATATGAGAGGGGAGCAGAGAGCAGGCGGCGGCGTCTGGCAGGCGGGGACGAACAGAGAACAAAACGAAGATGATAATAATGATGATGATGGTGATGATGATGGAAAACGACGAAAACAAAGCAGCAACAAATAATAAAAATACAATATTTGAGAGAGGCATTACACGGCAACAAATGAGCAGCTAAACTTGATTCAAGTTGGGACAAAAAACCATAAATTAAATCATGTATCATCATATATAGAGTCTAAATCAAGTATATACAACAACAACAAAAAATAAATAATAAAAAAATAAGCAAATCTGCAACCAGATAAGATACAATTGAAAATCAAGATAAATCGATCTTCTATATACAAAATGCAAATCTAATAGTTCTCTAAGCGCTTAAATATACTACGTAAATACATTACATAGTAAACAAAACAAAACAAAAAAGGAATCAAGATTTCACAGTTGAAAAATTATAAACCCACATGCAGGATAAACTACGCATTAGTTGAAAAATGTAATTTTGTTTTCGGTCAGATTTGTGCTAATTTATTCGATAAACATTAACACACACACACACACACACACACACTCATACATACAATTTGTATACATATATGCAATATTTTTATAAAACACAATAAAAAAAAAACAACAAAACATTTTGATATTCTTTGCATGCGCTTGTGTGTGTGTGTGTTGGAATTTAATGCTTTGTATGATGTTTTATGTTTAATAATAATTATGATTATGATTATATTGTTTGATATGTTTTTTTTCTCTATAAATGCAATCAATTTCACACACACATATAAATAAAAAATAGAGATGTATACATGCAACATTGTATTAGTTTTTTATACAAATAATTATATATTTTTATGTACGTAAAACTGTTTATATATCTATATATACACATATATATTTGTATATGTACAACAAAATAAATTATGAAGAACGGATACAACAACAACAACAACAACAACAAGAAATGCACCGAAAAGCAGAAACATGAATTAAAAAATTCGAGTCTTGAAATATAATTAGGCAAGGATATTCGAAGCACTTTAAATTTCAGAATTTTTTCGTTCACTTATTGTAAGTAAATGTGCTTACTTTAAATAAACGCTTAACTGACAAAGCATGACAAAGCAAATACATTTTATCGACTCATTGGTCCATATTAAATACTTGATTAATATAAAAAGGAACTCCCAACAAGTAAACTGCCATAGCATGTAAAGTTCTAAGGCACAATATCTGAACGCATTTGATATGTTTATTACAAGATATTATTATTGATACACTAAGTTTCTGCTTTGCACTGCATAATTAATACAGCAAGCCTTGTCTGAGCCTTAGCAATTTCAGAAACATATAAATCAAAATAAAATATTTAAAACATTTATTAATTGATTATTTGCGCAACGACAGAAGCTTATTTCTAGCAACTTTTTTGTGTCCAGTTCAAAAAAGTTTGTACAATTTTTCATTCGACTTAACTTAGAAATATGTTAACATTCTCAGTGCAAATTATAAAATTTATTTAAAAAAAAAGAAGATATTAAATAATAAACCATGAAGAAGAATATAAAAAGCAGTGTCCGAATGCTGTTTATTAATATTCGTTAGATCTTAAGTAAATGCATATATATTTAAATTCGTATTATATAAAATACACACATACACACACGACACACCGAAAAGCAAAAACATAATTAATAAAACACTTGGAAATTGTACAAAATTCAGGAAACTGGTGCATTTTTACGGTATTCAATTATTAATAGATAGTCAAATCGACATTTCTTAGTCGTAGATAATACACAAACTGTCCATAACTACAAATTTTTAAAATATTGCTATCTACCTTTCTATTAAATATTCCCAGCCGATTTCCCTGTCGTTTGCCGACAGTTGACCGTTAAGTGTATAAGTGTATTACGTAGATTAATAAGACTTTATTACTAGTTTCGCAATCTAATTTTCACAGCGACATTTGGAATTATTAAAACACCGAAAGGGATCCTTAATCGCATTGCCACTTTGAAACCATATTGAATTTATATGTTTACATTGATATCTATCTAATGTTATTAATGTAGATCTACTTTGTTAATAATTAATAGTTTTATTCTGCAAATATTTATATGAAAAGGTAAATAATTACATCAAATACCCTGCATTAAAAAAACTAACAAATTGTTTTTAGTGCTATCGGCAAATAACTGAATAATCTTCAATGCACAGAGTTTAGATTACCGATTACCGAATCTTGAAAACGACTTATGTATTTGATTTTATCAGCTTACAATTTTGACCAAGCTAACAGTTTGAATTGATATGTCGCAAGCAGTGGTGCTGCCACAATATTTAGCGGGCTTATCGGCGGCATTTGGAGCTTGTTTGTATGGGAGCCAGCATGGGATGGTCTTCTCCCGTCGAGGACATGCTGACGGAGGACGAATACTATGGTTTTCCAGTGTCCGAAGACCAATTTGGCTGGATCTCCTCTTTGTTGACACTGGGCGCGACAGTTGTGTGCATTCCGATTGGCTTCATCATTGACATATTTGGACGTAGGCCGACCATGTTGGCATTAATACCGCCATACATGGTTGGTTGGATCCTGATGATCTTTGCAAACGGTGTGACAATGCTATACTTTGGTCGATTTATTCTTGGAGTCTGTGGAGGAGCGTTCTGTGTGACTGCGCCGATGTATAACACGGAGATCTCGACAATTAATACTCGTGGCAAATTGGGCTGCTTTTTCGAGTTGTTCACCTGCGCCGGGATCCTCTATGGATACATTGTTGGTGGCTACACTTCACTCCTAACCACGAATATATTGTGTGCTGTACTGCCCCTAATCTTTACTCTGTTCCACTTCTCCATGCCTGACTCACCAGTTTATTATGCCATGAAGGGACGACGGGATGATGCAGCCAAGTCGCTGATGTGGCTACGTGGAAAGAATTGCGATATCAGCCATGAGCTTGAACTTATTACAAGGGAGATTGATAAGCCCAAGGTGAACATTTTCAGTGCACTGCGACGTCCTATAACGCTCAAGGGAATTGGCATCGCGGTGATTCTACAAATTGTGCAGCAATGGTCGGGCATTAATGCCATCCTGTTTTATTCCACGTCAATTTTCGAGGATGTGGGTGCCGAATTAAGTGGGCAACTGTGCACGATGCTTATTGGAACTACTCAGCTTGTGATGACTCTGGTGGCGGCTGTGTTAGTTGACAAGACTGGAAGACGTGTCCTTCTGCTTATTTCCGCATTTTTCGCTTTTATTACTACTTGCCTGATGGGTGTCTATTTTCAAATGAAGGACAGCGATCCCGATTCGGTGATATCCATCGGCTGGCTACCAATTACAAGCATCCTCATCTTTATAGTGGCCAGTGCCGTTGGCCTTGGACCCGTGCCCTGGCTGATGATGGCCGAAGTATTCTCAGAGGATGTGAAGAGTGTCGCCGGCTCCATTGCGGGCACTACCAACTGGTTGTCCGCATTTATGGTCACCAAGCTTTTCCCTGTGATGAAGACCAATATCGGACCAGCAGTTACTTTTTGGGTATTTTCTGGCATTAGCCTTCTTGGTTTTGCGTACATTTTGATATGTGTGCCCGAGACGAAAGGTAAAAGCCTGGAGGAGATTCAACAGAACCTCGCAGGCGGTAAGAAAAATGATACACCGAAAAAATAGATGCTTTTTTAAATGGTGTCTAATCTTCATTAGGATAGAATTTATTTAGCCACCGATTCTGTATGATCCTTTCAGCTACGATGCGAAGATGCGAAGCTTCCTCCATAATACTAGTTTATTATAGATTAATAATTTATATTCATTTATGTATAAGATAAAATTTTACAATGATGATAAGAAGCTGTTCTTAGATATTGTATTATAGAATATTAATAAATAAATAAAGACACTCGAAGGCAAAGTCCTGAAAAACCGTTCCATATTATTAATCATAACCAAAATCGTATCACATTTGAATTTTATTTCTAATGTTCTTGAACAATGTTTTCCTCTGAGTGTATGCCATTTATATACATGCTGCTTTGTTTTGAATAATTTTGATGATATTTCGCAAGATAAATGCAATTAAAAATGTTAATTATATTTTGCTGGTATTTTATATATTTTTAATAATATATTTAATTTTTCACTAGATTACATTACAATTATTCCCAATATTATTTATAGAGACTATAGGGTTACAAGCTAGATTAAGACATAAAAATAACATATATAATTATATTTATAAGCTTACAACTTCTCCTTTGGCACATCAATCTAATGATCGATGCTCGTCTCAGCATCTTTGCCTTTTTTGCCTCCGGCCAACATGAGCTGAATCTCCGGGAGCGTTTTGCCCTTCGTCTCTGGAACACACAACAACGAGTAAACAAAGGCGACAACGGCGATGACCGCAAAAATCCAAAATGTTGGCGCTGATCCAATGCAGTTTTTCAGGATCGGGAAGAGTAGCGTGACCAGGAATGCCGAGAACCAGTTGCTGGTGCCCGCAATGGAGCCGGCGACACTCTTTACATCCTCGGTGAATAGCTCGGCCATGATCAGCCAGGGCACGGGTCCGAAGCCAATCGAGAAGAACACAATGAACAGCAGGATGCTAGTAATGGGCAACCAGCCGATGGATGTCGCTAAATCCGGATCGCTTTCCTTAATTTGAAAAAAGACTCCCATCAGGCAGGTGGTGATGGCCATAAAAAAAGCTGAGACGAGCAACAGGATGCGTCTACCAGCCTTGTCGATGATCAACGCCGCAATCAGCGTCATCACCACCTGTGTAGCTCCAATGAGGACCGTGCAGACGCGTCCAGGTAATCCGGTGCCCACCTCCTCAAAAATGGATGTTGAATAAAACATGATGGCATTAATGCCCGTCCACTGCTGCAGAGCCTGCAAGATCACCGCGATGCCAATTCCCTTCAGCGTTATAGGACGTCGCAGTGCACTGAAAATGTTCACCTTGGGCTCATCGGCACCCGTGTTGCTCGCCTCCATAATTTCATTGAGCTCTTCGCTGATATCGCAATTCTTGCCACGTAGCCACATCAGCGACTTGGCTGCATCATCCCGTCGTCCCTTCATGGCATAATAAACTGGTGACTCAGGCATGAAGAAGTGGACCAGAGCAAAGATTAGGGGCAGTATCGCACACAATATATTGGTGGTCAGGAGTGGAGTGTAGCCACCAACTATGGATCCATAGAGCAGTCCCGAGACGGTGTTCAGCTGAAAAAAGCTGCCCAATTTGCCACGAGTATCAATTGTCGCAATCTCTGTGCTGTACATCGAGGCAGCCACACAGAATGCTCCTCCGCAGACTCCAAGAATAAATCGACCAAAGTATAGCATTGTCACACCGTTTGCAAAGATCATCAGGATCCAACCAACCATGTATGGTGGTATTAATGCCAACATGGTCGGCCTACGTCCAAATATGTCAATGATGAATCCAATCGGAATGCACACAACTGTCGCTCCCAGTGTCAACAAGGAGGAGATCCAGCCAAACTGATCCCCGCTCACTGGAAACCCATAGTCTTCGTCCTCAGTCAGCATTTTCTCGGCAGGAGCCGACCACCCCATGCTGGCGCCCATACAAAAGGCTCCAAACGCCGCCGATAAACCGGCTATATATTGTGGCAGCACCTCTGCCTTCGACATTTTTGCTCTCTTCCGTTTTGTTCCGTTCCGTATGAGTGTTTAAATCAAACTGAATGTGGATGGACAAGCGTTGCTTGGCTTATGAATCTCATTGCTTTCAATATACCAATTAGCTGGCTGACGACTGCGAAGTCGACGTCGGTCTCACAAATTGATAAATCAAGTAAACATACGAAACGCCACACATAAAGACCATTCTGAGCCAGCTAAAGATTAGAAGTTCAGATAAAAGAGCTCATATTTAAGTTTGAAATTTCTATTAATAACAAAAAAAAATAAATAAATAAAAATAACAACCGTATATGGTATTCAATGTTTTTTTTTTGTAAGTAACATAAATATTATTTTTTATCCAGGAACTAAACTCTCTTTCATTGACTGTTGACACCCCACGACAAAATCAATATACTCCCTACGCTGAGTATAAAAACAGTCTGTGTCTATGAACATTATACAGCTGGTGTTTGTTGCTACTGCAAATGCCGTGTGAGCATTAGATAAAAGCAGCTGCTACTGAAACACAGTTGTGGTCTCTATGCAAATCTCTTTCGAATGGATCTAATCTAAAGCCGATCACGTAATCAACAAAAGTAAATAGAATGAATTACGGTCAACTGTCGGTCATTGGCAACACTGGCACTTCTGGCACTTCTGGCACTCAATGGAATTGGAGGTGAATTGTCACCACAGATTGTGGCGCCTCTTAAAGAGTGGTAAAGAGGGAGGTGGTTTTATTATCTAGTGCTTCATTGACAAGTGGATTGTTTTGCCACGCAGCGAACTACTACAATTGATTCATGTTATCATCATTAGCGTCATACATGGCCGGCTATCAAACACTCCAAGTTCTCAGTTCTTACTAAATTACAACTGAAAAATAAACGCAAATAATTATTTTTATTTACACAAGCAGAAGTACTTCTTTCGTGTCGCAATTACAAAATGTTCTTACAAAAACAATTTAAGAGTTACTCACACTTAATGCCCACTTGTCTTATATAATAAAAGCTGATATCAAATAAAAAGACTGCACTCAGTTTTACTTGTTGCGTTGCGCCTCCTCCATGGCGCGCATCATTTGGGCATCGTGTTTCTGCTGATGCTCACGTATGGCTCGCTGCAGTTCCTCGTGGTGGCTCTTGCTTTCCGGCGGATAAAGTTCGCGCTTTTTTTTGGTCACCCATTCCTCAAAATATTCCGGCTGATTGAAGAAGTGGAATAGCGCTACAGGGAATGCCATGTACATTCCCATTTTTGCCACCTCCAGTACCCATGTGCCCATGTTGCTGGTGATTGATTTTAATCTGAACAAATTTTAACAGATTTCTATCGATTTATTTGTTTGGTTTGATTAAATTTGTTGTCATTCCCGTTTCAATAGGCTGTCAACAAAAATCAGCTGTTTTCGAGTGTTGTGTAAGGGCAATATAAAAACAATGACAGTGTTTAAGAGTTGAGTCGATAACATATCGATATTTGCTTACTCAAATCAATCGTTGAACTTAACCCATATGTTAGCAGGTAAATAATTCGAAGGCAATTCAATGATTTAAAACGAAAAAATTTTCTATATGGAAATAAAAAATCAACTGTAAAGTTAATAAAATAGTTTTATTGTTATGTATTTGTTAAATTTGTTATGTCATGCATTTATAATGTAAGTCGTAAGCTACATATTAATTTATTGAAGAAAAGAAACGTGAATGCGTTAAACTTATATTTAATACGCTGCCATTTCTGGCAGCTTGTTTGTTTTTTCGAAAACAATTTCACGGAAGCAATATGTTTGATAATAAGAAAATTTTCTTAAAGCCGTGCAACGGTTTTAACGTTAAATGCTGCAAAGATGTGCTCAAAGCGCCGTTTCGCCCGGATACTCCTCATGAGAAGTAATCAGCAATTTCTTGGTGTGCAAATGCTCATCGGCATCGCCGCTAGAAATGTTCTCCTTGTTGCCAGCGGCATCATCATCTGTCCCACGGGCAGCCTTGAGAGGTGTGTCCGCCGAGCGTTTGCGACCGTTGTTGAAGCTGCCGAGTGGTGAGACAATCGCCGGTTCATTGCCGTCCAAGCAGTATAGCAGGCTGGGACTCAGCTCGGACTCATCAAAATCCTCAATATCCTGTGTGGTGTTGGCGCCACCAAAGTCATCCGAGCGACTTGCAAATGACAAATCCGCCGGACTGGCGGTCAAAACACTGCGCGTTAGCAAATACTCCCTATTGGGAGTAAAGTGCTTCAAGTTATTATCAAGCCTGGACAATTTCAATAAGCCCAATCAACTCACTTGAAATCGCTGGAGAGAGCATTGTGTGGCTTGCCTCCCAGTGAGGGTTCCAATTCCAGCTCATTGCTATTGCTGTTGCTATTACTGCTGCTGCTCGTTCGCTGCCCTTGGTTGGTAAAGCTCTGCTGACGCCTCAAGATATCCGCATAGCCACCTAGTGATGTGGCATTCTCGCTATGCAGCACCGGTGGCTCCAGCTGCTTGGTGGCCAACAGCTCATCCGGCTGCTGCTCGTTAAAGCTACGATTCTGCTGCTTATGATCGCCATTGTTTAAAGCAGTGAGCAGCATTACGGGCTTGCGGGAACGTGGTGTCATAATGGATTCCTGCAAACAAACTCATATGGTTTAGCTGCTGTTCTTTCTTTGGTAAATTCAAGATTAACATGCTGGACTGTAGAACACATGCGCCACTTACCTGCATTGCCTTGGGCATGCGTTGGGTGGACTTAGTTATTGGCGACATGGAGCGGCGACCCATTCGTAATGCTGGCGTGCTTGTTATCAGATCCAGATTGCGATAAACACTACTCTGCAGCAGCTGCTGATGGTAGCTAATGTCCACAGTCATGCTAGGTAGTTCGTTGGAGCTGCCGTTTACCTCGGACAAGGTGTCGTCATCATCATCATCTTCATTATCATCCTCCTGCTGTTCCAGATCACTATCATCGACATCCTCCAGCAGGGGAGCATCTGCTGCCGGCAAGTGCTTGGCATCCTCGTTGGAACTAGGACGACGCTTGAGCGTGGCCGAAACGCTGCGCACCAAGCGCTTTGTTGTCTCCGGCGTACTGAATGGAAACCGTAGATTGCCCATGCTAACGCCCTTCATCAGTTTGCGGGTCAGGGATTTGCCCATCCCACTGCAGACCGCTGTTGTCGTTGAGACCTCCGCAATGGGCGTCAGTGCAGCATCCTCATCGTAATCATTGTCGTTGTCGTCCACCTGTGGCAGCAAACTACACAGATTAGGCTCAGACTTGTAGCGCGAGGATTGGTGGACGGGCGTGCAAGGATTCGAGTACTCCTCAATATTCAGCAGACGGCGATCATTCCACACAACGCTCTTCTTATCAGCCGCCACACTGATCAGCTGCTGCGCCACCACCGAAATGATCTTCCCCGGCGTCACACAGCATCGATCGTCGATATCGATCTCGTCCAGTTCGGGCACAGCAGCTGGCCCAGCGGGCAGCTCATGTGATTGCTGGCGACTGACGGGCGCCGAATGGCTGCTCTGGGCCCCAGAACTGCTACCATCTGACGATGA
Source organism: Drosophila setosimentum (assembly GCA_035043505.1). Classification (NCBI taxonomy): domain Eukaryota; kingdom Metazoa; phylum Arthropoda; class Insecta; order Diptera; family Drosophilidae; genus Drosophila; species Drosophila setosimentum. The sequence goes on from JAWNMY010000003.1 coordinate 21,564,834, forward strand.
TTCAATCTTCAACGATGCGGATGAAATGGATTTGTGAAGCGTGTGCAGTGTGTTAGTGCCGCCGACTGATGATGATGCTGCTGCTGCTGCTGATGATGATGATGATGATGATGATGATGGCATGGATGTGGGCAGTGGCATCGCTGGCGTCGGACTTTGGAATAGCACGCGCAACTTGGGCGCCTTCACATGCGATAGATTTGGTGTCTGCGCAAAGAGACACAAACAACATGCGGTTAGTTTAGATATGAAATTGGACACGATCGGCGTGCCGACGTATTAATAGCCTTGCAGATTTATTTAACGAAATTTATGATTTCAGGCTGTCAAACAAAATCAGTTTTTGGAGAATCTTGTATAAGGCTGACTATAAGCTATAACTATTAAGATAAACTTATAAACAGACGCATTAAAAGATAAATAATATTTAATAAAATTATCTCAACAAATTTAAGAGACCAGTTATAAATACTCTTGCAGATTTATAAATACTTTTCAGTTTATAAAACAAAATGAGATTTTAGGGAATCCTGTGTAAGGCTGGCTATAAATTAAAAGATTATCTTTTAAACTGATGTATTAAAACTTTAAAAAATTAATAGTCTTCAATAATCTTATCTCGACCATTTTAAGAGAACAATTTATGATTTCTGATTTCAGTCTATGCAGACAACAAAATAATCAAATTAAATCAGATTATTTATAAAATCCTTAAATCAATAGATTAACTTATAAACTGATATCTTTTAAGATAACACATTTGTATTTTATTAACTGTTTTCAACTTTCTTTCAATCCACAATTGGTGCCAAAATATAATTTAGTTTCAAATTAATTAATTATTGATTTGTTGTACACAAGAATAAGTTTTCCGGAATTATTTAGACAGACCAACGGACAAGCATACACAGATTCTATACGCTAAGAAGTTCTGAAACCTGTTTCTTATTCCATAATTCTATATATTCTATAATCCTCTGCAAGTGTTATGAGAAGCATACAAAAAACACAATCGCCACCCACCTCGGAGCCGTGCATAGCTTGTAGGGCAGGCGCCCGTTTTGGTGTACGTGACATGAGACTTTTGTGAAATATGTGTTTCTTTATGGAGTCACCCAGGGATTTGGCGCTGCGTGTCGCTTCATTGTTCTTCAGTCGATTCATGACGACCAATTGCAATGGAGTGCCTTAAACAACAAAATAAACACTTAAATTGCTTCTCTCCAATATATAATTATTACATTACCCTGTCCATTTTGTTTGTTAAACTGTTTAATGAGACGCCGTTTCTTTGAGGACTCCGGCAGACTTTGAATATGGGCGTATAGTTGGGCCAACTCCGTGTCTGTGTTGTTGGATGTGGTTGCCGCTGCGGTGGCAGCACGATCTACAAAAGTGTACACCGTGTTGACCGTCGAGATGTCCGAGATGGATTCGTCGAGCGTTTGCTCCGGCGACATGGTTTTCTTGCGTTTCCGTTCAAGAAAGTACGCCCGTATATCGGTTGCCAGCTTGGCTGGCACGGAAAAGATGTCCAGGCTGCGCACAATCATATATGCCACAATGCTGGACATTCGCCTGGCCGTATAGTGCAGCACCTCGGGCGGCATGTTGCGCGGACAGATTAAATGCGGTGTGAACAAAGTGGCCAAATTCTCTGCACTCATCTTATTGGTGGCCTCGTACAGCGCCACAGCATGCAGCATTTCCATGATGTGCTGCAGCAACTCACGCTGCTCCTCCGGCAGCAGCAGCAGCAACAACTGCACCGAGTTTAGCAGATGTTGCTGACGTTCCAAGTTGGCCTGCGATTGCTCCGCGAGCAGCACTTGACAAAGTGGCGCTATCTGCAAATGGGCCGGATAGTGTGCATCCGTCAGCAGTGGCTCCGGCAGCTCAGCGAGAAAGCTCTTGAAAACGGTGGCGCAATCGTGTGCCGAGAAGCCAGCCTGCTCCAGCTCCAACGGTTTATCCTGCTGGATATGCAGACGCAGCTCGTTTTGACGCGAAGCTGAGCCGCCTTTGCGAAAGAGTCCCTCCTGATTGAGATCTGGTGGGGATTATGCTTATTGTTTACAACTACCTTCCTTGACTTGCTACATAGCTTCGCCACTTACTCTTCTCCAGCATGAGAAACCGCTTGAGCTCCAGCATATGCATTTGAAAGCCGGAATCGATTTGCTGCTGCAGGTTCTCTGTTGGACTGTTGCCAACCGATTTGCTGCCGTTGCCCGAGGCACACCCGGCAACATTTGCAACAGTGGCGGCGTTCCCAGCATGTCCCAGTCTGTGCTTCTTCGAGAGCCTATTCCACTTCTTCAACTTGCCCTTGTCCTCGTACACAATTTCATGGCAGGCCAAATCGAATCTGCAATTAACACACAAACACACACATACTGTCAACAAAAGAAACACAAACACAAAGAGAAAGACAATTAAACTTACTCATCGGTATTCAATTCGAGTTCAAATGAGAGATGCATGCGAACGAGAGATTTGTATTTCTCATAGTTGCAGGTGCGCATGCGCGTCGCCAGCTCGAGGTCGTTAAATTCATTGATATTCACGTATTCCATGTCCATTGTTGGCCGTCTCTTCAAGTGCTTATATATATTTATATATATAGATACATATATATATATAAATGTACGGATGTGTGTATGTATTTGGCAGCTGTCGTAGTTAAAACAGCAACAACAACGACAAATTGGCTTACTACCTATATAGAATTTAAGCCATATATTTCAAAGAACTTGTTAGTTATACACATTACTTGACATAAGGTTCACATTCCGTAGCTTCATAGCTGCCTGGCTTGTAAATTAATTGTCGACAAATAGCCAAAAAAAAAAAAAGCAAGACGCTCGCCGTACCAACCGCTGTGAGTTGAAATTACAGAGTTGCTACATTTTGTGAAAATAATAAGTGCGCTGTGTTGAACAATATCGAATGTTTAGTGCTTGTATTTTTGTTCATAGGAGTAAATCCTGAAAGATTACTGTAGTGTTAGTATTTTTTGTACAGATTTGCAAATAGGACACGATTAGTGTTTTACGTTAGCCAACACTCTGAGTGAGTTTACCGCTGCCAGACGGTCTGGAAATTTGTTTATTGTCGTGTGTTTTTTTGCACAATCCTCTATTAAAATGGTACTGATTATGCCGATTAGCCCACCCGAGCACGGTCTCCTATATACCGCCAATAATATCAAGCTCAAGCTCGGCGATAAAGTCGTCGGACAGGGAAGAATATACATTTCACAAAAGTGAGCGCAAAACTCGTCCGGCAATGCTTGAGAAATGTTTGTATAATAATTGTTCTTTTCACTGTTTTATTCTTGTTGCTTAGCACGCTGTCCTGGCAGCCAATGGATCTGGCCGATGGAATCTCGATTGAATGGAAGCAGGTGAGCCTGCACGGCATCTCTTCGAATCCGAGAAAGTGCATTTACTTCATGCTCGATCGCAAAGTGGAGTGGGAGGGCGTCTATATGGGCAGAAGCCTCGAAGTCAATGGACAGAATGGCGCCGGCGATGATCCGCAGCAGCATAATAATAATGCTGCTGCTGCTGCCGCTGCTGCCAACAACGATGTGGACGAGGGCAATGGAAGTGATGAGCACGATGAGGAGGACGACGATGACGACGATAACTTTGAGGATGCTGTCGATCAGCAATTGGACGATGTGACCGAGTGCTGGCTGCTGCCCGACGATATTCACATTGTGGACACCATGTACAATGCGATGACCACGTGCCAGGCATTGCATCCGGATTCGGCAGACAGCAACTCGGAGGATAGCGATCCCATGGAGGATGCTGGGGGTATGGCCTTCGATGACCAAGACATGATCGAAGATGCCCTCACGCTCGGTCGCAATGGGGGCGAAGTGGGTGGCATGCAGAATCTGAGCCTGGAGGACGACGATGAGCGCTTCGAGGATGCGGATGAATAAGGCTACCGCAGAAAATGGCTGCAACACCCATCAGCAACTACTCCACATAACCGTAACATCAACATGAACATCCACATATACGTATTTATATTTGAATCTTTTATACAAAAATTGTAATTCTAAAGTGTACGAATTGTAAAAGACATTTGATAAGCTTTTGGAATACTATATACGATATACTATAAACGCTGTAAGCGCACCAACTCTAAACTCTTAAAGATTCTCCTTCTTCGCCTGCTGCTGCCTCTCCAATTCCTCCTCCAGCTCCCCTTCACCAATGGGCGCTGCCAACTGTGGGGACGACGGATTAATGTATTACCTATATATTTATATAAATATATACACAACTTACCGCCTCGGCTACTTGCAGCATTGCCATTGCCTGTTGATAGCCATCGTTTTTGGAGGGCACTTTGTCGTAATTCCAATATGTGAATTCCTCGAAGGTGCCAGTGAGCCGTAGTTGGCGTTGTGTCTGATGTGGATCCGTCTCCTGCAGAACGACACCTTTGTATCCCTTGGGGACTGCCTCTCGCTTGCCTAGCAGTGGATATCCCCGGAGAGCGTTTGTCAGCACGCCTTTTCCGTAGTCGGACGCTTCGCGCGTATAATTGTTGAAATATTTATCGACATTGACGCAGTCGCCATCGCCATTGATTTTCGCCGGTAAATAGTGAAGCTCCAGTTGCCGCTTGTTAGCTAGTTGCTTAATATCGAAATCGAGCGTAATTGACATTATTTTCCACAATTAAACAAAAACTATAAAACACAAACAGCGCCAGATTTTTGTTCAATGCTGTGCAGCGTCAATAAAATACTATTTTGGTCAGCAGTGTTAAAAAGTGCGCTTCACAACACTGTGCGTTGGGAACCATCCATAAAAATGGCGTTTCTCGTTGAACAAGAACTGATTTCTGCGCGATATTAGCATTAAATAGTTTATAAACAAAATAAAAGCGTGTGCACAGTAGCATATACAAATCACGCGAAATTATGTAGTTAAACTAGCTGCAACTCCAATAAATTGTTGCAAAATAGAGCTGTGCGTGCAGCAGCTAACGTGCTTCATCCGTCGTCGTCGGTTGTTCATATTTCATTTGCTCTCTCGCCGTCTCTCTTTCGCTGTAAGTATTAAAAACGAGAGCAGTGCGTAAAAAAAACGAAAGAATATTTCTGTTGCAAATTGTTGTTGCCTTCAAATGCGTAGTGCACAGTTCTAAATCGACAACTGCATATATATATATATATATATATATATATGTGCATATAGTGTTCACACATGTGCATGCACATTTTATAATAACTAACAAGTGTGTGTGGCGGGCTGGGCCTTAACTTTATTGCAAATTCTGTGGCACACCAGCAGCAGCAGACTCACTCAAGCACACACACACATAGTTTGCACCCATACAAACGCAGGAAGCATATATTGAAGTTAATTAAGCTATTGCTCAAATAAATACGTATGCAAACATACATATTATGTATATATATAATTTAATACAATTTATGAAATAATAAAAGTGCTTGCAACATGCGTCCGCCTCAATGTGTGTGTGTTTTTGTGTGCGACATGTGCGTGTGAAATGGTTTTAAGGCAACAGCCAAAACAGCAGCATCAAAATCAACAAATACAGAAGCGAAACAGTTTCGGGTGAGTTGTGTTTTGTGCTACCTGCCAAAGTAGTTTTTTTTTTTTTCGCTTCCTCCCCCCTTTTTGTCGTGTGTTTTCGTCTACGTCTTCGTCGTTCGCCGGCAGTTTGCACGCCCTCTTCTTCAGATACTAATACTAGTACGCACTCCATTCATTTTCATAGCTCAGATAACCACCCACACAGACTGGCACACACATATGCAAATGCTTATCTTAACGAACGGTTTAGTTATCAAAATGTGTGTGTTTGTGTGTGTTAATAAAAAACAATTCGTATAAATTCAATTATGAAACTCATAAATAATCAGTTTTGTCGCCTTCTCTTGCAGTTTGCACTTGTGCGCAGCGCCACCGCAACTAACCAACCACAACAACAACTCATGAATTATAAATATTTCACTGTGCAAACAATGACACAGAACTGCAACAGCAACAGCAGCAAAAACAACAGAAATTCTCAAGGCTACAACAAGAGCGGCAGCAGCTGCTGCTGCGGCAATAACAACAACGACAACATCAACAACAAGAAAATTTGAGATATATATTTTTTGCTATCTCTCTCTCTACCTCCTTCTTCGACTTCGCTTCAATTTTTATACATGCTGCCAGCAATAAAAACATCGACAACAACAGCATTTTAATGCTCAAAAATGATCAGCAAGACAAGTGTCAGACAGACCAATTGTTTCATACAAAAATAACAAATAGTTCAACTATATTTTTATATACATAAATAATACAAATATAAAATAACCAAAATCTAAAGTCTGAAATTATGAATAAACTGGATTATCCACGTCGCAATGGACAACACAAAATTCGAATAACTCGTAAGTCTTGGTGCTAAATATTCATATATTATTGATTTGATTGTCTTTTTCAATAAATGTTTTCTTCTTTTGCAGTATTGTGTGCAAGAAATTTGGCGCGCAAGGATTTGTTTCGTAAGTACTTCTTTTTTTATGAGAATTAATTTATTTTAGGATATTAATGTATTTGCATAAAAATTGGGTGCCCAACATTTTTTTTTTATGAATCAAATCAAAATATGGACACGAATGTTTTGGGTAGGTGCTTTTTGAATGTTTTGAATGTGCTATGTGCTTCGTTCGTTTCTAGGTAAATTTAGCGTTTCCTTTTGTCTACTTTAATTTTTTTCGTTTTGCCAAATTACACGCACGAGGTATCGTAATAAGGGGGTGGAGTTGGGGGGTGGTTGAATTTGTATCCCCATATCCACAAATTACAGTTGCCATGCGGCCAAGTGTTTATTTTTTTTCTTTTGCTATAACTTTTTATTTACACACAACTAAAATGATTATTAGTAATTTACTTTCATTGTGGCTTTAGGTTTCCCCTCTCTTTCACACACACGCGCATACACACACACATCTATAATGTTTATGAGTATGCGTGCGTTATTTATTGTTATGTATTATTTTTGTATTTCTCTCATACATTTTTTACACATCGCTGCACTTCATCACGCGGGGCGACGTCCGCATTCCCTAATGCCGTCTTTAATTAAACACTACTATGTGTCTGTATATATCTATGTATATGTTTTGTATCTCTATATGTTAGATATAGGCTTGCAGCCAGCGCATTCCAAATAATTCGACAGGTGTTCGCTTGCTACGTGAGGGGGAGGGGTTAGGTGTGGTCGCCTCCACAAAAGGACTGTGCGGATTTCTATGCCATTTGAAGTGGCACATAAATGCTAATGTGTGATTAACAGCGTTATGGCAAGTACCCATATCGCTTCGACTAAGCCTGACACGTGTGTGTGTGTGTGTTTGTACTCTTCTCAAGGTAAAAAGATCTCGCACTTTAACGCACTTGGCTTACATATATATTTTTATGTCATAGTTTAGAAGGTTTCTGTGCCGCCATGCAAATAAATTGATGGGGAAAAAAGTTACCGGTTATATATATATATATATATATATATATATATATATGTATACATGTATATATAATGTATATTTATCGTTGGCGCTGATTAGATTTGTACATTGGGGAAAAAACTCGTCGGAAACCCGGTAAAAATTTGTTTGGGTGTGTGTCTGTGTTTTTTTTTTATGAGGACTTGGGTAGTACTATCGGAAAGCGCTTGAGCGATGTATAAATAGATATTATAGGCCAGGGATTTATGGTCGAACATGTGTTATGACTAACTAACTACGCGAAAAATATAGTTTTTGACAATTGAATTAGATTTTTTGTATTTTTATATATATATATATTAAATGCTTCCTATGTATAATTGTCAAAACCCTTCCAAATTTATCTCGAAGAAAATCAGTTCAGACTTTATAGCACAGTTACATATATACATTTCTTGTCCCAAACTTATGCTTTTGCTTTCAGAAGCAAAATAGGCGTACAAACTCAGACAATTTGAGTAGAAGGCGGATTTTTTTCTCATTTGAGAAGCATAAAAACAATGATAACATTACTGCTGCGTAAGCAATTTCCGCTGAATTGCAGTAAAACATATTTGTCAAATTGTAAAAAACCATCTGGAAATGTTTGTGGAAACTCCAAAACACAAGAGAAACTTCTCGCAGTGCGCAGTGAGAACAAAGATGTAGGAAAGCTGTCATTTGTAAGATATGAATTGAAAGCAGGATTAATAGCTGCTAATGAGTTAAGATTGGGAAAGGTTTCGTTGCTGATGAAGCTGCCCGCACTGATGATCCAAGTCCGCATTATGTGCACCAAGGGAAAGGGCAGTAGTTCTGCTGATGACGATGTCGCCGGCGATATTAAACAGGAAATTGCCAAGTCTAAAGCGATGCACCCGGTTGATAAGGCCGACTGTGCCTATCCAATACAGTCGATCGCCACTTTGTCGGTGCCCGAAATCAGTGAGAACAAAAAGCACAGGATGCGCGCAATGATTAAAGAGCGACAGCAGACTCATCAAATCGTGAAGGAAACCGATAAGCTGGAAACCATTGTTAAGTTAAAGGAGCTCACGAAATTTCCACTAAAGACCACATACGAATGCACCACAAAATTTCCGCTCAAAGGGCATTTGGTTGAAACCGAAGATAGCCAATTAGCCGACGTGCTAAGCAAAGCCAAGGAAGAAGCGGACAAAATCAAAAGTTTGCCCGTTCTCGGCGCTCTGAAAAAGAAGCAAAATGAACAGACAATCAGAGAGGACGAGGACAAAAAGAACTCTGGCGATGGACGGTCAACTGGCAATAAGTCTGCACCAGGTGACTTAAGAACAGCTAAGTCAACGCCCCCGTCGGTATCTGCCAAACATTTTTCCACATCCGGATGGTCAACTGCCAAGTCCAGAGACTCGAACAAAACAAAGTTAACTTCTGGTTCCTGCGATCCGGCCAAACTTCCTGTTTGTGAAATCAATGCTCCACCGCCTACGAAGCCGGCAGAGTCAACAACATCGCCTCCAAAAAGCGCACCTGCTACAAATAAGCCTGCATCTTCTGGAGGAGCTAGAAAGCCACCACCTCCTCCAAAGCCACCTGCAAATAAGCCTCCATCTTCTGGGGGAGCAGCAAAACTTCCAACAAAAGCACCACCTGCAAATAAGCCGCCAACCTCGGCAGGAGCTGCAAAACCACCAGGTCCACCAACTCCACCAAAGGGTCTTCCGCCTGGTACTCCGCCACCACAAAGCAAGACCAAATTTGGTCCGCTTGCAGATGCGGATAGAATATTCACGAATCTCTACGGACGCCACGACTGGCGCCTGAAGGAGGCAATGAAACGTGGCGACTGGTACAAGACCAAAGAGATCATCGAGAAGGGCTCATTCTGGATCATCAATGAGATTAAGACATCCGGTCTGAGGGGACGCGGTGGTGCTGGTTTTCCGAGCGGTCTCAAATGGTCATTTCTGAATAAGCCACCGGATGGGCGACCGAAGTTTGTGGTCATCAATGCCGACGAGGGTGAGCCGGGCACATGCAAGGATCGGGAAATCCTCCGACACGATCCGCATAAGCTGGTCGAGGGTTGTCTAATAGCCGGATGTTCAATGGGCGCCAATACTGGCATTATCTATGTGCGTGGGGAATTCTTCAACGAGACCTGTAATCTGCAGTACGCCATTCTGGAGGCCTACAAGGCTGGCTATCTGGGCAAGAATGCCTGCGGCTCCGGCTTCGAATTTGATTTGTATGTTCACCGCGGCGCTGGCTCCTATGTTTGTGGCGAGGAGACCTCCCTAATTGAATCCATAGAGGGCAAGGCCGGCAAACCGCGCTTGAAGCCTCCATTTCCCGCGAACATTGGCGTCTTTGGTTGCCCCACAACGGTGACCAATGTGGAGACTGTGGCTGTGGCACCTACAATTTGTAGGCGCGGCGGCAAATGGTTTGCCAGTTTCGGACGCACTGGAAATTCGGGAACGAAGCTCTTTAACATTTCGGGGCATGTGAAGCGACCCTGCACCGTGGAGGAGGAGCTATCGATGCCCACCCGTGAGATCATCGAGCGACATGCGGGGGGTGTTACTGGTGGCTGGGATAATCTGTTGGCCATCATACCCGGTGGCTCGTCGACACCATGCATACCCAAGGCAGATGTGGAGAAGGCCGTGCACGACTATACCGGACTGATGGAGGTGCGCTCCTCCCTCGGCACCGGCGCCATCATTGTGATGAGCAAGCAGACCAACATTATCCGTGCCATTGCACGCCTCAGTGCGTTCTACAAGCACGAGAGCTGTGGCCAGTGCACCCCGTGCCGCGAGGGCCTCCACTGGGTGCATATGATTATGCAGCGATTTGTCACCGGCCAGGCGCAGGTCGGGGAGATTGACATGTTGTGGGAGCTAACCAAGCAGATCGAGGGGCATACTATTTGTGCCCTGGGTGATGGTGCCGCATGGCCGCCACAGGGACTAATGCGTCACTTTCGACCGCTGATCGAGGAGCGCATACAAGAGCGCGAGGCATGCAACACCAAAGCGGTTGCTGCTGCCGGTCAATCCTTATAACTCTGTTTGGTTTTCTTCTCTTTTTTTCGCATTATAAAATAGCCACAACAACCTCTTGCTTATGTGTGCGTATGTTAGTGTGTATATGTGTGCGGCAATTTGAAGCTTCATGCAACACTGACTTCCGCTGTTGCCAAAGAGAAAGTGCAGCCAATCGTTAATTTCCCCACCAGCGCATTCCGTATTCCTCATCCAGCGCGAGACACAAAATTGTGCCAATGCAGCCATTAAGGCAATTGGGGTTGAACGACATGTGGTCGACAGTCAGTCAGTCAGTCTGCCTGTCCGTTTGTCTGCTGTCCGCTGTCCACAGTCGACAGTCAGCCAACATGTCAGTTCTAACGTCAATATCTGCATTTTGACCATGAAGTGAGCCGTAAAATTCCTTTTTTTTAATGGTTTTGTTTTTGTGTTAATTTGGTCAGCATAAATTAATATGATGACGAAAATATGATTTATTTCTTTTAACAAGAGGTAGAAATTTAAATTATTTTCTCCTTTGAATATAGACTCTTTGTTTAATTAATATTAAAAGTGGTCGCATTGGAGATTACAATTAATACTGTTTAAACAAACAAGAAAACATTTTGTTTTTGGATTGGAAAAAAATGTTCTCATGAACTTTTGTAGGTTCTTTAAGATAAGCGAAAAAGCACACAAATAAATATGAAAAAATGTCTAGAAATTATAAAATGGTGGTGTTACACTTGTCAATTTTTTTATTTGAAAAGGTCACCCAAATTATAATTAATTAGTTGGAGTTGGCTATTGAATAAGAATTACCTTCCTTTCATTTACTCATAATCTAATCTTACTAAATAGATTGCCAATATGTAAACACCAAATTTTGTAACTTAGTGAATTTATACATAAATCCATTTTAAACCCATTTCCACACTTGTTAGCTATATTAAATAGACGTTGCATTAGGATTTTCAAATTCAAGAGAGCCCATCACGCTTTAAAAAATGTAGAGGATAAAGTAATTTGCTGTTGGGAGCTAAGCAGATGATTAGTCCAAAATCCCAAATCCTGTGATTCAAAATGTAAATATTTTTATGACAAGCCATTTTCATATGTAAAAAAAAAAGAGTGCAATTTTAAAAAACTATTAAGTTGAATTTAATTGAATTCCGCAGCCTAAAATCGCTGTTTTTTTTATTATTTTAAATTGGTATAAAACGTTTTCTGTGTACGTAAAAAGTGATATTTTCTTATATTAATTTTTTTATTTTATTTATTTATTTATTTTTTTTTATTAAGAGCATACAACTAGTCGACTATTTATTTTAGTTTGCTCGCTCGCTTTCTTACTGATATTTCCTTTTACTTTTTTGCCGTTCTGCTTTTGTGTTCTGTGGAGCATTAAATCAATCAACAGCTGCTGTTGTGCTGTCGTTGTCGTTGTGCACAGCTCAAATTACTCACACACACATACCTGGAGAGAGAGAGATACACTTTGGGGTACTTTTTCTACAGGTGGGGATACAATTGGGGTACGAGTACAGGTTCTGAAACAATATGCAATATGCATGTCAGTTGACAGGACAGCCAAACTGTAGTAGTAGGAGCCTAAAATGGCCTTGATAACAGATAGTAGTCAATGTACACACACTGAATTGCAAAAGTATGTGTACGAGTTGCAAAATTGTTGTGAATAAATTGCACTTCTTAATTGGCCAAGCTATGTCCCTCATTCAGAGATACTTGGTTATCTTGTCAATCAGTAAAATGCGACCTGAGCAGTGCTCACGAATCTATTTTTTTTTACTGATACTAAAGCCACTTGACATCTATTTATGTTTTGGGGTCAGTCGAGTAAAAACAATTATGATTAAAGTGTTGTTCAGATTCAAATTTAATTGAAATTTGTTGCTCCCATTTCAAGAAATAAACTAATTGAGTGCGTTACGACTTCTATAAATTGTACATCTCTCTCTCAGCCATGAGGATTAAAGGGCGGTGTTCCGGGTATCTTGGGATAAGTGAGATTTGGCTGCGGGCGGCGATTCACGCGACGTGCATCAAAAGGACTGGCCACTGTTGAAGTGATGCACGAAAGTGCCATCATTGCCAGGAAGAACCAAGTGAAGAAGCTGCTAAAGCTGAAGCGTGTGGATGATACCATGACTGTTGTTGTGTTGTGAGTGGTGTGGTCTGTGTCACTGGGGCCCGCTTATATATGGGTCTGCGTGTGATTTCCCCACGTTTTGTGGGATCTACCAACCGAAGGGATTCACAATCAGTTGTCGAGTTGTTGTTGGATTGTGCTGCTGCGGTTGCTGTTCAGGCTGCTGCGGTTGTTGTTGCATACAGCGTGTGGGCAACGCTCTGACGTCAATGTTGAGGCGATTGGGAAAGCCAGGATGTCGATTGGGTCCATGGCAGCAGGTCGGCAACATTGAATGCGTTAGCAGATAAAGTAGTAACAACAAACAGAACATTCTAGCGGAATCTAGTATTATTAGACAAATAACTATTTAGTTTTTTTTGTTGATGTTGTGCATCGAAGTAGATTCGATTTGAAACTAGCATTCAGATTGTGGCTGAATAGTGTTGGCCATTTGTTTAGCTCACTTTGAGTCAATTTATGTCATGCAATCCTATTATATATTAAATGAGAACTATATTAATATAATTGTTATAATTATTGTATGCATTTAGGGTTACCGGATCCCTTTGCTAGGGTTCAGGTGGATGGCACCGGTCAAACGCATAATACGGAGATAAGCAAATCCTCGCTGGATCCCAAATGGAATGCTCACTACGATCTATTTCTGGGTCGAGGCGATTCGATAACAATCACGGTTTTCAATCAGCGCAAGATACACAAAGGCGGCGGATTTCTTGGCTGTGTGCGCATTCCCGCCGTTACCATACAGAGCCTCAAGGGCACGGGCTGTAAGTGAAAATAAATCTGCTGCAACTGTATTCCACTCGCAACTAATCACAATTTGCATATTGCAGATCAACGCCTGGATCTGGGCAAACACTCGCCGGACGACGACGAATTGGTACGTGGCCAGATCATCATTTCGCTGGTGCCCAAAGATGGACCCTGCAGCGGCAATCCGCTGGCAATTGTGGGACCTAGCGGCGATGTGCGCGGTCCATCCGAGGAGGAGCCGCCGGTACCCGACTGTCTGCCTGAGGGCTGGGAGGAGCGACGCACGGGTAACGGACGCATCTACTACGTGAACCATGCAACTAAATCGACGCAATGGGATCGGCCAAGAGCTACAGCGGCAACAAAATCCCCGCAACAGCGCCAACACAATGGCAACAATGTGGATAGGCAGACTCCAGCTGGCCCGACACGTTCCACGACCTGTACGAATCTGCTAAATGGCCATGGGGTCAATCGTCAGATGTCGCGCGAGGCGTCCGACGAGCGGCGCCATTCAACGGAAATACTCTCGAGCGTCGGCGGCAAGGAGAATACCAGTCCCACCACGGGAACAGCGGGAGTGACGACGACGACGACGACATCAACATCGATATCAACATCGACTCCAGGTAAAAAGTCCACATCCAGTCGGTCGGGCAATGCCGCCCTAGAGCCGGCCACGCCCAACAACAGCAGCAGCAGCAGCAACCACAGCAGCAACCACAGCAGCAGTGTGACAACAGCAACAGCAGCAACAACGACGGCGACTGGTCGCCTGCACAACAGCAACAACGACAATCATCATGTGAAAACGCCAAAGCATCAAACACCAATCAATGGACACGCGTCCATTGAGACGCCCACATCGCCCACTGGCCAACAGCAGCAGAACTATGTGAATGGGAATGGGAATGGATTAGCGCAGCCTGCCAACAATGGCTGGGTACCACCAGAGGATGGCGCCACAACAACAACAGGAACAGCGACGACGACGCCGGCAACAACGCCTTCCCGGCACAGTCCCACAACCGCGGCAAACGTGACAACGCCGACGCCCACAACACCAGCCACGCCCACAACGAACAGCAGCATGGTCAATGGCAATGGCAACGTTCACAGTCCGAATGCCAACAGTCAGCAGACTGCAGTGGGCAGATCAACGACGACGACGACAACAACGACGCCGGCGCAGCGATCCCAGCGTCGCAGTTCGCGTCAGGCTGTCGATGAGGCGGCGGCGCGTAGGCGCTCCTCGCGCGGCACACGATCTGCAGCAGCAGCAGGTGCTTCTCCTGGTGGCGTGCGTTACGGTTGCGCCGCGCTAGCAGCGGCGAATCAGGCGGCACGCCCATTTTTGGATCTGCCGCCGGGCTATGAGATGCGAACGACGCAGCAGGGTCAGGTGTATTTCTATCACATACTGACGGGTGTTTCGACATGGCATGATCCGCGCATACCACGCGACCTGGACACGCAGCATCTGACGCTGGACGAGATTGGATCGCTGCCCAGCGGCTGGGAGCAGCGTAAAACGGCCTCCGGCCGTGTTTATTTTGTCGATCACAATAATCGCACCACGCAGTTCACCGATCCGCGTCTAAGTGGCAGCATTCTCCAGAGGATATGCAATGGAAGTGGGCCACCAGCGACACCACCAAATACAGCAGCAGCAGCAACAGCAGCCACAACAGCTGTCCCAGCATCAACGGCAGCAGTGGCGCCAACGCCAACTGCGGCAACGCCAGCGGCGACACCCCCCAATTCTTCTGGAAGCACAACGACGACGCCGCATCGCCGGACAACGCCGCACATTGTGGTGCCGGATCTGCCGCAGGGTCTGCTTGAGGGCGCTGATCTGTTGCCAAAGTATCGGCGGGATTTGGTAGGCAAGATGAAGGCACTGCGCTCGGAACTGCAGACGCTGCAACCACAGTCGGGTCACTGTCGGCTGGAGGTGTCGCGCAGCGAGATCTTCGAGGAGAGCTACAGACTGATTATGAAGATGCGCGCCAAGGACATGCGCAAGCGGCTCATGGTCAAGTTCAAGGGTGAGGAGGGCTTGGATTACGGAGGCGTTGCCCGCGAATGGCTCCATCTGCTCTCCCGCGAGATGCTCAATCCACAATACGGTCTATTCCAGTACAGTCGCGACGATCACTATACGCTCCAAATCAATCCCGATTCGAGCGTCAATCCCGATCATTTGTCTTACTTTCATTTCGTTGGCCGCACCCTTGGCATTGCCGTTTTCCATGGTCATTGCCTCGATGGTGGATTCACCACGCCGTTCTACAAACAACTGCTGAACAAACCCATCACACTAGGCGACATTGAAGGCGTCGATCCGGAGCTGCATCGCAGCCTGACCTGGATGCTGTAAGTGAAATGGCCATTAAATCAAATTCATTTAATTTAATTATGATAATGTTGCAGTGAAAGCAACATCAGCGGCTTCTTTGAGTCCACGTTCAGTGTGGAAAACAATAGCTTTGGCGCACTGGTGGTGCATGAGCTGAAGCCCGGTGGTGCATCCATTGCGGTCACCGAGGAGAATAAGCGCGAGTATGTCAAGCTCTATGTCAACTATCGTTTTATGCGTGGCATCGAGCAACAGTTTCTGGCACTGCAAAAGGGTTCGTATCCATCTTAATTATGTCTCCAATTCTCAATTGATTACGACTAATCTTTAATCCTGACAGGCTTTTGTGAACTGATACCCAGTCATTTGTTGCGGCCCTTTGATGAACGCGAATTGGAATTGGTCATTGGTGGCATTTCTAGCATCGACGTGAACGACTGGCGCAACAATACGCGAATGAAGCACTGCACCAATGAAACGCCCCAAGTTCTTTGGTTCTGGCAGGTTCGCAGTGCTCTCTGGAAGTCTATCCATTGCAATCTATTTAATTGCGATTAACTTTTTTTTCAGGTGGTTGAGTCTTACAGCTTCGAGATGCGCGCACGTTTGCTACAATTTGTGACGGGCTCGTCGCGGGTGCCGCTGCAAGGATTCCGTGCTTTGCAGGGCTCAACGGGGGCGGTGGGACCGCGCCTGTTTACCATACACCTGACCGTAGATGTGCCCACCCAGAATCTGCCCAAGGCGCACACCTGCTTCAATCGCATTGACTTGCCGCCCTATGAGAACTATCAGCTGCTCTGCGACAAACTGACGCAAGCCGTCGAGGAGACCTGTGGTTTCGCTGTGGAATAGTGGAATACAACAAACGCAACAGACGCACACAACAACAATAAAAACACAATACACACACACACGCATCCTTGCATTTTTACACAACACACACTCATCATATGCATTATATCACATAGAAGTACACATATATGAAAGCGATTTGAAATCAAAATTAAGTTGGCGTGAGCCCGTTAAAAAAAAAACATTTGCATTGGAATTTGTCTGTTTAAAAATGCCCCGCAATGCTGTTTAGTGTTTTACTGCGCCTTTTGCAGTTAAAAATTAAAAATATAACAAAAATTGTAATGATTAAACCTTATACATATATACAGACTTATTGCATACATATTTATGTGTTGCTTGATGGCAACAGCTCTTATACATAGTTACCAAGTGCATATACACTCAAAGCGAACATTTACACGTATATCTACTTGTACTTGTACTTTGCTGTCAACCCTTTGGCCTTTGTTTGTTTACGTCGTGTTATGAATTGTAGTTTTAAATATTATTACAACCCATATACATACATATGCACACATTAATACATATACATTATAAATTTATATATCATAGTTATGTAATTAGGCGTAACAACATCAACAACAACAAAACAACCAACAACAACCACAATAACAAATTTTACAATTGTAGGCATTGGACCGGCAATTTAGTGCTTTTGTTTAGTTTTTAATGCATTTTTATGTTTACTAATTATATTTTGTACATTTATAAAAGAATCGAACTCAATGATAAGTTTTTAATTATTGTTAAAATTGTCCTTAAACAGACTCACACACACACACATACCCGCGCACACACAACTTTTACAAACACGCTCATGCATATTCTTAGGGCATGTAAGAAAATTGATTGTTCACACACAAAATACACCAATACGCCCATCCCAAAAAAAAAAAAAAATAAAAAAAAAAAACAGAAAAACACATAAGAACCAACAACATAAACACTTGAAAAATTACTCAATTATTATAATTAGTTATTTTTTAAATTTTTAAATAAATGAAAATTATTTAAATTACTTTTCATAATATTATTTCATTTTGTAGTAACTGGCTCGAAACAAATATTATTTTTATGTCAAAACTAAGTAAAAGTTTTGAGGAACAAATTACATTAAAAAAAAAATACATATAAGGACGTAGTATGTCATAATTGGCACACGAATACGAATTGGAAAAATTTCTAGAAAGTGATATTAGTAAAAATTTTTAACTGTCTTTGAATTAAATTGTAACCATTAGTAGCTAAAATAGGAAACCCTCGAATTGTATTGATTTTATGAGATTGCGGAAAAATTTAAAGTAAGCATTAGCGTGTAGCAGCCCAACAGACACAAAACAAAACGAACGTTAACTTTTTAGCTTTAGAGAGCTCTGGGGTGTGAAATCCAACTGAATTTACGGCGCTTTTTACAGCTGCTGTAAGATAAGTAGCAGATATCCTGCTTAATCGTCAACAAGAATTAATAAAGAATGATGTAAACAATTATAAATGCTTTCTTTTATTTGATTTGAGGAACAACTTTATATAAGGAACAATACATATAATTATAATATATATATATATATATATATATATCATTAGTATAGTCAACCTAGGTGCCTATAGGAATATAAAGTTCTACGGCTCCAGCGAAAAAAATTGACTTTGAAATCGGGAGCCTTCACGTGCCGAAATAGCTCAGTTGGGAGAGCGTTAGACTGAAGATCTAAAGGTCCCCGGTTCAATCCCGGGTTTCGGCAATGCTTATCCTTTTGCAAATTTTTGGTTAGCTATGCCTGTGTGTTGAATTACTGCATTGGACATATGCCGGCAATGTGCCGAAATAGCTCAGTTGGGAGAGCGTTAGACTGAAGATCTAAAGGTCCCCGGTTCAATCCCGGGTTTCGGCAATGGACTTTTTATCTGAGATATTTTTTTTTATTTTTAATAAAGCAATTCCAATGAAAATTTGTAAATAAATTGAATATAAATTTCGTCGCAAAGAAAATGCCTCGTTTGTATCGGATAATTTATTTTTAGCAAAGACTAAAACCATTATTGTGTTTTATGAAACTGTCGCTGACATCGAATAGCGCTTTGGTGCCAGAGGATGCGTGCGCCGAAATAGCTCAGTTGGGAGAGCGTTAGACTGAAGATCTAAAGGTCCCCGGTTCAATCCCGGGTTTCGGCAAAAATTAAGTTTTTGCAAAAATTAATTAATAGTAAGTATACTTTTAGGCTTATCAATATATGAATAATTTTTGTTGCGATATAGTCTCGGGAGTATAACTTTTCAAATTGTTATTCTTAGGTCAAGTGAAAGTAAAAAAGCATTAGCTCGGTAAAAACCTCAGACTTTTGAAAAACCGCAACAGATAAAGGTCAAATAACAGCATTTACTTATAAATTTCGTAAATACATTTTTAAAAATTTTATTTTTTGTTTTTATTATCATTGTCTAAATAAAGACATGTGTATATAGTAATATATTAAGCCGGCAGAAATTAAATTAATACAATACGTTTACCATATAATTACAAACTAGCATTAACTAAATGTGCATGACTATTTCTTTCTGGGAGTCCACATGCGCACTCCTTATTTCCATATACATATGTCAGTATGTAGAACAAGTATTTTTAATAGATTTAGTAGAGACATATATATATGTTCATATATATATATATATATATATATTTTATATATATATATATATATATATAGAGAAAGAGACAGGTTGTATACGAGAAGAAAGCTCTGATAGTTACATAAAAGTCGTGTTGATTTTTATCAACGATTGTATGCGTCTTTTATAAATAGTACGATACCTGCCTCATACTTAATAGATATTATATATATAGATATATATGTTACTGAGCAGTATTATAATTTACTCATATGTATAAACTTTAAGCTATTCATTTACAACACAAGATAGGTCGTAAATATCTAAAGCTAGAGCATGGTTAGTCGATGATATTATTAGATTTGGGAGGGGACTAACTAAAAGTCCGGATCGTAATCGCGTGAATAACGCGTTCGACTCGCATGATTGTTATAGCTATACATCTGATGCGCATCGGCAAAGGCATCCGGATATTGATGGCCATAGCCCTGCTGATGGGCCGGATATTGTTGCTGCTGCTGCTGCTGCTGGTGATGTTGATGCTGATGATGAAGTTGGGGGCGTTTCAGGGAGTCACCCTTCTGGGAGTATGTTGGCTGCTGATCGTAGAAATATTCGGCGTTGCTACTATGTGGGTGACGAGTGGATCTCCAGCTATCGTAGATATTGGAGCTATTACTGCCATGCATAGAATTTGTGAAGCGCTGCGAGATTAGAGAGAGAATGCAATTATAATAAGTATATTACAGATTCGGGATGAGAATCCCGAAATATTTAATAAGGATGAAATTCTTAAACGGATCCCATCTGGAATATTAACATATGTGCTATATATATGTATTGGAATCCCTGTAACAGACCTTTGGCTTAATGGGCTGTTTGGTATCGTTCCAGGGATCATCAATATTGTAGAAGTCATCCACTCCATAGTTATCCGCACCACCCATGTGGTTGACTTTCAGCTCGTTAAGCATATCATTCGTCAGTGGAATTGGTGTCTTCTTGGCGCGCTTCTGACGATTGAGCAGCTGCAAGAAAGATAATTTTAAATACTGCTCAAGAAGATTACCAAGCGAAAACTTACCACTGTAACGCCAAAGATAATGACAAAGACTAGCGATCCAACACCGATAACAATAACTACAATCGCCCATTGTGGAATGGGAAGATCATCCGCGGTTGACTCCACATTGGTATGAATATTTTTGGCAATGACTATGCAGAGAGAATAAGAAGAGAATTGGAAAAAATTTTGAGGAGTAGACTGTAACCCTACTCACCACTGAATTCGGTGGCTGCTGGATCTATTATAAATTTGCCCATTTGATAGCTGGCCTTGACTAATTGCTCCTCCTGTGGACCCGATATGCCGCTATCCGTTTCATTCTCCTGTGCATCCTTGTCGGGCAGCATGTGTGCTGTGGGCTTGGTTAGCGCATCGTGGAACAGCTGCTTAATCTCTAGGGTATCCACATCCTCGGTGATGTTCGCCAGCTCCACGTAGTAATCAACTAAAACGCTGCCTTCACTGAAGCTATCGATGCGCACCTTTTTGTACCACTTCTTCAGTTGGGCCGCATTCGAGTAGACATCATTGAGCTGGACAAAATGGAGAAAAAGGTTCAGTAAAAATGCTTGGATAAAACAATTCACTCTTACCTGAGCTTCTAGCTCGTGAGCCAGATTCTTCCACTCGAGCGTGTTGTGATCGAGCAGCTCCGGTTTCCACGCCACTCCATCGATAATCTTGATAGTGGCCTCCAAGTCACAGTCAGCGGTGCAATGTCCGGGCTTGGTGGGTCGTGGAGTGGTCGTGGTCGTCGTTGTTGTTGATGTTGTTGTTGTTGTGCTGCTGCTACTGGTGCCCGCTGCTGTCAGCAGATCCTCAAAGTTAATGGTTTGAGCGTTCAACTTTTCTATCGAAAGCGGTGTAGTCGGTGGTGTTGGCCAGCCCGTGAACTCGGTGGTTGCACGCATCGGCGGGCCCTTTTTAATCACCACCGTTGGTTCCCCGCCAGACTGCGGACCATCATGCGAATCAACATCGTGCGATGGGTGTGGCGTCGTCAGTCTATGGGCGCTGATACGCTTGTGGAAGCCCTTGGGAAAGACGACCTTTAGACCGGATCCACTGGTAGTGCTCTCCTTTGCGGGCGCCTCGGTGCTGCTGGGACTTGGCTTGGGTTTGCTGGTCGTTGTCGATGAGGAGGCGGGATGCAAGAATGATTTTGATTTGTAGCCGGGTGGCAGCAGCGAGGCGAGCAGCTCATCATCTTCAGTGGCCACGGTCAGCTTTGGCTTCTCGAGGGTGCCATTCAGCTTGAAGCCGGGTGGCAGCAAACTGCTTATGTCATCCACTTTGAGTGGTATAATCTTTGGCACATCTTGTTTCTTTGCTGCCTTATAACCAGGTGGCAGAAACTTGCTCAAATCATCGAAGGGTACAGCAACTGCAGGGGATCTTTGTGTTGTTGTTGTTGTTGTTGTGGCTGTTGGGGTTGAAAGACTGAATCCTGGTGGCAAGAACTTAGAAATATCGTCAACTATGCTGATAGCTGGCTTCGACGTTGAGGCGTTCAAATTGTAATCCTTGGGCAGGAGTGCTGCGAGCGTATCATCAAACTTAACGTCGCTGAACAGGCTCTCGAGCACACTGGAAGACTTGGTAGTTGATGCTCTTGTTGTTGTCGTCCTGGGTGGTTTATAGCCCTTGGGCAGGAGACCGGCCAAGCCCACATCCTGCACGCTGACCACACCATTCTTAAAGGAGCGACTAATTGTTGAGTTGCGACCGGGCTTCTTATTAAGAGGTGCCTCCGTTGTTGTTGTTGTTGTTGTGGTGATTTTGCGATTCTTGTAACTCGATTTGGGTTTGAAGCCCACTGGGAGTAGGCTAGCCAACTCGTCCATTTCAGATTCATCGAAGTGCTGCACCTTCAGCTGGCTGCCGCTGCTCGTTGTGCTGGGCGAGTGGGTGGTGCGCGGCTGGAACTTGCGTATGTGTGGTGCAAATCTGCCACCAGTTGTCATCGTAGTTGCGGGTGTCGAGGCAGCATCCATTTGACTAATGATGGGATACTTGCCCGAGAGCACACCACTCGATAACTCCGACTGCACGCGATCCAGCTTATCGATGATGCTCTCCGTGGAGGCACCTTGTGCTGCAAATAATCGCTCTGTGGTGCTGGGCGAGGACGTTGACGATGTTGGCGTTGTTGTGTTGGGCTCTTCACTGCTCTCGCTGAGATCGGCCTGCTTCTGCTGTTGCTTCGAGTGCACCTTGCGCTCCAGTTCGGAGAGCGTTTGCTTCGTCTCCTCCTGCTCGATAGCTGGGAAGGACAAGAACCTCGCACCATTGATGCTCCGACTGGTTTGTATTGATGCCACTACCACATAGCTTTCGGTCACATTGGGTACGCTAGCGCTATCATCCTCGGATGGCACTGCCGTTGTGTTGACCACGTCATCGGCTATATCCGACTCTTCCCTTTCTTTGAGCAACAATGGAGCTGGTTGGCTGTTCGCAAGAGTTGTGCCCAAGCTGCTGGGTGTAACGGGTGACGGATATGCCGTGGAGCCATTGACTACGCTCTTTGTTGTAACCACAGAGATTATCTCCCGCCCATCTTCGTGTTCGCTTTCTTTGCTGTGCGTGGTCTCCACCTCAGTCTCGGCAGTTGCATCATTCTCAGCTTTGCTTCCCTCCTCGCCGCCTTCAGCTGCCTCACCGTCCTCCTCATCTTCATATTCATATTCCTCACCACCTAAAGGAAAAGTGATCAATATTTTATATATTCGTAATTTGCTTCTACTATTTTGCATATTTATGCTCACCTTCTTCACCTTCCTCGTCATCGTACTCGGACTCGGACTCGTCCTCCTGCTTAATGGAGTCCTCCTTTTGTGTTTCGGGCAACGCCGGTTTGGATTCTGTGTTGCTAAGAGGTGTGGTGCTAACTGTTTCAACAGCTGGCTGCTCAGTAGTAGTCATGGCATCCACTTCCGTTTGCTCCTCCTCCGTCGAGTCATTTTCTTTGGATATCGCTGTGGTCGCCTTCTCCTTCTCCTCCTCCTCAACGTATTCGTATTCGTGTCCGGTATTTGGTAACGTGGTCTCCTCATTGAAGTCATGTGCCTCCGAGGAATCAGTTTGGCTCTCCTCTGTGCTGCTGGTACTGGTACTGGTGTTGGATTTGTCCAAATCCTCATTGCTTGTCGTTTCCACTACCTGATCACCATCGGATGCATCTGCCATTGAAGTGTGCTCCTGACTGTTGTTGACTTCCGTTTTGGTGACAGCAACTGGTGTAATTGTCTCCACCTGCAATGGCAATTTCTCCAGACTCAATGACTGCTCATGTTCTCCACTGTGATTCTGCTCCTGCTCCTGCTCCTGTTCCTGCTCCTGTTGCTGTTGGTGGTCCTCCTCTGGCTCTTGCTCTTGCGACTCCTGCTCGTATTGATCGTCACTCTGCTTCTGATCCACACCCTCAGTGGTGCTGGTAGTGATGGATGTGAGTCGTGGCAGCTTCAGCCTGGCACTGTTATAGTTGAAGGGACGCTTGCTAACAACACTCACAGGTTCATTAATCTCCCGACTAATGAACACAGGACGTCGCGGATTGGGCTTGCGTCCAAAGCTCGGACGCTCCGCCGGAGTATTCTGTGTGGTTGAGCTGGCGCTGTTGCTGCTCGTGGTGCTGGTGGTTTTAGCAGCACCACGATTGCTGCCAAAGCGATTATAACGCTTGCTACTCACCTCCGCACTGCTGCCAGTTGTGGTCGATGTTGGAGTTGAGGACGCAGAGGTCGACGTGGAAGGGTGAAAACGACTGCGTAAACGATACGATGTTGACGCCGATTGGGGCGTGGCATCGGCCTCTGCAGCTGACGCGGGCGGTACTTGAGTGCGCGTACGAAGCGCACTCGGTGAGAAGCTGCCCCCATTGCCAAAGGGTCGCAGTCCAGCGTTGCTCGAAGTCAATCGCTTGTCGTTCTGCATTATAGAGAAGAGGAGAGATTATTAGAGGCAAAGAGAAAGAGAAAGAGAGAGAGGGAGACAGAGAGAGAGAGAACATGTAATTATTATTATAGTTTAACATTTAAATATATATATATATATATATATATAGACATATGAAATATACAACATGATCTGTGGCACTTTTATAACTCATTTTAACAGAGATGGAAATTGCACAACAAATTAAATGGTAGTATTTATTTTGCCTGTTGTCTTTTAGAGAAAAAGAGAAATGACTATTGTCCAGCTAAAGGGGAAGAGACATTGAATTAAAACTCACCAGAGAGAACTGCTTATAAGGAAAACGAAGGCTTCGTCTTGTAAAGTGGAACTGCTGTTTAATCTCTTAGGTATATCTATAACGTTAGCTAACGAGAAGAAAAAGACTATACAAGACTAAGCCTACTTTCACACGAAGCAAGATTAAAATGATCTCATCATGAACTCATCAAATTGTGTACGAACATATAATCCAAATTTGTAATGAGAAATTAAAGCTATATCAGATTTGAATTTGATCTGTAAATGATAATTACTACTATATTTTGTTCGATGTGCAGACAAATCGATAGAACTGTATTAATAGGCTGTAATCAGGGGCTTAACCATATATCTACTTAGCTACAGTTATTATGGTTATGGTTATGGCTATTGCCAACCGCCAACCGCCAATCGTCAACCGACAGCAGTGCAGTGCCTCATTCACAGGAATGGATTTTGTGGTCACATGTTATCGTCGTCATGGGAAACTGTTACAGTTTCAACATAGTACGACCCCCCTACACACAATCCACACACACTCGCACACTTGCACACACACATATATTCAGAAAATCGCAATCTCTGCGGTTCGCCTGTCAATTGTTTTGCGTGCGAAATCTTCACAGCTGCGACTCCCCTCCAAATGCCCCTCCGCCCTTCTCCTGACTGACTGTCTCATATTCATTCACTAACTGAAGTGATTCTCAAATTTGTCTAAAGCGTTTTGTGCAAATTTCGAAGACAACCGTTCCATTTTGGCAGCTCTTTCTGTTGTGTCTTGTGTTTATTTAATTTTTATGTGAAGGCAACTGCTCTGTGATTCCAACTTGAATGCTTAACTATATATATAATATATATATATGTATATATATACCGCTGGATTGCCACTGACTCTGCCAAGTGATGTGCACAGGTTGCAGACGTGTCGCAGAAGCAGCGTGTTCAGCTATTGAAAGCCGCAAGATTGAGTGTTGCATGCTGATATTTGGGTCATTGCAGATTGCTTTGGCGCCCCCCACTTGCAACTGCAATCTGAGGCTTGTGGCTCTAAAGAAGGTGCCAAAGGTTGCAGCTTCTCGAGAGTGTAGTTTGCGATGTTGTTACTAAAAAATGTGACTACTCTTTGTAAGTGGATACCTAATGTAACTAACTCATGGCTAAGCGAAGTATACTTGAATTTAACGTTGATTTCATAAATACTTATTTACTTAATGTGGAATGCAATTTGAAAAGAATGGTTTTGATTTATATGAAATTAAATTAAACTTTGTGGATTTATTTCATACTGTAGATATTTCCAAATTTTAGATATTCCATTTTTGCAATTGTTTTAAAATAACGATATGAATCTATTATTGCTGTTTGAATTTCTTCAAGTTTAGATTATGCATAAAATATATCTCTTTTAAAATTCTAAAATAAGATTGTGAATATCCCCTTTATGACTGATTTTTAACGGATACATTATAGTAAGTGCCCACATGTTTAATCTTAACTTATTGTCAATGTGGGTCGTAAGTAGATTTATATGCCTAAGCCGTGATTTATCATGGGAACACTTTCGCTCAAATTAAGTAACAAATTGCGGCAATTAACTTCAAATAAAATTTGAAAACCAATGATTTGGATGCCAAGCGTTAGAGTGGGAGGCGAAAGAGAGAGAGAGAGAGAGAGAGGCGATGAGCAGCAAAACAATGTGAGATAAGTGTCACTCTGCAGTTTGTCGGACATTTCAATCAATATTATTTATATTTACATTAAAGTAAATATTAAATACTAGATAAACAAATCCTAAAAATATATGTTAAATAAATTTGATAGAAATTACATAATGCTGCAATATTTTTTGTAGGTTGTTAAAATATTGACGCCATCAATTTAGATAGATAAACAAACTACTCCAATTTGTCTGCGAGCTCAATTTTATTTTTAAAATGTGATCTGGTGAAAGGTAAAAAATATTTCATTTGGTATACATTTATATATATATATACATATATATAAATATATATATATATTTTTTTTTTTATTAGTTGTTTGCGGTTGTTTTTGGTTGAAAAGAAATATGTGGCTTGCAACTGGTTCTGGGATTGGATTGAATTCGCTGCTGGCAAAACATTTGCCGTTACAATTTAGAGTCACGTAGGTGAGACACAGAGAGGGAGACAGATAGAGGGAGAGGGGCTAAATCAGAGCATGGCCAATTGTTTTGTTAAATGTTATGCAATGCCAAAGAGCTTGGCTTGTTGTTATTTCTATTCCCTTGCTGTTGCTTTTACTTTTTGGGCGCCCCACAAGTATCTGTATCTGTATCTGTATCTGTTTGACTATATGTATCTGTATCTGTATCTGCAACTCTCCCACTTGCCGGTGGCAGCTGATGAACGATATCACAATTGCCTTTACATACTATTTCCTTACCTCATTGAAGTGCGCCAGAAACTGCGTCTGCTGGTGTGGCACATTGACGCGCTGCGTCTGCGGCTGGAAACCGTTCAGGCTGTTCCCCAAGCTGTTGCTGCCACCGCTTCCACTGCCGTTGCGTATCGCCTTGGAGCGTGTAAATCCATTCGATGAAGTTGCGGACGCAGACTGGGATGTTGCGCCACCTCCTACTCCTCCTCCTACTCCGCCACTGACGGGCACACCAAAGGGGCGTGGCGAGATATCGTAATAGTCCGTCTGGCGATTCGGTTTCTGTGGGAAGCAAACAAAGAGAAACGGCAAATAACCAAAATGAGCTTGTTGCTGTTATTAAAGCCAAGTTAGTTAATTAGTTATTCATTTCATTTTGTTGAATAGCCAACAGTAAAAATGTATAATTTATTGATACTAAAGTAATGATAAGTTATGGTTTGATTTGTTAACATTTTTCAGATAAATTAATATTGTATATATTTCTTCAAAATACATTCAAAACATATTTCTGTAAATTTTGAAAATAACATAAGAAAATTCACTTTCTATTTGTTTTATTTAATAGTGACTAATTTTAATCGACAAAGAAAGATTTAAAAGAGAAAAAATAAATTACAGTAAATGAAATAAGTAATATAAATAAATATTTTTGCGTGTTAACTGAAAATTATTATATATAGAAAATAAAAATCCTATCCAATAGTCAAAAAGTATTAAATATATAATATTGATATAGACGGCAATTCAGCTGGTTAGAGACACCAGGTCTCAAAGAAGTCAAATGACTTTTAAGCCGCTAAATCCATATCAATTAAAGCATGTAATAACCATGGGAATAAAAGAAAGAATCCACAAAAGCACATCAGCAGATTGAGTTCCTCAAGATAGGAAAAGTAGTAGTATTATCCAAGGTCAATATGTTTTAAAATTGGAGGACATTAAAACCACAAACTCGACAAGGAGTTTTGCATTCGTGCTGGAATTAGGCATGTTGGAAGAGTAATTGGCTTAAAAAGGGGAGCCTTTGATGTAACAGGTAACAACTTTAAAATTAAAAGAAAAAATAACAAAAAATGTAAGAAATTTCCAATTACTTTTTGTGAAGCAGAATCAAACTTAAAAGCTGACATAATCAGACCAACAGAATTTCATATTTGTGTCTTTTCAAGTGATGGAATAATCAAAGTCGAGCTCAACCGATATCAAGATAAGTTGACAGCCCAATACTTAAGATCAGTTGCATGTCCAAATAATGCAGTTGTAGGCATGGTAAGGGTTACCAATGGAAGCACCGAGCGCAGAGCACCTAGCACCTGACAGAGTTGTGGAGGCACGTAAATACTCATTTGGAGGGGCCTTCACTCCACGTGTTGCACGCAATGCCAAAGCGCTTTAGGATTTTTGAGCTCTAGAAACTACACAACAATTGAACAGAAACCAAATCGAAATCGAAAGCAACAACAACAACAACAACAATAGCAGCAAAAACAACAAAAACAATGGAAATCTATCAAAAAGTGCTTGATTGAAGTATATCAAGGTCGTTATATAGTTATCGAAATTCGACTGGCCGCTAATTACAGAAATCGCTGTCAGTTGCCTATTGACAGCAAATACTTGTTATTATGCATTATTATTGTTATTGTTGTTAGGTATTTTTGTTTGTTTTTCTATATTTTGTTGCTTGTTTGGTTTATGGATTTTGTGTTTTTGAAAGTGCTTCTTGTTTGCAGCGTTGTAGTTTTTGCTCTGTTAAACAAATTGCATACAAAACACAAGTTTTGCTGCCAAAAGGCAAATTTCCTTGCAGGTTTTCTTTTTGTTGTTTTCCGCTTCTTGACGTCGTTATTTACGCATCAGAGAATACTGTACCAAACAATAACAATTCAATTAATTTGATTCAAAGATTTTCTCCCAACAATTAGAGAGAAATGCATTCGTCTCAGTTACCCACAAGTCTTAGTCTGATTAACAGTCATTAATCACAACTAGCAGCTATGATCAAGCCAATGCCTTCAACTGCATTAAATCAGAGTAAATTCCCAGCAATTTCACTTCGCTCTGACAAATCGAGTGGGAGTCCAATAACCCGACTCGGGGGCCATAATGAGACGGCTTTTCAACCCATGTACGAGTGGAGTGGACGAGCCGCCTCTATGATGAAGAAGAAAGCGTCGGTCAACTTATTAAACAACAGCTCTTAAGTCGTTTGTCAATATGGAAGTCATAACACAACATTATGAAAAAGCTGCTCACGTACCTCGAATAGATCGCAATGAATGAAAAGAGACGACATTTAAGTAAGAAGCAACAGAATGCATAACATACGAATTATTTTCTATTGAGCATTGGCTTTCACTTCAAGCAGAGCAACCACCAAAAAATTACAATGGCATAGTGCAATCCTCTTCGTAAATCTCCAATCTAGTCATTTGTAATGTGCATCATCCATATACTTATTTTTATAGTAGCTATTCGTTTAAACAGTGTATTGTTGCATTTTAAAATATATTTTTGGTCGCTTTCACTGAAGCCTCACAAATTCGAAATGGGAGTACGAATCAGCTAAGTTTTCATATGTGCATCTAAACTAAATTAAAATTAAAATTAAAAACATTTGCGTTGATAACTAATAGCTGAAATGACTTAATTTTTAATTTTCTTTTTGTTATATTTGTTGGTTAGATTCAGGTTTATTTTCTGGATTTTTAACAATTTTACATTTAAATACCGCCAGAAATATTTTAAATATTATGTATTTATGTAATTCTGATTTTGTTATAAAATTATTTTAATTTAGTTTACTATTATTAATTTTTGTGTGCACACATATTAATTAAAATAATATATTTACAATTTTTCTGTACCAACGTATAAATTTAGTAAATAAATTGCTCTGTCCCAAATTTCAAATTAATTTCTTGCACTGAAAAAAGTAAACATAGAACATTTTTCTATGCATAGCAAATGAGAAATAACCTCAGAATATGAATCTAAGACTATTTTTGACCCTAAGTTCTTTTCTATAACACTGAGCACATAATATCTCTAGACTTTTGACAGCAACATTTTTACCTCGTAGATTTTACAATTAGCAGGATTTGAAGTCTCATGATTCATTACATGCTCGTGTTTATAATGAAGATGGAGCTCATACAGCTGGTAGTACGTTTATAAATAGCTCCTGACAATTTGTCCACAATCAGCAGACATCATCTTAGGTCAACAGCAACTGTCCTGAAGAGTTAATAGAGTTTTCCACTGGCACCACTCGCAACCATAATGAAGTCAATGCCATTAGGCAAATCAGTGTCCAACTGACAATGCCAGAAAACCGGCCAACAGCCAATGCACTAAAGACTCGGCCGAGAGGCCGGTTGAAAGTGTGAGGAACTGCTGCAGTCCACAGCAGTCGACCAGGCTAAAACAACGGAGGCCAAGACCTCTTGCTGGGGTGCTGACAAACAGCAAGGCAATAACTGGTAAACGACTTAACTCCCCCAACACATTCCCATTCCAATTTCCCTTCCGCACTTCAGGCCCTGACTTGCTGTTTCAATTAGTGCAGCAAAGTGCGTGCTCACGATAGCAAACTGTTAATAATCAATATGATTATTCAGTTTTTCAATTAGAAAAAAAGCAGGCAATGTATTTGGGACTCTGGAATAATTGCTGTTTGATATGCAGAAGACGTTTGTTTTCTTTTTTCATCTGTTTTTGGTTCGGCTTTTGTTTGCCTCTGGCAAAGTGAAAGTAAGTGGAAAAAATGGATTTGAAAATGTTGCCAGCACTGACCAGTGGCCAGCAGTGGTTGCTGTTGTACATGTATTTATTTCATTGTTTTGTGTGTAATTCGATTTGCGTTTTCAAGCATTGCGTGAGGCGAACGTCGCTGCTGAGGATGATGCACCACGGGCACCACGAAGTGAAGAAACGTGGGGCACCACAATCGTTGTGTGTGGGTCGATTTTTTTGAATTCTCCTTTGTAATTGAAAATTATGAGATTTGCTTCCTGGATCGGGACTGTAACACACTTATCGTGAGCATGAGATGGAAACGATTTCAGTGCCAGAAACCCATTGAGGAAATGTGTACTAATCCCAAATATATACTTATTTCAGTAGCTTACAGGAAACAGTTTCTTTCGAATGTTTTTAGAGAGAGCGATGTCTGTAGATATGGGCATAATGTGCGTGCATATTTAAGAAGTATTTTTAAATAATTAATTTGCAAGAGCATATATATATATATATAATTATATCGAAAAAATGCAGGAAATGTTTTTAGACCAATATCTATGCCGATATTGTTTGCATAATATAAACTTGTTTTTCATGTTATTTAAATACTTTAATTAGCAGTTGTAAAAAGCACACTTTTCATGCTCCCATTTCTAGCCGCAATTTGCAATTCTCGTCTTTGCCTTGTTTTGCAAGTGGGCTTAATCAAATATCATATACGTGTGGCATGTGGCATGTGGCATGTGTTGTAATTTATGAATTTTGATTTTATTTGATTTCGTTTTTTGGCGTTGATTGCCACAGCTTTGCGTGCCACGAGCGTCTGACTTGGATTCGAATGCGGACTCGAACTTGTGCTTTATATTCCAATTCCAATTTCGCCTAAGACACAGACAACAAGTTACTTACTTGCCTATAGCATAGTCAGCATGGCTTGCACAGATTGCCTTGTCTGGCAATATGGAAATGTAATGCACTGGTCAAAAACATAATTGAGAGTTCGAAAACTTACCGCAAATTGTGGACTGCCCCCAAACGGAGTTCCATACGGAGAGTTGGCTGCACTTGGCGTCTGTTTGTTGTTGCTGTTACTGTTCTCGTTGGCTATGAACAGTAGCTGTTCCTGGTAGGAGCCAGGGGCTGCAGAGAAGGCGCTGTTGCTGTTGCTCCCTCGAAACCCATTAAGTGATTGCTGCTGACGGGGAAAAGAGCCGGAAGATGGCACGAAGCGATTTTGTGATGGAAAATAATAGCCGGAGGTATCTGAAATGCATTAGCAAGGTCGTCAGTTAATAGTGTATCACGCAGCAGGCTATAATTAATCAAAACTCATCAGCTGCAATTTCAACACTTGCTCATATTTTTATTTTATTTTATTTTATTTTTTATCGTTTTGTTGACACCTTTCGGCGCTGCCGTCGGGCTTCAGTTAGCCATGAAACTAGCTCAAATTCGAAATCATTGTGCTTAATTGTCAATAAATTGTAATAAATAAATAAATAAAGCCAAGACGCTTGGGGCCAACATTTGTCACGGCCTGTCAGATTTAAGATTTGCGCGATTTTCTTAAATATATAAAATGTGAATATGACTAGCACTGCTTTGCCGATGTGTTTGCACTGCTTTGACATGATAAATTAGCACCAGCAAATGGCATATAAACCTAATTGTATTTTGCAGGACACGGAAAAATACAAAAAAAAAACAAATTAAATTAAAAATAAAATGTAATATTTAGGCTTTTTAACTTAATTATTTTAATTAATACATTGCAAAATTAACTTAACATTTGATGCATGGAAAAACAAACACAATAAGACCAAAAATAAAAAAGAGTCAGTATGAATAAATACAAGTTGAGCAATTTGTAGAGTATTTACAAGTCGACTTGCTGTTTTTGGATATTTCGTATTCATATATAAATGTCAGTTGTACCATTTCTTGTGCACACAATAAATGTATAACAAAACTCAGGCTTTTATTAAAGATATTTCGCGATGACAGCTGTCAACATTTGCAAATTTAAAAATTGTTGCCTATGACAATAGTGCAATTTTCTGGCTTACCATAATTACACATTAAAATGCATACAATACACATGTATTCATAAAAAGCGTGGGCACCGAAAGCTGACAACAAAAAAACCGAAAATAGCTTACAGCTGCAATCTTGCATGCGTCACTCCATTCGCCCTCTGTGACCCACAAGAAAAACGATAGAAACATTAAACCATAAGCGAATAAAAAATGGATTTTTAACCACGCAAAAGAAAAAAAAAACGATTGCCAGTAATTGAAAATTGAAATATCATACAGGCGCAACATTTCAAACAAAAAAGCTCAGTGTTGAAAATTTTATCAGGCGAATTTATGCAGTCCGTCGACAGACAGACGCGAGGCGCCCAGAGTCGAGTGAGGGTAACGCCTACGTTTGCTTGGGGCAGGGAGGGGTTCGATGTTGCACCAAAACTGACGGTACTTTGAGTTTCACACCTCGTTTTCAACATATGTATGAACATATATGAATATATCAATTGCGGGTCGGGGAGGAGGTGGCCTTGTGGAACTCGTTTTCTGCTGAGTGTGACCAAAACTGAATAGGCGATAACTTAAAATTGATTAATTGATGAAACCCGCTGCCAGAATATGCATATAACAAATGCAAATTGTATTCATGAAACTGCACTGCTTGGCGACTGCTTTTCAACTGCTTGGCATAAAGGCATATACATAGAACCAGAATGAGCACACGGCTTTTAGGCAAATCTTTAACGGTTTCTGTGCTGGCGCTGAGCGTTGAGTGTTGTTCAGTTGCGCGCTGTGCGAGTTCTGTGGTTCAAATCGCGTTGAGCAATTGTTTAATAATTTTATTTAGCATTTATCATAACATTTGTAGGCAGCCTTTAGCGCTTGGGCAAGAGTTGCTGTGTAATTTGCCAGCCTGCTAACTCTAATCCGCTGAAGGTAGATCAAATCGTTCATTCTCATCTGCCGTTGACTCTGCACTACTGCTCCACTACATAAGTGAGCATTGCAGATCGCACGAGAGTGAATACATTTTATTTTACAAATATGCATAAATGAAGTAGACTCTCGAAATATATCGCATGTATTCTACATTTATTATTTAAGCGTATTTAAGTTATGCAAAACATAATTTTACTCTTGGGTACAGTTAAATAAATTCATGGGTAAATTCATGTAATTAGAAAATTTTTTAATTTTAAAATTCTTCGCACGCTTGGCACACTATTGGAAAACCGTTACGAACGTAAATATCATTTTATATTTCCATATATCTTTTTCTGGTCAGACAGAACGCAATTTTTGTACATTATATCTTACGCTTATTGATCCATTGGAATTGATTGTAATGAGAGCCAAGATGCTTTTGGAATTTTAGATGAGCGATTTTGAGCAAAGGCCTGACAATGTAAACAATGCATTTATTAAAAAATAATAACCGATATTGTAAACATAATAATATGTGTAGTAAAAAAAAAC
Source organism: Drosophila setosimentum (assembly GCA_035043505.1). Taxonomy (NCBI): domain Eukaryota; kingdom Metazoa; phylum Arthropoda; class Insecta; order Diptera; family Drosophilidae; genus Drosophila; species Drosophila setosimentum. Next base: position 21,599,079 of record JAWNMY010000003.1, read on the forward strand.
TCACAAATCGAATAATATTTATAGGGCATATAAGTATTTTTAAGGTCAACTACACCAAAGATTACAGATATTACTTCTATGGTTTACGTCAAGCTGATGCAACTAAATAATCCTAAACCTTTTCTGCTTGTCTTAAAATAGAACTGACAAAGGCCTTTAATATCTATATACATGTTTAGCTTTCAATGAGCCACCCATACAATGCCTGCTTATCGGACTTTTTGTTTTGTTTTGCATTTGTTTCAACTTTACCGCGGCGGCCTTTAGTAAAGTGCTTCTCAAACTGTATGTAAAGCATTTGACATTTGGCCCACAGCAAAAAAACGAGATCCAAACAATGAGCCAAACTCAAACAATTTTTAGGTTGTCGCATGTCGAACGTCTAAGATGGACAGCGACCATGGCAGCGACGCCTTTTATTGTACAGTGGTCAAAAGTGGATGTAGCAAAAGATTAAATAAATCAAATTCACACATTATAAGCAATTTTTAAATTAAATAAAGGTTTTTAACAAATATAAATATTGATTGACATTTAACGGGCAAGCTCGACTGTTTTGAAACCACTGTGCAGCCTATGCTGGCATTTTGACATTTACCGTTAGTGCGGCTCAAGAAGAATTTAAAACTCGCTGCTGCTGCTGATTTCGTCTCTGAAATTTGATGCTGGGCATGCGCAGGTAATTGGTTGGATTCTGGAACAAACACTGGGTGACTTGCTTTACGACTAATTATGGCAGCGATAATGCGTCCGGAATTCGCATTCGCATTTACATTCATGCAATGTTGCTGCAACAATCAGTTGCAAAACAAAGGCAGCGCCAGCATTTTTTTCATTTGTGGTTTTAGTTGCGATCTTTTTTTTATTGTGTTTTTCTTTAGGTTTATTTGTGCGAAATGTCAAGACACTATAGCGAAAAGTCATTCAGAAGTGCAATAAAAACAACAACAACAAGAAATCAACAACAGCAGCAGCAATAAAGAAGAAGCAACAGCAGCAATATCAGCGATGAAACAAGTTGAACTTTAAGTTTTCCCAACTTTAGTCAAGTTTCTGTGTCGACCACTTGCAAAAGTTGGTAACTGCTGCTGTTTCTTCTTCTTATTCTTGATTGAAGGTCGTCTGATCTGTTGTTTATGTTGGCTGATTTACGAGCAACTTAAACAGTTTTCCAGTGACAATAATTATTTGTCAAATCTTGGCTGGTTTCTAAAAACAATATAAATTAAGTAATGGTTTGCCGTTATGATTTATTAAATACCTTATTTAATTATTTTTTATTTAATAATTTAATTTTAATTTTATTAGACTTTATTTGTAACTTTAATTTTCATTTAACATTTTATAAAGACTTATTTCTCATAAATTATTAATTATATTACCTTTTTATTTTTATATTGAATTATTCACATTTAATTTAATTCAATTTGCAACTTTAATTTTGAAGTTATTTCTTTTGAGAACTTTTTTTTTTTTAAATTCAGGACTCTTTTTAAAAATAAATAAATGTTTAAAATTACATTACATACATGCGACACGCGCATGCCAACACCAACAGCCTCCTCTATAATGGATTAAACACACGCAGGCTAATCAAAGTTATGACTGTTGTTAATAAATTACAACCTGTGCTCACAGTTTTATGAGTACTATGAACATATATGTATATGTATGTTATAGTTTACTGCTTAGCCAAGCAAAACTGACTTGGTTGACATCATAACAAACCCAGTTTTCACAAATTCTTGATATATTTTTATGCTGTTGTCAAAAAATAAATAGATAATTTCATTTAATTTACTTTTGACTTTTAATGGACTTCAACGGGGTGACAGACTCCAAAAAAGTAATCAAATACCACAGCAAATAATCAAAAGAGAACAATAAAGCCGAGGCAGCGATAAAGTCGTAGCGATCTTTATATTACCAGAAGACAAGCACCGTCTGATCCGAAGAGGTGGACACAATGAGTTGAGTTGAGCTCCCCCCAGGCAGCTGCCAATTAGAAAATGATCATGCCCCATCGAAGGTCAATGTCAGGAGTGGCAGAAGAATGGTTAAGAAAGAAAGGTGAGTCAGCTGAAATGTCAGCTGTTTATTGTTGTTGTTGTTTGTCTGTGTTTGCTCTATGGATTCTCGACTATTCAGTGATGGCTGTTTAAGCGCCCACGGAAGTTGCTGATGTAAGCCGATCTGATGACAAAATACAAATACGTTGTTTTTGCGTGCATCGTTAAAGATAATGCTGCCCACGCTTTGCGTTCAGTCTGTCGCCCAAGTCTTTTGTTTCATTGCGTCAAGTTTGTCGTCTCAGTCTTTCGTTTCATTGTAGAATTTCGAGGTGCGCTCATCTTGCATCATTCTTCGCCACTCGCAACAACATTCCATTTTACACCATCTTTCTTCTGTTTTTTTTTTTTTTAAGTATATTGTATTTGTGTTTTGATTGTGTGTGTGTTATAATTATATTTACTAATACATGCTGTGCTTGTGCTTTGCTAATCACATATGCAAACTTGTTACACAAAGTAAACGCCAAAGCGAAGCAGGCGCATAGCGTGAGCAGTCAAAACAAGAGCAAAACAATAACAAAAAAATAAAAATAACAACAGCCAAAAGTGTTGCATGGTAAATCGCCAGCTGTTTGCTGTTTGGTTTGCCCGCTGTTTTGTCTATTGTTTGACTTGGGCAAACACTGCGGCTGTCGAGTGGTGTCGGAGGGTGGGGAGCAACTACAACTTATACTTGTAGGTTAACACATGCTCATACTGCTAACCGCCCATAGTGCAAATATGTGGTAAGTGCAGATTTCGGGAACAGCTCAGCTTTGCCTTGCCCGTACAATTTCACACAAGCACTGCTCAGGTAGCAGGTAGCAGTTGCTAAAACTTAACTGATATGCAAACTAAACTGAGCTGAGCTTTACGAAAAACTGTTGTGAAACTTTTGGTTATGTTTTGCCAGAGTTATGGGGGTATCAAGTCTTAAAAGCGGACAGTTCAAAAATGTGGGTAAACATTTTCAATACTCTTTAAGAAATATAATTAATAAATATAAGCAGAACTCTTCTATAGGAGAGACGCTGAATATCATTATCTCAAATCGCCTCAGGCCCTGTCAAAATTGTTTTATTTTACATTTTTAACAGAAAATGGGAAAATAACAGTGTCCATTAATCAAAGTAATCACATAAAATTTTTTTGTAGTTGAGCATAAGTCAAGCCACTGACCTCATGTGAGATCGACACAGTTGCTTTTAAACTGAACCATAAATACTAATTTGCAACCTCTTGTAAAATTCAACTAGTGCAATATTAACCACTTAAAATACTTGCTCGCCCATTGACCAAATATTGTTGACTTGGCCGGCAAGTCGAGTTTAGTCTGGTGAAGTTTAGCCACCATTGCGCCGCTTATGCAAATGAGAAAATGTAATGTAGGCAAAAAAAAAAAAGAAAATGCGATTATAAACGAGTTTGAAATGTTTGAAAAAAAATTATCGTAGTATTCATAATAATGATCGATTTGACTATTTTTTCGAGCACAGTTTCCGACATTGCCACAATATCCGACTTGTGGTAATAAATGCTTTTGGCCAGAGTCGAGAAAGGCTAATCAATCATTTTCCGTCAAGGACAACAATTGTTACCTGGAACGCGGCTAACACCCGCACAAGAAACCTCTGCGATTTCGAGCAACATTCTAAAAGTGCAGAGAACCTGTTTGTGGGTCGTGCGGATCGGTAGCTTGGCCAATTATTATTATGGCGTATTGTACTTGTTGCCTTAAATGTGGTGAAGGCAATTACAAAAACTGACACTTGACTCTTACTCGAGGGTGTGTTACTTGAGCAACTACAACTAGTCTGGTATTGTGTCAAACGCTTTAAACAACTGTCACATTGCTGTAGACCACATTCCAGTGGGGCATGTTTCTGTTAAAAGCCATTTCCTGAAGTCTCGTGGCCCGCTACAAGTTCCCACAAAGGCAAAGTATTTAAATCGAGGCACAAGTACATCAGATGGGAAAAAAGGTTAGCTGCCTTAAATTCAAGCGTTTAAAATTCACCAAGAGCTTGACATAATAACAGAAACTACCGAAAAAAAAACAAAGGGAAGCAACAAATAAATCGAAAAACGCATAAATTTGTAAGCCATTTAAGCTGAAATTTGTATTGCAGATGCGGCAACAACAAAAACAAAAAGAAGAAAGAAACAGCGTGCACAACTGGGCGTGGCATAATGGGGCGTTTTGGGTGGCTTGCATAACGCTTTCTGAGGGTCAGTTGGGAGCTGTTTATTTTTTTTTTTTGGGGCGCTCACATGAATGAATTTTTGAAAAAGAAAGGCGGTTAACAAAAGTGAAATTTTGGCTTGCTCCTCGATTGAATGCTTTTCGTAACGTTTTCATTTCAGCTGGGCTGAGAGACGGGAGAGAGATATAGATAAAGAGAGGTGGAGATTGTAATTCGAGTGGTTCCAAATGAGGCCTGTTGAAACTTAAAACTCATCGATGGGCGAAGAGGATAAGAGCACCATACCTAAAGAGGTTGGTCAAGTTGAACGGGGTTAACGTAAAATTAATTTCATGGGCAGCTGCGGCAAAGGTAAGTAAATATATATTTTCAAGCACACAAATAAACTTAAGTTTGAGTGGAAAACACGCTAAGCAAAATGTTATCTAAGATGCTATTAAGCTAACCTAGATCAAATCAACATGCAAAAACCATATATAATAACATTACTAGTTGTTGTTAAGCTTTCAGTTGAGCAACACTTTGATAAAATATCTCGTTTAACACCTTGATATAGGACACAGATAATGAAATTAATATATCTTGGAGATTGGATAATTTTTCGATATAGGAGTAGGAATATTAAACATTAATATTAATATTAAAGTTACAAAATAAAATGTTTTCAACGTTTAATTGAATAATTGAATATATCACAGAGAACGGATAAATTATATTGATTTTAGATGATGATTTAGGAGTGGGAAAATTTACTTTTATAAAATAATAACTTTAATAAATCACTTTTAATGGTATATTTTTATTTTTCACAATCCATTTCAAAATTATGTACTGCTTGCAATGCACATTAAACCAATACCTTAAAAAAACAAAGATATTAAATCAGGTATACAACAATATTAGAATTTGTACACATTTTGTACAAATGCCACCCATTTATGAGCATTCAAGGCCCAAATGCGAGAAACTACAAACTCTTGTGCAATAATACAAAGTCGTAGCCCGTTTTTGCAATACATATAAGGACAAAGATACTCTCTGCAACCCAAATGGCAAACGAGCATGGAAAACTTCTTAGTTGGAAATTCTTTAGCCGGTTTTCGATTACCACTCCCGCAAAGTTTGAGCAAAAAAATGTCAAAAAAAATAATAGTAAAACTGGTTCAATACAAACTTTGCCCAACGCGTGCGGGTGGCAATGTCCGCAGTGGTCTCCCTTCCCTTCCCCACAACACCCGACCCCTTCTTATGGGTAATAGACTTTGACTCACGACTTTTGTGGCTATGTTGACGGGAAGTTGGAACTTGGTCCCTTCGTTTTAGGCTCGTGCTGGGTCAGAGAGTTGCAGTCTGTGCAGCATTTAGAGGGGTGAAAGGCCGACTTGGATCATTATGGATCATCAGTACAGTATTCTATAATCTATTTGAAGTTTGATTTATGCTTCGCACTTTGTTTTCCTTTGTTGCTTTTCCATCTTTTTAGCCAAGTAAGCGTAGTCTTTGTGTTATTGTATTTTATTAAGTCTGTAGCATGTAGTTATTTGAGGTGCGAATGCGCTGCTTTGTTGATGTTGTTTGGCTCGTTTCTTTCGTTTATTTTTGTGCTCGGTTTATGTAATTTGCAAAGCGTGCTCTACTCGCTGCTCTAATAAAGGCACTGGCAACATCAAAATTATATTGCAAATATTAAAAGTAAATTACGATCGCAAATGCAAACGAGTTTTAAGCTCATTCGCAACTGGCGCAAAACAAAATGTTCAAGTCGAGCTCGAATTGAGACGGAAAATGTGGTCGCTGCGGTTGCGGTTGTCGTTGTATTGCTCGAACTGGGCTTGGCCGGATCATGTAGCAATAAATTGTAGCCAATAATTGTCTATTACAGAAATAGAATAGAAACTTTGAGATCCATAATTTTATTTTTGATCATTTTCAGGCTTGAACTAAGCTAAAATAAAATTAAATGATATTTAAATGATAGTAGATAATTTCAAGCATAATAAATGCAAGGTTTAATAGGATTTGTATTTAAATGAATATGAACAGAATATAATCATATTTTTTACCTAAGCGGAAAGATGCACTCGTCAAACTCGAAAGAGGGATTTCGCAGTGTACAATTAAATAATAATTTTAATAATAATAAACTTAGCGCAAGCTGTGAATAAAACTAGTAATAATAATTGGTTGTGTGCAAATACTCATCAATTTAAGCAGAAAACTATAATTTTTATTAATTCTGTATTTACTTTGTATGTATTTCATAAAACTTTGGCTTCAAAGTACTTCCATAAGGAGTTTTAAAATTATTATACTCCTAACAAGATATCCTTAAGATATTTGCTTAACTTATCATTCACAATATTTAAGAAACCATAATTTGCTATATTTTTATTAATCTAACCCACTTAAAATGTGGCTTCAAAAAAGTAACCATAAATTATTTTGCGCTTCATTGGAGCAGAGTGTTTCATTATCAACTTGAGTAATTGTAAGTTAACTATAATATTTATTAAATTCGTATTATTTTGTATGTTTTTAATAAAAATGTGACTCCAAACAATATCTATAAACATAGTTGCTCGGCTTATCATCCAATCCAATCTAAAAACAACACATAATTTGTTATGTATATTTGCATCTAACCCACTTAACTTGCACAACATCCAATTAAATACTATTTTAATCTGAAGGAATATATTTATTCCCTCAAAATCTGAGCAGCATAATTTTATTCAAACTGTTGAACAGACTAACCCGAAATACCTAGACCGCCTCAAGACAACGCAATCGACTACAAATCACTCGACATTTATTTCTGCTCCAATTCCAAGACATCACAATCCCTAGTTTCTTCCAGTTGGTTTGGCTCGCTGGCCAACTCAAATTACCATTCAGGCAGCGAACAAGTCAGAGCTCATTAGAAATAACAAAGCACTTCGAAAAAATTCAGCCACGTCTAGAACCACACAAAAGTACCGCCGCAAGAACTTAAAGTGGTTCAGTGTTGCACATCAAAAATGGCTAAGAAAAAAACACAAATAAATACAATAAAAAAAGAACTATAACACGCAGCTGATGTCTAGGTGTGAAAAACAGTTAAGCGACGCCTACGTCGAAGCAGAAATACAGAGTAGAGTACACAACGTGGCACAAGCACTTTAATGTGCTTTCCTATTTAGAGCCGCACGTTGCAAAGACTCGCGCCTTTCTAAACCAGGTCTTGGAAGTCGTGGATAAAGCGTTGATTGAATGCCCCAAGACCCAAGACTCCAGCAGCTACAATCTGGAGGCTCAGTTGTAAACTGTGTGTTGAGGCATGCTTGGCCTGAGTGAATGGAGAGCCTCAGCTTGTGACTGCTCCACGTTCAGCCATCCGCCCCCCTTGTCAACATGTTCGCACTGGCATTGTTCGCATTAGCGTTGCATATTAAGTAATAGAACTGTTTGCTGTCTGGGCTGCCACTCTAGAGTGCGAGTACTTCAAATGGCGTAACTCCAGTTTGACTATACGACTGTACGACTGTAAGACTACTTGGATGCTGTTGTGGAGTTGACGGTGTCGCTGCTGCTGTTGAAATACAAGTGGCAAGCGAATCCACATGGCAAATGCCATAAATGGCAACAGGGATCGCAGTTCATTTCTTACTATTTCTGCCCCTCAAATTGTGTAATTTACTAATGTTGACTAATTTATTAATTATGAAATTGTTCAATTAGTAAACCAAACTCATCTGAATATACACTAATTTCCTAGGCTGTCAATGAAAACGACGATGTTAATGTAATATAATGTTATAAAACAATGTTATAAAAACAATATCGATATTAATTATAATAATAATATTGCACATCAGATTTAGAGATTCGTCTGACTCCGACTGAATGCCACAAAAATGACAATGTATTCATAATCTTGATAAATACGTTATCACAACACTCTGCTAATGGCAAGAAAAATGTTTTACGAGTTTGCCATTCAGAGGCCGTGTCTCTTTCATAATATTATCGTTGAGAAAGTGCAGCTTGCAACTGGCATAAAATGTTGTTTTCCTTGAAAGTGCTGTTTTATATATACCTATATATATAACTATGTATGTACATACATGTGAGTATATGTGAAACTCCTTTTGGATGCCGGGAGCTTTTTAGCTGTCCAGTTGCCCCTTTGTCGCTGTTGTTATTAAGGCAACAATGCGATATTTAATCAGGAAATGGTGCCCAACAACAGCAGCAACAACATCTACAACATCAAATTGCATTTTGCAGTCGTAATTTGGCTTGGCCAGTTTGTTAACTTGGTCTTGGACTTAACGAGCGGTATGCATAAAATATGTGCCCTTTGTTCGCAAACATTTTAATAAAAATGTCAAGATATATAGTGGAGAAGAAGCTTGCACCTCTTCATATCTTTTTCGCAGACAGGGCTACAATGAATTTGCAGTTTGCAGTGTCTGAAAGGCATTGAGTGGTGCCTCAATTGATTCACATTTAATATGCATTCGAAGATTCGTGGAAGGCCTTTGTAAGGAAAGTTCTGAGATGAGGTAGCGATTCGCTGGTTATTCAAGTGTGTTTGCTTTAATATCACACACTTTACCTGTGCCTGCCATTCTGTCAGTAGGGCATTGAACTGCTTCATTGGCTGTCTGGCTGGGCTGCTTGGAAATGAAGTCAATTTCAGGCACTTAGGTGCGGATCAGAGTGCCAAACCACTTAGGGTATTCATCAATCGACTATGGCTTACATGATGGAGACACGCCCCTTTTAAAATGGTCAACACACCCTTAAAATAACGCCGCAGAGTGGCGAATATTCAAATGTTCTATGCGAGTGACAAGGAACGATAGCCATAAGAATAGGTAAATAGATATATTGATGGAAAAAACCTTGCTCTTCACACAATAAATCGCAAGCAAAGCTCAGCAAACCGGCTGTAAAATAATAATGATAAAAAAATAATATAACAAGTAAGAGTGCTGTAGTCGAGTGAACTCGACTACGATATACCCTGAACCCAGTTATTAAATATATTCTATTATTATTGGCGAATTCCCCTTTAAAAAGATTTGCACTAAATTGCGAGCTGCTCTGGAAGCGCCCTTTGCCGACAAACACGCAATCGATTGTAGCGGGGCTCTGCAAAATACACACAAAAACATATTGACGCTCGCGTCGATTATCGTGCCATGTCTTATTGATGAAATTTAGGCAGCTGATCAATAATATGCATATGCATATTATGTATTTATTAGAAGATTCTGCCTTTAAAATTGTGGCATTTATTGCTATCGGAAATTTAATATATCGATATTCGATAAACGGAGGCAGTTATCAATAAAATAACGCAAACTTGATCTGCGCCTGGTATACGAGAACCTATATTCCAAATTTGAAGTCTCCAGCCCTTACAGTTCCTGAGATCTGCGTGTTCATACAGACGGACGGACGGACGGACATGGCTATATCGACTCGACTGTTGATTCTGATCAAGAATTTATATACTTTGTGGCGGAGATGCTTCCTTCTGCCTGTTACATACATTTGTACAAAAGCATTATACTCTTTTTCCCTATTTGTAATGAGTTCAGGGTATAAAAAGGAGTTGTAAAAAAACTAAACCAAAGATTGTTTACCATTTTTGTTAACCTATTTCTTGGCACTCGCAAATTTATTTTACGTGTTTGTCTTTGCCTTTTTATTAAAAAAAAAATGTATGGATGGATATCTCAAAAGATTTAGTTCTTAAGCATTTTTATGTAGGCGAAGTTTTGTGAAAGAAGTCTCCTCAAAACTCAATTTCAACACAAACGTGAAAGAACAAAATATCTTCGTCTGGTTTCTTTTATACTAAGAATAATTAAAAGTCATGCTTGAAAGGAGTGAATCACTTAGCAACAGATTAAGAAAAATTCCCAAATTTGATGATTTCGAGAATATTTAATTGGAATGAAATTGGAATAACCAGATTTCCTAACCACTGACAAATCCAATTATAAAGAGAGTTTGTATTTATTATAGAACATGGTATATTTTTATTATTCGTGTAATATACAAATATTATATATTTCAGGTGCGCTACTTTATACATATACTCGTAAACTACATAATATCCTGTTTTACACCGTGCATAGACAAACATTTTATACACAACTCCAGCGATTCACTCTCAGATGATTAATGTCTTGATTTTAGCAGATGCCAATTGCGTAATCTGATGAGTGTAATTTAACGGCAGCTACAAGTGCCAAGTGACAATCAAGAGGGCTATGACCAAAACAACCGAAGAAAAAACCTCAGACCGCAAATTTACCTTGAAATTGGATGGAAGAAAAACTTTGCAATAGGGCGTTCCTGGGTAAAATATAAAGCCGTATTTTAGGTATATAATTTTCGAAAAGCAAAAAAACGCATTAATGGCGTTAAAAAAAATAATTTGTAACTTTTATGTTACCACTTTGCACTTTGCAACAAAACGGAAATGGCAAGACAGCAAAAGCATACGAACAAAAAAAGTGCTCAACTAGCATTTATGGGTCAAGGATTTTGAGCAGCTGTAATCAATTTGGCCACACTCGATTGCCTTTGAGCCGGAGTAGGGCGCAAAGTTCACTCCGACTGCAGAGCCCATAAGAGTTGGCTCAGCCATTGCACACACCTGGCCAACCAACAACTCTCAAGACTCTTTTGTTTTCAAAATATTTGTGCCTGTTATCGCCAACACCATCTCGACTGTGGCACATGCACCAAGTCAAATACAAGAGTAAATTCACTCAGCAATAAATCGGGTTGATATTTAAATAAAATGAAAATCTCCCATGAAAATTGGCACATTTTTAATGATTTTAAAAATAATACATAAATACATCAAAATTATAATTAAAACACCCTGCTATTTAGACATTATATTTGTTTCTAAATATTTGAAATATTTACCATTGTATTAAAAAAAGACTTTGACTTGGGGCTTGCACTTGGCTCCACAGGTTTAACGGTTTTTAAAGATCAGATCGATTTTTTCCGAGTGTACAAGAGACTCCACGGGTGGTGTCACATTCATTGGACATGGCAAATACAATCGATACATTGAGTCTGAGTCACTGCTAGCTAATATGAATCACAGCATTGTCATTTCGAGGATATAAGTTGCAGTTTGTTTATACACATATATTTTTGGCAGACTTATTGAGTGATACTTGTTCGGTTATCGCAACCCCAAAGTCAGAAGCTGCTGCCTGTTTGTGGGAATTGTTTTATTGGACCTGTTAAATTATCATAACAAGCCGATAGGAATCCGGTTATGCTGTCACTCTTGAGTGGGGCACTTTAGTTGCAGAAATCGCTAGAGCGGCAAATCGAATTGATCAAACTTTATATATATAGAAAGGTTAACGTTTTGGTGCATAACAGAAGTCAAAAATGGACAAATATTATTTGTAGTGTGTTGAGCAAAATGTTGATAATAGTAACAGTGTAGCTGACAGACTAAACCTTGAAAGTAAGCTACGAATTAAATAAAGATAAAATAAACTAAATGGATTGATTAGATTCTAGTTAAAGATATATTAACCACGGTTTTCAATTTTTCCATTATCACGATCAACAAATTACATTTGCCTTAATAACTTAAAACGATTTACTTTCGCTCAATTGGCAAGTAAAGGTAACTGAGGCCCATGGCTTAGTAGCATTTCCATTTTGGATGTAAAAGCTTTCTTTTTGGCCAAATCGTTGCTTTGGCATTGTTTATGAGTTATGGCCTAGACATTTGTCAAAAAGAAATCACCACGTTCTGCTCGACAGACAGGTAGGGCATGGCAAGGCGAGACAAGGCGGAGCCGGGCAGGGCAGGGCAGGGCAGGGTAGGGCGGGGTTAGAGCCCAGTTTGGAAACCATACAAATCACAACAGTCTTGGCACGAGTCGTAATCAAACAACAAAAACTACAGTGGACAGTGGACAGCGAACTGTGGCACAGTTGCAACAAGTTGAGCAGGCAACAGTAAAACAGACTGCAGAAAAAATACAAAGCGAAAAAAAAACACAAACGAATACGAGCAGAGATGGAGGAAAAGCCCGATCAAAACAAAAGAAACGCCAATTAAAAGGAAAAAGCGAAAACGAATGTGTTTGGAAAATCGTGCAACGCAGCACAAAGAGAGGCAATGCAAAAGTAAATGCGTTCAATGCACCCATCAGTGTGGCACCTAGTGGGCGTGGCAGTGGGCTTACTGCCCAGCCAGAGTAAGACAGACAACTGTCAATTGGCGTCTGTCTCATGAGTCATGGCAAACAAACGCCAACCTAAAAATGCTTTGCATACTGAAATTGGTAGCGCCAAACTTGGTAACACTATATTATAGCTGGTTGTTAGCTGTAGCGGAAGTTGTAGGCGCAGAAAGCCAATTGGAAAATACCATGAAAAGTATTACAAAGAAAACGTCAAATGCCTGAAATGGGCTTAGCTAATTATGTAGTAATTTAAGAGGAGCATTATCCGAAAGACTACAGTTATATTCGGTATTATCGGAAACTTTCAGTTTTCAAGGAAATTATTGATATATCATAATTTTTCATTATACATATAATTTATAATTTTGTTCATTTTATATATATATATACATATATAGTGAACTCGAGTACGATATACCCTGAACCCAGTTATTAAATATATTCTATTATTATTGGCAAATTCCCTTTTATAAAGATTTGCACTAAAATGCGAGCAGCTCTGCAAGCGCCCTCTGCAGACAAATACGCAATCGATATTTATTAGAAGATTCTGCCTTTAAAATTGTGGCATTTATTGCTATCGGAAATTGAATATATCGATATTCGATAAACGGAGGCAGTTATCAATAAAATAACGCAAACTTGATCTGCGCCTGGCATACGAGAACCTATATTCCAAATTTGGAATAGCTCTTACAGTCTCTGAGATCTGCGTGTTCATACAGACGGATGGACGGACATGGCTACATCGACTCGACTGTTAATCCTGATCAAGAATATATATATATTTTGTGGGGTCGGAGATGCTTCCTTCTGCCTGTTACATACATTTGCACAAAACCATTATACCCTTTTTATCCATTTTTAATGGGTTCACGGTATAAAAAGGAGTTGTAAAGATTCTTATGAAACGTATCCTCAAAATTGGGGAATCAAGTATATTATCAAGTATATTATCTATAGAATTTAATCGGAAAACAACATGGCCTAAAAAGATATCATTAAGAATTGTGTGTTCACAAATATTGGCCAACTGCTTATAGCCCTTTGCGGTTCTGGCTCATGCAAATGTTTTTGTGTTTTACCCATATTTTGACTCAGACTTTTGGCATGCAAATGCTTATTTGCTTATATATACATACAATACATACATATATCGAATGCGCGCACACTTGTTGGACTACAGTAATCAAAGGCACCCACAAGAAGAATGCAACGCTTTGCAAATTACCATACAAAAGTATTTTATCAATTGGGTCGCTGCAACACACCCAGAAAAGCACAAAGAGCAAAAAAAAATGTATATCTATATATGTATATATGTATAAGCGATTAATAGCATTTTTCAATGGTATTTGTTTGAAAAAATGTCGAAAAGTCAAACAATAATGTCAACAACTCGAATCGAATCGGCAGAAATCGTAGGCTGCACTGCAAATTTGAATTACAAATCCAGTAAATGTGACATTTAAAATAAATTTCAAACAAATATTCGCAGTAAAATGTAAAAGATATTTTACAAATTGATTTTATCAACCTTTAATCAAACCAAGCGCATAGAAATGAAAGTGAAAATTCAAATCCAAACAATTTGACATTTAATATAAATTTTACACAAATTTTCTCACCAAAATGTAGTAAGAAATTTTACGAAATTATTTTGAAAGTGAACGTATTATAAATTTAAATGAAAATTATATTTAAAATAATATATCACTCAATAAGTATATCCAATATATAAGAAATTATGAACATAAAAGAAGACATTATGTAATCATTCTATCACAAATGTTGAGGTTATTAAGTTTATTAATATCTTCGTTAAAAATTCGAACGACATCTGTACATTATGCTGTTATCGATTTTATTGTGTATATTTCTCTATATACGTCTATTCGGGTATTAAAAATCAAAACTTTGGATGAATCCACAATAAATTAAATTCTAAAAAAATGAAATACTGTTAATATTGTATATATGTAGCAGGGGCTCTTAATTGACTGTCTTAGCTCTTTACTTGTGGCCCATAACTCTGACACCAGCGCCGCCATAGATATCAGCAAAAAGTTAACCTCCAGACGGATTTAGTTGATTTTGCCTGCCTGGCTCTTGGCTTTTGATTTATGTTGCGAATTTTTAATTACGGGCGGGTCTTACCTGAAAATAAAATAGAAAAATTAAATACAAAATTAAAATTATGCAAGATAAATAAATAAAAAATAAAACGTGTGTCTATGGTAACAACAATCAAAGAATTATCCATGTAAACATAAATTATTCAACAAAGCAGAAGTAACCCAGATCTCCAGATTCTAAGGCGTCACAAAATGAAAACAATGCAAGGTCGCTTTATGATTTTAATTAGCACTTGCCACAAGAAACGGAACAGATAAAACTGGAGAAAAGAGCAGTTTTATTGTTGCCGGGCATTGTTATATCATTATGGTCAGTTATTATTATATGGGTATATCTCATCGAGGAAGAAACTTCAAGTCAACAGTCGACATTTAGTTCTCAGGCTACAGACGGTCAAGGTTAACTCGAAAACGTTTTAGTTTTGTTAGTCATCTTTTGGCCAACCAATTAACTTAATAAACTTGAATGCACACACACACTTCAAGCCCAGTTAATGAATACAAATTACCAACCCAGTTAGGGAATAAGCTTATTTAATGATTGTAGCATTTTCCACCAACAGGTTGGTTAACTCCTCAAAATTCATCTAATGAGGTTAAAGAAATCTGTGGCAATCAAGTTAATTAGCTTGAGTTGAATCAGCAGTAAACAGAGCGCACTAACTACAAATATGAAGCCACAACGAAATGCATTGGCCACAGTGCTCACCCAATAAGCGCAACCTATTACGCTCGCCAAGTAATTGCTGTTCCAATAACCTCCAACCCGCAGGCAAACAGGCAACAATAACAAAATACGGCTCGTGCCAATAAATAAACAAATACAAGCAAATTAATTGCACATGAACAAATATATTAAACTGACAATAAAAAACAAAAATAATAATAAACAACACCCGCTCAAGCCAATTTGGCATGCTGCAAAGGCAAAAGATCTTGCTGTACAAGTTGTTATTGTTGCTGTCACAGATTGCAAAAGGCAGACAGGTACGAAAGAGAGAGTAGAGTGATAGAGTGTGCGAGAGAGAGAGAGGGAGAGAGAGAGAGAGAGAGAGAGAGAGAGAGAGATAGGTATATATACATGTGAATTTTTCACTAGCAGTGGTTTCAAGACTGGCGTATACTCTTCCTATGCATATTGAGTTACGGTTTTTAGTTTAATTGAAAATAATGAATATATTTAACTTATAAAATATATAAACATACAAAAAAAAAACATTATTTATACACTTTAAATCTTTGCACCCAAAAGAATAAAAAACATTTTAGGCTCTAAAAAATCTTCGGAATTTAAATGAATGAATCTCTTAGTATTAAAATCAAGTAATCCCATTATTATACAGCAGAAAACTTCAAGTGCAGTCAAATTAACACTGACTTGTTTAAGCTGAGAAAAATGTACGAAGTTAGAAAATTTAGAAAATTTGAATACCGCTACTTGTTATAACGATTTTTCCTATATGTCTTTATTGAGCATATTGTGCATGGATGAAACTGCTCAATAGAATTGTGAACATTTTGATCTATAGCATTTGAAATATAGGTATTTGGGTATGGTAAATTGTATAGTCGGTAATGGGCTAACTTTCTACTTTTCTTATTACCAAACTACTGTTTTAACAAATGTTGATCTGATTTAAATTTTTTCTGTATTTGCTCAATCCTTACAATAAATGTTTTAAATAAATTATTCATTTTTAGTTAAATATCATATGAATTAGAAATTTTTAGTCCACGTTAAATAAATAGATAAATTAGCAAAGCAACAACATTATGCTAATTTTAAAATAATACCTGTTATAAATTTTAATACTAAAAATAGCTTTCAAAAGTAATAAAAGTAAACGAGTTAGAGAAAATTCGTAAATAATGCTAAGACAGAAAAATTAAATACTTTTCTTTATATTTTTCAGATAATTATTTATATTTAATAATTTCTAAGTACAAATTAAGCTAACGGTCTAATTTAGTTATTAGTGCTCTTAGTTGTATTATAAATTGTAAAGTTAGATGCATATTTCCAGTTGGTCTAATAAAAAAACTTTTAGCGTAAATCAATTCTCAATGACTTCCAAAAACAGAGGCTAAATTTATATCTAAATACAAATAGAAGAGTAAATAGAAGAGACCATCTTTAAGACAATATAACATCTATAATAGGGATGTAGCTAAGATTAAATTCCAATCAATTGTTATTCAGTTTGAAATTTTGAAAGGGTATTTAGCATTTGCCATGCTTAGCTTTTATTTTTCTTCTAGCTCTTAACTGTATTTCATTCAGTAAACTGCAACCTACGCGAACAACGACTAGCGTTTCGAATGCGTTGCTGTTTTTGGTTAATAAACGAAGCGTTAAACAAATTGCATTACAGCAACTACAACAGCAGCGTTGTATGCAAAGCGTCATAAATGAGGGCGCTTGATGGCGTCGCCGTCTTGTGCGTAATTACATCAACTACCAAAAAAAAAATGGTCAAAAGACCGAAAAATTATCCCATATGATGGGTTTGTTGTTGTAATAATACCTGAACCGACACTGACAACAACAAGAAATCAAGGGAAATGCAAGCCAAAAATTAAATGCAAATTATTGCTAAAAAAAAAAAAAAAAAATGTAAGACTGCAATTTCAAAATACAAGTGGTTTGGAAATTGTCAAAACTTCGGGGTTTTGAACAGGAGATTAACAATTATTTGAATGGAAGTGCAATTTTAATTGTTTTGCAATTGATCAACCAACGTTTAAGTGTTGGAAAACCCCAAAAATTTAATTTTCGAATAAACACAAATGTATATAAATAAATATGTAACAAATGTTATTTAAATATAATATTTAACTTAAGAGTTAAAGAATGCCATGTACCCTAGTTATATGGAATCAGAGAATCTTTATTTTGATTGTGACATACTTTGCACAGCTTCGAAATACACTCACAAAAAAAAATCGGTCAAAATTTAAAAAAGAGCTTTGAAAACTAGAAAAAGTTAGAGAGTTAGAAAAGATTCGTCAATAATAATATTTTCAGAGAATTATTTCTATTTAATAATTTCTAAGTAAAGAAAAATACCTAAAAATTAGTTTTATATTTTCTCAGATATATATTTTTTAATAATATATATATATATATAAAAGTAAAGTAGAGTTTATTTGTATTTTTTTTACGCACAAAACGCTTAGCTTTATACGCAAATTAAATTTGACTTAAAATCCGAAGTATGCTAAAATTAAATTATATGAATATTAAGGAACAAGAAAGCATTTGATAAAATTATACGTACACTTAGAAAAAAAGGTCGGAAATGTAGTAATTTTTTTTTTCTACGTTTTAGAAAATTCCAACCTTGAATTAAGAAAAGAAAGACCCTGGTCTTTAGAATAATACGATTATTCTAAACAATAAGGTGAGTTGCCCTTGACGCCATTTTCAATAAGTTCAAGGTATAATTATTGTAGAACAACCACAAAGTAAATTAAAAAAAAAAATGTATGAAATTGTTTGATTAATAATGCTGTTTTTGTTTCCCCATCTAGGCACCTTATATGCATATGAGCTGCAGCATCATAACATGGAAAACTTGTTCAACGCGGCTAAATTATAGTTGAGCCAGCACATAAATCATATGGGCCGAGACTGGCAAAATCAAAACCAAAGTCGACTCGAGAAACGAACTGCATTGCAATAATAATATCAAATAATGACAGGGCACCAGCGATGTAGATAGATATCTAAGCAACAAGCGCGCCTTACAAATCAAAATTGATTAAATTACAGCTAAGAATTAAAGTCAACACACAATACGTCAATTGCTGGGCTAAACAAAAATTATAAAAAAAAACCGTTATACATAATTACAAAAATGATTTTTTTCATTTGCAGATAAAAACAAGTCTAAAGCAGACCGGAAAGCTTGTGGCAGCAATTCAAAATGTGCAAAATATTTCAACTCTACTCAGGATGACGCATATTATGTATATTATTTATTTTTTTGTTGTTGACCCTGAAACTTTACAAGTTAAATTAACTTTTTACTACTTTTGCACATGGATGTTTATCCCAAAAATTTATTTTTCATATGCCCTCCATTAATTTAACTTCAATTACTAATTTTGAAGTGTTCTTTGAGTACGTGTAGTACTTGAAATTGAAAAGTAAAACTGCGCGTAACCATAAAGCTGAGCACCGACCAAACATATTTTAATAGTTTACAGAGGCCTTAACTTGACGGTTAATAGTTACAAATATACCAACTTTATCATCACTTAACTGACAAACAAAAATCATGACAAATCGGCTATTTAATGCGTGCCGAAGATTACATGCCCTTGTGGCGGCAAGTCGACTTTTGAGCACTAAATTTCATCACAAGATTGAAAACCGACTGATTGTTCCTATGAAAGTTATTTGATTTACTCATCCCATCTGGTTGACTTTAATTCAGTAGTTTGAAGCGCAAAAATCTTTTGGCCAAACAGTTTTTAATATAAGAACTCAACTTTTGACCGTTTGTTGCTATGAAAGCCATTCGGATTAGTCCAAAAGTTAGAAGCCTAAAAGCATATATAAATAGTGTGTTTGGTAAGGATTACTTGTTAAATAAAATTGTTTTCCATACAATTACTTATTATCAATATAGCTGCAAATCAGACTTAGACTAGTTGGCAAAGAAACAGACAGATAGGGGAACTTGGCTAGTGATACTTATCAAGAACATATATACTGTGTGGGGCCTACTCTCTGCACGGCAATAAATATATCTAACGCCCAATGGTTTCAATACATGGCCGACACAAATTTGTGAAAAAAAGGCTGCAGCTAAAACTGAAAGTCTGCTAATGATTGTGGCTTTTTCGAGTTCACAAGAAACTTGAGGAATTGCTCAACAAATGCAATCAGCTAAGAGCAAAGAGTTGGCCAATGGCATTGAAATTGCACAACAGCAATAAATGGACACATTAGCCAAGTCAAATTGTCCAGCCAGTCACTACACCAGTTCTACCAGTCGGCGGCATGTGCCGATTAGGTGTGTCTCTTTGGCTTGGTCCACAGAAGGTCACCACTCAACAGGCGGGTAAAGGGTGGTAGGTAAAATGTGGGGACTAGTTGTAGGGTATATCGATGTGCGCAGTTGAATGAACTGAACGCCCACCGTTCGGTTCGTCTGGCCAAAACGAACATGTCACGGATAGAAAATGGTATAAGCCAAATTCCCGCCGAGCCGCCGAGTTCAAAGCGAAGGCGTCGCTATGATTGTCATCACTTTTTCTGTGTGTGTTGTTGTTGTTATTGTTGCTAGCTGTCAGAAGCGATGCCAGCGATAAGCGGGCAAAACAACTTACAATCAGGCAACAGGGGAAACAAAGACGAAGACGAAGAGAGAGAGCCTTAACCTCAGACTGAGACTCAGCCACATAACTTGCCACGTTGATCTCCACAATCAAATTTAGTGGTAGCACAAGTCATAAGAATCGCTTCAAGGTACACGAACGCCAAATACGCTACCTTGTTAAATTGGTAACTAAAATGTGGTAAAATATAAATCATTTATAGTAGCAAAGCAAGCAGATACATGATCACAAGATATTTAAATAATAGTATAAATGATTTAAATGTCTTTTTGCTGGCTCTGTGTCAAGTGTTTTTTGATTTGTTTTCAGGCTCGTTCAAAATACACAAGAATTAACAATTTATAATCTCAACATAAAACACTATTGATCCATCGGACAGGACGAGACTCCGAAGAAATTGGTGTATCAAAATAAAAAAATTAATTTTTCAATTACAAAATGAAACTATAAATTTTAATTTGGTTCATCTTGACGTAAATAAATTCTTACAATTAGTTAACAAATTGTGTAAGAATATAAGCAATCGATTGTGTGAAAAAAGATTGCCATGCCGTGTAATTTAGAAAATCACCATATCTTTCATATAGTGTCAAGGGTAGCTTATCTCATTACTAATCAATTATAATTACAAAAGTCAAGGTCTCTCTCTTTTTAATTTAATGGTTAATTTTTTAAAAATTTTGATAAAATTTTTCAAAATCCTGGGCGCTTCTATGCATACACAGAATTATTTAATTAAAATCATAGAACCTTCGATCATCAATTTTCATTACTTTATTCTAAATATAACTTTTGCCGAATTATTTTTATAATTCTATAATCTTTATTTTTTCCTTTAAAAATAATTGTTTGGCATTTATATTTTTTATACACTGGAAATATATATATATATATATATATATATATATATATATATCAATTTGAAGAACACAAGCACGAGTTGCTTTACCACGAATATATGAGAGTAAATTGGCTAAAAGCAAAACATTGTTGGCATAAACATTTCTTAGCGCATATTCATCGTTTATATTTGGAGGCACATGCAACGTGCTAAGTGTTCTCTGTGAACTGTGGCAATTTGTCATTTGTGGCTGGACGCGCATTGTTATCAATGTGATTTATGAAGCTGCCACAAGAAGCTGCTGCTGCTGTTGCTGTACAATCGAAGATGCCATACAATGCTAGGTAAATGCATATATTGATATATTGACAGCAGTTTGGCAGCAAAGTTAGTACCGTTCACAGGGCGGATATAAGCGCTTTTTGGCGGAAAATTTTCAGCTTGATTCAAACAAAAAACCAAGCAAACGAAAGACGACCGGCTAACAAATTTTCATGGCTCATGGCAACGCGAGCGTCGAACTGTAAAGTTATGAAGCTCTTGTGCGCCACAAAAAACGGAAGCGCGTGTTTAAGGTTATGGGCACAGGGCCAACACTTAACAAACGTCAGCAGCAACAGTGTGGCAAAGACATTCTTCGACTTCAACCCCCACTCCGATTCCACTTACCATAATTATCTATTTTCGCCTTGGGAGACCCGTAAAATACGCGAGAACAATGTTCGGATAGAGATCAGTGACATCTTTGAGCTTAACTAAATCCAGCAATGAAGTTCTCTTCCATTTGACCACCAGAAACGTTTCGCCACCCATTTTATGTGACCTGATGATCTTCTCCAGCTCCAGTCCAAGCTCGAGGCCACTCGGACTCTTTGTTCTGTTCAAATTGGCATTCCATTTGCCAGTCGGTTTGCTGGTGCTTCTGTTTTCCGGCGTGCCTGGGATGCTGGGTGTGCTGACGCTGCTGGCACTGCTGCTAGCGATGCTGGGGCTGGAACTGAAGCTGGACAGCGATGGTTTTGATGGCATGTGTGCCAACAACGGCTGGCTCGATTTTGTTGGACTATCTGTTCGGCGCTGTGAGTTCGATCTTATGGCGGATGCATTTCGCTTAGGCGCCGCAAGTCCGTTGCAAGTCCGGCTTCTTATGTTGTTATTGTTGTTGTTAGGAATAGAAATCGTGCCCTGCTGCCTACATCCCTGTTTAGAGTGTATCAATCTGAGATTGACTGAACGCGTACGCTGACTAAAAACTACACCAACTACTCACTTGCTCCTGGCTCGCATCCGAGGCGTAAGAGGAAGTGCCTTTGATGTCCTTTACGCT
This sequence comes from Drosophila setosimentum, assembly GCA_035043505.1. NCBI lineage: Eukaryota > Metazoa > Arthropoda > Insecta > Diptera > Drosophilidae > Drosophila > Drosophila setosimentum. Next base: position 21,621,211 of record JAWNMY010000003.1, read on the forward strand.
TGTCACATGGTGCTGCTGCTGATCTTTGTCGTCGTCGTCATCATCTTCGCTGCTGTTGCTGCTTGGACTGCTCAGGTCAACTTCCGTGATTTGGTTTAGTATATTGTTTTTGCTGGCGAAACATTTGGCATCAAAATGCGCTATCTTTTTGGCTACATCCTTGCCCAAGTGCTCGGGAAACTCCCACGTCCAGTCCGACTTTGAGCAGCCCTTCCATCTGACCAAAACTTGACTACGGCCCATATAAACGCGTTTCTGCATGATTTCCTCGATTACACGCTTCGTCGGTTGAGCCGGTTGCATTTGGCAGTTTATCTTTGTATTGACATTAGATGTGGTCGGATATGCGGACGGACGTTTTACTCCCTTCTTTTTGGCATCGTTGCGATTTGACTCTGCCATTATATTTTGGTCAGCAAAGCAATCAAAGTGTATACGAATTTAGCAACTTCTGCGAATTGGACAAAAACAATATGTATATCTACGACTTACATATATCATTATTGTTCTCCTTACTCACGATTCAGGGCGATTTAACAGCAAAATTTTATAATTGTTGAGAATAATAATATCTGTATTTTGCGTTTTGAACAGAAGAAAAAAAAAACTTTGGAATAGGTTGTTGGAGCTCTCCTTTTTCACGCTTGCAAGAAGAATAGACAATAAGAAAGGGAAAAAAGTGGACTGAAGTGCTGCCAGAGTTTTGACGTTTAAGCAAACTATCGATATCAGTTGGGCGATACTTATTAAGCGGATTACCGATTAACTGAATTTAAGTCAACTAGTTTTCATAGTTTCAATTGGCATTTATTTGTGTTGCTCATCAAGGGTATTTTTCAATAGAGCAATCTATTTTCTTTATCATTATGTATTTTATTTCGGCACTGGCAAAACAATACAGTATAAATTTGGAAACGCAAACAAAAAAAAAAAAAAAAACAAAGATTGAAATTTGGACCGAAACTGAATTTGATCAATTCAAACAAATGTTAATAAAACATATTTTATTACATAATAATTATTTATTTATTTTACTTTAAATTAAAATAAATATTAATAAGCCACATTTAATTTTATATTCGTCAATTTATTTTACTTCTCAACTCAAATAAATATTAATAAAATACATTTAAATTTTAATTTAAGAGATTTAATGACAGTTGACTTTGTGTTTTTTTTCCACATATATAAAAATAATATTCGAGTGTGTATCTCACCTTCATGTTCATTTTGTTTTTCTATTAAAATTGCATGTTTCCACAATGGCTGTATATGTAAATGCAGCTTTTCCATTGCAATACTGCACATATCGAGTTGAATGTCATCGTTGTTTTTCTCATAATTATAAACAGAAACCGTCAATTTCCAAAAGAAAAATCGACACTAATTACTCAAATCCATGAAGACGACAGACAGACAGACACATATACAAACACACTCAAAAATACTTGCTTGTGTTCGGAAATGTCGCGTCGACGCGTCTGGTGAATGAGAGCAATGTATTCGTCATGTTCGGACGAGTACTAGACTCGTTTATTAACCAACAAAAAAGAAGAAAAATAATATAAATAAATCGCATGTGTGACAGTTTGAAGCACAAATAGAAATAAAAACATAAAAAAATACAGCGACTCAGTGAACCTGTTACGTTTTGCTCATTTCTTTTACTTTCTTTCATTTTTATAGAGCATATCAGTAGCACCATCTCTGTCTATCACATGTACACATGCTTGCGTGCAGTACTTTAATTCGATCAAATTAACAACTGGCTAAATAAAAGTGAAATGTGTGACGACAGTAAGCTGAAGGGTTTTCAAAGTCAGCCCATGAGTGAGATTCACTTTCGTTTTTGTTATTACAAAATATACCATATCTCTCTCTCACTCTCTTTCTACATACCACATTATGTGTGAATATATTTAGTGATTAATTTGAATAGTTGTCGGCAAATAAATGCGATCAGTAACTTGTTTTTATTTCGTTTTACACACGCGACACAATGTCTCAATACATATACATATATTTTAAATGAATGTAGATTTCCAAAAGTCGTATTTCTTGATTTCAAATATATACCTATTGAATTTTTTTGCGTTACGATCATCAGCTCTTCATTAGTAAGTTAATTTCATTAGCATTATTATTTTTGCTCAAATTCATTTGTTTGCCTAGGAATTTTACGCTCTTAGGATTTTTGTTTTGGTATTGAAATTTATGTTTAGTAGAAAGGTTTTTTCATCTTCAGCTTTAGTGTTGCGTAATTTTTTTGATTTAATTAGGTGTTTTCTGTTGTTGTTAATTTCGCTTTGTTTAACTTAACATACTCGATTAGCTCTTATGTCAATATTAGGTATATAAAAATATAAATATGATAATATGTATATGCGGATTATAATGATTTATACACATAATTATGCAAGCGAAATGCAAAATTTATTTATTTATTTAATTCCAACTACAGTCAGTCAACACAAAATTAATACAAAAAGTAAAACTTATATTGAATAATGATAAAAACAATATGTAATATTAAATTTAAGGTAATTAAATAAGAAATATTTATATAAATTATTAATCAGTTCCAGCAAATCGATAACAGTTAAATCAAACGTATTTTGCATAACGGAACGGAGCAGAAAATCAAAGTGTAATCGAGTTGAGACTATCGATTGTTTTTTTAACGTGGCTGCCTTAAGAATTTCGATTTATTATGCTTTCGCGCATTCAACAGTTAGCTAAATATTTGCGCAGCAAACTTCGAAAATACATATTTGTAATACGCTTTACACACACACACACAAGGGTGACTACGGTTTTTATTGACACATTGACATTATAACACACTTAAAAAACGAAGTCATCTTATTACAACAATCGTAAAAGCTTAAGGAAAAAAGTGCCAAAAAAAGCAACCGTAACTCCCAAAAGGGTAAACAAAATCATCTCCACACGCACACAAATGCACAGATGCGCATATATTTGTATTTACAGGTGCAGGCATTTTTGTTGCTGTTTCGTGTTTTTCTTTCCTGCTAAGCTTTTGTTTTCTTTGTTGCTGGTACACACCAAAAAAAACTTTAGACAGTTTGGATTGCAGTGCGGAAGTACGTGTTTTATTTTCTTTGGCTATATTATTCACCATTTTCTTTCCGTTTATTTCTTTCGTGACATATCTGATAAAAGTTGTTTGCTTCTTAATATTTAAACACGATTTTCTTGTGTCATATCAACTTGTCAGGCTCTTAAATGCTGACAGATCTCAGACCAAGATTTAGTTCCGGCTGCAAAAACGGCCAAAAACATAAAGCCGAAATTAATTAGAATGAACTGAATATGAATCAGAGACATGTTGTATTCTTCTTCTTATTTTTTTAATGAAAGCTTAAATTGTAACAGCCACAATAACAACGACAAAATAAATGTACTACAAAAATTGGTTTCGTATACCACATAAATATAATAATAATAAAATATAACAAGAAAGAACAAACTTAAAATATCCTTTAAAATATGTCTTTATAAATGCTAAACAAAAACTATAGTGAAAAATAAAAAATCCCAAATATTAATATATAAATATTCTGACCAATTCAATGGGGAGATGCGTCACAAAGCACTCAACAAAATGGGAATACCCGATGCCAGGGTGTATAATGGAAATCATATGCTAAACTCACTCACCTTGTGCGATGCTGCTGCTGCTGACACAGCAAAAGACGATGAAGACGGTGCTGAGGCTGCGCAGTGGCGTCGACATCGACATTTTTGCTGTTGTTTTTGCTTTTGGGGGCTTAAGTAATATCCCAAAAAGCCTTTTGTTTATAAGATTTGCGGCTTTGCTTGTAATTTTTGTTTTTAGCGAAGTGTTTAGCTCTCAATTTGTAAATTATTAGCAATTTAGTTGGTTGCTCAGTATTTGCATTTTGTTTTAGCTGCTTTTTTCACTTATGGCGTTTAGAGCGCATTTAGCCAAAATACAAAAAAAATCAAATTGTCTACTGGTGAAACTGGTTTTTTTTGGATTAAAACAAAACTCTTGAAATAAGTATTGCGCACACCTTAGATTAAGTTACCGTTAAAATGTTGTTAAAAATATTATAAATATTTCATTTTATTCCTTGAAAAGGTCAAGGTTACGTTGGATTTGATTTTGATTACGTGTAAGTGGAAAAGTTGTATTTGAGGGTTTGTATAACAATTATTGATGTATTTTTACAAATAACGATTTTGCGCAATTATTGTTTATAATTGTGTTAACCTCATTTATTTTATTATTTAAATAATTAAAATAATAAATTAAGCAGTCGCAAACAATTAAGAAAACAAACATTCATTTTTTTTAATTTTTTAAAAATTTTGGCTTATGCGTGCAATGCAATATTATTATTGTTATTGAAAACTAAATTAGTTTATTTTATTGTACTTTCAGACACTGCCAAAAAAATGTTGCCATTAATTTGCAAATTCTGTCAAAATATAATAGCAACATTCACCTTGAGCAATATCATGTTATATATTCATTCTAATATATACTGTGAATATTTATTTCCACATTTTTTGGCTTTGTTTATTTTACAATTATCTATGCGATTTTTGGATTTACATTTTTAAAATTTATTTTGGTTTGCTGTTGTCATTTCTATTTCGAAAATGGTATTTGCCATATTTACCATTAGTTAGACTAATTCACAGAAAGTGGCAAACAAGTTTCCACGAAGAGACAGAGAGAGAGAGAGAGAGAGAGAGAGAGAGAGGGATAGAAAGAGAGAGTATATTAATACTCTTTCCGAATTTTATAGGCGACTTGTAAAAGAGTTTAACAGTCATTTGCTGACGTCCTTCGTTCATTAGTTTGTTGGCAGCTTTTAAATACTATTTTTAGTTAATATGTTTTGTTCTTTTAATTGCTTATTCTTGACGGTTTCTAATTGTGGAGGTCGTAAGACTTCAATTGACGGGGGCGCTGTAAAATTTTATGCTAATTAATCGCATTACAACTAAGCAGCACAATATGCCTATGAATGGGCCATTAATTGGCTTGGCCTGGCTTATAACGAGTGCAGTGAGCTAAAAATGGCAGTAGTCGATGGTGCACTTGTAGTAGTAATGGGCACAGTGTGACCACACTCAACGATAGAAAACACACAAACTTGATTTGAATGCAAAGTGAAATTTTCCAACAAAACAAAAAACTTAAGTAAAAAGCGCAACAACAAATTCGAAATCAACAATAACAACAACGAGAGGGAGGCGAAGGTGCTGTGCGATTAGTTGGTCACTTTGTTATGACGTTGTGGATAACCAAAAACCGTAATGTAAAATTACGCGATTTGCATACATAAAGCAAATGACAAGTTAAAAATTCGTTAGCTGGAAATCGAATAAAAAATGTGAATCGCGCACCGCAAATGGAAACCGTTCGACGTACGAATCGATCCGATCGCAAAATCGGACGCACTTGGTCCACTCAGCAACACACAACTCACACTAACACACACTCGAACACTCGAACACTCACAGACACTGCGCGAAAAAATTGCACTTGGCTTGGCTGGCTGGCTGAGCAAGAGTTGCAGCCGTCGTCGAACCGTGGGCAATAACCAAACTGAGACGCGTTTCGAATTGAACTGAGAAACTGAAAGCTGAAGAATGGTTTGCAAGCAGCTAAAAACACGTTTTAAGCTCGAACAAGTGCAGAGCAGAGCATGTGACAGAGCCAAAACAAAAAGAGAAGCAGTCCAAGAGAGAGAGAGAGAGAGAGAAAAGGTGTGTTAAACTTAGAAAAAGAGAGTCTTGACTTGGAGCGCGTAGCTGCTTTAAAGTCACATTAAGCCAAAAGACTGGCGAAGTGTTGTTATTGTGCTTTTAGGGTTGTCAAGTGTTTGGTTAGCAGTGCGACATTCCAGCTTTAGGAAGATGTCATTATAATAAAAGTAGATCATATATGCATTTCATATTATTATATTTATTTTATATAAAATTATATTTATTATATTTATTTATTTATTATTTATTATTATGGGCACAACAAAATTAGAAAATGCTAAAAGTAAAAAATCATCTTATATAGCTACAGGGTATCTGACAGTTAAGCGGTGATCACAAGTGTAGGTATTTGTGCAGATTCTGCCTAAAAAAAAATTATTGAACTGGTTGCAGATTTAACGAATTTAACAAAGCCGCTCCACACTTGACGATGTGCGAAGCAGTCGCAACTAGCCGAGACACCAACCAAAGGGGCAACTTTGGCAAGCTCTCAAAATGGCATTTTTGTACGTATCAAATTGTTGAATTTGGAATTAATATATAATAAATCAAAGTCTTGAAGCGATTAAATTTAAGGTTCACTACGAACACTTTTTAATAACCTGCTGACCTCTATTGAAACTGCGTCATTCATATTTTTGCTAAACTGCCCCAAGTTGATAAATTGATGCACGTTAAAGCCACATTGACAGCTTGCCAACCCAAAAATGAGATTGGGTTTAAAGCTTACGCATTTTCAAATGTCAACAGGATTTTGAGGACACTCACTCGAAAATCACATAATTGCGCATTCCGATAAATTGTGTGAGTTGTGGAAAGGGGCAAAGAGTCGTTAACGATTTATCCTGTTTTTGGCTAGCAACATTGCATGCCTCATGCAGCACATATGTACATATGTAAATGTAGTGAATATATTGTTGCATGGAAGCGACATAAGCGTCTAGATGCTGCGATAAAGTACAGCGCATTGGAGATATGCAAATGATATGCCTCTGCAACAAAAAGGGTCTGTTTGTGTGTTGCACACACGTTGTCGTTAAGGGGCAGCAATGCCCACCTGTGGCCAACCATATGCAATAATCAGACTAAATATATACACATGTGTACACCCAGAAAAAAACATCGTCCTGATATTTGGTGGTGTTATTCTAAGAGCAAGATTCACTATTTATTTAATTCAATGGTAGATTTATTTACAATTTTAAACAAATTTTTCTAAAATTCCAGAGTGTTTTTATGTGTGTACACCGAATTCTTACTGTGATGTTTTGTTATTTATATTATTATTGATGTTAAAAAGCGGTCCAAAGAGAACATTTTAATACTTGTTTCAAAATCTTAGAAATATTTTTTCTACATAAACGATTTTGCATTTTAACTGTTTGTATTATTAAAAATATATTTCTTAATTCAATGTTTATTTATCGGTATAAGCGTGTCGAGCAAAAGCGATTATAATAATCATAAGTATTATAACAATCAGAAAATGTAATCTTAAAAACTACTTAATAATCATAGAAAAATGCCATCAAATGTTACCTATGTTTTGTTTCATTAATTATTTCTAAAAAGAATAAAAATGGTTTTTCCACGTGTATCCAATAAGCAACAAACTCTTTTCTTTGTCAGTTTTGTTTGTGTGTGTGTCTCTATCTGTGTGAGTGTGTGTGTGAGTGAGCATCGATATTTTAATCTACCTGCAGGCAACTGAATCTGACAGTTTTGGGACAATTCTTTCAGCTTAAGTCGGGAAAAAAACTCAAACAAGCAAGATGAAAACCTTTGCTTTTGACATTTGTTGTGTCAGCTTTAATTTTTCTCTTGCTGTACATTCTTCTCCATTTTGTTTCTCCCATCTATTATATTTGCTTAACCGCGCGATGATAATGCATATTGTATTACATATTGCCAAGAAAAATTATTTATTTCCTGATTGTGTATCTGTGTGTTGCTGAGTGTGTTTGTGTGTGTGTGTCCGTTTAAATTTTTGGCAGCTGCAGCTCCCTACTACCCTCTGACATTGGGGTTAAATACATTGTAACAACACTCGAAAAATACCATTTTAAAATTCGGCATACTCTTGTTGTCAAGGGTGTTTTAGTTTAGTATTCTTTCTAAATTTTAGATTCAATTTATCTGAAATTAAGTTTAATTTCTTTATGTGTGTGCAGAACTCGAAAATTGCCATTTTTGTTATATATATTATTTTTAATAACTAGCATTTGAAATTTTCAAATACATATACATTTTCTATAAATAAGGGATTGCATTTCTGCTTGTTAAATATATATTCTTTTAATAGAAAATATTTTTGGCGAATTCAAAAATAAAATCTACAATTCTTAGAATTTTTTTCGTATATTTAGAAATTTGTTCTAAAAACTAGTAGTTTCAAATTTTCAGGGTGTTTTTATATTTGAGGTGTATTTTTTAGAGTTCGCAGTGGAGCGTGTCGAAAGAGATGTTATCACACTAAAAATTGTTTTTGCTGCATAACCTTGAACGATTTGAAGTTCAAGAAAGTCAACGCCTAAATTATGTTCTTATTTCGTATACTACAAGCAAAAATTCGCTGAATAGTCAAATAAATCTTCTTTGGCATATTTATACTTTATGTGGTTATAAAGTATACATTTATTTATTACAAAAAAAATTCCAAATAGTATTAATAGTTTACTTACTTTGAACAAATTTGGCTAGGATTATCATCTTGAAACGCGCTAAAAATAACGACAGAGTTTGAAATTTTCTATTACCTAGTTCTTCTTCTTTTCTACAATCATAATTGATTAAAGCTAAATCGAATTTCATTAATTAATACTACATTATAATAAATGCAAAATAATATAAAAAAAATTATTTAAATTTGAGAACACAATTTACTGGGATAATTCAGAATTTAGTAACTGTAATCTTCTAGTAAAGTTTTTCCACTGCTTTTGGATTTTATTTAACCAAACATATTTATAAATTGGCGATGATCTAATCTTCTCGAGTAGACATTGTTAGCCGCAAACTATAAATAAAATCAGCTTTGTTTAAATTAATGCATGTTTGAATGCGGTGTTAACATGCCCATAAAACGTGCCTGCCACCCAGCACATGTGCGCCCCTCCAAAAATTACATATATCTCAAATATCACAGGACCAGAACGAAACTTGGGAAGAAAATTGCCAGGACACAAAATCCGTCCTCCGATTCCGACAAACGATATCCACAAGCACGTACTAAACGCCCACTTGTCTTTTTGGGGACGGGGTGTTTTTGCCCAAAATAATTTGTCATTATTTTGCATGCAGTCAAGTGGAAAGGCAAAACTCAAACCAACTCAAACTCAACTCATCGCGAGCACAACGCAAACTTTGGCCAAAACTGGAAAGTTGTGGCCGTCAAGATTTGACCTGTATTCATTGCAACTGCCACTCCGCACAACCACACATTAATCCACCCATCCACATCACACACCAATTCCCATTCCCATTGGCAAGAGTCATAAAATTGTTTGGTGTGAATGATTTGACCGTTGTAGTCAGTGTTCGAATGCTTACAAGTTTAATTCAAGACATTTCAAAAGATGCAAGGAAAAGGACCAAACTTATTGTCACCAAGATTTACTAACATTATAATACAGAAAGTTTGGGTGATGTCTCTCAAAAAATCATAGATTTTCTTTCCTTTATTCTAGAATCGACTTTTCTAAAATTTTGAAAGAAGATTTCTAATTTTCATGGTGTTTCTTAGTACAGAACTCTTTCAATAGTTTTTTGATTACTTATTTTAAATTATTTATATTTTAAGATTTCCCAAATACAAACATTTTTCGATAAATGAGTATTTAAATTTATACTATTTGGATATATAAATCCTAATGATAAAAAATATTTATAAAATCTGAATATTTTTATTAAATCGAGAAAATCTTTCTAGTTTTTAGGACAATTTTCTAAATTTTTCTTTTCGTATACTTAGAAATTATTTCAAGAAACTTTAAGTATTTTTTTCTGAGTGTAAGTAAGTAATATTGTAAGTAACTTTCCTGGCTTGTCATGAATGTGGCATTCATATGACATTTGAGCTTAGTAAATCGAATGATGGCTTAATGACATATAAAGCTTAAGAGACACCAAATGAATATCGATAAAGTAAAAAGATTTCAGAAGGCAAAGTTGTTAAAAAAATTTGTGGCTGTGGTTGCCAAAGTGAAATATACAATGGTTATGATGATGATAAATTTTAAATGGATAATATTAATTTAAACAGAAATTCTTTGCCGAACAGGGAGAGAATTCCAGATTATCTCCTACTCCGACCCAAACCGTAACCCGAAAAAATTAGTAATAAACAAGTCAAGCCCCAAACTACATTAAATCATTAATAATGTATTTACAAATTTAATCAAGACCATAGTCAAAGACGAGGATACTAATAACCATGTATTTATTGTTTAGACAGTAGTCTTTGTAAATAGCATTTTGGCTTAAAAGCTCTTCAGCTAACAGCAATTGGCACATTTTACATGACTTAGCAATTTGGATATGACATAAAAGTCGTACACTTGTTTAATTAATTTCTAATCCTTTGGCCTTTGGTTAGCGCCTCTGTTAAGTTGGGAATCCAACAAAGTTTGGGGCGCCCAACTGACGACCTTTGCTTGGGACTTATAGTAAAAGGAAAATATAAAAAAAATTAGCTGTAAAAATAAAGTATTTGTTTTTGGTCTTAGGCTCATGCGCATCGTTTGTTTTATTTGTTTGCTGTGTGCGTTGGCGCGAAAGGGTAAAGTGAATTTGGAAATAGGGAAATGGGGAAATGATAAGAAAAAAACCCTCTTCAATCAAATTACTAGAACCCAACGAGACATTCAATCATTTTGAATTGCAGCTGATACAATTGGCAGGCGTTGTTAGGAAGGCGGCTAAAGAGTGATGTTTATGCCATCGGCGTCTCTTATGCTATAAAATTGGAATGGTCCAACATGAAAGTCTATTTATTTATTTTAGTTAAATTGATTGCAATTGCTTAAATGCTAAAAACTGACAGTCAGTAAAATTGGTTATATATGTTAAATAAATTATGCACATCTTATTGTGTAAGTTTAAATTCGAAAAGCAGACTAATGGGGATTATTCTAATGCAAAATGAATATTTTTTGGTTGTTGCTTTCAATCTCAAGTTGGAGGCATTGAGCTGTTAACTTGAAATCCAGCTTGACCGCTGCCCAAAATGCCAGTTTTTATTTTGTTTTTTACACCTACACATATGCAAATTCATTTGCCAAGTTGAACTTTCGATGCGAACTTTGACTTTACCAATATGGTATAGTCTCTCGGTCTCTCTCGCCGAATGCGTAAATTGAAACACTTTAATTTGTTTAATGGCTCTGCACTGAACGCATCTACAAATAATGTGACAATCTTCGAGTGTGTCTTTTTTATTGCTTAGTATTCCAATTTTGTGGGTATGTCTCCTCAAAGAACCTTCCATTTGCCACTTATTTGCTTATTTGATGCGGGTCGCGCTGCCTATTTTTATATGCTGTTTAAAATTTGTATGCTTTTGCCCTTTTATCGCGCCGTGCTACGCATCGAAGAAGTATGTGTTATACTGTGTCTCAGAGCTTATTTGGTCCAATGTCTGGGAGAAAATTTAAAGTGCCATAAAGCTTAAACAAAGAAACCAACGCAAAATGTTTAAATGCCAATTTGTTGAATGTTATATCACGTTTGAGTTTTTATTAAAATATTAATTATGTAATTTAAGTTACTCATAAACTGAAAACATGCCAAAATACATGTCAAAGCATATTTGAACCAGTCTTAAAAAAGTAACATATTTGACGTATAAAAACTTAAATAAGGATGTTAATACTTAGTATGAAATTTTTTAGCGTTAACAACTTCCCTTAACCTATTATTCATGGAAGATACCAGCTTTCGGGTAGTTTCCGGGCTGATCTTGCTCCACTCATCCAGCAGAGCATTTTTGAGATCCAGCTTGCAGGATATGCTGTGATTCCGGATATTATTTTCCAGCAGAGCCCACAAATTTTCAATAATTTTTAAATCTGAAGACGGGGCCGGTGGAATTATCGTGTGGGGGCAGTTCCTGAAAAGCGAGGCTGTACTATTCAAGACTTATGCTTGGGGTCGCTGTCCTGTAGAACCAGAAAGTTCGTCGGATTCCTAGCTTGACACTTTGGAGTAAATTTTCCTTTAATATATGAGGTACACATTCTTGTCCATTGTTGTTTCAATGAAATTCCCGACGCCGGCTGCCGAGATACATGCCCATAAAATGACACTTCCTCCTCCGTACTTGACTGGAGGATTTTGGTGAACGTCATCCTAGTCTCTTTATTTTTTGCGCTTATATAGGGCTTCTTTCGTGGTACACGGGCATTCAAGTCATGTTTGCGCAAAACCTGACGCACAGTTTCCACATTGCACTTTTTCCCCATTACATCCTGCATCTGTTGAGTCAGTTTTCGGCCCGATAGCTTAAGATTTTCCATTAATTTCCTGATGATCCTTCGGTCTTCCTGTTTGGTGAATATCCTGTTCGGTGCCATTCTGCCCTTGTCCTCAATCCGATTTTCGTCGATGGAGCGCCGAATGATATTGTATATGCTTAGGTTGCCCATAGTCCTTGTTGGCTGGTTACACCCGAGATGCAGGATATATCTAAGCTGACTACAAAAGAATGGTCTATTAATACCAAAAATAATCTACCTGACGTACAAATCCGGGTTTTATGGAACCCTGGTGTCCATAATGTATCTGTCCCAAATAAGCTTTGACCATAAATTGAGGTACTTTTTTTTACATAAATAAAATTTATTTGGGTCATATATTCATTTTGTTGGTTAATATTTGTACCTGCCATCGATCTTTGGAGTTTTTGAAAGATGTGTATAATTAGTTAATGGCAGGCAATTAAAAAGTTTGTCAGACACTGGTCCAAATAAGCTCTGAGCCACTGTATATATATTCTTGATTAGTCTTTGTGTCGCTTGCTATAAAAACAATACTTTTTTTTTTTAAATAAATAATGCGATTGTGATGTGAGAAGAGAAGAGATTCATCGCGTTGCTATTTTGTTTTATTATACCCTGACTTCATCGAAAATGAGTTAAATGAAATTGATGCAAAAGTGTGTAACAGACAGAAGAAATCTTCTTTATAAATTATTGATCAGTTTCAGAAACTGAGTAAATTTCGGTTTATACGTCTGTTCGCCCATCCCTGAGGTTCTAACAGCTAGAGACCTCAGATGAAATATAAGTTCTCCTTTCCATATGTCGATCAATTGTATTTCCTTTAATCGATAGCTCCTCCCATTTCGCAAGTGTCGATACAAACCGACTATCGATAGCTATCAAATATCAAACAATTGTAAAGCGAATTTTCATATCAAATTAAAATAAAATAGGAAAATCGCACAAAATCACTAAAATAATTTTTATTTTAAGAAATAATTTCTAAATATTCAGAAAAATATATGTTCTTAAAAAATTATAATTTTATACATTATAAAAGTAGAAATATAAACTTTTGATTAAAAAAAATCAACGGATATATTGCGATTTTCTGAAATTCATGGTGACTTTTTCGATAACTTATTTAAATCTGGGTTCGGGGTTGTTGGTAGTTTTGTTTATGGGCTGGCAATAAATGCAATGAACATAAATGTGGCATTCTGATAATCCCCAAAGTTGACACGCATCGTTGCTTTCTCTTAAAGTGTTGTTTTGGGGAAGGGAGAAATAGGGAGGGGTGGTGGTTTGCTTATTCATGAGCTCAGCGAGTTTACTTTAAATTGTCAGCGTCATCGTGTCTTTGTCACACGAGTCGTATGCTTAATTTTTTAAGTTGTACTTACTGCTGGCTTTAGCTTCACGTGGTTTCAGGATTCTGGATTTTATACCCTTTTCATGCAAGCAGATATATACCCCCTCAATAGCCTTAAGCCACATAAACTATCCGTCGTGGGACCGCCCATTGTGATTGCTGCCCACCAACAAGAGGAGTACGGGCAAAGGCGATTTCGGCCAGGATTGCGAGTATTGCCAGACATAGGACTTGACCACTTGACCGGCTTGGCAATAAACTTGTAAATGCTTAAAATAGACTCGAACTCAAGTGTGGACCGTATAAATTGTTAGGTTGTCCGCCTCCCAGCCTCAGGCTTATAATAAAGTGAGCGGTTGTCTGTGTGGGATGCTTTGAGGGGGACTCCGAGGGGACTGTGGTTGGTTGGGCGTGACAAAAGGCGTGTAATTTCAGCAGAGTATACCGCAAGTCAGCAGGTGATGATTTTTGACTTGTGCGTGGTTGTTGAGCTGCTTTAAATGGGGCGATTGTACGTGTACGGTATTTAGTAGCCAGTTAATCGACTTGTGTTTGGGGTTTATTGAATTGACTTAATTGAAATAAAGGCGAGATACGTGTATACGTGGTACGGAAGATCACGTGGGATTTAATCACTTGATATAATGTATAAAAATTATTGATCAAGTTAATGATGATTATTAGATAAAATGCATTAACCAAAAAGTGCAAGAAAGATTACAATCTCTTATAGATCAAAGCTTATCTGCTTTGCTTTCGTTCTGCTGGGAACTCAAAATGGTTTTCTTCATAATGAATAATTTAAATAAAAATGTTTGTCTTACTTTTTTGTTTTTAAACAATTTATTTCAGGGTACTGAATGGCACATATTTCATTATTATATATTTGAAGTGGTCAATTAAAATGTAAGCATAAATTATTTTACACAAATTTATATACATTGAACAATTCCTTACTGTTTTTCATAAATATCCCCAGAAATCATATAAATATTTCTTATTTTCTTAATTTATAATATATGTTTTTGAAATTTAATTTAAAATTTAATTTAATTAAATTTTTACTTAGTGTATTCTTTGTATCGACTGACTTATGTTGACATTAAATAAATAATAAAAAAAAGTGAAGCGTTTTCTTTGAGTGATTTATGAGAACTGATTTTGTAAACTCTAGCTTATAATAATTAATCATTGGTCCGCTTGCTCTGCCGGTGCCTTGTTGTTGTCGGTTTGGTCGGTGGTGGAGGTGTCCGGTGTCACATCTGGTTACCACGATGGCTCTCATATAACATTTGATATATGTAGCTTGTTCGAGTGCGTATTGGAGTGCGTCGGTTATTTGTAATAATAAATCTTAACTTATATAAATACTGTTTACGTTTTACACAAATATTAATATGGATTTGATCTGAATTTGGCTAACTCTAGCATAGTGTCAGAGTATAATTTAATTGGGAAAGACGGACATCGCTATATCGGCTCGGCTAGTGATGCTGATGAATACCAAGTATAATTACAAATTATATTCAATTAATTTCAAATTTTAAAACAAAATCAAAATGCCCTCTACAAGTGTATAAAAACGATGCTTAACGCTCTCATTTTCCTATCGTTGAGAGTACAGGCCCTTACATCGAATTTAGCGACATTTTATAGTACTTTTAGATTTCCAAAGTATCACCTCTAAGTTGATAAATTCATATTTATTAACAGTGCATATTTAAAGTACATTTTTCCACTTGAATGTCAAGCACATGCTTGTGAAAAGTGACATTCGCATAATTTCGTATTGTATCCATAATTCCCTTATATGTATTTATATATTGAAACTGTCCTGGTGACAGCTTTCGGTTCGTGGATGTCAGTGCCGGCAGCAGACGACATCAACGGGGGGTGTGGCGCCTCAGTCAGGCGACGAACGTGCCCATATTTAGCACAAAAAAATTTACACTGCACTCAGAAAAAAATCACCCTGAATTCAAATTGTGTTTAAAATTAGAAGCATGTCCTGGTTTATATAAATAATTTCTAGATAGATAAAAATAGAAAGACAATTTTCTATTTGGCAGAATTATATTTTTTAACAAGTAAGAGGGCTGTAGTCGAGTGAACTCGACTACGATATACCCTGAACCCAGTTATTAAATACAAATTCCCCTTTAAAATGATTTGCACTATAATGCAAACAGCTCTGCAAGCGCCCTCTGCCGACAAATACGTGAAACACGCAATACACACAAAAAACAAATTGACGCTCGCGTCGATTATCATGCCATCTCTTTCTCACGCATGCGCTCGCATATTTATGCATACAGAAAATGCTTGCGGCTAAATGATAGAAATGAGATCAATATGAGAATATATTTTCATATGCATATTATGTATTAATTAGAATATTGTGGCATTTATTGCGATCGGCAATTTAAATTGATCGATATTCGATAAACGGAGACAGTTATCGATAAAATAACGCAAACTTGATCTGCGTCTGGTATACGAGAACCTATATTCCAAATTTGAAGTCTGTAGTTCTTACAGTCTCTGAGATCTGCGTGTTCATACAGACGGACGGACGGACATGGCTATATCGACTCGACTGTTAATCCTGATCAAGAATATATATATATTTTGTGGGGTCGGAGATGCTTCCTTCTGCCTGTTACATACATTTGCACAAAACCATTATACGCTTTTTACCCATTTTTAATGGGTTCAGGGTATAAAAAATACCAAAAAGAAGGCAAGTTTATAAAATACAGGAAAAATTTGTTAAAATTAAAAAATCTGATTTCTTATTCTCCTTTTTAAAAACCAAATAGATTTGTCAATGATTTTTATCAACATATGAATGTAAACATTAAGTTATAAAAGAACAGACTTAGAAGTCTAAAATACCGTGCTACAAATGGCCTTTTATAACAAATTATGTAATTATTTACTTTAGTGAAATTTTTTTTTTTAAACATTTTTTATATTCATTTAATAGTTTAAAGCATTGGCTTACATTATTCTTAGAAAGAAGCTGCTTGCAAGTTACAAATAGTTCTGAAAACTTAAAGTAATTCAACTTCTATTATAATTGTCGCTAAGCGCAAAGATATAATTTTATTTTTTATTATTTATATTTTATTATATAGCACGGAATTCTATATTTCTCGTATTTATATTAATAATTTATTTCATATTTCTTTGAATAATAATTGAGTGCGATAAGTACTAGGTCATATATTTTTCCGAGTGTAGTCGTAGAGACAAAAGTAAGCCCTCGTGTGTATGTTTGGGTTGCCACATAAGTGCCCTCATGCTTATTGAGTGTCAATTTTTATGCCGTTAATGTGCGTAAGTATATAAGTTTTGTGCGAGTGAGTGAGTGGGTGTTTGTGTGTGTGTGACACTGATTGTGTGTGCTAGATTAAACTTCCTCCTCTCTGCTGTGCGTGTTGTTCTTTTCCGCAATTTACGATTAGCAAGCTTCCCCACATTGTATTTCTACCCCCACCAACCGTAAATTGCCCCCAAAACTTTGCACCTTGAGGTTATTTTTTGCTGCAGTATTTACATTTGTGTCTCGAATCGTTTTATTTATTTGCCACAATAAACACCCAACCCCACACACACGTTCAGCCACCAACCCCATACACAGCTTCCCTTCATCGCTCACTACTTGCTCCCATATGTTTTATATGCCTTTGCCATTATTATTATTGCGCCACATGCGTGTGTGTGTGTATATATGGCTTATTTGTTTGTGTGTGTTTTGTTATTATATCCATTCATTATGGCTTTACTTATTGTTGGTGTTATTGCGGTTTTTAAGTGTCGTCTCTCAAATTAATGTATTAATGGCCGTTTAAATAAGAGATGAATAACTTAATGCCCTTACAAGTATTTTATTTTCATGGCAAACACACTTAATTCACACCTTAACAAAACACTTAACTAACAACTTAGTTGTTGACAACTTTGGCTTATGTTTTTAGCACAAGTCAATTGAGCTGCACAATCCATCGGAATTTGAAACAAAAGATGTCACAGTATCTGATTCCGAGTTCCACGTGTCACCTAAAATATGCTTTTGAATTGTATTTTGTTGTATTTCGCTGTAAATCTGTTTGAATAACAATGGTTAAAGCTACAATGAAATAAAGATATCTTATTGTTCAGGGGTTATCAATTTACCTGTGCATAACAGCAAATTAAATTGCTAAAATAAAGGAATCTCGATGTCATTCAATGGAAAAGAAAAATTAAAATTATCTTCAATTGTTTTGATTACGAAAAGTTAAATTTTTCGGTTTTATTATGAAACTTACAGTTTCTTTAAAGAGACACAATTTGCTTCATAAACTGCAAACTCAAGCTAATTAAAATGCATTTGCACAGATGATGGCCATTTTGCCAACAATTTGCTAATTGGCAACATAGTAATTTTGTGTGATATCAATTGCATATTTAAATTGCTGAAAAATTCGATAATTGAAATTCAAAACGTTGAAATGGCAACCGCAAATAAGCAATGTCAAGTGTACATTTTGGACAGTTAATAAAGCCACGAATAAACGCTCACCAAGCTGCCCCAGATGACAACTTGACGTGGCAGCTGAAGCATCATCACCGTCAACCGCATTTTCATCATCATCCTCAGCTTCAGCTTCCACTCCAACCGCTAGGTGGAATCGCAAAGAGGGTTAGCATTCTTTACTTCTAATAAGCGCCAAGAGAGAACAGCTTTCTTTGGCAAGCGGAACTTTAGATACCCTTGCAGAACAACTAAATTAAATTATTAAATTACAGTAACCTGTGTGCAAGATTTGTCTTGATAAGAATATAAAAATAAATGCATATATATTGATGCTTTACAACCTGCACATCAAATGATAATACCTTCTGCCAGGGTACATATGAGTTAGGCAAATACCAAATATTAACAATCAAAAGAAAAAAGTTTTTACAATGGAGTCATTTCTCGGTTGCGAAGCTGACAACCGAGAGTTGAGTTGATTCGTCCCCCTTGTTGTCAACGCTGTCCCTGGTTGTTGTTAATGCTGGAGCAATTTCATTTATGTGACTTCCGCACAGCAATATAAAGTAAATTAAATAGATGCGTTCAGTTTGAGTTAAAGGCTACTTGGCCGGAAATTGTGGTAAACACGGCATAAAAGCACACACACCCTTTTCCTTTTTTGGGTGGCTGCAAGCTAACCAATTAATCTACCTCATCCTTATCAACGGACACATCCAATCCCAAATAAAAGTGTATCAAGCCGGTCCCAAAAGCAGTTTCCTTCTGACACTCCTATTTCCTGGTGTCGAATTTGAGGTCGTTTCTGTGAATGAAAAGTTTATGCCTTAAAGTTTGGCACCATAACAAAATAAAATATGCCTAGATTAAAATAATAACTTCATAACTTCCAAATTTCCAGCTTTTGACATGAATAAATAATTTTAAAGTTTAACGCACACAAATTTCAAATTTATTGCAACAATCGACACTTAAACCATTGAACATTGGACAATAAATACATGTACATATATTTACACACAGTTGTATATTAAATTTGTGTTGATTTATGTATTTGTACAAGGACAAATGAATTTCGAATTGATTTGCTTGGTTTGTTTGGCCTGTGCTCCTTTGAGTGCATGTCAAGCACGTCCTTCGCTTAAATCTTCGCCATAAATCTTATTTGAAATTTGTAAATTTAATTAAATTGTGTTATTTGGTTAGCTTAAAGCCGTGCAACGGCTGCAATACTTTAATATGGTACACACATTGTTACCGATTCTGCTAAAGACCTATGACTAGACTTGAAAAACACATGAACATCATTTTAAATATATATGTACAGGCTCAAGAATTAAATGATCATCAACTTTATATAACGCAGTAAAGCTTAAAACTCTTTCAACGTTCAATTCGCCAAGCAATATTCGGGTGGGTGCTTAAATTGATAGGATTTGATTTTTGTTCAAATTTCGATATGAAATTAAAAGTGATTTCATAAATAACATTTTATAAGTGTTTCCCTTCAAAGTTGTTCTACTTGCATATAATATTTTAGTTTCTTAAATTATGTTCAATTATAAATTTGTCAAGCAATTTTGAGGTGAGTGCTTAACTTAATAGGTTTTGGCTTTAGTTTGAATTTAATTTGTGGATTAGAAGTTGAAAGTGATTTCAGCAAGAAACATTTCGCTATTTTGCTTCTGCAAAGTAGTTCAAATTCTATGAAATAATTAAGTGAATTAGAGTTTCAAAATATATTCAATTATGCTGCTTGACCTGTAATCTCCGTTGGGGGCTTGACCTGTACTTAGTTTAATAACGACTCCTGTTGACACTGTGCCGGCTGCGATGCCTTCAAAGGACCAAACTCGCCCAGCGGCGCAAATTCATAGCTCGACATATCATTGTGAGAGACGGCCGTGATGGGTGCTCCATTTGTACCGCCATTGGGCAGGGTCGTTATGGTTGTGTCCTGCAGTCGACAGCTAGATGAGAATGATGGGATGCAGTTTTGACGGCATAAGAATCTTCTAGTTCTACACACCTGGCACAGCCATACACACTCACCTGCGCTGTGTATTTGTGCTCTGATAGCAGGAGTGCCGCGACTGATAACGCTTGGAAGCGGTGCTGGTCAGCGATGTATCCCGATGCATGCAGAATGTGTCGTTGTTCCGCTTCTTGCGCCGTCCACTCACACCACGACAGAATAGATATCTGCATGGAATTGAAATTAGGATAGGCATTGAGTGGTTGTCGTTTATGCAGTTCAATTCAAACGGAAAACATATTTCATGCATAAAATTTATTTCATTGTTGTTGTGTCAGCGTAATTAGGCATGAAATTTCAACGATTTTTGATTGCATTTTTTGGCTACCAAATGAAGTTTTCTATTCAAGAAGAAATACTTTTCACATACATTTATTGCGAATTTAAATTGTGGGATTGCAGCCTCAATGTGCTTCTATTGCTTCATTTAATTTGTGAAGAATTTAGAAAGTTGCGCTTTAGGAATTTGTTTTCGTTCATACAATTTTGTTGAGTGAAATTCAAGTTTCCATGTTTATGTCGTGGCTTCTTTCACACAAATTCCTTTAAGTGGCATACATTTCTCTCATCTAAACTCCCCAAAGCCCAATTGAGCGGCCGACAGATAACAAGCCAAGCAGAAATAAGTTCCATCAGAATTGCAATCAAAAATCATCTCAACTTTATGACTACAATTCCAACTTCTGAGTATGGAATGTGAGTTTAAATTGTGTTAGTTGTAGTGGCGAGGTAAATGTGTGTAGTTGGTGATGCGTTTTGTTATTTGTAAGTTGTAAGTTACAAATTTCAGTAAATAGTTATTTACATTGTTATCGGTAATCGGTTATTGATTATCGCTATCATGCTGCTATTCTGCTGCATTGATGTGAATGAACAAATACCTATTGAAATGCTTGCGAAACGCGCCGCTCACAAAGTACAGAGCCACTGGATTGGCACAGCTGTTGGCAAAGGACATACAAAAGCCAACTATACGCAGCACATGCCAGAACATGTTATAATCCTCCTGTGCAGTGGGCCTGTAAGTGAAAAGCAATATATGTATGTAAATTCGAAACAGCAAAAATGACGAAGTGCTTGGAAAATTGACATCAGATTAGAAAGTATACAAACCTTAAAAAAAAAATAAAAAAAAAGTATATCCCTGTCTAGGAATGAATATATTTTTTAAATTAAAAAAAAAAAAATAATACAAAACAGATTTTAAATAATTGGAACTGTATACTATTTGCCTTTTTTGCGTATTCATATTGATATTTGCTCTTCAAATCAATATAAGAAAAAAATGTTATCTTATTAATTTTTGTGGTGATTTGCTAAACTGTAGCTCATAGGTTTTTTCGGAGAATGTAATACATACATATTTGTGTTAACGTAATGGAGACAGAAGCCAGCGACAGCGACATGTTCGAAATTGATTGACCAGGACAAAAGAGTCACAACGAATGGTGTCCGCATTACTCAAAGCAGACACAGTTATCTGGTTGACAAAGTGGGCATCAATGGGCAGCCGGATGCCCATCCACATATTCATAAATCCCATGTCGCACATCGCCGCTGCTGCTGATGTTGAATTGGATAAAAGTCGACACTTACCAGTAGTAGAACCAGAGAAAGAAGACGTGATAGGGCAGAAAGCAAATACCAAAGATGACAACAAATGCCAACACCGTTACGGCAACTTTGCGCCGCGCCCGAACCTGACAAAAAATAAATAAAACGACAACAACAGCATAACAATATCAATAACAATAAATCTGTTGGATACAATTTTCATTTGAGCCGAAAACATTTGTGAAAACATGAAAATTTCTTTTACAGATTCAGCATGTATATATAAATGTTCCTGCATATTTAATGATGGCGAGACTAAAGTCGAGCCACGGAAATATTCAATTTATTTGTAACGAAAATATGATTCAATTTATTGCTTTCCCTTTCAATTGAATAATAAATTCGATCAGCCTATGACAAATACATATGTTTAATGCTATGTTACTTTGGTTTAATGTTCAATTTGAATACAGAATAAGTGAGCTTTCAAAGTGAATTAAATTATTTGTTATCCTTGAGTAAGCCCGACAAGCTTCTTTTAATTTCTGTATATCACATCACGCACATGTTTATCATCGTCGACATCATAATGTCGTTCCACGTTCAAGCATCATCAATAATTAGTCGTTGACAATAACATTGGCAATCAATCACTGTACTTATGCAGCAATCAAATTCCTCCACTATCAATCGCCATCCATTCACTCAATAATGAACTCACCTGCCTGACCGCTCCCTGCATCTCCCCAGGGACATTGGCCGAGTACATCAGATGTAACGCAATCAGGATATAGAATGCTGCTATTACCACCAGAGGTATGGCGTAGTAGACCAAAAAATGCAGCAGTACCATCAGCTTGGCATAGTTAATGCCCCAAGCATCAGGATACGGATAACAGATGACAATTGACTTCTGATTGATGCCAAGTGGCTAATAATTAAACAATTTAACAACAATAAGCAAACAATTAGCATTTATTTGCCTTTTCAACTGACTACCTTCAAATTGCTACCAAGTAGCGCTGGCAGACCGCAGATAATGGCCAACAGCCAAATGGAAACAGCTATGGCTAAGGTCATTCGAGTGGCCCGGCGTCCTCCACCTAAAAGAAGATGCTTAAAAATAAATGAATTTAATGTGTTAATAATTCTTACCATGTGCATGAAATTTGCGCAACGGATCGACAATGGCAAAATAGCGGTCACTGGACAGAGCCGTCAGTGTGAAAACCGAGACGCCAATGGAAACATCCTTCATAAATTCAGAGAGACTGCACAGATAACTGCCCCAGGGCCAGTACTCGACCGCATAGACTGTGGAAACCAGCGGCACAGTTGTAATTATAACCAACAAATCCGCCAGCGCCAGAGAGAGTATGTAGCTGCAAGAAATGAGTATGAAAATTGAAAAGCCATGAATTTAAATCTGCATAATAATCTGCAGGATAAATAGTCGACAAACTTCAAGCTGCCACAACGTAAGAATTTGTTGCATGACTACTCTTTAGATACACCAGATGACACTTAAAATAGAGTCCCCTCAAGGTTCGCTGCTCACACATGTTTCATTCATCTTTGATTTATGTTGTTTTAACTTTGGGGCAAATTGTCATTTTGGCCATTTAGAAATTCAAATTTTGTCGGCATGCGCTGATAAAATTGATTTATACGGCACTTTATTAAAAATAATTCACAAGTTGGCCAAAAGCGCTTTAGTAATTTCTTTGGCATACAAAAATTTATAAATTTTTTCGCAACTTATTTCTTAGATTTATATGTAAAATGTAAATTTAACAAAAGACTTGTTGACTCAATGATTTGCTGATATGCATAGTTTAAGTCATTCATTTACATAGGGAATAAGGTATAAAATGTGAATGTAATGATGTCGTCATTTCATTGCCCACAATTTGAAAATGTTCTTAGCCTCTGAAATGAAAAGTGTCAATTTTCTTCAG
Source organism: Drosophila setosimentum (assembly GCA_035043505.1). NCBI lineage: Eukaryota > Metazoa > Arthropoda > Insecta > Diptera > Drosophilidae > Drosophila > Drosophila setosimentum. The sequence continues at coordinate 21,644,894 of JAWNMY010000003.1, forward strand.
TGTTACTACATATGACATAACCTTTTGACTTTACAGCTTATTACTTATGGCTATAAAAGTGTTTTATTTAATGACTATGCTAGCGGTAAAAGTTGTAAACTTCCGTCTATCGCACAAATATGTCATAAAAATTTTCGCTCGTCTGTCCAAAATGTGATGAACATTTTAAATGAAATGTGTATCTAGACTCGGATGTGTATTCCACATCAACCATTTTAGAGCCTTCACTGATTTGTTCTTTAAATATTAAACTAGTAGGCTAGTTGTTTCTGTTTCCGATATTCTGTCCTACAACATTCTTAATAGATTCCTTTAAGAATTAAAAATAAATAGATGAGTTTCTATTGTAACCAAATTTGACCTAGTTTTTATTATGAATATTAAATTATGGATTTACTTGCCGATTGCCATTAAAATGTTGCGGTATTTTAATTTAAATTAGATTCAGATTCATATACACTCAGAAAATAATCGACCTATAGTTAAAAAATCGACCTGAAACCTAGAAAGTTTAAATAATTTCTAGTTATACGAAAGCAAAAATTATTATAACTAGAAATGCATTTTTAAATATTTTTCAGAAATATTTTCTATTATTAAGAAATATATTTTCAATAACAATATAACAAGAAATTCAAAAATTAATAAAAATAATTTAAGAATGAGTAATCAAATTTGCGATAGTCGCAAGCTTAAATAAATCGCTTTAAAATTGCAAGCTTTTTCAGTATAAATTACATGAGGTCGTATACATTGAAAAATTTTGGTTAATGGTAAATAATAAAATACTAATGGTTCATAAAAAAAAAAAATGTTTAAAAAATAAGAATTTTAGAGTTCTGTGTACGGAAATAACCACAAAAATAATTATTTTAATTTTTAAAAAAATCTACCTTTGAAAGAATAAAATTTTTTTGTAATAATAAGGTAAGTTGGACCTAACGCCAAAAGTGCGGATATTTTACAAATTTCAGGCCGATTTTATTCTCAGTGTAGGTAATTGTATTTCTGTCATCAGCGACAGCTACAAAATGAATTGCATTTGTTATTCAGAATGAGATCCCATGTAGTTAGTGCTTCACTTTTATTCAACGTCACTCTCAGGAATAAGTAAGCTGTATGTGGAATTTTGTTTGCAACTACAAATTGCATTGCTACGGCACCGCCCGATAAGCATCTGCCACCGAGAGTCAAGTTAAGTGCTTGTGCTACTGTTGGCTTTTGCTTCTCCTTCTATGAATGAGATTTGGAGTCTTTGCCATGGAAATGTAATTTCAGTTTAATGCGATCAGTTGACATTTCTTGCTGGGTGCCGCTAGCTTATGTTGTGAATATAAAAATATATAGTATGTGGCACACATACTCGCCAAAGTGCATCCGTATTTGGCTTATTAAGTTAGCTGGTTTTCGTGCCCTGAACCCATTAAAAATAGGTAATGGTTTTGTGCAAAAGTATGTACCGGACAAAGGAAAGCATACCCGACGCCATTATATATATATATATATATCTCTGAGAATATAAGAGATAGACAAAAAAGTTAAAGTGTGTTTCATATGATTGTCCGCGTTTATCGAATATCGATACTTACCGCTTACCGATAACAATAAAAGACACTAATTTAATAACCTAACAATTCATATTTACTCTACCTTGCCATATTAAAATTCAAATTTAAATTGTTATCCATGATAAAAAAAAACACGAAAGTTATAGTCCAGCACGTATTCTCATATTAGTCTCAGCTGTGTATATGAGAGAAAGGGACACAATATATCTGTCGCGCCCCGATATCTATAATTACGTGCATATGGACATATACATATGCACTAGTTTGCAGCAAGTTGATAATATTATTTTTTCCACGAATACTTACAATTGAGTGTGTCAAACTTTTTAAAGAGACATTCGGCAACGGAACCATAATAACATATTTAACAGTTGGGTTCATGTTAGCCCGTATCTGAACTCAATTGACTACAACATTCTTACTTACTTTGTTTTGATTTTGGCTATTATTTCGCTTCAATAAATGCTCATCGAAGTAAAATAATTTAAACACAATATATTAGTTGGTAATTCACTTCGCATTTAGTCTTTTAGCAGAGTTTCTATTGGCTTGACCTCGAAATTGACAGAAAGAAAGATGGTCGAGTGTTTTCAGAATATATAAATATATATATATACCTAAATTTAGGTTATCTAAAAGTCAACAGTTTGCCGCTTTAAGCGCTACAAGTAAATTCAACTGTATTATTTCAGTTTCTATTTAAATGCAGGGATTTTCAGAAATCATTAAAATATATGGGCATTATTTTTCTAGTACTTGTATTGTCAAATATATGCAAAAGTCTTTTGAAACTCGCCATAATATTAAAATCGCCCTGAAACCCAGAAAACATAAAGATCTATCAAATTTGTATTATGTATTAAAGTTGGGTTAATTATAATCCGAAGCACAAGCATAAAATAATAATTTAAATGTATTTTTATGAATTTTCGATCAAAAAGGTACATAAAATTTAGTATAATATCCACTTAGTTGCCATATAAGTATTGAGTGCTTCGCTTTTACTACCACAAAAGTAATAAACTGAAAAATACCGCTATTCAATATGCGGCCTCGTGACTAAGTTTCATTTAAAGCATAAATCTTGCGATTTTGTATGCTCAAAGCACATCAAAGTCACACATGATAATAATGCAAGAATGTCTCTAGGCTAAAGGGCATTAAACATAAATCACCAACATTTTAGATTTATCACAAGAAACGTATGCAAATGCACAAAGTTGCTTTTCCATTTATTTGGCCCAATGAGTCAACATTTATTTGGCAATTTTTCAACAGCATCAATATTAATACGCTAAATTTGGTAGACTTGTCCGTGCTTGTGTATGTGTGTATATTTTTAGTAATTTCCAGCTAAGAGAAAACCACATAATTTGGCCCAAATCCTTTTGGAGTTTAATTAGGTGTTTGGCTGGGCCACCTGACATTTGGCTTTTGGCTTTCACTTAATTAACCACACACACTTTACAAAAACACACACACCTGCTGCGCATAACTAAACTCAATTTAAATGTGCCAAAATAAAACACATTAGACTATGTAGTACCCTATAATCCGATTTCTGAGATATCAAAAGAACACTTTTAAATGGAAATTATGTAATAGAAACTTAGTCTCAAAAGTTTGGTTTACTGCAACACATAGCCTTTATATGAAGAATCACTCAGCAGATAATTACTTCTGTAAACAATCACATTTGAACTTAAAATATTTCAGTTCGAACTACTATATCAAATAGGAACAGTCGCCGAAAGATAAGTTCTTGGATATTGGACAAATAAATTATTATTACTATTAGTAATAATAGAGTATAGTAAAATTTAGATGACTACTCTGGTCTACAAGAATATGTAATCTTCTAAGTTATTCTAACTATTTATGCAGATCAAACATAAATTTTGAAAAATACTTACGTATTTGGCACATTTCGCATCTGTCGCACGCTCAAAAAGACAACAATCAGTGTCCCATTGCCGAGCACGCCCACCACAAATATGATGGCGAACAGAATCGGAACAATATAGGTCTCCGGTCGTCGGGCGTAGGGAACATAAGGTGTCTCGGTGGAGGATAAGGTGCTGTTTTCATAAAATATCATTGTCTCGCTGGTTGTCGTCATTGCCAACTCAAAGAGGACTCGCGTTGCGTTCAGCGGCGAGAGAGTCGACTCCGATTCGTCCATAATGCTGCTTATATTGCTCAGTAAGCCCGTCATCATGTCGAAATATTTATGTTTGCTTGCCTTCGTTTTTTATTTAATTTTTCTTTCTTTTTTTGATATCGCTTTAGCTTAATCTATTAATTTAATTTCCGCTTTTCTGGTTACCTGGTGCATTTTTTTAATGTTTTTTCTTTTATGTCTATCCGCTTTGAATAATATTCGCATATAATTAAAATATTTTTTTTGTTTTTCCGTTTTTGAGCGCTGCAAATACAAGAAATTTAAAAAAAAGTAATGTCGATTTTGGTTATTCGTTTAAGTTGATCGAATTGTAATTGGACCACGAAAGCATAAAAGGCTCAGTTTTGAAAATGTGAAATTGTATATTGAACTTGCCGACAATCTCATTAAATTATATACAATCAACCTTAATGAGCAGATTACAATACAATGTTTTGAAGCTTTAATTATGCAATTCACTAAAATCTTAAATAGCTGTCATGTGTGTGTTCTTTTTTTTATAATATTTGGATAGCAGACGAGTATGTCTCAAGAAAGTAAGACAATAAATATATGCACGCCATTGTTACCTGGATGAAAAGTGAATATGGCGAATGATGAAAAGCGAATGGCACCATTCATATTTTTATGACAACAGAAGTCCGAAAGTCCAAAGTCCAAAGCTAGATACAGATTTCAATTTGCAAGAGTCTTTTGCTTTCTTTTACACCCATCAGAGAAGTGAAAGTCGCAGAGAAAGAGAACCCACTGAAGTGGAGAACGAATTTCGTTATGGCGTCACTAACATTTTATGACACACTCTATGTGTGACTGGGTGTGCGAGTGTGTGTGGTTAATGGCTGTGGAAGTGTACTGTCATTACCACATCCTCACCAGTGCACTCCTGGAAAATGTCTGGGCCAACTGAAGCTGCGTGGTATAAGGACATCAAGTTGGATGAGCCATAATTCTTGAAGCCTGTGTGAAACCCATTTTCAATTAGCTTACAAAAGCACATAACACGCATAATTTGTATTAATTTCGCAGTGTTTGCTTCAATTAGAAGTAACTCTATTCTACAAATTGAAAATCATACTTTTCGAGCACTTAGTTCTATTAATATTTTGACAAAAAAGGTCTTGTAAAAAGCTAGCAAAAGTGAAGAACTAAAGTAGTTAAGTTAATTAGTAAATTTGATCTCGACTCAAGTTTGAAGGCAATTTGTAATAATATTATTGTATTGTATTATTTTAAGTGGCATAATTATATCCTCATGTGCACTTGATGATAAAAACTGATTTTTAATGAATTTATGACAGCCAGCACTGTTTGCTTATTTCTTGGGCTGCATAAAATTACTATTAAGGACTATCACATTTAATTAGAGGCAATTAACTACAGGCAACAAAAATGGACAGCAAATGAATATCAAGTCTGGATGTGCTCCTGACTAATGGGTACCATCTGCTGAACTCTAAGCAATATTACAAATGACCACATTTGCGGCGTTTTTTAACAACGTTTTGCTCCTGTATTAATGCCAATTACTCAGAATATCACAATTTAATTTAAGAAATTTTTCTACTTTGGAAATTGAATTCCTCAAATCGAATTGTTATATATTAAATATAACTTAAAATAGCTTGCTTGACATACAAATGACTCTTAAACATTCATTTACACACTTTATACTTTACACATTTCACTTGGAGTCAAATTTACAAACATTTACTCAGTCTTCTCAATTCCAGTTACGAGGCTTCTGTCTTTATATTTGCGTTTATCCTTTGAAATAACAGTTAAATTAAGTTGTCGGATATGCGGCAATTAATTGAAATGTAAAGTCTTGCAACAGAATTACAAATGTAAATAATGTAAATTGGATAAATGTGAACCCTGGAAGTGAATTAAATAGTGCGAAGTTATCGTCTTTGATTTTGGGTCCTGGCTAATTAAGTGCTTTGTATGAGCAGTCGAAGTCAATCTGTATTGTTTCAATTTCAATCAACTTTGCTAAAGTAGAAAATTTCAGTTCGTCTGTGTCATGATGGAACCTTTGATAAAGTTATTTGTTGAGCAGCAAAATGTCAACAATGTTGTCCCATTGTTTGTCGTTTTCGTAATTAATTTGTTAACACAATGCTTGGTCAGCTCTTCAAGGCTATCAACCCATACATATTTATATACGAACTGCTTATGGATATAATTTGTTTGTGATTCGCTTAGCTAATTGAGTTTTACAAACTGCTCGTCATTAGAATTACATAAAGCATAAGCTTCAGCCTTATAATTGGAATGAAAAACAGAGTAAAACATGTATGTACGGCACACTGACGATTACATACACTTGCAAAATGGACTGTATAGAAAATATTACATTATTTTATAATTAATTATAAAAAAAAAAATAATTATGGTTTGTATGGCGGCTATATGATATAGTAATTCAATATTATTAATTTATTGTTTAAAAAAACAGCGTCAAAATGAAACTTCAAAGGTATAAAAATATATCCGCTTGCCGATTTAATGTGATAAATAATTTGTACCATAATTCTGTTAGACAGACAGACTCGTCTATTTTTGCTAGCAGTACCATTAGGGCCAACAAACAAACCTGTTAGCCTCTATCAATAACGAGCTTAAATCGCTCCACGCCAAACCCAAAAACAAAACAAAAATGCTTTGATTTATGACATGCTTGCTGGGGGGGAAAAGGTTCTCGGTTGCTTATCTGGCGACCATCTGGATGCCACCGTATTAATGGACTCCCATCGAGTGTCTGCACAGACACAGACACACCCACACACACGCACTCATATACATATCAACACATGCTCACATGAGTGAGTTGATTTGATAAATCAATGCAATTTAACAAACAGTTCACTTAAAATCTGTCGCATGTATTTTTGGAGCACACGCAACTTTTATCTTAAAACAAACAGTCCGCAAATATTTCATGATCCCCACTGCGAATCTTATCTGTCAACAATTGCGGCTTAGTGCGTTTCCCAATAAATGCAGTTAAGCCATTAGCTCTTCTCTCTAGACGAACAAAACCATTCCCCAAAATATTTTGTAATAAATTTCCCACGGACGCAACATCATTTTACAGTCGTGTGTGAGCTGAAAGACTCCGTAAAAAATGTTTGAGGGCCATATCTAAACGATTCCTGCTTTTTAACGGGGTGCACAGACACAAAGATTTGTGACTGGCCATTTATTTTGACATACATAATTGAATATGGCCAGAACAAGGTAGAGGGTTTTTTTTTTAAAAAAAGGGGGAGGCTTTGCAATGCCAAATGAATTTTTAGAAAAAATATAAATAATATTAAATTCCTTATAAATAAATAACAGAGCTTTAGTCAAAGTCTATTTATTAAAATCACATATTAGAGTAAAGGATATGAAAATGAATATGGTACAATAATAAATTAATTCGACAATGTTTATTTGTTTTTGTTTTGTTTGTTTGTTTGAATAAAAAGGATTTCCTTGATATAAGATTATTTTATTCAATTCAAACATATTTTTCTATTTAAAAACATCTGTTAACTCGTTAATTTAAATAGTAAATTGCTTAATGACCTATTTCTATTTACATTTAACATTTTGAAAATTTGCTTACTTAAATTTTTACATTATAGTAGACAACACAAGTACTTAATGTTTATCTATGTGATTTCTGTCTCAGCTCTTCAAAGTAAACAATGTTGTCCCTTAACTTTAAAATTGGAATCACACTTAAAAATTGTTTAGCAGATGATTTTATTACACTCACATGCACACTTCAAGGCACAAATAGACAATTAATATTACTTAATTACGTATGAGGCAGTCAGTGGCGAATTCACTTAATTGCGAGCACTTAAATTTGCGTATAAGTATTCACTGAGATTCTGATACGCAGAGCATCCCTTAGTGAGTATCATATAAAGCAAACTTTAAAGCGCCTTTTGAGCCATTTGAATACATAGTTCCATTTATAGTACGTATTTGATTGTATTTCAGCTGTGTTTGCGGCTAAATGAAGTGTATGGACTATCTTCAGCTTTACGACTTTAATCTGATTTCGAAGTCTGCGCGTGGATTTACAAAAAAAAATTTGCGGAAAGCTGTGAAGCAATGTGCGACATAAAGTGGAAAACGCGGCCATTACATCTATAATTTGTGTATAATGACTAAAGCATTATTTGGCATTGCCTGAAAGTATGCTTTAAAATTGCTCGCACCGGATTTCGAATGTCTACGCAAAATTGCGAGAATATTTTTGTTTGAGGCCCTCGCCGGCGATAGTGTTACCATAAAACATTCATCTACAAGAATGTAATTTTGCTCAGAGATTTTTTCGCATAAAAATCCAATAAAAACCGTGTAAAGCTGTGCGTTGTATGTAGTGGACATAAACTGTAAAATTCCAATCAGCTTGGGGCAACCAGTAGAATTTCGGTAGAGTTTCCCGCCCCGTCTATTTGCACATACCGCAATCCACTAGTGAGCAATTAGTGCTCATTATTTTGGGGCCCAAACTTCTATAAGGCCAACAACTGCAAGAAAAGTATTGTTTTTCAGCAATTCCCCAAACTTTCCTCTCTCTTCCTCTCTGTCTCTGTCTCTCATCCAAAGACATGTGAGGCACATTGCTATCATCGCATCAGCGTTATTTAGTTAAAGTGCCGACTGAGTGTGAATTTTATTAATGCAAATTAAGTTTACACCATTTGCTGTTTAAACAGCTCAAAATTCTCGGCACTGTCATTACACAGGCTAATTGTGCACTAAAAGTGCCCATTTGTTGTGGATTTTTGCAATTTTATTTTCATTCTTTTTTTTCTTAGCAGTCTTTACTTATTCGACTCGCTGTGCACGTAAATGAGGACCCTGTTGGTTGATTTATGCACTTGAGTAATGGTACTTTCCTACATAAAGCCGGTCAATGACAGCTCTTGTTATTGTTGTTGTTGTTTTTGTTCCCGACAATTTAAAACACCCACACACACACACACACACATACCATCCATAAAATGCTTCTGAAACGGGAGATATGTATTTTCGTGATGGTACAGGATTAAATACGAAACTAAAAGCTTTGCGATAGGACAATGAAACCGTGATCATAACTTTCGGATGATGGATTTGATAAATGTCCCTCTTTGGCACTATGTACACTGACAAAAATTAGTAACCATAACATAGTTCTCTAAAATGAGTTCAGCGAGTTTTTAATAATATTTAAAATTTATAAAGAATATATTTAATTCTCAGTGTGTTCTTTGTAATTTGTGTACACAGCACTCTTACGTACCCTCTTTTGTTACTTGTATTATTATCGAACATTAATATCTTTAAATTTGATATACAAGCATCTTAGATATTTTAGAATTTCATATAATGTAATTTTTAAAAAGGTACGCTTCACTCAATAATCAACAGTCAAAAGAGCAAATTTGATTAGTATTTTCTGAATTTTAGAAATAATTTAATTTACGAAAGTAAACAAGGATTTGCAATTCGACTTTATAGATTAATTTTCCCTTATTAAGAAATTTATAATTCTGAAAAATAGATAAAAAGCCAGTCAAGCTAAGAATTAGTGTCATATTTATTATTTTATTATTATTTATTTAATTTTTTTTTAGATTGCCTTAGATTCAGAGGGTTTTTTAAGTGTACGGGCAAAAAAAAAATGATGAGAAAGATTCTAAGTCGCTGTCAAATAACGCGTCGACTTATGCAGGAACATCCTTATTTTGACAGTGTATCCACTTTAAAGACATGCAGCATTTCATATTGTAAATTTTGCTCGGCAAATGCGTTTCTAAAAAAAAAGTGTCTTTGAATATAGACATCTTGGATCGATTTTGATGGAGCCGTGCATTTGACAAGTGGACAGCATCCCGCTGAGACTGAGTCTGATACCCTCTAGACAACCTCTGCCAGATGGTTGCCTACTTTTAGACGCCTTTAAGGGCCCTTGTTCTGCTGCAAATTGCTAATATGCAGACAATGTTCCCTTGTAAATGTGTTTCTATTCCTCATTAATTCAAATTCTAGTCGCGGTTTTTTTATAGTCGTACATATATATTTTAAGCATATTTTCTGGATGAACGCGTCAAAGCGCAAAAGCCGCCAATTTGCATAATACGAGAAAACGCTTTACAGTCTTTGCCACTCTAGTTTTGATGACATCTCTCTTTGTTGGTCACAGTGCCTCCAGGGCAACCAGTGCTCATACGGTGCTTCTCCATCTTCATCAAGAGCAACAGTTTGAATTTGTAGTCATAAATTGTGCTCAATGGTCGCTCGCTGAATGACAGAGGCTTTTCGTCTTTCTATCACTGAGTCTAAGCCACGAACCCCGAGTGCCGCCCCCCAACACAGATATACATACGCATATATCATTTTCATTTTGTAATTTGTCACCCATTCCATTGGCAGACGCTTGGAGTCCATTTGTGGCACCGATGGCCCACAGTTAATTGGTTGGGTGTCAGCAGATGGTATTAAATTACATGACAGCTTACATGCCAGGTGGCGGAGGGGGACTGGCACCAGGCAGTCGGTGCCGGAGAGGGAGCTGGAGCAGCATACTCATTAAGTGTGCGAATAAACGCCAGCAGCTTCATCATCCATGAATTTTACGGCAAATTCAATTTGGCTCATGCAATTTGCGTTATGTTCTGACATTTGGGCTAGTCAACCTTGACGATTTTAAATTGTGTACAGATTCCTTAATGCAGCTAAGCACTTTGACAGAGATCATTACATATTTCAAAGCAATCGCGTTTGAGCCTGTCTTGACCTCTTTATTATTTTTTGTTTGCTTTATATAACAAGAGAACATTGATCCACATATTTTCAACTAAAGTAAAGTATAATATTGATTTGAGAGAGAACGACTATAGCAGTAATTTAAAGTAAAACTACTTAAACAAAGATGTTAAAATATTGCAAACTAATCGGTTTTGAATGGTTATAAAATATTGATATGAGAAAGAGTGAAAAATAACAGCAACATGAAAATTGAGGCATTATCATACAGATATATATTTAATAAACAATAAATCATTCTGAATCTTTGGACATTTATATTAATTCTAAATTTGAAACTTAAATTCATGGCAAAAACCATTGGCATTTGTCAATGATTCAAATATTGAACTGAGCAAAAGTGAATATATTTATCAAGCCTATTTAGCTGATGAACAGTCAGCACGACTTAACATATGTTTTAACTAGATTTTAATCAAAATCCTAAGTGCTATCAATTATCAAGCATCGCTCTGGGTGCCATAAACAATCTATTGTAGTGCCAAACACAAAAGCTGCCATAATGCAGCAAAATATATATGAATAGTGAAACGGAAATGAAAAGAGACATGTAATGATAAATTAATTTTAGCAAAGAGCAGACAAAGAGCACTCCCAATACTGATACCAATACTAATACCAATACTAATACGAATACGAATACGAATACGAATACGAATACGAATACGAATACTAATACTAATACTAATACTGAGACTGTATTCGCACTTTGAGTGTTTATCCGGGGCAAAGGTCATGCTGCCATTTCATTAATTCTAAGGGCGTGCGTTTATCAAAACTGTTTCGACGAGTGTTGCATTAAAAGTGTCTGCTTCAGTTACTTAATTAATGAAAACCTTAGCATTATTTTATGAAATGACCCGAAACAAAAAAGTTGTAGAAGCATATTCATCATGAACATTGTTCAGCTCTTTATAAATTCAGGCAAAAACACTAAAAAGCACCAAAAAAAAATAAACTTTTCAATTGCTGGTTTCAATGATATCAGAGTAACCACAAAATTATACAAAGCAAACATTTGGGCAACATTCGAATGCAAATGACTATTCAAAATCTGATTATCCAAACTGAAAATGAGTGTAAAATAACGAGTGCGAGTGCGCATTAAACATATGAATAAATAAGCTGAAAATAAGCTTAACAACCAATTAAATGGAAAAAGATTTAGTAATTTATTAAAAAAAAATATATATTTCAGTCTTAAGAAATAAAATACAAACAAACTTTAAATTAACGAGTTTAAGTAGTTAACATATCATTATTTGTATTAATCCTTGTCATAAAGTGCTGCTCGCTTAACTTATAAATTACTGTTCGAATCATTAATTTACAAATAATTTATTGTAATTAAAATACTTTGATATAATATTAGTAGATTCTGTTCAAAATATAAATAAGATAGTTAAATGTAATTGTATCGATTAAATAATTAATTCTGTTCAATATTATTTTCATGACATTTTCTTGGAATACTTTAAAAAAATACACGTGCTCTTAGCAATGAAATTTCAAATATTTATGGAAATGTTTATATAAAATGTCAATAGATATTTTGCTTAATTAAAATCTAATTTTTTTAAGCTCAAAATAACAACAAAACACTTATTTAATCTTGAATGTCTTTTTTCTATTCATTTAGCTTTTTATAGATTTCGGCCATCTGTGAGTTTGAGTAAAGCTCATCAAAGGACAAAAACAATAGAGCCTGTAAATAAATAGCCACACTCACGCACTGTGAATGAGAGACAAAAGCCACTTGCATAGTTCAGCATCACTACTTTTGTGTTTTGCGGTGATTGACTTTGTATATGCGTACGTGTGTAAATGCTTTTGAGTGTGTGTGTGTGCCGCACACTAAAGTTACTACAACTAACAAAGGACACTCCCATTGAACCTTGTTGTCGACTTATCAAACAATTTAATTCAGTCAACCAGCTAGTCAGCTGATAAACTAAACCAAAATAAAGTTGGCGAATGTGAGGAATGCAGCTCTGGAATAGAGCTCACATTTGAGTGGTAAGTAAACAAAACGCTTTTGCCGATATGCGCTCTTCACGGCTCTGTTTAATATTAAGCATGCGGCGCGGGTGCACAAGACATTAAATAAACTCTACGAGAGCCGCACGCAAAACAAAATAGGCAAACAAACTAAACAACAAAGTAAAAGAAATAAATACATAAAGAAAAATACAGAGCGTTCCAAAAATGCCGAATACTAAGTTTCACTATACATTTAAAAATCTGACCAATCTCATATGTTGGCTACATGATGTAAAATGTAGGGAACATAATATTCGTCTAACTTTTTATAGAAGATCTGAACTTTTGACAGATCGTTACCATGGTAATTATATAATGTAGTAGATAGGATAGTATCAGTTTAGAAATAGTACACATATTGGGCATGTTTGGTTAAGATAACTCGTTAAATAAAAAGGTTTTTCATACAAGAAATCAACTTTCGACCGATATGATATAGCGATATAAGGGATTCATTTTCAATGAAACACACAAACAGACGGAAATGGCTATATCGATTCGACTAATAATGCTGATTACAAATATAAATATAATTTTGAATGATATCGTAGACGCCAAACTTGTAAAATTCTGCTGGAAGGGTATTAAATCGTCGCCCGATTTGCTTGCTTTACGAGTAGAGCAATAAATGCGTGTCGAAAAGTTTTTTCACTTTGACTAGTTTACAAAATTTGTTTTTCTTTTGGCTTTTTCATTACATCTCATACCTCATCCTGTAGTCTTTTATAAGTTCCTGTTTGCATCAAGTTGTTCCTATTGAAAGAAATGTAACAACTTCGTATAACATATAGAGCACTTGAAGTTTGCAAAGTGACATTTAATTTGTTGAAGTGATTTTTGAAGAATAAGAAGAGGATTAGAAATTTACCAATAAAAACTTATTGCCATAAATTAATTGAGCGTTTGTAACTAATAGATAATAATTAAATTTATTCAAGTGTACTTTAAGTAGTACTTTAGTAAAAAGTTTATTTATAAACTTTGTTAACTTTTCTAAACTTTTTTAAGCTGTAGTTCAATAGTTTTTTAATAATTTTTAATAAATTTTAATAAATTAAATTAATAATTAAACAATATTTTTTTAAAGCTACATTTTAATTTTTTCCATATCATCTGATTATAGACATTGCTTTTGTTTTATTAATTAATTTCAGTGAATAATTCTTGAAATACCAACATATTAAATATGGAAATAGTAATTTACGTTTATTTAATAATGAACTCCGACAGATTTTAATTAAAATAGATAAATACGTTTTCCGCCAATGAACTAATTGTTTGATATCGAAACTTTTAACAGCGACTTGGCGACTGCTTACAACACAGTCTAACTCGCATGCAGCGGGATCAGAACATATAGAGAAAAGTTAACGAATGTGCATTATAAAAATTTATGGCAAACACAAATTAAATGAGTGCCATTCGTTAGATTTAGTTGCGAGATGAGCTCAGTAGCCACCAGAACCAACTGATGATAGTCAGTCCTAGGGTATTAGAGAGAAACACCGCGCTCCTTTGCAATTATAATGGGAAGCCCTGCAGGATATGGTGGCATATTGAACAAAGCACAGAACACTAAATATTTAGTGGGTGGGTTAATGAGCTTACCAAGTTTGGCCATAATACTAAAGACAGAATGGCCACGTGCGAGCATCGAAACATAGATGAAACAAAACATTTGACTGCCTAATTAATCAAGTAATCAACTTGCTAATCTCAACTCGAATTACACACATATTTGTATACATATACGAATATTATGTACCCAATTATAATATTCCACAGTCGAATTGCGCTTGAACAGTGTAGATGGAGAATTTATTACATGTTGACCTATTATTCTCTCGCGGAGAACATACTAATTTTGTTATAAACTACATACAAAAGAAAAATAACTATTACTTGTCTAATTTCTTTTTATGTTTTCTGTGTTGATGTTCAAGAATAATGGTTTGGATTTTATTTTCTTATAGTGATGTGGAGCCTCTACTGAGAGGAAAAAGAACTATAAAGTTTTTCTTGTTTCGAGAAATAAATTTTTAATATATATTAAAAACAATTTTTTTGATATTAGAAGATCCAATTATTTATGAGAAATATACTTCTTAAAAAAAAAATAAAAATGAGATTATAACATTTTTGTCAAATTAAATTATATATTCACTTATGAACTTCCTAAAATGTTTCTATATGTAAAACCGCAAAATACTAATGCTTAATAATTAAAGAATTATTAGCAAAAAAGATAATGGAAGATATTTGTCTATCCATTAAAAAAACATAGAAATTATACATATTTTCATTAATTTAGTAAAGAAAAATAATGGTTTCTATAAATTTAATTTCTTAATAACAAATTGAGCTGACCTTGGCGCCAAAACTATGGCGATTTTCCAAATTCAAGCTGATTTTTTTCTGAGTGTAAAAGCAGTCATCGATCAAAATATTTAAGTTGAAATATGGGAAAATGTGATGTTAACTTTAGCAGATAATAAACTACCTTTATTATGGGTGTTTAAACATGAAAACGACCCTTATCACGCGAGAAAGTTGAGTGGGAAGTATAAATACATAAGCGCTGACGATGAAAATGTCAGTTGATCAATAATATGTCAATGTATATTATATATCAGTTTAAAATATATATACATTTATATAAAAGATATTCCCGAAACGTGCCAGTTATTGATTGAGTCTCTGGCGCTCATAGTCTCTGAGATCCGCATTTTCTTAAAGACGGAGATATGGACATGGCTATATCGACTCGGCTGTTGTTACTGATCAAGAATATATTTACAATATGGGGACGGAGATGCTTCTGCCTGTTACTTACTTTTGCTCACAACACAAAAAAATACGCGATTTTTCCGACTTTTGACTAAAAACAAAATATAATCATGAATCATAATCAACATTTTTTGATAGTTAAAGCAAGTTATTCTCAATCTTAAAAATGTACAGAAGGAACACAAAATTTGATGTATGGAGTCTTTTAGCCCATTTTAAGTTTATATTTGCATAAGCAAACAATTTTTTTTATTAGCAATGTTTTTGTCTAATCTGGCGGGGGTGTGTGTTATTACAAAAGAAGAAAAAAATGATAAACCCAAAAATAGGATTCGATAGCTCGATCGGCACGAGCATATCGTTGTAAATAGCTGTGATTCAGGTGAGCGATTTTTACGATTTTTAGCAACTGTTTTGTTTATTTTTACTGGACGCTATATGTTTAGCGCTGTCGCGTCAGCTGATTATAAACAAAAATGCTTCAAATCCGATGCTATGGAACGCTCCTCCCTGTGAATATATTTAGCTGGGGCCAGCAGTCCTCCTACCTAATAGCCTGTTGGCACTCAATATGTACATGCGCCAAACAATAACACTCGGAAAAACAAATCTCACTGAAACTTAGAAATTTACCATAATATCGGCGACAAGGGCAGCTCAACTTTTTGTTAATCAAAAGTTATTTCTAATATATAAAAAAAAATTCTAACAGATTCGTGCTTACACAGAATTCTTACACTCAAAATTAATTTTTGTTTTAATATACATAGCTAGTTATTGTAGTTATCACACCTATAATATTTCACATATACAAATAATAAATAGATTCATATAATTTTATTAAAAAAACGTATAGTTTTAGGAACTTAATTACTAATTTTCAGTTTTTTCAAAAATTTTTTGTCAAAACAGAAAAAAAAATGTTTTTTATGAGAAATTATAATTTTAGGGCGATTTTATAAATTTCTGGGATATTTTTGTTATTTTTGAAAATTCTTATAAATTAATTTAAAATAAAAATAAAATACTTATAAATTTGCTTGTTAAAAATAAACAAGAAAAACTTTCTAGTTTTCAGGTTGAACTTTTTTTGCTGAGTGTATGCAGACTCCATAAACATATACATAAACTGTCTTTTGGCCCACGAAATTCTCAAAATCACCCGTACGCCTGTGGCGCGTTTATAGTTTTTGTGGCCCAAAGCACGTTTAAGCCACGCACTAAATGCTGGCTAATAGATAACACACATTTGTCCTTCAGCTACAGTTGCACAAGGACCACAACAGCTCCGTGTACTCTTCGCACTCCGGTTACCTCTGTGCACTTTTTAAGTTGAACATCTTTATATATCTTAGAGGTGGCAAGTGGCACGATTGCGGTTTTTAAATACCACTCATAAGTTTGCCAGAGCAATACAAGGATCCCAGTACAGTTAAGTTTTTGTCGTCGTTTACTTGGCTTGCATATGTTATGGGTTTTATTAGGGTATATTTTGATTAAAAATAAATTCACAGAAACGAAATATTTATATTTTGTTTTCAATAATTTTTTATTATACTTTTTTTGTTCCCTCAATATACTGGCATTCAATGCTTGATGGTATTTGAGGCAAAATGACAGCCAAAAATTTTATAAATATGCATACACTGCACAACAAAAGCGAAAAACCAAATTAAGCGCGTTAATCTGCGGAAGCCTAACGCGAGAAAGGCAAACAAAAATCCATTTGGGAAAAGGAAACCACTTGTTATTGAAATTTATGTAGATAAATACTAGCCCCAACTGCAACGGCAATTTATGACCAATGTTGCATTTTGAAAACTTAAAAGATAAAATAAATTAATAAAAGCAAACGGTTCATTGAATACTTAAGTGAATACTGCATTTATTGTGTGACATTTAATTTCCACAGCAAATTCATTATTTTGTTAATCAATGAATCTGTGCAATTTCAGCTGTCAGATATCAGCAAATTTCTGTAATTGCCGGAATTTACATGGTCAATGTGTTATTTCCATGACGAGGGGTACATTTTGAGCGACACTGAGATAAACACACATTTACTACATCAGTTTCCAATTATTATTTATTGTGCTTACGTTTGTGTTTCACCTTTTGTTTTTTACTTTGCTCGAATGCCGAACGGAAAAAACGCGAAAAACACTGGCAAATTTGTTGTTGAAATTTCAAAATTGTTTAATCACTTTCACGTTTCGACACAGACAACAGACACCAGGCATATCCGGAAACTGACTTCAACGCTTGAATTTCGCGCTATGCGAAAGATTGCTGCTTCCGCCGTTCCGTTTGTGGCAGCTGAACTTTCCACGACAAGCGAACGCAGACGACTTGTTGGCGCGTTCAAAAAGATGTCGACAACACAATCCAAATGGAACAAATCATTGACTAAGGTAGGGTGGGGGTATACGGCTATCACTATGCCAAATGCCGGCATTTAAAGACGCCTGCGCAGTTATGCATTTCATATCTTCAATAATTATTCTTATTGCATTTCTGCAGATCCTCATTTTAAAAAGAAATTGCTTGCATTAATAAATTTTTGTTATAGCTTCAAAGAGTTGCAAAAGTTGCCAATACTATCATTGTTCAAACTCAAATGGCACTGATAAATTTCAAAATGACTTTAGCCGGCTTGGTAACAATTCGCAAAGAGAGTATCCTTTAAAAAGTATTTAGTGATCACATCATGTAAAAAACTATAATTGCATACTAATGGTTTATTTGGAAAATCAGATAGTCTTTGTTCTACTATTAATAAATGTTATTATTTAAAAAAAATAAAAATAAAAAAAACATTGGCACGAGAAAAAGTGTTGCAAAATACTCAAGGTATCGTTAAAAAAAAACATCGATACACTTACATTTCACATATCGATAGCAAAAAACTTGTATTAGTCCTCTTTTCTTTGATGTCTTGTGAATGACATCGTTTTGCTGTAATAATTGTAAGTTTTATTGAAATACCGTGACTAGTGTGAATCTAAACAAGTTGGTGATATATGTGGAACATGCAATGCGTGCATAGCAACAAGAAGAAATCATTGTTTTTGCGCCAACTGCTGGCTGTCAATGTTTTTTTGCAAACGCCATGTTGGCCGCTTACACATAACCTCAACACCGAACGAACAGTTGACACCCCAGTTAAAAATTAATGTGCATTTATTTTATTTATATACTTTTTTTTTGCAGCAAACGGCATAAGCAGAAGTAAACACCATGTCGCGTTTCTTTGCCAATGGCTCGGACTCGGAATCTGAATCCAGCGAAGAAGAGGTCCCAACCCAATTCAACAACAAAGCCCAAAATTTCGTAAGGAAAAAACTCGCATTTTTGGCGCAATAGAACATAAATTAAATAAACATTTGTTCCATTCGCAGCAATTCAGCGATGATGAGGAGGAGGTGAAGCGTGTGGTGCGCTCCACGAAGGAGAAACGCTATGAGAATCTAACGAGCATCATTAAAACGATACGCAACCACAAGAAGATTAAGGACATACCCAATACGCTGAGCAGCTTTGAGGATTTGACACGGGCCTACACTAAGGCGCTGCCCGTCATCTCCAAGGAGGAGAACGGAATAACACCGCGTTTCTACATACGCTGCCTGGCTGAACTGGAGGATTTCATCAATGAGGTGTGGGAGGATAGGGAGGGACGCAAGAACCTCTCCAAGAACAACTCTAAATCGCTGGGCACACTGCGACAGAAAGTGCGCAAATATATTAAGGACTTTGAGGACGATCTGGCCCGTTTCCGTGAGGCACCCGACCAGGAGAGCGATGTAGATGAGGGTGAAGGCGATGCCCACGATAGCGATGCCGATCGTGCTGGTGATGATAGCGATGCCGGTTTTGGAGTCGGTGCTAAAATGGCCGAGTTGCCGAAGGCAGCGAAATCTTCGGTGCAGCCAACGAAAATAATTGCGGACGATGATGACTCCGAGGATTCAATTGACTGGGATCCGGACACCGAATCGGAAACGGAATCATCTGAGGATGAGAATATGTATCAGAATATGCGCGAACGTTTCCTCAAGCGTACCACAGAAAAGGAGGACAAGGACGACGATAAACGTAAGGATAAGCGTAAGGAGCAGAAGCACAAGGTGCGCAAACGTGCCGACGACGATGAGGATGGCGAAGGATGGGAAACCGTCGTCAAGGGCAACGTTGTCGAGAAACCGAAAATGTTTGAAAAGGATGCCGAAATCGATATACCCCTCGTCTTGGCCAAACTGATTGAGATCATGTCGGCACGTGGCAAGAAACGCACAGATCGTCGCCTCCAAATCGATCTGTTGTTCGAGTTGCGCGACATTTCCGAGCAGCATTCATTGGGCACCGCTGTTGCCGTCAAGATTCACTTCAACATCATTTCGGCGATCTTTGATTACAATCAGAAGATATCGGAGCCCATGAAGCTGGAGCACTGGGCGCTATTGCTGGAGGTGATGCAGAGCATGATGAAATTGCTACTGGCCAATCCGGATATCAATATGAACGAGAGTGTCGCCGAAGAGCACGAGGAATATGGGACGGCACCGTTCTATGTCCGTGGTTGTCCCCTTGCGGCTGTGGAGCGTTTGGATGATGAGTTCACCAAGCTGCTGAAGGAATGCGACCCACATTCGAATGATTATGTGTCGCGGCTCAAGGATGAGGTCAATGTGGTGAAGACCATTGAGCTGGTTGTTCAATACTTTGAGCGCTCCGGCAGCAATAACGAACGTTGTCGTATATATCTGCGCAAGATCGAGCATCTCTACTACAAGTTCGATCCGGAAGTGCTCAAGCGCAAGCGTGGCGAGCTGCAGCCAGCGACGGGAGCAGCGAGTGCCACGCCAGCAGCACCCATCCAATCCTCCGTGGAGGTTATGGATAAACTATGCAAGTTTATCTATGCCAAGGACGATACGGATCGGATTAGGACGCGTGCCATCTTGGCGCACATCTATCATCATGCGATGCACGACAATTGGTTCCAGGCACGTGATCTTGTGCTGATGTCCCATCTGCAAGATAATATCGATGCAGCGGATCCATCGACGCGCATCCTCTACAATCGCATGATGGCCAATTTGGGACTGTGCGCCTTCAGGCAGGAGAACATCAAGGATGCCCATCATTGTCTCGTCGATCTGATGGTCACCGGCAAGCCGAAGGAGTTGCTCGCCCAGGGCCTGCTCCCACAGCGCCAACACGAACGCTCGGCCGAGCAGGAGAAGATCGAGAAACAGCGCCAAATGCCATTCCACATGCACATCAATCTGGAGCTGCTCGAATGCGTTTATCTGGTGTCGGCGATGCTTCTCGAAATACCCTATATAGCAGCTCATGAATTCGATGCACGTCGTCGCATGATCAGCAAAACGTTCTACCAACAGCTGCGCTCCTCGGAACGCCAATCTCTCGTTGGTCCGCCGGAATCGATGCGTGAACATGTCGTCGCCGCTGCCAAAGCGATGCGCTGCGGGAATTGGCAGGCTTGCGCCAATTTCATCGTCAACAAAAAGATGAACACCAAGGTGTGGGATCTGTTCTACGAGTCGGAACGCGTACGGGAAATGCTCGTGAAGTTCATCAAGGAGGAATCGTTGCGCACGTATCTGTTCACCTATTCCAATGTGTACACGTCGATTAGCATACCATCGCTGTCGCAGATGTATGAGTTACCGCTGCCCAAGGTGCATTCGATCATCAGCAAGATGATCATCAATGAGGAGTTGATGGCCAGTCTGGATGATCCAAGCGAGACGGTTGTTATGCATCGTTCGGAACCGTCGCGTCTACAAGCGCTCGCCATGCAATTTGTGGATAAGGTGACCAATTTGGTCGATGTAAACGAGAAGGTGTTCGACATGAAGCAGGGCAACTTCTTTCAGCGCGGCAACATGGGCAATCGGGATCGTGGCTACAATCGCAACCAGAACAATCAGGGCGGCAATTGGGGCGGACAGCGACGCGATAATCGTAACCAGCGCAATCGCAACCAGCGTGGACACCACAAGCAGAACCAGCAGCAAAATCAGCAGCAGCAGCAACAACAAGTCCACACCATCGACGAGGAGTAGACGCACCAGACGGACACAATCGGAAACAGGAACAGTTCTATGGATAACACGCGGCAATTGATTGAATGGGAATATGGAATTGGAACAGCTGGTCCTTACGTTTGTGGATGGACCTCCGATTCGGTTTGTCACTCCGGATCGGAGGTCTATATTCATCCGCGAATCTCTTCTGGGCAGCAATTTCCAATTTCGTTGCCTATCCATTTTCAGTTACGTACTGTCCTGTGAATTTGTTTGCTATAAAGAAGAAGAAAACTAAAACTAATTGATAAATGCATTTTGTATCAACTAAAATCTAAAGTGCGCGAGTTTTTCATTAAAATAAACTTTAAACAAAGAAAGAAAAGAAAGAAGAAGAAAACAGAAAAACTAAAAGCTGTCGTTTTAATAATAATACGATGGGTGGAGTTTTTAGTGTATTTGCGTAGTCAAATTATCCCAAATTAATTATACATTTCAGGGTAAATAAATTGATCAGCTTATTGGAAATCAACAGCGTACCAGCTATTATCAAAGGGACATTCCAAAGTGCAAGCAAAATATCGATTTTTCGATGAATCGATAGAATTGTATCGACAAATTGTCCGCCGCCGACTCACGTTTATTTTACATATTATTTAACAATTGAAAATTATCAATTAAATATTAAATACACTGCAGCATGAATAGCATTGGCGACGACTGCAATGAGTTGAAAAAGCAATACGATGCTTGCTTCAACAACTGGTTCTCCGAACGATTTCTCAAAGGCCAAACCAATGATTCCGTCTGTGCGCCCATTTTCAAGGTTTATCAGGAGTGCGTCAAGGTGTGTGATTGACATAATAAATATAAATAATTCATTTACAATAATTGTTAATATTACACCCCACCCCGGACAAAGCGTGCAATGCGTGAGCAGAAAATTGAGTTACGTGAAATTGAAACGGATTACAGCACCGGCCCCGCTGAATACGACAACAGCAACGTTAGTGGCAGTTCACCGGGTTCAGGTGCCAGCAAGCCGCAGGGCAAAAGTTGACCTCTGACGGGGGACTTACAGCCGTTCCATGGTGATACTATCAGAGCGAAGTCAGAGTCCCACATTCAAGGGGAGCAGTCCAATGGGAGTGAGGACACATTTCCCTGGAAGCATAAGCGCGGCTCCACAATCTAAAACAACAAAACCAAATAAAAAGAGAAAAGAAACACGTATAGAAAAGATGGTCGTTCCAAATGCAAAGTGTATATTAAAATGTTGAAAGAAATTAATATTAAGTGGAAAAAATATACCTGTCAGAGGATTATTACGATTAAATTTTGTAAATAGTATGTGAGATTAAATATGTAGTTGTTGAAATTTGTATATGTAATGTGGAAATATTTCGCATGAAAATTCTGTTTTTTATTTATTATCTCTATTTGATTACGTTGACGGTCGACAGTAGATATTTAATGCTAAAGTAAAGGGTATTTACAATAATAATCAGATAGCAAATATGCTTACATTTTTCTATATATATTAGGCTTTGTGTTGGCAGCTATAAGAATTAATTCCCAAAATGTGTGAATCCCAAGCGTGCTTATCGCAAAGCTGACCCTCGGGTTAGGTGCTTCCCCTGGAGCACTTCTTCGGCTCATTGTCACTTGGTATAAAAGCCACTAGCAAATGCTGTGCTTCAATAGACTCCAGATCAAGTCACAGTCATTAAGATGAAACTGCAGTCGGCACTTCTGATCTTCCTATTAGTTGTCTGTGACATTTGCACGCAACTCATCAATGCGGTGCCATTCGAACACCGATCTGGATTGGGTGGACCTAGGCGACCACAAACATTGCCGCCAAACAGGCCAAATTTTTGACCATCACGCTTTTGAACAGAGACAAATACATAATACATTTTAATTGAACAAAGTGTTTTCTTTTATATTTCCCTTCAAAAAAAGCAGAGCATTTGCCACACTTGGAAAAACAATTGGCAAATTGTTCCAGGTTAAAACAATCTTTGTTTTTATTAATATTTTGACTTAAATACTATTTTGGATTCGGACTAAAAACACAAACGATGAAAAAAGTTTTTAGTGCGAAATACCATCGAGTTGATAAAAATCGTCCAGCGAGGACTGCTGATGGAAAACTTAAAATTCTACACAACGTATGGCTTAAAGTTAGCAACAGAAGACGCAGCAAAGAAATTACTTGCTACCTGTGAACTTGGACAGTTTCTCCAGCAAGGCAATGTAGGAGATGTGCTCATGAGCGGTGGCCAAGTCGGATAGCTTCTCGGCAAACTCATTGCTGATGCCTTTCTCCTCGAGCAGATTCATCAGCAGATCATACAGATAACCATCGAGCACATCGCCAGAAACGGCATAGATTTTCTCATTCCATTCGCCTTCGTAAACGGACATCTCATCGATGGAGAAGATATCATTGTATTCACCCTCCTGTGCCTCGCCCTCCAAATAGGAGCAAGTGAACGACAGGGTTGTGTTGCCCTTAACAACGTCCACCTCGAATTGCGGCTTGCTGCGCATTTCACCCAACTCGGGCTTGTCCGCATTGGTATTAATCTCTGGCTCCTGCTCGCTATCCACAGTGTGATTTACATTCAGGCTGATGATCACCTTTTCCTTATCCGTCTGCTTGCTCAGCTCCACTTCAGAGCCGGTCAGCTTCACGCTAAAGCCATCCAATGTGCTGGGCACCGTTTTGCCCTTTTGCACCTTACGCTCCGCGAGAATCTCATCGGTGAGGAACTCGACCAGTTCGCGTTCGCCTATTAATACCAATATTAACATTATTTCAGCATATCACCTCCGACTGTTGTCAGTCGCATGCTTTTGAGGTTATGTAACAGTGGCAACAGGGACATGTCTCCACATCTTTAACACCTCTTCTATCTTAAGCAACTTACCCTTGGTGTGCACGTTGCAGCCACAGGTGCAATTAATGCTGGGCTTGTGCACATTCAACACGGTAACGTGGTCGCCAACTGCTGCTGCCGGCGGTTTGGTCATGTGCCACAGGCTTCGGGTGAAATCGCGTTTGCCCAGTGCACCCGTCGCAGTGGTGGCCAAGTTGGCGAAACGCAAAGTGGCTGTCTTCAGGCTGTTCATCTTGTAGTTATATAAGCCTATATATTCTCTTAATATAATAGTTAATGGAAAAATGTGCGGCTGCTTTCGTGTTGCAACTTGCAATGAATATTCTAATTACATATCGACAACTCCACACATCCATATCGATATACGTTTTGAGTGCATTACGTGGCAACGCCGGCAAACAGAAATTCGCATTTCGGTTGCAGTTGAAACAAATTGAATGGAGAAATATTCTCAGATTAATGATAAACTGCTTCTGCAAATTGAGGACGATGAACATGTGCATCCCCGTTGTCCACATGGTCCCTCAGTGCTATTCTATCGACAAAGTCAGAGGCCCAACGATGGCTACTACGCCTGCTCCGCTCATCGCAATTCAAAGCTCTGCAATTTCCACATGGAATTCAATAAATGGCAAAGAAGTAAACTTCAAAGATTTCCAGAAAATGTTCGCAATTATCCACAGTCAACGAGGAACGATGACGATTCTGATCCTACAAATCATATGGAAGCACTCTCGCAAGACGAGGCGCATGCACAGTACTTTTTCGACTCAAGCGCCCTCGAATTTTTTGCGATTCAGTGTCGCTTGCTAGCAATTCAGTAAGTTATCATTTAGATGGATAGTTGCACATAATAACTCACAGAAAATTCTCCGTTCTCACTTCTGCCTGCCACAGCAAAGTGGTTTGCATGGGTACACCTCGTCTTCACTTTCATCTGCGACGCACCACAGAAATTCAAAGTTTTTTGCTTGATTTTGATGAACGATTTGTTGGCTATTTGAGTTCCAAGGAATTTTGCCACTACAACATGTGCAACAATCACTTCTTCTACAATCCTGAACCGTTCGAGCAGTTCCTCAAGTGCAACAGGTGAGTAGATTAGCAGTGATTTCCCCTTAACTAAAGCTGATCTCTTGCAGCGATGACCGCGTCTTGATTGTGACGGATCCTCCTTTTGGCTGTCGCACGGAGCTGATAGCAAACACATTGCGATCTCTAACGCGGCTACATAATCGACTTAACAAGCTGCCCGCCACTCCACTGCCCATTTTCTGGGTGTATCCCTACTACATGGCCAATTACATTACGGATGATATGCCCGAAATGCAGATGTGTGACTACAAACTGAACTACACAAATCACAGTCGCTACACGAATGTGGGCGAATCTCGACGCTGCTACGGTTCCCCGGTGCGCGTGTTTACCAATGTGCCACTTGAGCTGCTCCAGCTGCCACTCAGCGAGGGTTATAAATATTGCCAGCAATGTGAACGCTTTACCGCCATAGAAAATGTGCATTGTGATCGTTGCGCCGATTGTTGCTCCCGCAATGGGCAAATCTATCGCCATTGCCAGCTGTGTGATCTGTGCGTGAAACCCAACTATGTCCACTGCTCCAACTGCAGACGCTGCTGCCAAAGTGTGAACCACAACTGTGCATTGTATCAGTCCAAGCAGCGCTGCTGGATTTGTGGACAACGTGGACACATTGAGAATAAGTGCGGAATTTGGAAACGACGAAATCGAAAGGGAAGGCAAAAACTGAGCTGCCTTCTTTGTGGCAAGGAGCAGCACACGGAACGCAGTTGCCCAATGCGCTCCAAATACTTGAAGAAAATCCAATTCATGGGACAAACAACGATTGTAGCAAGAAAGGTAGTAAAACAAATAAAAACTAAATTGTTAAAGTAGTTTGTCATTTTAACTCGATTTTAATGCCAAAATTCATATTTGCTCTTAACACACATTTAATGTTTAAATTAATCAAAATGAATGCACATGGAGAAAAACATGACCACCATAAATTGTGGAATGGATTTTATTTGCCACAAAGAAACTCTTTCAATCAAATAAAAGAACTTTGTTGCAGCAAAGCATGTAAATAGAAAATAAAGAAAATTTTGACAAAAATTTACAATTTAGTTGCTTGATTTTTGTTTATCATTTAACGACGGGTAACTTAAGCTTAGACAATAATTAATTTCAAGTGGAAAACACTTATTGCCTCCAACCAACGGAATGCAGATCTTAAATTGTTGTCTCGTGTTATTGTTTGTTTGTTTGTTGTTGTTTTGGCTGAACTGTTTGTATGAAATCTGATGACGTCGACAATTTGGTCGCGCGTCCGTTGAGAGGTGAAAGTATCTTTTAATGCGCTATGTTGAAATTGTCTAAGAACGATTGTATTTTCCCCAAATGTGCAGCATAAAAACAGATGCGATAAACAGCAGCGACATAACCAGTACGGGAACTGGACCACTGGAAGAACAGGAAAAAAAGAAACAAAATTACAATTAGCCGACAAAAAATGCAATCTTCACTTACACTTTGATGCCGGGTGAATCGTCTGTGTAGAAGCGCCACATGCCGCCAGTGCCTGCACCGCCGGGTGCACGACTCCTGGCCGCCGTTGTTGTTGTTGTCTTGCGCTGTTTCAGAGTGCTGCCACCTCCAGCGCCAGCGCTACGTGGCGCCGACAATTTGCTGGGCGAGCGTGAGCCGCTGCCAACGGATGTGGAACTTGCAGGTGCAGGCTGTAATTATCAATTGGTACATTTCGTTTAATTTATCTTCTCTGGTTAATAAGGGGCTTTTTAACTTACCATTTTAATTTAGGTGTTTAATTTTAATTCAGAGCGAAATGTGCACTGAGTTAGTGAGTGAATGCGTGCTGACCTGGAAAAGTGTTGAAGGCGATGAAATCAATTTGACAACTCTTCGTGTCGGTTTCGTGTTCCACGTCACCTGCCATTCGCCCGACATCGTAACTATGACAGCGACCACTCGATACATTTTATTTATTCCAGTTTGGTTGCTATTGTCATGTCAATGGAACGACAAGTAATTGGCGCTAAGCCCACTTTAAAGAAGTTTAAAAATAATACTATGAGAAGTAAAAAAATTACGTACGTATTTCAAGTCTAATCTAATATACATTTATATTTTGGTGCATACAGAATTTATTTATACTGAATAGTCCATATAGTGGGCAATATTGCTAGTGAAGTTGATTTCAAATTTTTTATTCAACTTTTTACAATAGTTATAAGATATGCCTATTTTGGAGAAATAAATTATGTCGACTGCAAAGCCTCGATTAGTACTGATTAATTGCTTGTTGTTTATTGCTAAGTCATAATTTTGTAAAATCATATTGTGCATATATTTACAATTTGCTATCGATTATGCCTTGTGATCATCGATATAATTTTTAATAGTAATCGCCAATTCCAATGGATGTACATCAATTACATTTTTCATGTGCGAGTCTTAAATATTTTTATTTCGCAGATTGTGAGCTTAATTTAATTATGATATTGTGAGCGGTGTGTTTATGAATTAGAATAAGTTGTGCATGAATAGCATGCGATTTTGGAGCACGGTTGCTATGATGCGCAAATTCATGACAAAACGCCAAACAAATAAACTCAGTGTCAAATATAAACGCAATAAGCGATAGGAAAAAACGACGAAAAACCGTGGCAAAACAAATTCAACAAAATATGGAGGATATTGAAATCGAATATCTGGACGAGTACAAAGACTTGGTGCTGCCAGGTAGGCAACAAAATTACAATTTGCTTATTTACCAATTGCTATAATTATTTATTAATTGCCTTAAGGCATTAAGACAAGCAGCGATAGAAGCTCGGCAACTGGAGCGATCTCATATCAAGTACCCCTTCCACGCCCGAGACGCATCTCATCCGATTCGAGTGGTTCCTCATCGATTGATCCGGATATTTTTCAAAAACTATTCGATGTCAAACTTCTGGAAGACGAGATGCTCACCGAAAGTAAGTCAAATTACAAATTGCAAATGCTACTTTTCTCTGCTAATAGTTGATGCACTTATTTTTTATTTAATCAGGCGGCTCAACTGCCAAGGAAAGAAATAGACGTCGCTTAAGTTCACCATCGAGCGATTCGAACGATGCTTTGGACGCATTGTACAATCGCCAAGTGAACAAAAGACGACGACGCTCAGAATCATACGATTCAATAGATGATCTGGGTATGTATTTCAACAGAAATACTGATTGAGTCACTCTATTAATATGCATTTACGTTTCTATAGGGGATGCGCTGATGGGCGCTACACACAAGTCGTTGGCAAGGACAGCCAACTCTCAGTCAGCCAAGCAGTCACTGAGTGAAGGCTTGCAGCGAGGCAGAGGCAGCAGCATCGTTGCCAAGTCAAAAAGTGCTGAAAGGCGGCCGCAGGCAAACAAATCAAATTTAAGTATTGCGTCGATGAAGCCAATCAGTAAGACTGATAGCCTCAAGCTGGGATTTAGGACAAACGGCACCAGCAGCAGCAATTGCTCCTCCAATGCGCATCTACTGGCCAATCGCAAGAAAGCAATAACCATTATAAAAGCTCAGAAACCGGATCTCAAACCACCCAAGCATGAGCCCAAAGAGGATCCGCTCCGTAAGTTTCAACTACATTTAATATGATTTAAACGTTATATTTAAGTATATCAAAAATGCTAGAAGATTTATTCCTATATTATATATATTTATTATTATATTATATTTGTAGTAAAAGTATAGTTATGTTGAATCCAGTATTTATTTTATTAGATTCTATTTAATGATTTCTAACATTAAAACTATACTCATTTGTTAAATTTAAAGTTCTCTTTTAATAAGAGTTTGTAAATACAAAGTTTAATTATTTGTAAATAACAGCTGAGTATCTTAAAATGTACATTAATTTAAATTTAAGTTGCGCCTATAATTTTTTATTCATTTGTCCGCTTTTTGCAGATTTGAAGGATTTCTCCGATGACTCGGACAGCGATTTGTCCTATGAATACGAATCGGATTTCTATGGCTATGGCGATTCCGAGGACGACGATGGGGAGAGCTTCAAGCAGATAATTGATATATCAACGGATAGCATTACGGCGTCATCATTGGCAGGTAAGTCATCACTAAGCGACTAGTTGATACTGCCAACCCTCTGATTATATTTATAATGTGCGTCAAACAAACCGTGTAGACACTGTGACACCTGTTGTTTCCGATGACGAATGCCAGCAGCAGCTGCACGCTGTCACCGAGCGTCTGCAGTTGTACTTAAATAATCTAAGTGGCGCCGAATCGCCACCCTCTAAACACAAATACACTCGCAATTGCAATGTTCGAAAATCGCGTTCTAATGAAAACCCACCCTCAACATCGACAACAACTGAACAGACAACGGCATCATTGAATAATAATAATGATGTCGTTGATCAGGCGCTGCCAATGGGTAAGTTTGTCCAAATTCCATTTACACTTGCGGCGTACACATTTCACATTTATCACTTAAATCGTCTTTAATTATTACAGACGAGCAGCCTCATCGCGATGGTCTCCCCTCCAGCAGCAGAGACTCGGCTAAAATGGCTCGTGCCGATCACGTCGATGATGATAATTTTACGTATGAAACTTTGGAGCGTCTTAGCCAAAATTTGGCCGCGAAAATCATTAAGATTGATGCGGAGCGCTCCATTAATTTCGAGAAACGTTCGGGTTCCAAACAGCGTAGTATATCGCCCTCCAAACTGCTTGCCAACTCATCGCTCTACGCGAATCACGTGCGCAAGCTGACCTACTCCAACGAGAAAATGGATGAGATTGCGCCAATGCGACGGACCAAGAGCGATGAAGCATTTGTGAAACGTGGTCGATGTGGAAGACAGCCAAAAAGCAGAGCTGCCACCACAGAGGAACAGAGTAAATGTAATCCGCTGTCGCCAACAAAAATATCAGCAGTAGAAACAACATCAACAACAACAACGGAAAAAGAAAAGGAATCACCCAATAAGGAACTCTCATTGAATACGAAATCTCCCGAAATACCAGAAACAATCAAGCGCAAACGTGGCAGACCTAAAAAAAATAAATTACCTTCAGCGAATGCTTCAAGTTCCCAGAATCGAACTGAGCAACCCAATGTGCTTTTGCCTGACAATAAGAACTCAACTGTTGTCAGTGTAGTTGATAATTCAATCTCGAAAATAACTTGCGACGAATTGGATATAAATATAGAACCAACTGAAGTTGAAAATCGAAAAGAATTAGATTCTCTCAGTGGTGCTGTAACGGAAGATCCAGTGATATCAAAATTACTTAAAGATAATTTAATAGATTCAAGAGAATCGGATACTAAACACACAGCAAAAGCGGAAAGTCAACTTAATTCAACTGCAGCAGCATCTGTGCAACAGGACACCTTAAGTGATCTGTGCGGAGAAGAAGCATCCTCGCAGCAACAGAGACGAATTGATAAACTTGGTCCATCCGTTGAAACAAATTGCCAAGTTTTAAATTTTAAAAGTGATGTTGAATGCCATATCGACACTAGTGCTGTGAAGTGCGTCAACCCAGAAACATGCTTGAAAACTTTTGAAGAAACTGAAAATTCAATCTTAAGCACACCAATCGGGAAAGTCACAGACAGAACAATGGATCAAAGCGAGGACAAATGCTCTTCAAATGTGGTGGAAACTGTGCAAGGGAGAGTCAATAACAGAACTGTGCAAATTGATGGAGATGTCAAAGCATCTGAACAGAAACTGGATGAAAATTTAAGTGAAACAATGGAAGATAAACAACAACAGTCGACAGATGCAGATGAAAGCATGACAAACCAATCGAAGGAAAACCAAACAGAAAATAAACACTTGATTGTTGTGGCAACATCCAAGAAAAGTTCAAACACGCCTCATCGAACAACAATGAGTGCAATTTCGAGAAAATCGTTACACTCTGCCTCAGCCATGACTAATCCATTGCCAGAGAGTCTAATCAATTCGTCAGGACGGGAGAGTCGTAGCGGTAAGCGCTTGCTTGAGGATGATCTTGCGTTAGTTAAGAAACCAACACACAATCGCAATAGTCCTTGCATCTCCGATAAGACACTGGAGAAGTGCAGGCATTCGTCTGCAAACTCGAAAGAATTCTTTATTAATAATAATAATGATGAAACGCCACAACAATCAACAGTTGAGCACAATGTGGCGGAAATAGATAGAGATGAAATGGAATCGTTAAGTGAGAGACATTTGCGCAGCTCTAAAGCGTCTACGTCTGCAAGTTTGGCCAAAAACACTCAACGAAAGCAGCCATCAAAAACTCCAAAGGACAATGGCAAAGGAGACCTTGCTTTAAAAAAGAATTCTCGCCGAACAAGGCAGAAAATTAAGATCGTAAAGCCGTTTGTGGCAGAAATATCGCCAGAAGAGACAATTGCGGTTGCTAAGCAGGATGAAATCCATATTGAAACAGAGACTCCCCAATTGAAAGCAGACATTCCACAGCTGGCAGACGTTGCGAATGTAGAAATAGAAACACTAGGTGAGAAATTAACGACTGAAACTGTTTCAGAGCAGAAGCCGACCACAACTGCTGCGAAAGAACAGAAAAAATCGTGTCAAGAACAGATGACACAAACCGAACCAGTCAGCGAATTAATTCGGCGATCGACTCGTTCTCGAAAACAGACCCTAATCGCCCTGCCAACGAGGCGTATTCGATCAAGGAAAAATAAGTTCAAGGAGCAGCATAAAAGCACGGACCAAAAAACGGAATCAACGCCAAAACCAAAGAAACTTAAAAAAAAGGAAACGATCAAGAAAACCAAAAGCGACACGGATCCAAATGTTAATGATGCACCAATTCCAAACTCAATCGATCAGTCGGAAATTGTGGAAACCCCTGCTAAGGGAACAGGGAACAGGAGTGCAAGAAAGAGGATTTCAAGTGATACTAAGCACAGCAGCCAGGCAGCAGAGAATCAAGACATTTCAGATTCAGATGTCATGCAACTCGCTCTTGCATCGGACACGCCCAGCACCTGCTCCTCAACTAGTTCATGCCGCAATCTGCGCGTGTTGCTTAAGAGAGTTGAAACAAAATCTGAAACTACTTTGTGCCACAAATTCGAAATCGATGTTGAGAATGTTACAACTCCTACTCCTGCTCAGCAGGGGTTGGAAAATATCAGACAGGATACGCCAACAGAGGAAGTTCAAATTTTGCATGAAGACCAACCCACTGCTGCTAATAAAGAGCCAACGGAACACTTTGTAGGCAACCCAACGGATTCAGGACCACCTGCTGGGAAAGACGAATACTCGCAAAGTATTGCTCCATGGAAGACGACGGAAAACGCCACAGGTCAATCTCCGTTTGAATCGCAACCAAATCAGACTATTGTGGATGATAACGAGACTGCAGTCGAAGAACAGAAACCAGTGGAAGAAGGTGGTGAAAAGGATCTACCTCAAAAAAAGACAGAGATTGAAGAAAAACAGCAAGCGGAGACGGAGGAAGCTACTGAGAAAAATGTTCAGCAGATTGAAGTAGAGAGTAAAAAACAAGAACCGGTCGAGGAAACTTCTGGTGAACACAAAGATGAACAGCCAATTGATGCGGAGATGAAAGAGCAGCAAGCTAAATTAGTTGAAACTGAGGCGAAGGTTCAGCCGGAACCAGATGAGAAAGAAGACGCTCCCGAAAAAGATCCACAGCCAAAAGAGATGAAAGAATCTGCTGGCATCGATCAACAGTTAATTGAACATCTGCAACCAGATGAGAAGGGTTCTGCAACCAAAGATCAACAACTAATTGAAACCGACTCTAAGCCGGATCAAGCTGCTGGCAGTGAAGAGCCGCATACGGATAATATTACTACTCAACTTAGTCCCACAGAAACAACAGGTGTCGTGAGAAGTGTCGATGGCGTCAGCACCATTGAGGGTTGCATCAATTCCTTGAGCTCCGAATTGGAAGCCGATGCGGATGCTACCCAGCTAGATGGTTAATAGCTATTACTAATTAATATTTAATTTACACAAGATCATTTTGAATATTCAACACGTTATCGAACTTTTTGTGTTTCTCCTAATCCGCCATTTCTGTCTTTCAGAGGCAGGCAGAAGCAAGCTGACGGCGAAAGAAGGCAGTGCCCGGAAGAGTAACACAATGGCACCACCAGCTCCGCCCAAAAGAGAGTTGTCCACTGGGAAGGCGGGTAAGTAGTGCATAAAATTATGCATATTAGTTTCAAATCCATATAAACGAATCTTATTATAGTGCTGGGACGTATGGGAAAACTCATACAGATGGATGTGCAACCGTCGACAAAGCGTCGGAAACTCGTGGACACAATTGTGTCTTATGATGACAGCAAGGACAACAAGAAGACCAAAGAGCCAACGACCGATGAGGTGCCAGCAGCGAAAGCGGCGACGTCCAAGAAACAACTGTCAGCGACGCCAAAGGTGCTAACAGTGTTGGGCAGAAAGTCCGAATTGCCAAAAGCGTCGACGGTGAAAAGCAGTCTTTCCACATTACTAAGCCCCGACCGGCCACTGGCAGTGGACAATTCGGTAATAATAACGACAACGACCATAACAAATCCAACGGTGGAACCCTTCAAGAAAGTGGAATCATCAACAGTTGGGAGTGGCATTAACATCTCCGTTTCATTGGTGCCCGATGCAGTTTTGCCACAACCCAAAAAGAAATTAACCCAAGCAGAAACTGCAAAGAGGTTGATTTCCGTAAAGGCGGCCAGCTCCAAAAAGACGCAAGCATCCTCTGCGGCAGCAGTAGCAACAATAAGGCCAGTCGCCAAATCCTTGCCAGGAGTAGCAGAGACGCCGGCAGACAGCAGCAATGCAAAGCCACGTAAATCTCTACCGGTATCCAAAATAACAGGCAAAGCTGGAGCTTCAGGTTCAACTGCTCAACCAGCTAAGAAGTCGCTGCCAAAGAAGGAGACTAGCAAAAAATTGATTATTAAAGCAGAAGCAGCAGCTACAAGCTCGTCGTTGGCCACCAGAAAATCAGTCCCAGCAAGTCTGTTGGAAGCAGCAAATACAACTGCAACCACAGTCAAAACTAGCAACAATATCAATCAACCAATCGAAGCAGCAGCAGGGAGTCCGAACAAGAAGCAAGAAGTGCGAAATGTCGCCAACAAAACGCTGGGCAAACTCAAGTCAAATGAATCGTTGCAATATGGAGCAGCAGTAGCACCACAAGTGGAGCCAATTGCTGCGACTCCAGCAAATCCCCCAAATGCCACACTAGACTCCTCCTCCACTCGCGACACAAAACGAGCTGCTCGCATTGCGAAACCATCTTTGACAACGTCTCATGTTAAACGTGGCGGCAGTCACACACGCTCTACAGCCGGTACACCCACTCCCTCACAGCAACAACAACAAGAAAGCGTTATTAATGAGCAACATCAACAGTTAACATTGCCAGAAACTGTAATGCAGCAGCAACCAAAGCCGCAGCGCCAAGCACGCAAATCGCTAAAAGTGCAACCGGCTAAGGAAAAGACGCAGTGTCACGGTGAAACTGCTACTGCTGCTCCTGCTTCAGCTGCTGCTCTACCTCTCAATCCTTCTCCAGCTCCCACTCCAGATCCTGCACCTTCCTCCGCTGCATTTGCTACTCAGCCTGAGCAACAACCAGTGAAACAACTTCCGTCTCGCAAACGCAAAGTGCCAGCAAAATTCGATGTGGACTCGGCAAGTGTAAAACGTTTGAAAGAAACGACCGCCGCCAAGCCGGAAACAGCAAGCATTGCGTTTCCCGTGCTCATCACAGCCGCCACACTAGCAGCAGTGGCAGTGGCAGCAACAGAAACATCAACAAAACAACGCGTATCACAAGCAAAACATCCATCCACAAATAAGTTGCAACTAGCTCCACAACTACTGCCGCCAAAGCTGCGCAAGTTGCGCGTGCGTCTAAATCGCGACTGTTTAAAAAACTGGCTAAAGGCTCAACAGCAGCAACAGGTTGTGGAGCAAACTCTCCCAACTGACCAAGCCGAGTTAGACCCAGCAGAGGAGCCAATCCCAAATGTGGCGTCTCTGATTGCAATACAACAATTGCTGCCCAGATTGTCAGCGATTAAATCTGTGCCGTTGCCGGTGCCGTTGCCATCGCTGGAAGTCAAGTCGGAACAAGATGTGGATGAGCCACAGCCGATGGTGGATGGTGATGTTCCCCTTGTTGCAACCAGAACAAGAGCAGAAAAAGCTTCACATATTTCGAGCACATCGCACAGTTTAATGCCAGCAGTAGCGACAATAGCGGACAATTGCATGCATCCAACAAGTGATATTAGCAATACCATCAGCACCACTATAAATACCACACTCACCAGCACCACCACCGGCAGCACCAATTCAGCAATACAATCCGCCAGCAGCGGCGGTGTTAGTGATTCACTCACGTTTGGCACAACGAAAATGTTTACATACTTGTATCCAAAGCGCTCGCAGTGCTCATTTGGTCATGTGGCACTCGATAACTGCTGCCACAATCTGGATGGGCCAATACGGGCCATTGATCCGACACGGATGCATGAAAAGGTTGAGGTGCCGGTGCTTGAGCTGCCGCAGTGCATGGTGATTACGTCCAAGATCATCTCGAAGCAGGACAAGAATATACCGGCAAAGGTGCTCGCCAAATTGGAGCAGCTGGCGGCCAAAGATGGTCTGCCCAAAGTCCTGCAAACGGTGACGATGACGACGATGGCAACACCACCGATACCAGCAGCAGTGCTTACTCCACAACGAACCACTGCAAATAATTTTGATCGCTTAGCCAAGCAGCTGGCGACTGCTGCAATCCTCACAAAAAAACAGCATCCGCCAAATGCTGGTACTCCTGCTCCTGCAAAAGCGCTATCAATGATCAGCTCACCAACTGTGACCAGCAATCTAAAGCCCAGATTACTGCAGCTGCCGCCCATTTGTCCCTCGGATAAGCAGCGCGTGGAGCTCCAGACACACGTGCAGCTCTTCGATGAGGTGCTGCAGAACCTCTCCAGGCGAGCGGCCGCTATGACTGTGACGGAGCGACAGCTGGTTATCGAGATGATCGTGAAGACGAGCACGTTATTGCCCATTGATGTGGATGTCGGCACCAAGCTTCTGGAGAATTATGTATATTATTTGAATGCAGTCACCAATACTACGTCCAGGACACAGTTGCACTCCATTGTTACGCCCGCACCAGCGACATCGACGACCTCATCCGCATCCACACCCTCATCCAGCAGCAAATTGTTGCAGTCCAAGTCCTTAAGTCGAAATCCTACAACGCCAGCGATTATGCGTCCGACATCAACATCAACAACGTCCGAACCTCGACGACCCATTTACGATAAGCAGAGGAACATTATTGGCTACCAGTACAGAACGAATCAATCATTGCCACTGCGTTTAGCAGCAGGGAGCAGCAGTAGCAGCAGCTCGAGGAGCTCCTGGTTGCCAGCGGGAACAACAATTGCAACAGTCGCTGCACATCAGCAGCTGCAACGCACACACATCCTTATGGTGCCCAGTGCCAGCAGCAAGGTAAAACATCAAATTTGCAAATCTATCTCCATATTCTTAATATTGTCCCTTTTTCTAGATCGCGAAAGGTTTGCCCCAAAAAGCAGCAGCAATAATTTCGGCAGACAAAGCGACGTCCGTTGGCGTTGTCAATGTATCAACAGCTACAAATTCCTCTTCGAATCGCAATGTTTTCATTGTCAATCAGTTGCTTTCGCAGTCGGAGGAGTGCATATTGCCGGATGCGATTAGTGGCTCCGTTGCCTGCGTAGCTGCCGAGATCAAAGACGAACTTGACGATGCGGAAATCCTAAATTAGGATAACACACATATTTAGTACCAACGTATTATTTATACATAAATCCCAAACTAATCTATGAAAAGTACATTAAGTTACTTTACAAAAATAATAACATTTAAAACAAGACATAAAAGGACCCCTATATTTAATGCCCATATGTAAAACATTTTTGTGGGTTTCGAAATAGTTTTTGTTGAAATTTTGCCATTAATATTTGTTCTAACAATAAAATGAATTACGAATTAATAAATTATTTTATTATATAAAATATATAAACACGTGCTCCAATTTAAAAAATTTAATTTAAATATAAAATTCTTTTGTCATTCAGCATAAATTAGGTTGCTGCATCGGATAAATGGCCCTGAATCAAAATAAAATTACGGAATACTTTTAGGAACAGGCAGGTGACTGGGAAAAAAGGCTAGATTAAAACACATTTAAGGCTTATGGGGTCATCTAAGTATCCAAACAATTTGACGGAAAAGAGTCGAAAACTAAACATTGCTTACAAGAGATTTTGTAGGAGATTCGAAAATAAAGAAAAAATAATATACAATATGTTATGCATTTTTTTTGCATAATAATATAATTTAATGAAGTTATTGGTTTTACTGTACAAATTTAAATATCTGTTTAACTTTCTATATGACGTTATTGGTTTGAAACCGTTCTTATCGATCAGCGTACTGGGCCTTCAGCAGAAACTGGTACGCTGTCAAACATATAAGGGCGCGCTATTTAGCAACAAGTTGGCAGCCTCAACTACAAAATTAGTCCGTCACCCTTTAATATTTTCCTATAAACAGTTCTAAACAAATTCAAAAACAAACAAAGTTGATATATATTTCAGGACTACACAACTACTACTGTCTGCAGAGAAGAAAATTTAATGATGCTTAATTTATTATTTATTGATGTTATTAAATCAAAGCGTATATAGAGCATGCTCCAAAAATTTACGTGACGTCAGAGTCTTTCTTAGAGCTTAGGCTCTCAGTGAGTGTCGCATGAGAGAGTGGCGCATTGCGCTACCTTAGAAATGTATGCTAAATGATTTCGGCATTCTTATAAGCAAGAGAACATTGGAAAACAACAACAGTTTTCGTTTGCCGGCTGTTTGCAACGCATACCCATCAAAAGGGGTTCGCAACGCACTTTTTACACATGATCGCTTGCTCGCTTCGTTTGCGTCCGTTTCGATTGCTTAGTTGGTTTGGTGTTCTTGTTGTCGACGCAACAACAAAATATTAAATAAATAAGTACATAAGGAACCTAGCGATTAGTCGGCGTGCCGTGTCGTCCAAGTGTGAGTGTGTGTTCACAATTTACAAGGAGTGTGTGTGTTTTTTTGATACATGTTTTGGTTGAAATGGCCGTGGAAATAACAAACTCAGTATTATCGATGCAGCCGATGGCAATTGAAACTGAAACCCCTCTCCACTGGCAGCTCGAGGACTATGCATATTTTCACAAGTGCGGTGAGATTACCACCTCACCCGATGTTCAGTGTTTTGGCTTCAATTGTGCATTCTGTCCGGCGATTTGTCTGCAACTGTCCGTCTTCATCGACCACATACGGACACAGCACATGCAGGATATGCGAAGGCGCTATGAAAATGCAGCCGCTGCTGCTGCCAGCGACGAGAAAATCGAGCAAACCACACAAACCGATTTAAATCTAATGATAATGAATATGGACACAATCATAACGGGAACACCAGCAACAACTCCTTTGACCACGTCAGATAAACGCTTAAAAAAAACAGCTTGTAATTGGAATGAGAATGTGAATGAGAACGAGAATACTGCACCTATTTGGGACATGGAAATGGACATGTCTCTTGATTTGGATAACATTGTGCAGACAACAAGCCACAACTACAACAGCAACAATGCCTCGCAATTACAGA
Organism: Drosophila setosimentum; assembly: GCA_035043505.1. Lineage (NCBI taxonomy): Eukaryota > Metazoa > Arthropoda > Insecta > Diptera > Drosophilidae > Drosophila > Drosophila setosimentum. The sequence continues at coordinate 21,684,044 of JAWNMY010000003.1, forward strand.
TTGGCAATACGGGAATAACAGCAACGGCAGCAACAAAAGCATCTGAAATTGACTATGTTTATGTTATGCAAAATCCATTACCACCCTCGCCGCCACCCTCGACGGATGAGCAGCGAAGTCCTCGATTGCTGCACTCGATGGACGTATTTGAATTGCTGCATGTTGACTCAACGGTTGTCTCTCCACATACACATGTACATGCTCACACACCTGCACGCACATACACAGCGACACCCTTGGACTCGGTGGGTCTAATCACCACACCGCACCGTTATGAGACGCGGCGCGTGGTAAGTTAATCGTTGATTCTTTGACCTGTCCATCGCAACCTCCACCCCCTCCCACACGCCCCAACCCTACGCTCTTTGGCATTTTGCTGATGTTCTCGTTGTTTAACAATGTTTCTCCTGCGATTCCGTAATGCAAAAAGGGGTTTCCGTTATTTGTTGCTGATATTGTTGTTGTTGGGCACTTTGTAAATAAGCCCTGACAACAGCACTGGCCCGGACACGACCTTCAGTATAACGGCGCATTTGCGGCAACATTGCCAATGCCACAAAATACTATAAACTGTGTCAAATTTTTTTATTTTAGTAAATACCTCGTCTCCATGCAGCGCTTATGGTATGCTCGACTAGTGGCCTTGCAAAATTGAGCCACAATTTGTTATTGGAAAATATGTAGAAAATAGTTGCAAGCAGGCAAAATAGTTGTTTAGCAACTTTTTATTTATATTTAAATGCATTTATTGATTATTTTTTAGCTTCGTGAATTAGGTAGTAAAAACTAATTGCCCAATTGCCTAGTCACTATCAACATTTCTTACATCTCGAATTTCAACAGAACACGGGGAAAAAATGCTATACACTCAGCATTCGTAAGGTATGCTGCGAATGTTCGAAATTCGTCCCGAGTATTTTATTTAATTTACGATGATTTATCGAATTTCGGATCAATGTTATGTTATTATTATATTATTTATTTTATTCCATTTCTATTGAATTTTAATGCTGTAAGCAAAATAGAAATTAAATCTTAATTAATTTTTAAATTTGGTTCTTATTTTGGTTGGTTTGTTTAAGGAGAGTTGGTTATATTCTATCTGATAGTTTAATTAATTTTGCAAGTACAAATATATATATAACCTCATCAGTTCTGTTATCTACGTCAATCGGTAAATTTGCCACTCACACGTTGGAATCGCTAAATGTTGAGAATGCGAATGTAAGAATTTTTTGGAATAATTGAATCCGGCTATAAAAAGCAATTCTTTGACATAAAGGGTATGTCGTAGTCGAGTTTTTGTGACATCTTCTCTTTACTCACATAGCCCGTTTGCTGCCGGCCTATTCCGCTGCACAAGTTGGGGGTGGCCAAAGGTGGCTAAACGGAGGCATCGGCAGACAGTTCATCAGCCCACAAAAATATGATCGCTATTTTTACTTTTGCTGGCAACGCGACGCAGTTTTTCGCTTTTCCACTTGTTTGGGTTTTGACAAATTTTTTGTGGAAAAATTTATACACATATATATTTATATCTTTGATGCCAAGAGCAACCAATGCACATGACAACAAATCAGAAAAACAAACTTTTATTTTGCAAAGCAAACTCAAAATAATTTATTCGCTAACAAAATAAAAACAGCAGATGCGTGAAAAAAGGCCTTTCGACTTGGAGATTTTTTTTTAATAGCGTCCAAATTGGAACAGTTTTTGTTTATATTTTATTTTATTTTTCAAATACCTTTTCGTCGCTAAAGACCAATATAGAATTTATTTAAAAGTTAATAAAATAACATTTAAAATTTAGCAAATTCTAAAATTGCTTTAATTTTTTTCATATCCCTTTTTAACTATTCAATCCTTTAAAACTAAATAGGAAAAGTATGGCCTATCAGTCTAATTGGAGTTTAGCTACAATTTTCCAATTGAAACACAAAAGGGCCGAGTACTAAAATTAACATTTTAATTGATGTTAAGTCTAGCTGTGCATTTACATTGCGGGTTACGCAAATATGAGCATTTCAAGCTTTGTTCATAATTTTCGAATACGTCTCAATAAATTTGGATAATTGCGACCTTGACAGCACGTTCGAGCCAAAATTTGACATACAAACTTACATATAGACCTAAATGGTATATGTCCAAAGATATATACTCGTATATAAAGAAATATATCTATATATATGTGCGGTGGTTGTAAAAATCTTTACGCTTGTTTTACGAATTTATATATAAAAACAAATTTTGAAAATAAATTTAATGCGCTTCAAATTCTCGTGTACCAAATGTGAATTTTGTATGTGGTCCGGAAAAATGCATTCAAGCATGTGGGACACTTTAATAATATTTATTGAGAATGTAAAAAAATTGAGGCTAGACGAAAATATAAGGGTATTTCATTTCACATATGTGCATGTATCACATTTGTATGCATTCTATTGTTTGACAGAAACTCTACCATTGTTTAGATTTCTATCTGTACGGGTGCGTATGTTAAATATTTCCAATATTATCATGTCGAATTATCGTAATTTCAAAGCATTTGCTACTTTTATATGTACATGCAACACAAGTTGAATTATCGCTTAAGCCTCCTTACTGACTATCGATATCAGAACCAAATCGACATCACAATAATAGAACACAGAGACATACGATTGGCGACAATATGTCCCAGACATGCCACACCAAAAATAAAAAAAAGAGCAGAAAAAGAAAACATTTCTATACAATTACGATTAATAGTCGGAGCACTATTTGTATTTATATTTTATTTTATTTGTTGTTTTTTTTTTTTATCAATACGGGGTAGGTCTGGGGCGCATTTGCCTGTAAGCGTTGACGTTGCCATTATCTATAAACCGTGAAAGTAAACAGGCCGGGCAAATTATCTATGCGTCGATTAGGCTGACATTTTTATACACCACACGCACAGTGGGACGAGTACATATAAGTAGTAGCAAATAAGGTTATTATTTATTTTATTCATTTTACAAGTGGAATTTTTGAGAAGTTTATAGTTGTTTGCATATTTCATTATCTGCAATTAATTCTTTGCCGAATTTGACAACATTAACTAAATCTTTCTGTGCATTCTCAAATTCTCTAATTAAATTGAATCTGTTCTATGATTTCACAAATCTCAATCGCGATCGATCTTCAAATGCGTAATCTGACGCAAATAAAAACATAAGCAACAATGGCGTTATTCGAACCACTTGAGGTAATTTTCCATGGAGCCGTGTATCAGATCATTAGCTCGAACTTTAATCAAACAACTCTATCTCTGATCTAATACCTAGTTCCCAATCCAATCCAACATAGAGCATCTTTTACTCACCCACTTGAGAATGTTATCAACTACCGTTGGGTGCGGCTAATCAAATAACTTCGTTTTTTGTTGTCGATGCTTGTCTGGTATTGGAAACTGATAGGTAGATAAGGCCAACTGAACGATGTTTTCTGGTTTTGGGTTTAAGGAGGTTTTAATGTTGATTTAAAGACCTGCAAATTGGTAAATTTAGAGCACCTGTCATAAAAACCTATCGCAACGTTGTTTCGATTGGAACTCATAAATCATTGACCAACTTACCTGAAAGGCAAAAAAGAAACAAAAGTAACGTGTGGAAATTGCAATGTGATAGCCAATATAATGTAAGACTTCCATACGAATTGGAACGTAATCCGCCTAAAAGCGCTTTAATTTTTGATACCCCCACGCCATGATATGTCTAATTTTATCTTATCAATTTAATACAATTTACAATGTATGCTGTACGGCTAATCATCATCGAAAATAAATCTGTTTTTCTTTTTTCTTTTTTTTTTGTGCAATATGAGTTTAACCACACGATTAATTGTGATAACAAGTTTTGCAACTGTGTTAAGTAATATTTCTCAGAGCAGCAATAAGCGAACTGATAATTCCCTCGATATGCTCTACTTTTTTAAAAGTTAAAAATAAGAATGACGAACAAAATTTAAATGTTATTTTTGTTTATCTTGATTTTGATAATGAGGATGATATTTTAATTTCTCCACAAGGTATTTCTTCAGTCATTTATATTTTGGTTGTTCTTTCTCAAGGCCCCTTCCTATAGTGGAATCAATCGTTTAACGTGCATGCTAATTTAATAATATATATTTGGGATAACAAGTTTTTCAAATGGATTGAGCACAGTATGAACTGTAATATTTGATATATATCTTATTATATTACGAAATTATAACTCCCTCAATAGCTTCTGTTTGGTTAAAACTTATAAATTTTAAAGACAAACCAAATGTAAAAGTTATTCTTGGTTGCCTTGATTTAGGTAAGGAAGAGGATAATTAAACCTGCTGTACATAGTACTTTTATTGGCTATTTTTCAAGGTCTCTTGGGTGTGTTCGAATCCATCGTTTAATGTGCACGCTAATCATTGTGAAAACATTCATTTAAATAAAAACTCAAAACAAATAATTAATTTTTTTTTATCAGTTGCACTTATTAAATAATTAACATGTTTGATTTAACATTTATTTAGCAAGTTTTGCCTTTTTTGTTTTAGTGATAGCCACTAGTTTTTATTTTACTTTTTTTTTTGCATTCCATAATCAAACCACCCACCCGATCGATCAGGTGATTTACCGTCATGATATTTATAAGCAGTCTAATTAAATTACCGCCGGACTTTTGACAGACTGACTGCCGAAATTATTAGTTTTTGTCTTACAGTTTACGTTGCTCCATTCATGTGCACAAATAAGTTAATAACATCGCATTAGCGACTGAAATTGATTGCATCAGAAATACTTAGTGTATTATCTCTGGGCGGTGTAAGTGCTGCGGTATCCCCGGTTGGCTTTGGATCGATGTCACGTACACTAAGCAAATCGTTTTACAGAGTCATCATTTAATTTTTAAATTTTTATATTTTCCAAATAAATACCTTAAAAGATATTTATTTATTTTTTAAGTTATGTGTACTAATATCATTCTGCAATTTTTAAAAAGTAAAAAATGTAATCTTAAAATGAAGATGCAAATTATGTAATATAAACATTAAAGTTCAAAATGAAAAAAAAAATGTTTACTTTTTCAGAAATACGAAATTTATTAATTAATTTTTTTAATGTGGATTAAAATCAATCTACAAAACAAAATTAATTACATAATATTAAAAGTAAAGAGGTAAATTAAAAATTAAAATAAAAAAATTGTAAAATTGTGCAAAATTTATTGCAGGGATTCGGATTGGAAAATAAAACAGGAAAAATAAGTAATGTCTTAATTAATTGTTAATTAAATGTCTTAATGAATTTAATTGAGCATTCCAAAATGACTGTAATATTCTCATTTGTTTAAATTTAATGCGAAAAAATAAAAAATAATACAAAAAATCATGCTTGAAATTGAAGAAAAAATTTCGTTATTTCAAAATTCTGGGATATATATTTTTCCGAGTGTAGGCTCGCGTAATGGGACAGTCGATTGTGTACACGTGTCTGAAAGTCTTTGGAATAATAATTGCACCTTACTTGATGGGCACGTTGGCTTTCAGAGCAGGCATAAGTATCATGTTCATGCTCTATAATTAAGGAAAGTACATCGTCCATTTTACTTAATTGTGTTGCAGTTGTGCAGGTTACATACAAATAAATCAAGAAAAACATACAGAAGAAAACGAAACAAAAGAAATTGCACACAAAAAGTAGCATGTTATATATAATACTCTGCCATTTTGTTTAGGGTATTAATTTGTCTGCTATTGAGTTATTGAATGGCTTGGACTCTTGCATGTTTTGTGGCCTTTTGTGCTTTGTTTGGCCTGCGATTATCATGTGAACATGTTATAACTTTTTATGGCATTATTTTTGCTATTTTGTTTATGTAGCATACAAATAAGCGCCACGCATGTCGCGTCCAAAAAAGTGGCATGGCACAAAACGTTGACACGTGCTTTTTAGCCGATAAACTCAATAAGAGTTTTTTAATGAAAACAGGTTTATATACCTGATTTTCAGTATTGATAAAGTCTATAAATCTCATGGTCTTATATATTGATCTCAAAATTATTGAAAAAAATACATCAAATATATTTTAATGTATTTTGAACTACTTGATTCAGTCAGACTCAGCATAAAAATCGACCTAGACTGTTACAGTGAAGAATTCAGACAGCTCGCGAACGGAGCAGTTTTATATTCTGAAATTATTAATTCTTGTTATATCTGATATACCCTGTGTTAATAAAATTATATTCGAGAACATTCTATACATGTTAGTTAAGCCCCAAACTGAGCAGAGGCAAACAGCAAGCTTTTTGTACCCTGAACCCATTAAAAATGGGTAAAAAGGGTATAATGGTTTTGTGCAAATGTTTGTAACAGGCAGAAGGAAGCATCTCCGACCCCACAAAGTATATATATTCTTGATCAGGATCAATAGTCGAGTCGATATAGCCCTGTCCGTCTGTCCGTCCGTCCGTCTGTATGAACACGCAGATCTCAGGAACTGTAAGAGCTAGTGACTTCAAATTTGGAATATAGGTTCTCGTATACCAGGCGCAGATCAAGTTTGCGTTATTTTTCGATAACTGCCTTCGTTTGTCAATTATCGATCAATTAAATTTACGATTTACGATACGCAATAAATGCCATAATTTTGTAGGCAGAAGCTTCTAATTAATACATGATACGCATATGCATACTATTGATCAAATGCCCAAATATCGGATAAAAAACACCCAAGTTATAGTCGAAAATATATTCTCATATTGATCTCATTTCTATCAACAGCCGCAAGCATTTTCTGTATGCAAATATATGCGAGCGCATGTGTGAGAAAGGGATGGCATAAGCCCCGCACCTACGATTGCGTGTTTCACGTGTTAGTTTAAATCTTTTTAAAAGGGAATTTGCCAATAATAATAGAATATATTTAATAACTGGGTTCAGGGTATATCGTAGTGGAGTTTACTCGACTACAGCACTCTTACTTGTTCATATTAAAATAAGCAACCCAATATGTAATCAACCTAAACCTAAATTATTCAATGCAATGGTCGGCAGTTTGACACCGTTTTAGAGCCACCATGTTTTATAATGGTATTAAACGTGGTATTAATGGCATTACCATGAATCTTTTATTTGCACTCGCATATAAAAACGGAATGAGAAACTAAGGCCAACACCCAGACCAAAACCAGCACCCCACCCACATTTACAGTCACGCATTCCGCTTAGCGAACGCGTTCTAATTAGAGGTCTGATTGAATGGATGGAATTCGGGTGAAGGGGCGATGGGGTGAGTGTGTTTGTGACGTTTTACCCATCTGATAATTAGCCAATTGGTTCTGCATTTGAGAAAGAAATGTCTGTTGATTAATTTGAGTGGGGCACATAAGAAATTGGAGCCGGAACGAGAGCCAGCTGCCTTCCATAAACTGGTCATCATCAAAGGAATTGATTGCGTTACCCGCATATATGTACACATGAATGTATATGTATTTTTTTTATGTATGTGTATTTGTATATGCTACTGGTAGTGACAAATGCAATAAACAATCATTTTTAATTGAGCATGTACACTAAGGAAAAAGAATTGCCACGAAATTGCCAAGGCCAGCTCATCTTATTATAAAGAAATTACATTTCAAATTTATTTTATAATAATTTGGTAATTTGGAAAAATGAATTCTGAATTTTAGCTTATTTTTTATGCGTACAACACAGAACATTATTTTCCTTTTTAGTTATTTTTACTTTATTTTATTAAACAGTATTCAATAAAAAATTTCATTACTTATTTCCGAAAAATACATTTCTTAATAATATAAAATGTTTGTAAATTATTAAAAAAAAAAGCAATAAAATCTTTTTACTTTACTTTTAAATTTTTATAAGTTTCAGTTCAATCAGTTTCCCGAGTGCATTTCTGTATGCATGAAAGATACCTCCTCTCCAGCTACTGTTAACAATAAACTCGACTCTCTGTCGCAAAACGATGACGCAGCTGCTCGGTTGCTGAGTCCATTTTGGACTCCGTTTCTCTCATCCTCACCCTGCATGCCATGCATGATATTGAAATCGCCGCGTGTTGCGCTGCGGATGTCTCTTATCAACAAACACTTTCAATCCAAAGTGTTACACAATCCAAAGAGTGATTATAGTGCTAAATTGCTTTCGATTTGAAATTGTCCTTTGGGTCAGCTAGCGTATTTTCCCATGTGTTCGAATGTTACATTATTAATTGTGTTTTATTTGCAGCAAAACGAGGTCATCGGAAGCTATGTCACTTTTATTGCATAGCATTTTTATACCCTTGGAGTGGAGTTTATAATATTGTCACTTCACGTGACAAGAAGACGTAAAAATGTTACCATAAAAAATCGCTGCGTTCAAATTTTCCACAGCCATAACTTTGTCAAAACTGAACCGATTTTGTTGGTTTCTAAAATAATATTACATTCGTAAGCGTATTTGATGGTCCATTTATATTTCTAGTGTTGCCAAACTCTTTTCTGATTTTCTGTCTTTCCCTCCACTAAACAATTCCCTGCCCAATGCTGCCCTACACAGTTCTAACAAGTTTCGACCCCTTTCCATTAGAGAGACCATATGCATAAACACAATAAAAACAAAACTAATAACGAGTGCCTAAGGCACGGCGAAGATTATATTCCCTTACAGATCGATATCTAAATTTACTATGAATGCTATAAGATATAGTGATACGATATTGATAATTTGTTGTCAAAAGATTAGATGTATAGCATAAGAGTTTGGTTAGGACAACTAGATAACGAACAATAATTGAGGTTTCGACAAAATGTTCAGTACGGTAGCCAAATGATATAGTAGTCTGATATCAATATGTTTTAAAGCTATCTTGAGAGAATATTTAGACTGGGCATGACTTTATCGACTTGGCTAATCAAGAAACATCTCTTTTAATGCGTTACAAACTTCATGAAAAGTTATAATACCCATACATATAGAAACCTAACTCGATAAATGGTTCTGCAATCGGGTTTCAATTCGCTCGAGACTCGAGCAGGCAGTTGTTGCTGTGTGTATTTGCTTTTGTTGTTGTAAGAGCTTTTTTTATTGAATTTTTATGCAATTTTGTTAACTGGATCAATTATTTCAATTGCGTGTTCAGTAAACAGACGCCGCCATGACGCAGAGAGAGCCCCCATTTCCATCAATAGTGGGCAGCGGTCAAGCCCCCTAAAATGGCACCATGCCATGCCACACAATACCACACCCAATATTTAGGAAATGGAGCCCTTGGAGCAGGGGTACTGAAACTAGGAGCACATCGCGAACGTCATCGTTTCTGTCTGAGTGTTTTTTTGCCATTGTTTGGCACGCTCGACAAACTGCGCGCCTTCGCTGCAGAAAAATACAACAAAAAGCTGCTAAACCATTTGCGGCAACCACGAATAGATGTACGTATATCTATATACATATACATGTTGTATGTACACATTGTAAACGTAGCATGCAACAGAACCCATGTGCCGCCCCACCCTTAGCAATCAGATTTTCTTCACTACCTGGCAGACAACGTCAAAAACCACAGAACGAACTTTCAGCGAGGGGCAAAAATAAATACATATATTTTTGCATACCCTGCAACCATTATAGGTGTGTATTAAGGGTGTCTCTTCTCCCTTCCGTTTTACTTTCCCTATTACTAAGCAACTAACATTTTACAACTTTAGGTCTGGTTACGTTATTTTTTCTGAGTCATTTTATTATAAATGTTGGATATTTTAACATTTTAATGCACTCAGAATTATTATATCCTTTATTAAACTATGTGTCTTTTTAAATTTCAATTTAATCACATTTAATTTCATTTCGTTTTATTTTGTATCCACTTACAAATAAGATACAATCATGTTCTAACGAACCCATTTGGGACTAGTGGAATAGGCAATATATCATGTTTAAATTATTTATTTATCCTGCCGCTAGGTATAAACTTAAGCTATCCACAAAAGGATTACATTTTATTGGATTATAAAAAGAAGTGAACATATAAGTATAGCATTCTTGTTATTAATAATAAGAGGTTAATTTAATTGATTTCATGTCTGTCTTTGTTGTGCTGAAAAGGATGAAAAGTAAAAAGATAAAAGTAAATTAGTATACGCAAACAAAAAAAAGTGAGTAGGAGACTTCTGTGAATCTGTAAACATAGCTTCCTGTTTATCATCAAGATAATGTCAGTCTGAGAGACTTTAAGAGCCAATGAGCTGAGCATAGAATGTACACTGGTGTATAAATTTTCAACAATTTGAAATTTAGAATATCATATATTATTAATTATCTTAATTATTTTTTGTTCTATTTTAATTGATTTTGGTATAATTTGTAATTGTTGATACAGGGCATCTTCTAGTCTCACAGCACTTCCATTTGTGTTTTCACTTCAGCAAATTTGCTTCGAATATTATTTTGGGGTGTTCATTTAGGGCTGGGTTTTTGGTCTGTGGTAGAAATTTGGATTTGAGTTTTGAGCGCAGGCAATAAATGAATTTTTACATTTATATGCACTAGCTGTTATTGTTATTTTAATTGTTACTGTTTATTGTTCTTTTGCATTTTGTTTGCACATTTAATTAAGGTCAAGGTCGGAAATGCTTGAGTTGTTCAGTTAGCTAAAAAGTACCATTGGGCCTTAGTCAATAGAAAGGCCAAGGTTTGGGCAGTCCACAGGCAAGGGCACTGAATATAAATGTGCTGTCATTAATCAGTCAAGCTTATGTTAGCTTTTCCTTTTTGGCACTGATTGGATAAATTACCTGCAATCAATTTGTTGTCCAAGGACTACCCTAATTAAGGACAGTACCTTTATTCAATTTTATTTCAGTGTTGGCGGAATGCTTCAATTTAAATTGTCAGCCTATTAGACTTCAAGTTTGCTGGAAAGGGTATTTAACGAGCTCATATAAATTACTCGAAATTAACTGAATAGCAATTCAGAGGCATGTAGTGTACTCCATTTCTTTATCTGTGCAGGCAATCATTAATTTTATTGATTCTCGTAGCAATTATTGCAAAACGAACACAAAAACAAGACTGTAAAAAGACAGCTTCGACAATTGTGGCACTTGTCGCCCTTAATTCAAGACAATCATCAGGCGACAACTTCAATTTGCGATTATGGCTCAAAACAAAAGCAAACAGAACTATTTTGTTCCCCAAGGCACTCAGCATAACAAGTGAAATCCAGATAATTCTGCATTTCAAAATTAATGTAAACAACCAACAAGAGTATCAATTTAGAGTTGCATTAACTTGTCCAATAAATACTGGCAGTAAGCGCACCACAAAATACACAGTCTGTTCCTAAATTGTAAACAAGAGTTGTTGGCTTTGTTGTAATTCGATATCAATGAACTACAAATCAAGTGTTTTTTTTTCCTAATTTAAATTATATATATGTATATGCTAATTCCTATTTACAAACCAAGCATGGAAAATGTTTTAGCCTTATTAACGAAACTGTATAGACATAACAGGAAATAAAAGTATTTCACATCTGCTTTCGAGTTTTTAACTGCAAACGTTTTATACCCTGAAAATGACACATAATGATGTTGTGCAACTGTAGTTAACAGAAGAAACCATCTCCGACCCCATAAAATATATACAATATATTCTAACCAGTCGATTTAGCCTTATCTATCTATGCTCTTGTCCAGCTATCCAACTTAAATTTGGAATATATGTAATTTCTTGAACAGCACATATTTTAATAAGCAAATATCGCACATATCGATTTTAATAAATTTCCAATTAAAGTTAGACACAATTTAAAAGATTTTCGTATCATTATCATCAAGAATGCAGACTCCGAAAAAATTCGGTGTAAAACCGAAAGTTTCTGTAAATTAAATTATGTATATTTAAAAACAATCAAAAATGTTTGTACATGTAACATCGTAAAAACTCATATTTAATAATAATAAAAGTAACATATAAAAACCAAAACACTAGAAATAATACATATTTTTCTTAATTTAACTTATGAAAAGAATAAGTAGATTTATTTATAACCCAGTCAGATTTTTTCTGAGCTTATAAACCATGAAATAATCTGAATTTCCTGTAAGAAGCTCGGTTAAGAAGCACCGAAGAAAATTGAATTTTCAGCAAATTACACACCAGCAAAGGCAAACATTTTTATATAAATATACACACACATATATGTACATACGTACATACAATGAGTGTACGTCAATTTATGCGAGTGTTGGTTTGAATATCTACTTTTCACTAGAGCATTTTTGTAATGCGTATTGTGAAATATGTTATGAAATAACTTCATTTTGTTTGATAAAGCCACCTTTTGAATCTTTTAAATTCGCTATAATTGGGCACGTGCCACACTTTTGCATTAATGATTTAATTAAAATGCATATGTAAATAATTTGCTAGCAAAGCTTTTAATTAGTCTAAGCTTTTCCATTTGGTCACTGTTTGCCATTATCTGAAATTGCCCACGAACCTATTATGATTTATTGGAGCATAAATTGTGACATACGTGCTATGCGAATTTTTCTACATCTGCATGTTCATACATGATATTTATGTATACAGAGTATTCCAAGTTTTTGTGTCATTCCTAAAGGGTTTTATTTACTTTCAACCATTTCTTGTAAATATATTTCTTATGTGACACTCTCATTACTTTTTATTACGCGCGTCAAACTGATAACAAAAGGTATTGCGAAACTCCCTTCAACTGATCTAGAAAATAAAAAAAAGATTCAGCGCGTTCATATGACACATGCGATACGACCTTGAATTATTCATAGATTTCATTCACAACAAAGCAAAACTCTTAACATACACATGCTTGCACAAATATACAAATGTACATATGTGTGTGTGTGTACATTTAAAAATATGTTTGTAGTTCAGTCATATATATATATATATATATATATATATATATATATATATGTGTGTGTGTGTGTGTGTGTGTGTGTGTGTGTGCTGAAGATGTCTTATTTTAAATACGACAAATTTGATGGAACTTGAGCTTCAGGAAATCCAAAACAGCAATAGATTTATGTGTATGTATGTATGTATGTGTATTTAAGATATATATAAATATGTATATAGTTGTATATGTAGCTGTAACTTTGTGCAGTGAACGATAAGCGTTGCCGATGACGAGGGTGAAGAATTCCAAAGGCCAATAGCCGCTGATATTTGCTCACTTCTACCATATGATATATGAGGAGGTTGCGGGGACTTTCCCTTTTCTGTATACGCCACAGAGAAGAGGCAGAGAACACATAAGTAAGAATGACTAAGGCACACCAAATATTACACACTCTTGCTCTAAAATTGAAAATCGAACAACTGTTCATTTGGCAGCTATATGATATGGTAGTCCGATACTGATGATGATGATACTTTTGCAGCATAATAAGACTCGTAACTAATGAGGATGCTCCGATTAGTTTGGTAAACAAAAGAAAATGCTCATGCAAGAAATACTCGTTCAATCGATGTTTGCATGACAACTGTAAGATATATACTATATATATATGATATCTTTTTGTTATTAAAATAGCTATTTACTTTTAAAGGCTGTAGCTCAAAGGCGTTTCATTATGAAAAGCTTTTTTATTTTCGCAAATAAGAGCAACTAGACTTCCGCTTTAACAAATGGAAATTGAAAGCTTTTCCGTTTGCGCATATATAATGATCGATAAATTCAAAGTTCAGTAAAGAAACAGGCAGATGGAAATGCGTATGTCTGCTCGTCTATATAATTATATACTTTATGGGATCACAGGCGTTTTCTATCATGAGTTGTAAACTGCACGACAAAATTATATGACCCTCTGCATGATTATCGAAAAACGATCATCGACTGAGTGCTTCTGAGTTCAGAACCTCAGAACTGGTGTGCTATGAGAAACAATAATGTATTCACTTATGCGAATGATTTTTTCGCCTTTGCAGGCAATGCAGCGCAAGCTTCGCGACGCGGAAAAGCAAACTGCAACAACTGCGGATGGAGAAGAACCAACGCAGCAACAACAACAGCAACAAGAACAACAACAGCAGCAGCAACAATTGCAACTACAATTACATCAGCAACTGGAGGAGGAGAATGTGCTGGAACTAACACCGCCAGCAACGCCGCCAACGCCGCTGCCCCCCACCTCGCCAACCAGTAGCGTTGCGAGCAGCGTCGACATGAAGTTGGTGAGCAACCAAACACAATAATAACAAAATCAACAAAGAGAAATGCAGCTGAAATGGGCATGCCGATGTTCAAATACCCTTGCAGATCATTGTGAACATAAGGTTGAGCTATTATAACACTTGTAACTGCTCAGTTTATGCTATATATATAAATATATATAAATATAGTGGTCTAATATGGATATATTTATATATTCTCTACAATAAAATAGTATTATGTTTCATGTTTAATCTTGGCTCTAAAACTAAGTGACTAGTGCGCAGATGATTTATCGACTGGATGCTGATCGAGAATGTATATATTTACTCTTAAACAAAACTATCTTGCGTTTCACACGTTATAGCAAATGTAGAATACCCTATAGAAAACAAAATGAACAGCAGCCCACTTATGCAATCACAAATGGTGACCTGTTATTCCCCACTAACCCCTTCATAACTGTTTGCATTTTCTAACTTCAGCGCACGCGTCGCGAACTGGAGCGGAATCGAGAGTTTGTTTGCTCCCTACTGGTGGCCTATGAGCGCAACGAGAAACTCTGGAATCCCAAACATCCCGACTACAAATACAATGCCAAGCGAAGCGTCTACGGTGAATTGGCCGCACCACTTCAGGCCGTCTTCCAGATGCCCCTAACTGGTCCCGAAATCTTTGCGGTGCTCAAGGAGCTACGTGGTCGCTATCGTCGCGAGCTTAGCAAACTGAACTTGCTGGGTGGCAAGTACAAGTCGCGACTCTGGTACTTTGAGAAAATGCACTTCCTGCGTGGCGTCATCGAGCACAAGCGGGCTGAACGAGAGGCAAAGGTAAGCCACAATGCAACAATGCCACATGCAATGCCAAAGTTATTTGCCGCTTAAGATAATTGACAAAGTTGGGTATATGTATGTCTTGAGCTTTGGATTTTGGTGAAAACTTCTGTTCGACCTTTTTCAAAGTTTTCAATCTTTTTATTCGATGGAGAAAATCATTTGTATGCTAATAGGTCAAAGACGCATAAATTACGAATTTTTACTAAAATTTTTTAAAATCAATTGCAAACCGATCGGTAGAATAATTAACTTTTTTATAAACAGCTTAAAATTACTGAATTTCCAAATTGATCTTATGGCTAGTCAAATCAATTTATTATATCTTCTATATAGTTTAAAATATTAATAACAAATTTAAAGCCGATCGGAAGAGAGATATAATTTTGTATAAGCAATTTTTAAAATACTCAATTTCCAGATTAAACTTATGCATTTTTATACCAATTTGTTAAACCATTTATAATTTTTTTTTCATATTAAACTAATGATAATTAACTTTGCTTTCATTTATTGCACATACACAGAGCGAATCCACAGAGAGCGAGAAGTCAAGTGATAATGAATCGACGACCAAATCGGCACAATATCGTGAAGTGCTCAGCTGCATTATTGACTGTTTCCGGCGACAGGAGAGTTTGTGGAATCCGCAACACTTTGACTACAACAATTGCTCTAAGAAGGAGCTGTATCGGGAGATCTCGGCGGAGCTACGAGAGGAGCTAAACTATGAGTTGGGTGGCGAGGAGTGTTTCAAGGAGATACAAAAGTTGAGGACTCGATATCGCAAGGAACTGCGCATGGTGATCAAGCACAAGGGTCTCTATCTGCCAAAACTTTGGTGTTACGATGAGATGGAGTTTCTCCACAAGATACTGCAGGAGCAGATCTTCAACAAGATAAGCAAGGTAATTAAACAATTTAGTTACAAATTTCTAAACAAGCTAACAACTTTTATTGTTTATCTGCAGAAGAAGGGCGTCGTGGAAACCATTCAACGGACTAAGTTCATCAATGCCAGCTGTATTAGCTTTGACACCCCCGACGATCAGCTGCAGTTTGTGGAGATCTATCGCAACTATCCAGCTCTGTGGGATGTGGATCATCCCGATTTTCGCTCAAACGCCTATCGCAGTCAGGCTTTGGGTCAAATGCTCGAAGAGCTGAACAACACATTTCAATGCTCATATACTCCTGCGCAGCTGGAAAAGACGCTGTTCGAGCTGCGCAAGGATTACTCAGCACAGAAGCGTAAAATTCTCACAAATATCTCCGGCTCGAGCAGCATTCCGTTACTGCACGCGAAATTGGGTCAGTTTCTCGAACCGAATCTCGGCCCCTTTCGCTGTGATGTGTGCGAGGAGCTGATCAAGACCTGTGATCAGTACAAGGTTCATCGTGCGGCTCACGACGGCACCCAGCCTTTTATATGCACCCTGTGCGGCAAGGGATTCCAAATGCCATGCAATCTAACTGTGCATATTCGTCGTCATCGACGGGACTTTCCCTATGCCTGCGAACAGTGCGACAAGAGATTCGCTACCTCCACCGAGGTGGCCATACATATGCGCACCCATACCGGGGAGCGTCCCTATATCTGTGATCTATGCGGCAAGTCCTTCAAGACTTGGTCCTTCTTCGATATTCATCGGCGTACGCATCTCAATCAGTCCACATTTCATTGCCCCATCTGCGATAAGGGTTTCTACGAGAAGAATCGATTTACCGATCACATGAATGCCCATTTGAATATACGCAAGCACTTGTGCACCGTCTGCGGCAAGACCTTTACCACCTACGGCAATCTCAAGAAGCACACGGAACTCCATTTGGCGGTTAAGAAGTATAAGTGTGCCACTTGTGGCAAGCGTTTTGCACAATTCGCCAGTCTACGATGGCATCGGAAGCGTGAACATAATTCGGAGCAGCAGCAACAGCAGCCCCAGCAATTGGAGGAGGAGCTAGAAGTGGATGTCGAGGAGGAGGAGGACGAGACGTAGATTAGATCAGTCAACAAATAATAATCTATCGCCATCGATATTTACAAAACAATTAAATAGAACTAGGTTTATTTGAGCTACTTACTTGTAACCTGTGTACTTATCATATCGTCTATATGTATATATATATATATATAAATATATATACATAATTACTTAATTACCCACCAGTCGAAAGTACTTTGTGCCTAATCACTAATCAAACGCTTAGTTTTTTTTATTAATAAGTGGTTGTTGTAAATTACCTTTATGATACTTGGGAGCATTAGGTTTCCAAAAAATCACACTAAAATACATTTTTGATGGGCTTGTAAATATAACCCGCTCTTTATACATAAAACATATAACTACTTATTTGTCAACGCTTAAGGTCTATTAGATAAACGATCTCAACATTGTTAAGTGTAAAATATACATAATCTAGATATATTTATATATCAAAGAATTCAAAATTTACTGTTATTTAATTTATAAAATTATGTAAAGTCAATTTACAGATTTTAAGCTTTATCTATATACACAAATATTAGAATTGCAGCTAGCTCATATTTTAAATAAAAATGTGTTTAAGAGTTGCCTTATTCTGCAAGTTTTATATATACAAACTCTATATTTACAACATATATAGACACAAAAAAATTAAAATTTAAACATATATTATTGCTGGGAATTCAAACCCGCGACTTCAAGTATTTGAACCAAATATAAATATATATAAAAGAATTTTATGTATAAATAAAGTTATATATATACATTAAGTGCGGAAGTTTCCATTTGTTCCTTTCCCTAGAACGATGTTTATACTGAATTGGATTTTCCTTATTTATTGCAATAAAATGGAATATTAATTGTGCTAATGTCTTCTGACTCACACAATCCCATAATCTTTAACAAGCCAAAATTATAAGTGAGACATATAAATAAAATTTACACTGAAACAGAAACAGAATAATGAGAAATAATGGGCGTAGAAATATTAGATGCTCCAAAATGATTTGGGTGGCTCATTTCTCAGCTGAGATAATTATCAAACAAACGGCGGCAAATTGACAACTGAGCCACAATACAAAATTGTATGAAATATATATTTTTTATTAACAATAATTGGTTCCTTTTCATGGATTAATTAAACTTGGCGCTCTTTGGGCGTATAAGCATCTGGACAGACTTCAAAGATTTAAAGCTGTACCAGCGATCCCAAAAAATGCCCTCGGCATTATCCGTTTGTCTTTTAAAATATTTGCCATTAAGATTACTAGAAAAGTGGAATGAATATTAAACATTTGATAATACCAGTTAGACGAACTGTTAACCAACCTGCGGGAGCAAAAATCATACCACCAAGCACCATGATGATATGCAGCGCAATTGATATGAGTGAATTCATCGTGGTCTCTATCGTATGTGGAGAATTTCATCTTATCATGTGTACGCATTGCATCACTCGCATTGCCATGATAGTGACCTAGCAATTTCATCTCATAACCCTCCTTCTCGCTGCCAATAGCAAAGTCATCGTACAAGGCAAATCGGTTTGTGCCATTAAACAAACGCAGAGATACATAAAGCTCATGGGGTTGAAATGTGGTCAATCTGTGCAGTTTCTCCAAGCCCAGAAAGAACTCGCCATTAAGTTTACCAAATCCCTTGCGATACCCATCCCAGTTACGATAGAAGTCAACAGATCCATCGTAGCGTCGGTGAATAACCGTCCACCCGGCACCAGCTGCAGACAGACCATCGCAGGGCACGAGGAATGGTCGAAAATCCGGTAATTGTATCAAATGGATCCCCAAGGTTTTGCCATAGGGTAAGCAACTATTTGTAGCCGCCTCCCAATCGGCCAGCAAATCATCTTTTCTCTCTCTGATTCTATATTCCAAAGCTTTTACTTTAGCTCTCAGTTCGCTTATCGTTGCTGCATTGGATGCATTTTGTTTTTTATACAATGTCAACAATTGTTGTTTTCTTCTTAATCGCGTTTCATAAATGCTGCTATTTAATTGCAAGCTCTTGATCTGTTCGTTTTTTTCCGTTAAAATGTGTCCCATAGACACATTTTGTGCTTTACATGCTGTAGATAGTTCCTCAAATTGCTTAAGCTGATCATCATCGATTTTATCCTTGGATTGCAACTGACTAATTGCGTTGTCTTTTTGCTGAATGGCTGCTGCATTTTCGGCTAATTTATCCATATAAATGTCCAGCAGATCATTGAGATCATCTTTACTAATGCTGATTGTCTTGTGTGCGTCTATTTTAAATTCTGTCAACTTTGTCTTTGGCGTAACTGTTTGATTTGTAATTGGCATTTGTATTTGTGTACTATTTGTTTGGTGCACTATTTGTTCCTTTTTCTTAGTAGTGGCAACGTTTCCTGTTGCTTGCAAGGACCACAGAATAACTAAAATTAGGATGAACACAATAAAATAATTTTGCTTTTCCATTTTACTCTTATAGTAATAACTTTTTAAATGCGAGATTTTAACTGTTGGCACTTAACGCGATACTGAATTATACTAAGCACCCACAAAACAAATTCCTATTCTATAGCAACTATTAATCAGGAAGTTCAGCTCAGCAAATTGTCTGATAAGAAGTTCATTATTATTATGCATTATAACAATAGGCACGTGCACTTGACATTTTCAGTTTGATTTATATACGGAACTATATTTTAGTAGCCCTGCATATTTGATGATTTAATTATATATAACTTATGATTTGCAAGAAAACCTTAAGTTATACTTGCACTTTAAAGCCCATTGAGAAATTTGAATCTGTGCGCCCTTGCAAGCAAGTTGGCAGCACCAAATTGGCCCTGAATACTGCCATCCTTCTCCACCGCATTGAACACGGCTCATTTAAGTATACAGAATTTTCCTGAAAGAAAGTCGTGAGTGATGTGTCGTCCCCAAGAAAATGTAGCATTAGCAATTTAGCAAAATTGCACTTTATAAACATTTTTAATTAATCAATTTACTGGAAAAAACCAAATGAACTATTCAACCATTGAGTGAAATTATCAATTGAATTAAATACACAAATTAATAGCTAATTGTGACCAATAAAGTCGACTCGGAATTCAAAGCAAAACCAGTTTTTCATCAGAAGCGAGTTTCACAACCAACTCCACCGATTTTTTCAGATACAGCGCATACGTCAGCAAGTGCAGTCATATTCTCCGTATGAACTCAACAAGAAACACAAATTAATCAACAAAATTAACTTAAAAGTACAATTTTGAATATCAACAACTAACTAACGCTGAAAAGGAAAACAAATAACATGAATTTTGTGTCGAAAAATGTACATGAAAAATCATACGCTAGAGCTGAGAACAAAGGCCTGCCAGGGTGCTCCGCTGGCCAAGGCAGCGCAGTCTCTGCTGCAGCTGAAAAAACTTGATTGTGTTCGTGTGTGTGTGTGTGCTAAGTGCTTGAGCAGCGCAGCCAGCGTCAACTTTTCTCTACATGTGAAACGACTGCACTGCAAGCAACGAATGCAATTTGGGTGTACAAAGAAAACGAGTCTCTGTCGTGTCTTCGTTGGAAAAGCGGTAAATGAAGGGTGTGTACAAACTCATACAAACAAAAATACATGCATATGTATATATATATATATATGTAAGTGTGTATATTTATAGACTCCATTTTTTGTGTTTATCTGCTGTTTGCTCTTTGTTTCTTTTTTTATCTTTGCTCAGTTCGATGATATCCCAAGTAAATATGTACTCAAGTATACGATGAGACTAATGTGACTAATCGCCTTAATTTATTACTTCTTTACTTTTAGCTGTGTTTCATTCGAGGCTCGTTCCCAACCTTTGTTTAGCTATGCTGCTCTACGACGGAGTGCGAACTATGGTAAGTGACCTTTAACCCCTAATTAGGTCATGGAACTGAATTATTTTCATTGTAGCCAAAAATTTGACACCACAAACCATATTTGAACAATGTAATTAAAACTAAATCAGAAAATAAATTTGTTTAGGCATTATTTTTGTTTTATTTAAGTTTTTCGTATATAGTGTGAACGAAAGTCAGTCGACAAAAAAGGTACAAAAAACTAAAATAGAGATTTAATTAGGTTAAATAATAAATTTGTTATTAAATTTAAATTAGTAAAATTAGAAATGCAGCACAAAGTATAAATTTCTTTAAAAATAATATAAAGATTTTCCTTCATCCCTTAAACAAATCTTTACAGAATTGAATGAAATAAAAGTTGTAAAGTCAACAATAACACTTAATTTTAGTAATTTATTCCGATTGTCGTGTCAAATTTCTTATCAGCGCAAACAGCGTATCAAATAAATACAAATACAACTTTTATATTGTAGTTCAATAAACTCGCCCAACGGCTGTTAACGAGACGTCAACCGATAAGACCTGGAACGAGGGCCGATCGGCAAGTTGAGTGGAGCTGTGCCTGGCAGGATTTGGTATTTATGACTACTATTCTACTTGCTAGAAAGCATCGCTAACGACCCCCACACATCTTAAGTATATCGCAGGCAGCGTAAAAAGCGTGTATCATGATATATCCACATTACCTTTGTATATGCCCCGCCTCGACCTCTCATAAATAGCCAGTAAGTGTCTTTACAGATCCAACACACCAAACCAAAACCAAACTACAACAAATCAACGCAGCGCTAATAACTATTTCTCTCTTGTCCCCAAATTCATTGCCTATTATATTTATTATATACGCACAACTGTATATGCATCAGTCAAACTCATGTAGAAACTATTGCAGCACCAAAATACCAAACAGCCTACGCCTGCGAAGGTAAGAAACTCACCATTGAATGCGAACCGGGCGACCTAATCAACCTGATACGGGCCAACTACGGACGCTTCTCAATAACCATTTGCAATGATCACGGCAACGTGGAGTGGAGCGTTAATTGCATGTTTCCCAAAAGCCTCACAGTGCTCAACTCAAAGTAAGTCTCAAAAATGATTTATGTGAATAGCTTGTATGTTAATTATAAATTTATGTGTTGTTAAATAATAAATCAAATTAATTTCTGAATGCACAGATGTTCTCACAAGCAAAGCTGCAGTGTTCTGGCGGCTACGAGCATGTTCGGTGATCCCTGTCCCGGCACGCACAAGTATCTGGAGGCGCACTATCAATGCATTTCGGCAGCACAGACATCAACGACCACGAATAGGCCAAGTCCACCGCCATGGGTGCTCAGCAATGGTCCGCCCATTTTTGGCAATGGCAGTGGTCTAATTCAGCCACCGCCACAGCCGCCGCCGCGTCTGCCAACGCTGCCTGGTGTTGTGGGCATTCATGGCATCAATGGTGTGCCGCCCACGCATGCCACACCCAGCAGCAGTAGCACCGCAACCCTACCTGGTGGCAGGCTCAAGGGAGTAGCGAGTGCAACCACTAAGCATCCGGGCGGACGACACGATGGATTGCCACCACCGCCGCAATTGCATCATCATCATCATCACACCGATGACACGGCACCCACCAAGTCCAGCAGCGGAAGTGCTGGCAATGTTACAGCTCCGTCGAATACACGTATTCTGACTGGGGTGGGTGGCGGCGGCAATGACGATGGCACGCTGCTGACCACTAAGAGCTCACCCAATCGTATACCCGGCACAGCGGCTAGTGCCGCTAACAACAACAGCTTAGGAATTGGTGGCACTGCACCTGGTTCAGGTGGCGGCGTGGTTCGCACCATAAACAACATTAATCTGAATGCGGCTGGCATGGGTGCAGAAGATGAGTCCAAGCTATTCTGCGGACCGACGCATGCACGCAATCTCTTCTGGAACATGACTCGGGTGGGCGACGTCAATGTACAACCATGTCCTGGCGGCGCCGCTGGCATCGCCAAGTGGCGTTGTGTCCTGATGAAGCGAGTGCCCGAAGCGGGTTACGATGAATACGATGATGAAATGCCAGTTGCCAGCAGCACAACACCAATGCCGCCGCCGTCTAATCCTGGAGGCGATTGTCTACACAACAGCAGCAGTTGCGAGCCACCCATAAGCATGGCCCACAAAGTCAACCAGAATCAGCGACTGCGCAATTTTGAGCCCACTTGGCATCCGCTAACACCGGATTTGACGCAGTGTCGCAGTCTGTGGCTGAATAGCCTCGAGATGCGTGTCAATCAGCGGGACTCGTCGCTAATTTCAATTGCCAACGATCTGTCGGAGGTGACCAGCAGCAAGACGCTCTATGGCGGCGACATGCTTGTCACCACTAAGATCATACAGACCATGTCCGAGAAGATGCTGCACGACAAGGAAACGTTTCCCGATCAGCGTCAGCGCGAGGCAATCATTATGGAGCTGCTGCATGGCGTTGTCAAAACTGGATCGAATCTGCTCGACGAATCGCAACTCTCATCCTGGTTGGATCTCAATCAGGAGGATCAAATGCGCGTTGCCACCTCCCTGCTAACTGGCTTGGAGTACAATGCTTTTCTGCTAGCCGACACCATCATCCGGGAGCGTAATGTGGTGCAAAAAGTCAAAAATATATGTAAGTACTCATTATTATTACCCTTAGTTGGTATTCTATACTCATATATATACGCTATATACGCTGCAGTGCTCTCTGTTCGCGTTTTGGAGACAAAGACTATACAGGGCAATGTCGTTTTTCCGGACTCCGATCAGTGGCCACTCAGCTCCGATCGCATTGAACTGCCACGCACCGCACTCAAGGAGAACAGCGAGGGTGGATTGGTTCGCATTGTATTTGCCGCCTTTGATCGCTTGGAGTCGATACTCAAGCCCAGCTATGATCATTTCGATTTAAAGAGCGCACGTAGTTATGGTAAGTTAGTTAATAAATAATACCTTCTATATACATTTATTTTATAAACTCTCTCCCATTCGATGCAGTGCGCAATACAGCAATATTGTCGAACGATAGCGATACAAATGCTGGAGAGATGCAGCAGCGCGTTCGCATACTCAACAGCAAGGTGATCTCGGCCAGCTTGGGCAAGGGACGCCACATTCAACTATCGCAGCCAATTAAATTGGTCCTGAAGCATCTGAAGACGGAGAACGTTAGCAATCCCACCTGCGTATTTTGGAACTACATTGACCAGTAATTACACAATGAATACACAACTAATAATCCCATTCTTATATATAAAACATACATATATATATATTTTGACACTTATAGTGCTTGGTCTGCCAATGGCTGCAGTTTGGAGTCGACAAATCGTACGCACAGCGTTTGCAGTTGCAATCATTTGACCAACTTCGCGATACTTATGGATGTTGTCGATGAGCATCAGCATTCACTATTCACCATGTTCGATGGCAATATGCGCATCTTTATCTACATAAGCGTTGCGATTTGCGTGGTCTTTATCATAATAGCGTTGCTCACGCTCAAGCTCTTCAACGGGGTCTTCGTCAAGGTAAGAAATGCTAATTCCACCCAGCTGCCGCATCAGCGGGCGGGGAGCAGCAGACGCCAGCAGAATAATATACGCGATCAGACTCACGAATCTATAACACTGACTGCGCCAACTGGCCCCAATAATAACCACAACAATCACAACAACAATATTCAGCAGCAACAGCAGCACACCAATTTCATACAACACAATTCCATACGCAATTCGCATCGCAACAATTTAAATTATAATCTGCAGCAACAGCTGCAACAACAGCAGCAGCAGGTGGTTACTGCTGCCGCTGCGGCAGTGGTGCTCTCGCACAGTCACAACAACATAAATCAACCGGCACACGGTGGCATGCAAATGAACAATCTGAATCTAAATTTACATCATGCACACAGCCCGCAAACAGGGGCAGCAAATGCGGCGACCACAACGACAACAGCTGCTGCTGCTGCAGCGGCTGCATCGATTGCTGCCGCACTGCAGCAACATGCGGCAAATGTGGGCTCAGCTGCTGCCAATGCTGCCGCCGCAAGCAACAATTTAAACATTAGCCACAATTATATGCAGGCGCGACAACAGTCACAGCAGCAGCAACAACACCTTCAACAACAACACCTGCAACAGCAGCACACGCAGCAGCACAATCACAATCTGAATGTGGATGGTGGCAGTAACGCGTTGGACTCGAACAACATTATAATGCAGGCTAATATGGATGACTTGCAATATAAGTGGTGGTGGTGGTGAAAACAATAAGCACACAATTGTGGGCTAGGTTAGGCTAGGATATACTAGGAATACAATAACAGCATAGGCTAGACATATATATATACTTGTCTGACGGCTAGATATATACTTGCAAAGAGACGCCGCCGAGGTGGGCGATATCTGCACATGTGATATAAAACTTAAGTAACACAAATTTTGTATATGTAATCTTTGACACAATTTCCAAACAGTGGAAGAATTTAGTGAAAGACTTATTCGTGATTATAAGTAGCCTTTTAAGCATTGATTCAACTTTTAGTTGATCTTTTTAAATCAAAATTTATTTAAAGCTCACATTTCTAAAACTCAAGAACATCTGTCTAGCTATAGTTATTTGCTTAGTTCGTGTGTAGTTAAATTAAGCTTAGCACATTTTCCTTAACGTAGGTGTGAAACTTCTTCCATTTAATAATATATAATTTTTGGCATGCTTTAGAAACGTTTGTTGTACCTTCAAAATTTAATCTTAACAAATGTTTAGTTTTTATGTGCATTTCATTTTCTAACAAAAATTAACTTAAAACAAGATCATATTTATGCATTTAGTTATGTTTTTGTCATTTCGCTATTTTTCTTTGTGTATTTTAATTAAATAATAATAAAAAATTGTTTTTAATTTTGTCTTGTAAATATTTATGTATTTGTGTTTATTCATTGTGTAGTATTTTGTATGTTTATGTTGCTTGTTTCGTGTCTTGTTCACCATTAAAATATCATCTATTATCTTTTTATTTATACGCGCTAAATGTTGTATTAGTCATATTATTTACTTATTTTCTGGATATTTTCACCACCATAAACCACCAAAATTATTTGTAATCTAAATTAAGTTCGAAACAAAATTGATCGACTTTAGCTTCGTGGAAACAGAATTAATATTTGTAATCCAATTGTGAAATGCTTCTCAACACAGATTGCAAATTCTGCTTGGCGGCTCCTCGTTCGCATTTTTAAAACCCTAACTATTTCTTCTTTTTTGTAACAAACTCAAACTTATCAGAATTTTCTTTCTCTCCCCTCTCTCTCTCTCTCTCCTCTCTCTGTATATATGACTTTCTCTATATTTCGCACTCTCTTTTCTGCAGTCTGCACGCACCTCGATTTATAGCAGCATTTACATTTGCCTGCTGGCCATTGAGCTGCTCTTTCTGCTGGGAATCGAACAAACCGAAACAAGCATATTTTGTGGGTTCATAACCGTCTTTCTCCACTGTGCCATACTCTCGGGCACCGCATGGTTTTGCTATGAAGGTAAGCACTAATTGGGATCTGGCAGCGTAGCGCGGTTTCTAATCCATCCATCCACATTTCACACACAACTCGAACACAGCATTCCATTCGTACTCGACGCTCACTTCGGATGAGCTGCTACTGGAGGTGGATCAGACGCCAAAGGTGAACTGTTATTATCTGTTGTCCTATGGCCTATCACTGAGTGTGGTTGCCATTTCACTGGGCATCAATCCGAGCACCTATACACTACGAAATGATTACTGCGTCCTAATGGAAGCCAATGCGCTCTTCTATGCCACCTTTGTGGCCCCCATTTTGATCTTTTTTGTGGTAGGTTTTTGTCAAGTACTTAAAAAACATGACTTGAAAACATTTGCCTAATACTCTCTAAATAGGCGGCCATTAGCTACACCTTCTTGTCGTGGATCATCATGCGTCGCAAGTCACGCACTGCCCTGAAGACCAAGGAGCACACACGTCTGGCCAATGTGCGGTATGTTGCAGTCGTCTCTACTCTCTTTCTATGACATCGATAAACTTTAATGTAATAATTTATTTGTTTTTCTAGCTTTGACATACGCTGCTCCTTTGTGTTTTTGCTGCTGCTGAGCGCGGTTTGGTGCTGTGCCTATTTTTATTTGCGCGGCGCCAAACTGGATGAGGATGTGGCCGCCATTTATGGCTACTGCTTTGTCTGCTTCAATACGCTGCTAGGCCTGTACATCTTTGTGTTCCATTGCATACAGAACGAGAAGATACGACGCGAGTATCGCAAATACGTGCGTCAGCATGCTTGGCTCCCAAAGTGCCTGCGCTGCTCCAAAACATCCATTTCCTCGGGCATTATTGCTGGCAATGGAGGACCAGGTGGTGTCGGCGGTGGTACTGCTACCAACTCGGCTGGCACACTTTCCAAATCAAAGTCAAAACTGCCACTAGGGTCGAGCGATGATGGTCTCGATGAGGAGCAACAAAATCGGCAGCAGCATCAACATGATCAGTCAGCTAATGAAGATGCCATAATTATGGGTGCTGGATCCGACTGCGAACTCAGCGAAGCACAGCAGCGACGCACACTGAAGAGTGGCCTCCTTGCAGGCAGCCTGCAGCCGGTGACGCCAGTTGGTGCTGTTGTCCTAGAGCGCGGCACATTGCGCTCCACGGGAATGGCCAGCGTGGGACATGCATCGCCCACTAGCTCAGCCGGCTCGACGCATCTGATATTTGCCCACAAGCATCAACAGCAGCTGCAGCAACAGCCAACAACAGGCGAATCCTATTATCATCAACCCGACTACTACAGCTGGAAGCACCCACAGGCTGGTGGTCAGCGTGAATACTACAACAATACAGGAGTTCCGGGTGGCGCTGGCGGTGTCGGTGGCGCTTCGCCGCAGCAGTCACATGAGGTGTTCTATTGGACACAGAAGCATAACAACCAGCATGGCAAAAAGAAGCGTGGAGGCGGCGCAGGCGCTGTGCCTGCCTCACCCAGCGGATCGCTGCACAGTCGCGTCACGCCCGCCTCGCAGGTATTGTTCTATCCATCTTATAAGAAGACCAGCGGCATGAAACAACCGCCACCATCCGCCCAGCAAGCGTATCCACACTATGCCGAAGCACTGGACCCACCCAACAATGCCGCCTACTATCAGCAACAGCAGCAGCTGCGCCAGCAACGTCAGCAGCAACAACAGCAACAGTTATCCTCGGATGAAGAGCAGGCACATCTGTTGCATCTGCAGCATCAGCAGCGACGTGCTGGTGGACAACAACAGTTGCCAGCGCCACCGCCACACATGGCGCAGTATCAGCAGGAGTTGTTGGCGCAACAGCAGCGCCAGCAGTATAGAAATAAGCATTCCAACTGTGATCTTAGCCAGGGCAGCGGCTTGGGCATGAACATGGGCATGGGCCAGGGACTCGGCGGCGATGCCTATTACAATCAAGGCGGTGGTGGCGATGGCCCCGTTTACGAGGAGATACTGAGTAACCGCAACTCGGATGCCCAGCACTACGAAGTGGGTGACTTTGATGTTGATGAGGTGTACAACAATAGCGTCGGCACGGGCGTATTTAATAGCATGCGCGCCGCAGTTGCTGCCGGCGGGAGTCGCTATGGTGGTGGTAGCCTTAGTGGTGGCAGCGTCACCTCCAGAAACCAGCAACAGCAACTACAGGCAAAGCAGAAGCTACCGCCGCGACGCTGTGCAGCCGATGATGATGATGACGATGACGACGACGATGATGATGATGAGTATGACGACGAGGTAACCGCAGCGGAGCAGCTGCACGACAGCGTCTGTGATGATGAGGATAATGAGAGCGATATGGACGATGATGATACGCATGGATTGCCACCTCAAAGTGATGAGCGCATGCGTCGCCTAATGGCGCTCCAGGATGAGGATTTTAAGCGGCGGTTTCAGTAAGTTGTGATAATCACTCAATGTTAATTAAAAATTAAACCCTTGATTTTCTTTTCAATTTGCAGACGCCAGCAACGCAAGAATGGCTTGCCTTTAGATTATGGAGCGCCACCGCAAACATCGGCAGGAGGAACAATCGCCCATCCCATTGAGCACAATGATGCGGTTTTTGGGGTTAGCGGCGGCGTTGGTGAGGGCTCCATGCGTGGCGCATACAGGCAACAGCCACAGCTGAATGCCAAGTCACCGAGCGCACGCTTGGCGGTTAACGAGCTATTTGGCCATGGTAATGCAGGACCGCCGCTGCCACCGGCCAATCAGACGCCCGCACAAAAGCGTCAGCAGTTACAGAAACTATCACCGCAGTCCACCACATCATCGTCGTCGCACACATCGCACAGCAACCTGCAGCAACATGCTGCTCCCATACACCATAATCTCCAGCACCAGCAACCACAACACCACCATCATCAGCAGCAGCAGGCGCGTCATTTGTCCGCCATGCTGGATGAGAATAATACGGTGCGCTGTTATCTGGAGCCGTTGGCCAAGTAAAGGAGCATCAATGTGCACCACCAGCAGTAGCAGCAACACCATTTACAATAGTAGCAGACAGAGCAAGCAGCCCTCCACAAAAATGCAATTGGCAGTTGGCTGAGAGAAACCGATCGTCGTCTTAGGCAAAAATTGTAGCTTAGGTTTAGCTATATCTCTAGTATTAGTCGTTAGTCGAAATATGGAGCATATGTGTGAAACAACATGCTGTCATGTCATGCTATACGTGCAGTGATTCGAGAATCCCAAAACTTTATATATGTATATGTAACTCAATTAGACCATAGGCTAAACAACCAACCAACCAAGCAACCAATGCGGAGCAAGCTAAAATTCAATATGCAAATGCAAAATATGGATATTGTCGGAATGAAATGCTCGTGTCTCTATTTATACCAACTCGATATATAATAAATGTATGTACTGTATGTATATGTATAATGTAGTATCTATAAACGATATGTGAAGCGCATACATGTCAACCACATGCCATTTTTAAATAGTTTACCAATAACTATAACGATGCATATTATATAATACCATATGTGTAAGAGGTCTAAGAACTGTATGTAAATGATATTTAGAGCGAGCGTATTATGTATTTTATGTAATTTATAAGCTGTCTATTGTTTATTCGATTCTCTGTTCGGTTATTAAGAGCTTAAGATACATACATATATTTAAGCTTGAGATTTGTTTCAAATTTATAAACCAAAAACACAAAAATTTTAGAAAACCTTTAATTTTTTTGAAAACATGTTTTCGAAACGTGCTGTAAATTAAGCTATGATGCGATTTGAGACATTTTTGTTTGCCACAGTGATGATCCCACATGCGAAACAAATCATATGCGCATTGTTTTTATTTCCGATTCGATTTGTATGCCATTTGTTATTGCATTTCATTTAAAGGTAATTTTAAGAGAACCAGCAAAGCATTTCAAGTGTACATTTTCATCAATATGCTTTAAGCACAGCAAGCAGATATAGGGCATTTATTTTGTAATTTTCATTATTATATTTTTTTCAAATAAAGAGAATTAGTAGATCGCTTTACTATGTGTACGAGACAAGAAAGTGTTATTTTGCTATATATAAAATATCTTTAGAAATAGCAACACGAGCATGCTAAGTACATAACTCCACGATTGGAGCAAAACCGAAAGAGTAACATATACCTACTTACATATATAGTAAACAAAAAAGATTTCAACCAAACCTCACTTGTTAACTAGGAACTAACTGTAAAACTCTTTAAAACTAGCTAACACAAAACTGAACTATCACAGGAGACACTCTTTGTTTCCCGCTATGGATGGCTCAAGAGAATTTCCACGCAAGTGTACAAAAACCAAATAAAGACAAAAGCAAAGTGCAAAAACATAATAATACTAAAAAAAATATTTCGTATTTACCACGCAAAGTATGCGTTAACTAAATATAAACTGCCTGCACACAGCTCGACCCTTCAGCCCCCCGCATGAACACACAAATTATCATTATTACCATTAAATAAATAAATCAAGCCTACTTCAAATGCCAGTTGGAACACAGCAAATAAGAAACCAAAATAAACAGCACAAGAAAACACAGAAAATTACTTCTAAAGCACAAGATGCTCCTAATTTTTATAAAGAAAAAAAAAAGTAAAGAAACATAAATTTACTAACAACATTAAATTTAAATAGATATAAAATGGATTGCAAAATGAATAATGGCAACAGGCAGTGGTATATTAATGCAGATAAGGCAAAGCAGCTGGTAAAGCACAATTAAAAGGAAACAAAAATAAATCTATATTAACAAAAAAACAACAAAAAAATCAACTGAAATATTGAATGTATAGTGTTGCGCCTCCTAGTACTTTAAATATATTGAACAAGTATATATAGCTGATATGAGTATATGTATATGTAAATGGATATTTATGAATATGATGCTAAGCAAAATGCCGATATCTACAAACTTCTTTTTGTCTCTACATGTTTACTTTTGGATGAAAATGTAAGAATTACATAAAAACAAAAAATAGCAAAGATGAGATCAACTCAAACTGTATGGAATAAAAATGTTAATGTACACAATTTTTCTATTTAAGACAAATAAAGCAGAAAAGTGAAAACACTCATCAGTTTCAATGTGATTGGGATAACAGTTTAAATTTATTCGTTTTCAAGCGCTTATAACTGATTGTTATCGCTTATTGTGACGATATATATTTGCTTGATGGCAACTCTAGTTAAACAGCTGAGCGTTGCCAAATGACGAAGTCAATCTAAGCCAAACAATGGCCGAGTTCCAATGGCCCTGGGAATACACATTTCCACCTTTCTTCACGTAAGTAACTTCAATAGCAACAAATAGGCTAACTAGCTAACCCACAATGTGTCCACAGTCTGCAGCCGCATGAGGAAACACGCCAGAAACAATGTAGGGTGTGGGCAGATCTCTTTCTCAAATACCTCAAACACAACAATAAATTTACGCTTGGCATCAACGATCAAAACTCGCCATTATTTTATAATGAATCAATTAATCGCCGCATCTCGCCGGAGATCATCCAGATAATCCTGGAACAATTGCAGCAGACGGGACATGCAACACCGCTGGATAAAAAGAGGCAGGAGTGGCAGGTGTATTGGCACACGCTAGAGGAATATGGAAATATGGTCTATGACTGGATTCAGGAGACTGGACAAACGAATAGCATTTGCACGTTGTACGAGATAGCCTCGGGCGAGAATACCACTCAGTTGGAGTTCCACGATGTGGACGAGGCTGTGCTGCTGAATGCCTTGCGTCTACTCGAGGAGAAGGGAAAATGTGAGCTGATTGAAATAGATGGCAGTTATGGAGCAAAATTTTTCTAAATGTGCACTTGTCCTTTAATTATGCTTAGCTTTAAATGCAGCCTACAATTTATGTTCTTGTTGTTTACACGATCGAAAATACATTAAATTATACAGATATCGATGGTTTAAGCCCAGATCCATGCATTTTTGTTATCGGTTCACCAAATTGTATGCTGGTTATAATGGACGATAGCCATGAAAATCTTTGAAAAGCTTTGTCTAAAAATTAAACATAAAAAAGTGAGCAAATAATATGAATAACATTTTGATATAGTTAAATGGTCACCCTCCTTTTAAATTAAAAACCAATTTAAAAATATTCAATACAAGTTTAGCTGATTACCAACTGGAACTAGTTCATATTTGAACTACCCATCTCTAAATTCTGTATAAATTTTATTTCTCTCGACGCCGTCGGATCACTTATTATCAAACTATACAATAACTAAACTAATACTCTATAAACACATCCCAAAATAAGAAACATGGTGAGTTTACTGTAAATCCTAATTATTATTGGACATTAAGAGCATGCAATCGATTGCAGAGCGTGGATGATTTGGTTTGGGATCGTGTGCAAGCCGTATTGCAGCGCGCGGCTTTGGTTTCTCTTTACGGAACCGGACCCCGTACAATTGGACCGGATTTGAAACCATCACGACAGGAGGTGCGAAAGGAACCAGAACCACTTTTGACTGTGCCAACTGAAGTTGAGAAAGAGAACACCAAATCGAAGGCAAACTCAGTGGATATCGTTTGCAACTTTCCCGATGTAAACGAGATAAATGCCAGCATTGTGCGGCGTGAACTCGACCAGGAGTGCAGGCGAAGTGTGCAACAGCACCTGCAACAGATCAAAGAACGGCAGCAGAGCATGATCCACGAACGGCAAGCAGCCCAGAAGCAGACCGAGCAGCAGCAACAACTCGCCAGCTGCCGTGTGAGAAAATGGGAGAGCGACAATCAATTGCGGCAGAAGGCTGAGGAGCTGGCAAAAGCGGAACTTGAGACGCAGCAGCGGGCACAGGAGGCACTGCTCAAGCAGAATAACCAGAAACTGCATCTGCTGACAATAGAGGGTGTTTCGCGTTATCATCAGCGGTTCTATAAGAAATACGAGACGGTCACGAAACTGCTCCTCTCACTGGACAAGGACACGGTACAAGCATGCAGCGCCCAAAATGCTGAGTTGCGTGATTTAGTACAACTGTTTGATCAGCTGGTGGCTACGATTAAGAATGCCAACTGCGAGCCACCCGAATTGGATTGTGTTTTTAAAGCGGAGAAATATTGCCAGAGTTTGGATAGAGTCAAAGAGAATCTGCACAAGCAGCTGTCGGAGCAGGAGCAACAGTTGCTGAACAAGGCCAAACAGCTCGCGGAGGAGACGGAAAAGCAGCGTGTTCTCGAAGCCAAGGAGCAACAGAAACAGCAGCAGCAGCAACAACAACAACAGAAGCAACAACAAGAACTGGAGGCGGCACAGCGGAAAGCAACTGCTGATGCAGCTGCTGCAGCAGCATCTGCAACTGCAGCAACGGCGGCGATTTCGACACAGGAAGTGGCAAATGCTCAGGCGGCGCCACAAGTAAAAACAGCACCTTCTGGAAGCAGCAGTATCTCGCACAGTTATGTGCATCCCACCCGCCTGGCCTTATACAATGAGATCATTGCGCTCTACCAGGGCAAGGTGGATGCTGTGAAGCCCCTGCAAACGGATGAGGCTTGGAAAAAGTATCGTACCAACTGCCAGCGCACGATCAACGTGCCACTAAATGCCATAACAGCGGCCAGTGCCCAACATCTGACGACCAACTTTGATAAGTTATATAATTTCTTTGCCGGACAGCCGGTGAGGACAACGGACGGCACAACGATTACGATCAATGATCATCCACTGGCGCGGGACTATTGCATCCTGCTGATGGCCAAGAAGTTCGTTAGCCAAACGGACACAGCCATATCGAGTAATCCTCAGGCAGCGTTTCCCTTTGCCTCGGTGATTGTTACATTTTGGAAACTGCTGCCAGACTTTGGCAAAATCTTCTTGGCCTACATGTACAAGGAGTCACCGTATCTGGTGCCGTACGTAATACCCCAGCAGTCGGGTCAGACCCCCGAGCAATATCTGAAGACAATGGGCTATCGTCTTTCCGAGAATAATGAGCTGGAAAAGCCGGATATGTTCCTCAAGCGTCAAACGGGAATTGCCCGACTCTATGCTGCAGTTATCATCACACCAGGTCGGAAGGCCGATGGATCCGCACACTGCTTTGGATTGGAGGAGGCCTGGTGTTGGCTGACGCACATAATGAATGTGACGCCGCTGCCCGACATCTGTGCCACCATGATCATGGAGATGCTCCAAACCCTCGGCTTCGAGCTATGGCGCGCCTATGGCCAAAACTTCTTAAAACTCCTACTGTACATCCAGACAATCTATATGCCGCAACTGACGGCCTACGATGAGGGCGGTCCCAAGACGCGTCTCGAAATGTTGCTATCGAAGTTTTTGCGTGAACGACAAATCCCACAGGCTGTGGGAGTACTGCCTCCTGGCTTTTGGTAGCTGCATTGCTATTACTTTTTGTTTAAATATATATAATATTTAGGATTATTTGATTACATATGTTGCATGCACAAAATTATTGTTAAATAAAGTTAGGTACAACAAAGAACTGCATAATATTTCAGACTGTCAGGTGATCCCTATGATCCCTCTGAAAAATGTTTAGCTTCTAAAAATAACGATGCTTTGTAAGCAGGGACAAATTTCTTAACAGCGCTAACTAGACCAAATCTTTTCAATGAGGATGGCTTGCTAGAATCACAGGGTCGAACTCTAACGAACTACATACATTTAAGAATTATGGGGAACCAAACCACTTCTAATTTCGAGATTTTAAAATTCTTTTATTCTCGGAAACTGCATGAAAGATTTGGACTCATTAATAGCAATTTTCCATGAACTTTTGACTTGTAACTATGAATTTTAATGAATTTTTGACTTTTAACTATATTAACAATATATATTTTTTTTAACTTTGACACCTATAATTTATACTTCAAATTTGTATAAATTGTGAAGTTCTTTGATATCCGATATTGCGGTAAGAATGGTTCGCGTCAACTGTTCATCAAGATCGAAATACTTAAATAAAAAACAAAACAATTGCAAGCGTCCAAGAAACGGAAATTGCAAACGGAATTCTTCGCAAGTGTGGAATGGAAGGAATGAGGAACAGGCATTCAATTACGTATTTCAGTCGAGGAGTAAAAGGGTGAATTGGTTTATGCGCAAGCTGCGGCGAATGGTGGCAAACGGGCGGATCGATATACGTGTCCTTTTGCGCCTCGTCTCGGTAATTACAGCATGGAATGAACGTATAATGAACCAGCTTCAGCAAGATGAATAAAATATGATGTGGATATCTTTTAGCGCCCAACTATAATGTAAATTTTATGTGAAAAAATATATATGTATATTAAAAATTAGCTTAAAAGAATACATTTCTTAGCGAACTTGTGAAAGCCACAATTTTATTGATCGAAAGTTGCTAAGGGCAGAATTCATTAGGTGTGTGTGTTGCTGCTGTTCAAATATAAAAACTTTAACAATGCGTTAAATTCGCTGGCTAATCGGGCTGCCTAATCGTCCTCGTCGTCGTCAAGATCTATGTCGTCTAGCTCGCCCAGATCAAGATCAACGAACAGATCCTTATTGATGGCGGGCGCACTATCAACGCTTGAAGCAGCTGGCGCCGCATCCTCGGCCTGTGCGGTTTTCGCTGCTTCAATTGCCTGATCGAGCAATCTTGTACAGGACGCAATGGTGCCGGATCCGTCTACCTCCTTTGCTGCCAGCGATAGTGCGGTCAAATCGAGTTCCTTAAACTCGACCGTATTATCGTCATCATCATCACGGTTGTAGAAATCGAAGGCAGCGTCGCCATCCTCCATGGGACCATCGTCAACCAGATCAGGATTGAAGCTGAACATTTCGCGACCCGAGATGCCAAATTGTTTGCCCTTACTGTAGTCGCTCTTCTTGCGCTCCTCTTCGGCGACAAGTTTCGCCTTCTTCTCCTGAAGTTTGCGCTTCTTCCAGGCAAGGAAGGACTCCAATGTGACACGCGTCTGATTCGGTCCCAACGCAGCACGCTCCTTCTCAATAAGATCGACCAGCGAGATCTCAGTCGGTTTGTCCTCCTTCTTCTTGTCCCGCTTCAGCTGATAGCCAGGTGGAAGCGCATGACGATAGATGCACTTCTCACCGTTGGGACATTCCCAAAACCAGCCGTACTTTGATTTCTCCACCGCTTCCAAAAAGAATTTGCAAATCTGTAAGGAAGATTTGAATAAATGTGGGAATTGGAAAAGAACAAGGATTATCCATACAATATCCGTTGTGGGTCGTTGCTTTTCGCCCGACTGCTTCTTGTCGACGACCTCCTTGAGCTTGGCATCGTCCCAGTTCGTCATCAGATCGTCGTCGCCATCACGCATATCCACATACATCGATCGCTTCTCCACCTTGTTCTCCTGGGTCAGGTCATGAGAGAATTTGCACTTGTCGCCCTTGGTGCATAGTCCCTGCTTGAAGAACGCGCACACCACCGACTTGGGATCGGTGCCCTTCTCCACTTTTTGCGTCTGCACCGGCTTGAAGATCATAGCCAATTCACGCTGATCGGCCAATTTCTTCTCCTTATCATCCTTCTTTTTGTCGCCATCCGGTCGTGGATGATGGCCACCGGCCTGCACCTGTTTCTGTACTTGCTGTATGAACTTCTGCTGCTTGTTGCCCTTCTTGTTTTTTAGACCAAATGTCTTATCCTGTTTCGAATAAAGATTTTGATTATTTCCTAATTTGTTGACGTTGTCTGTCGTGTTCGTTGCCCAATTGAGGTTATGTTCAGGCAGACGTGCAGAAGCAATTTGAGCCTTACCTCGATGACCTTCTCCTTCTTCTTTTGCTCCGTTTTTTTGCTCGGGCCTGCTGGCGCCTTTTTTGGTGGCATCTTCGTGCAACAATAAATTTAACAAAGTTAAAAATTAAATCAGAGACAGTAGACAATTATTTCTTATAAATTCTAGTTGAAACAGGCTGACACAGAAGCCACAAAAAAAGGGAGCAACGCCGGCGAGCAAATGCTGCCAATTGTGTGTGACTTATCGGTATATCGATATTCTCAACACAGGGTGCCATTAACTTTCATACATCTGGCAGCGCTGCGAATGAAAAGTAACCGAAAAACAGCCTGACAAAACAAATGTGACATTTTTAAACGCAGAAATGATAGGTCAACTATTTTACATTTGAAATCTCACATTTTAACACTTTCACTTGCCATGCCATACATATATATATGCTTATATATGTTAATATGTTTGCGGACACATGTTTGCTTTTTATTTATTTACTGCGCTTGTGTCTGTCCGCTTTTTATTATTTTGAAATTTTTAAATTTGTGTGTGTGCCCACTTCAGCGCACATGTTCAGGTTGTACATATTTCAATTATCTTCTCAGCATATCTCTCCCCTTCTCATAGCCAATACTGAGTTTGTTTTTAAAGGTCTTTTCTCACTCACACAAACACACACATACGACACTCGCACACACACACACACGCACACTCACACAAACATGCACATGTGATCGCTCTTCGTGGGTGGCCTTTAATTCGTCGTTCCGTCATGGGTGGTCTATCGCTTCGCTGTGTGTGGCTTTGGCTTTGGCTGTGGCTCTGTCTCTCTCTCTCTCTCTCTCTCTCTCTCTCTCTCTCTTGTTCTCTCTCTTTTTCTCTCTGCTGCTCTCTATCTGCGTCTCTCTGTCTTTGTCTGCCGCGCTGTTAGTTGGTGTATGTGGCCCCATTGATCATTTTCTCGTTTGATAATGCGTGACGTTTCTATAATGCCATTTCACTCGCACTAAATTATGCCGCTTGTTTTGCCCTTGCTGTTCTTGTTTTTGTTGCTTTGAGGTGCCCATTTTGATCCTTTTGCGTTTCTTATTCGAGCATAAAATTAGCAATTATTTGTCGTTGTTTTTTTTTTATTGACTTTTTAAGTGTGCACCGCGGCTTCTGGGCGCCTCAGCCTCAGCTCCGTTCTGTGTGTGTGGTCTAAAATAACGAGTTTAGCTTTTATTCGAAAAGCAAAAACAAAAAAAAAAACATCTTTATTAGCCGTTTGGGTTTTGTTTTTCTTCTAGGAAGCTATTGTACGCGAAAAAATCGTTAAACAAGGTTTTTTATGGTGCGTTTTATAACTTAACATAGCAAAAGGGTTCCAGAGAAGTGCAAAACTAAAACTATACCATGGGAACTTAAGTAATTTTGCGCATAGGCAAACTTTACTGTAGTCGCATCAAACAGATTAAAATATGCCCGCCAGCATGCACTGAAAATGATGACAAGCAAACGTTGTGTTGCCAACACAAGGAAAAACCGTTTCACATGCAATGTTGCCAACAATTATTTGTGTTGTTGACAGCCAGGCAGATAGCAGATAGCAGATAGCAGATAGCAGCCAGGCAACAACAACAACAATTTGAATCAAAGCAATCACAACAAAAACAACAAACGGCAAATAAAATTGATGTTCTTTGCGGTTGCTGGTGCTGTATAATTTACAAGGCGCAACAAAGATGAGCAACAAAATATGACAACAGCAACAACAAGAGCAGCAACAACCGTAGGAACAGCAACATGTTGCTCAGCAGTTAGCATCTTGGGATCTGTGGACACATCATCTCTCTTCTTGGTGGTCCCCGCTCCACATAACCAAACAGCGACCACACTTGCAAAAATTATACAGACTTTAGCAATCATTTAAAAAGTGCGAAAATCCTAGACTAGAGAAGAAAAACTGTGTGTCAAGAAACTGTTGTTGCAATTCCGAAATTCCTATGTTTATGATTATTTTGGGATTGTTTCAGTTTTATTGTTCTCCTTTTAAAACTGTTTCGTTTTCAAAAAATATTTGAAGATTTTTTAATCAATATCTTAAATGTATGGAGTAAGATATTTATGTCATATATCGTATGTGTATAGATTTATCATATATCAGCCTGAATTCAGTTCTTAATCGCTTATAGATCTTAACAAGTAAGTATGACTATTGTGAATGTGACTGACTTTCGCTCAATTTCTAGCAGTGTAGTTTCAAGTGCAATTGCCGCTGCTTCTGTCAATCTTTGGTGAAGGAAAATCTTGGCTACTGTTTGTTATTGTTTCTGCTCACACACTCATACACATATACGAGGGAGAGGAATGGAGAGAGAGAGAGAGAAAGAGAGAGGGACACATGCAGATTATAATTGCATATAGCGCCAGTTGCAGTTCCGGTCGGTTGAGTTTTTCCCCCTTGGTTCTTCAGCTTCAGCTCCGCTTTGTTGTTGTTGTTGCTGTTGCACGCGCTTTCTTTTTTGCGGCGCCGCCGCCGACATACACAGACACAGCTGCTGCGCTGAGCTGTTCCTTGTGTGTGTGTATGTGTGTGTGATTGGTGAATGGCATGTTGCCACCCAAGTTGCCAACTGTGTCTCGGTTGGCTGGCCAGATTTAATAGCCGCTTTCATTGGCCAAAGCTTTAACATTCAATCAGAGGACCACACACAGTGCCCAACTCGACGTTAATGTCGACGTCGAC
Organism: Drosophila setosimentum; assembly: GCA_035043505.1. Lineage (NCBI taxonomy): Eukaryota > Metazoa > Arthropoda > Insecta > Diptera > Drosophilidae > Drosophila > Drosophila setosimentum. The sequence goes on from JAWNMY010000003.1 coordinate 21,723,976, forward strand.
GTCGGCGTTGTTATGCAACATGTTCGTTTGAATCTCCGCTCCACGCCAAAAAAAACGGTAGCCTATTCTTAATTACAACAACAACAACAAGAGAGTTCTGGGACTCCATTAAGATAAATCGGAAACGGATATTGCTAATGAAAAATTTCCATAATTATGTGGCAATAAAAGCGCTACAGCAAACTACAATATCAATAGAGCAGCCAACCTAAATTTCGTGTTTACTCACCGCTCATAAGAGCAGCGCAGCCGCAGTTCGCAGTCCGCAGTCGACGTCAGCAGCCCACCAACAGCGTTTTGACCAACTTGGGCGGCCAAAGTTTCGTGCTTAATTTTTCGTTTTTGTAGTTGCTGTTGTTGTTTATTCCATATTTTTTTGTATTTTCATTTGTGAGCATCTTGTTGTGTATTTGGCTGTGTGCTGCAATTAATTTGATCAAACTGTAGAAAGAATTTCAATATTTTTGTTATACCCTGTATCAGAGATTAAAGTGGTATATAAGCATTATATTTCCTTATTGATCAGAGTCAACAGATTAGCTTATTTGGTCCCTCTAAATATTCTTGACACAGTGTGTATACAATTAATGAATTCTATCTGTGGTTATCGTATCGTAAATTATTTAATTTTATTTTCTTATCATCTTAATTATTAATTTAATTACTTCATTTTAATTATATACAATTGTTTTGTAAATTCTTAGATCTGATCGATGCATTATCACTTGTTGAATGTCAGAATGTGTGATGCATTTTAAATGCCTATGTTGTTGGCGTCTTATTTTGGAATCGAACAAGCAATTCAAAATACAGTTTTTAAGTGGCTCCAAATGGCCAGGCCACCCCAAAACATCGTCAATAAAGCCGCAAAAGCAAACACAAAAAATGATACAAAAAAAAAATTAATAAAAATAATAATTACTCGTATAAGGGTACCATAGAAAATATTTTACTATTTTCTTTGGGGGACTCCGGTGCCCACCAACGAAGCCTGATGGGGCCGCCATCAGCGACGCCATAATAAATGATTGATCGACCTAACTGCGAGTGTGTGTGTGTTTATATGTGTGTGTATTGAGGATTGCTTTGCGGCGTTGGCGGTGCCGTTTGATTGATGCGCTTTTGGTGCTGGGGCCTCTGTGACGGCGGTACACATTTATACATATATATTTTCACGCACTTACTAGCCATTTGGTTGTTGGTTTTATTGTAGTTGTTGTTGTTGTTATTGCTGCTGCTGTTGTTGTTGTTGTTGTTTGGCATCTTTATGCTTCAACACAACTGTCAAAAGATTTGCCCAGAGCAACAACAGCATCATGCATCGCTGTTTTGTGCTGTTTGCAACATGCTGTGATTTTTATCGCCGTCACACACACGATGTGTGTGGTCCCTCTTTCCCGTTCCCGTTCTCTTTCCCGTTCTCGTTCCCGATGCCTGATCCCCGATCCCAACTCATCCCAATCCACATTCACATCAACTATGTCCCATGTCCAAGTCCAAGTTTCCAGCCATGGCCTGCCACTTCAAGTTGTCGTTGCTGTTGTGTGTATCTGGAATTGGGATTCGGGATATGGGATTGGGGCACCGGTGCGTTGCATCGATCGCTCGTGTTTCATGGCTGTCACACAGTCTTCCAATGCTCAATGACCATAATTAATTAGTCTGTTAACTTTATGTGAGCATTTAAGCAGTAGGAATATACTTTTATGTTGGTGCTTTTGATTGGAGTTGCCAATGTGCAGATCAGTTTTAATTTACATTTTAATTAAGAGTCGCATTTTTCTATTTATACATTTATTTATTGTCAACTAAGATGATTCCGAACAGAAGAATATTAAAATTACTTAAAACTAAAATAATTAATTTTTAAAAAATTTAAAGTTAAAAATTCAGAAAATCCGCGTCAGATTAAAAATATAAAGGAATTAGTCGTTTAGGTTAAGATAAGTTGTCCAAACAGGAATTGCACGTGAAACTGTTATTTCCCAGATTACAAAAATAGAGGACTCTGAATTGATTATATGATGAAGTCTATTGTAATCATGACAAGGTTCTCGACATGCTAAATTTTAAAATAATTAGCATTAAATGGATGCGACAAAAGGGGATGTAGTAACCGGGTAAAGGCTAAACCCTGATTACGAAAATCTATCTACATATTATATATACTTAGTTGTAATTATAAATAATTTCACAATCTCATTGACCTTGCCGTAAGTCTCCGCGGCTTTAACAAACTCAAAATGATATCTAAAGTACAGAAGCACATGCACATAAACATATACATTTATAGATGCAAATGGTCATCTTGTTAATAGCGAACGTCAACAGCTATAAAAGACAAAAAAAAAAAATAATAATAATAATGCCAACAAGGTCAGAACAGTTAGTTAGGAATAAAAGTGTTCAGAAGGACAGACAACAAGAGACCATAAAAACCGTGTCGAATGCTTTTCCATGAAATCATTGCACATGGAACACGAGCACATGCTAAGGTCGAATGGACGGAGAGCCAACAACAACAGCAACAACACGGGTAAATACGACAACATACAACACGTGCTATTTATAGGGAAAATGGTACGTCAACTATGTAAGCATCTACATACATATATTGACCTAAATGATATATGATCCAGTGGTCAGTTTACACGGCTCGTTGGCATTTACTTAAAAAGTTACCATGACGATGTTGTGGGTAAATATCAACCATATGGGGGTGTCTACAGGCAGTTTGAATTTGGTATTGATATTTGGAAAATATATGTTATTGGAGAAACAGAAAAGGGCTGAGATGCGATTTTCTGAGTTACTTTGAATTCAATTAAAAGCAAATACTCAAAGGAAATGTCAGTTTCTCTCGTATTTTTGATTAATATTTAATCTGATTAACGGTTTTTATTCTTTGCTCCGATTTTAAAAGCATAGCTATTATTTCAATGCCAGCTGGAATCAGTTGCCACGAAAAAGAACATAATTTAATACATAATAATAATTTTAAAATAATTATTTTGGCTGATGCATATTAAAACTAATATAATACCAGAATAACCTAATTGTATTACAAAATAAATATGATAGAAGAATTTTTTTGAGCAAAACTCAAAGCACTTAACTAATATTTTATTTCCAGTATTGTATATAAGTTCTAAACACAAATTTATAATATATTTGTATATATACATATGTTCATAATTTTGTTAGGGATGCTTCCTTCTGTTTTTTACATAATTTTGCACAACATTATTATGCACATTTTCCTATCAATTTTCTTGAAACTACAAATAAATTTCTAAATAAACGAAAATAAATTCTTAAAATTAGACAAACTTTTTTCTACTTTTCATAATTATCATCTGCTCTGAAAAAAAATTCGATATTTCTAAAGTTCAGAGACTTATAATTAAATCAAGTAAGAGTGCTCTAGTCGAGTGCACTCGACTACGATATACTCAGAACCCAGTTATTAAATATATTATATTATTATTGGCAAATTCCCCTTTAAAAAGATTTGAATTAAAATGCGAGCAGCTCTGGAAGCGCCCTCTGCCGACAAATACTTGAAACACGCAATATAGACAAAAACATATTGACGCTCGCGTCGATTATCATGCCACCTCTTTCTCACACATGCTCTCGCATATTTTTGCATACAGAAAATGCTTGCGGCTGCTGATAAAAATGAGATCAATATGATAATATATTTTCGACTAAATTTGGGTGTTTCTTATCCGATCTTGATGAAATTTAAGCAATTGATCAATAATGTGTATATACATATTGTGTATTAGAAGATTCTGCCTTTAATATTGTGGCATTTATTGCTATCGGAAATTTAATGTATCGATATTCGATAAACGAAGGCAGTTATCGAAAAATAACGCAAACTTGATCTGCGCCTGGTATACAAGAACCTATATTCCAAATTTGAAGTCTCTAGCTCTTACAGTTTCTAAGACCTGCGTGTTCATGCAGACGGACGGACGGACGGACAGATGGACAGGGCTATATCGACTCGACTATTGATCCTGATCAAGAATATATATACTTTGTGGGGTCGGAGATGCTTCCTTCTGCCTGTTACATACATTTGCACAAAACCATTATACCCTTTTTACCCATTTTTAATTTAAAGCAACTCAGCACTTGAATTAAGAAGAGACATTAGTTTATAGAAGTACAATTTCTTAATATTTAGGCTGCACTGTGCTTTAAAAGTGTGGTAATTTTCTATAATTCAGGGCATTTGTTATTCTGAGTGTACATCAGATTTATGTACATTAAATGCAAACTCCCTTACGACGTTTATATTTCGCTTTTCTTCATGCTCAATTCGCATTATTGATGATTGCTCAATCACATTGCACAGTTGCCAACAACGGTTTGGTTCGTGGTGCGGGGTTCGTTCGGTTCGGAACTTACATCTGGTCTGGCAGCTAAATTGCCTGATCACAGAGAGGAGAAGGCGAAGGAGAAGAAAGAACCACCACCATGATCATTATTTCAAATTTAACGCAGCGCAGATCTGAAACGCCACACGGTGGCAGTTTCCACCGCCTAACAGTTGCGCAAGGAAGCGGGGGGGGGGGGGGGGGGGGCAAAGAGGTGGTCCAAAGAGTGAGTGGGAGGGACGTTGGAGGGGCAGACAACGCCGCACGCGGTTGCGCGGCTTAAGATCAAAGCAAGCGCCAAAATGAAAATTATTACAAAGTGATGTAGCATGACTAAATACAATTTTATGAAGTCATTTTTTTTCTTTATTTCTTTTTTTTAGTTATATTTTCTACACACGACCAGAGTAGACGAAGGCGGTCCGGGGGGGCGAGGGGGGGCGGTATTTGATGGTGCGGATGCAGAACGGTGCACAGGAGCCATAAAATGGAATTACACGCATTTACACAACCGCAAAGAACAATGATCTGTGTTGTCGGTGTGAGTGTGTGTGTTTGTATCGGTGATAATGTCTAAATTTGGCCTAAATGTTAAGTTTTTACCTGTAAAAGTCATTTCGGTCACGATCCACAAAGGTGGGCCCCACAGCTAAGTGCCTATTGCCCATTATGACTTAAGTGTCCATACATGAGTCATCTTTCCCAGTCCCAGACCCAGTCCCATTCCCTTTTCCCGTCTCTGCCTCAGACAAGCGTTGATAATTGCCAAGCTGGAAGACAACTAGTCAAACTCCTCAGTGACTTCTCTTATGCGGGTGGTAATCCGTAACCGATGTGATAACCGTATTTTTGATGTCGTAATGCCTCGTTTCCTGTCTTGTCCTCACCTTGGATTAACTGTCTGCGGGATGATTAGGCGTGGGAATGACCACAAAATAATACATATATCTTTCCTAATAAGAGCGGTGAAAAAGAATTCAACGTTGTAACTATTTAGAATTGAAGTAAAATTCGAACTTGAAAACAGTTTACAGTTCTTAAAAATTTGTAAATTGTCCTAGATTCGAGCCTTTTTAATACGAATGCGCTCCATTATCCTGTAAAAAACACTGAACTAATCCAAGAATAATTAAAGTAAAAGTGAAACACTTATATCTATCAATCAATATAGTATTTCTGTGGGATAAATTCTATTTCGAACAATTTCGAACAGTTAAAATTACATATTTTTTAAGTATATTCATAGAACTTAATTTTCTGTTTATCATTTTTGGTCAGATATGGTTGATTTCTAAAATTTCAAGCGATTTTAACTATGTATTTCTTGCATATCTCAGTGCACTTCAAAGAAAAGCTTCAACAATACTATAATGAGTGTGTCTCAATGCTTTGCTAATCTTGCTAAAATAGTGTAGAATTCAGATACTCCGAAAGAGTTGCATACACACACACATACACAAAAATACATCTCTTCTGTAACTCGTGTAAAATGAAATTCATTTAAGGCGCTTAGCGCTGCTGTGAACCCAGCTGGATTCCAGTTTCTTCTGTTGCGGTTCTCCTCTTTGAACCGTAGATGCAGTTTTCAATATACAAATTTAATACTTCTCCGAGTTAGTGTATATTCTTTATTAAAATTAAAATACTTTATATATTATTATTATTATTATCTTTGTTAATTTTATTATTTTTATTATTAAAAGTATTCTTATTATTTTTATATTTATATTTAATACTTAATACTTTTTGTACACAAAAAATAAAAATGAAATGATTTTAATATGCAAATTATAATATTAATGATTTCCTTAATTATCAAAACATTTTCAAAAATATCCTTATTTCACTATCTCTCTCTCTCTCTCTTTCTCTTTCCTTAACTTAACTTTCAATCTGTAAAATTGCTTTACTGTGATAAAATTAATCTTACTCCACCTGTTCAGTAAATTGTCTATATCTGCATCTTTTATTTTTTCTTTCACTTTTATCCCCTTTCCCTTCTGAGTGTTAAACTTTTCATAATACTAAGCTACTAGTTAAGCTGGTTTGGATTTTTCTTGATCCATGCAATCAATTTTGGATAATGTCAAATATTTATTATATTACATTTGAATTGAAATATTTGGTTCTAAAATTTTATCATTTAATTTGTAAATATAATATTAAATAAATAAATAAGAAACGTTACTATTTTTTTGCAAATATTTGCCGGGGTTTTGAATCTGTATTTTAAAATATTTTTTTTTAATTTATGTACATCTTCAGTTTTCACACATTCCGCATGATCAGTTCGGCCATGCCTAGTGTAGGGTGCTAAAACTTGGCAGAAGGCAACTCCAAAAAGAAATTAAGTTGAAATGTTGATGGGTGTGGGGTAAATCGCTCTCGGCTGTGCGGCTGCCACTGTTCTACGCTTAATTCGATCTGCCCCAACTGCCCCATCACAACTCAACACTGGCGAGCAGTCTTCATGCAGCTGTATCCCCAGCTCCACTTCTCCCTTTCTACTGCTTGAAAAGAGATTTGAGTCTTCTTCGTCGTTGTCGTCGTTGCGATGAAATCAATAAATGGAGCATGTGTTGCAAAACAAACCCAAACCCAAAGCGAAAACACACATAAACAATATCTATACGATCTACAACAATCCGGATGTTTTTTATTTTGATTCTAAATCTGTATGTATGTATGTTTGTATGTACGTCATTTGGGTCTGGCTGGTTCAGCTACTCTGTCTATTGGTACGTAATAATGAAGGTAGGTTAATATTTAATTCACGGTGGTCCTCAATCCTATTCGCACTGAGTAGGACCCGTCTTCGTCTGAAGTCGGATTGAGTCCCCTTCCTGCTCACATCTGGCTGCTGCCTGTTTCTTTTTTGCCTGTTGGTGTCCCCAAAAAGTTTCCGCTTTTAAATTGCCTGATCACTTCTTTTTTTCTCTTTTTCTTACTGTCTCCCTCCAACGGTCTTTTGCTGGCAAAGTTTAAGTGGCCGTAATGTGTAAAGTGGGATTAACATTCGTCGTCGTCGTCGGCTACCGTTTCGCTGGAGCCTTGGACCTGGCAACTGGGGGGCATTTGGAGCCACCTTTAAGAGACTTTTGCAGTGGCTGGCTCTTAGTTTAATTAAGCGCATAATCATATTTACAGTAGCTCGCGGCGCACACACTGTGATTTATTTCATGAATCAGCACATTTATTGTCTCTCCTTTTTTGCCTTTGATTGTTGGCCACATATTTGGCCAAGTAAGTTATTCTGAGCTTTCTGTTTTTTTCGGAAGTTAATATGTAGTTTGTTGACTTACTTTGGGAATTTGCATGTAATTTATTTTTTGTTTTGTGATTATCGATTTTTTTTGTCAAAATTTTAGCAATTTTGTAAAGCGATGTCTTTTTTGGTCTTACTTTGGCATTCAGATTAATATCATAAAATACTATCATGCACTGAGATCACACATACAGTAGCGATCACAGAATGAGAACCTACACACAGAAGGCAAACTAGTCTCTGAGAGAAAAATATATTCATTATCTTGTGATTACACTCCGAAAAAAAAAACACTCTGAAGTTTAGAAATTTCCAACAAATGTATGTAAATGAAATATAAAAATATTTATGTGTAAAAAACATTCTTCATCGCAAATGTGAAATCTTAAAGTAATAATATTTCATAATAACATAATTATCTGAATAAGCCAATGTATATGTTTTGTGTTTTTATAAAGCACCCTCGAATTTAAAAATCATAAAAAAGAAAGAAGGTTCATTTTAGAAATACAATTTTTTTAATTATCAGTTGAGGTACCCTTTTTTGCCAATATATCTCAGACCGATTTTTTCTCTGAGTGTATGTGTAACATCCAAATGCTTACTAACTAACTGAGTTTGTTGCCATATCTGTCTGCGTAATCGCCAGCATCTATGGGTCAATGAAATGTTCTTTGGCAATCAGCAGTCCGTTGTTTTCACTCTCTTGATTATGGTACAGAAACGACCATTAAACCAAACAAATTAATTCGTAGAAAAAGGTGTGAGAAAATTGACTTGTCTTCCGTTTGCCGGCGGCAACAAGAACAGCAGGGCAAAAATAATCAATTTGTTTCGCAGAATTGTTTCGGAAAACACAAATCGCTTTTACGAAATTACGGAAACTGAAACTGTTGTAAAGCAAAGACAAGCAAAGAGACGGAGCAGGCGGAGCAGTGGAAGCAGTTAAATGACGTCGTCTGTCAGCGGCATCGACGACAAACAGGTAGCGGTAGATCTTCCTCTTCTTCTGCGCTACTCCGAGCGTTCTCTGCCGGCTTTGATCTTACCGAAGCAACTGACTTTTGCACTTGCGTAGACTGCAAAGGCAAAAAACAAAAATAATAATTTTGGCTACATGCGATCCCAAAATAGAAAAGGGGGTTGCGGCGAAATAAGATTAACGTATGTACACTTTGGATAAAAATTGTGGTTATAAATTCAGGCACAAGCCGGAGAGAATAACCATCGTTTGATCAATAAAGTCTAAATAACTAATAGCAGAAATTAATATATTGTTATTATTATATGTGTAAAACGGTTTTATTAAAAATTATTAAAAACTTCAATTCTTGGATTTGAAAACATTGTTCTTGCTTGTGTACAAAAAGCATACTTTTTTTTGTCCGAGTGTAGTTTTGTCTTGTGTAGGCTTGACCGGAAAATAGAAAATGTTCTCTGGAAAGTGTAAGTTGCAGAACAATAACACAAGTAAGAGCAACAACAGCTGCTTTGATCTCTTTCACTTTTCCCTATGCTGATAGACAGCTCAATTCGATGTGTGGCAGCTCAGAGTCCTTTGCAGTGCTGCCGCCAAACATGTGCAACACCTGAAGATAGCAACAGCAGCAGCAAGAACAACAACAACTTTGGCATTTATCTTTTACGACCAGGTTGTGTAATTCTGGTACGGTTCCTGTTCGTTTTCGGTTTGGGTTGTCTGTAACACAGCTGGAATTCAATTTAGGTGCACAACAATAAAATGTCTTATTTAGGTTCGGTTATTAATGATGAGTTATGAGTTCAGACCTCCTTGGGCGTCCTGGTCATTATTATTATCATCATTATAATTATGGTGTACATAAAAATGGCAGCCAGTCAGTTAACCTTTCAGGAATTACAACGAATTGTATTTAATGCCTTCATTTCGTTTTTCACCTTTGTTTAAGTAATTTAAAGCTTTTATAAAAGATGATTGTGCATGCGATGTAGTAATTATGAATGATAGATATTTCATTTAGAAACTTGTGAAATTAACATGTTCAACATTTTAGACTTAAGCTTGAGATGAAGAATAATTTCTTAAAATGCCAATGCTTTTAAAATTGCATTTGAGAAAGTTCTGACCTTAAAAAATTTGGACCCTTTGCCAGATAAAATAAAGTATACAAATTCCGATGAGGATTCTGGTACCTTAAAATTAATGTTACGTTATTGGTACGTAAATGCGCAATACAAAAGATTAAAAAAAATAGTAATATACCAAAACTAAGCCGATTAAAAATGATTTGATTCCCATACGGTCTCTTAGGTTTTTAAAAAACCGTTAATTTAATTTCTGAATTTCAATTGGTGCGGTTCTGATTCCAATTCCGATTTGATTCTATGTAAAAAAAAACTTTATATGTATGTTGCTAATAATGCAGCTCCAAAATTCTGAACATTTTTTTTTCATTACGCAGAAAAAAAGTGAAAAAAGACGTTAAACATTTGTCACTTGCCTTCTTCTGATGAAAAGTAAAAAAACTACTACAGCTAAACAAAGGAAGTTCATTGGAACCGAACTCCCACGCAATGTATGCTTAGTCTAACAGACACTCTGGTTGTTTGTTGTGTGACAAACGCAAATCATTAGTCGACGAGTGCGACAAACTGTCAAAGACAACAAACAGTCGAACACAAGTCAAACAGTCGAACTGACTTGAGCAGTCAAACAAACAAATACATTCTCAAGATGTGTCCAGGCCTCATCTGCTCACCACAATGGAGTTTCTAGTTTGTCTCTCCTTCTCTCTCTCTCTCTATTTCTGTTATACTTCTTCTTCTTTTTTTTGAATAGATGCGCAGCCACAATATATTAAGAAAACTGTCAAAGCTGAATAGAACTTAAGAGGTTTAGCGCACTCTTAACGTTTCTTTTCTTATTTTTTTCATCAATTCTTTTCTTTTTTTTTTACTACACACTCTTTTCTTTCTTCAGTTGTGTCATGCGAGTAGAAAATGCTTACCTACCGCAAATACAACACTCGGAAAAACGTTGCGTTGATGTTTAGAAAATATATCTTGTTATTTAAAAAAATGTTTAAGATTATAGAGGCTTTTCACTATTTTTGATAAATATATTTCTAATACAAAATACAGATTCGAATATAGAAACAATATTTTTCTTACTCATATGCACCAATAATACTTAAGCTACGTATTATAGAATATATAAGGTTTATTTTATAATCAATATATTAGTTAAAATAATTATTGAAGATTATATTGGATTTATTCTATAATTCTATATTTTTTTATGGTTTAAAGTTTAACAAACTTCGAATTAATCGAACCTTGGGCATTTCGTTGTTTTACTAATTTCTTTTCAGTGTACATGAGTTAAGCCCGCATCGATAAAGTTATTAACTAACATCTGGTGATAAATGAACGCACACATAACGAAACTTCCGGAGTACCCCTCCTCTCCTACTCTCCACCTCTGAACTCCCCCACCCCTCCACATGTGGCTATCTATCTATTTCTCTCAGGTTTTAAGCTCATAAATAAGCGCCCAAGTTGATCTCTGGCAATATTTCATAGTATTTCAATGGGTTAAAGTCACAATTGTAGGGATCGTGCTGCCCACGCAGTCAACACGACACCGACCCGGACCCCGATCCCGATCCCGATCCCTAGCGTTACCAGTGTTCCTAGCTAGCGTTATCAAACGGGCGACGCCGACGTGTGCGGCCCTGGGTGAGGACCAATTAAAATGTAGCGGCAGGGCGGCGAGCTAACAACTCAATACAATGTAAACAAATGATATACGATCACAGAGTCCACATCCAGATTCATGTCTCTTACTCTCTCCCTCTCTCGCACTGCAAGCCTCAATTGAAATGTTTTCGTCGTGCCTTACCTTTTGGACCAGCGCGACACAGCGGACAGCCCGCACAGCTGGAAGTGTGATCCGTCCTCGGTTTTACACACTGAAACAAAAATTATGACTTATAATTCAAATAATGCCACCTAACAAATAAAACCTATATGCCAAAAATAACTTTTATGCCATAATTTCTATATTTTTTATTATTTAAAAAAAATCAATAAATTTTAAACACATTTTGAATGTTTTGAAAAATTCCTTTTAAAATTTAGGCAAACTAAAAAATTAAAATCCTGCTTATAGAAAATGTTTTTTTTACAAAAAAAAAATGTATATATATAAAAAATGTATTGGAAGAGTGGCATTTTTCAAATTTAGAAAACCACATTGCTATTAATTAAAATTGAAAAAAGGTGAACATTTTTCATTTGCAATATTACTTCTCAATTTCAAATATATGCGAATTTATCCGATTCAAAGGCATACATTTTTATGCGTGTAATCTGCGTGCTAATCCACGTTGCAGTTCAAGTCTCGTTACCCGTCCAAAAGCCGAGAAACTGGCTTTGGATTTATTAACGAACACGCAACCGTTGCAGTCGCAGCAAATCAATTTCAAAGAGATTTTCATTTGATTTGAGTTTGTCCAAAAAAAATGCAATAAAACTCGCTTTTCATTCGATAGCAATCGTGGTGGTCGTCTCTCTGTGGTCTTTACCCAAGCCAAAAGATGTTATCTGGCCATAGATATCCACATGAACAAATGTGTGTACATATGTCGAGCCAAACAAGTTGAGTTGTCAACGCAACTTCACAGGCAAGTGAAGTGTCGTTGAGTTATGGCTCCGTTTGCTTTTATGACATGCCATGTGAAGCATTTGCCTAATTGATCGCATTAGACATTGCTAACTACATATGTATATATACGTATCTGTATTTATATGCTGCACTTGGTTATTCCAGGCTGGTATCTTAACGTTGTTCATCTACGTTTTGCTTTAACTTGAATGGGTTTTTGATTAGACTTAACGTGTGCTTTAAGCCTAAATTATAAGCAGCTAAGATTATCAAATAAATTATTATAAATTCATAAAAAAAAACACAAATATATACACAAAGTATATATGTATAAATCGATTTCCGATAGCAATAAATAAAACAATTATATATATAATATTTATTCATTTAATGTTAACAAGAAAAATACCAAAAATATTAAGTAAATTAAATAAAATTAAACATTTGTGTTATTCACGAGACCTAATAATAGAAATAGGAAACTCTAATTAATGAATGAGGAGTCTATCGGTGTAAGAAGGTATTACACATTAACAAAAATAATATGTTCTTTTCCGCAGATTCCAATCTGACTTGGTGAATTGGATGTTCTGGAGACCAGGCACAAGATCGCTATTCCACATACAGATGTATATTGATTGATCAACTGGAAAATGTCCATTAAGACATATACATATTGTATTATATTATTATATTTTTTTATATTATATACATATTTCTCATATTGATTAATTTACTATCAGCAAACTTACTATAACTTTTTTGAAACGTTTGTTGAGCAATGTTAACTGCAATTCAAGAAAAACTTGTTAGTAAATAACTAGCTCCAATTCAGTCAATCATTAAAATATAGAAAATAAAGAAAACAATTTGTTTCAAACTAAAGAATTTTTTGGATTTTTAGAGAAGTTTACTCTGCAATAAGATTATTTTTGGTAAGGAGAGTATTTACTTGGCAAAGGTGAAGAGTCCATCAACCACACCCAACCAAACTCGACGTGGAGCCAAGCATGCGATTGCTACTCTTATTACTTCACTTCACACCAATAAAAATACTACAACAATATTTAAGTGTGGCAGAGTGGGACAGGGAGGGGAACGTACTGGAGGAGGGTAGGATGGGGCCAAGCGACAGGCCACACTGAATACCTTCCAAGCCGTAAATAAGCAACTCAATGAGTTGCACAGCCATAAGCCGAACGCCAGCGCACGTGCCTCATAAACCACAGAGCGGTGATCGTAGAGTGGAGGGTGGGGAGTGTGGAGACTCAAGAGTGGAGAGCGGAGACCACCCAAGCGTTGTCGATTTGTGCAGTCATTCCACGAATTCTTGGCAAGCTCTCTGAAGAAAACGAGGCCCAGACTCGAGTCGACTTTAACTGTGATTGCGGCCGGCGAGCAGGCTCTGCCTGCTGGCGAATTCTACAAAAGTGAGCAGCAGGTAGAGAGTGCAAGGCGGATCGAGAGTGGGAGCGCAGACAGAGGCGCGGGTTGACTTAACCATTTCACATTTCACCATCTTATGAGTAAGGCGCAAACTTTAAGTATGCTGAGGATGTTGTCGTCGTCCCAATCGTTAGCTGCGTCATGATTTTGTGGTACAACGGTGACTACCTCTGCCACTGCACTCAGAAAAAAATACATGGCCCAGAAATTTTGAAAAAAATCGGATTTATGAAAGTACAACTTTTTCTCTCTTTATAATTTCATATTATTTGTCATTCTACAGATAATTTATAAATACAATTTCCATATGCAGAACAATAGTTTTATGAAGAAAAGAAAAAAAAAAAAGTTTATAGACATTTTCTAAAAATGGTTTTGCATTTCTTAAGAGGATACATTTATTTATCTTCAGATTTTCTCTATTTTATACATTTAATTTTTAAAATTCAATATTTACTGATTTTCACGAAGACTTCTCTGCTAGTGTATCTATGCCCAGTTACCACCTGGTTATTGTCAACGATTTTTTGTTTTAAGATAATGTTTCTAAGAAGGGTTTGCATTTCCAGTTTCAAGAATTATATTCCGGTTTCTTGTCTGCTTTATAAATATCAATTTTGTAAATTTAAATTTAATTAAATTAATTGTAAAAATGTATTGAAGATTTCTCTGCGTGTGGTTATTGTCAAAGTCCAAATTATGCATGCGTCTCTAAAGATATGTTAATGCCGTCTGCTGTTGGTTATGGCTGACACAGCGCCCACGCATTGGCGCATTGTCACGGTCGATGGTTGACTCTCAATGCTTGTAATCGCAGTCGAAGCCCACAACAACAACAAAAAGAATAACAACAACAGCAATAACGACGACGTCGTCACAAAACGAAATTAATTTGACAACCAACGCAAAACGCATGCGCCGTCAACATTCCCCTTAACAGCACCACCACCACCACCCCCTTAAATCCTCCAGCTGGCTACACATCTGCATCGACATCAAGCGAAAGAAAGAGAGAGAACCACTGACGTTTACCTTAGCTTATCGCCTTACTTTTGTACCTATCTTAAGCCTGTTGTTCGATGTTTTTGTTGTTGTTGCTGTTCTTTTTTCGGTGTCTGTTTTTTTTTTTGTTGTTATGGAACTCACAGTCAAATTAACACATGCGACTTAAAAATGGGTTATGCTTATGCGATTCAGATTGAGATTGAGATTGGGATGAACTCATCTTGACTGCCTTAGATTTGGGTAAGGACGAATCAGCTAGTCAGCTGATCTAAGTGAATATCATCATTATAATTGATTTCGCCTAAGATATCATCTGGCACTTTAGACCAATCTTCGAAACTTATTAAAGCTTCCAGTTTATCGGGAAAACAGAGTAAAATCCGAATGTGAATATTTCTTCAATTTCTTCTATCTTTTTATAATAGATGGAATTATTCCTAACATCCTGTGCTTTAAAATTTTGACGTACTTCGAAGAACAAAAAGATGTACCGCGAAAAAATACGTTACTTACTTATTAAGTTACTTATTCACTTGCTTACTTACTTATTCAGTTTAAGACTTAATTTGGTTGATTTTGTGAAACAGTTTTCTGAACCATCTTCTACAAGTTTTTTTTGACAAACTGAAAAAAATGTATAAAAGAAAAGCCTATATTTTTAACTTTATCAACATCAAATATGTATTTATATATAACACTTTATACACCGCTTAAGATAGTCATTGCTTTTAATAATTCCATCATTTATTTTCTGCTAGAAAAAGAGCTTTTCAATTATTGGATAAGGGTTATGAAAAAATTAAATTCAAATTTAACTCTTTTACCAAATAATAATAATAATGAACTAATTTTTATACATTTGTTTTCTAAAAATATATCAATTTAACCGTCAAGCACTGTCTCCAAAAACATTACTCACTGCGTGGCCACCCACATCTGCTGAAAGCCTGAAAAGGCTCAATTAAGTAGCAGCCGAGAGGCCACCCACAAAGCACTTTCCATTTGAGCCAAGCTGGTAGTTGATGGTGTTGTTGTCGCCACGCGTAGGTTGCCAAATGATAAGCAAAGAGTCATGGATTTATCCAACCGTTGGATTGGCCTCAACCACAACGACAACAAGAACAACAACAGCATACGGCCCACAACAACAACAAATGCATGACAGGACCACACAAGGCGAAGACGAAGCGATGGAAAGCCACACACAGACAAACCAAAAAAAAAAAAAAAAAACAAAACGAAACAGAAAAAAATAAAGACAACCGCAGTGGCGACTGGACGATGTTGATTACATGAACAAACGAAGCGAAACCGAGAGACGAGAGCAGAGAGCCGAGCACCGAGCGACTGGAAGCGTGGATGCAGTTGATCCGCGTAACCGCAAGACTCGACGCCAACAGATAACAAGTAATAAGAGTACAAAAACAAAAACAACTAAAAAGAGAAACAGCTAACCACAAACAAATTTAACACACATGCCATATCAAAGCCAGGTAAGGGAGAGAGGAGAGAGGAGAGTAGTGAGCGGGAAGGAGAGGCGGCGTCAACTTGGGCGAGCCAAAGCCACACGTATTACCGGTGGCAAATAGTAATTATTTCATTAAATGCACCGCAATAATACCACAACAACAACAACAAAAACAGCAGCCACAAAAATGGCAACGATGCGGCGACCCCTACCCCTACCGCTACCCACGCCCCGCACCAATGAACCACCTCCAAGCAGCCGCCGCAATGCCTTCTAAGCGAATGCAGTTAAACTTTAAGTGGTGTAGCGAGTGGTGCACTACACTCAGCAAAAACGGTCGCTACCATTTACAAAAATTCAATACAACAATTTAAAAAAAATTTTGGTCCCACAAATATACTACTTAATATTAGAAACCATTTCAAAAATAGGCAATTCTATTAAATTTTGTTAGATATTTAAAAATTAAGTAATTAGAGTTTGTATGATTACAAATTTTATTTGGACATCAATAATTAACATAACATAGCATAGAAACAGTATCTCTAAATTGAGAAAATTGTTATCACATTTATTTATAATTATACATAATTAAAATATACAGAACTTGAAAACCGAATTTATAAACTTTCCAAAAACTGCCCTTTAATATGGAAAATATATTCCTTTTAAAAAAAAAAAACAAAAAACAAACATTTTAGAACTGCATATTCGAAAATAAAGCGTTTTGCTTTCGTTTTTCTACAAATATTTATTTTTCATATATTTTTCTGAGTGTAGTGTAGTGGACCTCGTCGACAGATACAGTGGGGCCCGGCAATGTTAATGGCGTTATAGGCCAATGACAAATGCAATTGCCTAGCGATGTAGACTGCAATGCATCGCAGGGGGGAGGGGGGGGGGGCTGATCCAGCTGCGGTGCACTATAAATTAAGACATTATGCGATTAAAACAAACAGGCTGTTGTTAAAGTCACCAAGACGAAGGCAGGGAGACCAAACGAGAGAGACGAAAAGAGCGGGATAGAGACAGAGAGGCAAACCAGCTGGTCAGGAAGTGGGGAGGGGGGGGGGAGGGGTTTGGAATGGTAGGAGTGAAAAATTTTTGGCTAGCTGAAGCTGAATGTAATGCCAGAGTTGGCCTGTAATTGGCTAGATTTTGTTGTTCACATCATTCACGCATACAGATTATTTGTGTTAAATAAGTAAGTAAAAAATCAAATAAAATGAAGATTTCTACATTTATTAAATATATAAGAATACATAAGAATTCTGCTTGGACTGAAATTTAAGATTATATGAATAAAATTATTTTAAAAAATTAATAACAATAAAATAAGATGTATATTTATTAAAATCCATGAGAGTTCTGTTTTTTACAGACAGAAATAAATTTATGATTATTTTTTAAATTAATAAAGAAAAGAATAAATAAAATTAAAATGTATATATTTAGTTAATTCCATGAGTGTTCTGTTTTTAAGACATATAAAGAAAATTAAGTTTGTTTTTATAAAATTATTTGAGAAAAGAATAAATTAAATTAATTTATAAAATAAATAAATACATAAATAAAAATAAATTTATTTAATTGTATGTGCTTACAACAGATGGACAAATTTTTATATTGTTGTTATAAAATAATTTAAGAAAAGAACACAAAAAATTTAGATTTATGTATTGACTTAATTTGAATTCCAAGAGTAAGTACATATGCACTCCCAGAAGCTCACATACCCACATATATTACAAGTATAACAATGCACCTGTCATAACAACAAGTCCCTGTGAGCTGGAAGCTTCCCCAAGTACAGAAAAATACGTTACATCCTGTGCAATCTATCGATGCGTCTTGCATCTTGATGATCTCCCCTTCTTTGTTTACTTGCGCTGCGAACTGCGGCAACCCCAGCGACCCCTTCAACCGTTCAATTCGTTGTGGTCCTGATTCGAGAGAGATTCGAAAAGCAAAAAAAAAAAAAAATCAACAGCTGCTCCCATCCCCATCGCAAACTAGATCAGTTGCCAGCGTATGAATGATATATCGGAAAACAAGGCGATGTTGAAAAAGTTGCCGTGCTCTAGGCGGCGGGCAGGCAAGCAGTCAGCCAGGCATTCAGGCAGGCAACCAAGTCGCTTCAACAACAACAACAATAACCCGACATAGCCGCAACTGAAACGGCAAATGAAGCTCTCAAGCGACCAACGTTGGTGGTCCAATGGCAGCTGCGCCGCTGCCGCTGCCGCCACACAGGCGCAGCATTTGAATGCCCAAGTACATGTGTAAGTGTGTGTGCTTGTGGTGTGCCTCTCTCTTGCTCACGCTCACTCACTCACTCTCTCTCTCGCTCTGTCGCTCTCTCTCTCTCTCTTTCTCTGTTAGTGTGTATGGGGAGCATTGGAGCTGCTTTACGCTGCAGGCGAATTGAGCAGCACAAACTGCAAGTCATTGAGAGCAAAAATCATGAGAGTCATGCGCTGCGCTGCCAGTGATGTGCACAAAAATACGATCACGCACTGAAAGCACAACGAATTGCAAATGAATGTGCGATAATTATGTTAGATAATTGAATACGTAGCCAATTAAGTCTACATTAATTAATATAATTATTTTAAAAATATTAAAAAAAATTATTTTAATTTAAATTTTTGAATATTGTGTAACTTTTGAATCTCAGTGATAACAAATTTCGTGTAATAATATAAGCAGGAGCGGCTATCATCTCTAATTTCCAATCGATTGAGCAAAAAATGGCGCAATTCGTTGAGAGAGCGACGTAAATGGAAAAAGCTAAAATATGCGGCCCGCGAGACGGCGGCAAAAATGCCGCCCATGTCGCCAAAATGCGCCACACGCAATCCAAAACAGAAAGGGGCACAGACAACAACAACAACTTCGGGACTTGTCTCCCCTTTGACTCGCAGCCGCACTAGAGTATCACAAATTGAGAGAAACAGAGAGAGAGAGACAGAGAGAAACAGAGAGAGACAGAGAGAGAGAAAGAGAGAGGGAGAGAGATTAAGAGTGCAGAAGATGTCGAGTGCAAGCGCACTCAGAAACAGCAAAAGCACAGCAGCCGTTCACATTGATGTAACGTTAGCCAGGTGCTATCTAAATGTGGATGGAAGGGGAGTGGTGAAGGGGGAAAGAGTTTGGCTACGTGTGCTACTCGTCATCAAAAGCTGTTTGTTGTTGCTGCCTGTTTGAGTATAATAGCGGCTTGCGGTGGGTCTCCGCAATGACGTTGCATTTGAATGCGAGTTTGATTTCGAATGCGATTCGAACGCTAATTTTGTTTGTGATTACTGGTTACGTTTTATTTTTAACAGTTCTCTCTCTTCCTTTTTTCATTCATAAACTATTGAAAATTCTTGTTGGGGGTAATTTGAGAAGTGGCAAAGCAATTGCGATAAATTGAGTAGCTTTGAGAAAATACGTTTTCTAATTGCGTAATATTGTAATGTGAATACAATGTAATATGTACATAATAATAATAATAAAGTATACACAATGTCTAGAAAATTAATTGCAAATTCAATAAAAATAATTTTGGTTTCCTAAATTAAAAAACTTTTTTACTTATTGAATTTGGTTAATTGATTAATGTAAGCTAATTTTAAGATCTGCCTTTAATATTAGAAATATAAGAATAGGAAAAGAATTTATAAAGCAGTATTTTTTTTGCAAAAGGTTAAGAAGAATGGATAATGTCAGTTCTTAAAATAGTTTTAGTTAATGAATCTTGTTAATATTATTTTAAATTAGTTTTAAAACTTTTAATAGTAAATAAAAGAATTAAGAAAAAGTTAACAATAATGAAAATTTTTTTTGGAAAAGAAATGAGAAGGAAATTATAATATTAGCTCTCAAATATTTAAAAATAGTTCTAGATACTGAATCTTGTAACTTTTTTGAAGTTCTGCTAAGAACTCCATTTAATAGCACAAAATAAGAGAAAATTAAAAAATTAAAATTAGTAATCAAGTATAATTTTTTGAAAAGAAAGAAGAGATAATGAATGATTTTGGCTTTTAAATTTCAAAATAGTTACTGAATTAAATTATTTTTCTTCAAATATTTTGAAGATAAAATTCAATTTTACTTTAAATAAATAGAAAAGATGAATGTTTCCAGTTTTAAAACACATTGTTGATTGTGAAGATCTCTTCAAATCTCCCCCCAAATTACCTAAAAAATTACCCAACTGTTTTAAGTTTATATGTGGTCTAAATGTTCACGAGAATTATTTAAGTAGTTGGAACCTCTTTTGCCAGCGAACAGTATTTTTATGCTGGCCGCATATAATTTGCTTTCAAAATAACAACTACTTGTGTGGTCCACATTCACTCACACACAAACACACACACACAACTGGGGCTGGAAAATATCCTGCTCATAATTTAGTATTAAAAACTTGCAAAAACAGACATCAAGCACATGTGAAAGACAAATACAAAAAAAAAAAACAAAAACAAGAAGAAAAACAGCCACATGGAGCTAACAAATTTGCCAACAATTCACAGCCTGCACAAAACACAAAAACACACACACACAAACACATACTCACACAAAAAGCCTGCCACGCACGCGCTCCTCAGGCTCAAACACTCTTACACACACACATACAACTATAAAAGCTCCACTCGCGACGTCGACGTCGGCGTTGCTGCTCGCACAGTTGAAGGCCGCCATCAGGCAGAATAAGAGCGACAGATGAGAAGGGATCTGCGCGGGAACAGTGGAACCGGGGACCACCCACAATGCCGGCAGCCGCTTTTAATGAAGCAACAATAACATTTTATTTGGGTGGTCGCTGCAATAAAAATAACAACAGCAACAACAACAGCATCAACAAAATAATGCCAGCGGGCGCACGCCTTGCCAGTCGTGTGTGGTCCCAAGCTGAAACAACAACATCAAGAATACAAACAAAAATTAGCCAGCGCTATTAAAAGCTTGTTTAAACAATTTACTGCTGGGTTGTACAGTTTGAAATGCATGAACCGTAAACTGTAACCGGAACTGCTTATGAATGATCGTACTTGTGCATGTTCAATTGTTTGATATTAATTCTGAAATTTATTAAATATTTTTAGTTATTTTATTGTCTTATCTTCTCCTTTTATGGAACTCTTTTAGAATTTGAGATAAGTCTTAGCCTTTAATTTAACTTATCTTAAGCCAAGAAGAGCGAATTTTGTGTGCAGGGTATCAAAATATCCCCTGTACTGATCTGTTCTTAAAGCTGGCACACAACTGTTAACAGCGAGTGCACTGCAGCCCTCGTTGTGAGTAGCAGGCGCGCTCAAATCAAAATGGCCGCAACATAGTCTGAGAATGAGAATCAGGCAGAGAGAGAGAGAGCGAAAGAGAGAGAGAGCCGCACGCTAATGAAGTTGTAGTGTCTCCGGCAAAGATGCGACTGCGACATGCACTTATCTCTCTCTCTCTCTCATTTTGAGTTGCTAACAGTGCCATTTTGAGTTAACATTCAGTTGAAGCAAAAACAACACATAGTGTATCTGTATTTCTCAGACTGCGTGCGATCCTCGAACGAAACGGTTGTGTTCATTGCGCGAGCGGCAACTTAACGAAGACGCGCTGAATGCCAAAATTTTTTAACAAGCCGAGCTGACCTGAAAGTGCCTTCTATGTATATATAAATATTTATATATACAATGAAACAGTGTTGAAACAAATATATATTTAACATAATATAACAGCAAAAGAAACTTATGTGCGCAAAGTGTGTGTCAGAAAATCAATAAATAAGAAAAATCAAAAAGGAAAGAAAAAAACGTGATGCAGCATTGTTGTTTTTGCTGTTGTTGTGTTTTAAATTTTTGAGACATTTGCATCGCGTGTTAAAAAAAGAAAAGAAAAAAATGTTTGTAATTTATGTGTGAAAATTGTTAAAATTGTGGAAAAATGTGCACAAAAATGAATAATGAAAAGCGATCTTAAACACGAGTTCACAGCTCGAATTTGAAGCCAAAAGCGAATTAAGAAATAAGCAATCACAACAAAATCGAAACGAATCAACAGCGTGCAAGAGAGAGAGAGAGCAAGAGAGCGATTAAACGTGTGTTTAAGATGCTGTTTTTGTTGTTTTGTGTGCAGCAAAAATATAGCGCAATGCAAAATGTAAATTAAGTAATTGTTGTTTGTTTGTTTTTTTTTTGATACATACAAAAAACAAAAACAAAAATAAACAATACACGCACACAAACAACTCAACACATAAACACATAACATTCTCAAGAGCGAACGTGAACGTTCAAGCAGATTTGGTAGCACTTTTCTGTCGCTGTTGATTAACAGCAGGGCATAGACCAGCGTTAACAGCTGAGAGAGAGAGTGAGAACGTGCATTATTTGCGTCCCCCCACTCCTTGAATACAACGCACAACGAATACCTAACACACACATGCATATCGACATGGATAGAGAGAGCCTGCCGCGGGTTCCAGACACACACGGCGATGTCGTCGATGAGAAATTATTCTCGGATCTATACATACGCACCAGCTGGGTGGACGCTCAAGTGGCGCTCGATCAAATTGATAAGGTAAGTGAGCAAAAAAAAAGAAGAAAAAGCCCAGTTTTAAGTTCCAGTAACACCACAAATCCCACAATACAATTCCAACGTGGCTTTGTTAAATTAAGTCATTAAGCCGTTGGGACAGTTTCCAAAACCAATTTATTGCCGATATCTTTAACCGTTCTTATTTTTTTTTCTCCGCGTTTCGTTTTCATTTGCTTGTTTTTTTTTTTTTTTTGGGTTTTTGCTCAATTTGTTTTAATAGAGTCGTTTGCGGTTTGCTCTTTTTGTTTGATTCGATTTCTTGTTTTATTAAATTTAATTAATTAATTTTATTGAGTTGTTGTAGGAGAATTGTTTAAAAATGGTATTTCTACAATATTTGAGAAGCTTTAAAATGTTTAGCAATTTTCATTCGATGTGAACCCGTTAGAATTCAACTAAGAGACGAAATAAAGCTCTTTGCATTTAATTACTGTTATTCAGTTGGTCATCATCTGTCTGGTAATGTCCATTCCAATATCGGCTAACTGAAGTTGGGTTTTCTAGCATAGTCAATGCATATAAACCTTACTCTGTATCTTAGCTTAGCCACTTTGTATGCTCAACATAAAATAACAGAGCTCAATACCAAAAGTCAAACATAACAAATATCAACATAACAATGTATGTATGTAATTTATGTACATATGTTTGAATTCAAGAGTTTTCACTGACTTTTGAAACTGACAGCAACTGCAACCACAACAAAAACAAGCAAACAATCAAAGCCTAAAAGCTATGCAGCATTTTCACTTGGCGCACAGCAGGGCCACCAAAGACCAAAAACAACTTCATTATTTTGTGCTACTGTGCGACGCGTCGCGACGACTGACCGCAAAAAATCAACAACAGCAGCAGCAGAAGCAGCCGCAACAAAAATAACAACTGCTCAAAATACAGCAACAACAACAACGTCGACGATAACGAGTGCCAAAAACAGTGAAGCTTTGACTGCAGCAGAATCTGCTCTTTCAATGTATTTGTGCGCACAAGCAGAAGAAGAAGAAAGAGACGTTTTGATTTACTCTTCGATGAAATTAGCTTTGCAGTTTTGCCCTTACGTTTGTTACTGCTGCTGGAATGCACGCAATGATAATAAAAGTAAACACAAAGCACAATAGATTAAATTCTCTGTGCTAATTGCTCGAATTTACATCTCGTTATTTAAAAAAATATTTCAAATTTAAATAGTTTGTGTTACAAAAAATATAAATGAATCAATATATATGTAAATAAATACATTTTGATGAATTGATTGATCGCCTTGAAATAATATCTATCTTATATATTTCTTATTCAATTGTTTTCAATTGAGTATTTATCAGCAAAGATAAATAAATGGATAATTATGTTAATAAATATATATTGATGATCAACTTAATATTAAATTATGTTTATTTAGTATTTAAAATTGTTTCAGTTGTGTTTTTATTAGCAAAGATAAATAAATATATATATATAAATAAATAAATAAATATATATATGTATAAATAAATAAATATATATATATATATATTTATATGTATATATATATATGTATTTATTCCTGCTAAAGAGCATTTCCAATTCGCTGCAAGCTTTTCAATGTTTTTTTTTTATTTATCGTTCATGTTTTTCATGTGTGCTGCTGCTGCCTGCTGCTTCTGATTTAATGTTGTTGTTGCCAAGAGCATTCGGTTTGTTTCATTGTTGTTCTTGTATGCCGCACACACAGCTTGTCACGTCAGCTAGAAGAAAAAGATATATATATATATATAAGTATACACATATGTGCTTGTACATTCATTGAATGCGGGTGGCCCACGAATGGCATAAAAAATATACAACAAAATATTTCACTGACGCACGCGTTTCTTTTTTGTCGGTGAACAGTGGCTCCCAAACTGTGACAGACAGAGCAATCTTCACTTTTCTCGATGCGTCTGCTACCCGAAAATATAGTTTTTGTTTTGCATTGCTGCCTTTTTTTTGTATCTCTTGTAAACATTAAATACGTGTGCAAAACCAATTAGTTTAAAGTTGTGCAAATGGTGATTGAAGAGTAAAATAATTTGTTTACTAAAAACCAGAATAGAATGTATGAATCAAGATCTATTTTATGTATTTTATCCTATATTTTGACTTGTATACATTTTTTTGAAATTTTGAAAACAAATTTAAGTTAAGTGATATAAAAATACAAATTTTATTCTTTGTCCAGGGTATTTGGCTAGTCGGTCACACTTACACTTACTTGTTACAACTTGACGTCTTCATTATTTGCTGCTGCTGTTGCGTCTCTCTTTCGTTTTTGTTGTTGTTGTCTGCTTCGCCTCCTCAATTATTTCTCGTAACGTTACATCGTTGAACTTCTCGAAAGTTGTGGCAACAAAAGCAACAGCAAAAGCAACAACAAAAACAACTGCTACGATCGAGGATCGATCTGCTGTGCTGCAGCATCTTGTTGCATCGTTGAGGCAGCTGAGGTGTGGTCGTGTCTTGTTTTTGTTGCTGTTGTTGTTGTTGCTTGTGTTTTGGCCTTTTGCTCGTGACGCGTCGGCGCCGTCGCCATCAACGACGATGGGCGATTTATTTTAATGACTCAATTTAACGAAATATATTAAGACATTAATTTTGGTCTAACGAAGCCAGGCAACAGAAACAACAACAATGACAACAATGATTGCATTTGTTAGCCTTTTTTGATGCTCAGTTGGCCAGGCTATATGCAAATTGGCAAAACAAAAGAAATAAAATCGTCGCTACTGGGAGGTCCGAGGGTGACGTCCTCATCAATGAGCTGAATGCCAAATTCGTCAAGCTGTGTTGGTGCTGTTGTTGTTATTATTACAATCATCATTTCTCTTTGTCAATTCTTTACTTATTTGCCTGCTGTACCCTATAGTATTTTCCACGGCGGACAATATTAGTTTGACTAGATTTAAGAAACGTTATTTCAATTAAGCTGCTAATCAAAAATGTGCACTCAGAGAAAGGGGTGACTAAAAATCCTTAAATCTTGGTCAATTTTTTTTTTTTTTTTAATTTGTAACCTCAGCTATTTCTTTATATGTTTCGTTATAACATTAGCTTATTTGAAATTATGGAAAGGGTATAATGAAGGTGTTACAAAGTATGTATAGGTAAAAGGTTGCATCTCCGCACTCATAAATTATATATTATCGATAATTTTTGTTACATATTATTTATACAAATCGATATCCGATAGCACTCCTCACTCTATCTGCCTCTTTCATTCATTGGGTGTTTTTCAGTAAATATTTGCAGATATATTTATTATATCCTTAATTTCATTTTTTACAATTTTTATTTTTGATTTAATTTTTTTTTTTAATTTGCAACTTTATTTTGAAATTTGTATTTGTTAAAACCTTCTTAAAATCTGTGGACTGCTTTTAGTACACATTGAATAAATAAAATAAATAATACTATTCTAAAGATATGCATTTACAATATATATAGTACATTACATAATATTGATCATCTGTTAAAATATTAAATAATCATGTGTCTATATTTATAATTCAGGGTATTATTCTAGTTAAGTAGTGCTCTCGACTAGAGGAACACTCTCTTATAAATTTGTGTTTGTATTTGCTGGCTGGCGCAAGTTAATTTATGGCAATAGCGCACTATGGATGCAGGCCATGTACGAATTTCGAATGAATATGTGTCGTGCTGGAGGCACGACGAGGGTCGTTGTATTTGTATGTGTATTTGTGTGTATGTGTATCTATAAGATACATTCAAACATGTATGTGTACTTATAAATTCATGAATGAAATTGTCGGAGTCTCTGTGCCAATTGTAAGGAACACACTCATAAACACATACAGTCGCACACATACAGACAACCACTCAACACACAGGAAGTTGAGAAACATTGGCGGCATTTTGAAGAAGTTTTCGTATGTTGTTGTTGCTTTGGGTCTTGTTGTTATTTGCGTTGTTGTTTATGTGGCTATGTGGGTAACAATTATGTTAAGTCATGCCGCCGCCCCGATCTTTTCACAACAGCACATGAAAAACAAATATTGATCCGTCGGCTGTGCGGCGAAATGTTAACTCGAAAATTGACATGGCCAAAATCGAAAACCAGTAGCATCATCTCTCTACAATCGTTAATAAGCAGCTGCATCGTAATGAGTCGGGTAAATAATAAAATATGAACAGGAAATAACTTACACTTGTTTGGCTTAGTTAAACAATTTTTAAACGTTTGCTTATCGTGCAAAAAGATAAGGAAATATATATATATTATATATGTGCTAAAATAGGGAAAGTATCTGCATTTGTAAGATTATTTCTGTTTTCTTCTCAAACTATTTCCAATACAAGCATTGCTTAATGCTTAATGCACTAGATATTTAATAGCTAGAAAGTAATTGCAAGTTGAGATTGAAGATTCTACATTCTACACTTTTTTTTTTTTTGCTTTGGAAATAATTATTAGAATTACGATAAATATGACTTAAAATTAGAAAGACTTTTTTATACTTTCCATAAATATTTATATTATTGAGATAAAGTTAGGAATGTATAACTCATATTTTTGGACAAAATTCTTTCCAAAATTTTAAAATGAGATATTTTTGGGTCTCGAGTTTGAATCAAATTGTGAGTTATTCAAATTAAATTAAATTTGGTATATGTGCAATCTTAAAACACTAAGGATTAATAATAATATTGATATATCAAAATCTTTTATCTAAATTTAAGACAAAAATTCCCCATGATTCAGTAAAGAAAAACTAGTTTTTATCAAGTAATTCTAAATTTATATTGATCATTTTGATGTGGTACATCAGCTCACTTACCAGGTATTGACTCAATGCACTTTATACACGTCTTTCATCAACTCTTCAACGATAGTCTTTTGTTGACAGGGCTAACACCTTTTCTAAGAACTGCAAATAGAGGACTAAAGGACAACAGCAGCCTCTCATATCTAGCTGCTCTTATCTCTCGCTCTCTCTGTCTTTCTTTATCTATACATTTCAACACGCCTCTTACATTCAGATTACAGTTAACTTGTTAAGAGCCGAGTACTTCCTTTCGTGATCCACCCTCCTCCGCTCACTGCCTCTATCTTTCTTTCTCGCTTCTTTCATTGCTCTCTCCGCGCTCACCTCTTTTAAAATGTAAGCCGGAAGTGCTTTCGTAGGCGTGAGATATCTTCATCGTCACATTCACAACAACAACAACAACAACAACAACAACAGCAGCAGCAGCAATCTTAATTCTGCTTTTCTCGGAAGGCACTTTCGGCTCGACTTCCATCGCTTGGAACTGAGCGCTGAGAGCTGAAAGCAATTTATGCAGGTATCTCTTCTGCTTAAAGTGCGACTTGTGTTTGCTTAAGGATTAGTTTGCACACACACTCTATCTCTCCCTCTCAATCTCACGCCCTGTCTCTCTCTCTCTCTCTCTCTCTATATATATATATATATATATATATATATGTCTCGCTCTTTCCACTTGAGACTCGACCCTCGGATTTCTCTGATCTTTTTCCTTAATTTTTTTTTGGGTCTATTCGAGCTGTTTGTCTTTGTAACCTGTATTCATACAACAAAATGTTTAATAATGGGCATAATAAAATTTAGTAAATTTATTTATTTTATTTGAAGGCAAAACACAAATTCATGTTGAATCGCATAATTTCTATAAAATTATTTAATACTGCTAACTTTGTGTCTTTTACTGGATTTCATTTAATTTTTTTCTAATTTATTATAATTTATTTTGTGTTGTTGGTGGTCCCCATTCAGCTCAGTCTCAGGTCTATAACCAATATTGGGGCAACGTGTGATAATGAATTATTTTAGTTACACCTGCTGTTGCATGAGATCTTATCTTCTGATTATAATATTTATTTGGTGCGGCTCTGATCTTAGCTTGGCATTTCTCTGTTTGTTTTGTTTGCTTTGCTTCAATATTTAGTTTAGATTGAAAGGCATACAAAACTCGAAATGAAATTCTTGATAAACTAGTTGATAATAAATGCATAATATTATTCAAGAAAATTTAATATATGCTCTCGACTGATGATCTATTTAATCCAATTCCAACAAACTCATAAGCTAACGGATATATCTCGTTGATCCTGTCTGACCTATAATCTTCTTACACTTTTGGGAGCATTCCCCCCCACCCACAATTGAAACTAAAAATAATCAAAAAAAAAATAATACTCAGCTACCCATACACACACACACACAACATGTTGGCGTGTCTGTGCCCCAAATAACACCCACACGTTGCCACCAAACAATTGACAGCTCAATTTTTAGGCCTCACACCAACACAGACACAGTGAGAGAACGAGAGGTAGAGAGACAACTTTATTTGTAGAGGGGCATGGCCTCTCCCCCCCCCATGCTGGATGCTGGAAGTCGAAATATGTCTGTGTGTGTTTTTTTTTCACTCAGCTTCATTAGGCCCGGTTACGAGACGAGGGGACCCGGGCCCTACCTCTTCTGTCTCACTGTTCGTACATAAAACTGTTATTGTCTTCATCAGCGGCGTGGCCCAGCAACGGGGCACAACAGCAACACCAACATTAATAAGGACAACAACAAAAACAACGAGCAACGAACGTAAGACGTAAAAAAAATCAAAAGAATTATGAAGACATTAACTTGACCACACACAGCAAAGCGGACAGCTGGACAGACAGGCCCGGCCGGCCGAGACCGAGAGAAGCTGATAAAAGCAACAGCAACAATAACAATAACAGCAACAGCAGCAGCAACGAAAAAGGTACCAAAGCAAAATCAGAAGACGCAATGACATTGGGCAGAAAAAGAGATAGCAACAGCAACAGAAACAATGGCTTGAGGAGTGTATTAAGACTGCGATTGTGACCAGTGTTGCCAGCATTTGAAAGTCAACAAAATGCAGATATAATTTTGCAAGTGACATTATGCTTTCAGGATTGACGATTTTATTTGTCTAACAATAATATTGTAGTTGATAATAAATGAACAAAAGTGCACTTTAGCTACATTTGGCTATTAAATGGTAAAAAAAAGGTCAACACTGAAAATTACAGAAGCTTCAGAGTTAAGATACAGCGACTGAAACATAAACTGAGAGACAGAAAGACAGCAGACAGCAGAGGCCGTGTGGCCAAATAGCGAGGCGAGTACCGGAAAGAGACATTCAAGCAATAATCACGGAATTCACTGAAAAAGCAGTTAACGG
Source organism: Drosophila setosimentum (assembly GCA_035043505.1). Lineage (NCBI taxonomy): Eukaryota > Metazoa > Arthropoda > Insecta > Diptera > Drosophilidae > Drosophila > Drosophila setosimentum. The sequence continues at coordinate 21,753,984 of JAWNMY010000003.1, forward strand.
ACAGACCGGACAAACGGACGGAGACACACAAACACACGCATACATATCTTTACCTCTTAGGGCCCAAGTTTGACTTCGCCCTTGCCTCAGATCTGAGATCTCAGTTTCGGGTTCGAGTTCGGTTTCGGCAGCGGGTTCGGTTTCGGTTTCTTCGGTGCATGTGTACCTGTGTCTGTCTCAATGAGAATTGAGCGACGTGGCCGCCTTGGCTACCTGACCGCCCGACAGACAGACTCTCTGTGCGTGTGTATGTGTGTGTGTCGGTATCTCTGGGCCGCGCTTCGCATGAAAATAATAAAGAAATTAAATTGCTTAAAAGCAAAGCAAAGCAACACAAGCAGCGTTATTTATTTTTATTTTCTGTTTTTTGTTTGCGGCGCAGGTGAAGTTGTAATTTCAAAATTATTGCTGCATTTTCATGACAGCCGCCATTTGAAGTATGTTTTATTTTCTCTTTTATGATTTCGCCCACAACAAAAAGAAAACAAAAACAGTACAAAAGCTTTTGAAGTTATAGTCAAAGGCAAAGAAGATGGGAGAAAAGAGGAAGAAGAAAAGTGCTGGAACGCATTGGCTCTCTTCAGCTCTCTTATCTGGCTGCTGCTGCTGCTGTGCTAACGGTAAAGGTATCTGCCTGGTAACAGCTGCCAATTGTTGACTGCGTCAGCGACCTTCAACCATGGATTTTTGCTTTACATTATTTTTTTTTGTAGCCGATTTCATTGAACGGAGATTGCGAGCATTTTATGACAAAAAAATTTGAACGCTTGCTGGTCACGTTTAAGAGGCGCCATAAATTGCCGTCAAATGACAATTTGCATGCATCGTCATTTGGCCGTTTACTTTATTTTAATTGTTCGCCTAGCCGCGAAACTTGGCTCCTTCCTTAAGCACCGTGTACTAAATCTGTGCATTGTGTGTGGTCCACACACACACACACACACGCATGCAAATGCATATAAGCAGTTATGCGTGTTTTTTGAGGCAACGGGAGAAAAGCTGTGTCTGATGTCTGCACAGTGTGACAAGACTGCTTGGAATTAAGGTCTAAGCAGAATTAATAAATTGTTACTAAAACAAATACAGTCTAATAGTCTAATAAATCGAAATATAGCCTTCGCCCAAACTTTAAGTAATTTAAGAACACTTTAATTATTCATATAAAAGATTTTATTACTTTTTCGAAATTTTCCTTTTGGGTTTTATTACCGCAATAACAATTTAAATTGAAAACGGACATGAATATATGTATGTGACAACGGCATGCCCGCAATTTTGTATTCAAGAACGCCTTTGAGCGTCAAATAACTTTAATGGGAGCTACACGGTTTATAACACACATTTACGTGAGAAACATAAGTTTTTTTTGCCACTCTAATTTTAATTGCAAAATATATTGCAAACTATGTCTAGTGACTGTGCTGTGATTTAACCTGACTTAGAACATTTATAAAAACCAACTCATAATTAGATACGTTAAATTTCGCACTTAGTACTCGACGGAAAGATTTCATATCTAGTTCAACGCCAATTGACTCCAAGCTTTCTGCAGAAGGCGGAGGCAGAATGAGAATCTCCTTAATCCATCCTCTGCTGTTGCTTCTGACATTCTACCAGTTGGAGCCCCTTCAAATCTTTTTGTTAGGAAAACGGGGTAGAAAATGTTTAAGTTCTGGCCTAAATATGATGGGAACGTTATGAAAATTCTTCATTGATGACGGTCTGATCCCGTTGTTGGTCAAGGAAGTGAACAAAAATTAACTACTTTGCGAGGTGGAAGATGGTGGTAAATTTGGTTCGCGAAAAGGTGTCAATTTGGCCAGCATAATTTTGGTTCTGCCTGCCGTTTCCGAAAAAGGATAAATTGGATTTTAATGTCTAAATACGCTAAGAGGGAAAGATGATTAAGATCAATGCTAAGATCGAGAATCGTGAGGGTTTGCGAAATATCAGGCATATAATTGATGCAGCCGATGGGATTATGGCTGCTTGTGGTGAGCTGGATATTCTCCCAGTGTAATTGAGGGAGCAAGCCCAGCATCTGTGCCACCCAAATGCTGGAGTCAATGATTAAGAAACATCGATGTGGTGAATGGTGCCGATTGTTTAATGTTGTCAGGCGGTACAGCCAAAGTCGATTATTCATTGAATTGTGTGTGGACACCATGGATCGAGTACGTCGCGAAGCTGAAGCTATTATCTGGTAAAAAGTTCTCAGAACTCACCTCGCGCCAAAACGAGCAATTATTATGTTCATCTACACGGGTTACTAATCGTTCACCGATCACTAAATGAATTTCCGGCGATGATCAAATTGCTCGCCAATCAAATCTAAATGGGCTTTAAGTTGGCCAAAACCATTGGAATTGTTTGTATAGACGCTATTGTTGTCATTCTTACGGGCCTGAGATTCCTCAGCGGTTTCACCAACTCCATGCGAATTATCTACGTACCTTAAATGTGCCAACATTCGGCAATTTTAAATCGTTTAATTTTGAGAAAGTTTTATATTAATTTATTGTCTGTCTGTCTTTGTTCTCAATAAGCCTAACGGTTAAGGCAAATATTTAATCCAGACATGCTTATCAATGTATCTCCTATACATCAATCTTTCACTCTATATACATATATTTGAATATTGATAGAAAGTCGTAAACAAGCATTATAACCAGACAAGCATAATTTTGAGCATAAAGCTGCTTATTTATGTGATTATGATAATGACTTATGTGGGAACATAACCAAAAAAAGCCAACTAAGACTGCTCTATTCGAGAGAGCTCGACTCGGAGATACCCTTAAGCCAGATTTTAAATAAAAAATCGGTTGGCTAATGGAAGTTTTTTCGATATGACAACACTTTTTGGTTACCATAATTAATGAAATAAATATAGATTTTTTTATATATATAAATTGGAATGGAATATCTTTATATTTATGTATTTTATTGCTATCGGTTATCGATTTGTATCGATATTCGCGAAAGGGGAGAGTTATTTATTTGATATAAACTTGATCTGCGTTGCTTTTTCGATCTCATCGAATCAGGATATTATGTATCAATTGGAAGGCTCTAGCTATATAAAAGTGACTTTCATTGCTATCGGAAATCGATTCGCGAAAGGGAGGCAGTTGTCTATATGAAGTAAACTTGATCAGTATGATTTGAAGTCTCCAGCTTATATAGTTTCTCAGATTATCTTTTGATACTTTGATGCTGATTAGGAGTATATATACTGTCTGCTGTCCTACAAGCGTCACTGTGTCTGTTACATAGTTTGGCACAACTTCATTATACCCTATCTAACAATTATAATACATTGTCACAAGGAAATTATTAAGGCAATATTTAAATAGTCTTCTAACGCTTCTAATGGCATTGCATTAAACAAGTGGAACAAAACGGCGCTTATACGGATATATAACTGGCCACCAAATGGCATATCTATAAGTATGGATAATTATGACTATCTATATGCCACACACTCGCATTATAATTATGCAGAGAACTGGGTGGTCCGTCACGTCTTTAGATATTGGGTTTCATTTTATGCTTAAAGTATACTTTTGAATTTGATTTTTATTGCGGCACAACTATAACTGGGTTCTCTCGCACCCAATACGCTCATGGAGTTGTATCCATATGCGTCTTTACTTTGGCATGGAAAAGTTTTTGGGGACCAGCCGCTTTTAATGTGCCGTGTAATTAAGTAGTCGAAAGACCGTGGGGGTTGTCTGTGGGTCTTGGCTAAATTATGTCTGTCTGTCAGTCTGGACACGAACTTTTTTTATGATTGATTGGTCTGTCTTGGCTTTCTATGCAATGGATCGATGGATGAATACACTGCAATAAATCAAAGTGAAATATACGTGAATTCTTAGAATTATTTGAAACTTAAGTCATTTCATGATATTTTTTTATTTATGTTATTTAAGTTTGATATAAAACAATATTAATTGTCAAATTATTTCGCCTTTATTATTTAAAATAATTTTTTTTTGTATTACGACTAGCCTTATTTTGTTTTTACTTGACTTAGGAGAATATTTGTTTCAACTTTGGAATTATATTTTTATTGTGCTGGAAATGTGGTCTAGAAAACCAAATCATGCCAGCAATTTATTTTTATTTACTAGAAGTGAATTTACTTTCTGTTGCTCTCCATTTAATATAAATTAAAAAAGGGGCTCACAAGCAGCGAGTAGCTCGTTCGATTTGAAGATGTGTGTATTTTGTGTTTTTGTTTGATTTAGTTCGAAGGCATTTTGTATAATGCACCTGTCGGTGTCAAGCGGCAGTGTGTTGCCGTCTCTGTTGCGCATTCGACACGGCACAGCGGCGATGCATAGTGCATCTCAAACTGTGAGCTGTGGGATTAGGCAAACGCTCCGGATTAGGACCAAAATGCGCATTTCTAATGAAGTTGTTTCCCAGTTGTCGTCTCAGCTTGGTGGACCTTTACAAAGAAAATGCAGCACATAGAATTTTTTACTTCAGAGTAAAAGCAAAAGCAACAACAGCAGCAGGCAGGAACATCAGCAACAACAACAACAAACAACATGAAAGCAAACTGAGGCAGGGTCCATAAATCAATTTGTGACATTTCCTCACGACGCGACGTCGACGTTGGCAGCGACAGCAGCTGCGGGTGTAGATCAGCACTCAAACTAGCAGCCAGCAGAACGCCAGAAACAACAACAGAGGAAACACACTCAGGAAAAAAATTGCTTTGAAATTTAGAGAGAACAATTTTTTTTCTAGAAATAATTTCAAAATTTATTTTTGATAATATATTTGGAAAGAGTTCACAATCACAAGAAATTGTCAGAAATAATTAATTAATTTTTTTAAAATAAATATATGTTATTATATATGAAAAATAATAGCTATGCTTTTCTAAGAGAAATTTCAATAAACACTTCCTTAATTAAAGAGCTAAATTTTGAATGTTACAAAAATGTCCTGGGAATTTATTATAAATTCTAAAAATAAAACAATCATATTCTTATTTGAAAGGCATTTATTTTGTTCTACTTTATACAAATATATTATATTAAAAAAAGGTGCAGGAAATACTAATAAATGGTGATTATTACAAATAAAAATTAATAGCTATGCTTTTTAAAATGTTCATTTATGTATCTGCATTAAAAATGCTTTGTACTCAGATCAAGTTAGAATGCATATATAAATATTTTGATATAAAACTAGATAACTTTGTGAACACTGGGGTAGTAATTTTTTGAAGTGCAGGCACAAGATTGATGGTATGTCACATGGCCAGGCAACATTTGGCCAGGCTTGTTGCCAATAAAACAGATATATATTTATATATATGGAGATAGATAGAGAGTGATAGAGGAGAAGGGGGAGTTGCAAGGTGGAAGCTGACAAGCGTTAACAGCAGCAGCCGAGCTGTGATGGGTCAATCAAGCTCACAGTTTGAGCTGCACTGCAAGTGCTGCCAAATCTAGATTATGTTTATTTTTAGTTGATGTTGCTGCTATCCTGCTGCTGCTGCGACCTGCGGCATTGCAAGATTGTTGCGCCTTGCTGCAAGTTTCTGAGAATTTTGTGTGTGTCTGTGCATCTCTTTTTTGTGTTGTGTTGTTTAGATTTATTTTTTTATCCAGCTTGTGCTGTGTGCCCAGGGAAAAACATTCTTTTAGGCACACACAAAAACACAAACACATACAAATTATGGAAAAAATTCTACGAACATTTCAATCGGCGCAGTCGCCACATGCGGCGCAGCTTAAAAGAGACGCCGCCGCCGACGCCGTTGCAACACCAACAACTGTTGCCGCCAATGACTTAATTAATAGAGACAAAGTCAAAGTCGCTTTAGAGTTTTGAAGTTTGCGGAAATGACGACGACGACGACGATGACAATGACGACGACGACGACAATAAATGCATAGCTAAGCAGCAGGAAGTGTCGTACTCTCTCTCTATCTCTCTCTATGTGGCGCACCCAGAACAAGAAATGCCACACATAACTTCAAAAAGCAAACAGCAGACATTAAGCACAGGCAACCTTTTGGCATAGCTTATTTATAGTTTGACTCCCGCGCAACCGCAGCACAGCAACACTAATAAAAAAAAGTGGTCAATTGTTAAATCGGGATTCAGAAAATTAGCAAATTGTAAATTATTTCATCTCATATTTTATCTCAAACACACATTATTTATTTAATGTGGATTGTAAACTGTAGCATATATATAACTGCTTCAAGCATATAGTTTTCAAGACAGGCAGTCTTTATCTTCGCAACTTATAAGGCAACTTATATAATAAGTGAAAATAAATAAAACATTTTGCTAGCACATTTCAAGGCAAGACTGTCAATTTAATTTTTTTTATCATTTTGATTTATTTGAAAAACTGTACACATTTTTCAAATTTTAATAACAGTTTTGCCAAGAATCTTTATCCTAGTCCTTTGGATTTTTTTTACTGTATATGCTTACCATTTGGTCGCCTCTCTATATTAACGGTAGTCATAAACTGACTGCCCAACAATAAAGCGTCTTCCTTGTAGTCAATGCCACTTAAGTAATTTTTTTTGCTTTTTCAAAAGAACAACAACAACGATAATGTTTCTGCTTCTGCTGCGTGAACACGAAATAAAAACCCCAAGAAAAAAGAACAGAAAAGAAAACTTGATTTAGACCTAACGCTGGGCCCCATTTTACTGGCGGAAAATCTGTGAAAAGCGATAAAAGCAAAAGGAGTTTGCCACACAGACTTTGAGAGAAGAATACAACAAAAACAACAACAATAACATCAACAAAAAACACACGAGCCCAATCTCCCGATTGAGACGTTTCATGCTCAGCTTGGAATGTTTGTCTTGTTCTTCTTCCTCTTCTGCCTCCTCTTTAGTTGTGTGTGGCGACTGGGTGCGGCGCGTCGCGATGATGCCAGAACGTTTTAAGCGGCACAGTGGCAGCAACGTGTAAAAGCTTCCAGAATATTTTAAAGATTAGCTTTGAATTGGATTGTAATTCTAAAATTCGACTAAAGTGACTAAAGTAAAAGTAGTCAAATTTAAAAATACTTTGAGTATTTATTTTTTTTTAAAGCAAACTTAAGGAAGCTTAGCTTATCCGATGGGATTCATAAAATTAGATTATTTAAATCATTCATTTGTGATTTTTGGTATAGAAAAATATAATGTTTCCAGCAATAAATATTGATTAAAAATTTGAATTACAAGTGGAACCCCCCAAGCGTTATAGGCTTAACGAGTAAATTAAGAAATTAATGCAAATTCAAATACAAAAGTATTATTAATAAGGTTCACCAATTTGCTATCAATTCTAATCAATCAAAGTCAAAAGTCAATAATAGACTGTGTCCCACTGTGCGATGACTGTTCGGTTAAAGGTTCGATTGAGACGTTAGCGTGCTCCTCATTATTTGGGTCTCAATTTCCGTGCAGCCGACGAAGACAAAGACGAAGGCGAAGAAGCGACGAGAAAGACAGAGAGATGCCACAGCTTATGGTGTGGCCTCAGCTGAACCGAACTTAACTGAACTGAACTGAACTGAACAGAACTGAAACGAACTTAACTTAACTCAACTGAAGAGCAGCGCTGCCAATTGCCAAACAGACGATTATAGGTTGCAGCTGCGCTGTCGACGTCGACGTATTTGTTGGGCTTGGTTGGGATGATATTGGTTGTGATCATGATGATCATGATCATGATGATGATGATGATAATGATGATGATGATAATGATGATGATGATGATGGCTTCATTGGGATGCTACAGTCGAAAAAAAATTAAGAAGAAACATACATATAAATTATATGGCTATGGTTCTGGGGCCACACGCTGTTTCGTTATAATTTTAATGCCTTATTTATGGCATAAAACAGCAGAAAAAAAATATTAAAAACTAAAATGAAAAAAAAATATGAAAAACAAAGTAAAACATATTTCTTGTCGCTTGCAGGGCAAGGCGCGTGGCAACCGCACGGCAATCTATCTGCGTTCAGTATTCCAATCCCACCTCGAAACGCTTGGCAGCTCCGTGCAGAAGCATGCGGGCAAGGTGCTATTTGTGGCCATTTTGGTTTTAAGCACATTTTGTGTGGGCCTCAAAAGCGCACAGATACACTCGAAGGTGCATCAGCTGTGGATACAGGAGGGCGGTCGACTCGAGTCCGAATTGGCCTACTCCCAAAAAACGATCGGTGAGGATGAGTCATCGACGCATCAGCTGATAATACAAACGGCACACGATCCGAATGCATCTGTGCTGCATCCGCAAGCGTTGCTCTCCCATCTGGAGGTGCTCGTCAAGGCGACAGCGGTCAAGGTGCACATGTTCGACACGGAATGGGGCCTGCGGGACATGTGCAATAAGCCGACAACGCCCAGCTTCGAAGGACACTATTATATTGAGCAAATACTGAAGCATCTGATACCATGCTCGATAATAACGCCACTCGACTGCTTTTGGGAGGGTAGTCAACTGTTGGGACCCGAAACTCCAGCCTACATACCGTATGTACTTCTTCTTGCCAAGATTAACCTTGATCACAAATCATCACTAATTTGTCTATATATTTTTCTCTCTGTGCAGTGTCCTCAATCAGCGCCTGATGTGGAGCACCCTAAATCCCACAGGTGTGATGCAGTTCATGAAACAGCACATGTCCGATCAGAAAACAAGTTTTGACTTCGACACCGTCGAACAGTATATGAAACGTGCGGCGATTAGCAGTGGCTATATGGAGAAACCATGCCTCAATCCCAAGCATCCCCACTGCCCGGATACGGCTCCCAATAAGGACAGTCAGCAGCCACCCGACATTGGCGCGATACTCACCGGTGGCTGTTATGGTTATGCAACGAAGCATATGCATTGGCCGGAGCAGTTGATTGTGGGTGGAGCACAGCGGAATCGGAGCGGCCATTTGAGGAAGGCCAAGGCGCTGCAGACGGTGGTGCAACTGATGACCGAGAAGGAGATGTACGATCAGTGGCAGGATAACTACAAGGTCCATCACATCGGCTGGTCGCAGCAGAAGGCCGCCGAGGTCCTCAATGCCTGGCAGCGTAACTTCTCCCGCGAGGTGGAACAGCTGCTGCGCAAGCAATCTCGCATTGCGGCCAACTATGACATCTTTGTGTTCAGCTCGGCCACCTTGGATGATATTCTGGCCAAGTTTTCGCATCCGTCGGCTGTTAGCATTGTGATTGGTGTCGCTGCCACTGTTCTCTATGCCTTCTGTACGCTCCTGCGCTGGCGTGATCCTGTCCGTGGCCAGAGTAGTGTTGGTGTGGCCGGTGTCCTGCTCATGTGCTTCAGCACTGCAGCCGGATTGGGTTTGTGTGCCCTGCTCGGCATTGTTTTTAATGCGGCCAGTACTCAGGTGGTGCCATTTCTGGCACTTGGCCTCGGTGTGGATCACATCTTTATGCTGACTGCGGCGTATGCGGAAAGCAATCGCAAGGAGCAAACGAAACTAATCCTCAAGAAGGTCGGACCGAGCATCCTGTTCAGTGCGTGCAGCACGTCTGGTTCGTTCTTTGCCGCCGTCTTCATCCCAGTGCCGGCGCTGAAAGTGTTTTGCCTGCAGGCGGCGATTGTTATGTGCTTCAATTTGGCGGCGGCTCTGTTGGTTTTCCCTGCGATGATCTCGTTGGATTTGCGTCGACGCACCGCCGGACGAGCGGACATATTTTGCTGTTGTTTTCCCGTGTGGAAGGAGCAACCCAAGCACATGAACAACAATAATATGCGAAGTGGACGCCACCTAAAGAATTGCAACAACAATCGCACAGCACAGTTGCAACATCAGCAACAGCAACAACATCAGCAGCAGCAACAACAACAACAACAGCAGCAGCAGCAGCAGCAACATCAGCAGCCACAACAGCAACTGGCACAGAATCCACTGTTGGAATCGCGTTCAACTGGCATCATCAGTGGCGGCTCCTCGCTGCCGTCGTTCTCACTGGCCAGCTTTGCCTACAAGTATTATACGCCGTTTCTCATGCGCAGCTGGGTTAAGTTTCTGGCCGTGATGGGTTTCCTTTGCGCCGTAATCTTTAGTCTGTATGAGGCGACATCGTTGCAGGATGGCTTGGACATTATCGATCTGGTGCCCAAGCAGAGTAACGAGCACAAGTTTCTGGATGCACAGACGCGTCTCTTTGGCTTCTACTCGATGTATGCGGTGACCCAGGGCAACTTTGAGTATCCGACACAGCAGCAGTTGCTCTGCGATTACCACGAGGCCTACGTCCGGGTGCCGCATGTCATCAAGAATGATAATGGTGGCTTGCCGGACTTTTGGCTGATACTCTTCCGTGAATGGCTGACCAACTTGCAGCGCATATTTGACGAGGAGATGCGCGACGGTCGGATCACAAAGGAGAACTGGTATCCGAATGCCAGCAGTGATGCCATACTCGCCTACAAGCTAATGGTCCAGACGGGCTACGTCGACAATCCGGTGGACAAGAGTCTCGTGGAAACGAATCGTCTGGTGAACGGCGATGGCATCATCAATCCCAAAGCATTTTACAACTATCTCTCCGCCTGGGCGACAAACGATGTCTTTGCTTACGGCGCCTCACAGGTGAGCACCATAAATAATGACTTAAAATAAATATATTTTATTTGACTCGTTCTTTCTTTTATTTTTAGGGCAAACTCTATCCGGAACCGCGTCAGTATTATCATGCGCCCAACGAGTACGATTTGAAGATACCGAAAAGTCTGCCACTGGTCTACGCACAGATGCCCTTCTATCTGCACGGATTGACGGACACGTCCGAGATCAAGACTCTAATTGGCCATATACGGGATTTGAGTGTCAAGTTTGAAGGATACGGTTTGCCCAACTATCCATCAGGTGGGTGCACAATGGTCACAACGGATATTCTCTTTACTTATCACAAATTACTATTTGAATTCTGGTTTAGGCATACCGTTTATCTTTTGGGAACAGTATATGACTTTGCGCTCCTCGCTGGCCCTCATCCTGGCTTGTGCTCTGTTGGCAGCCTTGGTTTTGGTCTCGCTGCTGCTGCTGTCTGTTTGGGCCGCTGTCCTCGTCATCGTCACTGTGCTGGCCTCGCTTGCCCAAATCTTTGGCGCCATGAGCCTGCTGGGCATTAAGTTATCCGCCATTCCAGCCGTTATCCTAATACTCGGCGTGGGCATGATGCTCTGCTTCAATGTTCACATCACACTGGTAAGCATTTTCTTCAGTGCAAAGCGGCAAGCAGAGCTCTCACATTTATTGATTGTTGCAGGGTTTTATGACTTCGGTGGGCAATCGACAGCGGCGCGTTCATCTGGCCATGCAGCTGTCACTGGGTCCATTGGTGCACGGCATGCTCACCTCGGGCATGGCTGTATTTATGCTCTCCACATCGCCCTTTGAGTTTGTCATACGTCACTTTTGCTGGCTGCTGCTCGTGGTGCTCTGTGTGGGTGCCTGCAACAGTCTGTTCGTGTTTCCCATAATCTTAAGCATGCTGGGACCGGAGGCGGAACTGGTGCCACTGGAGCATACCGATCGTATATCGACTCCGTCACCCACACCAATGCGCAGTAAGCGCTGCAATAAATCGTATACGGTGAATGGAACGCGTGGCTCGTCGCGCAACTCCAGCTCGAATAACTGCCACAAGGCGCATCATAATCACAAGGATGTCAACATCAATGATCCATCGCTTACGACAATAACCGAGGAGCCGCAATCGTGGAAGTCCAGCAATTCATCCATACAAATGCACAATGATTGGAGTGCAACGCACAATCACAACATTCACAGCAATCACAACAATCACAGCAATCACAACAGTCACAACAATCATGGCAACCACAATTACAATCCCAATCTGAACAATCATTATATGAACAACATTAACAATTATCAGCAACGCGAACGCGAACGTGAACCACAACCACAGCACAACCACCCGAATTGCACATATGCGGGTCCACCACCATCGTATCACAAGGCCTCACAGCCACACACACCACTCGGCAGCTATGGACCAGGGCCGGAGCTGCAGAGCATTGTGGTGCAGCCGGAGGTGACAGTGGAGACGACACTTTCGGATAGCAACACCACCAAGGTGACGGCAACCGCTAATATCAAAGTGGAGCTGGTCACACCGGGTCGAGCGGTGCGCAGCTATAACTTTACAAGTTAGCCCCTGGCACTCTAGTTCCAGTTCCTGTAGCCATTAACCTATATAGCCTATAGCCCATAAACCATAACTGTAAACTATAAAACTGTAATCTGTAAAACTGTTTAAATGTAATCTGTAATCTGTAATCTGTAATCTGTATGCATGATAGTTAATTTCCCGAAATATATACACCATATAAATATATATATATATGTATTTTATGTATATGTATGTATGTATGTATTTTATATAGATATATAGAGAGAGACCAGCTGCTAAGCTTTGTATGTATGTATTTTTTAGCACCTAAGGCATTCTTATAATTATAGAGTTATTTATTGTAACACACACACACTGCTATGTACTTATATTCGTTCTTAATTCAAATGTCGAAAACCAACAAAAACAACATTAGTAATTTATAGCATTTAAATTAGTTTAAATATGTACATAAAACACAAGGACTTGAACCAAAATAGTATCGCTTAAAAAACAAAAACAAACACAAACACAATGAATCTAAGAATAAATATAGAAAAAACAAAAAAACACAAAAGCCTAAGTCTAAACGAACAAAAAAAAACAAGTGAGAAGAATCCCTTCCGTAGGTACTTACAACCAAAATTAAAAAAAAGTAAATATACATATATATATATATATATATATATCTATATATGTATATTTACTTTTATATATACATATATATATATATAACGTATATAATAAAATGTTTACGGAAAAGGCACCTGAACAAGGATAATGATTTGGGGTCCTTTTGCCAAATAACACACACAAAAACATTAAACAGTTCTTAAAAAGCGAAAGCATTTAAATAAAACACGAACCATTTGTAAAGCGACATTTTAAACATTTGTTTCTCTTTTGAAAAGACTATTATTTCTTCATGGAAAACCACTTTTATTCAATCTATTAATGATTTGGGTTTTATTTTATATTCCAAGCCTAAGCTTGACAAGCATACTTGATCTGCCACTATTCGAGATATTGGTGTTCTGCGCTAAAAGAATTTGACTGTGTATTTTACATCTTAATTATATTTTATTCGTGAAAGCGATCCAAAATTACAAGGTTCTTGAGGATACCATAGAATCTGTAAGAAACAATTTGTGTTATTTGCAGAATTAACTGGAACACTTATAATCAGTGTTTGAATTTACTACTTCAAAGCAGCAAGAGTAATAGAAATATTGATTTACTATTGCTAAATGCATAAGCAACATAACTGAATAGTAATAGCGGTTTCGATAGCAGTCGAAGCAACTGCAGTAGCCGTTAAAGAGCAAAACAAATATTAGGTTCCTGTAACAGTAGCAAAAGCTGTGCAACTCTTGCTTTGCTCTTATTCTTTCTGCCATAACTACGGAGAGCACAATGGACATTTTTGTGCTCTTGCATGTGACAGAGCCGAGCAGATGCAAAGCGATTTCTTCTCAGTTTTCCGCAATTGCTATGTTAAAACTTTGCAGTAGCAATAGAAAAATGAAAAACTACGAGGAAGCGTAGCATTTTCAATCACTGCAAATAATAACTTATCTACTTACCGTAGTAGACTTTTAGTAGAAGATCATCCTTCGCTTTCTGATCTTAGAACCAGGCGTGGTGTAATCTTCTTACACAAACTAATCAGTGACAAAATTGATTGTTCCAAGTGAATCAGCCAAGCTCTGGCTCCATGTGTACGTGGAATTTCTACTTCTTTCTCTTTAATCCAGTAATACGAACTATGCTCCATTTATCAGTCTTTCAGTTGCTTAAAACTTTACTCTTAAATTATTTTTGTACGTGAGTCAAGAAAAAAAATCAGGAACTCCACTTGATTCTAGAATTAACTTATTTGTAAGTGTTTTAAAATAAAGCTTCCAAAATTTAAATTTGACTTTGCTTTTATTGTTCAAAATAATTAGATGCATTCAAATAAATATTTATATTATCATTAAACTAAACGCTAAAAATATGTCCATGATAAAGGATCATTTCAAGTACTTCAAGTCCAATGTACGTAAAAGGTAATCCATGGCATCATTTAAGTTGAAAGTAGAATTCTCCTTCCACAGACAAGTTGCCACACTCTGCTGAGGATGCCCTTCGATTATCGTTGCACGATGGCCAGAGAGCTGCCAAACTGCAAGGAGATTATTAGTTATTTCAACTATTTTGAGTTGATCTATTGCTATTTTCACATACACGAAATGAGAACTGAGACTTGTGTGACGTTGTTGTTGTCAATGGCGGCGATTATCTATTTTTTTATCCTCTCCATCGTTGTGGATACCTAGTGAGTATACACAATAAATATATATATGTATATATATACATATATATATATTGTTCGATGCATAAAGCGATTTTTATGCAAACATGAAACTTCAGATCTGGGCGGTGTTTAAACTATTTAAAACTAGGAAGTTTATTTTATACTGGAACATAAGCGCTCGTATCACCAGCTCGGACTCTTCGATAGTGATAACTAACGATATTTACAAAAATTACAATGTAGTGTTTACATAAGTGAATAAGGTTTAACAGAATTATGCAAAGTAACGATATATTGACAAATTAACAGCTGATCATTCAAAATCAGTTGTATTCAAATTAGTTTGACCAAACATATATATATATATATATATATATATATATATATATTTATATATATCATTTTATATTTGTTATTCCGTGAACCCATTAAAAATGGGTAAAAAGGGTATAATGGTTTTGTGCAAATGTATGTAACAGGCAGAAGGAAGCAACTCCGACCTCACAAAGTATATATATTCTTGATCAGGATCAAAAGTCGAGTCGATATAGCCATGTCCGTCTGTCCGTCCGTCCGTCCGTCTGTCTGTATGAACACATAGATCTCAGAGACTGAAAGAGCTAGAGACTTCAAATTTGGAATATAGGTTCTCGTATACCAGGCGCAGATCAAGTTTGCGTTATTTTATCCGTTTATCATATATCCATAAATTAAATTTCCGATAGCAATAAATGCCACAATTTTAAAGTCAGAATCTAATCTAATCTTCTAATCAATACATAATATGCATATGCATACTATTGATCAACTGACCAAATTTCGACAAGATCGGATAATAAACACCGAAGTTATAGTCGCAAATATATACTCATATTGATCTCATTTCTATCAGCAGCTGCCAGCATGTGTGAGAAAGAGATGGCATAATAATATGCGTCAATATGTTTTTGTGTGTATTGCGTATTTGTCGGCAGAGGGCGCTTACAGAGCTGCTCGCATTTTAGTGCAAATCTTTTGCCAATAATAATAGAATATATTTAATAACTGGGTTCAGGGTATATCGCAGTCGAGTTCACTCGACTACAGCACTCTTACTTGTTTATGTTAAATTATTTTTTATTTTTTATTTTTAGTTTTACGCCCATTTTGAAGATACTCTCGATTAAGCTGCATCTGAATGAATATTTAGCTGGAGTCACTTTATTGGCCTTTGCCAATTCCTCGCCCGACCTGATAGCCAATTTGATGCCAATTCGAGCGGACTCGGCTCTATTCACCTGCACAATTGGCAATGCTGTCACCATTGTGCTCCTCTGTGGGGGCATGATCTGCTATTTGAAGCCATTCAAAATGGACGGACACAGCACTGTGCGAAATCTTCTATTCCTGCTGCTCGGCGTGGAACTGTTGCGATACATCATGTTCAGTGCGCACAGTGTGACCAAGAAGGAGAGCATAAGTAAGTCAGCAAAATTACATATGATAATAATAATATAATGCAATTTACTGTTCTATCAATTATTCCTTGCACGATCCGTTTCGAGCACTCTCTAATGATTGCAATAGATTTTGTCATCTAATCGATTTAGCGTCGTCTATTTCTGTAATTAGGAATAGCATTTTATTTAATTCATACAAACTATTTAGTTGTTCTGATTGGGGGTTTTTTTTTTTTTATTTTTATTGTTATAATTTAATATTAAATTCTATTTTAGAATTGCCTTTCGCATATATTTTTGTGTCGACTGACTTTAGTCTTTAGTAGACATAAAACAACATAAAACTGAGTGGTTAAGGGATATTTTGTAGTCGGCCACTCTCTTTATACATATATTGTTCCATTTTTGCAGTTCTACTCTCGCTTTATGTTATCTACCTGTTGATAAATATAGCCGATCTAATTTTGATGCGCTACACTATTAAAAGTGAGTATTACTTATGTAACATTTTGATAAGCTTAGTTTTGATAGGATCGTTTCATTTCAGATCTGCGAGTGGAGATTGAAGAACTGGGTAATCGAAAACTTTCGATGAAGCGGAAACTGCAGCTAAAGAAAAAGATGGAATCTCTAGTTGAATTAGAGCAAAATGAGATTATGAATTTTCACAAACGTAATTCCAACTATTTTAGCCCACAGCCTTCGAGTGGTAATCCCGTGAGAGATATTTTCACCACGTCCAGGACCAACGCACGACGTCCAACTCAAATGGACTTTGAGTCGCAACGCACAATTCTGCACAATGCGAACAACGCGAAGAATGTGTTCCTGCTAACGGACTTCTTTGAGTCACTAAACCCCATCAATGCAATGGATTGGCAACTGAGTGGATATCTGGGCAGGGTATTGATTGTGATGAAGTCACCGCTTGTGGTGCTGATCAAGGCGTTTGTGCCCGTCGTGGACTGTGACCGATACAAACATGGCTGGAGCAAGCTGCTCAACTGCACCCAGATTGTAACGAATCCCTTCATTATCATCACGGCAGTGCATTGTACGTCTAATCGATTATAATCGATATTTTATCGATTATTATTATTTTCATTATTATTATTATTATTGGGGGCGCCATACACTGCAACCTATTAGATTTAGGATCTATATCTGAGTCCATCAACACTAATAATTATAATCTTTGTCGGATTGAAGGTTTCTATGTCCTTCGAATTTAACATATGTTTCCCTTGGATATTATAGCATTTCCTGCTTTAAGCATTCTTTTTTATTATTACAAAATCGGCAGAGCTTGCTACTGACTATACCTATCTTAGTTATGTGACTTCTTAGTCTACAATGTGTTTGTCAAGAGACCGTCACCTATTCAAAATCTGTTCTTCGATAAGACGATTTTGATTATTTGAAATTTGGCTTTTTTTTATAGCTGGTGCTGCCCAGTTTGATTATCTTTCTTCGTTTTCCAGTTGCACTATTTTGTTGGGGGAATCTCTGCCTCTTCTGCTATATTCCTATATTTCTATGATTCGGTATCCGAGTTTTATTTTCGTCCTGGTGTATTTAATACTGCCTGATTATCGGAAATCATTATATATTCATATATATATATATATATATATATATATTCAATATTCAATAATAATGACATTCAGTTGCGAAACAAATAATAGCATCATTAAAATAATCCATTAGTTGATTTGTTGATATTTGAAATACTAATTAGACCCTACAGGTGGACAGACATCAAACCCAACCTAACTTAGTACTCCCCCTATACATAAGTTAAGAGTAAAACTGCTCTTGGAATTCTTTTCAATTTTTCTTTTTATTTTAACGGAAATAATAGCACCACTTTCGCATTCTTGATCGGAATCATTATGTTTCGCAGATTTGCGCTTATAGAAAACATCTGTGTAACACCTTTACTTTGATTACTTTATTATTATTTACTATTTCGATCTTTACATTCAAAATGTAGTGAGCAAAATCATAAAATCGATATTGGATGGAAAATTCTATAAAAAAAGTAAATGAAACTTAATAGACAATCAGTTGTATGTAAGGAGTTATTTTTCATAATTATAAATCTTAATTTTTAATCAAATATTTTGAGAAATGTGAATAAAATCGTTGAGCTTCTTATTCTGCCTTTTGATAAGTTCCTTAAACTTGCGAATGTAGTAAAACACTCTTGAAAGCATATTTTGTGAGGGTGGTGCTATTATTTTGCTCGCAACTGTACATGATACAGAACATATTTCAACCTAACCTCATTTATTGTATAGCCAAGTTTGCCAGTGTGTACAGTGGTTGGTACATTGATTTCAACTATAGTTATTCCAAGTGGTCCTTGTGCCTGACGATTCCACTGGCGATCTGTGTTTTTCTGCACGCTCGCACCGATTTGCCGCCGCCATATCATATGGTAAGTACTGATATACAGTTATAAATGTAACTGTTATACGTATAAATGTTAACTGTAATGCAAAACAGCTGTTTATCACACTGGGCGCATCGAGTTCGTTTGTGCTGATCACTTTGTGCGTTGGCGAAATCGAAATGCTCAACTCGATTGTGGGCGTTGTCTTCGATTTGAGCGAGAATTTCATGGACATCACTTTCGGTTCGATAACAAATGCGACTATCGATCTGATGTCTAATTATGCGTTAACCATGCAGGGATATGAGAAAATGGCATATGCTGCCATCTGTGCGGGTCCATTTTTTAGTAAGTATAATTTTGATTGTTTTTATACTTTAATTTGTAAATGCAAAAATAAATATGCGTATTTGTCCCACTGTAATTGCAGGCATTGTTGTTGGCATGGGCATCGCTTTGCTGTTCAATGTGAATGCCCGGAAGCCGGGCTCTGACTTTTGGCTGTATGGCGAGAATGGCGATAACTGTTATATATTCGTGCTGATCACCATTGTGACCCAATTGTGGTGGTGTCTAACAGTCAATTTCTATGCCCGACGATCGGCTGGCATTTTTGCTTGGGCGCTGTACGCAGTGTTTCTTATTTATGTTGCTGGTGCTGAGTGGGATCTGGTGCATGAGTTTACCATAGATACATACTTTGAGCCACAATAATTAGCATAAATAATATTTTCTATAAGCTATGTTTACAAATGTATTTTTGAAAACTGTTAAAACTGTTTCTATAATACTGGGTTTGCGTCTACACTGTGTGTTTCGGGTTAGGTGGCAGTACTGAAAATTCGATAGGTGTACCACTTCGTTAAGTGAGAAACTAAGTCCAGTTGATTCGTTCAATATGTGGTTTGCTAATTTGGCAACGCTAAAAACACGTGACGTGCACTATTGTCATTAACGGCAATAGTAAGAGCACAGCATGCAAAGCATTATGTTGATGTTACATACACACATGACATGTTTGTACAGAAATTACAGATTATGCAATTCGATATTTTTGCATACAAAACATCGATACATAGTTTGTTTTAGATTTTTGTAACTACTTAATATGGCTTGAAGTGGTTTGGCGAAACTTAATGAGATGCAACTGAGTAAATAATTTCAATAGCAACATTTCTGCTTTCACTCTCTAGTGCCTCTATGATGACGGATTAACTATCGATATTATTTGTATTTGTCAAACAATGCAAAAATATCGTAAATATATAGTTGTAACCTATCGATATGCCCTTACGATATAAACATCAACAAGAAAAAAATAGAAAGAAACAATTGGAAACGCGTTGAGGGTAAATAACAGTGAAAGCATCTTTTAAACGGAATATTTAAATACTTACATTATATTAACAGCAAATAACTCAAGTACTGACTCAACTAACTGCATCTACATGTGCTGCAGAAGAAATACGTAATAAATACAATTTCGACCGCATCAAAAAGAGACAGAGAGAGAGAGTGTCTAATTCTCTTGGCTTGGCCGTCTGCGTAAGTGTTACTGAGCGAGTGAGTGGTCGACATCAGACAGTGAAAATAATCGTGGCAAAAGCGGCGACATTTTATACACGTATCAGAAGCAAACTCAACGTGTTTTGAGAACGTTGTACTGTGTTGTGGGACGCGTCGAGGCCGTCGCATTTAACAACTACATACAAGCAAATATACAGAGAAAGAGTGAGTGATCTGATCATTAAATGCTTCCGCGAAATAAAAACACTTACTAAAAACGCAATCTTAAAACGCAATTCGAACGTTAACTTCAAAGCTTTCTGTAAGTAAGAAATTCTGATTGTTGTCAATGTGTTTGTGCTTGTGAGTGTGTGTGTGTGTTTGTGAGTAGGCCATCAATTTGGCAAAAGCGCAACCACAAAAAAAAAAAATGTGCATTTGTGTGTAAATTGGTGAAAGTCGAATTAAAAAAAAAGAACACGATTAATTGTGCTAAAATAAAACCAATTAAATGTTCTTACAGTGTGTGCGTTATGTACAAATTAAATTGTTAACATTGAAAAAAAAAAGAAAATAACGTATTGCCTTTTCTATGTTTAGTCATAAATTTATGCTTTAATGTTTATTACATGTGCGTTCTCCTCTTTCTCTCTCTGCCTCTTTGAATGCATAACGGCATTTTAAATAGAACGACGCAAAACTGCTGCTAAATAAAAAAAAAATCATTGTGAATAAAGCAGGTAAGCTGTTTAAATTTCAATTACGTTGTGCATGACGTAGGTGTTTAGTTTAGTTTACTTACTCTACCCGTCTCTCAGCTGACACAGGTCACACATACACACATACTTGAGCATTCTAACTCTCTCTATCGCTTTCTTTGTCTACCGGCGTTGCGGCTCGAATGTCACGCCACCTTATCAATGTCCGTTTTACAAATACTTATGCAGCTCCCACACCCTTCCCCCACAACTCCTTGTAGATGTTTCAATGCTGGCAATGGCAATCTACATGTTAATAAGTAAGAATCAGAAGTGAGCAATGCAATGTTGACCCACTTTTTAATTTGCAGTCCCGCAGGTAAGAGAGAGAGAGTAGCACTGATGGATTTACTGCATTATGCAATTGCAGCCAATGGCAACAGACATCATCATTGGGAATGCCGGATTTTATTTATTTATGTATTGATTATTATGTTTGCTTGTCAATTGCAAATTGAAAAAAAAATATATATATATATTAAATAGCAACGACCTTCACAGGTTGCAATTTTCAAAAGAGAAAATATTGCTGTGGCATTCAAAATATCTAATTAGATCAAATTGTCTATCCGATTCTGATAATATACACAAAAAAAAAAAACAAAAAAAAAAACATACATTTACACATGTTTGCTTCTCATTGCTTCCCTTCTTCCTCATCTCAGCCAGTCCGTTTAATTTCTCCAATCAACTGTTCACACGTGCATCAAGTGATTTCTTGTAAAAGCTATACTGCGCACTTCGCTCTCTTTCCAGCTCTCTCTCTCAAGTGAGTCATCTTGCTCTTTTACACTCCCAGCTCTCTTACACTCCCACTCAATTGTCTGATTTGCTTTGCTTGCTTGCTTGCCTGCTTGGTTTATTATACCAACTGAAAATCATGCGAGTTTTGCTTGCTTGCGCTTTACTCTTTATCTTCTTTCCCGGGGTCATGTCTGTGTATGTATGTGTGTGTGTGTGTGTGTGTGTGTGTGTGTGTGTTGTGATGTGTCATCTGTTCTTGTTCAGTTAGTGTTCTTTTTTTGACGGGGGGCCGATTGTGACCGACCGACCAACCAGCTGAGTCGAGCGATGGCCTTTGGAAAATGTTGATGCATTTTCAATGATTGCGTCGAGCTGATTTCTGGTGTGCGGTTTTTGTTGTGGCCCGAAAGCTGACGTGAGTTCGTGTGACTGCAGTAATAGTTGTAATCGTCGGTAATAAGCACGTTTAGTGTGGTTTGCAAAATCGGTAGTTAATTGAAAATAAATAAATATTTTCACTTATTTCGGATCTGATAACAGAGTTTTGCTGCACTGTTAAACGTGCTGTTGCAAACAAAACTTTATCGCTTTTCGCGGACATTGTAAATTCTGTGTATTCATTCGTAGTGTGTGTAATTATAAATGTAATTCCACTAAAAATAACAATTTTACAATTTGTACACTGTTTGTACTTCACTTAATTCTGAGTTTTAATATCCAAGCAACCACTATATTTCTGCTGTTTCTCAATATAAATGCATTCAATTGAGCTATAAATAATCACTATAATATTTGTATTGAGCCCGCACCTTATTACAAATGTAAATGTGTGTTTGTATGTACACCAAAAAATGTGTGTGTGCATATTTTTTTGCCGGTCGCAGTTTTCATTCATGGCCAAACCCAAACGACAGAAACAGAGCGCCGACGAAAACAGTAAACAACATGCTCTTTGACCTTTTAGTACCACAACCCACCCCTCGACACCTCCCCGCCCTTTCGAGAGATGAGAGGAGTACTTGCTTTCTCTTTGCCTCTCTCTCTTTCTCTCTATTGCTCTCGCTCTCTCTCTCTTGTACAGTTGCAATGGCATTGCTATGCAATTCGCTCTTTTTAGTTGGTCTCTCTTCGCCGCAGTTTTGGTTTGCTGCGCAACATTTCCCCTGAAACTCGTACGATTTTCAGCTGGTATAACCATATAAATGCCAAAGAAGAGGCGAATGAAAAACGTGCCACGACATGTTGCCGCAGCAACAGCACCTACCACCCTAAACCGCCTCTGCCTCTGCGTGCCACATCACCCAGCGTTGGCTTTGTCTGGCGCTTTTCTTTTTGCTGTTGTTTTTGTTGTTGCAACAACAGAGGCAGTGGTCTGCGGAAAGTAGTCACGCGATTTCTATGCACATTTACGTGAATGTATTTTTGTATGTATTTTAAATATTATGTAGATACACAAATACAAATACATATATATATATATATATATATATATATATATATATATCTAATGTATTTTACCTAAACCGTTTGCATTTTAGCTACAGTATTGCAAAGAATTTACCCGCATATATATAAGTTCACCTACATACATATGTAAATGCGTGTTTGCCATACACTTTGTGACTAATCGTTACATATTTACAAGAAAGTATTTTGAAACCGAAAAATTGCATATATTTTCATGATCATTTTTCTGTTAGGTAGTTCTCAGAACTCCAATTAATATTACAAAGATGAGGAAAAATTAATGTCAATAATAAAGAACATTACTTTTTCTTTGAAATAATAATTTATACTCGATTGCTTTACTTGTAGTTACAAAAATCGTGCAATTTTTTATTCGACCTTGCTCATTTTAGTGTTATTGATTGATCAAAGGATATGATATTTTTGGTTAAATGTAATAATTAATTGTGAAATTCAATTGTGTATAATCAAAGTCAACAACGTGCATTAAATTTTAGTAAACGCGCCATTTAAATTTGTCTGTCCGAAAGGTGGCGCTTGAATAACCAGTTATAATGATTAACGATCAGTTATTAAATAAGTACATACCCAAATATATGTATATATATATATGTGTATATATATGGATCTAAATATGTATATATATATGTATATATATTTATGTATATATATATGGATCTAAATATGTATATATATATGTATATATATATGTATATAATTATGTATATAATTATGTATATAATTATGTATATATAGATATGTATATATATAGAGATGAATGAGTGCTAAGTTTGACATGTGGCAGTAAACACGTTTTTTTGAGCTGAAATATGATAAACATTGATAAATCAACATCAACGCATTCAAACATTGTTTGCTTTAGTCACGCAGGTAAAAATACTGACTGCAAAAAGATTTTCTAACCAGTTTTTCAAAAAAAAAAAATGCAGACCGGCCTTTTGCAACGTGCTTGTTTGTCGTGAGGCAAGATCATTTTCTTTTCACTTTTTTTTCTGCTCAGCACGTGCTTTACAAAGTAAGGGTGGGGGTGAAACTAGAGCAGTTGTGTGATGGTCACTCTAAAGATAACTACACGCTTGTTTGTCTAGGTCACTTACATAAATACACAATGTATAATGTGTATATTTATGTATGTGTATATATATGATCAGAGCAGTTGACGTTCGTGGCACTTTACACTTCACACATCAGGAAGAGCAAGAAGGGCAGACGAATTGTGCGAGTGCAAAAGAGCGCTGTTCTCTCTCTCTCTCTCTCTGGGTGGGGACTTATCTGTGTGCTGTGTGTGTGTGAGCTTTTGACACTCATTTTGATCGCTGGCTGTAATCAAATTTATTTCAATTCTCCCACACAATCTTTGGTTTGTTTGTTTGTTTTGCAGTTTTGTTGCTCATTCTCTGTGTATTTATTGAATCATGCAAATTGCTGTAGCATTTGTATTTAAAAAAAATTTTTTTTTTTTTTTTTTTAATTTAAGAGTTGATATTATTATTGCTGTTTTCATTTTCAATCTTAGCGAGCATATTTCTCATTTAATGTACGTTCAAGCGGCTGCAACAAAACGTAAAAAAAAACAGTACAGAGAATTAGTTTAATTTTGGACTTTGACACAATCATGCGATGATTTTGTTACCCCATTTGAGCAAGTCAGACACAAATAGAGGGAGCCGGCAGAGACAATGGCAAAGAACGCAGTCGCTCTCATTCGCTCAATCGACAAGTGCCTTTTTTGTTTTGCACACTGACATTTAATTGCACACACACACAAATGCATTTATGTGCGTGTGTATTTGTATGCATATAAA
Source organism: Drosophila setosimentum (assembly GCA_035043505.1). Lineage (NCBI taxonomy): Eukaryota > Metazoa > Arthropoda > Insecta > Diptera > Drosophilidae > Drosophila > Drosophila setosimentum. The sequence continues at coordinate 21,778,562 of JAWNMY010000003.1, forward strand.
GAAACATTGACCGCTGACCCCCTTCCAGCTGCACCTCGTCAATGTCAGGTGCACCAACAGACAAAGTTTAAATATAATTATATTGCCGTAAACAGGCATTGAGTTTAATTGCCTCACTCAATACAACATATGTGTGTGAGTTAAAATTTAAATATAATACTTTTATCATAAATACTAAATAATTCACCGTGAAATGAGAGCTTCAACTGCTAATGTTAACAGCCAATAACAGAATCACTAAAATAAATTGAAATTACTTAAATTCACTATAAGTATCTGTTAAAATTGAGTGGAATCGTAGAAAACATGTTTGAAAATATGTTTTGAAGTAAATAAATTGTGTTTCATGCGGGCAAGTTCGGTCTTCATTTGGAATACTGTAGTTAAAATGCACATTGTTTAGGTAACATACATTAGATAACGTAGACTACATTATATGATGGTATTCCCTGCTGAGTGCTACAATCTAGTTTTAGAATTTTAGATAGCTTTATCAGTTGTTTGCAAATGCTATTCTAAAATACTTTTGTACTTGCGACTTTTAACTGAGTATGTATACATATTTAATCATGCCACAATATATATATATACATGATTACAATATATATTTATTGCCGAAATATTGGGAAAGAAATATGTTAAGTTCGTAAATTGAAAGTCTGTCATTAATTAAGAACTTGTATGCTGAATTATTCGTTTGGGCCAAGTCAGACAAAACAGAAAGCTAACAATAGAAAATTCTACTTGATTGTTTTTTGACAATTGTTCGTTTCACAAGTTAAGTATATTACTCATGCTTAAGAGACTTTTAAACTAAAACAATGTGAATTTTTCTTTATTTGTTTCACTTGAATTTACCTTTGCTTTGTTGTAGTGGGCTCATTGTTGTTGCTACATATTGTGGTTTGCAAAAAAGTTCGCATGCGAATGTGGAACTAAATATTTATGTATCTGGTGGATTGGTATACATTCTAAAATTTCAATCTCAATTACTTGGGACTTTGCACCCTGCCAACTTGGATTTGGACTTTGTAAGTCGTGCATATAACAGAGAACTCTAGCACCTTTCGCGAAAATGTTACTTTTTTTGACCTGATGTCTGAGATCCGATATCGAAAGCGTGGTTCATATGTGCACATATCAAGTTTGAGGTTGTTAACCCAATCGACTCTCAGCGAAATTTCCAGTTGATGAAGCATAACGTTTGCCTCAATAATTTCTTTAAATTGCTGTGTTTGTTGATGGTTGTTTTAGTTGTTGCATTCGTTGTGCATTCAATGTGTGCAAAAAGGTAAGGTTCACGGCTGAAAAATAAAAACAAACGCTAGCTGTAAAAAAAACTAAAAACGAAAGCAGTAAAAACAAGGTAAACAAGTAAGAGTGCTGTAGTCGAGTGAAGTCGATTACGATATACCCTGAACCCAGTTATTAAATATATTCCATTATTGTTAGCAAATGTCCCTTTAAAAAGATTTGCACTAAAATGCGAGCATCTCTGCAAGCGCCCTCTGCTGATAAGCGCGTGAAACAATCGCATATAAAAGAATATTGACGCTCGCGTCGATTATCATGCCATCTCTTTCTCCCACATGCGCTCGCATATTTATGCATGCCGAAAATGCTTGCAGCTGCTGATAGAAATGAGATCAATATGAGAATATATTTTTTCTGCCTTTAAAATTGTGGCATTTATTGCTATCGGAAATTTAATATATCGATATTCGATAAACGGAGGCAGTTATCGATAAAATAACGCATACTTGATCTGCGCCTGGTATACGAGAACCTATATTCCAAATTTAAAGTCTCTAGCTTTTATAGTCTCTGAGATCTGCGTGTTCATACAGACATACGGACGGACGGACGGACAGACGGACATGGCTATATCGACTCGACTGTTGATCCTAATCAAGAATATATATATTTTGTGGGGTCGGAGATGCTTCCTTCCTCCTGTTACATACATTTGCACAAAACCATTATACCCTTTATACCCATTTTTAATGGGTTCAGGGTATATAAAAACAGAAAAAATATAAATAAATAGAAACCTGTTATATCGATTATGAGCTAGATTAAGAATTTGTTTTAATCAAATCAAATCAGACAGTTAAAATTGGAAATTAAAACCTGATATTAAACGCCGAACTTCGAAATTTAAGCTAAGCTAATTATAAATAATAACTATGGTATTTAGTCATGGAAAACATAGACTATAAACCAATAATGATAATGAAAATTTGCACGCATCAAAATTTTGAAGCAGAACCCATACACATTAGTATATGTGTATCTAAATGTAGCATTGTATATATGTAAGGGATTATCTAAACCGACTGATTTAATCAGGCACAACACTTTTTCACTTGTCGCTGTTAGTAGTAGGTACAAAGTTCCCACAACATACAACTAATCAAAATGAGAATCGTCTCGTTTCCTGAATTGTCTTTAATCCACACTATTCACACTATTCACACTATCTGCATAGTTTAGTGTAGCATACAGCTATGTATATACCTTTGAATTCCTTATGATTCCATTCCATTTAGTTTGCTTACTGCTTGCTCGTGTGTAATTTAACTTGGATCAGGGTCACGATCGTCACACATGCGGCATCATCTACACTCCAACTGGCGTTCAAAGTTCAACAGCAATGTTTTCTACGAAATTGCCTCAACTTACTCTGCTTTTTCTTTCTCTCTCTCTTTCTCCCTGTTTTCCATACAATTTTCATTCATTTAACTGCCGATGATGATGATTTTCAAAGATATTGCAAATCATTGCGAAAACAACTTTCGCTCAAACACTTTGCGACCCACTTTGTGGCACAGTGGTACAATCATACTGATGATAGAAGTTATACAAAAGAGCTTAGTATTAGATTTTCCTTTCTATTAAGGTTTTTTAATTAATAAACTTACAATTAATATAAAATTCTCACCTTCATATTAGCTTTGTAATTCGCAATTCTTAAATGCTTTTAGATATTAGATAAATAACACGGCTTCCAGTTTAAACAGCTGCTTAATAAAATCAGTCATTTAAGAGTTTAAAGTAACTATCGAATTTTTGCTTTTCATAGTGTACTTCGACCTTTTCTTCTTCGATTTATAAACAAAACACATTTCGCTTAAAGCACTTTTCTCGTTATTATTATTGTTTTGGATTGTTGTTTTGTTGCTTTGAAGTGAGTGAATTCGGTTCAATAACCGCGGACATAAACACTACCAGCAAATGAAAATAAGATGGCCTAGTAATGTATTCCACAGAGTTGTTTGTAGGTTAAAGATATCCGAACTTTTGTTATCTGTTGTTATGTTGGTTATTAGGAAAACAAGCAACCAGGCTGTCCTTTCAGGCGATTTCTGTAGAAGCAATCGTAACAGAGAAGAAGAAAAGCCTATCCAACACTTCTTCATGCATTTGTTTCTATTTCTTGATCATTGATCCTCCCTTCCTTGTAGACATATCGGAACTGATATTTAAAATGAATGGATTTTACCGCAAATATTTCGTTTAGTGCAAGAGGAGGAAAGCTTGAAGGGAACAAAGTTATTTCGTTAGCACAGTAAGCCAACATGGCCCAAGTGGTTCAACGGGGGTTAGTCTCTCCTGACAGCAGCCCTAACCTAACCTAACTGTTGTTATGGCTAATGGCTAGGGTTAAGGTAAAATTTGGCTCATTCTGCCACTAAATCACCTTCAGTTTGTGTTTATTACGATGAAACCATACATCCGTCCTTGTTCCGGAAGCTTGTGTTTATTTGTATATATCTAAAAAGAACGGAAACTGTTAATACTTTAGTCTATACTTACCGAGAGAAAATTATGAGTCGAAACCTCTTTTCCGTACATACTTCTACTTAGTTTGTTTAACTTTACTGTTTTTTTAATACTTCAACAATGTCAAATATATGTTATAAATATCACTTAACTGTGTTCCTCGTCTGATGTCTAAATAGCTTTGAATTTCATATTATTTTTTTTTGTATCTTTTTCTTGGCAGAGGTATACATTTTACATTATTTTTTTAAACATTTTTTGCTATTGCACTTATTGAACTTTACTCAACTTCATCGAGTCGTCTTTCTCTGACTTCCAGTTGGGATATCAGTTTCGCATTGTTATGGTAATCGATTAAGTTCTTTCTGTGGACTTTGGCTGACATTGAAAATTGTTTATAAATATCCATAAACAAAAGAAAAATTGAAAGTAAAGAAAACGCGAAGTTTGGTGTCTTTTGTATTATATTCGATTGATAGGTCTCGACCTATGTCAATATTTTGACTTGAGAAGAAGAAGGAGAAGCAGAAAGCGAAATAGGCATGTTTTACACGCTTGAGATTCTCTTCGCCCTGTCTCTTTCCTATTGGCATTTCTCGCTGATTATGCAATACGAATTTGATTGTCTAAATTTAATTTGTGTGCTTTCTATATTTGTATATGTACACAAACACACACACACACGCGTATTTGACGTATATTTAAATGAGGTATTCTGTGTGTCTGTTTTTATACCCTGAACCCATTAAAAATGGTTAAAAAGGGTATAATGGTTTTGTGCAAATGTATGTAACAGGCAGAAGGAAGCATCTCCGATTCCACAAAGAATATATATTCTTGATCAGGATCAATAGTCGAGTCGATATAGCCATGTCCGTCTGTCCGTCCGTCCTTCCTGTAAGAACACGCAGATCTCAGAGACTGAAAGAGCTAGAGACTTCAATAGGTTCTCGTATACCAGGCGCAGATCAAGTTTGCGTTATTTTATCGATAATTGCCTCCATTAATTAAATTTCCGATAGCTATAAATGCCACAATTTTAAAGGCAGAATCTAATTAATACATAATATGTATACACATATTATTATTGATCAATTGCTTAAATTTCGTCAAGATCGGATAAGAAACACCCAAGTTATAGTCGAAAATGTGTTCTTATATTGATCTCATTTCTATCAGCAGCTGCTAGCATTTTCTGTATGCATAAATATATGTTTTTGTGTGTATTCTGCAGAGCCCAGCTACCTACGATTGCGTGTTTTACGTGTTTCTCGGCAGAGGGCGTTTCCAGAGCCGCTCGCGTTTTAGTGCAAATCTTCTTAATGGGGAACTGGGTTCAGGGTATATCGTAGTCGAGTTCACTCTACTAAAGCATTCTTACTTGTTTTTATTATTCTTATTATCAGTTTTTGGCTAGGCTCCAAAAAAAAAAATACAAAATACTGCAAATCGAAACTAAAGAATTTGTTTTCTCGTTTATTCAAATGATTTGGGTCTTTGTTTTTTGCTATTTCAATATTTATGAAAGCTGTGGAGGAGTAGGAGGTGGTCAAGTAGTTTGGTTGGTTTATACTTCTTCTAGATTATTTTTAGCAAACATGATTTAAATAATTTCTGAATGGAAAATGCATGCATAAATATAGATAATTGTTTGCGCCTTTTCTGTTATACCATTTATTTCACGTTTATTTATCGATTGTATGAACTTGTCAATTATGACATTGTTGACAACTGCTTTTACATATGTTTTTTTTTATCCCATATGCTATTTCCACATGTATTTGTTTGTTACACACCTTCTTTGACCATATAAGCTATTGTCGATGTCATTGTCATTATTATCACTACATAAATGCCTATCTGTTTCTCTCTCTCTCTCTCTCTTTCTCTCTCCCTCCCTCTCTCTCATTTTATTGTAGGTAAATGAAACATCATACGAACAACTGCAGTATGGAGAATGACATCATCGTTTAAATGTTGCATCCATTTGTTTGTCCAAACGGTTTTTAGCTAACAACGTAGAGCATTTACTATCATCAGCGCAACTTTACCATTTTGGATTGTGGCTAGAAGGACATCAAAGAAACACGAAACAAAAGAAAAAAGAAAGTGCTAGTCAAACATTTCTCTTACATCGCTACGACTGCGTGTCTCCATCTCTCTCTCACTCTCTGTGTGTGTATGTGAGTGTGTGTGTGCGTGTTAGCACACATTCCCATTGTTCGTGTCTCGATACAGCCTGTAATCGCCGCTTGCCACCCACAGTAAAAAGTCAGCAAGATGTTCATCGAAGATGATGCGCAGTAAGTACAATTTCCATTTACACTATCCAACCTATTTTTGTGTACACTTTTATGTGCTAAATTTATACATAACATTTGTGGCGGGCTTAAATCGAGTATTTGTCTGACAACCCCCAAGACATTTCATACTTTATTATTGTAATTATTTTATAATTTTCGTATTATAAATGTATTTATTTTTTTTTATATATTTTTAATTACTGTTTTCAGTTTTCTCATTCGACAATATCATATAAGGAAATATAATTCTAGCGCTTATATAGCTATAGTATATTTTAACATCTCATTTTCTTGTTTCAAGTCCTATGTTTTGCAATACTAAGATAAAACCTAAACAATCTCTTAGCAGGTAATCTTTTCCACACAATTGTCTAAACAAACCGCTATGTTTATACAATAAACCCCTTAAAATGGGTATAATGGTTTTGTCCAAAAATATGTAACTTGCATAAGAAATCAACTCCGATTCCATAAAATACAGAATCAACAACCGATAGTCGATCTAGCCATGTCCGTCTGTCTGTCTGTATTTCTGCATTTCTTATCAACGAACTCAGATATCGCGAGCTACTTTTAGAAATGGGTGGAAAGATTAATTGTGTAGTGTATAGACTTGAGTGATTTGTTATTTAATAGACTTTAAGCATATAAGAATTGCAGAATTAAATACTTGAAAAAAAAAGAGATATTCATTTGAAGTTCGTGATGAGATTGTGAAAAGTAAATTCAGTTAGTGAGAACCGTTATTAAAGGTTAGTTTATAATATGTGATATTTTTAAAGCATTAGTATTCGATTAGTAAAAACATTTATTGGGATTAAAAAACGTATATGTAGTATGTATGACAGAGTGCGATTATTAATCAATTAATAAGCTTTGTTTAATTGTTGCTGTTATCACTTGATGTGCTATTGACGCATACTAAATCAGACACCATGAAATACCCCACAATCTGGTAATCGGTGCCAGTTCAACGCCTACAGACAGAGAGCGCTGGCAACACAGTCGTCACACTTCCATCCAATAACCCCTTATCCGCGTGATGCGTTAAATAGGTTGGCGTAATAATATTCGCCAAGTTCAGGGACGTGACGACGTCGACACTTGTGCTTATCACATAAACTGCTTCGCACTGGTTGCGAGTGTACACTTGAAAAAAAAAGACTTAAAATTCAAATCGCCCTGAAAACTTCTGAAATAATAATAAAACAGTAGAATAAAATAATAATATATATAAATAAAAAATTAAAAAAGAAACCAAACAAAATTGGAAGCTCAATTTTTTCCAGAAATATTTTAATTTATTAAAATATTTGTTATTAGTAGAATTACAGTTATTATTTTGCAATAAATATTTTTAAAATAAATTCTATTAAATTATATATACATATTGTATATATATATATATTATATTATATATATATATTATTATATATATATATATTATATTATATATATATATTATTATATATATATATATTATATTATATATATATATTATTATTATTATTATATTAAATGATTAAACAAAAGCCAATGTAAAAAAAGAAAATTTTTGCTTTTTAGAAAGACACAACATATATATATCACTGTCGACGAAGGTTACTTTCTAAATTTTAAGGCGATGTCTTCTGAGTGTATATATGGGTTTATTATGTGTGTGTACTAAAATGTTCGATCCTTTTTCGGCTTGCCTTTCGTTCTCTGAAATATAACATTGATAACAATGTAACTCTGATTACTTATCGTTTAGCACTATTTTATAGCTAGCTCGCCATAATTTTACGTTATGCAAATGCAAATCTGTAATAGACAAATAAGCCAACTTGAGACTTTATACTTTAATTATTTAGTTTGTTTGACGATTTGAAAACGTGCACTTCGAAATCGCACAGGTTCAAAATTGAGTTCACTGCGAGACGCCGATTATATTGCTATTGATTACACATACACACACACACATGCACTAGCACACTTAGTTTTACTATCTCTGTCTGCAACAGTTTTACATTATTAGCTGCATGTGCCTTTAATTAGCTACAGGTGGCTTCTAACTCGCTGCGTTTGAAGATAATGGCTTAAATTAAAATATGGCTGAATTGGCCAAATAAATAAATTATTAAAATTAATATGAAAATTGAATATAAATTGGAATATCAAAAAATATTTGATTTAATTAAAACTGCAATGGGTGTGGTTTTTTTGAGCTAATTATGAAAAGAGTAGAATCAGTTTAGATATTGCAATCTTATGGCTGTGCCATAATATAATATTTATTTAATAAAATTGAGATACAGTCTCTATCAATCTAATATTAGCCAAAATTAGTTGGCCTAGAAACCTGTGATTGTTTAGTAGTTTTTCGTTTTAATATTGCTACTGCTACGAACTTTAAAAAAATATTAGCAAAACTAATCTACCAATTAAATTTTATGAACTTATTTCTATTTTTAAGAGTGCCGAAAAAAGTTTTTTTCTACCTTCAATAATATAGCTTACAAAATATGAATAACAAACTGTGCCGCAAATGAATGAATGAATACTATAAGGATAATATAATCACAATTATTAGCAAAAATTGGGAAACATTTTTTTGCATCATAAATCAACTGATTTCCAATCAGATAAACGACTATGACTATTTACTTTAATGACTCGCTCACCTAAATCACAGTCAACTTAGTTTACACCCTAGGATTAAAATTCAATTGACAAAGCTAGTTAGCTGACTCTCGAAGTTAAGTGAGTCAGGCTGAGTAGTCAGGCTAGACCAAAAGTAGACCGATTCACATTCAGAAATTAAAAAAAACTGTGTGTGCGAGTGTGTGTATCGCACTTGCGTATAGATTGCTGATAAAACGCTTATAAAAAAAACTAACAAAAATATCAAAAACAAAAACAAAATGCTTTTCAACGTTATCAACTTCTGACTTTTAAGCTCAAAGACCTCAGTGAAAAGCGAATGGGGTAACCCTTTTTTTTTCCAGTATTGGTCACGACAGATTCGCCAACTGAATTCAGTTAGCTCTCAGCTTGCGACGGCGACAGAACAAGCAAAGTGGGTGACTCTGACACTGATCCATATAAATATATATATTTATATATTCATATATTCATATATATATATATAGCAATATATGACAAACATATATCTGAGTACATCATAAATTCAGGAATTTGCATATCAATCATCATAGATGCTGCAGTGTTCTGCATGCTGCAACTAATTTAATTAAAATATTTTCCCATTTTCATCTCCTTTTCGACTTTTTCACACATTTGCGCGCAGAATGGACAGTTTCTGGGTGCAGGGTGCCTTGGGTGCGATCAAGGTGATCGCATTTGTCTACGATATCATAACGCTGCCGGTCTATTTGGTAATACAGCGGCCCTGGATACGACGACAGGAATCGCGGCGAGTCAAGGTGAGTGCATTTATTTTTCGCTAGCCTTTTACTAGTTTGTGATTAAAGTATTTTTATTTTATTTATTGTAGACTTTTTTAAAATCGCGTTTCATAGTTCAATTGAATTGCATGTTTTACGTATTTATTTATTATTAGTTTTGTTATATATTATGTACTTAGTTCTGACATTTAACAAATTGCACACAGTCTCTCGCAGAAGTCGTATGTCGTTTTACATGTCATGCAATGCTTTCACCTTCAGCTTTGTACGCTTTGTAGACTTTGTCTAATTCAGTATCTCTTCACTATCGCAGTTCGACTTTGCCTGCACACATTTCCTATCTCTCTCTCTCTCTCTCTCTCTCTCTCTCTTTGAGGTTAGTTCAGTTTGTGCCTGCCCTTGATTTGTCGCGTGTTTTACTATCTGTGTGTTTGATTTTCGTACCTTGTACCTAGAAAATTTGAAGAAATCTTTAATGAAGTAGTGGAAATGTGAAAGTAGCCATGTCTGTTCCTCTAAAAAATATATATTTCTGAATAATATTTTCGATCAGGATAAATATCCTCATTACATATATTTTATTCTTCGTACCTTGAACTCAAAAAATTCAAAATAAAAATCGTTGTTTCTTTGTTTATAAATAATGTTTTTGATCAACATCATTCGCATTATATATATTTAATTGCTTCGAAATATTGTTTTATTTTATAAAAAAAATCGACGAATTTCCATTATTAATAAATAAATGCGCATAACAATAATTTTTTCTTGCTGTTTATCAATAATTTAAACAACAAATTTCATACTATATAGTCTCTCAATTAAGGAAGCCCAATTAGTATTTACAAAATGTACAAAGTTAAAGGTCTTTGCTCTTAACGCATTAAAATTTAAATGTCGACTACACAAATTTCGTATATCAGATCTGTAGAGCACTCAGTTGCCAAACAAATAAATTAAAGCAAGATTATTTAATCTTATGTATACCGCTTATATATATATTAAATTCTTGCTTGTCGTCGTTCACGAACAACTTGAAGCTGTTGCTAATAATCGTAAATAACTTGCGTCAACTTATTTCTTGCTAACTATTATTAACATAGTTGTAGTTGATATAGTCTTACGTATAGTATGTACTTCCGACCGATTCATTCACGCGTGCGAGTTTTCTTTGAGCTGACAACATGGTCATAATTGATAAACTTTTGCCGAGCTCCAACAAGCTACACAGTTTATTGCTGAAATCAGTTATCGGCTATCGATTCGATAATATGATAAGGATCTAAACCACAAAAACATATTTAAATAATATGTACCATAAATTTGATTGGAAAAAAAAAATAAAATCAAAAATAATGCAATCGTATATAGAACTACGAATCGCTCGATAATATAAAATGCACTGCTTTTTTTGTGCTATATGCATAGCTAATTGGTATTTTTACCCTCCTCCCAACTCACAGGCCACGCCCATCAGCAAGAAATTGTTGGTCGATGAGCCCTCCAAGTACGCGCCGGATGACATTGAGGTTTTGATTTGCATACGTGTTTTTTCTATAACATAAATTGGTTTTTTTAATTGTTATTTGGTGTCGTGTTTTTATCAAAGGAATGTCACCAGTTCCCCCTTCACATTTATCCTCGCCCCCTCAGTACGCTCATTGAGTCATTATTAAAATCAAATTTGGACCGATACTAATCACACTCCCCTCACTTAGTTTTGAGATCGTTCCCAATCCAAAATCACTTTAAGTAATGCTCCCCAACTCGCACTTGTTCGTATGCTTGGTATCACTCCGTCTTTCTTATGGTTTCCCTTTTGTGCATAACTTGTGCTGTAATTCGAATTGATTGTAATTGCATTTTCATTAAATTGCAGGCAAAGATTATTAAGAATGATGACACTGAGCTAACCTACAGGACCACGGAACCGCCGCGCGAAGTGCATGTAAAGATGCTGCAGGAGAATATCGATACGCTGGAAAAAGTCTTCAACTATGTGGCTAAGACGCACTCGACGAAACGCTGCCTGGGCACCCGGCAAATACTCAGCGAGGAAGATGAAACCCAGCCGAATGGACGTGTCTTCAAAAAGTACAATATGGGGGACTACAAATGGAAGAATTTCATCGAGGTGGAGCGCATGGCGGCCAGCTTTGGCCGTGGTCTACGCGAACTTGGCATGGCGCCGCGAAAGAATATTGTCATCTTTGCCGAGACGCGTGCCGAGTGGATGATTGCGGCCCATGGTTGCTTTAAGCAATCAATGCCTATTGTCACCGTCTATGCCACGCTTGGTGATGACGGTGTTGCCCACTGTACGTAAAACACATAATTATATATATATATATATATATATATATATATACATATGTGTGTGAACAGTTTGCTAATTGTATTTAAAATTATTTAAAATTATTTACGTAAAACACATAATTATATATATATATATATATATCTATATACATATGTGTGTGAACAGTTTGCTAATTGTATTTAAACTCCGTTTTAGGCATTAGTGAAACGGAAGTTACCACGGTTATTACCTCGCATGATCTGTTGCCCAAATTCAAGACACTGCTCGCTAAATGCCCAAATGTGGACACCATAATCTATATGGAGGATCAGCTGCATAAGACCGAAACCACTGGATTCAAGGAGGGTGTCAAAGTGCTGCCCTTCGTTCAAGTTGTTAAAATTGGAAATGATAGCAAATTTGGTAGGTGCAAACGTGGTCGGATATTATAAATTAATAGGTCAGATAGGGTCTAGCAAGTTTGTAATTGTCATGAGGACTGTATAACAATCGTAGTTTGTAAAACGGTTACGTATGTATATATTTATTTTAAATATTGCCTAAATAACAGAAATTGAGATCGTTTAACAATATTTATTTTTGCGAAGCAGATAAATAATTTGAACTAAAAAGAGAAACTAATTGCGACATGTTAAAAGAGAGTACTTGCTGACAGTCTTAACAAAATGTTGCAAACTTACTTACTATGGCTAAACTGTAACTAACACTTCCTTTCCCATGGCCCACAGAGAATGTCCCACCAAAGGCCGAGGACAACGCGATCATCATGTACACTTCCGGTTCAACGGGCACGCCAAAGGGTGTTTTGCTGTCGCATAAGAATTGCATTGCAACAATGAAGGGCTTTTGCGATATGGTTACTATATATCCGGAAGATGTACTGATTGGCTTTCTGCCACTGGCGCATGTCTTTGAATTGGTTGCTGAGAGTGTTTGCTTGATGACTGGTGTCTCCATTGGTTACTCGACACCGTTGACGCTGATCGACACGAGCAGCAAAATCAGGCGCGGCTGCATGGGCGATGCCTCCGTGCTGCAGCCCACGTGTATGACGTCGGTGCCGCTGATACTCGATCGCATCTCCAAGGGCATCAATGACAAGGTTAACTCGGGCTCGGCATTCAGAAAGGCTCTCTTCAAATTCCTCTACCAGTACAAAGTCAAATGGGTGCAGCGTGGTTATCGGACGCCTTTGATTGACAGGTATGTCAAAACACCTGTGCCACAATTGAGATATAGTTGTATATACATTTATTTTTTGATTTCTTTTTGTTCTGACAGTCTGGTCTTCAAGAAAGTAGCTAAGTTGATGGGCGGCAGGGTGCGCATTATTATGTCCGGCGGAGCGCCCCTATCCGCTGACACACACGAGCAGATCAAGTCATGTCTGTGCGTGGATTTAATACAAGGCTATGGCCTAACAGAGACTACATCTGGCGCAACTGTGATGGATCGTGAGTGCATTGTTGCCACTAGCATTTAAACTGAACTGAATACTAAATATTCGATTTGCTTTTTCAGATCGTGACATGACTTATGGACGCACTGGAGGACCCTTGACGGTTTGCGATATTCGGCTGTTGAATTGGGAGGAGGGCAATTATCGCATTACCAACAAACCGTATCCCCAGGGAGAGGTGCTCATTGGTGGTGATTGCGTTTCGCAGGGCTATTACAAGCTGCCCGGTAAGACGAATGAGGACTTTTTCGACGAAGACGGACGCCGTTGGTTCAAAACCGGCGACATTGGAGAAGTGCAAACCGATGGCGTACTTAAGATAATTGGTGCGTCCAATATACAATCAAATATACGTTCTCCTTTTAACGCACTCGATTTGTCCACAGATCGCAAAAAGGATCTCGTTAAGCTGCAGGCTGGTGAATATGTCTCACTGGGCAAGGTCGAATCCGAGCTTAAGACTTGCGGCATTATTGAGAACATTTGCGTCTATGGTGATCCGTCAAAACAATTTACTGTCGCGCTGGTCGTGCCGAATCAGAAACACCTCGAGGATCTCGCCGAGAAACATGGGCTGCAAAACAAAACGTATGAGGAGCTGTGCTCATCACCCATCATGGAGAAGGCCATACTCAAGGAAATTAGCGAGCATGCGCGAAAATGTAATATGGACTAACTAGTCAAATATTTGATCAGATCTATAATTCTAAAAATGTCACTCTTCTGCAGGCAAATTACAAAAGTTCGAGGTGCCGGCGGCTATAACGCTGTGCAAGGAAGTTTGGTCGCCAGATATGGGTCTAGTGACGGCTGCTTTCAAGCTGAAGCGAAAGGACATTCAGGACAAATATCAGCACGACATAAATCGCATGTATGCTTCATGAAAAGCAATGGACTAAACAGCGGTAGCATCATTGAAGCTAATTGTGTACTAAATATATATACCAATTGTTTTAGTATAGCTCAAAATTCAAAATTCATTGTTCAAAACCAAACTAGCTTAAGTTCAATGAGATCTAAAATCTAAAAACCAAAAAGATACAAACACAAACACACACAAACGCATCAATAGCTTAGCCTGTATAGGTAACATTTTTTATTTAAGATGAAAAAAGAGCATGTATGGACATTTAGACATGTGCAGCTTGGTTTTGTTACTTTTGTTTTGTACCATGCTGTTAATAATGATGATGATATGATAATGATTACGATTAAATGACAATGATAATGAAACTGATGATAACGGTTATGATTCGATGTACAGTTTTCGGTTTTTTTTTAGTACATTTTTGAGGCAAGTGAAAATTACATAAAGTAATACTTATTTTTATAAAAAAAATAAAATAAAAAACCCAAAACTAAGCTTAAGTGGTTGCCTAATAATTATGTACATACTATACATATACATAATCGCGTATATATCAAAATCTTAATTTAGATTCTATTATACATACATATATTTATAGCGTACTTCTTTAAACTTAGTGTTATATATATATATATGGCAAATATTGAAGAAATGAATTGTAGCAAAAAAATAAAAACACAAACAAAAACGACATGTTCTGAATTAAAATGCTAAATGCAGACAAACTATTTAAATTTATTTACTTCTGTCGGGACGTAAATGAAAAGAAAAAGTGACAACACAATACGAACCCTCCATATATAAATTTATACACAAAATGCATGCTAATGTTTACATCAAATATTGTAAAATATGTATTTTAGGGAAATTTAGTTAATGCAAAAATGCGAATAAACTTAAAAATAAATTTCAATTACAATTCGAAATTCAGAATCAGCATAAGAAAGACTTAGAACTAGAAGAATATTTGAAAATAAAAACAAATGACTATTCTTATAAGATTCAATACAGATACTTTTTTGTTGGATTAGACGTGCAAATAGATTTGATTAACTTTTAGTCATATTTTTAGTTACTACCTATAAATTGTAGGACTGTTTTTAGCAATTGACTATGAAAAGGTGCGTTTCTGAAACGAGAACGAAATATGTATTTCATAAATTCTAGTGAATGAGCTAACATTTTTAAAATATCGCAATTCAGTTTGTTTACTAAGTATACACTTTAGTATTTACGTATAATGCATATTTTAGATAGTTATTTTTTAATTATAGAATGCGTTACACAAAAAGTCGTAAACTAAGTTAATTTTGCATTATTGTACATTTGGGTGTATAAATTATGAGATGATAAATCAATAAATAATTAAATTTTTGAAATATTCTTTAATTTGCTGGATCAAATCGACTAATATTGTCTGCTTAGGTAAAAGAAAATCTAGTTATGATTATACATTTTTCACATTTAGCTGGTTTTCTGAAATCTAGGCTACGTGGTCAGGGCCAACCATGTAGTCAGGATGGCCGAGTGGTCTAAGGCGCTGCGTTCAGGTCGCAGTCTACTCTGTAGGCGTGGGTTCGAATCCCACTTCTGACAGACATATTTTTATTTGTGTACGACAGAATAATGTGGTGTTGTTGTGTTTTTGTGGGGGGGATACGGATTATGTGATGTTTTTGGTTGTGTTGTGTGTTAGTAAAACAAGAAAATGTATATGTATATGTATACAAAAATAGTCTGGTTTTTTTTTAAATTTTTTTTTCATATTTTAGTTGCTCATAATTTAT
The DNA here is from genome assembly GCA_035043505.1 of Drosophila setosimentum. Taxonomy (NCBI): domain Eukaryota; kingdom Metazoa; phylum Arthropoda; class Insecta; order Diptera; family Drosophilidae; genus Drosophila; species Drosophila setosimentum. The sequence continues at coordinate 21,794,486 of JAWNMY010000003.1, forward strand.
AAATAATATTTATTTATTTATATTGATCACCGAACGTAAGTGTTACTATAACATAAGTAACAAGTAAGAGTGCTGTAGTCGAATGAACTCGACTACAATATACCCTGAACCCAGTTGTTAAATATATTCTATTATTATTGGCAAATTCCCCTTTAAAAAGATTTGCACTAAAATGCGAGCAGCTCTGGAAGCAATCGTAGGTAGCGGGGCTTTGCAAAATACTCACAAAAGAATATTGATACTCGCGTCGATTATTATGCCATCTCTTTCTCACATGCGGTCGCATATTTATGCATACAGGAAATGCTTGCCGCTGCTGACAGAAATGAGATCAATATGAGAATATATTTTCGCCTATAACTTGGGTGATTCTTATGCGATCTTGATGAAATTTAAGCAATTGATCAATAATATGTATATGCATATTATGTATTAATTAGATTCTGCCCTTAAAATTGTGGCATTAATTGCTATCGGAAATTGAAATATATCGATATTCGATAAACGGAGGCAGTTATCGATAAAATAACGCATACTTGATCTGCACCTGGTATACGAGAACCTATATTCCAAATTTGTCTCTAGCTTTTATAGTCTCTGAGATCTGCGTGTTCATACAAACAGACGGACGGACGGACAGACGGACATGGCTATATTGACTCGGCTGTTGAACCTGATCAAAAATATGTATACTTTATAGGGTCGGAGATGCTTCCTTTTGCCTGCATACATTTGCTCAAAACCATTATACCCTTTTTACCCATTTTTAAGGTAAATTAAATATGGTGTAAGTGGAACTGCTCCTGTGTGCAAAATGAAAATTGATATTGATTATGGCTTTGAATTTTGAATAACGAACAGAAATACACGATCTTTACATTTTGCTCAACTCTCATTAATAATTTAATTTTAAATTTCCTGTAGATATGCAATAAACTATCTTGCCTATAGTACAAAATTAATATGTGTATTCAAATACCAGCAGATTCTGTTACCAGTTTACAAACAACGATACTTTGTAATATGGACTTATCGATTTGGTTCAAAATAATCGATAAGCGGCATGAATTTGCTGGCTGACAAAAGCTGATAGCCTTTGGCGTCAATTGTGTAAATTGATAAAATTTCTCACCAAATTAATTTTTTACAATTTAAACGCATGTTTACTCACACAGACGAACTGCAATTAAGCTCAAACACTATTATTAAATGAGTTAATAGACTCAATACAAATACACTCCTTAATCGCCATCATGCATAATCAAATCTCTCTGTTCTAATGCATTCAAATTCACTCTCGTTCAAGTTCAATAATATAAGTATTTATTTAAGTTTTGCACTAAACAATTTCTGCTTGCACTGCTGCATTGCACGCGCTGTCAAGCGCAACAACGAATCACACTTAAAGTTTAAGTTTGACTTCGAAAAAAAAAAAAAAAATTTAAAAAGAATTTGTTATCGTTATTCCAAATATTCAATGCTCTCTTGCATACTGTGAAGAAGATATCATTTTTAAAATTAATTGACTTAAAATAGTCTTTAATATGGCATAAAAATAAATGTATGTAACTTAAAAAAAGACTAAGGATGGAAAATATTATGAATTTACCTTATGTGTTACACAATTCACATTAAAATGAAAACAATTCATGACAAGCGAGAGTATGAGAAGGATGCATATTGAGAATGTGCAGAAAAGCGCAATGTTAACAGGACAAGAAGAGGGAAAAGAACAAGAAGAAGACGAAGAGGATGAGTAACAACAGCAAACTTGTTGTGGAGCCCCCTCCAGGGGAGAGGAGTTGAATTAGGATCGAATCAAAGACTTGTGAAACTCGAAATGGACGCAACACATTTTTGCATGTTGTATTTGCATTTAAAATTGGCAGCCTTTGGCAAAGAACATAATTGAAACTTATCCCTACCATAACAATGAATAATGTAATTTAAGTTTGTTTTTTCTCACATTCAAATAGCGATTCGGAAAACACAATATGAGCGCTGTAATTGTTTGGCAAACAAAATTTAGGAAAATAATAATAAAAAGGGAGCAAAGCTAAATTCAAACGCACCTGCTGCTTACCGCTCAAATAAATTCAATCAATATTAATTAAAATATAGGCATTTTCCCTTCAGTGCATTGCACATTGTTAGTTTCTCTAGCGCTTTACATTTCTGCTTCTGGTTCTGTTTTGTGTTGGTCTTTCCTGGGTGGTTGGAGTTGCGTTCCCTGCCTGCCAGCCTGTACCCGACTTTCATAACTCGTCTTAAATGCTACGAGGCAATTTGCAGTAGGTACAACAACAACAACAACAACAACAAAAGAAAGAACAAAGCTCAAACAACATGGAACAAAGTGCACATTCCTGCCGCTAAAACACCGATTGCTGCTGCTGTTGCTGCATTATTACAAATACAAAAACAAATTCTTCCCACACATATTGGACACAATTCAGCTAGACCACAAGCCCAAAGCTGGCCAACCACCACCCACCTATCAGAGAGAGAGAGAGAGAGAGAGAGAGAGAGGGAGAGAGAGAGAAATATAGAGAGAGAGAGACAGAGAGAGAGAGAGAGAGAGAAAGAAAGAGAATCGTGTTTAACATTGCTCAAAAGCAGTTTGAGCGCGACTTGTGAAATTATGTTGACTCATGCGCATTGAGTAAAGCTGACTATCAGGGTGGGCTGAGCTTTATTTTCGTAACGATTTACCTCGTTGGCCATTTTTGGGTGGTTGTCGTTTCAAAGCTCGGCGCGCGCTGTTGCGTCGCAGTTATTGTTCATGCTTTGACTGACCGAAACAAGCTAGAGAGAGAGAGGGTGCTGCGTGTGGGTGTGTGTGAGAGCAACAGCAGCCACTGAGCGAAAGCTTTCAAGTTAATGTTTGGTGTTGTTGTTGTATTTAACAGCGCAATTCTACTTTCCAAACAGTTGAATTGAGAAGTTCTCCGGTGAGTGTGCGACTTTTTTTTGCCAGTTTGACGAAAGACGTTCGAGAGTGCGGTAACGGGAAACCATACTCAAATCGTAAACATCAATAAATGTCGCGGGGGTTGAAATAAATAAAAAAAACGATAAAGCGCAATAAGAAGTTTATAAGCAAACAAATATAATTAATAATAATTACATCAATTTAACAAGTAAGTGCAAGTGCAAAACACACAAATCTAATATTTACCACATTAAACAACAAACAAACTTCGAGAACGAAAAGTACCGTTAAATAACGCGCGCTGTGCAGTTTTTGAGATAACTGTAACTTTAGCACGCCGTGTTGCGCCTTCATCCAAGGGAAAACACGGGGAACGTTCCACCCTACATAATACATAATAAACCCTCAAAACCATTGAATAAACTTTCATCCCAATCGTGTTGTGAAAATATCACACAGAAAAACAAACGCTGCACAGTTAGTGATTTTTTTTTTGTTCGTTTAGTTTTTATTCGCACAGCAATTTTTGCTTAGTGCCCACAACAGAGGAAAAGCCGCGGGCGTGGCGACCAAGCATACAAGGAGACAGGGACAAGGACAGCGACCGAGTCAGGGACAGGGAGCGGGACAGGGATAACGGAAACAGACTAACGCAGTACATACGCAGCACGAAGCGAAGCAAAACCAAGGGGAATTGCAACGGGACATTCTCGTCGTTGCTGTTCGAGCCGTGTTAATTTGTCGTGCATTTGCCAGCAACAACTGGGAAAAACAACTGGGCAAAAAAGTTTGTCAGCTAAACAAAAAAAAAAAAGATTTTTTTTGACTTACGCTCGCTGGAAATAATAGGTGAGTCTTTTAAATAGAGATAGATAATTACAATCCATTGCCTTTCCTCACCACCCGCTGTATATAAAAAACTTTTAATGATGATTACCTAGACTGAAGTTAATATACAGAGAATAAAAGAGAGATAGTTTGATTTTCTGTTGAAAATTGGTGTTAAACTAGAAAGGTAAAAAATGGGAATATTTCGATTTTTATAATAAAAAAATTCTTTTAAAACTGTTTACGTATTCGTATAGAAATACATATTTAAATATATAAGGCTGTTAAATGTTTATCAATGCATTTACAGTTTCACTATATTAATGTATTATATTTAGGGATATCTACATAATGTAATCTGATAAAATCAATAATTAACGATGATTTTGTGTAAAATATATAAAAACTGGTTGATAATTGTAATTAAAAACTAAAAATATGATTAAAGAAAATATAATTAATTATTTTTTACCCTTGCTTGTACCTCATTGAAGTTATTTATATATATGTTGCTTATTCTTGATAGTCTCGTAACTTTGAAACTATCACGTAGTACATATGACAGAGCTAGTAAATTATTGTCATGGGAATAATCGGTCGAAAGATGAACTCTTATGTGCTTGGCAATATTTTAAAATTTTTATTTATTCCTCCTAAAATTAACACATATAATGGACGAGATGGAAGTACAGTATTTAGAATATAAATATTTAGCTCAAATGGGAGCAAACGATGTTTTTTTTTTTTAAATTTATAACAAAATTTAGTTGACGGCAATTTGACTTCGATCTCTTGTTTCACTTAGTGTGTTATTTTCGCTCAGCGTATATACTTAAAAAAATGATCAATTGATCAATTGATGTGAGTAGAATTCGAAGTGATTAAGTCAACAGCTAAACAATAAAGTAGTTAAGGGCTTTGCCAAACAAAAGGCTGACAGTGTCATTTCGTATTAGGGCTGCCAGCCTGCCAAAAGTGAGCAAGGAGCAACCCAATTCGAAAATCTAAATTCAAATTCAAATCAGAGTTAGTCACATGTGTACTTATGCATATATATGTGTGGGTGTGTGTGTGTGTGTGTGTGTGTGTATATGTCTGCGCGTGAGCGCGTGTGTATGTGTGTGTGTGTGTGGAGTGGACAGTCAACTAACTAAACAAAAGAAGGCAATTCTGAAGAGCTTAAAATACGTTTTGTCAACATTAGGAAGATACTCAGTGTTAGGACAGAAGGCTTGAAGGGAGGTGAGGGGCTGAGTGTCATGTGTGGATAAGAGGAATGATTAATGCCGCAGAAATTGCTTTCGAATTGCCGCCCAAACAACAGAAACAAATGCCATGCCAGAGATGCGGATGTGAACATTGTGGATGTGAGAATGTTGCGGATGTCGCACTGGAAAATGCACAAAGGGAGGTGATGCGATGCGATGCGACGCATCGCCTGTTGCCACCAACAACCCTGGAGGACGGCAAGTTGCAGGGTCGAGTGCGAAACAACCCTCGCCTTGTTTAAACTGCAACAAAGATGAATATTTCAAATTCAGCCTCGAATCTCGTGTGCATGTGCATACAAAACCGAGTCACAATACTCTAGTCGAGAGAACACGACTAGGAGATGCCCTGAAATTAATTGTATTTCAGCGATTAAAAAACAGGTTACTTATTTTTATACCGCCAAATATCTTTTTAAAGCCATCTGAATGATCCAAACTTAATTTATGTATATTTATACCAATATAATATACCTTTAAAATTGTGTCTTTTACTCTCGGATATGGCCAGATCGACTCTGCAGTTGATGCTTATCAATGAATATACTTAATGGGGTCGGATATGTATCCTTCAGCCTGTTACATGCTTTTGAACAACTTCATTATAGACTTTTCACCCATTTTTAATAGGTTCAGGGTATACAAAAGGCAAAAAAAAGAAGAAAAAAGAGATAACCCAATCCCTGGTCGGCTTAAGTGCATTATCCTTGAGCGAGTTGACGCACTCAGCCTAACCCTCAAAATATTTGCATGCTTCTAGTACCTACAACTGAGTACTCGACTTCGTTGCTATCTTCATCAGCGAAAAAACAGCGTTTGTCTCTGCTCATCAATCATTATGGGATTCCTTCTGCGTCTGCCTTTTAAGCCTATTGACTGACATGGAATTCAATATTTCTCCTTCAATCAAAAACAATTTTTAATACTAAAAAAGAAATTCTGTTTTATTTAGCAGTTTATATTAAATATATTACGTCTAATTCTTTATTATTTGGTGACATCTTAATATAATTTAAATATGTTCCTTGCTCAAGATTTTTTTTCGTACTTGACCTTGAGCCACACCCTTATATACAATACAAAACAATAATAAAATGAGTTACAATTGGCTACAAAAGTATCCCGATTTTATAAAATTCCGCAACTTTTACTCTGAGTGTGCTATTATTTTAAATATGCTTAAAATTGTTTAAATTTTTTCTACTACATTGCATGAAGTACACATATTTCAAATCTATACCGATTTTAAAAAGGTAAAATAACAAAGAGTAGTTGAATATAATATATAAAATTAATGCAAATTCCAACCGCCTGTCCCCTATTATGTAATAAATGCAAATTTACAATCAATTAACTTGCTTTGAGGTCTACTGCGATTTCTGTTGTCCATTTATAAATTAAATTATGCGTATTGGGCACGCTCTCAGCCCGAAGATATCACAATTCAAGCAGTTCCGTTGAGTTCCTGGTCTTGTCTAACGATATAAGCGGCTTTATCTTTAGTGGGCGTGGCAATGCGAAGAAACTCGAGTCGACTTGGCCATTTTCACGTCGAGCACGTTTCACTTTTCCGTCTAAATTAGATTGCGTGCAGAATGTGGGCGAGTTGAGCGCGGCAGGTGCAAGCTGACTCAGTGTAAAGAGGGGGAGGGGGGAGGTCCGGTCAGCAGGGCAAGAGGCGGGTTAAGTCAGGGCGTTCGTTGCGTGTGCAATAATATTTTCTGAGGGGTTGGCGTAAAAAATAAATAAAAAACTACGCGCTTTCCACAAGACACAGCTTGGCCGTTGTTTTATTTTGTTGGGCCGCGAAAACTTATGCACAGCAAACTAATCTCTTTAGTGCAATTAATTATGTGCCGACGCCATTTTGTTAAACCATAAGACCCAACATTCATGGAATTCATTTTACACGGGCAGCTCCGCTCAGCTGTTCTGAAAAAAAACTTTATCCTTTCAGTTGCCTTCTGATAAGCCAATCCACAAAAGCGACCGTTTCATGTAACTTTGGCGTAGTCGAGAGATTACTTAACGCCCGGAACCCTTCGGACTAGCGTAACGAACATTGTTGCATAGCTTCCAGTTATGTGTGCTTGATGTTTCTAATAATTTTTTTTATCTTTGATTAAATTCACTCACAAAAGTAAAGTGTTATCCTAAAATCAATGAAATTCATGTCAAACATACATCGAAATTAATTTTAATTTGAGAATCGGGTTTTTCTCCTTAAATTTAAAAAAATTAAAGTTAATGGAATAAACTAAATCTATTTCAGTGGAAAGGGAGTAATTGGAGTAATTAAAATTAAAAAATAAAAATAATATATAACGTATATAAACCAAAAATATTGCGTTTGAATGTTTAAAAACCCAGCAAAATCCTAATCAGACAAAAAATAACAGTTAGAAAAGGCACGGAAAAAGATGAAGATGAAAAGTGAGACAGAGAAAAAAGTAGAGATAGGTAAATCCTTACCTGTGGAGCAAGATAAGCTTACCGCAGTTATGCACATTCACATTCATTAATAAGTGAATTCAATAGAAAGAGGATAAAGTAGAAGGTCTACTAGGAATAGAAAAGTTAAGACGATCTCATAGAAAAACGGAATTAATTTCGCCATTAATGAACTTTTCTTTGTGGTTAACCAATAAGAAAAAAGCCAACTGGAATACGATGGCAAACAAAGATTGGGATCCCATATAAAGCCACACAAGGCATAGAGAATGAATTACATCTGAATGGAGTCAATTCGATCTTGGTGGGAGTGAGGATACTTATCTATATATTTCAAATATGAAAGATCTTCATATAATATGATATATTTATATTGACATAATTATAATTATATTATTAGTTCTTTAATTTAAATCAAATCAAATCAAGTTGAATGAACATTTATTTCATTAACTTTTATAGAATGTAAATTATGTAGCTGCATGCAATTGGAATTTTTTTTTTTATTAACTGACAAGTCTTTAGTTTTGTAATGCAATTCCTGCCAACTTGGAACACTTGAACATTTTATATATTCATGAAGGCATGTAATTGAATTCTGCTTTTGAGTAGTTTGCTCTACTTAGAGTTTCATACAATTAACGTAGATATATATGTATATGAAGAAGTGCATATTTTATGAACAGCAAAACTTTTCAAATGTTGGCGTCGACTTTGGCGATTAAGTCTTTGCATGCAAAGTATTGTGAAATTAGTTAATGCAGAAAATGCAACCACAAGCCCAAACCAAAAACAGAACACGATAAGCGCCAACTTTTCGCAAAGGGACAAATGCGAAAAAAAATACCCAAGGATTTGTATTCACAAGTAAAACAAGTAAGAGTGCTGTAGTCGAGTAAACTCGACTACGATATACCCTTAACCCAGTTATTAAATATATTCTATTATTATTGGCAAATTCCCCTTTAAAAAGATTTACGCTAACACGTGAAACACGCAATCGTAAGTAGCGGGGCTCATGCCATCCCTTTCTCACACATGCGCTCGCATATTTATGCATACAGAAAATGCTTGCGGCTGCTGATAGAAATGAGATCAATATGAGAATATATGTTCGACTATAACTTGGGTGTTTCTTATCCGATCTTGACGAAATTTGGGCATTTGATCAAGAGTATGCATATGCATATTATGTATTAATTAGATGTGGCATTTATTGCTATCGGAAATTTAATTTATCGATAATTGACAAACGAAGGCAGTTATCGAAAAAATAACGCAAACTTGTACTGCGCCTAGTATACGAGAACCTATATTCCAAATTTGAAGTCTCTAGCTCTTACAGTTCCTGAGATCTGTTCATACAGACGGACGGACGGACGGACGGACGGACAGACGGACATGGCTATATCGACTCGACTATTGATCCTGATCAAGATTATATATACTTTGTGGGGTCGGAGATGCTTCCTTCTGCCTGTTACATACATTTGCACAAAACCATTATACCCTTTTTACCCATTTTTAATGGGTTAAGGGTATAAAAACTTCAAATATAGAGAGAGGAGGTCAATAGTAGGAGTTTATCACTGTACATATAAATTGTTATTAAATAAAATTATATAATTGTTACATGAAATTATTATTACAATTGATAATCAGATTTAATTATAACTACATAAAGATTTGCCTTGGAATATGTCTCGATTGCCAAATTTAAAGACTGTCCCACATTTATCACACGTGAAACTGGACTTGTTCTCAGCCCATGTGAATGTGGGCTGTGTAAATGCTAAGATTGTTGCTGGCCAATTAAGTGCAAATTAAATTATCAAACTCACCCACGCAATTTCCACCGATTCAATTCAATTTCAATGCCATTCAGCTGTAGTCCGTTTGTCAAATTCACAGTGCAATAACCACAACAAGAATCAACAACAAATCCGAAGCAGAAACAACTCAAGACTCACGACGCGAATCTCGTGGGGATGATTGTAAGTATGTGTGTATGAGTGTGTGTGAGTGTGTGTGTTAGTTTGATGATGATGGTGATATTTCTTTGGGCGCGCATAAGTGAATGAAAATGAAAAAGTGCTGGTGGCACACAAGTTACGTGATCCGAATGCCCAAAAATTGAAAGAAAAAAAAACTGAAGCTGACATTAAATGACGCGACCGACGGGTGAGAATGACAAGTGGTGAGTGGGCGGCAAATGCTAGCACTAACTGTCGTCCAAGCGCAACGGCTGGCGACTGGTCAATGGGTCTGCTTCAATGCGAACCATGCTGTGCACACACAACAACAGCAACACGAAAAACAACAACAACTACAGCAAAACCCAGCAGCAAATTAAATAATTTGTATTGCTGCTATTGTTGGCATTTGAGCTGGTTTTCGAATTTCCCTTGTTATACTTACTTGTAGTTGTAGTGTCTGGCAGCATTTATATATATATATATACACGTATACATACACATAAATACATATATATATTTTTCAAAATTAATTAAATTGCCAACGATAAAAAAAAAATAAATTCCATCAGACAAAAATTGCTCAAATATATCTGGAAAATTAAATTCAAAACGTTTGTAAAAAGTGTGATAAATAATAAAGAAAATGTGCTCGCTGAGATTTCTTGGAGACTTGTTTTGTAGAGCTTTGAAATAGCCTAATAGAAAGATGCCAGCTGCTGGCTTTCTTAGCTGAATTGGTTGCCTTGTACGAAAGGTCACAGGATATGACCGGAAAAATGTTGTAATTAAACTTTTAATTAAAACCATAAAAGTCATTACAATCCAAAGTACTTCTTTCAAATACGATGTAAGCAAGCATGACTGCTCTATTAGGAATTTTCGAGTACGCATCTCCCCAGGCAAATAATAATAAGTTAGCATAAACACACTTTTCAAAAACATAGTAGATTTACTGATAGTTGTTAGCACAAAATTAAAATGGATTTAGGGGAGCAAAATATGTATTCCTTATACAATCTTAATGAAATTTGTTAAGTTTAAATAAGTTTACCTAAGGTTAGGTTATATTATAAATCAATTGGAAGTCTACGTCTTTAAAATAGTGTGTTTTATTACTGTCGGAATTCGATTTGTATCGATATTCGTAAAACAGGTGCACTTATTGATAGAAATAAATAAACTTGGTCTGCCTAATAATTCCGATTCTTTATCTCTATTAGTCTCGGAGATGAAGTGGTTCAAACAGAATAAAGAATACATACAGTCTGTGGGGTAGAAGATGCATCCTTTTGCCTAAGACATATTTTTCTACATTTTTAACGGCTTGGGTGTAAATAAGAGGGAGAGAGAGAAGTAGAAGGATAGAATCGAAAGCAAATAAATATTACAATAAATGAAAATATCTAGATGTAAATAAAATCATTAAAATCACATTAAATCTCTGATACATGTATATTAATAAAATTTGTGATAGTAAAATAAAATAAATAAAATGAATAATAAATGTATATGCTTGAAAACTTTGATTGAAATGAAACTAATTTATTGAGTTTGCAACGATTGAGTAAGCAATTACTGCAAAATATTTATGAAAACGAATAAATCGTGAAATAAATCAAAATTTATATAATATAATATGTATATTTGCCAATATGGTTTTTGTTATAAATACGTTCTATGCACTCGTTTGTCTTGTCACAATAACAAATAAATTGGTCAATTAGTCGGCAGACAAAATTTATGTATAGCTCAATTTGATTACGCTGTGGGCCTATGAATCAATAAAATGTGTTTTAGGTTAAGGACAGTGACATTCTCTCGAACAGTGTATTTAATTCGGGTAATAAATAACAGCAATACGATAGCTGCAATTTATCCAGGAAGCTCGGTTTTACGCGGGAGTGCGGCGAATGTTAAACACATTACTTTTGAGCACCTGCAGTTGAACCATATGCCACCAAACCCAATTCCCCATGCCTCATACAACATTCATTTATTAGATTGCATGCAGAAACGATGTCAACATAAAAGCGAGCCCCGGACTTAAAGGTGAAAACAATGGCGTAGTCAGGATATACATTAAGGGGAGTGGAGGAGTTAAACAAGTAACAATTTTGGGCCATTCGAAATTTAGAAGAATAGACAATAAATAAATTAATAAGAAAGCAGAACGTTTTAGGATTCAAGTAATATAACAGCTTTGGAAGGCCAGGTACAACTACATTCTAGGAAAACAAAAGAAAACCAATTCTTATGCAGCCAAATTTTTTTAATTTACTTATATTACTTTCGATAGGAACAATGATAACAGCAATTGTTGCCTGGAAATCGACCTGAAAGTATTATTAAACAATTTTCAACTTTAAGCACCTGAGGCAGACAGATTCCAAATTACATTAGAGTAAATTTCATTACTTCATCTGAATTTCAGAAAGGATTCGTTCTAAAAATATTGGTTTTCATTTTTACATTTCAGAAACGTCTTTCTTTATTTAAAGAAAACTTCTATAATTTAAAGAAATAGTTTTGTTTTTGTGTATTTGGAAATTATTTTTAAAAACTTTCTGAAATGTGATTTTTTTCTTGAGTTTGTTACTTAATTATAGCGATGAACGATTTATGCCCCCGTTGCCATACCTGTCTACGTCCATGGTTAAGAGTATAAAATGTGTAACCATAAACTGGTTGGTAACCGCAAAAACAATTTGGTGGTTGGCTCTCTCGGTTCATGGGAGAGTGTAATAGTGTGCATGTTAATGGTCGCATAGAGGGCGTCAGGGAAACAATTGTGTGTCATGCACTTTCAACCCCAGCGTCGTCTTGTCTGGAGTTCCAGTCCAGCAATCCTGGCTATGGCTATAAAGCGGAGGCGGAATGGGGCTGAGGCAGCGTGGGCGTGAGCTGGCCATGAGCAATTGCTGTTTAGCGACAGGGTAACTAGAGCCAATGGACTAAATTGGACAACAGCACAAACATAAGCAATAAAAACAGCAAAAGCAAATAACAACAATACCAAAAACAACAACAACAGAAACAATTCCAAAGAAGCAACAGTCCAACTGGCCCAGTTGGCTGCGTTCGTGGCATTGTTCCTGGCCTTCCTTGGCTGGCTTTTCGATACATTTATTTGAGTGACATTTTTTCCGACTTCGCCTCATCTACTCCCTCTCCACCTCACCCCACTGCAGCAACCCGCCACGCATCTGCAATCCCCCGCGGAGAGCGGACACGTGCTGTTGCCGGTGTTCATTATTTTAGCCAGTGGCAATGTTTTGCCAACCCCTTCATCCACTCCCTCCCACTTTTCTTGCTCCTCGTCAATTCTCTGCCGCAGTGTGTTTTAATTTTGTTTGATGTATTACCCACCCCCAAACTCGAAATCGAAATCTCCGTCAACCCCGTAAGCACTTTGAAAGTGGGGTAAAATGATTCTTTTATTCACTTGCACATCTTGTTTTCTTTTCTTCTTGGCAGGAGTGTCTATTGTATACAGATTTAGATTCATACACATATATAGATATAGAGCAACATTACTATGCAGATTTTCTGTGATTTCCATTTGATATTACGCACAGAGCAAACAGTAATTTCCGCACCCAAAAGCGTTAAAAATTCAATAATCCGGTTAATCATCATCAACAGCAACATCATCATCATCGTTGGCTCTTTGCCATGCCAGGCACTAGGAACCATCAACGTGTACTTCAATTGTCTCTCTTCACACGAAAATGCCATAAAAACTAAAAGATGGCCAGTCGCCATAAATTGCATTTGGTTCATTGAGTGTAGATTGGAGTCTACTTGGCTTATAACCTTTTATGTGATGATCATGTTTTGGTTACATTAATATTGCATTAGCAATATATTTAAAGTATTATATTAAACTAATTACTATTTTATGTTTATATATAGATGAGCTTTATTAAATGAGTTTCGATATGGTACCTCCAATTTAATTGCCAAAGTAATGCCAAAGACTTTGTATCTTTTGTAAAGAACTGCTCAGTTCAATCAACATCAATGCAATTCCATTAGCAAGAAATGATTTGATGCGCTCCGTTATCTCTGTGGTGTTAAGTGTACAAAAGGAGACAGACAGGACCAAGCAACAGAAGGAGTACCGATTGGAAAGCGCTAAACGCGTATTGAGTATTTGGGGCTTGGTTTTTATGACCAGACAGAGTGCAGGAGAGTCACTCAGACCTTAGGCGAAAAAATAGTTAAGGAAGCACACAGTATTAAATATAAAAGTATAAAAAGTAAGCTCCTGGGAATTAAAGAGTTCTTTAATAACTTAGTTAGAAAATCGCTTTGAGAACTTGAAAGTTTTTTTTATTTCTTAGGAATAATTTCTAAAGATACAATATATTTTTCACAAATATGTTTGTATCATTATAGAATTATGAAAATTCTAACTTCGGCATTAAATCTTTTATTTAGAAACCCGTTATATTTAGTAAAAATTATTTCAAAATTTCTGAACCAAGTTTTTCAAATTAAATTGTACGAATTAATAAATTACATAAAATCATTGTATGATTCGAACACTTAATAATCATTTATGTAGTAAATTTGAAACTTTGTTGAATTATCTAAATATCAGGGCGATTTTTTTCTAAGTGTACAATGCAGAACCGCTTTGTGTGTGCATTTTATACCACCGCTTTAAAGTTACGCTAATAAAATTATTAATATAGTTACCTGTGGTGAACCACATTGACACAAATAATGGTAGAGTCCGTAATGGAATGTTACGCATACTGTACATCCTTTTACACAGAGTATGTGTGCCTGTCTTTGTGTGTGTGTGTGTGAATCAAAATTAAATGATAGCAGTCAGAGGAGCGGAACATGAACCCAGACGCTGCGACCACTAATTGAAATGGACTGTGCCTCTGTCCTGAAAATGCCATTATCCTTATCCAACGAACAGACTCCTGGGAGCTATTTGCTGAATTTTGTATAATTTCAATTTAAGGCCTGAATAATATTTACATCTGAAAATGGCAACATTTGATAAACAGGCGGTGAAGTCAACATTGACTTAGTCAGTTAGGTAAGTAATTCAATTTAAATGCATCTTTAATTGGTTTCCGTCGGCGCTCGGAAAACTTTAACTACTTGCCAGACAGGCAGACAAGCAGGCAAGCAGACACTAAATGCAACAGCCTGAAGGCGCAGTCCACAAGTGGAGAAATATTGCGTGTGTAAAGCACACGCTTAACTTGGGGCAAGGGAATGGGACAATAATTCCGACAGCAGATGCGAAACTGGAGATGCAGATAGATGTTGCCACAGCTGAATGGGACGCGTATGGTGTGAGCAGGTACAGCAGAAAGGATACACGCAAAAAAATAACCTTAAAATTTAGAAAATCAAAATTTTTTTAAAACTTTATGTGTTTTTTTTAAATAATTTCTACATATATGAGAAAATATCTGAATGCTAGTTTTTCTATTCTTCCGAATGTTCTATTATCTAAGGAAACTGCAAACTTTTATTTTTAGAAGAAATAATTTCAAAAATTCTGAAAGAAGTTATAATTCTAAGCTTTATAAATATATATTGTTTATAATAGTAGAAATATAATTATAAAAGATAATTTCTAAGAACTTTTTGAACATCTGCTTTTTTTTTTAAATTTGAGATAAATTTAAAAAGAATAAGATTAAGAAAAGATTTTTTAAGCATATATTAATAAGAATGTGGTGTGATATTTTAGAACTGCAGTTTATATTTTTTTTTTGTTGAGTGCATTTACACATATGTATATGAAATGCCAAATGACAGAGCTCTCGGTATGGAGTCTTGGGAATTCCGAGGGAATTTGATAATCGGCACCATGCTGTGTGAGAGCAGCCGGTGTCGATGCCGTTGCCATTGCCGGTGCTGATCCCGGATGGAGTTTGCAGCAAAATGGAACAGGAAATTGAGTGTGTCTAATGCGTGCTTATGGAGCACATTTAAAATGCATTTCTCTCTGACATGTGTAGAGACATTCAGACCTGGCCAGTTTTCTTTACTTTCGAGCAACAGGTGGAACATAGAGAGTGGGGCATGGTGCATGGTGCATGGAGTACAGCTTTTTATTAAAATCGTGCTGCTGGCTGTCAGGATAACTCGATTTTACGCGCCATTGGGTTTCGGTTTGCCATTTGCATACTGTCACAAAGAGGAACATGGCAAATTTTCTTGCGTTTTTCATATGTTACTCGTTGCGGCAGGTTGCATATGCAAAACTTAATTTGTTGCTTCTACACACACACACACACACACACGCAAGCACACACTTTCATAAATATTTTGCATGGTATACACTCAGCGAAAAACATGCCCTAAAAAGAAGAAATACATTTATTATAGCCTTGTATTGGGTATTATAATTTTGTAATGAAGTTTATAACGCTTTGAAGCAGACGTCTCCGACTCCATAAGGCAAAAATATTAAATATTTGTGATCAGACCGTCTGTCAAACAATTTCCTCTGTTTTGCATTCCTTTGAATTTGAGTTCCATCATAATACATTTTTTTTACAAAATTTTTTAAACAAAATTCGTGTAACATGCGTTATATTTTGCTATTCAAATTTGGATTAAAAATTATTGAGGGAGTTGTAGGAATGATCGATCGAAAGATAAGTTCGTGTTTGAGTACCTTTTTTGTTTAATAAGAATTCCTAACCAAGCTATCCCAATATGCGTGTTATTAAGCTCCCAATATATTGACTTCAAATTACCAGAATGGAACCTTTGAAAAGAAATGTATTGTAATGTTTAGATATCGGCAGTTCGACCCGTCCATTCTTTCTTGTATTCTGGTATTCGACATAATTTGTTCGTAAATTAAAATTTCTTATTATACCCTGAACCCATTAAAAATGGGTAAAAAGGGTATAATGGTTTTGTGCAAATGTATGTAACAGGCAGAAGGAAGCATCTCCGACCCCACAAAGTACATATATTCTTGATCAGGATCAATAGTCGAGTCGATATAGCCATGTCTGTCTGTCCGTCCGCCTGTATGAACACGCAGATCTCAGAGATTGTGAGAGCTAGAGACTTCAAATTTGGAATATAGGTTTGCGAGCGCATGTGTGAGAAAGAGATGGCATGATAATCTACGCGAGCCTCAATATGTTTTTGTGTGTACAGTGTGTTTCACGTATTTGTCGGCAGAGGGCGCTTGCAGAGCTGCTCGCATTTTAGTGCAAATCTTTTAAAGGGGAATTTGCCAATAATAATAGAATATATTTAATAACTGGGTTCAGGGTTCACTCGACTACAGCAGTCGAGTTCACTCGACTACAGCACTCATACTTGTTTTTTCATCTTTTTATGGAAATTTTATATTTTAAAGAAATATTTCTAAATTCATATTTGAAATTTTAGGCAGCCTTTTTTTTTTAGCAATTAAGAATAATATAAAACGTAAACGTAAAATAGTCTTATTAGTCTTATTTCTGTTCTACACTAAGTTTTTAATTTAAAAATTTTGGATATTATTTATTAATTTAAAAAAAAATCGTAAATTGTAAATTAGAAATGTTAACTCTAATTCTTAAAACGACTTTATTAAAAAAAAGCACTTTACGAAAAATGAGAAGAGCAACCTTAAGACGCAAGTTTTGTATGCGCTCTGTCATATTTATTTTTCTGAGTGCATACGCTCACACTGCCCACCATTATCGTTGTGCACTCAAGTCGCGTTGCTGCATTGCAAATAAATTTGCCAAATTGCATTCTCAATTCGCTCTTTTTCTGTGCTCTTGAGCGTTTGGCAGTGGTAAGTTTGAGAACTGAAACAGCAGCCACAATCAAGTGACAGAGCAATGTGTCACTGGTCTTGTCTTTTGTCTCTTGTCCCTAGTCGATGTTTCTGTTTTCTATCCACAATTCACAATGCACGTCCACCGTGTCATGTTTTCTTCTCTTCTTCCCTTCCTG
Source organism: Drosophila setosimentum (assembly GCA_035043505.1). Classification (NCBI taxonomy): domain Eukaryota; kingdom Metazoa; phylum Arthropoda; class Insecta; order Diptera; family Drosophilidae; genus Drosophila; species Drosophila setosimentum. Next base: position 21,811,885 of record JAWNMY010000003.1, read on the forward strand.
CGGCTCTCTCTCTCTTCACGGCACTGTAGTTTACCACTGACAGCTTTTACACATTTCATTTTATTGTCACGTACGTGTTCATTTCGTAGTTTCTCTTTATGGTAGGTCGGTTTTCACTGGGTTTTCCTCCAAATTATTTATATTGCCAACAACCATATAAGGTCATGCTTAGATGTCGTATTTCGCTTCAATAAAAGTCGCTCATAAGTCTTGTTTTTCTACACACTAGGGTGTCGCTATCTTAAGCACTTAATTCCGCTTGTTATGATGTCTGATATTAAGTGGGAAATATTCATATAGTTAATATAAATTGAATTGTTACAAGTTATTCATTTTGATCAACTAAAAATCTTTACTACTACTACTACTAAGACATCTAAAGTATTTAGAATTTAATTTATTAATTTTTTTTAATTTTAATGTTGAAAAATATTCAGTTCGAATTACACTCTATGCTAATTTTAACTGAGTTGACAGAGATTGTTTTAACTTAACATTTTAACACCAGCACAAAATTTTCCATAAAACTTCATGATTTGTTATCTGTCGATTGATAGATTGACAACTGTAACGTTTAATTTCCAATGACTTTTTGCAAGCAGCGGCCAAGTATTGCAAGTCTGAAACTGCATTCGCATTATTCTAAAATTTTGCCGTATAAACGCAATTAAATCAGCAAACTTGTCAGACCCAAAAAATCTGATAAAAGTCAAAAGAAACCAAGAGGAATGGTCAAGAAAAAAATGTACTCCTTTCAGATTCCTTAGTAAAAACCACTGCAAAGAAAACAAGTAAGAGTGCTGTAGTCGAGTGCACTCGACTAGGATATACCCTGAACCCAGATATTAAATATATTTTATTATTATTTGCAAATTCTCTTTTAAAAAGAGCACTAAAATGCGAGAGCTCAGCAAGCGCGCTCTGCCGACAAACACGCGAAACACGCAATCGTAGGTAGTGGGGCTTTGCACAATACACACAAATGATAATTGACGCTCGCGTCGATTATTATGCCATCCCTTTCTCACACATGCAGAAAATGCCTGCGGCTGTTGATATAAATGAGATCAATATGATAATATATTTTCGACTATAACCTGGGTGTTTCTTATCCGATCTTGATGAAATTTAGGCAGTTGATCAGTAATATGCATATGCATATTATGTATTAATAAGAAGATTCTGCCAAAATTTCTGAAATATTGGCATTTATTGTTATCGGAAATTTAAATTGATCGATATTCGATAAATGAAGGCAAACGCAAACTTGATCTGCGCCTGGTATATGTCCTATACGGACATGGCAATATCGACTCGGCTGTTGACCCTGATCAAAAATATGTATACTTTATAGGGTCGGAGATGCTTCGTTTTGCCTGTTACATACATTTGCACAAAACCATTATACTCTTTTTATCATAGCTCAGGGTATAAAAAAATTAAATAGATAGATAGATAAAGAGAGAGAGAGAGAGAGAGAGAGAGAGCGAGAGCGAGAGAGACAGCGAGCAGCTGGACTTAGTTAATTGACCATTAGAAACACTTTGGTGTTCGCGAGGCAGCTTTTACTTTAACTGTGATAATTTGCTTCGAGTGAGCTTCACAAAATGGAAAAAAAATCCATATAAAAACTTGCCAGCCATCCTCCGAGATGCCGCGAAGGATTTAAACATTCGTGCCACACTAATTCACTTTGCAGTATCATCATTCAGGTTTTTTTTTGTGTGTGTGTACCGTGCTAAAAAGTTTTTGTGTTTTTCCTCCTTTTGGAGTCCTATTCTATGAATAGCAGAGGATAATACGCAGATGCAGCTGCAGACGGCAGGAAATATGAAAACTAACAGACTTATTGCATTACTTACACTAAATAACCCACTTACATGAAAAAACGACAGGATGGCTAAATGACAAAATGAGTAGATTCAGATGAAGATGAAGACGAATATGTGTGAGTTGCACGGCGTCGAATCCAGAGGTAAACGTAATACTGATGGTGATAATGATGATAATAATGATGCGGACAACTTATTAAATTCTTCTACAGAAGCACACAAATAGAATTACAACTGCTGACAGCTCAGCGCAATGCTCGCTTCCTCTCTCTCTCTCTCTCTCTCTCTCGCTCTCACTCTTTATTGGACGTTGCTATACGAGAGAGCGAGAGAGAGAAAGAGAAAGACTGACAATTGCACACAAGGCAACTTGACAGAACTTGACGGCAGCTTCCCGCTGTGAGAGCTGAGAGGCAAACCGAAGGGCGAGTGTAGTTTTGGCATTGTCTGCCTGAATGCATGAAAAATCACAGCTACGTGCTCCACACACACAAATACACACTACATATGCACACACAATTATGTGTGTGCGGGTCTGATGTGAGGTTAAACAGGTATCCTGGATACGCATTTGAAATCGGATCGATGGGACTTTGGGTTTTCATCCACTTCCTGTTTGCGAAAGCAATGTAAATGAGTATTTGAATAAACAGTTTATATATTTACATATGTTCGACTCATATTTGGTCGCTGAGTTACTCTGTCTATTGGAATGAATGAAGGAACTTAATTTGAATTGTCATTTAATTAAATTAACGTAAGGCATATATGGCTTGAGAGCTTTTAGCTTTTAGTAAATAATGCACTTTTCAATGTATGCCCGTAGTCAGAAATTCTTAATGTTTGTGTAGATAAGAGACTGTACTAGCACATATATAGTAGGTATTTTCTACATAGGGTATTTGACATACAGCTAATTGCACACTGCTGTTTTCTTATTTATTCCTCTTTACAATGGCCATGCATTGTCGGTTCATAAAAAATACATTTAGAGAATTGTTTTAACCTTTCCAGTATTTGTATTTTTTCTGCGTGCATGCTTTTGTTGCTTGCTATCCACTGTTTATACATGACAGGTCTTAAATTTAACATGTAAGTATACAGTTGCACAAATATATACATAGATATGTAGATACATATTCAAGTAGTTGCAGATGCAGTTGTATCTTAAAGTAGCGCCTGCGAATACAATGCTTAAAGGCCGAACTCGAAAAGCCTCGATGCCTGATGTGTTTTGTGTTGAAATTTATGCTGATGTACCGTCTGTGCAGTGCAGATAGTTGAGATTCCTTGCTGCTAGTGGAGAATGAAAATCTAATATGGCAGAAAACCCAATTAAATGTTGCACAAAGCAAAAGCAAGGCAGCTGGAAATAATTCTGTTTATGCTGAACACGAGACAAGTTAAATCTTGCCTTGTGGCAGATGTGCGCAATTGCGGGATCTTCCAGATAGAACAGGATGGCCCCAGAACGCTCGGGGTTAGGCAATGAAAAGCGCACAGTTCACATTTGATTGGATTTGCATTACGCGATAAAACTAAAATCTATACAACTATCCATCCATAGTACTCTTAAGTAATGCCCAAGGATTTCTTTAATTAGTTTTCATTTTCAATTTCAGTTGTTTGCGGCAAATGTGAAGTTCTGCTCACTGCAATGCTCTCCCACTGAGGTAAGTCTGCGAATTTTTCAATTTCGTATTTCAGTCACGACATCTTTCATGGTTGGCCAAAAAAAGAATCCAACGACACAAAGAAAACAGTTAACATCCAGCTCAGCGCGTTTTTATGGCAATCGGCACTGTACAACAGAAATACGTGAGATTATTTCATAGTAATTGTTTAGTACACTCCATGTATTTTTTAACGGTTTTAACCGTCCGTTAGTGTCCCAAACCCCAACTTATATAAGCCTTAAAAAATGGTAAAGCTAGAAAAATTTGCAACCTTGAAAATGATTATAGTTCATGTAGTGTAAAGGTAAATCAAACACTCCATTTACTTTTGACTTGGTCACATTGAATACTTTAAGAAAATACATTGTTGGACAGTTTTCAACACAAAATATCCAAATTGATTTGATTCCAGTTGTTGCTAATCAGAATCTGGGTGAGTAGTGGCTTCTGCACTCATTTATCGCACTTGCTGTGTGTTTTTTTTTCCCAATGCGGTTACAGCTGTGCCACAACAAAAGGAGTCCTCAAAGTCGGGCCACGCACTGAGCCAGTGAAACACACAAAATCAGCATTCAACAAATATATGTGGATATGTGTTTGTGTTGTGACAGTTTCACATCTGGTGTTGGTAAAGGATTAGAACAGTAACCGCAAAAGCAGTCAAAGAACTCAGTACTTATTCATACAGACTTGTGAATATGTGGCACAGTAGAGTGCACTTAGAAAATATATGCCGCGCTGTTTTTATAAACTTTCTTTCTCAATTTTATATATACTATGTTTCACAAATCTAATATTTTATATCTAAGCTTGAAAAATATGTACGACAAATAGTTTGCAATTAGCCAAATAATATCAGAAATATAAGAGAATCGGAGAATTTGTATTGTATGTTTAACATATGCCATTTATTTTTATACCTGGGTTTTAATATTAAAAAAATCTGTACATTACTTTCTCAGTGCAAACGAACTACTTTTGGCCTACTGACTTTATTTGGACATTTTTATACGCACACTGGTAAATTATGTAAGTTTGTATCCGTTTGGCCGAACGAATCAACGAAATTGGTTACAAATGTGCGCAGTGGCACTAAGAACACACATACACAAACACACAATCACACACACTTGCTACACTTAGCATTCACTTGACATACATAATTTGCTTCTCGAACAAGTTTAGATCAATGCTTTCGACCAAATGCGGTGTAAAAGGCTAACTGTAAGCAACATTGATGTATACAGGGAAAGTGCATCTGTTTTTTTTTTGTTGTTTTTATGAGACTAGGGATCTTTGACAATGCGTTTCCAGACTTTATGGCTGTAATGAAAACTTAGCCACATACACACACACACACACTAAAACACACAAACACCCCTTGTCTCTTTGTCTGCTGTGAGACCATAAAGTGTCGGACCAGAAACTAATCGGTGGCAGCCATAAAAGTAAAACTGGCGTTGCTTTGAACCACAGCCGGGTAACCTAAGCGGGCACAGAAAAGTTATTGGCTAGTAAAAAGAAGCACCCAATAGCAACTGAAGCTGCAACTGACACTGTACAGGTTGAGTGGCGCATGTGGCAACCGCTCATATTGCAACTCTTTGACTCTAAGGATGTGGCTGCTTCTACGGCTCCATTTTTGTGACATCTTAAGTGCATTGGGCGCAGCGCATCAAGGGTGGATTTGGGAGGTTCGGTAGCATCCTTTTGCATTTATGGCCACATTTTGCGCGATGTGGACAAATTCAGTATTGTGGGTGAGTTTGTGTGTGGGGAAAAGTTTTTTCCGCTTTTTACTGGCATTTTTATTAATTTGGATATATGCTCATGTGGGACGACCAACAAAACGCGACGAAAAGCTCACAATATGGTCTTGAAAACTCCAGAGTGTACAAATATCCCGAGCAGATTTGTGAACACTGCGCAATACACACTGCTCTTATGCATCATTTTAAAAATATTTCCATATATGCCGTGCCAAAGTCTCGGAGGCATGTCTAAAGTTATCCCCATGCGCTCAGCTGAACACACAGAACAAAACAATCCGAAGAATTAAATATGAAATATCTTGTTTTCAAATTAAAATTTGAAAGGAAAATTCATTTTTATATATATCTTAATAATACAAAATATTTTTATAAAGTAGAAATGAAATCTTCTATTTTCAAAAAATATCGTTTCTAAAATCCAGAAAATTGTAACCTGAATTAAATTACTTAGAACAAGTTCAGAAATATACTTTCTGAATAATAAAACAATTTACCCTTGTGGCCAAAAATATTGAGAGTTTCAAAAATTCAGGTCGATTATTTTACTGAGAAGCTCGTAAATATATTTTCTGTAGGTTCGGCAGAGAATTATTTATTTTATTAATCCGAAGCCATAAATCTTAAAGACATATACATATTAAATCAAATATGTCAGCATATTAATTTGTAACTAATTTAATCAATGTCCCAGAAAGATGCATTAACATTACGTTCCTTTTTATATATATAAAAAATCAGAAATATCTATATCATTCAGCGAATAAATCAATCTGTCTCTGTAAATAACCTTCATATTCGGTCTAAAGATAGCGTTAAATTAAAACAAACACAATGTAAAATTGTTCGAAGCATTGTTTTCCCAATTCTCGGTTCGCTAAAATAAAACACTTTCTTATTTACTTTTAGAATTTATTTTTAGAAATGTATCTCCAATCAATAATAAATCACTCTTGTTTGTTTGTGTTCTTCTTATGACAGAGTAACGAATTTGTTTTGCCATCTTAACAAATGACAAACAGCAATAAAATTTTGTTACTTTTAAAATGGTATTTCTCTATTATGTAACCACGAAAAATAGTTTTCTTTTAGAAATATGGTTAAATGGTTTAAGGGCTTTTGTCATCAGTTATGTATTTTCAACCCAAAGCATAGAAGATTTATCGCCTACATACATATGTATAAACTCAAACAAACACACACACGCACATACACATATGTGTGGGACCAGCTTATAAGCTGCGAACGCACGTTCTCTTTTACCATAAAAAAAATACGAAAAGTTTGAGCAATAATATATGAAAATATATGTAATATATGCTTTCATAAAGAATTCGCAGAATTGAATCGTTATTGTCTTTTTCATTCGCTTTCCACAGGAAACTTGATGTTGACAAAGAGTAAAAGCGAACAAAACACAAAATACAATGCGATTTTTAAGTAGCGTACGAAGAGCTTGAGCCAAGCTAATTTTTGTGGATTTAAAAAAAAAAAAAAAAAACAGAGAAGCACGTTACGTCTACGGTACATCAGAATGATTTTATCACAAAATTAAAGTTTTAAATGCAGATTGCTTTTTTTCCATTCAGATATTTTTGAATATTTTCACGCATTTACCGCACGCAATTCAATTTAAGTACAAGAATGGTCGAGGGCATATTAATTACTTGACGCTAATAGCCGCAAACATAACCACAGACGGCAAATACAATACGAAAATCCCAAATAGCCAATTCTGTTTCGTTGTGCACCCCAAATTGGGGAAGGTGTACAAAATAGCCAGTCATTATCCTGGCGGGGTCGCAGTTGCTGTCACAAAAGGACTGAAAAGAAACCCAACGGATAAGAATGAGGCGTCCTTCCGTGACATGAATGGAACTTATTATCTGCGCCAGTTGTACACCAACACGTACGGACGGAGCCGTCTCCGCCCAACCGCCCGTGACTCGGCGCAATAAAATCTTATTAAGGCGCTTTACAATAAGCGCTCAAAGGGGAATCGCAATGCTTGCCACAGGCTCGGTCTCGTGATCGGGACCAACAAAAAACAGCACTGCAAGATGCTAAAAAAAATATATATATATATATATATATATAAGAAAACAAGAAACCATATTGCGATTTTACAAATGTGTCGCCAAACATTCGGTTCTGAGGCGAAATGTTTATGGCTCGCTGGGTGACAGTAATAAAATACAAAAGCGAATGTATGTACAATACATACAATATATATATATATATATTGTATATATATGTATTTATATATATAATACATTGCGCATACGCGGCATTGTGCACAGCTTTAAGTAGTCTCACTGCTGGTGGTGCTGGGCCCTCTCATTATTAATAATATACCGCTGCTTCCGGTCGACAGTGACCTCGACTTGCAAGTGCGATAAACCGTTTAGCAATATCCGGCAAAGCTCAAGAGAAAGGCAACTAAGCAACGTCTACGTAATACAAATAATTGTGCTTGTAGTTTCATTTTCTTCGATTTGCCTTTCCCCGTAATTTTCCACTGCTGCCTTTTTAAAAGTCTACATATTTTCTATGCTAACTATCCGAAGGTTCTATGGGCCTCAAATTGAGAACTTGTTGTGAGTAAAAAGTAATTAATAGCCAGCTGTAATGGTTCAAAAATGTTTAGATATTTCTTAGAATGGTTAATAGAATATTAAACTTTGTGATAAACGTATTACGACTTAATTACTATTTTAGTTAAAGCTCTAGATATATTATGTATAAGTTTATATTGTCTGGTTGGTGGGTTTCCGACTAAAAGTTTGATTGTGATTTTGTAAATTATGAATTAATTTCAAAATATTTTAGCACAAGAAAGACAGTTTACATAACGAAAACATGTATATTATTAAATATTCAAACCAATTATTTGTCTTAAGCTGCATATATAAACCACTCTTAAGCTCGCCATTATTCAAAATTAATTAACTCGCCTGAATCCCTTAAAAACCATATAGCAAACATAAATTTATGACACACACATTTTGATTAATATTATGCAATACCATTCAGCTACTTAGATACCACAATTTCAGTATTATACTCAGTTGATCAAATTCAATTATAAATAATTTAAATAAGTTTTTAGCTGGCTCATGGAAAAATATTTTTTTTTCTATTTTAAGCTCAGATATATTTCGAATCGCATCGGTATAAAAACAAACAATAAACAAAAATATGAATAATGTATTCAAGTTTTTCAATGTTACCTTGATAGGCTGCAGAATGTTAAATGTCATTTCTCAAGAATTTTATATATATGTAAAGCATAAAGCATTCAATTTGATGTGTATAAACATTCTCATTCATTGCTTCGTTTCGTATGTGTCCCAAATCAAAGTCAACAAGAGCAGTTCGAGGAAATCGAAGAGTTTTTTTTTAAATTCTTTTGACTTGCATTATTAAAATTGATTTCAATTCGAGAGAGCGAGAGGGAGAGCGACTCTTGAGATTATGCTATGTTGTAAGCCAATAAGTCTGACACTAAATTCAGCAACATTTGTGCTAAGGACATAATCCTTTTACCAAATTGCCGACCGACATATATAGTACATGTGGCTTATGTGTCTGCAGACACTGATGTCTAGTGCTCCTCCAGGAAAGCAACATATGTAAGACATCCATTGACTGCCTCCTGCTTGTGTTCCCAGGCTCCTTTAAGTTTGTCCTTAATGCTGGGGGAATTTCGATTTACGCATTTTTGGAATTTAATAAAAATATATTGTTTGAATATTTTGCAAACGCTATAGAGTTTTTTTTTTTTCTTATTATACCTTGAACCCATTAAAAATGGGTAAAAAGGGTATAATGGTTTTGTGCAAATGTATGTAACAGGCAGAAGGAAGCATCTCCGACTCTACAAAGTATATATATTCTTGATCAGGGTCAACAGTCAAGTCGATATAGCCATGTCCGTCTGTCCGTCCGTCCGTACGGCTGTCTGTATGAACACATAGATCTCGGAGACTGTAAGAGCTAGAGACTTCAAATTTGGAATATAGGTTCTCGTATACCAGGCGCAGATCAAGTTTGCGTTATCCGTTTATCCAATATCTATAAATTTTAATTTCCGATAGCAATAAATGCCACAATTTAAAGGCAGAATCTTCTAATTAATACACAATATGCATATGCATACTGTTGCTCAACTGCCCAAATTTCGTCAAGATCGGAAAAGAAACACCCAAGTTATAGTCAATAATATATTCTCATATTGATCTCATTTCTATCAGCAGCCGCAAGCATTTTCTGTATGCATAAATATGCGAGCGCATGTGTGAGAAAGAGATGGCATGATAATCGACGCGAGCCTCAATATGTTTTTGTGTGTATTCTGGGTGTCTTTTTAAAGGGGAATTTGCCAATAATAATAGAATATATTTAATAACTGGGTTCAGGGTATATCGTAGTCGAGTTCACTCGACCACAGCACTCTTACTTGTTTTTATTTTAATACATACGCATTTTATATTCATATGTATTTATACGTGGGGCCTTTTAACAATGGTAAAACTTTGCCGACAGCTAAGCACACTCACACCAACAGAGTCACACACAGACAATACCTTGTGCTTATTTTCGCACATCTGTGCGAAAAGTTTTGCCAATAAATGAATATAGGAAGCACACAAGGAGTAACAAACAAGATGTTGAAATAAGTTGTCAAGCTAAAGGCAACGCAACGCCAACCACCATTTCTATACCTATACCCTTTTATATACAATATATATATATTTATATATATACATATATATTTATATGTGTGTGTGCATAGTTGTCGTGGGCTCGCCCGTTTCCGCCTTGAAAATGGCGGCTGTCGACTGTCGAGCGATAAGCGCTCAACATTGATAAACATGCTTGTTCTGCAACACAAGTCGCATAGTTTCCCAAACTGAGGCTGAGGTGGAGCAGGATGATGCGGTTGCCATGTCAACGCATCTGAACATTCACTAAGCATACAAATACAGCGACAGCATCGCACACAATTGCATCCACATTCATTTTAGTCGAGGAGCACATTGACGACCGCTGTGGAAGTGAATGTGGAGTGTGGAGTGTGATTTGGCATGATGTCTATTGTTGCGGTGCCTGTTCTTGCCACATTCTCCGCTTTTGTCATCCTCAAACACCTTTTCTTGTACCCTATAAGTGGATTTGTTGGTGACAGGCTAAAGAAAGTTGTATTATGTATCACTTAATGATAATCAACTAGTTGCGAATTGTGGTTTTAATCATGAGTACACTCTGCAGTTCGGCTAATTTTTAAAATATTTCATTTGTATTAAAATATATAAAAGTCGACTTTTCTAACATTTTGAAAAAAATATGCTCAACTTCCATGATTTCTTTTAATATGCCTAAATAAAGGCTTCTTACATTGTCTTTTATTATATATATTTTTAATAATGCTAAGTTAGTTAGTCGAGATAGTTAAATAATTTTTTCTAAGAATTAAAGTTTTTACATGAGAAAAGCTCTTTATCAATTTTCCCGAAATATTTTCTATATTAAGAAATATATTTAAAAAAATGGAATTAACTTCTTAAAAATGTACTTCGTAATAATAAAAAGTCTGAAAAATACAAAAATAGCTTTTTAGTTTATTAACAAGCTATTGCTTGTTTTTCTAATATTTAGGAATTACTTCAACGAACAAGGAAAACTTTTAAGTTTATTTGTGGGGATTTTCTAAATCTTAAATCTTAAACAATCTTACCAGTTTTTTCTGGCAATATATTTTTGCTTTATTTGTTGAAATTAACCCTTGAATCTGGACGAACGCAGTGAATCTTTCCCTGAAGACGAATCCCCAAGTGATTCGATATATTTCGGAGTATATCAAAAAGAAATAAAAACAAGTGAGAATGTTGCAGTCGGGCGTAACCGATTGCGAAATACTCTATTACCACAAGTGATTCCATCTGATAACAGGTGCCAAGAAATACCGATCTTTGAAGGAGATTTACCCTCCAAATTTAAAATCCATCATTAAAATTGCGGTAGATAAGGCTTGTTTTGTGATTTTTGGAGGCGGATGTTGGAAGAGTTCCTAGTAATCTTGCTTCCACGTTTAGTAACTATAGCTCATAAATTAAGGGAGATATGAGACTTTTCTGAATATAAATTAAAGAGATGCTTCCTAGCAATCTTCTTGCTAGGTTTGGTAACTGTAGCTCTTAAGTTGCTGGTAATGTAGCGATTCCACTGGGATTTGAAGGACACAGCCTTAACATATATATGATATGCGGAATTTGGAATCAGAGTACAGAAACAGTTGACCTAGGGAAGATAAAGATAAATACAATAACCAAAAAAAAATAAAATATTTTTAATTATAAAATAATTCTTATTTCTCTAAACTCTTCATGTTAACGCATTGAAATGTTAATTCATATAGGGTGTCTTTTAGGTTTGCTCGTTATGCCAACAGTGCTTCAATCGAATATATTTGCATTTGGCTTGTTTAGAATGTGGTTGTGGGGTGTTAGGAGGTGGGTGGGTGGGTTTAATGTTCGCTTATACTGCACAACTTGCTGTTTGATTACATTTGACTAACAACAAAGCTGTACATTTTATTCCGAAAATTTTGTTTTAGTGAGTTGAGTTATATGAACGCATTTCTCATGTGAATGTAGGCGTTGCCTAGCGAGATGAATGAACCCGCTATCTGTGCAGCAGTCGATTGATAATACACACATTTTCACACATATCACATGTATTCTATGGAGTTCCTGTTGTGTCTTTCTCAGTCCAATGTTGCCGTCTCGCACATCAGCATCAGCCTGGCTGATAAAAATAAAATTCAGAAACAACGTATCTGTCCACATAAATGTGTATATGTGTGTGTGTGTTTTTGGTTTTGTGAGTTTTATGTTTTCACGTTTTCAGGATGATGCCAGGCCATGCTGATAAAGTTTTATTAGCTGCTGTGCGACAAGAGGATGACAATCGGCAAAAATAAAGTTTGACATTCAGTTGATAACATTTTATAAGCATCAAATTGTGGCTCTCGCTTGATATGACCTGACAGCACAATGAATGTCAAACTGACAATAACAACGTACAAATACAAATGTGTCTGCATGTGCGTATGTGTGTGTGTATGTGTGAGCTGTAGTTCATGTGCTCCTGTCAACTACCTTTGGATTATGGGAACAGACCAAACTCAAACTATCAGCAATCCGCATATATATAAAGCAAGCACTATGCTTAATTAGAGCAACGCACAATGGGCAGTCATCATTATGCTCACTTACCCCGTGTACAAGCCAGATACTTAGAGTATTTGCCCAGAGTCTGTACACACAATATATATGTATATGAATATATGTGTGTGTGTGTGTATGTGTATGTGTGTGTGAGCACTTGTTTGTGCAGGCAAACCAACTAATTACTGATTCCCATTCGTATCTCTGCAAACAAATCAAATTAGTTTCTTGAATTTCATTGAAACTTGAATTGCTCAAATCAATGGAAAAACCTGAGCACCATCATTGAGCGTGCAGATATTGTATTAAATTCTTATTTTATGACCTGAACACATCAGAAAACGGCAAAGGGTATATTGAAGCTGTGCAAAAGTATGCAAAACTGGCAGAAAGACCCCTAAAAATACATATGCACATTCTTGACATGCATCAAGATTTGAGTCGATTAAAAGATATCCGTAATTATAAAGCAGCCGATCTCACACAATAAAAAAACTAGAAAAAGTGTAGAATAAGTTCCTATTTACCTTAGGCAACTAAGAGCTATAAATAAGAAACACATTTTTATAGATATAACCTAGATATATTATATTTTCTGTCATATTATTGATAAACTGTATAAATTTAATAAAGATCGGATTAGAAACTGCAGGTTTTGTTGACGTATTTGTAAATTGAGGAAACTACTGTCAATAAGCATACTATGTATTTCCAAGCTGCGTCCAGGGTATCTCATAGTCGAGCTGTCTCAACTAGAGAATGCTAACTTTTTCGTTTTTTTTTTTTGCGCTGTCGAGATGTGCTTGACTTTATAAAATATTTCAATAAAAATGATTGACTGAATTGATATTCGTATTGACAACAGGCAATTGGACAAAATAACAAGTAAGAGTTCTGTAGTCGAGTGAACTCGACTACGATATACCCTGAACCCAGTTTTTTAAATATATTCTATTATTATTGGCAAATTCCCCTTTAAAAAGATTTGCACTAAAATACGAGCAGCTCTGTAAGCGCCCTCTGCCGACAAACACAGAATACACTCAGAAACATATTGAGGCTCACGTCGATTATCATGCCATCTCTTTCTCACACATGCGCTCGCATATTTATGCATACAGAAAATGCTTGCGGCTGCTGACAGAAATGAGATCAATATGAGAATATATTTTCGACTATAACTTGGGTGTTTCTTATCCGATCTGGACGAAATGTGGGCAGTTGATCAATAGTATGCATATGCATATTATGTATTAATGTCATTTATTGGTATCGGAAATTTAATATATCAATATTCGATGAACGGATTATCGATAAAATAACGCAAACTTGATCTGCGCCTGGTATACGATACCCTATATTCCAAAGCTTCTAGCTATTATAGTCTCTGAGATCTGCGTGTTCATATAGACGGACGGGCAGACGGACATGGCTATATCGACTCGACTGTTGATCCTGATCAAGAATATATATACTTTGTGGGGTTGGAGATGCTTTCTTCTGCCTGTTATATACATTTGCACAAAACCATTATACCCTTTTTACCCATTTTTAATGGGTTCAGGGTATAAAAAGCAGAAATGGCTTTAAAGTCGAATTTCAATGTGCTAATTTTAATAACTTTATTAATAGTCTTTGGATACTTATTTAAAGAGGTGTCAACTGACAGTCTTTCCGTCTTCAATTGTGTATAAAATAGTTGTTGTTACACAATCTCTTGGCAAAAACACATACACCACAATCAATTGTGGCTGCCATGTTAATTGATAACGAAACGGTAACCATGATAATAACGCCATAAAGTCGAGACGCCAAATGATAGGCAGACATATTTGCTAAACTCAGAAGGCAAACAATGAGCACAGAAAATATTAGATGAATTCTGGGAAAAGCAGAGACACACGCCAAATATTAGCATAGTATTATTTTTCTTTTCTTTTTTTATACCCTTAACCCATTAAAAATGGGTAAAAAGGGAATGATGGTTTTTTTTTTCTATATAGAGGTTGTTGAAGAGAATGTAAAAGAAGAATAGTTTTTGAAACTAATTTATAAAATTAGTGCAGCTGGTTTTGTGGCAACACAAATATTATTTGCTGTCTTTCTTTCATGCAACTTTAACTAAATTCAAGTATTTAATTGGTTTTAATTGCAGAAAGAGATTGTTTTGCAACAATTTAGTGCAGTTGTTATGTAACCTGAGTGACTACACAGTTATTTGAATATGATTTGAAGGAGATGCGTCAGATTGTTTTTCACAACTAGCTGGTTAATTTGGGGGAAGCACAAAAGTAACATCGTCATAATCATCATCATAATCATCATAATCATCGAATCAGATGAGCAGAAACAGTCTCAATTTATTTGGAATTGGCATTCCAAGTTGTTTTGAGTGAGCTTTGGCTTGACTCTGTTCTCTGGGCTCAGGCTTGGCGGATTCTACCAAAATGCCAGTGCGAATTCATAGTTCCGGCCATTGAAAATGTCCGTTTTCAAAACGTAAACAAACACTTGTGTACGGCGCGATATTGCGCCCGAGGCGCCAGCTCGTAAAAGCTTCAGCTCCGACGCATGCGCTCATGCGACGGGAGACTTGCTCAATTTCCTTGGCTGTGTAGGCGGGGGAGGGGAGGGGAGAAGAAAGGCATGCCTGCTGCATTCGGCTGCAGCCGGAGCTTTGACGGAGTGACGTCAGCGTCAGGCGTCGTTAAATACCAAGGACTAATATTGCTCCTGCTGCTGGCTGCTGCCTGCTGGCTGCTCAGTACCGTTCGAGACATACGCCAAGTGAGACGTGCCACTGGGGAATATAATTTCATACATAATACACATATTTGAAAATATATATATATATACATATATATATTTATATGTAATATATATCCGCGACTAACTTAAACTCGTGTGTGTGGGCCTGCGTGGGCGACGTGACCGTGTAAATGTGAGTGCGCGTGTGTATATGCGAATGTGTGTGTGTGTGTGTCTGCGTGTGTGTGCGTAAGTGGATGCTTTCGAGCGTCAATAAAAGAGCAAGAGCAACTTTTTGGCAACCACGGCAATAGCCGTCATCCCATATTCAAATAAAATAACACCGAGCACAATTAACAATTAGCAACTGCACCACGTTTCAGCAATGCAGCCAATTTAAAGGTAAATTCTCAAAGTGTACGTGGTGGAGCTATGCTATGTATGTATGTAATGTACACACATTAAGTACGTATGCCTATTTGTTGACATTTTTCACAGCAGCTTTTGTCCTCATGCGTTATTTACGTGCTCGCTCCTAGGCCAACTGCCGCAGACAATGAAAACAGCGACACAAAGCCACACAGCAAATAAACAAAAAAAAAAAAAAAATACACAAAAAACATGGCCAACGACCGCAGGACAAAAACACAACCAAAACGATAACATGGCCAAAAATCGCCGAAATTCGGTCAATATTTGTGCCTGTATGTGTGTGTGTGTGTGTGGCGCGTGCGAGTTTGTCTGTGTGTTGGTGTTGAGAGTCTATTGCGGCACAATCGACTCGAAAAGGGAAATTTTCAAACAGTGTTTTTTTGGCCCAATGACAATGTGAGGAAGTGGACCCAAATCTGTGTCAGCATAAATTGCGACGCAAACTTGCCTGATTCATTCTAAAGCTTGTCTAAGCCAAAAAGGAGCAAAATGGAAGTTAAGAATATGAATAGCGAACACAGCTGGGTTACAGTAGAAACACTGGTCTAAGACAACATTTTCCATAATTTTTAATAATAATCTAAGCTAATGCTCTAATCATACAACAATATTTACATTTTTATATTTGGCAATTTGGTAAACATAGCTTTTTAAAAAGCCACGTTTTCATTTAACTTATTAATACTAATCAGTTTCGTATTTCAGACTTAGTATTAGGTCTGATAAGCTAGATAGAAAATCTTTTGCTTTGCCTTATTTAAACTTATTATTCCCAATTCTCTTTGATGCAGTTAAAAGTCAGACCGAAACGTTAAATATCCGTGTTAAATTTGATGCCTGTTTTGTGCTGGTCGTCCTACACTCAGAAAAAAACACTACACAATTTAGAAATTTTACACTAATTTAGACAACAATTTTTGATTTTAGAAATAGCTTCCAAATATAAGAACAACCATTTCTTCATATATAAAGTTTTTCTAAATTACAGAAATATCTTTTTAAAAAAAAAAAAATTTCGAGTAAGGGTAAAAGTAAAATCTTTTAATCTGTCACTAAATAGCTTATTAATCATTAATTGCAATAACATTTATATAACAAATTAATAATAATAATAAAAAAAAAACAAAAACGAATACAAGAGTTCTATGTGCACATATTTAGAAATCCATTTCTTTAAAATCTTAGAAAAAAATTCATCCCCTAATTATGAAAAAAAAGACTCTGATTATCAGAAATTTTATTTTTTGAATAATTGAGTCTACCTGATAACGTAATTGACTCATTTTGAAAATGTCATTGTGAGTATAGTACTAGACACTAAATCTGTGTAAAATGAGTCAATTACTGTAAGTGATACAAGCAAAAAGGCATTTAGCGAAATAAGGTGTCAGATTTAGCTAAAATTATCACTCATAAATCTTAAACATTAATTACAAACTCAAATTAATTCGTTAGTTGTGATGAGACCTTAAAAAATTAGTACCTGTTATTCAAGAAAACACATTGTTGTCCAAGATTATTTGAAGCGAAAGAGCGTGTGTAAAAAGTTGATTCCTGCCAACCCAACAAACATTACTTCGTTTTATTATATTCTTATGTTCGCTTGTGATGCTAATCAGCTGAAATGTTGTTTTCTCACCTGGCAGAGATGACAGTTGCTAGGCCGCCAAACAAGGTGTGTCAACTGTGAATGAACAGAAGGAAAATTGAGTTTTTGTATACCCATTAAATTGATATATGTATAGTGCATATATGTGTTCAAACGGAATAGTTTTAAAGGTGCTTGAGAATCAACCTACATTCGCCCTTCTTTTTTTCACGAGCAGGGAATTTTCCACAAGGCACAAATAGAACGTGCATTTTTTTTACAATTATTGTTACACATACGCCATGTGGTGCAACAGCAGCAGCAACAGCGCGTTCCTCATAATAAATCGCTTGGTAATAATTCACGCAACCAGCAAAGGCGGCAAATACCAAAGGAATGAAAATGCCATCAGGAAATGGGCGAGGGGTAGGTGGCGGGGAAGGAAGAGTAATGCAGAGCTGGGAAGAACTGGTAAAGGCAAAGGCAAGGAGGACTTAAAGCATTTCCCAAGTGGCAAGCTGTGCACGCTGCGCCTTTTTTTTGTGTGTGGATTGTCGCCAGCAACGCCCACCAGCAGATAGCCAAGTTAACCAATACACACATACACACGCACGTACAGACATCCGTTTAAGGTTCCGTTTCTAGTTCCTGCCGCAATAAACAAAACTTAGACTCTCGAGCGTTGTAGGCTGCAAAAACAGCGTTGACGCCACGCATCTTCCTGTTGTCTGCTTATGTGTGTGAGCGAGTGTGTGTAAATGTGACTGTGTGTGTGCGCGTGCGTGTGCGAGTGTATGACTCGACATGCTCTTAATGCCCAACAAAAACATAAGCTCAAGGACATAAGTACCGTCTCCCCAGCTGCTGCTTCTGCTCAAAGTGTGCCTCAATGTCATTATATGTAAATTTTTAATGTTGCCAAGCAGGGATAGACAACAACAACAACACGAACTGTCCCCAAAATGTAGGTTATCAAATTGTGTAAGTACAGGGTTAGGTTTCCCCTCTCTTTCTCTCTGGGTGGACGCTGCTGGCTGAAAAGTTGTTGCGCTGAATCCTCGCACATCTGCCACAAGAAACAAGCAAATTTTTACTTATCACAAAGAAATAACATCTCCTCCCACACAACAATTTTTAATGGCAAAATCATTTACTGACCCAAGATTACACGGTATTATGAGGAAGGGGATTGTAAGAGTGTTGGGCACTCAGGGGTTAAATATTTTTGCATGTTTTTCCAGCCGACTCGCTGGCAATTGGGTCAAGTATTTCAGGCATTTTTATTTCGCGCCCCGCACACAAAATATTTGCTCCTTATGAAATCGGTGTTTTATTTTGATGAGGCGTGTGCAACGCCTACGCGCCAGAAAACCACACTACGAAAACACGAACATGAACAAGAATAGGAACAGGAACCGGAAACCGCTTTGCAAAGTTCTACCAGCAAACGACCTGAAGAAGCCGCATCAATTTAGTTTAATGAAAAAAATAAAATAAACAAGTGAGCTGTAGTCGAGTGAACTCGACTACGATATACCCTGAGCCCAGTTATTAAATATATTCTATTATTATTGGCAAATTCCCCTTTAAAAAGATTTGCACTAAAATGCGAGCAGCTCTGTAAGCGCCCTCTGCCGACAAGCACGTGAAACACGCAATCGCATACAAAAGAATATTGACGCTCGCGTCGATTATCATGCCATCTCTTTCTCACACATGCGCTCGCATATTTATGCATACAGAAAATGCTTGTGACTGCTGATAGAAATTAGATCAATATGAGAATACATTTTCGACTATAACTTGGGTGTTTCTTATCCGATCTGGACGAAATTGATCAATAGTATGTATATGCATATTATGTACTAATTAGAAGATTCTGTCTTTAAAATTGTGGAATTTATTGCTATCGGAAATTTAATGTATTGATATTCGATAAATGGAGGCAGTTATCGATAAAAAAAAACGCAAACTTGATCTGCGCCTGGTATACGAGAACCTATATTCCAAATTTGAAGTCTCTAGCTCTTACAGTTCCTGAGATCTGCGTGTTCATACAGACGGACGGACGGACGGACGGACGGACATGGCTATATCGACTGGTCTATTGATCCTGATCAAGAATATATATACTTTGTGGGATCGGAGATGCTTCCTTCTGCCTGTTACATACATTTGCACAAAACCATTATACCCTTTTTACCCATTATTAATAAGTTCAGGGTATAAAAATAAAACACAAAATACAAAACTTCCAACTGGAACTCGCCTCACTTGTGGTGCTGTTGATGTTGATATTGCTCCAACCGCTACTTATTGCCACTAATTAATTGCAAACTAAAAAAGTTGTGTGGCACAACCTTTACCTGCTGCTTTTCTCGGTTAGGTTAAAATCTGCTAATCGGGAATACAAAGAAAAGGAAACCAAGCTTTAAGAAAGTGTTCTTAATTCAAATACAATACGTATCAAAATTAAATTAGCATCTGGCTAGTAAGCCTTCTTGTTTCATATTATACTTCTCAAATTTAAATCTATGATATCAATATTTGCAAATATAGTTCAGTGAATGAATTTGTGTCGTAATTCACTCAACGAATCGAGTAAGCTGTTTAAGTTTAGCATATCCTTAGCTTAAGTTTTCTATATAAGTAGTTATTATTTTAATTTTCTTTATTGTCCACTTTTTAGTGTATATAAAATAAATAAATTATATTAAAAAAATGTAATAGTTCAAAAATTTTAACCCATGCGAAAAAATTGTAGCTCTAAAAGATTGTTTTGATTCAAAGATATGAATTAACTTACAATTATGAATGTATAGATATTAGGATGCTCACTATAACTCATATTTCATATCCATTTCGTAAATTCAATGAATTTTTAAAATCGCTATAAGGTCTTACGCTTACTTTTATAGAATTAGGCAGAATCACAAAACAATCAAATGGCGGCAAGCGAATTTGCATAAGTTCGTCAATTTCTTTGCACAACTGTGAAAGAAATATTTTTCACTTAATTTTCGAGTTTCGAGCTGAGCTTTTTGTAAATTGTAAAGTTTTGGCAGTTCGAAAAGTTAAAGTTCATTTTGCTTAAGCGAGCTTCATTAAAGCAAACACATTTCATTATGCTTTTGTCCAAAACCAAAAAGACTAAACACGATTTATTAGTCAAGGCGCCAAGAGTCGAATGTTCCTGGCCAAGTTAACAATACGATGGGCAATATGCCAAGGCGTGCAGTAGAATTTGCATTTCAATGCTGTTGTTTTGTTATTATTCCCTCAGGCTTACATAATTTCAATATGTTAACGATAATGTTGTTTTTGGTGGCTTTGGCTAATCCAGACAACTAATCTGAATACTTAAACTTTACGCCGTAAGCTCTCTGATTGTTTAAGTTAAGTTTGTTAAGTTTGATAAGGATAATCGAGTTGTAGCATGAAATTAATATTAATACTGAATGAATATTTCTATGAATAGTAGTGACTCATCACATAGTGCTCCAAATATAATCATGAGTCACTTGGACAAGCGAGTGGCGAATTGGCGAACGAATATTCATAGCAAATCAAATGTCATTACGATGAATACGATTATAATTTTCACATTTCACAACCAACACTGTCTGTCAACAACATTTCCATACAGCTCTGTAATCGGTCGTTTACTTAACTTATTAATACCCAATTTATATTTGTTGGCCGACGACGTCAACTGCATAAGACGACATCGATGGAGCGTAGCGGATCGGCCTGTTTGGTTTTCATTTGGTGCAACCGAATTCGTAATCCGCCTCATTTGACGATCAACATTTAAAAATTAGTTTTATATGCCAATTAAGGGCAGAATTCGCCGCGTTTCGTGTGGTGAACAATACACAACTAGACACCCAAAAGCTGATAGACAATCACATGCTGAAATTGTTTCCACGCATACATATATACGTTTGTGTGTGCTTGTAGATATAGGCACATGTCATCTTTATACAGGACTAAACACTCTTGAAAAAAAAAAAATATCCTTGCAATTCAGACAATCTTCCGGTGCCAGGCTCAGCTTATTATTAATTTTGAATTATTTGGAAAAACAAGAAAAATGGCATACACTTTTAGTTAAAGCAACACGATTGTTCAAAGCGATAAGCAAACAAAAAACATCCAATGGGTCCAGGCCATGTATATCTGATTTTTACTCAGATACTCAGAGATTTTTCGAATCACGACTGGAGCTCATAAAACAATAAACAAAAATAATTGTTGATATGTGGTTATAAAGTCTCTACTGCTTTTACATGAGTTCAAACTGTTTGTTACTTGTATCTGAAGCTTAAGGGTCTAGTGATTGAATGAATAACAGCCGGCAGGCCACAGTTCAAATGTGTTTATTTTCAATAACAGGTTAAGTATTTAAGTCAAACTTGGCAAAGGGTTAGAAAAACTCTCAAACAAGTTTCTTATACAGACAATTTGCGGGCTTTTTTAGTATCTGAGCTCAAAGAAAGCTATGGGCTCTGAGGTATTGGGGATGCTTATATGTAATTGCACTTGAGTGCACATGATTTGCAAGCTGGGCAAGTTGGGGCTGCCTTTGATGGGTGTCATCCAAAAGAGTGCTGGTTGGCGATGTGCTGCATGATTGCATGTGAACACTTTTGCGTGTTAGCTGAAAGCCCATTGGGCAACGAGTGCAGTTTCTACACTCAAAGCAAAGATAACCTAGACACAGCTAATTATGGCTAGCTGAAGCTTTGACACAAATTTCATAAATCTTTCGCCGCAAGATGCATTTATTTAAACCAAATTGCCCTGACCCGCATTTAGTAGTTGACTCTTTTCACACAACATTCTCATAAGTGGAGCTCACCGAGACAATTTCCTCCGGCATTATGTATGTGTGTGTATGAGGCGCATGTTAAAAGTTGACAGGCGATTTAACCCATACCAATTTACAGAGCGCATTGAAACTATAGTTGATGTTGAAACTTTTGATGCAAGCCAAAGTGCTTTTAACTTTTGCGTGAAGGTAACTTTAGAAGCTTGACACGGCATGAATGCAAACGCCTCCATTTGATGTCATCCAGGAGTTTTTATTGACAAGTGCACACGTTGCTTGTGTGGGTAAATGCAATCTGCTAGTTGCTTAGTTGAATATTTCTAACTAATATATACCCTTACGCTTCCGTTTCTCATCATTCTGGCGTGATATGTAGTTCAGATATCTTACATATCTTAACATTTGGAAGCGTTTCTGCACCTGCCCATTATGCGCCCTCAGATTTGCCAGTCGCTGCTTCATTTTGTTGTTGTACCTCTGCTGATGCGCCTGCATATCCTGGTAGATGTGTGCCTGCATCTTTAACATTTTGAGATACGCTCTTTCATGGCAATCGTTGCTTAGTGTCGCCACTTTCTCTACTCCTTTCGACAGTCGATCCACGCGTTGTTTTATAATCTGTTTCTTGCGCTCGTCCGCTTTTCGATATCTGTGCTCAAGGATCTTGGGGTTGAACTGTGGACGGTACGCTCGCACGCACAATGGCAATTGGTCCTGGCGCGCGTCCTGTAGGTGCACATAGAAGGATTCATTGGGTGGCGTTTTAACTGGCATTGGTTGCGTGCACATGCACGGGTAGTGAACACAGTAATTCCCATTAGAAATATCCATATAATGCATTTCGATATTTAATTTGGATAAAGTTTTCCAAAACTAATAAAATCCTCGACGTGAGGCAAAACGAATTCTGTGATTATATGAAGAAATGATTAAAGTAACAACTTGAATAACTAAGCACTAGAATACATTTGTAGATCAAGCATTGCCTGATTTAAAGAGCGATAAAGTTGCTTACCTTTTACACTTGTCCTATCTACGTATGCAAAACTGATTTAACCATGGTAACTAGAGTAGTATAAATGATTATGTGATGCCCAAGAGCCCTTAATGTGTTCGGCTAAAACAACAGTGAACACAAGTAAAAACACATACATACACTTACTTCGCATAGGGCTACATGGCCCCTAAGGCAGGTAATGGCGTAACTCGAAAATAACAGTAAAGTGAGCCATTTTATTACGAATTTCTAAATTTCAGAAAGTGTGGAATTTCATTTTTAATTTTGAAAAATGTAATTTTTGTTAATAGAAAAAATATCTAAACAAAAGAAAAAATCATTTATAATTATATGCATTTGATTCTTCGTTTAATTAAAATAATTTCTATGAACAATTTCTTTAAATTTCAAAGATTGTATACGTACACGATACTAAAATATATAAATATGTATACAGACAAATGTAACCAACGTAACTAGAGTAGTATAATAAGTGATACTGTTTACAGCAGGTAGAATGTAAAGCAACATAAATATATATATATATATGTATATATATATCATCTATACATGTACTTAACCATAAGCATACATAGTCTGGTAACTACATATGTAACCATCTGCACGGATTTAACACAAAAGTTGTGTGTTATGATTATGATAAAAGCTCTGTTTTTACTTTTTTGCCAAATACCACAAAAGCGAAACCAAACTCATCTCTTACATTGCGCTCCACATTTGCCACACATACACATTTTGAGTGGGCGCTGGAGCGCACCATAAAACATATTAGTATTAGTCGCATGCGAGGACGGGGGATTCGGCAGCTTAACTTCACCTGCAGCTGCGCTGCGTGTGTTTCCTGTGGTCATGCAATCCTCATATGCCACTCATAAGTTAGTGGTTTGGAGTCAAGGCTTTGCATAAGACGATTGCCTTTGGCCCAGCTTAGACTGGGACGCCTTCTAATCCCGGTATTTGTACAACTTTTTATGCAACCAATGCTACCGCATTTAAATTAAAAAAAGAGAATGTATGAAAAACAAATAGGTTTAAACAACAACTACAACACCTTTCATTGTCTATTCTTACCCAAATCGGATTTATTTCTGAATGAAAGAGCTGCTGTTAGTCCCAGAGTAAATATTAGAGCATCAGCCACTTATATAAATAGGAATCAGAAACTTTAAATTCTATTTGGTGTGAGGAGAGGTGAACTATTTAAACATACATAATTTTAAAAAAAAAATACCTGTTATTTAAATACAGTGGCTCAGAGCTTCTTTCAAGCAGTGTCAAGCATCAAATTCAAAGTGCTATAAAGTTTGAACAAGGAAACAAACTCAAGATGTTTTAATGCCAATTTGTTTAATGTTGTTTCACGTTTTAAAAAAGTATCATATTTGGCCTATAAAAACTTAAATAAGGATGTTGATACTTAATATGATATCCTTTAGCCTTAACAACTTCGCCTAACCTATTATTCATGGAAGATACCAGCTTCCGGGTAGTTGCTGGACTGATCTTGCTCCACTCATCCAACAGAACATTTTTCAGATCCTGTTTGCTGGATATGCTGTGATTCCGGATGTTATTTTCCAGCAGAGCCTACAAATTTTCAATAACATTTAAATCTGGGGACGGGGCCGGTGGAATTATCCTGTGGGGCAGTTCCAGATAAGCCAGGACTGTACTAATCCGAACTTATGCTTGGGGTCATTCTCGTGGTACAGCCGGAAAGTACGTCGGATTCCTAGCACCTCGGCACTTTGGAGTAAATTTTCCTTTAAAATATTGAAGCACACATTCTTGTCCATTATTGTTTCAATGATCATAAAATTCCCGACGCCGGCTGCCGAGATAGATGCCCACACCAAGACACTTCCTCCTTCGTGCTTGACTGTTGCCTTTAAGTTTTTGGGATCCAGCTCAGTATTGGACTGACGCCACCCATAATTCCGTCCGTCCGAGCCAAAAAATCCTTGTCCAAGTGGGATTTGGAGAACCTCATCCTGGTCCCTTTATTTTATGCGCTTATAAAACGCTTCCTCCGTGGTACTCGGGTATTAAAGTCATGGTTGTGCAGAACCAGGCGCACAATTTTTACACTCCACTTTCCCCCATTTCATCCTGCACCTGTTGATCGGTTTTGGAGTCGATAGCTTACGATTTGCCCTTATTTTCCTGATGATCCTCCGCTCGTCCTGTTCGGTGAATATCTTGTTTGGTGCCATTCTGCTCTTGGCCTTTTGTCCGATTTTCGACGACGAAGCGCCAAATGATTTTTTATACAGTTGAGTTGCTTAGATTAACCATTCCAGCTATTTGGCGATGGTCAAATATCCTACATCTGTAAACATAGAAGCTCACACAAACCAAAAAACGTCCCTTCGAAAAACCGTGTTTACTGCCATGAGGCAAAATGTGGTTGAAAGTATTTCTCGAGCATGCAAAATACTGCAGTAACAACTACTCAATATAGACCAATAGAAATAGATAAAAAAATAAATAAATTAACGAACCAATGAACATAGGAATAACAAATACTAGATAACTTAAATGACATTCGATGGAGTTCCAAGTAAATGACTTAGTAAATCAGTTTGGTTACAATAAAATAATTGAAATCATTGTATGAAACATTCCGCATTGAGCAAGGAGTCCTTGCCTACTAATATTTTTCAAAATATCTAATTTTAAAACACACCGCGTATAAAAATAAAAAATTAATAAATGAATATTTTGTCTTTTAGTTTCGTTAGGTGTGCGGAATTTAGATAAAATACTGCTCTAAGTAAAAACTCTGGAACAAATCTTTGTCAATAAATCAATATAATGATATCAAATAAGATAAAAATGTTGCAAAAAATGCAAGGAAAGAGAAGAAAGAAGAATAAATCTAACTGAATATAAATTTTGCATCACACTGGCAAATGTACAGCTGTCGACAAAGAGACATGTATTTTTTCCCCGCAATGTCTTTTTGTTTTGTCTCGTTCGTTGGGCAATCACAACCGGAATGAATTTGAAAAATTCTTGTTACATTCGGTATTGGTTGAATGACGCTTCAAGAAGGTCTCTGGTGTGGGGTCTGAGACAAAAAGTAGACGTCTTGTCTTATTTCGATACTATATAAGTGATATCTTCATCTGTATACTCACCTTAGTGCAAGAAGTCAGTTCAATAATGCTTTTTAACTTATTTACAGATGCATAGGAAGGAAATCATCGAAATATCACCAAACGAATCGTTGAGCAATTAAAGGATTAAACGAGAATCGAGGACGTGGCAAACGAGGCAACGAACTGGGGCAGGACAACACGGCTGATTCGGTGGCAAACATCTTTTGCGACTTATTGGGCGTGTCTCTCTGTGTACGTACATATTACATCGGGTCTCCATTTCTGTAAGGTAGCCAAAATGTTAGAGCGTGCTGCGTATATTGCAAATTGTGGCAGTTGAAATACAAGTTTTCCGGTAGTTTTGCGTTCGTATATATCCTATATATACTATATACATATATATATATACATATATATATATATATATATCTGGCCAACTGTATAAACAGCACAGCCACAGGCTCAGGCACTGGGAGAGTCACTGGGACACTGGGGATTGTGGGAGGTATGCAAATAAACTGTCTTGCTGCCGGACCAAGCATGGCCGCATCCGAGCCACCAGAGCCGCCGCCACGCAATCCGGATCGCATAAATGCCTCTCTGCACAAGCTCGGCGAATCCGTAAGTACACCAAGTACAACACCAACAACCAGAACCAGAACCCCCCATCCCCTATAGTGTGCCAAACCCTGCATGCCCCTAGCACAACAAACAAAAAAAAAAAACAAAAAAATAGTAATACAAAATAAAAAACCAAACGAAAACCCCTCATTCACTTGATATTTAACCTAATTGGGCCTCATTCATTTGCTTGTTAGCGTCGCTGGGGGGCTAGGGGACACAATGCGGCTGGGGTGGGGCGATGGTCGTGCGGTTATGGACGGGTTTTAACATACAATTTGCATGCCACTCGCCATTCAGCGCTGCCCCACTTTTCACATGCTTATAAATACTTTAGCTTACTTCTCTTTCGTTCTCTCTCTCTCTCTCTCTGTCTCTCTCTCTCTCTCTTTCACTCTCTCTTTAAAAAGCGTTTTTCGGCATATTTTCCATTTTGCAAGTTACACACACATTTTCATTGACTAATTGACCTGCAGAAGAAGACCATCAGATCTCCCCTCGCTCTCTTTCACTCTTCGTTTCTTTTTAAGCATTTATACATTTTGACCAAATTAAAGTGCATCCAATTCACTAATCTCTTGCCTAACTTTGCAGAAAATTGTCAAGTCGCTGGACTCGAGTGTGGGTGCGCTCAAAGAGAAGACAGTGAACAACAACAAGCCCGTCAAGCCGGTGCTATCCCTCGACAGTGGCCAACAGATAGTGGCCCCATCGTCCAACTCCTTCTCATGCACGACGTCGAGCTCGACGGCAACAGCGCCCACAGCAAAGCAGCCAAATTTGCTGGTAAGCAAAAGGGATTTGACACCTTCCGCCTCCGCCTCCGCCACCGCATCTGCATCTGCCTCTGATAACAGCAGCTCGCCAGCCAGCTCGAATGGAAGCAATCAGACACTCACGCCACTCATGACCATTGACAACCAGCAGCGACTGGTCGCCAAGGGCGACACATTGTTGGGTCCACAAGCCCAAACCCAAGCACAGACACAGATACAGGCACAAACACAGGCACAGGCACAATCACAAGTCGCTCAAGTGATTGGTATGCCGCAGTCGCAATTAGTGAATGGCAGCAACAGCAACAGCAACAGCAACAGCAACAGCAACAACAGCAGCAGCGGCGCCATCTCCATATCCACAGCAGCCATGATCCATGCGAATAACTCAAATTTGATTGGTGCAGGTCACTTGACCCAGGTCAACTCGACCAGCAGTCACCTCAATGCCGGTAAGTGGGTGCAATTAGATCAGCTGCAATACTGAATGGGGATTAAAGCATACGCAAATATAAATAAACATATAAACATATATATATATATATATATGTACACATATGCAGTTGAGCGTGTAGCTGAGCAGAGTTGACTGACGGAGAAAACCACGCACAGAAATATTCCACTGCTGTTTGCCAGACTATCTGGCATTTATAAAATGCATTTTACATTTGACTGGCATATATTTTATTTATGTCCGAATGCTCGACTTAATGTGTAATCGATATCAAAGTATAATTGTTTACAATGTGTCTTTTTGCATCACATTTGTGTACATCAATTTAATTCCTCAAAGTAACTCGTATTGTTATTTGATTATAATTTTGCTGAAAGTAACGCATAAATTCAGCTTTAGAACTGAGCACAGCTGGGTGAAATTGGTAAAGTTGATGGGCATTCTCAGCTCAGTTAATTAAAATTCAAATTTCAAATATGTGATATCTTCAGCTGACTAGGCACTTGGTAAAGATGGCAAAGTTGATCAATTTAATGTTCTATTGTGTGCAGTAGACGAGGCTTTGAGCATTGTGACACAACAGTTGCAACAGTTGCAACAGTTGCCGAGACTTAAATTAAAATAGCAGCTCGATTCAGGTACTGTCGTAAAATAGATGGGAAAACACACGGCAACAACGGCTACGGATAAAACGCATGAAAAACGCACAAATCTCAAACTTACTCGTATTAAGAACAACGACAACGACACATTTCAAAACTGGGCCTGTAAATGTGTCTCTGTCAGTTAAAAGCCGGTTGGCCAAAGTGCTATTTGGTCGAGTGAATGGGATTATGTTCGAGTGCCAAAGTGCGTTGTCAGTAGCACTTGCACTTAGAAAAACAGGTACACCACAAATTTTGAACATCAAACTGAAAATCCATAATTTTTGGGAAAGTTATTTCTAAATCTGGGAATGAAGTTCAATAAACGTACAAATATCTTAAATCTTAAATCCTCATCTTAAAATATCTTATATATTTCTAATTTTTACAAATAATTATTATATTTTAAACATGTTTCCAAAAAGTACAAGTATATATTTATGAAGTAGAAAATTCGGTAAAATATAAAATCTGCAGTGCACTTTAGATTTTTTCCAAGTGTATAAGCTTTAAGAATTCTCCAAATTGGTGGCAACGTAGACCCATTAAACGTTTCCCATTCGGTACCATTCGGTTTTAATGGCGCTGTCAAATGCGAAAGGTCCACTCCAGCAGACTTTCTGATTGATTGATGTACAGAAACGCGTTTCAGGCCTTCTATCATCAGAACAAGAAGCCTCAGCCAAAAAGCATTGGAAATTGCTGGACCAGGATGCATAACGCAGGCAGAGATAGGATGCATGCTAATGTGATGCTGACATGCAGCCAGATTAGGAAACTGTTTCATAATTTCTTAAAGACATCTGTCAACACATAAGCTGTAATAGTCGCAGTTGCCTAAAAAATTGTCTTAGTCATGAATTTTCACTTAACTAAGAGAAGGACCAGAAGACCAAATCAAAGCTATAGAAAAAGCTTATTACTTGAATTGAAAAATGCTTCATTAATTTATACAATTTTAATATCTGCCAAAATCCAGATAAACATTACTGTTTAAATGAAATTAGTTTCATGTTTCAAATCAGTATTAAATAAAGTCCCAGCTTAACTAATAAATTATATATGGCTGTATCCACATGTAGGAAGTGGGCTTTGTGCCACATTGATTTTGTGGACATTCATTTCTTTTACTCTGATTTATTCCCAGTCATGCAATATGATTTCAATAACACAATTAGTATAAAACATATGCAAAATTGTATGGGCTTGAAAATAGGCGTATAATAAAATAGATTTTGTGGATAATCGTTTTTAAAGCGAATATATATACACATGACTGGATTCGAATTACATTTGAATAATATGCAAAGATAAATAAACGAAATTAATCATTCGAATGGAAATATTTATTATAAATGTTACATTTACATATTTTATTTAAATGTACAAATTGTTGTTTATTTATGTGTGTTGTATTTGTTCCATGTACTTTATGAATGTATGTAAATACTTTTTCCGATGACATTTGTTTTTTCTCCGTGTATTTACCTATTCAAAATCAAATTAAGTCCTGCACGTTCCATTTTCCTGTTTGAGTTCGTGTGATTAATCTACATTCATGATCCAAATTCATACACACACACACATACAGCAGCTATCTACATTTTG
The DNA here is from genome assembly GCA_035043505.1 of Drosophila setosimentum. NCBI lineage: Eukaryota > Metazoa > Arthropoda > Insecta > Diptera > Drosophilidae > Drosophila > Drosophila setosimentum. The sequence continues at coordinate 21,842,212 of JAWNMY010000003.1, forward strand.
TTCTTGCCATATATCCATCTATAAACCATAACATTTACGTTAACATATCCATTATCATGATGTGGCTAAATTGTTGCTGTTGCTGTTGTTATTACTGTTCTTATTTTATTATGTTAACCACCCCTGTAACCCGTCAAACTTGGGCACTCATCCCCTTTTCGACAAACATCGACGATTTCGAATTAATTCCCTACGTACTCGGTTGCCTCGTCTGGGAAATTGTGAAAATTCGCAAAACAAATGCACAACACATCCATAACAAAAACAATAACAACAACAACCAAAACAACATCAGTCGACAAGAGAAATGCCAATGATGTCTGTTCAATTGCGAATTTAATGGAACCGGATCGGGCAACGGTCGGCGCAGCCTCATTATCTCCCATATCGAAGACAATGAAAATTAAATCCGTGCCCGTGCCAGTGCCCGTGCCCGTGCCCATACTATCCCCAATGTCCGGCAACATGGTACTGCCGCATTCCCCGTCATCCGTTGCATCCGCGGCACTTTTGATGCTCGAGGCAACCACGGCCATCAGCACGACTACGAACACTATTCCTGATGGCAATCGCAATGACGAGTCAAAGTTCACATTTCGTCCAGGTAAGTCGATTGAGACTCGTACAATCCCTCAACTCGCAACCCGCAACCCGCAACCCGCACCCCACTTCCTGCTCCAGCTCCTGCTCCTGCTCCTGCTCCTGCTCGTAATCGGAATCGTACTAAAGCCATTTGCCATTTTCAATCTTGCGTTTTTCCCTACATTTCATCTCCCATTTCCGCTCCCTCTGTATATCGCCCTCTCTCTCTCTCTCTCTATCCTTCTCGGTATTTTTATTTGGAGCACTGAAACCGTCCTATCAGCACTCGCATTAAAATATTATCTTTCGCATGCACCAATCCATTCACCAACGCCTCCCACATTGCAACTTCTACAGATTTCTACTTGACATGGACTACTTAATTTTTATTTTTTAGTTTAACACACAAAAAATTCAAAATAAAAAAACCAAATAAGCATTGCACTTTTTAAGTTTTGCTCGTTCGTTGTTTGATCTAGTTGTAGTCTGTGGTAGAGAATCGCATGCAAATTGAGCAATTGTCCGCAGGGAGTATGACAAGGAATTGGGAGTGTGCTGGTAGAATGCCTCATATATGTACATGGGTAGCGGGATCTTTTGGGGCTAGTAACGACAACTTTTCCGCTTTTCCACGGCTTGAGCTTAGCGTGGCACTGGTGAACTAGCTGGCTAGTTGAAAGACTGCTCCACCTTTTTAATTCAACGATCTTTTGCAGAGGTGGCCATAAAGCTGCGCGAGGAGAACGAGCGCCTCAATGCGGAGCTAGTGCGTCTGCGTCGCCTGCTCGAGCACTCGACAGATGGTGCTGTGGGCGGCGTTGAGCCCGGTGCGGTGTTGGAAGCGACTCAGTCAAATGATGGCAAGGAACGTGTCGAAAGACTAGAGTCGGAGTTGCGCAGCGTCAAGAATCAGTTGCTGACCATGCGACTGGAGCGCAAGAAACTACGCACGGACAGAGCCGATCTGCTGGGTCAGGTGAATCAACTGTGCGCCTCGCTGCAGGAGCGGGAACAGGAGCTGCGCGACTTCATACGAAATTATCAGGAACGGGTGCGTGAGACAGAGTCAACCAATGCAAAGATCTCCGGAGATCGGGATCGCGAGCGCTTTCAGCTGCTGAAGCAAGCACGCGATGAAGCGGAGCGATCCTTGGCCCTCGCCCAGCAGCTTTCTGCTCGGGATCTGCAGCTGCAGCGCCTCCAGGAGCAGCTGCAGGAGGCGCGACGGCAACTGACTGGCTGCCTCTCCGATCAGGAGAGCCTACACTCATTTGCACCGCTGACACCGCCATCGGCTGCTTCCACACTCCTCAGCCAGCTGGCCAGCGGGTCGGCTGTGGCAAATGCACTGAGCGGCATCCGCAACGCAGAGGACAGTGGACGTGGCAACTCTAATTCGTTGTCGGCCTTCAGTGGCAGCTTGAGCGGTGGCTCCGGGGCCACCGTTGGAGATCGGAACTCCTGCTCCAATGACTCTGGACTGCGCAACAGCAGCGATCGCGAGAGCACTGGTGGCGAACTGAACTTCAGTGATAACGCTTGCGACAATGGACCCTGCATCACCGTCGATCCCGACAGCATCTCTCTAGTCTCCAGCCAGAACATGTACCAATGTGAGTTGACACAGTTAAGCTCCGCTCTCTCTCTCTCTCTCTCTCTATATATATATATATATATATATTTATATATATATTTATTTACTTTTTTTTTAATTTGTATCCCATGTTTTCCAAGTTGGCACGCCCAAGGAACGCAGTCCCACACTCTCGCCTCTGAATTCCGGCGCATATTCCAGGTAAATTGTACATATTTGTAATGGATATAATTATATTCTTTTCCGAGATGACCCATATAGGTATTCCTCGCTTAACACCGGGATAAGGTTCCTGTTAAACAAGATACGAATCTAGAACAAATATTAGAGTGGAGCTAACGGTTTCAAAAATCACCAGCAAAAGTATTTTGTTTTAATTACAGTTCCGCAACTCAATTTACTAAATTTTCATTATCTTCTATCTCCTCATAGCTGTTTACGTTAATGGGGAAATGTCGTAGATGAACTTGTGGTTGACTGACTTTCAAAAAGTTTTACGTTTTGAACTTAAGTCGTCTTTGCACAGAAGTATCAGCAAATAAGATTTGAGACAATCCCAAGTCTTACTTGGTAACTGTTTGTGTTAATTGTTTAACTTCATCATCTTTATAAAAACAGACGCCCTACGAATTGTATTGATGCGTATATTGAGTTATAATTTTAATCTAAGTACGTTCCTCATCTCTTGTCAAAATACAAGTATTACGAGTGTCGATAAAATTATTCAAATTGAAGCGATTTCAAAAGGATTACTCTTTGCATCTATACAAATACTGCATTGAATTCATGCACAAAGTTGTACACTGCCTTAATTTGTCAAAACTAATTAAATTTTATAGTATAAAAGTATACATAAAGTATATATTAACAAGCGTGAATTTTGCAGTTGGGTGTAACCGACTTCTAAATACTTTGATACCGTAAGTTATTCCAGCAGATAACAAGTGACAAGGAACAGGGTGGGTGTAGCCACGAAGTACTGTCCAAGTTTGCCTTTTCAAATACATCGATATACCTACCAACCAAATTTAGCGACTGCAGTCTTCAAATTGTGGGATATATGTGGCTTTATCGATTTGCGAATATCGATTTGGGAGTATCAATTTGCGAATATCGATTTTATCGATTTCCTAGCCCCCTGGTAGACGTAGCACTCAAAATATTACACTTTGTCTTAAAAAAGATGTGTTCTTACAGACGGACAGACAAATTTCTAAACCCAAAATACTATGTCACCTTCGGTATCAAAGTATAAATCATCGTTTATATTTACTAACAGATCTGTGGAGCAGCTCTCGCCGGATGCTGACGGACCTGGCGGCGCTGGCGCCATAACCCGAAAGTTTGCCAATAAAAGCGGTGGGCCACTTGGCGCACGAAATGGACGTGGGGGCACCTGGGGCAGCATCTCGCGGGTCTTCGCACGTTCGCGAAACAAGAGCAAGGCCATGTCTGCGGATGGTGTGAACGAGTACAGTGACTACTCGTGGAATCCGCTGTCCGAGGAGGGATATGCCGAGAAGTTGCGACTGCTGCGCGAGGCCTCCCAGCTGCCCATTGAGCGCTGGCGGGCGACACAGGTGCTCGCCTGGCTGGAGGTGGCACTTGGCATGCCACAGTACAGTGCACGCTGTGCAGAGAACGTGAAAAGTGGCAAGGTGCTGCTCGAGCTGAACGACATTGAACTGGAGGCTGGCCTGGGCCTGGCGCATCCCATGCATCGCAAAAAGTTGCGACTGGCCATCGAGGAGCAGCGTCGGCCGGAAATGGTGCGCTATCCACTTATCACACAACTGGGACACACCTGGGTGGCCAGTGAGTGGCTGCCGGACATCGGGTTGCCGCAGTATGCGGAGCCCTTCCTGCAGTCTCTAGTCGATGCCCGCATGCTGGACACGCTCTCCAAGAAGGAACTGGAGAAATTTCTCGGTGTGACACGCAAATTCCATCAGGCCAGCATAGTGCACGGTATGTTTGACTGTTAATTCAACTTTAATTAGTATTTCTAATTATCATCTTTGCATTGTTAGAAAGATGCAATATTTTTGGTTATATACAATTTGAACAAAAATTATCCAAAAATGTAGTAAATCGCCATACTTTTGGCGCCTTAGTATTGAGAATGTATATTTCTAAGACGACAGCAATTTTTAATTTATTAGAAAAAGGTCTTATTAATTAAATTTAAATTTATAAAGAGTATAAATTTTTCTTATGTTTACAATATTAACACATTTTTCCAGAACGAATTTTTAAATTAATGCGCGCTATTTTGGCTAATCGTCGAAAAATACCTTAACTAAATTATTATATTGTTATTATACTATTTGATTTCATAAAATTGACCAAATATATATGCATGGAGCAGAGACACATCAAGTTTATTTTATCTAAGCCTAGAGTGTTATTTGCGAAATGCGAAGAGCTAACGAATACCCTTCTTGCTTAGGCATTCACGTATTGCGTATTGTGAAATATGACCGTCAAACACTGGCGATGCGACGGGTTCAGTCGGAGACTGTTGATACGGATCCGATTGTTTGGACAAATCAACGATTTATACGCTGGGTGCGCTCCATTGATCTGGGCGAGTATGCGGAGAATCTGAAGGGTGAGTTTGAATATATGTATTAATGGACTTGTCGCATGTCAAGTAGATATCAATTGCATATTGGATAATATGTTGATTGACGCACTCGAGTGTAGAGTTTCAAGTAGAAAGCGCACACTAAACACTTGTATCCTATTTGACCCTCTGCTGCCACTATTTGCAGACAGTGGCGTCCATGGCGGCCTAGTGGTGTTGGAGCCATCCTTTTCGGGCGATACCATGGCTACCGCATTGGGTATTCCACCTGCAAAGAATATAATACGACGACATCTCAACACGGAATTCGATGCCCTCATCCTGCCCGCAAGGTGAGTGTGTGCGACCCCTTGCCCTCTCATGTGTGTGTCCCTTTTGTGTAACCCTGGCTTCGAAACCGGAGCCGCTCTCTATCCCGTCTCAACATAAGTATATAAGTATATAAATATATAAATATATATATTAATGTAGCGTAAAACAGCATTTTGATTATTGTACCCATTCGATTAGAATTTCATTTTCTTTTGTTGCGTTCACATTTGATTGTGATTTATTGTTGTTTATTTTTTATTTTTTGTATCCCATTGTCAGTTAGATAATCGAACATTATTTCAAGCATTTTGTTTGTATCTTCATTTCTGCACGTTCCTCATTCACATAATCATTATCAAGCTCACATGCAAATTCATAATTATCAATGTTATTCCATTATCAATAGTTGTTCGTGCTAATGGCAAAAAAAGAAGATATTTCTTCTTTAGCTAATCATTTGTTATAGAACAAAAGTCATAGTTGAGATTGAGGTTGGTTATCGATATTATTCAACGCGGGGGTTAACTTATGGAAATTGTTATTGATTGGAATCAAACTGATTATTTTTACAGTCCTTAAAAATAAATTACAAAAATTTATCGTTAATTTTGTATACATATATACAAATTGTAATTGGGTAATTGGCTATAAAAATTATTATTTGACAGTTAGTTAGTTACAAATATTGTAGATTGTGGTGTTGGCATTTAAGTTCTGTTTCTGCTTCTTCCATTATTCACATCATCAAAAAAAAAACATGAAAATATTTGTGTAAAACGCTTCTCTTGAGTTCTCTCTGCTTTGCATATACTATCTGCTATATACTATCTTCATACCTACATACATTGTCATCATCTTAATCTCAGTCTGCGCTCTAACAATCATCGTAAATCCAATATGGAGATAATCCAGAGATGCGAATTGTGAATGTGCTGATTGTTGTTTTAGTCATCATTCACGTCTAATCAATTAGTTGTATTCGTATTCGTTTCATGCGCCGTCATCAGTTTCCACATGCATACATCTATGTAACTGTATCCATAATCTATCTATCTCTGTCTTCTCGTACATAATAAGTACATGTATGTATTCATATATAGATATATACACACACTATAGAGTTAGCATAATATTCACCATATACCATATATGTGTAGGTAAAATACATACATACATATTTACATGTGCGATGTGTGTGTTTGCGTGCGTGTGCGTGTGCGTGTGCGTGTGTGTGTTTTAGAGCATGTCTGAAATGCCTTCGAAACGCACTAATTGGCTTCTGCCGTATTTTTCTCTCTTTTTTCTCTTCCAAACATCTCGATATCAAACTATATTTTCTATGCAGATACATTATTTACTGTCAAATGGAAGAATTTCAAATGGAAAGCTCCCGGCAATTGGCCAAATTAAATCAGGGCCATTAAATCACAAATCACAAATATCAAGATCAAAATCACAAATTGTCCTCAATAAGTGGAAAATCTGTAATTTGTAATCAAAACTCGATGGGATTCAACTCGATTTTCAATATTCAATTGTATTTTAGCTAAGCTGATTGGTAATTCTAGGAAGAGAACAATAATTGGAGCACAGCGCTAATCAAATATAAACATAATTAATACTTATTACTCGTACTTAGTATATAGCAAAGCAAAACAAAAACAAAACAAAAAACAACAAAACGAATATATATAAATATGCTTAAGCATCGAAATACTCGTAGAATCGTGTACTCAACAAAAACAAAACCCACCCCGAGCCCCCTCGATGATCCAATTAAATAAAAGCAAATTAAACGCGTATGAAAAACATACTCGTAAATAAATACAACATATCGAAATTCCGAAGAGCTTTGCATTATCGATATGTCCATATAATATTAAAAAGCAAAAACACATAATTATTGCAAGTCGGGCTCTAAAGACCGCATTTATTCTATACACAATCGTATTACAACACAACGGAACTTTTTGCATTTAAGCCAAACACCAAAAGCCGCTAAAAACGTAACACAATACAGCAGCCAGCTATATATAAATATATATATAAATATATACACATATATAATGGTTTGAATCGGTGTTCCGAGAATAAGAAGAAGATTACGCAGATATATAAAATATATATGAAGACACATAGAAGTGTTTAGGTGTAGTGGGCCAGCATCTTTTTGGGTAGAGACAAGACACTCTTTTTAAGTAGAATGCGAAAATGCGATTCATTTATAGTTTTATATGCATATCTATTTATCTATAGCCAATCAGATTTGAAATATCGCATTTTTGGAATAATTGATGTGCAATAAAGCATTCTTTAAGCAGACCATATAAAAAGCCGGGCTGAAATGCCTTTGTAACTAACGTGGACAGCCGTCCACTGTGATACAGATACAGATACAGATACAGATACTTATACTGAACATTGTACCAACATATATGCATACATACATAAAAGTATGGCTCACAGAAAGTAAGTCATAAGGAAACCCATACAAACATACAACATACATCCATACGTACATACATACATACATACATAAATACATACATTCGTATGTACATTGTGCATTCACCAATACATACTTACATACATATTAGCTTTTCCTCTTCTGCTCGATATTGCATACTTTTATGCGCTTGAAGATGCCGCAATTGAGATACATTTTCAATTGTTAGTACTTTTAGTTCCTCACTCCAAATCCCATTTGTAATACCAGTCTTTATTGAGTCAATGCTATGTCAATTGTAAGTAACACTCGAAAGAACTTTTGAGTACTAAATTAGCACTACTTATGTACTTGAATATGTCTCAATGTTCTTTAGTATTCTTGTTTTTTGTTTTTTTCTCTATAGCCAACTCGATGTCACATACTTTGTATCAACAATATTCATGCCGTATATCTATCTTTAATTTGGATGTGTTTGAAGCAATGCTTCTTGCCTTAAACTTAATAACACATTTTATTCCTATTACGAACATGTAGAATTGATGTATTTATTTCGGGGCCCCATATCTCATCTCAGTTTGCATACACACATATGTACACCTCTATTTAAATGCGCTTATATCTTAGTGATAAGTTTTGTTGTTTACGCTACAAGTAGTCAATTATGCAAATATATACTGACTTACATAACTATACACACACCAATTTCTCAATATTATTAACCATCCTTTGTCTTTGTCTCGTTTCTTTTCTACTTTCTTTTCCATATATTTTTCACATATTTCTTTCAATTTTTGGTATAATCCTCAATTCAATTGTATCAACGGCTTGTTGTTGCTATCCTTGTCTTGATTGTTTACGATAATGCAACACAACAACAACAACAACAACAAAAACAACAAAAACAACAACAACTACATCAACAACAACAACAATATGTGTGTGTGTGTGTGTGATTTTGTGTATGAATGCTTGCCTGTTACGTCTGCCTTGCCGCCTGCCTCTGCCTCTGCCTTATCTGTCTTTGTCTCTGCCTGCCCCGTTCTGTGTCTACTACTACTTATTTGTGCCAACAATGCAACAAAATTGTAAACATGTAAACACATTAAAACATCCCCACATTCACAAATACCTACACACACACACACACCTGAAACGAAAAAAAAAAAACAATCCGGTTGTATTGCAATGTTTGTTGTGTAGAGCAACTTTGGGTCAAGGCATTCGTTCCGGTTGCGGCATAGTGCCACTAACTGGACCCGGCGGACTGCAGCACTATGCCACAACAGATCGGCGATCGAGTGGCAGCCTGCGGGTAAGTCCAACCTATCCATAAACGCTTTCATAAATAGTAACATAATACGTACATAAATCTAAATGTAACTAGCGCTTGCACACATAAAACTATAAATCGAATTGGTTGCCTACGCGATTGAACGCAATTAAAAACTCAAAATTATATTTATGTATAAGAAACTGAAAATCTGTAAGCAAATTTCTGCCTCTGTATTTATCTTAGCCTGATTTGACGTGAAGCTTTTGTTGTCTCTCAATTTCTCTGTGTGTCTATGCTTTAAACTTAACGTATCGCTTTCAGTACTTGTGTAGAATGTCAAGGATCCTATTCGTTTCATTTCTACTTCATTTCTTATCACAAAAACAACAAGAATATACATTTGTCAGACATTTCCCACTTCTCAAATGTATTTTGAGCACACAGTACAACGATCTTTCTACACTTAGAGTACTTGGTAATAAATAACATCAACTATTCACTAAAAACTTCAGAATATATAAAATAAAAGATATATTTAAGTAAGGATAAGTATTTAATTTTTTTACTACTTTTTATATACTTTGGCATGCTTTTTGAAGATAAATTCATGGTCATGGAATTCACTCTTCAAAGCACACGCATAAAACATAAATAGAAATATAGAAAATAGATGTGGTCACTTATAAGATATATCGGTTGGTGGCTTAGATATTTAAGTACATCTCTCTGTTTGCTTAGATAATATGAAGAATAATACGTGTTTTAATTTAATATATGAACTTTAAAGGAATTATTCAAGTTAGCTAGTCCAATTATATAGGTTTTCATATAGGTTGAATTGCGTATCGCTCTTTTGACGCTATTGCGTGCTTAAGTGTAATAATAACCCGTATTATTATTTAATGTTGAGAAGCACACATTTGATATAGTTAAGCACGCCATAATAATACAAATGTAAGCATATATTATTAAATGCAAGAAAACAAGATCATATAAAGCATATACTTAATACATATACTCGTTCACAATGCGTAGTTATTTCAAGTAAGTAACAATTAATGAGCATTCTGTAAAATGCACAAAAAACACATATATACGCAAACAAATAATTAAATTTCATGTAAACTGTTTAAAGTGCGAACTTTTATTTGCCGTCCGATTTGTTTTATATTTGACTTCTAATTAAAATATTAATTAAACAACGAGACCAGAAGTTTCACGACAAATCCAAGATAAATCGTGTACAGTCAAATGATGAATAATTCAATTTAATATGCATTACCCCATCCACTGGCGGGAATGGATGGGCGTGGTTGACGGGGTAGTGGTTGCTGCTGATTATCAATTTAAAACGAATGCTTAACTAATTTGCAAATTTGATTTTCTTCCCTTCCCATTTTTTTGTATCTTACAGATTTCGGCATGGAAAGGATCTCAGGTAAGGGGAAGCAATGAAAATGAATTGAAGGGATTTCCAATGCGTTAATTCACTTTTTGTTTGCAGAGCTCTCTCTCAAAAGCTTTTCGCTTCAACACAAAATCCCATCGGGCCGGCGATCGCAGCTCCTTCGGTAACTCCACCTCCCCAACGCCATCGTACAGCAGCAGTGAGGGCGGCGGAGGAATATACGCTACCATAGGTCCACAGCAAATGCAGTCGCATCATCCGCCGCCTTCTCATCATTTTCTACCGCCACCCACAAGCGCACCGCCACCTCCTCCCAGCTCCAATTACGGTCCAGCAGGTCACCGGGTGAGCGCCCCGCCCCTCGCCAATATACTGGACCCCCATGGTCTAGATAGTCATCTGCTATACGAGCAGAACAGTCGGCGCGTGAAGAGCATCAGTGACATCGGTGTGGCAACCAGTGGCAGCATTGGTGCCTGTAGTCTGGGTGGCATATCCGCAGCATCCGATTCACCACAGTGAACAGCGGCATCTGAACTAACATTCCCAAAGTGATAAGTTAAGTGTCGACATGGCTGGCAGACGTTCAGCAATTGTATATTCAATACGAATTTGGATTTAATTACACACACATATATTCAAACACAAGACCCACCTCAAAATACATGGTGCATACAACAGATACATATGTTTACAAGATACAAATACACAACCACTATGAATATTTGATTTAATCAGATTGCAACTACAGAAAATAAACAATTTAAAATTAATTTAATATATAAATATGGATAGGCAGAGTTCTTTGCATGCAATTAAGAGGAAATCACTTAATTAATTCAATTAATTAACCACAGAGGATCAGTGAATATTGTCGAGAACTTGCGAGCTCCAAACTAAAAAAAAATTAACTTTATTAGACTAATAAAATCACAAGTTAATTATATTTTCATTTTTAAATTAATTTAATTATACAAGTGCTTCTCCAAATGCAAATGCACACAACTAAACTTGTTGTGTGCCAGTGGCAATAAATTTAAGAGAAATAAAAATGAAATCTGTGGATATGTATGTGTGCATAACTATAACCAAATTTGCGATTTAGATAAATTGAAATTGTTTCGAAAGCGCCCAAGCCAGTCTAAACACCTATTACGTAGCTAAGCAAATGAACCCCATGGATTGAATGAATTCCATAAACTGCAGTATTGTGCAAATTGTAAATGGCTATAATCATAAGTTTATATGTATGTATGAAAACTAACTTAATGTACACTGTGTAATTTCCAAGCAAATCAATTGAGACTAGCAAATCGCATCAAACGCAATCCGCAATAGTCAAATCGTTAATCTCTACTCCAAAGTATAATAATAACTGATATCCAGCATTATCCTTCCTACAATTACAATTCCTGAAACATATATATTGTATCAATAATATGAGACGTGTATTTTTAAGCAGACCAATTTAACTCTAGAATTACGAACAATTAAAACTAACTGACGAATAAACCAATGATAAAAATCTTATTTCACTAGATGTTTTTCATAGGCACGCTAACAAATAACATTTATTTATTTGCTTGAATATATGTTTTATTTTTAGTGCTGTCAAATATGTGCACTAAATCATCTTCAATATACTGGATGCTCAAATTGATTGGTCTATTTAAAAGTTACACAATTAAAACTTCAACAAATTGCATTTTTTCCAAGCCAAAACATTTCACCGTCACCAAAATAGTTTTTGAGTGTGCATCGCGAATCCATTTCTGATCATTGCATCTGATAGGATTCGACTGCATCTGGGCTTGCTAGCGGCGATCCCCGTCGTTCTCATTCCTTGGACGGCGAGTTGTGTGCGGACGTCCCTTGGGCTCTGGTCCGGGCAAAGGCTCGGCAGCTGTCAAAGTGCCCATGCTGCCCATAAGTGCCAAGAGACCAAGTACCAAGAATAAATTTAACCACTTCATACTGAAATCGTTAGTAGTATTTTGAAGTTTTACTTTCGTCAATTGATTGTAAACTGCTGACTGATCTGGCGGAGCGTTCCTTTTTATGGCCCGAAGTTCATGTATGCTTATGTAAATGGCGCTGGGAAAAGCTATCAACTACGTTTACTGTATTTTATGTTGTTAGATTAAACAGTTGAGTTGTAAATTGAGTTGTAAATCTAGCGATAAATATGGGCGGACATACATTTAGGTAATTGGCTTCAACAGCATTGAACAATTGTTTGTTTCTAACAAATGCTAATTGCCTTTCGGCGTGGGATCTTTAGCAGTGACATCTGTACTACATACTATATGCAAATGTGGAACAGCAGAAATCTTGATAAATATATCTCATATTTACAGTAAATTTATTTTCTGATAATGTGTATATATATTTTTTTTTTAATGTATGCAAAATATTCTTAAACAGTTTCGAAGCGAAAATTACATAAATTATGAATTAGAGAATATATACATAGGCTATCGATGGTATTTGTAACCGAAAACATCTTAATAAGAAACGATCGAGCTTCCAATAATATAGACTGTACAATATTTGTCTAACGAGAACATTGCAAAGAATGCGATGACTGTACAATTAAAAAACGCATTTGACGAAAATGCTAAAACTAAACAATAATAACAAAAATTAATAATTTATAAATAACATTTGTAAGATTTCTACGAGTCAATTTGAGTGTGATACCGCAGGACTAGCTTCTCCTGGAACATTTGACCAAGCTCGTTATTTTCCTGCTCGCGCCGCAGCTCCTCACCAATCCTCTGCCACAGACTCTCAAATCCACAGTCCCAAGGTCGAAAACTGAGCTCATTTTCGATTGCGCTCTCATCAAAAGTAAAAGAGTATTCATGCTCGTAATCACACATTTTCAAATAGCAGTTGGACTCTGCAACGAAATTCAAAAAGAAAACGGTTACAAGTAGCGATAGACAGATGATCTCGACTTATCGAAGAGTCTCAAATATCGAAGCGGGCAGCTCGCTTACACCAGCTGTTTTAAGTAAATATAAGGTCATATCTGATTTTCAGTTAGGTCTGGAAATGTCTCGCAAAAACGTACTGAATTTGATGAACACAATTGTGGCCAGCTCGTATGTGAAATGTTAAGAAATAAATGAGCCGCCAATTAATGTAACATTTACAGATGCAAATGTCCAACACATTCTCACAACTATGGATCGGCATCGGCAGCCACAACACAAACAGGTCCAAAAGAATATGCGTTTGAGGTAAGTCTGAGAAACGGCCAAAGTCCACATAAGCTTATCATCGGTTTCCCTGGCTAGATGTCAGCATCGACTGTGCGCTTTGGACCCGGAGTAAGTGCAGAGCTCGGCGCTGATTTGCGCAATTGGGGCGCCAAGAATGTTTGCCTTGTGACGGATAAGAATGTGGCCAAGTTAACCTCGGTTCGAGTCGCTTTGGACTCGCTGGCACGGCACGGAATTAACTACCAGGTGTACGATGGGGCACGTGTGGAGCCTACAGATGAAAGTTTCTGGCAGGCAGCCCAATTTGCACGTAGTCATCAGTTTGATGCATTTGTGGCCATTGGCGGCGGTTCCTCAATGGATACAGCCAAAGTGGCGAATCTATTCTGTAGCGATCGCGAGGCCGAGTTGCTCGACTATGTTAATGCACCGATTGGACGGGGCAAAGAGGTAAGTCATGGAATTTCATGCGATGTTTACTGGTAAATCCTTATAGTGCTCCTACTTCTTGTAGATCTCCGTTAAGCTGAAGCCACTTATTGCAGTTCCCACCACATCCGGCACTGGCTCCGAGACCACAGGAGTTGCCATCTTCGACTACAAACGATTGCACACAAAAACTGGCATCTCAAGCAAATATCTAAAGCCAACATTGGGTGAGAGATTTCCGAGCGACTCTCGCGCTTTATCCAGCGTTTTATAATAATGATTTAAACCCGTAGCTATTGTGGATCCCTTGCACACGCTGACGCAACCGGAGCGGGTGATGGCATTCGCTGGATTCGACGTATTTTGTCATGCGCTGGAGAGCTTTACAGCTGTCGACTTCCGCGAGCGTGGTCCAGCACCAGCTGATCCCAGCCTGCGGCCAACATATCAGGGCAGAAATCCGATATCGGATGTGTGGGCGCGCTTTGCTCTGGACATAATTCGGTCAAACTTCATCGATGCCATCTATCAGGCGGATAATTTGGAGGCGCGCTCCCGCATGCATCTCGCCTCGACTATGGCAGGTGTGGGATTTGGCAACGCTGGAGTGCATCTCTGTCATGGTCTCTCGTACCCCATCTCGGGGCACGTGCGTAACTATAAGCCTCCTGGTTACTCCGGTGATCATGCCCTCATTCCACACGGTCTCTCTGTGGTGGTTAGTGCGCCGGCTGTCTTTGAATTCACATCGATCGCTTGCCCCGAGCGGCACTTGGAGGCAGCTGCAATACTGGGAGCGGACACGGCAGGGGTAAAAGCAGTTGATGCTGGACGCCTTTTGGCAGACATTTTGCGTGGCTATATGCAGCGGGCGGGCATTGAAAATGGCCTCGGTGCGCTTGGCTTCACAGGCAGCGATATACCGGCTCTCGTCGAAGGAACCCTACCCCAGGAGCGCATTACAAAAATGGCACCACGTGGACAAACGCGAGATGATCTCGCCCAACTATTTGAGAACTCCATGCAGGTCTATTAATATATACGAGTTAGGCTTACCTCGTAATTTTATTTTCTTAAACTCGAGGTAAAACGAACTAACGGATATTTTTAATGAAGTTGGCTGCGTTGATGGAAGCTTTCGTTTGATTGAGTTCGATTGCAAACTTTTATGATCGACACCAATTAAATAAATCACAAAATACCAAAAACTGTTTTTTCCTTTTACCGACTTTTGAGGATAGCATTTGCACTTACCAATAACACACATTTGGTTGTTGTACTGGCTAAAATCAAATTGACAAAAAATTGCAGCATATTTTTAGGAGCACACTGGCAATTAGGTAAAAACTCTATAATATTCGCTCGAAGGATATGGTTAGATTCACAAAGACCAACTCTGTCGAATTGCATGCAACGAATATGGTGTTATCTATGAAGCCAAACTCTTGCACAAATTTGACTCTGAGGCAAACTGATATGAGTTAAATCATCTGGGATCCATATATACATGAATAATACACATTATTATATGCTTGCAATTTTATTATAATTTTCGGTTTATACGCTGCAACAGTTAGATATTTCAGATAAAAGATAACGTTATATTAATGTTTGAGTGATCATTAATTACATAGCTTATAAACAATCGGGAGTTTTTATAATTCCATGCGTAAAATAAAATTTAGTTTGTCTTTATACGGTGTCTCAGAGCTTATTTGGATCAGTGTTTAGCAAAAAATTTAAAGTGCTATAAAGTTTAAACAAAGAAACAAACGCAAAATGTTTAAATGCCAATTTGTTTAATGTTATATCACGTCTGAGAAAAAACTTTAGCTTATATTAAAATATTAGTTAATTAATTAAAATTAGTCAAAAACTAAAACCATATCAAAAAAAAAAGTCAAAGCTTATTTGGACCACTCTTAAAAAAGTAACAGTGGGCAGTTCCAGATAAGCCAGGACTGTACTAATCCTTACTTATGCTTGGGGTCATTGTCGTGAACCGGAAAGTACTTCGGATTCCTAGCATCTCGGCACTTTGGAGTAAATTTTCCTTTAATATATTGAAGTACACATTCTTGTCCATTGATGTTCCAATGAACACCAAATTCCCGCCGCCGGCTGCCGAGATAGATGCCCATACCATGTCACTTCCTCCGCCGTGCTTGACTGTTGCCTTTACGTTTTTGGGATCCAGCTCAGTATTCGATTGTCGCCACCCATAATTCCGTCCGTCTGAGCTAAAAATTTTGAATTTGGACTCATCTACAAATATGACTGTGTTCCAGAACTCAATCCTTGTCCAAGAGAATTTTGGCGAACTTCATCCTGGTCCCTTTATTTTATGCGCTTATAAAACGCTTCCTTCATGGTTGCGCAGAACCAGGCGCACAATTTTTACACTCCACTTTTCGCCCATTTCATCCTGCACCTGTTGGTCATTTTTGGAGCCGATAGCTTACGGTTTCCCTTTACTTTCCTGATGATCCTCCGCTCCACCTGTTCGGTGAAAATCTTGTTTGGTGCCATTCTGCCCTTGTCCTCTATCCGATTTTCGTCCACGAAGCTCCGAATGATGTTGTATATAGTTGACTTGCTTAGATTGACCATTTCAGCTATTTTGCGATGTGAATAGCCCATTTGGAAGTGTTCCAGGATGAGATTCCGTTGATCAATAGTAGTCCGTTTGTCCATAGTCCTTGTTGGCTGGTTGCACCCGAGATGCAGGATATAACTAAACTAACTACGAAGTATTGGTCTATTTTTACAAAAAATAATCAACCTGACATAAAAAATCCGGGTTTTATGGCACCCAGGTGTCCATAATGTATCTGGTCCAAATAAGCTTTGACCTCAAATTGAGGTACTTTTTTACATAACCCGACCTACCAGGTGGGGAAACTCCACTATATTGGGGTCATATATTAATTTTGGTGATTAATATATGTACCTACCATAGGTCTTTGGAGTTTTTGAAAAATAATATATAATTACTTTATGGCAGGCAATTAAAAATTTTGCCAGGCACTGGTCCAAATAAGGTCTGAGCCACTGTATATTTAATTAGGAATCGGTAACTTACTAATGGGTGAATTATATATCAAACAGTTTATTAATCGCAGCTTAAGATTGTTTTTTTTTTTTTAAAGTCGGACAGAATATCTGACTATTGCTGTAAAATAAAATTTAGTTTGTCTTTATACGGTGTCTCTTGTAAATTCGAGAGAAAATCGATTGATAAGGAATTCGACTAATTCTGGATACAGACAGCCGAAAAACTGCGACATTAGCCCAAGATTACGATGCTTGGCAGTGTGTTGAAGCGGAATCAGATTGGTAGGCCATGTGACAGCTGATTTGAGAACATGTGGCGGCAGATTAACGGCTATCTGCAGAAAGTGCAAGAAATCTCAGATCTCAACCAGTTATTTTTCCAAAAGATAAACTTGAAAGGCAGAAGAACTCGTTGGATACTCTACATACGAAATTGACATCTCATCATACATATATCTGCGTATATTAATAAGTAAATAAATTTTTGTTTCAGCTGAATGTGAATTTAGCCATAAGATACCACAGTTCCACTTCATAAATAAGTATATTTTATTGTTTAGTTGTATATTAAAATACGTATGTATGTATGTATGTAGTAGTTCTATAATATATAAAGATTATGTTCAATTTGGTTAAAATAATTTATTGATTTTAAAATTTGTTTAAAAGTCCAACATTTGCTTGATTTAATTAAAAGGAATATTGAATAAAAAAGACTTAACGTAGTATCTTGCCCAGGTTTAAAATCAAATGTTATCTTTAAGGAATCTGACAGGTTCAGATCTACTTCGCTCAACCGTCTCAATATGACTGATTGCCAGTTTACAAAATACTTTATATATAGTATGTAAATATATACCCTTCTCTCTAACTTTCTGTGATTCTACTATATTATGAATTTCGGCAAAATGGCACTAAATCTTCAAAACTGTTCCAAAAAATAATATACAAAAAACAGAAGCTTTATGAAGAAACACAAAAATAATACGGCGAACTCAATCAGTTTCAAATCCGTTGCTCCCGACACGGTTGCTATTTGTTCGCTCACGATCTCATCTTCTGCCTTTTGCCATCGGTGGCTGCAATCCAATTAAGTACAACAACAACTATTTGCTAAATCGATAGATAGTTAATTAATGTGGAAGAGGAAGGGAGGGTTTTTCAGTATTTTCTTTCGGGTTTTTTTTTTGCTAACACTTTTTCACGCGCTCGGTTAAACTTGGCTAGAGTTGGGTTTTGAAGTCCAGCCGAACCGGGTTTTGTATTTGTTTTTGTTATATGTTTTGTGTATATTTCATGTTGTTTTTGCAATTTCCACGTGTTTAACTATGAATTAACTTATAAATTAAGAAAACAGCGCAACACACACACTAGACTCCCGCGATAAAGTCCCCGGAGCTGCGGTACGGACTTAGACCTGATTGATGGGCGCATATCGGTGCACCTTTGGTTGTTTTACTTCCTTGCTAACATTCGGCTTGACAATGTCCTCAGTGAGTTTCTGATACACAAAGGAGTTCTTCGATGCCAATATGGCCATGCGATAGCGCTCGCCACGCTTGCGCAGAACCAGTGACACCATCTTGGCCAATCCCAGGAGAATCACCACCAAGCAGCTCAAAATAATAAGGCCTGGTATGATAAAGTTGGAGTTGCCATAGTAAACGTGACCACGCTCAATAATGATCTCCTCCTCATCACTGTTCAATTCGTCGCTGTCAATGCCAAGTTTGCCTAAAAAGGACCCGAATTGAAGGAAAGAATTAAAAAGATTGTATATATTTAGCATAAGCATTTTTCACATACCTAGCAGGAACTTGTCGTTTGTCTCCTTGGTCATATCAACTTCCTCCACCTTGAGGCCGTGATTCTTGATCTTGGGCTTTAGTTCGGTTTCGACGTATTTCTTGAAATCGGATTCAATGTCGTTCTTCTTCTTCTTCTTGTCAATCGGCTTTTCGCTGTCGTCGTCATCATCATCGTCGTCGTCATCGCTATCATCATCATCGTACTCGCTCTCATTCACGTCCTCGCCGTATTCGTTTTCATTATCATCTTTTTCTTCGCCACCATTGTTCATGAATTCCTCCTCGCTGTCGGAGACTTTACTCTTGACTCCCTCAGCACTGTCCGATCCCTTCATTATTTTTTGCATGTTGCTTAACTTGGTCTTATCCAGCACACTCTTGTCGAGAACGCTGAGCAGCTTCTTCTCATCTTCGTCCACTTTCTTCTCACTCTCAGCGATGCGCTTCTCTATACTGTCCTCCTCCTCGCTCCAGGTGCCATTGTGCTTGCACATCTCCTGGGCCAGTTCGCTCCATCCAGCCTGGGTTTCAACCTCAATGAATGTTGTCGCATCCAACTCCAGATAGCTCAGCAGGGGCATCTTCTTGGCAAGTGTCTTAGTGTGTAGCGATACATAAATGATGAACTTTTGGAACTCATCGTTGCACTTGAGTGGATTGTGTGTGATGTCCAATGAGCGCAGATTCTTAAACCTTTTAATATCATCGACTGTGATATTTTCAATCAGATTGCCGGATGCATTGAAGAAACGCAGCGTCTCAAAGAACTTATAGTCGCTGCCAAACTGTTTGTCTGTCATCAGGGATGTCAGTTCACAGTCATTTACGTCCAGAGATCGCAGCTGGTGGAATGGCATGAAGAGGTGCACAGACAGGTGGGTGATGGGATTGCCTGCCAGATTTAGTTTGGTCAGTTCGTTGTTCTCCATAAAGCAGAGCTCATCCAGTTTGGTAATCAGATTGTTACTCAGATCCAAATCGATGAGCTTGGTAAGACTAGCGAACGTGGCGCGTGGCAAGTTGCTAATGTTGTTCCACGCCAGCTTGAGTGTTGTCAAATGCGGCATTGTTGAGAAAGTCTTGTGTCCCAAAGCACCAATGTCACAGTTGGACAGGTCCAAATAGTAGACAGTAAAATAGCCATTGTAGCTAAGGAAACCATCAGTTGGCAACAGGCTCAGGTGGGGATTATCATTCAACCGGATAACATCCAGTTCGGAGTTCTTGAAGAATATCATACTGGAGATCTGGTCCAGCTCGTTCATAGACAGATCAATGTGACGCAGGCTCTTCAGTGTTAGGAATGAGTCTGGCTGAATTTTGGTGATGCCATTGCCCTTCAGATTCAGATTAGTCAATCCGGGCATTTTGTCAAACATGGTGTGATGCACATGGGTAATCGAATTGAAGCTCAGATCCAATTGCTGCAGCTCCTTGACGCCAAAGTGCAAATCGCCGGTGAAGGTATTATACTTCAGATGCAGGATCGAAAGAGCTGTACCGTTGAAAACGGTAGCAGGCAGCTCCATAAGCGAATTGTAGGACAGATCCAGTTCCTCGATCGTTTCAACTGTTGCGAACACTTTCTCGGGTATCTTTTGCAAATTATTCTGAGACAGATTTATGTAAACGATATTGGAGAGTTTGGTAAAAGCGCTGGGATTCAGCTCCATTAGGTTATTGCGCGAAAAGTCCAGTTCCTCAATGCTGGATGACTATGTGGGAAAATGGTATTGTGAGTAAAGAAATTTGCTTGCCAGAGATTGTTAATCTAACCTTCAGTAAGTAATGGAGGGTGGACATAACGCTTAGGTCGTTTCCAGAGATGGTGAGCATGCGCAGCTTCTTGTTCAGGACAAAAGTGTCTGGGTTAATGATGGCCAGGCCAACGTCCGTCATGTTGACTGAATAAATCTCATCGAGACCATGGAAAGCCTCTGGGTGCATGTACTCAATGGTGCAATTGGCAATCTTGATGGAGGCAACAAACTTTAGGCCCAGCTGCTGGAAGAACTTGGGACCCAGCAAAATGGGATATTTCGGACCCACATTGGTGACCACCAAATCGGTAATATCCGAGCCAAACTTCTGCGTGCCCGGATCCAGTCTGAAACAAAAGCAAGTTTGATATGCCGACTGTGCTAAAATTGGGATTTTCTACACACCTGCTGCATGTTGCCACCAGGTAGCTGTTAATGTTGCGTGAGCAGGAGCAGTATCTGGGGCAAGGCACATCCTCGCTAAAAACCACCTGCTCTTCATCCGTCAGCTTGTCCGACTCGTCATCATCCTCAGTACTGGAATTGTTATAATAGTCATTGTTATAATATATCAATTTAGTATTGATTATTTTTGTTTTTAATATTTCAAAGTGCAAAGATAATAAATTAAACTAAAGCATGTCATTTCCTGATTGATGACTAGGTTATGAATGACATAGTCTTAACTTATTCACAAATAAAGAACTAGGAGAATTTAGATGTATGAGGAAAACAGTTTTTCCGTAATCATATACAGCGATATAATTATGAAGTTATCAGATGTTTGGGGCTTACTTTTCCACAAATGAGTTTAGACTCATGATTGTTATAAAGAAGAAATACTTTACGAGTTCGTTAACTCCCGATCTTAGACTTCATCATCAGAAATTCTTATGCGTAATAAAAATAAAAATGTTATTAAATTGTTTATGACTTACTCGTCGTCGGCATCATCGTCGTCATCGTCATCATCGTAGTCCTCGTAGTTTGAGTCGCTATCAATGTTGTTCTGTTTGCCGTAGCCAATGATTTGCTTGCCGCTCTTGGCCTGCAAGCGTTTTCTTTTGTCATTGAGGATTCTACTTGCATGGAAGCAGCAGTGCAGCACTTACCTTTGGCTTGCTGGAGCTACTTTCATCAATGGGTCGCAGCTTGGGTGTGGATGTCTTGGATGGCTTGTTCTTTTTGGGACGTGCGCTAGTCGTATCCTTGACATCGTCATCGTCGTCGGACTCGGCGCTGTCGTAGCTGTATATGTCATAGTCGTCCTCATCGTACTCGTAGTTCTCTTCGGTGCTGTTCTTGCTGCTTGTAGCATTGTCCAACTTTAAGCGATCTGGCAGCATTTTATTGAAGCGCGGATCCTCGGCGAGGGCAACACTATGCTTGGCTGCCTCCAGCAGATCCTTGAGCGTCTCCTCGCTGACCGGTTGCTTTGTGGTCATGCTAACCGACTTCTTTGCGCTCTTTGTGGTCGTATCCAAGGGCAACTCCTTTACCTTGGGCGTTGAAATCTTAATGCCAGCCTTTTTGGCATCGATATCCTCATCGGAAAACAATTCATTGCTCAACGGCTCATCGGGGACTGCTACGTTAGCGTCCTTAGCTGGCTGGGAATCGATTGAGTGGCTCACATGGAACACACACAGTGAGATGACCAGCAGCAGCACCAGTCTTGGCGGGCGACCCATTTTTTAAGTTCACAAACTGCAAATGAAATGGAAAATTATTTTGAGTAAAATGATTTATATATTCAATTATTAATCAAAACCAATTTACAAATTAATTATCCTAGCACATACATTTTAAAAATTAAAATAAAAAAATGGTTTAACAGTTTTAAATGGTTCTTTTCAAATGAATTTATTTCATGCAACAATCACAAAAGCGACTCTAACGGAAACCCTGCAACTTCACGTAGGTTCCAATGCTTACATACTTGTGCAACCATTCATTACGATACAAAGAATACCACTTTGGGGCAGCTTATCTTATCTGTGCATTCGCAGCAGTGCAGATAAGAGGAAAAAACGTTCATTTAATCAACTATAACGAAAACGAGTACGATATTATACAACTATTCGTGGTATTGTATACCGGATCCATTTTGCACCTAGGGAAGGTGATTTTGAGAATGCTATTTGAATTTCATAAAATACAGTAAAAAAAATCTCACTGAATGAGGCACTTGTTAATTTTTATTTGCCATTGATACACTAAATTAACGTCTCTCGGTGCGAACGAGTTGACATCATAAGATTCAATTGTGAATGCTAATCTCATTGGGCACCATTTACCAGTCGGAGGGGGTTTTCACTGCTCAGTGCGATTGCTTTTATTTGGCACTGTTTGCTTATCATCAGTGATGGCCGTTGTTGACATATAACGCATGAATCTTTGGATATTTTCAATATGTTAGTCAGAATTTGTCACACAAAAAAACAACAAAAAAGGTTTGAAATATTTCGCAAACAATTACTTTCTTTTCACAATTGCGAGTGAGGTACTTTCCGCTCTGAACGTGTAATTTATCGTTTGCGAATGCAAATATTTTTTTGTGGTTGTATGTGAATCTAAATTATGTATTAAAAATCCAAGCTTAAGGTCTTAAACAGTGCATCGACATTGAGACATTAACATTAAGTGCATATTTAATAAAAAAAAAAACAAGTTTTACTCAGCATCACCTCGATTCGTGAGTGGCTGCTTTGTAAATCAAGAGTATTGTTTGGTAAATAGCCAGTTACAATTCTACTTTAGTGCTTCCTGTTTACCCGCCAATAGTTCATGTCATAGATAGACCTAATCAGTGTAGGGTAATAAGATATTCAATTTGAAAGTGTTGCCAAAGGGCAAAAGCTTGAAACATGTACAAACAGTTATATTTAGAGACATGTTCCTTTGAATCTAATAAAGTCTCGTAATGCAGAAGACGCCTCGTACGCAGACCATAGCCATAAACATATGAATAACTATGCATAAATATTAATCAGTGTGACATATGTATCCCAAAACACAAATACTTATGTTCGACTGAAGCTGAGATCGTGTTTTATGAGCTCTCTCATTCTTTCTCGTAATACGAGCCCAATTCCCAATGGAATGGTCTCGACATGCATTGGTTTTATTTCGGTACAACACCAGACAAATATATATATATGTATAATTCAATGTCGGATAATATTCTTATGTTCAATAAAAAATATCTATATCATTGTTTGCAAATGCGCAGTTAAGTTACTCGCGGCGGCAATCGCAAAAAAAAAAAACAAAATGAAAAAATGGCATTTATCTATAATGTATGTCCATATCGAGTGGGTAGATATGGTATATGGATAGATAGATACATACGTATGCATATCCACTGGCATGTAAGACGTTTAATTAGACACACAAACACACTCATGCATGCATGCATGCGCACACCTCTCGCAGTTGTAGATGTTGAGATACTTATCGTCTATCCATGAAATCGCTTTCTGGTCTTGGCCAGGCTCGCAGTTGTCTGCCACAATTTGCGTGGGTGTCAACTCAAATGCAGGCAACACGCCCCACTAGCTGTGACTTTTAGCCGCTGGCTGACTGCTCACACATACACTCACACACACACACATTTTCTAAACAAATAAGTGTGCAGTTCAAGTCGCAGTTACAGATACATTTTGAGCCCAACTTGCTATGCAGTGCTGCTGGCCAAGCGCTCTGTGGTTTCACCCATTGCAATACAGAGAAAAGTGTGCTTTTTTACCGGCATTAAACGTGTTTAGGTTTTAAGTCTTACACTCAGAAAAATGTATACAAATATGAAAAATATATTATATTTTTCTAATTTTTAAAAATCTCTTGAACTGCAATTTGTTAGAAATAGTTTTCGCAAAGCAATTAAAATTATAACATATTTTAAGGATCGATACCTTAGGAAGTTTAGTTAATAAATATTTAAAGTTTTATACAAACATGCCGATTTGAATCTTAAAAAGATCTTCCAAATATTAGGTCAACATTTTCTGCAAGTGCAGTCGGGCATAGTGCCAGCATTTGGAAGAGTCACGAAGCTTGCTTTGAGCTTCTATTCGGTAAGCAGCTTCGGCTGTGGCTTCGGCTCAAACTGGGTCTGCGCCTGCGTCACATTGTCGCCAACGCTTGAAGCTTGGCTGAGTTTCAGTGGAGGAGCTACTGGTGATCACAGGCGCCGTACACGTCGACACGATACCATAATTAATTCCATTTGCTATTGCAATGAAGTTGATGTTGCTGCTGTTGTTGCTGGTGTTGGTGTGTGTTCAAGTTTAGAAAATATAAAACCGGTACTGGCACTAGCCATACTTGTATATGTATGCAAATCAGTCAGTTTCGAGTCGGAAATCATGAGTCAAACAATTCATCATATGCGATTGTCTTTCTACTAGCCACTGGCCACATCTGCTGCTTCTCCTCGGGTTGGGTCAATGTTTGTAGACCGTCCCAGTTCAATTACTTATCTGTCTCAGTGTTTTTGGCTCCCTTTGTGTGCTTTCAACGTAGTACTACTTCGCATTTGTTTACTCCCGTGTTATGTGGATATAGCTGGGTGACATGAACAAATACATCCAAGTGGATTTTTGTGTTTCGCATATAATTAAGTTGAGTTGCTATAAATTCCAATGCTTCTAGCCGGTTAAAATTTACACGCAAACACACTTCGAACAATGGAAATCAATCGGAAAAGCAAACATTGATTAATTTTTAATTAAAAAAAATTTAATTCAATTAAAAATTATAATAATAGGCTTATACCTGGCGAACAAAAAAGCTAACATAATATTTGTAACACATATTTTATATTCTTCTATTTTATCATAGTATAAATATAATAAAATATTTTTTTCGATTACTATGCATAATATTAATTTGCTTAACCCACTGATATGTATATATATGACAAAGGGCTTAATTAAATACGTGATATGTATTTTCCAAATGATTTTTGATTAGAATCATTTGAGAGCTTTTATGTGTGCCATTTGAATATGCATCAGTAAGAAAAAACGTGGAAACATTTCTATTAAAATATACACTAACTTTTCGAGTTAAATTCGCTTGTAAGTGTAATATAGTTTTGACTAACATAGACTAGTCATAAAATGAATAAATTTTTGGCCTACTACAAAGAGCTTTCATCTACAGCTTAGTTGGGGTGTGGCTAAAACGCAGCTTGAACTCTCCAATTACTAATGGATGAAGGAAGTACATTTCTCAAAAGGCAGAAAGCTATGATACCAGGAAGTTTCAGACTATTAACAAATCGATTGTGCGTGCAGCGGAATCGACCATATATCACCAGATAGCATTATAAATCTGGCCAAAAGTATCGTGTGTCGAAAGTTACTGACAAAACTACGCTTTGTTCGATGGTGGGTAAGAAAAATCAAATGCGCATTTTTGATGAGTTCGAATTTATATATTTATTTTATCAATCGATGCTCGGCTTAGGCGTCAGCTTGGATTATTGTCAACAGACCGATATACTTTTCCCATGTGTCACATTCACCCGCATTAATATGGGGGCCCCCCTGATCCCCGCTCCACAGGCCAGCAACAACAGTCTCATATTACAAACAACAAAATATCATCTGGCTGCAGCAGCAGCAGCTGGTGTCTGCCCCATGAAAGTTATCAACATTTTTTTTTTGGGCGCAGTCGGCTGACAACTGAAAATTGGGTGCGCCATTTAACCAAATAACGTTATGATCATTATTTTTCTTTTTATACCCTGAACACATTAATAATGGGTAAAAAGGGTATAATGGTATTGTGCAAATGTATGTAACAGGCAGAAGGAAGCATCTCCGATCAGGATCAATAGTCGAGTCGATATAGCCATGTCCGTCTGTCCGTCCGTCCGTCCGTCCGTCCGTCCGTCCGTCCGTCCGTCTGTATGAACACGCATATGTCAGACTGTAAGAGCTAGAGACTTCAAATTTAAAAAAAATATAGGTTCTCGTATTCCAGGCGCAGATCAAGTTAGCGTTATTTTTTCGATAACTGTCTTCGTTTATCGAATATCGATAAATTAAATTTCCGATAGCAATAAATGCCACAATTTTAAAGACAGAATCTTCTACACAATATACACAATATAATACACAATATGCATATGCATACTGTTGATCAACTGCCCAAGTTTCGTCAAGATCGGATAAGAAACACCCAAGTTATAGTCGAAAATATATACTCATATTGATCTCATTTCTATCAGCAGCCGCAAGCATGTTCTGTATGCATAAATATGCGAGCGCATGTGTGAGAAAGAGATGGCATAATAATCGACGCGAGCCTCAATATGTTTCTGAGTGTATTCTGTGTTTTTCGGCAGAGGGCGCTTCCAGAGCTGCTCGCTTTTTAAAGGGGAATTTGCCAATAATAATAGAATATATTTAATAACTGGGTTCTGGGTATATCGTAGTCGAGTTCACTCGACTACAGCACTCTTACTTGTTTCTTAAGTGTTAGTTGAAATTGGTTATAGTTTCTCGTAGACAACAACAACTAGATGCGTGTATTCGTCACAAGGTCTCTGTTCGAGTCAAAAAACTAAAACCGTTGACCGTTTAGTGAGGATAGCCAGCTGGTTCAGGTAGTTTCGCCTTGACAGTGGCTTAAGATTTCACATTTGTATTTTGGCATCTGAACCCACTAACTCATTCGAAATGTGTGTATGTGTATGTCTGTGTGAGTGTATGTGTGTGACTGTGTGTGTGACTGTGTGTGTGACTGTGTGTGTGGGTGTTCGATTGAGTTGTCTCGTTCAAAAATAGCGAGGGGTATGCCGTATGCGTGCATGTATTTGCTTTTGAAACAGGAAGTGAAATGTGAATCCACTCACCGATTTTTAACATGTGTTTTCAACCAGGTAGGTAGAATACACATTGTAATGAGAACAATCTGTTTTTGTTCCTTTAAAAACGCACATAATGCAGCGGAAGTAATTCCGGTACAGCAAAGCTGTTAAGAAGGGGTCTGTGGAACTAAATAAAGCGCATATATATATTTTAGATATACATAAATATTTATTTATTAAGAAATGAGAATTTTTTTTACTATTGTACATGTTTTGCTTTCAGGTTTTGGCGCACCTTGATCACGACTTAATCGCATTTATTTACAGTTCATTAGCAGCGATCAGATATCGAGATATAAATTGTTATTAAGCCTGAAGAATCAGCTCACTCACAAGAGAGTTTTCAATAACAGTTGTAAATAGAATGAAATTACAAGTTTGATATTTATTATTTATACTTTTAAATTAAGTTTTCTACTTATATCTTTTTGGGGATTCACCCAGTAGAGCGACCTAAGAAAACAAACATCACTGCGTTCAATATATATGTATATATATATATATTCAGCCAACACTCATAATTTCTGCAACGTTAAGTTTAGTGCTTAAAAATGTTTCATACAAGAGTTGCAGAAGCGTAAACCGACAATGGAAATATTGCTCAAGGCGGCGTACACATAAAAATGCCGACATTTGACCACACACATAAGCACACACACATATGATGGATATACAAGAGACAAGTAAAACAAAAGGGGGAAACTGTCGAGTTGAGTTGAAGCAACCGCAACAACAAAGCGGCTTGAAGAGATGGCCCAGACTGGTTTTCGGCTGGAAATTGCGACTTGGAGCAACAAACGGTGTCCGCAGTAGCCAAAGTCAACTCTCGAGCAGCAGCTGCTGTCAAAGCAAAAAGGAAAAAAAAAATAAAATAAAAAAAAAACGTCACTAACTCAAGTTGAAAACCAGACTCAAAGAACGACGAGCCACAATAGATGTTAATTTTTTTAAGTTTTGAAATTCTTGGTAAAACAATTTCAAGTTACTTTTGCAAATAGTGAAATGCCAAAAGCGGCTATAAAATGTTGAACTTGAGTGTTCATAGTTTGTCATCTGCAGATGAAGCTATTTGTGCTCTTGCTGATGACAATGATGATTAGCAGTCATGTGCTGAATTTGAAAAAAACGCCATAAAAAAGCTACTGCGAAAACGGATTTCTTTGAATTGGCAATAAATAGTATATTCATACAGCAAAAAAAACTCGCAATGTGTTAAACAAAGCTAATGAAGAAATTTACTTAATAATAACGTATGTATATAATTAATAATTATATAATAATATATAATATAATTAATAAAAATATAATAATATAATTAACTCTGTTTGCTCTTGTAGAAAATTATTATATTGAAATTGTGCTTAAGGTAAACTGTAATAATATGATGTCACAAGGCCTTTGATCTTCATTATGAATTGGACTTAAATATTCAGTTTAAAACATAAGGTTTAAGTATTTTAACGAATTCGTTATTAACCAGTTATTTGTAATTTACTACTAAAGTGTACAATTTCCAAACCGAATTCATTCTAATAAATGACGCAAAAAAAATCTGAATTACGTGTATTCCTGCATATTTCATTTTAAAACATTTCATGTCAAAAGGAAGTATATTTTATAACCGTCAATAAGGCTTGAATTGCACTTTCGATTCAGGTTGTGGCACCACCAGCTTGGTAATTGATTTCGCATGGTCTGAACCATAAATTCTTGATTTTCGGTTGAGCCCATTTGAAAGTATATACAATATGGTCGCATCTCATGTGATTTCGAAATATACACCTTGCGAAATTGTTACTTTTAATATTTTTAAAAATTTATTAATGCGCTATATTAGATAGCATTATTAAATATACGTTTTAATGAAAAAAAAAAACAACTATCAATTTATTAGTATTTGCAGAAAACTTTTTATGTCATTTAGGGTTAGTGTGGTAGGACAGCACTAACAGATTTCAAAATTCTATGTTTGTCTTTACCTAAAAAACCGAATCATACACTTTTCGAACCCCAGAAGTTGGGAGTTGGAATCATTCTCTTAACTCCAAAATTTTTCAAAACTTTTGTCGCCAGGCATATCTTGGCAAAAACAATTTCGTCTCATGTCCTTTGCAAAATTGAAATACATTGATGGGACAGTTTTTAAGTTGAAAATCTATCTCATTTTTTTTAGTCAACGAGTATATATGTAACTAATGTGAAACAAAAAATAATTGAAATCTGCCCTTTTTACTACAACATTGTTAAATTATACATTCGATTGTATTAAGAAAAATGCATGTGCATTTAATTGAATCACGCAGAGCGTATTTATGCTTCAACATTTTTGACAGAATTAAAGGGTTGCCCAATTTAATTTCTTGATGGCTGGCTTTGTCTGCATCTGCAAAACGAATAGAGATCGCATATATTCAAAGCTGTATTTGTTAACAAATCATAACGAGTACATTTGTAAAAGTATACACATATGCGTGTATGTGTGTGTGTTTCTTTATTTATAAGACAGGTACTGGCAGCTGTCAACTGTCAACATAGGGGGTTTTGCTTATCGTTGAATGATCCCGGTCTGGAAGTTCCGTGTCTGGGCAGACAATAAATATATAAATTGTAGACGGGCACATGTGATTAATCGAGCTTAAAATTTCAATTGCCCAGCGTTTTCTGCTACTATGTATTCTGCTGATAAAGTGCATTATTGTTTTTCTGTTATCTGAACTGGGAAAGGAGCCCGTGAGTTTTCTCCTTTTCCCCTCTGTTCAGCTCAAGTGTTTTGATGATTTTTTTGTATTTTTTTTTGTTTGTGGTTACAAAAATAACGTTAAGTGATTTTTTATTATACCTTATGGACAATTAATGTTCTCTTCCTTGCTTTTGGCCTTAATATACCGATGCGAATAAAGTAAGTACGTGATTGAGATTTGTTTCAATTATGCAATATAGTATTTTTACATCAATTACATGACAGGAAGTAGGGCATAAATTAAGACACATTAAAAAAACCGGCTTCAGTTCCTTGCAGTGACTCCAGTTAATTAGCTTGTACTTGGAACCTCCCTCTTGGCATTTAGTAGAGTTGTTGCCCTGCCTGACCCCCAAGAGGTCGGATCATACATAGACATTTGGGTAGGTAATGAGCTTTTCTAGTAATCTTCTCACATTTAAAGTATTTTTATTGTTTGCACACAAAAACCTGATTTTTCCACACTCGAGTGTGAGTTTTCGTTCAAGCACTGGCCATAATGACACATAAATTCAACTTTGCACTCAGTTGCAATGTTCTCAGGTTGCCGCCTTTGTTTTTTCCCTTTTCTTTAATGTTGTTGTTAATTTTTGAGAACACAGCTTATTTTTTGTTAGGTATGTGGGTACATCAGAGGGACAGGCAGACGAGCACTTGAGTTGCCTGTCAGCACGTAGTTACCAAACGATTGCCGGAGCTTAAGCAGGGTTGTCAACGTGCTAATATTCTTCACATTGCACTCAATATTTATGGCTATTGACGGCACAAATGTTAAAATGTTATACTCAATTGATGAGCATTAAATTCAATGCTGTCAAATTGCAGCCATTATCAGTGCCCGACGCATGAAATTAAAATTGACTTTAATGCGTGTGTGCTTGAAGATTTGTGAACCCTCCCCTATCACTGGGATTTGGGTTGGCTTGCCATATTAGCATTGGCATGCTGTGAAGTTGAATGCCGTACCAGAGACACAAACACAAGAGATTCGTCGATTTCTGAATTAATTAAGTGCTGAAACTGAATCTTATATGTCGTTGTTGTTGTTTGTTGCTCCAAACGCAGGCGTGCGCCGCACAGTAACTGCAACAACAACAAGACTCAAAAACCCAAAGACAGAACCACAACTGAGAGTCAGCGTCTGAACCACAGTTAGAGCCAAAGCCAACACAATTGCTGGCCACGACCACATTCCTCATACCAATGACGCCGCACGTATCTGCTTGCCGGCTCCAACAACGCAACGACAGACGACGGCTTCAAGTAACTCCGCACCACACCACACAACACCGCACCACACCTCACCTCCCCCCATACACTCCCCTCCACTGTCCATTTTAGGCTGCGTCTGAAATCAAA
Source organism: Drosophila setosimentum (assembly GCA_035043505.1). Taxonomy (NCBI): domain Eukaryota; kingdom Metazoa; phylum Arthropoda; class Insecta; order Diptera; family Drosophilidae; genus Drosophila; species Drosophila setosimentum. Next base: position 21,873,674 of record JAWNMY010000003.1, read on the forward strand.
ATCGTTGCATTTCATTAGCCATCCAGCAAGACTCACACAGAGTCAGACATGGCCATATGCCAAGCCGATTGAGTGCCTGCCGCCTTCGTTATGGACATAAGAGCATTACGGTTTACAGCCCTAATACGTTGTTTATGACTGAGACTAAATTAAATCGAATATACTAGTTTATGAAAAATATCCAGTTAGAGGAAATTATGTATATATATATATATATCTCCGCTCATAAAAAGTATCGACCTGAAAGAAAAACGTTCTGAAAACTATATATTCTTAAAAAAAAACTTTAAATTAGAATAGGTTTCTTTTATTTTCTATAAATATTTCCAATTATTAAGAAATGTATTATAGATTAATACGTAACAATTCTCTCAAAAAATTTAAATCTTTTTCTATAATTTTAAAAACTTTACATTTGAATATAAAAGAAGAAAGACACAGGATTATTAATTATATTAACTTTTCAATTTTAGATTATTAAAATAACTATAATAAATCTATGTAATTATGGTGTCCAATCGAGAAAGCCATTTGTACAAAAGAATGTTCAACTCGATATGTAGGCAGTTTGTGGAATTTTGCTATGAAATAAAGAGTGCCAATGATATATGTATTTTCCCTATTTAAATACATAGACAGTTACATACTTAGATAGGCAGTGAAAGTTAAGATCCGTTGCAATTGAAATTCAATTGCGGTGCTAACATAGCTATGCACTTTTAAGGGGTATGCTGGCAACAAATGCTTTGTCTCTGCGTCACGCAACAGTTGCAAGGTCTCCGAGTTTGTCACTTGCCTCGATCAGATGGTAGATTGAAGCCAACCAAAGTAGAGAATGGTGTCCACGTTCAAGTGTCGACTCGAAATGCTTAACAGCTCAACAGCCTCGAGTGCACACTAAGAACTCGCGGTACTGTTGCACAAAAAGTGATTAATTATTGCTGATTTCTCTCTCGCTCTCTTTCTCTCTCTCTCTCTCTCTCTCTCTCTCTCTGTCTGTCGAAGTCAGGCTTGATTGATTAAACTCAGGGTTAAGGTAAATGTCACATTCAACATGCGAATGAGTATCGGTTCGAGTACTCGTTGTAATGCGGCTATAAAATTTCACGCTCAATTTAACAAATATATAGCTATATAAATCTATATGTATAGATATATATATATATATATATATATATATATATATCGCTTACGTAGATAGGCCAAGAGTTTGTCTGTTAATGGATATATGAATTTTGGCCCGTAGTCTTGGCTTATTCTCCGCGTTCTTTTTATATTGTCACTGCAGTAAGTTTCAGGCTTTATGACATCATCTCGAAAAATCGTTAAAAAAAAACTCAGTTTAATAAAGAATCGCAATTTTGGCATGACAGTCATGTGCCAATTCTCTGATTGGAGAATAGCATATTTTGGAAAATGACACGCTTGGGTGAACAGCTATGAGATACCCCTTACACTTTTTCACAGTCGAATTCTGAATATTCGCAGATAAAACTTACTCTAGCTTATGACTCTAATTTATTGTTTAATAATGAGTGTCCTGTTTTTTCATTTCTTCCTAGAAATTATATTATTCTATAATTATGAGTATTGTTGTCTGATTCACCGAATTTGTTAATATATCCACAGAAGGAAAATTAAATTTAAAATTCACCGAAAATCTTTAGCCTCTATAAAAATGTTGAAGCTAATTATAGAATGATATATGTATGTACTGAAAAGAAACATCAGTAGTTTAATGACTGAAAAATTAACATCTATTCTATCTAAAAGAAAAAGTCATGATCTGTTTTATAAATGTGCTTGCCGCTAACACATTTAAAAGACCATTAAATTACTAATACTATAATAGGCCTGGTGTGTGTGCCTGCTTGGTGCAGGGTACACAGATGTGGTTGCCATTACGCATACGCCGCATGTGCCGACACTTAAATTTTCTGTTCTTCAACTATGATAAGCAACAATAACAACAACAACCAACCGAGTTTGCCCACACACACAAAACTTCGGCCAGTTGCCAGTTGAAGCTGTTGTTTTGGTTGTTGTAATTGGCGCTGTTAGTGCCAAGCTCGCTGAACAACATTTAGTTTTGCCAAATGTTTGCCTGGCACTTTGACGAATTCGTTAAGCGGCCCATAAAGTTTTAAACAGAGTGCTCATGATCTGCCCTTCTCCAAATGGAAGTTCAACTTGCTGAGACGTGTCTCACTCTACTCAGCTGGGTACAAACAATGTTTGCTTTTAACTTATTTACGATCTGTTGTGTTGACACAAGTACTACCACATAGATGCACCAGGCAACAGTCATCTCTACCCAATTACCACTGTAATCGCTGGTGTTAAGCGACCAGGGGAACTGTTGGAGTTGCTGCAGTTAGAGTTAGAGTCGCACCCGAGTGCTCTGACCTCATTTGTGCCAAGCACACAACACGCAGTCGGTTAACTTTTATCTGTGACTGTGTCTGTGTCGGCTTATGGCAACATGGAGAGATAAGATAATGTCGCCTGCGCTATAATATCACCGTTTGATGGAAAGGTCTCAACTCTGTTTCAGTTCTGACAAGGGAAATACCTACAACGTTAAAGGGGGCTATCATGAATATTTCGTATTTGTCGTCTTGAGTGAGGATTTGCTGTGCTACTCAACCGACTTGTATGCGAATTTGCATACAAAACAAAAACATACCTGTAAATTTATTTTCTTGGAATTGCAGCACACCTTTTTTCTATACACATTTCTCGCTGGCCAACGTAATCATGTCACACCTCCTAAAAGTTATAACTATTTCATATCTCGTACCTTACGAGCATGCACAGAAATATGTATAGATATGTACATATATACATATATGTACGTAAGTTCTTATTCGTTTGTTATATATCACTCAGCCATGAAATTGATAAAGAATTCTAAACGCAAATATATTTGTATGTATTTGACTAAAATCATAAAAGTGTCCACATAAAAACTTGTTTTGAATTTGTGATGTACATATCTATTTGTATATACATACTCAAAAATATATGCGTATGTATATATATATATATTTTTTTTTTTTCTGTAGACTAGATAAATAATTCAGTCAAGAAAATTGTATTTTATTTTTATTTAACTTGTTATTATTGAGAGGAGTAGATAAATAATTCAATCAAGAAAATTCAAATTTTCACATTTCTTTGGGTGTCATGCATTTCTTTCCAGCTGTTCGATAACTCCAAAAATACAGATATACTCTCAAGACTAATAGCATTGCAGATAAGTTGATGATAATTCCACAGCTGCAGCTGTCGCTTGGCAACGACCAACCGGTGAATGTCAGACAATAATATCTGCAAATGGATTCCAGGGAATCGGGTCTTACCATTCAGCTCGACTTTTACAGCGATCGGATCGCTTCTGCCTCGACTTGCTTGCTGCTTTTAGCAACGAGTCGAATTGAGTTAAGTTTTACTATATGAAGGTGACTTCTTTTCGAATGCATTACCGGTTTTCTGGATCCCTCTCCCCTCTCCTCTTGCCGATCGCACTAGCCGAGCAGTACTCGAAAGGAATGAGTAATGGAATAAGCATGCACACACACATATGAAATCTACCTTTGTAAGCCCCTGCTGCGGGTAAAACTGTTCCGATATTCATCAAACAAAAGCGTTTTATAGACAATGTCAATAAAATGTATTAAAATAATTGGATTTTTTCATATGGTCGGTAATTGGCAGAGATTATTGAAATGACCAAATAATTCCAATTATTATATTTAACGATTTCCAGTTGCCCCTTTTTTTTTAGCTTCTTAATATGTATTTTCTTTAGAACAAATGGAAAGCAATTTAATTTGTAGTTGAAATAAAAGATAGAGTATGCCAGCCTCGTAAGTGTTGAGGAAAGCTTACTTACTGTGCACTTTTGTTAAGCTGCACAAATTGCGCGCTTTTTGTTCAAACAAACGATTAATGTTTATCCAACTGAGTATCTATAACGCTATCCAAAAAAAACTATCGCTGCATTTTTTGCTGCATCACGAAATGTGCATGTGTTTGTGAGAGTAATCGTATGAAAGTATTTGTGAGGTTAGAGTTGGGCTCTCTCTCTCTCCCTCTATCTCTCTTGCTCTCTCTATCTGCTGATAAAATTGCGAAATTACGTTGGATATCTGGGCCACTACTGCTCAGAAACGGCAACTGTTTAGATAATGCTGACTTAACTTAAAAATTTATGTGTCATTTAATATAGACTCACACACACATACATATACTCACTGCAGCAGCAGTTTGTGTGTGTGTTTGTGTATGCATGCTTTGGTATTTTTTTTTAGATATGGCACACAGCAAAAGGCAGGCAGGCAGGTAATGAAGCCACAGGTAGGTAGATGGCAAGCAACTACAACGACAACTCACACACATTAGTGCGACTCGGACTTGAAGAGCACGTGCGAGAGAGCGAAGCAGCTCTCTGGACTGATCGCTTGGGTATTGCTATTGCAGTCGCTCTCATGCACTGCATACATGCTTATGACGAAATCTCATCCCCATTTTTCATTGAAATTTAAATTCAATGTCTGGCTTCAAATGGTGTTTTGCACCATTGCATTGCACTTGCCATCAATTTTGTAAGTGATGCCCGAAATATTGAGTTATATTTTTTTGGGAGTTACACGTACCTCTCTCTCTCTCTTTGTTTCTCTCGAATGAAGCGGAGTAATCCAAAAGTTGTTGATAGGCTAAAATAAACACACGAAATGTTATCCAAACGAAAACAAACACAAAACTTAATCTGATGGTTTAATCTACAGCACTGCTTATACTTCATTCATATGATAGGTTCTTTTGAGCGCAAATTTTGGTATAAGATTTGTATTTTATCACGTTTTTATTAGTTGTGTGTTAAATTTAAATTATACTTTTATATATGTTTTTTTTTTTGTGTTAGTCAAGCGAAGCCGTTTGTTGCTCCCTTTGTTACCGAAATATCGTGTGCGGGCGTTGAAAAACCGCTTTTCTCGTAACGAATACGTTTTAACACCTGTTGAAGTTCAAACTCGACTGATCGTTCGGCCGTTGAAGTTGAATGTTAAACTAAAACGACATTATCTGCTGTTATTGTGCTGTTAAGCCACTGTTAAATATAGCGATCACACCGTGATATATCGATATAATGGCTTCGTTGCTAGACAAATAACGCCATCTTGTGAGCATTTCGTACGTACGTAATTTGATAAGTAAGTGTATTCAAGCGCCATCTTGAGAGTAACTGTTTTTAATCTGTCATATACTTCATAATTAATATTCTGTAGCACATATAAGGGCTGTTAAATTTTCCTTTTCTTTCCTGTACGTAATATTTATGATTACATTTATACAAGTATTTAATGTTAATTGTTCAGTATCGTTTGTGAAAGTCTAGTAGTTACTTTTATGTCTTAAACATCACTTTATTTACTTTCTGCTAAATTCTCGTAAGCGCCTCAAAGTGATTTCAATTCTCGATATATGCATATCGATAACGGTATTTCGTAAATTTTTAAATTATAATTAAAAAAAAGCTCAAACAAATACACATTAAGTTAAATATTTAGAATGTTTCCATAAAAATTTAAATACACTTTTATTCATTTCTTTCATTTTGCAATTAATTCTATTAAAATTAAAATTTTTGTACTCCACAGTGTGACCGCAATAAAATTTGATTATGCTAACATCGTCAAAACAAACTGTTCACAGGTAATAAAAGATAATTTTGCTTGAGAAATAAAGCGAAAGCGAAAATAGTAGGAAATGCTAAGATAGTCAAAGGGCTAAATAATAAATCCAAAATTAATTAATTGAAATTTGAAAGAAAGCGGGCAAACCGAATGCGAGGGCTGCAACACAATTGTCAGGGATGAAACAGGGACGCAACAAGATTATGACATTTTCAGCTGTCAAAAACTTTTGTCGTCCGCTCGCCCGATCTAAGCCTGTTATTGTAATTAATAAAATTTTTGTATATTCTGAGAATGTTTTCTGCCAACACACACTCTGTGGTAAGTCCCGGGCGACTTTCCCTCTCTCTCGTTGATATACGATGCAGATTTCACACAAACCGCTGACATTTCTGTGTTTCCATTCCCAATGACAGCCGTACCTTTATCTGGGTAACTTCAGTAGAAAACCGCACTATTACACCGTGAAGCGAACCAAATTACCGGCAAATGCTAGCATTCCACGATTCTTTGCCGACAAATCAAAGTCCGCCCCCAGCAGCACAAGCAAAGGCAGCAGCAGTAGTAGTAGAAAGAGCCACGACCTCGTGCTGGATTTTAAGACGCTGCTGAGGAAGTCTGGGGTCAGTTTGCAGGGTGTAGTGGAGAGGGCGGCGAGACTAAATGGCATACTCGACAAGGAGCTGGTGAACGATGCACTGGTCAAGGTGACCAGCATGCTGCCCTCGATGCGCCAGGTGCATGTCACACTTGAGGAGCCGGCGACAACACAACAACAAACTGCTCCTGGAAAACAACAAAAGTTCAAGTTTGAACTCTCCCTGAACGCCACGCAAAATATCGGATCCATGTAGGTCAACTAACTGTTAATGATGTTATCTTCTCTATATTTACTACATATAATCTCTCAATCGCAGCATTATGTATCCAACTGTGACGAGAGGTCTGCTGAACCCACTGCTAGCGACTCATCAGCTGTAAGTTGATTGTAGAATTAGTTAAAGAATTGTATTCGCAATCAGTCCGGATTTAATTGTAGGCGACAGTTTCGTGACTTTAAGACGGATCGTTCCATTGAGGCAGATCAGAAGCGTAATCCCACAATGACAACCAGACTGAAGTCTGCGCTCCAAGGTGCGCCACTGCGTCCCGATGGCGAACACAACATGCAGGCAGACAGGCTCAAGAAACTGCTAACCAAATCGGGCGAGCACGGCAGCCCCCAAAATGCGGTAAATATACATGTCTGCCTGATATTGCCCGATACAGCAGGAATTATTAATGCTAAACTTATTTGCAGGAGAGCTTAAAGATTGCATTCGCTGAGGGCTATTTGGCTGCATCGAATGCGGAAGATTCACAGAAATCTGGAAAGACAATGAAGTATCTGAAGGTAAATGCCAGACAAGTAGATGATAGCCTCCTACTCTCTTTCCTAGCTATTTATTGTGTTCACGTCCTTGTGCACACCTTAGTGTCTTGAATAATGCTCAGTAATTGTCACGCAGATTTTCCAGACACTCATTGTGATCGTCGTCTTCATTGGCATCTTCGTTAGCTTCTTCACCTCATCGAATGGCTCCGTGTTCCGGTGAGTATTCTAGATCACTGCCCCGATCTACTGAATGAACATTTCATAACATCTCGCATCAATTTAGCAGCATACAACTGGGCAACCAAGTCGAGGTGGATCCGGAGGAAATACACGTTACATTCGATGATGTCAAGGGTTGTGATGAGGCCAAGCAGGAGCTAAAGGAGGTCGTCGAGTTCCTCAAGAGCCCCGACAAATTCTCAAATCTTGGCGGCAAGCTGCCCAAGGGAGTGCTCCTCGTCGGCCCACCGGGCACGGGCAAAACCCTGCTGGCCCGGGCCGTTGCCGGTGAGGCGAATGTTCCGTTTTTCCATGCCGCCGGACCAGAGTTCGACGAAGTTCTTGTCGGCCAGGGCGCCAGAAGGGTCAGAGATTTGTTCAGTAAGTAGGCGATAGATTGTGAATGCTGGATGATAATTCTTCTCCTCTTGTCTCATTCAAAGAGGCTGCCAAGGCACGTGCTCCCTGCGTGATCTTCATCGATGAGATCGATTCGGTTGGCGCCAAGCGCACGAATTCTGTCCTTCATCCCTATGCGAATCAGACGATTAACCAGCTGCTCTCCGAAATGGATGGCTTCCATCAGAATGCTGGCGTCATAGTGCTCGGTGCAACGAATCGTCGCGATGATTTGGATCAGGCTCTGTTGCGTCCTGGTCGCTTTGATGTCGAGGTCGTGGTCTCCACACCCGATTTCACCGGTCGCAAAGAGATTCTATCTTTGTATTTGGAAAAGATATTACACGATGACGTGGACTTGGATCTGCTAGCACGTGGCACCTCCGGATTTACAGGTGCTGACTTGGAGAATATGATTAACCAGGCGGCACTGAGGTGGGTCAATAAAATACACATATATCGGGCAAGGATTACGATTTCAATTCTGTTTGTTTTTGTTCACAGAGCTGCCATCGATGGAGCTGAGACTGTGAATATGAAACATTTAGAGACCGCTCGGGATAAGGTACTTATGGGTCCGGAGCGCAAGGCGCGTCTGCCCGACGAGGAGGCGAACACGATAACCGCCTACCATGAAGGAGGACATGCGATTGTTGCCTTTTATACAAAGGAATCGCATCCACTGCACAAGGTGACGATAATGCCGCGTGGTCCGTCGCTGGGACACACCGCCTACATACCGGAGAAGGAGCGTTATCATGTCACCAAGGCGCAACTGCTCGCAATGATGGACACCATGATGGGTGGTCGTGCTGCCGAGGAGATTATCTTTGGCATAGAAAAGATCACGTCGGGCGCCAGCAGTGATCTGAAGCAGGCGACATCGATTGCGACACATATGGTCAAGGATTGGGGCATGTCGGAGAAGGTCGGCCTGCGTACGATTGAGTCGCCCAAGGGACTGGGCTCGGGCGAGAGTCTCGGACCGAACACCATTGAGGCTGTAGATGCCGAAATCAAGCGGATCCTGAGCGATAGTTATGAGCGTGCGAAGGCGATTCTGAAGAAACACACAAAGGAACACAAGGCTCTGGCAGAGGCACTACTGAAGTACGAGACTCTGGATGCGGACGATATCAAAGCAATATTGAATGACAACCAGTAGTCGTAGTATTTCTCCTCTTTCTTTCAATCTTTGGCGTCAGTTGGGCACCCACTGCGTATACATACATATAATTACATACATACATATATATATATATATATATATCTATATATATTTTAGTTACAATATATAATAAGCGTAAGCACAGAAACCAATAACAGATCGGGACGCAGACGAACAGTTAAGTAATAAAATGTTATACATATTTTATTTATGTTTTTTCTTCAAATATTCATTGAACTTAAGTGGGCATAAATTGTACATTAACAGCTGCTAGGCACGATAACATTCGTTAAGGAGAGCAGTATATTTTTGGTATTTTCTCATGCCCAGTAAATATGACAATTACGTGCTTGACGCATACGGTCACACTGCTAGTTAATTGATTGTAGAAAAGTTACAAGTCAACATTTCGTTTCGCAAATAGGTACAAAATAATCAGTTAAAATGTGTGAATATGAGTTTTCCGAGACGGCGTACACTAAAATCGTATTCCATGCGGCCAAATATCCACACCAGGCAGTCAACGGCCTACTTCTGGCCGAGAAGAAGCAGAAAGGTTCAGTAGTCCAAATTACGGATGCAATTCCACTTTTCCACCAGTGCCTGCATGTGACCCCAATGGCGGAAATAGCCCTAAATCAGGTAAATTAAAATTAATTTGTACTAGTAATGTGCTAAATGCATTCAATTGCAGATCGATTCCTATGCTGATGGCGAGGGATTAGTGATTGCCGGCTACTATGCCGCACCGGAGAACTTCTACGACAATCAAATTGAGAAGGCGCCAGCAGCGAAGATCGCTGACAAAATAGTGGAGAATTACAAGAACGCTTGCTTTGCGATTGTCGAGAACAAGTTAATTTCCTTGGAGCACAATCGGGCGGCGTTGCACGTCTATGGCTATACGAGTGACTCGACGCGCTGGTCAAAGGCCAAATATTCTATTGTTCAATCGGCACAAACACTGGAGGGTGTTTCGCTGCTGCTAAAGCGGGGCGCGATGCGGGATGTCATCGATTTCGATAATCACTTGGACAATCCGGAGAACGACTGGACCAATCAATTTCTGAATCAATCGCTGAAGGACTTGCAAAAGTTGTACTAGTACTGCATATGTAAAGTAATTAGAAATGTGCATTTGAAATGAGTGGAGAGAGCAGAGCAGAGCCGGAATTTCAACCTTGCAATTTAATTTATTGTATGTAATTACAATTGGATTTCAGTTAATCTTTAGAATAATGCATATAAGTTAAATAACATTCAACTAATTAATAAATAATCAATTCTTTCGTATTGGTATTGCGGGTTCAAGTCCTAGCCCTATCCGGTCCGTAATTCCGTCTTTCTGTTCTTGTTTTTTTTTTGTCATCCCGTCGTAATGTTTTGGTTTATTTTTTTTTTTTGTCTTGAGTGCGTGTCGTCAGTTAAACCTAAATATGTTTACAATTACCATTAATAATAAATACAAATGAATAATATGCATTGAATTTTGCTTTGATTTTCTGTTTTATAAATGTAAATTTTTTACAACAATATTGTAATATCGCGTTTGCTGATTATACATATGTAAGTACACAATACGTATGTGGATATATCGGAGATCGAAAGTATCGCAAAAAAATCTTTTTTTTTCTTTTGTCTTGCTTAATAAGTTGAGGGTATTGTAGAATTCGATATTATACATATTCCTTTAAATATCATGGAATGAACCTTTACAATACACTTTATATTATAGTACTATATGGGAAATGGAACGGGAACTGGATATTGAATGTTTTCAACGTTTTTGATCTTAAATTTTCTTTGCATTTTTTGTCTTTTTGTATGTATTTGTATAATATATATATCAATTATAATTATCGTTGCTTTTATGCATGCAGTAGATAAATTTATTGTTTCCCTATAACATACACATATATATTGGTATATATATATATATATATACGCATACATATCATTTGTATATAGGTCTTGAACAATATCTGTTGCTGGTATCCTGTATATATCTATATATACGAATGCATCAAGATATTGCTGGGTATAAATCTGTTTCTTTTATTGGTATGGAGTTCTACGAGGGCTCTTTTGTTTTGATTATAATCCTAGCTATACAAGTGCACTCGAACACAAATATGTACATATCTATGTATATACTATATACATATACGTAATAGTATATATATATATATATATATATCCAAACACGCAAGCATTCCTTTTATAATATGATGCCATTACATATATGTATATGTGTCTGTCTTTTGTCTTTCATTCGAAATCTGTTTGCACCATGTAAACGAGAAGTAGTTGTTGTTGTTGTTGCTGTTCTGTGTCATCCCCATCATCACATGCTATGTTAGTTGATCTATAATGATGCAAAAAGATACATTAATTTGTGTGTTTGTGTGGGTGTGAGTGTTTGGTGTGCAATTGAAAACGCAGCCATTAAAAAATTATTTAAAAAATAAAAACACAACAACAACAAATACAGCATGTTGGAATTTTGGGCATGTTTGAAACTATCAGGTGAGTATATTCAAGCCTGTGTGTGTGTGTGTGTGTGAGAGTTTTGGGTTAGCTTTTGATTAACTGCTTTTCTAAGTCGGAGGAGTAGGAGTCGATCTAGAGACTGCCAGCACCAGTGATATTTACCATTCCCGAGGACAGAGAGTTGATGGCATCTTCCACCGTCGGCTTGTGTCGATCGATTTTAGATGAGTTTATGGGCGAGAAGTTGTCTACGATTGTAAGCGTGAATGAATACAGTAGTAGTAGTACAGTACATAAAACATAATAAAACAGGCGAATATTGCAATTACAAATGACAAGTGCCAATTACCGAGATCACCACTCGAACTGGAGTCCGTAAAACTGGGTGTGCCCTCTGTCCAAGTGGGTGTTGAGCCCTCACCTGATGCCGGTGGCGTCCATGCCAAGCCGCCACGCGACCCATAATGACTGCTCGACGATGTGTCCACCGCCAGGAACGTGTCCAGATGCACCTCAGAGACGCTAGAAGCACAATTCATTAAGTTTAGTTAAAAATGCGAAATTCGATTTCAATACCTAACGATATCCTCCCTGTAGGAGCCTCGATAGGCGGGGCCAATGTTCATTTTACGTTCCGAATACTGTTGCTGATAATACGGAGGCTGCTGCTGCTGCTGCTGGTGAGGATGATGATGATGCGATCGTCGCCCAATCGACGAGGTGCTATTCTTGTTCGAGCTGTCCTCGGAGATGTCGTCAAAGGCAGGTGGAGGTGTTGAACTGCATGATGGAGTTGTGCCTAGCAATACAATGAGAACACGAAGATTACAATGAGCGACGCAGTAGGCACAGCGAATTTGGGGATTAGGTTGCAAATGGAACAATGATGAGCAAGTGAGATGTTAAGCATGCGTTTAGTAGTCTTTAGGCACAACTATTGCGTCGTGAATCCTTGACAGTCAAGGTCCCATTCGATTGCGTATCTGTGCTCTCGGGTATCGTTGAAGGTGCCGCATTCGGTGCACGCCGCTTGCCACGTCTCGGTCGCTGTGGCACAGCCAAAACGACGCCCTGCTGTCGCTCTTCCTGCATGTCTGGCACTTGCTCTGCTAAAGGCGTCACCTCGAGGACAGGCAATGCTCTCGGTCGGTTATATGTGCTCTCAAGCTCGCGCTTGACCTCGAGAAAGGTGCTCACGGACTGCAGCAGATTATCCTCTTGGGCATCGCAGCCATTCTCCTCACCCAGTGCCAGATCCACACATTGCAAATATCGATTGCGTTTCTGATGACGCTGCATCTCCTGCTTCGTCATACGTGGAGATCCTGTCTGGGTGCTGGCACTAACTGTTGTTCGAGCGGTGCGATAGCTTTCGGCGCGTATGGGTGGGAAACTGCGCACGATGGAGCCGACCGAGGAGCGTTCGCTGCGTGCCATAAAACTGTTCTGTCGCTGAAAGATGTCCACGTGGTTGAGCAGACGGGGCTGCTGATGGCGTCGATAGGTGCTGTCGGAGCGTGCCGTGGAGTAGGCAGACTGCAGCGATTCCCGGCGACGTACAGAGCTACTGCGATGCACTGACACCATTGGTGGGGGAGTGCCACTGTCAAACAAATCGTGCAGCTCCAGCCAATCCTGCACGTTGCTGGGTGAACGACGATCACCAAAACGCGGCATTGCCTCAGCAGCAATGGGTAACTGGAGCAAGTTGCTCGCATTGCAGATGGAGGCTGTGTATGCAGTATAATTATTATCTTTGGGTGCTATACCTGGAGTGGTGGAGTGCGCCCGACTGTCATGCGCATCCTTGCGACGTGGCGAGCCACGTGGTGGCACGGGCGGTGGCACACGCGCCTTCAGATTACTGCCAGCTGCAGTGGATGAGGTGGCCGAAGTGGCCGCCCGCTGCCTCACAGGCGGCGGTGCATTGCTGAGCCCAGCACGCCCACTTTCCCGATCACGATCTCTATCTCTATCCCTATCTCGATCCCGATCTCTATCACGCTCCGAGTTGAGAGTGGTTGACGCAGGCTCTGGCTTGGATTGCTGGTGTATTTTGCCGCTGCTGTGTGAGTGCGATGTGTGCACAGCTGAAAAGCGAAAGAAGACAATAAGAAGACTATCCTCTTTCTCCCCAAAAGATCCTCATCCTGATCACTTACGTCTCGTCGGCTCGCTCTCGCTGTCTATGGAGCGCTGTATGGCCTTGGAGAGGCTTTTTCTCTTCGATGGCGAATGCTTGAGCGCTATAAAAATGGTGGCAAACGACACGAATTAGTGAATTCAAGAAGTAAGCATGTACTATAAATTATAATTAATGGAGAATTAGGAATAAGGCAAAAAATGAAGCAGCACTTTAAGCAAAGCCAAGGATCATTTTGCGGTTTACAATTGAATGTGGGTTACAAGTATGAAGACTAACGTGCGATCGCGAGGCATGCTTTGCGTCCGGAGGTTTCATCAATCAATCAATCAACCCACCAACCACCAAGTGCCGTTAAACAGAAGCGGAAATCAAATAAAAAAAAAACACAAAGTGAATAATAAACTTAATAATTATGTAAAAAAGTTATTGCTTAAACTGAAACTGAAACATCGTGAATAAAAATTATCAAACATTATTTAATTATTTGCATTTTCTTTTTGTTTGTTATTGTTATTGTTGATTTCTTTACCTATATAACTGGTTACCAAGGTACGAAATTTTCTGTGATTTCCTTTGATCTCTGGGAGATCCACTATGCGTACAAGTGAAGTAATGCATCAAAGTAATATCCAAAAGAAAGCAGAAAAAAACAGCATTTTTTGTTGTCGGATCGTTTTTCCCATAGAATACAAAATCAAATTTTCAAATTACGGTTCACAAGTTTCAAGAATAAACAACAAATTAGCTGACTACCAAATGTTAGCGCATAAGGGCAAGTGTACTTTATACTATATTGCATTTTTGCTGCATAAGAACTGAATTAAAGACAATAAAATTAGCATTTTACAAATATTAACGTGTGTGTTTGTTTAGGTGTGTGTTTGAGTGTGAATGTGTGCCTCAAGCTACTTGAGTGTGTTTGGCAGCTACGCAAAAAAACGACGCCATGGTCAAGGAGTAGTTTTTCTTATGTTGCTGTTTAGTATTTCTATTCTTTTTGTTGTTTTTTAATTTTAGTAGATTTTGTAGCACAAAAATGCCTTATAGTACGAGTACATGACCCAATTGCGACACAGCCAGCTGACTTACGCGATGGTATCTTGCGAAATACGGTCTTAGCCATAAAGTTTTGAAATCTTTGAGCGTAGAACGAGGGCCGGCAAACCGAAACGGTCTCCTATATGAATGATAATCATAATAGAGATAATGTATTCCAATAACGAAAATTGAGCTGCCATTTTTACTCACGCCATCGTGTATGATGCTCTTGAATGTATGCTCTAGTTTCTTCTTGAGCCTATACGATTGCAGTATGTCGATGACGCCAATGTAGAGCAAGAGACGCTCGCCCTTTTCACTTCGAGCCGGAATGCCACCGGGCCTAAATCGATACGAGCATCAATAAGTTAAACACTTTTGAGTGATGTTTGAACTATATTCAGACTTACGGCACATCCTCCTCGTCATCTATGGGTTCACTTTCCGCCTGAATGCTCTCCATGGCCGTTGAATGTGCCACTAGGCGCTGTCGATTCACCGATCTGTATGCCACACTTAATTAGCATATCATCAAATGCTCTTCTTCAGTTTTAAACATGAGAAATACTCACTTGTTTCGGCTGATGCCCGTTGCCGCATCCCGATCTTTAGCGTCGCCCTCTGGCCCGTCTAGGGGCTCATCGACATCGGAATCCTCGGCGAGCGGTGCTCTCAGCGGCTTACGTTGCTCGCTCTGTTTCTCCTTGAGTGCAATATCCAGATTATGCACGCCCAATAGCAGCGAATAGTCCATAATCTTGAAGGATTCCAGCACCGTACAATCCCTTTGAATAGTCTTAATCAGTGCTGAATATGTTTCAGCTTCGAGGAATATGCCATTTGGATGCTGCTCCATAAAGTCCAGGTCCTTGTATGTGGGCGATTTCTTGGCACGTTCCGCTTTCGATGCTTTACGCTTGAACGTCGATCCCTTCAGATCGTATTTGAGATGCATTCGCACCGACGACGGCAGCAGATTATTCATGACCACCAGACGAATGTTTTTGGCGTTGCTCGTTTGCAGGCAGTAAAGGCCGAAGAATTTCGGCAATAGGGTGCGCGGATTTTGATTTAGATTCATATAGTAACTACAAGTAAAAATAAAATAGAACAATTAGTGAGTTAGTCAAAATCAAATCAAATATCTTTAACAACTTTAATTCCTATTTTATAATTTCCATATATTCATTCCAAAGTATATTTGAACTTTATCAAGGTCACTAAAGCTAAAAGAAATAAAGAAAGCATTCCGCCAACAAGCTGACCGAGAAAACTTAAAGTTTACAATTAGCCAAATTGTGAGTATGAGTTTCTTATAAAAGAGCCAAGTTTTGGAAAGAGACCACTGTATTTGCTTGTAAAGTATTTACCCAGGCAGTAGTTTTTGTAAAAATTCACCCTCCTTGTGTTGAACCGTTTTGATAATGAACTCATCGTCGTCCGTTAAATAGAATATTGAGCCGGAAGCACCTGGATTCGATAGTTCGCGCAGTGGCGAAGTACACATGGACATCTGTGGAATATAGACAAGTATAAAACTTAAAATCTATATAAATTATACAAAATGCTCACCATAAAATCATCAGGCTGTATGCCAAACAAATCACGAAAGTAACGAAATGCAATCGGGGCATAGATCTTATATCTGAATTCACTATAATGGTGGGCAGGTGTAAGGCTAGAACCCTCTGGCGGAAACGTAATGCTCTCGATTTCCCAGAAGTCCATCATAAGTAGATCCCGCTTTGGCTTCGATGCCAGGCTGCCAACCTGCGAAAAGAGAGCAAGGAACTTTAATATCTCAAAAACATTATGGTTATTTTTCACTTACAGTATGTTGTATGCCCAGCTGAATGGATCCCATGATTTGCGATGTCTGTATCTTCTTGTAGGTAATCTCGCCGCCTTCGCCAACACGTCGATGACCAAGTTTTCGTTCCTTGTCCGTTTTGTTGGCCGCGCGCAACGGTCGATTGCCCAACTGAGAGTAATATGAACAACGTTATTACTATATATATATATATCTATTTGAACACATGTGTAATGGTTCTACTTACATCAGGCGATGAGTTACCCACATGGTCGGTGGAGACTATAAGTGGAAGTGGATAGTGTGTATTATTGGTTAAGCACATTTATGTGTTGTTGAGTTTA
This sequence comes from Drosophila setosimentum, assembly GCA_035043505.1. Classification (NCBI taxonomy): domain Eukaryota; kingdom Metazoa; phylum Arthropoda; class Insecta; order Diptera; family Drosophilidae; genus Drosophila; species Drosophila setosimentum. Next base: position 21,890,362 of record JAWNMY010000003.1, read on the forward strand.
TCCATAATTTAGAAAGTGCTGGACATGAATAGCCAATGACCCAACCGGGAAACACATCAACTTGAGCTTGAGCTTGAACTTGGGTGAGGTACCCACACACGCACACGCACACACACAAGCACACACACACGCACACACACTCGCATAAATATACAACACACCCCCGCAGTGAGAATATCCATAAATAGATGACAGGTTGTTGGCCGTTTAAAAGTTTTCTTTGATTATCATGTATTTGATTTTTATTTAGTCTTTCCTCAATTTGTTTCAATTGTAGGCGACTAATCAGTCAGGCAGTCGGTCAACCAGTCAGCCAGTAAACCAGTCAGTCAATCCGTGAAATGGGGATGGCCTCTTTCCCAACCCTACCCCTACCCCAACACCTCCCCATTCCACATGCCACTTGCCACCGCTTCTCTTTTGCCTACTTTCGAGACACATGCGCCACGGCCACTTCCATTTTGCCATTCATTGATTTTTTGGATGTGAATTTGTCTATGTTTTAGCACATATATATTTTTTTAAGAAGAGCGAAGTTTTTGTCAGTGTATCGGTTTAATTACCATTGCTTGGCTCTGCGAATTTCGCCTGAGATGTGGAGGAGCTGTCCATGTCAATGGTGTTGATGGTGTCGCCGTCGCCGGACGTAGCCATGCTGATGCATTAGCTGCTTCAGCTGCGCCTGCTGCTACTACTGTTGATCCTGTCGCACCGCGTTGACAGCCACAGCTAATATAATACTAAAACATGTTGCCTTGCTTTATTGCGCTCATTGATCAGCTCTGTATCTCTCTTAGCTCTGTTGGATTATCCAATCAATGGGCCAAGGGAGCAGAAACCTTGGCTCTCGTCTGGCGTATATTTCTTTATATTATATTTTTTTTTTTTTGCCAAATAAGTTTACGACGATGTTGATTTCGCTGCTGCTGCTGCTACTGCTGCCACTACTGTCATTTTCACAGCATACTCATAGGCGTTATGGAAAGCGCACTGGAAGTGCTTGTGGCGTGCATGCGCACCAGGGTTGCACACTCATCAAACGCAGAGTAGTTCTCGGCATACGATTGCCATGCCAATTGAGTAAATTAATCGATAGTTTGCATATTATTTTGAAATTATAATAAATGAAAGCGCTGCAACCTTAAAGTGTATCTGTCACTGACTTGTTAGGTATTTTCTCAACTCAAACACCAAAAAAAAACCATTCAAATAATTTATTTAATGCACTTTTTATGTTTTCGTTTTGTTTTTTATTAGCGTTTCTGTACTCAATTAGACCTATACATCATACATAACTATTTATATATATTTTTTTTATTTATGTGGTAAATATATGAATACAATAATGTGTTTTAGTTTTGTTGGTGTGGTTGTTTGTTCGTTTTTGTTTTTGTTTACTGTTTTGTTTGGTGTTTCTTGTTATTTGTATTTTGTGTGTATTGTTTTGTGTTCTGTTTTTTATTTTTTATTTTTTTTTGTCGTGTATGTCATTTCATTTCTCTTACATTTACATGCATTTACAAAATAAGCGCTTTTTTAAAAATACCGCAAAAAATTACGTTTATCGTTTTAAAATTCTATTTAAAAATTAAAAATTGTTAAACATTCTATACGAACATAAAAACAAATACGTACATGGCCTACAAAAAACACTACGAAACTAACTGCTTAAAGCTAAAGATGCGATCGACATAACTACGGCGACTGTTGTCCATTTGCGTTGTATATTTGTGGCTTTATCTGCAATATCCCGAGAACACACGATTTCGATTAACACACTGCTCCCCAGCGAGAGCCCACCTGGTGGCTGGCCAGCCTGCTTACCTCTACTTACCATAAAAAATAGTCTCCCTGCGTTTGGTATAGTTAGTGCCAAGCAGGAAAAACGCACATGTTATCGGTGTGGGTGATTCGAGTTGATCTCTAGGAATGCGCGTCCGCACCGTCATGCTGTACAGACCGCTCGGATTCTGATCCAACTGTGTGAGCACCGAGTCCAGTATATGTGTATCGAAGCTGTAGTTAAAATACAAGTCATCGATATCGATATAGATAAATTAGATATTGCTTTTTGATTTATTATTGGTCAACAGAGTGCGCTTTACTTACATGACAGAGAGCACCGGCTGTGGGAAAACATTTTGCACCGCACACATTATGTCCACATCTGACTGCTCGCCACCCATGCGTGCCTCCAGCATGAAATCGGACTCAGGAACTGTTTGCGTATAGAGTTGGGCATTGGAATGGGGAGACAGCGGGCAAACAATCCGTGAGAATTAATCAAGTGTCAAACTAAACAAAAAAAAAACAAAAAAAAAAAAAAATACCAGAACTAAACTTTTGAAATGTAAGGCACAAAAAAAACAAACAAAAACAAGAGGCGGGTGTTTTGTAACCGAAGCGAATGCCACATGACACGCATGCAAATATGAGTCGCACGTGCCGCAAAAACACACACACATATATATACGCCCACATATGGGACACACCTACCAAAACACCTATGCAAACAGTTTCACGCCGTAAACAGGTGAGGAAAACAGAGCATTGGCATTGTCGACACATTTAATGCCCTCCAAAATGTCTACAACATAATTATTACAATACTAAAAACAATTAATTAAAATAATAAATAAAAAATAAGCCATCTGTTTTAATAAAGTTTAACATATTTCCACAAAGTATAGCGCAAACATAAATTGAAACCTTACTTAAAAGTGAGATCTGAATGTGCCATTTCAGCAAATGATTTCGAATAAATCGACCTAAGATAAAAACACGTGTTTTTATGTAGCCAGAAAAATGATTTGTTTTCTTTTTCCAAATATACTTTTATAACCTAAATTTTTGTTAAATATTGATATACAAATTTAACTATCTGAACAAATTATTGGCATAGTTTACAAAATGTCTCCTCTTTCAATAAGTTGTAAGGTGCACAGCAGTAATAGCAGCTCATTTTGTGTAGAGTGTTTAGAAATAAAAACGGGCACATATAAATAAATAAATTGTCTAAACAGAGACAATAACAACAAGAAGAAGAACATACCGATTATTTGTAAGCGGGCACTTCGCTTATCCGTGGACTCAAAGGTTTGCACGGCACAGGTGTATTCCCCCGTCATATTCCAGTCGGGATTCTTTATCGATATAACACCGGGACTGCCCTCCATGGTGAATATTTTGGTGTCTATCTTTGCCTTCATGAAGCCCTGCAAGGGTCGCAGTCCCAACAACAACAGCAAAAAAAACAACACCAACAAAGACAAGAAGAGCAAGAAGAAAGCGAATTTTATGTTAATTAATTTTTGTTTTATGTTCCTTGTGTGTTTGACTTTTTGCGTTTAAATGGGGTGACGATGATAATGATGGGGGCGATGACTCACCATGGCGAAACCCTTTACGGAGGGTATCCACTGGTAGATGGAGTGATTGTTGAACAGCCACTTGAGTACAAAGCCCTTCTCCAGCGGCCCCATCTCGTACTCGCAGTCCAACACCAGAGGATCTGGCTCATTATCACGTTCGAGTGTGTAGGTGTGTGGCACCCGAAGATTCGTAATGCGCACCGTGTGGGTCACTAAACGAATTACGAATTACGCTTTAGCTTTAGCTTATGTTAGCAGGATAGGATTATATTCTCAGCTTACCCGTGAGTAACGTCAGGCCTGCCAGCAGCGTTGTGCACACGATGCTCCAGCTCCAGCTCGCCATGTGCGCGTCCTAGTCGTCGACCTGGTCGTTCCACTCGTCGTTGTTGTTCTCGTTTTGCAGCCGTAGCTTTTGCTTATCGTTGTCCCGTTTCTGCTTCGATTGCTGTTGCTGTTGCTGTTGCTGCACAAACCCCAAACTTCAGGCTCCGGCTCAGGCTCAGTCTCCGACTCAGGTTCTCGTCATCGGCGTCGTTTGCCCCCGGCCGTTGTGCATTGCTCAACAGCCTCTTAGGCGTCTGGTCACACGAGTTATTATCACTTTACTTACTACCATAAACATATCATCACAAAACACAACACAACAGGCCAATTGTGAGCCTGCGGGGGATGAGGGTTGGGGAGTGTTGGTTGGTTTACTGAAAGTTTTGTCTCTGTGCTGCTGGTGCTGGTGCTGCTGCTGCCACAAACTTTTCTACGCTCTATGATGAGCTCAGCATTTTGGGGCAGCCGAATTCACGAATACGGAAAAAACAAAAATTTGGAAATGCTCTGGGCTGCTCTCTTCTTTATCACACACTCGCGTTGTACATCTTGAGAAAGGATTTTTGTATATTTTTTGTATTTGGACAGTTGGCTATTTAATTATGCGTCTAGTGTGGCAAATGCAGCAATTGAAAGTTTTGCACATATACAACTTTTATGTTGGTGAAAAATCGACTTTTTGCTGTGTGTGTCGCTGTATGCGAGCTTGTGAGACTGTGTGTGTGTGTGTGTTTGTGTGTGTGAGTGTGGGGAATTATGCCAAATGGAGTTTGCAGCAGCTCCGTACCGCTGGATACCAATAGTGTTGGTATCTTCTATTTAACTGTTGTCCTTTTTCCAGTCTAGCTTTTAATGTTTTAACACTGGAATAGCATGCTACACAAAACTACAGAGCACTGCCAGAGCTTTTTGGTGTAAGCATCGAGCGAGCTTTCTGTGCTGACGCACACTCAACGTGTCGTCCTTTTTCATCCTGCACAAGAGCCGCAAACAGCTGAGCTGCAAAAGCGCATGCGTCAAATTTTTGACAACTGACGTTTGAGTTTGACAGATGGGCAAAAATTTGAGAGTATTTGGTGCTCAATTCGAATCTTACTTTTTGGGGTTGCAATGAACTTGTTGCAAGTGCCAAGTGGCAAGTGCACATCTCACAGTTAATTGTGGCTTAACTGATTGGATAATTACCTTATTCGCTTGGGGTATAAGTTAAAAAAATAAAGTGCATGTATTTTTTTTTTTTTCTTACAAAAACTGTGATAGGAATCAGCTTTAGAGAACTGTATTAATTTATTACATTATTCTGTAGATAGTCCAATTGTATTTATAACAACCCATATACAAATTGTATTTCACTTCATCAGAAAAATTAAGATATCTTTTTAAATTAGTGTTCAGTTAGCAACAGATCAACTTACCAACTGCTGTCAAATTACGCCTAACACTTAATACTGTAACTATATAGTAAGCGTACAAGCTATAATAATTAGTCGAAAATCTATTCGAATCGTTTTTCTAATTATACTGTTTATTCAATTTTCAATAACATCAGCAAATTTCTTAATATCTAAGCTAAAGTTAATAGTTTTTTATATGCAGTGCGAATTGGCATAAAAGTTTAATTACACACACACACACACACACACACACAGAGAGAGAGAGATAGAGAGAGACATATAGTTGACATACATATACATATACACTTCTACATACTATATATGGAATCGCTTTAAAAAGTATGTTTTCAATTTATAATTTTTCTTTATATATATATATATATATATATACATATATAAATATATATATATATATATATATAGTATATGTATGTATTTGTGTCTTCTTCTTACACTCAGGTTTATAATGCAAATACATATGTATATTTTATACAATTGAAGTGGACACGTTTTATTTATTTTTTTTTTTTTCCTTTTTTTTGGTCGTATTAAAATTTTGTGCTGGCATAAAAGTATCTGGAATATGCATCCATCCGGATATAATCACTACATGCTGGTCGGACGTAAGGAGATACATAGTACATGAGAATGTTAGTTTGTTGTACAGATGCATTCCGGGTATACCGCAAACTACAGCTAAAGTTTACAGCGTACAGAAAAATGTTAAAATATGCTTAGATCGTAACTGAAATCACTGAACTATATACAGGCATAAGGCTATATACACTCTGAAAAAATATGAAGTGTTTTTAAATTTGTTTTTGCAAATTGTAATGTAGATTATCCTACAATTTGAAATTAATTTCAAAAATTGATATTATTTATTTGACTGTTTACATTTTAGATGGATTTTCCATATTTTTTTTCGAGTGTACTAACTCATGTGCAATAAGATCTCGGATCAGGTTGAAGGGATCACCTAATCACTGGCCGCTCCATCGCTGTGCCCATGGCCAATCAGCGTCTCTATGCGGAAATCCTTAGCATTGGTCTGTCGGGCGCACCGCAGACTGGTTGGCTCACTATCCAGCTTGAGTAGGGTCGTCCTGGTCAGAGATCTGTGCGTATGCGCCTGCACGAGCTTCTTGGGACTGGACGTAATTGCTAGCGAACTGTTCGACGCTGGATCCGCATGATCAAAGAGCATCACGTAGGGTGAGGTGCGCTCCGGCTCGGCGTCCGGTTCGCGGTTTGTTGCCTCCAACGGCATCTCCAATCGATTTGGATTCGTGCACACCGAATCCACAGAGTCTGAGATATGTGAATCCTGCTCATGCTCATTGGCACTCTCCACATCGATTTTGTCGCACGAGGTATCATCTCCATCCACATCATCGTTGTACACATTGAGATCCGTATCGTTGCACCGGTCCGGATACTCTCCAGCCGCACCAACAAGTCCCACAGCTGCAGCAGCGGCAACATCAAACGCATACGGATTTTTGTACTTGTGGGCTCTGCTCAGATCGCTGGCGGCACTACTGTGTGGGACATCCTCCGTCCGGCGATTGGTGAAGGACAGACGATCGAACTTCTCGCTGTTGTTCTGATAGAACGAAGCCTCTGCATTGGCAAAGAAATTGAACTTTTTATCCACACGGAGCGCCGTGTCGAACACATCGCTCGGTGTGTGCATCACATCAAAGTCGCGATTCCCATTAAAGTTGGGCACATTGAAGTGGACCGGTACCAGTGGAACGGGTTTCCGTATCCAAAACGGTGACAATGTACCAAAGACTGCCGGAAACGAGAAGCGTTGCATTGCTGGCGCCCGTTTGTAGCGTTTCCTTCGACGCAGGAAGCTGCCGTTGTCGAACATGTCCTCGGCGAGGGGATCCAGTGTCCAGAAATTGCCCTTGCCCGGATTACCCGGTTCGCGTGGAACTTTGATAAAACAGTCATTCAGACTGAGATTATGCCTAATGGAGTTTTGCCAAGCGGGAAATTTGTCCTTATAGTATGGGAAACTGTAAAGATCAAAGGGATTTACATATTAACGTCTATTCACGATTACTTTCATATATTCTAAATTCTTCATTAAGCTTTCATTTTTATACCCTGAACCCATTAAAAATGGGTAAAAAGGGTATAATGGTTTTATGCAAATGTATGTAACTGGCAGAAGGAAGCATCTCCGACCCCACAAAGTATATATATTCTTGATCAGGATCAATAGTCGAGTCGATATAGCCCTGTCCGTCTGTCCGTCCAGCCGTCCGTCTGTATGAACACGCAGATATCAAATTTGGAATATAGGTTCTCGTATACCAGGCGCAGATCAAGTTTGCTTTATTTTTTCGATAACTGCCTTCGTTTATAGAATATCGATCAATTAAATTTCCGATAGCAATAAATGCCACAATTTTAAAGACAGAATCTTCTAATTAATACATAATATGCATATGCACACTATTGATCAACTGTCCATATTTCGATAAGATCGGATAAGAAACAACCAAGTTATAGTTAAAAATATATTCTCATATTGATCTCATTTCTATCAGCAGCCGCAAGCATTTTCTGTATGCATAAAAATGTATATGTTTCTGAGGGTATTCTGTGTTTGTCGGCAGAGGGCGCTTGCAGACCTGCTCTCATTTTAGTGCAAATCTTTTTAAAGGGGAATTTGCCAATAATAATAGAATATATTTAATAACTGGGTTCAGGGTATATCGTAGTCGAGTTCACTCGACTACAGCGCTCTTACTGGTTTTACATGGTTCAATTATAACGGTAAAGTAAAGTTATTATAAGAAAAAATTCTTTTTTCCTTAGATATATGAAAAAGAACATTAATAATTTATTCATTGATTAAACCTTCGAAGATAAAAAACTCATATGAAATATCCTTATATCTTATGATCATCCAATAATAATAACAATAAATTATCACATATTAGTATTTTGAGAGCAGGTCCTTGACTAGGTATAGTAACCTTAGTATGAACCAATTTAGACAAAGTAATTTATAAGAATAAATAAGGACAAATATAGAAAATATAAATAAATAATATAGAAAATTACCTATTTTTTGGGTTAGCATTAATCCTCTGCTAAATTATAAGTTATCTATAGTATTTTAAGCAACTTACACTTCAACTCGCGTTCTTAGCAATAATAGATCAGAAGCATGATATTTAAGAAAAAGGCTTTTCTTTCGAACAACTACAAATAATTTACCCACTGATATATATTTTTTTCTATATTTGCATAAAACACACCTAAAGAAATGCAAGTAAAAACATCTACAAAGGAAAAAGAAAACAATTTAATATGTAGAATACTTTAAATACTATTTCTAATTATATTTCCTTCTTTTATTTTATTATGATATTTATTACTTATTTTTAATATACAAATTGAGGTTTTTTAACTATAAACTAAGTAGAACATCATGCAGCCACATATAAGTACAAAATAAATTATATAAATAAATGCATAATGACTTTCAATTTGCCTTAATGTGATTAAATTTCAATGACTTATTATTAATTCATGTATATTCATTCAATGGATTATCTTGAGTAACCGATAAGATGAGAATAATTACTCCGATTTACACATTTAAAAACTAAGTATCAAATTGAGGTGTTAGATATGTAGTGCAGCATTTGCAGTACCCGACGGCTGTCTTCATTTGATTTGAATTGTACACTTGGATTACAATTGATTGCTGATGCTTACCGGGACATTATGAAATCACATATTCCACTGAGTGTTAGTTTCTTGTGCGGCGACTGTAGTATGGCCATGGTGATCAAGGCGATATAGGAATATGGCGGCTTGACTAGAGGACCGCCGCTGGTGGAGCTGCCGCCGCCATTGTTATTATCCCCGCCGCTGCTGCTGCTGCCGCCTGCAGCCGACGGCTCGAAATCGCTGTCGTCACAGATCATGGACATTTCATCCATAGCGGCGGCAGCTCGCGAGGATGTTCCCCGTTGGTTCTTGTGCAATGGCGGCGATGGAGACGAGCTGTCGTGCAGAGAGTGCATTGGATCCGTGCTGGTGTGCATTTCGATTATAATCCTTTTATTGAGCTGTCTTTGGTAGCGTATTTATGTACACTTATTGAGAGGAGGACGTAACACTTGTTTTCACTATTGCTCAGGAACTGATTAATGCTCTTTTTTGCACTTTCACGATTCTAAAAACTTTGATATTTCTTATTCGAACACACTAATTTATTGCAGATGTCGATTCCGTTGCCGCTGCAGCATCCGCTTTTCAAATAACTTAATATAAAACTTGTTACTTGTAACGACTTTTGATACCGGGAAGTGATCTGTCTGTCTGATATCGCGTCATCCGTCGGCTTGTCTGTTTTAGGCGGAATCCTTTTGCCAAATGTTAACTGAATCGCAACGAAAACGAAAATCTTCTCGCCCGAAATGTTTTTCTACATAACTCAAACATTTATTTATGAAAACCGCTGCCGCTCTCGCTTCCATGAGCTTTTGTCGGCGCTGCTATGTTTTCGTATCTCGAATAACTGTGATTCTACTGTCGTCGACGTCGCCGTTGCCGTTGCCGTTGCCGTTGACGTTGCCGCCGCCGCTGTCGTCATCACTGTCGTTATCCCTGGCATCAGCAGCAGCTGGCAGCGCTGGCAGCGTCAGCGTAGTCAGCATCCCCTTTTATGCTGGTAGTGAAAGCGAGATAGCAATAAGGCGTCTGCTGCTCTCAGCAGGGGATGACTGAGATTGTAAACCAATCTAGGCACCAAGTGCACCCCCAATCACGAGCCAAGGATGGAGACAGAGACATCACACACACACTCGCACACACACTCACAGACTATACGCAATAACATAAAATGGTGGAGTGCCTTCTGCTTGTGCTGTAAATGTGATATTTGTGTTTTCCTCTCCCCATCCATTGTGTGAAGCGGGCGCGGACGCAAATTGGCAGGCGACTGCAGAAGCCAAAACTCAACGACGTCTCTCTCTCCTCTCTCTCTCACTCTCTCCCTCACTCTCTCCCTCTCTCTCTCTCTCTCTCTCTCTCTCTCTCTCTCTCTCTCTCTCTCTCTTCTCTCTCTCTGTCTCTCTGTGTGTGTGTGAGCTGCCGGGCTGGCAGGCAGCATTTTCTCAAATTTAGATACCTTTTGCAGCGTTGACGTCGTGGCTCTTAATAATGTTTCATTATGTCAGCCACACACACACACACACACACACACAGAAAGAGAGGTATGTGTGTGTGTGTGTGTGTGTGTATAGTGTGCTAGTATGCGCTCTCGTTCAAATGTTAGCATTTTTATGTGCGAATGTTTTTCTAACCGTATGTCGGGCGTTCTCGTTCTCGTTTCAGCACAGCTCTGTTGAATTCCACATCCCTAAGCACCATCCCCCTCTCCCTGCAGCACAACATCTTCCCCAACCACTGTCAGCCAATGCGCCATTTTCGCAACATCCTTAACACAATTGGGGAGCTGCTGGGGTTCATTTGTGTGTGTGTGTGTGTGTGTGTGTGTGTGCATTATTTCTCTTTTTCATTTTCGCTGTTTTTGTTCTGTAGTTGTTAGACATTATTGTAGTTGTTGTTGTGGCTGCTGTTGTTCTTTTTGTTGGTGTTGGTGTTGTTGTTGTTGTTGTTGTTGTTGTTGTTGTTGTTATTGTTACTGCTGCTGCTGCTGCTGCTGTTTCGCTGTCTTCCCTTTTCAAATTAAACATTCAGTAGTCAGTTTTATTTGTTGTACTTTGTTCAAATTAGTTTTCAGTTTTGCGGAACTTGCTGGCACACAAACACTCACACAAACACTCACACAAGCACACACACACACACACACACGCGCGCGCACACACACTCAATCGCAGCTAAACAATAATGGCTGGCAACTTCCCCACCCCCGCTCCACATTTTTTTTCATGACAATATTGATATCGTTTCTTTCTCCTTGCGTGATTTTCATTATTATATTTTCTATCTTCATGTGCTCATCCCATTCTCATTCCCATGCCCCTCTTTACATCCCATTCGCTGTCCAAAAACTCACTTGGCTACACTTACAAATCACTGATTTTTGGTCAATACTATGGGCGTGGTAACGCCTCTTTCTGTGTGTCTATATGTATATATGTATTTGTATATAGGTTTGTGAGCGTACAACGACTAAAGCAAGCTTTATTGGGTTTTGGTTTGGGATTGGACCCCAATTCAGTTGTGGTAAATTTATTGCGGATTTCCTTTGTCTTTTACAAGCTCAGAGGGACATCGAAGGGAAACCCAGGGTTTTAAATTCAAAAAAGTAATAAACGAGACATTTTCACAAGCTATTGATTTGGATTTGTCTCTAACTATAAAATTTAAATGTGATTTCCATTCACATTTACTGATTGAACCGAGTTTCATAACGCAATACAATAAACAATTTATAGTTCGACTTTAATAATAATTAACTAATTACAATGAATAACACTTTTCAGTAAAAATAAATACGCAGGCTTTGATAATTATGAATTCATAATAAATATGCATAAAAAAAAAATGCCAAAATACGTAGCAGGCAGAAGAAAGTATCTCCAAGCATCAATAGCCGCGTCGATGTATTTTTCCATAATTTTTCTGTTGGACATCCAGCAAAACAGTCTACTTATAATAGCATTTATTTTGCTCCTTTAAGTAGAAATGTTTCCAAACTATGAAATGCCCAACTTTGCCAACTTTTAACTTATGTTACTAAACAGGGCGCTTTAATTAAATTGTTACATCTAACCCAATGCTGCATTTAAATTTGAAAACCCGTTTAAAGTAAAAATTCTGGCAAATATTTTACATTCAAAAATATATTCTGGGATTAGTAAAAACTCTTCATAGGATATATAAACCAATTTTTAAAGCAATGTATTTTTGTTAATTTGAGTCGTCTAGATTAATTATGCATTGAAATTTTTTTATCAGGACCTTAATTCGAAATTCGTAATAAAATTTGAATATTACACAATCGGATATGCAAAGCGATAAGTTAGTGACTAATTTCTAAAATGAATAACATTACGCTTAGATATCAAAGCTAAATTGTCAATCATTTATTTTTTTTATATATATTATAGTACAAACCTTCACAGAGAAAAACTGAAATAAAAGAAGTATGTCTTAGGATCATAGGCCAGATATTTAATAAACGTCTTATAATAATATATTGATAAATATTAAATTTACACACTGGGCATATGTCTCCGGAGAGCTCTGAGTATGTTTAGGTGTGGTAATTTTATCCACAGATTCTATTACACATAATTACTCATCTTACATATACAATTTAATGTTTCACTTAATTTTAATTAAAAATTTAAAATTAAATTAAATTTTATTTTAGGTATTTATTTAAAAAAAAAACAATTTTTTAAAAATTGCAGAATGTTTTTATTTTCTTTTTTACCTATTATTTCTTGTGTAATATCAAAATCGATTTATTTTAAGTATATACTTAGTGGAACATAAATATGCAACTCTATATTAATATATCATTGTACAACGATCTTTCGATTTGCCTCAAATAAATTAAAATTTGGAAACTATGATGAACCGCTTTTTTATTTGCTTATATTCATTCAATGGATTTTACTGTTCTCTCACACAGTAAAACTAAATAAAAAAAATAATTCTAATTTACACATATTTAAAAAGTAAGTATAAATCTTTAGTCTAGTATTTGCAGCACTCGTCAAAAATGCTAATCTTGTTTATAGCTTAGAAGATAATAAGTAGTTGCTGAAATGAATAACACTACGTTTGTAGTCTGATTCCATTTGCATAAGTACACTTACTGCTGTAAGTATAGCTACACTCGCAAAAAGTTATTGATGGCACCCTAGCGCATATAGCTAAATAAGACGACCCATATCCATGCTGCAACCACTGAGAGAGCCACTGTCAATCTACGGTTAATCATTGCATAAGCACAGCATGGGACTGGGACTGAGAATGGAGTGGAATGGAGTGGGGGAAGGGGATGCGGACAAGTTGAGCGTAAGGATGCGATGCATTTAAGCTTTGGAGGGGAACAATTAACTTATGCGCAAACAATAACGCCAAAGAATGCACGCTGACAGGAACCCAGTGAGCATCTAACAGAGCTACCCGCTACCGCATCCCGCTCAGTGGCAGCGGTATGAGCCAGCAATAATCCTTCTTTTGTCAGCAAATTTATTGCACACAAACAAACACGCCGCCGCCCAAAGGATATGTCAAGGATGTGGCTGTGGATGTGGTTGTGGATGTGGCTGCGGATGTGGATCGGGCTGTGGACGGGGCGAGCGACTTTGACAATATACATTTTTATTGCGAAATCTGCAAAAGGCAAATAAAAGATTTGACACTCGAATTGCTTTGACTGCAGGACCCTGGCAGGACAAGACAAGGACTTGTCGTGGTTGCCAAGGCCCAGACGATACAATAAACGGTGTTGGTCGAAAACAATGAGAACTCAACTCGGAAGACAATAACAACGTTTCTGGGCTCCACTAATTTGTGACTGCCATAGTCCCTATTTTCTTTACTACTCTGCTATTGATATCCTGACTGTGACTGTGTGTGTGTGAGTGTGTGTGTGTGCGCCATTGAAATCGCAAAGGCAAACACGCATACTTTAATGGTTGCTGATGTGGTTGTTGTTGTTGGCCAGGTTTAATGGTAGCTCTTCTTATATCATTATTAAATCTTTGAAGTATCTGCTGGATAAAAAACAGCAACACACACTTGAATACTTGAGTGACGCTCAATTTGATGGACGAGCACATCAGGAATCAACCCTCGATGGCATAAAATCACAGCAGGCACACACACGCGCACACAAACAAACACACATAACCAGTACTGCGAGCAAATTGCACAACTGCACTCTGAAAAAAAATAGATTAGGTTATAGCTATAGTACTTGTATTTATAACTGTAACGACTTTATATAAAAGGTTTTGTACTTATACTTTTCGAAAAATGAATAAAGAAATAATTCTTTAAAAAAAAATATATATGATTGGGATCGACATGGAACTTTGCAATTATTTCTGATGTGTTTGCTGAATTGTATTATTATATTATTTCTTTCAAATATATTATATATATTTTTCGAATCATTTAGTACAGACATGCAATTTCACTTTATACACATTCGAGAACCATTTTTTTCTGGTTGCATGGCGGTTTACTAAACTCTATTGATTTATGAATAAGTTTGACAAAGAAGATATTAAATAGGAGATATTTCTTTAAAGAAAAACATAAATAAAACATTTTTAATATTGTCGATTATGGACATACGATTTCGAACTATTAAAATGTATTTAGTAACTTACATAAAAAATTCTTTGTTACCAAGCTTCATTTTGAATTAATAATTATAGTTATGTAAACAATAGCTTTGCAAATGCATTTATAATTTTCTTAAAATATTGGTAGAATACAGAAAATAATTGTTGATTTGGTTGCGAGATTTTTTAAACATGATGTCGTATATTTTTTTCAGTGCACTACTTCATTCGCAATGGCAATCGGAATCACAAACCGCACAAGCAGTTCGAGCTTGGCTCAATTCTGGGCTACAAATCGCTTCAACCTGCCTGCCACGGCAAAACAAGTGGCAAAATATAACAAAGGAGTCCAAGCTGAAATATTTTACGCTCGATTTATCCGCTTTCAGCGCAAACTGACGAGGAGGACAAAACTGAGCAGGGGGTGGCAGTAGGCATGGGGCAGGGGCAGGCAGCAGCAAGTGCCGTACTGTTTGAGGCTCATTTCATTCATTTGTTCATTTGATGACGATGATGCTGGTGCGCTTAAGCCTCTTGTTTGGCTGCAATAAAAATTGAGCTGTGCCCAGGACCTACCCCGGTCCAAGCAGCAACTGCACAGGATGTCAATTTCTCAATTCATAAATAAAACGCAAAGCCCTTTGAATGTGTCAGCACAAGTGTGGAAATTACTACCATTCCCATGCCTTGGATATTATGATGAGAGCGCCTGGATTGAGCGATGGGTGGGCGCGTGGTAGGTTTGATTGCACTGTCTGAGCGATTGTACGAGTGTGTGTGTTATTGTTGTTTATTTACAGAACCGCTCCGCAATAAACCGCACGTTCCTCTCCGCCAAAATAAGCCAAAGGATTTGCGCGAGTATGGAACGGCTTGAACGGCTTCTGAGTTTGTGAATTGCTTTGCATGCTCGCAGGGACACTTGGATCGCATTAAGTTGATTTATTATGCAGCGAAGAATTCAATTAAGTAGGATGATTGTCACTTGTCCGTATGCCACGATACCCGTCATAAACTCGTACACGTTTTTTTTTTATGTCTTTTGCTTGGATTTTTTGGTTTTCGTTTAATTTGTGGGGCGTGATAATTTGGACAGTTGTTAATAGTTGGGCTAACTGAGCTGATCTTTTGCCTTTATGGCCCAGTCACGCACAGCCAACAGATAATCATTTATTGGGTTTGTCTGCAGCTATGGGTATAAGCAATAAAAGTCATATAGTTAAGCATTTAACTGTGGTGCTGAAGTAAATAAACATTGTGGTCGTGTGCTTTACTGGGAAGTTAGAATAAATAATGTTTACCTATTAAAGATATAAGTACCCTCCACAAACTTACATCTAAATATCTAAGCTGGTAGAGCTCTTATTGGAGTTTGGAGAAACTACTTGGCACGTTCATATACGCAAAGTGATTTCGATTTAAATTTTTTGAGAACATTACAATTCGGCAACGCTTCATGAAAATTATGGTCTTTTTATACCATGAACACATTAGGAAAGCAAAATGTGTATAGCGAAACCGTGCAAAAGTATTTAACAAAAGTGAAAGCAAGTTCGATTCCATAAAGGCTTAGAACATTTTTTAAATAAGTTCTCGCATATTTGAGGCAGATAAAGCATACTTTAATTGCCTCAATTTGATGACTATCGATACAAAACGATTTCCGTTAGCAATAAAATTGTCATTAATAAATTATGAATTATTGCTCAACAGTAAGAATGTAATTAGGATCGGATAAGAAACACAGATTTTGATATCGCCCCGAAATCTGTCCCCAGGCCTTGTTTAATGTACCCTGAATTGAGAAAAGAAGAACACTGGTTCTTAAATATACTTTCTAAATTACAAGGGTTAATTCTTGGGAGTTTATGTTGTATCTAATAGCTGTCTTCAGACTATCTCTTGTTATACATATTATTATTATAATTTATTATTAATATTTTAAAACCCGACACTGAGTTAGGTAAAGGGAAACCAATGCCGCACTTAAAATTTTACCGCTGTAAAACGTGTAAAAATTAATTAAAGAAATGTTAACAACAGGGACTAGCGCTGAGTGTTTTCCCATAGGAAGCTATAGAGACACCTAATAACTGATTGTCGGTCGCGTGGCAAGCGTGCGCCGTTTAACGGGTGTTGGATAATTCACACTTCCTGCCAGGACAACTGGAACGAGGTCGAGGGCGGGGACAAGGACGAGGATGAGGATGAGGGCGGAAGGACGCCGGATATATTATGCGCCGCTGGAATTTCATTAAATAATCGTTAGTGTAAATCAATTTGTTAGATCAAAGTGCCCAGCAAAAAGAGTGGGTGACTGAATGGGCGACATGGCGACAAATGAAAGGAATACGCCATCGGTGATAATGTTGATGATATTACCAATTTGCAATTGGCAACTGAAATGCGCACGGCAAATATTTGCCAGCATTGATGACGAAATTACAAAACGTTTGCACGTGCCGCGAACCGCGACCCTTGAAGTGTGAACACGTGCGGGGACAGAACTCCCTATCTATCAGAGTATCAGTGTCCAAAATCAACAATATTGAGCACATTACAAATAAATACGCATGTTTCTGGCCTTTTGGAAAAGCCTTTTGCCACGAATCATTTTGGCAAATAAGGGGTTCTGCATTTTGAACTGCAAAAACTGTCGATAACAATACCTTTTGAGCAATTATTTGGTATCTATTAGAGTATAATCTGGAATTTATTTAAAAATTCTATAAATCAAAATTCCCAAATTATCCAAAGTCATAGCTTGCTCAAAACTCTAAAGATTTTCAAAACCTCGATATGATCGATATGTATGTTAAAATTGTATTTATTTTGATTATTATTTGATAACCTTTTAGAGTGATCATAAATTTCTCTTTATATATATATTTCGATTGATATTATAATGTGTTTAAAAAAAAAAAAATTAAAAATTAAAAAACCAAAACTGTATTGTGCTTAGATTCAAAATACAATTTATTTAGAAATATATTTAATGATCGAAAATTAAGCTTCAATTATATAAAAAAAAAAAAAGAGTTTGAAGCATTCTCAACTCCATTAAAAATATGGGCAAACCTATCCATTCGCCAAGCAACTCAATTATACTCAAATCACTCAAATTGTAGATCTCAATTTGTTGCGATTACTATTATTATATTTTTCTTGTTCACACATAAAGCAGCTGAAATCAAGCCAAAAGCGTCATTTGCCATAATCGCATTAGGCATTTAGCCTCAGACTTAAGCACAGTAAATAAAAAGGACTCTGACATTGAATTGTCCTAGCTGCTGCTGTTGCTGCTGTGAAAAGTACAAGCGGTTGAAATTTAATTTAACGCATTTACATGCGGCTTAAGATTTGAGGGCTTCAGGGCATGGTAAACAAATCAAATATATTTAGGAGTAGAAACTCAAACAAAGGGATGCGACGCAGCATCGACTGACAGCCCAAATGAAATTTGCTTTTCGGTAGCAATACGCACTTGATAATATATAAAATGATGCCCAGTTTGAGGACCTCACATGCAGATGTATATATATATATTATCTATAAGTAAAGTATCTATACATATATATATAGATATATATATATATATATATATATATATATATATTATCTGCATCTGCGACTCTGCGCACATGCTGCCTGACAGAGTTTTTGCAGGGTTGGTGGGTGTTGCTACTACTGCTCCTTAATGGTGCTGCTGGGTGGCGGTGGTGGTTGGCTGCTCGAGTTAAAAACTCAATATTTGAATAACTTACTACCGTGCGAGTGAACTTTTTGAGGCGCACTCGAGCCAAGGGCTTAGGACAGCTACAGCTATGGGCTATATAGCTGCGGCAGGATCCGTCGCTTATTTTTCTGTGTGTGTGTGTGTGCAAAAGGACAATTATTTGTTTATGCGTTGTCATTTAAATTGAGTTTTAATGTTCCCTTTCCGACGCATAATTGACCAACAAAAAAAAGCATGGGATGTTTGTGTGCTGTTGTGATTAAAACAGTTGCATACACAGGATAAAGCTACACTAACAGATACATATGCGAATAAAGGACACACAGGATACGCAGATTTTTAGATACAAGTGCGCCAGGCAGAGCACCAATGTCGTTTTATGTGGGCACCATTATTTGCTTGTATCACGTTCACATTTAAAAGTTATGAGCTCATTACATCCGTAGTAAACACAAATATCCATAATCCATACCACGGGGCATGCCATTCCTCAGCTAGCCAGCCCTGTAGTGCCTGCTTATACTCACTACACATGTTCACGTAATTGTTTGCCAATGTCCTCTCGACACTCGTGAGAATATTCACTTGGCTCTTATCCTTTTCCTTTCTTTCCACGCTTTTACCTTACCTTCTCTGCAGTTCAGCTCTGTTCAGTTCCGAATCGCTTTGTTTTATTTTAGGTCGTTGTGTGTGTATCTTATGAGTGCCTGTTGCGTATGCGTTCCTGGGTTCAGATTAAATACTTTCAGGATTTTTTTTCCTCAAGAGGTATTCAAAGTCATTGTAGTTGGCATGTCAAACATCACACATCAAGTATTTAAATGCTTTTTATTCATTTACAATTTCACTTAACGGATTTTTGTGTACACTTTATTTTTTCTTATCATGGTGTTTAAATAAAATGGCTATAATATCTGTTAGTAAGTACTTAAGTGTTTGATTATCTCACATTTAAAAATCTACAGAAAAAAAATGAGCGAGGTAAAAAAACTTTTTAGACATATGATTCATTAGCGATTCATAATAAAAATGTATATTTTAAAGAAGTAGTCTTTCCTTTAGCAATTCAAGGCACGAATTCTCTTTGGGAGGAAAATTCAATATGAATCAAAAGAAATATATGAAATTAAAAATTTAAATATATTTTTTTTAAGAAGTAGGTCATTGTAAAAATAATCCAGTATGTGGTTTAAAATTCATTTAACAATTATTACGGATTAAAATTGCTTTTCACCGATATAAAATCAAAAAAGTAGTTTTACGATTATTTGACTGCTTACCGTGAAATTACTTAATATATTGTATAATAAAAATATTTAATTTAATATGCCTAGCTTACTAATTTTTAATTCATATATGCTTTTATAAATAAATGTCAAAGCAATGGAGTCTTCTATGATCCAAAAAATAATTCATTGAAAAATTACGGTTGCTGTAACATTTACTAGGTTAATAATCTCAATTAAGACCGGTACCAATAACCAAATTTATAACAAGGTTTCTGCCAGCTGAAGTGTTTATGCGCAAAAAACTGTAATTTTTATTCATTTCCAGGACGCAGTCAGAAGTGGCTGCTAAACGATTATTAGCAATTTGGTATAACTGCATGTAAGTACAACACGAGAACAAGTCAACAACGAATTCACACATACACTGATACAAGCAGACGAATGTGTGTATGGATGTGTATATACACGTGTAGCTACTTACATACATAAGAGCATAGCTCTGTTGTCTCTGTGCGTGTGTGTGTGTGTGCAACAGCAAACAGAAGAAAATCACTTCAGTTAACTAAATCGTCGCAACAACCATGCGCCGACTGCGGCGCGCCGCAGCCCAGAAGCAGGATGCTGCTAACAAGTGAGAGAGAGCAACAGCGCCCTAACACAGACAGCGGCCATTGCGAAAGGCGTGCCAGCAGGGCACCAAACGACCAATCAGCGTTCAGCGCTGCTGTCAGTCAGCAGAGCCATCGTGACAGCGACGTCGGCAGCGCAGCAGCTTGCGAATGCATGGAGAAGCTGCAGACGCCATTTGCCGTAGCTGCGGATGAGTGCAGCGCTGAAAGTTAAGCTCATTGCTATATTTTTGCATGTTTTTTTTTTTGTTTGTATCATGGTGCTGTTCGCTCTCTTTTGAATTTACTTTACTAACAAAACATGACTGTTGGGAGGCAAAAAGGAAATTGTTTTATCAAATGGGTTTCCTTACGCTTTTTTATTATGAAATTAATTTTCAACATCGTTTCGTCCCTTTCCCCATATTTAAAGCAGCGTACATATGCCTGTATGTGTGTGTAAGTGTGTGAATGTATCTGTGTGTATTTATAAGTAATTCTCACTCCTTGAGCGCTACTGTTTACCCAACTTTTTTGCGCTATACTTTACGTTTTATATATATACAAATATATAAATATCTATATGTATATTCCTGGGTCCCTTCGAGTATTTAATGGAAATGTTTGCATAGCTTTGTAGCCCAGTTCCCCCTCTCTCTCTCTCTCTCTCTCTCTCTGTCACTCTCTGTTTCTTGTTTGCGCTCTTCATTCATTTCCTTTGGCTTATTATATTAAAATGCAAATTTTTATTATACATCTTAGCGCTGAGAATAAATTAAATTCAAACTGATTCCAGCTTTATAATGCTGCACACATGTTGTTGCCAAGTATTTAGTATTTAGTTCTCTTTTTGTGCACATACATATATGTATGTATGTATGTATGTATGCACATATACATATAGATGTAATTACATGGAAAAGCAACTAAAATCGATGGGCATTTGGCATTTACGCAGCACTTGCTGGGCTTCCATTTGTGGAGTGTGCCAAGTCTTGTGCATTGCTCAAATCACCAGCACCAGCAAATTAATATTGTAATATGGTCAATAAATATGCCGTCTAACCAAACACACATT
This sequence comes from Drosophila setosimentum, assembly GCA_035043505.1. NCBI lineage: Eukaryota > Metazoa > Arthropoda > Insecta > Diptera > Drosophilidae > Drosophila > Drosophila setosimentum. The sequence continues at coordinate 21,911,416 of JAWNMY010000003.1, forward strand.
TACCTCTTAAGCGGTCTAAATGTTGTGACTAATTTGTGTGTTTGTGTGTGTGTGTGTTTGTTTGTTACGTCATATTGCGTTTAGTTACCGCAAAAACGAGCAGAGAAAGTTACTCAATGCAATTGAAGCCAATGCAAATCGATAATACTGTGCTACAATTAATTAATTTCAATTAAAGGACAAAATAAAAATAATCAAATTAGATGGACTTTGTAATTAATTAATTAATTAATTTATTATAGACTGACAAGAGAATAAACTGTTTTCTGTTTTTATGTTTGAAATATATCATTACACAAACATTGTCTTGTTGCGCAGTGTAATCGATACGAAAATCATACTCAAAATAGAATGGCCACTAAGTCAGTTAGCAAGAATGCCAGACAACTAATTGTAAAATCAGTTTAGGCGCGGTTTTCAATGAGCTCACAACTCAAAAAGTAAAAAACAAAAAAAAAAACTACAGTTTAACATTTAATGTTTGACACAACTGTAAATATTATTGATACTGATTAACCATGGTTCAATTCCAAATGAATTCCGGGGCCGGTGGCGGCGGCGGTTAGTATTCAAAGATTTTAAAATACCAATCAATTTCACTCTTGGAAACTAACTTTGAAGAAACTAATTCCTGCAAAATTAGCTAATGAAAAATATTGCAACAAACAAATATAAAATATAGCTAATTTAATAAATAAAAATGTGAAAATACAGCAAAAAAAAATACAAATCTGAATAAAATTAAAAGAGAAACTAAGCCAAACGATTTTTTGACTTGTTTGATAATCACAGTGTATCTATGGATTTATAAGCTTATAGTCAATAACAGTACTTACAGCTGTAACTACCCGGTCCTAAGCTATTCTGAATTGTATAAACACATTATACAAAACTATATATCCTGACTGACTGATTGGTGATTGATGCACATGAAAACAGAGATGTCTTTTTTTAATTTTTTGTTTATTGAATGTCCACTAATATCAGTAGACATAGAAAACATACGAAAAATACAAATTAAGTCAAATTAAATTAATAAAAAAAAATATATATATAAAAATATGAGGTGAACAAAATTAAGAACCATTAAAAATAATTAGGATAAAAAATAGCACAAATGGATGCAAATGTGTTATTCTAATCACATGTAGAATCTCAAAATACTTATGTTTAATAATAATATAACTATAAAAAAGCTAAAAAGAAACACAGTTATTTAGAAATCTTTTTTTTTAATTTAAGAAAAATCTGACATAAAGAAAAAAAAAATATATATAAAAATATTATTTTATTTAATTCAACTACACGGTCAAAAAAATGTGAGTCTCCTGTGATAAGATTACAAATCAGTCAGTCAGGACAAGCTTATTTCCTTTTTTATATTAATAAATTAAGGACTCTAAAGACTCTTTTCCTTACCCGCTCTCACTTTCCTCTGTTACTCTCTCTCTCTCATTTTGCCGCCTCCACTGAGTAAATGTCAATTGTAATAATCAAGAACATATTCACATGGTAACCTTGGATAAAACGGGCAAGAAATCATTTGGCATTTGTATTGTGCGTGGCGAGGTTAAGGATTCGCCGAATACAAAAACAACGGGAATATTTATAAAGGGCATTGTACCCGATAGTCCTGCGCATCTCTGTGGTAAATTGAAGGTCTGTAGCTGAAATACCTAACAGTGGCTTTCGAAAGAATGTAATCCATTTTTAGGTTGGCGATCGCATTTTATCGCTGAATGGCAAGGATGTGCGAAATGCCACCGAACAGGCAGTCATCGATCTCATCAAGGATGCGGACTTTAAGATCGAGCTGGAAATACAAACGTTCGACAAGAGCGATGAGGGCAGCAAACAAAACGATCCACGCAGCAATGGTTACATGCAGGCCAAAATTAAGTTCAATCAAGGTTTGATCTGGATTTTTTCAATTGAGATATATACAAATGATCTGAATTGATCCCTTTCCATAGAGCCAACATCCGGTAATACTAGCACGGGCGGCATGGCCAGGCAGCCCACAATGCGAAATGATCCCAAACGCAGCAATGCTTCCTTCTCGGCATCCCAAAAGGTTAGGCACATACCCATCGCCCATGTGGATGAGGAGGATGAGGATACGCGTGACATGACCGGTCGCATTCGCACTGAGGCGGGCTATGAGGTTTGCCATGGCCAAGATATTCAAATTATAAATAACTTTCGCATCAATTAATCTCAATTTCAGATTGATCGCGCTTCGGCGGGCAACTGCAAGTTGAACAAGCAGGAGAAGGACCGCAACAAGGAGCAGGAGGATGAGTTTGGCTATACGATGGCGAAAATAAACAAACGCTATAACATGATGAAGGATATGCGCCGCATCGAACTGCAGCGTACGGGCAACATGCCAATGGGTCTTGCTCTTGCCGGCCACAAGGATCGACAGAAGATGGCCTGCTTTGTGGCAGGCGTCGATCCCAATGGGATGCTGGCTGGTGTGGATGTGAAGCCGGGCGATGAGATCGTCGAGGTCAATGGCAATGTGCTAAAGAATCGCTGCCATTTGAACGCCAGCGCCGTCTTCAAGAATGTCGAGGGGGAGAAGCTCGTCCTGATTACGTCAAGACGCAAACCCAACGACGAGGGCATGTGTGTGAGGCCCATCAAAAAGTTCCCAGCATCTACGGATGAGGCAAGCAACGAATCATCCGTATTGCACCGAAATATTGTTTAACTGTGACTTTATATTTGCAGACCAAGTTCATTTTCGATCAGTTTCCCAAGGCGCGCTCGGTGCAGGTGCGGAAGGAGGGCTTCCTGGGCATAATGGTCATCTATGGCAAGCACGTGGAGGTGGGCAATGGCATCTTTGTCTCCGATTTGCGCGAGGGCTCCAATGCCGAAGCGGTAAGTGATGCTGCTTCTTATCATTTGCCGTAACCACTTGCTACAAATCCCTTTCAGGCGGGTATCAAAGTTGGAGACATGCTGCTTGCAATTAACCAAGATGTCACACTAGAGTCCAACTACGATGAGGTGGGCTAGATCAGTTCATTCAATGCAAAGGCAACAAGTCCTAAAATACACATCCCCTCCACAGGCAACCGGACTAATCAAGCGCGCCGAGGGCGTTGTGACCATGATTCTGCTCACACTGAAGAGCGAGGAGTCCATAAAGGCCGATAAAGAAGTCGAGGAAAAGAAGAAGGAAGGTAAGTAATCAACACCCTAAAATTGGGATTGCTTGAATAACAATTTATTATTATAGTCACTGAGCCTAATTACCCATTTTGAAATTACTAATATAATAATAATAATTACTAATATATAAATATACATACTAATAAACATTAAAGCAAGTAAGAATGCTGTAGTCGAGTGAGCTCGACTACGATATACCCTGAATCTAGCTTTTAAATAAATAATAGTTATATTTGCAACTTGCTCTTTAAAAAGATTTGCACCTAAATGTGAGCAGGTCTGCAAGTGCACCCATTTCTTATAACAAGCACAGGCACTGAAGAGTAAAAAATCGAATGCGAATGGCGATAAACGCATGCATATACATACATACATGCATACATACATGCGTACATACATACATACATACAGGCAATCGTAGGTAACGGGGCTTTGCAGAATACACACAAGCAACAAATATTGATTCTCGCGTCGATTATCATGCATTCTCTTTCTCAAACATGCGCTCGCATATTTTTGCATACAGAAAATGCTTGCGGCTGCTGGTAGAAATGAGATCGATATGAGAATATATTTTCGACTATAACTTGGGTGTTTCTTATCCGATCTTGATGAAATTTGGGCAATTGATCAATAATATTATATTAATATATTCAGAGAAAGATTATGCTAAATTGTAGCATATATTGCTATCGGAAAACGAAATGTTTCGATATTTGAGCAATGGTGCAGTTATCTATAAATAAAGCAAACTTCATCTGCGCCCGGTATGCGAAAACCTATATTCGAAATTTGAAGTCTCTAACTCTTATAGTCTCTGCAATCCGCGTGTTCATACAGGCAGACGAACATGGCTATCAACAATATATATGTATAGACTTCAAATTGCGTGAGATATATGGTTTTATCGACTTACACTAACATGTGTATACGTTCTCAGTGTCGGACTGGGCGTGGCCATCCAATTTTTTATCGATCTCTTAGTGGAAAACCAGTAACATATTTTCTTAATTTGGTGACTAGCCTACAAATTGTGGAAGATATGTGGATTTCAGATTTCTAGAACTGAAGTTACCGGGGGCGTAGGGTGTGGGCGTGGTCTCTATATGCCCTGCTTAAGGGAGGTTACCAGCAAGTTACATTCCATGTTTGGTAACTCTATCTTTAAAATAATGGCAGATAAGTGGACTTATCGATTTACACTTTCCGCAGGCCATAAAATGTTAATGATCAAAACGTACAAAATTTAATGGCTGCAAGCTCACATGATATACCCATTTCACATTTTTAGGGGCGGAGGTGGGAGTGGCATGTGCTGAATTACATTGCCAACAACCTACCAACAAAATTTGGTGACTGTAGCCTCAAAATCGTGGGAGATATGTGGCTTCATCGATTTCCTAACCTCATAATGGACATAATTGTAACACTACAATTTTAACACTTTGTTTGACGCGGGCTCAGACCAGTATTTGTTAAAAGTTTCAAGTCTGTCTTTTTGATACCATCGGTATCGGAGAATAAAAATTAAAAAAAATAGTCCCTGCAAATGTAATAAAAAACTATACCAGGAAAATTATTAATTAAATGCAAAATAACGAAAATTCTGCTGACCTGATTTTGAAATAAAGTTTTGAGGATATTAGTCGATTTGGTCACAATAAAGTTTGTCACTCAAGAACTAGATTATTCCTGAGATATTTATCAACGACCTAATTCAATACTAACTGATTTCGATTAAATGCCAAATTTGCAGAGACCAAAAAGGAAGAGGAGAAGCCACAGGATCCATCAGTTGCCGAAATAATGCCAAACAAAAAGATAATCATCGAGGTCAAAGTGGAGAAGAAGCCACTGGGCGTCATAGTGTGTGGCGGCAAGAACAATCATGTCACTGTGAGCATACACACACCGACACACACACCAACACACACACACCAATAAATAATCATATATTATTTTGCGTATAGACTGGTTGTGTTATCACACATATTTATCCTGAGGGCGTCTTTGCAACCGACAATCGGCTGAAGATCTTCGATCACATTTGCGACATTAATGGCAGGCCGGTGCACTGCGAGAGTTTGACCACGCTGAAGGTGCACCAGTTGTTCCATTCGACCTATGACAAGAATGTAAACTTTACCGTTTACCGAGCCGATCCACCCGAACTGGAGAAGATCACTATCGATTTTATGAAGAAGAGCGGCAAGGAGCTGGGTTTATCGCTGTCGCCCAATGAACGCGGCTGCACCATCTCTGACATTGTATGTGTATTATTGTATTTGTGGGGATTATCTTTATCTTTATCTATGATCGTGTTTCTTGCAGATTCAAGGACAATATCCAGAAATTGATAGCCGGCTGCAGCGTGGCGATATTATAACGAAACTAAATGGCGATGCGTTGGAGGGTCTCACGTTCCAGGTGTGCTATGCTCTGTTCAAGGGCGCCACTGGCAAGGTCTCCATGGAGGTGACACGGCCGAAGCCCACCTTGCGCACCGAGGCACCCAAGCCATAAGCATAAACATAAACTAATTATAATAAATTACAAATGAACAAAACCAATTCTTAGTCAGTTCTAATTTAATAACATCTGTTGTTGTAGTTCCGTTATTAGGTTTATTCTGTGTTTGTTGCTCGAATTTGAAACTGGAAACTGCTTAGGCTATAGAGCTAGCATTCGAAGCGATACGGGGCCACAGATCAGCGCATTCCTTGGCAACGGGCCCGGTGATGGCCGAGCCCTTCATTTCGCCTTTATTGTTGACAATGACCCCCGCATTGTCCTCAAAGTATATAAAGACCCCGTCCCTCCTTCTGAACGGCTTCCGCTGCCGAATAACAACGGCTGGCATAACCTACAAATGAGAACAAACCACGCGTTAGCAAATAAACAAATACAAATTAAATAGCAAAAAACTGAGCAAAATAAATGCAGTTGTTGTTGTTTTGGTACGCAGCACATGCAATTTGCTTGTATTTTGCTCGCTTGCAGCTGCTGTTAGCACTAACAGCGTACTAACCTTCTTTCTCAGCTCAGGCTTGCCCTTCTTCACGGTGGCAACAAACATGTCGCCGACACCAGCAGCGGGCAATCGGTTCAAGCGACCGCGAATGCCGTGCACAGCAATAACATACAGGTTCTTGGCGCCTATTAACAAACACATAAATATATAAGTGATTAACATTGCATTTGCATTGCGAATGGCATATATTTATTTTATTACCGGTGTTGTCAGCGCAGTTCATCACAGCGCCTACGGGCAAACCCAGCGAGATGCGGAATTTGCCTCCCGCGGTACCACCACGTCCTAAATGTCGATGGAAAACACAAATAATTAGTTAAACGGCCATATTGGGTTGTGCACTTCATCATAGAGATGTTATTTTGCATTGATTGGTTGTATTTAACACTATTTATTAGGATTTATTTTGTTGAAAAATACCTCTCTTCGACATTTTGCTGCTTGTTCGGAACCAAAAGGAAGTAAAAAGAAAGAGCTGGTTCGGTTGCCGAACCGCAGCCAACTTAGCTAGAAATGTGTTTGGAACCAGCAGCGTTGCCACCTCAAGCAACTGGTTGGACGAGCTTCGATTCACGGCTGGCAGCGCTACCACCTGATTTAAAATGAACTAGTTCTTATACTCTGATTACATATTCGATAAATATTTAATAATCTTATTGCCATAAATACAAAGTGTACATGAAAGTTCCGCCGCTTAGAATATGCATATATTCTTGGTGGGAAGCTAAATTTTATGCAATAATTTGTTTAACGTATGACTTTGTAATGTATTATAATATCTTATTAGTTATTTCAAATTTGCTTTTTACAATTGTTATCTGAGTATATTCCAACATTTGTTAAAAATCATATGCTTCGTCTGAACGCAATTATTTATTTATCGCAATAGCACTTATTTCAAATAACTAATAGGTACATTTTTATATTTTGATGCTTCTCACGTGATTGTGCTATCAGCAAAAATATTTTTTGTAGTAAGCTGCGCCACCTGTTAACTGATCACTAAACAACGTACTATGTTCGAACACACATATGTATTTGTAAGCGCAGCCAACTTAACGAACGCGCCAAAGTCTAAATTTTTTTGGTTTTATGTAAAATTGCTTGCAAATCTATAAAAAATGAACGAGCAAAGCTTTTTAAGTTACGTTAAGAAAGTGATACGCTCACTAATCATATCGTCACCTGATCGCATGACTGTGGAGCAACTGAAACGGGACTACGCAAACGAAGAAGGCTCCCCAGTGCCATTTTACAGGCTTGGCTTCAAAGACATCGAAAGCTTCTTGAACTCAATTCCCGACACTATTACGGTTCTTAATTAATGTTAACTAAATAAATATTATGCTAAATATACACTTTACACTCCAGGTGGTAGGATATGGACCCATGGCGAGGGTGTGTGCGAAGAGGCACGAGAAAACGGCGCACATTGAGAGTCTGGTGCTGTGCCAAAAGAAGCCGAGCAACAGGCAAAGAAATCGTGGTCAGCACAAGCCCAAGTTTTGGTGTCCCTCCGAAATATCTAATGTTGTGTTTGTGAATGAGCAGACGAAACGCTGTAATGGCAACAACAATAATTGCAGCTATCGCCAAGAACAATTGTCTGCGGACCAACGCTCATCCAATACATATAATAATAACAACTCGAGAAAATGCTCAAATCGAGCATCACCAGAAAAATGTGTTGGAGGAATAAGTTCGATAAGAAATTCGATCTCAAAGCTTTCCATAGCCAATGTCGATGATGAGTCGTCTTCGGATGAAAGTAATATTAATGAAATTAATATTCCAAATGACGAAATAATCGCTAAATCAGATGAAGCACACAAGCAACTGGATATTAAAACAAACACAATGAAAAAGTCAGAATGTATTGTTCTACCATCTGATGAAGTTTGCGATAATATTGTGGCAAGTAAAATCATGACATTCGTATATTCGTATATTATAGTTTTTGCTTTAAATTGTAGAATGGCCAAAAATACTCCAGAAATTTAGTGAAAGTTGAGGTAGTGCCCAACTCGGAAACAAAAGGTGAAGAGCCCGTTGTCCATTATGTGTCCTCGGACGAAGGCAGCGAAACGGATGCCATTCCAGCATATGCTGTGGTAACATTTTTATAAAATTGTCTACGTCTAATTCTGAACTTATTACTTAATTTGCATTTAAAGGACGAGCGAGTATTGGGCATGGAATATCCCAAGGATGTGGTTCGCTTCAATCAGCAGCTGCCCGAACGGAATATTCACAATAAATTCAAGCTGGAAGATCGCATCGAAGTGCAGCTTGTGACCGTACTTTCATTAATATTATTTTTTTTAAATTACATGCATATTTCTTAATATACTTGTTTCTCATGAGTTGCCAGGTTTCTAGTCCGCATATATTTAATTTCTGGATGCATGATGCTGAATACGAAGTCTACAAGAACATGGCGAACTACATGCAGTAAGTTTAAGATTAGTTTTATAGTGATTACTTTAATTACATACGCGATATTTAACAGGAATTTTTACAACAATATCCACGAGATTAAATATAATATACCATCATTCCTAATTATGCCCGGCCATATGGGAGCCGTCCACTTTCGGGACACAGTTTGGCATCGCGTTAAAGTGCTAAGCATTAAAACAGGCCCCAAAAATAGTATTGAGGCAAGTATTGAAATACATTTTCTCAAAGTACATTATAAATTTTCATTTATTTTTAATAATAATAGGTAGAACTTGTGGATATGGGCGAAAGATTGTGGATATGTCACACGCAGCTTAAATTTCTAAGCAAGGAGTTTGCAAAGCTGCCGCCACAATGTTGGCCGGGTCGACTGGCCTGTGTGGCGCCCCTACATGGACCATGCTTTTCACTGGAGGCGAGCAATTACTTTTACGATCTTGTGTGCTATCGTCGACTCTATGCGAAGATTGAAAAAATCAACGATGCTGTAGGCGAACCAAGTATAACTATGATACGTGCAACACTCTAAAAAAAACTCTATATTTTAGAATAATACCTTGCATATGATACTTGTGGATCCAGATGCCGCATTTCACATAAAGAACATCAACGTGGCGCTCATCGAGTCGGGCTGGGTGCGTCGCAGCTATAAGATATAGAATTATTTAACTTAGATATTTATGTATTTTTAATTGAGACTTGAAGTGTCTTGAAATTTTTGATTTGTTGTAATCAGTTAAGTTACTTTTTATATATGATAATATGAAATCAGACAAGTGGCTTATTTTCTAAAAGAAATGAATTCGCATAGTATTATGTTAAGGCAAACGCTGTCCTTCTGCTTTTCATTTATTAGTTTACGTATAATAAAATACTAAGTTACACAAATCTTCAAACAAGGTATTCTGTCTTCCGTTTGATTTATGTCAGAAATTAAAGACAAATAAAAATGCACACAACTACAAACGCATGTAGTTTAATGTGGCTTGCAAAAAGATCTCGCCCGCAACTAAATAGTATTTTGTTGAAACACAATGTTAAATTAAAATAATAATAATTTGCAATAAATACATTATTCGAACTGAGTCGTCATAACAATTCCCTATAAAAGACAACATTATCTAATTAATGTAGTTTTATCTCTTTTTGTTTTGTATATATGTATGTATGTTGTTTGTTGTTTGTTGTTTGTTGAATGTATGTTGTTTGTTGTATGTATGTTGTGTATATAGTCAATGCTTAAGTGTATATGTTTCTTATTGTTTTTTTTTTTCGTTTTTGTTTTTCGTTACTACTGCTGTTAACCGTTGAAACGACGGCACACTGAGGTTTTTTTTTTACTTTTGAGGCTGCATTTTTACTACATTGTATTGTGTGTGTATTTCTTATTTTTCTCAGTGAGTGAAAAACTAATAGTTCAACTACTAATGCATTTGTTTAATTTAATTGTTTGTTTTTTTTTTAATAATGTATTTTTGTTGTTGTGTATACTCGTATTGTTGAGTGTTGTTTTCCATATTGCACTGCGTATTTAAATATGCTATATAACCGCAATAATACATAATTCTTGGTTTCTTTCTTGGTTGCTCTTGAGTACATAATAGCTACGCGCTTTAATATGTTTTTCATTTTTTTTTTTCATTTTTTCTTTCTTTTTTGAATGCATAACGTAACGGCTTTTTATTATATCATAAGGTTATGCAAGTGTATGTTGTAACTACAGGTGTGTGTGTGTGTGTGTGTGTGTGTGTATCTGTGTGTATTCGATCTGTCTGCATTTATCTTTTTAGTATTAGTAGTAGGTCCATAGGACTAACACCTATGTAGCAATTCAAAAGTCTATTCACTTCGTTATCGTTACATTATCGTGGGCATAAAACTTATACGTAGATTTACTACTTATATATGTATTTATGTATGTAGTATGTCTGTTTGTTTCAGTGTATATTTTCTGTGTGTCTGTGTGTGTAAGTGTTTTCTCTATGGCCGTGTGATTTCTCTGTGTGAATGCTTTAACTGACTGCTGAATTTTTTCTTTATCGTATAAGTTACTTTTTATGTACTCATTTTTTTTTTCGTTTTTAATTTTGTTTTTTTTTTCGATTCTTATATTAAAGTTCATCACAGTTAGCGGAGCTGAAATTATGAATAATTATTGAGGACATTGTTGTGTAATATGTTTTCTATCTCTTTTTTTTCGTTTTGTTTTGTTTGTTGTCATTTTCTACTAAATCGCAATTGCATATATATGTAGACTACCGTAAATTGATTCATAATTTTGAGTGTACTTTTTTGTTAAGTTTCTTCTAATTATTATATACGCATGTGTTTGTGTGTGTGTGTGTGTGTAAATGTTTGGTTGTGTCTGTGTCTGCGTTGCTGCTGTAATGTGTAACTATTTTTATTGCTGCTGTTGTAGTTTGTTTTTGGGTTGCAAACCGCTACTCAGATGGTTGCCCGATGTACGCCGGATGGGCTGTTAAATGTGCCTCAGTGTCATGGGGTGTTCCCCTCGAATAGAGCCCGAAACTCGCCGCTTCTGGGCCGTGGGAGGCCCTCTCGTATCGTTTGCTCAGCAATGCTCGACCCCGACCCATGCAGTAAATTCTCCTTGAGATCCATGTCACTATAACTAAAACAATTAATAAACACAATATTTATTTATAGTCGAATGTATATATATATTTATATATACAATATGCGATAACTTACTCATCTTTGCACTCTTCGGCTTCGGCGGCCAATGCATTGACCACCGCCGTTATTTGATTCGATTCTGGATTGCTTAGCTGCTCATCCTTTTGTTGCATTATATTTGGATTCTTGCCAATCTTGTTTAACCGCTCGGCAGCCACAGTTTCCATGGTCTTGCGCATCAGCGGATACTGGTCCAGAACGCAATTGAAATGATCCACGCTCAACGAGAATAGATTGCAATAGGTTTCGGCTCGCACACTTGCCACACGACGCGCATTGGTCAGCAAACAGATCTCACCAAAGTAGGATCCATCCGAGAGTGAGGTGGCAACCTGTATTATATATATATATATATACAATTTTTTTCTTGTGTAATTTATTGAATCACTTATTGTGACATACCTCGCCGTTGGCCATCACAATGTCAACAACGCCCTCCTGTATGAAGTACATCTTTGTACCGATCGTGCCCTCCTTTATGATAATATCACCTACAAATTTGAGAAAAATGCATTTGTAACCATCTTGTGCAAACAGATTATTATTATTGTAATCATTTTTTAAGAATTAAAGATTTTAAAAGCTGTTCTTTCGAACCTTCGGTATTATAGTATGAAAAGTTATGAATGGTTCATTCATGTTTGGGATTCAAGTGCGGATATGTTGATCTCTGTTCTGAGTCTACTAGTATATTAAAAATTCTCTTACCTGGTTGGAAAACTTCATATTTCAGTTTGGTAACTACATCGGAAACGAAATTCGAATCGGCATTAGCAAAAAAAGGCACTGACGCCACGAGGGATCTGCGAATGAAAAATATACAAATATTAATTATTTTTTATATACTCTAAATATTTGCCATAAAATGAAAATCGTCATAAAAACGTAAAAGTAGTTTCTACATTTCTGAATTAGAAATTCTTAAAAGTAGAAAGGATATTATTAAATAATATATTTTGAATAAATAAAGGAAAACCGAATTGCAACGATATCACTCTTTGAAAAACACTCTTTTTAAAATTGACGTTTTTCAAATTAAACTATATGAATTTTCCCTACAATCTTATATGGCTGTTTGTACGATATAATGATGTAAGCTATAATAACAGTTCTGTGTAAGCATATAAAAAAAACACCATGGAACTTATAAATTTTTTTAAAATTCATTTTAGAGCTATCTACCCTTAATTTAAGAAAACAAAACCCCTTTTATTTAGGACAGACACAACCTTTGCTTTACAAATAAAATGTCTAAATAATAAGGAGAGTTACACCGGCACCAAAACTATGGCCATTTTCTAAAATTCAGATCGTTTTATCTGAGTGCAATACTATTTACAAATAAGTTTTTGATTAATCTAGTTGGTTAGTTTGTTAAAGAGTCAGCTTGGCCTCTGTTTTATGATTGCCCACCTGCAATTATAGTTGATGACATCCTCGCGCAATTTCTCGCTCAACTCGCCAAGTATCAGTTCTTCATCGAAGAATTTACCCTGGTACCGATGTTCGAAATATTCCGTTATGCGCTGACGCATATCGCGCGGCAATTTGCGATAGGCCATATACTCCTCGACCTGTTTGACCTTCTCGCGATACTGCCGCCGGCTGGAGTCCAAGCTCTGTATTAGATTGGTCGCATGACCGAGGAACAATGCATAACAGGTGGCCCCCGATATCATCGACAGCATCGTCAGCCACATGTCCGTCAGTGATTGTGGAGGAAATCTGAAAGCCGATTCATAAATCAATACGAGTTCAATTTTGTATAAATAAATATGGTTTATATATCGTTTAGCCTTATTTTACAATAATCAGAGAAAATTAGTTGAAAAACTAATACAGGAATATGTGGATAGATAAAACTCAGTAAATAGGTCTGCTTTTGCTTTTGTATCTTTATAATAAAAAATCGAATGTGACTTGCGTTTTATATTCACAAAGTTCTAGAAATGCCTAGGATCTTATCATTATAGTCATTAGCATCTCAAGTTAAGTACAAGAAAAGTTTGCAATTTACATAAATTAACAACATTGTACTTAATATTTTTCAGTCTCGCTCTTTTGAGAATCAGGGAGGCCTGTCAACGTTCGCAAGATTCACACAAGACTCAAAAAGTGAGTTCAAGGTGGATATAAGAGGAAATTGAAAGAATGGCAGACATATGATTTACATAGATAGAGTACTGATTGAAAATACATGAAATACAATTGTATTACTCATAAATTCCAGAGAAAGGTGGTGAAATATAATTTAACGCAAGATCAGAATCTATGACAATACAACAATGATAGGCGATCACATCAATAGTATCTATTAGAAATTTCGAGCATTAACTAAGTATTAGCGAACATCAGAAAATTAAACTTAAGAATTAAAAGGTCAGTATTAAGTTTTGAAAGTTTTGTTAATCTAATTGCAAAACAAATTTTTTCGCAGCCATAATTATATTAAACTGAACCCGATTTTTAAATGCAAAACATTTTTGGTTATCGTTTGGCATTCAGATTGGTACTGCGTTTGAAATAAAAAGCATCCACTTGGAAACGGCTACAAATTATCGATTGACATATCTTAAATTTTAATAATTGTAGAATTGTTGATTACCTGCCGTATCCTATGCACAACATATGTGACATGGCCTTAAACAATGCCCATGAGTACTGCTCCAGCCAATACGATTCCTGGAAGTCGCACAAATTAAAATATTAGAATGTTTATTGGATTTTGTTATTGTGTTTTTTAATTTTTGTAGAGGGAGCTTTGACAGAATTGTAGCGCACCTGTAATTCATTGATGGATACCCAGGAATTAGATGGAAACCCCTGTAACATTGGCACTAAGAACTGCAGACAACCGCTCCAGTGTCCGATCAAGAGCATCATGCAAATTAAATTGAAGATCCTCATGAACACCGAGGCCATATTGAGGAACTGCAACCAGATTTATCAATAAGAGTGCACATCAACGAAAGGCCAGCACCGCACTGTCTTTACATGTGTGTATGTGTGTGTGTTGTGTGTGTTTATGTATGTGTTGTGCATGTGTGTTTGTTACATTTGTGATTAACACATTGGAAGGACGACAAACCCAAAAGGCATTTTAAGTTAACTAAAAATTAAAAACAAAATCGCGAAAAAAAAACTATTCATTTAAATTTTAAGATTTTTTGTGGATTTGCGCTTCCAGCTGCCATACACGAATATTTTCTAATAATAATTGCGCCAAGTACTTAGCGATTAAGAAGCAAACGGAAAATGAAACCAAACCACATCCATAAATAAAAGCCAATAATTCAAAATAAATAGTTTTGCTAAGGATTTTGTGACAGTTTATGCCCAATAAAAGACAGAAAACTAAAGAAAAAAAATGCGTAGCTGGCACTATTTAGAAGCAGACAGAAAATCGCAATCAGATAGAACCAATCAAATATACAATATAATTTAAGAATTAATTTTGTGAGTCTAATATTAGGCAATACATCAGTACAGTGTGTGTGTGTGTGTGTTTCTGTGTCTGGTTTCTCTCTATGTATGTATTTATGTGTGTGTGTGTGTGTGTGTGTGTGTGTGGTACACAACCTGAGCGCAATAAATTCAACCATTTTCTACATTGCTTATATTTTGTTTAGTGCAAATCAGCTGCTATTATGGTACAAGTGCTCATCTTAACTTTTGCTCAGTTTCCAAATTAAATAAGTACTTAAGTAAACGAGTTTATATATGGGGAAGTATGTTAAATATACATAAGTATTTAATAACTGTCTCTAGAGACGTTCTTTTTCACAGTTGTGTTTGTTGTAGTTGTAGTTGTAGTTGTTGTTTGTTATTGTTAGTGCTACGTTTTCTGTACAGAGATTAAGAGAACAAATCAACAAACAACAAACCGAAACGAAACGAAATAAAAAGAAAACCCAAAGTAAAGAGTCAAGAGTGTTGCATTCAAGTTTTGTTCAGTTTTCTTTTCTTTTTCCTTGTTTTCTTCTTCGTCTTGTTTTTTTTTTTTTTTTGTCTCATGTGTATTTGTGTGGGAAATATTTAAGTATGGATATGTATGCGAATACAGCTCACCACACTGCTGCATAGATTCCTGGCATTAACACACACAGACTTACAGAGAACGATGATTGTGGCACGCGATTCTTTAGCTGAAATCTTTTTGTACAACAGTTGCACCGAAAAGAGAGTGAACACAATTGGTAAACAAACTTAAGAGAGCCCATAACCAACAAAAAAAAACCAAACAGAAAAACCAATTAAACAAATTACAAAACCAAAACGTAATAACAAACACAAAACATATGTATTCTTTGTATAATTGGCAAAAAAGTGGCTGACTTATATAAATGAGTTAAAGATTACAGTTTGTTTAAGTAGTAGAGAGTAGTACAGTTGAGCAGAATAGCGTAGAGTAGAGTAGAGCAGAGTAGCGTAGTAGTAGTAGTAGTAGAGCAAAAAAGCGCACGGCTCAAAATTGGCGCCGAAACAAAAGCAAAAGCATTGATAACGATATCAATCAAACTGTGTGTTGTTGCTGTTGTTTGTAGCATTGTTGTTGTTGCTGTTGTTCATGTTGTGACAGTAGAAAATACGATGCATAATACATATATATAACTAAATTAAGTGTGGCAGATGCAGTTGTTGCAGAAGTAAGCGTTTTTTGTTTTTTTCATTATTGTTTATTTTTTATTTTCTTAGCCCACAAATGTATGCTATGCAATACGATCAATTTTTGATTTACATATATGTATGCATTTGTGCATGTACTATATGCAATGAATCTACTAAGTGTGTAGTACACTCAGAAAACCAATTGACCGGAATTTTAGAAAATCGCCATACTCTTGGAGAAAAGGTCCAACAAATGTTGGGCCAATTAGCATTTAAATAGCCTCAGAAATCTTAGACATTTGTCTTGTTTATTAATATAAAATAAATTATTAAATTTTACTTTTAATTTATTAAAATTTATTTTTTACTTTTAGTACTTTTCTCTGTTGACTTTTATTAGTCGAAATATATTAATATTATTACTAAGGGTAGATTTGTGGAACGGACGATTAATATTAAGTTTTTTTTGTTTTGTTACTAATATTATTTTTAAACATTAGTATTTTAAGATTTCGCATATACTATTATTTTAGATCACTAAGATTTTCATTTAATTTAATTTGATAAAATTGATGCTTTTATTTACAAAAAAAAAAGGTTTGGCGTATACTATTAGAAATATTTTCTGTCATTTAGAAAAGTATATCTAAAATAATAAAAAAAATTCCATTCTAACTTTGAGTATTCTTTTTTCGTGTATGTAGATGTTCTACAGTAATTTTTTTTTCTCCTTTATTTAGAAATTATTTCTAAAAACAAGAGAAAGTTGCTAGATTTCAGGGCGATTTTCTAAATTTCAGTGCTATTTATTGTGGAGTGTACAGTGTTCGTGTTCGTGTTCGTTGTTCAACAGTAGTTTTCAATTAGCATTAAAGCGCGGAAGTGCTAAACGAGTTAATTGTATTTGTGTGTATTGTGAGCTGATTGGGTGCAGCATTTTGACCAACAAAAAAATGTTTAGCCAAATGCAATGTTGAAACAATCGCAGTCGCAGCAGCTTTAGCAACATTTGGTTTTTTTTTTTTTTGTGGCATTTACTATCGTAGAGGGCGGGAGCGGTGACGTTTTTGTTGTTGCTGCATTATATACAAATCATCAACCGACTACAATATTGTTTTCATAATTCTTTTACTAGCACACCATATTTCATGTGCGTGCTTATCACAAGTAATATTGCCATTGTGCTGAAGCAAAAAAGCATTGAGCCAGCTAGTATAGAAAACTGTTTGACGTTTTCATCATTTGAATTCGCGTTGATTTGAGTTTGAAATCGAAATAACTAGGGATTGTGTCTAGATGCAATTCACAGGCGTTGTTGATAAACACATATACAGTTCACTATCAGTAGATTAGGAAAAATAACAAAAGAGGGAAAATAAAGTAAAACTAGAACTAATCTTTCATTAAATAGATAATAATCGAGTTTAGGACATGCTAGAGATACGTGAAGTCGAATTCAAAACTACAACTAACTAAACTATAAGTATCCTTTTGCATTTTGCAATCTTCGATTGCTCCTTAAAAGGATTCAAGCAGACAAAATATTCATTTGTATTGATTTTGAATCGAAAACCACAAATTGTGAAGTGCATAAAAACAAGCTTCGATTGAACCGAAGTTGGGATACATTAATGATTAAATAGCGCGACATTTGCTTAACAATTTGATTAACGATTTGTTTGATGCGTTAAATCAATAATAAATATGTATGTACTTATTTATCTATCAATCAATCAATCAATCAATAAGTATATTAAATGTCAGACTTAGAAAATTTACAGAATGTACGAACGAACATTAAAATCAAGCAAACATGATCAACGAACAATCGAACGAACGAACGAACGAACGAAATATGCACTAAAACTCAATGTTGGTTCAAGCATATCTCAAATGTGAGTTATGTTGCACCAATTAATACATAATTATAATGTCAATCAATCAAGGCTTTTTGTTTTTGTATATCAACAATTTTAATTTGTTTTATGTCTTTCTCTTTTTTTTTTTTTTTTTTGGTAGTGTTGATTCTTATTTTTTAAATAATTTAAAGATGTTTTTGATTGTTTGGTTGTTACCTTGAGAATTAGGTTGCTTTTTGTCAAGCCATCTTTGTCTTTTCTGTTCATTCTCCCTCTGCGATCAGCACTTTTTTTCTGTAGATTCTGCAGAATCTAAAACCATATATATACACAGGTATTTTAGGCCCCTGATTTTGCTAAATTGATTTTTTTTTTATTAACTTAAATATTTGTGGATTTGTTTTGTTTTGGTTTTTTTTGTACTTAATCTGATTTTGATAAGCAAATTTGTATTTGTTTATGCGAGCGAGAATATCAACCATACTTATATTATACATATATACTTGGATTGTATAAAGTTGAGCAGTATAAAAACAAAATACATATGAAAAAATAATTATAAATAGTCACAGTTAGGCAATGTAAATTGAAGTTTCTGTAATTCTTTTATTTTTGTGTGACATTGCATAAGAAAGTGTTTTTTTTTTTTGTGAAGAAAAAGCATTTTTCAACACTTGAAATTATTTTGAAATGTTTCTTAATTTGTGGTTACTTTGACTCGGAAGAAAAGTCTTCAAAGATTTTAATTTTTTTTTTTTTTTTTGTACATGGTGCAATTAAGAATTTTGGTTTCTGGTGTGCTTCATAAGTCGGTAAGAAATTTAAATTATCAATTTGATAACCAGAGAAAGGAAAATCACAATCGAAATAAAGAATTGACCAACACAATAATTGTGAAAAGGTAAGCAACAAAAAAAATTATTTATCCCCCCGCGAAAGAGCGAAGGATTAAGCGGAGCGCGACATGGTGAAAATGTTTAGTGGTTGTTGTTGTTGGTGGTGAGATGTTGTTGTTGTTGTTTCGAAGCTTTGGTTAGCTTGAGAGGCATTAGGAGCTGGATTTGGACTTGGACTTGGGCTTGGAGCGCAACGCAACACAAGTTTAAAAACAAATATTACTGTATGTAAAATTTACACAACTTATTTTTGGGCTTTTTTTTTGTACAGAGTTTTTGAGAATTTTATACTTATATCAGTACATATACATATAAATATACTTAGGTATATTAAAACAAAATAAATCATAGCACAATGAAAACACCGAGTAGTTCGAGTCATTTATGTTACAACTGATAATTGGTTGGTTTGAACACTTTACGCGCCATTAAATTTATTATTTAGTCGCAAAAGAAAACAACATAGAGAAGAGTGAGCACTTTGGACTATATAGACAACTCTGACCACTGACTATCGACTGTACTAAGCCCTAAATCCAAACTTAAATATGTTGTTGTTGAACTTTTGTGTGGAATGTATTGCAGTAATGAATTTATATACGTTGAGCTTAAGGTCAGAAAATTTGCTGCAAAATCATAACTGATTTGATTAACCAATAAAAAAACTCAAACTGAAAACTGAAACATTTTATGGACGAAATCGAAATTCAATATTCAAATATTAAATATACATTACCAAAAGAAATATTTCCACATATATATATATATGTAAATCTAATATATATATATATATATATATGTGTTATGCAAAGAAAGATTTAAAAACTGAATCGCGTACTTACATAGACCTCCTCCCATTGCGATACGTAGCGCACGAGGCGGGACAGGCGCAGCAGGCGAACTAAGGATAGTAATTTGGCTAGACGAAGGATGCGCAGGGCGCGTCCGGCATGCAATATTTGAAAAGAATCAGAAAAATCCTGCAATTTCATAATCTTAATCAAAATGTTGCGTACTGTTTCTTAAAACACAATTAACTTACTTGATTGAAAATTAAAAATATATAATCTAATGGTATCGACGAAATCAAATCGAGAAAAAACCAGGTTCTTAAATAGTGTTTAGCTATAAGCTTTGGATCCAATATTACTTGTTCAGCGTTGTCTTGTTGCATAATTCCTGCAAAATGCAAATGGATTAGTCAACAAATTTCCATAATTAACTATAGCCCTTATAATGTGTTGTGTTATTAACTGTGCACATTACCTGTTCTAAAATTGACTACAATATCTATTAAAAAAATAGTATCACTTAGGCAGTTGAAGGCAATCCATCGTGTGCTTAGATCATCGTTGAAGAATGATATTGCGACTGGCAGGATAATAAGATTTGCTACTAATAATAAAAGCATGCAAAGGTCCCAGTAAAACCTGCCAAAATAAATCAAGAATATTTACTTTCTGAATGCAAAAAATGAAGTGGGATTTAATTACCTGAATGAACTGCACGGGTGTATAACCCAATGCCCGGAAGTTTTCTGACGTATGCGTTCTTTGACCAACGCCTTCCGGCTGCCAAATAATTTCATGGCCAGACGATTGTCTGTCGGCTGGAACCATGATTGCAATTGACTTTTTAGGAAATTCGCCGAGACTTTTTCCGAGACTATTGGTATGTTGGGCATTGGCTCCTCTTTCGGAGTGCCGTACAACGACACATCATCAAAGTGTACCTGCAAGAATAGCAGACCAAACAAAAAGTAACAAAAGCCATTCAAATCAATTAGTTGTCACTGTGATTCACTGCAGTTCCATCTGGGCCTCGTTGCCTAAATCTAAGCAAAAGCGGAGTTACTGTCTCTGTGTTCTGATTAATTATATCACAAGAGTAATTTGCATATCCGAAGTGTCATTACTGGAGATAACTGATGTTATTTGTTCGTTCTAAGTGTTTGTCTTTAAATTCTACTCCAATGGGCGAATTTTTATAAACTGAAATGTTTGAAAAAGCCATTATCCACTTGCCACTTGTGGCTTGTTGGTTATTCCCAAATGACTGGCCAACATAATCTTGAACGAAAATAAAAATATGAATATATTCAATTAAAAAATTCCCCAAAGATTTTTTGCTACTTCCGTGTCTAGCTTTCTACTACCTCGTCTAGCTCTCATTTATGTCGTAAGCATGACCTTCTGTATAAATTGTACACTTTGTGGAATTCCTTGCACAGTAAGTCAGATAGTCAGCATGACAGTTTTAAATAAATAATTACAAATATCTAGTCAATATACGATTTTTTTTTTGGAGAATATGAACGTTGAGGGAAACGTCCTGTGCTACATTTATAAATAAAACCTTTGCTCTTGCCATTTCGGTTCCTTGGTCGCATATCAGCAGTGCCTCATCATCGAAAGCGGTGACCAGCGAGTCGGTGCAGGTGTTCTCGAATGAAATACGCAAGCCGTTCTCATTCACATTCAATACGGAGCAGTATGAGCAGCGCACTGATTCTTCGCTATCGCCGTTCAGCAGGCTGTAAATAATAATAACAATAATAATAACAACAACAAATAAATGTATGCATAAAAATATTGACGATGCATATATATATAGTATATATATATATCACAAGTACACCGCTAAGGCAGTCGAGTGAAAGTATGCGTTTAGATTCAGTTCAGTTTTTTTTGTTGTTTTTTTTTGTGTTGCTTGTAATTATTCACTTAATTGTTCCACACGCATAAAATGGAAGCTTACTGCATCCAGATCTCTCTCTCTCTCTCTCTCTCTCTCTTTCCTCATTCTCACCTTGTATTTGGTGATTGTCAAGGTCTTTCCGCTGATACGACAAGCGTTTCTGAGGTCTCGTTGCGGAAATGTTGCCCTATTGGCACACGAAATCACGTGGTCTGCTCTCTCCCTCGCTCTCTCCCTCTCTCTCTCTCTCTTTCGCTCTCTCTCGCTCTCTCTCTCGCTCTCTCTCTCTCTCTCTCTCTCTCTCTCGATGTGTCTGCTGATGGATGTTCTATTGTTTGGTAAGGCAAACGCGTGCACAGTACACAGTACTGTTATAATTTATTTATTTTCTTTCTTTCTTTCTTTTTTTGGCCGATCCGTTCACTATTCAGTGTTCAACAGTGCTCATACTCAATTGAGTGTGGTTTTTAAATGGGAAAGCTTCGTTTTAATTAAGCCTGATGAAGCTGATTTAATTTAATCTTCGCTCACATTAGCCCTAATGAATTTTATTACGATTATTTGTATTATTATTTGTATTATTATTATTCATCTCGTTAAGATGTCGTTTTATTGGTTCCTTAGTAAATCGCGCGCAAAAAAAAACCACAAAAAACGACAGAGTAAGATTAGTAACCATATAAACATATATCTGTAGATATGTGTGTAGCACATATCGGGTAACAGTAAATCACACAATTAGTTTTGTTTGTTATGTTCTGTTGTTGAACATCACAGTTTCAATTTCAATTTCAGTTTCAGTTTTTGATTACATTTTTAATTGTGGTTAGCAATTATTTGTTGCTGCTTGACACTTGAAACGTGGTCAAACATTTGTTTTCTCTAATTTGACGACCGAAACTTAATTTTATCTTTATATATATGTTTATATATCTATATATATGTATGCATATATATGTTTATTTATTTATCGATGTGCCTGTATTTTGTTCTCAATAGACCGTAATTTATCTTTTCAAGTTATTACAAGCGCGATAACCGAGCACAACTAAGTATCGCCGACAACAGAAATGCGCCACGAGCAAAACAGCCGGCAAACACTCCGAAAAACGGCATCCGAATATCCGAATGAATCTCAATTCGATTCGCAAACGAACAACGAATGCTGCTCCGAGCTCGAATCTGTTCTGTTCGTTTATTTTGGCGTCCTCCAGCAGTCGGTTTGTTTTTGTTTAGTTTTTTTTTTTTTTTGTATCTGGGTGTTGTTATTGCCGATTTATTTCAGTTTTTGTTTGTTTGTTTATTTGTTTATTTGTTTGCTTGCTTGCAGGCGTTACCTCGACTTTCAATTTACGGCAATCGATGCCTAAACGAAGCTCGGTTTCCGAATACCGAAAAAGGAATTTGGCGCGTAATTAAATAATTGATCATCTGACACCAAGCATTTTTTAATTTTCATTACATTCTACAGTCATCGTTTTAGTTTCCTTTTCTTTTTTTTTTTTTTCTTTATTATTCTTCTTTTTTTTGTGTTCTGTAAACTTATATATTTCTCAGAGCTGATGAGGCTGTTGCTGGGTCGGCATTATAACCTGTTCTGAGGCATTCGCGCTGCTGTTGCACAATAAATAAATAAAGCAACATTTGTTGTGTGTTGCGTTGCTTTTAATTGATTTTGCGACTAGCAGCAGCGTCGTACAAATTATGGCTCAACTATAATTTTTTGATATTCTTCAGAAATTGACGACAATAAGCACACGAAAAGCGAAACACAACAGTAAAATAAACTACCTCTAGATTTTATGTAAATGAGCAGCAACAATAGAAAGATATAGAGACGGGGTGTCGATGACAGAGAAATACGAGAACGTTGCCTCAGGTAAACAATCTAGTGCAATCAATTATAGATTTACGATCCGACAACCGTCACGCCAATCATTATGATAATGGCGGGAGTTTTCCGTGTCACCAGCACAATCAACCGAATACTAAACGACAAGTGAGAACACATACAATATTCCCATACACTTTCACGGTCGCTGTTACACTTTGCTGGAAATGAATGATTGAGCGAACGATTGATTAAGCGATTAACTAATTGACTGATGCTGCTGAAATTGATTGAGCATGCGAATTGGTTGTAGTTTTATTTTTACTCGTTTCTTCAGTTATTCAAGAAGTTTACTGTGGCGAATGAAGCGACTGATTGAACGTTTTGACTGACTGATTGATTAAATGATAAAATGTAGCGCTTTTAAAATTGAAACAACGTTTACCTTGATTAAGATGTTGAAAAAGTTTTAAGTATATAAAACAATTGATTGAAGGATAGCTAGATTAACAATCACGAAAGGAAATTCAATGAATTTTGATACTGCGAGCTGATACACTTTTTATTTAGTTAGTTGTTAAAGAAAGTTCAACGTTTAGACAGTGCTGCAGGGCACATAAGGATTGATTAATTGATTTATTGAATGTAGCACTTGTTTAACTGATCCTGCGCTTTGGCAACATGTTTATTTTTATTCGAAGAGCTCAACGTACGAGCGAATGAAGTTCACTGCTCGAGTTTCAGAAGCTGATTACCCGGCCAGTCCCTGACCAGAGTATTTCCCAGACTCAGACCTCAGACTCGGAGCCAGACGATGCTGATGGCAAATATGCAAATGTGCCTCGATAAGCTAACAGAAAACCGGTAAACACTCAGAAATCGAATGACGACGGCGACAACCTGAAAACGAATGCTTTGAATGCTTAATTCACGTAAGCTGTTTAAATCTGGCAACTGGTTAATAATGCCAATGATAACAATAATAAAGAAAAAGTAGGAAAAAATAAAACAGGAAAGAACGGTTTAGGCACGCCGCAGATTATATACGGTTATAAATCGGAGTTAATATATTTATGTTCAGAGCTTTAAATGCTTCTAATTTGGTATATTTTAAACAAAATTTAATTATTCCAGTTTGAGGTCTGGCATTGCACTGAATATTCAATATTTGTGTAATTATATTGCATCTGAAGGGGTGACAAATTTTGATGTTATAAACACATTTCGAACTCCGCACAAAAATTTAGATGTCAGCTGTGTCAGTAGCCTGTTTCCACTCTGTCAAACATTTCTTCAATTGATACGAAATTTGATAAATCATCGCAAAAAAAAAACAACGAAATTCTCGCGGCGAATTCGTAACATTTAAAACATAGTTTACGAATGGTGAATGTACACAATGTTGTCCCTATGGGGACATAAGATACATAAGATATCCGTAAATATACAACCCATTTTTTTTAACGATTATACTGGTCATCTCTGACCTGCGTACAGCTGGGTCATTCAGATCGACTGGGTTGGTTATACTGGTCAATCATACGATACAAATTGATGGCAAAATTAAAGTATTGTATACAAAAATCACACTCACCGTTCGCTTAGTTTGCTCTTGTGTCTGCGTATGTGGCGCCGATTAAAGCTATTGGTGCACGATGTGGACGTGGGCCTTGGTGTCGGATGATGGACACCAAAATTGTGGAGTTGCAACGATTTGAGGGTGGCCGGTGCCGTTGATGCCTGACCGGGTCCGTGGCCGTGGCCGTATTGTGGTGTCCGGTGTCCGAGAACGCCAGCGCTCGCAACTGTTATGGTGGACTCACCCACACCCACACCCGTCTCATTGGCCGGCTCGGAGCCCTCCTGCTGTGATCCGTTGCTCGACGAGTGGCGCGTATAATCTGTCGGAGCGCTCAGCTGTCGATTGAATTCGGCCTTGCGTCGCGTGAGATCCGTTAAACAGTATTTGTTCAAATGGCCGTTGCTCGACACGGAGCTCTTGGGCGATGAGGCCAGATGTTGTTGCTGTTGCTGCTGGGCGTATTGACTGTGCGCATGTAGCTTATGGCATGAGTTACTGCTCAGGCTGAGCTGATTGCCGCCAGCGTTTTGCAGCAGATTGTTGCAGTTCTTGCCGCTTATTTTCGCCGCCAGCGAATGCGGCACCGGCGGACTCTTGCCCGTTGAGGGTATGGTGTTGCTGCTGCTGCTCCCACAACGATACTCCTGATAAGCGGGCAATGTCTTCGTCTGACGATTGTCACTGCTACTGCTGCTCTTCAGCGAACCGTTAAGCAGCAGCTGCTGTTGCCGTGCGGCAACCGCCGACAATGCCGGCAACTGTTGCTGACGTGCTGTTGACGATGATGTCGAACAACTGGCTGCAACGGATGTATTCGACGTGGGCGCAATTTGTGATTGCAGCGAATGCTTCTTCTCGACCAGATACAAATTGAGATACTTATCGCCCGGATGCAGTGAGTTATCCGACACCGCGTTCGATTTCGATATTATTTGACCCTTCTTTTTGGCCGTGCGCGTTTTCAGCGACAGATTTCGCAGCTTCTTCGACTGCTCCTTGATCTTGTTGGTGCGCAGAAACGATGGACTGTTCGCAATGCACTTGAAGATGTACGTCTGATTCACCAGCTGCTGCTTATCGCTGCCCGTATCGTAATCGCTGCTCAAATTGAGATTGAGATTGAGATTGGTAAAGTGCGGCTCCGATAGCTGTTGATCGCTGTAGTGGCTTTTCAGTAGCCCAGCTCCACCTCGACCTCCTCCTCCTCCTCCTGCTGCTGCTGCTGCTGCTGCTACTGCTGATCCTGCTCCTGCTGCTGTTCCACTTAATGCAGCTGCTCCAACAGTAGATTCCGTTGTAGGGGCTGCACTCAAGCTGCGCGTGTATTCGTGACAGGCATCGTAGAGTGCCGACTGGCCGCCAGTGCTGCTCACGCTCTGCTCGGTGCCGCAGCTAACGGGACTGTGACTGTGACTGTAGCTGTGCGAGGGCGCCGGATCGAGGATGCGTAGGCCACTGCTCCGACTATCGTAGGAGTTTTGCTTGGAGATGCCGCTGGATAGACGAGTGCTGCTGCTGCGCTGTCGCTGCGAACGCTGCTCATCCAGACCCGATCTCAGCAGCGATACGCTGTCGCCGTCACCGTCCCGTTCTCGATCCCGATCTCGATCTCTTTCACGATCCGCCGCCTCGCCACGACGACTGCGAACGGCACCAAGTGCGATGACTCCAACGCTGCCGCTGCTTGGGCTCGGACTGTTGCGCACAGAGGCCGATGCCGATGAATGTGAGTGTACGGGTATCGGCCCAGTTGGCCCGGACGCAGGTGTTGCGGAACTCGATCCGGGCTGGGCGTAACTAAGGCTGATCAGAGACTGCCGCACCAAGTGCTGATGGGAGTGCGAGTGACGCTGATGCTGATCGTCTGGATACAAGCTGTCTCGACTGGCGCTACAAGAGGCACACAAGAACGAGAACCGGATCAATGATACAGATGGAATGGCGATATACGCCGGCAGCACACACAAATTTATCTATTTCGACAAAAACAAATTGGCAACCAAAATGTGCAGCGGGTGGGAAAAGGTTATGTATTGTTGGATTGGGGGTTACAAAACGGGACACAAAGAGCGATGCCACGCTAAAGTGA
The DNA here is from genome assembly GCA_035043505.1 of Drosophila setosimentum. Lineage (NCBI taxonomy): Eukaryota > Metazoa > Arthropoda > Insecta > Diptera > Drosophilidae > Drosophila > Drosophila setosimentum. Next base: position 21,938,349 of record JAWNMY010000003.1, read on the forward strand.
GCAGGAAACAATCAAAAGAAACAAATATATTCATATACATATATTTATATATGTTAAAAAATAAACAAAAGAACTTTTGTTAATTATTAATATTGATTATGCAACTGTGTGCCACTGGTCAGGGGTGGTGGGGTGGTGGGGTTGGTGGGGTTGTGGGTCGGGCTGTGCAAAGAGAGTGGCTTGAGGTCCAAGCTATATACAGTGAGTTCATCATACATTGGCGTATATATATGTATATATGTACATATGGTAAAATTTATGGCATACAGCACAGCTATGTCGACATGCTCATCTGCTTTTGATCGCGCCAGAAATTGAACTAAATTAATGTTTAGAAAAACACGCATAGCACATGGATAAAAAACAAGATATACAGCTACAGATACAACAATATATGCTCGTACATACATATAAGCAAGCACATTGCACATTGAGCAAATATCGTTGATATACACACTCAGAATAAAAATTCGATATACAATTTAGAAGAACGCCATACTTTCGGCGCCAAGAGAAGCTATGCTATATTCAGTATAATTAAGAAATTATATTTCTAAATAGCAGGGTCTATTTTCTTAGTGCAAGAGTAGTTTTATCTACAGTGTAGAAAAATGTTTTCTAAATTCCACGGAGTTTTCATTTTTCTACACAGAATTCTTACAATAGCTTTTGTGTTACTTAAATAATCACACCCGTATTTAAAGATTTCACATATACAAACATAGCAAACAATTTATATTGAAATAAGCATCCAAATTTGACGGTTTTTCTATATAAAAATAAAAATATATTTGTTAATAATAAAAATTATTTAAAAAAAAAATGTAAAAAAGCCTTTCGAGATTTAATTTTTTTTTTTTATATATGTATATTTAGGAATTAGATGTGCAAACAAGAAAAACTTTCTAGCTTTCAGGTTGAGCTAAATTTTAGAGCGATTGATTTTCTGAGTGTATCAGTTGCCGACCTCCGCAACCCTGGTGTATCCCATGCCACCAAATCGAATGTAAACGGAAGGTGCTCTAAATCAAATTTTCATAAAAGCTACTGATAAGATAATACACCAGCGACAGATTGTGCATAACATTCATTTGCGTATACATATTTATTGTATATTAGGAGGGAGCAGAGGGAGCTCATTCCCACCACAGCCCCCACGTCTAACCTTACATAGGCGGTTACGATTTAATTACAATTTATGAAGCATCGTTTAAAATGAGTAAAAAATTACAATTTGTAGAATTCTTCCTTAACAAAATCCGAGCCAATCCCCCTTTACCAAAAACCTGAGGACGCTCTGATTTAGATATATATATATATATATGTATATATTTATTTAAAATCTACCCTATCGAACAGAAAATTTTAGATAAGAAGGGTGAAAACTATAATTAATTTCTAAAAGGCAACTGATCCAAAACTGTTGTAGATCATTAAAAATATTCAACATTCTCAAGAAAACTAATGAACATAGTTCGTTAAACACGAAAGTTGGCAATTAAAATGCTAAGTAATTTAAAACCTTACCTTATATCAATATTTCAGTGTTGCTTTTTAAGGGTCAACTATTGTGTCTACTATTTTATCGCATTTGCGTAATTGCTTCATTTAATATTCCATTTTTTTTTATTATGACTACTTCTCAGTAATTACTTCGCATAAAAGTTTGCCTACAGCTTTCAGCTATATTCTCGTCTTTTTTATTAAATTCTTAAAATGAAATTCAATTTTTTTTTTGCCATAGAAATGTTTACTATTCACTTTGCCAAGGAATGAATGCAAATAGAGTCAAGCACACTGTGCACACTGGGAATGAGCATGCCGTAAAAGGTGAAGTTGACTAGAAAACATTATCAAACAAAAGGTGTACATATATAGATCTGTACACAGATATGCATGGTGCGCATTTCTCTAAATTCGAACAAAAGAACAACATTCCCTAATGCAGCTCGAATATGTTCCATGCCAATGTGCATGTCGAATGGTCAATATATATGTATTTGTTTATACAAATTGTGGCGCTTATGGAAGGGAAGAGCCGCAGGCTGCTGGTGCGATGAGTTCTGCTTTAGTCGCAATCAAAACTCGTTTAGCACGCAAGCGAATCGGAACATATTAAAATCACTTTTTATACCCTGAACCCATTAAAAATGGGTAAAAAGGGTATAATGGTTTTGTGCAAATGTATGTAACAGGCGGAAGGAAGCATCTCCGACCCCACAAAGTATATATATTCTTGATCAGGATCAACAGTCGAGTCGATTTAGCCATGTCCGTCCGTCTGTTTGTATGAACATGCAGATCTCAGAGACTATAAGAGCTAGAGAATATATATTGGATATTATTATATTATATATTGAACATTGGAATATAGGTTTTCGTATACCAGGCGCAGATCAATTTTGCGTTATTTTATCGATAACTGCCTCCGTTGATCTAATATCGATATATAAAATTTCCGATAGCAATAAATGTCACAAATTTAAAGGCAGAATCTTCTAATTAATACATATATACATATGCATATGCATACTATTGATATTTCTTCAAGATCGGATAAGAAGCACCCAAGTTATAGTCAATAATATATTCTCATATTGTTCGCATTTTAGTACAAATCTTTTTAAAGGGGAATTTGCCAATAGTAATTGAATATATTTAATAACTGGGTTCAGGGTATATCGAAGTCGAGTTCAATCGACTACAGCACTCTTGATTTTTTTGATTTTGCAAATATTTTATTAGCATTTATATGTGTATGAGTGCATGAGTGTGTGTGTGTGTGTGTTTGTATGTTTGTATGTGTGTTTGTGTTTGTGTGTATGCAACTAGAGTGCAAAACTCGTACTGTTGAGCAAACTAAAATCAATTTCACTCAATTAAGTGAATTCATGAAATGCACACAAATAAGCACACCAGGCAAACACCAAATGCAATTATTTGTATTTCGATTTGGAATTTTAAATTTGAATTTTAAGAATTTTCAAACAGTTTTCGATTTTAATGTGCATTAGCAAAATGAAGGCGCATTTGGAATACTGCCAAACACACACACACACACAGAGACACATATATATACGAAAGCCCTTCAAAGGCACTTAGATACAGATACAGTTGGAGTTGCAGATATTGATGCAGCTAGCGATAGACAAGCCAAATGTTAATTCGCTTTTAAGTCAAAACTTAAGATGCGAAAGCAGAGGGAAAGCTTCGAACTAGTTTCTATCTTTTATTTATTTTACTGTCAATTTTATGCCTTTTTCTTTTCATTTCATACACTGCACCCATTAGAAATGGGCAAGAAGGGTATATTGTTGTATTAGGTATTCGTTTGTATGAACAAATTAGATAAGTAATTTCCCATTTAATTTAATTCTGGCTATAGCTGACCCCATTACGTATATCGATATATGCATGCGTTTGTCGCAAGCCGATTATTTCAGTTAAAATTTTGAGTTCCAGTTTGTTTCCCCTCACGCTAAAATGAATTTAATTTCTTACATTTTAGTGTTTAAGGGAAACTTAGACTAATACTAAATATTTAACAGCTGGGTTCAGGGTATATCGTAGTCGTAGTAGTTCACTCGACTACAGCCTCTTACTTGTTCATAGTCAATTTGATGGCTGTTTCATTTCTTTTTTTTATTGTTTGAATTTGGGACATGGGGCACTCGTCTTTCGTATTTTGCCGCCTGTCAAGTGCTGCGGACAAAAAGTATTCGTTAGACTTGCCCTGCGGCAACCGGATCAAGAGCAAAGCAACCAACTAACCAAATAACTCCCGTATGGGCTTAGCAAGCAAATAAACAATTTGTGGGGCAACCTTGCCACATAATAATTGTATTCATTGCGCCCTGCTCCAAAATGCCAATGTCAACTTTTGGCGCATTGGACCTCAACGGCCCTCAAGTAGCCCTTCATGATGAGAGAGCGAACACGTGCTGCAATCCTCAGGCAAATCAGATTTGATGTGGGAATGCAGTCAGGCAGGCTCTCTGTCTGTCCATCTGTTTGCCAGTCTGAGTAGGTTTGCAGCCGGGCTTATGCGACCCGCTCTTAAATACAAAGCGACTCAATTATTAATTCAAAACCAATTGAAAGCATTAAGTGTAAATTCGAAAACGTAATTGCGCCGGTCGTCGTTGTGGTTGCGGTTGCATTCCATTTCGTTTATCGAAATTATATCAATTTCCCCAGCCCAGCAAGTGTAAGCGCCGAGTCGGTTAATTGTATGTATTATATACAATAAAGTACTACACTCACAAAAAAAAATAACCCTGGAATTTACAAGAATTTTATTATTCTGTTCTTAATTCAGGGGTCGACTTTTTTAAGAATTTAGAAAACACATTTCGACGACTTTTAAAATTATAGTTTTAAGTGTAACTTTCATTTTAAAATACATTTTCTATAATTGTATATATACTCCAAGAAAAAAAACGAGTTACAATGCTTTAGTTGAGACAAAACTACGTTGTGGAAAACTAAATCTGTGTTTCTTGTCCAAGTCTGGAAATATGATATCTTGATATATGCTGATATGGAATATATATATATATTCCTTATGGGGTCGATGATGCTTCCATCTGATTGTTAAAAACTCGCTTGCACAATTCCAATGTCCTCTTTTTGCGCAATTATAATGGAATTAAGTTGTAAAAAAGTGTAGAAAAGTTAATACTCAATTGAAGTACAACTTACTACGAAAATCGTACACGATAGAAGAAAATTATTATTTAATTTCCATTTCGTCAATAATGATTTTTACTAACAAAAAAAATGTTAACAGATTTTTTCCTCCAAATATAGCTAACCGAACATATGTATAAGGTTGCCCAGTTTTTACATATGCCTCTCATGGCTTTCATGGAGAATCTATAGCAAATTGATGTGCTCTAATTATAGCAAATATATACAAAATACAAAACAGTATAGATTATATATATTCACGTCTTGAACTTTGCCATATTTGTGAGAGAAACTGTGCCGCACTTGGCGTTTATTTTTAAACAATTGTACACTAAATTGATTTGCTATGTGCAATATTATAAAACGAAATACGGAGAAACATTACGGATGCAAACTGAGAAAGCAAATTTAAAATGGAAATCAATGAAAGTGATAAACATGCCACTCAATTTTCAATCTGTACCCCAATATGTAGTGCGTCTATTTGATTTACTTGTCTTTCAAAAGTAGCAATTAAATGTGACAGCGAACATTTTTGGCAACAAATTTGCCTTGTCATATTATAATGATTCAAAGTACTTCTATAATTATGCAAATAAAACCGGATTTCGGAGCCCACAATAGGAGTAATCAGTACACAAATGTTGAGTCAGCAATTGTTCAGCTATAATTATTAGGAGTTATTTTGGACACGGAGCCAAAGGTCACGTGTACGTAACATAAACAATTCTATAAAAAGATTCATCAGTTCCTTTTTTTTCGGCTAACAAAAGCAAATTTGGAACGGTGCCCATTAATTTTGATAGCACAACAATTAAAATTGAGCTGAAAATAAATGAAGTTATCTAATAATTAATAGACATGCCAATGCAATTTTAATGTCACTAGTCTTAATATTTAATTAATTTATAGTTAAATTGACATTGGGATTTAGAAAATCAACATACTTTTGGCGACAGGGGCAGCATATTAAGAAATCGCCATGACCAGGATGTATATATTATTCCTTTTCAGATTTCCCCATCTAACTTATCGTCGTGTTATTCTAGATGCTTATAGGTGCTTATAGTTAATTTACTAAATGGTGACATTGATTCCGCAAATTATTTTTTTGTATTCTCAGTGGACCTACCCGTTAGTGCCTCTCACATTATCTTAAATGTTGTACTACTAATTATTATATGCATGAAATTTTTTTGAGTACTTTGTAATGATTAATAGACTTTATCATATTGTCAGCTTAGCGTCGTCTATTTCTATCATTAAAAACTCAGTTTAAAACGTATTCATATTTCTGGTTGGGCATCTTAACTAATTCATACTAACTAATTTTTATTTTTGGTATTTCTGTTTCTTAATGAAACAAAATATTTGTGAAAAATATGTGAGACGTTATTTGGTTTATTTAGAAATTACAAACAAGAAAATATTTATATTTCTATAGTTGCAATTTTCTAAATTTGTATGTCGATTTTGTTTTGAGTGTATGTATAACTTTTAACATTTGCGGGTTCGTAAACAAGAGGGATAGGGGATAAAGTAAGCGTTAAAAATAAGCAATTACATATTTTGTTTTAAGCGATGCATTTATTTAATATTTTTTTGGATTCGGGTTTTTTTTTGGGTTCACTGGCATTACGGAAAGAGGGACATACTTAATTGTAGCATGTAAACACAAAAATATTGATAATAATAGGTATGCATTAAAAAAGAGTTAGAAGGAAAGCAGAGAGTGCTTTAAGAAAAACTAGATTATGTAGGTAACTATATACATTAAGTATGTTTTAGTAGCAGCTTGCAATCAGGAAGAGGAATAGCAAGTTCAAAGTGTTTGTGGAACGTTCTGTAGCAAGTACATAGGTAAGTACATGAGTAAGTACATAAGTAAGTATTAGTACATAGTAGTAGTAGGTAGTAGTAGTACATAGTAGTTGAAAGGTAGAGGCAGAGAGTGGCTATTTGAAATTGTCGGTACCTTCACTGATGATGTCAGTAGTACGCAAATTTAGCTTCCACACACAGCGAAATATTGAAACCCATTCGTTTTTAGCACGAGTGTTTCACGCTGATTCTTTCTTTCGATTTCGATTTCGATTTTGATTTGGGATTTCACTTTTTTACTTTTCTTTCTTTTGTAATTTATTTTTTATCGGATTCAATGCGAAAATTTGATTCGCTTGCGCTTCTTTTGCTTTTTGTACTTGTTTGTATTGCTTTTTTTTAGGTTTGGTACTTTTTAAGCAAGTTTTCTGTAAAAACAACAACAACAATGACAAACATAAATTCAGATGTATACATTATTACTTCACAACGAAACGAAACACAAATCACGTTTTTTTTTCTCTTAATTTAAGGGTAAACAACAAATATAAAATAAAAATAAATAATACTAATCGTAAACCAAGTAATAGTTGGATTTCACTGCCTGTCAACATGACAGAAATTAATCTTTCAATTAAATTCGATAATTTTTCGTTCGCCTAAGGCAATCGCTTAAATGGAATCCAACTATGGCATACATACTGGCAAATAGGTATGTTTGCAACTACACTCAGAGAAAAAACGTAATGCCTTTCAAAACTTATTTCAAAGAAAATTCTTTGTTTTTGCTCATTTCTAAATGAAGAGGTGAATTTTGCTAGAGTTTTATATTTTATATATTTAGTTTTAAAAATTTATTTCTTGAAAATATGAATATTGAAATATTTTTTAGTTTATTTTTTTTTTAATTGCCTTTTCCGATACAATAGATATTGATATGGCTTATAGTTTGACTGAAATGCTTTTATTTTTGTAAATTCAAAACAATTATATATTTTTAATTTTGGCGTAAAAGTTTCATTTCTTAAATGTGTTTCGTTGAAAAATATAAAAGCTACATATGTTTTTTGAAAATGTAAATAATAATATGCTTTTAAGTTTTTTGATTTACTTTTATCTTATCTGTAATAAATAATTTCTCAAGATTAGAATAGATTTATTTGTGTTTTCCTAAATTGCTACGGCACGTTATTTCTCTGAGTGTACATTCTATGTGGAAAATATATGTAACTAGTTCAATTGGAAACATCAAGCTTCCTACACAAAAAGGCTAACAAAACAGTTTATCTCGCCTCGCTCTGCGTATGTATTTGTGAGTGTCCATGTGTGTGTGTGTGTGTGTGTCTTTAACTTTGTCAGTCTATGAGTGGGAGTGTGTGTGTGTGTGTGTCAGCTAGAATGTGCAAGCAACAGCAACAACAATAATGACAGCAAGCTTTTTATCAATACACATACCCACACACACACACACACACACACATACAAATACATAGACAAATACAAATACATATGCAATGTATACATATATGTGTAAATGGCAAGCCGAAATTCGGTCAGTGGTTTAATCATTGAAGTAAAAGCAAAAGCATCCGCTGCTGCATTGATGTTGTCGTTGAACATGTACATGAATAACACACACATAAACACACACACATACACACAAACACACACTAGGAATTGAATGGTGCCTGTGTGTATGCAACGCTTTTCTACCACACACACACGCACACACGCATACACATACACAGACTGAGTGCAAGTACACTCAAAGTACTTTGACACTATTTCACGTACAGTTGCTCATTGTTGGTTGGTTGGTTATTTGTTTGTTGGTTTGTTGCTTGGCTGGCCCATTGTCGCTGTTGTTTTATGTATGTGTGAGTGTTTGTGTGTGTGTGTGTGTGTTGGCGCCATTGTAGTTTGGCCACTTGGCTTTTAATCTAGTTTCTTGTAATTGCATTGACTATGTGACGGATGACCCCCTATCCACTATCCCCCTCCACATTTCAGCCACTTGTAATACAGCTGTCCTGCTCGGGCGTTGAATGAACGGAAATCAGTTACATTGTGCTCGGAAAAAGCCAAATGGAAACAAGCATAATGGACCAAATAAGTGTTAACTGAAAATGGGAAACTTGAACACACACACACACATACATTTTAATTAACAGGCAGCACAATAAATGCATATACACTCAGCAAAAAAATAGACTTTTTGCAAAAAGTTATTTTTTAATTCAGATTCTTTAAAATGTTGGATAAGCCTTGGATAAGTTTGAGTCTGATACGATATTGAAATGAATACTAAACAGCTTTATTAAGGAATTAAAGATCTTTAATTACAAACAAGAAAGTTTTACAATTAATTTTACAATTAAGTACTTTGAGATAAATATTTGGTTTTTAGTTAAAAAGCTAAATCCTTAAATGACATCAAAATACATAGCTTATAAGCTATCAGCATAAATAAATTAAGGTCTTCAATTAAGTACAAACATTATTTTGATTAGAACATTTTACTTGGCTCAATAATATTTGTGTTTAATTATGTGAAGCAGATTAGAGAAGACATTGTTGTTAAACAAAATAACATTTTCTCCGAGTGTATATACATATATGCAAATGTAATTACCGCAACCAAACTGGCGCCAGAAGAAAAACTTGTTCTTCATTATTTGTTTCGATTTGCTAATCGTGACAAATTGACACACACACACACCAACACACGCATTAGGATTATCAACAGCAGCAATAACAACAACAACAACAACAACACTACCAACAAGTTCAACTGCGAAACCAAACCAACAAGAACGAGAACAAACAAACACAGCAAACAAAAAACACAACAAAACAAAACAAAACAAAAAAAACAAACAAACAACACAAAATGTATGGGAATGCTGTAAATGAAACGGAAACGGAAATACATTCAATGTAAATATTTTATAATGTACACGCTCACACATATAAGTGTATGTAAGTGTGTACATGTATGTGGATGGTGTGTGTGCATTTGCGAGAGCTTGAATTTTGAGCACAGGTGTTTCAGGATGTTCCACATACAAATACATTATTTATGGGGCACACATTCCTAAATAATTAACGCAATGTGTTAGGATTTAGGTCGCTTATTCCTAATACACACTGGGCCAGATTGCCATTTTTTTTTTAAATTTATATTTTCCCTAAATTTGAAAGTTGCTTTCAACTAAATTGTAATTGCAATCAACTATTTTGAAAACGCATATTTGGACGTTCAAGTACTAATAAAGTGTATATTCAAGTGGTCCAACGATAACAAACTTTAATAGAACTTAAAGTTAAACGATAAACATCAATATATGTGTTATGCATAACAATTGTAAAATGAAAGTGGTAGAAAATTCCTTGTACTCATAATTAGAACTGCAAAACTAACTTGGCTCATTTATGTTGATCAATTTCGCCACATTTTAGATTGTGTACAAATATTAAACCTAGCAATTATACGAATATTACAACTAGAGGTTATACGATCAGAAAGAGGTTAAATACTTATTAATGAAAGTCTAATTCAGGACAGCAAAGGGTAGATTAGCTCCGATATCATAAGTTTCATAAGTTGTAGTAAAAGCGGCGGGAAAGTTTTTTCAAACTTAGTGCTTGGTTAGATCTGAAGTCTAAATGCTAATCATGTAAATTAATGGCCGACCTGTGTAGAATGGAAGTACTATGTAAATTAATTTAAAATATTTTATTTTAATTATGAAGTGGAAACTAGTTTTCTATTAACTTGTACAGAAATGTAGTTATTGAAAATTATATTCTAGTGTATTTTATTTAAAAGTCGGATTAGGTTGCATCGTCTATCCTGTAAATTTAATTAATTTGATCAGAATATTTTTGTAAACAAAGGTTTTCTCATTAGAGCTAATTATCCGATTACAATTTGAAAATTAAAAAGATTCCTTAAAATATCCGTATTATAATAACTTTTTCGTTTAAGAAATCATTTTTCGAGAGATTATTTTCATTACAGCTATATGTTATAGTTGTCGAATATCAAACAAGAGGAGTACAAAAAAATAGTTCGATTTGGATGTCTTGGTAAAGAAATTAGTCTTTTAATTTAAGAACTAGTTTTTCCCGAGCGATTGTTCCTATTGGCGCTATATTCAATAGTTAATCTATGTCGAAGATTTTTTCTTCATATATCAGAGAGAATCATTAAAATGCACGAACTCGTTAAAGTTTGTTGCGAATATCTTGCCAAGCCAATTAGGTATTATGATATTCATTTCTAGGTCCAAAAGATTGTCTAATTAACTTACGATTTGTGCCCATCAAATGTCCCAAGTAAGAATTACATAACTACAGTAAAAGAGAAAAAACTGGCCCAGCGTGCAATGCACCAAACAGCCTCGACGTCAAATTGAAACACCTTCACACACACACACATACATATATATTTATATATATATATATATATATATATAATATATATACACTCACATGCACATATACATTGAATCAATACACTTAAATCAAGTAAATAACAACAATATCAAGGATACAAGACACTATAGACAATTCTAAATAATTGCATACCGTTGATCGTTGGTAAATGTTCCGAATGCTCCAGGACCGCTGACTCGGCGCTGTGTGTGTTTAACGTGCATTTTTTGTAACAACAACAATCACCACCAACATCAACGAACAGAAGTTCCACATGGAAAAGTTGAAATTTGATTTTTGCCGTCCGACGTCTGATGTCCTTCGTCCTTCGTTCTCCTCGCACGTTGCTCGTTGCTCCACTCCACAAATGAAACTTTCTCCTTCTTCCACACACGCCTGCACTCACACACGCACACACACACGCACGCACGTACACACACACACACACACTGGTATACCAGTCTCAGCTGCTCCTTTATGCTGTTGTTGTTATTGCCATAGAGTACACCCCGAAACGTCTGTCGCAATTCTGGGCCTTATCATCGTATGTTGTTCTTGTAGTATTTTTTCAGTGCATATGTTTGTTTGTTTGTTATTTATGTATGTATATGTATATGTGTATATCTGTGTGTGCTTTTGTTTTTTCTGTTCGTGTTTAATCTCTCTCTCTCCCTCTCTCTCTCTCTCTCTCTATCTCTCTCTTTATATCTCGCTCACTCACGTTTCGTTTGGGGAAGCGTGGGCGCAACTTCCGTTTCGATTTTTGGGAATTAACTAATACAGGTACATCTACGAATACAAGTACAAATTGGAGGACATCGTATGCATGTATTTGTATGCGGGGCACATAAACAAAATAATTGCTTTTCGTTGTTGTTGCTTAGCTATAAACTTCTGCTCTCTAGCTAATTCTCACTCACAGCATTTTCCGTTTCTTTCCTTTCCTTTTTTTTTTTTTTTGAATAGTTTTTCGTGTTTTTAAGCGGCTTTCTTTTCACTCTCTATGTGTGTGATTGTGTTTGTATGTGTGTAGGTCTGAGTGTGTGTGCGTGTTTTTTTTTTTTTTGTTTTTTTGGTGGGTTATATTTATAGAGGTGTTAAGTAACGTTGGTTGACTGTAGTCTAAAAAGTAGTCACTAAAATTGTTAACAGCACTAGTTATATTGCTTATGGGTTGGTTGGGTTTGGTTTGGTTTCTCGTATTGGAGGTTTTATTTATTTATTTGTTTATTTGTTTATTAGTTTGTTTCAGGCGCGTTTGTTTGAGGTTATGTTTAACGCCTACTAATGACTACTGAGTAAATTATTATTATATTAATACCATATGTTGCTATAATTTATTTAGGCGCTTATCGACTCTCCTTGATCCTAGTCGTATGTAGGTTTTGTGTTCTTTTGTACTTTTGATTATAGACGTCGGTTTATCCTCTAGGGGGCTTGGGGCTTGTAATAATATTGTTTGGTTTTAGGATAGGTGGATTTTTATTGGTGGCGATGACGGGCGGGGCGGACAAACTGAAGAATGGTGACCAGTAGGCGGATAGCACACTGATTTAAGATCGTTATAATATTGTATTTTTTGTAGATTTTTTTCTTCCTTTTCTTTGTTTTTTAGTATTTTTAGAATATCACAAGGAACGGCTATAATAATGTTGCTCTTTATTCGAAGCCACTGGCGAAAATATATATGTATGTATACATATATATATAGATATATATATATATATGTGTGTGTATATATATATGCAATGATTTCTCTAGTTTCTAGTTTTTCCTTCTACTTCTTGCCTCCTGCTACTCAATTAAATATTTGGTCTCGTGGTCTTGTGAAAGTTTAATGAACGCAACGAATTTTTGCGGTTTGCGGTTTGCGGTTCTTATCGGCTTCTTGTGTGAAGGTTAAGGCGTTATGGTGTTACCGTTACATATATATAATATATAAATATATATATTATATATATATATATATATATATAGCTGTTTTAGTCCGGGGCAGCCGTAGACCTGGGCGTGGCTTGTGCCGGAGAGTTACGTCAAGGCGCGCTGGCGATGCAAGAAGAAACCCAACACAGGTAAATCTATATAATTCCTTAGTTACACAATGTATCTCTAAGTGGTATCCACTCTATATATAACTTGGTTGGTTGCACAAGCAACACGCGACCATAAATGGAAAGCCGGCAGCAGAGCTGATCTAGCTCCAGTAGCGTTGTCCTTCTCCTTGTCCTTGTTGTAGCTTTAATACGTTTAATTTTGCAGGCTTTGTTTTTTTTGGTTTAGTTTGTTATATTTTCATTTAGTTTTTAGTTTTTATTCTAGTTTTGGGCTAGTTGGAGTTGCAGTTGAAGTTCGTTGCGGCTTTATAAAAATAAATCCATTTATATATTTAGTTGTATTCTATGCGATTTATAATATATATATATATGTATATATAGAGAGGCAACTACTTGGTAGTACTTGTTAGTCGTTAAGTGCTGTTAAATGTTAGCGATTAATATTTGATTTTGCTACATGAAGAAGACGCTTGTCCTACAAACTACGAGGTTTCCTTTAGCTATAGCTCTAGTTATTCAGTTTGTTGGTTATATCCATTGACGGCTTGAACAATTCGCATAACGGCGACTACACACGTTCAACGGTTTTATATAAGTGCTATATATATATACATATATATATATATATATATAAATATATATGTGTATATCTAGGTATGTATGTCAGTATATAACGTCACTATATATAATTGTTCTGGAATTGTATATATATATTTATATATATTTTTTATAGCACTTTTCTTGATGTATATATGTATTTTATAGTTTATAGCGAGAGTGTTTTATTTATGTTTTTCTTTTTCTTGGTTGTATATTTTTAAAAGTAATTTGTTCTTGTTAAATTTTTTAATTGCTGCTATTTTTTGTGTTTTTTTTTTATCTATTTATAGGTGTATATATATATATATATATATATATATATATATATGTTTGTGTTTGTGTGTGTCCATGTATTTCTGTGTGTGATTTTAATAATTTAATCAATTTCTTTGTTGCAGGTACTTAGGTATTTTGGTTAAACTTTGCTTTGATAGGCGTCTCCGGGGGCGTTGATTAAGTAATTCTGCACTTGACGTTGATTTTATATCATTAACTTTGCTTACGGCTTTATTTCGCTATTATTGGCCTTTTTCTTTTTTTTTCTTTTTCGGTTTTTTTTTATTTCTTTTTATTTGCAAGTCGCTCTATTTGATTATGTAATTATGCTTTGTCTCTTATTGAATATTGAACTGTGTTACATATATTAATATATAATCTCTCTATATATATATATATATATATATAAATATATATACATATATATATATATACATATCTTTTCCGTTCTTTTCCTTCAGTTGGTGTGACGGTTTCGTAAAAGGACATATGTATGTGGTTCGTCATCAACAATTCGCACACCACACACACACACACACACACACATGCATTATATATATGTACATACACATTTAATGGGAACCACACTCACACATAGGCACTCTGGCACATGAGTGTGTGTGTGTGTGTGTGTGCTTGTGTGTGTGTGTAAAACAACAAACAAGCGTTGAGCCAATTTTAAACAAATTCTTTACGCAACACAATTTGTATGGCTAAGGAAACACACACATAGGCACACACACACACACACACACACACACTAGGCACACACACGGCACACATTCACAGAAACCGCAAACCGAATAGAATTGAGGAAAACGGCACAGAGGAAAAAAGTGCACGTTAAATCAATGCTTCTTTTGACCTCTATTACATTTTCGTCTTTGCTTGCGCTTTCGCTTTTGTCGTCTTCAGCTACCTGAAACTTTTCTTTTTTTTCTTTCTCTCTTTTCAATGGGCCGTGTTACGGCACAAGTTGGTAGCGTGTTTCCTCGAGTTTCCCCGAGTTATGTATGCAAGTATTTTGAATATTACGATATATATTTCATCAGTATTTTTTGAGGCGATGTTATCACAATGCTGCTTTTATTAATTGCTTATTTATAACAATAAACTTTTTTGTTTTTTGCATGGCGCTCTATTTAATTAGCTCACAGCAGCGCTTCACTTAGTATGTATGTATGCATGTATGTATGTAGTCTCGATTGGAATCACTTTACATAACGGTGCTCTGTTGGCTGAACTGTTACTCGCAGCTGTGCTGTGCGAACACGACACGAACGAACTCAGCGCGACAAGTGAATCCTCGCTGGCCACTGACGTGCGCCGTGCGCCGTGAGCCTGCTAAAATTTCGCTGAAAATCGATAAGGACACACTAGCAAAGTGCCAGCGCAAATGCAAAAGCAAACGGCAAAGTCACACAACACCAAAAAAGCACAACACACCACGCCACACACACAAAGAAACACGAGAGCGCAGTTGAGCAGTGAAAGTGCACATGTCCTCACAACCGTCAAACAGTGGTGGGCCACACTAAATGTATACCTCCACCTCCAATGTATACGGTACAATCGGAAGAATACCTTTTTCAATGTATTTTTTATTTAATTTAAATTATTTTATTAGTTTTTTTGTTTGTCTTCGACTGACTTTAGTTGACATTAAATAAATAAATAATAACATGCAAAAATATATAAGAAAATAAACATGCATAGATTAATAACTTCAAATAATATTCATGAGTAATAATTAAATATTGCACATACGTCACGCTGTACAGGCTGTAGTAATTTCTTTAGTTGACATTAAATATATAAATAAAAAAATTCGGACGAAATCAAACATGCATACATGAATAATTCCTAATAATATGCATTCATAATAATTAAATATTACACACACGCCACGCAGTGCACGCGTTAAGTGATTTCTTCTGGTATGTTGCATAACAGAGCAAAAGTTGAGGCATAACTCATTGTTTGTCCACGAGTGTGGGCACACTTATAAGCGTCATTTAAGCTGAGGAAGAGAACGAACCCGAGAGTGCGAGTGCGAGTGCGCATTTGTTTGGCAAGCTTTGCTTTTACTCAAAAGTCCTTGCGCGCTCCTAGCAACTGTCATCGCCGTCGTCGACGTCGTTGTTGGCGCCGTCATTATCGTCATTGTGTGACGTTTGCTCGTGCAAAACCCGAACTATTTTGACGAGCATAGCACGAGGAGAGCACAAATGAAATTTAGCGGCGCTTGACTTGACTGCCCGCTCTGCATTTGTGCTTTGCGCTGTGAATGAAAGTTCGATAGAATCAGCTGGTCGTGGGCTGTAACATTTTCTCAATTGTGCTCAACGAGCCACCAAAACACCCCACCACCCTCCGCACCTAAAAAAAAGAAATGTGGTGGTTGTGGCGGCAACAACGGCAAGTAAACAAATACATGTGCGCATGTTAAGCGTTGTGGCTGTAAGGTCAGAGCACAGCGTGTCCTTACAGTGAGTACGGGCAATAAACGTAAAGCACCGCATACATTTAATGCATAATGACAACAAAAACTATTAAAGCTATGTGTTCGATTTGGGATTTAGTTGCGCTGGCTGCGCTTCTAACATTAAAGTTGCCAAAGAAGTAAGTCCTAGGCGCCTTAAGGGAGGGCAACACCTGACACTGGCCGGCAAACCAGCGACGTGTATTCCCATCGCTGTCGCGTGCAACGATGCAAATCTCGGCGCCACGCAGCTTCAGTTCGCCCAGCTGTAACAGCTGGGAGATTGGTATTTGAGCCGTCCGCTGATTGTAGGCATAGTCAGCCTGATGCAACACCTCGTTGCCGCTGCTGCGTATGTAAACTTTGAAGTCAGCCACATCCGACAGGGCGGGGACAAACCAACGCATGGTCAGATTGCCAGCCTTGTTGCTACAATCGAACAGAGAATAAACAATATTAATTATACTGAACTAGATAATTCATTGATTCAACTCACATTTGAACCTCGCGAAAACGAACATCGGTCAGCTGCTCAAAGTCGCTACCGGCATAAAGCTCCATTTCGTCCTCCCTGCAATTGAGGTACTCATCATCCACATCCAACAGATACTTCCCCGTTGTCTGAGCCGGTGTCTGGCAGATGACATTACGCAAATCTTCGCTAGGATTTGTCTGCTCCAGCATATGGTGTTTCAGGGGCCGCACATTGCAGCCACAATATAGTGGATTGTTGGAGAGAAACACTCGACTCCGGTTACGCATGGTGGCCACCAGTGAGGCGGCTATATCCTCCAGACTATTGTTGCGCAGATCAACGTATTTCAATGATTGCGTCTTCACCAGATTGGCGAAGGGCAAATGAAAGATTTGATTATGCGATACATCCAAGCGGCTCAGATTCTTGGGCAGATCGAAAATATGCTCCTCCGACAACAGATTTGTGAGCTCATTGTGCGACATATCCAGCGATTGGAGCGATGTAAAATTCGATAAGACTCCGCGACGTAATTCGTTGATTTGATTGTGGGAGACATTCAATGTCTGGAGCTTTTTGGTGCCAAAGGTTATATCGTAGGTCAACACTGGCATCTGATTGTAGCTCAAATCCAGATACTTCAGATTATATGGTATATACTGATTGGATGGAAAGGTTTTCTTGGTGACAAAACTAATTCGATTATGACTCAAATTGAGTTTCTCCAAGCTGAGCAAATCATCCAATACGCCATTTGTTTTATTGTCCAGCTTGGAGAGCGTATTGTCCGACAAATCCAAGCTGCGCAACGAAGGCAATCCAATAAATATATCGTTTTGCAACTGCTGTATGGCATTCCTGGACAGATTCAGTGTCAGCAGCTGCAATAATCCCTCAAATGCCCGCTTACTGCAAACCAAAATTGCGATTCTAATTTGTATACATATATTGCACTGGAGCTCACTTACCTAATATCGGAGACTTGATTGTCATACAAATTAAGTTCAAAAAGAACGGGCAGCTTGCCAAATGCACTGCGCTCCAGTGTGCTAATATTGTTGTGCTGAAAATGGAAATGATATAAATATAACAAGTTATAACCTTCCCTTCCTAGCTAATCATCTTGTTTTGCTAGGTGTTTTGTTTTTTGTTAAATTACTAAAGGGTTAAATGGATTCCGCTGCGCTGATGAGCTTAATTAATTTTACTTGATACTTTCTCTCACATTTTCTTAAACGTTGTACTTATTGTAATTATTGCTTGCTTGAAACTCTTCGACTACTATGTAATGATAACCAGACTTTGTCAAGTAATCAATTCAGGACGTCTATATTAATCTGTAAGCACTCATTCTAACTAATTTATATTTTTTGTATGATTTTAAATAAATAATATTATTCTCTACATTCGAATTTTAATAAATCGAACAGTAAATTTATTTGGAAATTTTACTTACCTCCAAGTGCAGATATTGCAGCGTTGACATCACAGCGATCGCCTCGAGTGGTGGCCGACTGATGGAGTTGCCCTGCAGCATTAGTCGCTGTACGACCAACAGACCCGTGAAGCTCTGTGAATCCAAGCTGTCGCCAAGTTGATTGTAGGCCAAGTCCAAATATATCAGTGAATTCATAACGGGCCAAGTGCCAGCCGGTATAGATGATATATTGTTGTGGCTCAAGTAGAGCTCGTTTAACGAGATTGGCAGTTGGAACAGTTTCTCAATGCGATTGTTATTTAGATACAACTGCCGCATGCTCGTCAGTTTGGCCAGCGATCCACGCACTATTTTAACAAGCTGATTATAGCTAAGATCCATCTCCAGCAGCGTTGGTAATGTGCCAAATGTCGAGGATTTGATCTCCTGCATGCTGTTGTGACTCAAATCAATGCTGCGCAGCGAAAAGAGTGTTTGAAATACCCCGTTGAATATGAGGGAAATGTTGTTAAACGACACATCGATCGTGTGCAGTTCATAAAGTTTTGGAAAACAATTCTTGGGTATTTCAGTGATGCTGTTGTGCGAAGCATTCAACACGCGCAGCCCAGACATATTCTGTATCGGTATCTGAGAAGCACAACCTGTTAGTTCTTGTTGTAAATTTTAAAAATTTTAACTTAATTACATGCGCCAGATTTGTCAGCAAATTGTAGCTCAGCTGGAAAGTGGATGCAAATGATGTCTCATCGAAGCTGCGACGTGAAAAGTTCACCAGTCGATTGTGAGACAAATCGAGCGTCGTTATATTCACACAGTTCTCAAAAGCCGCCGTTTCAATTAACTCCAGGGCATTGTGAGAGACATTAATTACAGATTGGTAAATATCCTTAAACGAGTTCTTCTCAATTTTCGTGATGTTGTTCTCCGCCAAATCCAACAGCTGCCAAAGAGCAACAATTACTACACAAATAATATAATTTTAAATACTTTCACGTACCTCCACATAATTCATTTGAGTAAACATTTGATATTCGATCGTCTTCAGTTTGTTCCTCGCCAAGTCAATGGTTCCAATACGCGCTACCGAGCCAAAGGTGCCACGTCCAATATCGCTAATTACATTGTCGCTCAAAAAGAGGCGACGCAAAAAGCGCATTCCACGAAAACTATTTGCATCCAGCTTGGCAATGTTATTGTGGGACAGATTGAGCACCTTCAGCACCGAGTTCCTGGCAAATGTGCCGCGACTCAGCTCGTTTAGGGCATTATGCGATACATTGCACCAGCCCAACTTGGTCAAATCCGAAATGTGTTGCGCCTCCAATTTCTTGATACTGTTGTGACTTATATCCAGTGATTCCAGTTCGCGCAGATTCTTGAATTGATTCCGCTTTAGATTCTCCAGTTGATTGCCATGCAAATCCAGTGTCTTCAACTTTCGCAGCGGCTGAAATGTCTCCACCGGCAAGTCACTCAACAGTCCATTTGAGAGACGCATAATTTCCAGCCTGTTGCTAATCTCTTGTCCAACAAACAGATCTTTGGGCAGTTGTTCAAACGCATGTCCATCAATCACCAAAAGCCTGGTTTTGCCTAAAATCTATTGAATATGAAATTTATATAACAATTATAACATAATACTATTATTATTAGAGACCAGAGTCACACTTACACCGAAACCTAGTTGACCAACTTGAGTTAGATTCGTGCGCAGCAAATTAAGCTCTTCCAATGTGTTGTTGATGCCATAAAAGACGTAATCATCGATGGTGGCAATCGGAGTGTCCTCAATAGTCAGCACACGCGCCTTGATATGGGCGAAAAGCGGTCCAAAGAGCCGTACTAAAATGCACAAAAATAATTTTCAATCAACTATCACAAGAAATGTGTTTTAAATTTGTAAGTAATATGAATACATTTTTAGAAGTGGAAGAATACTCTTAAGAAAAAGTGAGAAAGAAAAAAACAACATAATTTTTTTCACAGTTTTTAACTATAAATTTAATTTAAATTAGAATGAAAGTTAATTCCACTATTTTTCAAATGAGCATTTATAATTATGAAAATTATAAATAATAAAATTCCAGGAGCCCAATCAACTTTAATTTATAGGGGAAATACTAAGCAATATATTAAAAATTAACATTTGAAAAAATGTCAAAAACGAATGTTATTTTCATACGTGTTTGGTGGTATTATCAGTTTCGCAGCTATACGTTAATAATAAATAAATAAACAAGTAAGAGTGCTGTAGTCGAGTGAACTCGACTACGATATACCCTGAACCCAGTTATTAAATATATTCTATTATTATTGGCAAATTTCCCTTTAAAAAGATTTGCACTAAAATGCGAGCAGCTCTGGAAGCGCCCTCTGTCGACAAATACGTGAAACACGCAATACACACAAAAACATATTGGCGCTCGCGTCGATTATCATGCCATCTCTTTCGCACACATGCGCTCGCATATTTATGCATACAGAAAATGCTTGCGGCTGCTGATAGAAATGAGATCAATATGAGAATATATTATTGACTATAACTTGGGTGTTTCTTTTCCGATCTTGACGAAATTTGGGCAGTTGAACAACAGTATGCATATGCATATTGTGTATTAATTAGAAGATTCTGCCTTTAAAATTGTGGCATTTATTGCTATTGGAAATATAATGTATCGATATTCGATAAACGAAGGCAGTTATCGAAAAAATAACGCAAACTTGATCTGCGTCTGGTATACGAGAACCTATATTCCAAACTATAAGTCTCTAGTTCTCTCTCTTACAGTTTCTGAGATCTGCGTGTTCATACAGACGGACAGACGGACGGACGGATATACATATGGGCAGGGCTATATCGACTCGACTATTGATCCTGATCAAGAATATATATACTTTCTATGGTGTCGGAGATGCTTCCTTCTGCCTGTTACATACACTTGCACAAAACCATTATACCCTTTTTAATGGGTTCAGGGTATAAAAAGGTTAGCTTAATAAACGCACCAAAGTGTCCCTTGTAGATGGTCAATTCCTCCACGGGCATTTCGAGGGAGGCCAAATTCTGCAGGGCCACCGAAAGTGTTGCCAAATTAGTGTTTTCACAGCGCACAAAAAGTCCATTATCGCTGCCATTAACACATAGGCAGGGATATAAGATCTTAGCTCTGCATGGAAACAATTAAGCAATTATGTTTAATTTATTTTAAATATATTTAAGCTACTCACTTCTTGGGACATTTGTATTCTGGTTCGCCATAAACGTATTCGGTGCTGACGAAAGCGAGCAACTGCAGCAATAAAAGCAAAATTGCTGACAGTCTTAGCTGAATCATGATTCTACTTTAAAAGTTTTTAATTTGTTTATAAGTATTTTGTATTTGTGTGTGTAGTTGTGTCGTCATCGATTCCAGCTGACCATGGTTAAAGCCAAGTTCGTTTCTTCAGTCTATGGTTTTGCCAACTATATATTTCAAATTTCTACGGGTCACTTGCTAGAAAAAGGATTAAGTGCTCCATAAGAGAAAATAACAAAATATTATTGTTTTAGGTATGAGCTTATATTGTTTGTAATTAATACTTGTCTTTTCTCACTTTTACTTTTCAAGTTGCGCACGCGCAACAGGTTCCACTTGTCTTTGTTTCTGCTTCGCAACTGGCCTTTAGCTTCAACTGCGATTTTGTTTTATGTTCGCCGCGAAAAGTCACCTGTTGCCAATTCGGGAAACTAACCATTATGCAAAATTAAATTTTTAAAATTTAAGTCAAATGTGAAACATCCTGTAAGCATATTGTTAATTAATTTTCACGATAAATAAATCACTTTACAAGGCGCCACCGTATTTTAAACCAGTTGGCAGCGCAGTAAATTTAATGATAGCGAGAATATATCGATATACAAAATTTGCAACTCTATTCAGTCGGCGACAGCGGTGCAAAGCAAAATCAAAGCGCTAAATAAAAATTTCCTGGCCGGTTATTAAGCATTTTGTGTATATTTGATAACAAAAACGTAAGTACCCATCTCTAATAAGCCATAATGATAATTATATTATTTAAAAAGTGAGTAAAAATTAGGCTTTTGTAATTCGAAGAAAGTGGACATTGTTCACGTTTTGTTCTTTGACGACAGGGAGAAATACTGACTTCGCCCGATTCAGCCGCCATCGAGCAAATAGCCAATCGCATCACTCGCTACTCATACATACACACAATCGAACTGAAAATTCGTGTACATACACGTCTGTTTACATATATATATGTGCCCAGGGAGAACGCGAGTTATTTGCTTGCCACCCGTTTTATTGGCGGCAAAAAAAGTGCGTAATTCTAATTCGACTAATTGCAAATATTTCGTTGTGCATCAACCAGGTCTCTAGCCGCATAAAATGAGCTACGCCGCAGACGTACTAAATGCTGCCCATCTGGAGCTACATGGCGGCGGCGATGCCGAACTGCGTCGCCCCTTCGACCCAACTGCCCACGATTTGGATGCATCTTTCCGCCTGACACGTTTTGCCGATCTAAAGGGTCGCGGCTGCAAGGTGCCGCAGGAGGTGCTCTCAAAGCTTGTGTCGGCACTGCAGCAGGACTACTCTGCTCAGGATCAGGAGCCGCAGTTCCTCAACGTTGCCATTCCACGCATTGGCATTGGACTCGATTGTGCCGTAATTCCGCTACGCCACGGCGGACTGTGTCTCGTGCAGACGACGGACTTCTTCTATCCGATTGTCGACGATCCCTATATGATGGGCAAAATTGCCTGCGCCAATGTGCTAAGCGATCTGTACGCCATGGGCGTAACCGATTGCGATAATATGCTGATGCTGCTCGCCGTCAGCACCAAGATGACGGAAAAGGAGCGCGACGTTGTCATTCCGCTGATAATGCGCGGCTTCAAGGACTCTGCGCTGGAGGCGGGCACAACGGTGACCGGCGGACAGAGCGTTGTGAATCCCTGGTGCACCATTGGCGGCGTTGCCTCCACCATTTGTCAGCCCAATGAGTACATTGTGCCCGATAATGCGGTTGTTGGGGATGTTTTGGTGCTGACAAAGCCGCTGGGCACACAGGTGGCGGTGAATGCACATCAGTGGATCGATCAGCCGGAACGCTGGAATCGCATCAAGCTGGTCGTTTCCGAGGAGGATGTGCGCAAGGCCTATCATCGAGCCATGAACTCCATGTCGCGTCTAAATCGAGTCGCCGCCCGGCTCATGCACAAGTACAATGCACATGGGGCCACCGATATAACCGGCTTTGGTCTGCTGGGACATGCCCAAACACTGGCCGCTCACCAAAAGAAGGATGTTTCCTTTGTCATTCACAATTTGCCGGTGATTGCGAAAATGGCCGCTGTGGCCAAGGCCTGTGGCAATATGTTCCAGCTGCTGCAGGGTCATTCGGCTGAGACTTCCGGAGGATTGCTCATCTGTTTGCCCAGGGAACAGGCGGCTGCCTATTGCAAAGACATTGAGAAGCAAGAGGGCTACCAGGCTTGGATCATTGGCATTGTGGAGAAGGGCAATAAGACTGCTCGCATCATTGACAAACCGCGCGTCATCGAGGTCCCCGCCAAGGATTAGCTGCTGATTTTCTTTCTTTTTTCCTTAAATACAGTAATCATTATTGAACTGCATTTCATGCTCTCAGTTTGTAAAGCGATTCATTGAGTGAACTTTCTCACTCGATGCTTAATTTCAATTCACTAAAATTTTCTGATCTTTTATATAAAAACAACAACAACAAAACAACCCTGGACACCGCTAAGAATAACACGAATAAATAAAAGAACACTTGACTTTTGTCTCGATTAAATTCAAAACACCAAACGCGTTCCATAAACAATTTAGCCGCCCAAAAACAAAAAGCTTTTCGTACAACGCAAAAAAAATAATAAAAGAGCTTTGCGTGTTGGGAGAGTTGAGCACAGATCGTCATCGTCATTGCCATTGGATGCTCACCAAACGATTGAGTTGAGTTGAGGTTAACTATTTGACACTGACACGGCGAGAGCATGACGTCACAATTTTAAATTGTATGCTTGCGAACCTCGGTCAGTATTAAATGCTCTTATTTAATGAGCGTGACTAGATAATATAGAAGCAGATCTCTTTCATTTGGAAGCAGTTCTGGATAGGTATGTTTAATTACAAATTCAAATATAGTGAACTAAATTATATTTCCCAATTAAGTTTAGTTCTCCTATAAGCTTAAACTTTAAAGTTTAAAACTATGCAATTTTACCTAGCATTGTTAACTGTCTCGTAAATAAATTTATTTTTATAATAAAGTTACGAATACGCATAAGCAATAAAATATATAATAAAAAAAATAAATTGATAAATTTAAGCAACTTTTCAAATGGTATGTAAAACATCGAAGTTCTGACGGGATGCTCGGAGAGCGTGATTACGAGAGAGAGAGACGCGAAACCTGTCACATTGTGTATATAAGTCAATTGGGGGTCCGATCTGTTTCGAACGTGCTCTGCTCGTAGCAAGTGCAAAATTTGAAGCCTCAGTACTGCACAAACCAGCGACGCGAGTACGGGTATTGAACGCAAAAGCTGTTCCGTTAACCGTTACGTTTCTGTAGAAGACATTCACGAATACACACTAACACAATTTAAAAAGAAAAAATAATACACACATATACAAACGAATTTTCTAAGACTAACGCGCCCGCGCATCGAGCAAATTTTTATTTTGGCTGAGCACTGAATACCAGCCGCTAGCTAGCAAAAGCAAAACTACAAAATAAAAACTACAACAGCAATAACAACAACGAGACAAAAGTCTGCGCCAATCATTTTTTGGTTTTGGAAAAGTGCACAGTGAGTGCTGCTAATATCATTCATTACTATTAATGCATGAATGTATTGCGTGTGTGTGGGTGAGTGAGTGAGTGTGTGAGGTGTGTGTGTGTATCTATGGAATCTACTGCTAACTATCTCTTTGAACTGGCGAACAAGCTTAAAAAGGAAAAAAAAAAACAAACTGATGACGGCGACACAAAACGCACATTAGAAACGAGTTTTACTTTTTCCATACTCACTCGCTTTGAGCTTCGTAGCTGTATTTATTGTAATTGTGTGTGTGTGTGTGTGCACAGCAAAGAGAAATTCAAATAGCTGTTCAAAACAGAGGTAGAATACCAATTGGAATTGAAATTGGAATTACATCCGTATCCTCCCTATTTATATATTGCTATTGCGGATGATTCATTAGCGGAGCGCACTCGATTCGTTTTTTTTTTTCGAATCAAGAGCAACAAAAACAGTATTGAATTGAAAGCCAAAAAGAACAGTGGCAGTGAACTATTTATAGAATTATTTGTTTTCATACATACACATATGCATACATATATAAATGTGTACATGAACGAGCAACACAATAAAATTGTACAGTTAAAGGCGAAAGAGTAGGCAATGAAAGCGCCGACAATAACGCATTCATTTTCTCAATCGTAAATTTGACCAAGACAAAAAAAATGAATAAAATAGCACATGATGAAGAAATCAAAAGTAAAATTTGTAAAGATTTTTCTTAATTTGAATTAGCTTAGCTCAAACGGCTGCTTTTGCTTGTTTATACTAAATATGCACAAATACGTTTTTATCGTGGTTGACTCGATTGAACTGTTGACGATGCTGCTGCGTAGGTGGCAGAGGAGGCAATAATAACATCACCGGCAGCGTCGCCACACGCAAATTGGCAACCCCACACACATGCACACACACAGTCGCTAGAATTTACGTATGTATGTTCTACGCCTTTTTTCGCCTACGTTTTCAATTTGATTTTCGGAAATTTGAACAACAAAACAACAACAACACCTTCGCTTTGTGTCTTTTCGTCTGTTTCAAACTTGTTCGTTTGCTATTTTGTTTATTTTATGTGTTTGCTTACGTATGTATACACGCTCATATGTAGATCTTGGCTGCTGTCATTTTGCAAACGTTCCCCCCCCTCACGCCCACTCCACTAGGAGCAACATGCTCCCACTTTTATTTTTTGTCTCTCGTTCCGATTATATGAGATCATTTTGAATTGTACAATAAACACGCGCATCTCTCTCTCTCTCTGGCTCACTCTCTGCGACCTGTTTGTTATTGCTTTTAGTAAGAAACCAAAATAAAAAAATATATATTTTCAATAAAAAACTTGTGCTTAAACGCCACTGAAAAAAAACGTGCTGTCTGCGATCAGGCGTCAATTAGATTTAGTCTTCTTAATATTATGATGTATTTACTACTACATGCTTGTTTTTTCTTTTTGCTGCTTACGTGAGCTTCTTCATTAGCTAAACTCTTGACCATATGGTGTGGGATCAAGTGGCACATTTTCAGCCCAAGGAAATTGCTTCTAATGTGATTTAATTTGATTTGATTTGTCACCTAAGACATTAAGATTTATAATAATAATGCAGTTTTGTGGTTGTGCAGCTCAAATAATTCATATTAACAAATGTATAAATTTTTGGGTTTTTTTTTGTTTGGCGTTACCCAACAATAAATGTTGAACAAAATTTGTAATTAAATGCGCCCAGAAATTATGTATAATTTTGTATGCAATTATTTTTTTTTCATATTATGAAATACTACATTTTATTTTTATTTTAATTATTTGTTTTTTTCTGTGTTGACTGTAATTTGTCGACATTAAATTCCACTTGAACGTTTGCTTATGACACTGATGACATCATACCAATCATCCTTGTGTTTGCCGTACGAATTTTATGCATTTGTTAGTTTCTCTCTTTCTCTCTCATTCATTGAAATCTCCCTCAAGGTTATCGCTAAATCACAAAAATAAAAAAAAACTCATCATCAGCTCGACAGCCAGACATATTTTGGCTACATGTACTATACAGGTTTGTCTCTGATTGTGTTGCATCCGATGAAAAACGAGCTAAGGACACGCTAAAAAGTGAAAACCAGTTTGACATTGAATTTGCAGGAGCTTATATTCATATCTTATGTATGTATGTGTTTATCTGTGTCAGTTTTTAAAAACAGTGCCATTATCTTTTATTGCTTTGCTGTTTAGTATCCAAAATTGAAGGGTACATACAAACTTTATTTCTTAGTATTTTTCGCACCTTTTTACTGTAAGTAAGATTTGAGAGATTTTATTTTTTCGAAATTTAAGGTTTGAAAAGTATACTTTTTAATATAATATTCATTTTTTTTCTCAAGAAAAGTTTTGATATATTAAGAAATTACCTCATTTTTAAACAATATTTATATAATTAGTTTACTAATTAATGTTTTAAATTATAATTAGTACTATTTCTATAACTCTAATGGGATCTCTACTTGAAGTTTGCGAATACTTGTTTTATCACAAGAAAAGTGTAGGTTTTAGCAATTGATAAATTTTCCTTAAGTCTTATATAATTAATTACTGTAATTATTATTATTTTAATTCTACTGGGTATCTCATAGCCTTCTTAGTCTTTTCGACTTTGGCCAATTTTTTTTTTCTCATTTTATGTTGCTTGTTGCTTGCTGCTATATTGACACTTTATCGCTTCAAGTGATGGCCATCCTACCCGACTTATTATCGCTGCAAAAATATCACCTTAAAAGCTATTCTAGAAACGAGGCACCATTTTTGAACATATTGAACACATTTCGTGGGTGTTGAGTTGTATGTATGTATATACAATAAAATGTTTGGAATTCTTATGAACTGCGAATCAACCTGTCAGTACGAAGCCGTTTACGTTGACTTTTACACCCACATCAGACAGAATTTATTTACATATGCACTATATGACTAAGGAGAACTTACTCATAAGAATTTAACATTTTTTCTGAATATTCTCTTGCTTGATGTAATTTGCAGCAGAACACAATAATTGAACAAAATGCAGTACTCGAGCAGCTCGGAAAATTACTCATCCTCTTTGAGAGATACACCCTCGAAATGGAACGGACGTGTAAGTAAACATATAGCAAATATTTGCAGTTGTGATCTTACCAGGCTAATAATTTACACACGCAGAACGACAAGAATTATGCGTACAAGAAATCATCGTACCAATATTCAAGCTCGGGCGATAATAATGTATCATATCAGGGCAAGGCTCCGGGAGGCGATCAGAACATTGATCAGTTGGACGCATTGCTCGAGGATCTAAAGCATGAACGGCAGATTACCAACAGAGAACGCGAAATCTTGCCAACCGGCTCTAGCTACAGAACATTGTAAGTTTTTAAAGGATGCATCATAAGTAAATTAAGTTTAAAATTAAACTCTCATAAACTGATTTTCAAAATAAATACAGTTTAAGTCGTAATTTAGAGTCTAGATTAATACTGAATTTATACTTGAAATCGCGATTTTTGGTCGAAATGCATACGAGTTCTGTACCAAAACAATTCTTTAAAATCTGCACATATTTAATCGTTATCCTCATCTATAGGGAACGAACTGATCCATCCGGAACTGTCACGAAGACAACGCGCGTAATCAAGACAACGCAGCATTCAGGTGGACAGCAGCCCCTTGTCGACGATGTGGAGACCTTTAGTCCCAGGGACTATAGCACACTGCAATCGTCGGCCAAGTACTCTAACTTTCAGGATAGCTTAAAGCATGACGAGTACCTGGTCAAGGATAAACCCTACACGCTGGGTAAGTCTTCTAATAAAGATTTGTCCATGCCAAATATTATAACAACTCCTTTTCTTTTTTGACAGCCCACTCGCCGGGTAGCGGTGGTCAGTACTCGAGTAAGTCTAAAATTTACGAGAGCAATCGTACGATCAACAACAATGTGGAAGTGGTACCCAGCGTGAACACCACCGAGACGGTCAACATTGACAAGGAGTTGCAGGATATTGCCTTGGGCGATGGCATATTGCCCGCACCGGGAACCAAGGTGACCACAACTGTGCGCACATATACCTATGAAATACCATCGACTGGTCCCGGCAGCGCCACCAGCACCATCAATCGCAGCAGCACCAACAACAACACGCTGAGCAGCAGCTACAAACACCACGAGACAATCAACTCGAATCAGAACTACACGACACAATTGTCGCCATCGCATGCGCCCCAAACGGTTGTCTACAACACGGAGAGCTACTCCACCCTGAACAAGCCTCACGATCGCCCGCTGGTTAGCAATAAGTCGTACGAAATTCGTGAGCATAGGGAGACAACCACACGCGGATTGAGTCCGCAGCCACGTCAGTTGCCGCTGGGACCTGCTACCAGTCCCAATGCTGGGCCGCCCAACACGAACCGTACCATCGTTTACAACATACACAAGACAGACAATACGATTAACGAGCAGCGTTATCCACACAGTCCGGCCCATAGTCCCAACTATGGATCGCCACATAGTCCCGCACAGTTGCAACCGCATCTGCCTCCGGGCGGTGGCACCAATCGCTATTATTTTAAGGAGACCGAATCTTCGAACACGGTCAACACCATACATGGTCCGCCCAACGGCGGTGGTCCCTATCCCCCTGTGGATATGGCGCCAATCAAGCAGCTGCCGATCACAAATTATCCACAGCCCCAGAATGGCAATGGTTATCCGCCGAATAACACCACCTATTCGTATAAATACTCATCCACAACGAATACAAACAATCGTCGTGGACCTGGCCCCGACTATGGATCACCGTCACCCTTCCCTGTCGACGGTGTCGAGTATCCCGTTGGCAATGGCAATCCTCCACAGCGTGTGGACGATCTAATGCAGTCCTTCGGCACTGTAAGTACAAAACACACAAACTGTCGACAATTTACTAAGCTGTTGCTGCTTCTGCTTCTGTATTTAGACGGATCACGTGGATCGTGTAGATATTGAGACGCCAGTACGCAAACGTGAGATTGAGACAGCAGTCGCATCGCCACAGCAGCAGCATGTGCCCTCCGTTAACAAGGCTGGCAAGGAGGTATACTATCCACCTGGCCACGAAACCGTTATCAATAGGCGCGAGGAGATGCACGCAGGTTCCGCGGGAGGCGTAAGTCTCAAAATATTATCTACCACCTGTACAGATAATGAAAATACTTCTTGTTTATGATATGTAGGGTCGCTGGGCTAAGGGATCGGGCATGTACGAGTACGAGTCCGGTTCGAAATCAAAGACGAAAACCAAGTCTGGTGCGGCTGTGGTGCCCCTTTGTTTGCCCCTCTGCTGTGCCATGCCCTGCTCAATAATGTAATTGAATGTTTGCACCGCATCGCTCCGGATCGCATCGACTACACTTGTATATAGGATTCTAATATTGCCGCTAGGTCTAACGCTAATTCCTGCCCCTATCGTACAGCTTGTCGTTGATTGATATTCATATAATTTCTGTTAACCTAACCAATTTTTCGGTTCGCTTCTTATATGGATGCTCTAATTGTTGTAATTTGTTGACCAAATTGATTTAACTATTATATTATCGCGCGTATATATGTATATATATTTCAAACCAAGTCATTGCCTGGATTTTGTTTTGCTACAAATTATTTGCTCACGCTCAGAAAAAAAAAACAAAAAAGAAACTGAAACATCAAAGCATTTATACTACAACGTGACCAGTGAAAAAGCCGCGCAGTTCTCAAAAGTTCTGCATATGATTAAGTTTTATTTTCAAAGCCAATTGTTTTAACTGTATTTTGCATACCAAACTAATAAATGAGCCACGGAATCTAATTCCCCACTCGCCATAATTATGTACTTGTGTGTTTTCCCCACTCCCGCCACGCCACCGCACCCCTCGAATATTTTCTACTAATCGGCGGCCATTTGGCTGCCCAAAAAGTAAATGTAACCCAGACTTAAAACGGTAACATAGTCGTTACAAAGCCATAAATATTTTTTAATATATGTACGCATAAAAATCAAAGTAACCTTAATAAAAAAAACGAAATCTAACCAACGAATTGATATGTTAAATTATTTAGTTGGATTTATGGGATAATTTATGATTCTTTTAAAGATTGAGATCGAATTATGAATAATTGATGCAAAGCAAAACACTTACAGATTTTGGTATATATAGTAAAAGTTTTATTATGGTATAGTAAAATGTATTTTTTTTTTTGTTTTTATTACTTTTACATTTGGTATTGTATATTAAAGTATGGTAGATATATGAACACCCCTGCAGAATCTAATTGAATCTTAAAACCCCATGTTGGCACACAAGATGTATCCATCGAAGTTGGATCGGATTTCTAAATAGAGTTGCCATTTGGAATTCTCAGTCAAAAAAGTGGCCTTTTTATGATATTTTTGAAATGGGTACTTAAAGATACATATTTAGAATTTATATATTAATATCGGACTATCACTCAATGGGTCTTCTGCAGGGGTATGTTGTAGATTCGGCGTGCCGAAGAATAAAGTACATATTTTTCATTTTCATTTAATTATCGTTTTAATCGAATAACAATTTGTATATCACAAAAGTAATATCTACATTTCACCTTGTAGGAATTGGTGTAGAATTTTTTTTGTCTTTTTCTTCTTTTTTTTTTTAAGTTGTTGAGAGATTTTTAATAAAATTATGAGGAAGACATACTAAAATCAACAAATTCTATGTACTCGTTGGAATACATAGAATATTTTTTAAATGGAGCTAGGAGTAAGACTAAAGTACATATGTATTTCTATATTGACTGGACATGCTACATACACAATAATTGTGTGTCTATTATTCGTGATAATAATTAGGCTACTTTGAAGAAAGTAATGTTGTCATTTGTACATACACATAAGTAATTATTGCACGAAATTGGGAATCGCATTCGCCACTTTGTCTTTAAGGAGGTTCGATAATAAATTGATGATGCGAATGCTGCTGCTCATACTGCTGGTGTAATTGGTTAACTCTTTCGCTCGGAATTCCTTAGCTCGGCCAAATACCAAGTGAAAGTTGGAAATTCTTTGATGCTATAGATTTCATATTTAATCGAGTTGATGCCGTCCATTTCAATTTTACCGATACCGTTCTGCAGGTTCTCGTAGCTACGAATAAAAATAATCAGGTCAATATTTTAAAGATATCAATTAATTGATTGATGGGAATACTATGTACCGTTTTGGATTTGCTTTCTCTTTTTGATGCTTCAACATTTTATAACGAGAGATATTTATCGGATAACGTGATATGAATAAGTTGGCATGCTTCAATCTGAAAAGTAAATAAACATATAGTTCTCAATTATCCGGTAATCTTTGTTACTTACCTGTTGGACATATCGTCGTCCTCGCCACCCCAGCCAAAGAATGAGTTTGAAAATCCGTTCACAGCTTGAAATTGTTGTCTTGTCATGGCAGAAACTCCGCCAAATATTGAGCGATAAGGCAACCTGAGCGCAATCCAAGCAAAGCACAATTAAATAAATTAAGGTCAATCGAAGGTTTAAAAAAAAAACTCACTTGAAGTTCAGCGTGTCAATTGCAACGGACATGTGCCGCGGTTGACGTGGACAGTTGTACAGATTGCGTTCATCCAAGGGTAAAAGATCGACATCGTGGAATATAAAACAGTCCCACTGATATAGCTTTAAGGCCTCCAAGTAACCAATATTCATCATCGCAGCCCGATTGAACGGCTTGCCATTGGTTTGCTCTATAATAAATATACGATAGGCGATGCGCTGTTTCATTAGGAAAGGATGGATGTTGCGTAGGAAAACCGAAAGATGGGCATAACGGTCGCGAAACGGCACAACAATGGCAACATGATATTGAGCTATGCAATCAATTGGCTGATAAGCGCCACCAGGACGCAACAGCGGCCCCAGCTCAGCCTCAATAACATCAAGAGATTCGAGCGTTGTGTTTGGCGTGATGGGTCCACCTATTCCAATATAAGATTATATTACATAAATCTGATATGCAATCAAAAGGCAAATAATGTCTGTTCATTCATACCATCTCGGGGATCGGGATCAGTGCAGTTTCGTGTGATTTGTGTCACTTGTGGCGTTTGTGTGCCGTTTGCAAAATCTTGCGGGTGCGCGTGCAATAAGTCTTGTGGAATGGAAGTAAAGTTTGCAATCGCAATCACAGTCGAGGTTGAGTTTGAGTTTGAGTTGCGCCCAACAATGTGCAGCTCTCTATCTCGTTCTTTCGATAGCGCCAATGGAGCTGCTGGCAATTTAAGACCCCCAGCGGGGAAATCGCTCCCACTGGCAAATCGGTCGCTGTCGTTTCTGTTGCGGATGTGTTCATATTTGTGCACTCGCCGTATGCTGCAGACACACATTTATTCAATTAACGCTTAGTTTATGGCCCTCATTTTGGATTACACTAACCTCAGTTTGCTCAGCGAGCTGCTGCTGGATCCGTCCGAATCCGTCGTCCAGAGGAAGTTGAGCAGCAGCAGAAAACAAATTATGCCGACCGCGAAGCGTATGAGATTCGCTTTTGTAAATATGGTCATGGTCCATGGATTGCATCGTACCTTATTTGCGCTGTTTGCTTATTACGATTTGTAATAGCATTCTAATGATTACTGCTGCATCGTTTTTCAACTTAAAACTACAAATATTTTTGTTTCGATTTCACATCCGCAAATGCCACAGAAAACAGCTGATTTGAGTGGTGACAAAACCACAGGGTGACTCGTGCTAGCTGGCTCGCTTTGGCGGCACGTTTTGAAATTAAGAATTAATCAGAAATTTTGCTTTATTGACTAAATTTACATTGTTATGATTATAAATAAATAATGTACTTGTTCGTTCATTCATCAATATAAATAATATTAAATAGAACCACTGTGGAATTTGACTATTTTAGGCATTTTTTGTATTTATGTTTTTGTACGGCTACGAGGAATTATAAAATCAATTCTCAAACACACAACTGAAGATTTATACAAATTGCATTTCGCGTCTATTGTGGCAGTCGCAATGGCTCATTATCCTTTATATTGACAGTTTTTAATACATCATTATGTGTATATTCTATGCGTAAAATCTTGTCATCACCCAAACTTGGATCATAGAAACCAGGTAAATCGCTCTGCAAATAATTTAGTAATGAATTATTACATACTTTTAATAAAGACGATAAGGAATTTACCTTTGATGATTCGTACAGCTGCAATGTACTGTCCCTGACTAGACACTGAATGGGTATTGTGACATCGTGCGATGCTTCGGGCTTGAATTGTGTGCTACCCTCATTTAGGCAACCATAGATTGCTCTCTTTATAACTAGGCCCCGTCGATCCTGTTCCTCGTTCAGCATGCGGTTGTAGCTGCTCTGCATCAGGTGTATGGCTGCCATTGCCTCCAATTTTTTGGCAGTTAAGCGCTGCTCATTTTGACGCTTTGTCCGCTCAACTTCGATGCTCTTGCGATCCGCCTCCATGGGATCCATGATTATCTTTTTCACAATATACCACGCAATTATCGGCGTCACTGAGGCATAAAACACAGCTGCAGGCACTATTTCATCGCTTAGATGTATGGGAAACACATACGACTGATTTGAACGGATTATTCTGCAAGCATCGATTGCAATAAGTATATTTGGAACATATTTGCTTACTGTTTTGAAACTCACTTTAATTTGAGTATGACTCCGGAAGGCACGCCAATGGATACGCTTGCGATTACCGAACTGTATTTAGAAACCTTCTTTTCCACTCCATATTCGCCCAAAAAGCCAAATGTGCCTACTCTGAAATCAAGGAAATTTCGCTGAATAAAAAGTGCATATATAGAAATGATTATCTGCAGGCCTACGAGTAAAATATGACTATCTTATCATCTATTCTCTATATATAATGATAATCTAATTTTAGGCAAAGAATGTTGTTGTCCGATTTATATCTGTATATATAATATAAAACAAATTATGTATATAGGAACGTTAAATGACTCATTTAGAAGATATGACTGCAATAAGATATAGTAATCTGATCTGATCGTAACACTTCTTAAAAACCGGCTTACTTTGTCGCTAACTTCAACTTCAGTTCGTTCTCCATCATCTTTCGCGTGTAGGAGATGCCAAAATAAATGTGAGGTGTTCCGATCACAAAGCTTGTGCTGATTGCATGCAGATCGTTGGAGTGATCGATCTGCGTAGACATGGATGACTGAGGACCGGCGTTAAGTGTCAAGCTGCCAACGGTGTGCTTGTCCAGCTGCACGGCTAGCGAGGAAAAGACCGCGGGTATTACACCGTTCTCTCGAAAATTCATGTTTGTGCCACCGTTCAGCGTCAGTTTCGAAGTCAACGTCCGTCCACCTGTTAAGTGGCAATTGGATGGATTAATTTCAGAGACGCCAGTAAGCCAGTAAGCACTCAATGCTTACCCTTGAGACCCAAGAGGAAACCATTGCCGGCGCCGAGACACACCTCCATCCAGCCCTTGTTAAGCAGGCGACGACCCGCAATCATAAATCCACCATTGCCGGTGCCATTGGAAGAGTAGAGGTTGCCACTCATGATGATCATGTCCTTGCGCGTTATAGGTGCCTCAATCGACTGGGCAATGCTCATCGAACCGATTTCTACGCGCGGCATCTCCGAGTCATCGTACGGCGTAAATATTTCTGTTGCATTCACATTGACTGTGATATTGCCACGAGGATTCGTGCGCTGCTGCAAGCGTCGCTCGGCAGCCACCTGTGCCAATCGTTCGTACTCATCCCGGATCTCTGCCGGCGTCTTCGTCCGATGCACTATTTCCCAGCCCTCGGTTTTGAGACCCTTCTCGCCAACCGAATCGTAGATGGCACGCTGGTGCGGATCAGAGAGCACTTCGTAGGCCCGTTTCGTTCGATTGAATATCATCTCGGCGTTCTTGCTATCCGGTTCCATGTGTTTGTCCGGATGATATAAGCGGCTTTGCTTCCGGTAAGCAGTGGTAATCTGTGCGCTGGTTGCCTGCAACAACAAAGGATTAACAGATGTACGAGTGACGTCATAACGTTGCACTCACATCTCGCGGCAAATTGAGAAATGTGTAATAGTTCTCATCGAGTTCGGCGTCGGATTCGTTGTCCGATGCCATATCGCCGAATTTCACAGTTCGACAAGCGACTGCTTATGCTCAGAGTCTCTAATATGCCGAGTGTACGAAAGCAGCAGCAGCAGCAGCTCCAGCATCGGTTGTGACGACCTTCTATGATTCAATTTTGATGAAAATTTTGAAATATATATATTTTTTTGTACTGCTCTTTTTGTACTTTACGCAATAATAACAACACGTGTGATGAAACACGAAATAGCATACACACAGGGTGCTTCGAGCGGAACTAGTTAAGAGGGCGAGCTTGTAACTTCATTTATCAAGCTATTCACAGCACAGCTGTTACAATTTATACGTCCGTATTTTGAAACACATCAATTCTAAATCAATTCTTCAAAGATTTGTACAAAATTTGGAAGAAATTACACATACACTTGCCACTTTGAGAACGTCGGCAGCTCTGTGGGTAGTCGGTTTGCAATCAGATGCAACGCTGCGGGTTTCGTTTCAATTCAAACAAACTCGATTTATTTCCATACGCTGCTGCTTGCTGCTCACATCTCCGCATTCCGTCTTTATCCAGCCCTCGTTGGGGAAACGTGCTCGTGGTTTCGCTCTGACGAAATTTTCGCCATCAATAGCGGTACACTTTAATTAATAATTAGTACCAGATCAATTGTAAGATTACAAAAAGAAAAAGCAAGAACTAAATATGCTGCGCGTTCCCAAGCTTCTGCCACGCCTCGCACGCCAGGCCAGTCTAGCAGCACCAACAAATATGTCGGCTGCTTCTAGCTTTTTCCGCGTAAGTACAAAAAATGCTTTACATAATACGCTCGGTGCGACATGTTCTCGCAATTTGCTCGTCTTCGTCGTCGTCATATCAATGTTTCTCATATGTTTCCAAAAATAATCGCATACTTTCGATTATTTGCAGAATCTGCCTGGTGCCTGCAATGGTCTCTCAAATCAATTGCGCTACAAGTAAGTGAACTTTGACTTTTATTTAAAATACTGGCTGCACATTCTGTTAATAGCGACATAGCATTACAACTAGCGACTAGCTTAAGATCAAACCATTGTCAGCTACTTATGTAAGCAGCCATATTGTTGCTTCAATTTCGTGCTCAACGCACAATATTGCAGCAGTTTTTTGATAAAAATCATCAAACATCATTCCACCTTTATTACACACATACGTACATATACATATGTATGTACATATCATATGCTCTTTAACATGCAGTTACAGTGCTGAGTATTTCGGTTCAATTGAACTTGCCGCTGATATGATTTACGTGTTCCAATCGAATAAAATAGTTCGGTGATTTGGCAGTGCTCTTATATAACTTCTTTAATTTACAACTTGAAATATTGTATATATTTTTAACTTGTAAATTAGATTTAGTCATATTCCAATAAGAATACGAAGTCCACTTTTGATTAATTTTATTCAATAGAATTTTCTTGAATTGGGAAGCAAAGTTGGGCTTTAGAGGGCTTCTAAATTCTTTTGAATGTAGATGGGAATATATAGACTATATTAAATAATTAAATCGGTTCGTAGCCCTAGCTCTTATCTCTTGTCTCTCTCTGACTCTTTGTCTCTGGTGTTGTTGTCGCCTAGCACTTCAATCTTATCAAATTTGCTTATATTTATTGTTAACATGTGCTTTTCCGTTTGTATTATTATTATTATTATTGTGCTACTGCCACAGATCTGGCGAGGTTAAGGGCGCCGTTATCGGTATCGATTTGGGCACCACCAATTCCTGCCTGGCCGTGATGGAGGGCAAGCAGGCGAAGGTCATTGAGAATGCGGAGGGTGCAAGGACAACACCCTCCCACGTGGCATTCACCAAGGATGGCGAACGTTTGGTTGGAATGCCCGCCAAGCGTCAGGCTGTCACCAATTCGGCCAACACATTCTATGCCACAAAGCGTTTGATTGGCCGGCGCTTCGATGATCCCGAGGTAAAGAAGGATATCACAAATCTGTCCTACAAAGTTGTGAAGGCATCGAATGGCGATGCCTGGGTCTCCTCTACAGACGGCAAAGTCTACTCACCCTCGCAAATTGGCGCCTTCATCCTCATCAAGATGAAGGAGACAGCCGAGGCGTATCTGAATACGCCCGTCAAGAATGCCGTGGTCACTGTGCCCGCCTACTTCAATGACTCCCAGCGTCAGGCTACCAAGGATGCTGGTCAAATCTCTGGACTGAATGTGCTGCGTGTCATCAATGAGCCAACGGCTGCCGCTCTGGCCTACGGCATGGACAAAACCGAGGATAAAATGTGAGTAAACCAAACCAATCCAATCCAATTTAGCTATAATAATAATGCATTTTTACATATTGTGTAATTTAGCATTGCTGTTTACGATTTGGGTGGCGGCACTTTTGATATTTCCATTTTGGAGATCCAAAAGGGCGTCTTTGAGGTAAAATCGACCAATGGCGACACTCTGCTGGGCGGAGAGGATTTCGACAATGCCATTGTTAACTTCTTGGTGGCCGAGTTTAAAAAGGACAGCGGTATTAATATTCGTAAGGATAATATTGCCATGCAGCGTCTCAAGGAGGCCGCTGAGAAGGCCAAATGCGAACTGTCCTCCTCTCAGCAGACCGACATTAATCTACCATATCTGACCATGGATGCCGCTGGACCGCAGCACATGAATCTGAAAATGACTCGCGCAAAGCTGGAGAGCCTTGTCGGGGATCTCATCAAGCGCACTATTCAGCCATGCCAGAAGGCCTTGTCTGATGCCGAGGTATCCAAGTCGGAAATCGGTGAAGTGCTACTCGTCGGCGGCATGACCCGTATGCCTAAGGTGCAGGCCACAGTCCAGGAGCTATTTGGACGTCAGCCATCGCGCTCCGTTAATCCCGATGAGGCTGTTGCCGTTGGCGCTGCTGTTCAGGGCGGTGTTCTCGCTGGCGATGTGACTGATGTGCTTCTGCTCGATGTGACGCCCCTGTCGCTGGGCATTGAGACATTGGGAGGTGTTTTCACACGTTTGATTTCGCGCAACACGACCATTCCCACCAAGAAGTCGCAAGTCTTCTCGACGGCCAGCGATGGCCAGACTCAGGTGGAGATCAAGGTGCATCAGGGTGAGCGTGAAATGGCCAATGACAACAAAATGCTTGGCTCCTTCACTCTGGTTGGCATTCCGCCAGCACCACGCGGTGTACCCCAAATTGAGGTGATCTTCGATATTGATGCCAACGGTATTGTTCACGTCTCGGCAAAGGACAAGGGCACCGGCAAGGAGCAACAGATTGTCATTCAGTCGAGCGGTGGCCTCAGCAAGGATGAGATCGAGAACATGATCAAGAAGGCCGAGGAATACGCCAGTGCTGACAAGCTCAAGCGCGAACTGATTGAAATTGTTAACCAAGGCGAGAGCATCGTCCACGACACAGAGACCAAAATGGAGGAGTTCAAAAGCCAGCTGCCCGCTGAAGAGGTGAGAGCACAAAATATATGCAAAATAAGGATGTGTGTTTAATCTGAATATTGTATTTGCAGTGCGAGAAGCTGAAAACAGAAATTGCCGATCTGCGCACCCTGCTGGCCAACAAGGACACCGCCGATCCAGAGGAGGTGAGGAAAGCCACCTCACAGCTGCAGCAGTCCTCCCTGAAGCTCTTCGAGATGGCATACAAGAAGGTAAATACTTGTCTTAAGCAAACCTGTGTGCTGTATAAATAATATTTGACTATGTTTCGCAGATGTCTGCTGAGCGCGAGAGCAACGCAGCCAGTGGCAGTAGCAACAGCAGTAGCAGCAGTTCAGGTGAAACTTCAGGCGATGCCAAGAAGGAGGAGAAGAACTAAATTAGACAACCATAGACGTAAATGTTGTTTCCCACTTATTTCATAATAATCACATTTGGATTTCGATTAAGTTCTATGTTAACTTCATATTCCTGATTCTTCAAAATCATCTTTAATGTCTCACGACCCCCTCAACTCATGAGCACAAAAAAAAAGAAAAAAAAAGAAGCATTTACCCAAATTGTATAGTAATATACGATGACGATAACGACACTTTCGACATGCTGACCTCTGACCCTGCGATCAGTAATTCTCAGTCACGACAGTTGCATTAAGTTTTTATTGTTTATAATGCACTTGAACGTCTGGATCGAAATCTTATGTGAATATCTGTGGTGGAGTTGTGTGCTGTGCCTACTGTAAGATTTTCCTTATATTTACTTTACGTTGATTTTAAACTAGTTATAGTTGTACAATAAAACGAGCACAGCAGCCCAAGCCGCAAAATACAATGAAAAACATCAAAAATACGTTTGGCAGATGATCGAAAGTCATAATTTAAGCAGAATCATACTTTGGTTTCCAGTGAATAACCAGAAAGTTGACTGGGTAACATGCGATTGCATAATTATGTAAACTTAAATTACATGTGAAGAAAAGAAAATATTATTTACAAACTGAAAAAAACCAAATGTTTTACTTGTCTATGCTGCACTTTAGTTGTTTATTTATATAAATAACAAAAGAACAGAACTCCACGGAACATAGGTGATTGTTTGGAATTAGGGTGATGGATGAATTGGGCTATATATATGTACGTATATATACGCGTTCATATCATTATCAAAATATATATATTTAAGTCAACTTAATCCGAACTTTTAAAATTTACGGAGCGATTTCTAAAGTTCACAATTCTGACTACCATATTGTTGATATCTTTTCCAATAAATAACACTTAAAGTTTAGCTTGATTATATGTTCAAAATGTATTATTATTAAGAGTTCATAAATATTAGTATGTACTTATTTGTTTGGATGATGAATGAAACTGATTATTTACAGTGTAATACTAAAATCGCGTTTAAATTCTAAATTGCCATTGATCGAAATTCGTTAGCCTCTATAATGTTGGACATCTTCTACATGGCTCCCGTTTGCAGTTTGTACAATGTGTAGTAGAGTCCACGATTCTCGAGTAGATCGTGGTGTGAGCCACTCTCACAGACGACTCCATTCTCGAATACATAAATTATGTCTGAGGCCACAATGGTGGACAATCTATGGGCAATGGTAATTGTGGTGCGTCCCTCAGCAGCTGCATCCAAAGCCTCTTGCACGATCTGGGAAATGAGAGGATGATTACATATTGTAGTTTGCATAGGATCAATTTGGTCTAATTGGCTATTAAATTTAATTTGATTAACTTTTATTTTAATTTATGTGGTCTCGTTTAAGTCCACAGTAAATAAATAAATTGTCGGTTTATTTTACATTTACTTTTAGATCTATTATATATATATATATCCTAATTTGTATCTTGATTTTTAATTTTTAATTTGTAGTTAATAATTTACTTTTAATTGTGGACTGTTTTTAGTTATCATTTGTATTTATTATATCCTGAACACATTAAAAATGTGTAAAAAGGGTATAATGGTTTTGTGCAAATGTATGTTACAGGCAGAAGAAAGCATCTCCGACCCCACAAAGTATATATATTCTTGATCAGGATCAAAAGTCGAGTCGATTAAGCCATGTCCGTCCGTCTGTATGAACACGCAAATCTCAGAGACTGTAAGAGCTAGAGTCTTCAAATTTGGAATATAGATTCTCGTATACCAGGCGCAGACCAAGTTTGCGTTATTTTTATTGATAACTGCCTTCGTTTATCGAATATCGATATATTAAATTTCCGATAGCAATAAATGCCACGATTTTAAAGGCAGAATCTTCTAATTAATACATAATATGCATATGCACACTATTGATCAACTGTCCATATTTCGACAAGATCGGATAAGAAACAATCAAGTTATAGTTAAAAATATATTCTCATATTGATCTCATTTCTAAAGGACTCTTCCAGAGCTGCTCGCATTTTAGTGCAAATCTTTTTAAATGTGAGTTTGCCAATAATAATAGAATATATTTAATAACTGCGTTCAGAGTATATCGTAGTCGAGTTCACTCAAAACACTACTTGTTTTATTTTGGTCTGATTTGGGCTTTTACTGGGTTTCCTCAATCGTTGCAATTAAGGTAGTACCATTTTATATTTAATATAATTATTATTTTTCAAAGTTTTTAAATTGAAATTGATTAGCTTTGATTTCTCAAACTTACCTTTTCACTTTCCGCGTCTAAGGCGGATGTGGCTTCGTCCAGCAACAGGATCTTGGGATTACGAATTAGAGCTCGTGCAATGGCAATTCTCTGTTTCTGGCCACCGGATAACTGCGTGCCCTTCTCACCCATACGTGTCTCATAGCCCTGTGTGGATAATCATAATATCAAAATTGTGAGTTGGCCAATATTTAAAATAATATGCTTACCAATGGCAAATTGGCAATAAATTGGTGTATATTTGCTTTCATGGCCGCTGCAATGATCTCCTGATCTGTAACGATTCTCGAATTGTCACCATATGCGATATTCTCACGGATACTGCGATCGAATAGAATCGGCTCCTGTGAAACAATGCCCAGCTGCATGCGCAGATTCGAAATTGCCAAATTGCGAATATCGTGATCATCAATCTGAACAGCTCCACCGTCGACGTCATAAAAGCGTTGCAGCAACTGAATGCAAGTGGACTTGCCACAGCCAGATGGACCCACCAGTGCCACTTTCTGACCCGTTTGCACACCCAGGAAAAGCTGACGCAGCACCTGAACTTCGAGACGTGTCGGGTAACTGAATTGCACAGCGTCAAATCGGACATTGCCATTTGAGTGCCAGGGGCTTAAGTCGACGCCAGGACTATCGGCAATCAGGGGCTTCCTCTCCAGGAATTTCAATATGGTCTCAGCAGCACTTATACCCTTTTGCATATTGGGAGCAAAGGCCAAAGCACTGGCAATCGATGCAGTGCCCATGATCAGTGCCTGTGATACTCTATAATTGAATATATAATGTAATATTAATTTATTTTCAAGTTAAATTAAAAAAATGCAACTCACTTGAAAACATCTCCAAATGGAAGACCTCGATTAACGACGCAATAGCCTCCATAGGACATACAAGCCGCATAGGCAAAGAACATAATTGATCTGGCCAGCCCATAAAGCATGCCTCGATAATGAGTATTCTTCTTGGATTTCTGTATTCATATTAGATACATATATATATATTATTTTAAAATATAGCTATAAATAGAGTCAAGTTCAGCTTACCTCGACAGCTGGTTCCAGCATTTGAATATAGGTGCGATGGAACATATCCTCCCTGCCCAAAGAAACAACTGTGCGAATATTTGACACGACCTCAACGGCCAGTTTAGTTGTATTCTCCATGATTTTGGAATTGCCCATGTTCTCCTGGGCCATCACAATGCGTTGCATATAGAATGATATCAAAATGATGGGCATAAATGCTATCGCCACCAACCCCAAACTCCATTCATAAAACATCGCCAATCCAATGCCCAATGCCAGAGTAGCAATCGACTGGATAATGCTGCCAATGCGCTGCCCAGTTGCCTGTATAATAAATAGTATGAATGAGTAACCTCAACTATGATATACCCTGCAGCTTTTTGTTACATACATACATAAATATATTATTTTAATTTTAGACATATTTTTTTCCTTTAATTTATGAATTAAATTTTTTGAAATTAATTTAATTATATTTATTTATAAATTATTTGCACACTCAAATATTATCATATGTGAATATGATCGCAAAAACATCTATGTTATGAAATAAAGTTGATCTGCGCGTGGTATGCGAGAATATATATTAAAAATTGGAAATCTTCAACGCTTATAGATACAGGCAGACAGACAGACAGGCGGAAATGGCTACATCAATTTGGATGGTTTAACCTGGTCAAGAATATATGTATACATTATATGGGGTCGGAGTTGTAGCATTCTGCTTTATACAGTTGCATAACTTCACTGTACCCTTCTTATCAATTTGTAATGGATTCAGGGTGTACAAGGAAAAAACTATTATAATTAACAATTTTGAGCTTGATTAAGTTTTACATAAATATTGAGTCGAATGTAAAACCTAATCTGAATCAAAGTCTAAAATTTAATTAAGCTTGAATATAATTCAATAAGTAGATTGAAACCAGTCAGTTTTCAGACAAATCAAGCAAAAATTTGTCCTGTTTAATAATTTAATTTAAAAACCTTTTTGAATACTAAGTCAAAGGATCGTGAGCAGGTTAATAAAAGAACAACACTTTGAATCACATATTATTAGCTAGGCCTAAAAAATGTAAATTTTCATATTTGAATTATATAATATTTTGATACTTACACCCTGAACGGCAGCTGCATCTCCAGAGAGGCGGGCGCAGAGATTTCCAGTGCCATTGGCACGATCATCGAACCAGGCCACTTCCTGCTTGAGCATTCCACTGAACAGGAGTCCACGTAGCCGCTCCGTGAGACGTTCGCCGGCAATGCCAAAGGAATAGATTTGCATAAACGTGGAGATGCCAACAACAATGCCCGATATCAAAAAGTATAAGCTGTATTTATTGGTATTCTCTCGCACATAGTCATCATTATTGGATTTCATCACCTCCAGAATGCTGCCAAAAAGTATAGCAAAGATGGGCATGGCACAGCCCATGATAACTGAGGAAATGCATCCAACTAGAATTTGCACCCACTCGGGCTTATTCAATTTG
The DNA here is from genome assembly GCA_035043505.1 of Drosophila setosimentum. NCBI lineage: Eukaryota > Metazoa > Arthropoda > Insecta > Diptera > Drosophilidae > Drosophila > Drosophila setosimentum. The sequence goes on from JAWNMY010000003.1 coordinate 21,983,238, forward strand.
ATTACACCCATCATTGCAGAAGTCTCGTTCTTGTCCTTGCTCTTCTTCTCCTTAATCTTCTTGTTTTTATCATCACCTAGATCCTCATCGAGATCGTCCTGCAATACCTGAATATCTTCCTCATCCTCATCCTTGATATCGAAGTTCTTGTAGATATTCGTGGGACTGAGCACACTTCCATCATCATCGCCCATTTGTGTGGTCACCAAATTGAAGTAGTGTTTCCTGATCGCCATCAGCTCCTGATGTGTACCACTTTCCACCACCTGACCAGAGTTTATTACCACAATGCGATCGGCACGACGCACCGTCGACAATCGATGTGCCACAATAATGGTGGTGCGTCCCTGGCTGACCTTCTCCAGGGCAGCCTGCACCTTGGCTTCACTGGCCGTGTCGAGTGCTGACGTTGCCTCGTCCAGCAGCAGGATCTCCGGATCACGGATCAATGCCCGCGCAATGGCAATGCGTTGCTTCTGTCCGCCAGACAATTGTGCACCACGTTCACCCACCAGCGTCTCGTAGCCCTTGGGCAGTTTCTTGATGAAGATGGCTGCATTGGCAGCAGCAGCTGCCGCTTCAATGTCCTCCCTGGTGGCATCCTCACGACCATAACGTATATTCTCATAGATGGACTGACCAAACAGCACGGGCTCCTGGCCAACTACACCGATCCGCTCGCGCAGCCAGTTGATGTTGATATCCTTGATGTTGGTGCCATTGAAGTAGAGATCACCATCCTGCGGATCGTAGAAGCGCTGCAGCAACTGGATGCAAGTGGACTTGCCACATCCCGACGGACCCACCAGTGCCACAGTTTGGCCACGTTGAATCTTCAGGTTGAGCTTCTGCAGAATGGGTACCTCCTTGCGTGTGGGATACTGAAATTCCACATCTCGGAACTCAATGGTCGTCAGCGTTTCGTTGAGATTCTTGCCCCTGGGCTCAATGGGATTTATGGTGGGGATCTGCTCAATGATGTGGAATACCTTGGCACACGCACCCTTGGCAATGCCAAATGCCTCAATGTACGGGGATGCCATACCAATGTTCATCGAACCCATCATTATCGAAAAGAACACTGTGATCATGGTTCCCGGCGAGTAGTTTGCATAATATTCATCGTGGCGTCCCTTGATGACCAATCCAACTCCATACCAGAAAGCCAGCGCATACGAGGCATAGATGAAGAACCAAAGCAGTCCAAAGCCAATGCCAGAGAACATATTACGCTTAATGTTCAGCTCCTTGGCGGCAACCACTTTCTGCTTATATGCAGCAATCTCTTTGTATTCACCCTCAAAAGCCTTAACAGTTCGGACACCGGACAGGGCCTCCTCGGCAACAACGGCAGCTCCGGCATACATGTTGACCTCCTGTTTGGCCAATCTGGATGTGGCGACAGCAACAAAACCCATTGCAATAAAAGTCACAGGTAAGCTGGTCAAACAAACCAAGGACAGCTGCCAGCCCTTGATAAAGGCGAGCACAATCGATCCAATAAAGGCAACAATAAAATTGGTAAAAATCACAACCTTTTCACCCAATCCATCTTCCATTTTGGACAGATCTCTGTTTTGGGATACAGAATTAGACTTTTAGTAAAACACTCTAAAGGAACTTTGTCAAACTCACTCATTCATGCGACTGGCGACTTCACCGCTCTGATTGAAATCATACCAGCTCATATCCTGATGCAGCACAGATTTAAAAAAATTGGAGCGAATTGTCTTTATCTGGCCTTGGGCAGCATAATTGAAGCATGTGATCGAAATGTAACTGCAGAACAGCATCACAATGCCGATATAGGTATTCTTAAGCGCGAAATCTTGCACAGCATCCAGAAAAGGGTCCCAACTGATGGTCTCTCTAAGATAGACGGTTTTTTCCGCATATACGGTGAAATCAATCATGCCCTGAAAGATTGTAATAAAGTAAAAAATATATATTCATAAACCAATAATTTTAAAGAATCATTTTACTATAATTACGGTAGAGATTAAAACAGATAATTTGAATATTTCGCTCGTGTTTTTCTGTCCTCTTTACTAAATTTACGAGTTGTATACTTTGAAAAGAAATCTCTGTATAAGAAACCATGTTTTTTTTTTTTTTGTTCTTGTACAAGTCCATTTTTTGTTTGAATAGTATACCTACTAATATTGGACTAAGTCAGGTATTTCTGATGAGATATTAACTTCGGTATGCCAAGACTTATCTATCGTCGAGCTTATCAGTCCTTTATTATACACGTATGCATGAATATGCAATTTAGTATTTGTTATCACTAAAAATGTCAAAGATACAAGGCTTTATTAGTATTACGGATTGACCACAAGGGTGCCAACTAACTCATTCCCGACAGATCTGTCCTTTTTAAAACTGCCTTGGCAGGAAAGAAAAACCAAATATCCCCTTTCGGAAATATATTCTCATTTAAATACACACGGGAATATATTTTTGATATTTAACAACAAAAATATATATATATATATATTTGTTTTTTGAGCCAGTATATGTGACAGAAAATCTCATTAGCCAAATATTTTTGCTGAAAATAAAATTGTAAATCATTTGCACATTTTCATGTCAACTGGAATTTAATGTTTCAGGAAGTTTTATACTTGCGTATAAATAAGAAATAATTTTTTTTATTATTACGAACTACCGGGAAAATATTTGTAAATTATTGTAATTAATGAACCAACTATGTTTTCCTAAATATATTATGAAAAATTCATTGATTTTAAAAATCCCATAACTCAAGTCTGTTTTATTTTAACACCTATCTGATATACTTTAGGATAGGTTAGGTTATAACTTATAACGGTTGTCAGCTGAAAGATTGACACACATAGGCCATGTTTGGTTCGATGTGATGCGGGATGGGATCTTTGTTGAATTTCTCTTACATTAGTGTAAGAAAAAACATAAAATCAAAGATTCAAAGATTTGACCAGCCAGTTGTGTTTAAAAATTTGGCAATCCTGGCCGGCTTCATGTTCGCTTGATCTGATAAGCTATGTATGAAATGGCTTTCCAGCATTACCAACCGTTTCCGCAGAAGTCATTATACGGCACCTAGAGTCTATTGGCATGAATGGCGACTAACCAGTGTCCTGATATGCTTACATTAGCGAGATCACCAAAGATCAAACTGTTTGCTGGCGTTGTCAGACCCGTCGCAAGAGCAGCGAGTAACCCAATGATGTAGAGCACACGATCCTTTGTGGATGCATACCGGAACATGGTGAAAAAGCCCACTGGTTTAATGTCCTCTTCTGGCTTGTCATCCTGCTCGCCGTCAGCCGATTCGTCGGATTTGCCATTCTTTTTCGTCTTAGTTGGTTGGCTGTTGAAGGGAACAAATTACAAATCATTTTATTGCAAAACCCTCAACGCACACTATTCTCTGATAGTTCTTATCAGTGACCTCCAGTACTATTAAATGCTGTTTAATTTGCAACTCGTGTAATCTATACAACTATACGTTATGGTTACTATCTAACAACGATTAGACGCTATTGTCGAATATTTAAACTATTAATCGATTTCGTCATTAAATTCATCTTATAAGTCACGTCCGAGTCACAAGTTGCCGAAAAAACAAAACATATTTATTAAAAATACGCAAAAAGTAACAGTCAAAATGTACACATATATATATATCTTTATCTGTTCTTTGTTGATTCAATATCAATCGGTGCGATATGATTTATGACACTCAACGAGCTAATAGAATCAAGTAAATCACGTGTCCAAAAGTGCACGATCATGGTTACTGGATTTTTTCTTGAAAGGATACAATTTTTCAAATGAATAATATATATTTATGACACTCGACGAGCTGATAGAATCAAGTAAATTACGTGTCCAAAAGTGCACGATCGTGGTTATTGGAAAAATTGTATCCTTTCAAGAAATAAATCCAGTGACCATGATCGTGGAATTTTGGACAAGTGATGTACTTGATTCTCTCAGCTATCTATATATATTGTTTATTATTCTTGATTTATTATCAAACTATGGAGATTGTAAACGTGTCAAACACAATTACGTAAAGTATATATATTTATTTTGAAAATAAAAATTATTTTTCTTACAGCTGTCACAAGGTTGCTAAAATTATTTACGTTGGTTTCTATATTGAATAATATTATTTTATTAATTTATTTTTCTTGAATTGTAAAGTATATATATGTATTCATTAAAAACATAATTAACTTTTCACAGCCTTTCTACGAGGTTTATAAATTTATTTATGAACGTGTCCGTTTTCATTGATTAATAAATTTGAATTCTTTACATAACCACTTCTTAAAATCATAATTCAAGACAAAGTTACACACACTTTCTGAATGCATCGTTTCGCTTATCGATTCTATTTTATTCCTTATTATATTTGCACAAACACCACATTTACATTATTTACTCACAAGCTGTTGCGATCTTTGTCTTTGCCAGCAAATGAATTGCCCAAAACAAGATTCGATTTATATTGGGATAACTTGGGATATACACTGGGATTGTCGTCGTCCTTGACAACATTTCCGTTTGACTCGGTCATTATTTTAATTGTTGTGCGCCTATTTTTCGGTCTAGCGTTTGAATGAACCTGAACTGAATATCACCACAGTATGAAAGAGACTTATGAAATTAGTAAACCCATATGCGCTTATATTTGACTGTCTAGGCACCAAATTAAATTTATTGATATCAGAATATGCTGATAGTGTTTATCAGTTTATTGTGCTATTATTAGGATAAGAGTAGACTAAAAGAGCGAGAAATCAATGAAGAGTACAAAATTTCACAAGACAAGTAATTGAGCTCAGTCTAAATCGAAATGAAAAGGACTTTCTCATTCTTATGTAACCTATTGGAATATTATATTTTTAATTAATGGTGTATTAATGACCATCTATAAATCGTCACATGCTTATTGGATCAATTAAATGACTGGGAAAGCGATTAGAGGTTTTAACCAGTTTGCTAATTTAATTGTAGATGTCATCATTAGTTTTTAAATATCGAAAAGCTTTCCGATCTCTCTCTCTCTCTCTCTCTCTCTCTCTCTCTCTCTCTCTTCCTCTATCGGTATCGTAATCAATCACAAATTATAATTTGTTATCAAACCAAAAAGCTTAAGATTCCCACTATAACTCAATAGATAATGTTATTTAGGTGGTACTACATGAAGTAATTGATTTGATTAACGTGCTTAAACACCATATGAATACCGCTTTTTGATGGGCCTTATTTTAAACTACGTGTGCTGACTGACAATTACATTCATAATGGTTTAAGTACCTATACACTTTACTCTGCTCAGTAGTGTATCCCAGACAGCTTTTATTTTTAGTATATATTTATTGCCCCAGCTTAGTTCAAGCGTATCAAAGTTTGTAGGGGTAATTAAATTAGCCCTGCGCGTTCATGCTGTCAGCATTTTAACGCTATTGTCTGGTACCGATAAGTTGCGAGCGGTACATTTCAATTCACTTTAATACTTTTATATTTTCATTACCATCTTTATAAATCTGTGTATTAATTATATATATTGGTTTGTAAAAAATGTACAGTCTACACAACAATATCAATTAATATTTTTAATTTTAGTCGGACTATTCATTGTTATATTTAATTTCAACTGCGACGAATTTAAAATCCCGCACTGTATTGATTGCTCCATAAAAATAATGGTTTTAATTTGTGCAACACTGAAAATCAGTTCGCTATGTTAACAACAGCTCCACAACTGTTTTGATTACAATCGATAAACTAACATAACAGAGAGTTGTGAGTAATGAACCAAATGAACCACAGTCCGGTATTCAGTTCGTTCATTCAGTCTTAGCGAGTCGTTCGATCGAACCTATTCCCAACTCTATTATTAATAGAAACGCAATTCAACAAGTCATCAATATGTCTGGCGAGGGTGAAAAAACTTTTACGCGTGCCGATGTGGCCAAGCACAACACCAACAAGGATACATGGCTGCTCATCCACAACAGTGTCTACGATGTCACATCATTCCTCAACGAGGTGAGTCCCAATCTTATGTCCGCGAACAGCCACAAAATCAGTAAACCCATGTTGGGTACACGCTGAAATCAGGGCGGGGGCGCGCGCTGTCATTATTTGCATTATTAACACTTCCCCCCTCCTTGTCGGCCTTTGCTCGGTGAAACTTATCTTTAATAGTTCGTCTTAGCATTATTATTAAAAATGTTAACCAACACAGCATGATCAAAGTCAATCATACACCCTGTACTTTGACCTCTGCCCAGTGTTGTGACCCCCTAATTGCGTTTTTGCTAGCAGTAGATCTTTCGAAATGTGAATATTTCAAGTAGATTCATATATTAGCGAGCGCTCGTATTTTTTATTTTTCATTTGTTCGCATTATCAACTCTAACATAAATCGGGCAAAAGTTAAACAAAATTAACATGCCATTTGTCTACTTCAAACGCAGCTCGCTATTCTTATGTAAAAGTAGAGACGTCAGATTGCAAATCGAAATTCAATCAAATGTTGAAACCTATTTAAATATTACACATATGTAAGTAGTTCAGAATAGTTGGGAAAACGGATTCGCATACTTATTTCTAAAGCGCCAGCGAAAAAGAAAAATTGCTAAAACCGAAATAAGACTTTTTCCGAAATAGAAACGAGTTTTTTTTTTAAATCATTGAATTGCAAATTTTCTCTCTTTTGAAATTGGAATCCGTATTAATTTGCTATGCATAAAATATTGCATAAAATGATAAATTTGTTAATCGGCTTGGATTTGATATATTCGTTTACAACACGTTGTATGCCTCTCTCTTCCCGTAAAAATTCGTCATAATACATAAATAGAAAATTCGATACATTTAAGCTTTGTGCGAGATGAGCATTATTATTAATATTATTACATAGTATAGTCATGGCTCAAAGACATTTGCCACAATATAATTTTAATTGTTGTTTGTGTGATAAGATTGCTGATCAACATTAAAGTTGTATTCTAATGATTACATTGCACATTTTGAACACAACGATTTCAAAGTTAGTGTGACGAAACTGGCACGTTCACCTTGCAATCCAAAGTTTGTGCGTTTATCAACACTATGTACGGATAGGAAGCTCTTATCAAGTCGCTTGCTGGAGGGGATCTAGAAAATATACTATGTTTAAAACATTAGATTGTGCGCTGTTCCTGCTTGTTTTTTGTGATTATTTCACGGCCAACAGACAATATATTAGCATAATCTACATATCCAACATACTGCATTAATATATTCGAATTGTTTTCTTTTTGTTAGCATCCCGGCGGCGAAGAGGTGCTGATCGAACAAGCCGGCAAAGATGCCACCGAGAATTTTGAGGATGTGGGACACAGCAACGATGCCCGCGAAATGATGAAAAAATTCAAAATAGGTGAACTGGTCGCCAGCGAGCGCACAAAGGTGGCCCAGAAATCGGAGCCCACCTGGAGCACAGACAATCAGAATGAGGAGAGTTCGATGAAATCGATGCTGTTGCCATTGATTCTCTGCCTAGTTGCAACGCTATTCTACAAGTTATTCTTCGGCGGCGCCAAACAGTAGTCAATACAAAGCCAAAGATGTTTACAATCACGCTAGCTGCTGTTGCCCCTCAACAGCCACTTGCAGCAGATTCGTGGATCCGTCAACTATTCTGACACACACGCACACTCACACACACAATACATCATATATATTTACATATTCAATCGCATTCCCATGTACTGCATGCTTTTGTGTGTGTGTGTGCTTAACGCTTGCGGGTGTGTTGCATGTGGCGGTTGCAAGTTGCTGTTCTCGTTGTTGCAGCTAGAGCGCGATTTTTGTTGAAAAGAATTTGTGCTAATTTTTCTTTTAAAGCTAACTGATAATTGAGAAATTTGAAATGTGTTTTGGCATCTTGTTTTTTGTACTAATTGCTTTAGTAAGTGGGCTGGAGTTTTCTTATACGTCATAGATAATTGTTTAACTTTTCAACATTCAAACCAAACTGCATATATTTAAATAAATATATATACACGTATGTATATATTAAAATATTATATATAAAATCCGCTTTTCATTGATTTTGAGTTATTATTTTATTTTTTCGTGTCAGATTTAAGTCGATTGGATTGTAATTTAAGATGTCAAAATTTTTTCATGTAGCTATCCTGGCAGGCAGCTCAATGCTTGGGATCTCTTCGACAGCCTTCAGCCAGGATGGGCGGAGCAGAATACCGCAAATGAAACGTGAGCTGCCCAGTCGTAGCATGAATCTTGATGCTTTGTGTCGCACAGAGTACGATGTACTCATCATTGGCGGCGGTGCTGTTGGCGCCGGTTGTGCCTTGGATGCGGCAACGCGTGGCTTGAAAACCGCTCTGGTTGAGGCAGATGATTTTGGTAGCGGCACCTCATCGAAATCGAGTAAGCTGCTGCATGGCGGCCTCAGAGATCTGGATCAGGCCATTACCCATTTGGATGGCGCTGCCTTTCGACGTGTGCACTCATCGCTGAAGGAGCGCAGTAATATTGCCAATTTAGCGCCTCATTTAAATCAGCTCGTTCCCATAATGCTGCCATTGCATCATTGGTGGCAAATGCCTATCTACTGGGCCAAACTGCATCTGTATCATCTGATGGCGCCCGGTCCAACGAAAGGTTTCCATTACATCAATTCCCGCGAGGCCCTTGAACTCTTTCCGATGATGCGTCGCGAACTGTTTGGCGCCTTTGTCTTCTACGAAGGGCAGCACGACGATGCCCGCATGTGCCTGGCCGTGGTGCTCACAGCTGCCCGGTATGGCGCCGATGTGTGCAATCACATGAAGGTGATTGATCTGCTGCGCGACAAGCAGAACATGGTTGTGGGTGCCAAGGCAGTTGACCAATTGACCGGCAAATCGTACAAGATACGTGCCAAGATTGTTATTAATGCGACGGGTCCGTTAAGCGATGACATTTCCCGGCTGGAGGATGCCGAAGCGACGCCACAATGCATACCCATCTGGGCATCGCATCTGGTGCTGCCTCACTACTACTGTCCCGAGCAGGTGGGTCTCTTCGATCCGCATCCAGGCCATGGCTCGGCCATATTCTTTTTACCCTGGCTTGGGCATACACTGATGGGCACGGCGGGAGAGCGACGCGATCCGATGGAGGGGCCACATCCAACGGAAATGGAGGTGCAATATCTCTTGGATGGCATAAGGAACTATATTAATCCCAACTTTGATGTGCGCCGCTGCGATGTTCTCGCCGTTTGGGGTGGCTACAAGCCGCTGCCGATTGAATCCACAGAGCTGGCGCATTCGAGCTTGAAGAGTCATGTCATCTCGCTGGGGCCGGGTAAAATGATTTCGGTTGTGGGCGCCACATGGACATCGTTTCGTCTGATTGCCGAGAAGGCAATCGATGCAGCCATTCAAAATGGGGGCCTGGAACCGTTGCGCCTCAACTCAATAACGGCGAAATGCTGCAAATTGGATGGTGCCATTGGCTGGTCACCCAACATGTTTATACGTCTCGTTCAGGACTTTGGGTTGGAGCGAGATGTGGCCATACACTTGTCCGCCACGTACGGCTCCAATGCGTTCAAGGTGGCCGTATGTGCCAACTTGAGTGGCGGCTCCTGGCCAATTGTTGGCAAGCGGCTGCACACCGAGTTCCCCTACATTGAGGTCGAGGTGAGGCAAGGCGTCCGGGATTATGCCTGCACCCTGGTGGATATGGTGGCCCGACGGCTGCGTGTCGCATTCCTTAATGTCCACGCTGCTGAGGAGATATTGCCGCGTTTGGCCAACGAGATGGCCCAACAGCTGAGCTGGTCAATGAAACGCAAAGCCAATGAGATCAGGGAGGCGCGCAAGTTTCTCAACACCCAAATGGGACACAGTCCAGCTTATGAGCCAGCCCATTTAAGCATACCCATCAAATTGACAGTGAATCAGGTGCAGAAATATGCTGATCTTTTTAAGAATCTCGACGAGAATAATACGGGTTTTGTGTCCATAAGTAAATCGTGTGCGGCGATGAAATCGATTGGTGTGAAAGAAATACCTGTCGATCTGATGCACAGCGTGCTGCGCGACATCGATTGCCATGCACAGGGCAAAGTGAATCTTTACGAGTTCCTGCTGCTCATGTCGGCCATTGTACACGGCGACACGGCCTATTTGCACTATGCCAGGATGAGTCGCGATCAGAAACATTCGGCGATTAGCCCTTGCAAGCATAGCCGATTTAAGATACCAGTGGCGAGGTCAGGAGGTGGTTTGTAATGTTAAAGTTATCAAAATAATGTCAGTTTGCGTACTTTTTAAACAAATTTCTGGCTTGCCAGATCGATGGAAATCGATGTGTAGTGCTGCCATATCTTTGTCGTTATAGAAGTGTGTTGAACAACGCTAACGAATATTTCGAATTCACATTTGTAACTGAAATTAACAATTAATGAATTCTTCGTAATTAAATCGAAATGATTTGTTTTGTGTTTTGATTTATTTGAATTTGGAAAACCTCACACTGAGTTTGGATACTGACGCACTTGCGTTATTTTAGTTTAAACTTTAAAGTCTTGTAACATTTACATTCTCTTGACAAGACTATATGGATTTATATGTATTTATAACATTAGATATATATTTATCTATTTTTTTTTTTATTCTTTTGCAACAATTATGATAACATGCTAACAGTGTGTTTGAATATATTGGAACATTTGTTCCGCCAGGTAAAACATTTTATTTGCATTTGTGTTATGTATTTATGTCATTCACGCGCAAAATAAAACAACTGTTAAAGTGTGCTCTGTGTTTTAAATAAATCGAAATACTCGAAAAAAATAAAATAAACATAAACTTAAATAAATAATTTTGGTTTTTTACAGAATAGGTAATACAAAATATAAATAATAATTGTTGCTATGTATGTTTTTACATGTATAAATTGATGTATGTATGAGAAATTTTCTTTTTTTTACATAGATTCCTTGAGCCTTAGTGCTTAACTTTGACCTGAGCTGAGACATTTCTTTTTATTGTTTAACTATTAATAGATAAATGAATTGCTGTTTTGACTTTAGTGTATAAATATATATATGAAAATAAAACATTGATATTGAACATTGATTCTGCAATGCTTTTGTGCACTGGGCGTGATAATTGGTAATTTTGTTGTAGTGCACTTAACAACACTCTAAGCGACGGCATCTGTGTCGCATTCCTCCTCGACGGTGATGTACATGCCCTCCTCCTCATAGGCGGAGTCGTGCTTGGCCAGGATTCTCAACAAGGGACGCAAGCGCAGCCACCACTGTTTCTTCGGTATGCGTTGACTAAATTGGACATTGCAATTAGATTTTATTACAGAAATGTGTAAAGAATTCCAAGCTTACTCAAAGTTCGTTTCGCCGATGAGATCCACCAGTGGGGTAAAGCGATACTGACGCGAAACGATGCCAAGCAGTGTTGCCGTATCGTTTGATTTGCAATTAACCACACCGTTGGCATCGATGTTGTTCTTGATCTGGGTTGCCAGCCAGTCGACACACTTGGCGGCCATTTTGGTGCCCATGTTGCGATCGAAGGGTGTGGGTGAGCCGCCCTGTTGCATGTGTCCCAGGATATTCATACGGCAAGTGAAGAGACCCTTGCCCTCCTCCGAGTACAGGCGATAGATGAAGTCAGTGGTGTAATTCTCACTGGCCTTCTCATTGCGCAAAATGAGACCGCGTGAGACGCCCTCGGCCATCTTCGAGGCCATGTGATAGACATCTTGTTGCAGGTCCTTAATGGAGAACTTCTCCTCGAAAATGTAGGCAGCATCCGCGCCACCAGCCAAGCCGGCCAAAGTGGCCAAATAACCGCAATAACCACCCATTGTCTCAATGACGAAGACGCGACGCTTGGTGCCCTGAGCCGATTGGCGAATGCGATCGCAGATTTCGGTGATCTCGTTGAGGCCAGTGTCGCACCCCAGCGAGAACTCAGTGCCGGGCACATTATTCGAGATGGTCGATGGAACGACAACGATCGGTATGCAAAACTCTGGATAATTGTCACGCTGATCGGAGATTTGGCCAGCGGCATGATAGCTCTCAAATCCACCGATGATCAGCAGACCCTGGATTCTAAACTCCTTGAGGCGCGCAGCGATCTCCTTGAACTTGCCCTCAGGCAGAGTGCGCTTGGTGCCTAAAAATGCACCACCCTGTCCAACCCAGCCAGACACATCCGACCTGCAGAGGTATATGAGAATTTTGATTCAATTTGGCATAAAATTATTTTATGTTTATACAGACCAGCCCAGCTCGCGAACATTGCCAGCAATGAGACCCTCGACGCCATCGTTGACACCATAGACAACGTCGCCGCGATAGATGGCATTACGGACAAAGCTGCGCACAGCCGCATTCATGCCGCAAGCGGGTGCACCAATGTGCATTACCGCCAGCCTGTAACCTTCGATCGGTTTGCCATTTGCATCGAAGCATTCCTTGGGGGGCTTCAAGCGCGTCAACATCTTGTACGTTTCCAGATTGCGTTCGAAGGAACGACCACGCAGCTTAACGGCATCCGCCCAGCGACGCTCCTTCATGGCCTTGGCCACGGCCTGGGTGCGTTCAACGCACTCCATCAGTGGCACACGCACCGTCTGGTTGCCATCCAGTGAAATGACAACAGGCAGCGAATCCGATGTTGCTTCCATCAGGGCCAGGGTCGCCTCGGCACCCATGCGGCAAGCCTGTTTTAATCCCAAAAGGAAAATTAAAATAAAATATGGTCCGTAAATATATTCTGCAATCAGTTATAGAAAAAGCTTACCAAGACACGATCAAAGGCGCTGGGATTGCCACCACGCTGCACATGACCCAGGACAGTGATCCGAGCGTCGTGCTTCAGACGCTCATCGATCACCTTCCTCACGTGCTCAGCAGTAATCGGATGTCCCTCACGATCCATAGCACCCTCAGCAACAATAACAATGTTCAGTCGCTGACCAGCCGAACGCTCCTATTGACAAACAAGACAAACATTAGAAAATACTCCGCGCAGTGTTTGTTTGGTCTTTTGAAATGACGTTAGTAGTGCGACAATAGAAAGCAATGAACAGTATTCGTACAGATAATACAAACTAGAACAAAGTAAATAAATGCGTTTAAGTAGAAAGCCGCATATAAATGTTTAAACATAGCATGAATTCTACACTCAGAAAAAAACTACTTTGATGTAGAAAATCGTTATACTCTTTGCGGGCAAGAGCAAAAAATCTTTAAAAACTAGGGACTTTCTTTTCTTAAATCAAAGATAAATATAACTAAAATTTATAAAATATATGTACAATTTCTAGATTGTTTTGTTTTCTTTTATATGTGTACATTTTATCAGTAGCTTTATTTATTATCAAAAAATATTATTTGAAATATTGGTTCGACGAATTGAACTTGCGGCTCTTTATTTCTAGAAATAAGTGTTTTGTATTTCCATTTTCTATACCCAACGATTTTCTAAATTTCAGAGCGAAGTTTTTCTGAGTGTATGCTGGAATATAGGCGAATATGTATTGAAAGCAAGTGAAAACTAACAGAACATAAAATATTGATATGAAGCTGTTTGTACTATATTTACTTGTAAAGTTAAAAGGTGTGAATTAAAAATATCCAAATTAAAGCCAATTAAATTGCCCCACAAAAAAAATTGATAGCTACACTTGAACCCAATAAAAGCCAATTAATTAGTGAGTCATTTTTGCTTGAACAGCGTTGGACAATAAACAGCAGCTCTTATTGACCATCTGTTAGATTTAGAAATGTTAGAATTTTCATAGGTAATAAGAAACAATAACACCACCATCTAGTATAGAGAATAGGGATTAGACTGCTGACCTGCTCTAGTTTTTTGCATAGAGTCTCCTGCCATTGAAGTTCAACGGGCTCTTCGGGAATTAGCATAAAATCAGCCTCTGTGGCAATAGCCGCTGAAATGGCTAAGTAGCTAAAAACAGAAAAATATTAAACACAGAACCGATGCAAATGTGATGATTATTTACAACATAATAAGGAACACGAGATTGAAATGGCATCATCCGACAGGTTGGGAGCAAGGATCAGTTGATGAATGTTAAAAAGAAAATAGAATAGCCTGCCTTTAAAATCGACTACATTTTGCGGAACTCGCCAAGCAATAAGCAAACTCTAATATTAAAATAAACAATGATAAATTTGCTATATGCTGTCTGATGTGTGCCTGCTTGCATATGTGTGTGTGTGATGTGTACTTTATGAGTGGAGTGTTTCGACGGATCAAGAATATAGAATATAGAATATAAATTATATATGTGGAGTGTGTAGTTTTTGCAAAAGAACTCCACAAATATGTAGTTCAACTTCTTGCCTGAGCTAATTGAGTGCAAAGTCTATCTGGCCAATCGGTTTTCGGTGGCATTTCGGGTATAAATATGAAATCAGCCTCGCTGGCTAGGCCACCAACAAGCGCTAGATAACTGTAAAAATATGGAGTATTATAGGTTACAGATAATACACATACATATATTAGAATGTTAGATCCAAAACAAAGTCGAATAAGTCAGAGAGCAGGAAAAGATCAAGCAAGACATCATTCGACACGATTGAAATACGTAAACTGGTTATGAAGAAATATGAACAAATAAAGTGAAGCCTTAAAGCACTTGTCAACAATAATAAAACAAAAAATATATTTAAGCGTTCTCCAATTTACACAAATCTTTTTCGATTCCGTTTTTACCAAAAGACTTTAATTTTAGCGATGAAGAATCATTTTGTTTGGCACTGACAATTTTAATTCAATAGGTTTTTTTTATGAAGCTTATAGCTTAAGCTGAGGCCTGCAAAATATTTTACGGCCAACATAAACGCGTTAATAATGCTAGCCTAAAACCATTTAAATTTGTCGCCTGATAAGATGAGTTTATAACGCCAAGCAGCTGTTTGGCTGAAAAAAAGTAATTTTGTTGGCAAGTGCTTCAGGAATAGAATTAAAAAAAAAGTAGAATCATCATATGGAACACAAAACAATATTTAAGTTCCCTTAACAATTATCAGTTTTTTTTTTATATATTAGTATTTACATTCAGGGGTATTTTTGTATGACTTTTAGAATCTGATTTTACTGAATATATTCAAGTTTCTAATGAAATTTTGTTTAGTCAAGTTATATCTCTATTCAATATACAGTATTTAAGTATATTAAAATAAACGCTCAATAGATAAGTTAAGTCTAATATTGATTGTCTGAATCGCAAGCTGGAATTGTTCGACTCTTGTATTTGTGTCAGATATATGAATAAGACGATAAAATGCTTGAATTGGAGAGAAATGCATGTACACATCATATGAGACACGCATTGATCTGGATCGCTTGCTTGCCTGTTCCAGTTTGAGTATGAGTCTATCGGGCCAATCTTGTGGAGGCGGTAACTCTGGCAGAAAGACATAATCTGCCTCGGATATAATGCCAGCTACAACAGGTAAATAACTGTAGGGTAATGAACGTATTTAGCATTACCAATGCAAATCGTATTTACACCACAAGATCTCAGACACACTAAACAATACCAGCCAAATGGAAAAATACACCGGACAACTGGATCACTTACCCACAATGACGACCCATGACCTCCATGATGAAGGTACGTTGATGTGAGTAGGCCGTGCTGGCAATGGCATCGATAGCCTCAATAATCCGGTGCAATGCCGTGTCGGTACCAATTGTCATGTCCGTGCCGCAGAAATCGTTATCAATCGATCCCACCTGATCCCAGTAATAATGTGATAATATGTGATTAATAGATTAAATTAATTTTTCATTCACTTCGATTCGTCTCTTACCAATCCAACAATGTGGAGCACGTTGTACTTGTTCCTCTGCTCGGTCGTAATGGTCGAATTCTTCTCCAGCTCATCCAAGAGGCTAGACCACTCCTGACGGAACAGATTGGCGCCAGTTAGGGAACCATCGCCGCCAATTACCACCAGATTGGTAATACCACGCTGTACCAAATTGTTGGCGGCCTTCAAGCGACCAGCGCGCTCACGGAAGTCCTGGCAACGGGCGGAGCCAATGATGGTGCCACCACGATGTATGATCGAGGATACAGATGCCCACGTTGCTTCCTGAATGCAATCACCGCCATCGACCATGCCCTGGTAACCTTCCCGGATAAAATACGCCTGTGGAATCCCAAACGGATCGAAATTTGTTTGAATACATTCCAGTTAAACATTATTGCAGCACATATTTAAATTATTTAGCAATATTAGCACTTATCAGGTTTAATAAGTTACCTTTCTAAATAAGGGAATGAGTGTAATAATGATGCAATATTGCGATTTTCAGCTATTTTATCGTAATATATAGCATATGACGTCATGCCGTCTTACTAGGACCTCACGCACTCAACTTTGATCTTATCGAAAATAAATTACAGAAAGAATTTAATTAATTTACATTTTACAGCAAAAGGAATTAAATTCATTACATTTAACACAAAGTGCGAACGCGATACACAATTTGAATTAAAATTAACTGGAAACGAGATGAATTCTGCCTAACAAATTTGTCACTATAAAACAGAAACTCAAATTTAAATTGGTTTGAAATTCTAAAAACAAAAGGCGCGAATATTTAAAAGCAAAAGTGATTTTCAGAGAAAATGAAAGTGACTTTGAAAAACCAGCCTCACGATAAATTATTCATTGCGAAAATGGTCATCATCAGACAATTTTGAGTAATTTATGTCAATTTTAATTATTTAAATTTCGCTACTTTTCAAGACAAACCAGAAGAGCTAATAAAACCGACATTGGCAAATAAAAGAAAGGCTCGCGAAATTAATAAAAAATTAATGTATGTAATTCACTTTTTAAGGAATAACCGCATTTTCTCAGCTAATTCTGCGTGTTCATTTTTGTAAGTCGCCCGAAATAAACTCAATGTCAAATGTGCAGAAACTCACACACACACGCACACTCGCAGATACAAATTGGTGTGTTTGTGTGTGTGTGGGGGGTCGCTCTTATTTGATTTAAATATATGTTTTTTTTCCTCTTATTTCTTCTTTCTTTTCAGTCGGACATGGGTTATCTAACGGCACTTGACACCTGCACAGTATGCTAATTTCACTAATTGTTTAAATTGTATTATGCTATACATTTATGAGCAATTGCAGCTACAAACATTTATATATATATATATATATATATATATATATACAGTTCAATGCCTGAACTTGGTCGCATTAACCGATAAGCAAAAGCTTCTGTGTGTGAGTGTGTTTGTGTGTGGGCACATATATATATATATATATATATATTTAGTATATACAGCATTTACCTATACCAAGGCAAAAGCACTTGGCAGAGGTCAAAAACTCACCTTGCATCCCAAATAGATGGCCATACGGACACAGGCTCGCACAGCCGCATTCATGCCCTGGGAATCGCCTCCGCTGGTGAAGACGGCCAAACCCTTGTCACGCTGCGAGCCGCGCGCAAGGAAACGTTGATGATTCTCACTAATCATTTTTTAACTAGTCCACTTCTTTTTTGCAAAGTTAATCGATTCGAAAAACAAAAGAGTAACACACGCACACACGCGACTTGGTTTTAAATAATTCAGTAGATCTTAAGCCGTGTAAGTGAAGAAGACTTTTGTGGGATGACAAAAATTTGTAATGAGTATGCTGCGGATGCGGATGCCGTTTGCGTCGTCGCCTGCGAGACGATTTTCAGTAACTGGCTGCAAGAGCGAGCGAGTAGCGGCGGCAGTCTACGAGCACCAAAGGCTTTTTGGCTTTGACGTTTCAAGGTGACCTCTAAACGCAGCAAACGCTTTTTATGTGTGTAAAGCGCAATTAGACAGCCGAAACTGACACACTGATGCAACAAACTGGTCGACTGGTGTTTTTCGATTTATGCTGAAACGGACTCTGCGCGCCTTTTTATAATATGCTTCATTAATACGACGGTTTACAATGGCGATGCGGCCGTGTTCTACAATCAAAATGTTAGCCCGAAAGTGGGTGTAAAATATGTCAATTACTATTGGACTCTTTTTTTTTTTCTTTCTTTTTTTGTTTACCTCACACTCGAGAGAGTGTCAAAATGACAGCTGTGCAACAGCTGTGCGCGAGACTAATGGTTAAAAGCTCTCTCTCGCACATGCTCAGGAGCTTTTTGTAGTTGTGCTGCGTTGCGTACTCGTTAGCTTTTTGAATGTTAGCCGCTAAAAGTGATTTGCGAATTGCTTACGTATGGATAGAGTGGTTTCACGTAATTCACAATATCTTGAAATGTGTTCAAGCATTTACGTAATTCTTCAATTTCATTCTCATCAGCATCGTCACAGCTCTTTTTAAGCTGCTGGTAGAAACGAATTTGTCTTATACAATTGTTTGTATTTATACATTACTCACATTTCTGTCAGTAGTTGTATGAATATTTCTCAAATTTAGCATGCACTCAGAATTTGTACAATTTGTAAAATTAGGATAAGAACAATTAAAAGTGGCCGGACTCACACAATTACCAAGTTGATTATGTGTCCAATAATTGAGCTCTTGCCTTAAGCAGTAATCAACGATGTCATCAATTTCATTATTGGTGGACAGAACCTCAACAATATTATTGCACAAGTAAAAGTTATACAAATCAATGTCATAATCCTGTAGGCCAATTAAACAATCATACTTTTCCAATGGATCCAAACACTTTGCCATTCCTTCATTAAAGGCAATCAACTCTGCTAACAAACTATCTTTGGGTTGGGCATCTTGTCGTTGCCATTGCATACTTTTGAGCTAAATCGTTAAAAGTTGTATCCGTTATTTTCTACATAGATTTTGAAAAGTTGAAATACTCACTCCATTGAACTGAATTTCATTACGCTCGCTAGATTCTTGTAAGTGGCGATTTAATGGACGGTTTTGAGACTTTGAGGGAGTTTCTTGGGATTTGAAAAATCTGTGCAGAGCACTTAAGGTATCATTCAAATACTTTTTAATTGCATTACCTGGCTGCTACATTTGTGAATACTCGAAATTTGATTGGATTCATACCGATTTAGTTAATGACCAAAATGTTTTCGATTATGTTGCAGAAATCGCATTTTAAATATTGACTGTAAAATATTGTTTTTATCAGCACTATTATGTCAACTCATTTAAAAAAAATATTTTTATAAAAACAACTCGCACACTCGGATTTAAGTTAAAATCATATAAAATATAACTTCAATAGAGAAAGAGAATGAGGGAAAAATACGGGGTTGTAGTAATTGCGAGAGATACGGATAGATAGATAGATAGATAGATAGATAGATAGATAGATAGATAGATAGATATAGATATTAAGAGAGAAGTGATTGAGAGAGAGAAGGACGTTTAGCGAGATTTTGAATTAGCTTAAAAGAAAATAAAAGGATAAGAGGGAAAGAAATCATTAAATCAAAATCAATGGATCTAGACAGGCACTTATTTTTAAATTGGTGAATTAATAATTTGAATTAAAGAAATGTTAATCAATTTAACCATTTGTAAAATTTTTTGTCTCTATGGTTTTCAATTTGGAAACGTTAATCTTAACCTCAGACACTTACGACTTTTAAGGATAACAAATAAGTTTTCTATATTTAAATTTATACTTTCATGTTTCCCATCGAAGACTCAAAGATGTACAAAATATTGATTGAAATGAATACAAATTTATTCGCTGGGAATTTAAATATAGTGTTCAGAACTTACAATTCTTATTTTGTATGTACCTAATCTAAGACTTGAAGCTAAATCTTTTAAGATTAAGAATAAAAAAGTTAGCTTAAATTAATAATGTTGCCAATAAGCGGATTCATGGACGACCATCGCTGGCTGAATATCTGCCAATGTGGGGCAACCCGTTAATGTCATGGTGACCTCGAAATCACGTTTCAAAATGGTCAGCAATTGCTCCACGCCACGCTGTCCGTTGGCAACCAAGCCCCATAGAGTTGGGCGACCGATGAACACAGTTTGGGCGCCCAGAGCCAAGGCCTTGAATATATCGATGCCCTGCATGATGCCGCCATCCATCATGACGACCATATCTTTGCCCACGGCGGCAACAATCTCTGGCAGCACCTCAATTGTGGCTGGAGCCGTATCCAGTTGTCGTCCGCCATGATTGGATACAATCAGACCGGCACAGCCAAAATCGCGAGCCAGTTGCGCATCCTCAGCGGAGAGGATGCCCTTGAGCACGATGGGCAAATGTGTAAGTTGCTGCAGCCATTTGATGTCCTGCCACGTAATGCTCGGATCATAGTTACAGGCTACATATTCATTCAGACCCGAACCGCCGCACTTGGACACAAATCCTTGGGTGCACTCCGCCTTGAAATTGGCCAAAGTGAGATGAGATGGCAGACTTAAATGATTGCGTGCATCCGCTCGGCGATCGCCATTGATGGGCGTGTCCACAGTCAATACCAATGCCTTGAAATTAGCACGCTCCGCCCGACGTACCAGTTGCTCAGTTAAGCATCTGTCCAGGAAAAATAATTAGAAATGGAAGTGAGCAGAGCAGTGCACCAATCAAGCACTTACCGATCCCTATATATGTAGAGCTGAAACCATTTGCATGTGTCTGGCGCTGCAGCAGCCACATCCTCAAGAGATGTGGTCGACAGTGTGCTCAATATGAATACGGAGCCGGCTTTGCCCGCTGCACGTGCGCTGCCAATCTCTCCGTCCGAATGGGCCAGTTTTTGCATAGCAGTTGGCGCAATGCCGAGTGGCCAATTCAGATGCTCTCCAAGGATTTCACAGCTGGTGTCCAGTTTCGAAACGTCGCGCAAGCAACGCGGACGCAAACGCAATCTGTAAATAAAGAAAAAAGTTGTCAAATATAAAAATGTTTAATTATTTGTTTTTGCAATTATTACAAATTAACAATTTTTTTATTTAATTATCAAAAAGTGCAATTCTCAAAGTAATAAGCAAAATATCAAAATTGATCGCAGTTGAAAAAAAATATTATTCTCGTGTTGCTGGGAGCCCTAAAAATCTTTCAAGTAAAGCGATTAAACTTAAGTCATCCAAATTGATTATTTTCTCAAACTTTCGCAAATTTTCCACTTATATAATTAAATTTAAAAATGATATAAATAATAAATATTACAAACAATTAATATTAATATACACACCTTTTGTAGGCATCGCGATTGAGGCTCAGGGTCACTTGCTCCCCAGCGCCGCTCCTGTAGTAGTCCAAGGCATTCGGCTCCAGCTGCCCATTTGCCTTTTGTTCAAAGTCGGCGACAGAAACCAGCGACATTGTACAGTTATTTTATATATATATACTGAAGCTTTTAGTTTTGTTTTAGTAATTTGCTTCTCCTCGGCTAGCTTTCAGCTGGCTCTTGCTTTGCTCTCTGAGCTAAAGGCGCTTCGAATGCTTGCTTTTATACTCACAGCTGAGAGTTGATTGGTTCCGGCTACAAGCAATACGAAAGGCAAATGTAAATATATAGTGTATATTAAAATACACCAAAAATATGACAATATGTTTTGTATATATATATGTATGAGTAGCGATAGTAATTTATGAAATATGTTATATAAATATTTATTTATTATTTCTTTACTATTCTTTAATTCATTTACTTATAGCAAAAAAAAAAACAATTAAAGATATTAGAACATCTTTCACATTTAAATACATATTTTTCATCTTTTAATGTGTTAAAAACTCTGACAATTTCGCAAGTGTTGATGAAAGTTGCGGATAAATAATTGTAATTCCCGGCAACTTTTTGTCTATTGCAAACCTGATCAATTATCAATTATCAAATTGACAACAGTCGACTGAAGCAAAACATAAACAGAGAAGCCAAATGCCGAGAGAGCATCGACTTTCTCAATAGTATTAGTGAGTGTAATACAATCTACAATACCGACGAACATTCTGAGCTCAATCTGAAGCCAATGCAATCTATGTGAGAATAATCACAGAGAGCAGTGCCTCGTTTGACTGTGTTAGTGAGTTCCATGAGATTACTAATACATACAAACACTTACGCTCATGAATGAAAGCAGAGGCTGTCGATGTGAGCTCATGTATTGAGGCAACCTGCTGAGTTGTTGAATGCTTCGTGAAATTGAGAGACTTGCGAAGAGAGCTTCGGGTTGTATGAGTGTATTAGTGAGCTGCATGCAAAACACCCATACTTATGAAGAGTTACGCTCATTTTGTGTGCTGTTCGAAATATGTGTAGGAATACTCGGAAAACACAGTGTTCGACACAATGCTACAGTTAGCAGATGCCCTCAGGCCGTCAGCCAATTAGGATCACAGCAAAAAGAAGTTGGGATCACATCAGTTGGCAGAATTGATTTGAAACTTCTTTAACTCCCCTAGAACAAATCGTATCAAAGTCATTTGAATGTGAAACATTTGCTTATATGGAATTAATCTTTGCCACATGCTCAAGTCAAATCTATTATATGTGTTTATTTGACCAATGCCAGTCTGAAGTCTAAAACGCAATAATCTTGTTTCACTTGAAATTATCTGGTGTTTTTCCATTCGACTTTGGTTGTCAACAAGCAAAACAACATGCCACATCTCTTATTTAGCCTCCTAGATAAGCCGGCTAGTTAAGAGCAAAAAGTAGGTAGGGGGTAGGGTGTTGAGGAACAGCAAGTTTGAGATGGAACACAGGGTGCCGCATATTTTATTCTGTTATTCTGTTCAGCTATGCTTTTAACTTCTTTCAAAGTTAGTTTTTAGCCTGCAAACCTATCCAAATGTTGCAAGCCGAGGTGAACCGGCTGTTATCACATCTATTTGTGTGTGATGCAACGATGAGCGTAAATTTGTTTTAGTATTGGTGATTTGAACAGAACTTACTAACACTTCCATACCAACTGTGGCTCTCTATCTCAATGGTTCTCAAATTCACGAAGTGCCGAACACCGAACACAGATCCACAGTTTGTTTTCTATACATATAGTATAATGTGCGTTGGTATTGTAAATTGTATGAAAGTCACTAATACTATTAAAGAAGGGGGTGCTCTCTCTGCTTTTGGGCTCTCTGTTTATGTTTTGATTCAGTTTGGGCTCGCGCGCTATAGATTATGGAAATAACAATTTATCAGTGAATGCCATTTAATACATTTTAAGAATAAAACATTTAAAATGAAAAAATCGAATTTTATAGTCTTCAAAAATATCATCAGGAATTTTAAAAATTGCCAATGACAAAATGAAAACATTCTCGCTTATAGAATAGAAGAATATAATATAATTAGCATCTTATTATTATTACTATTATTACTACATAGATCAGTATACCAAGCATGCCTGAACTTGTATCAAATAAACACAAATGTACAGTTGTATATATGCTCATATATAATAATATATCTGTGTATGTATGTATGATAGATAAGACCGCTTTGACAACGTTCGTTAGACCGGTCTCTCTCTCTCTCCCTCTCTCTCGTTTTCCCTCTCACTGTCACTCTCCTTCTCGTTCGATCGTACTTATCATGGCATATGGACAAGCTGTGGGCTGTGAGCGTATAAAAGGCCTCAGCTGCGCACAGTTGTCATTCAGTGTGGTCAAGCAACTGAGCAAGTAAACAGTTAAGCTTATTCTTTCTACAAGTTTTATAAAAGCGAAAGCAAGAAATCAATCAAAATGCGTCTGGGACAAACAATGCCAAACTTTAAGGCGCAGACCACCAAGGGACCCATTAACTTCCACGAATGGCAGGGAAACTCGTGAGTATTATAAAGTTAAAGAAGAGAATACATTAATAATATATGACGATTAGAATGTCAAGAGTTAGTTTCAATCAAATTATGCATATTCCATTAAATTTTATTTTTAATACATTTTTATTTGTATTATATGATTGATATCATTTTTGATACTTCAATTGCAGTTGGGTTGTGCTCTTCTCACATCCCTCCGATTTTACGCCCGTTTGCACTACGGAATTGGGCCGCATTGCCGTCCATCAGCCGGAGTTTGCGAAGAGGAACACAAAGTGCTTGGCCCACTCTGTGGATGCACTTGATTCGCATGTGGATTGGGTGAATGACATCAAGTCGTATTGCCTGGATATTCCCGGCGAGTTTCCGTATCCCATTATTGCCGATCCCACACGCGATCTGGCCGTCTCCCTGGGCATGCTCGATGAGGATCAGAAGAAGGATCCCGAGGTGGCCAAAACAATTCGTGCCCTCTTCATCATTAGCCCTGATCACAAGGTGCGCCTGACCATGTTCTATCCCATGTCCATGGGTCGCAATGTTGAGTGAGTAAATCTGACTAATCACTAAAGCTACAACAGCTCCTTAACTCTATTTCTTCCTGTTTCCCCAAGTGAGATCCTGCGTTGCATTGATTCGCTGCAGTTGACCGATCGCTTGAAGGTGGTTGCCACACCAGCCAATTGGACAGTAAGTATTACTCATAGATCTGACTTATAGACTTAGGAACTGATTTACATATACATTTATTTCTCTTCCTCTTCTTCTTCTTCTGAACATAGCCTGGCACAAAGGTGATGATCCTGCCCAGCGTCACCGATGAGGATGCCCACAAGCTGTTCCCCAAGGGCTTTGACAAGGTCTCTATGCCATCGGGCGTTAATTATGTCCGCACCACGGAGAACTATTGAAAGTCTTCTTCTTCTGCATCTTCTTCATCTTTATTGTTTTGGGCCACCTTTTCAATATTATTATTTTTATCATACACTATTTAATTTTTTTAACTTGTCTCAATGTTTATGAATAAATAAGACAGTGATTTTATTTAAACTCTTTTACTTATAAATTGTTTTTTTTTTTAATTATCGTGGTATTGATTAATAAATAAGAAAATGATTTCACTTAGGTTGTTTAACTTTTAAATTGATTTAATAAAATGTCTCACTAGAAAAATCGCCAATATTATTCTAAGAACTTAAATTTCCATATCTAATTTTCCATATCTATCTAAGTTGCATTACTTAGTTCTGAATTTTAGAAATAATTTTTTTTTAAGAATTTATACTACTTAAAAATGCTTTTCTTAATAGTATAAAATGTGTCTAAAAAGAATTGAATAAAAATGGAAATTTTTTAGGGATTGTTGGGATTTAGGACAATCCTTTCTACATTTCCAAAATTATTTTCCTTATTTTTAGAAATTACTTCTATAAACATGGAGAACTTTCTATTTTTTGTAGCGATGTCTATTTTAGGGAGGATAACTAAAATCTCTGGCGATATTTTCATCTGAGTGTAGTTTGGCTTTAAAAGAAGTTTTTGTCGTTATTAATATCAGTTATACCCATTCAGAAAGCTGTTACTCACATATTAATTTTTACGCCAATCGACAAGTGCAGAAAAAGTCATTGCAACTAACTGAAACGATTAAACTATTGTCAAACAAGCTGCGATTTTTGATTTTTTTTCAATGAATTTCTCCATATTAGTAAGAGAAGCATTGCATTGATACAGTATACTGAAATAAAAAATTCAATTTTATTGCAATTAATTAGGAAAAAAATTTTCTAATATTGCGCAAGCATTTGTCGGCATGTTCAATATTTGGGCATGTAGTGTAAAGCTTGCAGCAAAGCTTGAAGCTTTCACGATGTAACGGTTTGCGGACAGCTGTTTCTGATAAGCACAACAAAAACAAGAACAACAGCAGCAGCAGCGTTGCCGCTGTTGACGATTCTTCACTTACGTCGTTGATTTGGCGTTGTGTTTTTTTTTGCTCCTGAGTCAGTTCAAATTGAGCCTGGCGCGCGTTAGGTTCTCTGCTACTCAGGCAACATTAAAAAGCACAATTAACGGTAAATGAAAGGCACAATTGTGCGCTGTGCTTGTTTCTTCTCGTGCGTTTTGTTTGCTATTTGCATTTGTTGTCGAAACTTTTGTGCGTCTGTAGACGATATTTCGCCGCGTGTGCTGCTTCCATATTTTCGTCAGAGTGTGTGGATGTGTGTGTGTGCGTGTGTTTCTGATTCAAAATTGTTTCTGCAGTCAGATTGGCCAAAGTGATCTGATCGCTTATGCGAGTCGTGTCGTGTTTCTTGTGTGTTTACATTATTTTTTGTTCTTATCTCATTCTCTATCGATGCCAAAAACTACTCAAATTAATGCTAGGCAGCCGCCACCCGTAAAAAGCTTTGTGTCCATGCAGTAAATGCAGTAACCACAACAACAGCAACAGCAACAACAACAACAGCAATCATCCAAAAAGTTTGGTGTCAAAAGTTTTGATGACTATGCGCATAAAATATGCTGGCAACATTTACATCTTTGGCAGTTAAGTGTTAAGGAACCGTAAAAGGTAAAATATTTCCTCTCCTCTCTCTGAATAATGCATTTAATTATCGCACTATACAGCCAAAAAATAAAAAAACAAAGACATACAAGCAACTGAATAAATATTCTCTCTGTGTTGACTTTTATTTTCGATAGTCGTCCTTTGGGAATCGTACCCATTTATTTGGCATGCAGATAGCGACAATATTTGATTGGTTTCCCCATTTGCTGTTCACAAGGAGAGAAAAGTTTGTTCGTCAACTGGCACTGGCTCTGGAACTGACACTGAAACTGAAACTGACACTGACACTGAAACTGAGAGCTGATTAAGAGCACTCCACAAACTTAATGAAATTCTGTATTTAGAATGTGTCCATTGAAAACCAATTAAAAACAAAGTGTCTACAATTGTATTTTATTAATATATCAAATTTAAATATTAAATGGTTTTGTTGAAAAAAAAAAATGTTCTCAATAGGTTTTGGTTTAATTATTATTTTAAGTTTAGTTTAATTTAGAAACTTAAATTTAAAACAAGGGTGCTAAACCAAAACTAATTCAGGTTTTAATTCTGATTCTGATATGTTCAAAAATGTATATTTTTTCCGTCTGTTACTGGTACCGTTCCGTACACAGACACATTTGCATACATAACAAGTAAGAGGGCTGCAGTCGAGTGAACTCGACTACGATATACCCTGAACCCAGTTATTAAATATATTCTATTATTATTGGCAAATTCCCCTTTAAAAAGATTTGCACTAACATGTGAAACACGCAATCGTAGGTAGCGGGGCTCATGCCATCCCTTTCTCACACATGCGCTCGCATATTTTTGCATACAGAAAATGCTTGCGGCTGCTGATAGAAATGAGATCAATATGAGAATATATTTGCGACTATAACTTGATTGTTTCTTATCCGATCTTGACGAAATTTGGACAGTTGATCAACAGTATGCATATGCATGATATCTATTAATTAGATTCTGCCTTCAAAATTGTGGCATTTATTGCTATCGGAAATTTAATCGATATTTTATCGATATTCAATAAACGAAGGCAGTTATCGAAAAAATAACGCAAACTTGAAGTCTCTAGCTCTTATAGTCTCTGAGATTTGCGTGTTCATACAGACGGACGGACGGACGAACGGACGGACGGACAGACGGACATGGCTATATCGACTCGACTATTGATCCTGATCAAGAATATATATACTTTGTGGGGTCGGAGATGCTTTCTTCTGCCTGTTACATACATTTGCAAAAAACCATTATACCCTTTTTACCCATTTTTAATGGGTTCAGGGTATAAAAAGCGGTCCCGATTCCAGTTTCGGTTTGACACCCTTTTAAAACTGTTATATGATTTAAATTACAACATTTTGTAATTATTTTGTAGTAAATTTATTTATGTAATTTCTTTTTATTGTGTAAAAGATTAAACTTTTATTGTGAAATATTATTTAACTTTCCCTTTTTATGAAGAAAATTATACAATTAATTTCTATTTCGCGTTTTTGCAAATGATTTATTATATTTTATAAAATATTAGACTGAACTCACTTTTAATCAGTCCTTTGACCTTAAGCAATCCTTTCAACAAAGTGTAATCATGAAATTTTGAAAATTACCTTCAGCTGTGCCAAAATGTGCAACCTTTATCCCATATTTAATGGCTCAATTAAATTGACACACAAAAGGTTAAACTATTTGCCCTTTTTTCCTGCCGAAATTACAATATATACCAAAGATAAACCCAACACACACGCAAACACACACAAACACACACACACACAAGTTTGGCAAACAAATGCCAAATAAATGAATATTTAAATATATAATTTAAAGCTTATCAGGGATCATTTTTTGGCGGCAGCGCAGAAGTTGACTCTGTTTGGAAGCAAAAAGGTGATAGACTGATTCAGCTAAAGCGCGAGAGAGAGAGAGGGAGAGAGACAGAGAGAGAGAGAGAGATATTGAGGAAGGGGGATAGATGGGGATAGCAGTAAACAGTAGACGGTAAGCAGCATTAGCCTCAATTATTTATAAATTTGTTTTTAATTTTCTGTTTAACTTTAATTCTGTCCATTTTAAAGGCCGGTGACCGGCGAATTCCCAACTGAAGCCTTATGAAATGTTAATTTTAATTAAAAGCAGGCAAGCACAAAAAAAAAAATGCTAACAGACAAACAGAGATTAAGAAAGAGAAGGAGATGAGCCAACTGCAGGTGCAAGAGGATGGGGTGAAGGGTGAATTATGCAAAAGTGGGAGCCGGTATGTTGGCGAATTTGCCAACCGTTGCTGTTGATTCTCTTTTTGCACAAAGCGGGTCAAGTTTTTATTTAAAAGTATTCCAAGTGGCTGACAAGTCGTGAAAATAACAACAACAACAATGCCTGCTGCATTGCTAGTTGCTGCCACCGGTTTACGCATGGCGCCACTGCTAGCCAGTGGTTGGTGGTGGCATGTGGCATGTGGCACGTGGGCGCTTAGAGCCCTTTGGATAATCTAACCAAACAACAGGCCGCTCAGAGGCACACAAAACAACCACAACTGACGACTTTTCGTAGGACATTTTGTGAGACAAGGAAAGGAAAATAATAAAGTCTGCAGTCTATATAAAAGAAAAAAGACAAACTTGAGAAATATGCCAAGTGTCGAATATTTAATACACTTTCTTTTACAAAGCAGAATAGGTTATTTTGTATGTTTTTCTTTTTAGAAAATATGATTGATATAAATTAAAATGAAACTAAAACAAAAATGTACCAACTCAACATGTGCTAAAAATTGAAAATATTTAGTTAAAAGTTAATTAATTAAATTGTATTTAATTAAAAATTTTGCATTTTTCTTACAAACCGGAAAACGTATTACACATTTTTTATTTTTTAAAAAAAAAATTAGCTTCGTCAAATCAAATTTCTATAATCGAATAATTATTGAAAATGTTTTAAGTTATACTTTACAGAGGTAAATTTCGAGTTGCTTTGCCTACTTTGGCAATAATAATTAAACACATTGAATAATGATTAAACGGTTTTAAAAATGAATCGGGGATTATTATATGCATTTTCTGGATTTCTTGCAGTACCACAAAATCCTTTCCCTCACACAAAATATTAGAACAAAGCCCTTCGAACTAAATGCTAGATTCCTCTATGCACATTCTTAACATTACGCGAATGTACTTATATTATATATATATTATTATTATATATATTGTATTAAGTTATAGATAGGCAATAACCACTTTTCTGTAAACAAACTAATAAATAATGAACGAATTATCAATAAACAACTTTGTAGACTGTTGACATTCAAGTCAACGAAATGTGGTTAGTGGAATAAGGCTAAAAGACAGAAATCCCTTACAATCCTTGATTTTATAATACAGCTTTTTTCCGACAGTGTATGCCAGAACTCTTTCTTATTTTAAATATTTAGTATACTATTATTATTATTTATTTTATTATTTAATCTGTTTTTATAATAATTTAACAATTATATTAATTGTTTTGGAATGGCTTTAATAAAGCAATTCACATTTTTTTTATTGTAATGCTTTTTAAATTATTTGTGCCTTATAAAAATTGACACAAGTTGCTTGTATTATATTTTTATTTATTGTTGTTTATAATATTTTTTGTAGACTTTCGTTAGGATAAGGTGTGGCACACCACTTCAAAGAACTTTACTACTCCTTTGCATGGAAATTGATAGTATGTATACTGTATGAAGCACCCTGGGTACATGAGAGGTAAGTTTCTGTCTCGATTGCGCTCGCCATGAACTGGTTGTTTATGATGATGTGGCTAGAGACAAGGGCCAAGGCAGTAACAAAAACACGACAAACAAAGTAAAAACATAAACTTGGCTAGGCAATTATTGTTGATGAATACGTACGAAATATGAACATAAGAAAATAATTTTCTACGCATTCCCTGTCCACTTTAAGAGAGCTAAACACGCAAAAGTTTTCTTTGCTATGTATTTGGTTTAGCCCAGAAAATAGGTTGAATATACAATACTCGTAATGGATAGGAAACTTAAGGGACAGAAAATGTTTGACCCGCATGATAGACGATTATTTGTTATCTTGCCAGACTCAATGGGGTCCTGCTCTTCCAATTCTCGTGTCCTTTCAGCAAACAGTCTATAAATCAAAATATGTGTTTGCCCTTCGCCAAAACACATAATTGAGGTATTATGATAGCTAGCCAAAAGATGGTCAGAACTCATTAAGTTTACTCCCCCTTCCCATATTGTTCACATTTTTTATGTGTGCCTCTTTGTTAATAGTGATTGGAAATTAATTGCGTTTGCAACATAAAATATACCATTCTGTAATGGTTGGCATGGGTTGAAGTCTCTAATTAGGTTTTGGATGCGTAATTTATGCATTTAATCAGCTTAATCACTTTCCTCCAGAATGTCAAGCCGCGCTGAATTTAGATGCCGATTCCGTTTCTAGTACGATAATTCTGAAAATTATGGTAAAGATACTGGTATTTTGTAAACTTTTTCGAAATGTAACAATAAAAAATGAGAAAAGTAAGTGAGAACGTTTGGGATCTAAAATAATTTGAATTTATGGTTGTGATTCCGTTAAACATTCTGAATGTCACGCGGTAAATGTGTGGTTACAATAATGATTCCGATTTCGGCTTGATAACCAGTTTTACACTATTTTTTTACTACTACACTATTTTTATCTTCGCTGATTATTCATATATATGTATAGCAGCAATCTTTTTGTCCAATGTCCATTATTATGTTCATGACAGCTGCCACGCGGGTGTACTTTAGAGGATGATAAACTGAGTGTTTTCACAAGTTTCAGATTGATTGTTCAACTGATTAGTTTGACAGAGAAATGCACTTTATTCTGCAAACAACTCATGATAAAACCTGCACTGAAATTCTTTCATGCAAATTGAATATGATTTGTTAATAATCAGTGAGTGATTCTGACAAGCTTTACAAAGTGTTGGTAAAACTGCTTATTTTTAAATGCTTATTCACGAACAAGACTTAAATCGATGCTCTGATCAAGTAAGTGTAAAAGCGATTGCAACAATTAACTTAGCTAAAACTCAAGCTTATAAAGAAACAAGTAAGAGTGCTGTAGTCGACTTAACTCGACTACGATATACCCTGAACCCAGTTATTAAATATATTCTATTATAATCGGCAAATTCCCATAATTATGCATACAGCAAATGCTGGCGGCTGCTGATAGAAATGAGATCGATGTGAGAATATATTTTCGACTATAACTTAGGTGTTTCTTATCCGTTTTTTATGGGCAGTTAATGAATAATATGCATATGCATTTAATGTATCAATTAGGAAATTCTGCCTTGAAAATTTTGGCATTAATTGCTATCGGAAATTTACAGGTATCGATATTCGGTGGCAATTATCGAAAAAATAACGCAAACTTGTTCTGCGCATGGTATATGAGAACCTATATTCCAAATTTGAAGTCTTTAGCTCTTATAGTCACTGCGGTCTGCGTGTTCATACAGGCAGACGAACAGATGGACAGAAGGACGGACGGACAGATGGACATGACTCATGATGGAGATGATCAAGAATATATATACCATATAGGGTCGGAGATGCTTCCTTCTGCCTGTTATATACATTTGCAGCAATCCATTATACCCTTTTTACCCATTTTTAATGGGTTCGGTGTATTAATAAAGAAAATGTTGAGTATATTTTGTTAAAATTCGTTGCCTACTCTCCGGCGGACAATAAATATTTGTCAAATCTATCTAAACGGATAATATAGAAAATTACTATTAACTCATCTGATGAAAAGTATATATACCTTACCAGGGTCGGAGACGTGCACGTCAATGCAAAGGTATTTCATAGGTATTTCGCTGGAACACTCTTAAATTGATGAATTAAATTCGATTTGAGTTGAGAGAAGCGAATATTCATTTTGGCCTGTGCTCGTACATCAAGAACATCTTGTTTATACAAAGCATTTACTTCAGCATTAATTCCACGCTTCAAACTATAAATATAATTGAAAAACTAATTTGAAAGTGGCTGGCAGCGCCTTCTGCTCCACTTATTACAAACAAGAGACAGAGGCGGATAGATAGAGGGGGGAGGACAAATGTGGAGCCGCAACAGGAAACAGGCAACAGACAGCTGTGGACAAGCGCAAATTTGTTGAACTAATTAAAAACGCTTTAAGCCCAAAATATTTTATGGCCTAACGGAAACAGGCCAATTTTTGGTGACTCAAAGACACTAATCTAATTAATGTGCCGAACACAACGTAATCCGGAAAATTTGGAAAATAATATAGAATGTGGATCCAAAAGCGCGCCTGCACCTGCCAAGCGAGACCAACAACACTTGTTTGCGTCGGTCTCTCAGCTGAGATACACAAGCTGATTTGATTACGTTACCGGCAAAAATTGAGAGAGCTTCTGGCCAAAGGGAATTTGCTGAAGTGGACTCCACTTGGTTCGACTCTCTCGACACTCACTGTTCAGTCCCTTTGTTCCTTTGTATCTCTGACCATTCAGCATTTAGTCGTCTGTTTTGAATGTTGATATACTCTTGCCGAACGGTGTCCATATTTTCATCTCAATTAATTAGAAAATATACATGGTTTTGCGCCATGTGTTATTACTATTTTCTGAATTTTAGAAAGTACTTTTTCTCAAAATTTGTTTTTATTTTTGGCTATAAGAAAACTATTTCTTAATATTATAAAACATGTCTATTAAAAAAGCGATTCGAATTTAAACAAAATTCTTTTCATATATTCGAAAAGAAAAAATCTCTCTAAAGCCAAGAAAATCTAGCTTTAAAACAATTTTTTTATTACTGGTTTCTGAATTTTAGGAAGATTGTTATTTTTTCTAGTTATATCAGCTGTAATTTTTATACTTAAAACAAATATTGCTTCCTCAAATTATTTTAATATTTATATTTTTTTGTTTTCTGTGATTAGAAATTATTTCTAAAACCCAGAAAATGGTTATAGTGTTTAGGGCGAGACTTATTTTTGGGTGATTTATTATTAATTCTTTGTGAATTGTATTTTATTTTGTATGAAGTTTTCAGGGCGATTTTTCTTTTATATATATTGGTAAAAAATAAACAGCTATATCACATATATGGCACAAAAGTTATCCTATTAACTTTTTTTATTTAGTTCCCTAATTTTATAATAAAATCAACAATTCAAAAAATGTGTTATAAATATTAAGTAAGCTGGTTTCCTCTTCGTGTTTATTTAGATGAATAACATTTTTAATCCTACAAATTGCAACAAAAATAAGAACGTATCCTGAGATCCACACATCCTGAAAGCTGATTGGAGTTGTCTTACATAATCTGTTACATATTTCACAGTAAAACCCTAATACTTTCTGTAAGGCATACAACAAAAATATAAGGAATACAAAAACTTAATTTACTTTGATTTGTTTGCAAGCTTCTTTTGTTATTTTATTCTATTGTAAATATTTTTGTGTGATATTTTGTATTGAAGAGCATTTTAGCATGATATTAAAGAATACTTATTAGAATTTAATTTAATCTAAGTATTTATATAAATATTATATACAAATATATTTAAAAAAAACCTAAAATATTTTGCTTAAGCACTAACGATATTTATGGTAAGGATAAAAACCCATATATGTTCAATTGCTCTCCATACAACACAAGACTCGGGTATGTGTTTCTTCTGAAGAGTTTCTGGTTAGGGCACTAATGTTGTATTCCGGATCTTCCTTGCAGTTTCGGCAAGTCGGACCGTTTGGAGAGTCCTGGATTTAAAATTTGTGTACATTGCACTTGTATCCGCCGAGAATTGTTAGAAATTACGACAGATGAAAGTCTACCTCATAAATGCCTCCCCGAATCCTTTTTATCAGGCTTGGAATTACACGGTGTACCTCCCTTTGTTTGCCGCTCGCCATCTCTCTTGCCAAGTTGCTTTTAATTCAGCCATTGCCTTTGATTCTTCGCATAGCATATATTCTAGCTGTTTGGGATTACCGACTGCTGTCCGCGTAGCGCGTATCTCGTTCATCATCGTTCGTTTGTGTCACAAGATCCGAAGATTCTCACTTAGACCACATAAATATTTAAGATATTTTTAATGATACTAATATTGGCCAAATGAATTGTGAACATCTGGTCGGATGAGCAATATAGAAATTCTGAAACATTTGTCAAACTTTTTATTGTATAATTAACCCGTAAAATAATCTCCCACCTTCTAAAAATTAAAACTTTTTGGTACCCATTACAGCTCTGCTTCTTATTAAAAAAATATATTTTTAAAAACCATGGTCTTTCATTTAATAATCGATGGGATAATTTGTCTAAAACTTGTTTCTGAATTTGAGCAATAACTGGTGTGTGTGATAAGAGATTTGACTATCTACCTTTTATTCCCTTTTTATAAATTCATTTCGAAATAATAGAAAATATTCCTGTAACAAATGAAAAGCGTATTCCGGGAAATTTTATATCGTATATTCGGCATTTACTGAGTTTGTTGTGCATATATTGATAACCAATAGGGTTCTTTACTTATGAACTTTTCGAAATTCGATACAATAAAAAATACAAAGTTCGTGTTTCAAATTTCAAGTTAGCTGGTTTCCTCACCGGTTACATTTAGAGGTATAAACTTTGCTATCCTACAGAAGAAGTTATTTCTAAAAACAAGAAGGTCTGTATAGTTTACAAGGTGAATTTAATTTTATCACAATTTCTAAGCGATTTTTCATTAGTAATCTTAAGAAGTATATTTTCATTTGTAATCTTAAGAACTATATATGTGGTAATAAACAATTTTCTCGTTTCCTTTCACTTTCAGTACAAATATAAATCGTCTACCAATGTGATAGAGCAATAATAGTAAACTACAATTGAAATTTCATATTGCATATTGCAAGAGGCAGGCAAGAGACAAGCGTTAGGAGAGCGTAAGAGAAAGAAGGACGCAGACAGAGGCGCCAAGGTGCAACGTGCCTGGTGCAAGACCATCGCCAATCTGTGGACGCGTTTACGTTCGCCGCGGCCCAATCGGGCCAGTGGCGGCGGCTATCTGTTGACTGGCACAAGTGCGACGCGCGAGGATGAGAGCGGGCCGGGCGTGACAGGGCGGAGGAAGCGGCTTGATGTGAATACCGACGATTGTAGGCAATGTGATGAGGCGGCCACAGCTGGCCCAGTGCTTGGCAATGAGTGTTTAATTAATGTGACTGACTATAGTGATTTTCAAGCGGACGCTGTGACAGAAACAGACTCTGTGCGGGAGCAGTCGGTCACAACTGTATTGCGAGTGCCCAACATAACGACAACGACAACAAACATCAGCAATAAGAACAACATCAGCATCAGCAACACCAACGCTAACAACATCAACAACAACAATATGTCACGCATTTTACAGCCTCGTTATCGCTTTCGTGATCTGCTCCTGGGCGATTTCTCTTTCAACGATGATGGCGAAAGGTAAGTGAAGTGAATTACATAATGCATCTCTACTAATTGAGCCAAGTTTTTGACGCACAGGCAGCTGTGACCACTTAGTCAAAACTCACACATACACACACACAAACACGCACGCACTTAGACCACCATCCGCCTTAATTACGTACTTATATTGCGTATACGCATAGCTGCCAGTTGCCAGTCGGCAGTTGTCAGTTGGCAGCAGCAGCTGCAAGCGACTGTGTTTATAAACTGAAATTGGTACAATCCAGTGTTAATTTGTACTTTTTAAAGCTCTTTTCTGATAGCAATACTTGCAGTGACAGTATGACTACGCTTACAATTTTATAGTGGAAGATGTGAAGAAATAAAATAAATGTAATTTAAATCAAATCAAATCGCTGGTATATAAAAATAATCGGAATTTTCAAAGGCCACCAGATATTTATCGGGAACAAGAATTAATGTGGACTTTTAATCCATGGTGCCATGAAAGAACTACATAAGCTTATATTGGCAAATTACATTGGGGCTTCAAAGCAATGAATTTTGAGAACCCAGAGGGATAGAGTGGAGAATATTTAAAATCTCGAATTTATCTCTGCTTGATTGGATACTAAAGTAAAATATGTCAAATGCTATGTTAGAGTTTGGCTGTTGTCTGCTTGATGGTAAGACAGACAACTACTAAATATAAAAAGTTTTTGTTGTTAATTTGAAGTCCTAAAATAATAATGATTTTAGTAAATAAGCTTTTCGGAATTCTGTGTATGCATATAATAAAAAACAGCCTGGAAATTTTGCCATAATTCTCAGAAAAATTGGTCCTGGAATGAAGAATCCCCTTTGATTCTTGTAGAAAGTTTTCAATATATGTCTGAACGAGCAACTCTGTGCTGATTAGCTTTAATTTTGGTCAAATTAAAATGAAATGCACACTAAAAATAAACGTTAATTGCATTTGCAAACTAAATACACACGTGCGGCGCAGTGTCTAAGTAACACATACATAATTTATGACACACGCCGGTAAATCGAAGTATCGATTTTCACTTGACATGATTACAGGAGTGCAGGGGCTGATTACAGGGTATGTGCTTGTTGTGTGTGTCTGTGTGTGTGTGTGTGGGTATGTACTGTACTGTACTGTGCTGTACTGACGCGCCCTCGTTCAATAGTCTCGAACTCTGGGGCTTAATTATTAACTAGCTGCAAATGGCAAAATGTGCTGTCGAGGCGCAGCCTGATGTGGCTTAAGGCTCGTTGCCCCTAGCGACGACCAACAACATCCACAATTGAGTGAGCGAACAAGTGAAGTTGAATGCAATGATAATGAATGGGACCATCGGTGATATGCCCGACCGCCTGTTTGACAGTCGATTAACTGATTTTAATTGCTTTTCCTGTGCAGAGTGTCAGGCAAAATGATATGTTTGACAAATTTACGCTAATAATAAAGTTAGAGGTAAAATTAATAAATATTTAATGAATTAAACATCGGACAACGATATTATAAAGGAAATTTTTTCTTTTAAATTTTTGATTGTAAATTCCTATTTAGCTAGAATATATATATATATATATATATATATATATATATAGATTTAAGAGAGCTCAACAATACTGATTATTAACAACGACAAACAAAACCCAAATCTGTGCCATGTGCACTTTTGTTTGCACTCGAATCCATTCACGCCAACGGATTTAAAAGTATGTCCGTAAAACAAATCGATATTCACAGATATTATTTGGATTACATTTGGAAGTGCAATCGATGTCACAAAAAAAACGACGATTAGAAGTGCAAGGGTAAAATCCGAAAAATTTATTTTTATTCATTTTATACTCTACCATCGATGATATGTGAGTATATTGGTTCCGTGCAATGTCCGTCATGCTGTCTCTCCGTAACATATTCTCGACTGAGCCCGCCTTAGATAAAGTGTAAGAATTGGTGTTACATCGATTATGAAATTGATAAAATGGATAATTGCAAATCAACAAAAACCCATATGTCCCACAGTTTTATAGAATATGTTACTGGTAAGTTCCTTTAAACTTTGATGAAAAATTAAAATCGTAAAGTCAAACCAGGCTTATCGCCGTCCCAAAATCGGCAAAAGTCTTCCGCAATCTAGGAGGCAAAGTGACATTTTGCGCTATCAGCTTTTTGATAGCTTTATTTTCAATAATAACACAAAAGTTTATTCAAATGTTCCAATTGCTAAACCTTCTCACAACCTTCTCGAGTGAACTCGACTACGATATACCCTGAACACAGTTATGAAAGCATGGGTCCAAATATATTCCAAACATATTAAGAATTCATAATCAATTAGAAGCTCTTTGCTGCCGCTGCCAACAGGAACCAAACATTTAAGGTAGATTACAAATAAATTTCTGATTATGTCTACTCTTTTCTTTTCCATCTGTTATAAGCTGGTATTAGAGTAATGACAGAGTACTTCGCAATTGGTTACACCCGACTGCCAAAGGTCCAACTTCATTATTATATGAATATGTATTTATAAGTGTTTGAACAATTGTTCGCTTGGTCAACAGTGTGTGAGCCGATTTAAATTTGGTAAGCAAGATTTGCCGAGGAAATATTCTAAAACGTATTTTAGACAGATACAAATATGGATTTAAAACAAGTAAGACTGCTGTAGTCGAATGAACTCGACTACGATATACCCTGAACCCAGTTATTAAATATATTCTATTATTATTGTCAAATTCCCCTTTAAAAAGATTTGCACTAAAATTCGAGCAGCTCTGCAAGCGCCCTCTGCCGACAAACACGTGAAACACGATATTCCAAATTTGAGGTCTCTGGCTCTTACAGTCTCTGGGATCTGCGTGTTCATACAGACGGACGGACGGACAGACGGACAGACGGTCATGGCTATATCGACTCGACTATTGATCCTGATCAAGAATTTATATACTTTGTGGGGTCGGAGATACTTCCTTCTGCCTATTACATACACTTGCACAAAACCATTATACCCTTTTTACCCATTTTTAATGGGTTCAGGGTATAAAAATACAAAAACGAAAGCCGAATGTTCTGCTAATATTTATATGTTGAATTAAAATTTTTTAAAATTAAGTTCACTTAGTGTTACATACATACGTTGCTGTACTATTAACTCAATTGAGCATACCAAATTAAGGGAATTTTTTTTTTTTCAATTTGATTGAAAAGTGATGTGATTTTTTTGAATTTTTAACACATGCGAGTAGTACAATGTCATTAGTCAATCAGACATCGGAATGGACACAACGACACTGTATGTTATGGCTATTATTTGTCATTTGATTTGGCCACCAACTGAGGCCAATAAGGTTGTACATTCTTGTTAATCTGAAATATAGTAAAATGTGATAATTTGTATATTTGAAGGCATTCCCAAAGAACAACTTGAAAATCAGCACAGAGCCTTTAATAGCAAAGTGTGATATGGATTACATAAGTGATTGTAAAGCAGTTGATGTTAGACCGAGTATAACCAGATACAATTTGACTAGACGATTGCACACCTTTGCCATGAACGTGAATGTGCAATTTCAGAGAGTTGAACGGAAATTCTTTCAGTTGGAATACAAGGATGCCTGTCGGTTCTTTAACAATCCCAGTATAAACAGAACTTTTTGTCAATTCTTCCAAGTTTAAGTGCCCAGCTATGCCGGGTATCTATTATACATATAATCAATTTACCTTCAATGGGCTACAGCATCTCAGCATCCTATGGGAAATGATCGAGTAACCATGTGCTTAAGCATTCCGAAAAGCCAAATGCCCTTGTTTTGCATTTGTCTTACAATTATAGTCTTATTCCCATTAAATGAATACCCAAAAATTTGTTGTGTGTATTCATTGCCTTTTATTTATATCTAGCAGCAAAGAATAATTGGTTAAAAAGTTTTTGCTTTAAAGTTTTAAACATTTCTGCCTGTTGAATGAAGGAAGCTTCTCGACCTCATAAAGAATATTTATTCTTAACCAGGATCCACAGGCGAGTCGTTATAACCATGTCCGTTTGGCATTATAATCGACGTACGAGTTAATATGTTTTTTATATTCGATTGCGAGCTCACTCGATTACATTATTCTTGCTACTGCTTTACTCCTATCTGTGTCTCTCTTGAATCGTTTGGGTATTGGAAATTGTTAACCGAATTCTCAACATTTTTCAGCAGCATTGTGTTATTATAATTAAATGAAAGTGACGTGTTGAAAAATGAATTTACGTCATTCGCGTAGCAGTTCGGAGTGAAGTCGACAATTATCTTGTCATTAATTAAGTACAATTTATGCCAGTTTTTACGCATGTGTGCATTTTTTGTTTATGTGAATACAATTTTATGCCGAATTCATGCCAGTTACAGTTCAGAAGCATTTAATCAACTTAAAAAATCGAGCAAAAGAAAAAGGTTAAAACAATATGAGCAGTTGCTTGGCTGTGAGATATCGCTTAATGATTAATGATTAATGAAAGCCGCGCTGGAAAATAGAAAAATGTTCTGATATTAATAATTTCTAAATAAAAAATTGTTATAAATTTTCGGAAATTAGAAAGTATTTTTATATCAAACATGGAAATTTATTAAAAACGTATTTGAAAACACGTATTTCTATTCAAAAAATAATACTTTTTCTTTCAATTAATTTGTAGTCGCTTAAAAACTATCTAAAATATATTAGTATAAGTGAAATTTTAAAATACTACTTTAAAATGAATTAAAAATACAAGTTACTAAACAGCTAATGTACGAATAAAATTGATAACCTTGCAAAAATGTTGACTGTTATTATCAAAAAAAAAGTGGTTCTTATAAAGACGAAACTTCCGTTAGCAGATTGCTTCTTTGCTATCGTTAATCTTTTAACCATTAGCCTTCTTCAAGTGGCTGAGAAAAATATATTTAGCTTAGCGCGAGTTTGTTGTGAGAATTCAATTAAATTCCACATTGAGACAACGGGCCTAATCTGTTTAGATATTACAATATTAGTTGCTCACACGTTGAGTTGTCCCAGCGGCGCTATAAGGAAGCGCTTGCTGCTTACGTATGTATGTAATGAATGTGTGAGGGGGCACATTAAATGGCATTGTGTGTGTGCTTGCGTGTCTGGGCGCACAAAATCATATTTTGTTGCCAATGCTCGTCCTTTTGCATTTAATGTGGCGTAAATATTTTAATTTTTTATAAGACCCGAATTGCTCAGCTGACTGCGACGTGCGTAAGTGGCCGTGGCAGTTGCCATTCTAATGCCACGTTTTCTCTTCAACCATTTCAGCGGCTTACGCCCCCAACTAAAACCCGCTAGCGCTTTTGTGCCACATGCCGCATGCTACAACCCCCACAACCCCACATCCCCCAAATATCCCATTAGCCTTCTGGCACGAATACCAGCACGTTTATTTGCATTATACCGTAACTAAAATTAAACACCCTTTGATTGCTAATTAGGCTAAACTAAAATAGGCTTATACTAAAGTATGATACAAAGTATTAGTAAACTTCGAATATCATCGTTTAGTAGAAGCTCAAGTCAGTGACACTAGTGATATTTGAAATAAGTAGAATTTTAAAATATTTAAATTTTTTAAAAATAAAATAACATCAAAATATAAAACAATTTTTAATTTACTTGCATTTAATTTATTTTTATTTATATTTACATATATTTCTTATTGATATATTATAAATATGTTTATTCTGTATAGTTTGGTTTTTATTTATAATTTATATTTGTTTTATTTATACTTATTTTTTGTATATCCAACGAATTCTGTCAATCTCAATACAATCTCAGATATTTTATTTTTATTTTCAATTTATCTAGCACAATCCATATGACTTTTAAAATTGATCAATTTTAATTTGAATCTACTGGAGAAATCAAGTGATTATATTTGTTAAGCAATATATTTTCAAATATTCGCCGTCTTCGGTGATCCACAATTTGTACCTATTATTGTAGTAATATATTCGTCTTTCGCAGATACATACCCGGAGAGAGTATACACTTTCTATACATTCTCGTGTTCTTGTATTCTCTTCTCATCCATCCTTGTGAGCTTAAGTGCTTTATGGCACCTTTTGTGGGCAACCTTTTAGGAGTTTGCCTGCCACGTTTTGTTTTTGACCAAAAATTATATTTCATTTATATACTCGAAACGCGCTGCATTGTGTCGCCGATGCTGACGACAGCGTGAAGATTGATGCTAACCGAAATTTCCAAATTTTATGGGATTTGGCATAACACTAACTATGCAGACCCCATGCAGTTTTTAATTGCCCGTCCAAATGACTAAAGGGTGTCGACTTTTAACTGGGTGAAGTTCGCAATTGGTATGCGGCTGTCAGAATGCTATAAAAGTAACTTGTTAAATCTTGTTATAAGGCCTGGTCTACCAGTATGATTATAGTATATCGTCTTAAACCCTTTTCGATTAATGTCAGAATTGAGGGGAGAACACATTTCAAAATTGATGTCTCGACAAAAATGGTACTTGGGCTTCATTA
Source organism: Drosophila setosimentum (assembly GCA_035043505.1). Lineage (NCBI taxonomy): Eukaryota > Metazoa > Arthropoda > Insecta > Diptera > Drosophilidae > Drosophila > Drosophila setosimentum. The sequence goes on from JAWNMY010000003.1 coordinate 22,025,624, forward strand.
GCAGCAAAATTGTTGTACAGCATATTTTTCATGGCCAAGTGAGCACTTGAAATGATTCGTAATATGAGTGAAAATGTTCAATTAAGTTGTGGGAAAAACGCATATTTTTTTATATGCATATATACAGAGGGTTATTTGCTGCATACACTGTTTAATTTAGCAAAAAGATTCCTTATTATAACTAAGTAAGGGCTATATAAATATATACCCAAGCGGGACAAAGGCAACTGGAATCGCAGGAATCGCAGCCAAGGTAAATAGCTTAAGAGCTCCCAGCTCAAACTGAACCAGAAGATGTTGTGGCTGAGTAATGGCAAATTACTGGTTTTTCGCACGTTTAACACAATTTTGTGTAAACAACCTCATAGCAGGAAAGGGACAAAAAAATAAAAATAAAAAAAATAAGATAAAACGAAGGAGAAAAACAAAAATCAAGAAGAAAAACAAGAGGATAAAATTATCTACGAAGTATTGCATCTTAAATACCCTTACATACCACATTACAGATGTGCGATTAAATATTTTTATCTTATCAATAAATGTTGATTCAAGATCGACCGTTAAAAATAATAATTCTGATACCTGGTGTTAGGAGAAATAATTTATTTATTTATTAAAATAAATTTCAGACATTTATAGGTAAATAATATTATTAACAAAAATTATGAAGAGCATAAGAGAAACAAACATTGGACTCATTTTGTTTTACTCCTCACAATTTATTTTGTGTTGTTGTTTCTGATATTTATTTCAATTTATTAAATATTTTTTGTATTTATTTTGTTTACTATTTTTAAGTTAATATTTTAAAATTTGTAAATATATTTTTAAATCAATTTTTGTACGTTATATAAATAAATGTTGTGAATAAAAGGTCGCTTTTTCAATCAGATACACATTTCACGACGAAATTATAGCACCCTTGTTTGTATTCACTCTTTAATCAAAAAAGGAGAAAACAACAAAAGCGAATGTCTTGCACTTGACAGAAAAGGGGTGAGTGTGTTCCTTTTATTTAGAGCTCTTGTCGCTCAGTTTGGCCTGTAAGGACTCTATCTTGCTCTTGGCCATTAGCGTGCATTGCACGGTTTAAAGTTTTGCCATTGAATATAAGATAAAACCTTAATTGTTGGCATAAGTTTGGCATCCGAAAGTTTAGCTCATATAAACTATGAATCCAATTTCGATTAAGGAATCCGAATGCTTGCAACTTTTGACAGCTATGTTAGCATTCTTGAATCTTCACCCTCGTGCACATCAAACTACATACGTACATAATGCACAAAAAGATTCATTTGCATTCATCATTCCGCAGAGGTCTCTTGTAATCATAAAAGTTTGAGTACTTCTGCTCTGCGTCAATCATTTGCATAACTCCAGCTACTTTCCCACTGCACTCAACCCCAATTCCCAGATCTGCTTCAGCTTTCGGACTTCTTCTGTTCCTAATGAACACATTACTTCAACTCACGTTTTCAGTTGAAGGTGCATAAAATTTAGTGTTTTTCTTTAAGTCTTATACCATTTGGTTCTTGTCATATAAGGCACTGAAAAATATAGGAGGGGTTTATATACATGTATTTCGTTGACATAGACTAGGCTAACATTTAAGATTTCTTCATATATGTATTATATATTTATTTATTTAATGTGAATAAAAAAAACCGTCCACAAAACAGGATTTTAAACATCAAACATTTTAAATCATTTTAAGTCACTAGTTATAAGTTAAAATTAAATGTCAATAAATAAAATAAATATGTAAATGAAAAAAATTTATCTTATAATATGTATATATAAAAATCTGACGGTATTGAAATGTAAAATGGTTCAACAATTAATGCACGGGTTGCGGTAATCCGGAAGTAGCCTAAACATACCAACAATTTTTAATTTTTATTGTCTTAGTAATTAAAAACTCTGAAGTTTAAAATGGGAGACAGAAAGATGGAGATAAAGAGTAAGAGGGAAAATAAAAGAAGAGAATGCAGATTCCTGAACCAGAGTAAGTAATTTTAACAACAGTTAAGCACGCTCAGGGATTTCAGTGAAATATGTTAATATTGGGAAAATAAAATTAAAGAAGGAAGGAGTTCCACCGAGAATACGTGAAAAACGGCATTGTACGTTTCAAAGATGAACCAGATGAAGTTTATAGTCGGTCTGCTATCGATTTTACCATTATTTCACTAATGTTTTCAGACACACCTCACATAACTATTTGTTAATATTTTGATGCGATGCTCACTCATGGGGTAAACACATCCAATTCGATGGCAACTAGAATTATCTATACATACACTTAGGAAAGATTCGGTTTTAAATGGTAATCGCACTGAAAAGTACAACATTTTTGTAGCTGTTATAAATAATCTTAAAATTCGAGCGCAAGAAATTATAAATTATAAGGTGAGCTGCTTATGGCGATATTTCTTTTAGTGTATACATAGCGGATTTAAATTGTGGCCCTTTATGGATTATATTGAAGTGAGGTAAAAAGTGTGGTAAATAACCAATGAGGTGTGTGCTTGATCTTTCCTCTCTATCTACCATTTGTCTCTACCACAATCTCTCTCTCTCTCTCTCTTTCTGTTTGTTTTCTGGTAAAGGGTTGTGATTAGCATACACAATTACTTGTGGGCGCAGAAATGTGCTTTATTTAGTATTAATGCATGCATTAAGTGCTATTTATAGGTGAACAAACAACATGTTAGCAATTCATGCCCTATCTTGTTAACGCTCGACCATTGTGGCTTTAGCTGGATAATACAAATTATGCACAGTTTCCATTAGTACGCGGTTTGATAATCGCCTGTATTAGAGTTGTTTCAATTAAATTACAGTGGAAAATGTTTATTAACCTGACAGAACTCATCTATACTATTTGAAAATAGGTTATTGGAAATTAACGTTGTTTGATAGAACCAAGATTCTTTGCATTTACCTGTGGCAAAGTTGTTAGTTAATTATAAAGACAAATTTAAATACACAAAACCAAGCCAAATAATAATACTAACAACAAGTTTGACATAAAATTTGCACTTTACTATAATGAAATTTGTATTTGTGAAACTTTAAGTCCTCGCAGAAAATATACATAAATCAAGGCCATTAAATTTACTATGGAAAACACTCAGCCCGTGAGACAAAAACTGAATGATCTGGTCAGTCAGTGAGTCTGACAGACAGACAGGCAGCCGCAGTATCCTTCAGTTCCACTTGGATTGGCACGATTCAGTTTGATACAGTTTGATTTCGAATTCAAAAGGATATCCGCTTGGCTGGGCTGCCAACACCCTATAAAAACGAAAGCCGTAACTAAAAACGATTGGGGGCTGAACAGGCTAAACAGTATTCATAAAAAAGTCGTTCCCTTAAAAATTTTAAATTTATAATTGATAGATTTGCAATCTCGCTCATGCGTGCTAGAATAATTACATATTTAACTGTGAAGTCATTTTGTCAATTGACAATGTTGTTCAGGTAATTTGGGCGCTTTTTATTTATCTATATACTTTTTGTGTGTCGCACAATGAAAACTTGTCAGCATATTGAGAGGAATGCGAAATAAACTGACAAAAGCAAAGCCATTAAATGCGTCATTGAGCACTGGCACACTGAAGAATTCAATGGAGAAAGCAAAGCAGAAGAAATTTCTATATATTTTTTATTATTTGCTTTAATATTTTTTTTAGATTTTTTTTTATTTATCTGAGCTTGGTCATGTTTCACGCTACATTTGAAGTTAGGAAAAAATGTTGTCAACTTGCCAAGGTGCTGTCTAAGCACACACTCTACACTACAATCACACACCGGCATCTTCAGGTGAGGAGGCACCATGGGCAAAATTGAAAGTTTCTTGGTTAGTTTATCCCAATTTTTGTCTATGACCTTACATTAAGGTGGGGTCTAGCTGATCTATTATATTCTATTATGAATCTATAATATATATATATCTATATCTATTCTAAATAAATATTATTTATTTAATTTCACTTGACATGACATTCCTATGCAAAACTGGTCCAATATTTGTTGCATAGATTGGGGAAAACTCAAAAATAACTTAATCAGTAAAGAATAAAAATGTATTATTGCTAATGTAATTTAAAGAAAAATATGTTGAAAGTATTCGGCAAAATTTTAATGAATTTACAGCAGATCAAAAATTGAAAAAATAAATATAATAAATATACAATAAATTATGTAATATTTCTTAAGCAGCATATTCCAATTGATTCATAAATATGCCTAATCAAAAATTGACCAACTTATATACTTACCCTACAGAATCTATTTTAAATCAATATAGACTATATATTAAGTACATAATAATTATTACTAATACGATTAGATTTAATATAAACAAAAATGTGTAAATATGGAATAAATATAAAACAAATAATGTGCTATTTATTACGATTAAATTTAAGCAGCAATGTGTTCGCTTAAAGTGGCAAGCATTTGTAGTTAAACAAAACCTACCACAGTATATGCATTTTTGTTTGGTTACGCTTTGTCTTGCGGCTGTTTGCTTTTGAGCTTATAAACAAAAAAGTGTGTATTTTTGCCATAGTACTCTGGGAGTTTCGGAACTTTGCTCATAATAGAATTTTCAAGCATTTGTTGCTTTTTGCTCTTTTACTGGAAACCACAAATTGCCTTTTTCGCACGTTGATTGATTTTTGAACATTTGCCAGTTTTTTATTGTATTTTTTTATATTTATTTTCTTTTTCATCTTTTGACTGGACTCAGGCACCCTCCAATGCTCGCAAATGCACACACACACACACACGCAAACAACAAAAAAAGTTAAGAAATGTGAAAAAATTGTCCATTGATTATTGCTATTATTGCAATGATTTCAAATAGTTTCAATCACATAATTATTTATTGTTTCAAGTACCATTGAATTGATAAGTAGGTGAGTGCCTTTGTAAGTGCTGTCTGTGTTGCAAAAAATGTGAAAGGTCAACGGAAATGTTAGCTGTGTCACCAGCTGCCATTTGAATAAGGTTTAAATAGTCGTATGACGTAAAGAATAACACAAAAATAGATGGCAGACAAACCGAACCCGAGTGAGGCATGGAAATGCGATAACTCATAAGTTCAGTTAATGCGACATTTGGGACTTGTTGAGTGGGCGACATTGTGAAAAGGGGCATGTGAAAAATTAGCTCATTAATAACTCAATTCCACAATAGAGATATGAATAGAAGTTACAATTCTTAAAAAGGTAACTGGAACAGAAAAGTATATGTATGTCTTTATCGCTAAGCTCTGCTAACATTTATAATGGCCGTTATTTAATATTGTATTGAATGATTTTATCAACATTTCCTGAGTGACATTCCATTTATTATTTATTTATTCAATGTGAAAGCAGTCCAACATTTTAGAATGTGTAAGTAAATTTGAGATTAAAGCCACAAATGATATAAAATTGAATGCGATTAACTAAATTAATATTCATAGTGAGATACAAAATCAAAATAAATTAAAAGCTATAATAATTATATATTATTACATATAAAATAGTCCAGTGGTCTTTGGAGAAACTTGGAAAAACTCAACCAGACCAGAACTGAGAAGCAAGCTACTCATACAAATATATTCTCAAGTCAATATGGACAAATGATATGAAATGTTTTAAATGTAAACTTTTGCCAGGAATAATAATGGAATTTATGATTGCTTGTTATACTGCTTTATATATCCACTTTTCAATTTAATTATCAGCTGAATACAGAATTTCAGGCACCACTGGGACTCGATGTAATTAAAACAATCTCAGGGCATCTAAGATTAAGTAGTCTTTGCCAAATTTAAATAACCAAATTGACACATTTGTAACGCTTCATTGCGGTCCAGTTAATAGCCAGCCCAATTGCTTTGAACATAATTAGCTCGTATTGTTTTGGGCCGACATCGAGGATTCGGATTTTAATGACTGTCCCAAGCAATTAGAAGTAAATTAAGCATTCGGCTTAAATATTGTAGAAGTAGCCACTGTGTTTGAACTGTTACTGGATGGCTCAATAATGAGTACGAATACGGCACGTTGGAAAGGCGTGAAAGCAGCGCAAACACTTAGAACTGCAAACACTGTGGCCGAGGGCGGCAAAAGAATACCAACAGATTGGACCAATATTGATAGAGCACTGGAAAGCAATAGCAACTAGATAGACTGGGCAAGTTGAGTGTGTTCGAGCTAGAAAATACCCGGTTTGCATCCGATTCGAAGTAACCGGAATTAAAAGCTTAATTTCAAACACATACAGGTAACTATGTTCCTTGACACAAATTGATATTAACTATCTATTCTTGAATATTTCATGTGCCCATTATATAAGTAATTACTACCTTTAATTATATTAAAAAAATGTTTTAAATCTACATTTTTGTGTGCGACTGTCTTATTCAGAGGAAGTTTCAAACTGCTTCACAGAGGCTTTCTTATTCATAATGAAAACTTTGTTGGATCATTTTGATATATATAAATGTTTACAGTATATCATCAACCCAGCAATTATGCAGCTGGTCACCTGAATGTTTACAATGGTTTTACTTCCCCAATCAGAGTTTAGCACAAAGCTGTCAGCGGTTCTTAACTACTCACATTTGGCAAAATAGTTATGATATTCGGACCATTACATTATATATAAACAAGTAAGAGTGCTGCAGTCGAGTGAACTCGACTACGATATACCCTGAACCCAGTTATTAAATATATTCTATTATTATTGTCAAATTCCCCTTTAAAAAGATTTGCACCAAAATGCGAGCAGTTCTGCAAGCGCCCTCTGCCGACAAATACGTGAAACACGCAGTACACACAAAAACATATTGAGGCTCGCGTCGATTATCTTGCCATCTCTTTCTCACACATGCGCTCGCATATTTAGAACTGAGATTAATATGAGAATACATTTTCGACTATAACTTGGGTGTTTCTTATCCGATTTTGACGAAATTTGGGTTGATCAATAGTATGGATATGCATATCATGTGTTAATTAGAAAATTCTGCCTTTAAAATTGTGGCATTTATTGCTATCGGAAATTTAACTTATCAATATTCGATAAACGAAGGCAGTTATCGAAGAAATAACGCAAACTTGATCTGCGTCTGGTATACGAGAACCTATATTTCAAATTTGAAGTCTCTAGCTCTTACTCTTTTTACCCATTTTCAATGGGTTCAGGGTATAAAAAAATAGATAAAGTTAAAAAGAAACAATTCAAACTCCTAATTAAATTTTAGATGTCAGCAGATTATCTTTGGTCTATAAGGGTATCCAAAATATGGGATCTCTCTTTTTGGAACCTTTTTTTTCAATTAGGGAGTATAAGCTTTAAGAGCGTCATTCAAACTGGCAGTTATCATATTCTGCTTTTAAAATCTGTTTCACTTTGTTCTTCGACAGTCACCTCACAACTGGAGGGCATTCCAAATAATTTCTGATCTATTGTGAAAGTTGCGACAGAGTTCTGCAGGTCTGGGATTGTATTGGAAATCTGTGTGGCATTTATCGGAGAAGGTAGCGTGTCTTTATTATTTGTGGGGGATCAATGAGAGAGATTCAAATGTGGTTTTCGTTGGGCGTTTCATGCCCCATTTTGTTGCTCCCCAGGCTTGGCTCTTCAGCTGCCTATTGGTGGGGGCTGGCAGGTTGACCTTTTGGACTGTTTGTCGCATTGTATTTCAGACGCCCCAATGCAATTTCCTAATGGAAAACCGTTTTAGATATTCACAATCAAACGCATTGTGAAACGACGGAGTCGCCAGTTGTGCTAATGTCCCTGAACAATACATTTTGGTTTGTGTCCCCTTTGTTATCGTCTCGCTGTTCAGATTCGGCCAGGATGCTTGACCACGCTGACTGCTCCTCGCAATTGGGCCATAGCACTGACATTGGAGCGCTTTTCCCATGGTGTGCGATGCCTCCGAAGAGTCGTACATCAATTACTGTCTCAACAAATGGCATTCAATTAGCTCTCCCGCGTCTATAAAGAATACACATCTCTGTCTCTGCTTCTGTCTGTATATGTTTCTCCGTCTCTGTCTCCGTCTCTGGCTCATTCCCTCGCTTATTTAAAGTTTAACAAGGCTGGGCTCTTGCACGTAGTTTGGATTCTTGGGCTCCCAGGTGTTCTTTGTTCTGGCACGTTTCCTTTTGCATAATTAAACCTGAGCAAATTTATTTTATTTTTTTCTTAAGCTTCCAGATTTATCTAACCAAAATAGAAACGATTTCAGAATACTCCCAAATAATTGACACAGTACAAAATTTTGTCCATTTATTTCACTCTCTACGTGCGAAGCGTATACGATATGTGTAGTTGGATGTACATTTGTATACCCAATCTTTCCCCACTAAATACAGTGTGTCAATCATATGGCAAGCAAATGCCAAACATTCCCCCAAGCGTTACAACAGACTACAAAAATATAAATATTGACTTGTACACAAAAAAAAAATCACGAAATATTGCGTGAAAATTCATCAAACACCAAATATCATAAATTCAGCTCAAGTCAAATTTGTATTATATATAATTTATGTGCACACGCTGTTGCCTAACTTATATTTATGTAATTTAGTTTTTTACAATTTGAATTTTTTTTATTGTGCTTTGCTTACAAATAACAAGGCAAAGGCGCAGCTGTTGGCCACGTTCGTGTCATAGGCAGCTGGGTTCCTAATGACAAAGCAGACAAATCTTGGGGAAGTCAGAACGAAGACGACTTATGATTGCGCTTGCCAATTCTATGGAGATGAAGAGATTTGTGGACTCTTAATTCACGCAGAGTTCTTTCTTATCTGGGGTTGTACTAGAATAAATTCGTATTGGTTTAGTGGCACATAAATTAATATTTAACAAATAGCACACCTAAATGATATAAATCGAATTGTTAATTATTATTGATTTAAATTAAACTAAAGCGAGCTTAATTAATATGTATCTAATTTAACCTATTAATTATAAATTAGGAAAACGATTGAATATAATTATAAATTATAATCGTCAATATTCTATGTCTATCATCCATTCAGTTTTTATACAACTTTTTATTCATTAGTAACTAGTGCCTCATATAATAATAATTTCCCAATATTCCATCTGCCACATTGAACTAAAAATAGGTTCAATTAAAATCTGTTGGGGTAACTAATTGAATTTCTCACTTTTGCTTTGATACCATATTTATAGATTACATTGCTTTTGTTGTAAGTAAATTAAAAAAGAGGTTGAATAACCTTTTGTCGATTAGTGTATTAGTCAATATTGTTGCATCGGCACCCAAGTGAATCGAAGGCAAGTAAAATAGTGAATAGATATTTTATTCTAGAAATATTGATTACACTTCGCCGTTTGCTGCTCACTAAAATGGAGGCATTGCTTATTAATAAATGAAAGGAGGCCAAAACTACAAGAGGGAGCAGGCGTGTAAAATTGTACAGGAATGAGGGTCTGAGCAGTCCTCCCACCTTCATTTCAATATTTTTTGAGCGAGGTAGATTTGTTACACTCATTTTTCATTTTTTTTGTTTTCAAAGTTATTCCTGCTGAATCTGACAGAAGCCCCGGGCCCGGGAGTATCAAGTCTGTTGTATTGTGTTACAGGAAGCACTGGAAAATTAACAAAAAATGCCAGTTGACTTGTTTTGCACTCTATTTCAATTTGCTTGCGCTTATTTGAATAGGGAATCTGAAATACAATCCTTTATTTCATTCCCACATATATATGTAGCTGAAATACCATTTATGTGTGTATACAAAAATAAACTGACAAATTGTATTTATAAAATGTTGTGCAATCCCTGTCAAAACTTTTGCATGACGGTCAAACAAAGTACCTACACTCAGAAAAAAATCTAACTGAATTTAAAATTATTGGAACTCTTTTGTCCGAGCGTACCTCATCAAGAATTTTGAAAAGGGAAGGATGTCTCTTTCAAAAAACCAGTGTTTTCTTTTCTTAATTTCGGTGTCGATTTTTCTGAAATGTAGAATATATATACATTTTAAATTCTTAAATTTGCCTTTATTTAAGTGATATTATTATTAAGTGTTACTATTTTAAGATTTAGTATAAGCAAATATATTAGCAAATTATGAAATCAATCTTCAATAAATTTATTAACTTATTCCCTAATAATCATAAACATTTCTGGGAAATTTTAAATTAAATCTAATTTTAAGAAACCAGAACTTTTTGATTCTGAGTAAAACACATTTCTATAAGAAAGAATAAAATCTGTTTAATTTACGTATTTTTTGTCGCATAATTAGAAATGATTTATAGAAAAAATATAATATTATGGCCGATATTCGAAATTTCCCTGAGTGTATCGCTCGAATATCGTATATAAATTTAGGGTCTTGTCTCTGAAAATTGTTGACAACAGTTTTAACTTGAAAATAAGTTGTTGTTTATATTTTCATGCAGTTGCTTGCTTTCGCTGCTGTCGTTTGTTAACCTCTCACACATATACATGTACATTTATTGCACCGTTCTTAGCCTGGCCAATTTCGACACGGCAGCTGTCATGCGATTCATAAGAATGTTAAACAGACCACAAGCTTAGTTTTGTGTGTTTTCTGGATTCGCATTTGCGTGAGTTTGGTTTGGATTTGTCCGCCTTGTTGTTTCTACAAATCTGAAAAGAAAATCAGCTAAAGTGTTCTACACAAGGGTCCTTCACTCAGTTATACCCTGCAACATGCATTGCCTCAAAAATAACCATTGTTTTTTTTACAACAGAGAACCGTGTTTAATACCTGCTCCTACTCATTTAACTTAAAAATTCTCTCTTATATTTTATGGTGGCCTTATATAGTAGCATTAAATGCATTTTGTATGTAAATTAGTCATAGCATATTCAAATACTTAAATGCTTATTTGCAATTTTTTGTAATTTCTTGCTTCTGTCAATTTATTTTACGCTTTCAATAAAACGAAAAATTGAATATATAAATATTAGTGCATATAATTAAATTGGTCTACTCTATTAGTCCCAATTTTATAATTTCATTATTATATATTAATAATTGGAAATGCTTACTTGCATTTATTGACCAACTAAAAACGAATGTTAATTTCAAACAAGAATGAACATTATAAAAGGCAAAGATTATATTTGTAATAAATTTATATATTGAGGCTATATGATATAGTAATCATGAGTTAATAAATGTTTCGACAGCAGGAAATGTATACCGCCGACTTCCGATTTTTATTATATAAATAATACATACTTTTAATGCTACAGAAGTGACACTTGATATATATTCTCTGATTAAATAATCTGATATTTGCACTACACGTGATATACAGCAAGTCAAGTTATACCCATTTCCATCCACTTACGTATGTCTACAGGATATTATTATTAGAATAAAAATAAACACAAAATAAAAAGAAAAATAGTTAAAATTGTTTGTCGGATTGCCTAAAGGGTCGTCTCCTGATGATTGCCTCTGTGTGTTTCTGAATGTCCCAACCAAAATGGGTCTATGATCTGTCTGCACAGCTATTTCATATGATATTTTGTGGTTGACAGTTATTTTCATTTTCGTTTTCATTCTCATGTTCATTTTATTTTATGTTTTTTGCATTTTGGGGCTTGTCTGCGGCCAGCAATCTAAATTGATAAGCTAAAAGGACTTTGAGGTTTTTCTCGTTTCCATTGTAAGTGGCATGTGAAGCACTCCAAGAAGCGTTCTTTGTGCTGACATTTTAATTACAACAGTGAAGTGGGTGAAGAGTGAGAAATGCTTGCTCTATTGGCCATTAGGCTGTTCAATTTTCTGCCTGCAGAGACATGCTAATGCGTGTCAATGAGATTAAGCAGTCAGTGCGCGAGGCGACTTCTAATTGGAATCGAAGGAGGCAGGCAAAGGAGTGGGTGTGGGTTGGTACTGGTGTGTCGGAACACTCGATTTGGCCAAAATGTGTGAATGTGTGTCTGTTTGGATTTCTGTCAGCTGCCATCTGCCATCTGCCATCTGCCATCTGCCATCAGCCATCTTCCATCTTGCACTTCTTTTTTACCTTCCGGCCTCCAACTGGTGTTTCCACTAAGCGTTTGGCAAATTGCTTACAGCCAAAAATTCATTTTGTGCCATATTTTGCTCACATTCTAATTTGTTTTTATATTTATGCGTATGTATGTAGCACGTTGGTATTTAAGTGTATTATGTTGTCTTGATTGTGCGATGCGTATCATTACAGGAAGCTGGCATCATCTCCGGCATCTTTGGCATCCTTGGCATCATTCTCGCCTGTCTTTCGGCCTGCTGAGGATGCCGATGGTTTGCTGGCGATGCTGTCAACGGGACAAATTGCAGGAAATTGACTACAAATTCACTTGGGACACAATGCACACTCAACACACAGCCTTACTTATCAGCACAAACACACACACACACACACACACACACACACACACATTAGTTTGAACACTCAGTCCCATTTAATTTGGTTGGCATTTTCATTGTTTGTCTCTCAGATTTGACTTTTATCTTGTGCAGTTTTGCATTGTCATCTGCCAGGCATATCAATGAGCCCTTCAATTTGCAGCAATAATTCTACTAAAATAACTATAAGCTAAACAGTTACCTGGGGTTACTCTGGGAAAGAGATAGATGGGTATTTTGGAAAAAAATAAATTAAAATCAAATAACTTGGTGCCACTAAAAAAAAGTGTTTAGTTATTATAGCACTTAGCGATTCGGAGACAATCATGTTCACTTTCTCACCCTGCAGCGAGTCAAAAGTCGTCCTGAATCTCCTCGTAGAAACGCTCCTGTATTTGAGGACTCTGCCGCAGCTCACAGGCTGTGTTGCAAATCTAGTTGGCAATGTTCTCAAATGTCGCAGTCGGTCCAATCCGCGATGGTCTTCCTCTTGGCCGCCTTTAGCATCTGGATCATGTAAAAAAAAAACCCTATTGCTTTAGCCAAGCCCTGCTGTATTTCTAAAAATCGCTTTTTTTTCTCTTCCTAATTCCAGGTTACATTTTTGTAATATTTAAAAAAATATGTCTGATTTGCAGGGTTCTATTTTTATGGGTGTAGAGAACTCATATATTGTTCTTAACATTAGTATATTATGATTTCACATTTGGATACAAACAATTTAAACACCTTATAAATTTAATTATAATTTATTAATTTAATTTCTTTCATAATCAACTGGTGAACTCAGAAATAGCAGTTGAGAGTTAAAAATCTTATTACTTTTTTTTTAGTTTTAGAATGTTTATTGTACAGGTTTTTAATTCAAATTATTAAAAATTGTGTTTCTGTATAATAATAATATATAATATAATGTTTTTGTATGTTTAATTGTAAAACCCAAAAAATGTTCCACGTTGTCAGTTCGATTTTCTGAATCTTTGACCCATTTTACTTTTCAACTTCAGAAGAGTTTTCCAAAAACTTAAAAATTTATATTATTTAACTATAGTGTACGATGAAAATAAAGATACAATTTCTTCTTTACGCAAAATGTTATTTAATAGTTAATAAAGATGGTCAAACGATCTTAGGGAGATAAATCAGTCAACAATCAAGTCATATTATGACCTACTGTTCGAATATCAGCTAGATTCTATTTACATACGTATGTAGTAAATATTTGGAGCGTAATATAGTCTGAAATAAGTTTAATTAGGAAGATTTATCAATAAAGCCAGACAGACAGGCAGACGTATGTATGGCTTGACACACGGCCAGATGATTATGTTTAGATGGATGCATATCTTTTGAGAGTTTTCTTTTACAAATTTTCTTACTAAAAATAACTTCTTTCTATAATTTAGATTAATTCTTATATAACTAAAACCAATGAGACTATGAAAAATAAAATTTCCAAGGTAGAGAAAACACTTCAAAAAATGTACGAATAAATATTACTTGATGGGGTTGGATATGTTTCCTTAAATACGTTAGATAGCTCAGGCAATAACATAATCTTCTCTACAAGTTTATAAGCAAGCATATACGCTTTTTAAATTTAATGGGATGAATAAATTAAATAATAAAAACTACTCTGTCATTGCCTATTAACAGGGCATATTGCCTGCCAAAAGGTATTTGGTATTTGCCTTGTCGGCTCGAATCTTAAAAGTTTTTCAATTGCACTTTTTATGCCCTCGCCATTTGATTTGCAAGGTAAGTCATCAGATGTTGTTTTTGTAGTAGAGGCATGTTGCATGTTGTCAGTGATTTGTTGAGTGTGGCATGTTGAATTGGCGGCTGTCAGTTGGCATAAGATGTGTGATGTACTTAGTATGTTATCGCTTACATTTGTGGTCGCTGCTTGATATTGATTTTGAATTTGAGCAATCATTCAATATATTCTCATCAATCTCATTTCCGCCATCAATTCATATTTGTGCCTTTTGTGGCTCATTGAAAATTCTTTTGTGTTCTCCTTGTTGACTTCGTTAGAATGTGTTTGGTACAATTGACGTCTATCCTGCGAAAGGATACGTGCACAATATACATGTGTTCATGCATGATTTGCTTGTCTTTGTGCAACTGTCTTATTAAATTCACAAAACCAATTTTTGGAATAGCTGATGACGTGCATTTTTTAGTGCATATCCATCGAGCAAATGGGGACACAGAAGATCTGCACATTATATGCAAATTGCATTTTTAATTTTAAATACAATTTTTTTTAGTATGTATTTACCATATTATTATATATTTTAAATTAAAAATTACATATTTAAAAATATTTGTTTCTCTTATTGTATTTATTTTAAAATTTTGAATTATATTTCTAAATATATATGCACTAATTTAAAATTTTAAAATTAGATCCATGATTATAAATGTCTCCTTTTTATACGCTGAACCTATTAAAAATGGGTAAAAAGGGTATAATGGTTTTGTGCAAATGTATGTAACAGGCGGAAGCATCTCCGACCCCACAAAGTATATATATTCTTGATCAGGATCAATAGTCGAGTCGATATAGCCCTGTCCATATGTATATCCGTCCGTCCGTCCGTCTGTATGAACACGCAGATCTCAGGAACTGTAAGAGCTAGAATATATAGAATAGAGTTCACTCGACTACAGCACTCTTACTTGTTTATTAGTTACTTATATATATTTACCTTGTTATTTATATTTTTTAATTTCCAAATAAATCGATTTTCTTGTTTTAAAATTGTACAGTACGTTTTCAAATATACATTAACTATTTTCCCCTTATTTGGATCTTTAAACATACGTTACAAATACGTCATAGTCCTTAATTTGAACGGACGGCCTTATTGAGCGCTAGATGGCGCTGTGTGTGTATTCTTCGTGCCTCTGACTACTCATTGTAGACTTTTTAGCATATGACGTCAAAAGGTCACATATGACGTCACAGAAAAGCTTTATTGTTTACGCATGCGAAGCGCAACGAATTGGAATCGAAACGAATTGCAGAACACGTGTTCGCTTTGGCGCCAAATTTGTTGATTATGAGCTTTTCTACATTTTGTTTTGTTGCCATTTTCTGGGTTACGCGACCGCCAGCTCTTCTGCGCTCTTTTATTCGGTCAATTAATCATAAAGAGAGAGCGAGAGAAAGTGAGAGAGAGAGTCTGTTTTTGTTTGGAGTGTGCTATTACATAACACGTGCTCGAGTACACTGTAAATAAACTTCGAGTCTGATTAGACAATATTGAGAAAGTGACAAGTTTGGAATGGAAAAATAGTAAATAAAAGATATTTTAGATTGTTTTTAGTTTGTTTTTTTTTAGAGAATGTTAACAATATACATTAAATAATTTATTTGGCATTAAGTATAGCAAACCAATTAATATTTATATTATTTTATTTGTTTATTGTTATTGATATTTATTTATTGATTCATTGCTTTGCTAATTGTAATTGTTTCAAATAGTTAAATGCCAGCTACTTTTATTTTATTTACTTTTTTTTTTTTAATTTTGCGTTTTAATAAATGTAAAGTCATACTTTGAAATTAGCGTATCTTGGCTATAATTTATTGCTTTATTTACTTGTTTATCTATAATATTATATTCTCTATTATGCCACAACAGCCTGGCAACTCTGGTTGGCTGCACTCGTTAGCGATTCTTTTGACTAACGCAAGATTTAAGAGAGGTGTGTTTAGTGTGTAAAGAGCAATCACACATCAATGGAGTTGCTTCTAAACATACGCACACACCCATAACACACACATACACACGCATACCAATATCACATTGGACAGTCGAAGTCTTGTGTATTTAAGTTTGTCAGAGTTTCCCATGACAGCTGCGCTTGGCAGCTTTGCCCAGTGTCACAAACGGCAAGATTCAAAGTCTGTCAAGCAGCAGCAGCAGGCAGCAGCAGCAGGCAGCAGAAGCAGGCAGCAGCAGCAGGCAGCAGCAGTAGCAGCTGCGACTGGCAGCGCAGTCGACGTCGGAGCAGAGTTGCTGTCTTCAGTCGGCTGTGTTTTTGTGTGCGGCCAGTTTCAGTTAGGTGCAGAACTGCGCGACGTTCTCATCGTCTCAATCCTATTGACCCAGCTCAGCGCTTCAGCGACGTGTTCTGCAGGTTGCCAATTCCGTTTCCGTTGCCTACTTTTGTGCGCGCCGTGTTCATTAATTAAACTAAACGATAGTAATTTTTAAAAACCCGACCGTTGCCCAAAATAACGCTAGTTGTTAATTAGTGTGTGCCCAACAAAAGAAAAAAAAAATAATAAAAAGGTTTTCAATTTAGTGCGTGTGTCCTTGAGCCCCAGAAAGGACTGCGAGTATCTAAAAGTCGTGTGCAATTTGTTCAAGTCGTAAAAAAATAAAGTGGAAACTGCATTTGCATGTGTTGAGATCTGAAAATGGCAGCATAATCAACCGTGTGTCCTTGTGTGTGTAAATGCAAATACTTATATATAAAGACATATATATACTACTAATATATATATTATATATTTATATATTTACGTCAACAAGCCAAGAACTATTTAGGTGTTTCTTTTTGTCTTGCTACGCAGTTAAATTAAATTTTACAGCACACTTTTGTGCGCAGACTTTGCAGTAACCTTTTTCAAGTGCCCTTGTGGCATCAGCATTATCCTGGTGCCAGTCAACCAGGCAAACATTTTGCTTATTGAATCCTATCTGCTTTGCTGTACGTTTATCTATTTTATTTGTGGTTTTGTTATTTGTGTGCTCCTTGCAACATGCAATTTAATGACATGAAAGCACAGGCAAATGTATAACAAAATCGATTTGTTGTTGTTGTGGTTATGCTCTGTGGTTTTTTTTTCTTTCCCAGTTTCTGGTGTATTTTATATGCTGCTACAAAATGTTTTTGCAGCAGTTTGTGTGTTGCATACTTTGCTTAAGAATAAAATGACAGAATACCCAAAATGCCTTATAGCTAAAATGGACGATGTGTGTGTGCGTAAGCCTGACTATGTGTGTGCTTATTACTTGCCTTGACACATTTCGTTGGCAGTTCCCGGCGAATGGGCTCTGTGCGGCTCTTTCTGTTGGTTTCTTGTTTTTCATCAGCTTCGGCTTCTTTTTTTTTTTCGTCTTTTCACATTTTCTCGTTAGTTTTGCCCACGTGCGCCACTAAGTAAACTAACTTTTGTAGCACAACACGCACACACACACACATGCAGCATTGGAATGACATGCAGTATTTTTCAGTTAGCCTTTCTGACACATCTCGCTGGTAGCATTTTGTGTAGACATTTGTTTGTTTTTGCAGCTGATTTGTTTGTCGTTCAGTTACCAGCAACATATTGCATACGGTTTGTTATCAGCCATATGTGTTGTCTTGTTTGTTTTCGAAAACAGTTTCTTTTTCGTGTTTTGATAGTCTACCTTAATGAAAAAGATACATCGTCAACGGATGTCAAAAAAATATAAATATTAATATCAGGCGCCAACTATTTAGCACATGTTCATCTTTAGTACTTAGTTAAAGCTACCTTTTTATCGTTTATCTCTTACAGTATAAATAAAGTTTTTTTTTTATAATGAATGGGTATTAAAAGCAGTCCTAAATTAAATATTGAAAAATTAACATTTTATTTTAAATTAACAATCAGTAACAAATTAAGCCATATACAATTAAAAATGAATAACAAAAATAAAATTGAAAACAAAAATATATATTTGATATAAGAAATCTATAACCAGATTTATTGAATACCATTTTATTTTATATTTATTTTAAATTTTAATGAATTATTTACTTTTAATTCAAATATAAAATGGTCAAATATTTGTTAAATGGATTGGGGAAACCCAGTAAAAACCCAATCATATCAAAAATTGTAGTACGTAACTTAGACTAAAAGTTGAAAGTTTCAGTGGTAACTTTATTGCAATTGAAAATCGATTTAATACGACAAGAACAAATAGGGGGAACGATCGATAATATTAAATCAACTTAATCTGCAAATTGCAAATTCAAAGTCTCAAGCTGTAAAGTAAAGTAATGTGAGAATGGCTTGTTAATATAGTCGAATGGACTGATCTTGCTAATTCGAATCGACTTTTGATAGTGAGCAAAAAATAGATATATCATATGGATCGTAAATGCTTTCTTCTGCCTGATGAATACTTTTGCACTAACTCATTGTACCCCAAGTAACTGTCTTAATGGGTGCAGTATATAGGAAGACATGACATAAACACATATCAATATTTATTCGCACACTCTTACTTGTCTTACTTCTCAGATTCCAAAAAAAACTAAGGAAAGCGTCGTCGAAAATGGTTCCTAATATTTAAAGTGACCTTTCTTGGCATAGGTTCTTGTATTTAATAAGGGTATTGATGTCAACAACCACTAATTTTAACGCATGCATTATTTTTGCAACTCCTTTGATGAATTAATTGTCCTTTTCTGCGATGATGAAATCAAGTATTTCAATATGCTTTGCTCAGACCTGCCACAAATATGTCAAATGGCATTCTTGAGCCAAGTATAACGAGGGTCATTATATTGTTGATGGAGGAATGTCTTCGGATTAAGCCCTAGTTTTAGGACTTTTTTAATAACAGATTCGCTTAAAAGGGCTTTTTATACCCTAAACCCGCTTAAATTATGAAAAAAGTGTATATTAGTTATGTGCAAAAGGATGCGATAGACAGAAGGAAGAATCTCCGACTCCGTTAAGTCGATTTATTCTTGATTAGGGTCAACTGTCGCGTCTATATAGCCATGTTTATCCATCAGTCTGCATGAGCACGCGGATCTCAGATACTATCAGAAAAAAAAACTTTACATTTGGAATACAGTTCTCGAATAAGGCGCGCGGATCAAGTTTAATTTTAATTTCATTTTCTCAATAACTGCCTAGAAATAAAAGTTATGATTTTAAAACACATTTTAAACGCATTCTTTTTGCTTTCTAAAGGAAATTTGTCAATAAAACTAGAATACTAGAATATAATAAACAGCTAAGTTCAAGGTATATCGTTGGCGGGGTAAGTCGACTGCAGCATTTTTTCTTGTGTATTGATGTGTTTTTCCAGCTAGATGGTGAATTTGTTTCGGCCATCATAATTCGGCCAAATATTTTATATTAAGACTTGTCACTGAAAATGTCGAAATCCCTAAAAGAAACTTTATATTTAGGAATATATTTCCATCGGCTTGTCATTGACACTGCGATTAATTTCTGTGTGGTATTTTTATGCTTAACATTTACACGAAACCTTTTGCCACTTTACACCAACCACGACAATTAACTTTAATATATATTTGCTCTGCTTCGCGTACATTATCCTTGTACCTAGTTGGATATGGATTTGGAGTCCTTTGCCTAACTTCGTTGCCCCAAAGCTGCTATAAATCTGTGTCCTGTTTGTTGCTACAAATGCCACATTAACTGTTTAGATTTTACACCCCGTCGTGAACTCTAGGCTGGATCTCCAAATAAGTTTGGCAACAAATTTAATTAAGTTTGCGGTTTTGTGAATCCGCAATTTTCATTCAACTTGTCTAAGCTGGGACTTTAATTTTGAAAACAACACTGCTTAATTTAATTTGGATTGTTCAATTGGCGCAACATAAACTTTTTGTGTCTGTTTATTTTGAAACTGGAATAATAAATTGCTCTATGATACACATGAAAATTGCTCGCAAAATTAAATTCACAATAAATCATTATTTTTTTTAAGCAGACAGAGGATGGTAAATTTAAATTTTTAATTCGAAGCAAACAGTCAAGTTGAATTTAAATATTTTGACACATTTAGAAATACATTTTGCATCACTGTCACTTGTCAAAAAAACGAGAGCAAAAATTATCTGGGTTGTCTGCATTCTTATTAACATGAAACAGAAATCTTTTTAATTCTGAGGGTATGAACCCATTGAAAGTGGTTGCTAAGTGGGTTGACTTTCATCTTTTATGTGTGGAGTCTCTTTGAACTATTCTGTTCACATAAAAATTATTAAATGAACATATCATAAAGAAGTCAAAAATTAAATATATACTTGTTAAGCATTAGCAACCGATTTAGCCATGCCCATCCGAGAGCGAGAGCCTTGAAATTTATAATCAAGTTTATTTAATTTTATCGAAAACTCAATTAATTTACTAAATTTAATAGCTTGTCTGAGCGTGTCTCTTAGTCTAGCCTACTAAAGCTTTCTTGCTATTTTTTTTTTTTATGATTATTTGCAAATTAAAAAAAGAATATAATGAATTTCTGTTTTAATACAGAAAAATACTTTTCTGCCGCCTGCTCAAACATTTTTTCAACATTAAAACAGTATATTTAAATATTACGGTATTTTTATAGGATCATGTTTAAATTCATAATATTCCTTGTTATTTTAAATACCGAATTGTCATAAAATATGAAAAGACTCTTTTTCAAACATATTGCTTACATGTTATTTCCATGAATATTATATGCAATAAAAAATGAAAACCACACAAATTCACCGAAATGTATATAACCGAATAAGGAGTAGCGCCCTCAATCTATATGCCACACATAAAAATAATATTAAATGTTATGTTTTCTTCTGCAATAACCCTTAAAAGTCAATGTACAAGATATATATATATATACGTGGTGTGTGTGTGTGTGTGGGTGTGTGTGTGAGTGCGTGTGTATACTTAACCATATCGAAGCGTTTAGGCAGCCAGAAAACAAAACAAGTCAGATGGTCTTAGTCTTTAGAGAGCTCAACTAGTTGATATTGTGCAATCAAGTTTTTACCTTACATAAATTGCACATGTGGTTCGATATTGAATCCCAAACGTTATTTAGAATTAACAATTTACAGATTGAACACACATGGAATGTTTTGTGATGTCAACACTGTAGGAGGCCCTTTATTTTAGATCTTATGAGAATACTAGCGCAAGTCTCTGTCTGTTAGAGTTTGTAGTATGCTATTTGTGTATTTGATGTTTTTATTTGGACGCATTTAATGCAATTGTGTATATTATGTTGCTTTGTGTTATTTGCTTAAAGCTATGAATACTCTGTCTACTCTAACATGGGATTATGCTGTTATATGTTTCATGGTTTCAATGACGCCGTGGGAGACCTCTGACCGGGGTCGGGGATTAAAACAAATTCCACAGCAGTGGGTATGCCGACGAGCTGATTGCGCATTCTCACTGGGCCCATCCAGCGACCTTCTCAGCAGAACTGTGTAGGCTTAACCGGATTGATATAACGGACAATTGAACAGAGAGACAGTGAGGCAGTCGGATCTGGCTAGAGCGACTCGGCTATTGGCGTCGAACAAGAATATACATTTCCCATCTGAGATCGAATGGGTTTCCCTCTGTGTCTTAAATACATTCACGCTCTTTTACTCCTTTTCATTTTTACGAGTACAGCGTGTGCATACAAACAGAAGAGTTCAAAGGAATTCCACAGATAAAATATGAAAATGAACCAACAGAAAACAAACATCAAAAACGTGAGGCGCAATTTTATGTTTAAAAGCTTTAAGTGAAATGAAATGAAATGAAATGAATTATTTGGGGAAAGAACCCTTGGCTGCCAATTAATACACAACCATAAAATATAGCAATATTAAGGCCCAAATATTATATGCTACAGTTAATTTAAGTCTAATGCTGACAGTTTTAGGTCTAAATACCAAAGAAAAAAAGAAAAAACTAAGCGCAAAGATGAGCCAAGAGAAAAACTGCAAAAGAAAAATGCGGTCAAAAGTTTTAGGTAGGCTTTACAAAACAAATGTTACTTTCAGGAATGACAGCACTTAATACGCTAAAGCCGCACCAAAAAAAGTTACCACTCAAAATGAAAGTAAGAAAGAGAGATGTATATATATAGAGAGAGAGAGAGGAAGAGGCAGAAATTGGGAGAAAGGCGGAAAGCGGATAGCAAAGGTCGAGTTAATTTATGGATGTGGTGCACACGGCAAATTGCTACGACTATAAGTTGAAAAGGGCCGAAACCAGCAGCACACACACACACTCACACACACGCCCACACTAACACTCTCTTATACACCCACACAAACATGTTTATTTATGATAAAGTTTCTTTTTCACAAAATTTGCAGTTTAGCTTACTTAAGCATTATGGCTTCAACATTTGGCTTCTTTGATCACACTTGTGCCCCACTAAGGACCCATTAAACTCTAACCAGACCTGCACAACGAGTCCTAATCAATGAGATTTCTAATAACCAGTGTAATTATCTGCCTTCGTTTATGTTGCGACAATTGATTGGTGGCAATTATTATTATGCCACCATGTTGCCTATACGCATTGATTGACGTTTTCAAAAACCAATTTACCCACAAATTAGATTGATTACTATCAAACTGGTCTATTTGTTGTGTGTACGTGTGTGTGTGTGTGTGTGTGTATGTGTGTGTGTGAGCGTGACCAATTGTTTAATGGTGCAAAACTGTTGGAGAAATCATTGGGATTTTGGCATATCTTTTGATGCCTTTTGACTTGTTCATTCAACTTGATTTAGATGTATTTGATTTAGGCTTTTCCGGGGCAACTTTTATGTTATTAACTACTGTCGACACCAGTTGTTTTACCAGTTGCTTTTTTAAATCTCTAACATCGATATAAATAGTAAAATGTGTAAGCACGCTTAAGAGACTAGATTCTTGAAACTTTGAAATGACAGATTTAATGTTAGGGTAGGAAATCGATAAGAATCGATATTCGCAAATCGTAAATGAAATGCTTTTATCTTTCATAGTGTTTTAGCCAGAGTCTCCATAATTCTGAAGGATTGTCACCGGTAATTGTTACATATATATTTTTCACACAACTTAAAAGCTAGAGGCACTAAATGGCACTAAAACCACTAATGGGCGAAAGAAGAATTGTGGTCCATCCTACACCCGATCCCAAAAATCGTAAAAGTATTTTTTCCCGCAATTTGCGACCTTGTGATTATTATATATACCTGGAATATGTAGCGGTAATTGGCATAGAGAATATGCAATCCATTGTTCCATCTGGTAAAATATATATATATATATATTGGGTGGGGATAAAAAATTAAGCTGGATTAACATTTTCGATGTATTCACATTATTATGGTAGTGCATATCTCATGTTCAACATATGGTTTCTGTCCCTGTTAGGTATTTAGTTGTTCCGGTTTGGTCGTTGATGTGTGCAAAAGTAGCTCTTTATGATATTTGTGCGGTTGAAGGCAGTACGTGTCTCTATTTATCTGCCACGCCCCTTAATGTGTACGCCTGTGGCAGCTTGTATTTTTTCTTGTTTATTGTTGCTGCTGAATGTCCAACATATAGTTGATAACATACAACTTAACACGTTGTATTAACTCGGCGCTGTAATCCGTAATCTCATATCATGTGCGTATTTGTATACCCTGTAACTGACATTCGCCTCAATTGGGTACGCGGTGTTTCTTATTATTATATGTTTTCTTTAATTGTGCCAAGTTTCTTTAGTTTTGAAAAAGAATTATTAAAAATTGGAAATTTGCATTATTTGAATTGAGGAATTGGAAAATTGAAAAGTATTTTTTCACTTGACAGATAATATAAAAATAGATATTTTACATAACTCTTTATATGTTGCATTTTAAATTTTGACTCACTTATTCCTTTTAAAATGAAACTAATTATTATTTATTAATTTTCTCATTTCCTTTGTTCCATTTAATTTTAACGTTGTAAAGTTTATTGTCTGAGAAATAGAATTGAAATAACAAATTTCCTTTTGCTTAATTTGTTTCTTTCAAAACTCTTCTCAATGACTTTTGGAAAGTTCTGCTTTGAACTTGTGAATTGCTCTTATGTGTCGGCAATTTATCTTAACAGTCTTTCTGTCGAAAGGAATACTAGAAACTGTTTGCACGGTATTTTGTATTCAAGTCTGTGATTTAGTTTCCAAATGTTTGTCCTGTGGTCTGCAACGATTTATATTTAAATGGTCTGTGTGGGTGTGTGTGTTTTTCAGACTGAGTATTTGCGGATCTGGTTTCCTCCGGTTTCCTAATGTTTGCGCTATTCTTGTCTGTTTGGCTCCAGCATTTAACTGCAGGCTGTTAAGTGATTTCGGCACGGCCCACAGATACTTATATGTCCCACAGAAATTTGGGAACTGCCAAAAGTTGGCCAAGTTTGTTGGTTTCTAACCATTTTTTGGCTAAATAGTCAAAATGAATTTCAACGCCAAATATTTGCAGACGATATAATTACAATGGCTTAAAGTTGTTCAGATAAAATCTACCCAATGTTTTAAATTTATATTGTGTTTTAAACAAATTGAAAATCAGTTTTTTTGACAAGATTAAATCATCTATTTATGCACTCAGAAAGTTTTCGTCTTTAGTGCGTTAAGAATTTATCACACAGAAATAATTTTGGGGCAACAAAGTTCGCAACTTTGAGTCAATGTTAAAAAAAACTTGCTCAAAACTTATTTGGATACCAAAGCCTTATTGTATGAATCAGTTATTTATATCCTCAAGGTGTGTTTTAGGGCAGAGTTGGCTTTAACAGTAATAAAGTCGAAAGCAACACAAAAGCCATAAGCAAACAAACAGCTTGTGAGTTTTTTTAGATTACAAAAGTTGCTTTGTTTGAATTGCTAATTTCAGCTCTCTTCTTTTGAGTTTGATGGCTTTCACACACACAGGTGTGAATGTAGCTGACACAGAAGTTAAGTCGGAATAAAGATTCAATTTTCGCCGACCTTAAGAAGTTCACTGGGCCACAAATCAATTTGTGCACTCTGAGAAAAGCCATAAAATAAAATGATAAACGACGAAATCAGCAAAGCTACTAAATAAAACTGTCTTAAAGCTAAAAACAGCTGTGTTGATGCAGAGCATTAAAGTGGCTGTCTAGGATGCTAAGAAGCAGACTGCTGAAGCTTATTTCCTGCTCTATATATTCCAAAATCGATTTTAAGAAAAGGTCGCAGAGTTCTGAAAGTTTAAAGCGCCCTTGATTGGCATAAGAAACCACCAAAAATTGAGTCTAATGTTGACCAATAGCGGATACCAGAAAACCTCATTCCACATGCAAAAGGTTAACCCGAGGAAAAGTTATCCTAATATCCCTAATATCCCTTACGCAGTGCGTCAGTCTAAGTTGTATGCACAAATGGGTTTATTATTTATATTTCTGACATACATATAGTGGTGCGTATTGTGGCACGCTTTGTGGCCTTGATTTATTTTATGGCATGTGCTCTAATATTACCTGCTCATAAAAATCTGAACGTGTCACACTTACGACTGTCAGGACTTTCAACTGTCTATCCTTTCTGCAGATGTAATGACTTTCTTGCCCTGTTGGGTACTGATGAAAAATATACATAAATAAAGTAGGAGATTATGTTGCTTTCAAATTAGTTGGGGTTGGTCAACTCGAAAAATGTATGCATGGTAAGACAAGCAAAACAAATTAAATAATATTTGTGTTTTTGTGATGTATTCCCCTTATTATTACGATAAAAGATATTGAAAGAAGTGTACATTTTTTGCACAGCATTAGAATATGTTTATCAAATATATTGTGAAGTAACATTATAATTGTTTTCATTTAATTTTCTGTTTATCTTGTATTTTTCTGTGTCTACTACTTAAAAAAAAAACCTATAATTGTTATTTCAAAAGCAATTGAGATTGTCAAAGGCATATTTTGAAAAAATATTAAAATCATCAAACTATTGAATTCGATTATTAAAAAATTACGAGATGCTTTTATATGGAAGAGTATTAAGTGTCCTGCATTATGTTTATATATGTATTTTATTTACACGTGCCAACTTTTATGACTAGGCCAGAATGCTGTTTACCTAGCTACTAACTGAATGGCGCTTCCGCGCTGCCATCTGACATCTGCCATTTCTCTGGTTTAATAAAAGAGAGTTAACACAAAAGCGGCGTTATTAATATAACAGCTACAGTTACTACAGTTGTACTCGGCACCCAAATGACGGAAGTCACGAACAAAAAATATGTTTCATTTTGCAAAGGAACTCTCACCTTGTCGAACAGAAGTGTTGCCTCGCAGCAGCAGCAGTTACGACAAAACGCGACATGTGGGTCACAGGATACAGGTTAAGTAACACAGAAATAATAAAAAAAAAAAATGTGTAACTGTGACTGTAACGGCTCATCGATTTGCATATCGCTGCGAGCATGTGTTGTGTGCATAAATTCAAAGGACCACAATGTGCTGCTCTGTGCAGGATTAAAATAAAATACACAAAGGTTCAATTACAATCATTTTTCAATCATGCTTCAATATTTTTTGAACACTTTTCACAAAAAAATAAAAATAAAAACATTTATAAAAAGAAAATAAAGAAAATTAAAAAGTCAGACATATCAAAGCAGATTATTCTTGCTGACACAATTACAGCAAGCCAAATTAATTCAACATAAGAAAAATAAAATACATATATGTGTACACTCCAGGCCACTTGAATAGGATACGCTTTAAGGCTGTTTTTTATAGCCTTAATTTTGGGTTCTAATATTTAATTGTTTAATAAATAAAATAGTAAATAATTAGTTCATTAAATATGTTTTAAATTTAAGCCAATAAACAAAAAAAAAGTGGACCTTTTTTTTCATCGCTTGAGCAAGCCATTTTTGAGGAAGAACATATTAGAAAAAATCTGATTGTTCATAACGCGATTATTTCTTAAATATAAAATAATTAAATTATTGTGGATTGGAAAAATAAATTTAAAAAGTATATAAATTTATCAAATATTTTAATGTAATCAAGCTCTAAGCTAACTCGATGGCTTGGTTAAGATCGTGTATACTCGAATATTGTTTCCCCGATTCTTAAACCTTACATGATAATCATCTTCAAGCACTCTCTGTATCTCTGATCTCATTACTATCAGCAGGCGCAATCATTTTCTGTATGTATGTGTAGTTAAGATATACGCTGAACCCAGCTGTTAAATATATTCTAGTTTTATTGCAGCATTTCCCTTAAAAAGAGGCAGCGATGTTTTTATTCACAATCCAGAACTGATAACACCGACTTGCGGCAAACGGTTTAGTTTTATTTTTATTTTTCAGTGCCTGTGCTTGTTGCTATAAAAGCAAGAGCACTTGCATTCCTGCTAGAATTTTTTGTAAATTTGTTAAATGTTAATTTGACCATGAAACTAGAATAAAACAAGTAAGAGTGATGTAGTCGAGTGAACTCGACTACGATATGCCCTGAACCCAGTTGTTATATATATTTCAATTATTATTGGCAAATTCCCATCTAAAAAGATTTGCACTCAAATGCGAACAGCTCTGGAAGCGCCCTCTGCCGACAAATACGTGAAACACGCAATACACACAAAAACAAATTGACGCTCGCGTCAATTATCATGTCATGTCATTTATGCATACAGAAAATGCTTGCGGCGGCTGATAGAAATGAGATCAATATGAGAATATATTTTCGACTATAACTTGGGTGTTTCTTATCCGATCTTGATCTTATCGAAATTTGGGAATTTTATCAGTAGTATGCATATGCATATCATGTATTAATTAGAAGATTCTGCCTTTAAAATTTTGGAATTTTTTGCTATCGGAAAATTAAATGATCGATATTCGATAAACGAAGGCAGTTATCGAACCCATTTTTAATGGGTTAAGCGTATAATTAGGGGCTTGGTTCAGTCGACTACAGCATTCGTATCTGCTTTCAGCTTTCTGATAGCTTTATTTGAATTAAAAACACAATATTAACTCCGAAACGTTGGAAAGTTTATTCCCAACAGATATGGAGGCTAGAAGCCAAGACTTTGTCTTTAATTCACAATTGCGTGTTTATATTAAGGTTTGAAGCAAATTGCTACACCATCTCAACAAACGAGAGTAAATAATAAAATCGATCGACCAGCCAGAGTTATGCGAATCGACTGATTAGCTGCAGTAGCCGGCGGTTCAGCGAATGCACTTTATCGAGAGAGATAACGTCATTGTGTAATACGATATGTAATTACTACTAACAATGAGCTATTTATTTGAAGCCACGCAGGACTCCAAATTCAAATACGCAAACAATTTATTATCAATTAAAAGTTCACATTTAACGCTTAGACTTAAGTGGCAGGACCTATTTGAAATATTCAATTTAATTCGGGGCCACACTAAGAGACAACAATATATATATAAACAAATAAGACTAGGGGTTATCCTGAACTCAAGATTTGACCAATGCGGATTCATGTGTGTATAGTATGCACATATAAAATGCTTGAGCTAGATGATCAACGGTTCTTCTCTCTCTCTCTATCAGTTCTTGTCTGCTTCGGTATCAACGGAGGCGGGCTCGGGCGTCGCCGGTGGCGAGGATGATGATGATTCTGTTTCACAGGTTTTCGGTTCGACATTTGTACTTGGCGACGGAGACGACGATGACGGTTGCGGCGGCACCGGCGGTGGCGACGTAGGTTCCGCCGTGAGGAGAGCATCAATGGCCGCCGCTGCGGCTGCAGCTGCTCGCGTGCGGGGACAGGGCGCACTGGGTAAGGGATGAGATACTAGCGATGATTGTGGTGGCGGTGTGGCCTCAACGAAGTTCTCCCCATCCAGATCATACAGATCCAAGTATTCGATGTATATATGCTCCCATTCTGTGTGCGGCTCCAGCGTGTCCAAGACGCATTGCCTCAGTTCGAATTTGGGTTTGGTCTGCATCGTTTCCGGCAATACGTTGTCGAGCAGAGTGTCCATAAAGAGACGCAAACGCTTTTCGGTGCCGTAGCTGGCCAATTGAAAGGTCATCATCATATGCCAGTGCTTCAGTTCCTCAAAAGCCTCCAGCGCTTCACACAGCTTGATCTGATTCTCGAGGAACAGCACCTTGGCCGTTTGCTGCCAGCTTTCCGGATCGATTTCGACTGTTCCACGCAGACTGAGATAGTTATGAGTGCCGGTCTGCATGCTAAGCAGAGGAAACTTGCGATGCACATGCTCCAGATCGCGTGGCAGCGAGCCGCGTATCCCATTGAACATGATGGCATCGCCGGTGCCAAGCACCAACCACGATTTCAATGGCGTTGAGTACGAATAGGAATTGCCGCTGGGAAAACCAATCAGTGGCATGCCCTGGTCCGTGATAACAAACTGCAGCGTCATGCCATGCTTATTGAGCAGCTCCAAACAATTGGTGGACAAGCGGACACACTGCTTCGCAATGTCCCAAATGCGCAACAGTCCACTATCCGTGAGCACGCCGACCAGCTGATTATCGCTGCTGAAGGTGCAGTGCAGTGCGGCACTTGTCAACGTGATCGCTGGAAAAACGGGTGAGCCCGTCTGCATGGCCTGGAGTCGCATGCTGCCATCCAGGGAGCAGAGCATCACATATTTACTGCATAGATTGACATTGATCACCGGCGAGCCCACATACATATCCCAGAGCAACTCTCGACCCAATTGGGCAGTCACCTTGGCCACCATGCCGTAGCCAGTCTTCAGATGGCCATTCTGCACATGAATGCGATAGTCCTGCGAGGATTTTGTAAATTCACATTTACTATTCGCCGTTATCTGCAGTTTGGGACCCACTGAATTGCTGCCATTCAAATCGCACAGTAGTTGCATTGAGTTGCGGCGAGGTTGGATCGCTGCCGTTGCCGCTGGCGATGGCGGCAACATCAGACGTCCAACCGGTTCCGCTCGAGAGTAGAGCGCCTCTTGCGATCCATGCAGCAGTGGATCCACGCTGCTGCCGCCAATTGCTGATAACCCCATGCTGCTGCTGTTTGTGATTATGTTGTTGTTGCTATTGTTATCGTTGTTGCTAGTTGGAATGGTGCCGGTGCTGTTGCTGCCAATCCTGGAGATGGGCTCGTTTAGCTCATTGAGTGGTATAAACATGGGCGTAATCCGTCGCTTGCCATCCTTGGTGCGTGTCTCCGTCTGTTTGCTGATGGCTCGAGCGGGTGAACTGACGCCCTCTCCTTGGACAGGCAGTCGACGCTCCATGGCCGCATTGGGCAGAGCATAGCTGCTCGGTTCGGGCAGCGTCATCGTCATCGCCATCTGATTGCTGGCCGTGTGTTCGGAATGCTCCATATAGGCGCCATATTTGCGCTTGAATATACTGTTTCGTTCCGTCTCCGAGACGCGAGTGCCCAGCTCTCGTTCGGTGAATTGGAGGCATGCAATAGTGCCGTCACCGCTGCAGGCCATCAGCAGGCATTGTAGCGGTCCCCAGGACATGTCTAGGACGCTGTCATTGAACAGCTCATGGATGACGACCATAGGACGCTGGAGCGCTGTCAGCCACACGGACAGGGAGCGATCGCGGGAACCGACAGCTATCACACAATATTGCATGGCCTTGCTGGGACTGTCACCGACCATGTCGCGTGTCAATATCGAACTGTGGAAACGGACACAAGTGACCGCCTTGCGATGCCCCACGAAATCCTTGTCACATTTCCATCCCTCACGCTCGATGATCTGGGCAGTGGGCCCGCCGCCGTTCATCGCGTGCGCCGACACCAGATACTGGCCATCGGGTGACCAGGAGAGGCGTAGTATGTGCGTCGTACCGCCGCACTGTTCGAACGGTTCCGTTATCGTTGTGCCGCACGTCCAATCTGTTGTGCGCCATATCTTAATACTGCGATCATCCGACTGGGAGGCAAGGAAACGTCCAACCGGATCCCATGCAACACCCTTAACCAGACCCGTATGCCCCTTGAGCGTGTGCAGCACATTCGGGAATGCTCTCGCATCCCACACAATAATCGTATTGTCTATGCTACAGCTGGCGAGGAAGTAATCATTGGGTGACCATGCCAGATCAAGGACATCGCCATCGTGGCCGCGCAGTGTGTGTATGCATTTATACGATTCGGGATTCTGTTGCATGCCGCCGGTGCCAAAAACGCCGCTGGGCCCCAGCGCTTTCCGCCAGATCATAATTAGCTTATCATCCGAACCGGAGGCGAGTAGCTGCCCATTCTGTGACCAGCGCACACAATTCACGCACGCCAAGTGCTGATCCATTTGGCAGAGCATCTTTGGCACCGAGGCATCCAGATCATCCTTCTCGGACAGCACCGGCTTTAAATTCCAAATAACAATGCGACCGGAATCGGTGCCCTGCCCGCCAGTCGCGAATTTTGTGCAATCCTGATGCACATCAACCGAGAATATTGGCTTATCATCATGGTGCACCCAACCGGGCTTCACTAGCCTCATTAATGCGTCCGTTGATTGCGGAAATCCGCGAATGTAATTACAGATTTATTCTATTTGCCGGCTAATAGAGATGCAAGATATGAATTAGATTAGTGATGCGCTGAACATCGGCTTAACATAGATACATATGTTTTTTTTTCGCCGTTAGAGAAGATCGATTCATCGATGTTTTTCCCCATAAGTATCGAGTATATCTATTCTAGCATACAACGTCGCCGATCAGTTAAACGAGTCAAAGATATTCAATTATGATAATCAACATTTATTACATATTGTAGCAGTCAAAACTAAATTATATTTCTTTCACAAATACATCTGCATTTTTCACTTTATTCACAGCAATTGCACTCTTCTGCTTCACGCTGGTGATCGATATCGATATTATATGTTAAGTACATAGTTGCATGTTAAGTTACAGATGTTATGTTACAGTCTTATTACTACACTAGTGGCCTGCTACAATATGCATATCAGCAAGCGGTTATTAAAAATGTACATACGTATATTTTATAACTATTTCCCATCGTTCTTATTATTAACGAAAGTATGTACTGGGGTTGCCATCTGTATGCGCCAAGCAAACCCACACACATACAAACACATACTTAGGAATAAATCCACAATTTTTCTCATACCAGTTAAAACATATTTTGCATAGATACAGGCTATAAACACTGCACATAATATATGTGAATATATTTAGCTTGGCTTTCTTATTTGTCTGTCATTTTCAGGTTATAAATGCGTGCCAAAAGCCGCAAAGCAAATCGCGTGCTTAGCTGAAGTTTATTTTAAGGCGTCGCCAACACATAAAGCGAGGGCTGCTAACGTTTAGGGGCGTGGCCACAGTTAGTCGCATTTTTCTGATTACATTTTTAATTGAGTTACTTATTGAAACCTATTTAAATGCAGGTCCACTTGGTTGGCTATTAATTTGCTTGGCTTTTCTTTAAGGTTGGCAACTTTCTCAAGACATTTGGAGTAAATGCTGTATAACTGAATAGCCCTATCAACTCAGCTGCCTGGCGCCTGCTCTTCGAATGCTGCTGTTCATTAAAGAGGGAAAATGAAACCCAAGTAGCTTAAAAGTGGTCATATAATAACATTCTTTATATATCTTGGCATTAAATGTACGAAAATAATACGAAAACCAAGTGTTGCAGTAAAAACAGTTGGCAAGAACTTCAGTTTGGTTTTGTGATGTACCCATAGCACTCAAAATGATTATATTTCGCATATTCTTTTACTCTTTGAATTTTTATCACTGTTTCCCTAACATTTGCAGCAAATGTTGAACCATTTTACTTTTTAATACCTTCAGATTCAGCCTTTTATAATTTATTATTTATTTTAATTTAACTATTAATTTTTAATTATACATAATTTAGATTTTAAGTTGAATTCTAAAATTTGTTATTACTATGTTGACAGGAAATTAACCTATTAATTTAATGAAAAAAAAAAAACAACAAAAACAGAATCTTTTGTGTATTCTAATATGAGCTTTTGCATGTAAATGTTAGTCGTGCATGGCCTGCGTTCCCTAGTAGAAAGGGTATACAAGCACAGTGTAATAATCATCATCTGTAGCTGAAATTGGGACAACAGGAAACCAGCAGCAACTGAAATATGGAAACGCTTTTCAGCGTCTAGCATCTAGGACTGCATTTGTTGTGTGTGTGTGTGTTTGTGTGTGTGTGCTTGTGTATATTTTTGGTATCGTGTTTCATTATGCATATGAAATGTGCGACATGCAAAACAGTCGCATATAGGCGCACAAGGCGCACCGACAAAATACCAGATATTCTCATTAGCAATTCATGAGTATTTTAATTCAAGTGTTTTTCATTTCGAGTTTAGCCAACACATTTTAACCTTGTTGGCGTGTTGATGTCCCGATAAAATGAAAATGCAGCAAACACGTGACAAATTGAAACGAGTTGATTACGATTTAAAATTTTTATTTTTTTTTGGGATTTCTTTAGCGCCAATTAATATCAATAAGCACAATAAACCCACAGGAAGCTGCCCCTGAGCTAAGGTCAGATCACATCGATTAATCATTGTCACTTGGCGCAGCAGTTCACACGTCTGCCAAGACAATTATTTGTTTTAATTATCCAAGCTGGCAGTTGATTGCGTTTAATGAACTGCAATGCAAGCGTCAAATTAAAAACTGCAAAACCAAATGAAAAAGCAAAATTGCAATAACAGTTGAGTGGGAGAAAATAATTTCTTGTAGTATTTAACGAGCGCTGTAAAAGAAAAGACTGCAGCGGAAAATGTAAAAAACACAGTAAAATAAAATGTTATTCGCCTTTAGTGCAAAGTGGAAAACACAAAGCGTGTGAAAATGTGTAGTGAAAAAATCAACTGAGTGTTGAAGAGAGAAGAGTTCCTTAAACAATATACATATCCGAGAGATGACACACAATCTACAAGTTAGCTATACAGCTCTGGGCATGTCGGACGATAATCAAACGAACACCAATACGAACACAAACAGCTACTCGATGCCATCGATAGCATCGCCCACCCGCGGCACCCGGAATGTCATCTTCCACGAGGAGCTCAACGATCTGGCAGGGTATCCGCCGCAGCAGTTGCCAACGGTTCGAAGATTCTCCAAATCCTTCTTCCAACGGCCACGTTCGATGTCCGTCTGGAGTGACATTAGCCGCAGCAGCATGCGTCTGGATGAAAGGTAAGTTTGCCTCGAATGGGGAACGCATATCTGACAATCAGACAGTGACCCCGGGGACCCAGTTCCGGTGCGTGTTCCTGCTACTGATTGCGTGTGTGTTTGGCCTACGACAGTTCGAGCAATAAACAAACACAAAAAGGTTGCATAAATATTTACTTTTATTTCGCAGCTAACCATTTCTATACGCATCTATAAATAAATTAGTTTCTACCTTTTTCACCTTAGAGACTAAGGGGTAGCGACAGACTTAAAGACATTTTTTGAATCGGTTTTAAATATCATACTGAAATTTCGTATGTCGCATACAAATTATAATTGTGATTGTATTGCATGGACATTTCCACAGAAAGGTCCACTGGGACCGAACTTTTATACAGAGGGATTTTTTTATTTATGTATTTGCAGCTTATCTCAGTGGTCATTTCACGCAAATTGGCCAGAATGTTGAAAATGTGTTCTTTTCTATTCTTGGCCACTTTTAATGACATTTAATTTTAATATTTATGCTGCGATATCTAGCTTATCTATTTATGGCTTTTAAATGTCGTCGTATTAAATAAAATAGGAAATAGTCGGCTTGCGTTAATTTTGATAATGTTGTTTTTTTTTTTTAGCGTTCATTGCAATTTTTAAATGCCGCTTATCTAGCTAACAATTCATGTAGACAACAATTTAAGCTTAAAGTATTTCTTGTTTCACCTACTTACAAAAAGAAAGAAGAAACAACGGCACGCTGAAGATTACATATTCTTTTAGACAGGAGCTAATCTGCTGAAATCTACATTTACTTTTAGATCTCGATATATTAAGCTTTTGAAAAAATCAAATAAAAGGTTAAAAGGAAACTGAACTCAAAATAATTATTTTAATCATGTTATTTTGATTTTTACTGCAATATTTTGCAATCTTAAGTGTGGCGATTGGCAACAAGTTATTTTATTTTTTTATACCATATTGTGCATATATATTTATATATATATATTTCTGGCACAGAAATGGCGCTATTCAAATTTAAAAAATTTAAAAATTAGAAAAATATATTATACTTATTTATATATTTTAATTATTTTCTGGAGTTCAACCAATTGATTTGTTAAATTCGGTTATGTACAAATTGAATGACACTCTTTGCAATGAGCAGTTGAAGCTGCTATTGAAAAATAAATTGTTAACTCTTATAACTAATCTTAAATGATAATTTCTGTCTGTATGAAATTTCTCCTTATTTTATGAACAACTTAAGAGAAAGTGTAAGCTTGTGTAGTCGTCCTCTAAAAATAAAACAAAGCTTCGAATAAAATCTTAAGTAATAAATAATTCAATGTTTTTATTTTCGGTAGTTACAGTCATCTTGGAACGAAATACCGAATAATCAATGTATTATATTATATGAAATTTTAAGTGGTCGAAATCCATTGCAATATTTGAAATCTAAGGGGAGGTAAGTTTCAAATGCATTTACCAAGCTAATTGTGTTTTTTAATGATTAAAAAATATTTGCATTTTTTTTCCTATTTATAAATTATTATTTGATAAATCTGCACAGAAATTAATATTTGGGGTAACGGAATGCTTGGCAACGTCTTTGGAAATTAATTTTCTTAACTTTGCTTTGCATAATTCTTTTCGAATTTTTCTCTTCGAATTTCATGACATTGTGTAGGCTAACAATTTATATTTGCTACATGCATTGATAATATATTTGCTAAAATTAA
Organism: Drosophila setosimentum; assembly: GCA_035043505.1. Lineage (NCBI taxonomy): Eukaryota > Metazoa > Arthropoda > Insecta > Diptera > Drosophilidae > Drosophila > Drosophila setosimentum. Next base: position 22,061,726 of record JAWNMY010000003.1, read on the forward strand.
TCAAATTGAATTTAAGAACGTCGACAAATGTTTCCCCATTTGAGCGGAAAGGTCATAAATTGCGCATACGCCGTAATGAGCGATTAGAAAGTGGCATTTATAACCATTGAAATAAAATTTATAGACGTCACAGTCTGTGGGTCACTTTAATTTGGTTAAAGAAGTTAACTTTTGTTATCCTGTTATCCTGTTGTCTCCCATAATAGCACGATATTATCGCTTTTGTGATATTTAATGCCATTTGACGCAAGGACTGTGTGAACTTAAGAGATTTCGACTTATTTTCATGGCATTAAATGTCATTGTGAAAGTTTGCTGTTGTTTTGGTTGCCAGAGATTTGTTTAGATAATAGGCAAAAAAAATATATATATCTCGATGCCTGGCAGCGCATAAATCTTGTACATAAACGCCATTAAATTTGTAAGAAAATTAATGTTGTCAGTTATTTAAGACATACGATTATCTAATAAACTCTAATGTGGTAATATTTAACACTATTTACGTAGGCTGAAAGAATAAATCAGAGAAAAAGTGTGGAAAAGTATTCCAAAATAGGTTGCTATTCTGTGAAATTTGGCGGAAATTTAACTGAATAAATAGTAACTGATTACCAAATCAAAAAAAATCCCATTTAAAACGTTTTAAATAACAAATGTGTTTTTGCTTTTATGTATAAAATGTTGTTTATTGTTTGGTGACCCCTATTTATAATTTTAAAATGTATATACTCCGATATGGTTCAAGTTTCGTCGATATTCGCCTTTCACAGGATCGAAATATACCCAGAGAAAACCATATTTGTATTTAATACATTGAATTAACTTTGAAAACCACATTGAAGTGTGCTTCTATGCTCAATTGATTTTCGGCAATCAGCAATTAATTTTATCCTCGCTGCTAATCATCATAACTTTTTTAAAAGCATTATTTCAAGCGTAAGCAGATCTGTGCGTGATCGAATTGATACAAAATAAATAAGGCAAAGATTTGCCTGGCACACATAGCGTTAAGTGCACGTAAGACTAAACTATAAATAATTGTAATTAGAGGTCGAAAAACAGCTTCAACCTTCAACTTCAACTTCAGACACCCGAGTCATGCGCAAAGTGTTTTTAGTATAAATAATAATGGAGAACGGCAGACCGAAGTTTAAATATCCATTTAGAGTTGGGGTAATCTATTGACATCAAGATTTTTAATCGGAGTTTTAAATATAATTACTTTTTAAATTACGAAGGCGAATGTAATGAACATTCTCACTGCAATAAAGATTAATGGTCTCTTGATTCTGTGATTTCTTTGACTTCGGCATTATGTGAATAATCTTTGATTTGATCTTTGAGCACCAAAATATCTATTTGATATATTGTGGAAATTTCATTTTTGTCTGTACGTTTTTTTCTTACTTTCAACGAGCAATAAATAAATGTTCGCCTTACACAAATATTTACCTTATGCTTCCAGTTTGAGGACTGACTTTTAACTAATTATTACAAATTTGTGTGGTTATATTTAAGGGACGGCAACATGTCTATATATATATGTATATGCATATACTATATATATTCGGTTAGTGATGTGATGCTGGTCAAGGAAATGTATTCGTTATGGGGAAGAAGAAGTCGCTTTTATTGCAACTGAGCATTGGCAGGCAAGGAAAGTGCAACAGGAAACGGTTCCTTCCCTCCGCCGCCGCCTTTCTGACACAAAATATGAACATTGAGGCACAACGATAAGAGGCTCGAGAAGCTCCCAAGTTAGTGAGCTGGCCAGTCAGTCATTTTGTTTGCGTGTTTGCCAGTCACGTGCGCTGAGTAGACTGTGTGGTCGATGTGTCTGTGTGGCTCTGGCAATTTATGTCGGACTCAGTGCTTCACTTGTGTCCCTCCTCCCACGTCTGTGATTGTGTGTGTGCCAATTAGTGTAAATAACTCAATTATGCTAGCTTGCTGTGCGACCACAGACTATGAGCTATTACTGTTGCTGCTGCTGCTGCTGCTGTTGCATCCACACCTTTTGATTGGTGATTATGTGCGCCTTCTGCTAATTGGCTTGTCATTCGGCAGCTATGCTTGTGCGAGTGGCTGAATGTCAGTGGCATGTGGCAGTGGCAGGGGCAGCGTCTGCGTCACAAAAAGATTGCAGTTATTAACATCAATAATATGTTCTTAATGGCAGCATATTGCATCACATCGCAATGATTAACTAATATATGATTAATGATATATAATATATACTATCCCTGAGTCTGAGTGCATCGTGAATCGTTAAACAAAAATCGGCCAAGCAGTAGCTCATCTTATTATTCAATAGTTTCTAAATCTCAAAATTATGTTTATCTCAAATGCAGAGTTTTTACTTTCTTACTTTCAAAGAAGATTTTGTTTAAACGTAAAATGTTATCTAAATTCCCGAGTATGCTTTTTGATTGGGTAGACATAATTCTTTCATTAGTTATTTATTTTATATTTGCAATTAATACTTAGGTAATCATATTAGACAGTTTGTAAATTCATATGTATTTTTCATATTTCATAATTTTCTTTGCAAAACTTAGAAGTGTAAGGCAAACAACAGAACTTCCACTTTAAAAAAATAATCTTTTTATTTTTACAAAATTTTACTCGTGTTTTTAGAAGTTATTTCTAAAAATCAAAAACATTTTCTTGTTTTCAATCATATATTTCTTATTACGAATGTGTTATAACTATTCGGTTAAATGTATTATATTTGAAAATGGTATATTAATAAATTAAGTGACGTGTAGGTAATAAGAGTGTTTGAGAACATTTTAGAATAGAGAGACTGAGACAGAAAGAGTTCTAAATAATAAAAAAATGATTCGCAATTTAAAGTTCCTATAATTGCAGAAGCATGACGTCTGCATTTGTAAGTTGAGATCTTGAGCTCTTGAACTTATTAACAATCGACTAAGCAGAGAAAGAGACTGAGCAACAAATGTACAAGTTGACTTAACAAGAATTGTTTTCCCAATTTCTTGCCTCAATTGATCCCGTATATATTTTTTGCTTTCCTTACAGCATTCACAAGGAACACGCAACACGGGCATTGAATCCGATAAGAATACAAAACACACACCATACACACCATACACACACTCACACACACACACACACAGTAGGAAATATACACACTCACTTGAGTGCGACTCATATATCAAGAGCTATTGAAAAACATTAACAGCATGCTTCAGTTAAGATCTTTGGCTCTTCCCTAACCCACACCCCTTACCATGTGTGTGCTTTTCTGGGTGTGTGTGTGTGAGTGTGTGTGTTTGTCTTGGGTCAACTAAATTCTTTTAAACCCTGACTCAACTTGCTATATATTTTTTCGTTCTTTTGCTCTTTGCAGGTGAGTGCTTTTGGGTCATAAGCTGCATCCAGCCGAATTGTATTACAAATTGTGTGTGTGTTCTGGTAGGTATGAGTAATATGCCACATTTGTGGCACTAGCAGTCAGCTATAAATTATAAGCATCTTAAATTGTGCACATCTCTCAAGCAACATTAAATTTACATAATATTCGCTGTCAAGCTTTGGCTTCCATAATTTTCTTTAGCTGGGAGGCCATTTAAAAAAACAATACAAAATTTTGCATCTAATTTGGTAGGCAACTGCCTGTGACAGGTATTTGACGCGTCCCCCATTTAAAGCAGACTGGAGGGCGTGGCCAACGAATTCTTACCTCCATCAAATTGTGTGCTGGCTGATTGTGTTCGTCCGGGCGTATCGAAATGATATGTGGCCCGTCGCACCCAGTGTGGCAGTTGTGGCATGTGCTGTCTCTAAATGTGGCTGCCAACATTTGGGATTGTACTTATCAAAAAATATGCCTGCCTCATGGCATCAGCAGCGAACAAAATATCCGACAGATGCTATAAATTGTTGGGGTGTGTTCAAATTCCAGATTTATGCTTCTGTGAAGGAATGCGAATTTAGCACAGATCGTTTTCCTGAAGGCAAACTTTTATTTCTTATCGTATTTTTTTTTAAAGTCTAAAGTTTAAAATTCCAATGAAATTCTGAACATTTAAAATCTTTGGAAGAAAGTAAATAATAGTAAATTAAAAATATGAAAAAATTAAAATTAAATTTAAACTTTAATTAAAGATACATGTGAAGTGATATAAGATTAAAACTGAGTATTTAATTTAAAAATTAACAAGTAAGAGTGCTGTAGTCGAGTGAACTCGACTACGATATACCCTGAACTCAAGATTTGCACTAAAAAGCGAGCAGCTCTGCAGCGCCCTCTGCCGACAAACACGTGAAACACGCAATCGCATACAAAAGAACATTGCCGCTAGCGTCGATTATCATGTCATCTCTTTCTCACACATGCGCTCGCATATTTATGCATGCAGAAAATGCTTGCGGCGGCTGATAGAAATGAGATCAATATGAGAAATTCAATGGGAATTTGCTAATAATAATTCAATACATTTAATACCTGGGTTCAGGGTATATCGTAGTCGAGTTCACTCGACTGCAGCACTCTTACTTGTTTACTATAACTTAGATATTTTGCTTCCCAATCTGATGATAAATGTACAGTTGATCAATAATATATATAATATATTAACTTAACGGTCATACCTTTAAAATATTAAAAAATCTATATATGCCAATATTCAAATAAAGAATTCTTGATATTTAGTGTTATAGTTTCTGAGAGCCGTTTGTTCATATAGACGGACAGAACATGGCTAGCTCGACTTGGCCGTTTATCCTGCTCAAGAATATATATATATATACATATATATCTTCTGGTCGGAGATGCTTCCTTCTGCCTATTACATACTTGTGCACAAAAACCATTATACACTTTTTTCCCATTCCTAATGGGTTTGGGGAGTAATTAAGTCGAAAACCGAAAAGCAAAATAAATTTATTTAGTTCATTCGTCTATACTAAAGCTATAAGCTAAGAAGCTATCTGAGTGTGTTATATGATACTTAAAAGAAGGTTTTATTTAATGATACTGTGGGTATAGCATAAGATATTAAGTGAATTATGGAAATGCTGCGTATAAAGCATAAGTAATTCACTCGATAACAAAAACAATTATTTGCTCTTAATGTCTTTGATTATATTACTTTTTTAGTAGTTTGACTAAAGAATAAAGTATATATATTAATACTTTTATATTTAAAATTATATATATTTATACCACCTAATTTGATAAGTTAATCTTACTTTAAGAAAAAACCTTTTTCGACTTAACAAGGGTGAAGTTTGTGGTTAAGAGATTAGCCACAAATGCCGGTGGAAAGGGCACAGGAAAAATCGAATAAGCTAAGCCGCACATCCAGATACATACACACGCACCCATACACACAACTATACACATACCCATACTTACATGCCAGTGTAAAGCTCAGACAGCTGTTTGTAAAGTGAAAAATGCTGTTGCCTGCTTTGAGGCGTTGTCATGCGGCAAGCAAGGGCGGCAAGTTGGCTCGGAAGATTTGATTAAATAATTAATAGCCTTAAATGGCTCAAACTCAGCGCAACAAGTATAAATCGCAGTTCCGAGATAGCCATTCAAACGAAATGACAATTCCTAAAAATAAATTTAAAAAAATGGATAAGGTTTTTGTCAGACAAATTTGTAGATTTTTGTGTGGATTTCGACGACATTTTACAACTGACACTTTGCGTGCTGGAAATTAATTAACACAAAAACCCGCTTCAGCCAGTTGACCAACATTTTTTGTTTATTGCCAGCAACAACAGAAACAAGCAGAGGCACTCCTCTTGAAAAAACATTGCTTTTTTTTCTGCTGCTGCTGCCAATCAGTTTTTATCTTTAGATATGCAAATGATTGAAATAAGTGGGGAGAGGTGGAGTAAGGTGGCTTGGTGAAGGACGCTGGGTTCACGAGTTCAGTTGTCATAGCTGGCAAATGGCAAATGCATTTGCAATCCGACACACATTTAAATGACCTTGGGTGGGGCGTTGGGGTGTGGCGCCGGTTGTTAAATAAGCGTTGTGTCCAGACAAATACGCTTAACATTACGCGTCGAAGCACGTTGTACACACACACACACACCCACACACACACGCAGAGAGAGTAGCACGCAGTTGAACGCTGCTTTAAAATCCTTGTGCTGCTGTTAACTGTACTGCCAGCAGCGCTGCAGCTGCGACGTCAACTTCTGCTCCTAATGCTGGTGCTGCTGCTGCTGCTGCTGTTTGAACTTCGTTGTGCTCGCTCTCTTTAGGTGCTTTGCTCTTTGCTGGCCAGCAAGCCACGTGTTTCTGTTGCTTTTGCTTTGTGCTTGTTATTCGCTGCGTGCGCGTTCAAAAGAGAAAGAGAGCCAGTGAATGAGAGTGCGTATGAAAATTCATTCAATGTAATGTGACAGCGTTGCCAGTAAACAAATAAAGAACATTTCATTTGCTGCTGCCGGCAACGTTGCCAAATTGAGTGTGCTTTATTTGTTGTTGTTCTGCTGTTGTTTTGCAATGTGCTAGAGCTTTTTGTGTAGAGTTTTAGAGAGTGCAGCTTGACATCGCGTGCCACAGATGGCGCTATATGCACATTAATTTCGGAAAATTTAATGAATTTTTCTTTATTATTATTAAATTCATTTTGTTAAATAAGCTAGAAAGATTTGTGTTAAAATTTTCAATAGAAATTTGAATTTGCGTCGGTATACTTTACTAATGATTGTATTTAATATTCATTTTTATTAAATTCAATATAACAGAGATTTAATTTGTTCTAAATCCAATTTGACCAAAAAAAGAGATAATAAAAATTAGAAGTAATATAAGAAATATTCTTAATATTGAAAATGTAATTCCTAAGAACCAAATTACTCTTCCAGGCAGGGATTAGGTTTATTGACTATTTGTAAGAGATTTAATTTTAATACTTATCAGATTTTCCTGAGAGATATGCTTTAAGGATAAGCTGCTGAAATAATCAGAATGTTCTATACATTTAAATTACGCAACTATTTGGCTCGGGCATTTGCATTACTCATGCATAAAGTATTTTCAATAACAGACGAAATAACCAGCCAATTATGGCATAAATATGTCAATAATAATGATGACATTAACAGTAAAAGTCGAAGCAGATTTAGGCCGCAATCAAAAGTGTGGCTCAGTCCGTAATGCGTTGTCCTTAGCAGCATCCTTTGCCACACACTCTCCGCCATGCTTGACTATCCCATGTATTATTGCCATCAGCATTATCGCTGCTGCTGTTGTTTTGTTTTTGCTGGCGTGCTAACAGCCTCTAACGGCAAGGACGATTAAGATGCAAAGTGTATATTAGTATGTTAACACTCAACACTCAGCACTCAACGCACAAAGCACTGCGCTATATTGTCAATGCTGTCCTCTTACTTGCTTGACTTGTCTTGACTTGACTCGACTCGACTCGACTCGACTCGACTCTACTCGCTTTGACTTGGCCCGAGGCAGCTGCGTGTCCTTCTGGTGGCTGCTCGACTCTGTCCTGCATACACTGAGCCAAAAAAATTATTAAGATGATAAGTGCAACTTATCGAATTTTTTAGAGATCGCATTTTAAAACGAATTTTTGTGTCTTTCTTAAAACCAGCTTTTTTATTTTATAATGAAAATCTTCTTTCTGAAATTCACATCTACAGCTTAGAAATATATTTCTACAAAAGAAGCATTCACAATGATAATTGAGGATTATTATTAATATGAATATCTTAAATATTTATTGTTTTAATTATTTTTTAATAACTTTATTTCATTATAATATAAAAATTATTTCCAGAAGCCAGAAGAACTCTTTAGACTTTAAGGGGTTTTCAAATTAAATTTGTTTAATTTTAACCTGTTTTTTTTTTCTGAGTGTAACTGCCCAGCTGCCTTAGAATCCGTCTCACCATCCGTCAGTCTTGCTGCCTGTCCGTCCGTCTGTCTGTCTATCTGTCTATCTGTTTCTCTGTCTGTCTAACTGCCTGCTTGAGTGGCCAGCTGCTGTGTTTGGCATTTGAAATAGAATTCGGGCCAAATTCTTGCCACTGGCTGCCTGGCAGCGGAACACGAAGAAGAAGTAGAAGGAAAGCTGTTGCCCCTCTAACTTGTCCATGGCATTGATTTATTGGGCCCGTTGACTGTTGGCTCAATGTGCTTCTAAGCCGAACAAGACGACATTGTTTTTGTTTTATTTTGTTTGTGCTTCCCATTCACATCCCCAGCACCATCCCCATCCACATCCCCGTCCCTTCTCCGTCCCTTGTTTGGCTATATCATTATGACATTTATCGTTGTTTACATTTGTCATTTATTTGGGTGGGGTCTGCCTTATTGAACACCAATATGCGTTCGACTTAATTAAATTAAATACATTTAATTATTATTATGGCAGGTATATATTAAGTAGAGCTGTTCAACAGTGCGTATGCGTAATATTTCATTGCGCTGGCTTATTAGCAATTGCATATTTATTGAATTGTGTGCCTGTGTGTGTGTGTGTGTGTGTGTGGCGCCATCTGTTGCTCAGCGGCAGCGGATTTACTTGTTTGCGTATTTGTGTGTGTGTTGGCCTTTTAAATTTAATTAGAGCCTTAAATGATTTGTGGTTGTCTCTGGCGCTGGCACATTGTCTGCTCGCCTCTCCACATGACACTGAAATAAATGTCGAGTTGCGGTCGTAAATATGACAACGTCCAACGTTAATTAGACTTTGAGGTTGTTAGCAACATTGTGTTTTTATTATAGCTGTTGCTGTCATTGTTGATGTTATTATTGGTGTTGGTGATGTTGTTCTTGTTCTTGTTGTTTTAACGCTTTTGTGCGAAACAGTTTGTCTAATTGAGTGACATGTAAATCAAAAGTAAGTCAATAAGAAATTTAAAAACAAGTGTGTCGAGTATTTGAAAACTTTAGTGATTTCTAAATTTGTTTAACTATATGCTAAATAAAATCTCATTGAAATACCTTTGAATACATATATCACAAGTGTAGATTTATCTCTAATTCCATTCCCAAAAAAAAACCGAAAATATATGTTCTTTGTGATGTTTATAGTTTCTAAATAAACGAAAAACAATTTCTTAAACTTGGAATGCCTGTTTGCAATTATTATTATATATAATAAGAAATATAGAAAATTAGTATGTTTTTCAAATGAAATGATATGTTTTTTTAATGATAGAAAATTATTTTATTTGAGAAATAAAGTTTAGGACAGCTGTGAAAACCTTTCGAAAAGCTGTGGAAGCCGTTCCAGAAATTTGTTGTTTTGTGCTATTGATATTATATTGATATTTAAAGAGGCAAACAAAAGAACGCACAAATATATATATGTACAAATCTTACGTATATTAGCTATCCATATCTAAGTTCTTATTTAGTTTTCGTTTATAAATATTAATTTCATTTAAAAACAAAATTGGATTTTGTTTATTGTGCTTAACAGCAACATTATTTCAGGATAAGCATAATATGCTCAAGTTATCAATAATTTTATTTCTTACTTAATTCACATGATATTCTATGTGGCAACAATGAACAAATTTTACAATTAAAATACTCTAGAAATATTATAAATTGTTTATTTTTTTAATAAAGGTAAACTTTTTTTTTAATTTAAAGGTATTAACTTTTAATATTCAAATAATAATAATAACATTACAATTCAGGTAGTTAAACATGAAACGAACTCGAAAAATTTGGAAATAAAACTCATGCACACATAATTATTTGACTAAGGTAGTTTTAATTCAGGCTCGATTTTTTTCATAATCGTTATATGATTCCTTAAAGCAGTTTTGCTAAATACTTCAGAACGATATATCAACTACTTTGTGTATATGTGTTATATTTGTTGTTGCATCTATTTTATTTCATTCCACTCAAGTTCTGCTTTGTCACATATTATTAACTTCACAGCTTCCTGTGTTAAAGTAGCTGAACTTACACAGGATTATATCTGTTATGTGCCCCAGCTGATATATTCAATTCCCCAAGCGGCAAGCACTGTTAACGTTTAACATTGTGCTAACAGTGGCGCCATAACAGAATGAGCTTTTGCAATCGCTCTGTCTCTCTCTTTCTCTTATCTTTTGTGGTCGAGAAAAGCTCTCCACAGTACCTGTGTGTGTGTGTCTGTGTATGTCCTGTGATGTTAGATTTGTTCGGCTGCTCTGCTGTTGAGTTCGGGCGCAGAGAAACAACATCTGCAGCAGCGATTTCAGTTTGCTTTTACACTTTGCACATGAAACATGTGATTTTCACTCGTTTTGTGCGGCCACCTGTTCAAATATTTTTCCTTCACACAATTTTCCCGAGCGCACAGCGCTTGTGTGTATGCGAGTTTCTTCGTCCGTGCGTGCGTGTTCGTGATTCTGTCCTTCGTGCTGTTCGTACTGTGGTCGCTGATATATTTGGTCGTGCCAAAATGTCAAAATGCTCGAAGCAGTCAAGTTGAATTTTCCGTTAGAGGAATTTGTCAAGTGCTAATTACACAAATAAAATTTGATTAACTTATTCAAATAGATTTCGTAGCGAATTTAATTATATATAAATATATATTTAAACAAGACTCAATTATAAATTGTAGTTTGTTGAAGTTACACAAATAAAAATCAAATATTAATAAGAAATATGAAGAAATTTTATTTATAAATTTAAAATTAATTACAAATAATTGCCGCTGCACAATTTATTTACAAAACTATTCAAATATGAGCAAATTATTTTTTCTAAGCAAAAACTAAATGTTAGCAACAATTCTCGTAAATCTGGCCGAGAAACAAGTATATTATTAACAAGTAACAAATATAAATATAAAAACATGCGTTTGTGTGTTTTGTGCATATAAATCAATAGCAGCAACTGTCTCGCTTAAATAATTAATTTGGTTTTAGCCCTACCTAAACACATAGACTGGCTAATAACAAAAATGTGTGTTCTCCTGTCAGCTCTCGCACCCACTCCCACTCCCACACTCACTTCTCTCGTTCTCTCTAGCGCGTGTCTCTGCAAGCGCATGAATAAATAAATAAGCGGACTGCGTACAGGTCGACAGCGATATTCTTCGGTGTGACCAGCCTCAAGCCAGACCCAAGTTCACTCTGCGAGTGTGTGTGTCCTTTATTTATGAGCAGCTGCAGCAGCTCCGGATGTGTGTGTGTGTGTGTGTGTTTGTGTGTGTATGACGCAGTGTTGCGAAAAGGTTCCAAGTTCAAGTCGTGTTCGTTATCGTTGTGACTTGACTGGAAGTTGCAATTTATTACAAGCTGCTGTTAACCTTTGTAATGCCAAGTTGCCGCATCGCAGCCGCCGTTGCGCTCGCGCAATCATTCTCCGCGCCTGTGTGTCCTGTGTGTCCTGTGGGCATCGTTTGCCAGACTCGCAAAATATAACGGGCAACAAATAAAAGAAGAAAATAAAGAATACAAAGAAAACAAAACTCCAAATTTGAAGCTGTTAAAAATCCACAAAAACTCAACTTGAAAAAAAAAAATAGAAAAACTGAGGAGAAACCATGGTATGTATTTATTTGTTTCTGTTTCTCCTAGGTGTTGCTCTTTGTGGCAGCTCTTCTACATCGACTCAAGTGTGCACTCGACTTTGAATCCGAATCCGTAGACGCATCCGTATCAACATCCGCATCCGCATCCGCATCCGTAACCGCATACGTATCCACAGCCAAGGACCACCAAAAAAAAAAAAAATAAATAAAAAAAATAAAATGTTGTGCAATATTGTTTTTTCTCTCTCTTTCGATTTCTTGTGTCTGTTTAGTTCCACTTTTATATTATTTGGCCTTTGTGTGTGCTTAGGCACAAATTGTTTGCTTACGTGCGTAAGTTTTATATCAAAGGTGGTTCTACTTTCTCTTAATATGGGTGTGTTTGTTTTCGCTGCCTCAGACATAAATCCGTTAATGACCAAATACCTTAAACGTGCCCAAAAAAAAGAGGTGTTGATTAAACGGCTTCAACAGATTCTGTTCTGGCTGAGCTCAACTGCAGAGTTCTATCAATTAAATTATTCAAATTCATACGTCGACAATTTTTACACTGCTGCGCTGTTTAATTAACTCATGAATAATAGCTGAACCTGCTGACATGACAATGCACTTAATAGCACTCTCTTGACCAATTTGTGTAAATTATAATCAATGCAAATATATATTCAATATAAGCACTTTAAAGTGCTGTCACTTCATAACAAGGATCTATGCTTGCTCGGGTAACATTTGTCAGTTTTGTCTGACACTTACATGTGCTCTATGGTAAATGTTTTGTATGCTGTGGTTCTAGATCATTATAACAGTTTCCTCGACTATATAAATCCATACGTCACTAATACGCTTCCCTCGTCATCACCATTATCGTCATCATCATAATCATTTGACTAAACTTCTATTTACAATATTAGAAATTACGTTCTAGAGACATTAGTTATCAATGCAGCTGAAAAATTTATTTGGAATGAATTTTGCTTCAACTACAGCAAATATGAACTTTATTCAAATCGAATACAAATTATTGACTTTAAATTCAATCAACAAACGCATAAAACTTTATCCACAAGCATTTGCAAGCAATAATTATGTCAATGTCGAGCAATAAATTTTGAAATAATAAATTTTGCTACTAAACAAATTCAAGTGCTCAAGTCGAGATAGCTCGAAAATGGGAATTCAACTGAATTCAATTGTCAAAGATATTGATTATTTTCAACATCGGTTCAAGCTCTGTTTAATCAGGGGTTCTTACTAGTTTACAATTAAATTATTGCAATTGATCAATAGTATGTCAGACTAGTTATATATATTATTAATTGGAAGGTTATATATTTACAGTTCTATTTGTATCGAATATACAAAAATGTATAAAATGAATTTAATCTGCAGAATATAAACTAAATATTTCAAGTCACTAGCTCGACTGTTGAATATATATACTTTATGGGGTTGGAATTATTTTCTTCTGTCTGTAACATTTTGCACAATATGCCCAACTCCATTTTTGTTATTGATTCAGGGTATAAAAAGATTCATATTCATGATTTAATTAGTTGCTTTCTTTTTTAATTGCATTTAATCTTTAAACATTTTGAATTGGTATTCAGATTTAACTTAACTTAATATAAATGTTTTAATGTATTTATTACATGTACATTTGTAATTATAACTTCTAAAGCCTATATTAAGAGTTATTAACTCAATCATGAAAATAAGTGTCTGTTCTTAATTTTTTTATTGAAGGAGTGGGAAAAATGTGGCAAAGCCGAACTAATTTACCCATATTGCCTACTACTTATTACACCGGTTGAGTTGTATTCTCAAACTGAGTTTACTCCTCAAAATATTATCCTTATAGCTAAGAATGTTCATTTGATAAATGACAACTGAAGTAAGTAATTTTTGAAATTTGTATATTAGACATGCTTTTACTGGATTAATACTTATTAATATACTCATTGTGATGTTTTAATTACTTATTAAAACTATATTACTGTGCTTGCCTCTGCCTGAAAGCAGTAAAGTTTATGCATGACGTGCAATTTGCAAGCCAATTCCACAAAGACAAAGCTGAGAACAATTTGCTTCCATTTGTTTACCTGCTGCTTGTTGGCCTTTGCATCCGGCATTCGCAATTTGCAGTCTGTTTTTCTTGCACAGGTTGTTGTGGCACTGTTGTTGATTGCTGAATGGCATTCATGAAGCTTGAGGTGCACCATCATACATTCACACATGCATACATTTTACTGAAGCTATCTGGATAGGTGTAGATAGGGTGTAGGGGACACAAGCTAACCACAAAACGGTAAACAAATGATACTTGAGCTGAGGGTTGTGCCTCTTCTAGCTCTAACAGTTGATATTATGCGCATTATATGCGCTTCGAATATTCAAACAGCCGCCGACACTAGGCGAAAGCACCAACATCAACACCAACAACACCAACAACATCAACAACATCAAAAACAACAACAATAACAACAACAACAACAACAACAAGATGCGCAACTGCAACATCAGCTATAAGAAAAAAATCGGCAACAACAACATGGGAAAAAACAAAAGCAACTGCAACTGGCATTTGCCGGACACTGGCATATGGGAAAAGGCGGAAGCGTTCCGGCATGACTACAACGACTAACTGCCAAAACGATTTTGCATGTTACAGTGTTACCTCAGTTAATGAACACAATTCCAGTTCCAGTTTATTCTATGTTGTTCAATATTCCAACAAAAATCAATGAAAATAAAATAAAGATCTATGCTATGGAAATTATGAAAGCTGGTTTAACCAACAACTTTTTAGAGTCATTGGTTTTGTTCATCAGGAGCAGTAGCGACTACAGCTTCAGCTCAGCTAAACGTGATTATATTTGTACTGAAATTCTTTCAATGTGTTTAACTATATTACAGTTTTTAATAAAGTTATATATTTTGATGATTGAGATTGATGAAAGAAACTTATACTTCGCCGCAAAGAAGGCAGGGAGCTTTAGCGAACAAAAAAAAAAAAAATTTAAAAAGAAAGAAAGGTTGTAAATAAGAATGACTGATGCTGATCAAGTAAATAAAAATGTTCATGTAAAAATTATAATTTCTTCTTCTAGAGTATAATAATTTCAAAATACCCCTCGTTTATTTTAACATATTTCATTGGTCGTCATGCTAAACAAGCTAAAAATACCGTCTTGAGTGACGTTCGTTAACGGAGAGTTCACTGTGTGTCGTTTTGGGTTTCAGCTCGACTGATCTGGGTTTCTAGAGCAGAATACCACCAACACCAGGCTGTGCAACAAAATTTGCCACTCCCTTCCTTCCTCACACTCGCTCCCTTCCCTTCCTTCGCCACTTTCTCTGTCAAGCTTCGTCTTTGCCTGTGTATAAGCCACAGCAAAATGCAAAACCGCTGTCATCAACGTAACTGGCAGTTGGCTTGGCGGTGTTAGCCAGGCCTTAACTTGTTGGCCATAATTAGCGTCGCATGTTGTGCCTTCAATTAAATATTTATTTAAACACATGCGTGTTCCTGTCTTTTTTCGCTTAGTAGCACTTTAAATTCATGTTCCTCCTAATGGCAATTATTATTAAATTAGTTTAATAACAGTGCGAATACGTAATTTATGTTTAATTCTATTGAGCAATCTGTTGCTTAATAGGCCGCTTTTTGTTCCAGCCGCTAACATTTAAAATTCAGCAAACATCTGCAGTAAATGTGAATAAATTTTAAATGCGTCTATGAACAAAAAAAAACTTGCTGAGCTTAAAGCCAAATTATATGCTGCTGAGAAAATCGTTACAATTAAATCAGCTTGTACTGACTTCAGAATTAAGACTCGCTTGTTGTTTTTCAATAATTTTTTAAAATTGAACTTCTACTTAATTTACCCATTTTAATTATAGAACTTATTTCTGGAAATAAAAAGTCATTCGAATCTTAAAATTTCTTTTTGTAAATTTATAAATTAGTTTTAAAAAGCAGAAAAACTTTCCACTTCTGGTATCAATTTTTGAAACTATTTCTTGATTTTTTTTTTAGTGTGCTCAAAGGGATGGATTTTCAAAGTCGCAAGGTCGAACTTTATCGGCGCTATCTGGCAGATTAATAATAAGAGAATAAAGAATATATTACAAATTTAACCATGCCTGCTGCTCTTGTTTCCAAGTAACTGCATCAGAATATTTGTTGTCCAAAATCATCTATCAATTTTCCCTAATGTGATAAAGTTTTTTGAGCGTTGACTTTAATTTTATTTTCCGTTTATTATTTGACTCTGATAATCAGAAAAATTAGTTTTGAACAAATTTGTTTTAAACAAAGTTGTGACCACCCTTTATAAATTGCATCTCTGACATTTTATCTGGTATATAATACATATGTAAGAATTCATTGTGGGATTGGGTCTTCATCTTTTTTCCATACATATGGAATGGATATCTTTTAAAATGCATTTGCAGAATGCATTAGCTCATTACAAATTGTTATTACTTTATTTTTCCTTTCCTTTAAATGGTTATTTTCGGATGCTTATCGTTGACTGCCTGCATGTGCTTAAAATGCGTTTGGAAATGTGCTTTTAACGCAATTACAATGATGTCAGATACGGCTATAAAATGCCTGTTAAATACATGGCCGGAGTTCAGTTCTTCAACTGCAGCATAAGCGTATTGAAATGGCAGCAATCGAGCTACTCCTGCTTAGTTTAGTCCTTGCTGCCCCAGTGTTGAGCAGTAGTTGGCAAAAACAGAGTGAAATTCAAGCAGCATTCGAAACGGAAAGCACTCTTCAAGATTTTCTCTATAATTTTGTGAACCAGGTGGATAAGGAGCGGCGAATTGATGTCCTTTTGCTGACGCAGCATCGCCAGGACAATAGCTGCGCCTATCATTATTGGAGTGGGGTCGATTGGCCAGTGTTGCGCTTCGACGAACGCCTCGAGATCCATGTGCAAAACTATAGCCGTGAGGCTCTGGCTCTCGTGTGCATCCGTGAATTTAGCGATGAGTCCTTGATAAACGCATTAGCCATTAACCTTGAGAGGATGCGAGAGGCGAGGATTATAATCTTGCTGCAGGCAGAGAATGCACACGATTTTCAAGCCATAATCACGAAGCAGGCAAGCCGTCATAAATTCTATAATGTGTTGCTGCTGCTGCAAGGCAGCAAGGAATTCATCTTACATCGCATGTGGCCATTTCCTAAGCCGAGATTCGAGCAGATACTGCCAAACAGCACTGAGCGCCTCTTTATCAAACACTGGCACAACTTTAGGGGCAAAAAAGCATTGATGCAACCCAGTCTAGTGCCACCGAATAGCTTCATAAGTCGCAATAGGCGGACGGGCAAAGCGTACTTAAACGGATACGTCTATAATTTAATGCTCACCTTTGTCCAACATTACAATATTAGTTGGCAACTCTTGCCGAAAAACAAATACTTCAATGAGTCCACAATTGACCTAGTGACTATGCTCAATGATAGTAAGCTGGATTTTGTGCCCAGTTTTCTTCCATTTAAAATGCGAACAACTTTTAATGGTATACAGAACTCTGTCAATTTGGAGCTGATCAGCATATTCATGGTGGTGCCCTGTGGCAGAGAGTTAAGCATTCACGAGTTATACAAACAGATCATGACAACCAACTTTAGCATCTATTTTCTGTGTTTTTATTTTATGTTTGCTGTGCTTGAAACACTGGCCGAAAGCATCACCTATCGCTTCGTGGAACAGACTTTCAGCTTTCGATACTCGGGACTCTGGCTAAATTTGAGAGTGCTGCGTGGTTTTCTGGGTCAGCCAGCTCCCGTGCAAGGCTGCCCGAGCTTATCGCTGAAACAATTCATGTTGCTGTGGAGCTTCTTAGGTCTGGTCTTCTGCAGTTGCTTCAATGCCCATATGAGCACCTTGTTTACCAAACGTCCGCACGTCAAGAGCATCAAGAGCTATGAGGAGCTGAATCAGAGTCGACTGCCAATCGGCGTTGATATCAATTTGCAAAATTTAACCGACGACACATTCAAAAATACGCTCTTTGGGTTAAGCTTGCACAGAGCTGTATATATGAATTCCAAGGAACAAGCTGAACTGATACTCAGCCTGAACTCGAGCTATGTCTATGCGACCCATTCGCACTTATGGGATGCCCTGCACATCTATCAACGATTGTATAAGCGTACAATTCTGTGCAAGGAGAATGGAATGCAATTGCTCAGCAGTCTGCCAATGAGCACAATTCTGCAAAAGAACTCAATCTATGCCGTTGCCCTCGATAATTTCATTATGAACGCTCAGGCTTCCGGTATTGATCGATGGCTTAAAAAACGCTCCTACAGCGATGTGCTACGAGATAAAGCACCGGCTGTGGTCAACACTACAAACCAAAATGGTTCTCCACTTGAAGCTTTACGCTGCGGCGATCTGCAATATACATGGCAATTTCTAATTATTAATTATGCGATTGCAATCTTCGTTTTTATAGCTGAATTGAGCTGTGACTTTTGGCAAAGGCATCGAGTAGGTGGAATTCGAACTGGGGAGGCACTTAAATAATATTTACACACATTGTATTTTATATGCATATATGCAGATATGCTTACTGTGCTTAAAAACGTTTGTGAATAATTAATATTTACCGACAATGTATTTTATCAAATATTAATGTAATTGAATATATGCGAATATACTTATTGTGCTTGAAAAACGTGTGTGAATATTTGTTCTCTGTAGTAGTGGTAAAAAAAAAAAGAAAAGATCTCTGATGCTGGTCAAAGCATATTTATATATTGTGGGGTCGACATTTTGTGCACAATATGATAATATGACGATATTGTATAGCAACAAATCGGGAAGGGGATGATTGATTGACACAACTGAACGCTTTAAAACAAGTGTATTGATGCCTATTGTCTAAAATACAAATACAAATACAAATGATTTTTGATTGCACCCTCCCATTTTAAATACCGAGGCCTGATTTGACTTGGTGTAGCTATTAAAATATGATTTGGCATGCACCATAAACTGCTATCAGAATGCCCATAAAAGACATAAAAACCAAATGGCATATGGCTCGATATGGCTAACATTTATGACAGACAACAACAGAACTAAATAAAAGGTAATTCCTGACAAGTCCTTGAATGTAAAGAAATAATTAATTCCCTTAATAATTGACCCAGAAAGCTACTCAAAGCAGTATTCAAGGCAATGGGAATGAGAACTTTGCTCGGCAAGTGGTTGGATAGTTTGAAGACCTTTACGCCAAGCCAGACAGTCGACGGGGCTTATAATTATTGCATAATAAATAACCTTAAACACATGTATCATATAATATTGTATATAGACAATAATGGTGAACAGTATTAGGGAATATCTGGGCTAAATCAATCGATTGACGTCAGGGAACAAAGAGTGCCCATCTCCAAAAAGGAGCTAAAAAATATACTGGCTCACACACACAGAGCTATGCTCGGTATGTATAAACATGCATGACTGCGCAGCACAAACACCAAAATACACACACTCACACACACACACACACATATACAGCCACTTATTCGTATATAACACTAACGGATTACATGGCGTATGCGTCATGTGCCTTTTAAAGTAATTCTCTCCCTGTGCTCCAGAAGGATGATTTTGATATTTTACACGCAAGCAGAAAAACTAATATGGACGCAGTGAAGTAGGCGTGGCCGCTGGCTTTCACCTTGACAACCTTGAGGCCCTTAAGGCGTCGCATTTCAGATTTCACATTTCACATTTCGCATTTCACAGCTCCAGTTCCATTTTGCAGGTGATTGCGCATCGCTGCGCTTTAACATTTATCAATTAATTAAAGCTTTAAGATGAGAATGCAAATATGAGCGAACGAACAGTATGAAAAATAAAATCACAACATTTATTATCACTTGTTATAACATGCAAATATAGAGTAGATGTGTACTCACGTCTCAATTGCGTAGTGAATAATTTATTTTTACGTTCGGCGGGACTTTTCACTTGATTATTGTTCGAGCTATTTGCATTTGTCAGATTGTTTGCTGATTGCCGTCGTATGTGTTTGAATATTATTGAAATGTTTTCTGATTGGACTGCGGCAAATCAAAGCTATTATGCTACACACGCATATGTATGTGTGTGTGTTTGTGTGTGTGAGTTGTGGTTAAATCAACAACCCATGTGTGTATATGTGTGTTTGTGTGTGTGTGTGTGTATAGGTCTAACAGCGCATACAAATTGCAGGCGTGCATGTTGAAAACTGTTTTTATTGCCAGCCAAAGTAATTAGGAGAGGGAATTTGTCTGGACTAAAAGCTTATAAATTACTAGCACACAATTATACATAAATTTTTGCAATGTGTGGCGAAATTAAATAAATATATAATATTTGTTTATATATATTTGTTTTAGTTAAGGTCGCGGTTCTACGCTCAATCAATCAATTTCAAAGCAAATGGCCCCTTTGCAGTCAGGTGAAACAGACTGCGAAATACTCTATACCCGTAATATACCTCATTGTGGTGATGGGAAGAGTTAATCAGTGAGTGGGTGTGCCTCAACCATATAATTATCATATCATATCACATACATATATTCAGATTGTGTGAGATATATTTCCGTATCGACTTACATCATAAATGGGTTTTAGGGTGGCAATGGGCGTGTCAATAAGTATTTAACTTATTCTTAAAGAGAGTTTTGTGATTCACCAAATTTGATGAATTTGACTTACAAATTGAATAAATGTGCTTTTATCGATTTGTAATTATCGATAATATTGATTTTGTACCCCACCTGTGGCCGAGCATATGTTGGAGTATATACGGACAAAGACCATGACGGACATTACTCAAAGCCAATATATACCTATATCTTCGTCATCAGTGTATAATCAACGAGATATTGTTAAAATATTGGATATTTAATTATAAAATCGAGCAAGAAATGCTCAATTCAATTTACTGAAATAAAAATAAATTGTATGTATGTTAATCTTAGGTAATAAATCATTTAAATGTCATAAAGACTATGAAATGACAAATTTTATTTTTCATAATTACCCAAGTAGATTTAACTTGTGTTATGGTAGATTAGAGGATCACCAGAGATCTCCGATATTTTTGAAAAGGATTTTGGCAAATAATGTGGATGTCAAAATATGTGCCATCTCATGAAGAGATCTGCTGATCTGTTGCTTACAGATTATGAATTGGTTGAGATCGAGCCAAGTGGTTTATTAGCGGTTTGGCTATCTGAAAATATGTAGACGATTTGTTCAACTTTTCCGCTTGGAAAACGCTGCAGAGAACATGTAACCTGAAATACTGTCTCAAAACCGGAAGCTCGGAATACGTTGTGTATCCGACATTACGACATCTTTGAGTCACCTGCTTTGAACCGATTCTCTATTCAGCTCTTCATCCCTGGAGGGAATGGAAGTCTTTACTATATGAATTGATTCAGTTTAAAATTGTACGTAAGTCCTTAACAATTGTGAATTCCCGAAGTAGATTTTAGTTCTTAGTACTGTGAATATTGCTGCCTGCAATGCGAAGAATATGCAGGATGGTATCTATGGCATTGCCTGATGCAGTCCGCAGCATAGTTTATTGAAAATAAGTATTACATGTTATACGCAAAATTAATAAATTCGATCTAGTTAATTGAGAACTGTCAAATTGGCAATGTGAAATGTGAAGCACATTTACAAAATGTGTGGGAATTGCACATTTAATTGCATTTGCAGATAATTATTTGCATATATTTAGCATTTATGCGCATCGTTTGAGCACAAAAGTGCAATTAAGTAGAACAGTATTATCAAATGAATAAACCATAATAAACACAGCTGACCGATGAAATATATATTAATATACATTGATATAAATTGTATATCAAATTTGGTCAAACACCACAAAAACTAATAAAGTTATTTGGTTAGTGGGGCAAGGACACTTTCCACATTAAAGCTGCACATTTTGAAAAGTTTGCCCCCATTGAAAAGTATTTGGTGAAAAGCGTGTTTTATGCAAACTGTGGCAAGACATTTAAATATAGAATTGTGTTGCAGTCAACTCAATAGATGATGCTGCTGTTTCAATTTGCAACTGAGTGTGAAAAGCGCCACAGGCAACTGACTCTATGAGTGCTTACGTGTGTGTGTGTGTAACTTTATATATATATATATGTATATACATATATATGTATGTGTTTGGAATGCAGTGAAAAGTTCACTTTGAGTTCTGTTTGGGGCTGCAAATATTTGCCACGTTGAAGTCGTTGCAGTAACAGCAGAAAACTGTGCGCTTGTAAGCCAAGTTGAATATTAAGACTTAACAGCGAAAAAGGCAATTGCAACTGCCATAAAAAAGTAACTGCAATTGCGATTTGTGCAGCGCAATAGTAGAGGAAAAAATAATGCTGTTTTACGTGCCACAATTGCAGCAGACACTTAAAGTCTTCTTAAAATAAATTATGGCGCATTTCTGACACAAATTCATTGCGTTACTAACTATACAAAAGGTTTTCACTGCTGCTGTAGCAAAACGCACTCAATAACGTTTCTGCCACGAAAGTTTTTCATATTTTTATTTTTAATTTTTGGCTGGCATCATTTATCAAGTTATCAGCCAAGCTAACAAGTTGCGACAGCGCCCTTATGCACTCAGCTCGGCAAAGTCACTTATCGAAAAACCAGGCAAAGAAAGAAAATGAAAAATGGAAAATAAATAGTTTTCTGCGTTCGCCGAAGATTTAAGACTCTTGAAGACGTGTTCATGAAATTTCTCACTTAGGAATTGAGTAATTTAAGATTTATAAGGCAAATAGCCCTCAATGTGCTGAGTTCTAGATCTATTGAAACAGCAAAAGAATGCTAAAATATTTGTAAATCTTAAATAATAATGACATGCAACAATAAATAATAATTAGTCTGAATATTTCTGCTTGTTAAATACTTAAATATATACATGTACTGTATAAGAACAATAATCTGAGATAATTTTATTTTTAAAATACACATATATTAATTCGATGTTTGCTGAGATTTATTAATTAATCAATCGATAGTTTTGCAGCAAGAAAGTCTGATTAGTCTTCGATCATCGTGCAGATATCGAGACTTTTGATATCGCGATATATTCAAATATTTAATGATAAAGGGACCTATTCCTCGAAAGTGTATGCAACGCACAAAATGCAATTGCCTTTGAAATAGCTTGACATGCGTGTGAGTCAGGCTGCAATATAAAATCATAAATATCTTACAACTTGGCAGCTTGCCTAGGCTCATAGCTGGGGTTGAAACAATGTGCCAGCTGGTAAACTTGGCTAAGTGCATGACAAACGCTGTGAACAGTAGTTTGACAGACAGACGGACAGACAGACAGAGAGACAGAGAGACAGTTAGGCAGACAGACAACAAGCGCAGGCAACTCTCAGTTGCAACTACAATTCCGACTGTCTGTCTGTTTGCTCCACTGTCTACACTGTACAGTGTGACACATTGCATATGGCAAATACAAACAACAATCTGCTGATCAGACAGACGGATAGACAGACAGGCAGACAGACAGCCAGACAGCCAGACAGAGTGTCACAAAAATTTCTGCTCTCGGAGGCTCGATAAAAAGCCGTTTGGCTTGTGCCTTTAATATTTAACTAGCTGGAAATGTGCATTTGCCTTGTGCTGCGAATGCTGCAAATTGTGTTTGATTTGTGCAATACCTTGAGTAAATCCAATCCATCAAAATTTCATTCTCTTCTTTCTCTCTCCCTCTCTGCTGTCTCTCTCTCTCTCTCTCTGTGGGTATTTGTAAATGGATTTGCATGTAAATTGCGTATGGGTAGAGCAATAAAGTTGTTGGCGTTGACAACGCCTGCATCGGTCGACAACAACACATTGATTAAATTATATTTTAACCCGTTTTTTGCCGGTTTTCGGCATGAGGCTTGTCCTCGCCAGCTGATCCAGTAAGTTTTGCATACTTCAATTAAAAATGGGAATCGATATGCGCATCAGCACCGCCTACATAATTTATGCGAGTCGCCGTATACGGCTCGTAATTGGAGTCACTGCATTTAATTGACACTCAAGAGCTGGGCTCTTCAACCGCTCATCAACCATTGAAGCAAGAGCTGAAAGCTTACTCGATTTTTTCACTCGTGCTTCTGAAATTTATTGATTTCTGCTGCCTACTTTTAAGATGAATTCTATTTTTGTTCTCCTGAATAATTGAATAGTTGCAGACTTCTCTTACTTTCATTGCGTGAATATAAACTTACTTCAGGTCAAGTCAATACTGCTCAACACCAAATTTTACCATGGCAGTCGTAGCAGGAAGCCATCTGAGTACAGCATTTATTATTTATACGCTATGTAAATATATGTAAGTATTTCAATGCTAGTAATCAGCTGGTGTGTGACCTGAAGCCTACAATGACGTGTTAATACTCACACTATTACTATGACTATGTCCAGAAACCAACCTAAGAATTCGGCAATATAATGCAGCTATTACTCAACGCATATCGAGCTGATGCTGTTTACGAAGAGCCCAATCCCTCATTAAAATCAAAGTTATCTACGAGCTGCAGCAACTCAATCAGATCAATATCTGATATACATTACAATTGTATACTAAGTTATGCCTATTTAGTGTTCTCCAATTTACACTTAAATGCTCTCAGCAGGAAATGACTGCGAGTAAAACCGATGATGAAATCCATGTCTGTGAATTCTTAACACATTGTGATCCTTAAGAGCTCAGGAGAAATGACGAAGTAATGGTGAGCCAGGTCATATAGTATATTGGTAGGCAGAGCACATCGTGACTCAATAAGAGGCTAGAGGACATATACACAATGAATCAGGGTAAATTGTATTAAATATGCAACAAACAATAATCGTAGGACAGTTCTTGGTTGATCGAAACCTGACTGAAGCGAAGCATGTGGAACCCGTGTTTCATTTTAGTTAATATCTAATAAATAATGGTTCTTTTCGAAGGCATCTTGTCGGTCCTCTGAAATAATGTTTAATGGAAGTTATACATAACGATTGTTTCCAACGCACAGACAATTGATCACGTTCTGCCCACATGTGCCTAATCTAATTATAGTTTTGTGTTTACAAAATAAAAAGACCACTTAGCCACACACACACACACACGTACACACACACACACACACACATACACAGACGGACGCGCGTGCATATTAAGTAAACACTGAGGCCACAAATCGAAGTTCGTGTAAGAAAAACCACAAATGCCTTTTTCGTGTAATTTAATAATTAATTTTGCCAATTTGCATCAGGCGCCCCTCATAATCCCGGCGGCCAACCGGAAAATATCTGACGTGTTTTCATCAGCCCCAATGTTTGTTTTTTTTTGTTGTTGCTGCTTTGCTATTGGGCGATTTAATGATTGTAATGCTTATAAAGTAAGGTAAACGATAAAAGCATTTGGGTGTGTGCGAGTGTGTGTGTGTGTGTGTTATGTTGATTAAAAACTTTTGTCGATTATTTCCGTTGCCGGAACAGCAACAGCAAGCACACGAAATCGATGATAAAAGTAAGCAAACAATCAACTTGCAAACGGACAATGAATAAATGGCATTGTTGCCGTTGTTGGTGTCTGGCATTTGCTGTGCAAACAGAGAAGCTTGACAGAATTGATAAAGAAAACAGCAGCAGCAGCTTTTCCCATATTCGCCCATATAAAGCAACTCCACTCCCCAACTCCCCCTTGTAACATTGCTCTCATATTAAAAGTTGTTGGCTTTGTGGGGAGCGAAGTCGATGACGATGACGATGGCGATGGCGATGGCGATGGCGATGGCGACATACAAGCAAAACACATTTGCTTTGCCCAACCATGCTAGGTAATTCATTTTGGTTGTCCTGCAGCTGTGCTAATAAAATAAGTTTAGGTGTGTATATGTGTGTATTGTGTAATTGAGTGTATGTGTGTGTGTGTGTGCTAGCCTGTTGCTTAAAGCCGTACAATAAAATGCCCAACTCATGCCTGTTGGTGGAGCGGCAAATATTGCAAGCTGTCTTCGTTTGCTTTCCGTTCTTGGCCACTGACAATTGCTCAACCAACGTTGGCTGGACTATATATAGAAAACATCTGCCTTGTATTTAGTCCATACAAGTGTCGTTCAATTTAGATTATAGCCTCCTATTATACAAATGGGTGCATTATGAAAATATGATAATATTTGGAAAACGCAATAAAATGAAAGTTATTTGAAATCGTTTAGAAATATATTGGAAAAAATACATAAAACAAACATTTGCGAAAACTCACAATCAACAGTAAACAGCAAGTAGAAAATTATATTTTCTATGAAAAAAATATTCTTATGAAAAAAATATTTCTTTTAGAAAAAATACTTTGTGAAATTCAGAAAATAGTAAAGACATTTTCTGGCTCAACAGTTATTTACTTTAATGACCTCGTCATCATCAAAAAATGTTATGTTTTTGATTTTAAAACTAATTATTCGATTGATGTGAAATCGAATGTGAAATAAACATTATTTTTATTTATTATAACATAGGTAACAATAGAATTTAAAGCAAGGATTGTGTGCACAGATAAAAACACTCTGGAAAAAATCATTTTTCTATGAAAAGAAGATGTTTTTTCTAAGAAATATGATATCTTAATAATAAGGTAAGCTGCTCTTTTCTTTGCCAAGTGTGCAACAAAGTATTATGAATATAAGAAATAGAAAACAGCTTTCCTTCTCTATAAAGCCTAAGAAAATGATAGCTAATTCAAGTTAACAATGTCCTTTTGACTTTTTTAATTGTCCTTTAGATTGCTTGAATTGATCGATATCAGACTCTGTCAAACTTGTCAAATTAGTTTCTGAGAAATCAACAGCCTGGATACAAAGTGTCTTCGACAATTAATCTTACTCTACATGAGTACAACAAATTTTGTACTGAACCCACAAACTTTAAGCAAAGTTTATGCCTGCGTACAAATTGTATTACACTCTACTTGTGTGTGTGTGTGTGTATGTGTGTGTGTAGGGTACGTTTGTGGACTCATACAAACATTTTTGCCAATGCTACGAGTAGAAACAGCACAAATTTTCAGCTCGCCTTCTGGCGCTTTCTCTGTATGTACATTATGTAGATACTTCTGTATCTTTAAGATGAGCTGAGGAAATGCCTGCATGCATAATTTAGGCTTATAATTTTTTTATTGCATAAATTTAATTATTTGGACGAGTGTGTGTTCTTGCCCTAAGTTTTTTTTCCAGCTCGCTGACTCTGTTCTCTCTCGCGTTGCGCTAGTAATCATTCTTGCATAAATTTTCCAAAATTAATTGTGTCATATTCTTGACTGCCATATTCCAAACTGTTGACACGAGTGCCTCGCACTTTGCACTCCCCTCTACTTGGCCTGCTTTGTTTACCACTGGCTCCAGTGTCAACATGTTGCTGAGCATATTTAAGCCGCGATTTTGGCAACATTTGCAGCTGGTTGAATTTCTAATAATGTATTTTCATGTTAATAAATTAAGCGGCTTACAAATGGGCCCGCCAAAATGAACGCTGTGTAATTCAGTAATTAAAACGATTAATCGGCATTACAATGTGTCTATAGCTAACCGTGTGTGTGTGAGTGTATGTGTGTGTGTGACAGCAGCCAGAGCTGAGAGGGGACAAATTTAGCTGGAATTAAGTACGTGCGCGACACGTATTAAGTAACTTGTTGCTATGCCAAAGAAAGTATTATCTCATTACTTTGCTAAAAGCCTAGTAAAACAAGAAAGAGTGCTGTAGTCGAGTGAACTCGACTACGATATACCCTGAACCCAGTTATTAAATATTTTCAATTATTATTGGCAAATTTCCCTTTAAAAAGATTTGCACTAAAATGCGAGCAGTTCTGTAAGCGCCCTCTGCCGACAAATACATGAAACACGCAATACACACAAAAACAAATTGACGCTCGCATCAATTATCATGTCATCTCTTTCTCACACATGCGCTCGCATATTTATGCATACAGAAAATGCTTGCGGCTGCTGATAGAAATATGATCTATATGAGAATATGGTTTCGACTATAACTTGAGTGTTTCTTATCCGATCTTGACGAAATGGCTGTTGATCAATAGTATGCATATGCATATTATGTATTAATTAGAAGATTCTGCCTTTAAAATTGTGTCATTTATTGCTATCGGAAATTTAATGTATCGATATTCGATAAACGAAAGCAGTTATCGATACAATAACGCAAACTTGTTCTGCGCCTGGTATACGAGAACCTATATTCCAAATTTGAAGTCTCTAGCTCTTATAGTCTCTGAGATCTGCGTGTTCATACAGCGACCGTCTGTCTGAACGTCTGACGGACGGACGGACGGACGGACAGACGGACATGGCTATATCGACTCGACTATTGATCCTGATCAAGAATATATATACTTTGTGGGGTCGGAGATGCTTCCTTCTGCCTGTTACATACATTTGCACAAACCCATTATACCCTTTTTACCCATTTTTAATGGGTTCAGGGTATAATGACATGGGCGCAAAAGATTTCAAGCCAATTATAACATACACTTGCAGAACCGCGTAAAACTGCTCATTTCTCAATGCAATAGCGAACTTCAAAAAGGAAACGTTTTCTTTTAGATGTTAAGTGTCTCGTTTGCATTTATTTAAAAAAAATAAATTTAGAAGCTCTTATTTATTAAGTTTACAAAGCAGACAGATGAATATGACGCATTAAATGTAATTTCAAAGTTTCATCAACTTTGGCATCCAACTTTGAAGTAAATGGGAACAGCTGTTATTCAGAACATTTGTTGAATCATTTGTGGAAATAATTCGCTTGGTACACAAAACTTGCCTAAAGACTATTTTATGTTGTGTACCATTTTTCTACGAAATTGGCTTACGAAAGATTGTCCATTCGCTTTACTGTCTCATATTACTTATTCTACGGTACTATCATTAAATTAAGTGCAGACAAGGAGTATATTTAATTTGTAAATCAATCGCTAATGATATAATGCATTAAGTAATTTGCTGAATTTTCTGTCCGTGTCTTTTTGTCTTTTTGTTGCGGCCAATTTATGTAATATCGATTGACAGCCGTTAATATAATGTCTAAATATAAACATGTAAGAATGCTTAACGCAAGTGAGGTCGACTACGCGATATCCTGAATCCAGTTGTCAAATATATTATTCTAGTTTTATTTGCAATATTAGAAAATATATAAAAATAGAATAATTAACACTTTGGCGTTTTGCATACCCTTGTAGACCGCAAACAGCCTGCCGCAATGTAACTTTTAGTCTGAAGTTCGAAATAATATTATGTTTTTGTGCGTTTTAAACATTATTTATATAATCGTTTTCAGATTCACGACTACCTGTGACCTGAATAAATCCTATTTGTGTAGTTATCAGAAAAGATGACAGCTATATGATATAGTAGTCTGCACTCAAAAAAACCAGACTGGAGATTGAACATAGAACAGGGATAATCAAGAATACATATCCCTTATGTGGTCGGATATGCTGCTCTCTTCTGTCAGTTACATAGTTTTGCACAGCTGGCTTAGGGCACAAGAATAAAAATGATGACAATAAAATATTAAAATACAAATGACCGCTGAGACAAGAGCATGTGAATGCTTTTAAGTGACAATTAATTGGCGTGCAAAAAAAAGAAGACTAAGAACAAAACTTTGGCATTAAATGCTGCTGCTGCTGCTGCTGCTGCTGAGCACAAAATTAATATTAATTGTGTTCCATTTCACATTTGCTGCTGTTGCCGCGTGATCCACAGCCGCTGCTGCTGTTTCTGTTGTCGACACAATTAGGGCCCGGACATTTTGGCCAAGACAAAGAGTAGAAGAGGACAAGAGGACCAGTGAGAGTGAGCGAGAAGGCTGTCGAGTTGCTAATAAATTGAGTTTATTACAAACGATATGCGGCTGACATTTCAGACTCTAGAGATTCAATTTGCCTGCCATATTTTGTGTATTTTTTTGTCTCCTCGCACAACTTTGATTGAATTTATGCATGTGAATAAATTGTTGTGGGTTCTTGTATGCTCTATACATATTTTCATTAATAAACTCTTTTCTTTTGTGCATATTTTATTTCACTCGACATTTTTGTCGGTCCCTGCCCGCAGTCAAATTTAAATTTGTCATCACATAATAAATAAAAACATGGAAAACATTTTATTTTAAGCTGCGAAGCTTCTCTCCACTTATCGCAACAATTGAATAAATTTTGGACAGGGCTTAAATACATTTCATAATTAAAATATTACGATTTATTTTTGCATTGAAATTAAGAAAGTATTAAGCTGGTTTCTATAAAATTGACCGCAGTTTTATAAACTCCAAAGGTTTGATAAAGGAGAAGCATTGAATATGTTGGGTTCATAAAAAATGCAGCGTTGGTTTAAGAATTAAGTTTAAATTACAATAGTAAGAGTTATTTATATTTTTAATTGAATAAAACTGCGTTTGTTGAGTGACTATTTCTGCAAAATTATTGCTAAAAGCAGATTTTAAAGAGACTACAAAAAGAAACTTTAAAGTTAAACTCTTTATTAAAATTGCTGTGTTTCATAGTGAAATAGTTTTTATTCCTAGACAATGCTTTAATCGCAACAAAAATTGTTGTTTATAGTTCTAAAACCACAATGCAGGGCAAGTTTACTCAAATAAAATAAAATATAAAAAAGGTGCAACAAAAGTTTACATTGCGCAACTTTATGTGCGGTTATAATACCCAAGGGGATTTAAAACTCAAATTGCAGTTGAGTGTGGAGTGTGTGCCATATGAAATGTTTGCATTTATTTCTCCCCGGTCATGAAATGGTTAATATTTAATAAGCGCTGTGCAGCTGCGTGCCTGTTGAGTGGTCTTCTCATTGGGAGAGCGTGGTTCAAAATAATGTGTGCATAATCCACAATTTGCGGGTTGAGTGTGTTTCGAGCACTACCTATGCCCAAATCAGTCCTAAAATACTTGCCTGCGAGCGACATGCACTTATCAGTCGGCCTATTGTCAAGTTCTAACCAGCAGCGTATTTTGTTCAGCTACACAGTCAAAAAATGTGATTTCATACTAAAGCATTCTGGTATTTCGGTTTGCATGATTTCCAAAAAGACAGTTACAGACCCCACAATCTAATACATTTCACGGATAAGCCGCGTAAAAGATTTTGGAGCGATCTGATAATGAACTTTATAACTAATATTAACATACAGTGTGTCAAATCGGAATTGGAATTGGAATCGGAATCCCGAGTTTACCCATTAAGAATGGAGGCGGAGATGCTTCCTTCTGTCTGTTACATATATTTTTGCAGTGCTTCCTTATACTCTTTTACCAATTTTTAACAAGAAAGAACGGCCATTTTGTAACCAAATGGCGGAAGAAAGGTTTTGCTAAATTCACCTGGCATAAATTAATTTCGATTTGAGCTCCTGTTAACGAATGTTTCCATCAAATTTTTAAGTTGAAAACCACATGCACTTGCAGAACTGCGTAGAGCTGCTGAGTTCTCAATTCAATCGCTAACTTAAAGAAGTAATCGTTTCTTTTAGAAGCTCTAATTTATTTTTTACTATATGAAACATTTTATGCTTGTTGATAATTAATTGCAATTAAATTGTGATAATTTTTTAAATAAAATAGATACTCGATTTTGGCACAAATCCATTTTTTTTTATTTGAATTTTGAATTTAAAATTCTTTAATGCCTGCAATTAAGTGATTATTATTGTTGACGACCTACTAGATCTATTGTGCACAATTCTAAGCATATAGCTCTTCTATGAACCCCAGCTTTTGCACAAATGCAAGAATCATTCTTATGTTGAGGGTTTTAATGTCGTTAGTTAAGGCGACCTGCAGTTAAGTAAGATATCTAACACATAATAAAGAAAAATCCAAAGTGCTATCCTCCTATCCCAGTATATACTAAAAAGATACTAAAATTCTTGCTAGTAGTTTACATTTTAAAACAACATTTTTGACTGTGTAACTCATTTGAATGCAGCGAATGAAGTGAGTGCGCCCTGAGAGACGGGCTCTCAAGTGCTGGCGGGCTGACTTCAACTATTGCCACTTAAGTGTTTGAATATGATAGTGTGTGTGTGTGTGTGTGTGTGTTTAATTTGTGTAAGTAGTTGAAGATACACTCACGAAATGCGTCGCCAACTTTCAGCTATGACATTCCCTTAGGGCAAGCACTCGGTAGTTGTTGAAAGAGACAGTTTCACTTAATTGGCGCGTCTTGTGACGCGTTTAGCGCACTGAAGTCGCCGCCAGTTTTATTGGGTTTCGTTGGCTATCAAAATGAATCAATGTGAAATGCTGCATAACTTCATTATTCTTCAACCTGAGCTAAACTGCTGCAGATAGCTGCCACATGCCAGATGACACCTAGCTAAAAGTCAAAGCAACCATCGCAACGATTTTCCTATTCAAATTCGTTCTTAGCCAATTGACCGCTATATAGCATTTTTACCGTTAGCAGTGCAGCACCTGGCACATCGGCATCAGCTACTTTTTAAGTTTGTCGCATCGTCTGCACGCACTGCATTTTTATGCGCGCTTCCAAATCCCAGTCGGGCATTTGGTTGCAGCTCCCTGTTTGCTCTGCTGCATTTAAGTTACACGGCGATCCTCATCCACCTCCTCTTCGTCCCTCCCCTTGCTGTGTTCTGTTATCACACTTTTACTGTGGCCTTTACTCCCTCACTTCTTTTTGTACGTTGAAATTCCAATGGCGTTTCAATTTCCGGTCTGTGTACAAAAAATAAAATTGAGCAAAAGCAAAAAAAAAAAACTTTGATTCGATTTGTCTTGCCCTGAAAAGTATGCGACGTTTTCTTCTTTAGTCACTTGGTGCATTCTGGCGTGTTTGCCTCTGATATCAGATATGCTTTGTCGCTTGTTGCAGCTCATCTTTGTGTATGTTCTTAAGTATACAAATTTATATCCCCCGACTGGTAGCACTGAATTCATGGTATGCAAGTTGTGCATGTCTACAGTATCTCACAGATGTTTCTTGACATGGAAAACAAAACTGACTTGCTGTATGCAAGTCAATCATTTACTCAGCTATCGTTGTTGAAATATGCACTTTGATTCACAATCGATGCCAAAAAGGTTGAATGCTAATAAATATTTATTTATCTATTGAATAATTGTACAATTAAGGGAACTCGTTAAAACCATTATTGCAAGAAATTATAAAGTATTTAAGTTTCTGAGTGCTGGCAATATTAAGCAACCATTGCAGAGTTTGACTTGTGTAGGTAGTGGTCACTGTATTCTCACATAAAAAAAACATATGTTTAATGAGCAATTTGAATGAGTATATATAAGAATTTTAAATGAGTATATTTATCGCAGATTTTGAGTTAGAGACGTCAAATTTGGTACTTATATTACTGGTAGCCGCCTTTAATAATCGATAGCACACCTGAGTCCATAATCGCCATAGCCAATATTTCGGAAAGTGTTAATCGATAGGACCGCATATACCAGAATTTGAAAGATAAAGTAACCAAATTTGGATGGTTTGGACAACGCCTATACCCGCCCCAAAAGTCGGTTACGACTGCACCTTTCCCACTTGTTAAGCTTTTACTTGCTGCCATTTAAACATGAAAATAGTCTGTGGCAGCGCTCATATTCCACATGAGAACTGGACAAGTTGGGGTTATCATGAAATTTTACAAATCTACCAAGCAAGCAGAAGGAACTCTTAACTAAAGTACCTTTACTTATTTTGCTATGTTTTTCTTAACCTTATGTGTGGCATATGCGGCAGATTCTAAATGTTCACTGCATGCAAAACGTATTTGGTGCGTTTCGTTTAACTTAATTCAATAAAAAATTACGACAACAAATTAATTTACTGGAGTCTGGCAGCAGGAGGCCTTAAGATAAACTCATTAATCATGAGGCTAGATGCTGTTGATTTTTACTTTTTTACTTTTTTTCTGATGCTGTTGCTTTATCTGGTTGTTGCTGTTGCTGTTCCTGCTGCTGCTGCCCCCTTGACATTTTCAGACGACACACTCGAAGTTGAGGCAAACAAATTATGAGAAATATGTAAAAATGGGAATAATGCCAGGGACCACTGGCCAGAGGAGCACTTTGTCAGCGAGTAAGCTGGAGCAAGAAAGCGAGCTAGTGTTCATCAGTCAGTTGCAAAATGCAAAGCTTTAACGAGTGACACAGGTCGAGAGTGGAGAGTGGAGAATGGCAACAATGCGTTGCAGAGTGAAAATGGCGCCACTTACTTTAATTGCTGGCCCCATTGCTGGGCAGGGTAACAAAAGCAGGCAAGCAGAAAGTGAAAAGCAGCAGTCGCAGTCGCAGTCGCAGTCGTATTCACATTACTGCTTTGTGTGACGCTCAGGCGTGACTCATGTAATTAAGGCATCACTTTCCATGCAACAATGCGTCGGCAACCGCTACAACAACAACAACAGCAACAGCATCCTTTTGTAACTCTGGACTCTAAGAGCGGGCAGCATCTTGCGAACCCCACCCGAAAAAAGAGCCAGTAAAACATTTTCCTACTCAGCAGCTGGCTGGACCAACACTTTTCAATCTCGGTGAGTGTATGGGTGTGTGTGTGTTATTGTGTGTGCACTTGGCACTTAATTGAACGCATTAACTCAAAGGCGGCAAAATGCGACCGCAGCTTATTGAATGCGTAAACGAAATCACTTTAGAAATTTGAAGTTTTGTTAGCCACAAAATGTTTGTGGACCTGATTTCCTTTCCGTCTAATTACAGAATTGCCATGCGGCACTTTTGCATCATTAGTCAACAGTTGACTCTTTTACAACTGGGCCCTTATTTAACCATTCAATATTTAAATAACCCGGTAATGGAAAAAGTTTTCACTTCACTTCGTGCAACTGTCATGTAAATTCATTAGAAACTTTAATTAAAATTGAACTTATATCGATTCGGTGTCCCTCAAATCGCCAGAACTGAATAATAACAAATAAATTAGTTTTACGAGCACCGCACTGTTGCGCTTGCGTAACGATCTAAAATGAATAACATAAAGAAAAATCATAATCAAAGTTCGTAGTTTCGCCAAAGCTTCTTGTGTGTTTAAGCCAGTACTTAAGTGATGCAATACTTATTAACAAATGACATATCAAAGTCATATTTAAGTTTGGTGAGGTTAGGTCGACTGCACTTCGCCTGATGCATTAGTGGGATATCGGAGAGGTCCGATTTGTATTTGTGACGAGGGGTGACTTCAAACATTGCAATCTTCTTCTGCTTAGGGCCGGACAATATATATATATATATATACATACATATATAATAAATTGAGTTTCAAGAGTCTCGTCTTATCTAGCCTTCAGTCCGGTTTAAACTGCCTTGAACTTTACTACATAAAATTAATTGCAGTGTGATTTTATTGAGTAAGTGTAATCTAAAATTTAATACGTCCAATTTTATGTATTCAATTCACTGCTGAATTTAATACGGTTGAATGGCTGTGCTTAACACACCTGCAGTTTCGAAAAAATATCAGTATATATTATATTTATTTTATTTATATATTTAAATTAATTATGTATAAAATTATTAAAGCAATGTCCACCCAAATTATTGCTTGGCATTTAATGTTTTTATTGTTAGTGTTTTTGGTTGCGCACTTTAAGGCACAACTGATTTAATTAAATACAGAAGGACGGTAAGCCGTTGTGAATAATTACGTTTAGAAGTTGGCAAGGCTCTGTTTCCTCTCTCTGCTTGTTACTTTCCAGTGTTTTTTTTTTATTTATCTGCACTCTGCTAATTTAAAAGCTTTGCCTTAAAAAAAATCACGAGTGCCATTCGCATGTAATTTATTTAATTTTATTTCCTTTCTACTTGTGTTTTCTTTGGCAGTTTTCTTTTTAGTTTATTGTGAAAGGACCTTTCGGATGTCGCTGCTGGCACTTCAAAAGTCCCCGCACTTTACTCAATACAATCTAATTCCCATCTTTATTTATTTGCTCTGCGACTTTGCGAACATTTCATTTCAACATCTCTGAAGTGCAGATTATCGCATATATGTTTGGTTTTACCGAGCAGCGAGTAGAAAATACATTGAAACTTTCATATGCGAGCGTATTTCCATTTTTCCACATCAGGTTTAAATTGGGGAATGTAACCTGAGCTGCTCTGCCTTTGATCAATGTTCGTTGTATTTTTTTTCATGTGTTGCCGCCAACTAATCCAATTAGCAATGCTTCATTGGCCAATTTAAGCAAAATATGCGTCATAAGTCTTAAAATTTACAAATTGAGCTGCTATACACAAAGTCTCTCGCTTCATTAACAGTTTATTACACACGAGGCGTATGAGTGATTTTTCTGCTTTGCACAGCACAAATATGCTACAATGTGTGTGTTTGTATTGGAAATTGTTCTGCGTCTTTGGTGTGAATGAATTTTCTTAGCTTTAAAGAGCAATGAGCAGCACAACAAATCATTGTCTGTCCAAAATCGAAAAATAAATTGATGTGATTTCTTTGGCAATCTCAGCGCTTACACCCTCTCTATTTCTATTACTTTCTCACTCTCTCTCTCTCTCTCTCTCTCTCTCTCTCTCTATCTCTCTCTAACTCTCTCTTTACTTCATTCTGGTTTCTGACTTGTCCCTTATGACTTTCTGACCACATCCGCAAATCCTTTTTGCTGCTGCATGTTGTTTTTTGTTTTCTGTGTCGTTTCTTTAAAAATTGCTTTGAACTTTTTTGTGTGCACAAAGCCAAAGCCCAAAAACCCAAACCAAATGCCAAAACGTTAGACTGAATGTCAGTCAGTCAGTCTGGTGGTAACTGTGCATGTTGCCGGACATGTGACTAACTTGACATTTGTTTTTATATCCCAGCTGAGATGGCTACAATTTCATTAGAAGGTCTGACACAAATTTAAGAGGGCGGTTCTACAATGTTGATAATTGTTGATTGTTGAATTTGTGAAAAGCCCTTAATTTCATAAGAACAACAATATGACTGGTCGCGGAAATGGAGGAAAAGGATTGGGAAAGGGGGTGCCTATCGAAAGCTATAATAGGGTGTTCCAAGATAACATCCAGGGTATTACCAAGCTGGCCATTCGCTGGTTTGCTCGTCGTGGCAGAGTCAAGCGCATCTCTGGCTTGATCTACGAGGAGACTTGCGGTGTTCTCAAGGTATTCTTGGAGAACGTGATTCGGGATTTCCTTACTTAAGCTGAGCGTACCAAGCGAAACATATGGACGGTAAAATGCGGCAGCACTTGCGCTTAATTTCGTATGATATGCAACTGAATGGAAATTGATATATATATATATATATGCAGGAGTAATGACACATTGTATAGACAGCAAAATGAAAAACAGTCAATCGAAAAAATACGTTCAATAGAAGGTTATTTCATCAGATTGTTATATCCAAGGCTATCAAATTAAGAAGAAGTGCATTTTCTGGATCTGTCTAAACCAACAAATTCAGACAGATATGTCAAAAGTAACGTGTATGGAAAAGCAGAGTATTGCATCGCCATCAACTCATATTCAATTATTCTCTCTAAAGATTTTTTCGACTAGTGCTTTGTATTCTTATTTTATGAATCAGAAGGTCAACTACAGCTGCAACCCGCTGACAGTAACGACGTTTTTTTCTCTGTATCTATGTATGTAAAAACAGCTGCGTGCGAGTGGTCATAAATTCAATTTCGTAAATGGATGCGGAGCAATCGCTTGTCGCATGCAACGTGCAGCTGATGCACCGAAAAGCGAAGCAGCAGTCTAGTTCTAGTTCTAGTTTATTGCGCCACCCGTATCTGCTGTCTTGTCATGTCAACTGTATATAATAAGTTTCCACGCTTTCACGGCTGTCATACAGTGGAAAAAAAGTTAACAAAAAGTCAGCTGCAGTTATTGGCTAGCAGCTTCCAGGTAAAGTTACACGTCTTATTATGTCACGTGGCTTGTGTGGTCATACGGGTCGTATGAGAAATTCTGCTTGTGGTTTATTTATTGATTTCCTTGTTGTTGCCTAGAACCCATGCAGAGTCTAAATATAGCTCATAGAGCTCATTTAGATGCAAACTGCACAGAATTGATTATTAATTATAGCAGATTTTATTTTGTGATTGTCACACAAATGCCTGGTTCTTATTCCGTATAATAATGTGTAGCAATGCAATTAAGCTTATTTTTAATCCCTTAACTGACAGCTTGACTGCTCGCCTGCAAGTGGAATAAGTTGTTTGGAGTGGATGCGAGCGCGTAAGCTGCTAAAAATAAAATACAAATGGAAGTTCATTCGAAAGCTGAAGCATTGAAGCTAGACATCTTGAATATATTATTGTCTAGTAATGTCACTTTTTTGGTATCATGAAAATTGCGGAAAACATTTTAGAATATATAACAAAGACTTAAGGCGTAGTAAAAAAATGTTGCTATTCATCTAAAAAATGCACATTTATACATCGTTGTTGCAAAATTGTGTACTTAAATTATTTTTACGACTTTTTTAAAAATGTCAGCAATTGAATTAGTCCAAGTGGACGCTGTTTTGCGTGGCAGTGGATAAAATGACTGCCCAGCTGCCCACAGCGAGCAGTTATTGCATTCAGAAGAGGCAACGGGTGTCAAATTGATGCAATACTCGAGGATGGTCCTATCTTTATGGGAGAAATGCTTTTCTAGTACTTTGGGGAATGCACTCATATTGTGCCATTATGAGCGAAATTCTTTTCAGCTCTTCTGGTCAAAAGTTTATGGCAATATTTTCATTGCAGTGGCAAAGTTTTCCAAAGTGGTTTTCAGTCGTCGGATGCAGTCGTGCGGCACAGTTGAGTCGGATGTGGTTCGATTTGTGGATTGGCGTGGAAATTTAATAAAATTTTGATTTTTTTACAGGACCAATATAGCAATTAATGAATTCTGTAAACAACAAAAAGAACCAACACTTCAATTAAACCTTAACAAACTGACCAAATATAAATTACAGAAATGTGCTGTGTAAAAAATAAATAAATAAATGTAATTATACGTAAATAAATGTAAAATTCGGTGTGCTTAACTTAACTGCGGACCAATATCAAAGCCAACTCCTAATTATATAATAATTTATATAGTAAACATAAATACAATTTTATAGACTCTTCTAAGCTGTTGCAACATCAATGTGAGACTCGTGCATAATAAATATAAAATACTAGACATATTAGCCATGTAGCTCTATATAGTAGTTGAATTATATCAAAATACACTATTTATTAGCTTTAAATTTAAGTGTACATATGACCACAAAATTGGTACACGGTTTGGTAAAAGCTTTAATTAGTATCTAAGTCATAAAGTAAGCTTCACTTTTGGCCTCAATTGGCCAAATATTAGTGTAAATATAAACAATTTAAAACAACTGAAAGTGTAACTACAGACTGTGCTCAAGCTAAAACAAACACACAAGAAACACCTAAACTTTTAAAGAATTTGTATAAAGCATTTAACTGAACTAAAACGTCGTCAGGTAAACAACAAACAAATAAAGCAACAATTTTGGGAGCTGCCAAATATAATAATTGCTACATTTTCTAATTCTGTATGTGTTGTGTTGTGCTGTGTAACTGTGCAATTGTATTTTAAGCAACTTAAGCAACTATCTCTCTTCCACCTATCTGTATCTATCACGTCCACATGCAACATGAGCAGCAACAACAACAATAACAATAATAATATCAACAATAATGATAGTCCTATAACTATTACACGCAACCACAAGCTAGTTGGTTGGTTTTCACATGTAAGTTTTCTTTATTTTCGCAGCGTTCCTTTATTTACTCTTATTTGCACCCGTTACGCAACTCGCAACTCGCAAACCGCATGACCAGTGTACGCTGTCACCATTTGCTCAATGCTATCAATCCGAATGCAAATTAAAATGCCAATCCTTTTGATACCACACACACACACACACACGACACACACACACACACACACGACACACACACACACACACGACACACACACACACGCTGCCAACCATTGTTGTCGTTCTTGTTGTTGCTGTGACCTGGCTACCATCCACAGTAACCCCACCACCCCCATGATCCCAAAGATCCCCATCATCATCGTCATCTTCGCAAACTCATTGTAGTCGCTTCCACATATACATATAGAGCTTATATTCATATTTTGAGTTTATTCCTATTATTTGCTCAAGTCGAGTTTTGGGCTGCTTTATGTTTGCCTGGCCAAAGAATTGGCTCAAGTGCGTTCACAACACGTGAGTGAGTATCTTAATTAGCTTGAAAGTTTTCTTATTGCTGGCATGCCAAAATCTTTAAGTTTCCACATAAAATAACTTAAAAACAATTTTACATTCTCGAAAGTTATGACTGTCATATGAAATATATATGGCTTCCATTGTTTCCTTAAAGTTTGGTTTACATTCAAATTGTCTGCAGTTAGATTATGCCGTTTAGGGGGAATCTATAAGCTATGACTCAATTAACTGCATTTTCAGAAGTTCTTACCAATATTGACCAAAATTACATTTTAGATCGATTTAAATTTTATGTACAAGATAATTCCACATAGACTTTTTGAAAACTAAATCAATAACAATAATCTGATATGCTGAAACATATCTTGCATAATTTATGAGAGAGATTATAATTTGCTGTAGACTTTCTGACACAATTTAATAGAAATGCCTGCACAAGCACAATTGCAAATACTCGGCAATTCAACACTCCATGAAATGTCAAGCTCAGACATATTGAAATTCAAGCAGATCAAAAGTCGGAAAACAATACAAAAGACTCAAATGTGAATCCATACAAAAGGCCAACCAACAACGAAGCTAAACCAGCTGAGCGTGCAAAATAAACTTTTCAATTTTCTGTTGTTATCAAATAAAAATGCACATGAAAAGAAGCTGGGCTTGCACGACTTCTAAATACGTATTACACAGAAAAATTATAATATTTGTTTATATTTTTTTTATTTGCTATAGCGTTTAAACTAAATACAGAGCACGGTTAAAAAAAAAAACCTTATTTTATATATAACCCAAACGCTTTCTTTTTTCATATTTTTGTGGTGCAGGGTATAAAGGGACTTTTCACACTTCAGTGGGCAATTGAAACGCTTATGCAATTTAATTTTTTTCGATTTGAAAAAATTAATTTGCAGCGTGGCAAGTGGGCTGTTGCAGCATTGCGTATGATTAATATTTATTGTTGCTGTTTATTTACCTATGTACACAACATTCTGGCACGTGCGTCTGCGTCTGCCAAGTAAATCAAAAGCAACCTTGCCTCTACAAAATTTAAGTGAAAGTATCAAAATACGATGGGTTGGTGGCGGATCGGAGGATCGGGGAGAGATTATGTATTAGTTTGGTGTTGGAGCGTGTAAGGCAATCAATACGGGTTTTTAATGAAGAAATAAAGATGCCATCTTGATTCATTGTTCTGTGTCATAAAAATTGTCTACATTTTTATTGCGCAACTTTTTCCTCTTCTTTGCGGTTAAGCAGCAAGGGCGCATTTTACGGCAGGCCTCATCATGAGGACAATGAAATGACTTGTGTCCTGTACATGCTAACACACATGCACACGCACACGCACACGCACACACACACACTCAGTTGAGCCGGAAAATATGCCCTTTTGTTGCCAGCTGAACATGAGGGAGAACAGTGGGAGCTCGCACAAGTGTTTATTTCGGCATTTTGCTTTATATTCGCAGCACTCCGCCCACCCTTAGTCCTCTCCCCATTGTTAAGAGAGCCCTGGTCAGCACTTGATTGTGTGTATGTATGTGTGTGTGTGTGTGTGTTTGCTTCAACGCACTCAACCCAATCGGAGACAAAGGCCAGCGTATCGCAGTTCTTTGCTTTTGACCATGTTTTTGTGCCCTAATGATTATAGGGCTGATGTTTCTTTTTCCATTTTTTTCTATTTCTTTTGTTTTTTTTTATTGCCCGTTGTACGTTTTGTGCTCGTTGAAATGCTGGCCAAGTGTTGGCATTGTTTGTTTTGTTGTACGATTTGGCAGTGGGCGTGAAATCATTTAATACGTAGCTACGTGGCTCATAGCTGGATGAACTAAGAGGCAAACAGTGCCCGTTTGATAAGCTGTGTTAAGGTTTGCTTAACTGCTTTACTAATTTTATACATTGTATTTAAGTTTGGGGTAAAATGGAAGGAACTGAATAAGACAACTGGACTACATTATTCACATCCTCCTCAATACACAGCTCATTTTAAAATGGATCACTTTTAATTTTTATTATTAACATTTTTTTTACCCTGACTGACAAATCCTTTTTTTTCGTCGTATTAATAGATTATTTAGCTTACCATTAAAAAAATAAATATATATAGTCCTCTCCGTCTCAGGAAAATTTATCGTGGTGATGAAATTTTTTCGCTGAGCACCTATTTGTCTTCCATACTTCCATTTACCGGGAACAGTCGTCTGCGGGGTTTGCCACCTGCAAAATTGGCACAACCAAAGGGAAATAACATATTCACCGATTTTCCATTACCAACTAACTTCATGGCACTAAATGAGATACCTTTCAAGCTTTCTTTTTTAATTTGTGCACTTTCGCATTTAATCACGCAAAGCTTCTTGAAAAAAGAATGCAATTTAGTTTATTATGATTAAATAAGTTAAATGAAACTATATTTATATTGAAAAACTGCATTTACCGTTTTGGTTTTTATATATATTCATCTCATTTAAAGATATTTTAATGTCAAATAGTAATTAATTATTATTATTATAAAGATTCAAGAATACTATACTATATTTTTATTAGTATATTCCTTCGCGGGTTTTGTTGTTGTTCAGGATCTTCTCGTTCTTCTACTGCTATCGTCTTCACTTCTCATCGAAATCTCGCCTTTGGACATTGCTATCTTAGCTATATTCATTGTTTTTTTTGTTGGCTTCTTGAA
This sequence comes from Drosophila setosimentum, assembly GCA_035043505.1. NCBI lineage: Eukaryota > Metazoa > Arthropoda > Insecta > Diptera > Drosophilidae > Drosophila > Drosophila setosimentum. Next base: position 22,104,222 of record JAWNMY010000003.1, read on the forward strand.
ACAATTTTTAAAGATCTTTGGTTCTTGCTAAAAAAGTTAAGCAATAATTTAAAAATATTTTGGACGGAGGAATATCCAAATTATTCACCTTACCATCGTTTTTTAAGGAAACGAACCAATTTAATTTGCACAACCAAATTTGAATTGTTAAGGAGAAGTCAAGTTTTAAGCAATAATTTAAAAATACTTTGCACTGATCATTTAAATTCTAGGCACTCAGATATCTATTAAGCCCTAATTTACTTCAGTTAGCGCATTTGAATCGTTTAGCTCTGGCCCCAAAATGTGCGCAATGAAAAACTCGATGAAATTACAAAGCCATTAAAGACTGACTGCCTTTGCCTAATTAACAAAGTGTGCAGACTGTCCGTCGCTCTCAACGAGCTAATGATGACGTAAAGTGTTTGACTTTAGATACCCTCTATCTTTTTTTTGTGACTTTAATTTAAAGTAGGTATAACTATTAAAAAAAAAAATGCGGTGCATATTGTTAGAAAGGAATATTTTTATTGTGCTTTTTTATAAAAACATTATACCTTTTAGATAAAAACAAAAATACATTGAATTTCGAATAATTTCTCCTGGGCATCTGATTTGATCTTCCATCAGCTATTCTGCGCCCACTTTAATTTGTTGTATTGACTCCCTCTCTCACAATCTCTGTCTCGCTCTGCCTTAGTACCCGTCTGGGACGCGAGTGGTAATTAGGTTTGGAGCCGCATTATAGTTCGATTGGTATTGGTGCCGACGCCGCTGTAGCCACGAAAATGTCTTAAGTCAATTTATGGAAATTTCGATTAATTTATTTTTTGACACAAACACCAAAGCGTCTTGCCTCGTCTCGCCTCGCCTCGCTTCGCCTCGTTTCTACTTGCCTCTCCGCACTCCGCACTCCGCCACTCACCCATCCCCTTCGCTCTTGAGGCTGGCTCATTAGGTGCGGCGAGAGCGTTGTCATTAGGCAAAGTAACTGTTGTCTAATTGAACGGAAGCCCATTGCTGCTGATGACAAGGGAATCATTCTCATTTAATATGTATTTAACGCCTGATTGCGACTTGATCAATCAATGCCCGAAATTTTCCATTATTCTTATTCTACTTAAACTTTTTTTTTTATTTTTTTATATTTACTTCTTTTCGGCTTTCTGTCAGTTGATTTTCCTGCCAGCTGCTTTGTGGCCAAATAAACGAATTGTATGTGCGATTTAAGTGAAGAAATGGAATGGCTTTGAGGCTTTGGCCAAGAATTTACGCTCGTTTCCGATTTGGTTTAGAATATGCTTCTTTTTTTTTTTTAACAAATATATCGTTTTGCAGAAACCTAAATCTCTCTCATATTTCAATTTCCGGTTTTCACTTAGAGCTTACAAGCTGCTGTCGAACTACGTCCCATATCTAGCTTCTCTATGCATGTCTCTCTCTCTTTCTCTTTGTCTGACTATGACTCTCTCAATATCTATTTCAACCTTTGTGTAATGCTTAAAGTTGATTGATGCTGCCGGAAGTCGATTTTGCTATGCTCTATGTGTGCCCTGAGGTCACATGTCATTTTGATTTGGTATTCAATACCCAGTGACCGGAGAGCTCTCCAAGATGGGTATATTAAACGAATACATCGGCCAACTTAAAATCAAGCTAATTTTCTTAATAAGCATCAGTGGCTCAGCCAATATTGCACCCTGAACTATAAAGTTGGTTATATATTAATATGTTATGTGTCTATTATTGAAGGTCTTATTAGATCTATTATGCACATTTCTGAACCTATAGTTCATCTGTCAACTACGATTTTTGCTAAGACGACCATATTTTATACTTATAAACATTAAATTTGATTTGAGCTTTAAATTTCATTAGATGGCAGAATAAAAGAAATAATACCAAAAATATTTCACATACGAGATTTAGTAAGTGTGTATATATAAACAAAGCTGTTTAACGCACCTCATACAGGGTCTGTGTTAGTAAAGCACTTCCCACTATTCTCAGCATTCTCAGTTGTTCGATATATATTAATGATTCACTGACTTTTTGCTTTTTGCATGTGCCACTTGTAAGTAATGTGTATTTATTTATGTGTGGAATAATGACTCTCTATGACAGCAGCTCCCAGAAATGCAGCACACACACACGAAACACACACACACGCAGACACACACACACACATACATATACACATACATACTAATGTGTGTATTTGCACACAAGCACAAAGCTTAAATCAGAGAACGTAACGATTGTCGATTTCGTTGCATAAATCATGCTGCTTCCACAAAATCAAATAAAACCAACCAAAAAAACCAAAAAAAAAACAACAAAAACAACAACGACATCAACAAAATACCTCAAATGCTTTACTACATTTTTTGGAATGCAAAAATAACAATTTTTATCATCAACCTACAACAATGTGCGCGTTAAAAACTGTATTAAAAACAATAAATTCAAAAATATTCAATTGCGGCTACCAAAAAAAAAAAAAAACAAAACAAAACCGTTTTGCCCGTTTCGCTTGCACAACAAAAATTTCACCCCTCCCCTCCCACTCCGCTGCGCCCCTGGCTCATACACCCCGCAGAATGTCAATGTTCTTCTTTCGCTTGCATAATCTCCAGCGAGCCGAGGAGAACAAGCGCAAGAAGCGCGCCGAGCAGCAGCGTCAACAGCAGCGCCAGCGGCGTGGCGCTAAGGTCTTCAAATGTGTCACCGATTCCACTGGCCACCTAACGCTGGCGCCCTCGCGCCTCTTCGAGCGCACGCCCATGAGTCCATCCGACAGCCTGGACGAGATTGCACTGCAGATACCAAGGTGAGTTGGCACTCTCGGTGTAAATGTGTGGGGTTTTGTGTGTGTGTGTGTGTGTGTGTGTGTGTGTGTGTATGTGTGCTATGAGTACATTGTTGAAGCACAACAACAACGCAAACAAACACACTCAACACACACACTCAGACAGCCACAGCTACAACTTGTGTGCAATTGAAGAACTTTTTGCCAGCTAACTGAAATTGTTTTGCTTTACCTGTGCCGCGGGGCATTGAGGCGTGAGGCGTGACCCAACACTGCCACACAACTGAACTCAACTCATCTGCCAGGAGCTATTTGTGTTCTTGCTTATATAACATAATAAGTACGTAGCTTAAGTCATCGCTCCGTTGTGTAATTCACAATAGGTTAACCTGTGTGTGATGTGCAATCTCAATGTCATTTCTTACATTCCCAAATTGAAAAACAAGTCGCAAGTAGTCAACAATATATTACTCTGATAACAACCTGAAATCAATTGAATGCTGCATCTTTTTTCAGCTGCATCTGAAAGAAAGAATTCTGTTGACTCTGGTTTTAAATATTGATTACTTGTATTTGCGGAGCAGAACTGGCATAACCAATAATCTAGTCATAAGCAATGCGTTAAATATATCTCGGCATTTGGCTCACTCAAACATTGTATGAAAACAATATTCCCTTGCACATTTGTTACGAGAATAATTAAAGACGTGCTTAAGCGGAATATTACTAGCTTTTGAAGTGCAACCCAAACCATTTTTAATTCGTACTTCGACCCTTATTCTGATAGTATCTATTCCATATATATAATTATATAATTCGCCTTAAAAGAAAGAATTTGAATTCCGAGATTTTGTGTGCTGAGAGTGTTGTGAGTGAGTGGATACGTTAATATAGATTATAAAACGTTTCAAATAATATTAACTCGCTTGTATACAAAATTCATTAAAATTCTCGATTAACATTGAATTTGGTTACATGTATAACTTAACGATGGAACATCGTACTAACAAGTATTTAGAATGGAGAAAAAAGAAAAAGGAATAAATAGAATAATACAATTATGCATTCCAATGTTTTTTGTGTTTTGCTTATGCAAATTGGCGAATCTATTAAGCTTAATTTATTAAAATTATTTAATTTTATACAAATTGATGTCCAATACTGCTGTACTTGGTTGGTGGGAGGAAAGGACATTAACTGAACCCACTGACAGCAACATGGACTTAAATCCTTTTTGCTTTTACTCGCGTAACTCTGAATCATTAAATTTGAGGCCCTTGAGGCAATCCCATGGCTTGGAATAGTGACCCCACAATTGGGCGTCTTCTTTTACCGAGGTCAGTGATAAGTGATGAATCGATTGTTTATATTTTATGTTTTTTACTGCTCGACCTCTTTTGTACTGTAGTACAAAAGTTAAAGCGGCACAGTAATTTATCTGAAGAAATTCTTTGAAAGCATAATAATATGAAGTGCGAGCTTTTCGCTGAATCTTAGCCTGTTTGAACCGAACCTTTATATAAGTTATGGAAAAAATATAATGAAAACAAGAGAGGACATATATTGGAATCGTTTCCGAGCATTAGTTAGTTAGGTATCTTTATCTTTTCAATTGAATAACTAAATTCAAGGGACAGACGTACATTGCACAAATGTCCCGAAGCAAGTCAAGACCGACTAGGAGAATACCATATATTCGTACAATTTATTTTATTCCACTGTTTATTTTTACAGATCCAATTAGTGTCTCAGATCTTACTCATGAAAATGGATTGACAAGGTTGAATCGACTGTTAATAATGATAAAGAGCCTATATATGTATATTTGAACCGATGACTGTTTCCCTAATTTATTTATTTACACGTATTCCACTTATTATTATTATAAAACGTAATATTAAAACGTATTATTAGCAGCGCAGAAATGTATAAAAATGGATTTAAATCTAAGAGAGAAAAACACATAAAATAAACAGACTCATTCATTAGGCTGCGTGTTTAAATCCTACATTGCGAACAGCTTCCACCTTAAGATTCTAAATTAAAAATGTAGCACCGGAAATCAATAGAGTTCGTCTAACTCAAAGCATTACTAGTACAAACGGCATTTTAAATTAAATCCTCATGGCATCACTCAATTTTTATACCCTGAACCCATTAAAAATGCGTAAAAAGGGTATAATGGTTTTGTGCAAATGTATGTAACAGGCGGAAGGAAGCATGTCCGCCCCAAAAAGTGTATATATTCTTGATCAGGGTGAAAACCCGAGTCGATATAGCCGTATGTATAGCTGTATGAACACACTGATCTCAGACTAGAGGCTTAAAATTTAGAATACAGGTTATCGTATACCAGGCGCAGATCAAGTTTGCGTTATTTTATCGATAACTGCCGCCGAACATCGAATATCGAATACCGATTCATTAAATCTCCGATAGCAATAAATGCCACAATTTTAAAGGCAGAATTTAATTCTAATTAATAAATAATATGCACATGCATATTATTGAGAGCTGCACGATTTTTGGTACAAATCTTCTTAAAGGGGCTAATAATAATAGAATATATTAATTAACTGAGTTCAGGGTATATCGTAGTCGAGTTCACTTGACTACAGCACTCTTGCTTGTTTATTTATGTTACGTTTAATTTGTAAATATTTTCTTAGATGTTCTTGCTACCTATATATATACCTATATAAGGAAGATTAAAATGCAATGAACCCTGATGGTTGATTTAATCTCATGAGTGTTTTAATTATATGTAAAGTAAAAATTCGAATTTATCTAAGGGAAACCGACAATTACATACCCTTGCAGCCGGGAGTTAAGCTGCTCTCATCAAAATTAGGTATTCAATTAAAAAAGAAAACGATTTTTTCAATTACATCTATATGATATAAAAGTCAAATTCTTATCTGATTTTTTCAAAGTGTTGGTAGCATGGAGCTCAAATTACACTTTGTGAAATTATAAGCTTCGAGTCAACTTATAAAAAAGAGTATACCGTCAAAAGGAGCCTTCGTAATACATATATTACTCGAAGCAATTGGGCCTTGTGTAAGTATGTGGGTGGAACAGTCGCAGCTGGTGACATTTTGACGTGCCACAATTGTCAAATGAAATTAAAATGTGACCCAAAGAAAAGTGACTGATGGCATCAGTTTGATAATTTTTAAATGAGAAGATGATTTTACCATCTTTCATTTAAAGACGACGTAATTTGGGGTTTAGGGCTTAAGCAAATGGTTTAGTCCTTTGCTGGTAAGTGAATTAAACAAACTTGACTGATACTCGACTAAAGAATTGCCAAAGTATTAAATAAAATTAAAACAAGTCTTCAATATCAAAAGTAGGCCCTTGTTTTATAGATTCCATATTTCAACCCCTGAAAAATAGTGCTGTAATAAATTTAGTTTACTCTTTTCATCTAAACGTATCAGTAAAATATTAAAGTCTAGGAAATTTATACAAAATTATTAGGGTAAATTGGACACATTTCTGTAATAGTAAATCAAAAGATAAAATTTCATAATGCATATGTTGTGCGAGCGAATTTCTGCTACATTCGCCGGCATACTGGTCGGCCTTTGGTACGGCAAAACGTTCCCCAAGGAGAAGGAGTCCAAGGACGAGAAGGGAAAGGGACAAGACAAAAAGAAGTAATATCAGATCTCAACAGGAAGAAGTGAGAAATGGTTAGCATTTCAGCAAATCGAGAATTAATTCGTATTGAAATAATCTTGTTTCCCCCTTAGCCGAACAACAAAATATCAAGTTAGCCCGACATATCCTTGGTATGGATAATTTTCTCCTTGCATAAGAACAATTGAATACAAAGTATAGATGTTCTGTACTGGAGCTACTAGGTTGCTGAAGAGGATTCGGAACGGTAAATCCAAAGTACGACGGAGCCCACTTGGAACAGAACTTAAATACAGACATAAAAATATTCGCATTCCATATACTAAAATATTAAATCACAGCATTTAGCATTCATTTGGTGGTTTTAATTAATTTTATTTATATCGGCTTGAGAAAAAAAATAGGTGCATTTAAATTGCTCGTTGTGTTTTTGCATCTAATTTGCAACTAATCCTTCTTCTGTTTCTCCATCTTTTCCGGTTCTATTTTCTTTTTGTCCTTATCCGCTTTCTTCATCGCTTCCTGATCTTTCTTTTCTTGCTCTTTGCGTTCCTTTTCCCGCTTATCTTGAGCTTCCTTCTCTTTCTTTTCTCTCTCCTTTCGCTCCTTTTCTTTTTGCTTGGGATCCTTATTGGCCTCTTCTTGTGCCTTCTTCGCGGCCTCCTTCAACTTGTTCCAGTAAAGGCCAATGCCCGCACCAACAATAAAGAAGAAAAGTCGATTGCAAGGGGTACAGTTGAGCTTCTGTATGAGCGACGGCTGTGGACGGCATGTCAGTCGCGGTGACGGAGGTGGCCTACACGAGGGATTTGGACAGCCTTGGCTTGATGATCCAGAGTCTTTATTGCACATTCTAAAATAGTTCCACTGAATGAATAATGAAAAATAAAAAAAAAAACTGAATACAATTTTGTAAATTATTTTGAAATTTTGAGCGTGTGACTGCCAGAAAGTAAATTCCTTAAATGAAGCTGACATAAGTCGCTTGTCAAGGAATTCTCTTTTCTGCATCATAGTTGGCCAGCACTTGAGTATCAGCAGCATCATACGATAAAGCCAAGTGACATAATATATAAGCATATATGTACATAGATTTATATATACATACTACTTTCATATCTAAATCTTTATATCAGACTTTACGCAAGTCAGTGAACCGAAACACAAAAGCAAACATAAAATGATTGTGCACTTAAAATATTAATTTTTCTTTAACTTAATAAATGTGTACGTTAGAACCAACTAAATGTTTTAAATATTGAGAGCCAACGGTCAAATTAAATTAATAAAATCGTCGATTTAAAATTGGGTAAAAAGGGTATACTGGTTTTGAGCAAATGTATGTAACAGGCAGAAGGAAACATCTCCGACCCCACAAAGTATATATATTCTTGACCAGGATCAACAGTCGAGTCAATATAGCCATGTCCGTCTGTCCGTCCGTCCATCCGTCTGTCCGTCTGTCCCTTCGTCTGTCCGTCTGTATGAACACGCAGATCTCAGAGACTGTAAGAGCTAGAGAATATTTATTATTATTATTATTATTGGTTCTCGTATACCAGACGCAGATAAAGTTTGCGTTATTTTATCGATAACTATATCCGATTATCAAATATCGATATATTAAATTTCCGATAGCAACAAATGCCACAATTTTAAAGGCAGAATCTAATTCTAATTAATACATTATATACATAGGTAAATCCAATGGAACCATCCTTTTTGTCAATAATGTTATATCATTAATATCTCTGATTAACATTACAAAATTCAATCACTATTAGACAAGTCTTTTAGACCAAGCCAATTAAACAGGCTCACTGGCTAATTAAGTAAATTTCTCAACTGCTATAAACATCCATTTATAATCATAAATAATGGTTTCGTTAAGGCGGTTATCGGGGGGAAGAAACCACATTCTCAGCGATCCAAGCACATTGACTATTTCCACAGCCCCTGTGAATAACTAGTTTGCTGGCACTGTTTGCTTCGCTGAATATCGATATATCCGAGAGGAAGGAATACGCCAGAATTGTTTTTCTTCTGCTATGGCGGGCCGAAGAGTGGCAGAGGAAGGGATGAAACGATATCTTATTGAGCTTGTATATATCTCTCAAGGCCAGGACAAATGCGGGGTATTACAGGTGACGAGATTTTCTCGACTCAATAAATTTGTTTTTCTTAAACGTTTTGATCACAATGCTTTAAATGCTTTTGAACCTGTAAGCAGCAGGCCATACGGAATCTGGCAGCTTGTACATATATAACTTAAATTATAGTAGAAATATATATATTTTTTTAAAAATTTTTTCTTTCCTGGCATAAAATGGAATTGGATTGGTGGATTATCTTGACAGTGGGCTTTTCTGTTGGCTTTATAGTTGGGAGGAACTATTAGCAGCAATCTAAGTAAGCCGGATGGCACAGTAACTATTTTTACACATTCAATTTATATTTTTCGTAATTCTTAGTTATCCAAACCGAATACTCCCGAGAATTTAGTCATAACTCACGTAATATCATTTGCACTGGGCCTGATAACGGGCTTGTTATTCTGCAAACGGCGTTGCGGACCTTGTAAGTGAAAATCTAAATTATTAAGGCAAGCTAAATTTAAAGAACGTACTACTCTAAAAACTATTACACGTTCTTTAATTTCTTTATATTTTTTACAGAGTCATTGCAAAATTATCTGCTATACCAAAATGAATCGAATAATGCTTCTTCACCTTGAAACTAACCTGTAAATTGCTTGTCTGCATGGCTATATTTAGAATCCGGCCAGGATAACAAATTTTCTTTAATTTACATCAGTTGTCAATAAAGCATTTCCTACTGACGTCATACATGCAGATCGCAGAGCAACAAATTCGAAACTTTTCTATATTATTTTCAAATTATTTAGCCTTATCTTAGAAAGAAATGTTAAATAAATAATTTGTGAGCACAGCCCAAATTTTATATGCGTAAAATATGTCAGCAAAACAACTTTCTGTTTTTGTGCGTACAATATATTGCTAAGCTCAGTGGGATATTAATAAATGACATTTTGTCTATGAATTTGCAGCAATTGCAGATTCTAGCCTGATGTGTAGCACGCCCAAAAAAAAAAAAAAAAAAACAAGTAAGAGCGCTGTAGTCGAGTGAACTCGACTACGATATACCCTGAACCCAGTTATTAAATATATTCTGATAGAAATGAGATCAATTTGAGAATATATGTTCGACTATAACTTGGGTGTTTCTTATCCGATCTTGACGAAATTTGGGCATTTGATCAATAGTATGCATATGCATATCATGTATTAATTAGAATTTTAATTTATCGATAATTGATAAACGAAGGCAGTTATCGAAAAAATAACGCAAACTTGTTCTGCGCCTGGTATACGAGAACCTGTATTCCAAATTTGAAGATCTGCGTGTTCATACAGACGGACGGACGGACGGATGGACGGACAGACGGACATTGCTTTATCGACTTGACTATTGATCCTGATCAAGAATATATATACTTTGTGGGGTCGGAGATGCTTCCTTCTGCCTGTTACATACATTTGCACAAAACCATTATACCCTTTTTATCCATTTTTAATGGGTTCAGGGTATAAAAACAGTAGCATTGAAATTCTCGTCGCTAACAAAATTGAGCATAACATGGCATGCTTTAACATTTCGAGTTATTTTATTATTTGTAAATAGTTGGTATACATGAGTCCATTCGAATTTTAATAAGTATTGCTAACTAATTCCTGTCGCACAGCTTCAGGCCAAAGAATATGCCAAGACAAAATAGGATGAGATGTTCCATTATAAATATTTCCCATTCAATATATATTCACTTATAATTTGTGTTCAGTTTGCTTGCACGATGGAAAATAACCTCCAAGAAATTGTTGCATACGTTATTTGAATGGGTGCCCATATGATTGAATTGTATACTGATTCATTGAATTACTCGCGAAACATCATGAGGAACTCCCTTTAAAACTGCAGAAGTATTACTAGATATGCATATTACTCAAAAATATTATTAGTTTCGTTCGTTTGGTTGGACTTACGCGATGCTTTGCAACTAGATAGCCCACAATACCACCAACAACAAATGTTATTAATCGCTGCATTTTAGGAATATTTAAATTACACACTTATATATAAAAGCAAAACCGAAATTTAATAATTTTAGGTTAAACTGTTCGAAAAAAAAGAGTAAATATCGATAAATTAAAATTCTAATTGATATGCATATGCATACTATTGATCAAATGCCCAAATTTCATCAAAAACGGATCAGAAACATCCAATTTATAGTCGAAAATATATTCTCATATTGATCTCATTTCTATCAGAGCCGCAAGCATTTTCTGTATGCATAAATATGCGAGCGCATGTGTGAGAAAGAGATGGCATGATAATCGACGCGAGCGTCAATATGTTTTTGTGTGTCGGCAGAGGGCGCTTCCAGAGCTGCTCGCATTTTAGTGCAAATCTTATTAAAGGGGAATTTGCCAATAAGAATAGAATATATTTAATAGCTGGGTTCAGGGTATATCGTAGTCGAGTTCACTCGACTACAGCACTCTTACTTGTTATATAATTAATAGGTAAATCCAATGGAACCATCCTTTTTGTCAATAATGTTATATCATTAATATCTCTGATTAACATTACAAAATTCAATCACTATTAGACAAGTCTTTTAGACCAAGCCAATTAAACAGGCTCACTGGCTAATTAAGTAAATTTCTCAACTGCTATAAACATCCATTTATAATCATAAATAATGGTTTCGTTAAGGCGGTTATCGGGGGGAAGAAACCACATTCTCAGCGATCCAAGCACATTGACTATTTCCACAGCCCCTGTGAATAACTAGTTTGCTGGCACTGTTTGCTTCGCTGAATATCGATATATCCGAGAGGAAGGAATACGCCAGAATTGTTTTTCTTCTGCTATGGCGGGCCGAAGAGTGGCAGAGGAAGGGATGAAACGATATCTTATTGAGCTTGTATATATCTCTCAAGGCCAGGACAAATGCGGGGTATTACAGGTGACGAGATTTTCTCGACTCAATAAATTTGGTTTTCTTAAACGTTTTGATCACAATGCTTTAAATGCTTTTGAACCTATAAGCAGCAGGCCATACGGAATCTGGCAGCTTGTACATATATAACTTAAATTATAGTAGAAATATATATATTTTTTTAAAAATTTTTTCTTTCCTGGCATAAAATGGAATTGGATTGGTGGATTATCTTGACAGTGGGCTTTTCTGTTGGCTTTATAGTTGGGAGGAACTATTAGCAGCAATCTAAGTAAGCCGGATGGCACAGTAACTATTTTTACACATTCAATTTATATTTTTCGTAATTCTTAGTTATCCAAACCGAATACTCCCGAGAATTTAGTCATAACTCACGTAATATCATTTGCACTGGGCCTGATAACGGGCTTGTTATTCTGCAAACGGCGTTGCGGACCTTGTAAGTGAAAATCTAAACTATTAAGGCAAGCTAAATTTAAAGAACGTACTACTCTAAAAACTATTACACGTTCTTTAATTTCTTTATATTTTTTACAGAGTCATTGCAAAATTATCTGCTATACCAAAATGAATCGAATAATGCTTCTTCACCTTGAAACTAACCTGTAAATTGCTTGTCTGCATGGCTATATTTAGAATCCGGCCAGGATAACAAATTTTCTTTAATTTACATCAGTTGTCAATAAAGCATTTCCTACTGACGTCATACATGCAGATCGCAGAGCAACAAATTCGAAACTTTTCTATATTATTTTCAAATTATTTAGCCTTATCTTAGAAAGAAATGTTAAATAAATAATTTGTGAGCACAGCCCAAATTTTATATGCGTAAAATATGTCAGCAAAACAACTTTCTGTTTTTGTGCGTACAATATATTGCTAAGCTCAGTGGGATATTAATAAATGACATTTTGTCTATGAATTTGCAGCAATTGCAGATTCTTGCCTGATGTGTAGCACGCCCAAAAAAAAAAAAACAAGTAAGAGCGCTGTAGTCGAGTGAACTCGACTACGATATACCCTGAACCCAGCTATTAAATATATTGGTAAATCCAATGGAACCATCCTTTTTGTCAATAATGTTATATCATTAATATCTCTGATTAACATTACAAAATTCAATCACTATTAGACAAGTCTTTTAGACCAAGCCAATTAAACAGGCTCACTGGCTAATTAAGTAAATTTCTCAACTGCTATAAACATCCATTTATAATCATAAATAATGGTTTCGTTAAGGCGGTTATCGGGGGGAAGAAACCACATTCTCAGCGATCCAAGCACATTGACTATTTCCACAGCCCCTGTGAATAACTAGTTTGCTGGCACTGTTTGCTTCGCTGAATATCGATATATCCGAGAGGAAGGAATACGCCAGAATTGTTTTTCTTCTGCTATGGCGGGCCGAAGAGTGGCAGAGGAAGGGATGAAACGATATCTTATTGAGCTTGTATATATCTCTCAAGGCCAGGACAAATGCGGGGTATTACAGGTGACGAGATTTTCTCGACTCAATAAATTTGTTTTTCTTAAACGTTTTGATCACAATGCTTTAAATGCTTTTGAACCTATAAGCAGCAGGCCATACGGAATCTGGCAGCTTGTACATATATAACTTAAATTATAGCAGAAATATATATATTTTTTTAAAAATTTTTTCTTTCCTGGCATAAAATGGAATTGGATTGGTGGATTATCTTGACATTGGGCTTTTCTGTTGGCTTTGTAGTTGGGAGGAACTATTAGCAGCAATCTAAGTAAGCCGGATGGCACAGTAACTATTTTTACACATTCAATTTATATTTTTCGTAATTCTTAGTCTCAAACCGAATACTCCCGAGAATTTAGTCATGACTCACGTAATATCATTTGCACTGGGCCTGATAACGGGCTTGTTATTCTGCAAACGGCGTTGCGGACCTTGTAAGTGAAAATCTAAACTATTAAGGCAAGCTAAATTTAAAGAACGTACTACTCTAAAAACTATTACACGTTCTTTAATTTCTTTATATTTTTTACAGAGTCATTGCAAAATTATCTGCTATACCAAAATGAATCGAATAATGCTTCTTCACCTTGAAACTAACCTGTAAATTGCTTGTCTGCATGGCTATATTTAGAATCCGGCCAGGATAACAAATTTTCTTTAATTTACATCAGTTGTCAATAAAGCATTTCCTACTGACGTCATACATGCAGATCGCAGAGCAACAAATTCGAAACTTTTCTATATTATTTTCAAATTATTTAGCCTTATCTTAGAAAGAAATGTTAAATAAATAATTTGTGAGCACAGCCCAAATTTTATATGCGTAAAATATGTCAGCAAAACAACTTTCTGTTTTTGTGCGTACAATATATTGCTAAGCTCAGTGGGATATTAATAAATGACATTTTGCAAATTTGCAGCAATTGCAGATTCTTGCCTAATGTGTAGCACGCCCAAAAAAAAAAAAAAAAAAAAACAAGTAAGAGCGCTGTAGTCGACTGAACTCGACTACGATATACCCTGAACCCAGTTATTAAATATATTCTGATAGAAATGAGATCAATTTGAGAATATATGTTCGACTATAACTTGGGTGTTTCTTATCCGATCTTGACGAAATTTGGGCATTTGATCAATAGTATGCATATGCATATCATGTATTAATTAGAATTTTAATTTATCGATAATTGATAAACGAAGGCAGTTATCGAAAAAATAACGCAAACTTGTTCTGCGCCTGGTATACGAGAACCTGTATTCCAAATTTGAAGATCTGCGTGTTCATACAGACGGACGGACGGACGGATGGACGGACAGACGGACATTGCTTTATCGACTTGACTATTGATCCTGATCAAGAATATATATACTTTGTGGGGTCGGAGATGCTTCCTTCTGCCTGTTACATACATTTGCACAAAACCATTATACCCTTTTTATCCATTTTTAATGGGTTCAGGGTATAAAAACAGTAGCATTGAAATTCTCGTCGCTAACAAAATTGAGCATAACATGGCATGCTTTAACATTTCGAGTTATTTTATTATTTGTAAATAGTTGGTATACATGAGTCCATTCGAATTTTAATAAGTATTGCTAACTAATTCCTGTCGCACAGCTTCAGGCCAAAGAATATGCCAAGACAAAATAGGATGAGATGTTCCATTATAAATATTTCCCATTCAATATATATTCACTTATAATTTGTGTTCAGTTTGCTTGCACGATGGAAAATAACCTCCAAGAAATTGTTGCATACGTTATTTGAATGGGTGCCCATATGATTGAATTGTATACTGATTCATTGAATTACTCGCGAAACATCATGAGGAACTCCCTTTAAAACTGCAGAAGTATTTCTAGATATGCATATTACTCAAAAATATTATTAGTTTCGTTCGTTTGGTTGGACTTACGCGATGCTTTGCAACTAGATAGCCCACAATACCACCAACAACAAATGTTATTAATCGCTGCATTTTAGGAATATTTAAATTACACACTTATATATAAAAGCAAAACCGAAATTTAATAATTTTAGGTTAAACTGTTCGAAAAAAAAGAGTAAATATCGATAAATTAAAATTCTAATTGATATGCATATGCATACTATTGATCAAATGCCCAAATTTCATCAAAAACGGATCAGAAACATCCAATTTATAGTCGAAAATATATTCTCATATTGATCTCATTTCTATCAGAGCCGCAAGCATTTTCTGTATGCATAAATATGCGAGCGCATGTGTGAGAAAGAGATGGCATGATAATCGACGCGAGCGTCAATATGTTTTTGTGTGTCGGCAGAGGGCGCTTCCAGAGCTGCTCGCATTTTAGTGCAAATCTTATTAAAGGGGAATTTGCCAATAAGAATAGAATATATTTAATAGCTGGGTTCAGGGTATATCGTAGTCGAGTTCACTCGACTACAGCACTCTTACTTGTTATATAATTAATAGGTAAATCCAATGGAACCATCCTTTTTGTCAATAATGTTATATCATTAATATCTCTGATTAACATTACAAAATTCAATCACTATTAGACAAGTCTTTTAGACCAAGCCAATTAAACAGGCTCACTGGCTAATTAAGTAAATTTCTCAACTGCTATAAACATCCATTTATTATCATAAATAATGGTTTCGTTAAGGCGGTTATCGGGGGGAAGAAACCACATTCTCAGCGATCCAAGCACATTGACTATTTCCACAGCCCCTGTGAATAACTAGTTTGCTGGCACTGTTTGCTTCGCTGAATATCGATATATCCGAGAGGAAGGAATACGCCAGAATTGTTTTTCTTCTGCTATGGCGGGCCGAAGAGTGGCAGAGGAAGGGATGAAACGATATCTTATTGAGCTTGTATATATCTCTCAAGGCCAGGACAAATGCGGGGTATTACAGGTGACGAGATTTTCTCGACTCAATAAATTTGGTTTTCTTAAACGTTTTGATCACAATGCTTTAAATGCTTTTGAACCTATAAGCAGCAGGCCATACGGAATCTGGCAGCTTGTACATATATAACTTAAATTATAGTAGAAATATATATATTTTTTTAAAAATTTTTTCTTTCCTGGCATAAAATGGAATTGGATTGGTGGATTATCTTGACAGTGGGCTTTTCTGTTGGCTTTATAGTTGGGAGGAACTATTAGCAGCAATCTAAGTAAGCCGGATGGCACAGTAACTATTTTTACACATTCAATTTATATTTTTCGTAATTCTTAGTTATCCAAACCGAATACTCCCGAGAATTTAGTCATAACTCACGTAATATCATTTGCACTGGGCCTGATAACGGGCTTGTTATTCTGCAAACGGCGTTGCGGACCTTGTAAGTGAAAATCTAAACTATTAAGGCAAGCTAAATTTAAAGAACGTACTACTCTAAAAACTATTACACGTTCTTTAATTTCTTTATATTTTTTACAGAGTCATTGCAAAATTATCTGCTATACCAAAATGAATCGAATAATGCTTCTTCACCTTGAAACTAACCTGTAAATTGCTTGTCTGCATGGCTATATTTAGAATCCGGCCAGGATAACAAATTTTCTTTAATTTACATCAGTTGTCAATAAAGCATTTCCTACTGACGTCATACATGCAGATCGCAGAGCAACAAATTCGAAACTTTTCTATATTATTTTCAAATTATTTAGCCTTATCTTAGAAAGAAATGTTAAATAAATAATTTGTGAGCACAGCCCAAATTTTATATGCGTAAAATATGTCAGCAAAACAACTTTCTGTTTTTGTGCGTACAATATATTGCTAAGCTCAGTGGGATATTAATAAATGACATTTTGTCTATGAATTTGCAACAATTGCAGATTCTTGCCTAATGTGTAGCACGCCAAAAAAAAAAAAAAAAAAAACAAGTAAGAGCGCTGTAGTCGACTGAACTCGACTACGATATACCCTGAACCCAGTTATTAAATATATTCTGATAGAAATGAGATCAATTTGAGAATATATGTTCGACTATAACTTGGGTGTTTCTTATCCGATCTTGACGAAATTTGGGCATTTGATCAATAGTATGCATATGCATATCATGTATTAATTAGAATTTTAATTTATCGATAATTGATAAACGAAGGCAGTTATCGAAAAAATAACGCAAACTTGTTCTGCGCCTGGTATACGAGAACCTGTATTCCAAATTTGAAGATCTGCGTGTTCATACAGACGGACGGACGGACGGATGGACGGACAGACGGACGGACGGACGGACAGACGGACATTGCTTTATCGACTCGACTATTGATCCTGATCAAGAATATATATACTTTGTGGGGTCGGAGATGCTTCCTTCTGCCTGTTACATACATTTGCACAAAACCATTATACCCTTTTTACCCATTTTTAATGGGTTCAGGGTATAAAAACAGTAGCATTGAAATTCTCGTCGCTAACAAAATTGAGCATAACATGGCATGCTTTAACATTTCGAGTTATTTTATTATTTGTAAATAGTTGGTATACATGAGTCCATTCGAATTTTAATAAGTATTGCTAACTAATTCCTGTCGCACAGCTTCAGGCCAAAGAATATGCCAAGACAAAATAGGATGAGATGTTCCATTATAAATATTTCCCATTCACTTATAATTTGTGTTCAGTTTGCTTGCACGATGGAAAAGAACCTCCAAGAAATTGTTGCATACGTTATTTGAATGGGTGCCCATATGATTGAATTGTATACTGATTCATTGAATTACTCGCGAAACATCATGAGGAACTCCCTTTAAAACTGCAGAAGTATTACTAGATATACATATTACTCAAAAATATTATTAGTTTCGTTCGTTTGGTTGGACTTACGCGATGCTTTGCAACTAGATAGCCCACAATACCACCAACAACAAATGTTATTAATCGCTGCATTTTAGGAATATTTAAATTACACACTTATATATAAAAGCAAAACCGAAATTTAATAATTTTAGGTTAAACTGTTCGAAAAAAGAGAGTAAATATTTTTGAAAAACAAGTTTGAGAAGTCCTCCTCAATAAATTGACATTTATTCCCACAGCCTTCTTCTAAGATAACCTTACTATATAAAGCGTGTTTAAAGTTTTTCAAATAAATATGAGGTAGGTTTTGTGATCGTTTGAAAAATATACACAAATACATACAAATTTCTTAAAAAACGTAAATCGAACGCCTTTTAAAAATAAAAACTTTGACGAAAGCGTGTCCTAAACAAAATTTTTTTTAAAGAATTTTTCATAGTTCATTCGGATGAAATAATATATTTAAAGTCGCTACAAAGTGTATATATCTCAGACCATTTTTCCGCTTTCTTAGAGCATAATAGTGACTGTGTTAAGTGACTATCACTAAATGCTTTCAATTAACATTGTAACCAACAAATCCTTTTTTAAGCCATAAGAGCACAACAAAATGTCAATAAATAATCAGTTAATGAGGTTTTGGAAGCCCCTGTCCGTTATTTTCCCGATTTATTTCGCATTTTCTTCAAAATTAATGTCGTAAATGAAAGAGCCATTTGGGCTTACTGTAGTTAAAGAAAGGGCGCCTATTTTGCTAAGAGAACCTTTTGCTCTTATTAAAATAAATATTTATTGGGATCATAATGGATCAGCAAGAACTGTAAATTAATACCAATGCTTGTCAGTCGGTGACTTGTGCGAGGCAGCCCACGAAGCGACAGACAAGGATAACAAAAAGTTCATATTCAAACACTTGCGAAGTCTCACGAAGAAGACAGATTAAGGATCAATAGAACATGTTAGCGGCGTGTTCTGATCCTCTTATTAGAGAAAAAATTATAATCTAGTAATTAGAGCCCAGAATGATGATTGATGATTATTTTCAAGAAAATAATTCAAATAATACTTTGTTTAACTCTTTGATTTGATCTCTCGTGATTTTATTCATATACTATTTTTCTTATTGTTTTAAATTTCAAAAACTTTCAACAATTATTTTAAATATTGTTAACGTTTATTAAATAACTGCGTAACCGCAACACCCTGTGAAGCTTAATCTTGAAGATCTCCTTCAATAGTCTTTGAGATGTGATTTTTAATAGAAAAGGTCAGCATGCCAGTGAGCGGCGTAAATAGAGAGGATGACCTTTTAAGATTTTGAATGTCGATAAAATAATTTTGTAGTAATTAATTTGCTGCTTGAAACTGTAATTCGATGCGTGTATTGATTATTTATTTTATGAGGGGAATGCTTTAATGTATAGGCTGATGGTCGAATATCCCAGCAGACGTAACATAAACTTATGTAAACCGTCATCAACAAGTTTTTACAGCAACTTGTGTGCCACAAATCGATTGAATGGACCCACATCGAAAGCTGCTAACAATAAAACCCAATAAAATATGGACCAGTGCGCAAGTTGATCTCGAATTCCCGCAAGACGCAGATGGGGAAAACTTTATCATTTATGACCCTTAGATGGTGGGAGGGAGTTGGACTGGGTATACAACACTTTTCAATTATTATTTTTCCACTTTAAAGCTACCTTTTCAACTAATGGCCAAGTCAATTAACCCTTGCATAAAATGTACATGGGACGTGTGTGCCTTAATTAGTTGGAAAAGTTGATTTAACCTGAATTAAATTATTGTAAAGTAGTTTATAAAATTAACACACACACACACACACCCACACAATCACGTATGGGGCTGGCTGGTTAGTCTACCTTTCATTATGATTGATTATCGGAGCAGTGGAATATGATGTGAGCCCGTTTAACAAATGAGCTGGGTGTGGCGAGCAAAACGTGCCCCTGCCACAAATCGAGATCCTAAACCAAATAAGTTAGTTGTGGGCCAGCTGTTGGCACTGCAGCATTTTAATCAGTCGGTTTTTCGGTTTCGTACGCCGTTCACACACAATACACACAATCCGCATAAATATTTCATGATTCTCGCCTTGAGAGTGGCTCGAGAGCGTTTTGGCATAACTTAGATGGGTTTTATCTGAAACAATACAAACAAAGGGCAAACCCAACCGGAGTCCCATATCCAAAAACTCTGCTGCCGGTTGGGTAATTGAATGAGTTCGTATTTTGTGGCTGGGTTCAGGTTAAAGGATAAGCGCCTGCGAGATTGCCTACAAAATTAAATGATGGCTGCCAGAGCCAAATGATTGATGGCATTGTCAAGCCGCGCCAAAGGTTAAATTGTTTGGGCCACACTCAGCTCCGGTTGCTTAATATACACACATATATTATGCCGACAACAGGTATGCACTTCTACATATATATCTGAATATTATGGCTCGTCTCGAATCTCATTGAATGGGGCCATCTTTTCATAATCTGTGCACAGGAATGCTACAAAAAAATACAAATAAAATACAAATAACACTTCTTACACTTTGTTTGTGTTGTCTGTGACTATTAAAGATGCCACTTTAAATTTCTGCACAAGTTGCAAAATTTATTTCACAGCTTCGATTTTATACTTAAGGCACATTGTGCACATTAATAATAGATATTATTTAAAAGAATTATTGACGAACAACACTTTAAATTATGTTAATTTTCCTTTGTTAAACTGAGAAATACTAATTTTCTTTACTTTTCCTTGATTATCAGTTTGTTTATAATTAAAATACTTGTTATTAATGTCGATTGTTATCTATACTTCACCTATTTAATAGAGTTTCATAACAAACTGTTAATAAAAGCCAAAGACTTTTATTTCATTATTTTTAAATGTATACGTTTTTGATAAAAGTTTTTATATCATTTACAAAATCTAAGTCGACACTGAAAAAGTAAAATTGACTAGAGAAGTAAAATTAAAAATATATATACAAAAATGTTATTCCGAGAGACAAGATAATTATACAATTTTTTTTTTATTATTATTTGGGGGTTCATGCACTTCAACCTAATTAAGTCTAGATATAGATCTTAGATCTTTGTCGGCTTGAGGGTTTCTATATTCTCTGAGTCTTAAAAATGTGTTCCACGAACAGCTCATATTTTTCTCGCTTAGCGAGTTTTTTTCTTCCCCATGGTTATTTTTTTGCTTAAATAGTTTCTGATGAGAGCTACATAAAGGACATTTGGCTAGTCTGAGATCTATTATTTATTACCACACCACTCAATCCCTGCGCAAATGTAATAATGTAAATGGCCAAAGGAAAAGAAAAGAACAACTTTCAACCTTATGCACCTAAGGGTTTTCATAGTGGCTAAATTATTACTTAAGCTCTTGGCTTACTGCAGTTGCATGTCGAAGACAAAGTTTTGCATCCAATTTGAATTTCAGTTGGCAACAACAATTAGAACAATTTGCAAAGCTTTCGGCTAACAGCATAATTTCTCTTACGCTGTTAACTGACTCTCTTAACTGACGAGCTTTCGACGCGTTCTTTCTAACTCACACCAACACACTCTCTCCTTCAAACCTGAAACATAAACAAATGCCTTACCGGCTTTTGGCGCCATTTCGGTAAGCAGCTGTTCGCAGCCCACCACAGAGCAGAGGCCCGTGGTGAGTTCTGGCCACATCGTGACCAACTCTATGGGCCAAGCTCGATTCGCCTCAGTCGTTATTCCTATGCCGACGCGAACGAAAGCAATTGTGAAGGACGAGGTCTAGTCCTGTGGCACGCGAAGCAAACCAAATTTGATCAATTGCGAAGCGAGTCGCGCGATAGTTCTCCATTTTTGGCTGTGTATTTGTGTCTGTCTATGTGCGTGTGCGTGTGTTTGTGTGTGTGTGTGTGCGACTGACGGTTGTGACAGGTATTCAAAAGTGTTCATTGCGAATGGTTTTATTTTGCAGCAAAAAAGTTTTGATACAAACAAAGCTAAAAAACTTTCGGGAGAATAGTGAGATTTGGGTTTGTCGACTATTTAAATAAGAAAGATAATACAAAAGTAAAAATAAATAAATTGTGATTATGAAAAAATAAATAAATTGTGATTGAGCGGATATTCGAAATACTCATTATTAATATTGAATACCTATTAAATACCCATATTAATATACATAAATTAACAAAAATATGTTGGACGCATAATAAACTTAAATCTTGAAATAACATTGATTAATTTTCAAAACAATAAAATGACATATATATGGAATAATTTAGAAAAAATGCCTATTGTTGTTTTAGTTCTATATTATAAATGTGTCAATATATTAATAAAATTAAAATATGCAAATTTTGAACACACGTTAAAAAAGATTTCGGTGACCAATTTGAAACTATACCAAATGGATTCTGTGATAGGAGTGAAATAATATTCTGTTGCATTGAAGACATTTCTTCAACTCATGCTCAACTAAGAACTTTAAGTTCATTTATAAATATGAGTTTTCAAATTAATCAATAAACTCTTACATTTTTGAGAAATTATATTTTTTGCAATTGCTATTAAATTAAGACTGCGTTCTGACTAACAAAATCAAATATTACACTATTAATCTAACAAAACAAAGATTATTGGAAAAATGTAATTTTTAAAAAATGATAAGTTAACTATGCAAATTATGCAAAAATAAATAAATATCAAATTACAAAATAAAATAAAAGTGAAACAAATAAGTTTCATAAAGAGGTTCCCTCTAAGATCCATTAAAATAGTAGTATAATTAAATGAATGAAGCTTAATCACTTAATGCTAATAAAAAAGTGCGAAGTGCACCTTTCAGAGTAGGTTGTGAGTCATCTGGCTGGTTGTTTCACATCAAGTTTAAGCCTTTTTCAAACACGCTGTCATGTTGAGTTAAGTGTCAAGTGCACAGATAAATTGGCTTTGCATTGTATCAAAAGTTTAAAACTTATTCCAAACTTTTAACAGTCAGTTGTGTTGGTACAACAGTAGACACGTGCCACATGATATACGCAACAAATTCAATTCGAGCTCCAGCCAAATTATATGCATACATATAATATATATATATATATATATTTGCGCTTTAAAGCAAAATCAGAAACGGAAAATGGAATGATGTTGTAGCCACAAATCTGATAGTGTGTGAGTGTAGCTGGATATGTGGCAGGGTATGGATTAAACCGCGAATCAAGTCCATGTCTGTGGGCTGAATAATTGAGTTATTTCACTTGGATTTAGTCATTTTATTATTATTAAATGGCTGATGTGACAACAAGCTGAAGCTGTTAATGGCAACCCATAAAAATAAAGCTTGTCACATCGAAATTGTGTGCGTGTGTGTGAGTGTGTGGGTGGGTGTTGGTGTGTGGGTGTGTGGGCGCATAAGCGTCGCAATGATTGTTTTAATGGCTACTTGAACGGAAATTAACTGACAAGAGCAGATAAATAAATACCAGAGAGACAGAGGTGGCACTTTGGGTGCCAGTTTTATTTTAGCGTTGACAGCACACCAAGGTCACGCATACATAGACACATAGACACATACACACACACACTCATACCCACACGCAACACCTTAAAGCTTATTTCTTCAACCACAAACAACAAAAAGAAAAAGAGACAAACATACCCAAGTCAGTCAGGCGTGCAACGAACACTTTGCACTTGTTCGTATTTGTTCGAATATTTGCTCATTGAAATGTCAAATAAGCTAATTTGGCACATAATTCTAATCCCTGTAAACACAGACACAGACACACACACGCACACGCACACACATGAGTGAGACAAATTTCAATTTTGGCTTTGCACACACATGACGAATAGTACCATGTGTCGGATATATACAAAAATATTTTTGCTCATGCAAATTGCAATTGACTTTTTGCCTGTGAGTCTCCATAAAATGAAAATAGAATTATTAAATTTTAGCATAAAAAATGCGCAGATAAACAACACAAGTCTTAAAGATTAAAACACCTTCAGATTTGTTTATTTTTTTTTATTGTTGTTCAAATATGGCTTCAGCTGAGCGAGAGATTATTACATTATGGAATATTGGCTTCGAAAAAAAAATCGCACTGAACTTTAAAAAATTTACATGGTTATATCTATATCTGTGTGTAAAAACCATGGCTTTTCCTTTTTCCAGGGTAGAGTTTTCTAAGACTATTAGAAAGATGGTTCATTTTTTTTATACGGTTTTGAAGTCTGACAACACAAAGCATCAGACAAGACGTCCTTCTGGTATAAGATGCTTTAAAATGTTCAACTTTTAAACTTGAACTTAAACTTGGAACAAAATGAAAAAAAAATAAACGATTTGTTTGCTTGTTTCGTGTGGAGTGCCTTAAAAAAAGACAGAAACTCTGCAAAAATAAATATATGTATTGATAAGCCAATTCATTTTTTTAACTTCATTGGAAAATCAACAACATATTAAATTTTAAATGGTGTCCCGTTAACAACATCTCAATATGGTGAAGGATGAAGAAAGAGAAAGAATTCTAACTGAATCCAGCTATCGTCAACGATACATGTCTGTCCTTATATATATATATATATATGTATATATATATATGTCTGTATGTCTGTATATATATATATATATATATATATATATATGTATGTATTGACTGTACGTTGTGCAGTTTCGACAACTGAAAGAAGCTTCAGGACAAGTCTTCTTGTCTGCTTTCTGTTCAAAAAATCATCTTGCCTGATGCGGTGTGTTTTCAGCCCAAGTCAGTCCAAGACAACACAGCAGTCGAGGCAACAAATTTCATTACTTATTAAATCTTACAAAGTATTTTATTCTTTAAATAAAAAAAAATTTATTTTCAAATTTATTTTGTAAAACAAATCTTTATAATTTATTTCGTATGTTAATGAAAAATATTACTAAGGATTTTGTCTTGTTTTCAGAGCGATTTTCGACTTTCTTATTGTGGGGGCTGGTTTACAACAGGAATTCTTATCATGTTAATCTACCTTGGACTAAATGAAGCATAATGTCTGATCCAATTGAGCAACCAGCTCAAAAGATTCATTGTGTCTGATTAGCGGCGCTATTTATTCACTTATGACTTCATTTGGCCCCCGGATTCTCATAAACAATCACTTAAGCAGTTCTGGCTGCCATTTCACCTATGTATGCGTGTGTGTGTGTATATGTGTATGTGTATATGTGTATGTACCTATGTGCGAGTTTGATGTCCGTTTCATCAAATGCACGCACAGCCGCAATAAACTGACTGAGAAACAAAAGAAAGGCATGAAGAATGAATGGAGAATGGAAAGACTTGCTAAACGCTTTGTAATGCGCTTTGTGTGTGTCTGTCTCTGTGTGTGTGTGTGTGCTGTTGTTCTCCCCGTTGTTGTTTGTTGTTTGCCAAGTGTCATTAAGCTGCTCAAGTGATAAATTCGCTGCTTACTTAAGCTTCTGTTCTGCTGTTCATGAGCACGCTGGTTCGCCGACTCGCCGACTCGCCGACTCGCCATTTTGTCTGTTTGTCTGTTTGTCTGCTCAGACCGCACTTTACACATTTTCGCATTTTTCGTCGCATTATTTCTTCATCTTCTATTTCATTTGATGTTGTTCTTGTTGTCGTTCGGAAAGGTTGTGTGCGTTTTTTTGTTGCTACTTTTGGAGCATTGATTTATGTGGACAGCTTTGGCGACCGTTGCTCTTTGCGCTTTCTAACCAGGCATTCCCTCGTCAAGTTTTCTTTTAATTTTTTTTTCCTTGTCGTTTGCTTTTGCTTGCTGTAATGACGTCATTTGGACAAATTGGCCATTTAACGGCAAAAGATTGCTTCCGCACGATAAAATACAGAGTATCGACCTAATATGCTAAGCAACAGTTGCCAGCAAGGAGTGTGCGGGTGATATACTGAACCAAAATCAGAAGTATCTTCACTTTTTTAAGCCTATTTATTTCATGAATTTTGTATAATGTTTCTATTACGAGCATCAAATTTTAAAAATATTCTGACAGAAATATTTTGAATATGTCCATCTTTAAATCGATATATTGTTGTTTAAAACATGAAAATCTCAAATTATGCTTATCTAAATCAAGAGGATCTCATGCCTAAGGCATTAAATAAATAATTTGTGTATTTATTTCTTTAATTCTAGAAATTGCTTAAGGTCAGAATATTTTGAGGTATTCATGTTCCATAACAAAAACATTTTATTCATAAATATAAATAAGCCACTTAATATATATGCTAACCAAGTTTTCTTTTTGCTGTGTAGCCAAAGTCTAATGTTGGCCCATGTTGCTGGAGGGGCATTTCCTTTAGCTGTGACACGAGTCGCACCCTGCTGGTTAACGCCTACTTTAAACTGTTGCGCGTTTTGTCAGCCAGGGCGTGCCGCCTGTTGCCTGTTGCTTCTGCCTGTTTCCCCGTCTCCCTCTTATCCCGCCTTTTAGCTGGCCGCACGCCAAGTTTTAGACACTGGCACGCAACTTGGCCAAGTTGTTGGTATTGTTGGTGCTGTTGCTAGCCATTTTGTTGGTTCGCGTGGGAAATGCGAATGTGTCGTGACGTTCCATTTATTTCTCACTAACTAGTTGTAATGCTAATATGGCCATTTTGAAATTCCCAGCATACTGAATGACTCGATTATATAGTTCAGTTCGATGAGCAAAGCCCAAAGTGCAAAATGGAATGTGCATCAAGAAGAGCCATTTAAATTGCAAATTTAATGACATAAAGGCTTATGTACATCATACTTATTTTCATATTCAAATTTATGTGCTGCACATAAGACTCGAGCAATAAAACTGGGTACAAGCACCAAAAATCATAAAACATAAGTCAGTTGCACATCAAAAGATTATACCTCCGAATGCTTAACGGGGAGATACCCTCTAAAAATGATGAATGATAAGCAAAATGACAAATAATTCATTGTACAATTGCTGTCATATTTTTAAATATATTTAAAATATAATCCATATTAATTTATTTTTTTGTGTTAAATTAAATTAAAATTTTTTTTCCTAATACTTTTTATAATAACACTGAACTGTTCTAGTCCATCATAGATAAACAAATAAATTGAATTAAACATGTCTTTAAAATTCACATTTATTTAAGAGTGTGTAGTATTTTCTTCCCTTTATTCTGAAATGAAAAATTCATTTCCATCTCTTAACGCTAACAAATAATGTGATTAAAAGATTAACTATGCTAATACTATTTTGTTTATTTGAACAGAAAAATATTATTGTAAACAGGGAAGTAAGAATATATCTAAGTCAGATTTAAATAGATAAATTCTGTATGCTAATGATAAATGCCTCAGTCTGGAAAAAATCATTAGAAATAGAAATGACGTTCGTTTTTGAAATAGATACAGGTGCCTTGCTCGGAAACCGAGCTCATCCATTTTGCTGAGTACGCCTGCGAAAAAGTGAAAGCAAATGTGAAATTTAGATACGGGTTTACGAACTCTGACGTCTTTGTGAATTGGACTTCCGTGCTCCTCGGAGTTCATTCGGTTCGTTGGCAGAGCGGTCAACTCGCAACTGGCAACTGGCAACTGGCAACTGGCAAGTGATGACTGCAAAGGTCACCAGAATAAAGTTGTTTTGTTGTTGCTGCTTGGAAATCTATTCAGAATGTCTGGCGAAACAATGGCCCAACGCCCGGAGTATGCACAATGGAAATGAAACGGATTGAAATTACGATTTAAATTGTATGCCATCAGCCATCAAAAGCTAGCCAAATAGAGCTGTTTTGTTAGTTTACACAATGGGAATGCACTTTATGTTTTATTCCAGCATATCTGGAGACTGAGTTTGTAACCTCGTTCCCATCAACAGTTCAGTGCACCGCAAAAGAAATTTCTTCTTTCTCAAATTGAAACGTTTGCATACATTTAGGCAAAGTTAAGCACATGTTGTGCTCTCTTTGTATGAATGTGTGTGAGTGTGTGTGTATGAATGTGTGTCTGTATATTTATTCCTCGTGCATGTGACAATCGATAGACCTAATGAGCTGTGAGTGCTCGAGCACACAGACAGACAGCATTTGTTCTAAAATTAACTGTCGCGTGAAGCTAGTTCGGAAATAACTCATACGCCTCGTTGTGGAAACAAAACTCAGAGGAATTCCGATCAGAAAAACATGCACCACATCTGATTCAGATGTTATTTTTTGTGCTTTTTGCAATTCAGTTAAGTGCAAGCAACATTATACTTTTGGTTGATAGAGTAACGATATGAAACTGAAATTGATGCATTTTGCATAATGATAAATGGTTATAGAATCCAGTAGAGATTAAAATGATGTTTATTTGGCTCAGCCATCTAGTTAAGGGTGTAAGAAATATGTGATTCCAATTAATGCTATTGTAGTCGAGACTGTTCATTTTAGGAATTACTTTGCTACCAGACCTAAATTACATTTACAAAACACTCAATTTTGTAATTTATTGTTTCTATACATAAATGAAACTGTGTGGACCCAATCGGATGATAAGCAAAAATATGTCATACAACTTTTTAAGGAGTGGAGTTATTATTGATATAAATCTACTTGATCTTGACTTGAATTTATTTGGTGTCCTTAGCTTTTGTATTAACTGAGACCGATCGGATGTTAATGCTGATTAAGAATATATGCATATTCTTGATAGATACACAGATTAGTCCTTCCTCCTGTTCCATCATGATAACTCTCTTGGCCATTTCCAAGAAGTATAAGGGATAATAAGTAATATAATAGAAAGTGGTAATTAATGTAATTGCCGCCAGTCATGTATGTCAGAACACCGACCACGGCCGTAAATTATGAACGTTAAGTGCCAAACACAGGCAACAACAACAACAACAAAAAACACTCAAAACACACCCATTAAACACATGACAACAGCATAAAACATAAACACTCTGCGTATACTTAATGTAGGCGTTTTATTGGCAGTTGCCAAACTCCCCAAAATTTGAATAAGGTGGCGCTACTCAAGTGGTGCGTGAGTTATTCAAACCCAAAAGTACTTCACTTAATCACTGGAAATTCGTCAATTATTCACCACTTGACAATGACTAAGAAAGACACATGAACAAAGCCGCATTAAGTTTTTTTTGTTGGTAATACCCTGCAAATAAAGGATGGACAGTCAGAAATATTTCTTTTGAAAGTAAAATGTTGATCTCAGAAGTGAAACAATAAATTTACTATATCACTCCAAAATTTAAAACATATATGTATTAAACCAGTCTTTATTCTAGGATATTATTATTTTAAATAATATATGCTTATAGTGTGTTATTGGAAAAAATATAAGTTCTTTTAGTCGAGCCTCCTTGTCCAGTTTGGAATTTCTTATTATTTAACTAAGAGCGGAGAAGCGTTAACTTAAATATGCATGAGACAATTGAAAGTCGATCCATGTCCTTGCTGTCAAATTTAAAAGAAAGCACCAAAAGTTACATTTTTTTTTTTAATTGAAAAGGACTCGGAACTCCCGAGCTGACTCAGCCCAAGGGAAGAGGTCATAAATTGCAGCTGCTTGGGACAGCAAATTTAAATTGAATATTAAGCCACAGCAGAAGGTACAATTTAAAGTTCTTAACCCAAAGCGAGTTTAAAGATTAAACTGGCTTCAAGCACTGAGGGAAAAATCATAATTTCAAGCTTAGCTGTTGGGCTAAGGGAGGACAAATTGTTAGCCGTCTAAGGCATTTGTATTTTGATTTAGCCTGAAAGTCATTTATCAACATGTCAGTTAGTCGCTTTTGTTGCCTGAATTCTAAGTGCTTTCTGTTCGGGATCACGTCTGATGACTTTGACATTTGAGCCACACGCTAAATTCGCTTAGTAGTTACCCTCAGAGTGACAGAAATCAAGACAAATCAAATAATTTGCATTATCATTTTTCGGTTGGGGCCAAATTGTTTGCATTACGTGCGCCGTTTAACTAAAAAAAAAACATTACAAGAAAGCATATTTCAAGCTACTCGAATATTTATAAGTGTTTGAGACGAGATATGAACTCGTACTCTTCTGCTGAGTTGTAAATTCAGACTTTCAGACTGTCTTTATTTCTTAAAATCCTAGCCTTTTAGCTAACAATTTTTACTTATTTTCTACCTGCAGGGGATCATTCTAACATCATTATAATATTTACTTATTTTTATACCCTTAACCCATTAAAAATGGGTAAAAAGGGTATAATGGTTTTGAGCAAATGTATGTAACAGGCAGAAGGAAACATCTCCGACCCCACAAAGTATATATATTCTTGATCAGGATCAATAGTCGAGTCGATATAGCCATGTCCGTCTGTCCGTCCGTCCGTCCGTCCGTCCGTCCGTCCGTCTGTCTGTATGAACACGCAGATCTCAGGAACTGTAAGAGCTAGAGACTTCAAATTGGAATGGAATATAGGTTCTCGTATACCAGGCGCAGTACAAGTTTGCGTTATTTTTTCGATAACTGCCTTCGTTCGTCAATTATCGATAAATTAAATTTCCGATAGCAATAAATGCCACAATTTTAAAGGCAGAATCTTCTAATTAATACATGATATGCATATGCATACTCTTGATCAAATGCCCAAATTTCAGCATATATCCATATTTTTGCCACGGTCACTCAGGACTCAGCGTCCGACTAGATTGGAATCCTATATCATATAGCTGTCATTAAATCAATTTCGAAATACGACTTAAAATTAAAACATCTGCAGATTAACTCTTACCTAAATGGGTATTTCATCTTCGGTTTGCCAACCATTCTTTTTGTTACCCTTTAATTATTTTTAGTACATTCAATGAACATTTATTTACAAAAAAATGTATATGTATGCAAAAATTATACAAAAATGTTTAAAGGCACTTATATAATTAAGTGTTCAATTGATGACAAAAATAGTAAGGCCAACGAAATTGAATACCAATTAAAAAGTATAAAAATAAATGTTCAATAAGGTCCATAGGCCTTTGATAACCCAAATTAAAAAACCCAGCCAATTAAATCCTTATTAAAATGTATACAAATAATATGTATTTAATAATGATATTTAATTATAACGTTCAAAGAATTCATTCAATATAACAAGTGGGCGTAATCAGTAATTAATAAATAAGTTAATATCAAATTCAAGAAAATGACCGCTTTCGCGACCTAAAGAGCACAAATAACCCGAACAAGTAATTAAAAATTGCGAAAAAGGATATAAAAAAAAAATACAAAACCAAGCTTCATTGAATAATTGAATTCATTTTGAAGGTAACTCTTAAAAGTAATCAATAAGTTTTTATGCATTTAATTGACAGCCTGGATAATTATTTACAGTCTATACGTTTTAAATTAATTAAAGATATAGATTTTGATATGGATGCTCTGATAAATAACATCATGCTTACATCACAAATAACGATGTACGATTTAAATACTTTAACATTTGAAAAGGTTTACAAATCTTGTGATATTAACAACATGCGATGATAATTTCCTGGCAAGCTTATGTACCGTTCACATGTTTTAATTCACATATATTAATGTGTAAAATAAATACTTATTGGCTAATTACACAGAAAGACATCTAACATATGTCAAACATGTGAAACAATGTTTACACAGGCAACATCAGCATCAGCAACAGTTGCAGCTGTTAGTTGATAAAAAGGCAACAACTAAAGCCACATTGTTTGAAAACTTCATCGATAGTTGAAATTACTTCTTGTGTTGATTTTGTTTGTTTGTTGTGGCAATCTGCAGTCCTGTTAGTGCAACTCTCTGTTATCTCAAATACTGTTATTTTTAAGTAATAATAATTTACTATTTAATATATACGAAAATATGCTAATATAATGAGTGCAATTAAATACTGTAGGACATCTCCTCCTAATGCAGAAAATACGCTGAAAAACTAAACATATAAATCAAAATAGTATAAAAAGCACAAAAGATACAAATATTTCAAATTCTGAACCAAACTTTAGATATCAGCAGATTAACTCCGGTTTTAAGGGTATCCTCTCTCACGTGTTATACCTATAAACATTTTTTGTACATTTCTTACAAAAATTAATGAATAAATAAATGTATACAAAAATGTTGTGCTTAAAAGACTGTAAGGAAACCCTAATAAAATTAACGGCTGATGGATACAAATTCAAATAGAAAAACCCACGCAGTTGAATACCACTTAAAATGTGTGTAAAATTAAATGTTATATAATAAAGAAAATTAATTGTGTTCGGTACTGCAGAACCTTGCGGAGTCTAATCAAAATTGATTGATGGCGCTCGTTGTGAATCCAGTGTGAATATTTGAAAAGCTACCTTTTTGATCTTTAAGAAATTTGTATGCCTCTTGTTATAGAAGGATTTCAGTTGAATATTCGCTGCTGCCTTCACACTTTCACTTTCAGCTGGTGTCACTTGACACATAAAATTGCCTTATGTCCATTTCACGCAACCGTTTCAAGGCTGTGGCGCCAATAAATTTACTAAACGACCGAAGTGCAAACAATTGACGATAAACACGCACACCCACATGCCCACACATAAACTCACATAAACATCATGTTCAAATATGTGAGTATGCGACGGTGTGTGTGTGTGTGTGTGTGTGTGTGTGTGTGTTTGCAGTTTTGCTTATGTGTAGGTTTCTGGCTGCGTTCTGAATTCCGTGTTCAAACAACAGATTAATTGCAGGCAGGGAATCAATTTTGATTAAAGTTGATCTGTACTCCGGAACTGTCAGCCAACTGTCTTAAAGTATATTTGGCCAACATCGAAAATTCTATTTGGAGACTGCAACCAAAGGAATCCAAACTAGAATCAATTATTCAGCAGCTGGCTAAACCAAACTAACTGAAACAACTTACAGAACTTTAGTTGCTCACAACTTGCCACAATACACGCAGAACTTGAACTGCTTACAACTGGCTTTTATACTGCCACATGCATAACAGTAGTAATAAGTAAAAACCTGATACTTCAAACAGATATCGATGGCACTTAAAATAAAGTCGCAATTAAGCTAAAAGCTGCGCGGTCACATGCGAAATGTTGATAGAAATCAATAAAATTAATAAAGCCATTTGCACCATTCGTACATCTAGTATCTATCCGAGGCTATAAACTTTAAATATTCATTAACATACAACTAAGTGTATGTGTGTGTAGGTGTGGGAGCGTGTGTGTGTGTGTGTGCGGCTCATGTGTGTGATATCTTATTAAAAATCGACTGGCCAATGGATCATCTATTATGCAATATGGCGGGCAACAGTCGCAACTCGTCCTACAATTGTCTATCATCGTGGGACTCCTACGATCGTATACCCAGGTATGTATGTATAAAAGGCTCCAAAAAAGTGACGACTAGCTGTCAGATAGACTGACTGACTGACTGACTGACTGACTGACTGACTGACTGACTGACTGTCTGACTGTTTGACTGTCTGACAGTGTGACTGCCTGACTTGTCGTTATATCAACAAATGCTACTCGCTGCTGTTGAACAAATCCAATTACGTATACGCAGCACTGTAGTTAATTCAATTTTTGTTCTATATTGATTTTTAAAGCATTCTCCGCGCTTTTCGCCAGACGCGTCAGCTAAATGTAATAGAAAATAAGAAAAGCATTTAAGTAGCAATCAAAACTTGATTACCATTAGCAATCAAATATAATCAATTTACAACTAAAAGCACACATCACAAAGACAATAGTGTCTAAATTGTCTATGTGTGTTCGTGTGTGTGTGTGTGTGTGTGCTTAAAGAAAGTCTACTTTTAATTAAATACTTGAAATGCTTCTGCCTTGATCAGAGATATTTTTAGTTTGGTGTCTTATTACAAAACTGTGGTTCAATTCAGCCTTAAAGTATTTTTTTTATTGGATTAAGATTGAATTGTTTTCTGCCAGCTTGGATTGATTGAAATTTTTCTTGACATTCATTTTCCTTTTTCATTTCAAATATATCCACATTTCTCTTTCACCCATTCTTAATCGGTTCAGGGTATAAAAGTTATAAAATTGATGATACATTTCTTTCCAAAATAAAATAATATAAAATACAATATATATATACAAATATTATGAAATGAATATTTATTATTTTCAATTAATATTCTCCTCCATTCATTTAGCATATGATGATGATCAAAAACGGAGTAATATATCATAGAAATGATTGGACGCGTTCTTCTTTTATAATAGTAAAATTGAGCTGCTAGGAAGTGAACTTCCTGTTACTATCCGAGCGTTCATTTTTGTGTTCGCCATTGTCGTTAAATACTACCGTCTGATGAGTTTTATTTAAGCTTTCGCTTAATTATGTGCGCACTGAGGCGACTTCACTATAAGGGCTCTTAACATTTTATGGTCCGCAATCAGCTCTCAATGTGTTTGGGGTAATCAACGCGTGTGCAGCTTTCCAACCATTTAACATGGCTGGATCATTTTAAGGAGCACTCGCTTTTGTTTTATGTCCTTCTGAGCTCGTTCGAGCGTCTGTTTATTGGTTGAACGCGACTCCATCGAATGAGTCGCCATGCATATCGTTTTCTCAGGTCAAGGCAGGGCATTCGCTCGCTTTCCAGTGCCGCTATAGGTCTGTGTTGGGACTAATATATCAATTTATCCAATTGGACTTGCAGCTGTGGCAGAAACCACTCTTTTCAGCTGTTATTGCATGTTGGTGCATGGACATTAGGCCTTTTGTGAGGCGGTGCTTTTGTGCAAAGCCACTCCATTGTTGTGTCAGGTATTTCATAGAGCGCTTTGCTGAGCTTTGATTTTCGGTGACGGCCACGACTCAAATGTGCTTTAAGAGAAAATTTCGCTTCAAAATGAAATTTAATCATGTCGTGTAATCAAATCTGAGCGCCTGTAAAAACGATGCCGTTGCTAATAGAAATGCGAGCCAGTTCTCCACCTAGACAAAATGCTTGAAAAAAAATACATTTGAAAATCGATAAAGGACAAACACAATTTGTGTGTAGGTAGATAATGGCATAGAGCTGTAAGAGCCCCGAAGGTTCCGCTTTAAATTCAATATCAACATTAAATTTGACGCACTAATCAAATGAAAAAGCAACAAAAACACATTATCGCGCAATTTGCTGTGCCGCAAGGCAAACAGTATTTAAAATGCTGCTGCAAACGGAAAAACACTGAGTTTTCGCTCAGATTTTGCCCAAACAGATATGTATGCATGCATGAAGTATTTGGCAAACTGTTGCCACAAAATTTGATTTAAACTTGCATTGAAACTCTGGTTTACTCAATTATTGGCCCATTCTTATGCAAATATTATTTTGATTATAGCAACATATTGATTTTAGCAGCAAATCTTCATAAATGATGCACCTGCATTTGCATTTATGTATACCCTAAACTGAACCTATAAATAGGTAAAGAGGGGGCAAAATGGAAACATCTCTTTCCCCATAAGGTATATGTATTTCTTGATCAGGACGAACAGTCTTGTCGATATGTTCCTCTGTATGAATGCGCGATATATATTGAATCCGGATAGCAAAAAATAAGTCAAGCATATTGATATCTTATTTATCAGCTGTACAAACTTCTTCATGATCGAATAAAAACTTCCAAGTTGTGGTGCAAAGCGTATTCTCATATTGATAGAGAGTAAGTAATGAGAATTCTTTCGCGTCGACTTATGTTTCAGTGTGCAAAGTTTTTTAAGTTAATTTATTTTTAAAAATTAACAATAAAACAAGAATTTTATATTTCGTAGCTGGGTTCAGGGTAACTGGTGTTCGAGCCCACTCGGCTACAGAATTCTTACTTGATGCTGTTGACTTTCTTGAAAGTTTGAAGAACAAGCTTAAAGTCCCATTAGTTTGTATGCCACAACGGAGTTATAAAAGTCAACGCTGATTTTATTGAATTATTAAAGTTTTTTTTATTGACTTTTGAGCTTTTTTAAACAGTTTAGAAATAAGCGTAAGTCTTAGTGGCAGATATAATTTTGTAAAATTATTTTAAGACATTTGATATTAAGTTAGTTCAAAAGACTAAGTTAGTTTAAAAGATTATGCAAAACTTAAATTTTCTAAAATTTTATCTGATTAAAATAATATAATAATAATCTATACTAATAACAGAATTCAATTTATTCAATGACATTTTTGGGAAGTTCGCAACTTAAGTTAATACTGTGGGGACAAATATCAAAAGTCGCCTGGGTTCAGTTGCTGTTGCTGTTGCTGCTGAACTTTGGCATTGTTTGGTCCCCAGGAGGGCGGGCTTAAAACATTCAAGTCGCCTTGTTGCAAGAATTAGATGATGGTGCTATCAGCTTGTGTTGTCCTTTGATTGGCATTGCGAATGTATCCAACGTTAGATGCCACTAAATTTTCAACCAGCTGCAAATTATTACTGTGCCGCGTTCAATGGCCGAGTGGAATGAACTTTGTCAGCGAATTTCCGTCTGGCAACATTGTTCGAGGTCAGAGTTGATTGTATGCAGTGCAACATTTTGCGGTGATGTGGCATAACGGATTGGATACCAGTGAGCAACTGTTAACATTTGCCACGCATTGCAGTCATTGGCACTTGCCACTTGCCTCTTCCAGTCGCCAATTGTCAGCTGCTGCCCACGGGTATCATTTATTCCGGCATGCGGCAAACAAACTGCGTTCGCTTTATCTATGTGTGGTGCATTAACCTTGACATGAATTTTTACTGGACCCCAGAGCTCCGAGAAGTGTTTGAGTCTAGTTCATAATGTTGACAACTGCAAAACAGAGTTTTACGTTAACAATTCGTGTGCTTTGCATTTTGAATTTAAATGCTCGTTTGTTTTGAGGCAGACCCACAAAACTGCGACGTTTTTAATTACCAGTTCTAGACAGACAATCAAGACAGAGAGAGATAGAGAGTGAGAGAGAGAGAGAGAGAGAGAGAGAGAGAGACAGAGAGAGAGAGGGGGAAAGAGCAGGAAAGACAGGGACAGTCAAGTGTTTAACCAAGGTCTGCTCTAATGTTTGGCTGTTTGCAACTTACTCAAAATATTGTGAATAATGGTCAAAGCTCAAGCAATTTATATGCTAAACTTGAGTATCTACGAGTTGGATCTAACAAGAGATTCCCAACTAAATTGTGGGTTGTAGCAAGATTCTGTGCATGTATTCTGAATTCTCAGCCTTCAAGTTGTCAGCTTTAATTTTGAAGCGCCACGTTGCACGATCAATGTTCATATTGCGCAAAGCAAGAGATGTGTTCATAAAGGAAGAAATAACTATGCTACCAGAAGGTGGGGTTAAAGACAATGACATTGGTTTATACTGAATGATTGCACATTAGAGCATTTTGTTATCATTTAGTTAAAACCTGATTCAACTGCATAATTAAAATATGAAAATATGACAGGCGATAGCGAATTTTTTGCAAGCAACCCAATAAGTAAGAAAAAATTTTAAAATTAAAGTGGAATTCACTTATTATTCCTTCAACAATAAATTATACTAAATTATTGCTAATAATAAATTAATTAATTGTAATTTGAAATAACACAAATGTGATGAATTGCATCGCGGGGAATTAGTAACATTCACAAACATATTTTACGAATGTTTAATGTACAGAATGTTGTCCATTATGGGGGAATGTACAGGCAACTTTACATTCTGTAGTTGACATCATTCAAAAATGTACAAAATGTTAATAGTGGAATCAGGCTTTATGTTATCTTGTTCATCTATAATCTAACATATTTGTAATTGAATTGTAAAGCGATTAGCTAGAAAAACATTTACGGAACTAAAAATAGCTTATTTAACTTGCCCGACACTGATCTATATACAGTGGCTCAGAGCTTATTTCAAGCAGTGTCAAGCAAAAAATTCCAAGTGCTATAAAGATTGAACAAGGAAACAAACGCAACATGTTTAAATGACAATTTGTTTAATGTTATATCACGTTTAAAAAAAAAATTGAGTTTGTATGAAAATATTGATTAATTAATTAAAATTAGTCAAAAACTGAAAACATATCCAAAAAACATGTCAAAGCTTATTTCAAGCAGTCTTATAAAAGTAACATATTTGGCGTATAAAAACTTAAATAAGGATGTTGATACTTAGTATGATATCCTTTAGCTTTAACAACTTCCCCTAACCTATTATTCATGGAAGATACCAGCTTCCGGGTAGTTTCTGGACAGATCTTGCTCCACTCATCCAGCAGACCACTTTTGAAATCCTGTTTGCTGGATATGCTGTGATTCCGGATGATGTTTTCCAGCAGAGCCCACAAATTTTCAATTACATTTAAATCTGAAGACGGAGCCGGTGGAATTATCCTGTGGGGGCAGTTCCAGTTCAGCATTGGATTGTCGCCACCTATAATTCCGTCCCTCCGAGCCAAAAATGTTGAATTTGGACTCATTTACAAATATGACTGCGTTACAGAACTTCAAATCCTTGTCCAAGTGGATTTTGGAGAACGTCATTTTGGTCTATTTAATTTATGCGCTTATAAAACGCTTCCTCCCTGGTACTCATTTCATCCAGCACCTGTTGGTCAATTTTGGAGCCGATAGCTTGCGATTGCCACTTATTTTCCTGATGATCCTCCGCTCCTCCTGTTCGGTGAAAATCTTGTTTGGGTCCATTTGGCCCTTAATTTATGACAGTCAATTAAAAATGTTGCTTGCCACTGCTTGAAATAAGCTCTGAGCCACTGTAAATATTTTCCTCAAATCTTTTTAACAAGTTTTTTTTAATGAGAGTCAATAAATGAGTGTAATAAATTAATAGCGGTCATCTACAGTATAACCATAAATCGTTTTTGCGGGGATATTATAGAGAAATCTAAAGAGCTAAGCTTAAATTTGGAAGGGTCGACATTACTGTTGTTTGATTGTCAGGATAAGATTTAATTGATGAAACAGGAGGGGAGAGAATCTATAAAAGTGGTCCTTCAAGGTAAAAAATTGCACATACATATATTTAACGTACAGATATTAAAGTAATATTTTATGCTTGGATCTTTTTAGAATATTAAAAAATCCAAACGTATGCTCTGCTATTTATGTGATTCGAATTTTGCTGAAAGCACTGAGTTTATTTACAAGAGGACTTTT
Source organism: Drosophila setosimentum (assembly GCA_035043505.1). Classification (NCBI taxonomy): domain Eukaryota; kingdom Metazoa; phylum Arthropoda; class Insecta; order Diptera; family Drosophilidae; genus Drosophila; species Drosophila setosimentum. The sequence goes on from JAWNMY010000003.1 coordinate 22,143,119, forward strand.
GCTAACCGAAAGCCAAAAGTTCTAAAATCGAATAAATGTAAAAACAAATTGATTCACAATATGAAGTAGTTAATTTAATTTAATAATATGTCTTGTACTTAATGTATCGATGATATGTTTCGAACGTTAAAAAGTTTACTTAGTTGTAATTTGAAATTCGATACGATCAGTTGATCAAAAGCGAAATATTGACAACTATTTAATTTATTTGTTTTATTAGATAAAGTAATATTTAGCTTTTCAAATAGATACGATTGGTTGTAATCGAAATTTTCTATTTACTTTTATATTTTAGTGACTTTTTAGCAATGTAATATATGTGTATATAAGTTTATTCAATAAACATCTAATAATAACAGTGCTATTCTTTTATATTTATGGATGTCTAAGTTTGCAGCAAGTTTTGTCACTGAGTTTATTTTCAATGCCACTTCTACTTCGGTTGCAGCTGCAGCTGTCGTGCTGTCAAGCAGCCAACAGGAAGAGAACATACTGGCACTCGTTGCACGCACTTCCTAATAGAAATGTGGTAAACGGAAAATGAGAAAAATGCTGGTTGCACTTGAGCTGCAAGCTGTCACTTTACGCTCCACATAATGTGATAAGTAAGCGCATCAATTGTCAAGTGCAGCGGCGGCAATTCAATTGCCATTTTATTGATACACGGACAAAGTGATTTGCACAATGCCTTCAATTATTTACCACATAAGTCGAATGCATTGAGTAAGCGGCTTTTGTGATGACATTCAATCGAATCGTATTAAAATCGAAATTCTATTTTATTTATATTTGCAGAGTGCGTGTGGAGTACTATGTGAATGAAAACACATTCAAAGAAAGACTGCAACTCTATTTCATTAAGAACCAGCGTTCAAGTGAGTATTTCAAATGTAATATTTACTTCAGTCTATAAACACCAGTTGGAATTCTCTATGGATCACATTTTTTCCTATGCTACATAAATTAATTCCAGATAAATTGAAAATATTTTATATTTGAATTCAACTTATTTTGTTCAATATTTTTCGAATGCAAAAGCAACTCTTACGTATATACATATATAGAATTGACATACTTTACTTGCTAAGCAATATTTTTTGATCTATCTTTTTATTACCTAGTAACCATTCAAAGTGCTGCTTGAAGTAATTTTGCTAAGATTTACAGTCCCGTATATATCCAGATTTATATGTCTTTGATATAAGTACAGGTTAAAATTATTTGTGTACTCCAGAAGAAACATATTTGTGACTCAAAATTCACAACGTGGAGCCACTCGGTTATGGCAATCAACTATTTTTATTGCATGTTCTGTTTGAGTGCCAAAGTGTATATTTTATTGATTGAGTTTAGTATAGAGAAGTACAACTGTGCCTATATTTAACTTAATTATAAACGCCTAATTAAATTGTACTGAGGATGAACCAGACAGACAGTGCTTAGGATGCAGAGCGATTAAAGATTTCTTAGGCCGAACCACCCATCGAATCAATTGGAAAAACAGGTGTCCAATAAGAAACAGAAGAACAAAAACAATAACAACAACAACGAACTACATATCCAAAGTGGATGAGGCAGACGCAATATACTTGAGTAAATATTGATTTGGATACGAAATAATTGTGCAGGTAAACAGGTTGAAAAAGTGGGCAGGTAAATATTTGAACAGTCAGTCAAATAGGGGTTAGTCAGTCGGTCAGTTAGTCAGTCGGTCAGTTAGTCAGTCGGTCAGTTAGTCAGTTGGTTGAAAACTGACCAAATGGTTAAGTAGATAAAAGCTGAACTAACGAACTCATGTAATTTAGTTGTTTGACCCAAATTTCGATGTGTTTTGTATCATTTCTCTTTCAAGGCTTACGCATACGAATTGCCGATTTATTCCTTAAGTTACTGTCGTGTGTTCTCTACATAATACGTGTGATATTGGATAAAAATCCAACATTTATAACATGGTAAGCTAAATGCCGCACACAAATAACTCTCAATCAGAAAAGCATACAATATTTATTGTCATCCTTTCCCCTCTGTCTATCTGTGCGTGTGTGTGCTCTTGGTTACATTTAGCTATGGCTGCGAAGTGGCCAATAAGACAGAGTTTATCATTTCTGCCAAGCTAACGGAGGAGGAGTTCCAGGAGAATCCAATTATTAACTGGGATGCAATACTCTGGGTGAATCGCCCCACGGTGCTCTGGGTGCTACAATTACTGCTAGCCATGGTGTCGTTAACTCAATCTTTGGTTCTTACATATCTAGGCTATAAGGTAAGTGATATACTTTCAACATGCATACACATTTATAGCCAGTCTTACAAATTTTTAATTTAAACTGCCCTAAATAAAAAATATTTACATTTCACAAAAATATTTAGAAATTAATGAAGTATTTATAATTTCTTTGTTATCTTATTTAAAATATAACAAAATATTTGATAATAAAAATTAATTGGAAACTATAAAAGACGCTTAAATAACATTGAAATTATTCATATTTAAAATAAAAATCAAATCAACGACTTTAAAAAATGCATTTTTGATGAGCTAACAAAAAAAGCTTTTTCGAATTGATAAATGGCATACATTTTTCTGTGAATAAAAATGTATTTAGACAATTTACTTTGAAATATAAAAATGATATATGAAAGTTAATAAATATTAAATACCATTTGACCTAGATCTAAAATTTAAATATGCTTTCGTTGGGCTGACGCCAAGTGTTGTTTTATTTGGGATTCGCCATGAGGAGATATTCACAGTGTCTCGTAACCTGCAGCCAGCGAATAACATATTTAAAATAAATATTAAAAACATTATGTAATAGGAACATTTGTATTGTGATACATGAATAAGCAGTAACATTTGTTTGTCGCACTTTTCAAGGGTTTTCGTTTTCCGCCCGTAAGATGAAATATGGAATATTCTTATATCGAAATCTTTTTGTTCTATTTTTCAACAGGGCAATATATGGCAGCAAATACTCTCATTTCACTTTATACTAGAATTAGTAACGACAATACCCTTTGCACTAACGGTAAGTGCAATTAAAATTCTATCTAACTATCAATGATGGTGTAACATTAATGATTATTGATTTTCCTTTTGGTGTAGATTGTACATCCGCCACTGCGCAATCTTTTCATACCAATTTTCCTGAACTGCTGGCTGGCCAAGCGTTCCCTGGAGAACATGTTTGTAAGTGTTTGTTAGATAAACTAACCAACTAACTTTAACTGTCAACTTTATGATGCAATATTCCGTAGAACGATTTACATCGTGCCATGCAAAAATCTCAATCAGCTTTGTCACAACAATTGACCATTTTGTCGGCCACGTTGCTATGCCTTGTGTTCACCAGGTAACTGACTAACTCGGCTTTCCTCCTTTCTCCTAATCTCTCTCACTCTATATTTCTAGTGTTTGCGGTATACAGCATTTTCAGCGAGCCGGCCATCGACATTTGAATCTATTCCAGAGCACTTACTATGTGGTTGTGACATTCTCCACGGTTGGCTACGGAGATTTCGTGCCGGACATTTGGCCATCGCAACTGTATATGGTCATCATGATTTGCGTGGCGTTGATTGTGCTGCCCACGCAGGTGAGTAACTGCATTTAATGCCTGATTGCCTCCGGTCCTACACATCAACAGCATCAACAATAATGCTAGACTTTGACGAACTTTCCGACTGTGGACTATCAGAGCAGCCTCGCTGGCTTCAATTATTTGTATTCAACGTGTATACATACAGTTTTAAGCTGATTACACCACGATTCCAGTGTCCAGTCCATCAATCAATTTAGCTATTATCAAATGAGTCCAACGACTGGTCATCAATCTGTCTAAAAATGACTCATTGTTAGCATTGACTTGCACTTGTTTGCCATTGGGTCAAAAATAATTAACGAGTAATTGTTAGTAACATCTAAAAGTTCTAGGGAACAATATGACAGACTGCTCACCGAGTATTGGCCAAACAAGAGCATCAATCAAATGCTGTATTTTTTTCGTAGCATACTTTTCGGCGAGGGCTGCAGGCGCTTCTGTCAAACAAGCGCAAGCTGCATATCAATTTTCGCGACGCGATCCAACAATTGATGACCGTCCATAACAATAACAGCAACATTGTGACCTAACTGTTAGCTGTTTGCTTGTGCGTTAGGGTGTGTGTGCGTGTGTGGTTGCGTGTTTCGCCTGTTCTGGAACGGAAGCAAAGCACTTACATTTAATTGAAATTATTAATGCTGCAGCTCAAACTGCAATCGAGTTAAGCAAAATGCCGTCGCTGCCAATATATAAAGTCATCAATCTATCAATTTATAGCTATATATTTTATAGAATAAAAATATATACATATATGCGTATATTTTTACATTTCGCACAGGTATATAAAGTTGTAGACTGTTCAATATATTCTTAATTGCACACTTTCAAGTGTGATCATTTTTATGAGTATTAATATTCAAAATTGTATTAAATTTCTTCTGTGGTATCCCTGCCATATAAATGGGTGTACCATTCAAATTGAGTACATTATTAAATTAATATAAGCTTAATTGCATACTCGCTGTAGTGGACATTTTCAAGAAGTTAAAGTTCCAAATCATATTAAATTTCTCGGACGGCAGCTACTTCAATAGGTCTGCAAAAATAGCTCTTATTATACTTAGTATATATATAAAGTTTTAAATAACTTATATTTGAGAAAAACGATTTTTATCAAGGTGATATATGCTAGTCATACGAATTTTAAAAAATAAATCTGCGGCAATAGAGGTGTACATAGTCACCAGGTCAAAGACAAACCAAATATCTTTTAGGTAAGTATTACTTAGATCACTCACCTGTTTCTAAGAGGCGATTGTAGACTAAGTGGTCACCCAGATAAACTAGGTATAATAATAACGGAATACTCCTAAGCACCTCATAGCGAATCGCGACTAAAGGTCGGCAGAGCATTCGTGCATTTATTAAGGATTATGATAGAGCCATGGGTTAAGAAGGTGACACAATAGATCTAACTGGGTGTCAATGCATATATTAATTTCTAAGTAATTATAAATATACATAATTCAAAAATATCGACATATTGATTGTATTTCGGAGAAAACCAATTTAAATTCCTATAAATTACAAATTTGAAATGCAGTTTGAACAATTGGCTTTCACGTGGATGGAGCGACAGAAACTGGGTGGAAGTTATTCCTCCCACCGTGCTCAGAGCGAGAAGCATGTTGTTGTGTGTTCCACAACGCTGCATGCGGATACGATAATGGACTTCCTGAACGAGTTTTATGCGCATCCACTGCTGCAGGACTTCTATGTGGTGCTGCTCAGTCCAATGGAGCTGGACACAACGATGCGTATGATATTACAGGTGCCTATTTGGGCGCAGCGCGTCATTTACATTCAGGTTGGTTAAATATTCGACAACTTGCGATTCGATTTCTGAATTGAATTCACAATTTTTGGCATGACATTTTGTCATGATACTCTGGCATTTGACAGGGCTCCTGTTTAAAGGATGGCGACTTGGCGCGAGCTCGCATGAACGAGGCGGAGGCGTGTTTTATATTGGCAGCTCGCAACTATGCCGATAAAACAGCTGCCGATGAGCACACCATCCTACGCTCCTGGGCTGTCAAGGATTTTGCCCCGAATGTGCCGCAATATGTGCAGATATTCAGGTGAGTGGTTTGCGTGTGTGTCTCTGCTGAATGGCAACAAGCCCCAGTTAATTTGCTTCAATTACTGCTTACGCGCTATGCGTATTCAACAACTCAACTAACATATACGTATATATATACCCTTATCTGGTGTATGTTCTGTGGAAATTCGCTATGACCAGACCGGAGCACAAGCTGCATGTCAAGTTCGCCGAGCACGTGGTTTGTGAGGATGAGTTCAAGTATGCGTTGCTGGCCAACAACTGCACTTGCCCCGGAGCCAGCACACTGGTCACACTGCTCCTGCACACGTCACGCGGACAGTACGTATACACACATACACACACACACAAACAGGCCTACACTCAGCAAAAAAATTAAAAATAATAAATTAAAGAAATTGCCATGAATATTAGAAAATCGCCAAGAATAGTGCTAAATCTATTATTCAGAAATCTCGTTTTGTATCTTTCTAAAAACTATAGTTTTTCTTTTCGTAGTTCCAGGTTTGATTTCCAGGGTTTGATTTTTATGTACATATACAAGCATCATACAAGTTATTATTTATTTTTCACAAAACTCATTATATTTCATCTAAATTTTATATGCATATAGTTTATATATATTTTTTTAAATATATTTTATTATTCGGACAGATATTTCTAAAAAATAGCTAAATTAATTATTTAAGAAAAGAAAAAACTGTAGTTTTCTGGTTGATATTCGATTTAGGTTGATTTCATAAAATTCGGGACGATTTTTTCCTGAGTGTATAAACATACATATATATATTCTGTCAAGTCAACTGTAAATGGTCAGCCAATGCACTAGTAAAAAAAAAACTTAGCTCACATGCGTCATCAGCTTTGCCGCCATGATGCGTCACAGTTCATTGCCGTTAAGTATATCGTATAAATGTGTCAGCAAGTAATTCAGTTCTCGCTATTTATGATATGATATCTCTTCACTGAGCTTGAAGGCTACATGACTTTATCAACAGCAAGGCGACAGAATATTGCTGGCCATTTTTAAATTCATGTAATTCCATCTATTTGGCTCAAGAGTAAAAAAATATTTAAAAGTGAAGCGCAACAATGGTCCAAGCCACAGAGCAAATGCTTAATGGATAATAGTGATGGAATCTCAAGGGTTGTCAAAATAAATGCACAGAGAACTGATTTTTATTTATGTTTATGATACATGCAATTCTTTTTTTCTTCTTAATTTTTTTGATTTAATTACCGCCCTTTAAAATTAATAGACTTTTATTTAAGTAACTCAGTTAAAATTATATTAAAATATTATAATATAAAATATATAAAAAACACTAAATTATTAGAACTTTAAATCACTTCGAAAGAAATAGTTGCATATTTAGAAAGCATATATAAATTAATCTTAAGTACCTCAATTAGCCGAAGGTTGAAACTCTTAAAAATATTGTCATATTTTTAATTTACTTACAGTCAGTATTTAAACTCAGTAAACTTGATCAACAGAAGCTACAAATTGTTGTTCAACAATATTATTTAAGTAGTTTGCACATTGTTAATTAAATTTCGTTTAAACTTATTTCATATGAGTAATTTCTTATACGGCCTTCAATTAAAAAAATATTAGGGTGTATTAAAGTTAAAATAAAGAAAATTCTCTTTATCATGCTAAATATCACCCATTAGTTGAAGAAATAAACGACGCGATGCGACTTCAATTTGAAGTGCGAGTTTTAATTAAGTTTAATGCGCAATTGTTTCTGGTAAACTGTGTTTTATGCAAATTTCCCCAGTCGTCCACAAGTGTGCAAAACACAAAAAAAATATATATAACAAAGAGAATATAAAAAATAAATGAATTAAATGTTTGCTCGTTGGCTGTGGGTTCAATTTGAGACCGTGTTTTCATTGCGACGAGCAACACGCAAGCCAGATTAATCATACGACGCGTAAAACGCGACGCATTAGTCAAGTGAGAAATTCTAATTAGTGTTATCATAGGCGGCCAAAGGGGCGTAACGGCAGTCGCGCTTTACATTTTTTGCGGCCAGACGAGAATTTCAATTGAATTGAAACTTGAATCTGGAAACTTAATTCACCTTCTTGGCTCGAAAATGTTAACCTTGATTTCTGTGTTCCTCGCAGGGAAGGCCAACAGTCGCCTGAGGAGTGGCATCGTCTCTATGGCAAATGTTCGGGCAACGAGATCTATCACATTGTGCTTGGCGACAGCCGCTTCTTCGGGGAGTACGAGGGCAAAAGTTTTACCTATGCCAGCTTTCATTCGCACCGCAAGTAAGTGAGGCAATTCAAAATGCTTTTTGGTTATCAAAACTGCTTTCACTGAACAACTTGACGTTTGAATGGTGACTGACAATGGATGATGGGGGTACGCTGGTTTTTTGGATGGATGGACATAAATAAATGCCAACTTTCTCACTCGTCTCACATATTTATTAGACGCATCGCCCATTCAAGAACAAATTTATGTTAAATGCCAAATTGCTTTACATTTAAATATTTTTATATTTATTTACTTTGCACTCTCCCCAAAATATATTTAAAAAAAAAGGTACGGTGTCGCCTTGGTGGGAGTGCGACCGGCAGAGCTGCCGGAATTCTATGAGGATACCATACTGCTAAATCCAGGGCCCAGGCACATTATGAAAAAGGATGACACGTGCTATTACATGAGCATCACCAAGGAGGAGAACTCGGCATTTGTCGTTAATCAAAATCAAACTACGGATCCAACAACCGCAGCTGGCAAAGATGGTGGCCCCACAAGCAGTGGTGCTGCCACCACTCATCCACATCCAACTGGTGGGTAGAATGCTGCATATAAACTAATATTGTCATACATTATAGTGTGTGTATTTGAGTGTGAGTGTGTGTGACTGTGCGTGTGCGTGTGCGTGTCTTTCTGTGTTTGGTATTCATCAAATTAAATAACAAGCTAAAAAAAGTAAAATGAAAACACGTCTGAATGATTTTGAATGAATTTCGCTGCAAATAAGCCCAAAATATGGAAAATTTTATGAAAAATTTTATTTTTTATTAAGCAAAATTTTTTGTTTGCTTTTGGTTTTTGATGCTGCTAGCAGTTGCGTTTTCGCAAAAAGTTTTATAATTTATTTGTCTGTCTCCTTTTTTGTATATTTTAATTTGATCTCGTTGCGGTTGGCAATTTGTCTACTAAACAAGAAAGAAAATCATAAATGAAACAAAACGCTTTAAATGTGTGTGCGCGTGCCCGTTTCTAATAACCATTATTACTTTTGTCTTGAAAGTTATCGTTTTTAATTTTTCATCAAATAATTATCTTGTGCTGAAACTCGTTTCAAAGAAATAGATATAGAAAATAAATAATTAAAATCAGGAACACACCGCTTTTGTTATGTTTTAACAAGTTTTTGGCTCTTTAAAAATTTCCTCCAACTTCTCTATAATTATTATCTACTTTAATTGCCTCTTGAGCTAAATGCGTTTACAAATTATTTCTATACCTTCAAACAACATTTCTAGAGTCAGCTGAACATATATATGACTATATTGGAGCCTTAAGCCACTTCCAAGCAAATATCTGGCTATTTGGAAAATAAATATAATCGAATAAAAATCGCCCTTGGAAGTGGTTTTCAAAAGATTCCTAGTCTAACTCGTATCGCTGATTTCTAGTAACTCTGACAGAATAAATACATAGATACATATCTATGTTCACACACCAAAAGCTAGTTTTCATTTAGAACGACTCGGTTTTTAAAAATGTACTGGCAACTCTGAGAACATTTGATTGGAACTAAAACAGAACTGAAAGGAACATAACTTGAAGCCTTACACACACACACACACTTGCTCTCACACGATAACACACACACATACACATACACACCCACACACACAACCATTCAATATTAATATAGGTATATAATATCAAATCGTATAATGTATGCGTAGCCAATACAACAACATCAACAACAATACAATCAACAACAACAACAACTACAACTACAATAACAACAACAACAATTAGCACGACTCTTACATCATCAACATTATTATCAGCATCAGCATCAACAACAACAACAACAGCCACCGCTTTGAATCAAGCGGCCATTGCACCAGTGCCGTCTGTTTGTGTTCGTGTGCCCCACTGTCCCACATACGAGTCTGGCGCCGGCACGCCCTTTGCCGAGCGGCAACACTTGCAACCGTATCCGTATCCGCAATCGTCACCGTTCCCGTCACCGTTACCGTCACCGTCACCGTCACCGCAACCGTATCCGCAACAATTGCAACAACAAACATGTGACAGTGATTATACAACACTATTTGTGCGTGAGTGTGACTCCAAAAACCAACCCCCATCCAAGAAAATACAAAAATCCCCATAAGCAAAAGACAATTTGAACCAGAATGAAATCAACAACTCCAATGTTAACAAATAATCAAAAACATTCCAAAATTAAGCAAATCCAAAACTATTAATCAAGTTTCAACTTTGAACCACCTTCAAAACATTAACATAAACATACTTAGCTTTACATATACTCTTTCCTTTTTATATACTCTTATTTCTCTTTCTTTCTCTATCTCTGTTACTCTCGCTAAATATATATATACATATACATATACATGTCTAGAAATTAAATTTTGCCCACATTCGCCAATATGCCTTTAGCCAAAGCGACCAATTCTCCCACCCTGAAAAACATTTCCGCTGTTCAAAAGCCATTAGCGACAACTCTGTCACACAATAACAAGTTCCCAGATACATACAACCATACACACACACACACACACACACAAATACAACTTGTCAATAAACATCCGGCTGAACACTTTTTGTTACTTCCGCTATTCTATTTTTGTCTTTGTTTCATTTTGCTTACTGCACTTGTTGTTCGATTGTACCAATTCCATCGCATGTCTCATATTACACCTCTTTTCTTTTCTTTTCATTTAATTTCTGTTCTTTCCTTCTGTGCACCTTTATTGCTAGTAGCTATTGTCCTATTGATGTTCCCTGTCAACTGTAAATAATTCGCAACGCGCACGCAACAATTTGTTTGCACTACGCTCAACGCAAATTGCGTATACGCCGTGTGGTGGCAACTGTTGCTTGTTGTCTGGCTAGCCGAAATGTCTGGCAACAATTTATATAGTCGTTGTTGCGTTCGCTTGTCGCATAATTAAAGCGTAACAAGAGTCAGCAAATGTGGCAAAGTCATTAGACAAGTCGACTTGGGTTAAAGCAAACTCAATCAAGTCCCAACTGCAAACGTTGACTGAAGCCAATTTTATTTTTAGGCAAAAACCTATAAGCAGCTAAGCGCCAATGACACTAGCTGTGAAGGAGCAATCGCTTATAATTTATTTAATTTACATTAGTTAATTTTACCGTTAAATAGTTTTCAATGTTTAAAGTGACATTATGTGTATATTGTGTACGTAATTTATAAGTCACTTCAAGCTTGCTGACTCAGCACTAGCTAAACACTGTTATAAGATTAATCCAATACCATGGCCACTTTAAGCTCGTGTCATTGACTTGTAAGGTAAATTCTGCTGTTGGTGTTAACCAACTCAGCAATATGTACACAGCTTTGGCAGCACACTTTTTGTTCTCAAATTGCAAGGACTTTAATGAGCTTGACAAGTCCTTTTCTTGCACGTCGATTTTCTCTCCTTCTCATCTTCTTTCTGTGCTTGCTGGTATTTGCTGGTTTCGTGTACGTTGTTCTGCTTCTTATACTCTAATTGTTTGTTCCTTCGTCTAAAATGTTAGTGAATTTCTTGTAGAGCAAGCGAAACTTTGTTCAAGTAGCGATAAATTTTACGCCTAATTACTTTACCTTAATGCACTGTCGTCATTTGAGCATCAAGAAAAACATTAAACGAAATTTTGTACAACTTTGTTGCATTTACTTTCGCAAAAATCGACAGCCAGCGACCACCCAACGGCTGTGATAATATCGGACTCTAGGCAGAATCTAAAGGACACAACGGTGAGCACAACGCATCTGCCAACGGCGGCAACAACAACGACCACAATAACATCAACAACGCTGCCCCTAACAATGGGCGCTCAGCCCGGCTCTAGCAGCAGTGGAGGGGGTGGTGGTAGTGGTGGTGGTGGTGTTGGTGGGGGCGGTCTCGGAATGGGTCTCAGCATGGGCACCTCGCTGAGCATAACACCTGCGCATAACACCACCGGGAATCATCTGGAATTGCCATATGCCAACAATCCCAATCTGCTTAGTCCCGATGTGCTCAATCAGCGTAGAGGTAAGCATCTAGACTTGGAAAAAAATTACATGAATTATAGAAAGTTGTGCAAGTTTATCACAGAGTATTCAAATCTGAAATTAAGGTATAAAATTAAAAATGTATAAATGGATATTATAAATATTTGTCTACTTAAAAAATACAAATAATTAGTTAATAAGAAAATAAAGGACATTATAATGCTGGTGGTATTCAAATGTTTACGGGAATAAATTTATAATTTTAAGAACTATTTATATAGAAGTTCTTATTATAATTCATTTTTCATGGGTGCATTTCTTTCTGTGAACCCTTAGCTTAATTGTTAGCTATTTGTCTATTTAACTAACCTTTATTCATATCTGTGCACCTGGAACATAGGTAGCCGCAGACCTTCCATACTGCCCGTGCCGGACATGTTTACCTCCTCCTCGTTCAGCATTGCCGGCAACGATGATGGTGACGAGGGTGACGAGAGCGATGATGAGATCGATGACGAGATGCCCTGGCGATCGCCCTCTGAGAAAATTGCGTAAGTTCTGAGCTTCAATTTCTGTATAACTCTGAAGTTTTATTTTCTAACCAAGCAATTGATAATTGAGGCACTTTCCCCATCCCTTGTATGTATTATAGTATTAAATACGCATAACTGTATTGTGTACACCCAACCATAACCCAATGACCAATGCTATCTTCAAATGCACATAGCCAACAACCAACTTAACCTCTAACTGTATTCCATAACTGTACAATATAACTGTACCTCTACCTGTTTAGTCTATAAGAAATAAACCCTCTATTCGGCGCACTATGAAAAATATATCCAAATTTCTAAGCATTTATGTATATATCATATGTATATAGTTTGAGAAAGCGATGTATTCAGCATTACTGTGCTATGTGTTACAATAGGCGTTTTGGTAAAAGGAACTTTTACAGTTTTAATTGATAATTAAATATTTTTATTTTTTATTTTTATTTCATTAAGAATATTCAAAGAAAATTATTATAAATTAAATCTTTGAAATAAATATTTAAAATCAATGTAATATGATACACAGAATCTGAAGTTCACTATTATCAATTGAGATAATCAAATTTATCGATCGACCGATCATTATTATCCCCATCGATTATTGTGCCTAACTGCGATAAACCTATATTTCCTATATTTCCTCAATTTGCATTGTTTATATTTAGTATTATTTGTAATTTCTTTATAATTAAGTTCCTAACATTTCACAATTTTTGTTCTGATTTAGTTATTTAGATTTATTATAGCCTTTATCTTATGTTTTTTGTTTTTGTTTTCATTTAATTATTGAAATTTTAATTTCATATCTCATTATACACTCTTAAATTGTGGACTTGTTTTATGTAAAATAAAACTAAAGTAAAATAAAATTAAATATATTAATGTTCTTTCATATGTATGGTTTATATACATATATATGCATATATATGTATACTTATTAATTTTTAATTTTAGTTTAATTATACATTTTTAGTTATACATAACTTTTAAATTAAAATAAAAATTTCAAAATTAAAAACAGTCCAAAAGTAAGAGCAAATATAAATATTTCATAACAAATAACAATGCTGAAAATATCGCTGGAGCCTAGTCTCTATGTACGATGTAAATATGTATGTACTCATAGCGTAGCTTAGCTTAGATCATTGTGCCGAATGAAACGCAGCCAAACTGACACTCCCAGTTGACTCTCGCAGTTGCTTGGGTGGTCACTTTCCACAATCGCGAACATATTCGCTCATCATGAGCTCCTCGGAGGACTCGTATCAGCGGGGCAGCGTAGCTGGCTCCTGTCTCTATTGCAACGCGAATGAATGGCCGCCTGCACCGTGGCGCCGGCGTGCCATGAAGAAGAGCTACAGCTGTGACAGTGAGTGCGTCCTGCCCACCAACACCAGTCAGAGATTGATTCAGGGCGCGGCAACGGGGATGGGAATGGGGATGGGTATGGGCGGTGGCACGCTTGCGATGCTGGCGGCACGACGGCACCAGCTGCAGAGGTGCTGCTGCAGCTGCTCGCACGAAAGCAGCAGCAGCACCACAACAACAACCACATCTGCCACAGCGGCGCTGGCTCTGAGCACCACACAAATGGGCAACGTGTCCGGCCAGCAGCCACCGCCGTCTCTGCCGCCAGCTTTCATATTCACGTCAAGCAGTTCCGTTGAGACGCGTCGCTTGGCGCGTCCGGTTTGGGCGTCCGACCTTTCCGGGTAAGTTGGACAACTTGAGAAAGCGAGGGATGCAAGCCACCAACTTGGAGTTACCATTTTGGAATGTTCCATTGTTGCAGAGTTGTTATCGTTGCTCGTTTCAGTTTCAGTTTCAGTTCCAGTTGCAGCTGCAGTTGCAGGTGCTTTTGCTGTTATTGTTACTGTTTCTCAGTTGCTTATGCAATGATTTTTTGTTGCCTGCGACAGTTGCTAGTTGCTTGCCTCGGGGCAGCTTTTAATGACTTGCAACGTACACCTTAAACACAGCGTGGAACCACTTGAGCTTTGCTGATGATGCTTCTCTGCTGCCTTTACATAAATACTTATATACCCTGCCAGTGCCAAGTCCCCCACAGGGTATCTGGCAATTAGCAACTTATATTTCTGAAAAAAAAAAATTACTTTCCGTTGTCTAAATTTACTTAATTAAATTCAAGGTGTGCCTGCTTATACGAAATAGTCTCTAAGTTTCTAAATAATAATGATGGAACTTTCTGTTAAAATCAAATCCAATTTCCGTTAAATGAAAACAATGTGATATTAAATTCAATTCAAGGTCGGTCTGTTGTTATGCAAAATATTCTCCCATAGCCTGATTCCAATAGGCTGATTTATCTGTGCGAAAAGAATAATATAACAATAATTATTGAAATATATACAATAAATAAGAATGCAACATTAATTACAATAAATTATACAAATAAATTCAATGAATTAAACTATAATTGTATTGAAGAATAACTTTTTTGAAATGTCAACTATTTCTAAACTTTGATGTTGCAATCATTTTCATAACATAGACACAACATAGTTTACGAATGTTGCATGCACAGAATGGGAAAATACTGTAGTCATTCAATAATGTGGGATATGTTGATAGTGGAATCAGACTATCTTAGCATAATATTTTTGTGGAGTTCGAAAATATCACAATTTTATTACATTGAATATTTTTGATTTTATCAATGTTTTAAACACATATTGTATAATAAAATGTGTTATAGTATTTATTAATAGAAAAGTCCCAAGTTCCATAAATAAATCTTTAGAAACGAAAACACTACTATTTCGTATAAGAACTAAAAATATATTAATTCATATTTTAATAAAACAAAATAAAATAGTCATAAATTGCAAAGAAAACCATGTTATCTTTCACATTATGAAAGAAATATGCTTACAACAATTTGTAATTTAAAACGAAATTAATTAAAAATGGGTCTCTACGTCAAAAATGTTGTTCGATCTTGTTACAGCATATCACAGAGTCGACCATTTCGACTATATAATGCCAATCTTATTGTGCTGCTGTTATTGTTGTTGTTGCTTCTGCTTCTGCTTCCTTTTTACTTTTGTTTGCTTTGTGCTGAGTTGCATTTTGCATTTTGCATTCATTGAAAAGATCTCGCTTCATGCTGTTGTTCTTCGGATTGTTGTTGGCGGTATCTTTTGGCGTTGCCTTAGTTGTTGTTCATTTACAGTGTTGCGCTGTGATTTAAATGCGTTGTTTTCGGACATACTGAGACGCAACACGGGGGTTGTCTCAATTATTTAAATTGGCAGCAGTTGTTTCTAGAAGTAGCTTGAAAATGTTGCCGTGTGCTGCATGTTAATTGTATGTGCATGTAACAATTCCCATAGAAGACGATATAAAAATCACAATTAAGCTAAATAGACAAAAACTCTGTAGATACATTTCCTTAAGATACAATTATATTGTGCGTAGTCACTTTTAAGATATTGCAAGTTACTTTTATGATTTAAGCTCAGTGTGTAAAATACTCTGCTTTTGATGTGCATAACCTGAATTTATCATTTGCCAAACGCTTGTCCTTTAAACTATTCTATTCGCTTAACATTAAATTGGAGCTATCTTTTGTTTTGAGCGCACTTTCATATCATCCACAAACGCTCACATTTTATACTTTGCAGGATTGTCAAAGGCTTTCCACCCGTTTCACCATTCATCGGGGTCAGTCCGACACTTTGCTACCTGCTCAAAGAGAAGAAGCCACTCTGCTGCCTGCAACTGGCCCAGGTTAGTGCCACCAATCAATGGAATCGATCTTTACTCAAATATTCCTTTGGGACAGGTGTGTGAGCACTGCAGCTATCGCAATGCCAAGGAGTATCAATGGCAGAACAAGACCATAATTCTGGCCGCTGATTATGCCTCGAATGGTATCTACAATTTCATCATACCGCTGCGTGCTCACTTTCGCTCCAAGACCTCGCTGAATCCCATAATTTTGCTGCTGGAGCGTCGACCGGATGTCGCCTTTCTCGATGCCCTCTCCTATTTTCCACTGGTGAGCTCTTCTCGATCTTAACTCCATTGAGCTCTCCTTTTATGATATATGTGCTGTAGGTATATTGGATGCTTGGCTCTATTGACTGCTTGGACGATCTGTTGCGGGCTGGCATTACACTAGCCGAGAGTGTTGTTGTGGTCAACAAGGAGCTATCCAATTCCGCCGAGGAGGATTCACTTTCCGACTGCAATACGATTGTGGCTGTGCAGAATATGTTTAAGTAAGTAAAATCACTCTAAGGTCGACAAAATTTATAAAAATTTAAAATTTTTTTTAAAAATATTGAATTTTAATCTTAATAAATTTATGATTAGATTAAGACAAATAGAATTACCTTGGGATAAAAACCGTTTAGCTTTACACATAGTTTGAGTATATTCATTTTATTAACAAATGCTAAAATATTTCCAAGTCCAGCGGTATTAAATAAATACGGCTTTACGGTTTGCATAGAGATTGATTTAGTTAAATTAAAATAAATAAATTTACATCGGGACAAAAACACTGAAGCTTTGAGCATTGCATGTTGCCAATTTCATATAATCAAGAATTGAGCTTTAAACAAGAGTGATCCTTGCAGTAGTATCAAAGTATTAAAAAATATGAGCAGAACTGGCTTACTCAGCAAATACAAGCTGTTGGCAAGCAAGTTGTCTACGAACTTCTTCAACATTTTTTTTAAGCTTTCTTATATATAGTAAATTTTAGTTTTTCATTCGAAATGATTCAAAGAGTTTGTTTTCTCTTTCTCTGTTTCTTAAACATTTTTGTATTGCTCCATTCAGATTCTTTCCGAGTATCAAGAGCATCACTGAGCTGTCGCAGAGTTCGAACATGCGATTCATGCAGTTCCGGGCTCACGATAAATACGCCCTGCATCTGAGCAAAATGGAAAAGGTCGGTAACAATGGGCCCGTTGCGGTGTTCGCCGCAGTTGTCATTCGTTAATTTGTCGCTCACTTAATTGCAGCGCGAGAAGGAGCGCGGTTCGCACATTTCCTATATGTTCCGTTTACCCTTTGCCGCCGGAGCGGTCTTCAGTGCCTCCATGCTGGACACGCTGCTCTACCAGGCGTTCGTTAAGGACTATGTGATTACGTTTGTGCGCCTCCTGCTTGGCATTGATCAGGCGCCGGGCAGCGGATTTCTAACCTCGGTGAGTATCGACTCGAATGAAATGCGATAATGGATTGAGCTGAGCTGCTAACTCTGTCTCTCTCTCGGTTTCTCGGTTTCTTGGTTTCTATCTTTGGCAGATGCGCATCACCAAGGATGACATGTGGATACGCACATATGGCCGCTTGTATCAGAAACTCTGCTCGACCACCTGCGAGATACCGATCGGTATTTATCGCACACAGGATACCTCAAATGCGGATACTTCACATGTGAGTAATTCGCCAGTCGAAAGATGGGGTCCCTTCTCCGCCTTCAGCAGGCATTGCGTGCGCCTGCGTCCATCGGTGAGTCCAAAACAAATGCAGCAAATAATTAACAAGAAATACAAAAAATCAAAATAAAAATGTATCTTCAAATTTGGGCCCTCCACAATAATCTATTCAGCCAATCGCATTGGCGGCACAATACACGAATTTTTTCTTTGCCTTATGTACATTACACATACATTTCAAACACACACCACAGCCTGTCTCTTTCTCTGTCTATCTCGCTCTCTCTCGCTCTCTCTCTCTCTCTCTCTCTCTCTCTCTCTCTCTATTTTACTCTATCTATCTCTTGCTCACACAATTTCGATTGATTTCGATTTGTCATCGAAATTTGTTTGATTCGCCTAACAAATTAGGTACACGCAAAACGCTGAAATTAGTTTTATTTGAGCCTCTTAAGCATTTGGATTTTAATTTTATTATTTTATATAAGCAGGCCTAATATTTTTGAATTATTATAAGTTTCAAAATTATTTGTTTTAATTGTATGTCGATTGTTTTTAAAATCACACGCTTACGCTGCGAAACTAACTGCATTTGAGACGAGTCTGCGATTACTTAAAAATACTTCATTTGCAAATTATACTCAGTACTTGTATGCATATATTACTTACCTATAAGTACCCGTATACTATATCATTTACTACTCAACTACCTAGTATACCAACTCTATTTTTCAATTATTACTAGAACTTAATGAACGTAATGGCAAAGCTATGGATTTTCTCGAACTTTCAATTAACGTAACTACAATTTACTTTCAAATATTTAGAGGTTTAATCATACATATGCTTAGCCGAATACAAATTAAAAATCCACGTCCTTAAAAAACAATAAGCATAGCGTGCTGATTCAGTATTAATTGACATAATTCCCCCAATTAATTTTGTACATATTTTAAAAATCAATGAAAATTTCTAGTTTTTTCTTTTACATATGCTTTATTCAATAGTCATTCGCAAGTTGGTATCCCCCAAACTCCTGTTTCTACTCATTATTAGCTCATTTTTGCCTAAGTAAACACACACAGTTAACAAAATGCTGAACCCCCTCGCGCATTCCCCGTCCTTATCCTAACAAATGATCTTGTGTTACAAAATATAATACTCCAAAAATATTGCTCATAAAACCCCAACTTAACATTTGCCTAAATGTTAAACAAAGAAAATAAACTAATTGATTTGCGTTTGTATTGGACTTGACCAGCTATTGAAAACGCACACGCACGCAGTGAGTCATATTTTTAAATAGACTAGTCGAAAGAAACTACAAAAAAATAGTAATTAAATACTGATCAAAAACACCAAATCAAAATATAACAATTCTCATATATCTCTGCCTGAATCATTTCTATGGCCAACAACTACATTTGCTTGTCGTTTGTGTGGTCGCGTATTTATATCGTGTCTGTGTGTGTGTTTGTGTGTCTGTAGATATAGTTCAATTTGTTAGGATTTTGCATGCATGACTCTGTTAATTTTCTTGCTGTTGTTGTTACTTATTTTTGCTTTCGTTTATTTATTTTTTTAACTTGCATGCAGGCCATTCGCCTAATGTGCATCCTGCACCACAGGACAATAGTTGGACACAAACAACATTATTTTTATTGGTGTTGCTGACCCCACACCCGAATAAATAATACCCAACACTCCACAACCCCGTAACCACTACACCCATTTTCCCTTAGCCCCACTACTTATTTGCCTGTTTTCTGCTGTGTCGTGTTAATCTATCTCCGCCTTAGTATTATATAGTAAATATATTACAATCCACTGGTTCAAACTGTGGCTTATAAACTTAGCTATTGATTCTGATCAAGACAATATGATACCATCTTACCGATAATTCAATAAAACTAAATAATAATAAAAATAAAAAAAAATAACATATGTGGCTCTAATCCATAGAACTTGACCTTTAAATACGCTGAACCCAGCTGTTAAATATATTATTCTAAGGCAAGGCATGTTTCTAATCACTGAAATATTATGTCAAATTATTATTGTAATCGGATATCGATTTGTATTGTAATTTAAAATATTTGTGTTTTAAATTAAGTGCTTGACTTTCTTGAAATAACAATTGATTGTGACATTGATAGTGCCGTACCTTTCATGGGAAATTCGATGAATCATCATTTATAACATTATCAGCATTCTTTACAAAGGTTGTCCCTGTTGGGAGAATGTAAAACAACATACTTTACATATTGTGGACATTCAAGAATGTAAGATATGATACTTATATAAATTATGAGATTGGAGATGCCTCCTTCTGCCTACTTTTGCACATTTTCATTGAAACGTAATGGTTAAATAATTAGGAATATAATAAATATTCTTATTACCTTCATCAAATAACATTCGGAAAATTGTTTTCGTACAAATTATGTGGTGTTCATAATCGAGGGAAGCTACTAGTCCTTTGACCAAACTCTATTTGCATGTGGAATCGTAGTCTTATCTCTAAAGGGTGTTTTATTTTAAGCAAAATAAAATCTCATTCGCCATTGAACTGTGTACTGCTGCTTAACATCTGAAATTAATAAATTAATTGTTATATCCTTTTATTAATTCGCGCTTTCATTTGCAGTTCCCAACAAAAGTCGGTGCTGAAATGCTAATTTAAATGATTTGTTTGATTACGAAATAGATACAAATTAGCAAAGTTGACATTAAGCCGACACTTGTTTATAATATAGAGCTGCCTCGCACAAATACAGCCTTGTTGAGTATTTAACATAGATGTTTTAAATAGAAAGAAAGAAATGCTAACATACGCTTTGCAAGCACCTGTGCAAATATAATTTGAATTTTATGCTAGCTTTTATTTTAATTGCTCTTGATTGATTTAACTTCATTTATGATGGAAGCTTAATACAAAACGTACAATACTCATAAAATAAAACTGAACATGTTTTGGCTTTTAGTTGTAGGCGTTTTATCTGGCATGATTTACAACACATTAAATGTTACCTTGTTTTGGTCACACACACACAAATATACATATGATACATTGTAACATCGTCAACATTAAATGAGCATAAAGGCCAAAACAACAATACATTTTCCACGATTCTTGCACAATGCTAAACAATCTGCCATTTCAATTAAAAATCTATTAAATATGTAAATCATTTTTTGTTTAACCGAAATTCATTGAAATTTGCATACAATCCATCTGACCATTCGACCGAAATTACGCACAGTACGATGAGGAAACCGCCACTCCCGACTCCACCAAGGATAGCTCTGAAATGCTGCGGGGCGTCACATATCGTCCTCCCTCATCAGGGGGTGGCGCCTCGTCCAGTTACCGTCCGCGCCAGAAGTCGGTCAACTGCCTGGGTGGCTGTTCGGAGCGAAAGGGATCATCCGTAAGTACTTCATACAAAAAATAATTGAAAAACCAGAGCACACGGCAATTTAATAGCAGGGTTTTAGTCCCATCCCCCGACGAGGTAGGTGAGATTTTGCGTTCTGTGGTTCTTGAACGCTTTAACGCATGCTGTTGGATATGGATGCCAGAAACTAAGTACATCCATGAGATTCTTTCATTAGCTGCACACACACACACACACACACACACACACACACACACACACACACACACCCATACATACACAAATATCCATACTTATGTACACTCCAATGTAAATAACACAGTCATTATTAACGGTGGCTAGTTAAAAGTTCACCCTCCTCATTTATTATCCTCTGTTGCAGTACTCGATCAATTTGGCTGATGAGGCACGTGATAATCATGCCCAGCAAATCGAAAGAGCCGAAATTGCCAATTTGGTGCGAAGTCGCATGGAGTCACTAAATCTACCAACCATAGACTATGACGATGTCAGCGAGAAGCGTAATCACTTATCCTATGTGATAATCAATCCAAGCTGTGATCTTAAGTTGGAGGAGGGCGATCTAATGTAAGTTGCTGTCTATTCTATTATTAATGGTTTTGCTAAAAGTTATCCGAATTTGCTGATCTTGCTGATTTTGTGGTCTTATTATTGCTTTTCAAGAATTCTAGATTTATTGAACTAGTTTAAATGTGTATTCCAAACTATTTATCGTATGATATTTATGAGTAACTAATATATTGACTTATATATGAGTATCTTATATGATCGTGATATTTCGAAAGCAATATGCCATAGCATGTTTATATATATATATATATATATCGGTCAAGAATAAGATACTTTATGTGGTACAATCTTACTGTTAGATCAGAACCTTCAAATTTGGAATCTAAGTTCTCAAATACACAATCACTTACATACATTTAAGTAAAGGGTTCGAATATTATGATATTCCTCTACTATTTTTGTTTCGCTCTGATCTATTGGGGAGAAACAATATCAAATCCGGTATTAGAATTTTAAAGTAATTAGAATTGGATCAATTTTCTATCATGCAGTTCCGATTCTGGTCAGCACTTTTTAAAAGGGGTTCTTTATTGATCTAGAAGAATTTAAGCTATTGGATTGCTTAAATATTTATGGAACAAAGGGCATTTAAATGTATTTTATGCACAGTATATTTAAATCTATTTGAGCAAGTAAAGTTTTTTAAAGTTTTATTAAAAATCCACAGGGATAAAACATTTAAACAATTTTATCTGAAAGTTTTAAGTCATGTTTTGTTTTGGTTTCTGTATCATTCACAGCTATTTGGTGCGACCCTCACCGTTTTCGGCGCAAAAAACATTCGAGCGCCACAATTCTCGTCGCAAGTCGAACATTTCGTTCTGCTCCAATATCAACATGGGCGCACAAATGCCCAGTATGCCCAACACCGCCGTCGGAGCTGGTTCGCGTCGCGGCTCCGGCATCGCCGGTTTGAACCCCATGCAAATGCAGAGCGTTCAGACATTGGCCGGGTATGGATCCTCGCAGCGCTGTACGCCCCCGATACAGCAAATTAAATCGAATTCTCTTTCTCTACCCGACAGTCCGACGGTGGTTGGCTCACAGCGCGGCAGGAGTAACTCATTGCGGGTTGGCTATTATTCTCTATCTCCCTACCCCTCTATCTCTATTTCTATCTCTATCTCTATCTCACTTACTCAATCACCCAATCACACAAGTTCAGTTACCGTTTCAATATTTGCGTTCACGTTTATCACGTCAATACCCCAAAAACCCTATTTGTGTTCACATTTGTATCAAATCAAAGCCATTTCCTGTGCATTTTTCAGCAAGCACCAGAGTTGCCATCGTTATCAAAAAGTCTTAGCATGGCACGTGTAACTCTGTGGCTAATGAAATACACAGCAAATAGCATAAATACAAATTAACCCAATTTTTATTTCCATACTCTTACGGAAACTTTTGATGAAAGCAAAAAAAATCATTTTTATTGGTGAGAAAGTTAAAATTTAGAGGAAAAATTAATGTCAATAAAATTGTTTGGGACTGGGATTAATTTAAAAAAGATTTGCCATTAAGTTAATTTTTAACATGAAATACCTGAGTGGAAGTGGAATGAATGAACATCAATTTACATACAGATTGGGATTTGGGAATAATTTTAAAAATAAAGTTCCATTGAGTTTTGAGCATGTTTTAAAATTAAAGTATAAAGTTGGTAAAGAAAAATTGATTTCACTTAAGCGAATTTTAAAATTAAACATCAAGTCAATTTACAATTAAAATTTACCAAAACAAAAAAACAATTTACTAATTTCCTACATGTTTTAAAAAAAAAAACATGTTTTTAAATTCAATTTTTGATTACAAAAACAGTTACACTTTAAATAAATTTAAACTATTTGCAGATAAATGGCAAAGGCAGTCTAATGTTATATATACTTTTTGGTAATTGTAAAAAGGGAAGGTTCTTTTAGCAATTCATAAGCTTAAATAAAATATTGTATATTAATCTACAGCAATTTTGAGTAAAATCGAAGAAAAAAAATTAAAAATTGCATTGCTGGTGCAGTTTAGCAACGCTTTCAGTAAAATAGATGCATCTACACATTTACTATTATTTATTTATATTTAAAGCTTTCACTAGTTCTGCAAGATTATAATTGGCTTCGGTGCACCGAAGTTAAGTTTCCTGTACTGTCTCTATTACCAATTGGCAGTAGTTTAAAATGCAACTATGCTCACACACAAATACACACACACGCACATATGTCTCTATATATATATATATATTTAGATGTAGTACATGCACAATCTCACACAAGCATTTCGAACATCAAAATTTGGTTGCGTTTCGTTTTCGAAAGACTCGTAAATCCATTTCACAAAATTGACGCGTTTCAAAGCCGCAGCACTCAACAGCCGCTACAACAGCAACAACAACAACAACAACCAGACCAGACAGCAACAAACACAGTGTTATCAGCAAAAACAACAACTATCAACAACAACCAACCGACCAGTTCAGCAAACATTCATAACCATAACGCCATAACGCACGAAGCGGATAAATCCACATCACGTTTCCGTTTCCGTTACTCGTTTTGGTTGCACCCAAGCAAAAACTAATGAATGAAAATATATATACAAAAAAAAAGAATATAATAATCAAATACAATCAAGAGTGCACCACGGACTTGAGTTCAATGTGTTCGATATGTGCGTGTTTGCCCCTAGGCCAAAAAATAATCTTAGCCAATATGTTTGTGTAATTCGTGTATTTTGTGTATTAATTGTTGGGCCAAGATGTTGCTCTATTCCGTTTGCTCAACCACATTGCCGCTAATCTCCACCAATATTGGTTGGAAATTTCCTGTTTTTCTGTTTGCAGATCGATAGCGATATACTGTTGCGTCGCTCCTCATCGCTGCGCCAAGGACTGCCCAGCGTGGGCGTTAGCCACGGGCGGCGCAAGTCTTCGCTGGAGGAGATTGGCATCAGTCACTTCACAACGCTCATGCAGGCAACGAATCACAGCAATCCCATCAAGATATCGCTCAACGGAAGCATTGGCATGGAGGTAAGCAACCGATAGACCTCTTATCTCTGACCAGCCCACCATCCTGACAAACTCGCCCACAGAATCAGATCTCGCTGCAGGTGACGCCGCCGGAGGAGCCGACGCCCTTGTTGGGTGTGCCCTGCATTTTGGGAGGCGGCGGCGGTGGGGGCATTAATCCCTCAGCGCTCGGCGGCGGAGGTAGCAGTGGAACCGGCATGCTGGGCGCCGGCTCATCGCTGGCGATAAACACCGCTGACCTGGGACCAGGGCCGAGTACCTCATCGGGCGCTTCGCTGCAGGCGCAGGACGCGCTGCCACAGTCGTCGCAGGTGCCGTCGCCGCAACATCTGCAGGGCACGATTGTATGATACAACCTGATGTGGGGTCGCCGATTCCGCTCATCGATGTCGAAGAACAAATGGATATAGAATACGGCCAGCACACACAGACGACGAGATAAATTCTAGAGCCAACAAATGCTGACTCCTACTATTAAGTTTAGTTGCTAGTCCAAATCCCAAATCCATTTATATATGAGCAAGAGATGTCGGCTGTATGTTCGTGATATTTTGAGGCATGATAAGATAAAGTCAAAAGGGAAAACGCCTATCGATCGCAGATAATAAAATTATCTAGTAAATTCCAGCGACATTCTTCTTTACCTTTAGAATTACTATTATTGTTAGCAATATTTTTAATATCAATAATTATAATAATAATAATACTATTATTATTCTTATTATAATTATTTAATTTTGTAATTGCTATTATTATTATTATTATTAGAATCGGTTTGCCATCCATCCGTATGACCACGTGAAAAGACTTAATATTTTGATTATAATTCATTCAATATGTAGATAAAGTTTGTTATCGACCACTTTCTTTGCTTACCGCACATACATAGATTATAATCGATTTCCGATATCAATAGTAGGCACAATATTAAAGCCATAGCTTTCTTATTTGGTGTGAACCCACTATGGAATTAACTCAAAAAATCTACAAATTTTGTCAATATGTGTCAATAGAAAGAAAATCTTATATTAATATTTACTAAGTTACAGAGTAGCAAGCTGATCTGTTTTTTTTTTATGCCTATGCAACAAAATGCATAAATGGAAACACATGTTCAGTTGCGGTCAAAATATTAAATGCTAATTCTCAATAATTCCATAGCTCTATTAATAGATCGTCCCTTCAATGAAATTTGTATTACTATAAAATATTATGTAGTTTCTTTTTATTATTGTATCTTATTATTTTCATCATTATTATTATTACCATGGCCTTAGGGGTCGCTAAATTATCGCGAATCACGCCATCAGCTGTATGTAAAAAGAAAGCCAACCCAAAACCAAAACCCAACCCACCCGAGAGCAGCCTATCAGTCAGTGTCTGTGTTGTGTGTGTCTGAACTAATGCATTAATTCTAGTATTGCCCCTGCGCCACTTCAATTTGCGGTGTTATGACCGCTTGAATGAAAAGAGAAGGGAGAAGTGAGAAGTGAGAAGGAGAAGACGTGATTATCATTTTGGTTATAGCTTAGCCTAAGTATATGAGTAGCAATCAATTATATTCAAAATTTCGGTATGCTTTATTCAAATGAGGCAAAATGTGTTTTTGGGAACAAACAAAGTAGTTAAACTATTGGCATGAATGAGGTTTTAATCACATTAGCTAGCTGTAAATAGTATCGTGCGAATATGTGTTAGTTGCTAATGCATTCAATAGATCTAAGCCAAAACAAATCGATTTATTTCTAGCATATATCTCTCTCTCTAATGATAATTAGCAGCCCCAAACCATGAGGCTCAAACAAAACCAAATTAGGGGGCATCGAAGAAAGTAATTAAACTGCTTTAAACAACAAACCAAAGTAAATTATGTATATACGATAGATATAAGTACTTACTGTAGTCAAATTATTCCTGCTGCAATAGACAGACAGACAGTTCTTTACAGCTACTTCCTTGGGTTTCATATGTTGCGCAATTATCCCTTGAATAATTTACCACATACTCGTATAATAGATAAAATTAAGAAAGGTGCTATCAATGTTTTGTACCAAGCACAACTGCAAGTTTCGTTTTAATCTTTTGCATAACAAATTTAAAAATCGGTTTTCAGAACATTAAAAATTCGAAAGAAAAGGCTTTGGTATGCTCTAATGCTTTACAAACAACCACAAAAATATAAAAATGAAAGTAAATGAACTATGCTACTTAGTTTGTTGTATATATAAATGTAATAATTGTAAGTTCCAACTATTAGAACTTAAATTTAAACGCAAAACAACAGAAACTAGTTTACGATTAAATATGTACAAATATTTATTTAGTCGATAAGCACCCAGTTCGATTTGGAGATCGCGCTCAAAGTCCAAGCCTACGCTAAAATAGCAAAAACCAAAAAAAAAAAATGTACCAAATTCAATGAGCTACACTTTATTCAAAGTACTACTTAATAGTTGTATATAAACATAAATGCATACCAAATATAGTTAACCTAACTGAATTTAATCAGTTGGCACCTCTAAGTACCCAGACACGTCTCAGTAACAAGGAAATTTATATAGCTAAAGCATACAATGTACCTACTATGAGCGCACACACACACACACATATACATAAGCATATTTATTGATGATCCTTAAGATAAATACATAGTTATACCGATAGCACAGACAGTTTTATACTAAGTGAATTTTACTCGGTTCATTTTGAAGATGAACCCAAAAACATGATATGCATTCCAGTGTCTCAAGAACCTACGCGACAAACGCGCTTAGATAAGCCAAAGCTTAGCACACCTAAACATACATTTAATATCTATAGACTTAGCACTAGGTAATTCTTAGCAGCCACTAAACTAGCAAATAGTAAATGTCTCAATGTACAAAAAGCAAATTGGCAATGCCTACAATTAGTTATCAAAGAACCATACAAACCAACAAATAAATAAAAGAAAACCAAACAAACAGATGGAGAACAACAAAAACTAGAAAGAAAATACAAGAATAAAAAGCAAATGTACTTAAAATATTTAATTATGTAATGATGATATTCAGAACATATTAAAGGTTAGATTATAAAACTTGCTGTAATATTTAACTGTGCTCCTTAAGGCACTTGACAGCATGACAAGAAACTCACAATAAATTCAAAGTAAATAGTTGATGAAAACTGAAAACATACAGCAGCTTTAATACCCTTGAATTTTATATATGTAAATTCCATATAATCTTTTAGGTCGGTCACTTTTTATTTTTACCTTTCACATACGAACATTTTATTTATTTTTGTAACTTCCTTTAGCAACCATCGAATCTAACATAAATATCTAACGTGTCTAAAATAATGATCAAACTCAATAGGAATAGCTAAGACTTCTTCAGGTACCTTCACAAATTCTTCTATAAGTACGTTCCCATGATTGATAGAACAAATAAATATTTATTTTATTCATATCAATCAACTCTATGACACAGTGATCCTAATTGTCCGCTCAAGACTCACAGAAATGTCGAGATATTCGGTTACCATAGAAAATTAAATTGAATTAACCTATACGCCAAGTAGTTATTGAAACATAAACAATAATGTTGTACAAAAATATAAATAATTTTGTTTTATTAGAAATTTACTTAATAGTTCGTCTTAACTGAATTGGCAATATATATTTTGTTGATCTGCCGATCGTTATTTTTTTTACACAATATAAGACAATTTATAATTTTTTATTTAAGTGAATAGGTTAATTGTTTTGATTCAAATTATCTTTTATCTTTTTTACACCCTGAACCCATTAAAAATGTTATATCTTCAAATTGCCTACCGTCCTTATAAACTTGACGGGACAACGTGTTCAGTAATATTAAGGTCTGGAGAGTATGACGGCTACTCGAGAATTTACACAATTTGGTCGCCAATTCATTAATGGGGCTTTGTCTTGCTCGAAAGCTCAATAAGATACGCCTTCTGAAGAATGTCTTTGTATACATTCGTATTTATTTTTGATGGAACAAAATACAATCCACAAGTCTCATAAAATTAAATGGCTATCCAATCATTCTTCCAGTTGTGAAAGTGCGATGGCGGCATAAAGCACATTCCTCGATTCATAAATCGTTATAGTAATAATTGTATCCACAAAGTGCATCCAGTTTTAATATATATATATTTATTTTTTTCATTTTAAAACAAGAAATGACACGCCCACGCTCTCTAGCAAACCTCATATTTACGGATTGCTTTGAGAGGTGTTTTCTTTATTTACTTACCTCAGGTATAGATAGAAGTAAAAGCTGAGATATAAGGCAAAATGCCAAATTCTTGAACCTATTCGGTTGAGAGGCTAAAAAGCTAAAAATCTAAAGTGATGATAGTCTTTTATATGTGTATGTATTTATTATATGTATGTATTTATTAGGTTGAGTAGCTTTACAAAAGATGGCACACATATTAGTTTATGTTTATGAATTAATTTTTGGTTTGTTTTTCTTGGTTTCTCTCTGTTCTTAGTTATATCTGTTATGCGTATACAAATACAAATACAATTTCACTTCATTATAATTTCATTGCAATTAATTTAAATGTACTCCCTCAGACAAGGACTCTACTTCTGTGGTGTGGCAAAGGCGTAGGGCGATACCACCGAGCAGGTTGTGGAGGCACTGGTACACTTGCAGCTCTTGCCGGAGGGCGCCTTCCGATTGACCAAACATATACGGGAATCGGTGCAGCCGCCATTGTTGCTCTGGCACTGACTCGGGGCCTGGGGGCAGTTCTGCTCCACGGCTGTCATCGCATACATCTTATGGCTGCCATAGAACATTGTCTGGATGGGCTTCTGGCGTACTCCAGCGCTGTCCACGCTCTCCACCTTCTTGCTGTATGGGTTGGTTCAAATTGGTTAACAACAACTGAGATTATTGAAAACTTAAGCAAGGGGACACCTACGTTGTCCAGTCGGTCCAGTAGAACTGATTGTGTATAAATGCCAGGCCGAATGGATAGGACGGCTCGTTGAATACGGTTCGCATCTGGAGACTCTGTGCATCAATGCACTCAACCTTCTTGGCGCCAGCATCCGCAAAGCACAGCTCACCAGTGCTCTCCAGCACCACCAGCGAGTTGGGCAGCTTAACAGCATCTGAGCCCAGCAACAACTGACGGTCAGTGCCATCCAAATCGGAATACTCAATCTTCGGAGACGAGCGATCCCAGTCGGACCAGTACAGTTTCCTAAAGAGAGAAAGAAAGTTGAGTTTTTTTGCTCGAATTCACTTTTACAGACACTCACTGTCTGTGGGGATCCACAGCAATGCCGCGTGGATTGACCAGGTGCTTATTGATAAGGACTGCGCGCAGTGTGGGATCATCCAAGCTGGCCACCTCAATGGTGTCCTTCACCGAGTCCGTCCAGTAGAGGCGACGCGATATGACATCAATCGCAATACCCTCGGGTGATTCAATGTCTGCAAATATGGTTCGAAATTGGAGCTTCCATCATCGTGACCATCATTCCCCATCTTACCTGTGGTGATGAAATCGCGTTTATCACTTCCATCGTATTTGGCGCTAATGATCATCTTGAGCGAAATATCGCCCCAGTAGACGCGGCCCTCCACACAGTCCTTATCCAAGCCAATCGCCATCGAAGCCACCATAATCGGATTTATATCGCGTCCATTAAGAGGAACACGTGCTATTCCCACTCCATAGCTAACAAGCAGGAAGTCCGAATCGTGCTGCTGACGCTCGTGGCAAACGGAGCCATTGCCATAGAAACCTGTTGGATATCATAATATAATTTTCTTAATCAACAAATATATTCAATTGAAGGACAGTGAATGACAAAACTCTATAGTGCAGTAAGCACTGACTGTGAGATAAATATATTTAAATTAGGCTTTATCTCGTTATCTTGCA
Organism: Drosophila setosimentum; assembly: GCA_035043505.1. NCBI lineage: Eukaryota > Metazoa > Arthropoda > Insecta > Diptera > Drosophilidae > Drosophila > Drosophila setosimentum. The sequence goes on from JAWNMY010000003.1 coordinate 22,173,917, forward strand.
ATAGGTCTACATATTTACAATTACTCAAATAGTATAAATATGCATGGATATATATCCTATCTTAGATGCATATTTTGATACCCTGAACCCATTAAAATTGGGTAAAAAAGGTATAATGGTTTTGTGCAAATGTATGTAACAGTCAGAAGGAAGCATCTTCGACCCCCCAAAGTATATATATTCTTGATCAGGATCAATAGTCGAGTCGATATAGCCCTGTCCGTCTGTCCGTCCGTCCGTCCGTCTGTATGAACAGGCAGATCTCAGAGACTGTAAGAGCTAGAGAATATTTGGAATATAGGTTCTCGTACACCAGGCGCAGATCAAGTTTGCGTTATTTTTTCGATAACTGCCTTCGTTTATCGAATATCGATCAATTAATTTTCCGATAGCAATAAATACCACAAATTTAAAGACAGAATCTTCTAATTAATACATAATATGCATATGCATATTGTTGATCAACTGCATGTGTGAGAAAGAGATGGCATGATAATCGATGCGAGCGTCAATATGTTTTTTTGTTTATTGCGTGTTTCACGTATTTATCGGCAGAGGGCGCTTGCAGAGCTGCTCACATTTTAGTGCAAATCTTTTTTAAGGGAAATTTGCCAATAATAATATAATATATTTAATAACTGGGTTCAGGGTATATCGTAATCGAGTTCACTCGACTACAGCACTCTTACTTGTTTAAATATAAAATACTCAAATTAACTCATATTTAAGAAATTTGCTCATTAAAAAATGAGTCTTCTACAATTTTGTATTGTTAAAAACATAAAATTTGCTGGATTTAGGCTAACCATTTTTCTCAATATTTAAATTTAGAAATTTTAAAAAAACAAAAATTACGTCTCTGGCAAACTTGGATTGGGAGCAGTGCACGATAGAAAAAAGATGTATAGTGTAGTAGAAAATTTCTGAAAACTCAAATTACCAATATTTATTGCAGAAAACAGAAAACTTTAATGAATTCTTAAGTGGATAATTAATACCAAAAAATACCTCAATATCTAAAGAAACGATACTATTTTTGTATATATATATAATAAGTATTCAAGAAATACAAGTGATTCAAGTGATAATTCAATTGTTTTTGAATAGAATACAGTAGGCATTTTCTCACTACACTTTCCCCAAATCTCTATACTTCTATGTAATTTCATTTCATAAAAAAATTTGTGGTGATATTTTGGTATATAGACACATTCAATTCCGAAAATAAATTCAAAAACACAATGCGTCCAGTGCAAAGTTTACTATTGAAAGTGTCACGAATGGGCATCCTGCGGGTGACCAGTCAACCGGTCGTGCCGATGATTAAGGAACAGCAGCGTCGCTATATTCAAAGGGTGGATCAGTATAGCAGAAAGACGACAATGTTGCAGTCCATGCGTGAGTTCTTCATGCATCCGCTGACCTGGGATCGTAACAATGGTTATCTAAATGTGGTGCTGGCCCTCGCAATCTTCAGCTTTTGTTTCATCAACTCGTGCACACCGTGCCCCGAAGATGTGGTGCCGCAGACAAAAACAAAGTAATAAAGAAGTCATAGAGCACTCACCTGGATTGCAGGAGCAGACTAGACCCGAGTTTGTCGAGTGACATTTGGCATTCATGTCGCACATTGTTGGATTATTCAGGCAGTTCTGATCCTCGACGCACACATAGCCATCGCCACGATAACCAGCAATGCATTGGCACATATAATTCGCTGGATCTCTGGATTAGCACGAGGAGGAGAAGGAGGAGAAGGGAATACAGATTTGCCAAATATGGGTGTGTAATACTCAATACGGAATCCGGAATACGGAATACGGAATACTTACTCGGTGGGCTCGCAAGTGGCATGTATGCCGCAATTGTTGCGCAAATTACAGGGTATGGGCATGCTGGTGCAACCGGCTAGAGCATCACCCTGATATCCATCGATGCAATCGCAGTACTGCACTCCCAGCCCCACATCCAGCTTGCAGAGGGCATTCGATCCACAGAAAACGGAACCACATTGACCAGCTGGGACACAAATGTCGCTGACATCCCGCTGGTAGCCCTCGTTGCACAGACAGACGCCTCCGTCGCAATAGGCACTCTCCCCACAATGCTGGTCCTGCTCGCATTCGGGTGCCAGCTGGCAGCGATGACCATTTCCTGTGTAGCCCCTCTCGCAGACGCACTCCGAGCTTCCCAGCTGCTCGTTGTAGCTGCACGCGGCATGAGGATCACAGATGCCTGGTATCTGTAATGGACAAGTGACAATGATTAGTGATTAATCGGGATGTGTTGGCCTGTGATTTCCCCTCACAATGGCGCAGGAGGTTTCCCCAAAGGGATTACAGTTGTAGCCATCGCCGCTGTAATCCGGATTGCAGATGCAAGTGTGTCGCAGCTCGTGCTCGTTCCAGGCGCATATGGCATTGATATGACAGTTGGCATCCACATCGCAGGATATCTGGTCTCCACTCTTTTCTCCATCGTAGCCGCCGCCGTGATTGCGACACATGCGATTGTCCTCGCTCAACTCGTAGCCCCAAGGACAGGTGCAATCCCCAAGGACATTGCAGCTGGACTCCACTTCGTGTTCGCCGAACAGGATGGGCAAACAGCGTCCTTGCTCCCACACTAAATCTCGGCCACAGATCCGCGTACAGTTGATGCCGTCACCATTGAAGTCCTCGCGACACCTGCAGCGTCCTTCATAGCAGTCTGCATCCGGCGAGCAAAGCTGCAAGTAAAACATCACAAGGTTTACCAATAAATTAGATTAACAATCATATGCGAATAAATATCAATTACATCTGGATCTATTTTAATATATATTTATTTATTATCGTGGCTCTGCTTATATTACTGCAAATTGCTACTTAAAAAGTGCAATTCAATTCTCGTTCTGAAATTTAGAACTGAGAAACCGCCAACGGGAGCTCAGCTTATTTATATGAAACTACATTTTTAGAAATTAAGGTCTTCCTTTTCTAATTGCAAGGATAGATTTTTCATACATAGACTCAAAAAATGTTCTGGTTTTATAAGGAAATTCTAAATTAATGAAGAACAAAATTAGGTGGTCGTAGCCAAGAAATTTATTTTACCACAGTTTGAAGAAAGTTATATTGCGTTAGGCTTTTGCCTTTTTTGAGGGCGGCACTCAACGTGGTTCGAGGAGGTCGATATCAGCAATGTATGTTTCAAGATTGCTCGAGTTAATCTTAAAATTTGTGGGAGACATGCGATAGTGGGCGGCAATGATATTTCGGGCTAATGCCGATCTTTAAGGGACATCGCAAACAATCTAACAACCCAATTTGGATTGAGATATGTGGTCGTATCGATTTAATCGATTTAAATTGGACAATGGCAATGATGGACATAATCGATTTAAATTGGATATAATTTTTCTAATATTTACATAACATCAATCCTGGCATTATGAAAGGAAAACCACTTTCAGAGAGACACAACCTTTCGTTTCAGAATTATACTTTCTGCATTATAAGGACAGCTATCCTTGGTGCCAACAATGACGATTTTCGTAAGTGTGCTAGTCTAGCATAATAGGAAGGGAATCGTATTACTTACGTAGCATTCATCAGACTGTTGTTCATTGCCTGAATATTCAGGATTGTCATAATTCTCGCCTGGCAACTCTTCGCTGTTATGCCCTGATTCTGTTTGCCCCGTCTGCTCGTCAGCCTCATTGTGATAGGAGTTGTCGTCTGTTGGCTCAGCCGGTGTGGAGTATTGAATATTATCAGCAGAATCGTCGCGTAGACAGCGATAGCCATTGCCTTCATAGCCCTTGAGGCAGACGCAGTTGAACCCACCCTCGTTATTGGAGCAAAAGGCGTTATCATCGCAGACATGGCTGCCCTCAGCGCACTCATCCACATCGATGCAGAGCTCGGAGCCGTTCTCGTCCAACTGGGCGGCATAGCCACGTTGGCAGTCGCAGCGATATGTGTCCTCGTAGACGATACAAAGCGCATTCTCGCCACACTGGACACTGCCCTCTGTGCAGGCATTCGACTCGGCATCGACGCCAATCTTGCTCACGACACTTGTCCTCAGCGCATTATCACGTTGAGAGTAATCGAGAACTATCTTGGTGACCTTTTGGAGCACTCGGCTATCGGTGGGATCGGCATCGTCGTCGCGTAGGCAGCTCTGGTAGATGATACGCTGATCTACCTTGAAGCCAATCACGCTCTGATCCTCGACCAGCTCCAACCGGTGTGATTGCTGTGACTGCAGCTCCCCAGGACGTACAAAGCGATATTCATCCGTGTAATCCGACAGATGCAGCTTAGCCACAGCCGAAACGTGGGGCACCGATCCGGAAATATCAATATTGACGCTCAACTGATCCCAGTAGTTGAGGCCCTCGAAGGTCTGATTGACCAGCAGTCTCTCCCCCGTCTCGTATTCTATGCGCGAGATGTGCACGTAATTGCCTCCCGTCAGCTGATAGCCATTAACTGCTCCATTGATCGGCTTGGCGAACAGCCATCCAACGGTAGTCAGCAGTGGAAGCACCAGTCGCAGCTGGGCTGCCTGCTCCCAGCTAACCGGATTGATAGTTGTGTAGCTGCGTGCATCTGTAGTCACCACATACGACTGCAACTTGACCTCCTCGTCCACAGGTTGGCCGTTTAGCTGGCCAGTCAGTGTGCCAGTGACACGAATGGGCAGATCGATTGCCAAGCAGGAGCGACCGTTGCCATAGAAGCCTGGCTCACAGACGCAACAGTAGCCCTCGGATTTGTCGTAGCACTGTGCATGGCTATCGCACTGGTGTCCATTCCCATTGCAGCTCTGAGCAAGTGCTGGGGATTCGGTGTGTGTCTCTCGGTTATTGGGTGCCACCACATTATCGCCGGGAAGCAGCGGTGCCACCTGGTAGAGCCAGACGCCAGGTACACCCAAGTTGGTGCTCTCGCTGAGGAAACGGACCTGTAGATAAAAATAAAGTATTTATTTTTGATCCGTAATTACATTAATTAGACTTTGACGCTTATTTGAATAACAAGTTGGGGCATTTTTTATCTCCCTTATTTTATTTTTTTTAGTTTATTTATTCACTTTAAAGTCCATATCATTTAATTAATAAGTTGAATTTTAATTTAAAATTATTAAATTTTATTTAATATGTTCCATGTAAATATTGTACTCAAATATATTTAACTTGCAGTTGACTCTAGAATAACATTTTAAGAAATAATAAAAATGTTACATATAGTTTTTGATACTCAAAGAAAGAAATTGAGTTTGAAGAACAATTGTATTCATATAACAACATAAAATTAAGCTAATCTAAATTCCAGGAAAATACAAAAATGAATGCAAAATGCTGAATTTTAGATGTTCAGCAGATTGCTGTTATATTTTAGGAGACAAAATTGCAATTGAGGAGATCAAGTGAAGGACAATTCTGGCCGTTAGTTACTCCATTTAATTGTTGTTAACAATTTAAAATTAATGCTTTTTATTATTTTATTATCATTTATTTTTATTTTTGTTAAAAATATATTTGTAATAGGTGGAGTTATTGAAATAATAAACAAACCACTTAATCTTAAAACTATGACCACAACTTCAAAATTTCAGTTAATTCTACTGACTTCTAATGAGTATAAAGCAATAGCTCACGAAATGCTCTCTATAATCGTCCCTTTAAACTTAACTCTCGTTTTTAGACTTTATATTTTTAAAATTATATGCTTAATTCTTACTTATGTATGTAGAATTACAGTATATAAAACATCAATATCTGTGCATTTACTCATGAAATTATTTTTAAAATATGTTTAAACTCATATATTTTCCTATATCATCTTTGTAAAATTTAAGGTTTATAAATTTGAATACGTCAAAAAGTTTCATACACGTTTTGAAATTTTAAATATACAATGAAATGCGTTTCCAAAATATTTTCGTTAGATTCAACTCACTCATTCATTGAGTCTGCTAGATAGTTAAGTGTTCAACTTACATTCTCCGAACCGGAACCATTTAGATTGTAATAGCGTCCATCCTCGGCAACGAAGCCCGCCTGGCCGCGTATATCGGGCAGTCCCAGCTCGCCGGCTTCTCCCTGCAGCCAGTTGAGGCCACCTTGGGGATAGATGAACTGCACAAATGTTTGGGATTCGCCAACAATCAAAGCCACCTGGAAGGTGTTCAGTCTGTCCGTTTTGGAGTTAAAGTAGCCAACATTGCGCCACGTGGCAACAATCAGTTGCAACGCCTGAAACTCAGAACATTCGCTGTATGCATAACGCACCAGCTGCTCTGCCCGGTCCAGAGTTTTCGGATCTTTCGTGTGGAAGAGGGAAATGCTGCTCTGATCGTCGCTGTTGCTGGTGTCCACGTTCGAGTAGAAGGCCGCTATCGAGGCATACTCGAGGGGAAAGGGCTGATTCAAGTAGTCGGTGAACTCCACATCAAATGTCAAAATGCCATTCGTGTTAATCTGCAATCGAGAACGGTAAATGGGTGTCAGTCTGAAGAGTTTGAAGTGCCTGCTTGTGAAAAGGAAGTGCATATGGTGCATCAATTAGCCATTAACCGATTGTGAAGTGCAAACAGGCCACTTAACACTTAACGGCCAATGCGACTAGCGGAAAGTAAACAACAACAACCGATCATTAGAACTCTCTCCCCCCCCCCTCTCTCTCTCTCTCTTACTGTCGCTTTCTCACTTCAACTCTCCCTCTCAAACTAATGACTTTCTTAATTTGTTTCCTTGTCGGCAGCCACAGCATGCCTCTAAAATTAGTCTAAAGAAAAGCAAAAGGCATCTGGGTCGCCGACATTATCCAGCTGCGTACACTGCGAAAAAAAAAACGATTTGCGATCGCCATACGTTAGGAGCCAAGGGCAGATCATTTTTTTATTGAGAAATTCGTTATCTAAAATCCAGGGACTTTCGTTTACTAATTCAAGGGTAGATATTTTAAAATTTACAATGGATTTCAGAATTCCAGGCTGTTGTTATTGTATACACTTTTCATATGCTTTTTAATACTTATATTATAGTTAAACATTATTATTTCTAGATATCACTTCTACACACATTTAAAATACTTTTTAAATTCATATAATTTCATTTCGCTCACGGGTTGTTTGAATTTTAGATGGAATTTATTTCTTAAACATTTAAACCTCTAACAAGGGTGTCAGAAATATATTCTTAATAATACAAAATTGAGAGAAAACATTTTACTCGTATATTTACTTAATTGCTTCTAAAAACAGGAAGACTTTTTATTTTCAAGGTAAAATGTTAAATTGCTGCACTTTTTTTTTTTAGTGTAGCTACCTTCCTCTTATCCTGCATCTTCCCCTTTCATTCCAATTGCATTTCCCATTCCCGTTTCCAACTCCCATTTTAAACTTGCACAACTTTGAGTTGCGCATTTTATTTTTAACACACCAACTGCATCAATTTTTGCCTAAATAAACAAATGTTCAATTTCAAATGTAGTATTTGGAATTTCGGAATTTTCGAACTAGAGCACAGGTGTTTGTAAAACTGCCCCAGTATTTTTTGGTTCTTGCCGACAAGCGAAACATAAAACAATTTTCAACATGGGTAGCTACACTTCATATTCAGCTCAGCGGGGGTGTGGAAATGTTCAAATATTTGGCATACTCCAGATTTACGCAAAGTAATCAGTCGTCAGTCTCGTAGATATTGTGGAAATTTTATATTGGCTTCAATTATAGTTTTCATGTATTTATATAAAATGTTCATATAAGAAAAATTAAAACTCAGCATAATATTTAATCCCGTGGTATATTAAAAATGGGACAAGGAAAAGGTGAAATCTATCATGAAATAATATCCTCCATAAATTTTTATTTCATTTTCCTTTATGATCCTTAAGTCCGTAGTCCATCTTCAACTTTGCTGGCTAGGTATTTATTGTATCTCTCCTTAAAGGTATAGAAACATGAATTTAAAATTAAGCTAACCCTGTAACCTCAATTTCAAAATTCTCATTTAATTTTACTGACTTCTCAAGATTTTGACACATCTATTTATAGAGACCAAAGGGGTTTCATGAGTTCAAAATTCAACAATAATAAAACTGAATAATGCGTTGTCGCTGGAAAACAAATGCTTTGGTTATTTTTGGTCAAAGGAATTCTCGAAAATTTATGCATTTCTATGTCCATTTTAATGCCACACATTTTGTGCCGCGTGCTATTTTTCGACGTCAGACACATAAATTCAGTTAATTAACTAACAAAAATAGGCGACACTTTCGCCTCGTCGCTGTTCTTAGAGCAGATCATAATTTCTTGATGTTTAACAGAAACAATTTGAAAATTATTTCGGATAGCCAATTTGAAGGTGCCGACGATTAAGTACCCTAAACTAATGACTAGAAAAATGTTGCGGTAATATGTATATAAAACACAAAAACTTAAAAAATAAATTAAATTGAATTAATTAAAAAGTAATATTTTAAATTATGCATATCAATTCAAAATAAAGAAAAAATAATTTATATCTATCATTTTAAATTATACACTAAAAAACAAAATTATACTTTAAAAAAATTGTAAAATTGTTCCAGCATTTGTTAAATGGGCTGAACTAAGTCCAGAATGCTTTAGTTAAAATGACAAAATACAAATGGATGTGAAAATGGTCTGTTTATCTGCTTCTCAAAAAAACACTATACAAATCGAAAAGCTCCTGTTTATGTTCAGCAAAATTAACTAATTTATACTATTGTATTATTTTAGGTTTAACGTGACTTAATTTTATTCTGGGTTTTATTCAATCCATGTAAAAATTTAGTATTTGTTTTCAAATTTCATTTCAATATTATCTATTAGTTTTAATTTTTTTCTTTTTGTATTCTTCTGTGTCGACTGATATTAGTCAACAGACTAAAATTTTAAATGTAAATTGATCAAATGTGGTTAGGCTATTAAAGATAAATTCAAATTCTCACTAACTATATAGTTCCAAAAAAAACTTTTATATGAAGCAACTAGTTCTTGAAGCGATCTTATCTTTAGAAAATAATAAATAAATAACAAACTAGGCTGATCATTTTAAATGTGAATATTTAATTACAATTCTTTTGGCGAGTTTATAAAATATAGATAATTACAGAAGAGTTTTATATGAAACATCCCTTTTATTACCCGATTGTTTCTATGTAATCTAATAATAATAATAATCTAGGCCGATCGTTAATATTTGTGCTATAAATTTAAAATATGGTCGGGGCTTACAAAAAAAAAAAGAATGAATATGTTTTCAACAACACACATTTTATGATTAGCCATTCTGTTAAAATATAGTTAAAAACAAGATAGTTTTATTTGAAACAAGTCAATCACATACCGATCATATTTATATAAGCTAATTATAACAATAATCTAGACCGATCGTTTTATTTAATTAAATATGTAAATAGATCAAACTTAGCCAGGCTGTGCAAACTTTAATTCTTATGCGTCCAACTGAGCGTTTTCCTTGTTCTTTGTCTTCAATACTCAAAAATCAATTTGTGTATAGAATCAAATATGCCTCTGTCAATGTGTTACGCATCATTTAAGAAAATTGAAGTGCCCCCAGATAGGGAATTCGGAAGAGGCGTCTAAAAGTTTGGGTGCGTGCCAAGGCAGCATAGCGACATGAACATCAATGGGTTGACTTGTTGGCTATTTATTCTAGAGACTGTGCCTAAAACATCGCCATGGACCACCCCAAGTGTTCTGCTAACTTGTTGTTGTCCTTCTATTGTAAATTTATTTTTTTTTTTTTTTGGTATTCGGGTTGAGTCCGTGCGAATTGGCTTTTGCTGTAAAATATATATTTTAGATAGATTTTTCGCTGGGTGACCAGAAACATCTCGTTCATTACACAGTTAATGTTTCGAAATTCTTCGGCTGTCATCTTTTGCCGAAAATTAATGTTGATTTCTCGCCGTCAAGCTATAAATACTTCTGGACACAGACAAACACGTATATTGATCCGAGAAAATATTGAACTAAGCAGCAACTGATTTACGTATTATCAATTGCTCTCGTTATCGTCTCAACCTTATCAGCTGGCTGAATGCAAAAATCATTCATTCAGCGCAGAATTTAAAACCATATAGAAATACGATTCACGACTTACATATATGTTTTCATATTTCTCGCCATAGAAACTGATGGACTTCTCCAATTGCAGAAGCGCCTGCTCGCTGTTGCCCTTGGCCAAGTATTGGATGCTGCCGCTGCCCTCGACATATTCGTAGAGCTCATCGGGACGCAGTGTGTCCAAATAGTGCTCATATTGAGCATTAACGGTGCCCGAACCAAGCGTCAGCAACAAAAGCAGTGACGCCACTAACGCACTATATTTTCTAATTAAAGTTTTCATTGCAAGAGCAAAGTTTGATTTTTCGATTTATTTGTGTTTCTTTTTGTAATTTGTTATCAAAATTCTGATAAATTTCTTATTTCCATGCGTGTTTCACAATTTTGCAAGCATCATTTTCACACACACACACTCACACAAACACACACGCGCAGTTTGTTTCCAAAAATATCGGATTTATAAATAACGAACCGGCGGACAACTCAGTATCTATAATCTATAGATATACCCTAGTTTATAGTGTAGAGCTATAATATATATATATCAATTTAGATATATAGATATATAGATATATATATATATATATATATATATATGTAAATATATGCTTTTTGGAACAGTGTCTTAAGAACAACTCCTGTCTCTCTAAATTAAATTCGATTCTTCTACCGAGCAAAAGCGATCCGCACGCGCTGCCAACAAATTCTTGACTGAATCGGGGCGCTGCTCTGTGGGATGCTCTTTGGTTCGGTTCGAGCGACCGTTACACTTAACATACATATATGTATGAATAAGAATGCGTGTTTGTGTGTGTCTGTGCTGTGGTAAGCGTGTGCTGGAGTCTTCTTCAGGCGCTGTTAACAAGCAATTGCAATGTTAACTGCATGCTAAATAGCATCCAAATGGCATACAACGCAAATTCTCTGCGGAGAGCATAAGTGCAAGAGTGTGTGTGTCTATGTGAGAGATAGATAGATAGAGAGAGACAGAGAGGAAGTGAAATAGAACATAAGGGAAAAGCTTAACAAAATAAATGTTTAACAGATGTATTTACGACATTTTGCTTTAGCTGTTAACATTTATGTTCCACACGCATTAAGATTGAAAGCATATTTGCACACATGATTGATTGAGAGTGCATCAAAATATGTTTTTAGCGAGTGATCGTAAAATAATAGTATATACATCGAAATAAATGAAAAGATTGTAAAATAATATTAAATAATATATACATTAGTATTTTATTTTCTGTCTAAGGTAGAAATTGGAATGAAAAAGTGGAAAATATGTGTTAATTTTATAATTAATAATGAATCTGTTAATCATTTAAATCAACTTTGTAATATTTTTGAAAATCTACGACACGAAATTGACATGGAAATTTATAAGTGAAATTTTCAAAAATTTCTAACGAATTGATTTCTTTACATAAGGATATGTTTTATTTGTGTTTTTGAAATTTTGAAAAACAAATTATATTGGCAAATACCCGGAAAGTGTTGCATAAACTGATATCATTTAACCGAAAAGACCGATCGATGTAGATCTTGATCAAGAATATATATACCTTATTTCCTAAATTGAAATGTTGTTAGCTTAATTAGCTGGTATTACACTGATATTAGAGAATTCAGCAGTCACTTAGCCAGCGGTACTGTACCGTACCGAATACTGTAAAAAATTTTAAGAATATCGGAAGACTTACCGGAATTCTGGTACATAAACTACTCACGTTCACCAGACCCCGACATATGCATGATTAAGCAACTTGAAATCATAACTCGCGCTGCTCCCCAAGAATAGACATACCCAATTTTGATAATCGAAATAAAAGCGACCCCAAAAAAATGTAAGACATCAAAATAAGGCACACGGCTAAGATGCGCCCAGTTGCTGTGTTGGGGCATGTTCCAATTTCGAGGAACTGAACTTCAGGCGGGCACGTGTCGCTCGATTGAGCACACTGCCACATGCCACCATGAAGCGCCGCAGTTGCAACTCTACCACATGAACTTCCTCCACCCCCCACCCGTTCCGGACTCTGATCCGAAAAAAATAAACAATTGGGAAGTTGTGAGTTAGCGACGCAGCGTCTGCGTCTGCATCTTGACTGATGGACATCGTCTTGTACATAATGATCATCTACTTGGGCTATTTATGATGTATTTCTCGGTTAATTAGTTGCAGCTGGTAAATTGTAATGGTAATCGTAATGGTAATGGTTATGGTAATGGTAAAGGGAATGGTAATGGTAAAGGGAATGGTAATGGTAATGGGAATGGGTTTGCTAGTTGCACTTCCGCATGCATTTGTCTCAGCTGCATTTGTTTCAACAGACGCTTTTCAGTCTTCATTCTCAGTTTCAACTCGAAAGTGATTTTCCTTTACTATATTTGGCAGCGGGGCGCGTCTGTCACAAAGATACTACATACATATATGTATCTGTGTGCCGCTTGATCGGTGATGGATGGATGGATGTCTTGCCATCATTAATCTTCAGGGAGTTCCAGGAATTAGAGCAGAAAATAGTTATGCTCAGGAACATATATAAAACTGGGAGTATATGGTATATCTACAAAAAAATAAAATAATTAATAAAAAAAAAAGAATTTAAAAAAATTGTCACTAATGTAGCTGAACAACAATAAAAGCAAAATAATTAAAAATCGTAATTGAACCTCATAATTTAATGTCGTTAAGAACATTAGATGTTACACCCAATTAGTTGATTTGCTCATTGGGCGGCCTATAAAACTCGCTCAAAATGAAAAGCCCCCGTTCAAAATGTTTTGGAAATGTTGCCAGCTTTTGTATGGCTTGTTGCTGTTGGAATTGGTGCTAGCCAAGCCTGAGATGGATGAGGATTGTGAACTCCACGCAGCTGATACCATGGTGAAGGCTTGGAATTATACGTATTTTTTAACAATTCGAAATACGTTGCATCTAACCTTATCTTTATAGCACGACTTCTGTTGTGATCTGCACGATGAATCGCACCAGTTTAGCGACTGTCAAACGGAATGGGTAAATAGAATCGATCATACCAACGAACAGGAGGAACAGATATATATGTTTGTGAGTATTGCTTCGTAACTAGACAAGCTAATTGGTAAGTGCGCTAAACTATTTAGAAATAGGCGATTAAACATTTCTATAATCATGCTCCAAATTACGCAAATTAATCACACTCTTTTTAGCTATGTGAGTTTTCACTGTTGAGTACAGTAAAATAATTCCAAATCAATACAAAGGATGCCAAAATGAACAGCAAGTGCCTATCTGCATATCTATTTATGTACGGCTGAAAGCGATAGCTCAATAGTGAATATTTTCAAAGTAGAACCATTTTGAAGTACAACAATTTTAGACGGAGAGCAAAACAACTCTATGCATTGATGCAGCTTATATTTCTCTCTCACTCGCAAGTTCTTTTTGCTAAATGCTTTGAGTTCGATAGGAATTAATAGTTTTAAAATAATCGAATGCTAATAAACTCTTAATTAAACATAACACTACTTTAGCTATTCAATAAAACAAAGCCAATTTTATTACATTCTATTTAAGCTATCTTAAGAAAAATTCTTATTTATTGTTTAGCATTTCATACCACCGTACTTAAATATATTTGGTCTTCAACCAACTCTATCCCAGCTATAATTTATTTAATCCCTTATCGTATCCCCTTATTTTTTCCAGTGTACAGCTGAATGCACTTACAACAGCACCGAATTTCTGGCCGCTGATCGTAAATCTTTGAACTTGCATCACGTTCGCGCTCAACTGGAGAACGATTTGGCCAACGCCGACGATGAAGAGCTACTCTATAAGACCTACATCAAGTGTGACAAACATGGTGCGTTCTCCTAGCTCTCTCTTTCCCTCTCTTTCTCTCCCTCTCTTTGTCTAATTAATATTCACACTTTTACCGTGCTACTAATTTATCCCTTCCGTACAGCTTTGGCCCAACTGAGTCACAAGGGCGTGCAGTCGCTGGCCAAGCGTCTGGCTCCACACGGCTGTCACCCTTACCCGGGCCTGGTGCTGGAGTGCGTCGCCAATGAGATGATATTGAACTGTCCGCCCAAGCGCTTCCATGAGACACCTCAATGTCGTGTTGTCCGCAACTATTTGCGCCAGTGCGTGAAGTATCTGAAAAACAAATAGATAAAATGCAAAGCAAAGAAATATAAAACAAGTAAGAGTGCTGTAGTCGAGTAAACTCGACTGCGATATACCCTGAACCCAGTTATTAAATATATTCTATTATTATTGGCAAATCCCCCTTTAAAAAGATTTGCACTAAAATGCGAGCAGCTCTGTAAGCGCCCTCTGCCGACAAACACACGCAGAATACACACAAAAACATATTGACGGTCGCGTCGATTATCATGCCCTCTCTTTCTTACACATGCGCTCGCATAATTATGCATACAAAATATGCTTGCGGCTGCTGATAGAAATGAGATCAATATGCGAATATATTTTCGACTATAACTTGGGTGTTTCTTATCCGATCTTGACGAAATTTGGGCAGGTGATCAACAATATGCATATGCATATCATGTATTAATTAGAATTGTGGCATTTATTGCTATCGGAAATTTAATTTATCGATAATCGATAAGCGAGTTATCGAAAAAATAACGCAAACTTGATCTGCACCTGGTATACGAAAACCTATATTCCAAATTTGAAGTCTAGAACTAGCTCTTACAGTTCCTGAGATCTGCGGGTTCGCACATACGGACGGACGGACAGACGGACATGGCTATATTGATTCGACTATTGATCCTGATCAAGATACTGTTACATACATTTGCACAAAACCATTATACCCTTTTTACCCATTGTTAATGGGTTCAGGGTGTAAAAAACAAGGGATACACAAAATGCAGCGCAAGGCATATTCGCCATTTCCGTCTCAGTCTTCATGTGAAATAACGTATTTTAGAGACTATGACAGCTAAAGTCTTTAAACTTGGAAAGTAAGCTCTTGAATAAGTTTTGGTTCTGATTCGGTCTTTTCTGGACAATTAATGTTAGTTTCGGAAATTGGGGTTTTAAAAACATTTTAAATTTAGTTTCCAATTACGATTCAGAATTTCAATCGCATGCGGTTCCGCTTTCGACTCCAATTCCGGTTTAACACTCTGATTTTAATACTCACTATCAATTCATTTAAAATTTTATATTTTTTTTAATCTAATCTACATTGAATGAAAACAAACAAACTGAATTGGATTTCTTGATTTATTGTGGCAACTACAAAATATATATAGACTTGACTTGCTGCTGCTATGGTTTTGCAATGGAACATTTTGTGGCTTGGACGTCAACCTGGGTTCAGCTTCACAGCTGCACAGGCAGCTGTGAGACAGCTAAAAGTCACATATTGAAAACTAAGAATCGGTACAGCTGGACAATTCCTTTTATGTGGCATAAATCACGCCTGAAATATTTTTGCACACCTTTGATTTATGTTCAATTGATTACAGTCTTTATTATTAAATATCATATTTACAGAAACTTAAATTTAGCTACACTGCTTAACGAGATCCCCATCCACCTGCAATGCATCACATTTCTTGAGGTGCTTATCGAAGCGTTTGTCGAACTTCTTTGCCTGCTTCTCGCTCAGCTCCGTTTGGGCCAAGTGTTTTGTGTACTTTTTGAGAAGCTTCTTCTTGAGCTTCACTTGGAAAATGCCATCAGGCTGCTTGGCAACTAGTTTCAACAGCTGCACAGCCCAATCGAATTCGTTTAGCTCTTCTGCAGGTGTCCCGTTTGATTCAGTTGTCTCCAGCTTTGACTTTTTCGTGGGCGGCGCGTCATTATTGCTCTCCACATTATTGGCTTCGGCTTCCTTGGCTGCCTTGGCTGCTGATATTTCGTCCTGTTTGGCCTGCTTCATTTTGTTCAGCTCCTGCTCGAGTATGTCCCAGACTTGCGTGGCCTGCTGGCGTGGCATGCGCATGCAGTTGCCCACAAAGTTCTCGAATTTGACCTTCTTGCGCGGCACATTGTCAACACTTTGCAGCCGCTTGAATGCGCTGCGTAGCGCCGGCGTCAACTGATACTCGCTGCTGTCCAGAATGGCGCGTATGATATCCATCCAGCTCTCCTGTTTCTGGGCATTCTTGTTCTTCGGCTCCTTGGGCACAAAGTTTTGATTCGAGTACTTTTGCGCCTCCGAGATGCATTTTGTGTGAGCGACGTATTCCTCATTGTAAAAATCTTTGAGGCAGTCCATGCAGGACACGCTCTTTGTCTGGTTACGACAGCGCGTCTGATAGTGCTTCTCGACGGCCGGCTTTTTAACGGACTCGCCGCAAATATTACATGTGAAGAAAACCATATTCTTGTAAATATTTGCAAGCGGATAAATAGACGGGTGAGTCCCACGTGCGCGCTAAGAGATTTATTTATGCTTATTTACTTATCGTTAATCGATAGTTGCAGAGCAGCTGCCGTTCACGACCTCTCAACGGTTGAAGCGTGCATATCGAATATTAGGTGGGCTACATCTGTTTTGCACATTGCTATAATAGTCACATTCTGAATATCGC
The DNA here is from genome assembly GCA_035043505.1 of Drosophila setosimentum. Lineage (NCBI taxonomy): Eukaryota > Metazoa > Arthropoda > Insecta > Diptera > Drosophilidae > Drosophila > Drosophila setosimentum. The sequence continues at coordinate 22,190,594 of JAWNMY010000003.1, forward strand.
ACCAATTTCAAAACTATTAAGCGCAGTATGCAGTTAAAAAAACGTGATAGAAAAATGTAAAATATCTGTAAGACTACTGAAAAAGTGCTTGACTGCGAATATGTTGACAGTCGGTTCTGAGACTACAATCCTAAACTACAATCCTGAACTTCCTGCATAACCTTAAATATTGAAATTAACAAAATGTACAGACCAAAATGAATCAGGTGTATTTAATTTATGAAAGCAAATAGTGCGAAATAGCGCAAAGTTGAAGATAAGAAGCCAAAGTAATTCTAATTTAATTATTTAAACAAAAAATCATACATGTGAATTAATTTATTTTATTAACAGATTATTTTTCATTGAGAGTGTGGCCTTACCGATTAAAAACCAAATCTGACATTAATTGCGCCCACACACTACTTGCAATTGCGTTCGAAACTAACAATTTCAAATGCATTTGAAAATACTTGGCTTTCGTAACGACTATTTGCAAGAAAGAAAGGCAAACATAATTAAAATAAAGCAATGTGCTGTTATTTTGAACTTTACTCAATTTCTTGGCGTTAGAATGTTGTCTCGTTAGCACGATTATCCAAAAACAATTAAAATCGATACAGCTCGAATTCATTCATGAAATCGGAATTCCACAAATCAAAATTGTCAGCATTGATAATGCAAACGAACCTCGTTCCATTCTTTGTTTCTCATTCCGCGTGTTGGTGCTCGACCCTTCATCATCATGCCCGGCGCAAGGGGAACTTTATTATTTATGTATATATGTATTATGTATGCCTATATTCCCCAACCGTTGTGCTAGGAATATTTGAATCTGATTTAATTATATATTTTGACATTGGTAATAATAATAATGAGGCATGATCTTTTAGTATTGTAAGAAATAATAATAATAAAAAGAACTCCATACAATAATTAAATACAATATATAAAACAATAATTTATTGCAACAGAATTAGAAGAGAATGAATTATTTCCATTGTCAAAATACTTACTTCCAATAATGCAATAATGCAATAATTGTACAAATTCAATAAAATATATCCTATATACACATTTGAGATCCACTCTTTAAGCATTAGTGCTTCCATGTTTCATCAACGTAATTTGTAGACAATTTTATTAATTTTAAGAGCTGTAGTTTTCATAATAAAAATTTTAAAACAGTCCCACGATCGTTTTCCAGATATGATGTTGACAATCAAAGAAAAGGATCTCTACGCTGCAGCGCTGCTGGCTGGCATTGAATGATTTTGTAACGCGAGTTTAGCCAGATGAGAGTATTTATATTAATTGATCTGTCACCAATCCATCAAATCAAAGCTCTCACTCATCTGGACTATTTCCTTGCTATATTTTTCGATCTCATCATTATGCTTTAATTTAGCTTTCGAGACAGACAACTTAAGTAAATGTTGAAAAAAAATCGAACATCGGTTTTGTTGTCAGAACTTGAAGATGAGGCTGTGTTTTGGCTTGAAGGATCACTTTCATTTTTGAGAATATATTGACTGCTGAATCTTAGCACATTTATTATGTTCAATGCGGGAAGTGCAACACTGTTTTACTTCATCTAAATTGGAGGACTGCATACCCTGTGGATGTAGAAAGTATGCAGTTTTGTATCACAAACTTAAATTCTCGATCCACTTGTTTTCAATGTTCGATTCTGAAAACCGACGCCATGGTTCATTGCTATTGAGAACGTTGTCAATTATAGATTTAATCATTCTATAGTTAGATCTCCACCTGATTGGAGATTGGCTTTTAAGAGAATATATATACAAAAATCGGTCAGTTTCTTTCACATTAGCCAGAATAATAGCCAAAATGAGCGATATTTAAGCGATATAAGCCATATAAGCGAATAGTGTAATTCAAAGTTTATCGCCAAAAATATTAAATTTGCTTTGCACAAAGTGTTCTAATATTGTTAAAATCTTTTGGAATACAATCTATTGCCGCTAAAAGATGTCTAAAAATGATTTAATTCCAATAGGCACAATGATATATGAATTAAATGACACAGCTTGTCTTATTATTTGTAATTGAACTATTAATAAAGATTAATTGCCAACGCGGAACTTGATTTTAAAATGTAGCCTGTTTTTTTTTATAGTTTTAATATATTCTGTGATTTTTTGTTGCTTTTTTCTATTCAATTCGATTTTCAGCAGTAGTCATCAGCTTAGCACTGTGCGTGACACTCTTGTAGCAATCAGTCCTTTACAGACTGCATGAGCTGTAGACGCATGGAACTCATTAATAAGTGACTAAGCGCAGTAACTATAAATTCAGCGTATTTTGGTCTTTTTCTATTTCATCCGTCCGGCAGCACTGGCCAACAATATGCGTGATAGTCTCGTAGCAGTCAGCCCGACAGCATGAACCTTTGGCATCTCTAACAGCGTAAAACAGCTGTTGGACGCATGATGTGGTTGCCTTTCTTGAAATTGCAACGAATCTCGCCGCATGGAACGCTGCGAAAACTGACCAAGCACAGCATCAGCATCAAGATGAGCATCAGCAGCAACAGCACAGTGTTGACGCCAGCTGAGCAAAATGCACAGCCTGCCAAATACGAACGCCAGCCAAATTTGCTGCGCAAAAAACTATCCTCGGTTGTGCCGGGTTCAGTGAATCTGCAGGTGCTCGGGGCGGGAGCAAATGGTTCGCCCAGCGCCGTTTACCTGTTTACGGATCAGTCACGCTACCTGTTCAACTGCGGCGAGGGCACTCAGCGACTTGCGCACGAGCACAAGACGCGTTTGTCGCGCCTCGAACATATCTTTGTCACCCGCAACACGTGGACAACTGTGGGCGGATTGCCGGGCTTGGCGCTCACTATTCAGGATGCTGGTGTGCGCAATGTGGGTCTGCATGGACCACCACATCTGGACACCATGCTGCAGAGCATGCGTCGCTTTGTGGTGCTCAAGCATCTGCAGATGCAGACGATAGATGCCACTCTGGGCAATCACTTCGAGGATTCCATTTTGAGCGTGGAGTCACTGGTGCTGCGGAGCGAGCAGCGGCCGGATCAGCCCGTCATCAGTTACATATGCGCGCTCAAGCCAAGACCGGGTGCCCTCAATCTGGTCAAGTGTGTGGAGCATGGAGTGACGCCTGGTCCGTTGCTGGGGCAGCTCAAGAATGGAAACGACGTAGTCCTGCCTTGCGGCAAAGTAGTTCACTCTGCGGACGTGACCGAACCGGGCGAGACGGCGCTCTCCTTCGTCTTCATTGATGTGCCCAGCGAGGATTATCTGCAGTCTCTGCAGGCACAGGCGCAGGAGTACAAGAAACTCGCCGCCTCGCAGCTCACCGAGGTGGCGGTGGTGGTGCACTTTACTCCCGCCACGCTGACAGCCCATCCGGACTACCGCAGTTTCATGGAGCAGAACTTTTCGCAGTGCACACAGCACACTTATCTCAACTCGCCGATGAATCCCTTCTCCGGCTATGCGGCTGCGCATCGCATTCAGTATCAGCTGCATCAGCTGGAGCCGCGTATCTTTCCACTGCTCGCCGAGTCGGACGAGCTGCAGCGGAGCTGCCCGAGCAGCATGCTCAGTCACAGCCTGAAGAAAACCAAACTGAATGAACAGGAAAATCTGGAGACAAATCATGAGACGGAGCCAAAGGAATTGAATGGAATGATTATGGAAACGGAACCGGAAGCGGAAGCGGAACAGGGCGTCACCTCAATGACCAGCTTTCATTTGAGGCCCAAGAAGGGTGAGTGGGATAATACATACATTCATATACCTAAGTGGGATCGGAGTAGCCACTTCATCCATTTTAACACATATTAAACACCAAAATATTGCATATTAAGTTCGTAAACCGCACATATCTAAATCATATCTTCCGGAAGCGTTATAAATATTATATCTTGGGATGAAATCTGTATAATAATAATATATATTCAGTGGCATAAGTATGGTAGTAAGAATGACACCAGATACGCCCAGGAAAAAAGAAAATAAATGAAATTAACCTTTGTGTTGTGAAAAGAATGACCATTTTGTATATTTAAACATCATAATAGCTATAACATTTAAAGAATCGGGCAACATTGGTTTTTAAGTCTCGTATCATTTATTCTTGGCTGCTCTCATTTTTATTTACTTGAATTATAAGCAAAAACAAAAACACAACTTTAAAAATAATTATTGGATATTTGGATCTATTGTTAAGCGAAACAATGCTCTGGTGTTTGTACTACACAGTCTCATAGAAATCTTTTATTGTGATAAACAATGCACATTAAAAGAAATATATTTATTGCCTTGAAATTGTACCTTGGGACCGTTCGTCAATATCGCTACTTTTTCAATCCATACAATTAGAATTCCACTTTGATTTGCACACAAATATAAAGTACTTGTTAATCCTTATGCTGCAGGATTGGATCGCACATTAGAGGCCAAGTTGACGCCGCTGGAGTACGTCAAGGAGACGCATGCGGTGCCCGGTTTCACCGAGCTTCTCGCTCAATTGCACAATGAAGGCCAGCTACAGCGAGCAGATACAGCAGTTAGCAGCTATCCACGCATCATATTCCTCGGCACTGGGTCCTGCATTCCCAACAAGACGCGTAACGTCAGCTCCATTCTCATACAGACAGCGGCGGAGGCGTTTATGCTGCTGGACTGCGGCGAGGGCACCCACGGCCAGATTGTGCGACTCTATGGACGCGAACGCGCTCAGCAGATAATGCGTCAGCTGCACGCTGTTTACATCTCCCACTTGCATGCTGATCATCATATAGGACTCATTGGCCTGCTGCACGAGCGACAACGATTGATCCCGGCGGCACCATTGCTGCTGCTCGCACCACGTCAAATTGAACCCTGGCTGCAGTTTTATAATCGACAGATTGAACCGATTGCGGAGGCGTATACTCTGGTGGGGAACGGAGAGCTGCTGGAGAAGCCGCTTTCCGACGAAAGGGTGCAGCAGCAGTTGGGCATTGCCTCCATAGCCACCTGCTTGGTGCGCCACTGTCCGCATGCCTTCGGTGTCAGCTTAACGCTGCACGCACAACACGAGGGTGAGCCGGTAAAGTTGACATACAGCGGCGATACGATGCCCTGCGCGGATTTGGTGCAGCTGGGCCGGAACTCAACGGTGCTAATACACGAGGCCACTATGGAGGATGACCTGGAGGAGGAGGCGCGCATCAAGACGCACAGCACCGTCTCGCAGGCCATTCAACAAGGTCGCGACATGCAGGCGAAGCACACCATTCTCACCCACTTCTCGCAACGCTATGCAAAATGCCCGCGTCTGCCCAGCAGCGAGGATATGCAGCACGTGGCCATCGCCTTCGACAATATGCAGGTGACTATTGAGGATTTGAGTCACTATCATCGGCTCTATCCTGCGCTGCTGGCCATGTATGCCGAGTACACCGAGGAGCTGGAACAACGCGCTGTTAAGCGAGAGCTGAAACAGGAAAGGAAACGCAAATTGGCTCAAACGTGATGTTCGAATTCAAGCTTATGCGACAGACAGACAGATGTCTGCAAAAGATACATGTTATGTCAAAGATAGCGTTTATACGAGTATGAAAATTGTGATTTGAATATAATTGTGCTTAGAATGCCTAATCAAATCTAAAAAGCTGTCTAACAAGATAATCGAGTTGTTAAATTTGCATATTAAAATCATTTGTAACATTTCTAATACATTATAAATTTTTGATACTCTTTTCAAATGCTAGATTTGATATTTGAACTTGTTAAATGCGCATTGTTACATACGTACATCTTTCATTTTGACTAAAACTTTTATGAAAGTATTGTTGGCACATTAAGGCAGATAAAAACGGACAATAAGCAATCTATAGACATATACACTGCAAAAATATGCATTAAAATCATATTAAATGTAGTCTTAAATTGTGAGTCAATGTTATACGAGTGAATAAATTGTGCTGAGATTATGCCGATGTCAAATTATAGCATGCTGAACATGCTAAATCTATATCATTTGCCTTTAATTGTAGTCGAAGCATTTAAAAAAAAACTATTTAAATTAAAATTTATGCATTATTTGCTGAAAAGAATGTTTGTAGATGTGTGTCCCAAAATAATGAGATTAACTACTTCATACGAAAGAGAACTTTGCGATAAAATATGCCGAAGTGCCACAAAAAAAAAAATAAATAAAAAATATATATATATATTTATCAGATATGAGTCAATTCCTTCAATATGTTAAACTCGATAAAATTAAAGCAGTTGCATAAGTTTATTTTATTTATTTTGTTTTTATAGTTGCGACTAACCACAAATGCACATTACCAGATATCTTTCACATGTTTACTTTGTTAAGCATTAGCTGATTGCTAAACTATTTGCAATGAAAACTTGTAATTATTATTGGAAAAAAACCACAATGTATGTTGTTGTTTTTGGTGTTTGTTTTTATTTGTATGTTTACTTTATTTGCTTAGTTTGCATTCGGTTGCAACAGGTGTCTGTGTAATAAACGCTCATAAAATTACAAATTTAGTTCTTCAATATTATGACGTAAATGTATAATTATCGCATATTAATCTATTAGCATTGTCGACACAACAAAAGGCCACTTTATTAGTATTTATAATTTTTCCATTTTTTAGTCAATAAACATTGTATATTTAAGGCACTTGGTGTTCAACGATATCAAATGGCGATTTCTCAATTGATTCCTACTCAAAAATTTAAATATTTATTTTTCTTCTTTTTTTTGTGATTTTTTTTCAGATTTATAATTTATAATTAATAAAATTTTTTTTTTTTTTTGGAAATTAGCTGTGACTAGTTAAAATTAGTAGGTAAACGAAAAAAATAAGAATATAACAAAATATTGAGGCTTATGCTATTATTTTAGTTTAGCTGGTGATATTTGGTGTGTATGTGTGTGTGTGGTTGTGTTGGGGGAAGGTGTTTTGTGTGTGGCTCAAACGTTTGATTAATATTTTTGTTTTTGTTTTATAAATAAACATAATTTCAACATTTCTTTAAAAATAAATAAATAGTTGTACATTATTTAAATTAAAGAGAAACACATCGGCAAAGATATGCAGCTGATAATATTTTTTTTAACAACAATTGAAATTATAATGAATTATAATTCATATAAATAATTAATAATTGGTTCTGCTTTGGCTACGAGTCAAGTTTGTTAGACTACAAATTCATTGAGTGTAGAGATGATCGCTGCATAGTTTTCCCTTTCATCTACTTCACCCGATCTGCGGCTGCCAAAGCAGAATTCAAATATCTAAACGGTTCTCAGCACTGCATCATTTCGAGTTAATTGGTTCAGGCACGTTCCACATAGTTGCCGGGGAATGTGCCAAAGCAGCCCGTCCGCTGCGAGGTGCCCACAAACCAGCCATCGTCGCACTTCTCCAGTACATGCACCAGATCCCCCTCCAACACCTCCAGCTCATCCGAGTTCTGTGGCCGGTACTTGTACAGTGCCCGATATCTGTGATTTCCGAATTAAAATAAAGAATTTAGTCAATAGTCAAATATTTTTTTGAGTGGTCCGTCACTCACGTCACTGGCTCAGAGCTGGTGTCCACGTGCAGAGCGTCTGTCTTGTGCAGCTGTCGCGTCTCCTTGAGAATGCCATTCGGCAGATGTGCTCCGTTCTGGGTCAGCGTGTTGAACTCCTGATTGATATTTGTGCGCATCGCGTCCAGATTTGGACGCAGATTTGTGGTGCACTGAGTGCTGATTACCGTTGTCGTTCTAGCTGCAATATCTTCGGCACCAATGTCGGTTAGAACCTGTGGACAGAGATTAATTGGAAGATTAGAAATGAACAAGGGTATTCAACTTTATTAGAAATTGATAAAGAGTAGTAAAGTAAAAGTAGGACAATTGTCAACTGAAGTGACAGACAAATCAGTTAGTCTATATAAAAGAGTAAGAATGCCATAATCCAAAGAATTCGACTACAATATCCTGATATGCTAGTCTTATTGTCAAAGTTCCCTTTAAAAAGCTTTTCATACACAAATGTAAGCAGTGTTGGAAGTGCTTCTATTAGTTATGGCCAGCCAAGGTAAAAAATGTAGATGGTCAAAGTTTGTAATAATGAAATCAATGTCGGAATACATTTGGACTAAAACTATGGAGTTTCTCATTCGATCTCAATGAAATTTCTATAGTTGATAATTAATATGTCAAGATATATTGTACACCAATTGAAAGAGTAAACCTTGAAAATTGTGCCTTTTATTACTATCGACAATTGATATTTGAAATGGGGACAATTCTCAATGATTTAAAAATAAACTTGATCTGCTCTTTGTATACGATAACTTATATCCCAAACATCTCTAGCTAATTTAGTCTCTGAGATACAGACGGACAAACGGACATATCGTTAAATTTAAGATACGTTGCAGAATACCGTAAATTAATTTGGAAAATACCGGAATCTGGCTGGACCCCAAATTAATTTCGTTTAGACACCCTGAACGACACCCAATCTGTTATTTAAAACTCACCTCCACATAGGAGACTGGGAAAATACCCTTGCGATTGGCGATTTTTCCCTCAAACCAATTGCCATCGACGCGACGGGTCAGTGTGACCAGTTCGCCCTTGTTGAGGGACAACTCGACACCGGACTGAGCCTGGAAGTTGTACTTGGCTCGGGCCTGACCCTCCGAGGGACGCTTGGAAGGCGTGCGAGCTCCATCGCGACTGACAACCTGTTAAGAAACGAGTTTTAAATAATTTATAAATAATTGTTTAATTACAATAAGAAACTTGCCTCCACATAACTAGCCGGCAGCAGTCCAATCATTGCATTGTGTTCACCCTCATACCAATTGGGATCGATCTGTCTCCTTATATAGATTGTGTCGCCCTTGCGGAATGAGAGCTCCCTAATTAAATATGAGATGAAATTTGGATTAGGATTGCAAAAGCTCAGACACAATTTCACAGCTTACTTGGAGGTCTGTCCCTGGAAATTGTACAGCGCCCTGGCGACTGTTTTGGGCCCCACCAGCGACTTAAGCGTCACGTCAGTGGGGAAGTCATCGTAACGATTGAGGGCGATGGGTGATTTCTGTGAGGGTGTGAAATTGTCGGTGTGTCGTCGCGAATTCATGTCCTGTAGCTCCTGTAGATACTTGCGTCTGCGCTCCTCCTGATACAGTTTCTGCATATGCTCCGCTTGTCGTATTGCTAATTCCTCCTCCGATAGGTTCTGCTTGTATTCATGCCTTATCGGTGTCTTGAAGTGTATGTTCACGTCTGTATCGAAATAATAATAACAATTGGGAGTTTCTATAAATGTTCTAAAATAGCAATAGCAAATGGCCGAGAAGCCTTGGGCCTAGCTTAGCACAGATGATGGTTGGCTGGTTGGTTGGTTGGTTGTGTTCGCAGCTCACACTCGGCTTATAAACATTACAAACGAAGCGACGTTAAAAATAATAACTAAAGGAAGGGCCCCAACTGTAACTGTAAGACGAGCTAACCGCAAAATAAAAAACATATGAAAATATTGTCGCGGCTGTTACGAAACCAGAGAGTGCTTATCTGTAATAGTATATAGCTGTATCTGTAACTGTCTACGTATTTCTATCTCTATCTCATACTCCATCTCTATCTGTCTTTAGCCTTAGCTGTTGCTTTATCTGAGCATGCCAATTGGTAGGCAAATAAACAACGCTCAGTGCTCTTGATGAGCGCACGCATCGCTAAGCAGATAGACGAGAGCTTTAGAGATAACCCGCCCCAACAAAGGTCCCAACTGCGAAAGTATCAAAAAAAAAACCAAAAAAAATTAAAATAAATAAATAAATAAAAACAACGATGCCTGAGACACTCGTTTTCAAATTGAATTAACATGGCTCATTGTATCGAAAATGAGCCGCAATTGAAGTTAATGCTCGTTAGGCTCCACTGATAGCTAAATGAGCCGCCAATTGAAACGAAAGTGGTTGCAACTGTCTGACACCCAAGTGTTTCTTAACTCAGCTTTACAAGTAGCTTATCGCTAGGCATACAAATGTGAGAAAGGGTTATGTCCGGCTAATAATTATAATCGAAACTATTAGGCACCCTCATATAACAATGGGCGTAGCTAACTACATCTCAATTTTACACAGACATAAATTTGGCTTACATTCAAATTTATGAAACTAATTACAATTTGGCCCCTCCACCTCCACTTTAGGGAGTCGGGGCTTTCCTTTTGCAGATAACAATATTATAAAGTAATTGGTGTCAATTATAAGAATAACGATTTCTAAATTATGTTCAGCACATGTTTCAAAATGTTTCGTAAGTAGAATATTACTCTATCATAATTTTTACTTTATCGTCATATAAATTATAAATGATATTTTAAATTTAGCTAAATTCTTGATAAGTTGACAAAATTAACTTTAGCTTTTTAGATTTATTTTGTTACCGCAAAAAGCAATAATTTAGTACTCTGCGAGAGAATGCACCGATTTTCATATTGCATAAACATATATATATATATATATATATATATATATATCTATATATATAAATATACTTTTTTAGGGACAAGTTATGCTACAACTTTTAAACATGTTTTCTAATATATGAAGAAATTTACTTTTTTTTTTTAGATATCAAAATGGATTTATTGCAAAAACTTTGTGATATTATATGATATAAAAAACTAAATGTCAATTCAATTATTGAATACACTGTTAGAGAGATATTACAAAATTCTTTACGAAATGCGAGATGCTCCACGGATTGTATTTAATCTGCATGGCACAGAAGGAAATATATTTTTTTATTAATGAAATTAAAAATAAAATTGACATATGATATTCAAAAATATTTGTTGAAAAGAATTTAATATATTTGAAAATATATGTTATAAGCCGAACATATTTCAAGCATTTTTTTGTTACGAAAATATTCACATGATTTAAAAATATTCTGAGAAAGTAATATATAATTTATAAGACCATAATCTGTCATGCATATCTTTTTACTAAAATATTTAAATTATATACAAATAAAAAATTGATCTTAGCTTCTCAAATATCTAAAGCTCGAACTGTGGAAATACAAGTCCAGATTAATGATTTGAAGTTGCTGAAACCACAAGATAAATAACACCCATCAAAAGATTCCATCTTTAAATCATTTAAATCTTAAATCTTAAATCATTTAACGGGGGTGATTTACTAATCTAACAAGACGTAGTCTGTATCTATTTTGGCCTTGTTTCGGATGGTTGGGATTCATCTCAACCATTTGCATGTAACGTGACCGAGTTTCTCATGAACTTGGGAGTGAATTAACTTGACGCTCAACTGATATGCATGCCAGTTAAATAATTGAATAATGAACAAAGTCACAAAACAAATTCTAATAAAATTGCGCAGCAACCGATAAAGTCGTAAAAACCCAGACAAACTCAACCACACACACTCCCTCAGACCCCACCCCACCCCCTCCACCATCCGACCCTCACCACACAGCTACCAGCAATGCCTTTTCTTTATTTGAAACGAATCAACAGTAAATATAAATTTACTTTTGTATTTTTGCCTCATGGCACTTTCAGAGAAACTTGTGTATTTTTGGGCAGGGGGCTGTGCAACTGTTTAAATATTTGTTTGAAAAAATGCTTTCAAATCTATTAGCCATAAGGCACATTAAAAATAATAACTACTTCTGTTGTTGAAAAACTTAAATTGTCACTTGAGAGATTTTTCACTTTCACTGATTTGTTATAAAGCCGCAATTTGAAAGTGTTGCAAATTTCCATCTTTCACTGCACACAGACACACACACACACACACCGTTACATACAGATACACAGAAACACACACACACACACACACACACATAGATACACCTATGCACTTGCACACCCAGTTATGCCGGCTTTTCCATCAGGGTTTCTGTTGCTTGAGCTGGCGGTTAATCAGCATTTCTTTGCCACTTAGTGCTTTGTTGCATGTCTCCCCATTTCCCCTTCTTTGAATTAGTCACCCAATTAAGCAAAATCAGCGGCGACTCATCAGATAGTAGACGAAGGCTTTACGCACAGCTGATAATGCCACTCCAGAAACACACACGGACCAAAAACTGAACCTTAACGCGAACAACGATCTGAATGCGGCACGTACCCAACTGCTCTTAAGCACGCGTTGCGCTCAACTGAAGCTGAAACCGAATCTGAAACTGAATGAAATGGAAAGACTGAGAAACTGAGCACTTAAACAAACTGAGCAACTGAGCAACTTTATTCAGCTGAGAAAGCTGAGCGCCAAAAGCACCTTTTCGAGTTGCTCGCGTTAATTTCGTAAAGTTATCGTCGTATAACGAGTACCCACAAATCTCACGTTTATTCGAAAATTACTGTTGTTGCTTCTTCTTGTTGTTGGTGTTGCTTACGCTGTGTGAATTATTCGACTTTGGTTACACTGGGGCAATTAACTCACGCACGTCTGATAAGAATTGAATGACACCTCAACAAATGTGATTTAGAAAAATCAGTGAATTTACTACAGAAAATACACTTAGAGGAAAATTCCACCTGAACTACGCTAATAAATGAAAATCGAACTGAAAATTATGAAGTTTGTCATGTTTTTTTTTAGAAATATTCAAATATTCACAATGAAGTAGTGAATTTTGCTGTTCGACTACAAAATAAGTTTGTTGTTTAGTTGTTTGCCGTAGAAACCGTGTAGTTCTGTAGGAAATCACACAAGTCACGAACGAAGGTTCGAATTCGAATCGTAAGTATTCGGCAAATTAAAATTGAAATACTAATCTTTAGTAAAAAAAATAGGTATTGTAAAAATGTTGTTATCACTCTGGGATTAAGAAATCTTTTTTATACATTTTAGGAAAATCTATCCTTAAAATAATAATAGAAAAACACCTAATTTTTTTTAATATTATTTCTAAGGTCAGCTGCATTATCGATTCCTAAAATTTAGGGATTGTTTTTTTCTGAGTGTATGGATATATTCCACTACTTACATTTCTCAATTTCGGATTGTGAATGGAATTATGGACCTGAATAGTCCATAAATATTTAATCACCTCATTTTTTATTTATTTTTTTTTTTTTATACTTATTGAATACTTTTGCTGTATTCTCGAATGGACTAATTGATTTTGTTTTTAAATTTTGAAACTAGTATAGTAAAGTCGTATAATAAATAAAGAAGAAAGACTTTCTCAAGTGAGCAGACAAATCTAATTTTCATTAGCTCAACATTTCTTAACAACTGAGCTTTATCCAATTCGTATAAGTATTTTAGAACTTGTCTTTGAAGTAATCTAGAACATTTTTCTCTGTTTGATTTGGTAATTCATATCTTATGAAAACCGTCACATTGAGTAAGTTATCGAATATTCTAAGATCAGATAATCCCCTTTGAATTCGTTGTCTTTTAAATGTTTTGAGTAACACTATTGCTTTAATTGTGTCTTTTTTGCTATTGTGTTGCATTTTGATGTACTGCAATATATTTCGAATGAAGACGAATACAAATTCGAAAAATATCCAATAAAAAATATGGATATAATTTGACCTTTGAGTCAGAAAACAATAACCAAGTAACACTGTTGCTATTCACAATAAAAGGTTTAAGATCGGCACGCCTCAAAAAGCTTAAAACTGTTGTGAACTTATTGCAACGTGAAATATCGAGAGAAATATATAAATACAGAGAGTCTTATTATCTCTCTCCCACTCTCCCACTCTCTCTCTCTCTCTCTCTCAGTCTCCCTCTCCCTCTCTCTGAATTAAGTGCGGTCTTAGTCTTTCTCTGATAACAAGTTTTTTGTTTTGTTTTGAGTTTTGCACAAGGCACATCGTGAGAAAGTGCCAAATAGGAAGGCCGTTTAATCAAATGAGAAAGTGAGCGTTTTGCTAAGGGGGCGGGGGGTGGGGCGTGGCAAGGGGCAAGGGGCGGCTTATGTGGCAAGTGGCTTTCTTTTCGTAAAGGGCGTTCAGTGGCGCAGTTATGATGTATAAACGCAGTACTAACTGGCGCTTTGTTGTCGTTCTTGCTGCTGCTGCTGTTGTTGCTGCCACATGAGCAGCGGCATGGAGGCGCCTATGGCATGTCGATTGGCCAAATAGGCTTGACGCAGTGCCGGCGACGGTGTGTGTGGCAGACCCACAATATGATAGCTCATTGCTGTTGTTGCTGTTGCTGGCAGTGGTGGCACCATTGGCGCTGCTGTCTCATAATCAAAGCTGCGTCGCAGCCACACGATCTTGCCACAGTTGGGCATGTCGCAAACGCTGCGATGCAGCGAGCCAGGCGTTAAGTTATCGTTGTTGCCGTTCTGGTTACTATCTGCACCACTGCTCTGAGGACGCTGCGACCAATTGTTTAAGTTGCTGCTGTTGTTGTTGAGGCGCCAACTTAGCTGCTGTTGTTGCTGCTGCAAGTTGTCATCTGTCAGATCTAAGTCATTGCAGCTGCTGTGCAGCTTTTTATGCGGCTGTCGCCAGTGTACACGATTGCCACCACCAGCAACTGTTGTACTACGTCTGCTGTTCCGATTGATGTTGCGGTTGCTGTTGTTGCTGTTGTTGCTGTTGTTGTAGTTGTTGTTGCTGTTGATGTTGCCATGGGGATGCTGCCCCGTGTAGGTGTTGTTGCGCCGCGGTGCTAGCGTTTGATGTATCATGCTCTCTTTCTCGCTCTCTCACTCTCTCTTTATCGTGATTATATTGTGTATATATATAATTTGTTATTTTCTCTTTTTGTTTTTGCACTTGCACCACTCAAAGTTGCATTATGTAAGTGGGGAAATATGACGCGTGTCGCGTTCTATTTTTGCCACATTTAATTGGGAAATGCTCGAGCGTCCGACGTTTTTGGCACGGATAAGTGAAACTTACTAAATGAAAGTCCGCGACAGGTAACTAAACTAACATCCACCTGGGGAACAACCAAGTGGCCAAGTTTTGTTTTGTTGACGCATCGCCGTCATATTTTGGCCATGGCAACGTGCTAGCCGGGTCTTGGCTCTTGGCTCTTGACACTTGGGGGTGGGTTTTCCACGCAGTCCACGCAATGGAAATCGACTTGAGCTTCGGTTTTGGCTTGTCGGTTTTAGCTTCCCGTTCGGTTCTCGGTTTCGGCTTGTGCCTTGGACAGGTGCCTCACGGGCTTAGCGGGTCAACGTTGTCTTGTGTCTTTAGTGTTATTGCTGATATCGATTAGTTTGGTCAACTGATGCGAGGCGCACCTTCAAAATGAAATTGCACCAATTGCGGACATTTTTTTGCGGTAGTAAAAAAAAAGCGCCATTTCACAAAGGTCATTGAATGTTAAAGCGCGCAGTGGCGTAACATGAAAGTGTAAGAAAGGGGGTTGGCTACAAATAATGTGACTGATGTCTCTAAAAGCTAATCTATTAAGACCATAAAACTACAGTTTGAACTTTGCCTTTTAGTGGTTTTAAAGCATTTTATTTGAGAGCGGTCACTTGCACTATAAACATAATTTGTTAAGATAAATTCACAGGAGCATTAAATAAAGCTCAATTTTCTTCTATCAATCCTGTATACGTTGACCTTTTTTTATCAAATAGCATTTTAAAATATGAACATATCAGTAGTAATCAATAAAGCTTTTTTATTCGACAAAAAAACTCTTATGTTTTGGCGAAATATTTAAAACTTAAGCCACTAAAAATAAGGTGAAAACGAGACTGCCCTTAAGGCAGTTATAGACTTGTCTAGGGTTAATCCAACCCATTTTAGTCTGTGCTAAGGATTATAGAGAAATTGTCAAAGTAGAATTAATCAGAAGGTCTTTGATCGTAGATATATTGAAATTAATATAAAACAATTAATATATTCCAAAAGAGCTCACATGTGAATAAGTTGTTGTGAATAACAGCGAATTAATATATTTTTAGCTTCAACATAAATAGGTTCAGATATAATAAACTGATCCTAAGAAATATTTAAAATCCTTGAGCTTTTATTCTCAATCAATCCTTTCAAATGTCACAAAAGGAGCTTCCTTTTTAGTATAATTTGCAGATTTAATATGGGAATTAGATTTACCCCGGGGCTGCTCATGATTTAAATACAGCTATAGCTTAGTAGTAGAGCCATTAGTAGAGCTACAATTAGTATGGGTTGGCGACTTCATATATTTTATATTCGTCAAAAATGGATGATAGTAGATGCACTTGGTTCCACTTCAGAATTGTGGATAATTGTTTCGGGTAGTCTTTAGTTTTCCTATCCGTTCGACATCCAAGACATAACCTTGTGTGGTCTGCAGACTGCCAGTGACTCGCAGTTCATACAGTATCGGTTTAATAATTCATAACTATCAACTCAATCTATAACTAATTATTTGGAGAAATGGGAAAGGATCGCTTATTAGTGGCAGAGCTTATTTCGATGAAATCATTACAATGATAACGCATTGAATAATAATAACAATAGTGTAAATCAAATGCACACATTTCAATCCTCAATAAAAGCTCGTCCAAATAACTAAAAGAGTCAGTAACTCGAGTAGTTAACATATATTAAATTATAGTTAGATTGTGAGAGTAATCCCAATATTTGAAAGATTATCAGTCAAAATTAACTGATCCGTTTTTAGTGCATCTTAGTAAGCAGCATTTGTAGCAAACCCAATAATGATGATGGCAATCAATCAAGAGACTCACCTGTACCCGAATCAATTTGGTCACCATTGCTGTATGAGTAGGGCTCGTAGGATGGGTGGTTCTGTAGTGGTTGTGGCGGTATTGGTGGTGCTGCACTCGAGTCAAAATCTACGCCAACAATTTCAAAGTAATAGTACAGAATATGTGTAAATTTCGAATCGAATGAAAACCAATTAATTCAAAGCCAAGTATTTTGAAGCCAGAACCCAATTGAGAACCAAAGCGGAGAACGCAACTACCAAAGGATTATCGCAAATGCAAAAGCAACCAGGTGGAAGACTCTAAGGGGACACAACCACTGCTGCACCACTTGGATCAAGTATGTTACCTTTAAATGTGACTGCCATGCTGCGCTTGAGACGCTCCAAACTGCTCACCGGGCACCGACGCGCTGTGGATGTGCTGGTTGTAGTGGTTGTAGTAGTTGTGGTCGGGTTAGTTGCATCGGCACCATCTGGCACGTAGCGCGCCTTGGGCCGATGCTTGTGTGGCTCGAACGGTTGATTGGCAAAAAAGTCGTGATCGTATCTTGTTGTCTGCAATTTAGTCGGTCGCAGAGGAGACGTGGAGCTGGCGCGGACCACTGCGTGCCTGAGTGGTTTCTTGGGCAGCGCCGGTGTGCGCTGTGGATGCTTGTGTGCCACCCAATCGCCACTCAAATGTGGCGATATACACTCGTGCACATCCCGCAAATCCGCCAGCGAGGTGGATAAATAACGCTGTGGTGCACTTTCTGGCGATTCGTAGCGATTGCGTAGGGTTTGCACTTGACCAACCGTTGCACCGCTGTTGCTGCTGTGGCTGCGTGTGGGACTTGCACCACAAGTTGGCAACAACTCTGCCATCTTGCTAATGATGTCAATGTGCGGCATTAGCAGACCACGCTGACGACGTCGTCCACGCTCCGGCGAAGGGGTTGTGCCACGCACCTCAAACGTGTGGGTCAGATGGGTGACATCCGACGACGGTTTGGTGTTCTCCTTTAGCATCGCTTCCGTTGCGTTGCTCAGGGCGTCTTTTGATCCTGCCTGCAAATCAGGATCGCTGCGCGCCTTCCGCAGCGGGCTAAGCCCAAAAAAATCACGCCGCTCATTGGATTGGTCGCGCTCAATGCTCTCAAATTTCTGTTTCATCTTCTGCACCTCGCCGGTGTAGACGCGTTGCAGATAGGAGCTGGAGCAGGCCGATATCTGCGATTGTGGCGAGAGACTCCTGGAGCGATAGTAGGCATCGTATAGCTCAATGCTGCCATCGCCTGAACCAGGCTCGTAGCTGAGCTCCTGCTCCTGATGCACCTGATGCTCTTGGAGCACCTCTTGCTCCCGCTCCCGCTCCCGCTCCCGTTCTCTTTCTTGGCTGCCTTCGGGCGGACGATCTGGCGGGCTGTGCAAGTGAAAATTTACGCGTGCAGCTGGCCGCTCACCATATATGCCACTTAGATCTGTCAGAGAGTTGCTTAACTCCGTGTGGACAATGTGACGCTTTCGAGCCAACTGCCTTGCCTGCATATTCTGCTCGATGAGACGCATTACCTCCGCCTCGTCCGGCGAGCTGTCCTCGCGTGCATGGTAAATGGTCTTGGATGGTTCCTCGAACTGACGCTCCTCAAAGTATTGAATCTTTTGATTGATCGGTGGCTCCTTGGATTCCTGCAGCTGGGCTGCAGTGACTTTCGGTGGTTTCATTACTTGCGCCTTGTGCTGTGGACGTGGTGGCACCTCGGGTGGCGGCTTGCACAGCGTTAACTCGGCATTTTTGGCAGCAATAGCACCGCGAGTTTCCCTCGCCACCACTACCGGAGATTGGCTGCGTGTAGGTCGTGGCAGCGTTTGCGATTGCTCCTCGCGCTTGCGCATCACTGGACCCAGGAGCTGCTCCTTGCTGATGTTCGAGTTGCAGCGAACTTTAAGAGTATTCGCATGGCTGCTGGGCTTCGAGCCCTTCTCCACGGTGACCACAAACTGCTCCTCCTCCTCCACAGCAGCAGCACCAGCAGTGGACTTGCGATTGCCGGCATAGATCTCATTCAGCTGCTGCGTTATCTTTTTGATTTGATCCCTGGACAGTGTGCTGACCAGATCATTACTCAAGTGCCGATCCGTCTGGGCCTGCGATTGTGGCTCTCTGGTAACCTCCAGACTGCAGGCCAGATCTGCCACCGTATTGCGTCGCCATTGACGCTGGATGGGTGGTAGTTGTGCCTCCTCTCGCTGTTGCTGCTTCAGCAGCTGCAGTTGCTCAAAATTCTCGCGCAAATCCTCCACAGACTTTTTCTTGGAGTGCAGTGCCTGTTCGGCTTCCTGTCGCCACTTGAGTTCGTTCACATCCTTGGATCGAAAGTGCAAATCGCGCTCACGTTGATCCAGCTGCAGTTTGCCAACCAGATACAGCAGCTCCTTCTCGGCACGCTCATGCATTCGCACCTTGCGCCACTCATCAAAGTCCAGCAGTTCGGCATCCTTGCGTAAAGGATGAAAATTACTCGCTGACGTTGCTCGCTCCAGCTGCCCGACGCGCTCCAGCGTGCTGTAGAAGCGATTCAGCTCCGTGAATCGTTCGCAATTGTTGCGATAGCGACAGCTCGGACTGTGCCGCTCCAGATACGTAAGCGAGGTGGCGCTGTGTGCCAGTTCGCCACACTGATAGAGTCCTCCCCCACTGCCGATGCCAGTGCCGGCGGCAGCAGCACCCGCCTGCTTCCCCCTCTTGCTGCGATCATCGGCGCTGCTCAAGCTGCTGGCACGCACCACCGCCTGCTGATCCGCCTTCTCCTGACTCCGCTGACTCGAACGCAGACTGTCGATGCGACGACGTGAGGGGGAACGCAACTCGCGCTGTGGTGTTTGTGGAACGCGCACCTCACGCGTCGGAGAGAAGTGACGTTGACCCACCTGCACCACCTGTGCCACTTCGGCGTGTGGTACTACGTCTGTCACAGCAGCAGCCACACCTTTGCTGCCCTGTTGTGCTTTATTCTCATACTGCCACACGAGATCCTCGATGCAGCTGGGTGGCCCTTGACCAGAATAATCATAGATATCCTCACCGTAGACAGCTGGCTCCACCAGCGAACTGTATTTACAGTCGTTAATGAGTTGGGGCAGCGAGTGCGGCACTTGCGACTTCTGCTTTGCATTGTAATCGTTCCAGAAGTGCGTCTTCTCACGCACCGTTTCGCTATGGGAGGCAACCGATGCCGGGGGTTTCTTGGACTTGGGAGTTTTTGTCTGACTGGCGCTGGTTCGCTTACGGGGCACATGACCCTCGCTGCGACTCATCTGCAGCGGCAGATTCGATTTGCCCACATAGGTTTTGGGTGGTGCAATGGGCGCTGCATACTCCTGCCTGACTTGCGAGTCAATGGAGTAGGTTGAGTTGCTCCGCGGTAGACTCTCGTTCGAGGCGCTACGATGGACGGTGGCAATCGTTTTAATCGATTGCGTCGGTGCCTTGGTGCACCCGCTGGGCAGCACCTTCTTCAGGACACGACTGCAGTCGAGCAGATGCTGCGGCCTCACCTGCGGAAAGCACATGGTGTGCCGCGTGGTGGTGCTAACGGTGCTGCTGTGTCGCAAGCGTGGCAGCGACTTGCTGCGAGTATGTTGCGCCTTGCATGTCGCGTAGGAACGGACCGCCTCGCGAACCTCCTGCGGCGATTTCAAAGAGGGATCCCTCAGTATATTGGTGCTAGCCTCGAAATTGGTGCGACTCGGCGGCAGGGTGTTCTCCAGACGTTTCTTCTCCTCGGCAAAGCTCCGCTCCTTGGAGATGCTTCTGCCAAAGGCCACCGGACTCCGGCTAGAGTGACGCAATGCCAACACCCGATTCGATGGTCGCCGACTGGGACTAGCCGAGCGCAGACGTGCATGATGCTGATGCTGATGTTGATGCTGATGCTGATGATGATGATGATGCTGTTGACGCAACACACTGCCATCCTTGTTGCGCGTCTCCTTGGTGGCGGTCAGTGTGGCCAGCAGTGTGGAAACGGCACCAGTCGATTTCGATCGGCAAATGGGCTCACGTCGGCAGCTGGCAACTTTGCGCAAAGTTAGGCTATTCGTCCCGCCGGGTGGCTGGAAGCATTGATCGTGACGCGACTTGGAGCAGCTACTGCTGCTAGTCACCTTCTCCATGCGCAGAGTGCTCTTCGTGCACGAGGATCGACGATTCGGTGGCAAGGGAGGAGTCTCCTGCTGCTGCTGCTGCTGCGGCTGCTGCTGTTTCTTGCTCATCGGTATAAAAGAGGGTAAATTCTTGGAGAAATTCGAAAACATTTTGTCGGCTGTTGTTGGTGGTGGCGGTGGTGGTGGTGGTGGTGGCGGTGGCGGAGGTGGCGGAGGAGTTGGCTTTTTATTTGCCTGTTGCACTTCTTCGTTGGCCTCCTCGAGTGGTTTGGTGCTCACGCGTATTTTTGTGAGCGTTGGCGTTATCTGTATAAATTCGAATTCCTCCACAATTTCTTATTTGGATGGAAGATTGGGAAGATATGATAGGTTAGCTTGATTAAACGGCAGCGACTTTAGAGAGGGTGCCCGGTGCTGCAGTGCTGCAGTGCTGTAAGAAACGCTTTGACGCATTGATTGCTGATAACAACTTCTAGTGTGGGGCAGTGGTTGTGTACAGTAACTACCAAAATACGAGTAGTAGTATGAGAAAGTACAATCAAGTTAGTTTTGTAGTAGTAAAGAAAGTAGAGGAGTAGAGCTCAAGTAACCAAATAAAACCAACACCAATCAGAGAATTAGTACGCGACTGCGCCTTAATTCTAGTTATTAGCAGTAACTACTTTAAAAAGGAATAAATCTTGAGGTTTGAGGCTTACCTTTGGGTTTCTCGGGCGCTGGCTTACGGAAGCCGAGCAGAGGCGGTTCTCCTCCTGCCTGTAAGCTCTTGTAGGCCTGTCGCTGTTCCACTGGACTCAGAGGACTGCCTGGGGCTAGTTCCTTTTTGCGAAACACTATATTGGAATCGCTGGTATAACCCGATTCTTTGGCAAGGGCTCTATTGGCACATTAAAACCATTATTATAGGATCATAAATGATATACTCATTTGCTATGCTCATACCTTGACAAATTGCCTTCTGAATAAAGCGGTGATAATTTCGATTGATCCAAGTTCTACAGTGAAATAAAAGAAATAAGCATATTAAAATCGGACTTCAAGAAACTGTCGCTTCAAGGGTACCGGATTCAAGGCAATATTTGTTTCGCTTTTGCAAAAATTAGTAGTTGGAGTGCCATTTTTGTGGATGATGCCTGCTGCTGGTCTGGCTGTACTAAACTAAATACTAAATTGCTAAAAGACTTACTGCATAGTTATCAAAATCATCGACGAATTCTATGATAATACGCGGTATGCGTGCATGTTCCCTGAGCCACTTGGCGATAAGCATAATTTGTACGGGGGTAGGGGAGATATATAATAGTACGCAGAGTGAAAGAGAGAGATAAGATACAAATATATACCAGGTAGTTTTTGGTCACAGAATTAGTTAGCGGAAAACTTGTTGTAACTCAAAAGAAATCAGAGAACAGACTCAAAATTGTGTACAAGCTAAATAAAACTAATAAGAATGCTATAACTAAAATTAATTGTCTAAAACGGGAATTATATAGATTAGAGTTCATACCCCGTTAAAGATGTCCATCACTTCGTCCCACCACTAGAATTGTGAACAAAATAATTGCAGTGAGTTAGAATAATTGCTATGTATGACTAATGATGATTAGGCGTGTGCTATGGATTCATGTCAGATATGGAGCGTATTATAATGTTTGTGCTTAAAGTGAAATGTGATTCTGGGGGGATGGGCGATGGGGGATGGGGGATGCTATATGTAAGCAATAAGCTTGGGCTGAAAGAGATCGAGATTGTGGCATTTGTAGATATAGCCATTGTCGAGTTCACATAGTCTAGTTATTTGCAATTGGTTCTGTGCGTGAATAAATGCTGTGGCTGACTATTTGGCCTGTCGCTGGCACTTGCCTCCTTCTTCTCCTTCTCCGACACGGATGAATGGCCAGTTGTGTAGTTCTCAATGCGACCAGGTTGATTCTTGTAAGAGTTCTGTGCCGATTTGATCGGATTGGGCATAGTACCATACAATCTGAAATCGAAATCGAAATCGAAGCCTCAATATGGTGTTCATATTATCAATACTTCTTGATACCCACTTATCGTCCTGGTTTAGATTGCGCACATTGACAGCAGATGATATCGATTGAACGCGTAGTGGATTGGGTGTACGATACTTTAGAGTTGAGTAATCCGAATCGTAATTGGGCTCGGGCTCGGAGACATAACCATTGCTTTTGTACGAGGGACGTGCTGCAGGTATTGCAAAAGATCTCAATTAGCAACATAGATATATTTGGGAATGGTTTTTGATTAGAAATTTACTAGTACTACTGTTGCTGTTGTTCGTGTTAACACTGTTGTAGTTGTTTGGTGTGTTAGCAGACATGATGTTAGAGCGTTGTGGTTCTTAATTTTAGATTAATGTTGCAATGAGCTAAACGGAACGAAAATATGAGAAAATATAATCAAAAATAATTATGATACCGATTATGTAGTAATTCTGCATGCAATCCAAGTAAGTCATAGTAAATCAAGATAAATCATAAATGGATACAACTACCAACACATTTAAGTACCAACTGAAAAGATGCTGAGATGGCGCAAAAGCGGAAACTCTAAGCATTAAGTATGTCTAGCTACAGAGATACAGGGGAGGTAGATGTGCCTACATTGCAAGCGGACTTAGATTGCTTTTTTTGTTTTTGGTATGTACGAGTATTACGTTTAATTATAGATAGATAGATGGATAGATAGAAACATAGATAGACAGATAGATAGATATGTATGTCAAAAAATCACCTCTGGGACACTTGTAGCGTATCACGAAATCGTCTGTTGTGTGCGATTTGACAGAACAGTTTCAGTTTCAGTTTCAGTTTTGAGTGAAAGCGTATGGATAATTGATTGATTGATTGATTGATCGATTGATTGTGGTGGTATAGTAGACAAAAGAGGACATTCAAAAAGTTCAGAGAGAAATTAAATTAGAACTATCTCAGCAGGCACCAAACTGAAGCATTATTAAATAGGAATCTTGGATAGTTGTGGAGGATATGTGGAGGGTTAGGTATTATTGGGATGGGTTTTGATTGGGTTTGATTGGGTTTGGTTGGGCTTGGTTGGATAATTCAATTATATTTCACAATGCTTCAGTTTGAGTTGGTCAAGTGGCAAGGAACATTTACCGCCATTCTTCTGCTTATGTATGGTCTGATAGAGTCGCTTATACCATTCATGCTGATGCGGTTCCTGGACCTCCTGCAGCGTAACAGACGAGATAGTAAATAGAAAATATTGTATTTCTCAGCTAGTAAATGCCATGCAGCCCAATTCTTTATATTTGTCTTTTACCGATCTGAGGATGATGGGCATTCCATCGTTTGTCACCGGACCGATGCCATCGTATTGCCGTCGACCTAACTGTGCCATTTTGCGCGGACGATCGCTATCCGTTTCCGGTTCGCTCATATACTCGTGCTTGACTTTGTAGACTGTAAACCGTAGAGTGGATTTAGTTAGGTGTTGTTGTCAGTTGTCAGAGTGGGGTGGATTACTCAAGAGCACAGGTGTAAATCACTTATTAAAACGGGTGTAAGATCGGTTAAGCAGTCACATTTGTTGTGTTTGCCCTGTGTGTTGTGTGTGTTGTGTGTATAACAACGTGAGCACCAGCGATCTGATCTGGTCTTTGCTTGTTACCGGGAATACCCT
The DNA here is from genome assembly GCA_035043505.1 of Drosophila setosimentum. Classification (NCBI taxonomy): domain Eukaryota; kingdom Metazoa; phylum Arthropoda; class Insecta; order Diptera; family Drosophilidae; genus Drosophila; species Drosophila setosimentum. The sequence continues at coordinate 22,215,075 of JAWNMY010000003.1, forward strand.
ACAATTGATACTTACTGACTTCATTGGGCCTATACACTGCACGGCTAGTGTCGGACAGTTGACGGCGTGTGAACGGCCTGTGCAGCTCCGATGTGGAAGCCGAGCGTTCAAATGCTGCAAGGATGGCGGACAGGGAGGATGGGGGAGGAGTGAAAAATGTGAGATGAGACAAATTAGCGCATACTTTTTATGTATGTATTAACAACTAACAGACAATTAAGTCACAGTTTAAGCAGCAAAATACGAGTGTTACCAGCCCTGGGACAAGTGACTTTCACTACTTATCACACACGGCTATGGATTGAAATGTCTAGAACAAATAAATATACAGCTGCACTTTTGGGAAACACATGTTTTTCAAAGCCATTGATTGTTTTTTCATTTCTTTAGGTAAGTTCTTGATATTAACCAATGAAATATGTATTTAACTGATTGCGAAACACAAATTCAACGCACCAAAAATTATCTTAACAATTTTAAAACAAAAACAATTGAGCATTATCAATGTTAAACCTATTTTAGATAAGTTTAAAAAGTTGAGTTCATGCACTACGACCTACGATGTGCCTTAAGAATCCTTTTCGATGATTCCGTTACTGATTAAACTTGGATTATATGCTATAGCTATGTGACCCCTTAGTCTGGCAATGGACTATACGATATATAAATATACCTTACTGTCAATTTTGTGAGCTAATTATAAGCGTTAATGCTGAGTTCATTTATACGGTTGTTTGGAGGGTCAACTTCAAATTTCAATTTGCAATTTTGAATTGCTCCTTGCTAATTTTCCCATCCAACAATAACAATATATATTCTTAGAAAATCAAATCATTGGCATTGAAAAATTGTATCCCTAGGAGCTTACTAGCCATTGAAATATTTGCTTGGGTCAGTACTTTTAATCTTGTCGGAGACGCTGGAACTGGGAGCCACTGGCCCAAATTGGATGGAATAATCGGTTTCCGCGTAATCAGAATTGTTGGAGTTGAGCGTTGTGGTGGTGCTGCTGCGTGGTGCAGGCGCCGGGCAGTTGCCGTTGGTATACGACCAGGGTGGTGTCGTCGTTGTCGTCTGTTGTTGTTGTTGCTGCACTTGCTGATTGGCCGTGTAGCGTCGTGGCAAGATGGGTGACTCAAAGTGGACGGGTCGAAACTCCTTGCGTCCACTGAGCGCTGGCGACGGCTGCGGCGTCCACACGGGCTGTGTGGGTGGTGGCGGTGGTGTTGGTGCCGCCGAGGAGCCGATGTCTAGCTCGCTGCTGGAGCCGTAGGGTGTTTGACTCTTGGGTGTCCAAACGCCTGTTAATGATGCGAATGAGTGGTTGTCACTTACAAAAAGTGTCGGCGGTCGGGGGTTCAGTGGGGCAGGTTGCCAATTGGGCAACACATGACATTTTCAGGGGCGCAAGTTCATACCGAACTGAGTTTTTATCTTGGCGGCGCTGACATTTTACACTTGTCAACAAATTTATGCTCATCGACGCATGATGCTGTTGCTGCTGAGATTTTGGTTTTTACTTTTTCGATTTTCTAGCAAAAATAAATGTTGCAGTCAACAAACCGAGCGAAGACAAATTGACAAACAAACATCGCGACGTTGAACAGCAATAATTAATACGACCAAGGAAGCCGCATTTGGCAGCCATTCAAAATTTGGTCAGAAAAACCACAAAAAAAAAAAAAAATCAAAACTATCGCATACAAAACGCACACACACATATACCTTCAAACGTGGTTCTATTGGGCGAATGACTCATACCATTTGGCGTATGTTTAGAATTTACAAAGACTTTCACAGATACAAAGAAACAAAGATACAGATACATCGCAGACTGTTATAAAATTATATTTGAATCAAGCGACACAAAACTCACACAACTCACAAGGTGTTTAAATAGTTGAGTACAGTGGATACCAGGCATTAACGAACTAGAGCAAAGTGTTCAAAGAAAACTCAATTTTAGTCTGAGGCTAGAGAGCTTTGTAATCAACTTTCTAATAATAATATATTTTCACAATCGAAAAGTAATGCCAAAGTTGCATTGCTTCTACAATGCTACAAGACAATAGACGAGTTTTGGAGTTAATATTAGAATTTAAGTACAGAGACAATGACGGAGGATTTGGGTTAAAACACCTTTCACATTTCACAATAATCTAATTATAGAATATAAATGTGTTGTTTTTATTGTTTGGTGACTTCTTTTTTATATATATACATTTAAAAAATATAAAATAAAAAAAAACAGTTGACCTGGTTCCAGAAAAAAACACGTTGGTTACTTTCCAGTTTTGAATAATGTTGTGTTACTTGCAGAGTGCTGTAAATCGCATGTCAACACTATTTGCAATTAGCAATTCTGACATTTAAGTAGAACTTCTATATAAAATAATAATAATTATAATAATAATAATAATTAATGCAGTTTTATAGCACTAACACTACGTTTGGCAAACTATACGAATAAAATGCAAAAAAGGTTTAAAAAAATTATGAGAATTAATATAATTTTCATAAGTATTTAAAAAATGGTTTTTACTGGTTTGTTTCTTTTTTTTTAATTCGAGATTCACAGTCCACAGTCCGTTCAATCAGCAGTGGAGCTGAAATCATTTTTATATAAAAATGTTCATTGAAATTTGTTTGGCTTTGATTTGCTCAATCTTCTTGTCATAAAGTCGAAACGGCCCTCGCTGTCTCTGTGCAGATCCCATCTTTCACTCTACAGATTTATATGCCACCTGTATCAGCTCACACACACATACACACACACACACACACACACATACAATCACGCACACATTCACAGATACACATACGAATAAATAGATACAGAAGATTGGTATAGCCTGCCCTAGGCGTTATAGCCACTAGCCACTAGACATTGACATGTATATCGCATATAGAAATCGTTTCGGTTCTTTTTATGCTTCTCGCAGTTTGTTAGCGAACTTTTGTTGTTGTTTTTGTTGTTGCTGTTGATGTTGTTGTTGCTGGTGGTTTGTGGGTGGATGATGCGCTGACGTCTTAATTCAATCAGCACTTAATCGAATTATACAATCGTATCAAAGTCTTGCCGCTGTCCATCAAAATGAGAAAAAAAATCTCACAGTCCTTTTCACACGTTCACATAATGAATCACTTGACAACACTCGTATTTTGCTGACCAAAACAAACACACTGTTGAGAATTACCCAATGCAGGATGAGGAAGTACTACTTGTGTGGGTGTATTGTGGATGTTGAGTTGATTTGAGATAGGATCGAATGCGATTGACTGACCGAGTGGCAAGTTCTGAGTTGCTGACTCCGCGCGCGGCTCAAAGCGACTGAATTTTGCGTGACCCGGCTGCGTCGAGCAGACCAACTTAGTGAATTCTGTTTTAGTCTGGTTGTTGTTGCTGCTTCTTTTGGAAAAGCAGCGGGGAGCAACAAAGACAAAAGGCGCAAATCACAAGCGACTGCTAAATGACTGAACACACCCAGTCACAGTCAGGCAAACTGCGACCCCTTCACCCCACCTCACCAGAGTCAACAATTTCCCAGTGCTCAGCGATTTTAAATAGAAGATCAATTACGCTGCAATCAAATATGGGAGCGCTCTATGCGCTCCGTGCTCAATGGAGCGCACACTTCGTATTGCCCACCGGCAGCAGCAGCAGCAGCAACAGCAGCAACAGATCGGATATATTTTATTTTGGACGAGACCGTTCCGAGACAAAAGCACTGTTTGTGTTTTTTCTTCATTTTTTTTCCTTTTTTTTTTTTTGTTTGTTTTTGTGGAACGCCAATTATGCGTGCAATGCGAAATGGAACGGATGTGTAGCGACTAAATATACCATACTCTGTATAGTGGAACTATAAGCCAACCAAATAAGAGAGCTCTCTAAAGAGTCAATCAAAATGATTTTGTATTTTTGTATTTGTACTTTTTTTGTATTTTTTAGTGGTGGTTTTCGCTTAACTCTTTTGGGCGCATTTGTGCACAAGAACAAAAACCAGAAAATCACAAAAGACATACTACAAACTACAAACTACAAACTATAAATGTGCGTTTGGGTGTTTCTGGCTTGGATTGGCTTGGGTTGGTTTGGCACTTCCGGTTCGGGTTTTATTGCTCTATCTGCTTTTCACTCGCTTTAGAATAAATCAAACGGAAATTTTTCAGCCAATAAAAACAATGCTTGGAAAAATGCTCATAAAACATTGCCTAGTCTTTGGGCCTAAAACACAGAGGGGCGGGGGAGGTGGCTCTGTAGAGGGCGGAGGGTTGCCTGCCTCAGCTGGGTGTGTTCCAAGGAGCGCCCGCGCTCGTTCGTGAAGAAGCGCATTTACTTAGGAAATTGGTTCTGAGCTCTGAGCATTTATGTGAAATTTATTGATTTTCAAACTGAAAATGGAATATCGAACAGGAATTCAAGAAAATTAACAAAGAATTCTACCTGCAATGAGCAAACCTTTAATTTTAACTAGATAAATTGCTAAAAAGTTTTTAATGGCGCGAAAACAAGCTGAGCGCAATTGGAGTGATGGACTTTTAGTTGCCCTGTAAAACAGTTACTAAATATAGCAGCTATTAAATATAAGAGTTATTAATTATAATATAATGTTCATATACAAATTTGTGTCTCACATACATTTTCATATGCCATTTATATGGCATAATTATTTTGTGATTATGATTGTGAGAGATACGCGTAAGAGGGTAGATATGTATATGGACAAAATTTGTCTAATATAGAGATGGCATAATTATTTGTTGATCAAAATCCGTTGAAAACCTTCAAAAATCAATTAGATATTTTATAGTTGCTGTGTATTTTATGTTCATTTGACCTTTTGCCTGCTTGCTAGATCTTTTTACAGGGTATACAGCAAGCGAACAAGTATATTTTACTTTTGGCCTTGCAAGAAAAACGGAGACTATCCGACGGACTGACAGCAACCTGTGCGTGCCTCCATTAATTGTGCGATTGGAGATTGGAATGGGATGGGATAGCGATTGGTTTTCTGATGGGGTCTGGAATCATTTGAGGGCGCGGAGAGCCACGACCTGGCAGTTGTCAAAGCTTTGTGACCCAACCTGGGATAGGTGCGTCTCTTCAATGTTGTTGTTCTTGTTGTTGTCGCTGCCAGCAAATTAGAAGCGATTCTCGCATTGATTTATTCGCTTTGCCATAATGAAGTGGGCAAAGTATTTATGGAGTGCTGCGCACTGCCGTGAATTTAAATGAACACACACAGAGAGATCAGTGTGGAGCCCTTTTGAAAGCGGCACGACTTTGATGTTCATGCTGCTCGCTTGTGGACAGGTTGAAAAGGTCATTGGAATTTGGATTCTGAAGGGATTAGTTCGCCGAATGACAATGAATTTTAAATGACGTTTGAAAATTAAAGGTTATCAATTATTTTTGACTAAAGTTATGTATATTGCACAAATCTCAAACTAAAAGTGACAAGAATTTATGAGCACTCAATGAAAACAGATTATGAGGCAGCTAAAAAAGAAAGAAGCCGTTAAATGGCAAATTTAAATTTAAATAAAATGGTTCTCTCAAATCCAAAAATCCTCTGCTCCGTTAAAAATAAATTGTTTTCCTATATGCTCTATAAAGTTCGCCACAAAAGTTTAATTCCACAATAAATCTTTTGCCAGATTTTTTAATACGTATACCAAACAAATGAGTCGACAGCGCTACGTCATCTTCTGATATACTATATATATATATACTATATAGTACAATAATATTGAGCAAATGTATACCACGATGACCAACTAACTAAACTCAATTCTATTAAACTATTCTTTCATTCACACAAATATCATATCAATAATAATATCAACAATTCCACTGCTGACCAAGTCCAACTGAATTTATAATAACTATAAATTATTCATAGTCACTAAAAGTCAACACAGCAAAAAACTTATAGTTTTTTCGTTGTTTTTTTTTTTAAATGAAAAAAAAAGAATAATCGCGGGCGTAGTTTATAAATAAAAGCGTACAAATTAATGCTTTATATAAATAAAGGCGCCTTTACGGCCCAAAAGAGCTGCGAAAATCGAAAGCAAGCATAACGTTTTCATAACTAAGCTCTGGGCTAATGTTTTGGGATCGTGACGCCAATCAAACGCCAAATGGGGCGTATACGCATTTTGAAAGATTTGCTACGCCCACATACGACAATCTACTCATAAGGTGTTTTGTGGAGCAAATCACATTTATAGTACGATCGTCAAAGTATTTGAGACATTGATTTGGCAAGCATTAGTATTATGTACTGCGCTTTTCATCTTAGTTTTCCATCTGGATTTCCTTTCTGTTTATTTTCCATTTTTAATGGATACTGTAAAAGGCAGGCGTCTAGAGGCTGTGGGCGTCTAGCAAGAGCAGCAAGCTGCACACAAACAAATACTTGTATATATATTTGTAATAAATATTGCTCGGCCAACAAATTTTTGGATTGTACGTCATTTTATATATTTAGCACAAAGTAACGATGAGTAAGAGGAAGCTAAACGAAGAAACAATCCGCACCTCCAGTTCCAGTTTGGAATTTTGCTGCTAGCGCAATTAATATGAGCTAATTTGAAATATTTGAAATAAGCATGTGCAAAGGCAAAACTCAAGTTCAATTCAATATAACAATCAATTCAAAATTAAACAGACATGGTATATACAAACCTTACGCAAAATCATCATCAATAGCGTGAAAAGTGGAAAACTAACTGAATGAAAAATAATCTATAAATAAGTGCCAATAAATTTCAACGGCACGAAAGTTGATTAGAAATGTGCCTTAGATAAATAGCGAATTAATTAAGTTTATATTGCAACCAAATCAAAAAGCTGAAAGAAATGTATAAAAAGTTAACCAGCTGTCTGTCTGTGAGTGAGAGATTCTTCCCAAAAAAAACAGAAAGGTATTCATTAATTTAATTCAATTGAAGAGAATATTGAAAAAGTTTGATTTTCTAATTAAGTCTTTAAACCTGAAGGGAAATGCAATTTGAAGTGCTGTAAAGCTTTACTTTTAAAAGGTTTTCTAATGCATCTCAAATATATTTTATTGATTTTAGAACAAAGTTTTTAAATTTTTGTGGAAATAAAGTTTGATGTGATGTTAAGCTTTTGTCTTAAACAGCATTTTAATACATCTCAAACATTTTTTATTTAAAATTAACAATTTTTGATTTTAGAAATAAATCTCAAAGTCTATCATTGGGAAATAATATATGAAATATGTAAAACTTTACTTTTAAAAGATTCTCTAAGGCATCTCTAATTTGTGAGATTTAGAGTCAAATTCTTTTAATAAATTTTGAAAAACTATTTCGATTTCACTTGCTATGTGCAGAGTGAAATACATTCAGAAGGAGTTTCATTTATATAATATAAATTCTAACCAAAGCAGTATTATTTTCTTCCTGGATAAACTTTCATGTGTGCTATCAACATTTTAATTTCAAAGTTAGAAAATTGTTAAAAATAAAAAAAAAAATGAGTAGCAACAACTTGGTTTAGCTTTAAAAACTTTTTGTGGATTAATTGGGTACATAAATAATATCACGTAAAAGTTTGTATTAAAACAACCGAGGATTTGACTTCAGCCCATCTAATCGATTTAAAATGTACTCCAGCATTATTACAAAGCAGACACTATTTCTTCAAAAGTGCTAAATCTTGTATACTCTACATAATAAACATCTGATGCATATGCTATACTTTTTCGACTGCATACAAATATGTTGCACTCAATTATCCATGAAACACACAAAAACTGTAGAAATATTTTGTTTAGGTAAATACGTTCAAGGAATTTGTCAAGCTTTTTGAACCGTGTCCACTGAAAAGGTCATGTTTGCTGCGTACACAGGATCTGGATGAGTTTTACCTGAGCCAGTTGGTGCGCGTGCTTTAAATTTCGGCGCGAACATTGTTGAATTTTGAGTGTGCTCTGCAAAAATGTTGCATATGAATAATAAAATGAGATTTTCTTTGCGGAAAAAACATAAGAACACTTGCAACAAGCTTCACATCACAGCATTTTTTTTTAGGAATGGGCGAAAAAAACACGAGACACTTTTGGGGCACTGCACAACAAACAATTTAAGCAAATGAAAAACGCGCTAAGAACAATTTGTTGGTAAAACAGTCAACTAACCCTGCCCCATTTTATTTTCTGCCCGAAGTGAATATTTTTTTTTGTGATTTATGCAAGTGGAAATATAGAAATGCTGACGTTGCCGCTGCTGCTGTCTCTGCTGCTGATTTTATTATATCTATGTATATATATACTTTTTGGTTTATCTTTTATTTTCACGCGCCTTCGCGTTGCGCACACGACTTAAACACGACGACGACTACGCCAGGCGAAAATCTTGTACAAGTTGCTACGATTTTCTTTAAAATTTTCGAGTAAAAAAACGCAACTTTTGTGAGCGCACAGCAAAACAACAAATGCGTTGAATGCTCCCTCAAAATATTTTATTTTTCATTTTACTATGTGGCCTTAGCATAAACAAAACGCTGACGCTTTCGTAAACAGAGACAGGAAGATGGCAGTCGGCGCGGTAAGTGGTAAAAACCGATGGAAATAGCGAAAGAGTGATCGAGAGGCAGCGTGAAAGAGAAACAGAATGAGAGAGTGTGTGTGAGAGAGAGAGGGAGAGAGAAGTGAGCATACAGATGATCATGTTCTGAAGTGAGCCATAAATATGGTCGAGACCAAGACGCCAAGATAAAGATACATTTTCACACATACACAGACCGACAACAACAGTTTAACAAAATGACCAAAATCATTTGCACGATGCTCACGTCGTATACACAATTTGTTATGTTTGTGCGGGGCTTAAAAGTGTTGCATACTTTTTGGCTGTGTGAACAAAAGTGTTTTAAAAATATATAATAGACATAATCATAAACGTATCATTATATTAAGCGTATATTGAAAACGAGCGCAACTATAAATTTTATATAAACCGTATGTATATATATATATATATATGATTTTAACTATATACATACACACTACAAATTTGGCCAATTAGCTAAGCAGCTGCGCTAATTTCCACAAACGCACTACAGACATTTAGAGGGCACACAAAATAGACATTGTCACACAGGTGTTAGGATGGTAAGAGGGGGAGGGGGAGGGGGAAGGTGGAAATGTACACATAGAAAGGGGGTCATTTCACCGACCGTTGGCATAGAGAAAGCCCTTGGCCAGCTGCAGATCATTGTCAATCTCCTTGAGTAGATCGCTCTCGGACCAGCTGCGTCGGTGGCGCTGCTGCTGCAGCTGCTGCGGCGATAGCAGAAAACGCGTCTGTTTCTGTGGCCGTAAACGCTGCTTTGCTGCCATCGTTGGCGTCGACGTTGACGTCGACTTTGGCGTCGCTGTATGTTGCTGCTGTTGCTGCTGTAGCTGTTGTTGTCGTTGTGGCTGTTGCTCGCTCTTAATTGCTATGGCTATCAAAATTGTTGGTATTCGTTTAGTGTCTCAACGCACTCTCTTCTAGACGACGCATGCCACATCATGCTGCACTTAGTCTAAGAACCCTGTGCTCAATTATCTTTCTATCTCTCTCCCTCTCGCCCTGCAACAAAAACAAACGATTTGTTTGTTCGGGTGAGCCGCCACCCTCTGCTTGCCCCCGACACCCGTTTGGCATACCAATTGAGTGGAATTAATTAAAATTTCCGCTTAATCGCGATTCTGTCTATCTGTCTGACCCCCCCCCCCCCCCGCCCACTCCCCAACACTCACTTCCCAATAAATGCACTTTTTGCAGCGCCCCAGTTAAATCGCCTCAATTTCAAGGGGGACATTTGGGCACTTAAAGCTTAAATTGCCTACTCTCCACTGAGATACTTGAGCACAGAGTTAAAAAAAAAAAAATCAGCCAAAGAATCAACTTAATATTTATTGTTATGAGCATGTAAAACATTTTGGCTAATGAGAATCATTCGTGGAATCTTTATATATGATGTATATATATATGTATATATATATATATATATATAGATATGATTGTTTTGTGACACAGTAAATTTAAGATTTTCCAACACATTTCACATTTTAAAAGCAATTTTTAAATATTTTTGTGATATTTTTGCATCTGAATCTCATAAATTGATGTCATTGAAAATGATTATGCTGCCTGAATGTGACAAATATGAATACGTTTAATCTGAGAGTAGAGCACGCTGGCATGAAAAACATATAAAATATAAATAATTAGAATGAGAGCAAAATTATCTGAGAGTATCTAATCCATGGAGCTTTAGACTCTCAGTGAATTTAGCTTTAACAATGATTCAAAATGATATTAAGACTACTTCAAAAGAAATTTGAATACGGAGGTAAAACAGCTAATTTTAAAAATGAAAGTAAAAGTTGAATGAAATTGTGGATATTATCAATTTTTATAGGAACGAGTCTCGTTGATTTGGAGTCATGACCAATGGAAGCATGATTATTGTTTATTAGTTGGGACATTCACAGGATTAGGTTATCGATCAAACAAAGCGTCATTTACAAGCGCTATGGCAAAACAGATCTTTCTAGGACACAGCTTAAATCGAGATGAAATCAGTAGATAAAGGAATATATATCGATATAGTTAAATGTAGATATGTAGATATGTAGATATTTGGCATGCGTACAATACAATAAAAACTAAGTATCAATTGAGTTTGTTAATCAATTTATCATTTATTAAACATTCAACAACACTATATTGCATTTATTTGTATTAATTTAAAAACAATTAACTCGTTTTCACAAGTATTTTTCTTTTTTGTTTGCTTGTTTGTTTATTTTAAAACATTTGCCTAAGACACAAAAACATAATTTCAATTTTCATTTGGTTACAAGTAGGTTGCATGCGGTTGCAAGGCTTTTTTGGGGACATAATATTAATGTGAAGAAGCATTTCTTGCGGTTCCATTAACAAAGGTTTCGGGGCGTGCATATATAAATATATATATATGTATATATATATATATATATATCTATTCAGATACTGTCGGACGTAGTAGTATGCTCAAAATTGCGCCAATATTTGTCAAACTCCTCGAGGATTTTGGAGCGGAAGGGCGAACTGGCAAACAGCTCATCGAAATTTCTATGAAAATTGCCCAAAAATGGCGAAGACGATGGCGAAGGCGATGTTGGCGCTGCTCTGCTCGAATTTGTGGATCTGGGCTCATTTTCTATATGGCTACTCAAAGTAGACGTTGTTTCTGTTGTACTTTTGTTGTTGTTGTTGTTGTTGCTGTTCAAATTGTTGTTGTTGTTGTTGGTGTTGGTGTTGGTTGCTGTTTTATCATTGTCTGTGTGAGGACGGCGATAGAGAGAAATTTGATATACAAAAGGGAGACACACACACACACACACACACAGAGAAAGAGAGAGAGAGAGAGAGAGAGAGAGAGAGAGAGCGAGACAGTTACAAATATAGAGTGAGAGAGAGATCGAGATAATGAGAGAATTTATACAACAACAATAAACGCAAATTACAATTTAGATTGCGGTGCAAATGTGATGAGTGGGTGTGCTAAATGGCCAATTCACCAATGAGCTAAAGTACACTCGGATCGAAAATCAATATCCTAGATATTATTAAAGTCTAAAAACTAAATACTTCTGAAGAGGTTTTAGCAATGTTTCGATACACATAATTGTGTTTGTAAAGTAAAACAGATTTTAAATGGTTTTTATATTTACTTACTGGAAATATTTCGAATTTTGAACAAACACAAAAATTTATTGCTTAGAAAAGTAGCCGAGGCTAGAAGCTTTCTCTGGGATGTTGATGATTTTCAGATAAAATATAAAAATATTATTAACTGAAAACTAAGCATAAACAGCAGACCCTAAAAAGTATGCCTTGTTTTTTTGATGCATTTGTTTGCCAAGTAAAATAATTAATTGCAATTCAGAATTTAATTTGTGGAAATTTAACTGATCTCGATTAGTAAAATCTAGGATTTATATATTTTTTTTCAGAGTGTACAGTGAGAGGATTTTGTGAACTAGCTGAACTTGGTCCAGGCCGTGAGAAGAGAGAGGCCCAGTAGCAGAGCAGAGCTCAAAATGCTGGCAGCTGTCGAGGTGCTGGAGGATGAGTCAGGTGTATTATTATTGCGATCGGTTTGCAGAGTGCTGGGAGTAGCTGTCAGTTGGGGTGAAGTGGGAGAGGAAGAGGAGTTGTTGGTGGAGTAGATGGAGGAGGAACAGGAACCTTTGGAAGCGGAACCACAACCAGTGTCAGGCGATTGGGAGCGGCGATAGCTAGTTACAGAAGCGTTGCCTAAATGCACATTATGACTAACGAGCTGCGCGGTATTCGATCGATAACGATAACGATAACGATTATTAGGTGTTGTCGCTCTCGTCGTCTTGTCCGTGGCAAACTCACCCTGCACAGAAGGCGGCAACCGGGACACCTTGTACGTCTTCACAATGGTTGACTTCCTGCTCGCGCTGCTCTGTGAATTGTCCGTTGCCGTCTCGCTGCGTTCCTGCTGCTCGTGGCGCTCCACTTGACCACCATCGAGCTGCTCGCAGCTGGAGAACTTGGCGAACTCGCGCAAATGGCGGGGCAGCTCGCGCAGATTCGCCTCGTTGCTACCCTCCAGGATGCGCACCGGTGGCGCCTCCGCATCCGATTCACTACCAGCACCCGTTGCCTTGGTCGGCACCGGTTGCGACTCGGCGCCGCTCTCCCAATCGCTATCAGCGGGCATGGCGAGCTTGTCCCGCCGCTCCTTGACCCGATTTAGGAACTCATCGCTGATGTTCGCCTGCTGCTGCTCGTTGGCATGCTGATGCTCATCCTCGATCTTTGATATCTTGATGATCTTGTGCTGACGTCGCTCCTCACGCTCCGCCACCTTGTGCATCCACTCCTCGGCCATCTGCTGCCGGAACACCTCATCCTCGCTCAGCGTCGGCAGCTTCGCAGCCGGCCGATAGCTATCGCGTCTCGGTGGCGGCGCCTGCAGCACCGTCGGTGCCCGCTGCATCTCATCCATCAGACGACGTCGCTCATGCTGCAGTCGCTCAAACTCCAACTTCAGCTGCTCCTCCTTGCTCAGGATGTACTGCAGCTGCTGCTCGTGCAGCTCCCGTGGCAGCGATGCCCGCCTCTGCTGCCGGTCGTAGGCAGGCGGTGCAGGTGGAGTTGGTGGTGCAGGTGAGACGCCACGCCTTGATGTGGTGCTGATATATGTCGGATTCGGATTGCGCTCAATCATCGAATAGCAACTGGTGTAGTGGGGTCGCTGCTGCACCGGCGCCTCTTGCAACATGGGTGCATGCCTCCGTGCACCACCGTAGGCATTGTGGCTGTCGTAGCTGCCACTGCCATAGCTGGACAGATCATTTGTGCTCGCCGAGAGTCGAGGCGCTCGTATCGAGTGAGGTTGCCGCTGATTGCCACCCTGTCGCTGGTAGCAGATCTCCACCTCCCGGGCAAACGGACGAGCAATGTTCTCCGAGTGACCCAGGTCACTGGCATAGCGTGACCAGTCGTCCTGCTGCTGCTCCTGCTGCACCACTCGATAATGTTCCGCTGAGCTGTGTGGTCGTCTTGTTTCACTCAGATTGCACAGCGACTCGGAGCGACGCGATCGTGTGCCATAATCGGGAGCTACTTCAATGGGAATTTCAACAGCACGCGGCATGGAGGACATCCGCTCCTGTCGGGATCTTGTCGACCGTTCAATTTCACGTTCCAGCTCCTGCAAGTGAGCATGTCGCTGACGCTTCAGCTGCTCCAAATGTGCGCTGCTGTTGTTGCTGTTGCTGTTGCTGCTGCCAATGCTGCTCAGACGATTGAGATCGTAGAGCGATGAGCATTTCTCGCGCTGCTCTCGTTGCTCGCGACCCGTTTGCAGCTCCGCATTGAGCTGCTGCGACAGCGCATCAAAGTCCTTGAACAGATTTTCATTATCCAAGTGATTAACCGACGAAGGTTGCCCTTTACTGATGCTGTTGTTGCTGCTGTTGGGCTGAGAAAGTGCTTCGAGTGCTGCTTTGGCACGTTGCCGAAATTCCTCATAAGTGCCGCCAGCATTGTTCACCTTGAAGTTGCTGCCAGCAGCTGCTGTTGTTGTTGTTTCTTTTGTTGTTGTTGTTGTGGTATGTTCTCTGTGCTGCCGGCTCTCTGAGAGCGGCTGCTGCTGCTGCTGCTGCTGCTGTTTCTGTGCGTCATCAATGAAAGTGTTTGACATGCCATTTAATTTCGTTGCTGACATAATATTTGCTGGTGCCGGCGGCGGTGGCACAGGCGGTGCACAATCCACCTCATCCGGTTTTGTGATTTTTGCTGCTGCTGCTGCTGCTTGCTTTACATTCAACGGAAACTTGTCACTTTCTGTTGGCGCATCTCCATGCTGCTGCCGCTCAGAGCTGCTGTTGCTGTAGTCGAAGATTGTCTGGCCGTTTTCCACACGCTTCTTGGACTCAAAGGAGCTCGTCTCAATGTTCGAGTAACGCTTCGTCTGCGGCTGCAGCAGCGGCTGGCTGCTCTGCTCAATGTTGGAGAATCGCTTGCGTTGCTCCTCGAAAATGTCGCCCTGCTGTGCCATGCTGGGAAACATGCGCGCCAATTCACTCTCGATGCTGGCTGGAAATTTGCTCGAAGTGTTGCTGCTGCTGTTCATGTTGCTGGTGTTGCGGGTGTTGCTGGTATAGCTGCTGCTGCTGCTCTGTTGCTGCTCTGTACGCCTGGCCGTACGCTGATCAAATGAGTAAGGCAACTGCTGATCAGCTGCTGCTGCTGCTGCTGCTGTCTGCTTTGGTTTATTTTCAAATGATGATGTCGCTGGTGGCGTTTCAATTGTTGCTCTTACTGCTCTTGGTGCTCTTGTTGCTGTTGTGTTTTGCTTTTGCTGGCTTACGTCATCTGCCTGCTGCGCTGCTTGGCTCTTTGCCTTCTCAGCGGTCTCAGCGCTCTTCACAGGCACCGGCGGTGGTTGCTGCTGCTGCTGCTGCTGCTGTGGTGTTGGCGATGTTGTGGGCGTTAGACTCTTGCGCAATTCGCGCATTTTCGTCGCCGTATTGAGCATTTGCTCCTGTTCCACAGTCATTTGTACGCTGTCCATGAGACGAACCTGTTCCTTGCTCAACTCATGATAGCCGCGTCTCTGCACAAATTTCTCATGTGCATCCAGCAGCTCATCGGGACCAGCTGACTGTAATTGCTGCTGCTGCTGCTGTTGCTGTTGCTGTTGCTGCTGCTGCTGCTGCTGCTGTTGAGCGACCAGAGCACGCTGTGCGGGTGAGAGGCATACGAGCAGCTTAGGATCAGCTTGTGTGGGCAAACCCAGCCACGCCTCAGCGTTCACTTGACCCAAAGACAACTGAAGCTCACCAATGTGTGGCAACTGTGGCAGTGGATAAGGCATCTTCTCCTGCTGTTGCTGCTGTTGTGGCTGCTGTTGTTGGTGTTGTTGTGGCACACTTATGTTTTGCGCAATGCTGGCGAGCTCCTCAAGCATCTGCTCTCCAAATGGCATGGAAGCCAAGGATTCGGTGCATAGCAGACGCAGTTTCTTAATGCGTTCCGCATCCGACACGTCAGCTGAAATTGGACAAAATTGCTGTGGCTGTTGTTGTTGTTGTGGTTGTTGTTGTTGTTGTGGCTGTTGTTGTTGTTGTTGTGGCTGTTGTTGCTGCTGTCGCTGTCGCAGTGGTGGTGTGGGTGGTTGCTGTTGTGGTTGCTGTTGTTGTTGTGTAAACTGTGGTGTTGGTGATGCCATATTAATGGCTGTGCATTGGCTGTGCTGTGTGCTGTCGGAGCAATGCGAATCGTACGATTCTTGTCGCAACAGGCTGCTAAGGATTGGTGGATTGTTGGTGGCGCTAGTGGTGCTAGTGGTGCTAGTGTTGCTAGTGGGATAAAGCATGCTGTTGGGTGGCGGTGGCACAGGCGGTGGCGTGGGGGATAACCTACTACTATGCGGGTCTGCTGCGGACACAACTTGAACGTACGACGACGCCGAACCGTTTCCGTTATCGATTTCATTTCTGTTTCCGTTTCCGTTTCCGATTTGTTCGCTTCGCGTCATTTCGATTAATTCGCGCACTTTGTCCATGTTGCGGATAAATTCCTCGCGCGTTGCCGCCAGCGACGTGGTTGCAGTTGAACTGTTGGCCAATTTGCTCGAGCCACATTCGTTGGCCAACAGCTCGTTAAATGCTCGCGTGGGCGTCTCCTCTGCTCGCGACTCTGCCGTCATCGCCGTCGGCGACGGCATCGGCGTCGGCGTCGGCGTCACGGCACTCAGCAGCGATGATAGCGATGAGCTGCTGCCCGGCGATCTCCGATCTTGGTCAGCGTCGGGAGCGCGATTAACAGGTGTGCTCTCCCGACTCGATTGGTTCACTGCCTCCGTTTCCGTATCCACTTCCGTTTCAACCTGCAATTGTTATTGTTGTTGTTGTTGTTGTTTGGTTTTGCTCAAGTTTTTTATTCTTGTTATTCTTTGTGTAATTGCCAATTTGCTGTGCTTTGCTTTGTTCGTTGTTACTCAATGTGAGAAGTGTGTGTTAGACACGCCTCGAACTGTTTCCAAGTAATACGAAAAAAGCATAAACACTGCTGGCCTAAATTAAGATTATTGCGCATACAAGTGACCCCGATTACTAGCTAATATTATCTATATATTATATTCTGGCAGTGGCTGTCTACTTTTTTAGCATCTTAAGAAACCAACATTTATTTATTACATCCATTATATTAAATTTGAATTCAGCTATTCACTTTAAAGTGTATATTATTTAATTTGATAATTTAGTTTTCAATTTAATATCATATTTTTATTTTTATTTACCTATTTTATATTTACAAATTTAATTTGCAACCTTAATTTTATTTGTTAATTTGTGAATGGTTTTTCACTTTCAGCATTTTAATCTACACTGTGAAGAAGGAATTTCACACCATAAAAACACTTTTAAATTTATAAATAGCACACGCTCTTTAAACAAATTGCAAGACACTGAAAACATACTACACAGTCCAAAAAATGAATATTAATAAATAAATACTACAAATGATTAGATTTTTTCCGACTTATTCACTTTTGTCACTGAGGATCGAATGTCTAAGTTTTAGTCTTCATTAAGGTAGAAATAGAACGCTTAAGCAGCTGACAATAATAGATTTTGTAAGCTCTTCTGTCCCTTAAGATCGAAAATGTTTTAATGGCTTAAATGCCTTAAACTAAGTCGATTTTTTTTTTTAAAAATTCACTTAAAAAATATTATATATCTTTGCCAGTGTCCTATGCCCTCAGCAATTTTTTAACACTAATTTCATATGGAAAAAAAAATATATATCGACAATAAGATTAAATTGTTTATTTAACGGAACCTAAGGGAATTCCTCAACTTTCTTTCTGCGCTGATCTTTGGTCAATCTTTTGTTTTCTTTGTGGGATTAGTTAGTTAGTACTTCGGTACGAACCTCACACTCGCCCTCGGTTTCTGTTTCGTTGGAAGAGCTGATTGGCTCCGTGGTTGATGTGCTGCTTAGATCGTCATCGGGTCGATGGATCAGCTTAATGGCATCCGTATCGAGATCGATGTGTGTCCGTTCGACAAGAGCAGCCGCCTCCTCCAGTTCGAGTTCCATTAGATCTGAGACGCTGCTCGAACCCGATGAGCTGAGGTAAACGAGTTCCGCATCCTCCGATTGGGGCGACAGTGTGCTCTGCAGCCGCGTACAGCTCTCCAGATCGCTGGGCTGATCGAGCAGCTTTGTTTCCAGCATGAGAGCCATCGGCTGCTCGCGTCGTTTCTGCCGCCGGCTGAAGTCGAGTTGGCTGCGCGGATACGTTTCGTTTGCCTTGTGCGGCACAGTCGGACGCGTCTTCGCCGGATCGTTATTGCCGGAGGAGCTGGGCGTGAGGCCAAGCATTAAATCGCACGCCTCGCTATTCTCCTCCAGAATGCTGTCCAGATAGCGCGGACTGAGCAACTGCGGCAGAAAGTGCGATTCGAGTGCATTGCGCTTCTGGGCACGCATCTGACGCAGCTGCTCCTGGTGTTGTTCCGCTCGACTGCTGGACGGCAAATCCGGCGAAGACGCTATCACAGCTATGGGCGATATCGTCGATGTTGGCGTGCTTGCCTCCGTCTCCGAATCCGCCTCAAACACCACCGGCGACTGCAGTGGTCCACTGAAATTGAATTCACCCGAACTGCAATCGCTGCTCAGCTCCAGCTCCTGAATCTGCACATCGCGCGCAAATTTGCTGAGCTGGTTGAGGCTCTGCTTGTGCTTGGGTGAGGGGGACTCCACCAAATAACGTGGCGGTGGTGACAATGTGCCGCTGGTGTTGGTGCTGTGTGTTGCTGCTGCTGATGCTGCTGTTGCTGTTGCTGTTGTGCTGCTAATCTCCTCAATTGTGGGCTTACCTTTACGAGCGCGTTCCTCTGCATCCGTTTCGACGCGTATCTGATGAATGATAACTTTGGTGCTGCGCTGCAGCGGCTGTTGCTGTCTGGCAGACGTTGCATGTTGCTGATGCTGCTGCTGTTGCACAGCTGTTGCAACAGTTGGCAGCTGTTGCTGTGTTTGTTTTAGCTGATTCGTTGTTTCACATTGGTGCTGCTGGTTGTCTTGTTGTTGCTTCTGCAGCTGCTGCTGCTGGTCTTCTTGTTTTTGCTGTTGCTTCGTTGCCTCCGTTTCTTGGTCGCTCTCGCGTACAATGCGATGCACTATGACCTTGGCTTGTCGTGGACTGCCTGGTGGTTTAGCTGCCTGCTGTTGCTGCGGTTGCTCCGCGAGCAACTGTTGTTGTTGTTGCTGCTGCTGCTGCTGTTGCTCTTGTTGAAGCTTGCTGCTCTTTGCGCCCATTGCTTTGATAGTCTTTACCAAACAGCTCTCTTCCTGCTCCAATTCCACAGGCACTATGCGAACAACGGGCTGCTGATTAAAGAGTTGTTTTTTATCTTCTTCTGAATCTTCCGACAGATCCTTAAGATAATGCTTTGCTTGTTGGAGCAGCTCCTCTTTGGACTGAACAACGGGTTGCTGTTTCAGTTGATCCTCACTCTGGTTGACGAGTTGCTGTTGCTCTTCTGCTGAATCTTCTGACAGATCCTTAAGGAAATGTTTTGCCTGTTCGAGCAGCTGCTTTTTCGAATGCTCTGCCAGCTGTTGATTTGACTGACCCGCTGCTTGATCTACGACTAGATCTCTTATCTGATCTAAAGACTGATTGACTAGCTGCTCCTTGGATAACTCTTTTAAGTTATCTAATAGCTGATTGCTCGCTAGACCAAGCTGCTCTTCCACTGCTTGATGAACAGACTTTGCTTTTGTCTGACCAACAGACCGATCTTTTTGTTGTTTTTCCACTCCAATCAGTTGCGTTTTTGATTGATGTTCAGGCTGATCGGCAATTCGCTTTGTTAAATGTTCTATTTGATCTGCAACGGGTTGCTGCTCCAACAAATCTTCAGCGGACTCTTTCGACAGATCCTGAAGAAAATTTGTTGCTTGTTCGAGCAGCTCCTCTTTGGATTGAACAACGTGTTGCTGCTTCAGCTGATCCTCACTCTGGTTGACGAGTTGCTGTTGCTCTTCTGCTGAATCTTCCGACAGATCCTTAAGATACTGTTTTGCCTGTTCGAGCAGCTGCTCTTTGGCCTGATCTATCGCATGATCAGCTTCTTGATCTACGACTAGATCTCTTATCTGATCTACAGACTGATTGACTAATTGCTTCTTGGATAACTCTTTTGAATAATCGACTAGCTGGCCAGACGGACAACTTAGCTCAGTCAATAGCTCTTCCTGATCAACAGACAGATCTTCTTGCTGTTCTTCCCCTTCAATCACTTGCTCTTTTGGTTGGTGTTCAAGATACTCTGCTAAATGATCTACTTGATCTGCTGCTTGGTCGATCAGCTGATCTACAAACTTATCTATGAGCTTCTTCTTGCTTATCTCGTGATCTTCTGGCAGATCTCCCGCTTGTTCAATCAGCTGCTTTTTAAACTGATCCTCTGATTGCACCAATGACTCATTCGGGTTGCTGTTGCTGTTGCTGTTGTTGCTGCTGTTGTTGTTGCTATTGGTTATGCCTGGTTTTGCCTCAACCGCAGCGGTGACGCTGTCGCTGGCTGTTGTTGACCCATTTGAAATGCTGCCAGAATTTGCATTAATATCATTCTGATGATCATCGGCTGCCGTTAATGATGATGACAAAGATGTCGCTGCTGCTGCTAAGCTTGTTGTTGCCACTGGCAAAATTGCCTCCTCCTGCTGCTGCTGCTGCTGCTGCTGCTGCTGTTCCTCCTCTGCTGTATCTGTTTGCTGTTTGTTATTTTGATTCTTATTGCGCTTATTACGATTACGATTACGATTGCGATTACGATTATTTGGCATCGTCTACGTCGCGTTCAAGCCTGCAAAACTTTTCGTACCACAAAATAAAAGAAACAAGGCTTCAAGTTTTTCTCTTAGTGTGTGTGTGCGTTTGTGGCTTTGTGTGTGATGGATTTGTTGTGCCTGCTTGTTTGCAATGTATCTGGCAATTACGCATACGTCGCGTTCGCCGCCTTCAATCAGCTAAATCTAAAAATTGCTTTTATTCGTGTGCCTTTTTTTATGCTTTGTTTTTTTTTTATTTTATTTTTGCTTTTTGCTGTTTTATAATATTGCTCGTTTTTTGTCGTCGTTGTCTTCGTTTAGGGATTTCTCTCTCAGTGTCACTCGTCGCCGGACAGAAACACAACTAAATCCAAAAAACTGATCAGCCGATCAACCAAAACGACGACGAGCCGGCATTTCGAGCAGCGACAACGTCAGCGTCTACGTCGACGTCGACGTCAACGTCAACGTCAGCGACAGCGACAGCGACAACTGCGACTGCGACACTCGTCCGCCCGGCAAAAGATTGACACGCGCTCGTCGCTGCACAAATTTTGATCCGTATATCATATACACATCATATATGTATTTATATAAATATATATCACATAATTGTTGGGCGCACAAAAAAACGCGAGGAGAAGAAAAAGGAAATTTCGAATTTATACGATTCAGTTTCCCACTTTCGCTCTCATCGCTTCTGCGATCTCGAGAATTTTGTATCTAATAAGATTTCGTTCGACTTGTTTTGCGCGCTCGCGTTCCCGTTTCAACTTCTGCTGGCGGCGACTGGCGGCTAAGGAATGGGACATGGGCTGCTCCCAGCTGCCAAGCGGGAAACAGAAACCAAAATCAAACTAACACAGAAAAACAGAAAAACAGAAAAAATCAAAACGAACAAGAAAAACCAAGAAAAATACCCTCAACAAGAGAACCAAAAAAAAACAACTATTCATAATGAGGCTCGTCTGATGATCATTTTATAAATACATGTAGCAATACATGTATAGAGAGCAACATTTGCTTCAAGTAGTGGGAGTTGTTACTCCAAGTGAAGGGGGACTAGGGACTGGGGACTGGGGATTGGGGAGTGGGAGTGGGAGTGGCAGGGGAAGCAGAAGAAGGCGTGTGTTAAGTGCCAAGCAAACAAACAATGCGCAAAACTGTTGTACAACTTATTAGTCTTAAAAGTTGTTGTCGCTGTTGTCTCTGGAACTATTTAAATGTAAATAAACAGGCAACCAAAAATCAAGTCCAAGTCATGTCAAATGCGCAACGCAAACGTGAATGTTGCATAAACATTTAGAAGCGAAAGAATTAAATATAAATATATACACATGACGCTAAAAACAAAATCGGAAGTGAGCTGTTTAGAAAATGTTTTTGCGCTGCTATTTTTCAGCTGCAAATAATGTCATATTTAATTATACATTTGGGCACGTTGAAAAGCTTTGAACCGAAATATTCATATTGCCTGCAATTTTAATGGTTCTATTTATTCAAAAAATGCCAGAGATAAAGAACTCCGCTTTCAGATGTTCAGCTTTCAGAGAGTAAATAACTTATCTCATATAAGAAAGGAAATAATTTTCTTTTCAATCGAATACTTCAATAGAAAACTGTGAAGCATGTTTCTAGCACAGTTCTCTTCAATATTTGCTTAAAATATTTTTATATATAATTAAACGAAATAATGAGCATCAAATTAAACAATTTTATTTTGTTTTAGTTTTTGTTGATTTTTTGCACAAGCAGAAATGTGATCAAAAGGGGAATTGCCCATTATTATGAGTCAGATAATAAACGGTGGATTATCCAAATAAATCAAGAGGTTCTAACTTATAAGCCTCCACTGTAAGCTATAATTACTAAAGTTAGATACATATTTTTGAATTACCTTCCAAGATAAATTTATTTTTTATTTTCGGAACATACTTTGAATAGCGAGGTGTGTCTCTAAGTCTCTCAAAAATGATTCAATTTGGGATTTCGAAACACACTTTCAATCTAGTAAAGTGGTTCTAATTTGTAAGACTGCAATAAAAATTAAAATCTAACAACTATTTTTAAAATTTCTCCAAAGTCAATTAATTAACTTTGGTTTCCGAATGTGTATTTTCAAGTGGTTCTAATTTCTCTCCACTGTAACCCACAATTACTAAAGAAGATATTTTAAAAATATATTTTAGGAAAATATATTTAATTTTTTTCGAACACACTTGTTCAAGACGAATCTAATTTGTTTCGATTGTAACCTATAATTAAATGAAATATAATATTTATAATAATAAGTTTGAGATCCCTTTTAGGTTAATTATTTAATTTTGGGTTTCGGATGTGAATAGTGAAGTGGTTCTAATTTGTCTCGGTTGTAACCTTTAACAACTAAAAGAACATTTTTCAAATATTTTTAATGACAAAACTATTTAATTTTAGATTTCGATCATTACTTTGTATGTGATCTTCCCTTATTAACCTCCTCAGTCTAATATTGCACGTATCTTCCTACAATGATGTCTAAATTAAATAAATTAAACTATAATTACCTAATTTTTCCCACCCTCACACACACAGTATATTCAATAGGCAATATGCCCCAAACAAATCACTTACAACGCATTTGAATCACACACGGAAATATTCTCAGCGTGCTGTCTGCTCAAATGCAGTCAAGTGTGTGTGTGTGTGCGAGTATGTATGTAAAACTTATGGCATTTTCAAGATATTTTTCGTGCGTAATTTCTTTCAATTTGTATCTTTTTTTTTTGGTCTTGTTTTGTGGTCTTTGGTCTCCGCTCTCTGTTCACTGTTCTCTGTTCTCAGTTCTTCTGTGTGTACACTTGAATAATTTTTACGAGTTAAAATTGAAGCATTATTTTCGACTGGCAAAGTGTGCCGGTTCATACACACGCAGACATAGATATATATATACATTTGCATATATATATTGTCTACACAGATACACCAATATATGCATATATAATCTACTGGGCCATGCGGTTAGTAGTCGTTGATTTATTTTTAAAAGTACTTAATGGATTTCAATTTCTTTGCTTTCTTTGACTTTAACCACCTCTCCCTCTCCCTTTTACTCGTCCTCTTCAACTCATTCGTCATGTGGCATAAATAAATCTGTGGATCCCTGTCAGGTGCCAGACGACGGGTGGACGGGGGAGCAATCAGACAAGTGGAATATTGTGCACGTGATGCAAATAAACTGCAATGGGTAAGGCGGGCAGGGCGGGGGTGAGGGAATGGGGAGGCGTTCAGATTATGCAACAGTCAAGAAATTTACAGCTGAAATTTAACACTTGAAAGATCACAATTACACAAAGCAAAACAATATGGCAAACACTTTAGAGCAGTCTGAACACTTGCTACCTAATTAAGAACCTATTAAAACGGCAATTTTCTACGATAAACAGACATATAGGCAAAGAAACACCTTCCGCCCGTACACCGTCCCCTCACTCTTGTTTACCCTATCTCTTTCTCTCTGCACTCATTCAGTTTATTTATTTTTTTTTAGTTTTGCTTCCGCTGACTTTGTGGCACCTTTGTTTTTGTGGTTCTGAAATGGCCAAGAGCATTATCGGATTATGTTTTCCTCGAAGTACTATTTAAGAACACGTGATCCAACTTTTTTCGAGATGAATGAGTTTCTTCGTTCAACTATTATTATACAATATCGATAGCAATATTAGAAACATAAATAATTTCAATAGATATTCATATCATGTTCTGTATAACTGTCTGAGTTATCTTTCGGTTTGTTTGCACAGTGCTGATAAGAACGAGGTTCCCCACAATTGAATGAATTTTCTATGTTAAAGTTAGGGGGAAAAAATCATTGGAAATGTTCACAATCACTGCGCATTACGCAAAAGTTATTATGAATTCATATTGGGAAACACTCCCCAGCAATACTAAGACTAAAGTAAACTTAAAAATGAAAATAAGATTTCAAATACGTAAATAAATATGTAAATAAATATCATATTCATATGTATATAAATAATCAAATAATATGTGAATAATTATGTATTTAGTAAATTATATATATTTGTAATATAGCAAGAAAGGAATAATAATATTCTCGTTGACACATTATTCAATATTAAGCTATCATATATAAACCCATATTCGTTCAAGCGATGAGCTCTTGGATGAAATATATTTTTTCCCAAGACAAGAAAATTCAATACGAAATGACTACAACAACATTAACAAAACATAGAATTATATAACACATCAAATTATAATTCTTATAGTTTGGCAAGAAAAATGTCATTAAAGGAATCCCTAAAAGCGATTTAGTCAATTGAATGGAATAAAATAAGTGGCACGGATACCCATTCATTTGTGAAAAACATGTGCCGAGAAAAATAAGAAAAATATTCGCCAATTTTTTTATGATAAACTTGATGGTGTAAATCGATAAAACCATATATCTCTTCTATGTAAAATCACAGCGAAATAATAATAAATCCTATAGCTTCTGAAAATTAACACATCCGAAGGCAATTGCTTAACAAAACTTCTGCAAATGCACAATGAAGACCAAAATATATTTTTGAATTTGCAGAGTATTTTCAAAATCAATGAAGCCTATTGATTTGAACTGTGCTTTGTTTTTGGCTGTTGTTATTTGTGCTGCTAATTAGCATAGATTTTTAACGTTGCTTTTAAGCATTTGTTGTATGGCTGTTGCTGCCTCTACATTTGCCTACACTTTTGGTGCTGCATTTGTTGTTGTTGCTGCTGCTGTTGTTGTATTTCTGTTTACGTATGCGTAAATTATTTCTCTCCCGCTCTCGCTCTCTCTCTCTCTCTCTCTCTCTCCCTTTCTATCGCTTTCTCTCTCTGTCTATATGTTTTTTACACACACACACACACAGACAGTCAGGCAGACAGAACTCTCTTCGGTGCAGTTGTAATACAAACAAAATTAATACTAAATTAATTTATGGCTGGCGCGCTCTTTATTCCGCAGCCACCCACTAACAGCGACGTCGACGCCGGCGCTGACGTCACGGCTGCGTCAGCAGCGCAGCCGCTCACGCGGTGAGGTCAACGCCAAAAGTCGGCAAATTACAAAAGCAAAAAAATAAGAAAAAAACACACGACTAGCAAGCGCAAGCAAAGCGGCGCATTTAGTAGTCAATTAATTGCTAAATCGTCGGTTTATATCAAAGACATTTCCACAGTCCACTGTCCGCTGTCGGCTGTCCGGTGTCCGCTGTCTATTTGCTCGCTGTTTGCCGCGTTCTTCTTCAATGCAACGCGTACGTGGGCCAACTGAATCGTTGAATCTGCATTTGAATCTCAGAGTCCCAAAAAGAAAACACGATATGAGGGGATAATGAGGAGAGCGGACAATTAGGCTCGGGGGGCCAATGCCGGTCAACGACTGTTGTTGTGTGTGTTTGTGCTTTTTGGGCGCACAGTGTGACCAGATTGATTTGCCCACAATAAACACACAGTCAGGCAACGTTGCTTGCCTTATCTATCCCTTTGGAAAGTGAACGAGAGAACTTTGCATTATACAGTTTGAAGTGGCTAAAAATCGAACAATGATCTCAGCGCCTCAGCCTTGGTGGCCAAGTGTTAAACTAAAGACGCTCCGAAACAGGGCAAAATAGTTTTCTGCTAAATGCTACCTTTGACCATGAACCGATTGCCACATCCCTTGCCCATACCCCTCTACGCTATGTATATGCAAATAAACAAGACACTTTAAGGTCGTTGCGTCAGAGGGTAAGATATTGTGGTCCTCAGCTTTTACAGTTACAGGCAAAAACAAAACAAACCTAAAACACACACAAAGGCAAAGAAGTACACACAGTCTTTGTTTTGCTATAAATAGCATCAACTTCGTATACTAACAACAACAACTGTATTGTGTAGCGCAGTGTAAATGCTGTTATATTATATTCGTTTGTTTTTTCGTTTTATTTTATGTTATTCTTTTCCGTTTCGCTGTCTTCTTTCGGAACGCGCTCGCGATCGCACAACGTCAAAGTCGAAGTTCTAATGGCAACTGAAGCTTTGGAAGCTTCGCACACAGCGTCAGCGAACACCGACAACAACAACAACAACAACTGTTTGTCACCTGGCAACCCGACAGCGGCAACAAAATCGTTTCCTATACACACTGCGAGCCGGTAACAACAACAATAACAACAAAAGAACTACTAAAAACTGCGGTGATAAGTTTGCCAAAGTTGTTAACTGATTGTTGTTGTTGCTGCTGCTGGCGTTGTTATTGCGATTGCGGTTTATTTGTGCTCAACAAAAGCTAATTATTGTAGTGTGCTCTGCCTCTGCCTCTCTCTCATCGAGTCACTCGCTTTGTTGCTTTTGTTGATTTGTTGCTCCCTCTCCGTGTTTTCGATTTCCTGCTATCTCAAATCAATCGAATTCACCAATAGCAAGCTTGTCTTTTAATGTGACACCCTTCTATAAAAATACCGCAATTTTGAAATGCCTTTTGCATTTACTTATAAACAGATTTTCATTCTATATATTAAATATATTTGTAATCCAAAAAAATTATAGTTATTTAGCTCTAATGGTAAATTTGATCTACATATATAGAGCTAATAAATATATTTGTCCTCGAACATAATATTTGTTATCAAAAATAAATAATAAATTCAGCAAATTGTTGGAGTTATCACAATCAGCAATACATAAACTTAAATTTTCTAATTTTACCACAATAAAATAAGTTTAATAATAATATAAGATTACAAATATTACTCTCCAATTTTTCCTATATTTTGTAATCTATAATTTTCTTTTTATGGATTTGCCAAATATTTTTTATGAATTAATTGTTATTTAGCTTTCTTTAAAAAAAAAATCGTTTAAATGCTTGAGATATGAAAATGTGAGAATTTATACATACAATGTAGATATATTTACAATATATATAAATTTCTTTGCATTTCACAACAACAAAAATGTTAATTTAACATCAATTAAGTTAAATAATGCTATAGTTAACTTTAAGATTATAATTAGATTACCTTTTCTGTTAAATTAAAGTCGAGGTTTGAGCGATTGACACAGAGCAAGATATGTTTTAATATGACAACTGCCATGCAAAATTTAACTTTATTAGAGTATGCAGGCAATTCTGATTATAGACCAACTCACAGCTGTTTTGCTGAGCACCTAGTACAAGCAAGCAGAAGGTTTTGGGATATTGCTAGGCAACTGACAGCTGGAAACAGCTTTCAATTTCATCCGGCTACCAGCTGGAAACGAATTCGCCAATATCGGAGTAAAACGCTCAAGCCACTCGGAGCTTTGAAGTACAATTAATGCTCATTAATCAGACACACACCTTTTGCTAGACATCAATTACGATAGGCAATTTATCGAGTTTCTTTAAACTTAAATGTGTTTTTTTTGTTTTGTGTTATTCTTTGTTTAACTATTAACTCATGCGCATAGTTATTTATAATCATTGAGAATATTGCAGTCGAAAGAAACCGACTATGTAATACTTTGCTCACATATATAGAGTGATTCCAGCAGAAATAAGGCGAATAATAGACAGATTAGACAATGGCTAACATTTCTCAAATATAAATAAAACAGTGATCGACTAATTAAAATCTGAGACAGTCTACAGATACTTTTTGCAAGCAATTCATCAAATAAAAAACAATTTTTAAAATGTTAAAGTGTTTAATTTCTAATTTGCTATCACTAATCAACAATAAATTGTTTAAATAGCAAATTACATTAATTAAATTATATTTGTAAATCAGACTATTAAAGACTTTGAATTCCAATTGAAATTACATTTTGAAATGGCACTAATTAATAGTATCTACTTTCAATAAAAGAGTATAATAATCAAAAGGGCAGAGCGCAAAATAGAAATACCTGATAAAAGAAAAAGCTTATCAGACATTTAAAAAAAAGAAATACACGTTGTACATGCGATTATTAAATATATACATTTCTGTGTGTGTGTGCTGTGGATGTCGAGTTTGATAACCAAGCATTTGCAAATCGCACAGCACATGGGCAAAAACTCTTTAAAGTAATTGCAATCCATGAAAACCAAAACCAAAGAAAAAAACAAGGGCGTTTTTCAAACGCCCAACATTTCAAATTTGAATAATAATTGTATAACAAATAGATAACAAGTGAATGCTAATTGCACTTGAGATCTGTTTCGGTTTCAGTCAGAGTCAAAATAAATATAATAATTCGAACAAAGGATTTATCTGCGCTCTCTGAATCATATGCCAAAATTCAAAAACGTATTAACACTTTTTTTATGCGTTTTCGTTCAGTTTTTGGCAACCGAAACGATCATCAAATTTTAAAACAAAAACTGGAAATACATGAGCGAAAAAAAATGAGATAAAGTCAGCTGTCAACTGAGTGGCGCTACAAACAAAAAAAACAAAAAAAAACAAACAAGACTACTTATAGACTACTCATAGTTAACGCAAACAAGTAAGAGTGCTCTATTCGAAAGTGTTCGAACAGTAGATACCCTGCATCCAGTTGTGGATTTTAACATATTTATAATCGATATTTAAAATTTTCACTTATGTTGAATTCTAAATTGCCGTAATTATATAACTCTTTCTCTTCCACTCATTTGATAGAGACAATTATTGGAAAATGTATAAGTTAAAATGAGTTTATTTTGCATAATCCAATTGGTTGTGTAGAATCAATTCTGTCATGTTCATTATACTTGTATTTATTATTTAATTAATGTCGACAAAAATCAGTCGACACAAAAAATTAAATAGTAACAAAAAAAAATATATAATTTAATATTTAACTTTAAAGCAACTTAAGATATCTGCGTGGTTAAGCAAAAACACAAAAAAAAAAACGTATGAATCAAAAATAAAAAATACATACATATATATTTAATAATAAAAACATGGAAATTGTAAATATTAGAGAATATTTTATGAACGAGCTTACGAGTAATATATTATTATAACTGTAGTATGGGTGTTCTTTTTGATTTCTGTTGACATTGAAAAAACGGTGTGAATTAAATAAGCAGAACTTTGTTATTTTTTTTCGAAGGCAGTAGAACGTTAAGTGAAACCAAACATACATTTACTTAGATAGTTGTACATAGACATACCAATTCATACTGCTACTATTTCTAATCGATAGTAGTAATTAGTAATTGATAAGTCTGACAGAAAGTTAGTCAAGACACTTGAAAATTGAAGTTTCCCAAAAAGTAGCAGCTGTGACATTTCCCATTTTTGACTATACATATATATATATATATTTTTTTTTTATTATTCGAGTTAAGGTATTCGGTCTGTACGAAAGTGATACAAGTGATTGGTTGGCTGTGGCTTTGGGTCTTATCCCCCAACCCATAAAATAAGTCATCGGTCAATGGCTTTCAAAGCAATGACAATAAATTCAATAGCTTTTAGCCAGTGGCACTTCAACTGTCGTCGTTTCGTTTCATATTTTATTAAATTCCCGCAGCGACATTGTTGTGTTTTTCGGGGGCAGAGTCGGGCACGGGGGCGGAGTCGGGGACGGGGTTGAGGCGTGGCTCTTAGCTCCATTTCTTGGCCAAGTATCGTTTTAATTAAGTACTATATCCGCATTAATTGGGCGTGAAGCATGAATGAATGATTAAGTTACCCGCTATACGTGTAATTCGATATGCTACTTGATAAATCATCAAAAACCTACGTTGCGTCCACGATAAAAGCCGAAAACTTGATTGAACTTATTATGATAAATGCTGATGCCTTGCCAGTTATTATTATGTTGTCACGAAATTTGTATCGCATTTATGTAGAGTCTGTCTGTGATACCATTTAAGGCAGCAACATTTTGAAATATATCTAAATAGTTGCATTTGAACTCTTATTATTTATTAATTTAATGTCGACACAGAAAAATGCATAAGGTGAAAAATAAAATAGAATAATAAAATAATTTCATATTTATCTTTAAATAAAAAATGTATTCAAATGTAATGCGTCCAAGTTAGACTTCCCCTGTTGAGCCTAAAATTCCCCTATCTAGTTTGTTTTGATCTATCGATATCTTTTACCGTTTTGATTAGATCTATAAAAATCGATTTCTAAGCATATCCTGAAAGCCACAAGAACTGGAGACACCCATACATATATTTATACACGAATTTTTCTTTCTAAATAAATTTGGCAAAGTTCCCAATGAAGAACCTTTTTGAATTTTGTTTGTTCTCTAGATCAATTTTGAATATGAAGCAAATAAACAACTCCATTTCTAATTCAAATAATCATTATTGCCCATTCTTGTTAGTGTTAAAGAAAATTAAGTGCTTTTGTTACTATCGCATTTTACATTGACAATATTTATATATATAAATATATATATGTATATACATATTTATTTGCTAGGAGTATTGGTGAAAAACCTTATTCTTATGCCGGCTGCCTTATCAAAATTATTAGCATGTCGTTGTGACCGTTTCTGCTGTTGCTGTTGCCCCGTAAACAAAGGCAGAATAATTAATAATACCAAAACTGAGCACAAAGACACTCGCAGTGGGTTCGATGGCGTATAATTAATATGCGCGAATGCGCGATTTATTGAAAGTTGTCGTTTGTGACAGGTGAAATTAAATAATTAGGCACGTGTGTTCACTAAATAAAATATATGAAATTTATAATAAAATATCGAAATAAAAAGCCCAAAGCGAACTGGAAACTTCATTTGCATGCTCAGACCCAAACATCCGGTCATTACAAAATTAATTGAACTATGACCAAATGCTGCCCCAAACAACCCGTCACAGTATAATTTAAAACAAATTAAAATCACACACACACAAACACAGGAAAATATAAATAAAAATACGTTGCACACAGAAGTTTATCTAGATCCATAGACAAATATAGAGAGCGAGGCACAATTTAGAGCGTATATATTGTGCCATTTTTGGTTGGCTTTAATCGGTATACACATATTTAATATTTTATCACATATCACATTTCATATCATCATCATCATAATCATAATCATATGCGAGCATAATTAACCAGCTCTATTTTTCTCTATCTTCTGCATATACTCAAAAACCAAATTATATATTTCATATATTCCTCAATAAGTGCTTATCGCACTTGGATTTAAATATTTAATGAAGCGAAGGTCGCATTTTTTTTCTTGGACTCGCACACACGTATAACAGTTTCATTGTATACCACTGTAGAACAGTTGGAATTTGTCTAGTCTAAGCACAGATTGGCATACATAGGGACACGAAATAAATGCGAAAGAAGAAGACACCAACAAGAGAAAAAAACTCAATTCGGAACTTTGCGTTCGCAATTAGCGGTCTAATTTGATAAGGTTAATTAATGACAGAGGGGAGTGGGTTGGGTAATATACAAATAATAACTCACGTTGTGCTTGTGGCAAACGAGTAATCGTTTATCGGTGTTAACGCCTTCAGCTGATGCTGCCGCTTCTGCACACCCACATACACATACACACGCGTACTTGCAAGTAGTAACTGTTAAATGGTTAAACAGTTAAACGGTTAGCGGTTAGCGGTTGGCTCACGATGGACCCAAGTAATATCTCTTAACACAATTTCACGCGCGCTTCTTAACTATTGTTGTTATTGCTGCTGGTGCGATGATGATCGAATTCAGTGTTGTAGTTGTTGTTGTTGTTGTTGTTGGGTGCAAAATAACACTCGCACTTACACTCGCACTCACACACACACACACTCTCTCTCGTATTCGGACTGGCACTCACGCCGACAACTTGACTTGGCAAAACTTCTATAGTAACTAAATAGCAGGGGCCTACGGTATCGTATAGCACAAAACAACGGCGTATTTGGCGACAGCGACGTGCACGCTGACAGCGACAGAGCAGAGTCTCTGAGGCACAGTGGAGCACTGTACGCAAAATTGTAGCGAAAGCAATAAGTAAGCAATTATAATATAAGATTCATTTTATCTTCAGCTGAAGTTCATTGAGCCATGTTCACGAAATTTTATAATTAATTATGAAAGTAGACCATGAATACTTTCACAATTCATTTTCAAAAGCTAGCTACCAATATTATTTATTTATATATTATTTGCAACAGCTGTAAGACAACCACTGCAATGACAATATATATCTTTATTATGGAACCCTAGCTAAAAAGAAAGTAAAGTTCTCTAATGCATTAAGGTGCCGAAACCCACAATGGGATTAATGCTACTAGTCCTCTAAAGCAAACCACAGCTGAACTCTAGCATTGCAGTCGAGAGAGTGAAAATTCATTACTATTTTCTGAATTTCAACTTTTCTACAAATCTACTTTTTATTAATACTTTCTATTATTTCGAAATTTATTTCTGGAAAATGGAAAAATAGCTTTGAAATTTTAAGAAATTTATTCGGTGTTAAAGCTCGACAGAATTTGAAATATATCGGAGTGTTATTTAAATAAATTATTTCTAAGAACCAGAACATTTTTCTAGTTGTCAGAGTGATTTTCATATTAAGATGATTTTCTAAATTTCAGGGCGTCTTTTTTTTCGGACTGTATACACATATCGACAAATTTGTGGTGAACAATTATGTTAGACATTTTTTACACATTAACAAGTCTGTTCAACTTTTTTTAGATAACAATGTGCCACTGTGCGATGCTTTTTGATTAGTTTGACGTTGGCTTGTTGCTGCCAACGACAACTGCGACGTCAGCGGCGAGAGGTGGGTGTAATGGGTCTCAGAATCAGACTCTGTCTCTGCGTCTGCTTCTGCATCAGCTGCCTGCTTTGCTGGAGCTCTGCTCTGTTGCCAGCTTTGCCTCCGGCTCTGCCTTTGGCTCTAGCTTTGGCGTTGGCTTCGGCTTTGCCGTGACTTGTTGACGATTTGTTGTTTTTGTTTTTGTTTTGTTTGCTGCGAGACTGCGCGCTCTGCGCTCTGGAGGGCACGAACCACAGATCCGATATTTTCCAATTTGTATGCATAAATTCACACACAGATGCACACACTACAAAAAAATAAAAAATAAAAAAAAAATGAGAAGGAAAATAGGGTGCGGTGCAGGAGGTGGAGGAGAGTCAGGAGGCATGTGCAGGTTCTGATGTTCTGTGGCTCTGACCAGAATCAACTGGCTGCCGCTGTCCAAGCGCAAAACAAAAGAGTCCAAACAAACAACAAATGTACACACAAGTTACGAATACTGACACACTCATGAGAGCACTCGAACGAGTACGAATTCGAGTATGTGTTCGAGTATGAGTACGAGTACGAGTACATGTGCGCATCTGGTTTAGGGCATGTGGCTCAAATTGATGACAATGACGGCAAATTGCGGGTGGCGGCCCGTAGGTTGTACGAGAAGTTTACAGTTATTAACTTGTTGCACAAATAATATGTTAAACTTATTTAGTTTCATCAGTTTTGGTTACAATAAATCTGTTTTTAGATGTTAACTTATGGCATATAAGAAATTTGAAAAAATGTTCATTTCATCATGTATTATCAGCAGTTTTGACTACAATAAATCTATGTAAACAATAGTATATATTGAGCATTATCTACGTACTTTGTATGACGTGACAATGTCGCAATAAAATACATATGTACGTACATAGGATTTTTTGTTTGCATTTAGTTTAGAGTTGTTGTAAATAGTAAGCCATATATTGGCACTGATAATAGTAGAATACATTGAAGGGCAATGCTAATGAATCTAACACGGAACTAGATAAAGTTAAATTGAAAAGTTGAAAGTTCAAACTATACTCTCAAGTATTTCCTATTGTAAGGTCAACTTCAACTTATTTTCTATATCTAATAAGTCAGTGCTACAAAACTGGCGGATAACAAACCCTCCCTCGTATATGAGTAGATAAGACAAATTATGGGGTATGCACTATAAGATACCACGTTTCCATTAAAATTAAACATAATCTAAGCCTAATAATAATATATTTTTTACTGAGTAGAAGCTCCAATAATTTATTAATAATTATTTTTTAAATAAAGTCTTCTATTTATTTGTCAGAAATATTTTCTATTGTTGAGAAATTGATTGAAATTGATTTCTAACAAGGGTACGAAACATACGAAAATATAATTATTTAAAATTATATAGTCCTTTTTTTATTTTTCAGAAATATCTTCTACAACTAAGAAATATGATTGTAGAAAAAATCCATTCTGAAATTCAGAAAATTCAGTAATAAAATTTGTTCTCTCAACTGCTATTTTTGAGTATAATTATTGGTTAGCTGTTGTAAGTAACTTTGTGTACACTTTATGAAAAAATCCCTGAATTCTGAATATTGTCCATATTTTAGAAAAATCTGCGATTAAGAAAAGCTAAAACAAAATTATAGTTTTTAGAAAATACTTTGTTAATGGTTAGATGAGCTGCCGTTTTCGGCAAAAGTATACATATGATATTATAGAGTGTATATGTTTATATTATAATATAGCTTTTTATTAAGATTGGCATACACAGAAATATTGTTATGTATTTCATACCGCTTTGGCAGCTTAGTGGGTATTTAATTTGTCTGTTGCCTGCCTTCGGCGTTGAACCGCTTGCTCCTCCCCCTGCCACTTCCCCATTCATTCACATAATGGCAGCAGCGCGTCGTCAAGCTCCAACAGACAACAGCAAGGGCGTACTCGCCCTTCCCCACTCCCTCTGGCTCTAAATATGAATGCAAATGCATATGTAGTAAAGGGGTCGTGGGGTCAGTTGTGTGTTTCTGCTAACAGCAGACAGCAAATGGACAGACGACAGTTATTATTGCCACAGCACTCTTCTGTTTTTCAGCTTTTGTTAGATTTTGTTATGGTCTGTTTTCGCTTATGCGCCATGCATTAAAATAAGAGAGAAATGGAAAGAAACAGATAAACCGAGACTAAAACAGGGGCAGATGCAGAGGCAGAGGCAGACGCAGAGGCAGAGGCAGAACGGCCAACGATGACATTATGACATTATTGACAATGCGACAAGTCGACGCTACGGTGGGGGAGAAGTAAATGGGGGAGGAGTGGCTCTTGAGTTTCAATGACAATGTGAATAATGAGCTCACTCTCTAATGCCACCAAACAGGCATTAGTTGTCAGAGAAGCTGCAGGCGCAGTCCGAATGCCTGCCTGTCAATGGAAAGGACATCAAATGACAGGATAGGATAGAACAGAATAGAACAGAAGAGGACACCACAAGTTGATGAATATGGGCTAAGACTGTCAATTTGATCTATATTAAGTCGCAAGTTATATTTATATAATGTGGGTCATTATTATTATGCATAAGCTTGTTTTTGTGCAAAAGCTAAAGTCTTAAAACTGGGAACATATGCTTGTCAAGTATTTTCGACGAAAATATCAATATGGAAGTTAGAGTCACCAACCATGGAGCATAGATTGCTGATGAGCACCTTCAAAGATTGATATATAAATTTGTAAATCACCAAATTTGATAATTTCCTAGTAACAATCTTCATCAAGCTAAAACAAAAATTGAGTGGCAAATGTGAACACACAATTTTCATTTCAATAGAAGCTAAGTTATTAAAATTCAAATTAAATGGTAAATCAATATGTGCTTTATGAATTACGGAAAATGATTATTCAAATTTTGATGATACAACAAAATGTCTTGATTAACAAATATGTAACTATATATAACTGTACAAATGTAACAGGACAGTGATAATCCTAACAGTCCAACAGTACACATATAGCTTAACATAGTAGGCACAACATGCTGATAAATGTTACTGGCATGTGATAATCCTAACAGTCCAACAGTACACATATAGCTTAACATAGTAGGCACAACATGCTGATAAATGTTACTGGCATGTTATAATCCTAATTGTACAGCACTACACGTAAAGCCTAACATAGCGGGCACAGCATGCTGTTAAGGAAATCTCTTTTGGCTGCTTACCTGCTGTGTCATTTTGCGGTGCTTGACTTTTGCGTGTCAAAAATGGCGTACCGCAATGCCGACAAGAATCCTTTTCCGTTTCCGGTTCTCTTTGCACGCTTGTTGCTGTTGTTGCGCTGCAAGCTCATTAAATTAGGCACTCGTTGTACACTCAGAAAAGATTGCTATGCAATTTAGAATATCGCGCAAACATGAACATTTAAAAATATTATTTATTTTAAATAAAAAAAGGTAGCAAATAGGCTCTGGATAGGGAGGGTGTTTAGATGCACGGATGAAAATGGAAGTGGCTAGCGATTACTACCTATACTACTTCACGTAGTAATTACAGGACACAGGACAGGACAGGTGATAGCAAATCATGCAGATAGGTTGTCAATCCCTACCGACTCCTGTAGAAGTTGCCTTGATTTAGAAGAAGAGGAATCAGTCC
This sequence comes from Drosophila setosimentum, assembly GCA_035043505.1. Lineage (NCBI taxonomy): Eukaryota > Metazoa > Arthropoda > Insecta > Diptera > Drosophilidae > Drosophila > Drosophila setosimentum. Next base: position 22,251,848 of record JAWNMY010000003.1, read on the forward strand.
AGCCCTTCTTCCGTCACTGCCCAGTCCTTGGAAGGTAAAGACTTCTTTTCATCTAATCCGCAGGAACTAGTGAACTAATGAGATAAAAGCCACTGCCATAACACAATGTGCCAAGCATGGCTCAAGTGAATCAGTGAGGGGTATTCTCCTCCCTTGCTGACAACCGTCATAACCTAACCTAACCCATCTAAAAGCATTCAGTGTACACATATTAAAAACACCCTGTAATAAAAACTATGCTTCTTAATAATTAATAATAAGCTAAGATGCGCTTTTCGGTTTTCTAAATCTTAGGGCGATTTTTCTCTGAGTGTACGTATTTGTTGTTTTTAGCTGTTAGCTGTTGTTGGTTTGTGGCTCACCTGCTGAGTGTTAATATCAAAGGACCTCTCGCCCGCTGTGCTTTGAGCACACTTAACAGCTGCGCATCGCTTAAGGCGACATTCTGCAGGCGCAGCGACGACTGCAAAATTCAAATCGAATAATTTTGATATACATATATACTTTAACTTAAAGCAAAATTTATTGAGTAGCCAGAAAGCACACAATTTCTTTAGATTTAGATAACTACGAACAATTTGTCATACACTTTTAGACACATGTTTGGCGGGTAGCGGTGGCGGCGTCGGCGTTTTTGGGCCGCGTCGCAGCGAACAGAACTTAAGCATGTTGCAGGCAGCACTCAACTGACAACTCTCCAACAAAATCCAAAATCCAACGCTAAGCTCTGCTCTTTTAGTGGGCGTTAACGCTGGCGATAAAGCGATGATAAATCGATGGCCAGTTGACAGACTACAGGGCTACGCCAGGGAGCAGATGCCACGATGCTCCATGAAGACCTGCAGGCAAGTGCTGTCGACGCGATCGAAGAGCAGAGAACCAAAGCGTCTGGCCGTATAGTCAACGATGAGGACCATTTTGCAGTTTATACACTTGTCCCGATAGTGGAAGAGCAGACCCACCGACTGGTGCACAACGTGATCGACAAAGCCCGGAGCCGAGCGATAGACCTGATGGTTACCCATCTCGACAATAGCCCGCGTATTGACCACCAATTTGCTACGCACATACGCCGGCAACACCTCCAGTGTTCGGCGCACCTTCGACTGGGTGTAGAGCAGCCGATTCATGATGTGGGCGGGTGCATTGAAGGTATCGTTGCTATCGCGCCGATAGAAGAACACATTGCGAAAGACAAAGCCCGAGGTGCGACCCTCGTCGCATTGCCGCAAATAATCGGCAAGGGAGTTGTGCTTCAGTGGCATTAGCACCTCATCCAGATCGACAACAGCCGCATAGCGATGATTGTCCACGACATTGGCGCGATAGACGCAATCGTTGAACTGGGCCACAATGCCCGCATAGTGCAGATCCTGCAGATGGGCCTGCACATTCCACACGAACACATCGGCCAGTCCCAGCTGCTGATAGTGGGCCAGCACTCGTCGCACCTCCTCGCTGGCTTCCACGTAGTAGAAGTAGAAGCGTGTCGCGCCCTGCAACCGGTACATCTCCACAAACTCAACCAGGCGCAACACATTCGAGTAGTTCTCCTGCAAGGGACCCACGCACACTGAAATTGTTCGTCTCGATTTCCCAAACATCTCCGTCATATTTCTTGGATAACTATTAAGATGGTTAGCCAATCATTATTTTTAAATATTTAGTGCCATACTATAATGTCTCTCTCTCTCTCTCTCTCTCTCTCTCTCTCTCTCTCTGTCCCACTCTCTCTCGCTCTCTCTCTCGCTCTCTCTCTCTCTCTCTCTCTGTCCCACTCTCTCTCTCTCTCTCTCTCTCTCTCTCTGTCTCTCACTCACTCACACATACACTGTCTTAGTTTTCAACATTATTTTTTACTTTCTTCGAATTACCTAGGACTGCTCCAATTGACGAAAAAAGACAAGTTTTACGTTGTCAGTTGTGCGTAATTTTGTGCACCCGAAATCGGAAAATAGTTGATTTGCATTAATTGGAGCAAGCCTGAGTAACTTGACCAAATTTTATATATTTTTTATCTTTTCGTTGAAGATATATTAAACATCGTAAACACGGAAATAATCTTAGTTTTTAAACTATGTATATATTTACCTGATTTGTACGTAGCTGGGACTCAGATGACTGAGTCGATTTGAGGCATAGCTCAATGCAACCGCCTGAGGCAGTCGCACCGCCGTCTCTTTGGGCACATGAAGCGGACACATAATGCTCCAAGCCGCAAAACTGTTGTTGTGCACTTCGTGCATGGCACCAGCCTCCTCAGCAACAATCTCATGACTGCTGAAGTCCTCATAGCGCACAATGCAACTAATCTTGGAGTCGCGCAGTCTCTCCGGCAAAATGGCAAAAACACGCAACGAGCCAACAGTCACCTGATGCTCGTCTAGCAGCACGTTGTCTGCCAGTTGTGAAGGAAACTTAGTTAGTGAGTGAGCTTGCTGTGATTCGTAAAATATTACGATCTTCAGCAGATCACTTCTGCTTAAAAGAATTCACAAATCGATAACATAAAAAAAAGAATGAGCGTTGAACTCATTTCGTTATCTGTCCAAAGCGCTTACTTCTTTAATATTGAAACCAATACAGTAAAATTCATTATATGTACATTGAAAATGTTGTTAATGATCGTTCTTCCAAATTTAATGACTAAATGCAAAACCTAAATAAAATACATAATCTTTTACTACGCGTGGTATCAGAGTATTACGATATAATACTCAGAAGATCTAAGATTCGGCTTTCAATTTTTTTCGCAAACAATATTGCTTTTATAATTCTTAGGCAGATTTTTGTTCCTTTTTATTATTTTTTAATATTAATAATAATAGCACAAATTAAATTCAGGATTACACATTTGATAAGGTTCTAGCAGAAGAAAATCCTAACAAATCGAACTGTTAAATACAATATATTTTCTACATAACATTTTCAAATTTGAATTGAATAAATTAATAAATAAAATATAAAGCATTCATAATAATAGGATGTGTCGCATGCAATTTAATTTTGTACCCATTTTGAAGACTTGATTGATTGGATCAATTAAAATCACACAACTATAAGCGAGTTATAATAAAATAATTATATAGATTTAGAAACTATCTAAATATTTGTAGATAAGTAAAATCTTGAAATAACTAATTTTAATTAAAATAACAGTAACAAGAAAGTTAAGGTAAGAATTTTATGTGCGCATATTTAAAATACCCTACAATTATTTTTTTTTTAATTTAATATAAGAGTAGCCTAGAATTTAAAAAATAATTGACCTAGTTTTTGGAAAGAAATATACTTTCTGGATAATAGAGGGATACTGATTAGTTTTTTTCTGAGTGTACTCACGTATGAGATCCGTTCGTATATCAAAGTAGGCGGCATATATTTCATGCCTCAGTGTTACGTTTCCGATGCGTCGCCAGCTGTTATTGTAGTTCCAATGCGGATTCGGCTTCTCGTAGATGATCTGACGCTGCAGCAGTCGCAGATCTTCGCGCAGGCGTTCATCCTGCAAAGGCAAAGGCGCAACGATTAGCAAAGCGTAATACACACACACACACTCTATGGACACACACACAGCTGAGCACTCACAATTGTTGTGCGCATGGAGATATAGAAGAGTATTAACATTGTGATGGCCACCAAACCGGAGAGCATAAAGTAAACATATTGAAAACGATTCTCTTGGGCAGCCAGCATTTTTAATTAATTATATACACATATATATCAATGTGTACATATGTATATGTATGTATGTTTGTTACCGAGAAAGTATTTTTAATTTAATTATTTGATTTTGACTCGACTCGAACCGCACCGCACCACATCACATCGAACAGAACAGAACAGAACAGAACAGAACCGAACCGAACCGAACACGCGACCTTGAGTGGTACACGCAGCCGTAGCACCTTTTTGGTGTCCTCCTGGCCAACGTTGGCGTCCAGGTGTGAATTACACTTATGCGACGACTTGTACGACAAGCTGCCTACTCGTGACTACAAGTGTCATGCTGCTCTCAGGAGTCGCCACCGCCAGTCGCCAGTTGCCAGTTGCCTCTGCTGCGGCGTTGTTTATTTATTTTCAACGTTGACGTTGACGCCAACGTTGACGCCAGCGCTGACGCTGCGTAGCCACCCCCAAAGCGGCTCCTGTTGCTTGTTTGTGTTCAGTATCGTTGAGTATGGGCCTCCCATCGATTAACGCTAACAGCGAGCTAGACAGGGGGCTGGGCGGTGTCTGTCTGCTGGGGCGTAATTCAGTGTCTTTCAGCGTGCGTCTTTCGGTGTCATCATCGACAACGGTATCAACAGCGGCAGCCCCGGCCTCGGCATTCTATTGCCAACAAAACCCACTAACCCAGCCAAAGCTACACTCGTAAAAACAATTGACCCATAATACTAATTGGGAAATTAAAAAAGAATAAGAAAACTTTTCTAAAGACCATTAGCTTTGGTTTTTATTACAGTGATTATTACAAAATGACACTTGCTGAAAGTCTATTGAAGTTCAGGAATTTATTTGATCTAGATTAATATAATAATTGTCACACGCTTCCTTTTTTGTAACCATTTTTTAAGTAACTGAAAACGAGTTAGACTTATCACATGTAATACTGTTGATAACTGCTTGATTTGCGCATCAGTTAACAATGAAAAGCATTTTTTAACAGTGACCTTTTAATCAATTCCTCGGAGATGTTAGCCAATTTTTCATGATATATTATATACCCCACACTAACCACAAACCTCACAAAAAAAAAAAAAACATAAAATGCTTTCACACAGCTACATTAAAATTTAAATTTATATTTGGCTGTCAATAAAAATCAGTCAAGCATTTAGCTTGAATAATTGTGTAATAAGCGCAATCTTTCGTTGACTGGGAGCTCTTAGTGGATTTCAATTTATTTTTACACATCTTAATGTTTCAAAACAAGTTAATGTGCATTTATTTAATTTGTATTGCACTTAAGATTATATAAATGTCATAAAAATGTCATCTTTCTTTTGATGACATTCATGCACATTCATGTGTGTGAAAAATAAGTAAATAAAAAGTTTTAATTCTCGTTTTGTGTTTGATAACGAATGAGCCTTACAATATTAGAGATTAATCTATTTTTTGGCGTTACTTATTCGCTTCGCACTTTCAACTCGTGTCGCTAGACTTTTAAAAATTAGTAGCTACTTTAGCATGAATCTCTTTATTAATGCTGTGAATTATTTTTGCGAGTGTTTTTGTTTGTGGTTTCTGCTGCCACAGATATCGAGGCAGAGTTGGTAGACGGGTATCACGGACTGTTTGTGGCGCCCACAATACGCAAATGAGTGTGGCACCCACGGACTGACTTACACTCACACACAGACACACGCACAACAAGTGTCTGGGGCAAAGGACTTTGGCGACGCGTATGCAACAAGTTAATCAACGTACGTTTCGCACGAAACTGGCGCCATTGGCGACTCTGTCGACGCGTCATCCGCAGGCGGCAAGCGTCGGCAGCGCAGCCAGCGTTTGCGTCGACGCGACTTTTCCTATTGCTGTGCGCGTGCACGTCTCTGTGCGTGTGTGTGTGTGTGTGTGTGTGTGTGTGTATAATCGCACTTCAATTCAACATGAGTCGACTTTGTAAATTGAATGTTCTGCTTCTCGATTGGAGTGTCCCACTAACTGTATGTATGTGTAGGTGCATGTGTGTTTGTGTGTGTGTGTGTGTGTGTGTGTATTGTGGATGAGTGTATATATGCGAATAAGCAGCATTTCGTGGAATTATAAATTTAAGCTATTTTTACACGAATAATGTAAAGCACAATATATTCCAATTCATTTAATGCATTTTTCTAGACTGTCCAGCAGAAAATATATTGTATCTATTATTACACATATACAGATGGGCGTACGCAACATTTCGTTAAGGGGGGTGGGGTCCAAATTGGCCTCCCCCTGTGCACGCCCCTTTATATGCATAATAAACACAAATATATGTATACATATATATACATATGTATATATATATATTTTAAAATATTTTTGACCGAATTAATTTGTTGTTGTTTTTCAGTGCCAAGCGATTTGATGGTATAAATGATTTTTCAAATTTTCAAATAATTCATTAATAAATTCTTCAATTTGTTGGTAAAAGATTACAATTATATATTCACATGCATTTGTGGTTGGACACTTTGATAAATTGATACAAACTATTTTTTTGTATATTGTCTGATTGTGTTTTTCCTGTTGGGTCCACAGAAATCTCACAAGTTTGTATTATTTTTTATAAATTAAAATTTAAGTATTTGGTTTTTCACTTTTTGAATTTTTCTGTGTCGACTGATAACAACAACAATTACAAAGAAATAAATAAATAAATACTGTTCACATACTTTTCAATAGCACTAGAGACACTGTGCAATCACCGCTATAAAGATCTTTTTCATATTTCTGCTATTCCTTAAATCCAAATAATATGTATTCGATCTTTGATTCATTTCAACTCATTTCTCATTTCATTAGGCATGCAAAATACTTTTGACTTGTCTTTGGCAATGTGTTCTTAACAGCAGCAATAAAAAGTGGACGATAGCGAGTAATGTGGCAATCGCTGTGAGTTAAATGCGAATCAATTGAAACACTCACATACAAATAAAAGCGCTCAACAAGTATAAATAAATAAATGAAGAGCACCAAATAAGAAAAATGTTTAACTTTCGGGCGATACGAGAAGCGAAACATTTTTTTTATTAAACAAAATCTCAGCTGAGTAACATGATTTCAACTGCTGGACGGTCAGGTAAAAACTATTTATGGGTGCGGCCACAAATCAAATTTGGAGCTCCTTATCAGGTCGGGGACTGATTACGGATCTTATCGGCAGTAGTTGGTTCAGACCAGGCAGGCTGCTTGGGGGCTTATGTGCGAATATAACTAATAGAGTAGTACCTGAGTGTTGATTGCTTTTACACAGCTGCACTCGCGCTCTTCCCCTTCTCCCTTCATCCACTGTGCAGCATGACCCGCATTTAACAGTGGCTACCAGCATTATTGTCAGTTACGGCTGCCCACCAGTAGCCAACTGTCTGACGCAGGCGCAACAATCCACATCCCAATTTCTATCGCAATAGCAACCCCGGAATTCTGTGTGAATTATTGCGCAAAAAAAAAAAAAATAATAAAAATCTCCCCTCAAGAGTCGCTAACAAAATTCCAGTTCGAGCGTGAGAAACGAAAGGAGATTGTGCAAGCCAAGGATACCTAATTCGAGTTCAAATCTTTACTAATAAATATGCACTCAACTTTTGTAGGTATATCAACTGGTTGTCGTTTCAGTTCACATACACCCATACACTATACTCAAACGTCTCATTGATCTTGCGTATACGTTGGTGGTGGCATTTTTACCCACCACCACCACCACCACTTAACGACTCTTGGGATCGCATACCAGCATAAACATTACCATTTCAATACATGCCCAAACATAAATACATACACTAAGAAAAAAACCGATCTGAATTTTAAAAAATTTACATACTTTTGACGGCAAGGATAGCTCCCCTCATTATTCCGAAAAATTATTTCTAAACTAATAATTTATTTATAATTGCACGACGATCTAATTCCCAAGATGTCTTTAATATATGTGCACAAAACTCTAAACTTTGATTTGTTGTAACTCAACTGATTTTTAGCATTAGTATTTTAAAATTGGACACAAAGAACAAGAGACTTTCCCAGGAAAGCAGTAGAGAGAGTAAATTATATCACTTTTATCTGCATTTCAAAATGTATTTTGAAAAAAATAATAAATTCTAATAAATATCTATCTAATTTTGGGAAACATTTTTCGTATAGTTAGAAATTAATTCTACAAGCAAAAAGAACATCCTAGTTTTCTAGGCGATTTCAATTAAGACCTTTTTTTCTGAGTGCAGATGTATGTATCTTGAACCCTCCTCTGTTGTTATGACCCAAAGGCACGCAGGCCACCAGCAAAACGGGGCACGCCTGCGTTTTTGGTGCACATTTTCATTTCATGCGAAAGTATTTTCAATTGTTGAGCGGAACGTGGTTGCCCCTTTATTATTTTTGGTGGTGGTTTTGCCACACTATAAATACTGCAGCAGATCAGCGTTGTGGCACAGTTAAGCTTTGAGTTTTATAAAGTGAAGAACAGAAAATCGACATAAAGAAAAGTAATTCGAGCAGCTGAGCCGCCACTGGTTCCCGGTGGCGGCTGACCAAGCCAAGAAGCTATCAAGATCGGCTATTTATAACGCGCATTTAGAAGCAATTACAAATAATTATTGTAAGTATGCTTTACAAATACAAAGGTAATATAATAATCATGACCTTGTATGTAGCTGGCCATAAACGAAAACTGTGGAGAAAAAGAAGATTGTCTGAAATGAAGAATTAAAAATTCAACAAATATTCAAATATAAATGACAAACTAAAGAATATTTAGAAGGTCTACCAAGTGGCCCATCGAGACATCATCAAATATCGACATGATATTAAAAGAATAAAATGATGTATAAATTTAACAAATATTCTAAAAATACTGGCAAACTAAGAATATTTACAAGATCTATCAAGTGGCCCGACATGACAACTTCAAATACCTACACACTAATCATAAAACATAATGAAATTTATATTCATATATTTCATAAAATATTCCAAAAAACTTAAAAATATTTACAAAATCAAGACTACGTCAAATACCGATATATTATTAAAAGAAAATGTTGATCAGTATATATATATGTATACATACCCAAGGATAACTAAATTAGCTAAAATGCAAATCAAAACTTTTACAAATTATTTAAAAAAACACCGTCTTAAACATTTATAAGATAAGATGAGTAAGATCGTCATCAACTACTCTTATGGAAGTTATTCTGCAACTTCGACGCGTACATACTATATATATAATATATCATCAAACATATATAATTTTTACATTTGAGGCATTGCTACAATATCTTCCGCTCAATGGCATAAGCCCCAAATTACTTCCACAAACATTTTTTGTGCCTTTTTCGGTTCTCCTTTCTGTTTAGTTTTGTTAATGTTTTTGTTAACTTTCGTTATAAAAGCTATAAATTTGTTGGTTTAACAATATCCTTGTTTAAAATTTCCACAAAAAAAAGAGTTCAATCATTTTAAATTAGAACATTAAGCAAAAAAATATTCAAATGTAAAATCGCGAAATTTTTTACAACGTATATTGCCAATAGCAGGCGTATTTTTGTTATAAAAAATTAAATTTGTTAATAATTTAGGTTTGTTAAAATGGTTAGTTTTCATTTTCAAATGATTTAGTTCATTATTTTTACAATTTTAATTTGTTAATTTCTTAACTTACAAATTTTATTTGCATTTTTATAATATTTTTTCCAGTTTAGTTTTTTTCAAAAATTTTATTTGTGTCAAATTTTAAATTGGTAAGTTTTTAATTTTAATATTTGGTTTATTTGTGACACAATTATTGGTTCTTATTTATTATAGTTTTTATATTTATTTTTTATTTGTAAACTTCTCTACGGAGTGAATTTTTATTTATATGTTTATTTATTTGTATTAAAAGTTTATTGCGGATTCTTCTGCAATTCTTTTCTTTTTTATTTTGGTTTCTTAATTTTTTTTTCGGTCTAAATAATATTTTTACAATAATTATAAATATTATGATTCATGTACTTCTTTTTTATTTGCTACAAAAAGAATTTTCTCAATTTATCGGCATTTTTTACTTTTATAATCTTACTTCCATTTGTGCTAAAAGAATGTTCGGTATCATGTTAATTATTTTTCAATTATGTTAAATAATTTTTGTAATTTCATCGATTTTAATAATTTTTTCTATTTTTTTATATTTATATTTTATATTTTATATCATTTGTAACTCCATGATTTTTCCTTTTCCTTGATTCATTTGTTTCATATATTTTTATTAATCTATCAGTTTAAGATCAACGTCCAAAGGTATAAATTGGTAAGTTTATTTTCATTTTGTTTTCTTCGTTCCGTAAAATATATTTTTTCATATCTTTTGTAGACTCTTATTTTAACAAAAGTTTTAGTTTTTCAATTTTGGCATATATTTATTAATTTTGTTAATTAAATTATTCATTAAAGATTTTTAAATTATTCATTATCAATTTTTTATTTCTGAAAAATAAATTTTTTTTTTGTGATTTATTTTTATTTTGGTGTTTTCGCATTTCTATCTATATCAATTTGTATACCTATTTTATTTAGATTTTATATTGTTTTGTATCTATTGTTTTGTTTGTATGTTTATTTCATATTTATTTTTGATAATGTGATTTATTTTCATTTATTTCATAAATTTATTTACTATACTTTCGTTATTTTTTTTATCTATTCATTTTTCATTAATTTCTGAATTTCTTTGTATATTTCTTTAATTCAAATTTTTTAAATTATGTTTTTTTCTGTGTGATAATTTTGTACTTATATTTTTAAATTTAATTTTCAATTGCATAATCAATTAATACATTTATTCATTTTGTAAATTATGTTAAAGTTTTAGGCTTTATTTTAATAATTATATTTTATTTATTTTATTTTAAATTTTGTTTTTAATATTTCATTCAGTTCAAAATGTAAGCTTAAATAAACAGGCTAAACTGAATTTCGTCTTCTTGCTGGGCTCCTCTTAAAAGTATTTCATAAGATTTGTATGCCTAAACCTGACAACAAACAATAATACAAATGTATACAAAGCATAGATAAATATAACCTAATAAACTGTACTTTCAATTTTATTGCAACTACTACTGTATTTCATTCAAAAATTTAAGACTGGATATTGAGAATCTTTTGAATTGTTTTATTGAGCAAAGTGGAAGTCGTTAGAGGATTGCGCATAAATAGGTATACAAATATTTATATTTTTTCTTAGGAATTACACATATATATAAGAAATTAAGTTAAGCCACGCCTGCGATGCGGCTGCTGTGACTGCTGCGGCTGCTCCATTGCAGGCATTATCACTGCATAGCCTTCGTCTTATCCTGGCCATCGATGTCCTGGGACTCGTTTGGCTTGGCCGCCGTTTGGGCCGCAGCTGCTGGCATGCTGGCGCTACCATTACCACCATCACCACCATTACCATTTGAGTTAGCCGCATTGCTGGAGTTCTCTGGGACGGCATTGCTGTCCCGATCGAACAGATAACTGCCGCCTAGAGGGCGTGGTCGGCCACCATAGGAAGAGCTACAAGGGGCGACAAGAGAGCAAGCCTATCTTAATGATTTACACAATTCCACAACACAAAATGTGCTACTGGCTACAAGCAAATGCCCAGAATGGGTGGACTTGATAAACTGGGATTGGCTGATGTGGTTTGCATGGGTGCAGCACCCACTGCAACTTACCTCTGTGCATCTCGCTCTCTGTCCCGACCACCCCCGCCGCCGCCACTACCACCGCCATTTGTACTAGAGCTGCCACCGCCACCGCCAGCAGCAGACGCAGTACCGCTTCCATTGCTGGAGCCACCACCACTACTACCTCGTGAGCTTTGCTTATCCTGATCGCCCAGGTACGTCCAGCTGCCCTGGCCATTGGGCTTGGCCATGTCGCCCATGATGCTGGTGTGGCCGCCACGATAGCCATCGCTTCCGATGGCCGAGGAGGAGACCTTGGAGCCACCGCGACTGCCGTAGGGACAATTGGTGATCAGATGGCCGCAGGGGGAGGCGGGGGTGCGTTCGCGATCGTAGAACGGTTGCGCATTCGAGCGACGATCATCGTCAACGCCGGCAAAATAATAGCCACGGCCCGAATTATCGAAGCCCGACTGACCTCTGGGTGCGTGGGTGCAATTTAAGTGGTTGCAAGGATAGAACAGGACAGCACAGGACAGGTTGTGGTTGGTTGTAGGTGGGAGAAGTGGTGTGCATTAAGTATCCGAATACAAATTGAAGCGTAGAGTATCCAGAGTTCATATATTGTTGTTGTTGTTGTTGTTGTTGTTGTGGTGTTTTGTGTTATTAGTAGACATTGTTGTTGTAGTTGTTGTATTGGTTGTTGTTGTGTTGTATGTAAAGAGTAAGAGAGTGTTAGAATTGACAACAATTGAACAAATAAACACACAGAAACGAAACATCTTTTAACAATAGTACAAATATAAAAGCAGGATAGCGATACCTGTAGGTCTCATCCCATGGACGATAATTGCGAAAATCATACCTTGAATAGTAGCGGTCATACGGATCGTATCTGTCATACCCTGACCGCGAGCGATCGCTGTAACGATCTGAAAGCATAAAGTTTTTAATTATTCCGGATTAAGCCCCAGCAACAAATAAGTTTAAAAATATAAATGACAAAAAAATAAATAAATATAAAATATATAAGTGTAATTAAATTAAAATCAAAATTTGTTTTAACAATAACCAAAAAATTGATTTCTTTATTTATTTATTTGTTTATCCATGCGCTACAAGTTTAAAACTTATAAAAATATTGCGCTAGTCAGGAGGGAGTTAGATAAAATTAAGAACAAATCAATGTTAAAGAAATTCCGTAATATAAAGTCAATATCAATATTATTTATTTAAATTGAATTTTTTTAATGTCTGGTATTATTTACCCCAGGAGATGCGGCGCCGAAATATCCGAAACACACATATCTTCCACAATTTGTAAGTTAGAGTCACACATAAGAGTTACCAAACTTGGAAGGAAGGCTACTAGGAAACTCTTCTAACTCACGCCCCCACAAATTCACCAAGGTCTATATCTACCGCAATTTTAAAGGCAAAATTGGACAGTTGATTACTAAAAATCTCCATCAAAGATCGGTATTTCTTGGCAACACCCACTCTGTACTGTGGCACCAGTTGTCAGGTGTTATTACTTAGGTTGTTCTAAGAAATACTTTTCTTATAGCAGCCATATGATAAGTTGTTCAACTTATTGCACACATGCTATGATTTACTTGTTAAAACTTATTAAAGATATTTCGTATAGCAATATAACATGCAAAAGAATATAACAATCTATAACAATCAAACATAATAAATATTTTATATATTAAAAGTAGTTAACAAGCTCCTCAGCAGTTTATCATATATTTACCTATCTCTACCTTATTTTCTCTCTCACTCACGTTTTGCGCTCCTTACTTCTGAGCTAATAACGTTTAATAATTTTTCGTACATTTTAAATTTATTTTGTATTTTGTCATATATAGTATTTTGTTTTCATTTAAAATTGAAATATAATTAATCATGTGAAATTTAACTAACTTAAATTGAAGGTTTTATATCGATTTCAGCTCATTAATTTTATTTTACTTTTAAATTTGTTTATGTTTTGGAACCATTTTTTAAAAGAACTAAACTGTTCTTAGTACACTTAAACTAAAAAATATATACAAAATAAGACTTCCTATTTTGTATATAATGTTGAAAATAAAATCCACTTAATGAAAATTAATGTTTCAAAAGAGAAAAGGCACACCGAAGATCGAGGTATACCTAGAGATACATATATACATGTCACGCAAGACCCATCTTTATACTGTTTTCCCCTATGGCAGCTATATGTCATAATGGTCCGACCCGGTCATCGCCGACCTATGAACTGCATTCAGCAAAGAGACGAATTTAAGCTGAGAGAGCTATGCGCATATAATATAAGAATGTCGGACAGACAAACATGGCTATATCGACTCAGTTAGTGATGCTGATCTTTATATTTTCGGAGGCGTCTCCATAATTATGTGTTGTCAATTATATTACCCCATGACATGGGCATTATAAATAGGTCAAGGAAGTAAATTACCACTAAAACTATATTCTATGTAAGTTTCGACTCACCCCGTGAACTGTCACCGTATCGATCACCGGAGTAACGATCCCTGGTATCGTAGCCCGAGTAGCCCGAGTATCCCGAGTAACTCGAATATCCGGGGCTCCGATCATAGCTGCTGGAGCCTCGTCTATAGTAATCATCGTTGCCGCGTCCCTCGTACCGATCATAGGTGCGAGACGGGTAGCGATCATCGCGACTGTAGGATCTGTCATAGTCACGATCCCGACCGCGATCATCGTTGCGATCATAGGAGTAGTACCACGAGCTGCGCGGCTCCTCGCTGCCCCGACTCGAGTAGCCACCGTATCGATCGCTACCACTACTGCCATAATACCGATCCTCGTAGCAGCGGACGCAGCGCGACTGACGACTCTTGCCATTGCCGCGCAGCACGGAGTCGAGAACGCCAGCTGACGCCTGTTTATCGCTGGCAGTGGGCGTGGCAGAGCGTGGCTCTGGTGCTCTCAGAGCGGCCTGGACGCAGCAGACAACGGCCAGGCAGAGTAGCTGCAAAGAGTTGAGAGTTAAGAGTTAAGAGTTGAGAGAGTTGCGCGATCATTAGCTTATGGTTTATGGATAGATTTCACAGTCCAGCGATCAAGTGGGCCAAAGCCCTCACATCCATACACACCAACACACACACACACACACACAGAGAGAGAGATATACACACACAGTCTCAGATAAGCGGGGCACGTACAGCCTCCAATCATAATTGAGGAAAGTACTGCTCGAAATACAAAGCCATGTGTAGAAATCATCAGCGTCATTATCATCATTAAAAATGGACACTCGGCGTCAGCGAGCGTGAAATATGATCAATGGACTATGAGTGGTGCTCTGTGTCGATTATGCAATAATAGGGCATAGATTAGGGCGCAAATTGTGGCCAACACCTCAGCCCTTTGCCGCCAGCAGACAACAATGAAAATAATAACAGATATAAAATGTACATATGTAAATCATAATAAAAAATAATTAAAACTAAGCCTCATATTCAGATATGCATAAAATAGCATTGACATCATTTTGCTTTCATTCATGGCTCAAAATCATAAAGTACGCTACGCGGTACGGCTTCGCAGGGGGGGGTGGCTCACAAAATAACCACGAAGTCATATGTATATAGTGTCTACCTGTCTGCCTCTCGGCGTGCACATACACCCCCCCTGCTCTGTCAAACAGAGTTAATCATGAATATATGCTGGCGAGCTGGTCCGCTACGCTTTGTTAGCCAAGCATCAGGAACAATTTCCGCTTGGGGTTGGCTATACCCAAAATAAAGCTACCGAATGGCCAATCTACGGATCTCGAGTTCGTGACTTGTCACTGAGTGTGTGCACACTTTATTAGAACAATTAAATTTTTATCATATAAGCGCTTTTTTCTTCTTTCTATAGTATATCACATAGCTGTCGGTCAACGGTCGTTGCCATCATTAATTTCGAGACTTATTTATGCATAATTTGCCATTTACATAATTTTCCAAAGTTCCTAAAATTATTACATCATATAGCGACAGTTATGCAATCGTATGTCGCATGCAAAAAGGGGTAGGTCAGAATTCTAGTTAATATTATATAATTTGTTCTATTGTTGTATACATAAATATATGTCTCCTATATTTAAATACAAATATTCAGATAACGATATATATAAATATATCAAACCATACGCTTAGTAGAACATCTTAAAAGTCTCGGAAGAACGGATAGGTCAGCTTTATGATTTATGCTATCTGATTTGATTGCTGGCTATAAAAATAATGAAAGATCTACCTAATTAAAAAAAAAATCAGCATGTACTTAGATGAAAATCGCATAATTCTGTTGTCTAGTGCCCCTATGCCGATAAACTTATAAGACTGTTTCTAAAATATTACTCCTTTAATCATTTTTTGAAATACTAACACGTTTTTGCGCGAATTAAATATATCTCAAGTATATCCAAACAATGCAGTTTAATATTTCTATAAGCAATTTCAATCTATACTTTTTTGGTTTTATTTCAAAATTATTTGATATATAGTAGTAAATAAGTTTATACTTTAATCATTTAAATAAGAAACTAAACTAGAATAAATCTTTGATTAACGATTATTGAATTGAGTATAAATAAATCAATAATTTGTTAATAATTAAAAGATCATTGTTATTGGGTTCTAAATGCCCATTTGGTATAGACGTTTTACCTTCTCAACTTTCAATTTAAATTATATATGTTTTATTTAGAAACAAAGGAATGTTTAGAAATAACTAAGATTAAATTTTAATAATTTATATATTTATAAATAAATTTATAAATTCACTTTCTCAGTAAACGCAACAACAACAAAATATATTCTGAGCAACAGAAAATAATAATAATAATAATTCCATGTTTAAAAGCTATAAAGGCAAAATAATTCGGTGTCAAATTTTAAAATCATAAATCATTCCAAAAAAAAAAAGCAAAATAGTATGGAAACAAGGTATTATTAGGCTGAGAGAGTCGATTTGTGCAGCCGTTTTACCTTCACAATATGAATACATTTTGACCATGATCGATATGCACTCTTTCTGTTTATATCATTACGTAAATGTCGAAACCCCAGAGTAGATATTTTGAATGTGAGTTTTGTTTTTTTCATAAATGTAAGTTTGGTTATTATATTGCAATATTCTTTCGTGCGATTATTTTAAAAGTAACTATTTTTTCAAACTCACCAATTGCAACGCGTGCATGGTTTTTTGTTCTTTTTTTATTTCAGTTCACTAAAACACTTGCACAAATACTTCCAGGCGCGTTGAGTGCCCTTCCTGGAATCTTCTCAACTAGTATTTGGTGCTGGGAGCACAAATCCTTGGCGCGCTTTTCAGTGCTTGAAATATCGCTCGACGAGTCGCTGGCAACTGAATTGAAATCACGAATGTGCTGCTCAGGCGTGAGGCACGGGTATTTATTTGAAATAGCTGCCAAAAGTCGCTGGAGCGCGTTTCGCTAGAACCGAATCGGAGACCAACGAGACTCACAGAGAAACGCACTGAAGCGCGATATGGAGCTTGCAGAGCTCCCGCAGAGAGGGGTGGCTGGAGGCACATTGCTCTATGTGGATCTGAGCGCTGGTATTCGTGGCTGAGGTGTTGGCATTTGGTTGAGGCACCGTTTTGTCACTTCACCTGCAACACCTTGGGTGTTTTCTGGCCAAACCCTGTTTGAATCTGAATCTCTTTTCGTGGTTTTCACGGTCAGTTTGGCATTCGTAGAATGGCGGTAGGATGTGTCTGTTCGGTTGTATTGGGACGCAAACTATCATTATTTGTTCTCAGACATTTGGGGCTAATTAATGCATCTTCTCGCATTGCGTAATACTTGGGTGTATTCCTGTCGACCACTGTGACTCACAGCAAACTGGATGAAGCTCGGATTAAAGGCGTGAAATTAGCATTGCTAATTGCGACAAACATGTTCGTTTTTTCGGCGCTTACATAATTCACAACCGTGACCATGAAAAGGGTTAATCTCTACTTAAAAAGACGCCAAATGGAACAACTTAATGCACATAGTAAAGAGGACACTGTTGCATTCTCTTTAATTATAAAAGTAATATATTAGATGGATTCAGAGAAAAACATTTAAATAACACATGATGAGGGGCCAGTCAAAAGCACATATAAATTATAAAATGTGGTCACCAAACAGTACAAAATTAATAATAAACAAAAAATGATTATACAGATCTTAATTACTTTGGAAATTTAAATTCAAGATACGAGATAAAAGCAGAAGGAGAAAATAAATGACAGAGAGTAGCAAAAGTTCATCACGAAGATTTAAGTTTGTATTTAAAATAAAAATATCATAATTATTAAAGTATTTCTTGAGCTGATGAAAAGCACAAAGAATCGACATAGTTAAGTTAAGAGCATGATGTAATTGTTATACTTCTGATAGGGTAGCATTGAGTTAAAATATCATATGAACTTTACGCTAGAGTGAAAAAATACCGAACTGCTCCTGCTGCTGAGTTTTTGTTTTTGGCGCCGTCATCTTGTTCGTCTGCATGCGCAGTGAACCCCAAATGGAGGTCGTTGGCATTCACAACGTAACTATACATTGTGGTCCAACTTAATATGTATTTACCATTTACAACGGCGACAAGTTTAATTAAACCACTTAATTTTGTTTATCTAATGCGAGCAGACGCAATTTAATATAGTGTTCAGTATGATACAATATATGCTAAATATGTTTACATTGTGGGTTTCGTTAGGTATATGTTGTTTGGTTTTGAAGATTGCATCTAGTTTGCTTCATGGAAGAACAATTTGTCATACGATTATTACGAGCACAAGTACGAGAGTAGTTAGGTTAAGTTAAGTTAAGTATCTAGGCAGCAAAAACGGACACAGTTTCAAACAATTATGCTAGTTCAACAATTGGCTACAAATACAATTTTATTGTCACATTGTGGTTGAGTATCGAAAGCTGAGGCCAATAATGCCAATAAGATATCACGAGGGTGCCACCGATACCGCGGACATGGCGCCCGCAGCGGCGATCTCGTCCTGAAATGCCAGAAAGCCAAGCTGGGCATGCGATGCCTCGTTCAAAGCACGCGATCGTATACAGGCACGATACTGATCCGCACTCAACGATCCCGTGCAGATCTGTGAAACACCGAAAATAATTGGTAAGTTGATAGGCATCAAAAAGTCGCCATGTAGCCGACTTACTTTTGTGTGCCAGCGATGAAAAATGCCCGGATCTGTGGCGCGTATGATTTTGATCTTAGATCTTACGTACTTGCGATAGAGCATCACATCCTCGCCGCCCCAGCCAATGATCTCCTCATCAAAGCCGCGTACTTGCAGAAAGTCCGAGCGATACTGACACGTCATTCCATAGCCAAAATCGCGCCAGAAACCCGTGTCCCTCGAGATCACCAACTGCTCCTCCTCGCTGGGCAGCGCCTTTCCCTGCAGCGTGTACACCACGTGCGGATTGTAAAGGCTAAACACAACTGGATAATAAACCTAAGATCCAGCATTGTTAGTGGCGCACTTGTCTTATATTGCAGACACTTACCTTCTTGCCGGGCGAGGTATTCCAGCGACAGCGCTCTAAAAATTTGGCCGTAAACACAATATCAACATCGCACATGAAGAGCAGCGCATCCTGCGTCACTTTTGCTGCCTGCGGCTGGACATGCTCAGCTCCCAAACGCAGAGCCTTGGCTGTAAGTAATAGTTTCAACGATTAGGATAAGGTACACCTGTCGATATTTCGGGCTCAGATCCAACCAAATGCTTAAAATTGGAAAGTCTTTTTTTCAGAAATATTTTGTATTTTTAAGAAATATATTTCCAACAATGGTAAAAAAAAACCTAGATATGCAGAACTTTCATTTTTAGTAAATTAGTAAAAAAAAAAAAAAAACAATTTTGTATACACATATAAAACACTCCAAATTTCGAAAAAAAAAAGCAAGAAATATAGTTTCTGAATAATGTGAGTTTTTGAAAGTCTTTTATTGATGGGATTGGCGGTCTTTGGCAATATTGATTCCTGCAATGCACTCCTATAAAATTGGAGAAGCTTCCTTACCGATTTGCATTCATGAATACTCTTTAACTATTATCTTTTAGAAAAGAAATGAACTGATTACCCACCTCTGCTAAATGTCTCATTTAGAGCTATGAGCTGAACACGTGCCAAGTCCGCTGCAATCTCTCGCGCCTGCTTCAGTCCCGGCTCGCCAAAGTAGACGACGATGAGCTGAAGTCTACGATCTGCCAGTTGCTTAAACAACTGAATGAAGTTGCGAAAGCTGCGCAGGCGACCAGCAAGGGGCAGAATGACATGAACAATGGGACTGGCAGCCAGCTCGGACAGTTGGACTGTTTGGAGTGGGGCAAAGGGTCGCATGATTAGCGCCTTGCGCACCGCATGTGTCTGGTGTTTAATGCTCTGGAAGTAGAGCTCATACTGGCTGCCAGTCGTCGGTTCTGTGCGATGAATACCCTCGACAAAGTCATCCAGGGTGTACCTGCCCACCTCGACCGACGTCAGTCCCTTGGCCCGGGCACGAGCGGTCTGATTGCGATTGAGGCTCTCCAGCGCCTTGTTGACTGCCTCGAGGAGATCTCGCCGCCTGTATCCGATGGGCTTCTCAACCACCCGCTTGCCGAGGCCCAGATCGATGGGATATACGCGCGTAAAGGTGAAATGATTGAAGGGTATCATCTCGTACTCATTGTTCAGTGGCAATCCGTGCAGAATCTCTGCGGCGCCCACCTGCTTGCGTATATAGCTGCTGCAGTCATAGTGATGCGTCAGCGAGGGAACTGTGCTGTCCACCTGATGATGGAGCTGTGTGCTGTTGTTGCTGCTTGAGAAGACAGATAAGGCCAAGGAGGAGGCGGAAGCGGAGGAATATCCAGTTGCCGGCAATTTGCCAGGCAATCCATTGTTATTTCCGCTACGATTGCTGTGTAAAAGGACAAGCTGGGCTCGCAGTGTGAGCACCTCCTGCTTCAGGCGCTCTATTTGTGCGTCGCGAGCACTTAATGCTGAATTATAACCGTTTGTCTCGCTGGGATTTGCATGTGAATCTTTTTCCGTTTGCGCAGTCAACTCATCAAAGCCCCATTTCGTTAGAATCGCTATCGAAATTACAGTTACCAGTGCGAACAGCAACAGGAGTCGCACTAGCAACCGAGAGGCCAACGAATTATGCATTTTCCATGTTCCGTTCGGTAATTATTGCTGCAAAAAATAAAAACAAAATTATAATTTCAACTGGTATTTGGGCGGCAATACAGAACAGAACGTTGCCAGATAGTCGTTGAAACACTAGGTGGCAGCGCGACGCATTTGTGCGTTCACGAATGACGCAATGTTATAAGCATGTTGTGGGACAACAAGCACCATTTTTTTTTTCTTTAACAGCCTGTAAAATTTGTCAAGCAAAACACAACGTCGGCTGCTTATATTTTTGTAATCAAAAATCAAAAGAAAAATTTAAAAGCATCGGAAAACCCGGCACTCAGCACAAAAACAGCACAACAGTCGCACAATAAACATTTCCCAGGTGAGTGTGTGTTTTGGCTAAATAGGGCGAGGCCAACAGCGCAATGTAAATATTGTGCGTTGGCAGGCGGCTGCAAAGTTCGGCGAGCAACAAGTTTTATTTTTTGGTGCTGCCAGTGCTGTCACTTCTGAATCACACTTTCTGGAGAGAGTCACGGTTTAGTAGTCGGTCTTTTTAGTGTATCTGAGTGTTAATTACACTGTATAGTTTGCGTCACTACTTCTATTATTTAACGCTTATTGAGTTAGCAGTATGTGTGGCCAAGCAATGTTTGGTCGCTCATCTCTATTTTTGTGCTGCTAGACCAAGTTCAGGAATTGTATGATTCATTTCGAACTGGGCAATATTGCATAGATAAGAAGTGTTCCAACTTGTCATTCTGCTATTTTTTTTTTTTGTTTTTTTGGTTTTTGCGTTCTCTGTGTTAAATTATACGTAGTTAATCGCAGCTTTTGATTGTGTGCACTTCTTTCTCTCACCATATGTGTGTATGTATGTGCGAGTGTGTTTGTCTGTATGGGTGAGCACTCGCCACAATTAAAATTTGCTTTGTATCTTGAGAAATTTAAAGAAAAATAGAAGATTTTATTGGTATACTCTGTAACCTTTAAAAATTGGAAAGAGTGGCATACTGAGAAACCATTTCCGACTCTGTAATTATTGTTGTATTAAACTATTAATCTGAATGACTTTGACTTTCCCTCAGTCACTTGCCTACTTCCATACTCCATACTTCACTCGCAACAGCATTTTACCTTTTTACCCCAACTCTCTTTGTAACAATTGCTTTTTGTTTGTTTTCTTACTCTTTCTTAGTCTCTCATTCTTACTTATAACAAATAACAATCTCTCGTTATCGCTAAGGCTAAATTCTGTGCGATTATTTGACTAATTGAAATAATAATAGAGTTAATTGGCTGGATTAAATGGGTAATAATATGGGTTTGAGCTGGGTGTCTGCTAGTCGATCACTAGGTGTATTTTATTGAACAAAGACCATTCTCTATTTAATTCATATTTGACTTCCATCTCTTTCTGTAGCTAGTATTCATTTAACCGAGCTATCGACGCACACAGAAGATGGAGAACAACGAGGCACCCGCACCTTCCGGTTCAAACAATGAGTAAGTGCGGCTCGCAACATTCGCAGTTGGAGCTTGAATAGAATCAACACAGTGCGAGGCACAATTGCAGGTCCCAAAGTTTGACAGCAGAAGAGATTAAAATTGAAATTCACTGCGCTTTGGGACTTGGAATTTCGTGCGTGCCGCTTGTGTGTCGAGCTTTGCAGTCTTGTCCGCCACACGTGTAATATTCTACAGCTTTCCCATACTTCCACCACCGCCAAATGCGTCGTCGTCGTATAACAACACTGTTCTCGACAACAGCAACAACAATGCCGCCCAGAAGCGTCTGCAGCAGACACAGGCCAAAGTGGACGAGGTTGTCGGCATAATGCGTGTCAATGTCGAGAAGGTGCTCGAACGTGATCAGAAACTATCGGAGCTGGGCGAGCGCGCCGATCAACTGGAACAGGGCGCCTCACAGTTCGAGCAGCAGGCCGGCAAGCTGAAGCGCAAGCAATGGTGGGCCAACATGAAAATGATGATCATACTGGGAGTCATAGCTGTCGTCTTGCTCATCATTATAATCGGTAAGAATGCTATATATGCTTATTAATCTAAACTTGCCTAATGCTTTTCGGCTAATGCTTTGATCTGAGCTACTCTTGCCTAATCTCAATTACATTACAAATTACTATTTAAGTAATTTCGTAATTCTTTTCTATACTCGGTGGTGCTGCACTAACTAATTCTAGCACCTAGAGCACCATTCTTTTCTAATCTTCTTTACATTTCAAATTACTAATTTAATAACTTGTTAATTCTTTTTTCCATATTTGTATTTGCTTTAACAAATTTTCCATAAAAAGAGTTGTTAATACCATACTCAAGTAATATTATTTAAGTTACTAAATTATCGACAAAGCTTATAAGTAACTTTAGGTGGTGCTTAGCGTTTCTTTTAAATTAGCCTTAAGCACACACACACACACCCACTCATTACACATAGCTTTGCAAAGCATTTAAATTTTGTTAAGGTGTACACATTTTTGCCCATACTCATGATAATCATCAATCCACTCAACATCCAAAATATTTTTCATAACTTACCCTCTAGAACTTCCATAGGAATAATTTTTATATACTTCAAGGGTAGCCGGATTATATTTTGATTGTTAATATTTTTGTTTTGTCTTGTGGTTTTGGGTTCGGTTTTGCTAACACATGTTCCAAAGCGTTACAAACCTAATTATATTCGAATGTGCCACTTTTCAACGATGATAAATTTTTATTTTTCTTACAGTGTCGCTATACAATTGATACACAGACACAAATTCCACAACAAAACAAAATGCAGCAATGCAACTTGTTGAACGTAGAATTACGCATATCTCTAAGGCAACAAATACAACCACATGCAACATAAGAGCACGTATACAATCTTATGCATATATAAATATATATATATGTATAGTTATATAATTATGCATATATGTGCTGAGCAGAATTAGTTTAAGAAAAGGTAATCCATTGCTGCGAGCTTCATGTGCTAATTAGATTTTTATTTGTGTAGCTTAAAACCCCAAATTATTAATTTACATACAAATCGTGTTCAGTTCATTTTAAGAATATACTTTATAGCCCAACTGTAAATACTGATGTCAGATGTAGAATTAGTTAGTCTTATTTGTCTAGGATCCATTTTGTGGCCTTTGAATTATTAAAGCTAATCACTTTTATTTTCCCTGACAATTACAGTGTGCGCTTTACCTTCAAGCAGCAGCAGCAGTAACAACCATGCCACCCATGCCGTTACGGAGTCTCCACACTAAAACCGTCAAGAAACACAAGCCCAAAAAAAGAAAATTAATGAAGAGCACCCGAATGGGCTCTGCCTTTGTATTGGCCTTATGTGCAACAACAGCAACAACGAGAACATTTACAACAAGAAAACATATTAATAATAATACACACCACTTGAAGCTGTGTCTAAAACTTTATACATAAACTTTTTACAGATTGTTATTTATATTAATCCTAAATGTTAATACAAACATTATTTTTCATACACAAATTGTATTGTAAACAAATATTCAAAACAAACAACGCACATGTACGCTATGTAAGTGTGTGTGTGAGTGTGCGTGTTGTCCTTCTGTATTTGTTTCCTCCTTATGCATAAATCAGTTGCTACCACGGCACAAATTGAAATTGAAATATATTCATTTTAGACCAGCTAAGATTAAAAGCCACTTGACACATGTATCAAACGAAGATTTAACTAAAGCCAACAAGCGCACTCACACATCCAATCAGCACTGGCACATTTTTGATGTATACATTTTTACAGATGTATGTATTTTGTATTTACACTTAAATGAAATGGTATGTAATTGATATGAATTCGTTATTATTCTACTTGAAAAACAACGTACGTTTGCCTAAAAGAAACGCGAACTTTTTGTAGAAAACTTTACTTTCATACATTATTTACACATATTTTTGTAGATAGATTTTGTTTTTTGGTTGCGTTGTGTAGAAAAACTTTATCGATTTTCAAGCGACGAAATAATGAAAAGACTAAGAGGAGGCCAACTTGGCCAACTGAGAACACGATGTGCTTTAGAACCTAAAGTGGAACACAAATCAACTGTTTACCGAGCACCGCGACGGTTCTGACGTAAGTCCAGGCAGCGAAACGTTCCTGATTTGCATTTGCAACTAAGAACCGTAAACATTGTGTGAATGTGAGTGCATGAGTATGATAGTGTTTGTGTGTGTGTCTGTGGGTGGGTGTGTATTCGAAACAGCTGTTGGGACTTTAGCAGCGCATGCGCCTAGACGCCAACGGGATTTGTGTGGCAACTCTGTAAGTCCGGTCTAAGGCCCTTGTGTAAGACTTTCCAACGTTATATTCCAATCAGCCAGTTGAATAGTGGCAGCAGTCAGCCACACGTATCCCATGTAGAGTGCATAGAAGTTCAGATAGTACAGCTGGCCAATGAGTATGTGATCGCTGATTCTTTCCAATTGGTAAAAGTTCCGTTTGCGTATCGAGGCTGCAAATATCACCACAAACTGCAGCAGGAAATTTAAACAATTCAATCAGAAGTTTATTGCCCCAATAAAACTAATTGAATGTGGCACAATGGTCGAATTAATTCTAGAGAAATTGATGGAAAGCGGACAAAATTAATATTTTACAAAGAAAAAGAAATGGTTGCATGTGGTAATAAAATATGGATGATCATTGTTTGGGTGGCCTTTTTCTATGTATAAAAAGGTAATCCCGTCTTAAGGCGGTATTATGCTCTAGAGGGCTAAGCTGTTACTGATAGTGCTCCCGATTATAAGTTGATTTCAACTACGAGCTTTCACATGTACACAAATAAAGCTTTTGTGCTTTCACATGCTACTCTGTCAACAGCAATTGGAAACTATTTACTACTCAACACACTCGCAATAGTCATCGTTATGCTTCTATATGGTTTGCTTGTGCCATGCGACTATCTCCCTAGGAAATATATTTGATTTGTGCCAGTGCTTGCCAAAATCAGTACGCATGCGCTAAAGCTTTTACGGTACATTACATATACAGAAGAGATTTACAGTTCCCTTTACGCTTACAAGCAAGCAAAGTTGGACACAATATTTCGATTCACTTGGAAAAGGTACTCAAATAAATGGACGTCATGGAAAACTGTTCTTCGTGTTAATTAAAGTGTATACTTTTGGCAAGCCCTGTTTTCACACGATCAATTTGTCAACGTTTTCATGTGCCATACTCAACTCGTATTATTTTGGGTCTCAATGCCTTGCCTTACAATGTTGCACATCAAGGTGTAGAGTAGGAGACTGGAGAATTCAATATTGATCCGTTTCATTTCGGAGCACAAAATGATTCCAAAGCAGGTTAACACAAATACTCGCTCGCTCCAACGAATGGTATTGTGTCGACACATCTGCAAAAGGGGTGAAACAATAATTAGCGGCAATCTTGGAATCGACTACAGCGATCGGCATAGAGTGCACTAACAAAGAGT
This sequence comes from Drosophila setosimentum, assembly GCA_035043505.1. Taxonomy (NCBI): domain Eukaryota; kingdom Metazoa; phylum Arthropoda; class Insecta; order Diptera; family Drosophilidae; genus Drosophila; species Drosophila setosimentum. The sequence continues at coordinate 22,277,878 of JAWNMY010000003.1, forward strand.
CCATGACGATGCCTTGCTGCCATGTTCCCGTACATCACACCGATGCCCATGACCATGAAGGTGAGCACCCAGGATACTATGAGGCACATGTAAGGCGCTCGTTTGGCGGGCTTCATGATCGAAAGGGTGTTCACCTCGTACTGAGAAGATATAAAGGAGTACATTTGATATTCATCATATATAAGAAGAGGCTTACCGTCCAAATGTCGGCTAAGATGCGTTTCCACTTTGACTTTTGCTCGAGGAGGCGATAAAAGAACACATACAGCTGTGTCGATATGAAACTAACAAGAAAAATCAGCAGACTAACATGGTAATTAAACGCCAGAAACTCCCTAATAGAGGCGCTGCAGTCGCACAATATCAAAATCAAATCATCTATATATATATATATATATATATATATATATGAAAAACATTGCCTTACATACATTTCCATTACAACAAAGACCTGAAGTTGGCCAATAAGTAGCATCAATATCGTCACTTTATAAGTCTTCCTCACGAGAATTTTAGTAGCCCGGTCCTTTTCACGCCTATCCATATCCATTGCTAAATCCTTTCAAATTTCAATGACACGTTTGACGCAACTTTAATACAAAATAGGAAATAAAAAAAAAATGTATTACCCACATGAGTAAATGACACCTTTGTCAGGGCCCAAATTAAAATTTTATGAACAAATTAGAATAGAATAAAATTAAAATAATAATATATAGTATAAATAATAAAAGCATTATTGACTTTTAAAGGCGAGTGGTGAATTTAAGCTGGTCTTTAACAGTCCTTAGATGTTTAATTGAATTACTACCTAGAATTAAATATGTAACTTTAATATTATTTTTAAACCCTTTTTTAAAATACATTAAAATTTAAATCAAATAAACACTATAGCAGCCAAATCATAGCTAAAGAAAACCAAAGCTATAGCTAAATATGATCTGTATAACATGTATTTACATTAAGAGTGGCTCAGTGCCATATTATACATTATTTTTTAAAAATTCCAAAGACCGATGGCAGGTACATATATTAACCACCAACATGAATATATGATCTTAATAAGATGGGGTCTCCACACCAGCTGGGTCTCATTGTGCATTATGTAAAAAAGTACCTCAATTTATAGTTAAAGCTTATTTGGACCACTTACATTATGGACACCTGGGATTTTTTACGATAAGTTGATTACTTTCGGTATAAATAGATCAATACTTCGTAGTTAGTTTAGTTATTTCCTGCATCTCGGGTGCAACCAGCCAACAAGGACTATGGGCAAACGGACTACTATTAATCAACGTTATCTCATCCTGGAACACTTCCAAATGGGATATTAACATCGCCAAATAGCTGGAATGGTTAATCTAAGCAAGTCAACTGTATACAACATCATTCGGCGCTTCGTGGACGAAAATCGGATAGAGGACAAGGGCAGAATGGCACCAAACAAGATTTTCACCGAACAGGAGGAGCGGAGGATCATCAGGAAAGTAAGGGAAAATCGTAAGCTATCGGCTCCAAAACTGACCAACAGGTGCAGGATGAAATGTGGAAAAGTGGAGTGTAAAAATTCAGCGCCTGATTTTGCACAACCATGACTTTAATGCCCGAGTACCACGGAGGAAGCGTTTTATAAGCGCAAAAAATCAAGGGACCAGGATGACATTCTCCAAATCCCACTTGGACAAGGATTTAGAGTTCTGGAACACAGTCATATTTGAAGATGAGTCCAAATTCAAAGTTTTTGACTCGGTTGGACGGAATTATGTGTGGCGACAGTCCAATACTGAACTGGAGGAAGTGACATGGTATGGGCATCTATCTCGGCAGCCGGCGTCGGGAATTTGGTGATTATTGGAACAACAATGGACAAGAATGTGTACTTCAATATATTAATGGGAAATTTACTCCAAAGTGCCTAGAAGCTAGGAATCCGACGTACTTTCCGGTTCTACCGCGAGAATGACCTGAAGCATAAGTCCGGTTTAGTACAGTCCTGGCTTATCTGGAACTGCCGCCACATGATAATTCCACCGGCCTAGTCTCCAGATTTAAATATTATTGAAAATTGGTGGGCTCTGCTGGAAAATAACATCCGGAATCACAGCATATCCAGCAAACAGGAAATGCTCTGATGGATAAGTGGAGCAAGATCAGTCCAGAAACTACCTGGAAGCTGGTATCTTCCATGAATAATAGGTTTAGGGAAGTTGTTACGGCTAAAGGATATCGTACTAGGTATTAACATCCTTATTTAAGTTTTTATGCGCCAAATATGTTACTTTTTTAAGACTGCATGAATTTGACATGAATGTTTTTAGTTTTGACTAATTTTAATTAATTTATTAATATTTTAATACAAACTAAAGTTTTGTTCTCAAACGTGATATAACATTAAACAAATTGGCATTTAAACATTTTGCGTTTGTTTCTTTGTTTAATCTTTATAGCACTTTGAATTTTTTGCTTGACTCTGCTTGAAATAAGCTCTGAGCCACTGTATATATGTATATATATATATATGTATTTTTATATATATAATTACATATAAACATGAGTATTTACAACGTTATGCTCGACTTCATGAAACATCGACTTATTTCCTCGACACACCGACAACTTTGCATAATAAGGTCCTCGGTGCTTTGACAATTTCTTATTGACGATCTTTACGCCGCGCTTCAGGAACTTGACTCACTCCTACACTCCAACAGCACAGTAATCAGACTGTAACTACTCGTTATAAATATGTACATGTGTATGCCAATTATATTATATTGTTTTGTATGTTATATTTATATTTATTTGTATTACATCACCAAGTAATTCAAATTATTGTACATGCATATATATTATATAATAAGTCTATATATGCATATCTCATTATTGGCTAATTATTATTATTTCATAAAAACAAAAACCTTCGTGCTCAGGATAGAGTCTCTTCAGCTGAACAATCCTATCGCACCCATTGATTATACCCTGAACCCATTAAAAATGGGTAAAAAGGGTATAATGGTTTTGTGCAAATGTATGTAACAGGCAGAAGAAAGCATCTCCGACCCCACAAAGTATATATATTCTTGATCAGGATCAATAGTCGAGTCGATATAGCCATGTCCGTCTGTCCGTCCGTCCGTCCGTCTATCTGTATGAACACGCAGGTCTCAGGAACTGTAAGAGCTAGAGAGATTTGGAATATAGGTTCTCGTATACCAGGCGCAGAACAAGATTGCGTTATTTTTTCGATAACTGCCTTCGTTTATCAATTATCGATTAATTAAATTTCCGATAGCAATAAATAACACAATTTTAAGGCAGAATCTTCTAATTAATATATTATTATTGACCAAATGCCCAAATTTCGTCAAGATCGGATAAGAAACACCCAAGTTATAGTCGAAAATGTATTCTCATATTGATCTCATTTCTATCAGCAGCCGCCAGCATTTTCTGTGTGCATAAATATGCGAGCGCATGTGTGAGAAAGGGATGGCATGAGCCCCGCTACCAACGATTGCGTGTTTCACATGTTAGTGCAAATCTTTTTAAATGGGAATTTGCCAATAATAATAGAATATATTTAATAACTGGGTTCAGGGTATATAGTAGTCGAGCTTACTCTACTACAGCACTCTTACTTGTTTTTCTTTTAACATGCTTTAAAAATTCATCCTCATTTTACGGGAAAATTAATCTTACGAATTTGGAGTTACCAGATGGCTTAGTTAGACATTAAATAAATGAATAAAATATATGGCAGCATTGCCAGCCAGTGTAAGCAGGCCTTTAAGCTAGACGGATATATCAAATATGCTTTGAATGACATAGGTTTTGCATTTGTAGTTTATTTTTAAGAAATTAATTTACCTCTCTAGGCATCGATGCGAAAATTATTTGTATACACATGTACACAGAGAGCCGTTAGTTGTTTTTAGGAAAATGGATGATCGCATTGGTTCCTATCAGCGAGCCCGTCGTAAATTTGCCTTAATTGTCTATGGAGTAACCCTAATTTGGATTCTCTTGGCGCTGATTCAATGGCTCGTCATCAACTTAATGTAAGTTCGAGTAACTGAAACTGGCATCTAGAATAGAGCATCTATTACTAGCTATGTGTCGTTCTTATTGCAGACAGGATGACGCTCAAGCATATTTGACATATGAATGGATTAGTCTTATATTCTTTTTTCTATCGATAATTCTGGTCTTTGTATTCGTATTCGTTGAGAAATCGCGCTTCATCACGGGCTTAAATTGGATAATAACTATATTAAGTGTAAGTTGTGTAAATTCTCGCAATTGCTTTCTAATTGCAATTTGTAGGTGGAATTTGCTATCGTTGGCCTGTTTGCCCTTGTGGTTAAACCTATGTGGCCAGAATTGCTCTTGTGGTTTGCCGTTTGTGTGATCCTGCTGTTCATATCCGTACTGCTTGGCGCCTTTATTCCGGTAAGTCGAAGAAGAGTCTGTAGAAGAGTGATTGTTTTATGATTTTTCATTAGCACGATCTGACGCTGGATATTGTTGTATTGTTTGTGGTGTCCTTTGTGTTCCTCATTGCGTCCATCTTTTTGATAATGTTGCACCTGTTGACACAGACACTGTATTCCTATATACTGTTCGAACTGATTGTAACTTCCATAATTCTGATGGTGAGTATGACTGATTCTAGTTGGAATTGTGGACTGGTCAACTAAATACCACCTCGCCTTCTGCTCTATAGTTTATCATGTACCATGGCCAAACAATTAACGGGGGCCGCTTTGCAGAGATGCGGATCAATGACTATCTCTTGGGCACTGTCATTTTGTTCTACGACTTCATTATTATATTTTTGCTTTCGATCTATATGCAGACACACTATCAAATCGTAAAGCATGTTGTTCACCCGGAGGAACCGCTAAAGATTAATCTCGAGCACAGGTCTTGAAAATAGATATTGATTGATTTATTAGTCCGTCTAGCTAATTAAATTTATGAAATGTGCATATAAAATTAATTACCTGGTATTCATGTTTAGTTTTCGATCGTTGTAGTTTGTTGTAAAAATGTCGTGACCGTGAGCCATCAAGTTCCACCTGATATAACACTTGTAACAACTGCGATCGCTTAAAATGGATAAAACAAGTAGTAAAACAAGTTATTCGCCAATCCATATTCCATGTACATGGAAGTTTAGCTGCCCCAAAATTCACCTAACAACTTTGACTTATGTGTCAAGGTAGCAGATAACGCCAGATTTATATATATACTGCGAATATTGGCAAATTTATTTCTTCAATGTTCACTAAAGGTGTTAAAAAATTAAAATTGAAAAGTAACACTAAAGTTACAAGTTCAAAGACATAAAATAAGCATGTCCAACATAAGCTAATATGTATGTATTAATACTACGAAAAAGAATTTCATCATCTCGAGCTCAACTTTTTTATACCACCAAGCAACGGTATCCATTTACAAAGTATGTCATTGCATACTTCTACGCTGACCCAGTGGTACGACAACCAAAATGTATTGCATACTTTTGGGATTTCACATAAACTAGAAACGATATGCTTGGTACGGGCATTTAATTCTGTTTTATATATCGAGCACACGTCAGAGGAGTTATTCCCATAAATGATAAAAAAAAAAAAACATTTCTGTATACATGTATTTGTAATTCAAAATCCTCGATTCCTTTATTCTTGTCTCGGGAATAACATATTGAAATGTATTTGCGGATATGGCTTCTCAGTTCATCCAACTCTTTGAAATATTTACTTTTATTGACTTTTTCAATGCTTTCCCTAATCCATGGACCAATTTTAGTAACTAAAGCGCACCCAGAAAATTAATTTTCAAATTGAAATTTGAATATGCTTTACGATTAATTTTTATTTTTAATTCATTTATTTTTATTCGTTATATTGTTCTGTATCGAGTGAAATTAGTCGAAATTAATCAAATAAAGAAATAAATATTTATATAGAATTTTACTGATTGCTGTTCTTGAATTAAACATTTTCGATTGTATTTAACTTTAACGCTGAAATTTTATTCACAATAAAGAGTAAAATAAGTTAACATCTATGTATATAGGATGTGGTAAGTACATGGTAAATAGAGATAGAGTTATATGGTAATAAGTATTTACGTATAATAATAATAGGTAATTTAGTTCGGTGTTTGTTTAGTGGTTTCTACCCAATATTTGAGTTAAACACAACGCTTTTAATTTCTTAGTTGGATATAGTATCTTACATTGGATAAGAGTTAGGATGTTTTTAATACACACACATTCATATAGATTTATATATATATATATAGAAGCTTCGAATCGGTACTACGATAGTTAACATTATTGATTGATTGCACAGCAGTGAACTATGGTTTTTCCACACTCTTTAAATTATATATATGTATATATATGTTTATTATTTATAGGGACTCCAGCGATGAGGCAGCCGAGCAGATGGTCGCATCCGAATCACTGAGTCTCGATGCGCCCAGAGCTGAGTGCAGCTGCTGTGATTGGGATGCGGCAAAGGAACCGAGCAGCGGGGAGGCCAGTTCATTGAGGCTGCTTAGTCTACTCAGGGTGGGCGTGGCAGCTCTGGCCATGCTGCTGATGCTGCTGCTGTCCGTCGACGAGGAGGAGTTGGCGTAACGCTCCAGCAGCAGCTGGCTTAAGGTCCTCGCTGGCCAGTCGTCGTCTCCGAACTCACCTGGTGGCTGCTGTGGCTCTGTGGGAGTCGTCAAGGGAGTGGGCATATGGCAAATGCTGCTGGTAAAGGAACTATTCTCGATGAGGCTGCTAACGGGCTCCAAAAACTTCTTGCCATGATAAATGTCCACACTGACATCCACATCGCGACTGTTGTCTGACAGCGATGACGATGGCGATGCCGACGTAAGCAATGAAATGGGTCGAAAGTGATTGGCTGGCATGGAGGCATTGAGATTGTGATTATGATTAAGATTCTGGATGTTGCAGTTGGAGTTTGTCTTTGGTTGGGAATGAGAATTGGTATTCGAGTTGAGTCTTGTCAGCTGCAGCAGCTCAGTTTCTGGTTGACGAGAAAGAGCAAATCAATTGTCAAGTGGAGAGTGCAACAACAAAGCGTCTCTGTTTCGATAATCAAAGGAAGCCATTCGAGCATTCGCTGGCAATAGAACTAAACTGGCTACTACGCTACCTGTGCTTCATACCTTCCGCGGCGGACTCCTCGTTGTCCACATCCTCGCTGATGCTCGCCTGAGCGCGAGCTTCCTCGTGTCCAACAACAGATTCACGTGCCTTATCGCCACCCTGGTTGTTGGTGTTGCGCACCACAGCCACCACATCAATGTGCGAGTCCAGCGAGAACTGTTTGCCGGACATGAGAATGCCACGCACTCGGCGACGGGTCGATGGCGATTCCTGGTGCTGTAAACCGCTTGTCATCAATTAGTCAATCACTATTTCTAGTTAGCCGCTTGATCAGCTGGATCCACTTACCGCTATGCGTATGCCAGCATAGGTCTTGGCCAGAAACTCGTCGGCATCGAAAATGGCCGCAAAGGAGCCATTGACCACCTTCGGCGACAATGGTGAATTCGATAGCAGTAAACTAGAGCCAAAGGCTTCGCTCTTCTCCTTGGTATCTTTGTTGCGTGAGTGCAATTAAACAATGAAAACGTAATCTAATTTAAGAACTGGCTTTAAGCATCAAGTAACTACACTTTCGAGTATCTGCGAAATCAAAATAAACATTCTAAAGAAAAGGGATAAGAATAATGAAAGGTAATTATATACATTTTACAGACACATTTGTATCTAGAACGTAGGCAGGGAAGAGACTTGAAGCTATGAGATGATTTGTATTTATAAAATAAGTGCTACCGAAAGTCACTTATATTAACTATCGAGTATCTGACAAATCAAAATAAACAATATGTTAGAATATGCAATCTAAAATGAAACTGGAAAGGTTATTTTACATTTTGACGATATATCTATTCTACCTATAATGATAATCCGTACAAATGCATATATTCTAAACAATAATCTATGATGACATCTATAGCTACAAAAAAGATATTATTGTATTAAAAATATATAAGTGGAAAGGCATTAGAATTGAGGGTCAAGTGAATAAATTTTGGAGCATAAGTGAAATTAAAAAATACACATTTTCAACAGAATACATTCTTGAACAATCATTTGTGTCTAATATGATAGCCAGGCTTAAAAGAACTTTTTCAACTTAATAATGCTACTGGAAAGCTATTTGAATTAACTATCAAGTAACTGCATTTTTGGGGTATGAAAATAAACTTTGAGTGAAATGGATAAATTTGGAGAACATTTTTGGAATGTTATTTTTGGACATTTAACAGATTCATTTGTATCTGAAAACGTTTGTAAAAACGTTTGTTCTTGTGAGGCAGATACTTTGTGTACCTTTAATGATAGTCCGGCTGGAAAGTTGTTTGTATATATTTATATGATAGATACAATTTCATATATTTGACGGATACCTTAGCGCTCAATAGATACTTTGTTATAATAAAAATATATTCTTCCTACTCATTGCTACTATCGTGTCATAGGTTCTGTATAATATATTTAGGTTTTCAGTATGAGTAGTAGTAGTAGTTGTTAGTAATTCAGATACTGTTATGTCTCTCTCCGATCTGAGATTATGTCTAGATGATAAGAAATAGTTTTCCATTTAATATCTTTTTTGTACTTTAAGATATTTTGTGCGAAGTTTGTGTATCTCACAAGCAGATGGGTTTCAAGTTATAATTTAAGCTAAGTAATGAAATTCTGTTGGGTGGATCAAAGTGTTTAATGCTAGGTGCGAAAGCGTAAACAATAAGTAAATAGAAAAATTTAACTACAATAAAACGAAATGAAACGAAACGAAACGAAACGAGCGAAAATTAAACAGAAACGAATCGAATCGAAACGGAACGGAACGGAACGACACGAAACAAAACGTAGGCGATTCAGTAACTGGGAAGGGCCCAGTGTTTACCCTTCAGATAGACGCGATTCCCAATTGTGATGTTCATCTCGTCGAGGACCATGGTTGCCAGCTGCCTAATTTCCATCCAGTCCTTGACAATGTCGTCGAGCGTTGTCTGTGTCGAGGTGATCGTAAACCGGATGACATACTGTCCCTTCAGCGAGGAGGGCACACAGTGCTGATTGCCCCGATAGTTCAATCGCTTGAGTAGCCGTTCGGTGATCTCGTTGTCGCCGCGTATCCGGAACACGACCAGACCCAGATGCCGCTTGGCTGGCAGCTCGAACCGGTGATCGGCCAGCACCAGAGCCTCGAACTTCTGCGCCAGACGGACACCCTCTCGTATGTGGCGCTGCAAGCCCTTGATGCCAAACGAACGGAGCACAAACCACACCTTGAGGGCGCGGAAGCGACGACTCAGCGGTATTTGCCAGTGCATGAAGTCTACAGCTACGCCGGAATTCTCGTGCTGCAGATACAGCGGCTCCACATTGAAGGTGCGGTGCACGGCGGTGCTGTCACGCACCCACATCGCTGTGGCATCAAAGTGCACCATCAGCCACTTGGAGGGATTAAAGGCGATGGAATCGGCTCGCTCGATGCCACGTAGCCAAATGCGAAACTCGGGACAGATGAAGGCGCTGCCCGCATAGGCAGCATCTACATGGAGCCATAGGTTGAACTCCCTACACACGATGCCGATCTGCGTGTGAAATGTGAAATAAAGTGGAAGATACAATTTTTGACGACTCTTCCATCTGTATCCGCATCTAGCTACGTACCTCATCCAGATTGTCGAAGCTGCAGCTGCCGGTGGAGCCGAGTGTGGCACAGACCTGTAAAACAAGGCAATTCGAGAGTTATTCCCATGGTGCCTAAGCTAAACGTTCTTTCTCACTTTTTAGTTTGATTAATTACATTAAAGACAGCATCGAATAAATTTAAGATATTTAAAGTAGATTTCAATCGGTTCAGTTTCTATTTAGCATAAGAATATTTCAGATTTAGTACTAACTGAAAGATTTACGAACACTGATTGGGTTTTTCTATGTTGGAATATTTTAAACTTTAATAATTACAAATAATTTTCATTTAAATTATCATTTTATTATTCACTTTTAATTTTGATTAATTGATTTGTAATTTTAAGTGTAGATTTAATTTTAATTTTAATTTTGGACAGTGGACTTTTTTTTATGACTTTTTTTGGTCTACAAAAAAATTAATTACTTTAATTAATGACAATTAAAAAGAGTCAATGAGTAAATTTATCATTATTTAATATTTAACATTAAACAAACATGCAAATAAAGAAGTTGATAATATTTATGGTGTTATTTAATTGAAAAAATTCTTGCATAGCTTGGCGGAAACAGACCCAATCAGACCAAAAATTAAACAAATAGAATCGAATAAAAGAATTAAAAATAAATAGGCGGCAATTAAAAAGTAAGCCAACACAGGCGACAAACTTGTAAAGTAAAAGCCAAGTTGCCAGTTAAGCGTTAACAAATGTCGAAAAGGGGTTGACGTAAATAAGAACGTCTGAAATTATATCAGACACGCCACCAGGTACAAATCTAAGAATCAGCCCAAGTGTTTATGGTTATTAATTAGCTCCGGTGGGAAATGAGAGAATTAGAAATAGACGCAGCTGCTGCTGTTGCTGCTGGCCCACAAATCCACTCAGCGCCTAATTGCGCAACGGCGACGGGCCAATTAATTTTAACAAGACAAGGCAAGACAAGACAAGACACGACAAGACACGAGAAGACAAGTGAAGACAAGAGAAGACACGAGAAGACAAGTGCAGACTTACCCAGAATGGGACCAGGCCCTGCTTAATGTCGTCCTCGATGGCCTCGCGCAACAGTTTGCCCCGCATGGCCAAGTCCTCGTCAGCCTCAATGTAGCGCATACGCACGAGTCCTGTGGGTGCAAGGATTAATGGGTAGTTTTTTTTTTAAGCGGCTTACGATTGCGACTCAGGACTCACCAATGAGTGCCGCCTTCTCGACGCTCGAGTGCGCCTGATCCGAGCAATAGGCCACGAGGCGGGCATTTATTTCCGCATCCTGATAGCCAGAGTGGTGCTCATGGAATCGCTGGATGGCCCGAGTGCGTCCGGCGAGCAGGCAGACAAGTGTCGCCTCGCTGGCCGTCGTCTGCAGAACACCGCCGCCCTGGCAGTTGTTGCTCAAATGGAGAAACTCATCCGGCAGCCCAATCATCTTGCCCAGCCAGTTCATCACAACGATTTCCAGTTCGGTGCACGCCGGCGAACTGGCCCAGGTAAAGCCCAAACAATTGATTGCATCGGCCAGCATATCGCCCAGCAGCGACGGCATCGAGTTCAAAGCCGGAAAATAGCCGTGCATATGCGGCGACTGCCAATGGGTCACCCCGGACATTATGATGGGCTCCACATCGCCAAATATCTTTGGCCAGGACTCGCCCTCAACTGGCGCCGACTCCGGCAGCAGCTGACGCATATAGCCGGGACTCACATCGGGGAAGACACGGCGCTCGCGTATATTCTCCAAATAGTCAGCAATATAGTCGACCATCTCCTTGCCTGCAAAATCAATCATTAAAATTGTCTAAATTGTTGTGTATAATTGTTTATTTATGCCGAGCCTTTGACTTTTTTTTTATTAGCAGGCCTTGAAAGCGGTTGATAGTAATACCAAGCCAAATTAAAGGCCTCCCACGAATTCGACGATTAAATCTGATTGCCTGAGATATCAAGCCAATTATGCAATAAACGTTTTTTGTAGAGGGGCCTATCACAGATAGTTGTTTGGACAAATTTTATGACACTCAATATTTCTGCGAATCAATAAAAAATCTTAAGAATGCCGAAATTGAATTGCTTACAGTTAGTTCCAATTGAAATTATTTATCATCTTTTATTAAATGAAGAACTCAACATAATTGTATAATTAATAAATTAAATTTTAAAAGCTAAATAGATTTACAGACATTTCTTCAAACATTGGAAATTCCAAAATTTATCCACTAACTATTTCATATTTAAATTATTGTAACTAAAAAAAAAATAACACTAATTGGATATTTAATGCAAATATTATTCCACTAACTGAAACGATATGGAAATAAATAAAATAATAAAAATAAACTGTAACTAAATTAATACTCATTAAATCAAGATATACGACGACTCAAGTTATTTGTATGGATCTGGGCAAATCCCTTTAGCGCTGGGGCGTATGCAAATCAAATTAAGCCAGCGAGATACAATTGTATCTGGGCATAGCAAGAAATGTATCTGAGCTGCTGCTGTGCGTTTTATGGCCACTTACCCCTTTGCCGATATTCCTGGAAGTCCATTGCGATGACGTCTGCAGCTGATATATATGTGTGTGTAGTTGTGTGTGGGCGTGTGTGTGTGGGCGTGGGTGTGGGCGTGGGCGTGGGCGTGGGTGTCGCTGCTAACAATTGTTTGTAGCTAAAAGTAGTGGTGTTGGGGGCTATCCTTTATCAGCTCTGACTGGACGTCTTTTTTTATAATATACTTTGGATAACTGTTGCTCGGACTGCGGAAATCGTTGCTAGATGTGCGCCATTATCTGCCAGAAGAACAGAAGATGGGATTTAGTCGTTTTAGTCAAGTTGTGTGTCAGATTCAAATGCCAAATTGGAACGTCGACCGCTGACTGAAAATTTAGACAACTTGGACGTTAGCTTGCGAGATTGTGGGGCTTCATTCTAATTGGAAATGAAAAGCGCAAAGCGTACAGTGGAACGACAACGACAACGACAACGTCGCATCGAATCAATTGTGTATTTGGCTATTTGGCTATTTGGCTGGGAAACGTGGCCAGCTGTGAAAACAGGGTGTTGGGCGTAGGGTGCCTGCCTTCTAGGGTCTTATTTGGGGTTTTGTATTAACCTCGTTGAGCGCCACAGGTCGTCGAGGTGTAAGTGTAAGAAAAAGGGTTTTATTTATCGGACCTATTAATTATGAGTGCACAAATATTTGGACAATTTTCACGGTTCGTAATTTTCGGAACTTTGTGAATTGAACTCTTGCAGCACTCGTCTTTTATACTCGTCTTTTGTGAGCCCACAAATATTTTGAACAGTTACAATGACCAGTGACCAATCAACAACTTATATAGCAGAGAGAACAGAGAGCGTGTGTGTCTCATGTGTTAACAGATTGTCCATCCATTACGACTGCAACATGCAACAATTGTTATTGTGTGGCCGACTAGACCTATATATATATATCTGATAGATCGACGCTTCCGATTCGACAACAAAATTCCGATTAAATGTTGAGCGCTATTTAATTGTTTATGCTGGTATTCAATTCTATTGTTTCAAAATGCTGTCAATTTAATGATTATCGTCGCGATCACATACATTGTTCATATACTACAAATAACAACTATATCTGCGCATCCAAAATGCGCACCTGTCTGAAACTATTCGAAACTGATTGAACTACATTTTGTCATGCACTGACAGTTAATTAAATCAAACAACAAACCACAACTGGAAAACAACTTATATAACATATCACTAAACACTTGGAAAGATCTTCAGGAATCTATCTGGAATTTTTAATTGAGCACTTGCAACACAAAATTTACTTAAATACTGAAAAATTGATATTACCTTTATATATGCGTTGAACTTTACTAATAAGTTTTAATTAAAGAAGCTCATGGATCATATATATTTATAGACAAAATGTTAGATATTTTTATTTATGTATTTATTACTTGGTTACTTGGATTTTTTCTTAACGTGTAATCAAACCGAACAGATTTTAGACTTATGTACTTTGACCAGCTGAAAAATAGGTTAATGCGCAGATGGCTAATACGGAAGGACCAGAACTAATCACCACGACTTTATTAACACTGAAACAATTCTCAAATATCATTTCTTTTTATACCCTGTCACCATTGAAAATGAGGAAAGGGTTTTATGAATATTGCGCTATCAGCTTTTTGATAGCCCAAAATCATATTAATAACACATAATAATTTATTAATAACAGAACGACGTATTTATTTGTTTATGCTTATATGAGATGCAACTACCAAGCGCTTCAAAAACGAATGAAAATGTAAACAAGATAGAAGAGCGAAAGTAATAATACACTCTGGAAAAAAATCTCGCCGAAAACTTATCTGGTTTCTAGAAATATTTTCTTAATAAGATGTAAAATTTTAAATATGTGAAATAAATAAAGATAAATAATGAACAATAAGGTAAGCAACCCATGGCGCCGATGCATTTTCTAAAATTCAGGTCGATTTTTTATCAAAGTGTAACTATTGACAAACAGCGAGAAATTGGCTAGAACCGACCATATCATTTAGATGACATGGCAACAAACGGACTTTTGTTTATATTTATAATTAGCAGATGATCTACATTCTGCAAGGGTATATAGTCTTCGGTGTGACGAAGGTCTGTTCTTTCTATTGCTTTGTTGTTCTCTCTTTATCAATAAACTAGGCCAGTAATACAATTAAAACCACTAACGTACATTGAGCATTTTTTTATGGAGTCACTTTCACTTCGTGTATGGAACCTGTTCACTTTTTATTTATTTAATGTCAAATTAAAATTCAAATTTCGAGTTTCGAGTATTTAATTGCAAATTGCTGAATTTTGTATTGCAAAAATTGGGGAAAGCACAGAAAAAATCCAATCATACTAAAATAAAATAAAATAAATTAGTTAAGATGTCCGTCTACAAATGCATGCGAAAATGTTCTTTATTATTAATGAAATGTTAATAAATTATATTTAAAGGTAATTCAATTACATTGTTTAAAATAGTATAAAGTTATATGTGGATTCCGCGCCCAGACATAAATAAAGCTACTCAATTGTTAAGTATTTAATCGACTTTATTCTATAATCAATTTAGAGTTATTTATTTCTATCATCAAGAATTCAATAATAAACGTCTTGTCTCGGTTGAATTTTTCCCAATCCATGCAACAAATTTTGGATCAATACAATCTAAAAAAATTTGTCTGATATTTATTTTTTTCCTAAATGTAACTGATAAATTTTATTGTTGTTAAATTTGATTTATTTTTTCTATTTTATTTTCTCTGTATTAACTGATATTAGCCGACATTTGTAGTTAACATTTCTATACATTATACTATACAGCACAGGAAAGATTTTTTTATCTTTTTAATTTACCACTTCACACACAAGTTGAAATTATTTTCAAATGCGTCTTATTTGACAATCAGTTTGAAACTAGGAACTTTAATATCCGTCTGGCTCTATTTATACCCCAAATTGTCTCGTCCTGGTTCCACAATCCATTCAACAAATTGTGTGTCCCTGTGGGAAAATGGGCAAGTTCTTATAAAAAAAATATTTTTTGTTGGCTACTGAACTTTGTATGCTCTTCAAGATTCGTAAATTTGAATCAAAGAGAATTAAGCATGAATATATTTACTCTTACTTTTATTATTAATATATAATAATAGTTTTTATTTAGTGAGTAGTAATTCAGTAGCAACATAAATCGTTATCCACTAAATAACTGAACTTTTCGTTCAGAAATAAGTGGATCATTTTAGAATTGCAGTTTAATTCAAATCTACTAATAATTCTACTAATACCATAACAATAATTAATTAATAAATTTAAGCTAGATCAAAATCACTTTGGTATCTTGACAACTCTCATTAAGAACAGTAAAAAAAGAAACAAGAAACTGGTGAAGCGAGAAGGACACCGCACAAAAGGAAGTCGCAAAGGGAAGAAAAACGGACACAGCCAATGAGAGCATTTCGCTCTGGAAATCCGTTGACCAATCAGCGCAGTTCTTTTCTTCTACTACTACTACTGCTACTACTACTACTACTACTACTACTACTAATGAGTCTCATGCAGGATGAATGTTGCAGACAATTGAAAACCAAAATATTAAAAGCGATGCTGGCAATGATTTGCTTAGGCTCATGCAAACTTTACAAGTGTCATCGCGTTTTGTTGTGGCAACTGAAATTGTGTGCTTGCTTTTATCAGCTAAGAGAGAGAGAGAAAGAGAGAGAGAGAGAGAGAGAGATGGTAAAAGATACACGACATATGTAATATTGAAATATAAAATATATGTTAAAGAACTTAACAAATCAAATAATATGCTTACAAACAGAAACACACACACACACACACAGCAGCAGAAGTTCTAGCTCCTGCAGCTGTTGTCTACAAAAGCTTATTACACAGTTACAACGGCGACGACGACGTCGACGACAACGTTGGAGGTCAATGAGCTTTGCTTGTTACACGTCTCAGAAATTTCGTCAATATACCGCTACATTCAATGGCTTTTGCACGTCTCTCTCTCTCTCTCTCTCTCTTTTCTGTCTATCTCTGCCTCTGTCTGTGTGTGTGTATATTTATGAAGTTTTAATTGTGTGCGTGCGTATTACCAAATATTGAGCAATATAGCAAGAATTTCGGTTTCTTTCGGCTTTCTCGCGACAGTTACATTTACAGTTACAAAATATATGTAAAACGCCCCAACGCCCAACAACGCTCTTACCGCTCTTTGTCTCTCCCTCTCTTCGACTGAAGCTTTTGATGCACATTCATTTTGAAATAAATTCTTGCTAAAAATACTTTTGCGTTCAGGTTATTTTCATAAAAATTCTTTACAAAATGCATACCGCATGAATTTTGATTGTTATACTCTGCTTCGCTCTTAACTTCATTGTGCTATGGAGACAGTTGCGCGCTCTCTTAATTTTTCTGGTGATCATTTTTTTAAGCTTTCTCTGCGCGCACTTTCTTTACGCTCTTTACGCGCGGGCGCTCACTCTCTTTTGTGGGGTTGCTGATTGGCTCTTGATTGCGCTCACTTCACTCGATCTCTCTCTCTCTCTCTCTCTCCCTTCTTTCTTTCTGGCATGCTCAGTTTTTCGTGTTTTTGTGTTTTGATTCCATTCTTCTTCGCTAAGAACGTTCGTTGACCTTTTTGCTTGTGGGGCTGGTTGCGGAGCTGCTCGTTGTCGTCGTTGCTTCTTCTTACTGCTGGTGCTTCTGCTGCTGCTTCTTCCCGCTTAGCGGTACTTCTTAACCTGTTTCGCTGCTGCTGCTGCTGCTGACTTGTGATAAGTTTTCTCTTGCTGTCTATGTGTGTGTGTTTACTGTATAAGTCTTCCTGTTTATTTTACGATTAAAGTTAAAGGTGTGCTTTTTTTTTGTACGTTTGTAACAACACGTAGGTGTGCGTGTCTGTGTGTGTCTGTGTGTGTAGCTGCAGCTGTAGGCTCTACTGCGGTGCTCAGCTTCGATGACGCGGCCCCAAAAAAGAAAACAACGTCACGGACTCCAGCTACGACTTTGACTCTGAATCGGACTCTGTCTCGGATAGAAATTTGCCGCGGTCTGCTTGCAGTTCGTGACACGACACGAAGAGATTAAAGCTGAATTATATGTTTCTGATTATTTTCATTCAAATGTTGAAATCTCTGACTGTGTTTAACTGTGGTAAATTTATAATATTCAATGGGCTGAAATATATATGTTTTTCTTCTATCCTCTCTCTCTCTCTCTATCTTTCAGCTTCCTTACCTCACTCGTTACTTATTTTTACTTTCCTAATCATTATAATTTTCTCGTTTGATCTAGTTTTTCTGGATTTATCCTAAACTTGCAATAACTGTTTGATTTACACTTGACTGAAGAGACTTTCTCTTGCCGATCATCAAATAAAATATTTCATCGAGAATTAAGTAGAATTTTCATTTAATTTGAAAATTAAGAAATATAGAATTCCTTGAGAGAACAAGTCGTGTCACGCGGCCATCTCAAATTTGACTGTGATGAAATACGCTCTTGAGTCTTGTTACTTTCGTGTTGCTGGCTGGGGTGTATTTTTGAGCGATGATCATACATTTAATTAGCGGGAATTCTTTTTTTGCGATTGCCAAAGGTGGCTGGAGGAACATTCTTGCGGACGGATGAGGTGGGAGGGGGGCATGCAGCGTGACTGATGATACGACAGAATCGGAGAGCTGCTGTTGCAGTTGCAGTTGCTGCTGTTGGCGAACTCCTTTCTCCTTTCTTTGAAGTGCAACTGACGCTGATCGGCGCTGGTCGCGATGCCTCCGATTCGCGATGTGCATTTGTCGTTCGGCATGTTTTGGGCCCACCTTCTGCACAGGTTTTCAGTGGACGTTTGAGGGGGTGGCGGAGTGTGGGGGGGGGGAGGGGAGGTTGAGAGACTTGGCAGATGACTCCGACTCAACCAACTCGAACTCGGACTCAGACAGCGACTTCGACTTCGACTGCGATGCGGATTCGAATTCGGAATCCAGGCAACGCGTCTGGCCATTTAGTGTTCAAACGTTTGTCCACACGTCCAGTCCACTGTTTTCTGTTGTTTGTGCATCTCTCGCTATCTTTCTCTCTCGCTATCGCTCTCGCTCTCGATCTCGCTCTCGCTCTCTGGCCCGCTCTTGTCCCTCGCAGCCAATCAGTGATACGCATTCGTTCTTGGGCCACTCGTCAGTTTGCTGGGCGCCCACTTCGGCTAACAGCCGATTACCGTTTACCGTTTGAAAACTGTTTGGTCGTGCCTCGTTTCCGTCGCTTCGCGTCGTCAACCTGTTGCCGACAACTCAATTTCCCCGACTCTCTAACTAATTAAGTGTGTTATCGTTACAGTTATCGTTATCGTTATCTTTATCGTTATCGATACTTGACATGTGTACCCGAAATGCTATCGAAACTGGACTTGTTGCCAACTCGCCACACTGTCGACTTTTTATATAAATTAATCACAAGTAATAAGATCAAAACACATATGACGTGTTAATTAGATGAGATCAAAGAACCCATGTAACATGCCCAGCACTATAAGAGGTAAGTAGTGTCCCAAATTCATTCATATTGCAAATATATGATAAGAAATGCTTCATGCTACATGTTTTTAATCGAAACAACAATATGTTTGCAAAATAGCATAGCAAATCTTCAGATTAGTTTTCAATTAGATATACATAGCTAGTGGCGGTTAGGCCTTCACCTTTCCCCTATTTAATTAACTATTGCCCGCCGACTTCAGTCTGATGATTAAAGTCAAGATGGATGAGCGACTATTTTATAACCTTTTATGTTGTATATTGGACTTGTATCATTTTATGATCACACAAAATGGCTGAACCTCAGTCAAATGGCTTTTAAGAATTGAATTTTAAATTAAAATAAATCAAATAAATACAATTGATGTGAATAATGCTTCCAAATAAATCTTCATATTTGTTATATCCTTAGGGTCAACTTAAAAGGAAGTTAATAAATAATAATCGTTTTTTGTATGCATTGCTACAGGTACTCTATATTTATATATTTCGGGCATTGTCAAAAATGGTTTCCTCTTAAAGTATGTAAGTTTCAAATATCTTGGTTTTGGCAATGGGCAAATGTTAATTTTTTACTACTGATTTGAAGCTTTAGCTCCAGCGCTTAAACTTCAAACATTGCCGCTATCCCTGCACAATTTCACATAGACGCAAAATAAATTACAACATTTTATTTTGTGAGCAATACCTATTTGGTGGCCGAAAGAAATCTCTTGGACATCTACAGCAAATATGTTTGGTGTAAACTCCACATGTGTTTCTTGTGAATTCGATTGTATATTGTTGATTTTGAAATACATATTTTTAGCAAAAACAAGAAGTAACAAGTTGAGTGAACTCCTACGACATACCCTGAACCCAGTTATTAATAGTTGATCAATAGTATGCATATGCATATTGTGTATTAATTAGAATTATAAATTAGATTCTGCCTTTAAAATTGTGGCCTTCATTGCTATCGGATATTTAATGTATCGATATTCGATAAACGAAGGCAGTTATCGAAAAAATAACGCAAACTTGATCTGCGCCTGGTATACGAGAGCCTATATCCCAAATTTGGGATAGCTCTTGCAGTTTCTGAGATCTGCGTGACGGACGGACGGACGGACAGACGGACATGGCTATATCGACTCGACTATTGATCCTGATCCAGAATATATATACTTTGTGGGGTCGGAGATGCTTCCTTCTGCCTGTCACATACATTTGCACAAAACCATTATACCCTTTCAGGGTATAAAAAGATCTTGCCGACCAGAGTCAGCCTGTTGACACTAAAATTAATATAAATAAATTCACTTATTTTTACATTTGGTAATTTGGGCCAATCATCGATCAAAGTTTCTTTTTAAAATTCCACTTCTCTGGACAAGATTGCCAGGATAACAATTTGAAGAATGCTAACGGTATTTAGAATACATCAGATTTGTATTTGTCAACTTATTTATGTTCTGCTTTGGCCAATTGTGCAACTACTGAAACCTGTCTGGCAAAACGATTTACAAAATTCACTGTCGTAATTACCAGCTTGTGAGATTATTGCGGATATCTTGGTAACGACACAAGGTTTATTCAAACAATACTATGTCTTTTAATAATAATTAGCAAATGGGGGCAGACGCTTGGCCAAAAACCATTAAACAATTGGACTCATGGTTTAAATTACACAATTTATATATGATTTATACACAAAATCAATTTGGATGATTAAAGTTCACAATTATAAATTATTATGTTCGTCGATAAATTAATATGCCATATTTATTGTAAAATATGTAAATAATATGCTTAATATTGGGAAAAAAAATATGCTCATTTATTTAATTAATCCCTTATGATTAGCTCAATAATAAATAAATAATTTGATTCAATCAATAACTTCCATCATAATAATAAATGTCATATAAAAAACAAGTTGTCATTATTTAAGTTTTACAGTGTTCTGTGATCTAACCGATAAACTTGTAGGTATCTCAACGAATTATCTGTTGTTGGTTTGATTAATTGTGTAGATAGTTAAATAACAGTGTTCAACATCCAATCAATAATTGTATCAAAAGCTGAAGTTGACCTTAGAGCGGGCTTAAGTTCCATTCACATAATTTCATTTAAAAGTAATAGTATTTATGGGATTATTTATTTGTATAAATTAATTATATCCTCAACTATGTGTCAAAGTGCCAAATGTATAAAATAAGAATTGTAGGGTTTCCAACTTTATTAGCTCATTACTAATATATATATTAAGTAAGTAAAATAATAATTATAATACGAAATATAATGATAATAATTATAAATAATAATGATAACTTAAATTCTAGCAAGCACATTTGGGACTAATAGAGTAAAAAATAAAAAAAATATATACATAGTAAGTCTTGATGAAGTAAAAAGATAAAGAAACGGCCGGTCAAAAAATATATATATAAGAAAACATGTATATATATATATATATATGTATATATATATATGTATAAGTAAACAGAAACTTCGTAAAATCATTAAATGATTTTTACATTTCAAGGCTTGCTGAGAATTGAAAATATTTATATACTACATGATTACTATGCAATTTCTGCGCAATAATTATTTATATTAACTCAGTGGCTACAAATAACGAATAATTCTGGTGATATTTTTCAAAGCGATAACAACAGCAAAACAAGAAATAAGACTTAGCCTTGGCAAAAAAACACCGACAGAGAAAAATTTAATTTATTGTAAGAGGCAAAGGGGTTACGAACGGTACTCAATATTGAAAATTGCTTCAAGCTTCAACGCACGCAATTGGCTGGGCAAGGTTTTCCATTTATCTAAAGTTTGTTTTTCGCTTGGTTTTTCTTTGTTTGTTTTGTGTTTGCGTTTTTCTGTTCCATGCGCCGCATTTCCGATTCTAGCTGCAAATGTTGCAACATCTCTGGCAAGACAAAAACAACAAAGTTTATATCAAAAATTGTTGGTTGGGGTGGGGGGGGGGGGGAGGAGTTGTTGCGGGGGTTATCGCTGCGCCTGCGCCCAGCAGCAAGCATTCAGCAGTTGCCTCATCGACGACGGCGACGACGACGACTTTGCAATAAACCAGTCACTGCTGCTGCTGCTGCTGCTGCTGACGTCGTCAGCTAATCTTGCAACACAGTTGCGCAACAAAGAATCCGACACAACGGTACTAACGTGTTTCAGTTGTGCTAGCTGTTTTTTTTCACATCTTCTTGCTCTCTCTCTCTCTCTCTCTCTGTCTCTCTGTCGCACTCACTGTATTCTTTTTATCTTTTCCTTTCTTTGTTTTCAGTGATTTGTTCTTGGCCACAATCGGAGCCAGTTCCACTTGCGTGTAACAGGTTTTTCCTCTTGAATAACTGGGACTTTCGTACGGGACTTTTACCCTGTGAGTCTCTTGCGTTCTTTCCCCATCTTCTTCTTTTTTTCTTCTGCTTCTTCTTCTTCATTATAAACTTTTCGCGTCTGTGCAAACAGAAACAGGTTAGAATCGCTCTAAGACCAACTACTGCAATAGTTGGCCAACAGCAGCAGAAGACAAAATACAAAAACAAACTGGAGAAATAGTGGAAAGCGTCGCAAAGAGGAGGGTGAGGAGGTGTTGCTGTGGGTGGGGGGGGGTTAGGGGTTTAGGGGAGTTGTGCTTCGCTCGATCATTACAACGGTGAGGCACACATTTTGACGTTAGAACAAACGGCGCTTCCAAGTTGCAAGTTGCTGTTGCTGTCTGAGCCAAATTGAAGGCTTACAGCTAGAACCAGTTAGCGCTTGATAGACCAGCTTGCGCAAGATAGCCCCATTTCCCTCTCCCCTCACCCGCCCCTCCCCGCTTCCAACCTCCCTGCATCTGCGGAAGCAAGCTGAAAATAAATCTAAGATGATTTAAGGCAACGGAAAACGTGAAATATGAAAGAAGCCAAAGCTGCCGGCTCTGATAATACTCTAATAGCTAATGATGCGTCTAGCTGATGAGCAACTGGGCCCAGTTATAGGGCGATTAGCTCAGTTTTTTTATTGTGTTTCTTTTTCTTTTGGGTTTTTCTTTTTTTGTATTGCGTAATGCTGCTTGGCCAATTCGAGGGCTAACGGGCTCTCAGCTGTTGCTGTTTGTAGCTCTAACTGTTTGCTGCTTGAGACATCAGTTTTATAGATTCTCTTCACTTTAAAACAGATTTGGTTCACCAAAACATATTTTCATATTGAGCAAACTCATATCAGCAAGTATTAACAGGGGTTCTTTCGACTTTCGGTTAATTGCCATTTATTATTAAGATTTAATGGGCTGATTCCATTCCACATTCAAATTATCAAATTGTAATAAATTAAAAAAAAATTAATCAAAATAATTTTTCTTTAATTTTATATTAGAATTAGCGCTTTTCTCGAGGCTAATTTATAAAATTCGTAACATACTTTAATACTGTAAAAAAACACAAGCAACATTCTTTATATATCGTAGTAATTGAAGAATGTAGGAAATGTTGATAGTGTCTATATCTGGCTATAAGAGTGCACTATTTGAAAGTGCTTGACTAGGATATGCCCGTGTCCTCTGTTCGAAAACTTCCTTTGGGCGATACGAATTTAATTCTTAAATTATAATTGTTCGATCGTTTAAAAATGTTAAGAGTAAATTACACAGTCAAACCTTGAATCAACTTCGGTTTCTTCGGCGTAAAAATATATGCAGAATATTAAATATTTTTTTATTTTTAATTAAAATGTGTTTTTTGTCCCGGTCGAATAATATTTAAATTTACAAACTTCTCACTAATCAATGAACAATTATCTTTTAAGCCATTCTACATTATAAGATCGGCTCTAATCAATTTTGGCAACTTTAAGAAAAAATGTCGACAGATTTTAGTGAAACTGGTGGAATTATATATGATATATATGCTTATACAGTCGGACAGTATGGCCGTCAATGATATATCGACTCAGATTTTGATGCTGATGAAGAATATATACTTTAGGGAGTGGCGAACGCTTTCGCTTGCCTCTAACACAACTTCGATGTACTATTTACAATTGTTGTTGATTGTTGTATTATTGAAATTGAACATTAAAATTTAAATTCTGGCGCTCAATGCTGTTAGTCAAAATCAACCCTTGCTGTTAATGGAAAGCAAAAATTTCCCAAATCGGTATTCACCACAACAGAAATTTCCCATGGAAATGGAAGGAGACTTTGCTTAAGGGTTGGAAAAGCTGCGCAACAATGCCGCGCGCGCTTTTCCAGTTTTTCCTGACTATGCACTTGGCATTATGCCTACTAACCCTATTTTGCAGCGCAGCGAGTCCCATTTTTCGACTGCATATAATACAGCACACAAACACACTCTCGCACACACACTCGGGCACACATACACAGCCTGGCATTGCGATTTTTTCCCATTAGAAGTCCTTTTTCCAAGCAGCTGAGTGGCGAAACGGAAAGTGCGGCAAGAAATGTGTTTGTGGCGCACTTGAATTTGGGACACATTCCCGCAAAGGACGCATCTAAAAGGATACGCGGCCCCAGCTCGAACTTTCAATCTCACAAAATTAACTAAAAACTGACAAATTAAATATATAAATTGAACCAAAAAACAAAGTGGAGTGTTCAATTTAAAAAATATTTCAATGAAAACTCAGTTTTTGAACTTGACAGTAAAAAGTGCGAGCAAAAGAAAAAGTGTCAACAATGGAAAACCTGTGGAAAAAAAGCATTTGTGCAAGCGACTGCAGCTGCAGTGGAAATAAAAATAAATATATGTATATATATATATGCAAATAAATGGAAACTAAATCAAATAATAGAATCAATGTCAAGAAAATGAAATATAAATATATAAATTAAATGCGCGTCGAGTGAATTAAAGTGTTAAATTAACATAAAATAAGAACTGAAAAGCGAAAGCGTTGCATTAGCTGTGTATTGTAGTCTGTACTGTGTGTATGTGTGTGTGTGTGTGTATCGATTTGCATAAGTGTGCGTGTGTGTGTGTGTGCTGAAAAATCGATTATTAAAGCCACAGCTGCTGGCTGTTGGCTGTTGGACTTGCTGGCGGGGGTTGGTTGGTGGCAACTGCAATGTGGGCATCAACGGGCGCTAGGGTTGCGTGCCGCTATGTGGAAATCTGGTAGCAGCAACAGCAACAGCAACAGCAACAGCAACAGCAATAGCAATAGTAGCAGCGACGCTGGCAGCAGCAGCAACAGCGACACACTTCCAGTTACTTGTATTTTAACGTCAAATTCCAATGGCGCCTTGCAGCCATCCAGTGGCAGCGACAGCAGCAGCAGCAGCAGCTCGTTGCATGTGCAGCGCCAGGATACGACAACAACACCAACAACAACAACAACAACAACAACATCAATCGTAGCAATAGCAATAGCAACAGCAGCATTTGCCAGTTACGACCACAGATACAACCGTGCAACATCAGCAGCAGCAGCAACAAATTGCGCCCAATAGTCCAGGCAAAGGCAAAGGCACAGGTGCAGCACAAGCAGCACAAGCAGCAGCAGCAGCAGCAGCAGTTGCAGGATATCTCTTTGAAATCTTTAACATATTGTGACGTATTTGTATAATGGAATTGCACTTTGGCAGTGGCCCACAGCAACAACAGGAAGAGCAACAACAGCACAACACCAATATAACACAAAGGCGACTGATTTACTGTGCAACTAAATAAAAAATAAAAATAAAAGATATAAAACTTATGTGCAAGAAACTCAAGAGCAAACAGAAAACAGCACGAATGCCAGGAACATAATTGAGTATACGACGCATATTCACAGCTGCAGAAAATTTACAACAACAACAGCAGCAACAGCAACAGCAACAACAATCTGCAGCAGCACAGGTGTATATACAGCAAATATATATATATATACATAAATATATATATTGAAATATTATTAATAATAATTACTATTAAATTGAAAGCAATTCAAAATTTGATGTGTGACTTATATTGTAAACGATTTTAAGTGCACTTTTGTAAGGCTGATTTTTCTCAATTTATTTTGATGTTGTGCCTCTACACAAACCCAAAAATCAAAAACCAATATTAAAACCTACATTTAAAAGAAAACAACAACAAAAAGCGATGAAATGTTTGAATTCAAAGGTGCAAAGTGCTTCAGTTATTGTGAATGTTGAATGAAAGTAAATAAATGTCGCAAGAATATTCGAAAAATTCAAATCAGCTGCAATATACATCACGCCGCAACTGTTGCAGTTGTTAAAAGAACTGGCCAGGGAAAGAAATGTTTAAAAATGTTCTAAATTATTCTTAAACAAAGACTCTAAGACACAATAAGGTTCGAGTGAAAGAAAGGAAAAACGATAAGGAAGAGTGATTAAATATTATAAAAAAATGATCTAAAATAGATCTGATTTGAAGTATAAACACCAGCAATCAATTGCTGCAGCAGATGTGAAAAGTTGCATATAATGAAGAGAAGTGAATTATGAAAATGTAAAACAGACAAAGAGAAGCTATAAATTCAAAATACCCAAATACAATTACAATAGTAATAAGCCCAGAAAACAGTTAGAAATAAAAATGCAACAGTATTCTAAAATAAACGCACAACAACTGTAGGTATAAGATACAACAACAACAGCAACAGCAACAGCAACCAAGCAAGTCTTGCTGGCTTCATACACCGCAGTGTTTAAGAAACGGCCCTCACAACGGATAGGCCAAGAGATCTCCTGCTGATACAGCAGGCAGCGCCACTTGGCAGCAACAGAGCCATTGCAGTAGCAGCAGCAGCAGCAGCAACAACTGCCAGCAGCAACAGCTATCTGGATGCGGATGCTGCCACAGCGGCAGCCGTTGCAAATTTGCGGAGCAAAGTGCCCTCAATATCGATAATTCCGCTGCCAGCGGCAACCACCATAGTGGCGAGATCAACTGCCACTGGCAGTGGCACGTCCACGCCCACGCCCATGCCCACGCCCAGGCGTAGCAGTGTGAGCACCTCAAATAAAGCCACATCGCCGCCGCTGGCCTTTCTAACGGATGCAGCAACCGCAACTGCAACACCAGCAATAGGGCCTGCCACCTATGTGCGACCGCAGCAGCAACATCAGTATCAGCAGACGGACAAGTGCACGGTGCTCAAGTTGGATGTGGTGCGCACTCAGCGGGAGCCAGTGACGACCATACGCAGCCTGGCCAGCGCCACTATCGTTAGCGATGCACCCAACAGCAGCAGTGGCAGCAGTACAAACAACATACCAGAAACTGCAACAACATCCGCCACAACAACAGCAACAACAACCACGTACCTGCAAATCGAACAGCAGCTCAGCGAGCTGGCAGCCATTGATGAGGACGACGATGAGAATATGGCCAGCCTGTTGGGCAGCAACATCAGCAACATAACCATCAGCAATAGCAATAGCATTAACAACAACATCAACATCAATAACAACAACAACAACAACAATAGATTGCATTTACCACCCGCACAGATACTGGCAAATCAGCCGATCATTGTGAAGATTGAACCAACGCAGGCCTTTCACATCATTGACGAGGGAGATACGCGTGTGCTCAGCCTGCCACTGAACGATGCCGACAAGCTGGGCGCCAGCTGGATAGATCTGAAGGATATTGCGGGCCTACAGACGGGCAGCGGTGCCACATTGCTGGACGTCTGCTTTGAGACGGCGGAGGTGGACGATGAGGTGGAGGGTGCAACGATTGTAGCCAGCGCATCGCCCGAGGCGCCACAGCAGCAGCAGCAGCAGCAGCAGCAGCAACAGCAGCTGCATGAGGAGGCACAACTCACAGAGCCGGCGCCCAAGCGTTTGGCGCTAGCAGCACCACAGCAACAACAACCACAACAACAGCAGCAGCAGCAGTCGAAATTCATGTCAGAGCCACCGGCGCTGGCTCGCTCGAGCAACTTTGGCAGCCTGGGCAGCTTTAGCAGCCTGAGCAATATCAGCGGCGTTTGCAAGCACATTGCCAGCAGTGAGACCAGTAGCAGCAGCAGCAGCAGCAGTGGCAACAACAACAACAACAACACCAGCAGCAGCAGCAGCAGCAGCAGCAACAATCGCAAATCGACCACGCCCAATGAGAGGTTCAGGCATCGAGATAGAACACCACCGCCGTTGCTGCCCACACAGAAGACAGCCACAGCCACAGCCACAGCCACAACCACAACATCAGCATCAGCATCAGCATCAGCAACAATAACAACAACAGCAACAGCAACCGCGACAGCAACAGCAACCACAGCAGCAGCATCAACAACAGCAACCACTGCAACAGCAGCACGCGATAGAGATAGGGAGAGAGACAGAGAAAGAGACAGAGATAGAGACAACAGCAGCAGCAATGGAGCTATGACAGGTCAGTATTCATATTGAGGTATACAGTGAAACCTGCTTAGCGTGCACAATGCCACTTTCCAGATCTGTGGAGTAATAAATAGAGTAATTTCAGAATGCCAACTTTTAAGTATTCTTAACATTAAAAACAATATTTATAATTTAATTTAGTAACTACGATTTAACAAAAGAGTTTCATCAAACTATTTATTTTGAAGAAGAGAACAAATCGCTGATTAGCGATTCTCTAAAATGTTTTCTATATATCTACAAGATAATCTTCGATGTCTGATTTGCTTACAATGTGAAAGACGATTTTTATTGTCTGTTTTAATACACCAAATAAAAGTTAAGCCATGCTTAAATCGGCTGTTGGGGGATATATTCCCTATGTGTATATGATTGCTGCTTTGTGTAAATGACCATTTAAATACATATAAATTATATAATATTGAATATATAATTGACTAAAACCGTATGCGCCAAATACTCAATATCAAGTTGGCTTTTTGAATCCCAATTTTATTAATTAAATAGAACATATTTTTGGGCTGAAAACCCGAATTGGGATAAGTCGGGTGATTAATTTGATGTTTTATAAATGTATCAATTGGAATAAATCTATAGATTAAACGACTTTGTCATAGTTTTGTGCGAAAGAATTGGAAAAATCCTACGGAGTTTACGAAGACAATTTTTGCATTTGGAATAGGGGAAATTCATGTGAAATAACATAGAATTAGCCAACGTTGGTCCATTTATTATAAATACATTTAATTACAAGTATTCCTTCAGTTTCTAGGATGTTCTTCTTACACTTAGTCCACTTCGTATTATTGAAGCTTAGACACATTGTTAAAATTCATATGAAAAATTAAATACAAACAAGAATTTAAAATACAACACATAATATAAGTAGGGGGCTAGAACTGAACTAAATAAAGTGATTAGAAAAGGATATTGATAATTATGAATGATTATGGGACCGAGATACAAGTGCCACACTAGAATATTAACGTAATTTATCGCTGGTACAGTTTGGACTGTATCTGAAAGAGTGGGAGATAAAGAAGTGAGACATGCAAATGATGGCATTGCGCAAGCAGCCAGCTCGGACCACAATTAACACGGCTGACACAGCGTCTTCTGGCATCAGTCAGCAACTGGCGATCAGTAACCAGTAACATCAAGAAGAAGAAGAACCACAACAACAACAACAACAACCACAGTAACAGGTGTATGTGCGTGTGTTTTTACACACCCCATTCTAAAGAATTTCAATTTACACGAGTCGATTTATTGGCTATTCACCTCTTGTGGCAGCCACAGGCAACAGCAACAGCAACAGCAACAGCTAAAGCTAAACTTAAGCCACAACAACAACAACAACAACAACAACAGCAACACAAACAGCAACAGCAACTACAGCTACACAGCTCGACTGCGGCAGTGTCCCACTTTCCATAGACGACGTCGGTTGCAGCAGTAAATACAAATAAAGAAAAAAAAGAGCAAAAACAAAATAAAAGACAAACGAATAGAATAACAAGTAAGAGTGTTCTAGTCGAGAGTGATCGACCTGAAGATACCCTACTCTACAATCGAAAATTGGCAGCTGCTGTGGCAATATCCCGATTGCAATATGCCCCGCATTTCCTAAATTCCAATTCTTAACATAAGAGATGAGTTCTTTATATATATATATATATTGTTTTTTTAATGACTATAATTTCTTTTTATTTACTGCGAAATGAATAATAAGACAATTATTTAAAATATGCGACAGGCTAAACAAATTATAATAATTTCAAAGTATTTAATTTATATTTTGCTTTTAGCATCAAATTAAAAGAAAACAATTTAAATATTTAAATTACAATAGTATTTAAAGAAAAGCGCTTACCTTTCTTGAGATATCAGTTGATATTGCTATCTTTTCATAACATCGATGCGAAATTGTTCAGAATGTTGATAAAATATTTAGGGGCAACATGCTTTGCAGTTAATTAAGAATGTTTGAAATGTGGATAATGGATTCCGACTATAACTTCTATAGTCTATATATACCTTATGAAACAGGA
Source organism: Drosophila setosimentum (assembly GCA_035043505.1). Taxonomy (NCBI): domain Eukaryota; kingdom Metazoa; phylum Arthropoda; class Insecta; order Diptera; family Drosophilidae; genus Drosophila; species Drosophila setosimentum. Next base: position 22,308,179 of record JAWNMY010000003.1, read on the forward strand.
TTATGTTTACAAGCAGTCGTTTAAGAATGTAAGAAATGTTCATAATCGATTACCGCTATAACTTACATATACCTTATGGAGTCGGAGATGCATAAGCCTGCCTGTTGCATATACTTGCCCCATTCGTGTTAGCCTCCCTACTTATTTATAAGGTGTACAGGGTATACAAAAAAAAAAAGAACAAAAACAAAACATGTTTTGACATACTAAATAAGCCGCAAGTCGCTTGGCGAGCTGTGGGCTGTGTGCTAGGCGATGCTAGGCGCACGGGGCGAGGTAGGTGGAGATCGGGTAGGGGAGGGGCGAGGGGTGTGTTCTTTATCATTAGGTTCTGTTAGTTTGTGCGATTCTTGCTGCTTCGACACATTCGCTTTACGGCTCTTTGACTCACTTGCGGCACAAATGAGCCACACACCAGCTATTCCTTGCAGCTCCCCTCCACACTCCACACTCCACACTCACCACCATCACCAAACCCCCCCTAACCATCTTGTGACTACTTTGGCAGTCAAGTCACAGTTGTGGGCACTTGTTCATCGCTCAGTTTGTTCCACACACATTCTTGGCTCATAGTTTTTACCGTAGCACGAACCTTAGCGGTAAAAGCCTCAGCTACAAACTATACTGTTAGCTGAATAAAGTCTAAGCACACACACACACACACACACACACACACACAGAGAGTTAGCTAGCTATCTATAGATAAATTCCGTCGATTACAATAGAACGCTGAGTGAACAGCAATTCTTCACAATGGTAATGAGCTGGCAAAGCGAAGGCTATCTGTGGCTACAATCTGTACACTCGCAAAAAAATACATCTGCATTTTAGAAAATCGCCATTCTTCAAAATCAGTTAATACTTCTAAAACGGTGGTTGGTATTCTTTCTTATTTTCTATTTTACATTCCAGACTATATTTTTTTTAAATTTCCAAAAATTATGTCTAATGTGCAGTGTTATTTTTATATATTTTTATTATTATTAAACATCAGTTTTTTAATATTTTTTCATACACAAATATTATAGTTAGTATATAATTTAAGTTTGAAAAAACTGATGATATTTTTCTAAAAATGGGAACTAATTATACAATTTTCAAAATTATGTATACTATTCAAAAAAATGTTTCTGAAAAATAGCTAAATAAGTATTCTGAGTATTCAAACACCATAAGATTATTCTAGTTGCTAGAGCGATTATTATTTTGAGTGTATCTTTATCTAAGCTTGAAATTGATTTGGCTGCTTGAGGCGACCGCAGTTGTCAGTTTTGATGTCTACAAATGAATCGCCAAAGCAGGAGAAGTCGCCTCGGGCACATGGGCGTAACTCGTAACTGTCGAAAAAAGGGGTTTCATTCTTAACAAAAGTGAGAGAGAGAGAGAGAGAGAGAGACAGAGACAGATAGATTAAGAGAACCACAAACAAAGATTGATCTACATTTAGTTTACTTGTGCCTGGCTTTTGTTGATATGCTTCAACTCGAGGCGTTTGCTTTGGCCTAACTCTGCAACTCATTAGCCTCTAAACTGAACACTTATGTCAATTGATGATTGATGAGAAGCATTTTGAATGCTGATCACTGATTATTGATCGATAACCAGACTAACGGAGCCGGGGAACTCAGCAGCTTCAACAGTCAACAGTTCTTATTTCCAAATTGTATTAATGGTCTTGTTTTAAAATAAATATATAAATATTTTCCAAATGGCATCAATATTTTTAATTAGTTTGTAGCTGGCTCGATGAGATACTATCAATTTAAAAACAGTCACTACTTTATTTACTATTCACTGAATTCGATCGATTTTTATCATCGTGATTTGTCTTCAGGGAGTCTTAATCTAAAACTAACTTCATTTTGCTCAAAGGTAAACTATTAGAAATGGTTTGTATTTGATATGAATAATTAACAGCAACAGCATAACGCAAAAGTTAACCGTTAACAATTTCACAGTTTTAATCTAAAACGATTAAGGAAATTAAGAAAAAAGATATTTACATTAACCATAGCAGATCTTTTGTGTTGTGTTCTTAGAAGAATGAATCCAATTAATATTAAATTTGATGTGTCTTCATTCGTTTTTCGTTTTTTCACTGCTTTAAGTCGACAAAAGCACTGTGGTCGAGATAAGGATATGCGTTTCTACAAAATATAGAGCAGCAGACGCATTCATAATCACAATAAATTTGGCAAGGAAATCAAATGAATCGATTATGGCTTTCGAATATCATGCAGATGCTTATGGCCAAGTAACTGACCAACTTAGTAGGTAAACTAGCTAAACGAGCTAAACATTTGTTTGCAGCCACAAGATTCGACCCTCAAGTTGGCCATTGCTACCCAAAAACAGAAGAAAGAAAAAAATAAACAGAGAAGCGCATTACACAAGACAAAACCCATGACGAGAGCTGTGGATAACGAGTTACGATGTTTCAGACGAACGCACTATCACTTTTGCGAATACATATGCATATACATAAACATACACTCAAAAAAAAGTAGCCTCGAATTTTAGTAGCAAAATGCTGCAGTAAGTAAACAATTAAAAGAAGCAAAAACAATATAAAAGATAAACGTATAGAATAGCAAATCAGAGTTTTTTAGTCGAGACTGTCCGACCAGTCTCAAAATACATAACTTTCGTGTCGGAAATGGGCAGTTGGAATATTTATGGAAATTAATGAGAAATCGATCACATCTAATCTTGTTGTTATAATATTATTTATAAGTATATAGATAAAATGTAAGCTTGTGCCTTCGTAAATATCTCGTGTTTTATTTGCTTAATTCTTAATTAAGTGAATGTTGTTTTATCAATTTAAGAGAAATATGTGTCTAATGAGATGTTTTGCATAGGCTGTTTTGTTATTTAATTATAATTATAAATTAGAATTTTGTTATTTGATATTTAAAAAATTTTTAAAAAAATGTTAAGTTTATAAAATGTAATTTGAATAAACAAGCAAATACAGCAAATAACAGCTAAGTTCCAAAACAGACTAGAATTAAATTTTTGGTTTTTTAGTTTTTCGCATTATTTGTACTAACAATTAGGGTTCTGCATTATTTATATATCTGCCCCTATAGAATATATATTTCGTAATAATTTAAAACATTTTTGAAGCCTTCCTACTATTATTCTGAACGTCAGGCAGATTTTCCATTTAGGGCGATTTCATAAATTTAAGGCCCTTTTTATTTCCCGTGTATGGATAGTTATATCTGTATCTATCGCATGATCGCATAGATGTCCCCCATTGTTGTTGGTACATATTACTTATGCATATGATTTGGCGATGAGTTCATTATAATTTCAGTCAAACAACGTTTGCATTTCATGCATGAATCTGCCGACCCCCCCAACAGGCCATGTAACTCGTCTATCCGTCCGTTCGTACGTGTGTCCGTCCGCCCGTCCGTCCGCCCGTCCGTCCGTCCGTCCATTAGCCAGCTCCGCATGAGGTTTCTTTCCAATCGACCGTAGCAGTTTCATTATCATATTTACGTTTAATTTTTGATTTTTTTTGCACATGTGTATTTTTTTTGCCAATCTTTATAGTTGATGAATATTTCGTAATATGGAGTTTGATTTTTGATTTTTTGTGTTTCATCTATTTGCTTCATTTATGCAAAGTTTATGCTATCTCATAACATAATAAATTTATGTGTGTGTGTGTGTGTGTGTGTCCGTGTTGCGGCAGAGTTAATTGTATGTATTACAACAATAACAAGACATAAATTAGCAACAATAAATATTAATTTTTTAACTTTAGCTATAACATTTTTGTTGTTGAGCTGCGTTTCGAATTTTGCAAACCGAAAGTGGCTTGCAACATTTGACTTTTTTTTTAATACTTAGGTTGACTTGATTTGAAATTGTGTTTTTTTTATACCTCCTCTAACAAATTTTAATCGTATATTATCTATGAACATTTGTACTATGTCTGTGTTTGCTGAACTTTGACTCTGGTTTACCTTGAGAGCTGCTCTGTTTTCACCAATGCTTTTTACTTTTGCCATTTTTCGTGCGATTTTTTTTTATTTATTTGTAAGCTTTCAAAATTGTTGAAATTCATTTTATTTTTAAATTTTACATTTCAACTGGTGTTTAGTTAAGCAACATCTTCACAAATATTAAGCAAAGCCATTGAAAAGTCATTAGTGGATTTGATATATTTAACTTGGAAGTGGATCGATTTCGTTAAATATATATATATATATATATATATCGATATAAAACGATTTTTAAAACTTAACTTGCTTTAACTTAACTTGTTTAAATACAGGGAATGCAATTTGTGAGCTAATTTTTATGGACTTTATATTTAAGCATTAATCTTCAAATTAAATTTTAATGAGAAGTGCGAATATAGACATTCATGGAGTTATTTTAACTCAAACTCAAAAGAATATATATCTTTCACAAAAGAATTGAAGTACTAAACCATATGCAAAATAAAATTCTGAAGGTTTTCAATTACAATGGTCAACAGCAAATTATTAAGTTCTCAAATGATTTTGAGTAAACACCAACATGAGTAAACTTTAAAGCTGATCCAATTAAATATAACTAAGTCCAATTCATAAGCAGCATGGGAAAGTCGCATATGCTATCATATTTGTGTGTACATATGTATTTGTATCTGGATGTAAAAAGTACATTTATGCGCAATTTGCAGAGCCATTAGAAACAATTTTCATGCATAAGTGAGTCGTTGAGGAAAGTAAGCTAAAAGTGTAATTAAATGCCGCACTCAGGATAAAGGCAGCTAAGGAACAAATGAACAAACAATGTGGCCCAGGCAGACACGTCCAGACAGACACAGACAGCGGCCAACGCGAGAAAGACAGAGAGGGAGAGAGAAAGAGAGAGAGACAAAGAAGTCGACTGCAATGCACACAGTTTGGCCTAAAAAGCAATTGACCTGCTAATTGGGAATTTCAAATGGAAATGACAGTAGTTGTCGCAGTCGCAGTCACAGTCGTCGTCGCCGTCGCCGTCGTCGTCGCAGTAGCAACCGCAGTCGCAGCGAAGCGCAGTACAAAAAGGAAATGAACGAAAATCGGCAACAACAAAAAACAAACAATAGCAACAACAACAACAACAGCGACAATAAAAAGTGCTGTAATAGTAATATGGCACACAGCTTTTTCCGCCTGCAGCAAAGCTTTGATTAATAAAGAGAGAGAGTTGCTCTTTCTAAGAGCGTCGATAACAGCTGATTAGTAAAAAGCGCGCGCTACTCACTTATACATGCACACACACACACATACACGCTCTTCACATAGAAAAGCGCCAGTGGAGCGGTTGCCATAGCGAATGAACGGCATAAAGCGTAATGCTGAAAAAAATTGAAGAAGTCATCGGCACAGAGACACATATACCCACTCAGCAAGCAGCGCTGCCAGCGTCGCCGTCGTCATCAACAGTGGTGCCTGTGCTTTGCGAGAGCATGTCGACGGAGGGGATGGGGGGATAGAGGGGAGCCCTGACTATACTTTTTTTGTTTTTGCTGAGCGCAACGTGGATGGCTCGCCTCGCTCTTATGGCGCGCGCGCTCTCTCTTTATGTATGTGTGTGTGTGTGTGTGTGAGTTGCTGCCACACTGTGAGGCCGCAATGCGGCGCGCCACTTGGACAACGAACTCGATAACATTTTGAGGCAGTCTTCAGCTACACTTCGTATTGAGCGTATCGCGGCGGCGGTGGTTACGATGCGTTGCGCGTTGTATCTTTATTATTAATTATTTGTTGTTGTTGTTTATACTTATTGTATATGATTTGTGTGTGTGTGTGTGTCTCTCTCGGTGTATGCGTTTTTTCCAACAGTTATACGCGCGTCCCTCGCTCCGCTCCACAGTGCGTGCGTGTGTCTCAAAATTGGATGTGTGCAGCAGCAGCAGCAGCAAATGCAAATGCAACAACAGCAACATCAACAGCAACAGCAACAAATTTAAATATCGCAACATGCCTGGCTAATTTGCCGTTTGGCATCTGTGAAGTTGTTTCGGTTTCAGCTGTAGGCAAAAATTAACCAACAAAAAATATAAAAATACAAATACAAATGCAAATAAAAAATACAAATAAAAAAGAAATTAAAAATCAGAAATATATGTATATGTAAAAAGTGCATTCAAATTCCAAATCGTGCCTAACTGCAGCAAATGCAACTGCCTGCAAATCGCTGCAGCGACATCGTGATGCGGCAACAACAACAACAACAACAACGACTACAGCAACTGCAACAATTGCAACAACAGCAACAACAAAACGGAAGTGCAAGTGACGTAATTTATTGGTACAGACTCCAAAAACAAACAACAAAAAATACGCTTTTGGAGCAGCAGCAGCCGAGAATGCAAACTCACTTCCCTTCACAACCACCAACCCCCCCTACACCCCATCCACACACACACTGCAACATAAAATAAATTGTGTAATACAGTAAATTAGTGCATGTGTGTGTGCCAGTGTGTGTGTATGTGTGTGTGTGTGTGCATGAAGCCATAAAGGATAATTTATAAATCTATAGATATATATATATATATATATATATATATGTCTATTTGTTGGATTATACAAATCATGAAAATCGGCCACACAAATTGGATTATATATTGGATCATTTATGCTTTATGGATTATGGATAACAGACCAATTATCATCATTAATATATATATACTTTAGTCTATAAATATATAAATATATATTATATTATATATGATCTTGAGTTGTCAGAGTTGGCTTTGGATACATTCCTCATTACGAATTCACAATTTACTTAAAGTTTCGACTCGACTTAAGAGTCTTAGATAATGCATTTCCGCAGATTTGATTTACTGTTATACTCAATATAATTAGAGTTACCAGTTTCTAAAGTTCTTCAGCTTTAACTGTTATAATTAGAATTGCCAAGGTTCTTCAACTTAAGGCTTTATCTTTGTCCAACCAATTTTATTGTTTTAGCGTGTTATAAACATTAATATTTGGGTAACCAACTTCCAAAGTTCCACAACCTCACGTTTCTTTTTGCCCCACAAATTTTTCTATATCTTTGCTCGCATTTATTTTACTTCAGTTCGGTTCACAATTTCTTAAGCTATTCAACTTGATCCTTGTACAATATTGGCTTTATCGTTGTCCAACCAATTTTGCTAATTTTTACCCTATCTTGTCTTATAATGCTTATGACATTAAATTTCGTATTCGTAAAATCCACATCCATATAAAATTGGAATTATGAGTTACACATTCCAATTTCTTCTTCTCAAGCGCAGTCTTGAATATTATTCCAATAAAAAAATATATTTTTGTAGCATTAGTTTAAATATAAACAATATTTTATCAATTCAGAATATAGATTTATGAGATTAAATTTAAGAATTATTCATTGCTTTTGTCTCTTTTTAGGATTTTTAAAAGTTACGAAAATCAAACTGAAAATCTTGAAGTCTGATTTATATTCAATATCCAAATGTATATTTATAAATTTGTGAATGGTTAAAATTTGGGTATTCCTGATTGCTTCGGTCTCTTCGTTAAATTTTGAAATGAAAATAAAAAACTTTGAGTCAAATTTATGTTCAATATATATATTATATTTTTTGGTGTGAGTAGGCTCACATATAGATATTAAAGATATAAACTGTTCTGCATATATTTTCTTTTTCTTCTTCTCCTTTTTTGTGCATATTTTGCCTTGCATATCGTCTTCTTCTTCGTCTTCTTCGTAATATTTGTGATTGTTTTTCTGTCATCATCATCATCATCAGCCAAAACTGACTCTTAAAAGTTCACAGCAATAATCTTTCATAATGCAGCAACATTGTTTCTTCTGTCCAATTTCAATTTTAAACCACCCTCCTACCCCCCACCCCCCACCCCCAAAAAAAAACAAACTAAACAATGCAAATTGTTGCCCATTGTGGCCAGTTATGATTATCTGTCATTGTTGCTGTTGTTTTTGGCTTGTGATTATAATAGTAGACAGTTTCTTAGCCAAAGAAGACTGCCAAGCATTAGCCAGTAGGCAGTTGGCAGTAAACAGTTAACAACAGTTAGCTCTACTCCCCAGTAAGTCACCCAGTCGGCTCAGCTCAGCTCAGTTCAGTTTAGTTCAGTTCAGTTGAGTTCAGTTCAGTTGAGTTCAGAGCACCTAAAGCAGCAGCAGCAGCAGCAGCAGCGCTCTGTCCTCTGTCCTCTATCTTCTGTCCCTGTCTACAACGCCCACAACCCACCATTCATATCATCTCTCTCTGTCTCTGTCTCTAGCTGTATCTCTATCTCGCTCGCACTCGCTACCTTTTTGCTCAGCGCCAACTGTTTGCATTACCGTTAGTAGAACAACATTGCTAAGCACACACTCTATGTGTCGTGTCGTCTATAAGTGTGCCAGAGAGCCACCCCAGACTGGGTGAAAAAAAGACATATAATATAAAAGCCTAGCAGCGACAGCGACAGAGGCAGCGCCAATGCTATACATGTGTATATATATATGTGTGTCTGTGTGTGTGTGTGTGTGTGTGTGTAGAGTTCTAGCATAGGTCATTGGTCTTTTTCGGCGTCAACGTACTGCGACAGCGGGGCAACGACGCCAGCAGCGACGCTAGGCAGTCAGCATGTAACTTTGTCGTCAGTTCTTGCTGTAGTTGCTGTTGTTGTTGTTGGCGCTCTGCTGCCGCCTCCCATTTTCGGGCTTGACCGGCTTAGTACCGTTAGTAAGTTCGTTGTCGTTCGTGTGCGCTCGCTATGAGAGAATTTTTGAATTGTATGCCTTTGCTCTTGTTGTTCTTGTTGTTGTAGTTGTTGTTGTTGCTATTCATTTTCATTTTCTTTTCAGTTTATTTGACGCTTGCGCTGCGCTGCGCTGCTTTGCGCTGCTTTGCGCTTCCCACTGTTTCCGACTGCGACGCTTTTCTATATGTAAATTTCTCCATTACAACAATAGCAGAAAGAAAAAAAAAATAGAATGCTGGCGCTGCTTTAGTTACAGTTGTTCTTGCTGCTGTTGTTGCTGTTGTTGCTGTTGTTGTCGCTGCTGGCACAATTTCTGTTGTTGTCGCTTTGGTGACGACAACAACAACAACAACAACACGAACATATTGCTGGTGACGTATCTGCATGTCTGCGTTTTGCCTGCTTCCTCTTCTTCTTCCTCATTCATTCTGCTCGGCTTCCGCATTTCGAGTTCCAATAAACTAACCCCGCAGGGCTCCAACCCTAAACTAACTAACCCCTTACCCCTAAGCAGCACACCCGCACCCTCGCATAAAATAGAAAAAGAGAACAACAAATAATATTAGATTATACACTGGTCTCTCGTCTGTTAGAATTGTCCGCCAATTAGGGTACTAATTATAAGTGCATTAATGATATTCAATCAAATCTGAAATCGAACCCTTAATCAAATCTACCTTTTTTTTTTAGTTTTTAGAGATATGTTAAGTTTTTATTATTTGGATAGTATCATTTTCGAGCACTGAATTAAACAAGTTCAAACTTATTATTACAAGCATTAACTGAAGAGCTTTTACTTTCAAATAATTTATATCAAATCATTAAATTCAGCTGATATATAATATCATGTTGCGGAAAGGGAGAAAGGATAATTTCTCAAATTCTCAAATTATTGGCTCATTAAAGTTACATCTGCAAGTGATGAGTTCTAGTTGTTCATCGAGCACTGTATTTCAATTTGTTTATGCCGGCAAACGCTAAAGCTTTAGGTCATAGAACTTTTTTCAGTGTTTACAAGCACACACACACACACACACACACGAATATTTGCTCTCCCTCTCTCTCTCACACACGCACAGAGACTTACACACACACACACACACGTACGTGGCGAGCTTTCGTTGTGAGATTTATGCGTTGCCGTCTTTGTTGTTTTCTGCTGTTGCTTCGTAAACTGCATTTCATGTTCGTTTCTGCAGGCGGGCGCGCCTTGTCTGACAACGTTGCTACCCCATACCAAACCACTCCACCCCAACCATACCAGAACAGGAGAACAGCAGAACACCCACCGCCCCCCAACCCCAACCCCCACATCCAGACTCATGTTATATTATGACTAGTCGGGCCCCCAACTGTTTTGGCTGTCTAGCACCCTTAAATCTCATTTCTATATCGATTTTTCATGTTACATTCTCATGCATTTGCCTTGCTTGGAGTTGTTGTTTTACTTTTTTCTATTTTTTTTTTTTTGGGTTTGGTTTTTTTGGAGTTGCGGCCCAGTTTTCATGTCCTGTTTCATGTTGGCTTGTTTGATGCTTTAAGGCACATTCACAATTATTGGAAAAATTCAATCACACACACACACATACTGGCTGGAGTTGGCAACTGTTGGATATATTTTTTAGATAATAATTTGTTTGCTAAAAATTCGCAGGCTAGTTGCCACGCCCACTAAATGAACAATATGCTGAATGCCATGCATTGGCCATGGCTAACAACGCGTAGCAAAAGCATTTATATAACGGGCCAAACCATTTTATACATCAAAGTGTTTAAATAAACAACAAATACAACAACAACAACAATAAATAAATAATAGAAAATAAACCTTTATAAAATAATAATTATCAAAAGTATATACAAACGAAATTCATTGGAAATGCTGTTTTGAAGAATGCGCCTAAATGTCTTCCGGAATTAATTGTCGTGAAATTTTCGTATTTTTGGAAATTTTGATTTGGAATCAAACAAAACAGAGAAATCGACAAAACAATGAGCATAACAACAACACTGGCAACAGTAACAGCAAAGGCACCAGCAGCAACAACACCAACAACAACAACGGCAGCAACGGCAGCAAACAACATCATAAAAATCACAGCAATCGCAGCAACAACAACAACAACAAAGTCGCAGTGAAAGTGCTAAAAAGCCAACAGCAGCAGCAGCAGCAGCAACAAAAACAACAGAAACAAAAGCAGCAGCCCAAAACTTCAATAAGCAACAGCAACAACAATTTAAAACTGCACAGCCAGCAAAATTTGCATGTTCTGCAAAAGGGCTAACAGAAACAAACAACAAAACAAACAAAACTTATTAAACCAAGTAAACATCGTAAAAAGAATTCAAAAATCGCTTTAAAGCTAACAAAATAATTATTAGTAATTATCAATAAAAAAAAATCAAACATTTCTATATATAAATATATACGCGAACAAGTGTCTTATTAAATAGTTAAATAGTATAAAACAATAAATCAACATTAACCACAAAAATATTAAAGAAGAAGAAGAAGAAGAATACAACACACACAGAAGATTTAGTACCTACAGGCCTGAAGACAACGTTAGAACTATATATACACACAAACCATATATAGCAATTATATATATATATATATACAATACATATACATATATATATATAACTAAATATATATATATTGAAATAGATATTGGCAAGAGCAGAGCAAAAACAGCGCCAAAAACACGCCCCCTGCCCCCCCACTGTGATATTAGTAATTTCACATATAAAACAAAAACTAAAGCATAAAACAACAAACAAAACTAAAAAGTAAACTCTTAAAAGTGCAATAAATGTAAAACAGAAAATAATAAGAAAAAATTCCAAATTGTAATACACTCCCCACTACTCCCTCTGGTTGCGGGCAACAAACAAACAAATCTACGCAACAAAATTTAAGTGCAGCTCTACAAAAAATTCAAATTGCAATAAAAATATTAAGAAAAGCGTTTGTTTAAAAACAACATAAATCAAAGCTAATAAAAAAATAAAAACAAATCAATTGGTGCAACAATTGTATATAACAGCACACCTACACACACACATACCACACAAGTACACACACACACACACAACTGGCTATGTAGTGGCTCTCAAGTGGCTCGCAAGGCGTGTGTGTGTGAGAGTGGGTTTCTTCTACATTTACACTAATTAGAAAATTGAACAGTAAATATATTAAGCCACAACAAAAAAACAAAAAACAATCAACAATCATAAAGTTTTGGTGGCGAGCATTTCGACCTGTTTTAATTATGTATACGCAACGTATGTTTGACATGTGGAGCAGCGTCACTTCAAAACTGGAAGCACACGCCAATAACCTGGGTCAAAGCAACGTCCAATCGCCAGCGGCACAAAACAATTCAAGCGGTTCAATCAAAGGTAACAATAATGCTCCTCCCCACATGATAACTCTAACACCCAGATCAAATCATCGATACGCATTGCATAAAAACTGCTATTTATAATTAATACTGAATTGCTTTGATGCAGCTGCATTTTGAGGCGATCTTATTAAGTTTAAGCGATCTGTTTGTCCAACTTAAACTCTTAAGCACTGCTTTGAATAAACTGTACTTTTATTGTAAATGAAGCTCTTTCAAAAGGTGTAAGGCTTCTCATTGTTTCGATTTTATTATGTTGAAGTTTGTGTTTTTTATATTAACATATATTAAAGATATTAGTAAATATATTATGTCTAGCGGGATCAGTCGACCAAACAATATACAAAAAGTCCCAAATGAATTAAATAAAACATAGGTAAAAGCAAAATTTCATTTTATGCTTTCAACTTTAAATTTTAAAACTAATAGAAATGTATTAACATTGCCGAGGTTTTGAATTGCAAAAATGATATGAAGGATGGAAGCTTAAAAAAATGAATTAAATAAAATAAAATAGCAGCATTTTTCTTATATTAATAATGATTTACTTAAATAACACTTAACATGAGCCAATTAAGTTTCGGTGTAAATTGTTTATAGTTATTTTATACAATTTTTTAAAAGAAGATAAACAAAAATCAAATCAAGTCACTGTTTTACGCTGTCTTTCAAATGAATCGGAAACTGTCAAAATACTTGCCATTATGTTTTCTATTAATAACTCAAAGAACTTAATGCAACTAGTATGGGCTGAACAAAAATTCTGGCTTAATGATACTAAAATCTGGGTTCCCGAAATGAACCCAAGGATAAAGTTCTTATATTAATTTAAATATATATAATAATTATAGTATTGAGCGGTCATTTTGTGGTTTTCAAATGTTTGTAAGCAACTGAGAAACTTTGTAGAAACTCTGTTAGTCTAAAGAGATCTTAGCCATGACTTCTTCTAAATTAAGAATTGGTTTACTTTTTAACTGCAGAAACAAATCTTTGAAGCTGCTTTTTGACAGTTTCCTAAATTAGTCAGTGAGTTGGTCTGTCAGTCGGTCGGTTGGTCAGTTGGTTGGCTTGTTGGTTGGCTGGTTGGCTGGTTGGCTGGCTGCTTTGTTAGCTTGGTTAGCTGATTGGCCAGTGGCGAAGTAAATTAAGCTGCTGCCGCGTCCGCTGTTGGCAGTGAAAGTCACTTGAGACTGAGACTTGGCGAGTTGAGTTTCTCAAGCGGAATTATTGTAGGGAAATCCATGAAATTCGTAAATGAAGAAAGACGCAACACAGCAACAGCAACAGCAACATATATTCATTACGAAACACAACCTATCTTACTCTCCCTCTTTCTTCTTCTCTCTCTCTCTCTCTCTCTTTCTCTCTCTCTGCATATATCTCCTTCACTGTTTGTATGTGTTTGCATTAACAATTAAACTAATTCGATATGGCAATCAATTTGCTGACTAGTCACCTCACCAATAAGCCTACAATAAAAGACACCCTTTTCTTATAGTTGACTCAAACACACACACACACACACACAAACGCACACGATTACATTTGTAATAAACACACACATAGTTAAAGCAACTGGCAAATTAAAATTCGCAAACCAACAATAAAAAGTGATATTGTAATGCCAAAAAAATGTGTGTGTGTTTTTTTTTTTAAATTTTTGGCTGCAAATAAATTTATATAAATATATGAATTGCTATAATATATATGTATATAGCTATATATATAAATAAACAATTTTTATTGCTACCTATTGTGTGCGTATATGTGAATGTATGAAAAAAGCTGGCAGTTTTTCTTTTTCTTTATTTGGTTAATTTTATTATTGTATTGAATTTTACACGATGCTTTCGATTGCGTTGGCAAATTGAGTTTATTTTTAGCTCAATGCTTATAATATATCTGTTTGATTACATATATATGCTTATATGCTTATATGCGTATATATAATATTCAATATTGTATAAGTATTAATGCAATTATTGCAGAAACTAATGCCAACAAGCACCTCCTCAACTCAATTCAACTCAACTCAACTCGATTTGCTACGTCGCTCTCTCTTATCTGCTTTGGGGCCAGAACTTTGCGTTCTTTGACCTCTTGACGGGGTCAGCGGCCCAAAATGAATAATGAGCATTTGTCAGGCTTTTCGCTTTCGTTGGTTAATGTGTATTTTTTTTGTATTTTTTTTTTTTTTTTGTATTGGGCATATCAACGCCAGGACGCCAGTCATAAATCTTAATCGCCAGACCTCAATCTCGGTGGGTGTTTAACGAGTGAAAAACCTTTAGTCCGGGAAATGGCCAAGAAATGAGCATTTCAACCCCACTTCCCACACCACAAATCCAAACTCCAAGTCAATCAAATCCCTAATGGGCGTGCGCTGACCCCAACAATTATTATTAGCCATTTTGATGTCCTTATTTAAACGCGTGTACCAGCTATAAAACATACCAAAAACGCATTCCTTACGGTTAATTTTAGCACATCTTAACAACTGACAAATTTACCCAAATTAAATGTAGTTCCTGTTTATTTTCCAAAGCTTTCCCAACTTTTTAGTGATTACATATACATGCAATATTTAACATTTATAAAGAACATGAACTGTAACTTCCTTGAAACAGATTTAAGCTAGGCGCATTTTTATACTGAAAAAGATACCCAACATTTTGTTTATTTAATGTGGACCACAAACTTTTTTTATGAAATGCTAATCAGAATTGAAGGTACACATTCAAATTAAAAGAAAGAAATTAAATAAAAAAATAAAATTAAAATAAAACAATTATTTAATTGATTACATTTATTTGTGATATTGATTCTATATTTAATTTTTAATTTTTTTAATTAAAAATTGTTACTTAAAATTTTGGATGTGTGCTAATCTTATATAATTTGTCCTTACTATATTATTTTTGTGCCTTATGGGAAAATGTTCAATCAAAAACGTCAAGAATGCAAGAAATGTTGACAATGGATTCCGGCTGTAACTTCTACAGTCTCTGAGACAATCAGACAGACGAACGGAATTATCGTTTCAGGTATTCCTGCCAGCCTTCCATAATATATATAAAATTATTCCGGTAAATTTAGAATATTTTTGACAAACATGGTGCTTTTCTGAGCTTTACATATAATGTTTGACAAATTCTTGATCTGTTTCTACACACAGTTTTATTTGTATTATTTCTATTTGTATGCGTATACAAACAATTTTTTCTTAAGTGTATTTTAGTTTTGTTAATGGGAAATGAGAGCTTTTCAGTGACTTGTTTTCACTTCGTTCTCAACCCTAAAAATGTCGACCGATTAAAAGCCACCAAAACCCAGCACTAAAACTGTTTTTAGCTGCTGCTGTCGCTGCTACTGCTGCGTGAGTTGCGTGTGCACACGACTCGATGGCGATAGAAGGGGGATACAAGCTAGGGCAGTAGGAGTAGGAGCTCCGGCAGCTTTGGGGTGCGGTGGGGTGTTGGGCGCCCTGCAGCAGCACATGTACAACTCATCGAAATGTGTATATATGTATGCAATTTGCGTTTATGACTTCCGCGACAGCAGCCGCAACAACAAACAAAACAACAGCAATAGCAACAACAAAAGTGCTGGCAACTTTGTTTTATTGAAATTTTCACTTTAAGTTGTCTCGAGTTTTGCCAAAAAAAAAATTTAAAAAAAGCAACAGGCAACTCGTCGCTCGACATTTGGCACTCGGTACTTCATAAAAATTAAAAAAAAATAAAAAACGCGACGACAATAAAATGTGAAACAGAAACAGAAAACAGATAGTACGGTACAAAGTGAAAGAAATGCGGCGTAAACAGAAAGCGGCCAAAAATTTAACAAAAAAAAAAAGCGAAAGACTCGTTGTCGAAAGTGGCTGGCGATCGCACGTTTCCAGCCCCGCCCCGCGGGGGCTGCCAGCAGGCCCTTGCAGCAAAAAGTAAAAAAGAAGAGAAAAATTAAATATTAAAAGAGCGAACGACAAAAAAAAGTCAGTTGTCGTTCAACGAATTTCTTGTTGTTGACTGCGCTGCGTTTGCTCTTTGCTGTTGTTGTTGCTGATTGTGTAGTCTAGGCACACACACACACACACACACATACAGACATGGCCTGCAGATCGTTCCCTGCTGCCCAAACGCCACCCACTTCCCTGCATTCATAAAATATACGTGCGATAGTGCGAACGCCTCACTCCAAACTATAAAGCAGCTCTCTCTGTCTCCTTCTCTCCCTCTCCCTCACTCTCTCTCTCTCTCTCTCTCTCTCTCTCTCTCTCTCTCTCTCTCTTTGTCGCTTTGTGTGTGAGCTTCGACAAGCAACGGCACAATACACAATCATCATCAACGTCAACATAGTAAAAGTCTAAAATCGACAAAAAATTTAATTTCGGCGGTCATTCACCCGAAAAGATCCACACACACACACACGCACACCACACACACCACACACACCACACACACACACACACGTGCACATAGAAGCACACACACACACACATACACACAGCCACGAAAAGCACATAGGCAGCCGCCTCTCGCTCAGAGAGTGCGTGAGTTGCGTGAGTGCGTGCACATATCTATGTTTGCGTGTGCGTGTGTTTGTGTTTGTGGTGAGCGTCTCTCGTTGTTATACGGGAGCGTTGACGCGTCGACGTCATCGCAACGCATATTACAACATGCGAGCGGTCGGTTGAGGGGGTGGCACGTTGGCTGCGACGGCGGTGTGGTGGGGGAGGTGCAGTCATCGAATTCGCTTTCACACACTCACTCGAACATACACACAGACACACACACACACATAGCCAGACACAAACATAGACAAGGCGATGCTTTCTATGGCTTGACGACGCCTCCGCCTGCGCCTCCAGCAACAGCGGCAGCCGCAGCTCAAATTATTATTTACGCATGAATTTATAGAGAGAGCGAGCGAAAGAGCTTTGTTGCAAGACAAAGAGCGAGACAGTGGCAGAGCGGGAGAGTTGCGTTAGTTTTTTTTTTTTTTTATTAGTTTACAGGGCGCAGAACTCTCAAATACACTGCGTTCAATGGTTGAGATTCAATCTAATAGAATTGATAAACCTTTCTAAAATTGCACACTTAAGAAGCTCAATAAAACATAAAGAAAGTGCGCTGATATTACAAAACAAATAAATAATTACAAATAATAATAAAAAATACGAAAGAAAAAAATAAAAACATAGAAAAAAAAATATATTATACAATTGAACTAAAAGTAGAGTAACTAACTTTCGCCGTAATTTAATATAATTTATTTTAATTAACATAAATCAAGATCCAAGTAGTACATCTGGAGATAGGAATCTAATTTAAATAAAAAGTAATAATAATACAAATAATAAAAAATACAAATAAATAAATATAAATAATTAATACAAAAAAATATGAAATGCAAAAATAAGTTAATAAATTTAAGAATCATATATGAGTTTTTTACAAATATTACAATATAATACGATTAAAAATAATAATAACATGACTTAAACAGATGAAACTAATCAGAATGTGCTTGCTTGGACCACTATATCTCAAATTTCACTCCTTGTTCAATAAGAATCTCATAAGTCACCAGATGTTGAATATCAACATTTATTTTGCTTTATTTCTATGATGCGAAAAATGAACATATAATTTGAGACAACAGTTTCAATTCAGTAAACTTTATGGGCACAATTTTGTATATTATTTATTGTTACATATTAATATGAATTTCTTGACTAATAGCATATGATCTGCGCTTCGCAACTCAGAATTTCTTGCAGTGCACTTGTGCCATTGTTTGCTTTTGTCATCTGACAATTATTGCGTAAGTTTACTCTTGCGCTTTTAATTGCTTAGCAAAAAGCTCTAGAAGCCACTTGACTTTACCGTTTGCCATTTGGCCAACACTCGCTGGCCGTTAAGCGGCTAATTTGATTTTTATTTAGACGCCATAGGCACAAAAAGGGCAAAAGTATTTGAGGGAAGGCAGGGAATCGCTGGAATCTGTTCGTAAATGGAACAAGTGCGAATTGCCATTATTCTGACAGCTGCTTGTAATGTGTTCCATGTGCTACAGGGAAAACTGTGAAAACAGCGAAAACTCTTCTCCACGCTCCCTCATAAAACATTAAACATAAACATAAATATATCTATTTTGTTCTTATTGGCATAGAATTTCCAAGTAATATATGGCACAGGCAAATAATTTTAAAAAGTTCGACTTGTTTGCCGACAAATAGAGCGCTTTTCTTGTTGTTGTTTTTGTTTATTGTTTCTACTTGAGTTCATTAGCTTTTGTCCCACAAACAATTTAGGAACCACATTTGTTTTTATGCCCACTAATAATGGATTATTGAGAAGTTTTACAACTGTACATATATATATAATGATGATCAGAGATATTTGGAGTCGGAAATGGTTCCTACGCTTGTTACATTTATAGTCGCACATTTATTGTTTATTGGATAAAAACTAAGACAGTCCCAAACTTAAAAAAATGTTTTAAAAACACTTATTGCAAAGATTAAGGAAACCCAGAAAATCCCAAAAGACCACAAATTGTGAAACATTAGCAGCTTAGTAATAAAGATAGTAGATAAAAAGGGGAAAATAGAGAAGATGTAGAATTGGTGTTAGCCATAACTAAATATACCCTGACATGGAAAATTAGTTGCTGTATTTAAATAAAGTAAAAGCAATATTTTATTTGTAAATAAAACAATAATAAATAATTAAGTTAAATATCAAAATCTAAAAATACGCTAAATGTAAATATACGAAAGACATTTAGGCCAACGAAATAACTGAACTACGCTAGAAGCTACACATTAAAAATTCGAAAATATTCGCTGTGTATAAATTGATAGAAATGTATTAGATTTCAGTGTAAGGAGTTCATTGAACCAATGGAAATATTTGTCTAATGCCTCGTAACACTTGTCGTAAAGATAAGCAGCCGCAGACATATTGAAGTTACTTTTGTATACTTAACTAAGTACACGCCTAACAATATATGGTGTTATCTGTATGATTACTCACTTATTGAATAGACTTTGGCATACAGATAGATTTTGCCAGATTGACAGATCCACACAATTCTCGTTTCAAATGATATACTCTCAGCTATAATTAGAAATACAACACTCGATTGATAATATCAATGAGTTGCATTGACATGGCGACTGGGTTCCATCTTTGAGTGGCTCAGACTTTGTTTATTGATAAAGACAGAGGCGTACTCTGAAGGATTGTCAATTATAGTTATCTGCTCTGACGATAGTTGTTTTTCTTTGGATTACAATATATATATTTATATACTAAAATAAAAAAAGAGCAAGTACTTAGTTTATTAGAGATAAGCTAACCACAAATGTGTGTCATAAGGCCACAACTTCAATGCTACATAGCTCAGACAAGAAAAGAATTGAGAGTCGTGTGATTAAAACATTTCTCGTAGACTACTTCAAGCCACAGAATGAGCAATAAGGCGACCTTTAATCAGCTATGTGCACTCTCTATAAATAATTGCTTGTATACGAAACTTTACAAATTATATTTGTCTTAAGAATTTATGAAACGTTTGCGTACCGAATGCAAATGAGAATTGACAGAGAGTAATCATGAGAGAAATGATAATTCTTTGAAAGCTTACAGCTTTTGTAGAAAAATAAAAAGAATACACATAAATGTGAATGCTGCCAGTGATACGTTAACGAATTAAGTTATAAAGAGACATTTGAATAGATTTAACTTACTGGCAGCACTTTTAATAATCAAATTGCTCCATCCAAATAGTTCTTAAATAACAAACTTTGCTTAAATGCTAGAGATAAAAAAAAAAACAAAAAGAAAACACTCAAAAACAAGCAATGAAATTCATATATGTATGTGCAATAATGCTGTTCTAGCAATTATCTGGCCAGACAAAATGCAATGCATCAGTGGCCCCCACGAGGCCGCACACAGTGCAACACAGCAACACAGCAACACAGCAGCAGCAGCGGCCGCACCACCACAGAAGCACCACAGAACCGCCAGAGAACCACAGTCGCAGCTGCTGCGTATCTTATCTATGCAACTCTCGCCTGGTACTCAATGTGCGTGAGCTTGTCACACACACACTATTGCACACACACACATATATCTATAGATGCGTGGCAAATAAAAGATTGCATGTGCCCCACAATGCAACCGTGGCCTGCACAGCCACCCAGTTGGAGCAGACTTTCGAGGCGAAATCCTCGGAATAAATAAGTTGCCATAACTGGAGTTTCTGCTTCTTCTTATATTATTTGTAATATTTTTGAAGCATGTGTAAAGATTACCACTGAAAGATTAGCGAGGAACTGAAGTAACTCCATCAAGCTGAGCCAGATAATGCAGACTTTTAGAATTATATACACTCAGCAAAAAATCCAGTTGAAATTTCGAATATCGGCCGAAAAATTTGAGTAATTATCAGTTTTTTTTGTAGCTGTTTTTTTTTAACAATTTCTAAAAAGATTTTCAAATTAGAAAAGCTGTTGCTCATTTTTTAAGAAGTGTTTTCTAATATTAAGACAAAAGTTTCTAAACGGTGGAAACGAAAGTCTTTATTTTTAGAAAAAAGAGTATATAAAATTGAGAAAGATGCAATAAATTTGCTCTTTCGGCTGCTAATTTCAAGTATATCCGTTTAATTGCTTACGTACACAAATTGTCGATAAATTGTAGACTTTTCAAATTAAATTATATGAATATATAATGTTTTTATATGTGAAATATGAAAATACAAATTTCATAATAAGTAAAAGGCAACAAAAAATAATTATATCTAAATAACATAAAATTAGACATATTTATTCCAATGATAAGAAAAATTAAATATTATTTTCCGAATAATAGGTTACCGTTGAAGCCAAATGTATATCCGATTTTCCAAACATCCGGTAAATTTTTCTCCAGAGTGTACTTGCTTGGCTATATAAGATTTGAAGCAACAATGCAGAACAGGTGGTTTAGGAAGCAAAATCTTTGTTTATTAATGGTTGGTTAGTTTTCTTAGTGCTTCAACTTGTCTGCATATGCATAAAAAAGCATTTCTTAGGAAAATGCTGCTTTATTTATGTATGTGTAGAATATTTATATGATGTTTCATGCAAAAAGAAGAACAAATCGTTAATTTTGTAAGTGCAACAAATGTCGTTGAGTCCGACTGGGTAATGCGAGTCGCGCCAAATGCATAGACGAATATATTTGTTGGAGCTGCGAGTGTAAAGTGTGTGTGTGTTTGTGTGAATGCATATATATATATATATATAACATATATAAATATATATACATGTTTAGTTGTTTGTGTGCGCTGCACACACAAAAATGCAACTCGCCGACAAGTTAGAGGCGAACGAGCGCCGCCAACAAATGCGAAAAACTGGGACAAAGTTGAACAGACGAGCCAAGGACGGATATTAGTGCGCACAGTTGCATGATGGAAGCGATGGCAGCGACAACAACAACAACTGCTAAAGCAGCAACAACAACAACAACAGCAACAACAACAACAATAAGACCAGTGGAAAAAACAAAATGAATGCCTTTTAGTTTGGTGTATTTTATAGACGTAGTAGTTGTTTTTGTTGTTTATGTTGTTCTTGTTGTTTGTTGTTGTTGTTGATGTTGTTGTTGCTGTTGTTGTTGTTTTTGCTGCTGTTGTTGTTAGCGGCGACCGCTGCATACAAATACAGACACACATACATATGCATGTTGTACATCAACATACGTACACATATTTACTCTGTAGCTTTTTGGGCTATGCTCGACTCGATTTTTGTGATTACAATTTGCATGCAACGTAAGCGGCGACGCCGGCGTCATTCAACGGGGCGGATGAGAGACCAGAATTTTTGGCCTGTTACTGTTACAACAACAACAACAACAACAATTGATGCTGCCTCAGCTGTCTGTGCTGTTGCTGCCAATTGTGGCATTCATTGTTATGGCAGCTTTGAAAAATTGCGCATACGCCACGTTGTTCCTACAAAAAAAAATAAAAATACAGAAGAGAAGAGTAGAACAAATAATAATAAAAAAAAAATAAAAAAAATCTCCATCAATTAGGCGCTGAACGGAAAAACTCGTTTTTCCACTTTGCAGCGCTGCACATTGAATTTTCTTTAAGAATTTTTCGCAAAGAGACAAACAACAAGTTACTCAGTCAGTTACTCGCTTAGTTAGTTAGTCAAAGCTGTTAGCAGTTAGCTGGCTTGCAACTTCACCAAAAAGATAAAAAAGAACAAGAACCAAAAAATCTTGTTTGCGTTTTTGGCTACAAAAAAAAAGACAACGCTTAAATACCATAAATAATTGGCTATTTAGGTGCAAATGTTGTTGTTATTGATGTTGTTGCAATTGTTGTTGCAAGTTGCGCAAAATAAACGCCAAAAGGTGTCAACTTACCTGGCTTTGTGGTGGCTTTTGAGGTTGTCAAGGTATTTTTTTCGAGTGTGTTTCTTTTTTTTAACTCGACTTCAGTTTCATTTATGTCGACGCTTTGCATTTGAAGCCGTTCATAAATAATGCCAACTATTTTTTTTTTTTTTCGGTGTATCCACACACATTTGCATGCACAACATATCGCCCATAATATTCGCAAAGGCATAGCTTTGGGCTTCTGCACTTTGTACTCTGCTAAGCTTGAGCCATTGTTTCACTCGCTGTGCATTAGAATAGCGCTAGCTCTATGGTTTTTCCAGTTTTTCTTTATTTATTTATTTTTTTTCATTTGGTTTTTGTAATACTCCTCTTTATAGGGGCTGACAACTACATATGTACACATGTATGCGGTTATGTACAGCTTTCAATGATGTCATGTATGTATGTATGTAGCTGGGAAAAAGCCTTCAAGAATTTCCATGGAAAATTTCAATTGCAAGCCGAAAGTGCCGCAAAATATGTACAGCAATACAAAAGTGATTTCGACTGGAAGATGCTCTGTACACAAATATTTACTACCATTAATTTGTATATATGCACCTGGAAAATCGTTCTAGAATTTCCATGGAAAATTTAAGTTGTATGCTGAAAAGCACCGCAAATTGTGTACTGCAAAATACAAGTGTCCTCGACTGGGAGATGCTCTGTACGCAAGTCTTTACTTATCATTGCCACATAATATAATAAGTGAATGTGTATCTAAATGTAGATATTCAAAACCGAAAAAAAAATTCAATGAAAATCAAATATAATTATTCAGAGGAATATGAAAACTGATTTTTCTTTTTAATGTTTATTGGTGGCTACAGGACCACTGTTTTTTTTTTTAAATATACTCCAACATATTTGGAGTCCCGTTGGAAGTCGCCTTCAGAGAGATCCGCGTCGTCCGTACAGAAAATAAAATAACTTGAGAAAATAAAAACAGATTTTAAAAAAAGAAATGTAAAATCTAGTTAAGGTCACCAAACAGTCTCCCTAGTTCTCATAGCTTCTGAGATCAAGGTCATTTACACACTGTCATATAGATATGGATATTTTGACTAGGCTTTTGATGCTGGTCAAGAATATATACGCACACTTTATGAGGCCGCTGATGCTTTCTTAAAACTGATACATACACTTACACAACTTCATGAAGACGAGAATAATCCAAATAAGGAGACTGTTGACTTGTTCTTACAATATTTTATAGGAGTTTAAACATAAACCAGTTTAACAAGAGTTTAGCGTACATCAACAAATAACTAAAGGTGTAAATGGAGAAATAATTTAAACATGTTCTGTGTATTTTCTGAGTTTTGCATCTGTGTAAATTAACCTATTAATATATGAGTTGTTGACTTGACACAATTAATGTTCTTCAAACCAAAATGAAACTCGAAAATAAGAAAATGAACCACAGACGTTCATATTTATTTAGTTATTTACTGAATATAATAAGGATCGCTTACAGTTAGCAAAAGAAATGTCTGTGAGCAGAGAAGAGGAAGTTATAATAAAAATGTAGCCACGTCAAGAAGATACGAAATTCCTGGGGGAGTAGGAGAGTCTCTACATATATATATATATATATATATATATATATAAATATATATGTATATATAAATGCATACATATATTTTTATTTTAAAATTTCAATATATATAATATATATATATATTTATAGTAGGAGAGAATATGTCCAAAAAGCAAAGAGTTGAAATATTAAAATAAAAATATATGTATGCATTTCTTAGAAGTGAATCATGTGACGAAAATGTTTCTTAGCTCACACACACACCCACACACACATACAGCTTTCTCAGTTTTCATTGTCACGTGCGGCGTATACGTGATTTTCGCTCAAGTAGCAATTTAACAATAAGCATACGTCATGTGGTATACTCATCATCTTCCCAGTAAATAAACGGAATGAATAAAAATGCTGCTATTTTAAGCCTTAAGCCAGGCAGCAAACAACAGTTAAAATCTGCATTCTAAAATTCACAAAAGCAAAGATGAAAAATTGTTGTATTTAGTTAAAAAGATCAGTTAAGAAGCCGCATTACAAATTACATCATTTGTGAAATTTGCGATTGCGTTCTTCGTTTTCATTGTGCTGACGGCTGTTGCGGGAATTTCGTGGGTCAATCAACTTTGCCCAAAAGAACATAAATACATATTGCTGTGTATGTGTGTGTGTGTGAGCCAGATCTTTGTTGCCAACAAGAGCAACTGACAATGGCACGTAGCGGGCAGCAAACACACACAAGCACACAGATAGAGAGTGAGCGATGGGGGAAGAGAACAGTGCGAAATGTAAACATTACAAAAATGCCTGCGTTGGTCAGCGACGTCGCTGCGCTGCTGCTGCGCTGCTGCTGCCCTGCCGCTGCCAGAAAAAGAGAAAAAAAGGCCAATGACTGGCAAAGCACCGTTAGGTCTGTGACTTTGGCATAACTGCGCGAAAATTAAAATTATATTATTATAATGTTGCTGCTGATTATTATTACTGTATTAAGAATTCGCAGTGAGGCAGCGTGAATGAATTTGCTGCTCTTTACAAATTCTAACGGCGTCTTCCTCAACTACACACACACATGTAAATATGCAAATGGATGTGAGCAAAAAGAAAGCGCCAACATTACGTAGCCATGCCAACAAAAAACAACAAGAGCAACAACAACAACAGCAATAACATGCTAATGCCGCTCTCTAACGGCATTTATTTTGTATACATGTATTTGTATTGGTTTCCGTCAGCCGGCTTGGTCTGCTTGGTCTGCCCGCCTCTCCCTACCCTTTTTCACTTGTGAAAGCTGCGCTGGCAAACGAGTTTTTCATTAAACTTTTTTCTTTTATTATTATTTTTTTTTTTTTGTATTTAACGTGTGCACGTTAAGTTGGGCGCAAAGAACCAAGCACGCAGTGAGAAGGAAAGAGCGTACTAAACTTGCTCTATGCTCCATGAAAGAGAGAGAGCACGCGCTTAAGAGAGCATCAAAAAAGCTGTCTGTCGTGTGTCTGTATGTTCGTGTGTTTGTAAAGTTGTGAATTGGCGCTGTTTTATTATTATTATGAGCTCACTCTCCACACACACACACACACACACAGTACGCTCTGTCTCTCTCTCTCTCTCTCTCTCTCGTTCTGCAGCAGTTCAGCCAGCAGGCAGGCAGGCGAGTGGTGCATTGACCCCACAGCTCGCTGACCCACTTACGAAGCTGCTTTGCGAATGCGAATGTTGCGCTCGTGCCGCGCCACCCGAACGAATTTGCTTCGTGACAACTTGTGCAATAGGCAGCAGCAGCAGCAAAAACAACATCAACAGCGACTGTGACTGCGACTGCGACTGCGACTTCTTTTGGCGCTGCGGTTCCGTTGCTCTTGCTCTATCTCCGCTGCGCTGCGCTGCTCTTCTCTGCTCTGCTCTGCTCTGCTCTGACTTCTGTCTGACTTACTGATATTATGCAGTTTTGTATTGATATTGCTGTTGTTGTTTTTGTTTGCATTATTTTATTTGATGGCGCTCTCGCAGCAGCAGCAGCCGCGGCAGTCGCAGCAGCAGCGAAAACTGCAAATCATATGCAGTTCTACAGTATTTATTGTTTTTATTTTTCTTTTTTTTGTCTCTTTGCTGCGCACTTTTTTTCGCACATGTCGCTGCATATTAATTTTCGTTGAACATTTGTGTTTTTTTTTGTATTTTTTGTGCCTGCATTTGCAATAAAGAAGAACATATTAATTTTGACTTCTGGTTTTTGCTGCACCCAATGCACGGTGGGGAACAGGGAGGGGCAGAGGGAGAGGGCAACAAGAAATCCCGCAGGCATGCAAAATAAATTGCATATGCAAAAGTATTTTCGCATTTTCTCGTTTGCCATGTGTCTATGTGTTTGTGTGTGTTGTTTTTTCTCTTGCTGTTTTTTTCATTCCTTTTTTTTTTGTGATTTTGTTGCCCATTCAGAATTTTATTTTATTGCGAATCTTTGCACAGCGTTTAAATTATAGTTATGTGCAGCCCGTGGAAAACTTGTTGGCAAATTGCGCTTTGCACTTGCGGCATATCTTTTTTATTTATTTTTTTTTTAGTTGATGTTTTATGGCGACAGCAGCAGTTAATTAACTGTTACTCGTTTTGCTGCCGCTGCACATGGTGCGTATGCGTTATTTCTGTCTTTATCCCTCTCCGGCATTTTATGAATATCTGCGCGAATTTCATTGTGAAAAACAAGCAAATGAAACTATCAATGGATTCTAAAGGAGGTTTTCAGCGACAGGAAATTGATTGAACAAAAAATATTAATAGTAATTTATATATAGAATGTTCCTACCACTAAAAAAAGGACAAAAAAATATATATATTTATTCAAAATTGCAAAGGTATTTTATATGGTTAATCACTGAATCATCTTAGATAAATTACATAGGGTTGGTATTCTAAAGACAAGGGGCTACTTAAATATTACTATAACTATATAATATTACATTTATGCAGAGGAGATAATCTTGAATGTGTATATTTTTGTTGTGTACATGTGACATATAAAAAATAAAATCATAAGTCAATCTTTGATATTTAAGAACAGTTCGCAATTAATATATTTTTTCTTATTGTCATATACATAAGTGAAATTTTGAACTTTTCCGAAACTTTCCCTAAATATTTCAATGTGATCTTGACAAATATGGAATAAACAGACTTATCTACGTACGTACAAATATACACATAATTGTTTATGTAGGCATGTACATATGGGCAAATAAATTTTGCGTGGTGACAAATAATTTTTGGCAAATATTTGTCACTTTGGAAAGTATGTCAACGTGTTATTTGCCCTTTTATTGTTGCACAGTAAAAAGCATTCTTAAAGACAACAGAGGAGAACGAAGAACGAATAACGAATACAAATATGAATATGGGGTTGAGTACTCGTTCCTATTTAATTGTGCAAATATTTGTTAACATCATTTCCCAGTGTGTCTTGATATGCAAGTGCGTATAAACATGTCTGCATATTCTACATAAACACATGCATACACACATTACATACATATGTATGTCTGTTCATCAGCGCTATATATTTTGGGAAGAGCATTTGGCTGTGTAAGTGTGCTCTCTGCAGTTTATAGCTGGAGCTTTAAAGCTGTTCCCAATTCGGCAAATAAAAAAAAACAACATCAATCTTTCGCATACTTAGGCGCCTGCATAACGGTAAATACACATACATATTTGCCTGATATGCTCGATATGCAGAAGCATTCTTCTTATCCGCCTTTAAAAGCACGCATAGACAACTAAAGCTAAGCCGATTAAGATAAAGATTTACTGTCTCTCTCTCTCTCTTTCTCTCTCTCTTTTTCATCTCGTAAGACTTTGCGAAGCATTTCGTAATGCCTGAGAACATTTCAATTTTAAAGCACTTTAAGCGATGCTTACAAATACAAATAAATGACAACACACACACGCACAGACATGTAGTCACAGACCGCCCGCTGGTGACGACACACATTTCAAAACATAAAAAAAAAAAGAAAACCTTTGAAATAAACTGTCTGTTGCACTGAGCTGCATTTGCATTGGCATTCAAAGAGAGCGCAAGAGCGCGCAAGCCATGCGCTTAAGGGAGCCAGCGCAAGAGATCAATTAAGAGCGCGAGCGCGCGCATTTTGTGTGTTAAGAATAAAGAGCGACACAAAAGAGCAACACTTTCTTTTCAATATGTTTTTGTATTTTCATTCGCATCGCGCACTCACGAGAATGAGTTGTGTCTGTGTGTGTGTCTGCGTCTGTGTATTTTGTATGATTTGTATTATGGTGTGTGATACTGCCGTGTTGGAAAAGTTCATTGACACTTGAAAAACATTTCAGTCATTCATACACACACAATCACACACACACACACACAGACGTCTCTTACTCATTCGCTCTGACGCTCATCAACTGTCACACATTTCTCCCAATGCAGCAGCAGCCACAACAACAACAACAACAACAACAAAAGCGTCGTCAGCGGCTTGGCACATTTTTCTACAGCAACAGCAACTGCGACGACGACGACTGCACTGCTCGCTGCTGTCTGTGTGTGTGTGTGTGTGTTCGTCTGCCCATGTCTGCTTTTTTTTTGGTTCAGCAATCTTTCATCCTCGTGGGTAAATACGCAAAGCGCTAGATTACACAATACTTAGTGCGACAGCAACAGCAGCAACAGCAGCAACAGCAGCAGCAGCAGCTGCAGCAGCAACAGCAAGTGTGGATGTGAATGTTGTGGGTCGGTGGCCAAAAGTGGTGGGTAGATGGTAATCAACGCTGCATGGCCCAGTCTCAGTCTCAGTCTCAATCTCAGTCCTAGAACCAGTTCTCATTTATGCCACTGCTTCTGCTGCTGCCTCTGTCTCTGCCTCTGCTGCTACACTGACTGCAGTTGATCATTGGTTTTGTTTTTGCTGTTGTTGTGTGCGTTGCTGCTGCTCTCTTTGTTTGCAGCTAAGAAATTACATCATCATCATCATCATTATCATTTGCTGAAAAGGATTGTTGCACGCTGCGAGGGAATCCCAACAGCTGTCGCTGTCTCCCACACACTCACACACACACACGCACACCATTCCCTTGCACACGCAATCCACTTGAACTGAAGCAGGTTGCCCCATTGTCTAGGCATAAAAAAGTGGCCTAAGGTTTCTACGCGTTTTTGGCTATTGATACACTCAGCGAAAAACTGTTGGCTAAGCATAGGCAATAATATGAAGAGCTGCGCATAATTCACAAAAAAGAGGCACTATTTGAAAATGCATTTTTAACCAGCTTTTCATTTATTCTATTTTAGTTTTGTTTTTCTGATTTTTTTTTTCGCAGTGCATAAATTCTTATTGCGCAATATGTGCTTAGTTCTTCAGCGAGTTTGGCATTGTTGAGCCACGACAATGGGCTAACCCACTATACCAAAGTAATAATCCTAATGGCGCATTGTTGCAAACTCTGTCTGCCACAAGAACTTTAATTTGCATTACTTTGTATGGCCAAAATTCCACATGGTTACAGTTAACGACTTCAGAATTGGCCCAACAATAATAACATTAAGCGGCTGGCGGAACAAAACATTCGCTCCACTTCAAATCATTGTAAAATGTAATAACAGCGATTAGAAGACAAGTTCAACCAGATTAATAATAACTTAATTTAAGAATCATTTACGACTTGCAACCAGCTGCAATTTTTATATGGCTTGACATTATAATTAGATATGTTTTATGAGTTTAATAGGTATTTGTGGGCCGAGACCTTGAGATCGACTTTTCCAAATTTAGACAAAAATAAATTCTACATTTTCAGGTTGCTTTAAATATGTTATTTACATTTTTATTGAGCATTAGCATTTTAAGATTGCACATACACAAACATTTCAGATAGTTTTTAAATTGAAGTAAATCGATTTTAAAAACAAACTTAAAATTGTTTTCTAAAAATGGTTAATGACTTATAATTTGTATACTCTTGTTAGATTCACTGAGGCGATTGCCTAATAACGTCTTAATTTGCTGACTATATGTGAGATCAAGAAACTATTTGTCATGGGATAAGTTAGTTGAAATAACTTAATCTGCTACTGGCTAACATAACCTTATACTTTATTTTAGTTGAATAAATTTGTATATAAATGATGTTTCTGAAAACTGTTTGACGGTTTGAAAACTAATAGCATTTTTCAAAAAAGTACTATTTGAAAACTGTTGATTGCTGATTAAAGAATGCCCGCTTGCTTAGAAGAAAGTCTAAGAACTATTGAAAATATATCAAGCAGGATATATATAGTTTTTCTGTTGTTTTTTTTTTGCTGAAGTCAGTTGCAAAATTCAGTGAACCACAAAAGGTCGCTGGCAAATTGAAGCACCTCGGGATCATCATGATAGCAGATCCTGGCGTGCATGCCAGTCTCGTTGATGACGCCAATGCGTACGACGCCACCTGTGCTGCAATCATGATGAATGGCCATGAGTACGGCGGTCCGGGCCAGAGTCACGGCCTCGTCTTGATTCATGCCGGGTCGATAGTGGGCGGTTAGATAGCCATTCACATGTGGCGAACCGGAGCCGGCCACGCAGCAGGGTTCGCGTACCAGGAGCCCGGTTATGGGCACACCAAACACCTGCCCACCCTCCCGATGATCCCAGCCGGCAACAATCATGCCAGCCAGCATCGTCTTGCGAGCGTCATAGATTCTGTTTCGAAATTGAATAGCCGCATCGCGAACCAGCGCCGGCTCGCCCAATGCCAACTCCAAAGAGTACAGCGTGTTGGCCACGGTGTCGGCCAACTCCTGAGTCTGGGCCGCCGCCCCACTGCGGCAGCAGTAAATCTTATCCGTGAGCCGTGTCAGCTTATCGGCCGCACGATTCGTGACATAGTATTGGCAACTGGTGCGCGAATCTGCGCCGATAACAACGCCCCCATCGAACTCCATGGCCAAAATTGTGGTCTGTGTACGATTTGGGCTATTCCATTTATTCATTTTCTTTTTTTTTTCAAATATATACGGAAACTTACGCCACAGCTAATACGGTCGTCAGTATGGCCAAAATCCATTGCTGATTATGAACGGTTTTTAGAGAAATGGTATTCAAGTTCAATCCGAGACAAGATTGAGTTTTATGTTTGGCTAAGATTTAAATTGCAAAGCTATCCTTGTAGATATTTAGAATTTAGAAAATCGACATACTTTTGGCACCATGTGCAAGTCACCTTAATTTTAAAAGAAAATTATATTTCTGAAAACCAATCGCGATCTGCTTTCAGTTCTTCGTAACCACGTACAAGACTCGTTTATAGCAAAAACGATATTGAAAATTATAAAAGCACATTAAAAGATTCTTAAAACTAAATAATACTCTCCGAATATTAAAGGAAATAAATTTCTAAACAATAAAAAGCATTTATAAAAAAATAAACGAAAAAGCATGTATAATTTTAAGAAATGTTTTCTCGTATTTAATTAATAATTGGAAATTATCTCAAGCACAAAGACACTTTTGGTTTCAGGGCGACTATCAATCTAGTGAGATTTTATAAGTCACAGTTTAATATTTTTTACGTGAAGATTAGAATACACAGTATCTGCTGGTTGAGTAAAGTTCTTCGTGAACTGCTCTTTAACCAGCTCTGAGATAAACTTAAATTAGATTAGTCTTGTTCTCTATTACAACCCATATCTACAGTCTTAATTTTTATAAAATACCCTATTTAATTATAATTAAATTTCATTTTATTTTTGCAGCTCAAATTGAAATAATTCCATGCAAAGTCTGTGGCGATAAATCATCGGGCGTGCATTACGGCGTTATCACCTGTGAGGGCTGCAAGGGTTTCTTCCGGAGATCGCAGAGCTCCGTGGTTAACTATCAGTGTCCGCGCAACAAGCAATGCGTGGTGGATCGGGTGAATCGGAATCGCTGTCAATACTGTAGACTGCAAAAGTGCCTAAAATTGGGGATGAGTCGTGATGGTATGATGCAGGCAAACCACAGACAGACAAACAGATAAAGATACCGATATCAAAGCTTATCTAAAAGATACTTACTTTTGCATTCCACTTTCTGTTTTTGTTTTCAGCTGTAAAATTCGGCAGAATGTCCAAGAAACAGCGCGAGAAAGTCGAGGATGAGGTGCGTTTCCATCGCGCCCAGATGCGTGCCCAGAGCGATGCGGCACCGGATAGTTCCGTATACGATACACAGACGCCCTCGAGCAGCGATCAGCTGCAGCACACTAACTACAACAGGTGCAGTATTGATGCATATATGAAAACCAGCCCAAATATTCGATACTCTACATGTATTTATGGGTCCTTACCCTCCTTACACAGCTACAGCGGCGGCTACTCAAACAACGAGGTCGGCTATGGCAGTCCCTACGGCTACTCGGCATCGGTGACGCCCCAACAGACCATGCAATACGATATATCGGCCGACTATGTCGACAGCACCACATACGAGCCGCGCAGTACAATGATCGATCCCGAATTTATTAGTCATGGTATTCTATCGATTTACCCCAATCCCAATCAACTCTGACTAATGCCCATATTATCTTCCGTTCCAGCGGATGGCGATATCAACGATGTGCTGATCAAAACCCTGGCGGAGGCGCATGCAAACACAAATACCAAACTGGAATCTGTGAATGACATGTTCCGAAAGCCTCAGGTGCGTTGCGATTGCTATTGAAAAATGGAATTCTTGTGCTGAAAACATGCTAAAACTAGTGAAAATATAAATATATAGCTATTATTTACTATTTACAATTCTAACTGACTAAATGCAATAGCAATAAGATGTTCAATACTTATTATCTAAGAACAATTTCAACACTCGGTGATCCATCTACCGACAACTCCTAAGTGCGTCGTATAATAATTATAACGTACATGTACCAACTACAGCAAAAGTCATCCTTTTTTTTATGTTGCTTCTGTCTGAGTGACTTGGTTACGCAAAAAACAGACACATAGTCAAACAGACGGACATGGGTATGTAGAAATTACATTTGAGTGTGAAACTTTGTTTCGAGTCGAGATAGAACTCTTGAAGAGACCATCTAGGGAGTATATAGCGTGTTGCTACTTCCAATTAAAATTATGTTAAACAAAAATTAATACAAATAATATGATTCGTGAGAAGTAGATTTATTATTTGTTATAAATTGATTCTAAAACTATCACAGAAATATCAGCTAATTTTATAGATACAATGAAAATGACTGGTTGATTGATCCTACTCCAGTACTTTAATCAATATTCTATAATTCGATATGTTTCGTAACTAATTTTGTACAATTATTTAAAATGTATGTAGAAGCTGCAAAACATGGTTTTCTTTATACGATTTTTTTTAAAGTATTTAAGTATCTTCGAACTGTTTTGCTAATTTCATCTCTGAGTAAACGAAAACCGAAAACCGAAATGCTGGTTTACTAAATTCTAGCTTACATTTTACTAAAAACAACAGTTTTACAAAATACTTATTAATTTTTATACCCTGAACCCATTCAAAATGGGTAAAAATGGTATAATGGGTTTGTGCAAATGTATGTAACAGGCAGAAGGAAGCATCTCCGACCCCACAAAGTATATATATTCTTGATCAGGATCAATAGTCGAGTCGATATAGCCATGTCCGTCTGTCCGTCAGTCCGTCCGTCCGTCCGTCTGTCTGTATGAACACGCAGATCTCAGAGACAGTAAGAGCTAGAGAATATAGGTTCTCGTATACCAGGCGCAGATCAAGTTTGCGTTATTTTTTCGATAAGTGCCTTCGTTTATCGAATATCGATACATTAAATTTCCGATAGCAATAAATGCCACAATTTTAAAGGCCGAATCTTCTAATTAATACACAATATGCCCAAATTTCAAGATCTGATGAGAATCATCCAAGTTATAGTCGAAAATGTATTCTCAAGCATATTCTGTATGCATAAATATGCGAGCGCATGTGTGAGAAAGAGATGGCACGATAATCGACGCGAGCCTCAATATGTTTTTATGTGTATTGCGTGTTTCACGTATTTGTCGGCAGAGGGCGCTTACAGAGCTGCTCGCATTTTAGTGCAAATCTTTTTGAAGGGAATTTGCCAATAAGAATAGAATATATTTAATAACTGGGTTCAGGGTATATCGTAGTCGAGTTCACTCGACTACAGCACTCTTACTTGTTATAATTAATTTCGTCTATTTATAAAAACTCTATCTAAATGAATTTCACAAGAAATACAGGTTAACCAATTAAATTCGTTTAATTTTGTACACCAAATTTCGATTACATATATGTATGATGTATATTTAAGAAATTAGAGTTAATTAAAATTAATATTATTATAGAATTTAGTACTTGTAACAGATTGTCTCGCTTTAGCCAAAACAAAATGTAATATCCAAAGGAATAACATGTCTTAAACTCGGAGCACATAAAATCACCCAGCTCGACAAAGAAGGAATTGGAAGGGTTTGTCGAAGATCTATAGACTGAGAAGTTTTCACAATAACTTAAACTGGACGCAGTCAGGGAAACACAAGAATAATAAAAATAAAACTTTTAAACATATTTTTTCATTTGCAACAACTTAATTTATTTGTTGTTGAATTTTCTACGACATTGCATTTTATATAAATGCAACTCGTAAAAAGTCTTCCTTTATTGCTCGAAAAATCAAAAGTAAACATTCTCATAAAAACTGTACCTTGTTACTTGAATTCACATTCAGTGCTCTTTACAAATATTTACTGAATTACTACTATATCACCCATTTTGTAAAGAGACTATCAGTATAAACAATATGTATTTATTTGTTTGTCTCGCATCTCCTTTGCAGGATCTATCACGTATACTCTATTACAAAAACCTGGGTCAGGAGGAGCTCTGGCTGGATTGCGCCGAGAAGCTGACACAAATGATACAGAATATAATCGAATTTGCAAAGCTAATACCGGGCTTTATGCGCCTCAGTCAGGATGATCAGGTAAGTCGTTGGTAATGATGACCTGATGGATTGGAAATAATTGGGAAATTAAATTGACTTGTTGCAGATATTGTTGCTGAAGACGGGCTCATTTGAGCTGGCGATTGTTCGCATGTCCAGATTGCTAGATCTCTCACAGAATGCTGTGCTGTATGGCGACGTGATGCTGCCGCAGGAGGCATTCTACACATCCGACTCGGATGAGATGCGTCTGGTGTCGCGCATTTTCCAAACGGCTAAATCCATAGCCGAACTTAAACTGACTGAAACCGAACTGGCGCTATATCAGAGTCTAGTGCTGCTCTGGCCAGGTGGGATAATCTCCATTATTATCTGTATATTCATTCAGTTAATTAATATATATTTTAAATATCTGAACGTCTCATGTAGAACGCAATGGAGTGCGCGGCAATACGGAAATACAGAGGCTTTTTAATCTGAGCATGAATGCAATACGGCAGGAGCTGGAAACGAATCATGCGCCGCTCAAGGGCGATGTGACCGTACTGGACACGCTCCTCAATAACATACCCAATTTCCGGTACATACACACAGATATATAAAATCAAATTGATTACAATCATATCTAATTTTGCACTCTATAATTTAGCGATATTTCGATTTTGCACATGGAAGCGTTGAGTAAATTTAAGCAACAGCATCCGACTGTTGTATTCCCAGCGCTATACAAGGAGCTATTCTCAATAGATTCACAACAGGATCTTACATAACCAGAGCCGCAATTCATGGATACTTCAACCGGCTCTGTCGCAGATGTTGCTGCCGGGTGTCCGCTCGAGATACTTGCAACAGCAACACCAACAGCAACAGTAACGGCACCGGCAACGGCAACTGCAGCAACGCCCGAGCAGCAGCTGCAGCTAGAGGACTGAAAGCGGCAACAACAATAACAATAACAATAACAGTAACAACAACATCAGCAACAATAATAAGCAACAAACAACAAACAACAGAGAAGAGAAAAGAAAAGAAAAAAGAGAAATCAACTTTATCATCATTTAAGCTAGCATACAACCAAGGATGTGATCCTGGCCGAGGACTCACTTAAAATAACATAAAGCAAGCAAGCTACAAAAATGAAAAATATTTCAAAAATATTATATATACTTTTTTCTAGACCAGAAAAACAAAAAACAGGCTAAATACATGAGAAAAAAAACCGTAAATAAAATATGAGAAAAATTCAAATAAAACGTAACTCAGTTAATCTCTCGCTTCATAGACAAAATATACAAACAATTAAAACTAAAAACAAAGAAAGTGTAATGCATTTTAGCAAAAGTTTTCAAACTACAAAAAACAAAAGAAAAAAAAACAATATACAGCAATAAATTTAAAGCAAACACACTCTTCAGTTAGATTCGTTTTACAAACATCGCTAAATAACCACGCCTCTTAGCCAAGTACTTAAACAAAACAAAACAAAAAAAAAAACAAAAAACATAAAACATAAAACAAAAAACAAAAACAAACGAAAAGAAAAGAAAAGAAACCAAAACGATTTCTTGTTTCTATACCAAAATTTTTTATACGTTTTGAACAGAGCTCAGCTTGATTTTATTGCATTGTACCTACCCCTTCGCAACCTACCCCTCAAAATACCGCTAACCCTCTAGGTTGTCTCTGCCTTTTGTTGTAAACTACACATGTGTATTATATATACAATATATATATATATATTTATATATATATATATATATATAAATAAATATGTCTAATATATTATCATTTTTTATATGATTCTACGTATATAATGAAAATTTTTGTAAACAAAACAAAATCAAAAACAAAAAACAAAAAATCGAATAACTCGGAAAAATGTGTTCTTATATAATTATGATTAATGCAATTACCAATATTTACAATTATATTTACGTTAATCTTTAAACACAAGTTTACGAACAGCACATACAAAAACATACAAAACAACAAAAAAAAAAAAAAAAACTATGCAAAATGATTCAGTTAGAGAATACAGATTTGGATATATTTTCATTTGATCATATAATTTTTAGCATGGTAGCAAATCCCAAATTCCGGTTCCAAGGTTTAGTAGATGTAAAACAAAATAAGCATTAACAGACTTTAATAGTTTAGCTAAAACAAACACTTTTGATATACATTACATATAAAGCAAAAAACAAGATTGTAATAAACGATAAACGATAAAAATAAAAGAAATGAGAAAATTTAAAAATTATGTACGGTGAACATACACGTAATATCAAGTTACAAGTTTATTGTTATAAGCAAAACTTATAAACAAACAAAAAAAATAAATAAAAATAAATATATACAAAATATGAAAAGAAAAAAAAAACAAATACCAAACAGACTGATGGACCGCACGCCACAACCCGGACAGCTCACCGCGCTCCGCGCCCCCACACCCCACACATCCACTCACCCCTAATTCATTTAAAGACAAAGCAAATTGGATTTAACTTTTTGTGTCTCTTGGTTTTAATCTGATATTTTTTTCTTGAGTTTTGTTTTCAAAATAAACGACTGACTACATAAAGACGTTACATAACACACACCCACACACACACCCACACCCACATACACATTACATTAGTTAAACTAGCGTTAAACAAAAACAACCACACATTGGATAGTAGGTGATAATTGGTGTGTCTTAAATGCCCTCCTTCCCCACGCTTCCTACCACCCTGAAAAAAAAAAACATTTTTATTAAATTGCAATTAGCAAATACAACTTTTGGTAGACAGATAAAACAAAAACCCTCCCCTCTCTCTCTCTCTCCCTCCCTCCTCCCACCCCCCCCCCCCCCTTAAACAGGCAGGCATATTATTAAATAAACTAATTATAAAAAATATAATTAATTGTATGAAAACAGCTTAACAAAAAGCGAACATTATAAATATACATAATAAATTACCAATTACAATTCCAAAATTAATTACCTTTTTTGGCTACAAACTTTTATCCCAGGCGTCTAGAATTTTTTGGCTGCTGCTGCTAAATAAATTTCTTTTAAAATGTTGCGTTGAGAGCAAATAAATTGAACAAGAAATTTACGTTTGACATTATTGGCCTTAAAACAAATTTAAAAACAAAAAAATCAAGAAAAACGATAAAGAAAGAAAACAAGAAAAAGTAAATACTTTATATATATACACCACATATTTAGTGAAAATGTAGTTATAATTTATACAGAGAAAGGGAGCAGCTTTCAAATGGCAAACTTTATGCGATAATCCGGCAGAAAGATAATTTAATAATAACAAAGAAAAAAAATATTGTTAACATAAAATCAATGAGTAAGAGGAAAGCTGATGCTGAAAATGCAAATAGCAAATAGACAAGAACAACAACAAAAGCAAAGTTAAGTAAAAAGTTAATTTGAGTAAAGGAAAACAAAAAGTATCTATATATAATATATATACAAAAAATAAATATATATATTGTTAAATTTTTATGCTAAGTTTTTAGTGCAAAGAAATGGTTAAATTTTTAATAAACAAAAAAGAAAAAAAAAAAACAACACGAGTAAATCTAAATTTAAATTTAGCATATAATGGCATATTATTATGTTACAATATTTACAATATAAAAAAAAACAAGAAGATGAAGAAAAAAAAAACAAAAGAAAAGAAAACAAAACAAACGAAACTCCCCTATAAGCATGTGAAAATAAAATGAGAAACACTAAAATTATATACACTGAAAAAACAACAACGTATATTCATAGATATATGAAAGCAGCTGAATAAATTAATTCATTATGAAATATGATCAAGTGTAGCCGTGGTACGATTGTTGCACATTGCATACACACACACACACAAACACACACACACACACACACCATATTCTCTACTCACACACACACACACATGTAAGTTGGCGTCCTGGAACTGCCACTGACAGTTATAAATGTTGAAGGGGATGCGACTTTAGTTTTAATACGATACGCAAAGCAATACATACACATAAAGACTAAAGTACAGTGGGCACTGCCTTAGGTGGCTGCTTTCTAGGAAATGACTGTCCCACAATCACTTTAAGCAGCGCGCACTGTGCTTGCAGCAAATTGCATGGCATATATTATGCTGTTAGCAAACAACTTGTCAACACATTGTTTTCCACATCAGATATCCTTGCATTTCTACACACGAAACACATAACACACACAGACAGACACAAGCACATCTCAATGTGTTTCCTGCACAACGCGGCGTATGCGCAACAACTATTTTTTGTGTTTGTTTGTTTGTTTGTTTCTTTGATTTTGCAGCAGTTTTTTGCAGTCTATTTTTGGTATTTGTATTTCACCTGCATGTTATACATATTTGGCTTGGATTTTCAACAGAATTTATTTCGCGTTGTGTGTTTCTTTTCGGGGTTCTTAATGTTTTTTTAAATGCTTTTTAGGCGCGTACATAAGAAAAAATACAAAAACACAAGTACATGAGGCACATAAAAACAATTAAATATTTATTGCGCAGTTGTAAACAATTTTTTGTTTTGTGCTTTCTTATATAATAAAACAGCTAGCTGATTGGCAGCAGCAAGCAACTGCGAAAACTCGATCCACTCTTTTGTGCCCCTTTTTGTATCCATTTTATGGGTGCGGGGTGTAAAGCAACAAGAAACCGAAAACTCAAAACGAAACACAGCAGAATGAGCTAAATGAAGAAAGAGAAAAAAGCACACAGACAACAACAACAAGCAAAAAACATAAGAGTATAAACAATATAAGAAGAAAAACATAAAGAAAAAATAATTATATATTATATATATTTAAGTATATATACATAACGTATAAATCGTTTTTTATATGCTTACATAATTAAGTTTAACTAGACGAATTCGTTTTTT
The DNA here is from genome assembly GCA_035043505.1 of Drosophila setosimentum. Classification (NCBI taxonomy): domain Eukaryota; kingdom Metazoa; phylum Arthropoda; class Insecta; order Diptera; family Drosophilidae; genus Drosophila; species Drosophila setosimentum. Next base: position 22,348,164 of record JAWNMY010000003.1, read on the forward strand.
ATATATTTGTAAATTGTTTTTTAGGTAAATCGAATTATATATATATATATATATATATATATATGTACTGTGCCCCTATACAAACTACATATACATATACATATATATATATGTATATATATATGTATGTATATATATATATATAGACTGTATATGTTGTGTATACAAGCAAAACACAACCAACACCAACAAACAAACAAACAAACAAACATATATAAGTATATATATATATATACATATATTATGTCATATTGCATTATTATGATTATTATTATAATTATTACGATTATTATTATGATTAAAAACAAATCACAACAGAACAACAACAAGAAAACCCCATTCAAAGGAAGTTGAATACAACTTTGGAGAATGATAAAACGCAAGCAACTAAAGAGAAAATCGAAAACAAAAACAAAACAAAACAAAGAGAAAAAAACACTAAATAATTCAATTCATTCTTAACAATAAAGTGTAATCTGAATTATACAAAACAAAAAAAAAAAAAATTGCAATAATCGAAGAAGAAGAGTGAATTAAGTACATATGTCTCTCTCCTCCCTCTTATTTTGTGTGTTGCCTTAATCAGTTTAAGTTATGCAATTTTCCAGCTGGCTGAAAGGGGTGTGTATTATAGTGGAGGGTGGGGGTGTTGGGGCTCGGAAATGCTCTTTAATCGCATTGTTCATTATTTAATAATGTCATTCAGATTGTCGGCTCCCTACCAATGGAACCGGCATTGTTTAATGTCCGAGCGCATTATATATGTGCATGTGTTCCCTTATTTATGGATCATTGCTTCGCTTCGATTGACCAACTCATTGGCTGCCTGGCATCCAGGAAGTGAAATGCCACCGAGTAAATGAAATGCCACGACAAAAATGCCACTTTGCCACATTGTTGAACCCTGAAAAGTCACAACAAACCGGCTCAATTGCTCACAGCAAAGTTGCAACGCAATTAAAAGCGAATTGTTTTAATAAGTGCTTAAAAAGTTATAATATTTAATTAATAATTAATCCTTTTTTTTGTATCATATTTATGAAATAATATAGACTTGTGTAATTTATACATTACTTTAAAATGGATATGAATTTGATCTTTATCTATTACAGCTTTAAATTCTTGTTAATGGATTAAATGTTTATTGGAATAATTTATACTGATAATTAGTGGAATTCTGTGCTATAAGTTTCAGAATCCAATAAACAATAAACAATATAGAACAAATAAGTAAGCTGTTAAATATGCCTTCATTTCTTATAACAGGTACAGGTACTGAACCAGAACCAGAAATTAAAACATCGGCTTGTGGCAAAATTGCAAAATCGAACTATAACTGCAACTTGAATGTCTCACATCCGATGTTGGTGAAAATGTACCAGTATTATATAATATTCTTATTATTATAATTATAAGCCATTTGTTGATATCAGAAATCGATATGTATCGACGATATACGCGAAACTCAGACAGTAATCAATAAAATGAAATAAACTTGATCTGCACGGAGTAAACGAGAAATAATTATCAAAATACAGTTTACAGTTTTAAGAACCATGTGTGCATACATACCGACCGTTCCTGATCAAGAATATATATAGCAGTGCTTATGGGGTCTGAGATCCTTACTTCTGTCTTCTACATACTTTTGCACATCGCCATTAAACCCCATTTTGCACATCATTAATGGGAGCTTTAGTAAGTAAATATGATTTTATTAAATTTCCAGCTACACGGATTGATGCAACTGTAAATCAAATCAATCAAATCATCGTTTCAAATCATCAAATGATTTAAAATTTGTACATCCCACTAAGGATTGCGATTATTTAAATAAACTACTTATCATTAACTTAATATATATATGCTTACTTAACCAACAATTTGTGGTTTCTTGCACGCCTCCCAAAACAGGTGAAAGTCAGGTTGATCGGTTGAGTTGAGACTTGAAGGTAAACATATGAGCATACAACTATTGCTGGCTGACTTCATCAGAATGACCTTGCAACACACTCACTCACACTCACACACACACGCACATGCACACGCACTCACACACAGACACAGACACAAACGCAAATGGACATACTCAGAAAAACCACAACAACGGAGAATGGCCATAAATCTAAGTGGCATTGAGTTCATTTGTGGCCGAGACTCTGTACGTCTGTGTCTGCGTTAGTGTGTGTATTTGTGCATCTGTGTGTGTGTGTATGAGTATTTGATTTTATATATGTATTGGTGTTTATTTCAGACAACGCAAGTGGAGCAGCAAACAGAAAAGTTCAGTTTCAGTTTAGGCCAAGTTGGAATTCGCAGGTGTCAATGTTGTCAGAGTGGAGAGGGGGAGAGGGGGGGGGGGGCGATGTGTGTATAAGATTTTCTGCCATATGCAGCACGTTTTATGGCCAAGAGAGCTTTGGATTTATGGCCATCATGGCAAGTGCGGAGCACTCTAGTGTTGTGGCAACAGCAAAAGTTTGCTGAACTTGCCAAATGTCTTGCCACTTACCACTTGGCTAAGCAAAATCGAGTTTTGGGCAGTGGCCTTGCCACCGCATGTGGCCAGGACATAAATGTGTCTTTAACACATTCATAAATTACATTGCTTCCATTACAAAACATGTTTGCAAGCAACGGATTGTTGTTTGGCTCTGTTCAATATGCAAATATATGATATATAAAATTTGCGACATCTTTTTCGGACCATGCAACATACTGTGCGGCCGCTGTTGCAACTTTAACGCGCTTCCGTCAATTGAATTTATGAGCCAAACTGGAAAAATGTGTCACTCACTGAAAACGATACCAACAATAACAATAACAACAGCAGCAGCAACCAAAATGACTTTGTTCAGACAACAAAAACTACGTTAGCAACTATTGAATGTTGCATGCAACTCCCGGCCGACATAGTTAAGTGAAAATTTATTGGTAAAGGAAATGAAGACGGCAGGCTGATGTATTGGCTTCCGGGCCTTACAATTCGATAATCCTTTTGCGCAACGCTCATTGCACACTCTCATTGTGTACGTGAAACGTACGTCCGTCCGAGGGAAGTTCAAGAAGTTTCTCACTTCAAAATAGCAATAATTAAATCAAATAATTTTGAGATTTTCAATAATAGCATATCTACATACCTACAGGAAATCTCATTCCGTGCTTAAAAGTGTTCTCAAATTTGTATAAGTTATCCATCTTTTTCTTCCAGTTGTTGTTTGTCTTTCTGCTTATGATTATTTCTTTCTTGTTGTTCTTCTTTTGCTTCCACTTGTGGTCAAATTGTTTATGAACTATTCAAATGATAAAAATTCTTAAACAAGTTTTAAACACAAATTTGTGATTATTATGTGTGTTTCGACCATCCTTTATTGTATTACTAATATAACATCTGAAAGGAGAATATTCAATTATTATGTACATTTAGCAGCTCGAGATGATGTGTAATATAAATATTACAAGTATGTATAGGTAAGTAAGTATATTATGGTGTATTATGAATATTATAATTTTCACGTTAAACATCCTATTATTTTCATCTCTCTCTCTCTCTCCTTTCAAATGCGCAATTTTCAAAAGTTTGATCGGGTTTTCCTTATCCTTGCAATAAATTTTAAACGATTTTAAATTTGTGCACTTTCAGATTCCCTAACTTTTAGTTTAACATTTTAATTTAAAATACAAACATTCATTTGTTTTCTAAGCCATTTAAATGGACACTTTAATTGTAATTATATTTATTCTTTCAGCGATTATTTGTAACTTTTATTAATTTTTTGACGTTTAGTTGTCTGAAATAAAAAATATAATAAGTAAAAGTTTATTATTTTATGTTAACATCATATCTTTTAGTATTGAAAAGAGATATTAGAAGTTGCCAGTTTAAACATAACAACTTTTATCGAGAAAAATACGCATAAAATATGAATAAAATATTTCAATATATATATGTATATATATATGGAAAGGTTTTTCATTTAAACTCTGTTCAAAGCCACTCTCACAAATTTTGTAAGTCACAAGCAATTGCACAGTTCGATGGAGTTTGCACAATGTGGAAAGCGACTCTCGCTTGGAGGCGAAAGGTTTCTTTCGGTGTTTTTCGTGCGATATTTCTTTGTGGCGCCGCTTGGCCAACAGGTTAGCCAAATGTGGCCTTAACGAATGGGCCAATTGGCTTGGCCAAATGATTGAGCGAGCGAGTCCCTTGGCCTTGCGCCAGTTTTTATTGCACAAATATTGACATACAGATTGATTGAAAGGCTTTCAGCGAAGTTGTTGCTTACGTTGTTCGTTTTGGTTGTTGCTTTTTTTGTCCGTTTGTTGTTTGCTTGTTTGCTGGTTATTTGTTTGATACTGTTACTGTTGCTGTTGCTGTTGCTGTTGCTGTTACTGTCGTTGTCACATTCACTTAATTTGCTGCTAATGACCTGGCCAATAAACGATTTTGGTGCAATGCCTTGTTCATTAACAATATGAATTTTTATTTTGACACTTGGCGACATATTCATTATGTATACGCCGCCCAACCGGACATAATGCCAGACCAGTATCCTTACCCATTCCCATACCAGTACCCGTTCCAGGCAGTCTGTAACCGGTCGCAATATATTTTGGGATTTAGTTTAGACTTGACTATGATGTGGTGTGATGATATAATCATCAAGTTTAACCCCCTAAGCCCAAGAGCGATTTCAGATTTCGACAAAGACCTCCGATTCGATTGCTTTTCCGTATTTTCCAATTGGGAATCACACAATAAATTTAAAGTTAGCTAAAAAGTTAGGAAATATTTATTTTTCAAATAATGTATTTATTTATTTAGATAATTCCACAAAATAATAACAATTTAGCTGGTTGTGTTAAAAGTCCAAAACTTTTTTGAATGCTAAATTACGATTTTTTTTTCAACTTTTTGTAGGTCCTGAATAATAACCGATGATGAAATATTTAGATCTAGGAAATGTTTTTATTTAAACTTGAATATTGAAAAAGAGATGGCTGATTTCCCGGATTTGATGAAAAATATGAAACATTATATTCAAGATAAAGTTTACTGTCAACGATTTGTCACTTTCTGTGGATAACCTGTGTCATTCACTATCTCCTACATCTACCAAGCGATGAAGTCAAATACTCCTCGATCATAGCAACACATAGTGCTGAGCAGGATTTTATTCAACCATTGCACATTTTCGGAAGATTTCATTATGCGTTGATTAGAAAACAATCAAATAAACATATTAAATAGCCTGCTTGCATCTCACAAGCTCAAATTGTACATGGAAAGTGAGCCTATGCTTTTCTCAGAAGTCAATTTTCTTTAAAAAAAAAAAAAAGAAATACAATGAAATTACACAATTTCGAAAGAGCTTTGCCAAACTGATTGTTTACTTTTTTTGATAATCATTGTATACAAAATAATGTGTTAAATTATTGGGCATTCTATTCCAAAGCCGCCGATCTAAATGAAAATTGTTAGTAAAGTATAGTGCAAAATGTACATTTTTTAACACGTAACTAAAACTAAAAAACTAAAATGAAAAAAAAAGTGCAATTGTGGGTTAAGTGTATACAAACAAGAAATAAATAAAACTCGGTTTACTAAACTTGCAGGCCAATTGTCTGGGCTATACAAATGCTTAACGAAGTCTATGTATGTATATAATTGAACAAAAAAGTATATGTTCGTAAAGTAATTATATATATTTTTTAATTGTTACATTATTGGCATAGAAAAGTGTTCGTTGTTCGTTTTGGTCTTTGCTCGAATTTCTCGAGCTGCTAATTTGTGCGGAAAACTTTTCGGTTTCCAGCCATTTAACAAATGGACTGCTGACCAAGTGCAAGTTTCGTTTCGGCCATTTATATTATTGTTAATGTTGTTATACAATGGAGTGGTCCAAAAATGAGTCAAAAACAATTTGTGTGTCTTAAAAATTTCATATAATTTAATAGTTCTCCAGCCGATACTTGAGCTTGATTCGATTATAGCAGATTTTTAAATATTTAAAAAGTTTAGGATTGAATATCTATCTATCTGTATAGAGCACTCTTACTCATTGTACCCTGAAGTCATTAAAAATAGGGCAAGAGATTACAGAGATCTATATATTGCCTGGAACAGACGCTCGCCAGACTTAGCAGCAGTCAGCATTTTAGAAATAAAGTAGCATTACAATAAAATATTCACTTTGGACATGCTGCAGAGAATAATATATCCTCACATGTTGTCAATTACTTAATGACAGACGCACATACAATGACGCTTATTAATATTGACACTTTGTTGATCAAACATAAATAGAAATTAGTTCATAACTCCAACGCGGACAATTCGGACGCTGTGAATCTCTGTATTTATAAATAGGTATTTTATGTTGAAAATATAATATGTTATATTTTGTGTGTAACTAAATTTAAAACATATTCGGTTTATTTTTTTATAAACTATTTGATCGCTCCCTTTTCTCGAATATCGATACTAATCGATATCCGATAGCAAGAGAATCTACAATGTTGGAAGACAACACAAATTGAGTTTTATCTACCTTGTATATGTATCTTGTTTAATTGTAATAGTTTCTTCAAATCGGATAAGAAATATTTATTTCTAAATTTCAGTTTCCGGGTTTGGGAATAAAATCATGCGATTCCTTAAATCTTTATGTTATGCTAATTTCGTATTTTTTCGTTTGTTTCTTTAACTACAAAGATTAGGCGAATTATGTTTAAAAGTTAAAGCTTTGAACTTGGCTTTAAGCTCTGAGCCACCTTAATTGCATATGATCAGCACAGTTAGTTGTGAGTTTCATTGCCATTCACAGCTTTCTCTTTGTATTAAAGCGATAAATTCGATTTGTTAAATCAATTGTTTGCAAGAAAACATTTTAATGATTGAATGCCATTTTGAGCTCGTCTCATTAGGCCTTTAGCATTGGCTCGTTAACACTTCCTGAATGCGATGGATACCCTATTAAATAAAGTGCGCCGCTGGCCAGAATGGCAACGCCAATCAAGCCAATTGCAATTTCATGATGTGGTTGGTGGCGCCGCAGCGTTGCACATTTAAATTGCCTCAGTCAAAATCTGTCAATTCAAGTGGTTGTGGTTGAGGGGGTTATTTAAAGTGCCAACATATTTCAGCGTGCTGCGCAGCTCGATGTGTGATGACTTTGTCAAGAGGCAAATGGTAAAATCAAATGTTTTGTTCAGTTTGCTGTTCGAGTTTTATTTGCAGTATCGTTTTCAGTTCGGCTGTTGGCCAGAAACCGAAGCTGAAAACGGTTACGGTTACAGCTTCGGTTCGGGCTTTGAGGCTTTGAGGCAACCAGGAAGCTGCCACAGGCCTCATATTCCTTGTGGCAAGTTGAACCGCTTCCAATTGCTGACGCCGTTGTCGTTGTCGTTGTTGTTTTTGTTTTTGTGTGTTGTCAGTTGTCTGCCGCCGTTGCGGCTCACCGTGAAAAGCCAGCAGACATAATCGCCAGCGTTTAACTGAGGCACAAGCCTCAATTACGCTTTTGACTTTGGCGCTGCCATTTGCCGACATACCTATCCTCCGTATTCCGCCAGTGTGCCCCTAACCCGACCCCCATGCCACACCACAGTTGCTGGCACAGGTTTGGCGGCTTTTCACAATGTGGCTGGCATGTATTCGAGGCGGCTCCCATCGCTCTCTGTGCGCCTCTTCTTCAGCATTGTGTGAGCATTTCGAGAGTGTCTTGCTAATGTGATTGCCGTTGTGCGTTTACATTTGTTGCCGCTACTTGTTGTAGTATTGTTGTTATTATTGCTGTTGGTGTTGCTGTTGTTGTTTTTACTGTTGATATATGAGCAGTATTTTCACTATCAGTTTAAAGCTCTACATGGCAAATACTGCGGCTTATTGGCAACCAACTCGCTTATACCATTTTCCAAGATATAAAAGTTTACGCATTATTGTGATGAACATGTTTAATTTTAAATTATTAATTTCTTGTATTTCTTGTTCAGTGATTTTATGGCAATTTATTCGACATTTATAATTAAGCTGAAAGGGATTAGCAACAAGAGCACCATTGACAAAAGCGATTTTATTTATTTAATTTATTTATTTTTATTTTTATTCCCAGTGCTTAAATTACTAATTACTAATGAAAATCAGTTTAATTTCAATGAACTTTCCCAAATAATGAATCTCAACGGAATTTGAGTATATATAAAAAAACACTTGTCCTGGCGATAACGAAAAACATATTCAAATTATAAAAGGTGGTCACCAAACAATAAAATAAAAGTGAAATAGATGATATTATGATATGTAGATATAAAGTACTAACGATCAGAACTTTAAAAATTGCTGCAATCAGTTTCCTACATTATACTTAATATTAGATATATTACATTGCATATTAATTCACTTGGATTTAATTTAATTTGCTTAATACACTAAAATATTTTCAAATGTGGACATTTTGAAGTATTTAGGAACACTTTTTAAGTGATCCCTCAGGGATTTCAAAACTGTTGTATACTAATATTTATGCCTTGCAGTTTTATTGCTTATCAATCCATTTATTTTGTCCGCTGGAAGCGGCTTAAAGAGTCGCTTTGAGGCACACCGGTTTCGATGTTTATGCCACGCTTTGCAGCATTTGCCGCAAAGTTTGTCTCAGCGTTTGTTGACGCTGACGCTGACTCTGCAACGAAAACAAAAACAAAAACAAAAATTAAAATAAAAATAAAACCACCAAACTATGCTCCTCCACTACAGCTGTCCCCTTCTATTCCCCTCTCTAATACTCACTCCACTGGTCAACTTTTGCAGCCGGTGTGTGTTGATTATGTTTTTATTTTACTTGCTTCCAACTTGGCAATTTCATCATGTCATTACTTTTGTTGTTGTTATTAATGTTGTGGTTGCTGTTGTTATTGTTATTGTTATTGTTATTGTTATTCCAGTTGTTATTGTTGTTGTTGTTGTTGTCACTGTTACTCTCTACCCGACTCGCTTGCTCTCGCTTGAGCTGCACCCCGCTTTGTTGCAGCTGCCTCTCGTTTGCCTCTCGAGTTGTGGCACGTTTCACTGTTCCACCAATTTTTTCCTCTTTTTTTCTTTGATTTTCTGATATTTAAGAGCCAAGCAACGCGAGTTCGCATTGCAATTTCATTTCAACTTTAGACGTTGCTGGACCGCTGCAAAAATCGACCCGTTGCATTATAAATGCTAAACTTAATCGAGCATTAAATCGCAGACAAATAAATACAAATTCAAGAGCAAAAAATCGAATTAAAGTGTCGCAAGCCACGTGTCAAAATGTATTTACCCCATGGAGTAAGTGTTAATTAAAATTAAACAAGTAAAAACACCCATAAAAGTGCAATAGCAAAACGTTACAAAATTATATTGAAATAATTAAAAAGTAAACATAACTGTACAAAAAATACGAAACACTGACATCCTGTTGTTTGCTCAAGGCAATTAAAAACAATTTTTCCCCTGGCGCCTCCCCTGCCATTAATTTGCCAAGCTGCGACGCTCGTGCAACGCGTTGGACCCACAAATTACGCAAATATTAAACAAACATTTATGATAAAAAAAAATTGTATAATCCACTACAAAGCTCGCTTAGAAAGTACTCTCTGAATAAAATCAAAACCACAAATCGAAACCAAAAGTAATTAACAATTAAAATTCGCTTTTGGCCAACAAATTCATTGTCTTCAATCGCGCGTGTAATTAATTAAATTTGTGTGCACCCAGATCAAATAAAAATAATAAAATAAACGCAATATTTTGTAATTTATCTAGTACATTTTCAACTGAATTGAGAGCCCTCTCTAAATTGTGCAAGTAATATGTAATTGGACTTTGGCTCAAGTGTGAATCAATAAAATATTCAATAAAACAATTTATATTGATTCGATTTTGTTCCTTGTTTAATTTGGCATTAATTTTGAAATTAATTTAGTGAATTGAACTCACCTTTTGCATATTTAACATTAGCCACAACTTAATACTTACTTCAAGCATATGAAAGAAAGTAAGAAGCTTAACTTTCCATTTCATTTCAATCGCGGGGAAATGGAACCCATTTTTGAACTGTTTAATCTATTCAGTGTCTGCATTATTTAGTAAACGCATGGCTCCCAATCTATATGTCTGCCAAATTCAGAGAGCATTCCTCCCCTTTCGCCCCGGGGACTTAACTTATACACGAGTTTTACATGCAGCAAGTTTCTGCTTTCAGTTGATTGGAAAATAAGAGCTCTTTAATATCTTAATTACTAGCATGGATAACACTGGCTGGCTGGTATATCAAAAAGAATATCTTGAGGCAGCAGTTGCCTTGTCTATTCTAGCCACATGGCCATGGGCAGAACAGCATGTTATTTAATAGGGAACGGAAATTGAAAAATGAGCAAAACATTTAAAAGCAATTTACCAATTTTCAATTTCAATTTCATTTTGCTGTGTGCTCCTCAACAAACTGCTAATTGAATACGCCTCGGTCCAAATCTTACAATAATTTCACGACTGAAATGAATTGAGAACTAGACCAAAATCGATAACAATGGAAAAGTTCTTAGGCCAGCTCCCTTGCGAGTGATTTAAGAAAGTTCCCACTGTAATTACACTTGGATTTGGCCTTTAAGCTACTGCTGCCACGCCCCCAACGCAAGCTGACAGGGCCAGATGCAATCAAAATCAGATTTGCTGTTGCCTAATATAGACATAAACATCAAAATGGCAACCGGCATTATGCTAATTATATTATTTTATTTATAGATGCTAAAGTTTTATTTTTGTTTTATCACGTTTAGCCAAGACTAAAAGATGCAAAGAAAGAAATCTGTTGTATTTTTACACCCTAGTCGGAAAGACTACTATAGGGTAGCATAAAGTTAATGAAAAGTATATAAAACATATATTTTTTCGATCTTCAGAGAATCTATTGAAAATCGAATTAAAACTATTAATGTATATCAAAGGTTTTTGCTTAGCTGCTCGTTTATTTTAGTATGGCATCTTTAAGAAGCAGAACATTACATTACATTATTTATTTATGGTATGTTTTTAATTAAAAGTTTATTTTAACATTTTTTGGGGTAGCTTAATTGTAACAAGTTCTATTCTACACAAAAGCATATTGAATTGAATTTGAACGCATAATGCATAAATGAAAATTTAATTCAAATTTGAAATTCCTGAATTGTACAATAAAAGCTAGAAAGAGACACATGAAAGATAATGCTTTATTTTTTTTTTTACATATTTTTAAATTTATAAAAGCTTTAATTTAATTTATGCAGAAAGCTCACATATTTTTGAAGATTCATAAGAAAAAAAACGCAATTCTATTTATAAACTTCTACTACTTATAAAGTTTCTGTTTAGCAGTAGCAGTTTTTAAACCTAAGTTACTGGGTAGGAGGCTACTCGCAACTCTTAGGCGACTTCTTCTATGTTTTTCTCCTACGCTTTTTGACTCGACTTTTTTTTTTGCAGGCATTAAGTTTGCTGTTTATCACTTGCATGATGTTTGCCCTGACGAGCGGCCATCCATCAAACGAGAAGCTTAAGTAGGTGTAACGGCCACGCCTTTAACAACATGTCCACACACACACACACACACACATATAGACACACAAGCAAACTCATAACCATAACCCAGGGTCCATATCCTACCCATTTCCATTCACATTCGCATTCACATTCACATCCGCATCCGCCTTCGCATTCATATTGGCATTCGCATTCACATTTGCAGGATTCGGATTCATGTGCCGGTGAAGCATCACACGCATGTGCACACCAAGACGGTCATAAAGAAGGTGCCGCTGCCCATTCCGGTGCCGGTCAAAGAGCACAAGGGGTACAAGGAAACGAAGAAGCATCATCGAAGCAGTCACAATCATCATTATCGCGACCAAGACGAACTCGATGATGATTTCGAGGGGTACGAGTATCCTGTCAAATCCAGACGACGCACGCGGCATCCTTTTGTCTAATAATGACAGCGGGCGTGACAGCAATCTGGGCGTGCCACAAACACTCAAACACACACACACACACACACACACACACGCACATGTATCAAGCAAATATAAACCAAAATAATGATCGTATGAATGACAAATTCACAAAAAACTGGGTGTGATTTGTCACTTCTTAGACAATAAGCGAAACTTTTCTGTGCAATACGCAACGAGCTATAAGCAAATAAACAAATACGTAATTTAAGCATCATTTAAAATCGCCTTTGTCGCTTTCTCAATTCTCTCATTAGTGTGCACTCAACTCCACTCCACTCCACTTGTCTTCACTCCACTCACGTTGTCTTCAAAAACAAAATCAGAGCAGAATATAGTCTTTTTGCATTGTCAGCTTTAATTAAAACATTTAACTTCAGCCCATCTTCAAACGTGGGCAATCTGGCATGATGGGATTCTAAAACAGACCTATTCAACTGGATCATAATGGCTTGAGTATATTTTGGATCGAAATGTGGCTTTAACATTATTTATTTTATTATTATTATATACATGAACTCAGAAAAACCTAAATTAAGAATCGACCTAAAGGAAAATGGCTCTAAGGACTAGACAGTTTTCTTTTAAAAAAAAAAAAGGGAAAACCCGTGATTTTGAGAAAGACACAACCTTCTGTTTTTGAAATATATATATATATAAATTATAAATCGAAATGGTCTCGAAAACGGAGGTAAACATTGCATGTGCAGTAATTTCATTATGACGTGATTTTTGAAGGTATAACTATACTATAGAAAGCAGAAAGTTCACTCGACTGACAACAAAACACTGAGCCCGTGGTTTCTAGTAAGATGTAATAAAAACCATCTGAGACAATTTGGCGACCACAGAAAGCGAAAATCAGCCATTGGAGCAAAAACTAAGCTGCCCCTTATTGCAAGTAAAGAGACTTGTTGATTATGCCGCATGCCAGAAATTTGAAAATTGCAAATCTTGAGATATTTGCGAAGGCTCCAAAATTGAAATTAACTTGCAGCAGTTTGGGAATAAGCAAAAGTATACTCATAAATAAATAAGCAACTAAACACGAATAAGACGAAGATGAAGATTAAGAAGAAGAAGCAGTGACAGAATCAGAAGCCGAAGCAGAAGCAGAAGCACAAGCACAAGCAAAGCAGAAGAAAATCAGAAGCAAATCCAGTCAAAGAAATACCGTCTAAGACAATCTCAAAATAATGATGTGCGCTTCTGCCCCTTTCAACGAGTGCGGCTTAACACAGTCGCTGAGACAGCGGCAGCGGCAACAGCATCTCTTCAGCTTATGGCCATATAAAATATGCATGCCTCAGGTACTGCCGCATACCCATAACATAACATATCAACAACAACAACAACAACAACAATAACAGCAACAACATCCAAATCAACAACAAGCACTTGGGGTTGGGCGCAACGGATGGGGTGCTCTGTCAGCACGTGCTGCCCGTCTAGTAAACAGAAATGTTAACAAAAAGACAGCAACAACAATTACAACAACAACCACAACAAAATGTAAACAAGTTGGCAACGCACATTGCCACAGCTCAAGGCACAACTGATGCGGCAGCTGTTGTTCAGCTGAGGGGCACAGCTCATTCGGGCAGCAGCAGCGGCAGCCTCTTGAGTGTAGCCCTCAGACAGCAGCAGCACTAGCAGCACTAGCAGCACCACTCGATAAAATCACACTCAAGCCGTGCCACTCAATTTGAGTTGCTTGGCAACCTGATCGAATCTGCCTGCCACAACCCAATTGCATTATTGCTTGAGTGGCGCATAATTAATATGACGTCAGAAGCAGCATCTACAAATAGAAGAGCTCTAAACTCCAATAAAAGCGCGCCCAAAATAAAGCTCTAATATAAAGTAATTATACACCGACTTGAGTAGGCTATAAGTATTTTAGTCTTATCTTATATATAGTTTCACAAATTTCTTACATTAGCCTTTTTGTTATTAATATCACACCATATTAGTATTATAAGATTCCAAATATTTTCGATAGTTTAAAAAAGATTTTGTTCTAGAACAAAGTGTTTGGATTGCTAATTTTCATACCATTGTTAGAAATTTATTTCATAATAATTTAAAACATTTAACCAAAAAAAAAAAATGCAAATAAAAACATTTTATTTATTTATTTTTTTTAAGCATGGAGCGATTTTCTAACATTTTTTAAAATAAGCTTACTAATAACTGGTAAGAATCAAATTGATTTTTTTTAACTGTTAATGACTTTTAGTTAATAATTTGGCATAAATACTGTATTCACAACAAAGTAACATTTTTGTACAATTCATTTTTCAATTTTTGAAACCCTTGTGACTTCACTATAAATAAGCTAAAGTTGATCGTATCGAAGATGCTTTCTTCTATCTGTCACAAACACTTGCATAACTTTATATACAACATTAATTATATTAATTTTTTTTTTGACTCTTAAGTTTCACTTAGAGCTTACTTCAAGCCAAGCTGAGATTGGGAAGTTCATGTAGATTTACACAAAGAAACATATTGTCGACAATATCCTTTATAACTTTGCAGTTCCTCATTTTATTCTCGAAGAATTTAAATAGTTGCATACAATTAAGCGTCTCCTATTTAGTTTAATTTTAATTTAAGTAATTGTGACTCTTTTTAAATATTTCATAAATTTAATTTAACTTTTTTTTAACTTAAGTAACGTAAGTTTGTCATTTCTTCCCTTCAGTTGAGCATTTAATTTAATTTTAAATGATATATTCATATGGAAATATTGATGACTAACATCTACATATGTAACTCTCTAATTTTGTCTAGTACTTGACTGCCTGTACAATCTGGAATCGAAGTGTCAAACTCATATATTTACTTGTCGCCTGTTGTAGTATGTTGTTGTTTATTGTTGTTGTTGTTGTTGCTGTTGTACTTGCGGCTGTTGTTTAATTTGGCGCGTTTATTTGATTAGGAACGCCTAAGCGAAGTACGTGACTGGGTTAATTTGCACCACTCACATACAAACACCCATACACACACTCACATTCACACTCACTAACTAAGGGGGAAAGAACCACCCACAGTTGAGTGTGTAGTTTTGTAAGAGAGAAGTCAAATAAATCGCTGGCATGTCCTAAGTACATTTACTTGTACACAAAAATGTGCATAGCACGCATAACAATGAAAACAACAGCGGGTGAGGAGCATTAACTGCCGACGACTTCCTATTGTTTGCTTATAAGTATGCCGGATATTCAAATACAAAGTTATGTATCTATAGCACTTAATGCAATAGCATATTAGCTAACAGCTGATCTTGGCGCATACCAAAACAAATGAAGTTGTTCTGAAAGATTAAGTTATTCGCTTGAATATTACCAAGAATATAAGTTTAGTTATTGAGCTGCCTTTGAGATTAACTTAGTTAACTTGCGAATTTTAGCAAGTTTAAAATTTTGTTGAAAGACATTTACTTGGTTTAATCATTTATGAAAAGAAATTGAAAACGTATATCACTTGTTGTTTTGCTCAGTAGATATTGCGAGAGGAATCAATTGAATATTTCACAATCATTAAATTGTATTCAAGTGTTTAAAGACAATTTTATTAATAGTTATGCACTCACATAAGTATTTTTTTGCATTCTTCTCTAGATTGGAATATAGAATGAATCCCTTAAACACTTCCCACTTTTAGTCTTGATTTATTCTTAAAACAGAATGGTAAAATTTACTAATAATACTGACAGTAGATCTATATCTCTAGAAAAGATTTGAAAGGAAATATTTCTCACTTTCATAATACATTTTTTAATGGAAATTAACTGTATGAATAAATTAAGAAACTCATTTAATTAATTTTAAATTTTCTCTCTTGCATATCGCAAAACGGTATTTACCATAATTGTTTACTTTTGTAAAATTGTCGAGAGCTTATATTGGCATAATATGGATTTGTTGGTATTTAAAATTTCAATTTGCATTCTAACAAGGGCATACAAATCTGTTAGTCAAAACTTTATGCCGGAAATCGGAAAACCTGCTCTGAGCCTTGACAAACAGACAAATACGAGTAGATGCGACCCCATTATAAACAAAACATTTTCTGCTTCGGCTGGACAAAATGTCAATTTATGTCTCTCTGCCAGTAGGTATATATATATATATCTGTATGTCAATATGTGTGCCCCTCAGACCACTATGATGTCAGTCTTTCTGTTTGCTTTGGTGTCTGCAGTTTTGAAATACAAACAGAATAGTAGTCAAACTCGAATCTGCTGACTCTGATGCAAATATTTATGTAGGTACATAAAAATAAAGAAAATGCCAACAAAAGAAATGCACAAAATGTGCCTCAATAAACAGAGAGATTCTTAAATATTTAATATAGTATATTAGTGTATATAGAGAGAAACCTGAACCCTCATACAAATGAATTATGACTGTTTTTACTACATTCATATTTTTATGGGCTAGTGTCCAGGGATTCTGGATCTGGTTGCTTTGAGCCAAAGAATCAATAAGCGGATTGGCACTCGTTTTTGGACGGGTTTTTTTTTTTTGTTGATTATTTGCCATTTTGGTTTTATGGTCGCCTGCTGCTGCCACGCCCCATTGGAGGATTTTTATAGCTGGCAACACTTCTCGCTTAGCCCGTAATGCATTGTGTCTAATACCCAATTAATTTGGGATTTGCAGTTAATGAGTCCCGTAAGCGAGTTGGCAGCCCCATTCACACAAATGTGCGTGTGGCCAGTTAGAAAGAGATAGGGGACTTAATTAGCGGCAGCCAAAGGCAACCGACACTAACATATAGCCATAAAAATACCACCAAATAGACCATATATTCCACACGCAACCACAACTGCAGTTGCACAACTAACAATAATTACTAACAACCAAAAAATAAAAAAAAAAACAGAATTTCAATTTAAATGCTAAAGTTGTAGCACGTAGAACTCATTTAAATTTTGACTAAAAAGCATGGTACACCAAATTGTGTAATCGAATTTTTTTTTATAACATATCCTTTGAAAAATCGTGATGCTCGGATATAATATTTGTACGCTGATAAACACAACATTGAAATTTTGAACATATAAAAAAGATTTCATAATAATATAAATCATTTAACAGCCTGACGTCTAAATAAATCAACAAAAGAGTCGATTTGGCCATGTCCATCTATCTGTTTGTCTGTCTGTCTCTGTCTGTCTCTCAGAGACTATAAGCACTGCAGACATATGTTTAATACAAATTGTCGTATGCAAGGCGTGGATCAAGTTTTAAAATGAACAAGTAAGAATGATGTATATATGAGAATATATGAGAATATTCAACTTTCTTGTCCGCTCTTTATTATATTATTATGTTATATGTATCGATATTCAGGAAAGGTTGCAAGACTTGATCTGCGCGTGGTATTCGAGAACATATATTCCAAATTTGAAGTCACTAGCTCTTATAGTCTCTAAGATCCGCGCATTTGCCACTTTTCAGTGGGTTCAGTGTATAAATAGTGGCATAGTTTCGAATTCGAACAACCAAATTACATTCGTACCGCCCTTCGTTTTGTTGTTTTAAACACCAGCTTGGAGGTAAGTTAGTAGTTGCGCAAAGTTGGTTCCCACAACAATTTATAACAAAGTACAACACACGCAATAATCATTAGCGGCTAATTATTTGCGAGTACTGCGACTATTAGCGTTGATTTATATTGAGTATAAATTGAGGTAGCTTCT
This sequence comes from Drosophila setosimentum, assembly GCA_035043505.1. Taxonomy (NCBI): domain Eukaryota; kingdom Metazoa; phylum Arthropoda; class Insecta; order Diptera; family Drosophilidae; genus Drosophila; species Drosophila setosimentum. The sequence continues at coordinate 22,365,892 of JAWNMY010000003.1, forward strand.
GTGATTTCTTCAGTTTAACATAATAATTAGCATAATGATTTATAGAGCACTTCCCGTTTACCTAATCGCCATCATAAGCACGACAAAAATGAATGCATTATATTTTTAATAGCTTGGTTAACATATTTAAATCAGAAGTTATACAAAAACTGATTGTTGGTATAAATAGATGCAAATTGTTAGTACAAATCTATGTTTGTAGACCATCTTAAGTCGAATATTAATATACCCTGTACCCATTCAGAAAAGGTAAAATGGTCAAATGGTTGGATTTGCGTAGAAGTACGTGTCGGACAGAAAGAAATATCTCTGGCCCCATATTTCTTGATCAAAATGAACACCCGAGTCGATAAAGTCATGTTCGTCTGTCCTTCTGTATGAGCACGCAGAGTTTTTAAAGTGTATACTCTGTTATTTAATTTTATCTATGACTTCATCCGTTGAGAGTATATCGATACAAAAACACAATTTTAAAGGCAATAACATATTAATGAGCAACTGCACAAATTTCAATTAATCATCTAGATCGAATAACAAACATCCATATATATATATATATATATATATATATATATATGTATATGTGTGACAGCACTTTCACGCTTACTTATATTTCAGTATGAAATTTTGCATTAAAACTACATATATATTTTTCACAGGGTTTAATTCAGGGTATATCAAAACCACTCACTCGATTACAGCTTTCTTAATTGTTTTTTGTTGATAGGGCATATGTAGTATCAAGGCAGTTGATCCCTTTTGCTATGTTTCTACCATTTGCTTAACTTGAACATCATGTTATATTACTCCTGTTAACATCGGCAGATGATTGGCTAAGTTCTCCATAACACTTGTCATATTTTGGTACAAAATAAGTCAAATGCTGGCATCAATTTAAGTATTGCGTGCAGTTAATTTACCCTGTGATATATACATGAGAGCTCTTTAATATAAATGCATATATTGATAATTAAAGTATTTTTTGAAAATTTTCCAAAAACATCCTTCCGTAAGGGAAATAATTTATTGTTGCTATCACGTCGCAAATGTTTTTAGTGACATTAATCATAATGGGATTATATCGACTTGCGCAGGTCCTTGTGAAGAACTTTCAGTTCATGGAAGATCACTTGCATTATTCTATACACATATTGATGATGTTTGTTTGCCGATGCATTTGATACTGGCAGAATGAGAGCACAGATTCATTTGGGCAAATGTTGTATTTCTTAACACATTCTTACTGAATGTGGGATTGGGAAAACACTCAATGTTTGTAGCCAAATACACAGCTGAGGGATCACTGCACAATAAACATAATAGATCGTAGGAAATCAATAATTATAGCAAAGTTCTCATCTTAGTACCTTGTCATCTACCTTTCAAGGTTGTTAATATTAATGTAGATATAATATCATATTTTCTTTTAATTGTATTACAATGGATGGCTTAACGATATACAATGGTATGTTTGTTTATCTCCTATGAAATCCCACATTAATTTCAAGATTGGTCTGCACCGATTTTTCAAATAAAACTCGGGGACTCTAACTCAAAAACTGCCATTTAAAGTAATTTTTGGTTTTTGGGCGTAAAGTTTCCCTGCAACTTTTTGGAATTGTTGAAGACATGTGAATTTATCGATTTGCACTTTCGAATATATCGATTTGTACGTGGAAGTGGGAGTGGACTTAATTTTTTTTATCGATCTTAAAACTGAGTTACCGATAGCCCACAAATTTGGTAACTGTGTAGGAGAGACTACGAATAAGGGACTCTTTTATCGAATGGAGATTATCGACTATATAGACTTAAATCTACCTGAAGCAGGCACTGCTCTAAAAGTCTAGCTCCATGGAAAAGAAAATTACGCTCAAACAAGTTGACAGACAAATAAACCAATTTAATCTTTTAATTTCGGAAGCAGAGTATAGGAATTTGGTAATAAGTTATCAATTTTTCAACATATCCAAATAAACTATGCTTATTGTGTGGCAAATAGGAAAATCCATAGCTTTTTCAAAGAAAATTGATAGAAATTGGGAAGTGTGGAGTAAAAGCTAAAAGCGCAGTGATTATCTGCATTGATTTGATTGTTTAGCAAAAGTTCAAAGTTGGAATTTTGTGTACACAATTTCATTTACTTTGGGCAACCATTCAGTGCGGAGTCATCAAGATAAACCCTTTTATTTCTCTTCTTTCCCGACCCATAAGCCCCTTTTATTTATATGAATTCCCATCAAATGAAATCCACATACAACATTAACAACAACAAGAACAACAACAACAACAACAACAAGCACGAGCACGTGCAAATAATATCCATCAGTCGTATGGCCGCAGATTTGTATGGGGCACCGCGCCCAACAGAATAACTGAAGAACAACATTTGTGCAAATTTCGGTTCCATTCATTGAATCAGCGGCTGGCAAATAGAAGCGGCGGCAATCAGTCCCAAGGCAAAAAAAAAGCCAAAAAAAAAAACAAAAATAATAATGTGTGAGTATCTCTTACAACTAACTAACGGTCATGTAAATACATAAGCGTGGGTGTTTGCGTGAGTGTGTGTGTGTTAGGCAACGCATGCCGTGAACTGTTGCGCGAAGCAAGCGCCGTTAATGAACTTAAGCTCAGACATAGAGAAAACCCCAAAACTACACACACATAGATAGCAAAGGCGCGGCATACACACACACACACACACACACATACACATACACACACACACACATACACATACACACACACACACACAGGCACGCACATGCACTCTCGCACTGAGAAGAGGCAGTGACCTACCAACCTACTCAAGCTATTTGACATGCCATGCACGAAAACTGAAACCATGGCAAACAAAAAAAAAAGAACGCACGGCGTTTCACACACAAGCACACACAAACACACACAGACACACACTTCAAAACGGCAACAGTTTGCGCGAGCGCCAAACAACAAGAACAAGTGAGAGTCATACCAAATGGTTTGAGCACAAATTCACAACGAACCACAACATGTTGGCAGCGCACAAAATTGATGACGTATGCGAGACAGCAAGTGGCCAGAGCGCACGGCACGTTCTGTGCCCAACTAACAAAAAAAGCGACCCCACTCACACCAGCGCAACAGCGCACATGTTGAGTGCGATGGTGTTTGAGCGCAATCGTCAAGTATTGGCGGCATCTTTTGTAGCAAATTTTTCGCACAAGTATCGCAGACGACGCTGTTCTGTTCACACGTTCGGCAAACGCTGCTGACGCTATCGTTGCCGCTGTTGTTTGTCGCCAGTTACAGTTATTTACTACGCATTCGTATTCGGCGTGTTTGATAAAAAAAAAAGAAGAAAATATTTTCAACTTGAATCTGTTGGTACGCGCCTAAAACCAACAACAAATTGAGTAATAATTGCAAAAGAAATGCAATTCGCGTTTCATTGTTCGATGTGTGTGTATTTGCCTGTGTGTGAGTGCGAAAAGAATCGCTGATTAAAAGCTTAAATTGGCTTTAGCAAAGCGTACAATCAACAACAACAACAACAAAAAAAACCCAACAACTTAAGCATCAGAAACAACACCAATTACAAAAACAACAACAACAAAAGGAAATAAATAATCGGCGCAAAGACGCTTAAGCAACAAAAAAAACAACAACAAAAACACACACACACACAAGAGATATAAATAAAAAATAAATAATAATTAAGCTGATATTGCAAGCAGCTCAGAAAAAAGGTGCGAGAATTTCAACTTTGTTTATCCCCACATTGTTTAACATAAGCTTTTATTTAAATTAAATTGCCTTTATTACAATTCTGTGTTAATCGAATTGCAAACACTGCACAAATATATTTAATAATATGTATTTTGTAAAATTGTATTGCAAATTATTTGCGTGAACAAGATTTCGAAATTAAATGCTTCTCTCATTGGTGGCGGAAATTATCGTCCGATTTTCTACATTGGATATACTTATATATATATATATATATATATATATATATATATATATACATTTCACTGCCCTGCCTCAGACATCTGTAGACATTTGACACACTGGCAAACATGAATTGAGGACCAAAATTATTTCAATTCTCTTATTTTTCAATAAGTGATATCTACTTTGATTGCTATCATTAATTTCAAAATCAGCAGCAAAACAATAAAAAGTTTCTGGCTTCTGGTATATTGAAATTTAATTTGAGCATCGTAAATAAAATTTTATTCAAAATTGAAATTAATAACAAATTTGATTCCAATTGGATGCATATCAATGCTGTCATCAATTGACTTTTCAATGGATTCATTAACATTTGCACTTGCATATTTAAATTCTTGGAATAGATGGAAAATAGCAATAAATTTTTGAATTAAATAAACACAACGTGACATTTCGATTAGAAGTAAAAAACAATATTTTTTTGGTTGAAAATCAGATACCCTAAAATAAATGTATAATTTACCAATAAATTGATGAATAAGCCGAAAAAAACACATGCATTGTCTCAACTATTTGAGCTCTTCATTTATATTTATATATATATATATATATATCTATATGATATGTTTATAGTATTTTTCGTTTGAAAATTAAGGGAATGGTCAAAATGCAAATGTTTTTTGTGCTGTAGTGTACTCCATAAGCGAGCAATAAAAAAATATTCTTATCTATAGCTGTGTATAACAGCTGTATTTGCCAACATACAGATATTTATTTATACATATATACATTTTATTTCAATCTATTTCACTGGTTTTGGCGGCTCATTAACGGCGACTGCAGCATGGCTAAAAAACGTGTGTTTAATCCAGCAACAACAATAATAATATCGAGTAAATAGCGACTGAAAGATGTATAACAGAAACGAAATCATTTAAAAAGAGCCTCCACTAAGAATTCACAACTTGCTGCCAAGCACACAAACACATATACACAAGCACACATACACAAACATACACACACACACACACACACACACACACACATACGCATACACATACACATACATATATATAAATAGCAAAGACAAAGCATGGCAGACAAATGGACAAGTTCACTAATTTAACCGAAAAATGCTTTAGCGCCAGCTGATTGACCGTCAAAAAGCGTGTGCGGAAACACATAGTGTACACAGAGTGCGGGGGACGCTTTTGCAATTTCCAGTTCCATTTCCAACTGTGCTACGTGCTGGGCTCTCAAGCCGAAACATGCCCCCCCCCCCTCCCCCTTCAGAATCCCAACAAAAAACACGCTCCAGAACTCCCACAGTGCATATCACTCAGCGCAGGCTGCTGACAAACCAATTTACTGTGAGCAACAAAACTACGTCAAAAATATATTATATACATTTATAGATATGTATGTGAGATGCATGCATTAGCCACACTGCGATTGGCGCTGTGACAATCCGAGTTTCGAAAACATCCGACATTGAAGTGAATCTGAGAAACTGAAGTTTGTGTTCTGAGTTCCAAAAGCACATCAAATCGATTAGAATATAAGCAAATGGCTTATACTAAGCACTATTTTAGCTAGCTGAAATGACCTCGATCATGAATTCTCTCGACTCAAACGACCACGTTATAAATGTAAATGTAAATATTATATATATATCCGATAAAATTTTCTTAATTTTGCCACACTTTTAGGTATTTTATTTTGATAAAAATTTTATGTCTCTTAAGAGACAGAGAAATTTTAAAAGATTTTCAAATATTCAAGTGTATTCAAAAATATTATATTTTTGGTGCGAATAGGAATTGTCTTTGTGGGATGACAGAGAAAGAGTGTACAAAGTTATGATATACATTTTTGATTAATGTATAACAAAATAGTCCATGATATTGAAAATATCAAGCGTTTGAGTAAAATTGTTCGTTATATCACATTTTTGGCAACGAGTCCGACTACAACTGCATAATACAGAAGATTGCAAGGATCAAGTCGTTGATTTTCAATGCAACATTTTTCCTATTTTCAAAAAAAAATTGTTACAAATTTTGAATACAAAATTTTAGATTGGTTTCTAACAAAATAACACGATATTGGCAACAAGTTTGCCTAAAACTGTATAATATATAGAAGATTACAAGATTATATTTTCAAAAAAATCTTACAAATTTTTTTCCGTTTTCTCCATTACATAACTGAAAAATCAACTAAAACTTCATACTTTATCTGAATTAATATACAAATAGTTTTATTTGATTTTCAAACAAATTGAATAAAGAATAATCAGATTTAAACAGAGCGATATAATCTAACCAAACTAAACGGGAAAATTGAATTTTTAATGTAAATAAACTACATTAATAATTACATATAGGACTCGGATTTTGTTGCCAGAATTGGTGTAGGTCTAATTGTCTGTTTCTAAGAATTTACATTTACACAAATTTACATTTAGAGAAGAAGAATTAACCAAAAGCCAGTTAAGATATTCTAGACGCTTCTGGGAAGGGATTCAATTAGCCCCAACTACTTCTTGGTAGAAACAGACATGCAAATTTTGTAGACTTGAGCCCTTAACTGTTTTAAAGAGCATCAGCAACAACAATGACAAAAACAACAACAACAATGCCAACAAATAAGACCAAAATTTAAAGCCACCTGATAAAGGGGCCTACACGAAAGATTAGCCACAAGTTTGGTACGTGCCTGAAATTCTATAGCCCCAATGTGTTCGGGAGATGACAAGTGGGGGATTAAAACAGTTTTTAGTACAGTCTCTACACGTATGAGGGGCATGAGGAGGCAGTCAGATATAGTTGCGAAAAACGTGTGCACAACATTGGCATTTCTAAATCAATTACAAACAAGGAAGAGTGCTGTAGTCGAGGGAACCCGACTACGATATACCCTGAACCCAGTTATTAAATATATTCTATTATTATTGGCAAATTCCCCTTTAAAAAGATTTGCACTAAAATGCGAGCAGCTCTGCAAGCGCCCTCTGCCGACAAACACGAGAAACACGTAATCGTGAGTAGCGGGTCTCTGCAGAATACACACAAAAACATGTCATTTCTTTCCCTTTTGATTTGCGTCTGGTATACGAGAACCTATATTCTTCTAGTCCCTGAAGTCTGTGTATTCATACAGACAAATGGACAGATGGACATGGCTAAATCGACTCTGGTGTTGACATTGATCAAGAATATATACTTTGTGGGGTCGGAGCTGCTTCCTTCTGCCTGTTTCATACATTTGCAAAAACCATTATACCCTTTTTACCCATTTTTAATGGGTTCAGGGTATAAACAGTTTTTGTTTTGTTTTGTTTTGTTTTGTGTTAGAATTGGAATTGAAATTGGAATTTGGGGATATGTTAAACACCTAGTTCCAGCTGTTTTCTGTTGGCCACTTTGGCTGTCGGAGCTGTTAGATTGGGTTTTTATTTTTGTTCTTCTTGTTCTTCTTGTGGCTTTTGTTTTATTCAGTTTGGCTGAGTGGCAAACAGTTGCAAATGCCACAACACCGTATCTATAAATTAGTCACAGCAGGCGTTTCTCGTCTACAGGATGTACAGTAATCCCTCAGCATCGCTAACTTAGAAACGACAATTGTCACTTGTCATTACTTAATGAAATGCAGTCAAAGTGCTTATGGATTTTGTTGACCTGACAACTTCAATATCATCTGTCGCATAAGCTCACGAATTTCGCAACGCAAACTTTGCAAAACATTTTCAATTATCCTACAAGTTCTACGAGCTAGTTGGGGTAAATTTGCTCGCAGCTAAGATGAAGCTAATCTTTCGTACATTCCAGAGAGGTTATTAAATGATTGCTTTGTTTTGAATTGTTTAGCTTAGCTTGGTTCAAGTTTCGACTGAAAACTCAACTTTGGCTGGTTTTCGATGAGCAAAAAGCTATAAGTTGCTTAACCTTGAGTCAAGTTCAGTTTCACAATCCATAATTGGAATTATTTTCATTTCGTTTAGAATTTAAAGCTTTCAATAATCCACTTAATTGCATAAATAATTCATTATTTAAAAATTAATTCATACTTTAAAGCTTTCAATAGGCCACTTAACAGAATATTGTTTAATAATCCAGAATGAATGATTATCTTAGGCACATCGAAGATTAAATACCCTTGTAGATCGGACTTAATGTGCTGACATCCAAATTTTGGTTTGCATTTCGAATTATAAATTATTACAAAAAAGTTGAGAAAAATATTTCGTCATTAAAAAATTCCTTATACAAATAACTATAATTATAAATAAGTTGATTTAGAAAGGGTAACATGATTATCTACGCCTATCTCGATTCCATAACTTCAAACTCAATTTTCAACTGATTGTAACTATGACAACTATATAATTTTGTGGACCACTGATGATTATTTTGATTGGCAAATGTATGGATCCGTTTAAAAGACGGAAATATACAAAGTCTTATAAATATAATAGTTTACAAACTCAGGTAGCTCTGCGCGTATATGAGTAAGAAATTCGGGCAGACAGTCAGACGGACATGGCTATATTGACTCGGTTAATGATGCTGATCAAAAATATACATAATATACGGGGTCGGAGACGTTTTCTGCATGCGTTGATAACTTTAACGTAAAAATAATAATACTCAAAATAAAGGGCATCACAATAAAAAAAAAACTTGTAAATAAATTTACATTTAAATACACAATTATTATTTGCAAAACGTAGTCAACTGGTCTAATTGATATCAAAAGTTGTTCGGCATCAAAACTCAATAAATTAAATCAAACAAAATTAATTAAATTTACATGAACAACAAGAAAACCCAGATCTTAAATCGACTGTGAGCTAGCATTTTAAATAAATAAAAAACTGCTTGACGTAGAGGCTCTTAAATATATTCTATATATAAGACGCATATGACGCATACATATTTAAAAGTCAATTTGATACATTTGATATGAAGAACTGAGATGATTTATTACCCAATCATTGTTTCTCCAGCTGCAGCTGCAGTTCAATTAAATTATTTGTGTAAGACAATGAATTTTCGCTGAGAGCAAAATTCATGCTGAGGGCTGTCCATGCAAGCAGTGGGAATATGCAAGGCAATTGATTTATTCGTGGGATGTTATCATAACTATTTAATTTTTCTTATACAATCAACCCCAGTATTAATTCATATATCGAGCATTTTTCTGAAGGTTTTTATTTCTGCCTAGGGGATGATTGTTATACATACACATACACATTTATATACTATTATATTCACATAATTACATTTTAATGCACCCAGATTTATTATTTACTTAAATTTATATAAATTTTCGTCGAAGTTTATTTATTCACTTTTAATAATAAATATCTATATGAATTAATTTCGAGATTTAAAATTTTGTAATATGCTGAAAATTAATATTTTTAGTAAACATCAAATAAATAAAGTACGCAACACTTTTTAATATAACATAATAACAGTTATATAAATATGTGTATTGTGATTCTCAGAATTTAAGGAAATCAAATAATTACTTAAAGGGAAAAATGCGTTCATTTCACTCCAGTATTTTTTTTACACGACTTTATATTTTACAGAGTAACTCTAAAGAAACTTGGTGAAAGACTCCTAGTTGCCAAATAGGCAAGAAAGATAAGTAAGAACTTAACTTAAAATTAGCTCTCATTTTCAATAGCTTAAAATATTCAAAACAATTAAAAAGGCATCAAATCAGTGAACCAAGGAATAATACATTTAAAGGAATCGCAAAAAGTATTCAAAATAAATAATATATACGTAAATTATTAAACCACGAGCATATTAAGCAGCATAAACGAAAAACCAAATTTCGCACATTCGCACACAAATTGAGTGTGAAATTTTACGCGCCATTTAGCAGAAGGCTGCCTCAAGCCATATGTTTGATGGCGTATTTTTCATATGAAACATGCCCTAATGTTAAAAAAAAAAAATAAAGAACGTTGCATTCGCATTTAGCCGACTATGTAATACTCTGACCCCAAGACAACAAGAGCTTCAATTATGTGGAAAGATAATTTTTCTGGAGAAAAACGTTACAAGCAATCTGCCCTCTAAATGAGCTTAAAAGTAGCCAAATATATAGGTTTGATCGATTTACACATGAAGATACATCGATGCTGTATGGTTCCATCATTTTCATAGTAGTCGTCTTACAATAATCCTAAAACTATTTTCAATGCTTACATGGAAAATTTTGCATTTTAAGTTTAAACTTATTTGTTTCAAAACTTTACGCTCCTACGAACAAATGGGCGAATGGACATTTCTGAAAATCAAAATACTCTTTTCTCTTCGGTATAATATACACATATTATAAAAGGGACGAAAAAGTTATGAATAATGCAGAATACAGAGGTGGTGATTGGCTAATATATACATAATATAAAAATTAAAAAATAGTGAAGTTGAGCGACTAGATGATACCCTATAATAACATTAAATATAATATAGAAGAACATTATTGTTTTGTCATTTGAATTAGTTGGCTGGAACAACAAACATAATCAATGTCTTTCCTTCTATTCAATGTTCTTTGTTCCACAGCCAAAAAACCAAAGACAGGCATTCTAATTCTTAAGGCTAAAATAGATTCCATCGATATACTTGTATAATTGTATACTTGTTTTACTATTAAATATTTCAAATGTATTCTTGAGTTAAACAAAACATAAAGAACTATCCAGAGTTGCAGATTTCAGATATTATATTTGTATACTTACTTTATTTTTAAATAATTGAAGAACAATTTGCAGAAACTTATATAAACAGGAAAATGTGATTAGCTCAATATTCAATATTTTACTCTCCTATTTGAAGTGGGTTACAGGGTAAGATGAGGAATTATAGGCACAGCACACAAAGCATTTAATGGCGCCGTCAATTATACAAAAATATACTTATGAGTAAGTACATAACTAAGCAGGCAACATGGAACGAAACTGGCACAGGAGTGAAATAGACTTGCCGCCTTTTGTGTGCGGCGACTTATGAGCAATGCAGTACACACACACACACACACACACACACACACACACACACACACGTATATATATACACATTTGGGGACTAGGCAGACCCTCACATATGACGGCATTATAATGACGATTCCTTTCTTCTTTTTACCCCATTTCATTTGTGGCCTTTTTTTGTATTGTGTAAGACGCTTAACCAACTGGCGACTTGGAGCGGTGCTAAGCCTCTGGCGCTTATTGTGGGAAAGTTGAGGAAAGAGAAGAGCTAAGAGAGAGTCCTTTTAATTGTTGTTGTTGTCGCCGTTGGTAACAGGATGTGTGCCATGCACCCAAGTGTACAAAATGGCGTCTGAGCCAAAGTATTACACGAAGCAACTTGAAATTTTGCGAAATTATAAAGCTGGGACACAATAACACATACACACACACACACACACACACACGCACGCACACATATATGTATATATACATATATATATATTTATATGCATATACGCATATACATGTGCAACATATGGCACAATGTGTAAATAAGCGCGTTAGACTTTAAAAATCGCTGATATCGTTTCCAACATCTTCTTCGTCTTATTATTATTCTCCTGCTGCTGGTGCTGCTGGTGCTGCTGGTGCTCCTACTTGCACCTACTTGATTTTCTGTTGCTCTCGGCTCTTGCTGTATTTAACCACCGCCTACACTCTTGAGCTTGAGCTTATTGCCACAACTTTGTGCCAGCTTTTCGAAAATGAAGAGCACACAGATACACACGCACACACACACACACACACAAACATACAGCAACACACACCCACCCACAAATGTAGATGAACGCAAAGCCCAACACAACACTTTATATTTGTGTACTTTTTGAATACCACTCGCAAAAATACCCTATCGAATAAGTTGCAGAGGGGTATAAGCACTTGCCATATATTTAAGTAATTGTCCGTAATGAATTGTTATGAGCAATTTATAATTTTTTAAAAATAAATATAAAAATATTCAATTAATTTTATATTATTTTATGAACAACTACATTATTTGTACATCGACTTGAATTATGAAAGTATTTATTAGAATAATTGTTAGGAGATTTAAATTAATTTAAAATGTAATTAATCTTGAAAACAATTGGATTAAAATAATTGATTTTCAATTATTGTAATTAAAAGAATGCTCAATTACAGGGGTAAAGCAAATCATGAAATAAAATAAGTAATATATTGTAAATCGGAATTGGTAAAATGGTAAACTTGTCATAAATGAAATAAGGATTCATACAGTAACACTCATATGTTATGTGTTTGCTATCCACCAGAAAAGGTCAATTTATTATAGGAAACTTGCTGGGTATATGCTTAATAAAATACAACAGATATATCTGCGATTTTATTAAGCATTTTATTTATTGCTCTCATAGATAGCTAGATCCATTTAATTCGTAATACCTGCGATTTTTACTAGTGATCATTTAAAACAGACAGCAATAACAAAAACTTAAACAAATGAAATATAAGAAAAAACAAATCACATCAGACCCGAGTGTTTGCATCTCATTGTTGACGTGTCTAGATTGGTTTGGCTCTTATTTTGCGTCTTGCCATTTGCATGTGTGGTATATACCAAGTCAAGTCGCTAGACTCACGCAAAACACACATACACCCGCAGACACACACAGACCCACAAATGGGCGGGCGGGCGCATGTTTATTTGTTATTGTTACCTTACCTCAAACACATTTTTATGATATTCAATGACAGCAGCAGCCGTCGTCGCAGCGACTGAAACAACTGAGCGCCAAATTGAACGTCAGTATATGTAAAGTTTGCTGTTGACAGCAAACGCAAAAAAAAAAACACACACACACACACCAGTTTTACAAATGAGGCCAACTAAATGGTTGGTGCACATGCGGCGTATGCGTAATAAATCCAATGACAATGACGTCACACCGGCTATGCTGCCACTCAAGCAAATAACACTTTGGTATTTAAGCAATTTTCATGACTGTCTGTGTATGCAGGCATGTGAGTGGGTATGTTTGTGTCTGTCTATCTATCTATCAGTGTGCAAGTTAATTTGTCTGAAGTTATTAGTTTGACTCAACTCAGCGGGCAACCTCAATGTAAGTTTTAAGCACAAAACTTTTGAAGACGCTTCCCTGTCGAAGTCTCTTCATTTCCTGTGGCTTTTGCGGCCAAACCCCTTTTCAGCAAGAAATTTGGCCAGTAAGTTGGCTGTGGCGTCTCTTTACATATACATGCCTATATACTATCATAATTACACTTTGAAAAAATATTGCATTTAAAATATTACAATATAACACACATTTAGAGAACGGAGTACTTACAACTAATGAATGTTAATGATGTTAATAATAATTTGTTTTAACAAAGTCCAAGAAAAAGTTAATTCATGTTTCTTGCGAGAACTTGATATGCAAAAATATTTTTCAAATAAACATAATTTGTAAACATATTTTATGAAGTATATTTACTATGACAGATATATTATACAGTCGCCTGTTTGAGCCCGACATATGTATGTCTGCACTGCCTGCAGCAAAACCAACCAAAAAAACTTTTTATTTTAGTTAAATTATGTGAATAAAATATTGAGCTCTAAATAAATTTGTACAAGTACAATATTTTGTGTACTTTAAAAACCCTTGTCATAAATTATAAAGAGGACTATTGCAAAAATCATTATTAATTTTAGGCACAAACAAGGATGATGCCTTAAACTGGCACTCTATAGACTAGAAACATTTTTTAATTTAAAGGTCAATATGTTAAAAATTTCTTTAAATATTATGTATCTATTACTTATTTAAGACCAATATTTTATGTTGCTTAAAGACCGTTGCCATAAATTGAGTACACAAAGTTTTCCAAGTGTAGCTTCCAAAGTTTTTACTTACTGTTTTGTGCTACCTTCAACCGATCTCCACCCTGTTGCTGCCACCACACAACACCAACTGCTGTCGCTATGGGCCCATCGTTAAGTTTCGTTTTTCAATATCATTTTTCAGCGCTTTTAACGTTGCATGAAAATTGAAAATTATGCGCGCCTGCTTTTTATTTTTAATTTACGTGCAAAATGTTGAATGCCATTAAGCCAATACAGTATGCGTGTGAGTGTGTGTGTGTTTGTGTGTTTGTGCTTGAGGTTGCGTGTGTGTACATTGTAGACTTCTGCTTGTGTATGTGTGTGTTTTTGGCATGTTTGGAAAATTGGCGCACATTTGTGATACGTTCCTCTTGATAAGCGCGAACACACAATTTATGTTGTACTTAATCAGATTGACGCCAGCTTTTCCAAGCGACAACCCACCTCACAAAATATTAACAAATTTCTGTTTTCTGTGAACTACAATTTACGTGCTGGCAATTTGTATAATTGATTAAATATGCGTGCCAAAGGAACCAGACACGAAAATCGCGCACAATTTGCAACTAAGCCCAGTAAACAAGCAAAATAAAATCTCCAACTAACCCACTAAAATGGTGGGCAAAAAAAACCCAAAAAAATATAATTAATATTCTAACCCAGACGTTAATAGTTGTATATACAAATATCTGAATATCCTTTGGCTTTGGCAATATTATTATTAAATTAGTGCGCATAATTATGATGCTCTTGCACATACACACGCACACACAAACACACACACAGTCTCGAGTGTGTTTGCGGAGGTATTCAGAGCTATGAAGAGAGCCCTGCGATAAGGCACGCCTGGAATTGGGTCGCAGTCAACCGCACTCCCCCTGCGCTCCTTCGAACCTCGACCTTTTATTGGCCTGTAGCATGAAAAGGCGCTGACTGCTCCACTTTATTCTTTTTATCTCTCTTCTTATTTTTTTCTCTTTTTTTACTATTGACTTTACGAGCCCAAGCAAAAATATGAATTACACGAAAAATTATTTGGCGCCGCTTTAGGTCGTGGGCAGCGAGAGGGAGAGAGAGAGAGAGAGAGAGAGAGAAAGAGAGAGAATGAGCAGGAAGGGGCAGTTATACGGGAAGGTGACATGTACATGGGGCAACACTCAATAACAGTTGACACATGGCATTTGATTGCGTTCCTCCATTAGGAAAAACCCCATCGGGTATATATTACTTAACCATCATTCAAGCATACGTTACCGGCTACAAAAATGACTTGCAATATTCCCAAACGTATCAAGGTCAACACATTTAATGCCTTCCTATTGACAATAAGCCGACTAGCTTCCTATGTGGCAATCAAGTTAATTCTTTGTTCCGTGAAAGATAAACATAAAAAATAAAAATAAAATTATCATTAGGCACATTTAAAAAATGAATTTTGCAAAATAGTTTCAGTTATTACAAAATGTTGGGTGTCTGAAAAATAAAGGAACATCAAAATTATTTGAATCCAATTTGCTAGTTGACGCGAAATATGATGTATGTGATGCCTGCAATCGACCATGTCCATTATATTAACAAATAGCAATCAGATAAATAGTATAATGAAACGCATCGAAGCATTTAATACAACTCCAAACAGTCAATAAAATCGCGTAAAACGTTGCTAAATACTAAAGATTCTATTATTAAAAAATATTTCGTTCTTATCTGAACCATTTATAAAAAGAAATATGGAACTCGATTCACATATGGAACAATAAATTAAGTTGAATCGATACGTTAATAGTGTCATTCAGGAGTAAGAGGTTAGTCGACCTTTCAGCTAGAATGTTTTTAATATGCTTTTGAAATCTGCTAAATTATTCATAAATACATAATGAAATACTTGAAGCATGAGGCACAGAAGAGTGTCACATTGTCAATTAATATACAGGATTGCTCCAATTTGCAGGAATAGAAATGCTTTGTGATGTCACTTCCAAAAAATTTGCAACAACGTAAACGTTTTTAATTTTGAATGGATAAAATTGAGCTTCGAATGATAATTAGGAGTTTTCAATTAATTTTATTTCAGTTTTATGCAATTTGTGAGTATGGCTAGGCAAAGGCAAGGAAGGTAGCACTTTTAAACACAAAAACTTATGAATCTAATTTGATAATTGCATTACTAAAGACAGTACCGTGATTAACAAATTGTGCTGTGAGCTTGTTCTTACAAATATCAAATGAACAATTTTCACAAAATTACAACTCACATGACCCAGAATGCTTTTCATTTTTTTTTTTTTTATGAAATTGAAAAAGTTCCAGCAGCTTCTCTGTTATTTGTCGGAAAGGGTAACTCTTTAGTAATTACATTTTACGTTTTAAGTTGCAACTATAATTGAAACTGAACCCGAAATTGTAAGCTGAACGAAGCTAAAACTACTTACAAAATTGTTGCCTTATCATTACACACTCGCAACATGCCCAATTTGTGTACAAAAGAACCCTGAATACCAACCACACAGACACACAGCTTTATAACTTTTGTTGTGCCTCTGACCATAAAATCTGGGTAAACCTAAAAATAAAAAATATATATATATATACATATATGTTTAAAAAATAGAAACACGAAATGAAGAATTACACAAATTAACTTTCGCTAGATTGTTATAGCTGTGTGGCGAAGGGAAGAAGGAAGTGGAATGGGAATCGGATGACGTGTTGCTGATTCTCTAATAAATAATCTACTGCAAATTGCAGTCGACGCCTCTTGCACCAATATATCACAATGTGACCCAGCACGCTCACCTCGCAGGAGGTGGTATGTGGCAGACCAACATACTCCGCCACCCCGCACATCCCACTATCTATCTCTTTCGTACCGCTGTCAAAGCGTCCAGGCGTCCAAGCGCTGACCTGGTACATATTTTAGCATAAAACATTTGCATAAAACTTTCACGGCTTATGGCGCTCGAATGCAATGTAAAAGTTTCATTGTGCGCATTGGCCATATACTTTGTATACTCAGTGTACCAGGCCGCGCCTCAACTCCGCTCCACACGCCTCCCCCTTGCTTACTTTCAATTTTTATAAATTTAATCCATGGCAAACAACAGCAACAAGGGCTGCTTACGTATGGCTGACTACTTCGTTAGCTTGGTCGACTGGGAGATGGTCTCTTTATTAGACTTCTGAATGGAATGTGCCAACATATTACGAGTTATGAGTGGTAATTTCAAAATTTTCTTCAACAAAAAATCGACAACTAAATTTACCAACAAATCCAGAATAATAAATGAAAACTGAGTAAAAGCCCAAACTATTTGTCTATGAAAATGTTATTTTTATCACATTTAAATATATGAAATATGTCAAAATATTGCTTGATGGGTATTACTTTCAAAATAAACTAAGTGCCAGCAAGAAATCTTTCAAAAAGTTGACAACAGAACAAAAAGCTTAAATATTCATGTATTAAAATTTCTTTATTTATATATGTTATTCAATCATTTTTGTAACGATATGTGCAAAAAAAAAAAAGAAATATTTTATATAAAATATTAACATTTTGATTTACTATGCATTTCTAAGTATAATAAATAAATGATATAATCATACGATCAGACTTTTGAACTTTATATATCGAAACATAATTTGTTTTTTACTTAAAGGTGCATTCGATCGGATGTGAACTCGATTTGCCCTAATGTAAGACAGTTTAAATAATATAAAATATTTTTAGACATAGATACGAGTTGCATGAATGATCTTCTTAGATTTCACAGTTCCATCATAATATTAAAAAGTATTAAATAGTTGTCGTCGATGACTGTCACCATCAATAAATTTTCCCATTTTTAATGCTAATATCTTACATTCTTATATGATTTAAACATATTTTTTAATGATTGATAAATTTAAGATAATATCTAAATGTTTACATAAAAGGCTAATAAATTACATACATTTCTATAATTGTTGTACAAATCTCGATATGAAATATATAATTATGGTTTCACCAAATAAAATAATGGAGGCGTAAGAAAGAAGGTTTCATATTTTCAGATAAGAATCAAGTTATTTCACTAGAATCCATCAGTCGTCAATTTTTTTTTCATACAACTTTAGGTTTAGAACACACCGCATCAGCACGTCCTTAATTCCTAAAATTATTTTAAATATCCTATTTCTATGCACCAAATAAGATGAAAAACCTTTTCATATTTTGTATCACCTGGTGTGAGTTGAAGTAAAACAAAAACTCTGCACAAAATAAGAAAAAAATTAAATCAAAATTTAAATAATTTAAAATCACTTTAAATCCCAATTATATTTGTTGGGTGTCTTAATTATAATTTAATTAATAACTGTGCGGTTTTTTTTATTTTTTTTTTGCCTAGAATTCATTTACATTTTTCCTGTCCAAAATGTTGCTAAACAGAGCATTTGCACTTAGTTTTAAGAAATAGAATGAATTTTCAAGTGAGTGTTTTAACTTCACTTTCAATCCGAAAAATATACCCTCTGGATGAAATAGTACTGGGTATGCAAACTACCATTGGTAGTACAACTTAGCAAGCTCCCAAGAGGAGCCTTTACAAATTTGCTGGCAGCACACGCACACACACACACACACACACACACACACACACACACACATATCCACACCCATTCTCGACCGTAACCATCATAACTTGGCTACTCACCTGAGCTTCGCTCTTCTCACTTTTTTTTTTTTAGATTTTTCTTGCGAGTGCTCAAAGTATTTTTTCTTTTTATTCTGTTCATTTTGCTTTTGTCAGCGAGCTGTGTGTGGCAGGTTGGCTTGTCTTGGTGTGGCTTGCAACATTTCGTAGGTTCAAACGAGCATTTTGGCCCGCTAGCAAAAAACTGTTCATAAATTGCATGTTGGCATTTCTACGAAATCGTGTGTACGTGTACGTGTGTGTGTGAGTGTGTGTATGTGTGTGTGTGTGTGGGAGTGTGCGTGTGTTGGTTTGTTTATGTGTGTGTACCGGTATGTACTCTATTTTGTTTTTTAATAGACCCTCTTCGCATTTAAACTGTTATGCTTGGCCTGGCCTGGCGCAAAAGACCTTTCCGCATTTATCGCTTAAGCCAAATCAGTGTCAAGCTCTGCCATATACATACACATACGTACACATACATAAATATACGTCTTTCCCCCTTCCCATTCATTTCCAGTACTTTCAATGCTAGAATCGATAGTCGAGAACTAAAATGAAATTTACGTTTTGTAAGCAGTGGCTGCAGTTTAAAGTTGACCCAGGCATAAACTAGCCGTTGGCCGTGTTGCATGTAGTCCGTAAGCTGCTGCCAATTTGGCCCAGAGCCAAAAAAAAAAAAAAACACGAAGAGAAACCATAAATTGCACTCTACTCCACTAAGCCATTCACCCACATTTTAATTAGCAAGCAATTAGAGACAAAATAACCACCGAGCGTAATTAAAAATTTGTTTACTTTGCATATTACTAAATTAGAGAACGTTTACTTTTGCACACACATAAAAACTAAATTAAATTAACATTTCGATGAGTTTAGTTTATGCTTTTATGAGTCTAAGCATTGTTCTAAGTGGCGTGGGCGTAACATTTGGCCACCTTTTTTTTATGGCCAAAGTGTTAAGTGGTTTCATCGGACTGGTAATCGATGCGGAATATGATGTATGCGATCCCAGCGATAGAGCCTGTCCATTATATAAATAAATAACAATCAGATAACAGAGTAATGAAACGTATCAGAGCATTTGTTACAATACAAATAGTCAATAAAATGGCGTGAGAAGTTGCTAAATGCTAAGGATTTCATCGATTATTCAAACCATTTCTTCTTATCTGAACTTTATTAAATTGTGTAGCAATAAAGAGAAATATAACTGCTCGACTCGCATATGGGACAATAAATTATCAAGTTAAATCGATAGGTATATATTGACATAATTTAGTAAGAGAATATTAGCTGAAACTTTTAGCTTAATGGCTTTTAAGATGCCTTTGAAATTCCCTTAATATATATAATTTTATAAAGCCTTTATAATATATTAGAAGCGAGATGTACACAAATAGAGAGCGTTATTAGTTTAATGCGTAATAATGTAATTAACATACAGAAAAGCTTTCCGTTTTAATTTTCAATCAGGAGTCTTTTCAGAAGACATGCTATTATAAATATATAAACAGAAATAGCAGTTTTCAATCGAAACATTAGACATGTACTTGCAATTATTTTCAATCTGTTCTGTATAATTTTAGAACAAGAATAACATTTAATTCACACAACAACTTATGGCTTAATGATATTAGCCACATCAATTAAGTGCATGAGGCATAATAAAACATTTTTCCTTAAGTATTTCTTACATTATTATTATTACATTCTAATTGTAAGTGATTTATATATTTCTGGGTGCGTTTTAAATATTTTCTTAACACTCCTGCATATGCTCTTAAATCTCATTTTTAAAAATTTCAAAACTCTTTTATGATAGTTAAACAACATATATAGGTGTATTTATATGTAAAAGCAAATTAACCTTCAGTTGTACACACAAATGTTAGTTAATTTGCCAAAAACCATCCACCGAAAATTATAAATAATTAATGTTTAAATGCACAATTGCATTTGAGCACTTAATTATCATTAATTAATTTGACGCCTATCAAACAATCAAATAAAAACCACACCCGCAAATTAAATGGATAAACAAAATAAGCGAAAAATTGTATAATTTTATATGAGAGTTTAATTTCAATAAATATTTAGCAAGGTGCATCCGCATTTATTCAAAACTATCCCAGAAATCAAACAGCACAGCTATAATAGATTGTGCGTGTGCGTGTGCGTGTGTATGTGCGTGTGTGTGTGCGTGTGTTTGAGAGAGCAGGATGCAGCTAAAATAAATTCGCGCAGGCAATTAAAAATTTGCATTTTGGCTGCGCCACCAAATGACGCATGAAAGTATATATGTATGTATGTATGTTTCTGTAAGCCCATTGTTGCTACTACTATTGCCGTTGTTATTTGGTTGCAAGCACAATACAAAGTACACACAATATTAGTATACACACATATGTAGATAGACACATTGAAGTGATTTGTTAGTCTATTTTTACCACACTAGCGTCAGTTAGTTATTAGTTGCGGTTGTTGTTATTGTCGCGATTGTGTCAAGTGTCAACGTCAAGGCTCGAGTGCATTGTTAGCGCCATTTGTACCACCTAACGATCAACGGAGAGCTGCAGCGTTGAAAACGGGGAAGGTGGGACGCAGAGCCGTTTGCTAGTGCCTACTGTACATTCCAAAGTGAATGAAGAGGAAAAACTGCACTCAATATGCATACAAAAATAGTTCAAAGGAAATTCACTTAGCACTCACTGTACAGCCCGCTTACCCCTCACTCCTGGCGACCACCACTCGTAGAAACATTTTTGTCTTGCTTTCATTAATTTGCATATTTAGTAAGTCATTGAAAATGCGGCTTTCTTGTTTTTCGTTACATTTCCTGCTGCCTCCAGCCTGCTCAGCAGTTTTTGTTATTTTTAGTTAACCTGCCGCAATTGCAGCACTCGTTAAAATTTATTGTAGCAAATCCCAAGTCCATGCTACAATCTGCACACAGAAAGCTACAACTAAATGTACAAAACGTCAAGGAACGCTAAATCAAGTTGAAGTCAGATGCCGATTAAACTTATTTGAGAAATATTTCCATGCATCTAAGTTTTGTTACTTGAGTCTAAAGCTCGTCTAGAATATATGCCGTGTTATGTTCTTCGGGGCCAAAGAGTGTTAGTCTCTAAAAATAAAACTGTTTGATGATCCAACTGGCAGGATAAACAAACTTAAAATTGGACGGACTCTCCAAATAGAGTGAATAGCCATTTAGTGAATTTACATTTATAAAAAACAATATTGCACATACCTTATCCTTCCTCAATTTTAATTTTATTTATTGTAAGTTCTCAATTGAATTTTAAATCTAATTTATTATTTTTATTTATTGAAATGGTATTTATAAATGGTCTACTGTTATTGGTCCACATTAAATAAATGACAACTTGGTCACGTTTAAATTTACATCTGTGGCACACTCGACGATGCAATCATCATCAGGTTAACTGACTTGGTTTAAATTCTAACTAAATAAACATATTTAATATACTGAGACTCGCAGCACTGGGAAAGAAAAATAGCTAAATAAATATTTTAGTTTGCTAGTGGACCGCTGTACCGAAGGTAGACGAGCAAATTCGATTTTTCAATAAAATTTTAATTTCCGTTACACTATTTTATTACTAGTTCATACATATAAGCGTTATATGCATTATACAAGACCTTTGAGAATCTGCCAACCAATTGCGCAAAAATATAAAACTTGGTTAAGATGTCAAGGCCATGTTATATTCATAATCATAATGTGGGTGGCGAAGTTTCACCATGATTTTAATAAAACATAAATGGCGAATAAAACAATTAATTTAAATACAAGCTTGCTACAACCACTCTTCTGCAAACAACCCATTAAATAAGGAACAGGTTAAAAATCCAATAATGATTTAATTTCTATTTGGCTTTCAGCATTAAAATAAACGCTTACCTTTCTTAAAATATCGACCATTTGTAACATTGATATTGCCATTATTTTCATAATCTTGATACGAAACAATCAGACTCCGATTAAACTCTTTAACTGCCCCTTAACCCCTACTGGACCTGCAAAAATTATTAAAGCGTTGCAGTTAGTGGGTTAGACACTTTTGGCACTCGCTTAGAGCACAGTCAGTTCACAGTGTGAAGCTTATGCAAATGAACATAAGTCAGCGGATTATGCTAATGTGATACCCACAATTGCTGTTGACAGAAATTGTGCAATGTTTGGATTCCAATCAGACACTAGACCAGCAGCTGTAACAACAACATCAACTGCAGTACGAATAGCAACAACAATTTCCAATAACGGTGGATGTTCTTAAAGCTTTCTCAGCTAATTGAATTTGAATAAACATTTAACACTTTGAGCACAGATCAGATGAAATTAGGCGATTGACCGGGGGAAAAAAATGCATTACCAACTCCATTTTCAGTAGTCACCGTTAATGAAATATAATTTACAAAATCAAAAGTGTTACATATTATCTGGGGGCTTGCAGTTTGTTTGCTAATATGCACTAAGACTGAGAAATAAATAAGTATTTAAATGCTGCCAAATCGTGTTGACACTAAGAATTATCGCAGTTTGGTCGGCCAACTTGTACAGAGAAATGGCACACATAAATTTGCCTATAAATTCTAATTGCTCGCTGGAAAAGCTACAAATTTTTTTCTGGAAAAAATAGCGAGAGATAAAAAACAATACATTGTCTTGATATGTCTGTGTGAGATTTATGGGACAGGCGTTAAATTGAAAACTACGTGATTTATCAGCAGCTAGAAATATACTCAATACCGACATCGTTTTTATTAGTATTCAACAAAAACATTGCTTATTCTATTTACCAGATAATTAAAATCTTGAATTAAATAATGTTGAAAACATCTTTTGATTATACAACAGATGCTTTTCCAAGAAACGAATTCAATTCTTAAAGTTGATAATCGTTGTTAAATTAAATTCCAATTTTACCATGCGATGCTCATTAAAATGTCATAAAATGTTTAATGAACTGCTCGTAAAATGAAACGCCAAATAAAATGCCAAAGAAGCCAGCTTAAAATTCAGACTGAATTGTTAATTACATGCAATAATTGCATTTTAAAGTGCCTTTTTCAAAGAACCACAGCTCAAGGTGCCTGTTATCGATAGCTTCTCCGGACATGCAAATGCATTAAGGGCTTTGGCAGGGAAAACAGCTTAAGGAACTGAAATCAGTAAGCCGAATTCAGCAGCTGTTTTGCATAGAAAACCTACTACTAGGTATAAAAAAAAACAAAGAATAAAACGTATAAAATAACCCGCATAATGTTGACTTTAATCGGCTTAAGTTTACTTTCGGCAAGTTACGGTAAAGCAATGATTACAACTAACCGGGCTGTTTAAAAATTGATAGAGCCACAAGCAAAGTTTGTCAACAGAGCTGATATAGTTGGTTCTCGCTGCGTGCCTGAGACTGGTAGAAATCACAAATACTCAAATCACATCTCAGCACACACGCTTAAGTGTGCATAATCAAATTTCACAAATGAATTCGTGCAATCAAATCCTCTCATCTGCACGACCAAACATAACATCTGGCTTTGTAACAAGCTCCAATGATACGAGCTAAAAGCTTTATATAAGCATTACTTTCGCAAACCTAATAAAAAAGAGACTAACTTTCTAGAAAGACACATCGTTTTGTTTCTAAGTAATGAAATTTGCTGTCTGGGCTGTCATATTAGAATTTAACCTCGCGAGTACGAATTGCCATACAATTTTAAGTTTTTTCAGCTTAAATTATGTGTATTTGTAAACTCTATTAAATGTTTCTGTATATAAAACCTTAAAATAATAGGCTTTAATAATAGCATTCAAAATGATAATGTGCTAATTCTGTGTACCCATATAAAAACAGCGTGGAATTTTAAAAACCGTTTGCCAAATTAAGCTTTCTGCAAATTATAAATATTTTTCTAATATGATATAATATCTTAACACTTAGTAGAGCTGCCATTGGCTCCACAAATATCAAGGATGTATTTTTTCAGAGTGTGCTCTAAAACTCCCCGCTGTCTTGCAGTGAGACTTCAATGTAACCTGACTTCAGTTCAAGCTCTAACAATCAGCGTCAAGTTGTTTTGACATCTTCCAAAACCAAACTAACCAGTTAAGTTAATTGACAGGCTGATATTTTAATGGAGTTTCTGCCACATTCAGCAAATGTCATTGCACAATGACTCCAATCACATACGTATATGAGCGGAGATTCAGTCAATGTTTGTGTGTGAGTGTGTGTTTGTACCCATTATCGGACTCGGAAACAACAGGCGCTGGCTGGATACGAGTCATTTGCTTCGGTAGTGCAGTCGAGTGTGCCACCAGTTAATTTTGAAATCTGTCAAAAGGCATTCAACAAATTAAACTCAATTGCCACATTGGCCTCTGCCTCACTGCTCGCTGGCAGGCAAATAAACATGGCACTTGGCAGGCATCGGATTACATTTCACATTTCATTTGAGTCAGACTCGGTGTACAGAGCACATGGGGCAACGAGCCCAGACGGGAGACAGGGCACTCCAGACTCATCATTAAATTGGTCATCATAAAAGCCACAACGCAGTCATTCAAGTTGGCAGTAACTCAGGAACTCTGGCATTGCGATTCGGTTGCCCAGCAGTTGCCAAGCAGTTTCCCAGCAGTTTACTCCAGGGCGGAGCAAACTACTGCAACGCCCATTAAATTTTCAAGTGCAGTCTTTTAGGCTCAGCGTGCGCCAAATGCGAAATTGGACATGAAAATGAATGGCATCAAAAGAAGTGGCAGCCACTGCTGCAAGTGGCTCCTGGTAGCAGCTGCCACATTTTAGGCAGCAACACCACAGCTATGGTCCAGCCGCAAAACACGTAAACCACCAACACACCCATACAACCGCAAACATATACACATACTGGTAACATGAAATAAAACGGGGGATGGCCCCAAGTAATCTGGCTATAACGAAGTTCTTATGCTCTAGAGATTGCTTCAGTTTTCATTTTTGGGTAATTTGTTTCGCTTGAATTCATAATTTATACATTATCTAGATATATTGCTCGCGTCTAAAATTATGTATTTATTAAAAATACCAGTCAAGTATTCCTTTCGAATAAACACTTCATATTGTTGCTAATGCTTAACTGCTTTTAAAAATGACTATTTCTTTTGCACCAGAAGTTTACTTTTAAATCAAATTATTCTTTAACTATCCTTTTTGTAGGCTTGGATTCGACTAAAATAGACAACAAGTTCTAATACAGCAAACATTAAATTGTATATTTATCGTTCATTAACAATTATCTTTTGTTTTCAACATAACTATGTCATTATTAATTAACATTTTTTCCGGTGTTTATGAATAATGAAATATTTGGTTTCATTATTACCCCAGCCAAATAATTGTATGTGCATAAATTATTTTACTCATTTCTCTCTCACCAATGCCATTGGAATAAAAAACCGGAAAATATGTTTACTATTTCATGTTGATTATCTTGTAGTAATACGAGAAATTTATAGACGCCTGCGTAACTTTTTATATTTGTATTTTGGATTAAAACTATGACAAATAATATGCTTCTACTCCTTATTTTTTTAATTTAAATGTTATTTGAATTAATTAATTTGATCTGTTGTGTTAACTTTTAATTAATTGTGTATTGGGTATTATCCACAATAAATAAATAAATAAAGTTATTTCAATTATATTGACAAAAAAATCTATAAAATTGCTTTCTCTGCAATCTTAATGATTTTATAATTAATTAAGCTTATCAGGAGCTCATGATATGTTGTAATGAAAAAACCAAATGTCCGCTTAAGTGCAAAGTGCATTTCCGTAAGTGGGCCGTAGTCGCAGCCCTCCAAGTAATGCGGCTGCCCAAGTGTCAAAGCTTCATTGGTGTTGCAACCACAACTATAGCATATTTTTTGGGCGTTCGCCCTGTGTGTGTGTGTGTGTGTTTGTGTGTGTCTGTTTGTGTGTGTCTGTTTGTGTGTGTCTGTTTGTGTATGTCTGTTTGCTTCAGCTTGTGTTTGTGTGCCCCAGTAAGAGCAGAACTGGAAATTGTTTCGTTTTCGTTTCGAAATGAAAGAAAATGCTGTTTAATGTGCTTTTTATTATTTACATCCGCGGGCTGAGAACAGCCCCCTCCAACCAACTAGAACCCACAAAACAGAAGCTCATCAACTGATTTTTTTTATTATTTTGTTTTTGTCTTGTTTTGTGGCACAGTTCCGGTTACGAGGCTTTCATTTCTATGCAAATTTTTAATGCCTCCAGCAAAATGGTTTTATTGTATTTAGTGGAAATTATTCACGCCAACTAACTTTACCCAAAGAAACTTTGACTAGCAGATATATATATGTATATATATATATATATATATATTTATTTGTGTATTTGAATGGGGGATATTACAAGTAATTGCTAGATATTTCTGGGATTGCTTGCTTTTGATGAGCATCAGTTAAATGATATCGTTCGACAGTAATCTGTAATGATGCCATCAAAGCGTTGTTGATCGAACCAACAATATTGTATGTATACACACAGAGGAGCATCTATGTAAATTAGATACCACTGGCAATTGCAATTACTTACATGCATCGAATAGCACCCGGTCAATTAATTTGCCAATCAGTCACAATGTCAAACAGGGCAAATAATTCGCAATTGCAGTCGCAATATGCTTGCATGCAAATATTCGCAATATGTAAGTTCAGACTGCTAGTCATCTATAAATCAATAATATCGATTAGGTTTCTTACCGTTTTCTGTCTGGTTTCAAGCACAAATGGAATCGGAGAGCAACAAGCTGAAGTGGAATATCAGAACAAGAAATATCTAAACCAATGTCAATGGGTCAGCAGTGCAGCGTTTGCAGCAAATGCTTCATTTTTGGGGTTCATCAAACTTGCAACTGCAACGGCAACGGCTTGTGGCCAAAGCTTGGCAACAGCTGTTGCATGTGCCCCACCACAAGTTGCAAGTTGTATATGGGAAAAGTTATTGTGCATAGTCAAGAGCAAAGCAACTTGGTGAAGTTTTCTGCATGAGTTTAGCTTTTTGTTTGCGAAATCTGAGATTTCCTGAGACCTCTTTTGACCAATGTCGGTATGTGTTTGGCTATGTCTATGAATAAATAATTGACTATAACTCACAAGTTTTGCTTTAAGCTTACATTGAACTATTTTTTTTTTTTTTTTGTTAATGATTTCATAACTTTACCAGGAAGGAAGACTGTTGACATTACTCTCACTCAGATCATAGCGTAAATTAGAGATTACATTTTTCCTGTTTTGTACTATTTGGATTTTGGTCTCTTTTCATTTGAAAGGATCTTAAGCGGTTCTGACTTAGAAGTTGAGTTTAACACTAAATAAGAAAGTATTGTAATTAGGAAGAAATGCTATTTTGGAAAAAGATGCAATCATTATTTATACTGGGGTGGAGATAATTGTTTGATGATTTCATAATAACGCAAATTTGATTTTCTATTTTTAATTTAATATCATTTAATATAATTTATTGTATAAATTGATTGTTTAAAATGTGTACTTTTTTTAGTCCTCATTTAATAGATAAATTAAATTATAATATAATATTCGTGAGTGATTAAACTCTGATCTAGTTGCAGTCTAATCATTTTTCCTTGGTTATCTCTTGGGATGTAATCGCTCACTTCAAGGGTGAAAGAATTGTTTATAATCGGATTAATTTGAAATCGTAACAGCAAATCAAAAATTTTCTGAACTTAAACAAACGTCAATCATCTATCTATATATGCGTTTTTTCCTATCAAAAGTATTAATTTTTTATCTCCCTTTTTTTGTATACAAATAGATATTTTAAATTAACTTTGGAATTTTTGTATACAAATAGATATTTCACTTCGCCTCACTTTTGGACATTCAAGATCAATATTTATCCGCTGTCAAACATTTATCTTTATAAACCTTGAAACTTAGTCGTATCAACAATTTTAAGTATCTTAAGTATTTAACATATAAATTAAACTAACGTCATTTTAGTTGCCTATCAGACTCCGGTATATGTGTGTGCACATATTATAATGTGTGTGTGTGTGTTAACGAAAACGCAGCTTTGTTTGCCAAAGTTATTGGGAATGCGTCACAGACCAGAAATGAAGTCAGCTTGTATTTTATAAAGTGCCTTTACGTTATAAAATGAACACACACACACACACACACACACACACACACACACACACAAACATGACCACACAAACAGGCGATACACCCACACACTCACACAGACACACAGACACACAAACAGCTTCCATTAAGAACATTGCAAAATACCCGCAGTCACAAAAGGGCGCAAGCAGTGTGTGTTTCGGGGGTGGGGAAGCGTGGGCTTGGTGGTTGCTTGTATGTGCAGCGGTTGCACATTAATTTATGCATATCAAATGTTCTTGCACTGCACTTTTACTTTATAACGTTCCACATTGGTTGGCAGACAGAGACAGCACATGAGAATGGGTGGCAAACACACAGAGAGAGAGAGAGACAGAGAGAGAGGCAAGGGGCACGGACGACAAAAGCGGCGCAAGTGCCAGTAAAGTGAGTTAATTATTCAAAAGTTGCTCATACGCAACGTTGCGCTTATACACACAGACACACAGACACACACACACATTCACACATACACACACACTTACACAGCAACCTGTGCAATTGAGTTGAACGCCACAAGAGTTGGCATATCTTGTCGTACGCTATGAAAGTACTTGAATAGCGGCTTAAAGCGCGCTCATGGATTATATATAGTGTGGCTAAGAAGACGTGGAAGCACCTAATTGTCACCGTGCCACATGTTGCATACCACCAAGTCAATATTCGATATGCGTCAAGCGTCGCTTAACCGTCATCCTTTACGTCCGCATATCATAAATAACCAATGCTTTAATCTGATTGACAACCCTACATTTAGATGGCTGCATATTTGCGATTGATAACAGTTGGCAATCAAAGCTGTCTTTACATATTAATTAATTACCGCTGTCGTGCCCTCAAATGTGGCACAAAACAATGGCAATTACAACTGACAATTGCTTGCACCACGTAAACAAGCAACTGAATTACGACTGGCTCGGCAATTATGTGGGTGGAACAGGTTTAATTGGTCCAAGGAAAAGTAACAGTTGCTTGCTCGATTGGCACCCTTAATTATATTTATATTGTAAAGAAAAAACCAACAATTATTTATGTGTTCCACAAAACGACCTTTAAGAATGAAGCAAACTATTATTAAATGTAATTTATGATATTGGGAGCTTGATTCAATATATAGAAGAAGAGAGCAATGGAGACTGACTGGCTGAGTGAATCAGAGAGAGAGAGAGAAAGAGAGAGAGAGAGAAAAGTGTGTTCTGCTTAGAAGAAGATCAAGTATTTAGCATCTATATACATTTAAAAAAAAATTGCAACCGATATTTCGAAAATCACCTTACTATTCACAAAGTATAATTATGGAGCGAAAGTTTGTATCTTTCTAATAATCAGGATATTTCATTTATTAATTTCAGGTTAAGTTTTTATAACATTTAGAAAAAACTCTCTAACTTGCTGCGTTGTTTTTATACCCTGAACCCATTAAAATTGGGTAAAAAGGGTATAATGGTTTTGTGCAAATGTATGTAACAGGCAGAAGGAAGCATCTCCGACCCCACAAAGTATATATATTCTTGATCAGAGTCAAAAGTCGAATCGATATAGCCATGACCGTCTGTCCGTCCGTCCGTCTGTATGAACACGCAGATCTCAGATACTGTAAGAGCTAGAGACTTCAAATTTGAAATATAGGTTCTCGTATACCAGGCGCAAATCAAGTTTGTGTTAGTTTATCGATAACTGCCTCCGTTTATCGAATATCGATTTGTTTAAATTTCTGATAGCAATAAATGCCACCATTTTAAAGGCAGCATCTAATCTAATTAATACATAATATGCATATACACACTATTGATCAACTGCCTAAATTTCATCAAGATCGGATAAGAAACACCCAAGTTGTAGTCCAAAATATATTCTCATATTGATCTCATTTCTATCAGCAGCCGCAAGCATTTTCTGAATGCATAAATATGCGAGCGCATGTGTGGGAAAGAGATGACATGTTTTTGTGTGTATTCTGCAGAGACCCGCTACTCACGATTGCGTGTTTCTCGTGTTTGTCGGCAGAGGGCGCTTGCTGAGCTGCTCGTATTTTAGTGCGTATCTTTTTAAAGGTGAATTTGCCAATAATAATAGAATATATTTAATAACTGGGTTCAGGGTATATCGTAGTCGAGTTCACTCGACTACAGCACTCTTACTTGTTATACGTGTAGAATTCATAATTATTTTTGCATGTTACTTATTTTATTATTAAGTAAATCAGTATTTTAAGATTTCACATAGCCAAACAAAACAAATTTGTTTACTTCTTTGTGAATTTTAGGAATGTGTTTTCTAATAATAAGGGTTTTTTTCTAAGTAAAAGAAAAAATATCTAACCATTAATATTTGTAAGACATTGGTTTTTAATATGTTTAGAATTTTTTTCTAAAAACCAGAAAACTTTTTAACAATTTTGAAAATAGTAGGTCTATTTTTTTTCTTAGTTTACTTTTATAAAACAATTGTGTGCTTTATTCGGATGAAAATCTGTATTTGCCATATGCAATTTATCTACATTTTCTAACAAATTGCATAAATGAATATTCCCAAAAATGCCCCGAAAATTGTGCTATGAAATTGTAAACTAATAAAGTTTCTTCACACCGAGAAGTTTTAATCGCATTACACTATCCTATCATAATAAAGTTATCACAAACCCCACCACACCCATTCCTCACTCCACAGACACCCCGCCCCAGACAGACTTCGCCGTTAGTCATTAATTAGTTGACGAATGGCTTACAATGGCAGAAAATGCTAAATGTCAGTTCAGCTTTTAATTAGCGTTAATTCACATGTAATGGACGACATGAAATTACATATAAGTAAAGATCGAGCAAAGATATTGCCAACTCAGTTAAGTTCATGTCGTCAGCTGCGAACTTAAAGTTTTACGGCAAATATTTTTGGATTGCCGGAGCAGTGCAAAGTTCTTAAGCACAAAAATGTACGTGCTCAAAGTTTTTAACTAAAGTAAAACAAGAAATGAAAAGAGAAAATTCATTTCCATTTCCAGCATTTTAGAAGAAATTTGTAAGCAGCTTAAGCGAATGTCCCGTCGTGACTAAAATAATGTAGCCAATTTATTAGCCTGGCTAAAGTGCCGAGTTAACTGAAGCAAGTGCAGGCCAAAGCTAAATGCAATTACAGTTATGTGTTGAACCAACAATAAATACACATTTTGATGAACAGTCACACATTATAAATGTGCATAAATATCTAACTTACATGTGCGTATATTTATAGCAAAGTTGCTTTTACTTATACGCCCCGTGGTGCTCGGGCACAGCTGACAACGTAACTCAATTTAATGATAATTATAATTATGCCTGTCGCTGTTTTATTTCCGTTTTACGTGAATCAGCGTGAGCGTGTGTGTGTGTGTGTCTCCGTTTGTGTGTTTAACGCACTTTCATATTGCCACCTTCGTGTTGCGCATCAGGCGTTAAATGTGGATTAAATTCTGCACAACAAACTGCGAATGGCATTAGCTGAAAATTATGAAGTCTTAAGCAATTGATTAATCTGATGTTGCCAAATCTCTTGAAAGCCTCGTTCAAAACTCTCATATCGCACATGATTAAAATCAATGCAGAAGAAATTTAAGCAGTCTAAGTTCATGAAATATATCTCATTGGAATAATATAATTTTTCTGGGCCCAACTTTGAAATCATAAAGAAAGATTGAGTAACATTTTACAGAGAACTATATTGAGCTTTCAAATTCACAGACAATATAACTATAAAAAACCTAAAATGTAGGGTTGTGTCTTTCTAAGTATCCGCATTTTTCTTTTCGAAATTCCATGTTCGATTTTTTCACAATTTTTAAAAATATATGTCTAATTCCCAAGCTGTTTTTTTTTTATAAGTACGGAGAACTCAAAATTAGAAAGATTGGTTTTTTAAATATCACTTAAGCAAACATTTTAGGTTTCATATAACTTAACTTTCTAAATTACAAACAAGATTTTTTTCGTTTCTACTTTTTATACTCTTGTTTCCTTATATTAAAATATATTTCTGAAAAGTAGCTATTTTTATTTTTACAATATCTTTCAAAAATATTCGGAAACTAATTAAAAATGTTTGTGATTTTCATTTAAGAACAATGATTATCAACAGATAATTGCAAGAGATTCAGAACTGGAATTATCTCTGTCATATTTATATAAAATGTATGTAGCAAAAATGCAACTACATAAAGCACATTTTTTTTACCATTTCCTTATTGATTATATTTCTAGCAGCTGATAAATCCGTAGTTTTCACGCCTGTCCCATAAATCTCACACAAATTTATTAACACG
This sequence comes from Drosophila setosimentum, assembly GCA_035043505.1. NCBI lineage: Eukaryota > Metazoa > Arthropoda > Insecta > Diptera > Drosophilidae > Drosophila > Drosophila setosimentum. The sequence goes on from JAWNMY010000003.1 coordinate 22,398,898, forward strand.
AAGGTATTGCTTTTTATCAAACTTGCATTTGTCCATTTATAAATATTTTTCAATATTAGGAAATATTTTTGTAAAAAATAGTGAAAACAAATTTTTGAATACATGAACATTTTTGTAGAATTCAAGTTGATTTTAATTTTAGTACAAGAGAGATTTTTTTCTGCGTGTAGGCAGATGTACTTTGTGTTGCCTAATTGACATTTTAGGTCAGTGTTGTTGTCATTCAGAACACATAGGTAACTTGGCCGACAATTGAGACATGCTGGGCATGCTGGTCACCTTAATCGCAGCCACTAACGCAATTATTTTTTGCCATTTGTGTGTCTCCTTAAAGTCGAAAGCAACATCCATATAATCTGTCTGTAAACAAAGAGCGCCCCCTGCGTTATTATCCATGACGTGCCTCAATTCACTTGCTGTTTGTATTTCACTTTGGGCGACAGCTGTTCAAACAAATTACAATGAATGCGCAATTGTTTTGTGCCACCCAATGACAACACCCAAACAAACATTTGATTGATGAAGAGCATCACAAGAGGAACCACAACAAAAAAATAACCGATCTGAGATCTTCACAATTTGAATAAACAAATTGGCCGACGGCAGCAACTGGCGCTAAAAATATGCAAATTATACAAAGTTCTGGAACGGTTTCAAGTTCAGAGCTCGCGGGTAACGCGAAATGGGTAGACCAGAGAATAGGCGCACTTAAAGTGATTCATTGGAGCGGCATTGATAACTTTGTGGCACGCCATCATCAGGCACAGTGCGCTAATCAGCGTGCCACCAAATGGAAAATGCGAACCATTAAACGCCACATCGAGCAATGAGAATGCGAGAAAAGAATCCACATTTATTCATACTCGCATTGTAGGCGTCCTAATTGATGTGCTGTGAAAAACAAATGTAATAACTATTTAGCGTGTTTAGTGACAGGGTTATTTGTTATTTGTGGTATCTCCAGCTTGAAGCATAATCTCAATTTATTTCTAACTGCACAATTATTCAGAGTCGTTCAACTGAATAAAAATCAATTCTTGTTCACAATTAATCTGTGGATTCTTTAATAGTTTAAAAAGATAAATCTAAATCCTTTTTCTTTGTTAACAATTCATTAATAATTGAAAAATTGAATTTTAAATCCTTTTTCTTTCTTGTTTTTATTACCAAAGTTTATCCATATATTAAACAGATAATTTTTTATTATAATTTGTATGTCTCATATTGGAAGTCAAAAGGAAACTGCAAGTTTTGCAATATTTTAACACTTTTAAAAGGCATTCGATCTTAACGTAAACGCTCAGCTTTAAATTAGATTCACTTTCCAGTCACAAAATTTAAAAAAGTGCACAATTATTTTGCGGATTCTTTGCCCAGTTTTTTCATTATTGGAATGTTGAAATAAGCTAATATGAATCTAAACCTTTTTTATTGTTGTTTTGAATGCAAAAGTTGATCTATAAATTTAAAAGTACATAAAACAAGTATAACGATAATTTGCCTGTTATAAATTGAAACCGAATTGGAAACTGCAAGTTACGTAATATTTCGCTTTTCACTGTACAAATTTGAGAGCTCTTTATTTTGTAGGAATAAGCAATTTGTTAGTGGGTCTTATCTAGTCTAATCTAAACTGTTCTTACCAAAAGTGAACGCAAAGAATCACGCTTACATCAAAACCAGTACCACATGGTTATCTCTTGTGTATGAGTATATAAGTTTTGGCTAGCAGATTTAGAAACCAATCACAAGTTGTATCTGAAGTGCAGCGTGAAGCTGGAATATGAATAAGAAAAAGCTCGTTGTAGCCTACCAGTTATTTTAGATTGATTAAAACATGGCTCTCAAAAGCAAACAAAAGTGTGAATGCCAACAATTGATATGCCGTTTCAGCGACCTACCTATCCAATCTTTTCTACTTGCCCCATCCACACGATTCCCTTTTGTCGCAACTAGGCCAAGAAGCGCCTATCACACGTGTAACTGCAATCTGCATCTGACAAATGATTTCATTTTCAATCTGCAAGTGTGGAATTCTGGGAGTTCAGAACAACGAACACGAACGGTACCCTGTGCCCAAAATAATTCGACCGCGTGGGTATGATAGATTTCTGCAAATACTCTTAAGGCACACTCAGAATAAATAAATTGATCTATAACATTAAGCATTAGTACTTAAAGATTTCACATATACAAACATTTTAGATAGTTTATATATTTATATGAATTTAAAAAAAAAAATCCACAATTTTAAGACGTTAGATAGCAGCCGAGACAGCATACAATTTATTTTTTCTATTTTGTATATTTAGAAATTAAAACAAGAAAACTTTCTAGTTTTCTAATTGATGGCCATTAAAATACAAATGTTTTCTACTAAGTTCATGGCATGTGTGGGTAAATGTATGATAACTATCAACACATAACTAATTATAATAGACTTGCTCTAAATATTTTGAAATAATTGTTTAATCCCTACGAAAGATTTTCACTTTGCATTTCTTACATATGTATTGAGATATTCTTATACAGGGTGTGAGCTAGTCCAGCAGACTCAAATAGCGAAATATTACACTTTATATGCATAAAGGAAGAATACACAAGTATGGAATAAGACAAGACTGCTGCCTGTATGCCAACTGTCAACGTATTCCTTTTGCCAACATTTTGTCCTAGATTTCATTATTGCCAGCAAATTAATTGCGCCCATAGAGTACATCAACCGACCACAATTACACTGATATTCCTATATATATAAATATATATATATATATAAATATATATGTATATACATAAATATATATGTATATATATAGATACATAAATATATATACATTGTGTGTAAGGTATTTAATGAGTTTACTCGAGCTGGCTATGCATAATTCAGTTAGCAAGTCGGCTTGACCGGCGTAGTTGTTACTTTATGCCTTGGCCAAGTGAAAGAGAACCGCACTAATTGCATATAATGAGCTAAAATGGTAGCGGCAAAAGGAAAATGGCAAACTGCAACTGCTTGAGCAAGTGCAATTGAAACGGAGGTCTCTGCGGGCGCCTGTCTGCTCACGTAATAATTGAACAGCACATGACTCAGATACAAATAGCACTTTGAGCTCAATTAACCCGATTATTAACTACTGTAAACAGTATATATATTACTTTCCTCTATAATCATTCATTCACATTATCATGAGCTTTTCAAACACCTACTTATTTCTGGCAAACACGATTAGAGATATCAGTGGAGCAATCGGGTAATTCATCAGCCTTTGAGTGTTTAACCAATAAATACTTTATTTAAACTTGATATAAACGTACCATTGCAAAACGTACGTAGTCAGATAACTGACATTGTCTGCATAAATATAGCGACGTCAAAGAATTATCTGGGACACCAGTTGTAAAAAGAAATGATGACAACAGCTGAAAGTTGAACCAATTTGATGAGCATTTAGATATATGTGGGAATTGTAATGTTGAACTTATACTCATTTCAAAAATATGATAAAAGACATCAATTTTTCTTTTTCATGTTCTAATTTAATGAAATTTAAATTTAATTTGATTACCTCTTCAAATAAGCAAATCAGCGTGAATTAACATTTTAATGTTATTATTTACAATTCTATCAATTATAAAATGATTCTTAACATGAAAATGTGCATATCTCAAAATGCTAAATCGGTACTAAACCAAAATATAGTAAACAAAAATCAATCGATTGGATAAGGCGATAAATAGATAATACTTACTGATACTGATTGCATTACATTGAATCCCTACGGTAGTAGGTACTACGAAACTTTTCCAGCAGCAAACATTTTACTTTATGCGTTCAGTTTCTAAACGAATTTCTTTCAAATATAAGAAACACATACTGCTTTTAAATAGATCAGGCAACAAATTTAAATCCAACCACGGGGGTTGAATTTTTTAAAATGCGAAAAGACATTTCAAATGATTTTGCATACATTTCTTAAGAAATGTGCCTGGTGGTTAATTTTCTATAACTGATTTTACGATTGAACGTATGTATTTAATTCGAGTGTAAACAATTGAAAGAAACTAAATTTGCTGAACCTGGGGGATCACATTTTCAATACTGAAAAAATTGGTTTAATGGCGACAGTTTCCACAATTTTTATGATTTTGGTGTTAAAGAAGTTAAATACCGGTGGGAGATTTGAAATACGCTATGACAGTTTTAAGTTAAACTCGATATTTTAATTGATACTAGAAAACAGAAATACTAGCTTGGCCTGTTAAGCAGCTTAAAATTTAAGTAAAACTGAAGCGATTCATGTTTGTATGAACCATCTAAGGCTAATGCTTCAATTCGATCAGCTACATTTAGCATAATGCAAGTTTCAAGCGTGGAGTGCATCACTTAAATGGAATTTTAACTGCAAAATATAATAATAAGAATAATAGCAACAAACTCAATAGGCGTTTACTGCGGCTACGTGAGGGTACGTGAAGGTACAAAGTGTGCAACCACTAAACACCGTCCACACATTGATACCGATCCAGCGATAATGACGCCCAACAGCTAACCGCTGAGTCAGTCCCTCTAGGGAGTTATCATCTTGTCGGGCTTTGCTAGCGCTGACCGAAAAGTGCAAATGTCGCATATTAAATTAACGTTAACGGCCCCAACAACAACAGAATTATCTGATGCGTATAAAGGGGCGGTAACAAGGGCACAAAAAAAACAAGTCCCAAAGCGATGGACTAGACAATTCCCTGTAGGCGTATCTAGCATGGCGTACGTCACATAATTCTTTAGATAAAAGTTATAAGTGGTCAATTAAGATTTACAAATTGATTTCTATATATGGATATATTTGCGAAACCGAATCATTGACATATTTTTTTTTTTTTGTATATATTTAAATTTTATTCAAGTCATTTAATATGTAAAGTTAATATTACATTTTTGTTTCGTAAAATCTGATTTTAATAAATTGTGTACTTTTTGTGCTTTTAGTCCGCAATAGATTAATACAAATATATGTATGTATGTATAAAATGTCGGTACCTCTGATATTCTCATCGCTCGTATCGAACACAATATCAAAATCAGCTATTAATGTCCATCATCAAATACACTATGGATCAATCAATATCAGTTTATCATATCCGTAGGGCCATTTGAATTGCGCAAGGTAATCGGAAAAGTGTCATTAAAATTGAAAACGCTTTATCTGTTCGTAGTGTAAATGCTATGTCAACTAATGAGAGCTGTCAACGCCAGCCGCACTATCAACTGGACAGCTAGTCAATCAGTCAGTCAGTCAGACATAACGTACAATTATTGTCATTTATGCAATTTGTCAATTTGCCAATTTAACACAGAAACAAAAGTTATTGTGATTCCTTGTGAATACATTTATTGGCTACAAATCGATGGGCATAAAATCAATATATTTATACCTGGCTAGTGGGCAAATAGGTCAGCAGAGGCATTTAACTTGTGTTTATATAGTATATCAATTTCGTTTTAAATGACTCCGAAACGGTTTGATAGCTGTGCAAATAAAATTACTCATACGCAGCGTAGCGTTCAGGTTCACTTGCTCAGCTGCGTCCAGACAAAGCCTAATAATGAAGAAGAAGGAGACAACAGAAGCAGCCCGTCCTCGTCAAACTCAGATATTTTTATTTATGTATGAACGTATGCTGCTGACTATAAAAAAAAAGCATTGTAATAATTCAAAATGTGAAAAAACACTGTCTAGACTTTTTTGCAGCGACAAAGCGAAAATGTTTGAGACATGAAAATTGCTTTTTATATACATAGATGACTGCATTGTTTACGTAGTGCCATTCTATTAAAGTCACTAAAGGCCGCCGGGTACGAAAAGTCTAAATTTCCATTTTACAAAATAGCATTTATTGAACTTTACGACCAACAACAGTAACAAGAAGAACAAGAACAAAGACAGCATCTTGGACGCTTTTATTGACGCAATTGATTTGAACAAACTTTTCGACGGATTTACTTGCGCTTTGTTGTTCTGATATATAGGAACAAATATATATACATATATATATATATATATATATATATATAATCCAACGATGCATACAAATTTGTAAACACAAATTGGCCATAAAATTGCGTTCGCTAAATTAAATCAAAATATTAACGGTTAACAAAAATTCTAATTACAAAATGTTTCCAGAGCACATTAAAAAGAAAAACCAAGCCCTAAATAATAAACAACAACTCAATCGTTCTCCATAAAATCAAATCAACAAAATATCAATAATGATATATGAGTGGTATATATATATCAAATGGCTTTAAGTCGTCATCATGGCAAAAATGGAAATTCTATTGACAAACGGATTATTTGCCGTTCTCTGTCCGCCTCTCAAAACAAACGCCGGTCAAACCATAACAAAATCGCATTTAAGTATAATTCCGATAGTGTTGCGACTTTCGCAGATAATTATAGACTGTATATATTTGTATGTCTACAAATATGCATGGGCTTTTATATGTATAGGTAACTATAAGAATGTGTGACGCCTTCAAATGTCCGAGACATGAGCGATTCGGGTCGTCGGACAGCATCAACTACAACAAATAACAGCAAACAACAAAGATATAATTGATGAGAACAGTGAGCCCAAATTGTTTTCAAAATTCTGTTTTCGTTTAATATATGAGTGGAGACTTTTTCAAGTTTTAAGGGACACATAATTGTGCATATGAGATAAAAGATTCTTTTGAAAAGAATATTTGCAAAATAAATTTATAAAAACCGTAGTCTGCAAATGTTTAAATTTTGAACACATTTGAAGCTGACACATAACTCAGAAAGTTCTCGAACTTTTCGCGAAGTGATGGAAAAAGTTTAGCTATGAAAATGGTTGACTTTTAACTCCAAGGTGTCTTAAGTCTGAAACAGAAATCATTAAAAAGCTGAAATATGCAGCTGTATTTTAATAATAAACGGTAAATGCCAAAGCTATTCATATTCAATTTGTCGTCATAAATGAAGAAATAAACGCGCACGCTACACACACAACATGTATTTGCTTGATAGAAATGACATCTGCTACGATTTGCCATTTCCCACCTATTGATCCAACAAACCACGGTCGTAAAGAGCACAAGCAAAAGCACTGCTCGCACATTCATTTGAAAATTCCTAGAAACAGACGAGACGCGCAATGTCAGGAATAATCAAATCTACGCAAGTCTGTGCGTGTGAATGGATTGGAACCCTAGTCAGGCAGCGAAGTTGACCAAGCGGGAAAACACATGATGACATTCAAATTTATACAAATATTTCTATGTCTTCCACGCTGAATAATTCTGTTCAATATTCGCAGCAAATTGGCTTTTGTGTCATAAAAACCCATACAGGCATAAGACGTTCTGCTCCTTGCAAATCAAAATCGTAACGCTCCCGATGACATCGACTTTCAAGCCATTGTCACAGTACTGCCATCTGTTTTCAATGCGCTGTTGTTGTTTTTCTTTATACTGTTCTTGTTGCTGTAGTGCACATGTAAAAGCTACCAGCGAGATAGAGTGAGAACGGAAAGCTCTCAAATACAATGCACTGCAAATACAATCAGCTGAGCGTCAGAGCTTTCTATATGCTGCGCAGTTTCGTACGAGCGCAAATGCAAACAAACATATGTTTGTGTTTTTGTACTTGTGTCCGCTACACTGGCCTCGTCAACAAAGCACAGCTGAGTCAGAGAGCTTTGTAAATTAATGCGCTCACAACGCGCGCTCTCACTTTCTGTCTCTCTGCCTGTTTCAATTACCCCTCGCCCAGTCCCCTCTCGCTGTTAAGTCTCGCTCGCTTATTGCGCACCTTTCAAGCTGTTAACATAGTGAACCCCACTGAGTTGTTACGACAACATTACGAATCGGATAGCATTTTTCCGGCGAGGGAATGGAAATTTTGATATAAATTTATATTTGCAATCATCCCTAAGCTTACAATTTAATGCTGCCTATCATAATAAAGATGTGCTACGCAAATTTGGGGGAAGTTGCTTGTAGCGTGTATTTACTGTGGCATGACCGTTGACTTTATAACTGGTTTTCCAAACAAATTCAAACAGTGGCGCATCTGGCAACGCACAGGCCGCCCAATTTTGGTAAATCTAGGGCCGCTGTCAACTGCGCAAGGCATGGCAAGGTCATTGTAAATGTGTTTTTACAAAGATCTACAGTTCTTCAGTTCTATTTTTGCGTGCCCCTAACCCAAAAAAAAAGCAAAAGCAACGCAGCAATATTTGTATTTGCATTATAGCTATATAGCCGAATCAGTTTCGTAATTGAGCATGTGTGTATTTATTTACGTCGCAAGGTCGCTGTCAAGCATTTACATTTGCACTGGACCCGTTGAAGAGGGCCCAACTATGGGGCCTCAGCACAACGAAAAAAACTTAACAATCTATGCGATATGTGTACTAAAAATCATTCCCATTTGCTAAATTTGGTGGTCTCAAATTTTTTGTGATAAGTTCTTATCTGACAGGAGCTGCAGGGGCGGCGGCGCCGTAAATCGTAAAAGTACTAGATGAGAATCTACATCAGATGAGAACTTAGTGCATCGTTTAATTTGGAATATGTCTTTGAAAAATATTTAGCTCAAACGAAGAGCCCGAAATCGTGTAACGCGAGCACAAAGCTTACCGTAAATCCGCCCCTGTGCGCATGACGGCGACCTACACAGAAAAAAAAAGCACACGAACTGGCAAAACGGAACAGAAGAATACATACAACACAGAGGCGAGTTCGTTCTTGTGTTGTGGTTTAGTTGAGCGTTTGGTGGCGTTGCGAACGGACAGAGAGACACCATCAAAATCACTACAGCCGTCAACTTGAGCTGGAACAGCAGCAGCAGCGACAACAATTAGAAAAGCTTAACAATAACAAAAACAGAGAATTACTCAGCATTGGCCTGGCTTTTTGTCATAGTAAACACCACTGGATTATTAACACACACATACGCCACTCGAAACAGAGTCGGAGAGAGGAAGGAGTGAGGGGCTGTAGTTGGACTGGCAAGTGGCCCCCACAACACACACTCGCACACACCAACAAGCACACACACGCATTTGTTGTGTGTTTCTTTGTTTCGGCAACAACAACATTGCGTTAAATTAGTGCGCAATTACAACAAAAGTAGCAACAACAGCATAGAAAACAAATCCAACGTGCGCAGCAATTTGTTTAAACTGACGACTGCAATAAAAACTGCGCAAAATTAATAATACCCGCAAAAAGTTGCATCACGCAACAACAACAGCAAAAACAGCAACAACAAATTCAATGCAAAACGAAATTTAAGTTCTACAAAAATCAATAAGCAGCAACAGCAACAACAGCGAAGGAGCTGAGACGGGCTGCGACGGACTACATTAACAACAACAGCAAGCGTAAGAAGAAGAAAAACAGGCATAGACGGAAGCTGTAACAAGAAGGAGAGCAAGCACAACGACACACAACAACGATCGAAAGCTTCTCAAAGCTCGTATTCAAACGGAATAAAAAGTGAAACATCTAAAAATTTACATAATTGCATTTGTAGACACTGGCCGTGTTTAAATAAAGATGCCCTCGTTGATGGAGGCGCTAGAGCGCAAATATTTCGTCGAATGCGAATTCGAGAATGCCAATCAGGCCGAGCTGCACAAGCGCTCTGATCTGCCCAATGACTTTACGGTAACCAAATGCGTCGGTCGCATGGAATTCTCCATATTCATACCACGACTCTCTCCGCTGACCAGTGTGCCCGCCCTGCTGGTGCTCAACGACTGCGACATCGATTGTGCCGGTGACTTCGACAGCATCCGCGAGAAGTGTCAGCGTGTGCGTGAGCTGGATCTGGCGCAGAACAAGCTGCAGGACTGGCAGGAGGTGTTTAACATACTGAAACAAATGCCGCGCATTGAGTTCTTAAACTTGAGCAAAAATCAACTGATGAGCGCGCCGCCAAATTCGCTGCTGACAGCGCCAACCGTCAATCTGAAGAGTCTGGTGCTCAATGGCACGTATCTGGACTGGATGTGTGTGGATGCATTGTTGCAGAATCTGCCGGTTCTGCAGGAGCTCCACTTGAGCCTGAACAACTATAGTGCTGTGCTGCTGGACGCTGCACAGGAGTCACTGGAGGAGAAGTCGCAAAGCTGCCAATGTGTGCCACAAACACACAATAAAAATGAAAGCCCGCAAACGGAGACGGAAGTGGAAGTGGAGACGGAAGCTGACACTTGCTGTAATCTGTGCCAGGCTAGACGCAAGCTGACACAATCGCATGCGGCATTAAAGACGCTCCACTTCACCGGCAATCCCATCGAACATTGGCAGGAGATTTGTCGCCTAGGCCGGCTCTTCCCCAGCCTGGAGGCGCTTGTGCTCGCCGAATGCCCCATCAAATCGCTGCAGGCCGACGCCGAACTGGACTCGGCCAGCGCCAGTGAGTGCCACAAATACTTTCCCTGCCTCAAGCTGCTCAATTTGAGCTTTGCCCAGCTCAACAGCTGGGCGGACATCGATGAGCTGGCCAAATACGGTCAGCTACAGAATCTGCGCGTCAAGCATTGGCCCCTGTGGGAAACGCTCGAGTGCACGGAGCACGAGCGCCGCCAGCTGCTCATCGCGCGTCTGCCCAATGTGTCCATGTTAAATGGCGGCGGCAAGATCAGTGTCGACGAGCGTGTGGATGCCGAACGTGCCTTTGTCCGTCACTATATGCACAAACCGGAATCGGAGCGGCCGGCTCGCTATGCGGAACTGTTGGAGGTGCACGGTGAACTCGATCCACTGGTCAATGTCAATCTGAAGCCGGAGAAGCGTGTCAAGGTTCTGTTTACATACAACGAAATCAGCGAGAGTCGTTTTGTGGACATATATTTAAGTGTAAGCGACCTCAAGCTTAAGCTGGAGAAACTCATCAATTTGGCGCCAAACAAAATGCGACTATACTATCTGGATCAGGACTACAAGGAGCATGGGCCCGAGGAGATGCGCTATCCGAACAAGCAGCTCTACAGCTATAATATTCAATCGGGCGATGAGATCATCATTGATGCCAAGAAGTAAACAATTGAACCATGCAACTGAAACTATTGGCGGGGTGCTAACAGCAACAAACAAACTTGTGATCTTGTATCGTGCTAACTAACGGATACAACGGATACCATAATATATATAAACACATATACACACACATATATATACATATATAATACAAAATAATATATAAATCGATACATGTATTTTTATTATTATTTTCCACCTTTCAACAATTACTGTATATACATTTAAATGGCCAAAACGTGCACAATCAACGAACACACACACACACAAATTTGCATATATATCTTAATTATCGTCTAACATCTAGCTACAGACTAAACAAAAAGCATTACATTAAAATTTAAAACCAATTATCTTGGCTCAATTATTATGACCAATTTTTGACGAATTAAGCAAAACAGTTCTCGCTCTTTGGCTGCAAAAAAAACTTGTTCAAAAAAGCTGTCGCTCTATATTTGGTTGAGTTTTCACCGATAAGATACAATATCTATGAGTTTTTTTGTGTATTGCACAATATACTTTATATGACACTCTAGAATTCTCATCGTGCTGAGGAACAGGTGGCAGGGTGCGGGGTTTCTGTCAACGAGTTGCTTGCGAGCTTTCAATTATGAACAGAGACGTTTAACTTGATCTATTGCCAATAATATATAAGCCAAAAACTTCCGACACTCTGTGAAGAGTGAAGAGTTCTGTGTACACAAATACGAGTACAAGTATATTATTAATATTATTATTATTATTAGTTTATATTACTCTGAAACGAATTTCACAGATCCCACACACAATTAGCATCAGTATAAGAATGATGGTCTCTAGTGGGGGACATTATGCATAGTTGCGTCTATTTAGCACATTTAATTTCCGCAATTTCTGTACGGGATTTCGTATACAAACTATAAACATTTATTATCTTATGGACAACAAAGCGAGCCTGCTAAATTACGACAAGATAATTCATTTTAAATGTTTAAATTACCAGACAGTAAAAATTTTGTTTATAAACTTTAACACTGGATAGGAATTGAACAACCTTATGTTGCTTACATTTTATATTTTTAAAATTTACTCAATGATATAAAAATAAAGTCAAGTTTTATCTCGAATTCATTCTACTCAAATGATTTTTAAGGGTAAAGGTGAAGACTTTATTGATACTTATTTCGAACTACAATTTTTAACATTTCTAACTTAATAAATAATATCCGAGTCAAATTTCAAGAGAATAAAAACTGAGTTGGAAAGCTAAATACAATCTTATGTAGTACTTTTAGGATGAATTCAAAAACATTCAAGTCAAAAGAATAAAGACCATGGAAACTTATATAGAATAAAGATACAAATAATATTTCATAAAGATTAATTTTTCTGCATTCTTTTCTTTCAACTGACCTGGCCATGGGCAGATTACTAATTCCATGTGATATGTAAGCTTGTTCCTATCTGGGTACAATCTGGGTCAATATGGTTAGTGTGTGTGCTGACATTTTAAAGAACACGCGCTTATTACCATGTTAGTAGACAAAATTGCGGCACGTCAATGTAACTGTATTTTATCTGTATCAGCCAAAACGTTTCCATGCTCAACGTAATTTTCCAATTAAAAAGGCACCCCCAAAATCGAATCCCACCCATATTTGCATTATTTATCTACGAAAAGGGGGCATCATAATGTTAATGACGTACACCAGCCATGTGGCACGTTGTCGACAAATGCAAAAACCTCTACAGATCGTGACTAAACTAAGGAGCTGGCTTACCGCCCACTCTATGACACCCTCTCGCAAATCAGAAAAAAAATAAAGAAAACAGAATGTGCGAAAAAAAAAAACAAATGACGAAAATGAAGTCGTCGCAAAAATTGTATGAGGGCTCTTCAGGTGCAATAAAATAAAGTAAAATAAAATACAAAATAAAATTCAATCAAACAAAGGTCTACGTAGGTGACCATAAAAATGCAAGGTGTGTAGAAAACAACACACTGCTTATAATTAATAAAATATACACATAGAGGTTTTTGGAAAGTCTATGGCTGAAAAGGTTTTAACGCTCGAGCTGCTTAACAGACGATCGAGTTGTGAACTGAGCGCCAAACGCGACACACGTCGCCAAAATACCGATTAGCCGAATACCGATTTGAGGGATCATTTTTTGCGATTATATTTACGTAGTGAAGTGAAGCGAAGGGAGGTCTTTGTGCGGGATAATGCATGCAGCATGGATCCTGAAAACGATGTGTATGCTTTCTATGATATAAGAGGTTACAAGGGGTACGAGAAAGTATATTCTCAATTCTGATTTCCACTTTGTTTAATGAATGTTCATGGTTGTGCTGTGTATTCTTACAGGAAATGTAGACCGGCGGGACCAAACAAATCGCAACATTTTCGGCAACCGCGAATGTCACTCCTAGGGAAGCCGCTGAACTATAATCGCGGCACACATCGCCGCGATGCGCGCTACCGGCGGATGCAAAGTCGCCTGTACAATTTTCTGGAGCGACCGCGGGGCTTGCATGCAATATTCTATCATGTGATGGTGTGAGTATGACAAAAAAAAAACAACAAAAAAACGATACTTTATCTAACAGTTCAAATAGCACGGCTGTTAAACTTGTTTGCCAAAATTATCTCTAGTGACTTGTTAAGTTGTAAGGCATTGATTAAATTCGAGAGCAGTAATACAAGAGAGTAATAATACGATCCATGCGATCTTCAGGCGGTATGTTCTTATATACGTTTATAAAAATAAAAAAGTTTACAGTTGACAAAATGACAAAAATATTTCCTAAAAAAATATACACTCAAAATACATAGTTAATAGTTATAGTCACAATTTCCATTCGATCTTCTGCATAAGCTCGAGTTTTTCTTCTATGCATTGGACATTTTCAAAATCGTTATAAATGTAGAATTTACAATTAATAAAATGAGTACATATATTTAGAAAGTTATATGACAACGAATACACAGTAATCATAGTTCGTTTCTAACTATAATCACATTTACCAGACGATATTCGGCACAAAATAGACATTTACTTCAACACACTAGACCTTTTTAGAAATTTTATTAATTTTTTATTCAATTTCTAAAATGGATTATTTGTAGTATTGCTTATAGTATATGTTGGCAGCAACAGCAAAGAACTTTTAATTAATTATGAATTGTTTACATACTTGAATTTGGAGACCTGCGTGGCCTAATATAAATAGCTTATTTTTAGCCCTAATTACATATCCACATTATGTTAACAATACAACACAATATTCTCTGCTTAGTGGTTTAGTGCAGTTTAAGCTTCAGCAGCCAGCGTTAGCACTGCTCACATTCTACTCTCATTGTGCAGCTCTCTCACCCTCTCTCTCTCTCTTCTCTCTCTCTCTCTCTCTCGCTGCCGCAATCTTAATGGCAGAATCTTCTAATTAATACATAATGAATATATGCATATTATTGATCAGCTGCCTAAATTTTATCAAGATTGGATAAGAAACACCCACAGTTATAGTCGAAAATATATTCTGAAATTGATCTCATTTCCATCAGCACCGCAAGCATTTTCTGTATGCAATATGCATAAATGTGCATAAAAATGATAATGATAGAGATGCCACCTTAATCGACACGAGCATCAATATTATTATTGTGTGTATTCTGCAGAGCCCCGATATCTACGATTGTGGTTACATATATGTATTTGTGCATATTCAACTTTTTGGGCGCAAAAGTTTTATAGGGAATTTGCCAATAATTTTAGAATATATTTAACAGCTACGTTAAGGGCATATCGTAGTCGAGTGAGCATTCTTACTTGTTAGTAGTTACTCTCGTTCTTTAGAAGCTGTGAAAAGATTTAGCAAGTGGCTTCAGAACTTTAATAAACAAATCAAAGTGTTGCGAAAAAGATTAAACTTTGGCTACTAGTCTAACTATATTAAATAAAGCTATTCAAATGCTGATAGCGCATACAGTATATATATTTTATATATATAAATATATATATATATATATATGCTCTTGAGTTTGCAAAAAAAAAAAATTTAATATCGAATTGTTTGAATGAAAGGAAGAAAGACATACAAAAGACATTTTTCCCATTCAAATAAAGAACAAGCTAAATAACAACTTTAATAATAATTTTAAACGATTTTTTTTATTTTTTAATTATTTAGATTTTTGATGGTGTTCACATGTCTCGCATTGAGCGTGTTTTCGACCATCAAGGAATATGAGGAGGATGCTGTATATATATTGTTTCGTATGGAGATCATAGTTGTCATCTGGTTTACCATGGAGTTTGGGGCGCGACTCTGGTCATCAGGATGCCGCTCCAGATACCAAGGCACACTTGGGCGACTTAAGTTTATAAAGCAACCATTTTGTATTATAGGTAAGACAGGCTTCCAAGTACAAACGCATATATGTAAGATGCACTACATTATTAATTGGCTGTCTCTGCAGATATTATCACCATTTTAGCCTCAATTGTAGTATTAGGCATGGGCACCTCTGGCCAGGTGTTTGCGACGAGCGCATTGCGTGGTTTAAGATTCTTTCAGATACTGCGTATGGTGCGCATGGATCGACGTGGGGGAACCTGGAAACTGCTCGGTTCGGTTGTATACGCACATAGACAGGTTGGCAATTGAATTGATTGAAATGAGTTTCGAATTAGCTTGGAACTGGCATTTGCCTCTCATCTCTTGTAGGAGCTCATCACAACCATGTACATTGGATTTTTAGGTCTCATCTTTGCATCATTCCTAGTTTATATGTGGGAGAA
The DNA here is from genome assembly GCA_035043505.1 of Drosophila setosimentum. Lineage (NCBI taxonomy): Eukaryota > Metazoa > Arthropoda > Insecta > Diptera > Drosophilidae > Drosophila > Drosophila setosimentum. The sequence continues at coordinate 22,414,754 of JAWNMY010000003.1, forward strand.
GGACGTCAACGACAAGTTCAGCAATTTCGCCCAGGCTCTATGGTGGGGCGTGGTATGTTACCAACCAGAGAACATAAAAAAATATAAAAAAAAAATATGCCGCTAAAAGCCAACAGTGTTTCATCTCAATTATTTAACTCTGACCCAGATAACACTGTGCACCGTTGGCTATGGAGATATGGTGCCCATAACGTGGCAGGGAAAATTGATTGCCTCCTGCTGTGCTCTGTTGGGCATTTCCTTTTTTGCGCTACCTGCGGTAAGTTTCTCGTTTATTTATGCATTTATGCAACATCTGCAATTCGGTATTCATCTCTTGCTCATTGCAGGGCATTTTGGGCAGCGGCTTTGCGTTGAAGGTGCAGCAGCAGCAGCGCCAGAAGCACATGATACGGCGTCGCCAGCCGGCGGCGACGCTCATTCAGGCCGTCTGGCGCTGCTATGCGGCCGATGAGCATTCCGTTTCGATAGCCACCTGGAAGATACATCAGGTGGCGCTGCCGAGTCCGCCCGCATCGTAAGTAGCCAACTACTGTGTCCCCTCGGGCAACATTGATTGCCTCACACGTATACAAAATACATTCCGGGAAACTGCTGCGGAACATGAGTTACCTAGTGTCCTTACACTAGATACATAAATTGCAATTATGGGGATGAAATGAAATATCTCTCAGTTCAACTTATATACTCCCACAACAAAAATTCAAATATGGAACATATTCCTGCTATTGAAAATATTTCACAATTATCTTTGATGGTTTGAATTCAGATTAATTTTATTTTGATTTTTATGATTTATTTAATTCTTTCACTTCAACTGAATATAGTTTATTGCTTTAAATTTTTTCATTTGCATATCGTAATACTTTAAATTTTCGTTGTGCCACTTAGCAAACAAGGCTTAGTGATTCCACTTACTTTAAAAGTTTTCTTACTACAATTAGCGTGAAATTTGTTTTCTTAAAATCTTAAAAAGATAATAATTATGTGATATTTGTGCTATTTAGTTTTTGAATTCAATGAAAACAGTTTGCATATCTAATAATTATCAAATTTTTTGAATTGTTGGGACTTATTCAGTTAGTTAATTGGGAGTGATTTCATGCAGTCCAGTTGTACAGATACACCCACATCAACCACACTCTCACATTAAACACAACACAGAAGAACACAATCAACTGTTTAATAGAGTGTGTCATAGACGTGCGTACTGCAATATTTTTTGTGAATTCCTGCGAAAGGGAGGGGTTCACAAACTACAACGAGTACCTCGAACAACGATTATGCTGTACAATACACATCCAACGCCAATGCCCAACGCATGAGTAGATTGTACATACATACGTATATAAATGTATGTATGTACAACAACAAAAAATATTTACTCACATAAGCCACAAGAAAAAACCAGAACAACAGCAACAACAAAAAAGTATCCTCTCCGTCTCTTGATTAACAATTTCAGTTTCAGCGTACCTAATTTGTTGAACATTTTTTACGTACCTCTATCATTTTCTTTCATAATATTTTTTATATAAACTTTTCAGTTCTGAAAACTGGGAGCGATTATTAAAAAACATAACCGAATATAGGTAAAAGTGATAAAAGCAAAAATACGCACAAAAAATATTAATAAAAAAATCAAGCAAAATGATTTCAAATGCTATTCATATTTTGTTTTCATAGGGTATTTGCTTAGCAAGCACCAAGCCATAAACATCAAATGCATCAAATGCTCCTAAGTACATATCAAAAGAAACCCTTACTCACATCTATCCAGTTTGTAATTCGCAGCTTCTGTATAACGCACCCTATCTGGCTATCTCTCTACATACTTCTATCTTTCTCACTGTCCTATATCCGTAATCTTTTTATCGAATCCACTCTGTTGGCTATTTTCGAAATATTAGATAATTATTGAAAAGCGTTAACAACAACAAAAATTGTAAAACCTATGTTAAATTCTGTTTTGCAATTGTTTAATTTATATTCTCAACAATGATATAAGTAAATTAATCAATGTGATACAAATTGATTTTCATTGTGCTGCTGCTGTGTGATCAAAAAATAAATAAAACCAAAAACAAAAAAAACCAAACACACACACGTAAATGCATAAAATGTGTACTTTAATTAACATGTGAGTTCAATCAACCAATTTAAATGATTTTTTATCCCCATTTTTTTACTTACTCACTTACTCACTCTCCCTTTTCTCTCTCTCTATCTCTGTTCTTAACCTTTTTTTTTTGCAATATTTACAACATGTATTCGCACGTATGTCTATACACTAATTTGGCACAAATATTTGTACACCATTCTTAAAGCAATTTCAAATTTATTATCAATGCTAATTTGATTGTAATTATTGTATTTTAACTCACAGTGACATCAGCTGAAATTACGATCCATAAACTCTTTAACAGGCATAAAAAAGTGCTGTATTTGTGTTTCCGATTTACAGCTTAAAATAACATCTGGCATTTGGACTGATTTGACACCTTAAGAGCCGATTAATCAAAATCTTTTATTTAAGAGAATATATCAAATTACCCTTTGAGATTACATTCTGACTCTTCAAAGATTTCACGCTAACCTGTTTTTGCGACTTTTAAATTAGCTGGGACGCATTATCTCACTAGTCACGATACAGCAAATTCAAAAATTAATCTTTAGTTTTAATCATCTTTAAAAAACATTCAAGTTATTCACAATCTTTCAAAATAATTTTAAAACCCAACCACAAATCATTTTTGTGCACTACGCTCTTAACGCGGCTGCTATAAGCAAAATATTGACAATTTCAAGGAATTTCATAACAAAATTACAAAAATAAAGTCGCGTATGAGTTGGAAAGGAATGAAGATCGCTTTCAGCTGGTGTGTTTTGTTTGCCACGCACAAATCTACAAGTGAATTGTCCCATAAAGAACACACAACTTCAGCTCTCCACCAAATGCACACTCTCACAAGCACACACACCCACACCCACAGTCTAGCTTACACACTGACACACACACACACACACAAATACACCATTTGCAACTATCTTTGAACTCTATGAACTACGCTCAACTTTATTCCGTTTACTGAACTCCCCCACTCTCTACTCTATTCTACTGTTGTGTTTCTTCGACTGTTTACTAATTGTACAAATATAATTGTGCACATATTGTATTCCATAGACGGGCCTCATCCAGTTTTAAGCACAACACCTCCTTTGTGGCCCGCCTTCCGACGATTAGGCGCCACAAGAGCCAGACCATCCAGGCGCCAGGACCCGATGGTTCCACAATGTCCAAGCCGCCGGGCTCATCGCGGGCCTCGACGCGCTATTCGCGCACCATTCGAGATATCAACGCATCTGTGGAGAACTTGGGTAAGTTCCTTGACAAGTTACTTTCAAGCCATTTGGCATTCGGTGATGGTGATGATGATGATGATGATGATGATGATGATGATGATGATGATGATGATGATGATGATAATGATGATGATGATGGCTGAGTTATGTTTCAAGATTGCCTTAGCAGTTGTTATAAAGTTCCAATAAACTTCTACTTATTACAAATTCTGTTTGCACACACACACACACACACATATATATATATATATATATATATATATATATAACCACCAGCACCATCACTTAAGAAAAAAATAATGAAATAATAACATACAATAACATAACATTATCGTTTTCTGTTTGTCTTGGTCCCATGCATGTTTTACTCGTACCCACAATCTGTGCAAATCTCATTCAATGTCAACTTGGCCCACATCAATGAGCAAAACTCACAACAGATTTTACTTTGCTATTTGCGCTGCGCATCTCATCAAAAAATCAGTTTAAACAAACGATAATCAAGTGCTAGTCACTGCAGGCATTTGCATTTTGAATAGCTTTTAGGCTATAGTTAACTGGGACTGCAGCAAACAGATTCCTATGTTTGCCCACAAATTCCAAAGTGATTAGCAACACATAACAGGCATGAGTTTAAATTTCTTAGCTTTTCTTACCATTCACCTAATATTATACAAATTTCTACAACTTGTCGGCTCATGTTCACAATTTTATAAATATTCTCCAAATATTGCATTTATATTACACACAAAATGATGTTTGAATGTTGAAAGAAAAACGTGATTGCCTTTACATAGGTCATTTACAAACTTTAAGACATCACATATATATATATATATATATATATATATAAATATAAATATCGCCTGATATCACTTTAATAGTCAACTATATAGTTATGGGAAAATATTTCAATTAATTAGCCAACAATAAAACAATAAAACCGTTGGCATAGGAAACTAATTGAACTAATTTAGCAGAGAAGCGACAAGTAAAATGTAGGAAATGTAGCTAAACAGTAATTTAATAAAATGTTCATATTCAACATAATAGAAATACTTAAAATAACACAGATATCTAGAGGAACGTAACATGTAATTTAAGAAATATCTTTACAAGAAATGCTTTAATATCAGAAAGCAGCAAAAGGGCCAGGATTCCATATTGTATATATAAGAAAATAATAAATACTCAGAAAGCATGGAGTCTACTGTCACCAGAACTGCATGCCATATTCATGTACCACAAATTCATCAAACTCTTTATTTATATATGTAACACCATTTCCTAATCTTATACATAGAAACTTATTCTTTTGTTTTTTTTTTTTGAATATTTCTTTCACTGCGCACTTATTAAATAAATCCAAAGAGATTAAGTGTTGTTTGCATAAGCAAAATAATAATAACATTTATAACAGAATTAACTTAAAAAATTAAAAAGTTAACATGACCAATTTATAACTCTTGGTGTGTGTAGATTTGCAATTCTTTGTAAGCGTTATGTGTGACCAATATAGACTACCCTGATTAATTGACTCATTGGCACACTTGCTAAATTATTAAAAACAAAACAAAAAAATGACAACACAAAAAACAACTTTAACATCTGGTTTGAAATTTTCAGAGGTAGTACAAAATGGCAAATCCATGAATCCAAGTTTTAGCGAAGATTCAGTTGCTGAAACAACTTGCTTAAAAAATATTAAAAATTCAGACGGTAAGTCTACAAGGTCCTGCCCAGGTTCCATATACCAATACACCTTATAATAAAAAAAAAAATTGAGATTCTTATAAATTATATTACCGTATTTTGAGTGTTGTGGTTGTGTCAATGTTGTGGTTGCATTTTGAATTAAATTGAATTGATGTTGTTCATAATTGGTTCTCGCAAAGAAAAAAAAAAAAAAACGAAACGTAAATAAAACCAAAAACCTGCTAAGGATGATGATGTAAGGGATTATCCAGCCGAGACTAATGCGCTTTCTCACGAAAAAAAAACACATACAAAATGCACATATAGCACGTCCAACGCCGTCGCCCAACAAACTGGCCAATAGCATTCATAGCGCCAGTTTGGGCACACTCGGCCAGACCCAGAAGCCAGCAGCTGATGCTGATGCTGATGCTGGTGTTGCTGCTGTTGCTGCTTCTGATGCCGCAAAGCTCAAGGTCGAGGCTAGTTCCAATACGCTGACCATACCCGTTGTGCTCTGCGGCTTTTTGCAAGGTGATTTTTTTGGCTCGACATTTTCGCTGCGCAATCCGCGCATTACGCCCGCAAAGGACCTGGAGGCGGATCATGTGGAGCAGCATGAGCCGGAGGCCGAGTCGAAAGCGAATATCAATCCTAGTCCCAGTCCAGGCCGCGGTCGCACGGGTCGCTTCTTTGCGGCTGCCTCACATTTTCTGGAGACGGGCACGTTGCAGGGCAGCAGTGGCGCATTCTATGTGGCAAGTGCGTACAACTTGCAACTTGCAACTTGCAACTTGCAACTGGCAACTGGCAACTTGCAGCTAGAGTTCAGTAAGCCTACCCAGCCCCTGCTCTGAGAAAGTGTTTATCCTTGTGCTAGGTTTGGTTTAGCATGCGCTCTCTAGACTGTCGTAGACTTAGTTAACTTTGCATTTTGGTAGCTTTGTAGACTCTGAACTAACTTTTTATCATATAGGGAGTTATACCTGTAAAGGACTCCGAACGACTTATAATAACTAATCACCTACGCTACATGGCCACACCACACACAACGCTTGCTTTCAATGCTTTCTCAATGCTTTTATCCTATCTCACTATCCCACAATCCCACTATAAAACTATCCAACTAACAATAACTAAATACCCAATTATATTGTGATTTGACAACAAAATATATTCTTTATATATGTAACTAACCCAATATCTGTATACTTATTGTACGATCTATATATTACTACCTAATATGCATATATCTACAAATGTATGTACGTGTACGTGTGTGTATAACGCTACTTGTATGTGTTAATTGTGTGTTGTTGGATTGACTTGATTAATGTACAAAACAAATTGCCGCTAAACCACGCGCGAAGCAAGCAACCAAAACCTAACGCACAAGTCAATCTCTCTGATTCACAAATTGCCCGCAGATGAGGATGAGGAGCCGCGTTGCACGCAGCTGACAAATCGGCATAAGATCGCCATACGCTTCATACGCAAGGTATGCCATAAAATCAACTTCAATATCAAATATATCACTCTACTATATACATGATGGTTGCAGCTCAAGTATTTTGTGGCACGTCGCAAGTTTAAGGAGGCACTGAAGCCGTACGACGTCAAGGACGTCATGGAGCAATATGCGGCTGGTTAGCTTAAAGAATACAGTTCAAATTATTTTCGAAAAATGTTGCATCTGAATCGGTTCATTTACAGGTCACGTGGATTTACTGGGACGCGTCAAAATGCTGCACTTGCGGTAAGTACTAATATTTGATGCATTAAATGTAGTTCGTGTAGAGCTTCAATATATGTTTATAGACAGGCTCAAGCATATTTTTAAATGTGTTTACAGATTTCTCACGGCAGCGATTTCGTTTCTTATATATTTGAATTATTATAATTTAATTTTAAAAAAACTTACATTTTACGAGGAGTCGAACTCGAACTGTCATTTTTTGTACATTGTTGTTTCTGAGTTTTGGAAAGAATTTTTCCAAAAATTAAAGGTTTTTGCATTTGTATTTTCATTATAAAATAATAATTAATGAAAATATTTCAGAGAAAAGAAAAAGTATTTATAATTTTAATAAAATATTTTCATATATTTATTAATTATCTCTAAGGTCAAGTAATTTCCATTTTAGGGACATTTTCAAAATTTGATGTCGATTGTTTTCTGTGTTTGTTTAGTTACTTATAGAACTTTGTTAGCTATAATAGAACGATAATGTCATACAATTTACTAAGTATTTAGTTAGGGAACAGCTGGAAATAACTTAGATGTTGAGTAAGGTGAACTTAAAGGGAAACTTACCTCTATGAACTGAAGCTTAAGGAATTTAAAGAATGCACTCTTCAGAAGTTGGAGTAGATAAGAAGCTGTAATTATTATGAGGGATATAATAGATCTAATGGAATGCTCTTCAAGTCCGCAAACAATATGAATAATAATAACATTTGTGATATGTTCTATTCTATCCACAGTCTAGATCAAATACTGGGCAAACAGGGCTCCAAGGCAAAGGATGTCTATGCGTCAAAGATCAGCTTAGCCTCACGTGTGGTTAAAGTCGAGCGACAAGTGAGATTCGAGTAAATTACCAGAATATTAGTTCGATCTTCATTTTGTACAATTGCAGGTCGTGGATATTGAGGAGAAACTTGATATCCTGATCAAGGCCTATATGGAGGATCGTGATAGATTCTTAGCGCTTCCGTTGCCCGCAAATCCTAAACCCAAAATACATTCCATTAGCCCTAGTCACAGTCACAATCTGCATCACACTCAACATCAGAACATGATCGATGTGTGGAAGCGAACAGCTACACTTAGCGTACATCCCGAGCTGGTAACGACCCCAACTGAAGCAGCGGAAGCTGCCTCCGCGGATCGTCTGGACAGCAACGAGACGGCGTTAACATCGACGCAGACGCTCACAACAACAACAGATGCGATTGGGACACAAACACCCATGCCTCATACGCAGCACACAGCGACCAATACAAAGGTATGCAAATGTGAACAGCTCATTAGAATCAGATTATATATAATATATGTAATATATGTAATATAGTCTTCCGTGCTTAACTCATATCAGCTAACGCCTGAGAAGCAACAGCACAATGATGTATTTATGACTGATTTAGAGAATAGAACTAAAAAACGAGTTACTTTAAGGTAAGTTCTAATCAAAATAAACCACTTTCTTCATTTCGGCCTGCCGATGAATAAATACCCTTGCAGACAAAACAATAAAATATTATTCAAATATGCTGATGATTTGATTGTCAAGATATCTTAAATACTTTCCAGCGACTGCTTAATTAACGGCTCCATGTAATAGAAATTTGTTTGAAATAAGTTATAATAAGCTTTGCAATTTTTGCAATTACGCAATTCTTTTTCTTCTGTGATTGCTCTAATTTACGCACAGCCTTATCAATATAATTTAAAACATATTTTAATCCTTCAGACACCACCAAACATTATTACTCCTGCAGCTGAAGCAAGCATCTACTGTGTCTCAGAGCTTATTTGGACCAGTGTTTAGCAAAAAATTTAAAGTGCTTTAAAGTTTAAGCAAAGAAACAAACGCAAAATGTTTAAATGCCAATTTGTTTAATGTTATATCACGTTTGAGAAAAAACTTTAGTTTATATTAAAATATTAGTTAATTAATTAAAATTAGTCAAAAACTAAAAACAAAAATATATGTCAAAGCTTATTTGGACCAGTCTTAAAAAAGTAACATATTTGACGTATAAAAACTTAAATAAGGATGTAAATACTTAGTATGATATCCTTTAGCCTTAACAACGTCCCTTAACCCCTTTATGGCAGGTAATTAAAAATTTGGCTAGACACTGATCCAAATAAGCTCTGAGCCACTGTATGCCAAGTTTCATTATAATAATAATGTATTTTAGTTATATGTAGATTTTTTAGTAATTCATAAAAGTCATTTTATAAGGTTCTTTATCAGCTCTAAAGACTCAGAAAAAAATCGGCCTTAAATTGAGAAAATCGTCCAAAAATCAAACTCACCTTGAAAACTAGAATGTTATTCCTGTTTATAGAAATAATTTCTAAAAAACGAAAAAATAAATTCGTAAAATTAGAAAGGGTTTTTCTATTTTCAGAAATATTTTCCATTATTAAGAAATATATTTCTAGAGAGGCTATAAAAGGTAGGAATGCAAAAATCGTTTTTTAAGAGAGTATTCTTTCTAAAAAATCGGGGAAAATATATAGAACTGACTGTCTCCGCTATATTAAAGATTAGTTTCGCAAAAAAAGGGTAAGTTTTTTAAAAATTAAATTATTTGAACTCATAAACTATCTAAAATGTTTTATCTAAAATAATATATTTAACTAAAAACAAAAACTAATGTGCAAATTCCATGTACACTTTTACAAATACCCTGGCATTATTTTCTTAATTTAAAAAAAAATCTAACTCATAAGAAAAGAATTTCTTTATTATAAGGTGAACGGCCAAAATATGGCGATTGTATAAAATTCAGGTCGATTTTTTTTCTGAGGTTATATGTACATATTTATTTTGTTTGTAATAAGCTTCTGCAAGCGTATAAAATCCACACATAAATGTATATCGGTAACATATCTCACAAATGGATATTTATATTGAACAGCCTGCATAGATCCACATCGGAGCCATATAGCAAACACGAGCAACGCATCAATATGCCAGATGAGGGCGCACAATCCTTGGATTCAAGTGCCAAGCCAACGCCGCCAGATAGTTCAAGTAAGCCAGGCCGTGCCTGAAATTCGAACAAAAATCCCGCACCACACCAAAGATTTATTTCACTCATTCAAAACATTTATGGAGTTCTACTCCGGAATTATCAATAAATGATATTTACTATTTTATATATGTTTATGTATATGTATTGCGTACAGTTATACTAATTGATGAGTATGAGGATTTCGAGGAAGAGGATCTGAACTGTGAGGGTGAAATGGATCATTTTCCGACTTGGGAAATTGACAGCGACATTGGCGCCGATGTGGATGTCGATGCGGATGGTGACTGTGATGAGTCCACTGAGGACACGGCGCTATTACATTGCACCACGCGCACCGCCATTGTCATAACACCAATTAGCCCAGTGAGTACAAATCAGACCATAATCTCAATCATCATGATATTTAAAATGGATTTTATTTACAGGTGAGCTCCGCACACAATCTTCAAAGTTTAAATGACCAAACTACAACGCTTAATAAATCAAATTTGCTTCCGCCAGATTCTGGCTAGTTAAATGCAATTGAAATTAGTCGATATGTAATATCTCTATTCTTAAATTAATTATAAGATGAGAAGAGCTGCTCGAGTGGCAGTTACTCTGTACCAAGTTCTAGAGTATCATAAATCAAATCAAATCACTACATTCACAATCGAACATTTTTTATTTTATTTGTTCAATAGAAATTTTAATGACCAAACTGCAAAACGCTTAAAAAATCAAATTTGCTGCCGATAATATTATACGTATAGAACTCACAGATACCCTGTAAATTAAGTTTTAACCGCAACGTAGCGTCAACGTCAACACATCTTCAATTGAAAATCAAAAATCAATCAAATTCTTCTTTTTTGTAAAGTTTCGAAGCTGAGCTGTGTAGGGCATAGAAGTGTCTGCTAAACAAATTTAATAGCGTTATAATTAGTAAGATTCAAGTGTTCAAAGCGACGATCGGATAGCGACCTATCATTAGACCCAGAAATAATTCCTGAATCAAATTATGATAAGTGAATATATATGAATATATGTGAAAGTTGATTCAAAGAAATTTTGTGCAAATTAAGAACCAATGTTAAATGAGCTCATGAATGACAAGTGCGAATGATATGAATGTAGAGACAACTAATGAAAATGATTGAGTCAGTTGAAATACGGCAAGAAATTTAGTTATATTATATTATATTATAATACATACATACATACATTATGTATGTCTATCTACTGACATATTTTGTGTTCAAAATAATGAGTAGCAACTAATTAAATCAGTTGAAATCAAATGATTAATAACAGCTTTAGCGAATACAAATAAAAGCAACAATCAAACAAAGCAATCGTTCTTAGTTCAACACCATTTACTTTGCTTTCTATTAGTTTTTTTTTGGTGTAGATGCTTTTGGTATCCTGAAACTCCCTAAACGTTTTCGAGCCTGTCATGCTCTTGTTGTCATTGGCTTTGCTTTCTTTTTTGGTGGCTGCTTTGCTACTGCTTTGATCTCCTGAAACTCTTCGAAGATTTCCGAATCAGTCAGACGTTCATTGTCGTCATCTGCATCGGCTGCATCGCCAATGAATTCAATTTCAGTGTTCGCATTGATGCGAATTAATCGTTTCTTCGATGTGGACGGACCTTCGCTTTCCGAATCCACCACAGCCGGCTCCTCCTCCTCCTCCTTCTCCTCCTCTTCGTTCTCGTCCGATTTGACTGGGTCATCGGTCAGAAAGAGGCTGCTATTATGCGCCTTTCGCACGTGCACGTTGAGCCGTGCCGTCGAGCCAAATGATTTGCCACAACCGCCATCGAAGAAGTCACGACATGTATATTTCGAGCCATGCACACGTAGAATATGATTCGATAATCCCTGGCGGCGTCCAAAGCGTTTTTCACAGAACTTACACTTGAAGGCAAAACGCTTGTAGTGCTGACCCATCACATGAACCGAAAGCGATTTCTTGTTCCTCGTGGTGAAGTTGCACTGTTCGCATTTAAACGATTGGGTATGCAGCTGTGGGTAAAAAGATAAATATATTAGTATTAATCAATAATTTCACAATAAAAATCCGAAGAGCTGACATTCCTTGGAGTTTGAACTATTGCATATTTCTGCTATAGTCTCGTATAAACATAAGATTAATGATTAATGATTAATGATTAATTAATGAATAATGTCACATTTGAATATATGATATATATGACTTGACTCACCCGCTGATGAGCCTCCATTTCGCTCTTGTGATAGAAACCTTTTTGGCATTCACTGCACGAGTACCGCTTATTGTTTGAATGCACCACCTTTATGTGGGTGTCATAGTTGCGCCGATTCTTCACCACCTTCAAGCACATCGGACACTCTATGCGCTCATGCCAATAGGCGTGGTGCTTTTTTAGCGCCTCCTCATCCTTATACGAAGCTTTGCAGAGCGAGCAAACGACATTATCTGCAAAGAGTGGAGTCCTAAAGCGAATTCTAATATTTAAACTATTTATGCTGGCAACTCACTGTTGTTGTGACTGCGCGCTACGTGAACCGAGAGCGACATTTTGGAGCGGCACACTTTCTGACAGAACTGACAGATCCATTCGTTATCTTTTGTCTTGGGCTCCTGCTTCTCGACGGCATCGTGTGTGCGCCTTCTGTGTGTGTATAGCGAATTCCAATTAATATAGGCCTCATTGCAATTCTGCGGGCAGGATTCAAAATTAGTAATGATTGCTAAATTCATATCTGTATCTACTTCACCTCATAATCGCACATATAGTAGAGACAAATTTCTAGCCGGCGATGCGAAAAATCTGTGCGCAATTGTTGGAAGTTGCGCAAGTGATGACGATAGAGCTTCATATCGGTAAACTTCTTGCCGCAAGGATGACACCAGAAGTGGCCATCCTTGTGCACCCCAGAATCGCGATGGGCGCTTAAATCACTCTTCTGCTTAAAGTAAGCGGAGCAATATTCACAAACATAAGCATCACGCATCAGTTCCACTACCAAATCCATGCCAAAGCAACCGGAATCCTCTTCCGCCACATGAGCCTGCAAAACAATAAATAACGTAGATTCACTATAGATTGTTACTGTTAGTTAGTTGCTCGGCTTACCAGCATCCTGTCATTATTTTCGCTGAGCAGACCGCAATTGTTACACACATGCACCTCGCGTTCAATAATCAGATGCGTTTTCATGTGCAGGTTATAGGTGGCCTCTGTGGCAAACTCGCGGCCGCACATTTCGCAGCTGATAACGCTACCATGTGCGGTGCGCTGCAAGAGCAACAAATTGTACTTTTAATTCCAACCACAACAACGACAGCAGATATGTCATATGTATAAATATAGACTTAATTCTCAGCAGATAAATATTTGGATAGTCTGATGGCAATTTTAAGAAAGTTGGACGGCTAATATTGACTCAAACATGTGTGTATATCGGTTAGCACTAACCAGGTGTCCATTGAGACGACCACGTGACTCAAAATTGGCGCTGCATTCGGTGCAGCTGTAGGTGGTGCTGCTGACATTTGAGTGTGATTTGTTGTGCTCCAAAAAGACGGCAGGATCACGAAAATTGCGATCACAGCTGTAAGTGCCAAAGGAGAAGTCAATTACATACGTGTGGGTAAGCTAAATAATCGCAACACACTCACAGATCACAGAAGAGCGTGCCCTCTGGCTCGTGAGCGTAGTGCAAATGATGGAACAGCTCATCGATGTTGGTATCCGCGTAGCTGCACACAAAACAGGCGCGCGGCCTGTGCCGCTCCAAATGAAATTGATTGTGAAAATTAAAGCTGAACAACGAAATCAAAATTAGAATTAGTTGCGATAGAAACTATAGAGTCACTAGCAAGAACTTGCCGCTTCCACGAGGGGAATTCCAAGCCGCACATCTCACAATACAGGCGTATGCCGCGACGCTTTTTGATGACATGCGCGCAGGAGTGCTTGTTGTACTGCAGTATGTTTGAGAAGGTCATGTTGCATTCGGGACAACAGCCATAAATGGGTATACTAGATGAAAATATGATGGATTGATTATTTGTCTTCAATCTCAAGAGTTCGGTGTAGCTTACTCGGCCACCGGCGCATGTAGCACAACCATGTGCATGGCCAAAGATTTGACTCCCTGCAGCTCTGTGATGCAGTCTGCAATCGGGCACTTAAAAATATCGCCTGGCTGCCTGTGACGCTTTAGCATGTGACCGAATAAACTTTCATATTTGCTAAACTTCTGCGAGCAGTGGCGGCACACAGTGTCCCAGTCAAAGATCAGTGTCTCAAAACAGGTCTTCACCACGGTTCCCAAATACTCGTATAGATCACCAATATTATCAGCTGTGTGTGGGATTCAATTCGATTGGATTCATTAAATCAGTGTGTGAAATACTTTTATTGTGCATACGTACATTCCTTGATCAGCACAAAATTAAAGGGCTCCACTTTAAATGCTTCATCCTCGCTTTGGCTCTCATTTTGTGACTGCGATGGCGCCCGTTTCATTTTTCGCTCAACTTTAAAATGGCGCACGCTTAATTCCGACGAGCTATCTGTAAGGATTCGAGCAACCATTGAAAATATGTACATATGCATATATGCACTAAGTAACCTTCTCGCTCAACCAGAAACTCCAGCTCATTATTATTGTCCTGGTCCTCGAGCACCGCTTGCTCATCTTCCACTGCTTCCTCCAGCTGCCGTTGCTCTTCAGCTGATTGTTTCTCCAGCTGACGTACTGTGGCAGCTGCTTCTACCAATTTTTCATCCGCTGGAGACTCCTCATCCTCTAGAATGTCACGTATGAGTGCGCTAATCTGCTCCTGATCTCCTGATCCTTGTGCTCCTTCTCTGGACCGACTCCGTTTGACGTCTGCTTTGCCATTAAGTCTTCCACTTCGCTTGACTGCTTTCGTCATATTTATGGGCAATCTTTTTGGCGGAGCGTTCCTGGCTCTGGTGATGCGTATGCCTACGGCTTCTGGCGCCCCTTTTGTAATAGCATCAGGAGCAGTATCAGTCGTAGCAGTCGTAGCAGTCGCAGCAGCAGCAGCCGTTGGCTTTTCTTCCTTTGCGGCTGCATTCGCCGATATGTTTGCTGATCCTTGGGCATCTTTGTCGGCAGCAGTCAGCTTTTTGACGGGACTCTGATCCTTATTTGGAGCAGAAGACTTTATATCGTTTCTGGGCTTTTTATTTGAATCATGTGCGGCACTTTGCTCCCTTTGAAGTTCGTCGATGTCAAAGAAACGAATCAGCGTACTAACGCACTCCTCGCAGAGCAATTGCTTTTGCTTTCGGCCAGCGGGCTCAACTTTTATCTCGAAATACTTGTCGAGCAGTTTGGCGAGCTCTATTTCAATGCCAACTTCGTCGAATATCTCATGATATTTTTGTTTTGAATTGTACACTCTGCAATGCAGACAGCTAGGCACATTTTCGTCAGTTTTTAAATTTTCCGACATTTTAACTTCTTACACGTAGCATCAGCTGAACGATATGACATGCAAACTCATGGCAAACGCAAGCAATAGCTATCGCTAAGTACTCGATACTATCGTTGTCTAAATAAGTAATGCGGTATTATTTAGTGATTTTTATAGGAAAAGTCAAGAAACTACTGCAAATAACAACAACAGTGCTAGGCCAACTATCGTTTATCGATCATCGACAGGCGCTGCAGTCAGTGCGTGTTGGGCGTGCTGAAGCCAAGTACATTTATTGGCGCCAAATTTAACTGTTGACCTGCTTGAGCAGCGCAAAATAGCTGTATGAGCAGTTCACAATCTGTAAAGTAAAATGAAACCTTATGAATATGAATCCCTAATAGTTAAACACTCATCATACAGATGCAAAAGTTAGGCAATTAAAGCTCAGTCAATGGTTTAAGCTGTGCACCTCGAGCGGCTCACTTAGGCGCAACATCATAACGAGACACATTTTACGATTGGTTCTGTTCCAGGTGGTCCAGTCCGAGCTGTACAGCGCATGGGAGAGTAATGCGCTTTGACCTCTCATCTCGTCAGCTGCATAGCAAATAATGAAGATTTGCAAGAGCATGACAAACTGATACGTGCTTAACATAATCATGAATGCCGTTTCGCTCGTCCGAATGGAAATTCGGGAGCAGAGCATCTGCACCGAACCAGGTACCCTGATAAGATCAACTATCATCTTCTTCAGCTTCACAATGTTCCCATAATACACGCAGCAATCACGCAACTCCTTTGCAACGTCCACGTTATCCGGCGGTGTCTCAGCGGCGCCCAAGCTCTGCAGACGAGCCGACAACATGGCCAGCTGCGTCTCCAGGAAGAAAAGCAGTGAGCCGCACACCGAATCGAAGGAGATGTTCAGCCAGCAGGTTGGCATCAGCGACAGCCCCTGATACAAATAAAGGCCATAGTAGCAGCTGTGCCTGTCCAGATTACACGGCTCGTACATGGACAGAGGCAGGGCGCTGCTGTCCACACACCACTGTGTGACAAGTATTAAAGAAGCTGCCAGAATCGAAGTAAAGGCATATAGATTTCGCCACTTGACCGAACGACCAGCGCCGCGCATATAAATCTCGTATTCCCTTGAAGATGTCGACTGAAAGGCAGTGGAATGCATCAGCGCTAGGATCCGAGCATGTTTGACCGATTTTAGCTTAATGCTTAGCAGCTTGGTCATGCAGGACAGCTCGGTGGCGAATATGAAGAACACCTCAAGTATAATATATAGTCTGTGCAGATTTATTAGCTTTGTGAATTTGGAATTTTCAAAAGTGATGTTAAAAGAAAATGTAGGACACAGAGAAAAGCAAGTAAGAACTGCCATTTTCCCATCCTGAAAATGTTATATATTACTGGAATCCCAGAAATAATAAATTGAAACCCATTTAAGCTTTTCCCATGAGGTAAGTTATCATAATTAAATACAATATAAATATGTATACCATTCATAATTTGAATTTCTTAGCATAAGCTGCAGGCAGTGCCAAAAATAATTAATATATGTATATATTCATATTTGCTTTACTGCCAGATAATTTGTATAACATTTTCAAATATTTTTATAAATTTGAAATATTTTTTATTCTTTTTCTGTATTTTCAATGCCTTTTAAGTTTCACTGTCAAATTTTAATTCGTATATATCCGACCGGATAACTCTCTCAGTAAAGACTATAAAAACTCAACAAATGTTTAAATATTTATATAATTTACAATAAATAGGCTTCTGTCTCCCAAGTGTTGCACATTTTGTATCTACTTGCTTACTTAAATAAAGATATTATTTTAAAATGTAATATAAAATTTAATTTACAACTTAGTAAATCAACATCATAATTTTTACCCCCATCTTAAGTAAACTAATAGTATTAATAATAATAAAATAAAGCCAGGACAAACTGTTATGTTCATATAAATAAGCAAATATAGCCTTTTCGCAAAGCAATTTAAATCTTAGATTGTTTGTCCCCTTTCATAAATGCCTATTCAATAATTCAGTAAATTTACCTAAGGGTCCTGCGATTATTATACAACAGAAAGCGATTAGCTTAAGTTGCAAGCACTGGCCAAAATTGTGTACCTAGTTTATAATTAACATTTTCGAATACGTTCCTTTATTATATTAAGGATATTTGAGTTTTTATTGTTAACTTAAATTACTACACACTTTTTAAAATAAATTCTTCATATTGTGTTACCCCTTTCAATGCCTTTTCTCATTTATTTGCATCTAATAAATTTCTGCAATTAAAATACTTAACGAGTTTTTAATCGCTTACGCCAATCGCAAAGAGCCATAAAAGGCTTGAACAGCTTGAACACCAAATTAGTTGTAGCCAAAGTTTCCAACGTAATGCAGCTGATTTTTGATTGGTCCGTAGAGGTATTCTACAAAGGACAGGAGCGTATTTTTTACTTGTACTCTGTTTGGCCGCGTGAAGTGGGATGGAGACGTTTGCTACATAAGATAAGATTCTGGCTTGTGCTTTGCTTCTGGATATTATTATTTAATTTGATACTCTCACTTCACATTGTGTTCAACATAAGCGATTTAAATGAAGTAATGAAGGCCTTCTTTATGCTTGCCACATGCATTGCATACGCTGTAAAGGAAGGTATCAAATCTTCTTTAGTATTCACAAACTAATACAATTGATACATTTTTTCTATGTACAGGTCGTACACATCAAGTGCAACGATGCTAATTTTCGTCATATCATTGCTAATTTTCAAGATACGCAATTTTGTTCCGAGAGCGTTGAGGAGCACCGCATCTTTGTGGTTGCTCGTGAGTTGAGTCGGAGTGTACGCAACTGGTATGGGATAATATCTTTGACGTCTTTAGTTTCTGTGTGGATAACCCAATATGTAATCAATAATAATGAGCTGCCTGTGGCGACATATGATCCCTTTGTCGGTGCTAACGCCTCCTTTGGCTACTGGATTATGTACTTCTATCAATGTGTTGCCATCTCCTTGGGATGCTTCTTCAATATATCCTTCGATTCGCTATGCTGCTCCATGTTCATTTTCGTAAGATGCCAACTGGATATTCTGGCATTGCGACTGCAACGTATCGGACAAAATTGCTACGCTGACGAGAAAAGTGAGAGAGAAGTGGAGCGTCAGCTGAAGAACAGCATCGGTTACCACACCAAGATTGTAGAACTGGCTGCAGATATTGAGGCTGTGGTCTATCTGCCTATGTCAGTGCAAATAATTTTCTCCGTGCTGGTGCTTACATCTGGTTTTTATGCCATGTCACTGGTGAGTTGAGAAATAATAAATTGGATTTTAAGATACAACGTAGCTTATTTCATGGTACATAACATCTGTTGATTTTAATTGTTTGCAAAAAAGACTTAACAACCAAAAGTTTAAATTTATTTTTAAATTATACGATAGAATTTGGCATCTATTTTTAATTGCATACAGCTATCAGATGAGAAGTTGGTATTCCTAAAATTCTTCATCTACCAAAGTTGCATGCTCACGCAGATCTTTATATTATGTTATTTTCCGGGGTAAGTCTGTCTACAACGAAAAATACGATATAAGCCAAACTAATATATGACAAAAACCACAACAGAGAGGTCACACAGCGCAGTTTGAAACTGTCCCATGATCTGTATAAGTCCAATTGGGTGAACTTGCAGCGGAGCAATCGACGCCTGCTGCTGATGCTAATGCAACGTCTGGATATACCCATGCGGATCAGGACGATAGATGCCAGCCATGGTTTTGACCTGGCGCTATTCAGTTCGGTGAGTTGACTGCATTTTTGTGCACTGTAGTTATTAGTTAAATATTCCAAAATAAGCGGCTCATTACAGCTAATTATATGCCACACGCATGTGTTTGGCTAGGGTCCTATATAAAAGCACCTGCATCGTGTTGTTGACAAAGCAGTTCAATTTTATTAGTATAAATATAATAATGAGTCGAGCGACATATGAGGAGCTTACGTCGAGTTTTTACAAGTATCAAGTGTGGTATCTCAAGTTTTTAGGTGTGTGGAGCCTGCAGGATTACGCCACAAGGCAGCAACGTGTGTGGCATGCTCTGCGCTTTGGACTCATCTTAGTGATTGTGTCTATAATGCTGTTGTTCTTCGCAATACGCGTGCTGGCCAATATTGATCAGCTAAGCGTTATACTTGAGGTGTTCTTCATATTCGCCACCGAGCTGTCCTGCATGACCAAGCTGCTAAGCATTAAGCTAAAATCGGTCAAACATGCTCGGATCCTAGCGCTGATGCATTCCACTGCCTTTCAGTCGACATCTTCAAGGGAATACGAGATTTATATGCGCGGCGCTGGTCGTTCGGTCAAGTGGCGAAATCTATATGCCTTTACTTCGTTTCTGGCAGCTTCTTTAATACTTGTCACACAGTGGTGTGTGGACAGCAGCGCCCTGCCTCTGTCCATGTACGAGCCGTGTAATCTGGACAGGCACAGCTGCTACTATGGCCTTTATTTGTATCAGGGGCTGTCGCTGATGCCAACCTGCTGGCTGAACATCTCCTTCGATTCGGTGTGCGGCTCACTGCTTTTCTTCCTGGAGACGCAGCTGGCCATGTTGTCGGCTCGTCTGCAGAGCTTGGGCGCCGCTGAGACACCGCCGGATAACGTGGACGTTGCAAAGGAGTTGCGTGATTGCTGCGTATATTATGGGAACATTGTGAAGCTGAAGAAGATGATAGTTGATCTTATCAGGGTACCTGGTTCGGTGCAGATGCTCTGCTCGGTGCTGGTGCTCGTCTCGAATTTCTATGCCATTTCCATTCGGACGAGCGAAACGGCATTCATGATTATGTTAAGCACGTATCAGTTTGTCATGCTCTTGCAAATCTTCATTATTTGCTATGCAGCTGACGAGATGAGAGGTCAAAGCGCACTACTCTCCCATGCGCTGTACAGCTCGGACTGGACCACCTGGAACAGAACCAATCGTAAAATGTGTCTCGTAATGATGTTGCGCCTAAGTGAGCCGCTCGAGGTGCACAGCTTAAACCACTCACTGAGCTTTAATTGCCTAACCTTTGCATCTGTATGATGAGTGTTTAACTATTAGGGATTCATATTCATAAGGTTTCATTTTACTTTACAGATTGTGAACTGCTCATACAGCTATTTTGCGCTGCTCAAGCAGGTCAACAATTAAATTTGGCGCCAATAAATGTACTTGGCTTCAGCACGCCCAACACGCACTGACTGCAGCGCCTGTCGATGATCGATAAACGATAATTAGCCTAGCACTGTTGTTGTTATTTGCAGTAGTTTCTCGACTTTTTGGCAATAAAAAAGCACTAAATAATATATAAAATATCATTTATCGGGGAGTTCCCTTAATAAACATTTTGATTGAAATCATTCAAAATGTAATATTTATTAAATTTGTTGCATTTGTGTACATATCGGTAGGCAGGATATCGCATACCACCATAAAATGGTGAAAATTAAAGGGCCTGCAGTTGGCAGGGTTAGCGTGACCACAACTTATTGTGATCACGTTTTCCGCAAGGTGGGGTTGTATGTGTTAGGGAGAATTGGTTCACGATAAATAACATAAAGTGAGGCAGGTCATGTTTGGGAGTGCACGAACCTTCCGTCATATTTCGTGCTTTGTGGAGTAGAATTTGGCGAAAGTGCGTTCGTGTAAATAATTTTTGAGTTGTGCTAATTATGTGTTATATGTTCAGGTGGCCGACAGCAGGTCACGTCGAACATTTTTTTGTTCTCCGACGAAATCTTGTCCCCAAGCGACACAACAACCATTCCACCAGGAGTAAATCCACTGTATGCAACTGTCATTTGCCACGGCGGAGGAATCACCCAGCGAGCCATATATGGTCGGCATTTGAAGCGCGCATGCGCAACGGCACGGCACACCTCTTTTTTACGCCGGTAAGTGCGTTCCAATACGGAACCGGTGCCATTACGCACTCCTGAAGTTAAGCCATCGGCAACCCAAACCGCGGTGTTCAATTACGTTAATATTGAAATTAACTTATATAAAATTAAAACGCATGAGCCAAATAAGATAGAGTGTCACTCACAAATTGTCAACACACTTGTAGAACCGAATCTATGCCCAATCGAGTGCAAGCGGACTCCGTGTATATTTGTATAACACAAACATACAAATATTTTACCAAACCCAATTCAGCGCCCCGGGCGCAGTGCTTCAGCATATCCAGCCCACGTTCTTAGTACATAAGTAAATGTTGAATGTAGATAATTCTGTATGTAGTTAAATGTTACGTTAATTAATTAGTATAATTATTTATTATTCATTTATTTATTCAAATTTATCCAATTATTATTACATAAAACCCGGCATCCGGTTTTTTGCCAAGTTTTAGGTAACCTTTATTTTTGTATTGGATAATGCCTGTTAATAAATTATAAGGAAAAGTAATGCTTTGTGAGTAAGTTTTGTGGAGGGGAGAATCATCGGGAGCATGGAGTAAATGAATCGTCCATTCCAATTTAAGGGCAATGGGCAAAATAAAATCCATGCAGGCCCATTGCAGGAAGGGCGGGTACGTCATGGCCATAAACGCTAGGACTGCCAGCTGTTTTGTATGTGTGGCAAGTAGGTCTTTTTGTAGTGTGGTGTAGGTCGAGTCTGTGTTGGAGTCTGTACCGTATATGGGCAGGGTTGCAGCTACGCCACCCTGAGAAAACAAAAAAACTAGACGTGTTCCGAATTAAATATCAAAATTCGAAAGGTTTAGTAAATTTGTAGTATATTTTAAATATGAAATTAATAATATATTTATTAATAACAATCTATGTGATTGGTAAGTACAGAATATGCATATTAATAGTAAATATAGTAAGGGGCTTACAGGAGTTCGCAGCGATTGTGAACTAACTCGGTACATAGTGGAGAACACAAATCGCATATTTATCTATCGCGATGATAATGGCTCGTATCAGCTGCAGCGCATAGAGCGCGTGCCCAGCGGTCTAAAGCTATCTATGTTTTGCGATGTCAATGATGTGCTGGAGACTCAGTGCCAGGACAATGGCCAATTTACAGTGGCGATGCCCATGACCTGTGGATCGCCAATGCAGCCGAAGGTTACCCAAAGTAAGGACTCTGCATGCTCCAAAACGTTGTATATTGTGGGCTACGTAATTGAGGGTCAGCAGCTGGAGCTCTATCGCTCCTGCTATGATGGGGATAATGGGCGTGTGTTGTACAGTCAAAGCGATGTCTACTTCAAAACCTTCTGTAAGGCATTATTTTTATAAATTCGAGACCTCCAAACCTATACCAAAATTCTTATATAGTTTTCAGGCCGCCTTTTGTGCAATTCACGACGGATGAGATAGTTACCCCCTTCGAGGCGGCTGCTTATTACAAGCATAATATTTATTCAGCATTTCAAAGAACTTTCGGCAATGCCCAAAAGTATTTGCCCTCGTCGAGCGACCTGGTCATCAACCGTGGACATCTTGTGGCCTCCGCTGACTTTCTATTTGTTGACCAGATGTCCAGCACATATCGTTATCTCAATATAGTACCGCAGTTCAAAAGCATCAACGACCAAAACTGGGAGAAAGTTGAGCGCTGGCTCCGCAGTCAGGTGCCAGCCAACAGACCGTTTCGAATTAAAACTGGTGGCATTGAAGTGCTCAAATTACCAGATGTGAATGGACACTATTGTGATATCTACTTGTCTGAGGACAAGCTACCAGTGCCCAAGTGGATCTATAAGGTTGTTCGAGACCATAATGGCAATGGCCTCCATGTATTCCTGTCCTTTAACAGTATATTTGAGGAGAACAGGCCTCAGACTCCGGATCTGTGCCAGCCCATCAAATGTCCATTCAACCTGGCCGACAATGCTAACGAGGGCTTCATATACTGCTGTGATCCCAATCACTTTCCATACTGACCTTATTATATAACTTATTATCGCATTTACTAAGTACATTCAATAAAATAAATTTAGACAGTTTCCCTACATATCCTTTTTATACCCTGAACACATTAAAAAAAGGGGTAAAATGGTATAATGGTTTTGTGCAAATGTATGTAACAGGCAGAAGGAAGCATCTCCGATCCCACAAAGTATATATA
The DNA here is from genome assembly GCA_035043505.1 of Drosophila setosimentum. Taxonomy (NCBI): domain Eukaryota; kingdom Metazoa; phylum Arthropoda; class Insecta; order Diptera; family Drosophilidae; genus Drosophila; species Drosophila setosimentum. Next base: position 22,438,165 of record JAWNMY010000003.1, read on the forward strand.
TGATTGATCACGATCAACAGTCGAGTCGATATATCCATGTCCGTCCGTCCGTCCGTCTGTATGAACACGCAGATCTCAGAGACTGTAAGAGCTAGAGACTTCAAATTTGGAATATAGGTTCTCGTATACCAGGCGCAGATCAAGTTTGCGTTATTTTATCGATAACTGCCTCCGTTTATCGAATATCGATATATTCAATTTCCGATAGCAATAAATGCCACAATCTGAATGGCAGCATCTTCTAATTAATACATAATATGCATATGCATACTATTGATCAGCTGCCCAAAATCAATTTCGTCAAGATCGGATAAGAAACATCCAAGTTGTAGTCGCAACTGTATTCTTATATAAGCAGCCGCAAGCATTTTCTGTATGCATAAATATGCGAGCGCATGTGTGAGAAAGAGATGGCATGATAATCGACGCGAGCGTCAATATGTTTTTTTTCGTTTATTGCGTGTTTCACATGTTTGTCGGCAGAGGGCGCTTGCAGAGCTGTTCGCATTTTAGTGGAAATCTTTTTAATGGGGAATTTGCCAACTTAATAATTGGGTTCAGGGTATATCGTAGTCGAGTTCACTCGACTACAGCACTCTTACTTGTTAAGAATTTGTTTTGTATACATATTTCGAAAACATTTCTTAAAACAAGAGCAACTTTCCAAGTACATATTTTTTTTTTGTTTAGGCTATGCACGACAATTTGTTACACAGTTTTGTATACAGTTCATTGACTGTAAATCCATGGCGCCGATTCCTTGAATTTGCTCCAGTTGAGTTAATTGGAGTAGACCTCAGAAACCGTCCAGAAATGGATGTGTGATGGATCTCCGATCCCATTAAGTATGTACAAAGTTGATAAAGCATACAAACTCCAAATATATTTCTGCTCAATAATCAGCAATGTTTGACTAGTTACAGATTTGGGAGTACATAGTATGCGATTAATTTCACCTTAATGCAGACTACATAAATAAAACACTTTTCTTTTTTTTGACAGTCCACTCTTGGAAAACACTTTATTGCTTCTATAACATATTTTGGATAAGCTGTGTAAAAACAGTAGAAGTTGTTTGGTTGTTAGCTGAACTCTCTTATATGTTGTTCAATGTGGTACTGCACTTAAACTGCGCTAATTATCGATAGCTAAAGATATATATATATATATATATATATATATATATGTATTAATATATATTTTTTTTTATATTTTTCTTTAGTTTTGTTCTACTTCGTATTTCTATACAATATTTATGTGGTATATATTAAACAAAGATGTAAGTTTAAAATGCGTTGGACAGAAATATAAAACATAAAGCCTATGAATATTAAATGAAAAAGAAAATAGGGAATTCAAAAATCGAATACGTTGCACTAATTATTTAGTAATGGGGCGATTTGTCGGTTTTAAATGTTGCTACTTGTTCAAGATTGCTTCGCGAAGTCTCAGTCAAATTAAAACTTGTATACAAATAAAAAACGGTATGTATGTGTGTGTGTGTGTGTGTGTGTATATAACTGTAATACGCGTTTGTTTTTCGGTAAATGTGTTAGTTAGTTATAAATGCTAAAAATTACACTCTTTCTTTGGAATTTCCTTGTAGCTTTAATAGCATAGCAATGAACAAAGGCAATTCTATAACAAACAAGTTAGATACGAAATTACTTAATTGTTATCCTGCTTATTGATCAATTTCAAGACAACTTTGCCGCCCTGCACATCCAGGGAATAGAGACTGCCATCCTTGATTTCATTGTTGAGCACCTCGTCGGTGACGCTGACAATAATGCCCGAAGGACCCGAAATATATACGCAACTCTTGTTAACCTCATTGAATATGTTCGAGCCGCTGCCAGAGTATTTTGAATTCATGCCCCAATTGTTGTGGAGAGCGGCAGCAGCAGCAGCCGAAGCTGCAACACCGCCATTCTCCAAGGCGCCACCAGAGCCGCCCTTCGCCATAAACTCGTAAAAGCCTGGCAACTTGTACAGCTTCTGCTGCAACTCCTTGGCCGTGTTGGAGAGCAAGTAGATCGCATTGTAGCTGTAGCCATCCATGCTCGCATAGAGAGTCAGACGTGGGGCAATCGTTCTGTCAGGAAAATAGAAAACAAATGATTGAGTATGTAATTCCTTTTTATTTAAATGAAAGTTTTTGTGAACATCGAAGTTATCCTTTCGTCTACAGTGCTCCATTATTCGAATTCTATGAGATTTTCCAACTTAAACTTTGCAGTTTCTAAGCTTTTGCTAATTGTTTGTTAAACAATTTTTCAGACGTGCTGCATTTTGCGAAACGGTAACTGTCCATTTTGAAAATGGACGCTGTTGAGTTAAAGCTTCAAACCTAAAGAGCAATTTTCATATAACATCTGTTCTGTATTATATTACAATTATTTTGCCATACTTAATAATGCCAACTAGATTATAAATATTTTTCAAATGAACGTAAGTCTGCTGTAATTATAACACATCGCTAGCAAAATTATGCATAGTTTAGAACAGTCAATAAAACATGTATCTTTGAGTAATTATGGTTAGCTTGCAGTTTAAAATTATCTTTTCTGTTAAACCTTTGTTTGTTTTATAGCTTATAGGTGTTTCTTGAATAGTTTTTTCAAATAGTTTTTCAACTTACTTGGCGCGTAAAATATTGAACATGCGTATGCCATCGGCAAGTCCACAGATTTGTATAAGATCCTCCTTGGACATGCTTAGTAAGGAAAGAAAATGCAGAGTGTGGAATAAGTTTTTACTGGAAATTAAACTCTGTTGCAAGCTAATGCTAACCGCATGATGTCCGCGCCCGAGAAATGAGTAAATGTGGCTAAATAGGCCGTCAGACGATGATTTGTCAGCCATTGTGTCACTTGTGCCGGTGTTGAGTCCGGCATTATGTTCTGATTCTAAAATAAAGACGCAAGTGTGCAAGGAGTGCATTTTATAGATATTTATACAAGTGCTTATGTGCGTGGTTAGCATGCATACATAGTCTTCCATATCTGCTGGCACATGCGGCGGCGACACCATATTTGTGGCATCCATTAGTTTCAATGTAGGCGAATTTGTTGATGTCACTGAATTGATCGCAATGGGACTGCTGCTGGCCGCTGGTGATGCGCTGCTCGCAAATGGAAGCATTCCATCGTATTTTGGTACATGCACCGGCGAATTCGGCCACAGTTTCATACTGTAAGAGGAAGAAGGAAACAAATGGGAGTATTAGTAAATGAAATGAATACAATCAATGATATTTACAAATTCGTAGTGCTCTCGTGTGCTTACAACATTTATGATCCTTTAGATACAAGCGCATGTTCACGAATGCTGATCGAGCCAGCAAATTAAGAATCAAACCCAACGGATACACAAACTTTAGCTACCCGGTACCCGGTTAGTAATTAATTCTCTGTCAGCGTTAGCATTGGCTTTAAGGCGGGTTTTTAATTCATATCCCATCTGCCATTACTATACATAAATAAATACTTATACATTTATAAATAAACCTGCACCGACATGCGATAAGCCAAGTTGTATTTGATTATAGCTTATTGACACGAAATTAACTGAGATTTCTAGATTTTGTATGTGAAATTATGTTAACTACTCCTCAAACCTAGTAGTAAATTAAAGTTTAGCATAAAAAATGATCTTAAGTAAAGCGATCGAGTATGTAATACTCTGTTGCGATCATCACTTTTGCTCTAATAATATTAATATAATAATAATATTAATAATAATATTAATAATATTAATATAAAATTAAAGTAACAAATTGTGGCATATCTAATAATAAGTAAATAAATAAATAAAAAGTGTCCCTTTCGCACCCTTACATACATATATGTATCATACATTGTGCAGCAAATTCAATCACAACTCAATCAAACCTCTCTAAGTCTTTAGCCTAAACTAGGGTATTGCAACCGGTTAAAATCGCAACATTTCATAACTATAAATAACTAAAAAATGTATATGATCTCATTGATACAATTTAAAACGAGACGAGCTGCTCTTAAAAAAATTGTAATTGCAAAAGATACTGCAGCTAAAATGCGACAGAAGAGGAGATCAGAATAAAGGCAATAACTGGTTTCAAATTCCCGTCAATCAATCTTCCATAGATTAAACTATTTGTTTACCAAAAAAAAAAAAAAAAAAACTAAAGACTAAACTAAATAACTAAATTGATTTGAATTCCCCTTTTTTCTCATCGATCAAAGTAAACAAATATCTAAAAATATGTGGAAATTTTTAAAATGTATTTAACATGTTAATGTGGGTGCGTGTGTGTGTGTGTGTGTGTGACTGATTTACTCACATACGTAAATTTATTGCACTTTAAGCTGGCGGTGTTATGCAAACAGAGTTAGCTTAACAGCTTAACGACTAGTCTAGCTTGTTGTGGCATGGTACTTAGCATTTATCTGTTAAACTGTTTTTTATAACTCAGCGCGCTTTTTGAGTCGTTTGTCTACAATGGCTGCAACGTCTTATGAGACATAAGCAAAAACTCTGCATATATAAAAAACGTGACAAAACAAAATGGGGAACATAATCAATAAGCAAATAGAAATGCTTCAGCATTTTACAAAGGAAAGATTAAAGGAAATAAATGGCTATCTCTCGCACTCAAGTCAAACTGCCGACATATAAAAGTTCTTGTTTAGCATATTCCACACTTGTGTAGTTGTCTCGCATCAGAGAGGACGACACAATTGGTTATAGATAATTTGATGCCTTAACTTTTAGATTGATTGTTCGTATGGGAGCTATAAGATATAGAGATTTTTAGCTAAATGTGTGAAACATAATAATACCCATATTTTCTGAGATTGGTCGAATATCTTGGCAAGAAAAATTGTTTTCAAGAGCTTAAGAGATGAGGGAGCTCTGTTATACACAAAGATAAGGACATACGGACAGATGCTCTGATGCTGATAATCAAGAATATGTATACTTTATAGGCAATCTTGTCAGAAGGAACACAAAGAGAACTCGATATTGCATTAGGCAATATTTAAAAGACTTTCGCAGATGAATACCATACAAATATACTCACTACTCGGGACTGTAGCAGCCTGTTGTGGTCGTTGGTGATATCAGGTCCAATGACATGTCATTCATTATGGTGCATTCGTAGCTGGGCTGGAATTTATCCTGCTCAGATGTTGGCCGCTTCTGTATTTTTTCCCGATCCTGCTTGTGCTTGCGATCGGCGCCTTTTAGCTTGAAGACCTGCAAGAGCATTTAAATTAGTCAAAATCTGATGTTAAAAAAGTTTTTCTGAAAAGTATATATGAAAACTATTAAAAAAATTGTTTGAAATCTAAAATTCGGAAACAATAAAATTTGCTGCTATCTTAGACCATTGACTATATGAATCTAATAACTTTCTAAAATGCTTTAATATGTGAATTGTTGCAATACTAATTTATCTATTTAATGTCAACTAAAGTCAATCAGTATATAAATTACAAAATAAGAAATATTTATAACGATTCTGGGGGTATTTAAATATGCAAAATGGTCGAACATTTCTTGCATTAATTGTGGAAAGCCCAATCAGACCAATCAGTTAAGGCCCTCCACAAGTATATGCGAAAAACTTATTCACGAGATAGGGCGTTAAAAATTGAGTTCTTAATTATAGAATAGATAATTCTAATAATAATAGATAATGTTTTATCTAAATTTCAAATATGAATTATATTCAATTTTAATTATATTGAGAAATATATTTTCTTTACAATTAAGTGGCGCCAAAAACACAAATATTTTCTAAATTTCAGATTGATTTTTTTGCTGAGAGTACTTCTGACTTTTTCAGGGGCAATGCTCACCTTAATCTGACAAGCAGCTGCATGCACCGCCTGTTTGCCATTGAGTGTGGCACGATTGTCCGATGTGCCTCCAAATGTGTTGCTATTGTTGTTGTTGATAGTTGTTGTATTGCTAGTGTTGTTGTTGGTGTTGGTGTTGTTATTGATACCGCTGCCGTTGCTGGTGCTGGTACTGCTGTTGCTGTTGATGCTATTTGCTGGTGAGTTTTCAATATAGGTTTCAATTTGTAGACGAAACGGTACACCCTTTTCACCACCGTGCTTCTTTGGTGTGAACTCTGTTGAAATGCAATTGACCTTGACGTAGACGCCGACCTCCTTGAATGGATCCCAAAAGATCTCCACCGTATTCAATGCACTCGAACTCAATGGCTGCGACACGTGGCACAAACCATACGATAATGGCACATCCACCTCAATGATGCGATCACCAGGACGCGACGCTTGCCATTGTTGCATCTGTTCGCGTTCCATGAACTGCAATCGACGCTCATGGAAACAGATTTTGATAACGCTCTACAAAACATAGAAGGAAGCACATAATTGTCAACTTTCAGTTTGCCAACAAACGATAATTGTTAATAATATTATTTTATTACTCTTGTTCGAGTTTGCAACATGAGGCAACATGGCGCATGCGCATGCCTCAAGTTGTTTTGCGTATAAATTAATTTTAATTGGGTCATATTAAAATCAATTAACGTGCATCACGCGCAACTTTAATATTTCAGTATAGGCAACAAACACATATCTGCCCTCAGCCGCGGTTGACGTCGACGCCGACTGCGCGGCCCAACAAACAATCATATAGATATTTATTCTCAACGAGTACAGCTTATAGCCTTAATAGAAACAACCATAACAATAACTCTGTCAATTTAAACTCTTTTTTTTTCATTTATCTTAATTTTTTTATAATTTTTTTTTTTTTGCATATTGTTTTGAACTCAACTCATGAGAAAAGCAAAAAACGGAGCGACAAGAAGAGCGAGGATTCTGATTTACGACGACGTTTTACTCACCTTCAAAATCTTATCGCGATAGAATGATAAATCACCGATTTTTTTCAATTTGATCTCATAGCTTTGACCCTGATTCAGATAGGTCAAAGTCTCCTCATTGTTCTTTGTCGCAATTGAGGTGGCCGCAGCCAAAATGTACTGAAATCTGCAAAGATATCAATGAAATATACAATAATCTGGTATCATAAGAATAAGACAATTTCTATCTCAATTCCTACAGTTATAGGTGAAAATGAAGAAATCAATTTAAAATATTCTAAGTGAAAAGCCATAGACAATATATAAGCAGCGTCCCTAAATACTTAAAATAAAATCTATGGGAAAAATATTTGAAATCGATACTCTGGAGTGAAGATCAACACATACCATCCAAGGTATACTTCACGAAAACCTGGGTACGCCCACGTGCTTAGCTACAAAACCTTATCATTTAGCAATATAAGAATTTAATCTATCTAGCAATTGGCATTACGTCAAATATATTTTTTAAAGTTTTGTAGCTATACATATTAGAAAGCTGATTGGATCTCTACTGTGGAATGGAGCTCAAATCATTATTCTTTCGATTCTTTATTTTATATTAATCTATGTATATAAATAGCTACAAAATCGATTTATCTCTCTATATCTATAAACATTGAGGGTGTAGCCTGAACAGCGAAATGAATTAGCTAACCATAATTAAGTACTCTGAAATTTGTTCTTCAAGCTAGACAAAAAAGGGTAATTGAAGTGTGATGCAAAATAAAGATATCAGATTATGCTTAAGCTAGTATATCAGATAACATCCTTAAAGATTACGCCATGTCTCCTCTCAATTTGCATGGCACATGAAATCTTCTTACTTGTGATCCTCGGCATGTGATGCACCACTGGATGAGCTTGGCTCAATTTTGGCCGCTTCGACAACGCTCAGCTGCTGCTGCAGCTCAGAGAGTGCTGCAATGATAAATTTATGCAATTGTAAGGAATGTAATGGATCTTATAATTTACTGGATCTTTGCTTTACTTACGCGCCTGGGCATAAGCCTCGTTGCTAGATGCGGCTATAGTTTTGTCAGTTACAGCTGCATTTCTATTGGGGGCACTGTCGTTCAATTCAAATTCCGTTGAGGCCGGCGAGCCTTGCGGTGAGCCACAGCCGCATATAAGTGCGGAGTTCAACTCATGCTTGGCACCGCTTTCGTTGCCACTGTTGCCTGCAGCTGTTACTGTTCCTGCCCCAGCCCCAACCACTGCCTGGGATTGCGCCGGGCGGTGCGGTGAATGATTAGCATCGCCCAATGGCGATTTGTCGATCTTACCAATATTGTGCACTGCCTCCGCAGAGCTACTGTCCAAGGGTAGCTTTGTAGTCGTTTTCAGCTGCTCCGTTTGCGGCTCCTGTTTCAGTGCCGTTAAGCTCGGAGAGAAGGCCAAAAAGTTTTCACTGCGAAAATAGTTTCAGCATTAGCACCTGACAGCTGTTCACTCTTTGTTCCACACCCCTCACTCACTTGTTCAAATATGAGTTGCTATTAAAATCGGCGTTCAGATCGAAGCCAATATCGTCGCTCCAGCTGCTGCGACCTGTAAGTAAATCGCCAAGAAAGTGAGAGAGAATAAAAAATGGTGTTTATATATTTAATTTGACAATTGTGTCTAAACGCTTATCAACTTATAAATTTTGATTATTATAGGCAGCCAATTCTTGTATTTTTCTGTATGACGTCAATTGAATTTATAAATCAATTTTCGACTTAAATATGAATGCTCGCACAGAAACTTAATATAATTAATTAGTAATTTGAGATGAATTGGTTAGCTTAGCTCTATAAGGCAAACGTTAAGATTGATCAATAATACAAAAATTAATAATAGAAAAATAAAATATATATATATATATATATTACAAACTAATCTAAACAACGCTTGATGACTTATTTATTAAATTTTTGTTTTAAAAACAAAACATGGCAAAAAATTCATTTTCGCATTTTACAAAATTTACCGTATTCCGTATATTATGAAACCCCTTTTCTACCCCACCCATATGATTCATTCTGATCCCATCGCTAATCCAATACATACTTTGGATTACTTCGTATTCAGTTTTTTAAATTAAATTGTATTTTTTATGTATTTATATTTTTCATATAAATTTCTGTTTCAATATTCTTTTTCAATTTAATTTTAAATTTCACCGTTTTAAAACCATTTTTAAAGTTGACCAATGTTCTAAGTCTGCTTTTAACTAATATAAAAATTCATATATATATATAAATTAAATTGGACCATTGCAAGTTCCCTCTCTCTCCCCCTTTTCCACTATCTTATCATATTTAAACATTAAAAAGCAAGTTTTAATTATGGACTATGTTTAACTAAAGTTTAAATTTTATTTCTTTAATATTTCCTTAAAGATAATTCGTTTCTTTAATTCTACATTTATATTTAATCATAACTTTACAAAATCTGTGAATACTTTTAATTTATAAAATATTAATGTAAGATACGAATGCAATTGCAAATATTTTACTCTCCAGATTTTTTCGTTATAAAACGGTTAATCAAATAGTTAGCGAGCCTAATTAAAATAAATAATAGATACAACATTAATTATTCGTTGTATTTGTAGTGTGTTTATTTTTTTTAATAATCTGAACCTAATGACTTGCGCGAGATATACCCTTTACCTTTTTAGTTATGGAACCTCAAAAGATCATTACATTTTTAACTTATTCGAAAATACTGACTGTGAAAATATTTGATTATCCACACTACTTTATAAGCAATAGAAATTGCTTAACTCTAATTGTTTAAATATACATTTTCGAGAGCAAAGCCCGAAGCCGTCGGGAATAATAGAAATTAAGGCTAGGCGAGGCACTTTAGAATGGGAAATAACTGAACAACATCCATTAAACGGCTAACGTTACATAAACTGAATGTGAATACTATAAATATGTAAATAATCAAAGTGGTATACACACAATAGTCTTAATTATTATTTGTTTTTAGTTAAAGATAATTAAAATAATTGCTAAAAACTTTTCAAAAAATCTAATTAAGTACTTCGCGAAAGTATTCCACAATTTTTCTTTATTTAACAGAAATGGAATTGTTTTAATTGCGGGTTCTACAAAATAACAACCATTTTGTGGCCTTATCTTAGCCCGGTGGACGTGTGCGTTTCAAATTTGTTGATAAGCCATCATGAGTACTGCGATAGGGCCCCTCTACTTAGTGTCAGCTGCACATATGTGTTTTGGTAAAGAGTTAAAATTATATGGTTCGATATCTCTCTTTATCTGTATATGTGTTGTGGTAGTTGTAGTTTATTTTGGATCTGTAATTAGGCCAATGGCAATTTTTGCTGGTCGTGATTTACATGAGTAAATCTTTTAGACGGTATGTTTCTAAAAATATAGAAATATAGACTTGCCCATATGGGTTAAGTTAATTACAGATTTTATTTACTACAATAAATAAGAAGAGAGAAATAAGAATATAATCTTTGCGTATTTTGATATCAATAAGAAAGAGTCGAAAAATATTTAATTTAGTATTTAAAGCGATAAATTTAATTCTGAGACATGTGTTTCTAATACTGAAGACACCGCAGTTGATTGGTAGACTAGTGGTAACCTTCTTCCAAGTTATTATTATAATGACGGTAGAGATTTCATCCAATAGTTTTGATTATTTGTATTACAGCAGTTTATGTTTTCGTATAATATTTCGGCTAACCATTTGGAATAACCTCCTAGTATACTTCTAAGTTTTGTGATTAGAGTTTGATTATTTAAGTGTTAAGTCACGATGTGGGCAGCAGACAACAACAATCATTTTACGATCATCACAGACACACACGAATATAGGATATTGATTAATTAGCAAATGGCTTTTTGTTTTTGAAAATAATTAACACATTTGTCACGTTGTTGGTACAGCTCCATGTCATATTCAAAAATATTAAGCCCAATTCTTAAGACCTCAGAGGGTTGTAGACCATTTTATTCTAATGCCATCCATTCGTATAGCCACCCGCTAATTAAGATTAAGATCAGCGCCAAATCGCACATTTCGCTGACGCAAATGCTCAAAACAAGTTTTCAATTGTTGTTCACTTTTAGGCCACAACATTTTTTTAGACGCTATAAAATGTCTGAGCGCCCTTAGACTTAGACATAAGTCATAATTATTTTTGAATGCCATATTTCTAGTTGGATTCCCCTCAACATCATATTCAGTAGTGTAACTTAAATGTAAAATAATAAAATATTTATATTTCATAATACTAAATATGACCGAAAAAATCAATATATCACTCAGATCAAACCGAATCTGACCGAAACTATTATTAACTACAGTCAAACCAATATGCATTCCTACACTATTATCTAACAAGTATTTCCTTTACAGTGCAAATTAAATTTTACTCAGTCGGGGTTTTATTTGATTTCGCTTAATTTGATGAGCGTCTCCTTGGATATAGGGTATACAAGAAGTAACTGTTATCTTACGCTGTCAAACCTCCTTGCAGTAAATGTTGCACAATATTAAATATATTTATTTTTTATTTTTAATTTTAAAGTTCTAATTTAAATATTTACGTTGAACGATATATCATTTCAATTGTAACTTTCCTTTTATATTAAAATGTTGAGTTTTTAAAACCATTTTTAATTAGTTTTTAGTCCACAAAAGTAAATATAATTTATTACTCACAAAGTTTTAGATTTTCTATGCATTTTAAATGTAATATAAAAATGCAAATGGAACTTGTTTAAAACCTGAATCAAGTTTTCTGTTTGCTGTGCTTTTTTTTAAATCTATTTAAATGATATGTTTTCTTACCTGAATGCTTTTCACGTTTGTGTTTATCTTTCTCCAGATGTGCCACCTTATTGGGTATGTCGCCCGATTGTGTTGTCGGCGAATTTTCACTTTGGCCAATATCCAATGAGTCCCAATCCATTCGTCTTTTGCGAGAACCACTCTCCGAGTAAATTGTCCGTACGTCGATAATATGAGGTCCCGGTGAATCCTTGGACTGTGCGTCTGCAGTAATACGAACCGAAACGAATCGAAATGAATCGAATCGAAATCGTATCGATTAGCCATTAAGCGATATCGATTGCTTTTGATGGGTGGATTAGTGAAATGGATTCGGTGATTCTTATTTTTGGCATTGTTGGCAGTGATGAGTTACATTATCGAAATGGAATTATCAATAATATTCTTCCTTACCTGTCCAAGATTCCTCAGAGGTCGGTGGTGAGTCAACAAAGTTAATCACTTGCTCATAATCCGACCCAATATGCTGATGATGATAGCCGCTCATGAAATGACGATTTTGGACCTATGCAAAGCAATGGAATCGAGGAAATCATTTAAAGCTAAGGCAACTATATGAACCCTGCCTCGAGGAAACTTTTCATGTACTCAACCTACGATTTACTTTCCGAAAACTGAACGTTTTTGAAATCGTGAAGCATGATGTTGTTCCAGAGTCGCCCGCCAAACGATGTATTGCCTCAGCCGAGCTCACATTATCACTCAATTCTACCTAAAATGCTATAGGGGTCCTAAACCTTGCTGATAATGATACAGACTTGTGACAATTGCTATGCCTATCAATTGTGCTCAGTTATATGTGAGTGTGTGTGTTGAAATGTGTGTTTGTGTACATTGTACATCATCTCTCATGCGTCCAGTTGTTATTTTTTTGTATGAGAGTAAAGAAAAATCTCTATAATGGATTCATTACAATATTGTATAAGTACACTCGGAAAAATAATCACGCTGAAAACTAGAGTCTTATTGTTTTTAAAAATAATTTATAAATATTCGACAATCAATTTCTAAAAATTAGTTGTTTTTTTTAATATTTTCTCTTTTATAGACACGATAATGCAACAAATTCTTAATAAAAATCATAATCAAATATTTATAAACTATCTAAAATGTTTTTAATGTAACATGGAGTCTAGAAATCTTTTTTTCTAAATTTGAATTGAGAAAAGAAAACATCTGGTTTTTAAAAAATATAATTTCATACTAATAGTTGCTCTTAGCCAAAATTTCAGGGAGATTGTTTTTTTTTTCTGAGTGTATGTGTTTGTATAAGTACGAGTGGTTGAGATTTGATTTGCTACGCCGTTACGTCTGTACGTGTGGACTTCATTTCATTTTATTGCGTTCTCAAAAGATAAGAGAGAGAGAACAGTGTAAACAAATGCCACAAGTGGCAGGCAACCTGTCGAATGTGTTGGCGAGCAAAGAAAGTCGTCAGATTGAAGCTATTCCTAAAAGCATCCACTTCTCTATATGGTATACAAGTCAGGGGCAATCTAAAGTCTGACAAATCGATTCAGTTAAATAACATTTTGTTTACATGTCGGTGCCAGTCTATTTGTTATTTTAAAACAATTCTATACTAAGTTGAAGCCCTTACATGCACATTAATTTTATTTTGATTTACAATCGACATTTTTAAGAAATGGGTTTTGGAAATAAAAATAGTAGACTATATTTAAAATTAATGTTTTAAAATATTTCAAAATTCATGTGTGTTTTTAATAGACTTGCATTTTATGCTGTTGGCAAATAAACATCCACTACTCTTATATAAATATACCAATATTTAGATTTATACAAGTGCTGGTAAACGCACAAATTGTTATGTTTTTATTTGGTTTTTAATTTTTTGCGAATATAAAAGCTGACATTTTTAACCATTTTTTTGTTGTTAATTTTTAATCTTTATTCATTTTTTTTTACATCCAAGTTTTACAACTTGAAATGTTATGAGCTTACCTGATTTAAATGTTCACCGTTGTTGTCATTGTGGCTGTTATTATTGTTGATGTTACTGTTGTTATCGTTATTGTTATTATTATTGCTATTGTCATTCTGGTACTGATTATGGTTTCGACTTAAATTATTATTGAATTCCATTTGGTCGAAATCGTTGAAAATGCTCAAATCAAATTTCGTTGATATGTGTGATATTTGATAATGTTGTTGTTGTTGTTGATGATGTTGTTGTTGTGATGGCAAATAAAGTTGCTGCTGCTGGTGTTGTTGATTTTCTTGTTGATGTTGTTGTAATGAATATTGTGGATCAAATATGCTTTTTAAATCCAAAAGACCGGAACTTTGCGATAAAAACGAAAGCGCCATTCGGTATGAAAACAAATTACTATTTAAACTCCACTTCCTCTTTTTTGTTACAAATTATTATTATATTATTGATTTTATTTATTTGTCTATTGATGTAATGTGCACAATAACTGTAAGATACCCACTTCCTAGCGAGACACTGTGTTTTCCAGGGTATCATCCACGATATTTCGCTGGTACTTTTTCAATTTTTTCCTTTTGGCCCCTTATAAAGTTATATTTGTGTACGGATTTTGTTGTGGGGTTTGTTGTAACAACAAAATTTTTTTTTTTTTTGGTATTTACTCGAATTAGAATGAAGTAATTTTTTTGCGTTTTATATTTAAAGTCTGTTTTTATGTTATGTCAACATTTTGTGGGATTTTTATGACACAAAAATATATATTACACCTTTTTTGTGATTTTTTTTTATTTTTTCTCTTAGCACAGCACTTGGATATTGAATAACAACTAACAACCAAATAATATCTATAGTATATATTTTGCTTTAACAATTTTATCAACTATATTTATGTATGGTTTTTCTTTTGAATTGATAAAAAAAATTTTGTTGTGCGTTCATCTGGCGGGGGACGGCGCGATCTTTGATCAATTAAAAGAGTACAAAAAACGAATTATATAGTTTCTTGATACCGGTGGTCTCACGCTGGCGATGGCTTCGAAGTAGGGTATTTTCAATTTTTAACAGCATCTTGTTACGCAGATACATATAGCTCGATTGCGACTGATATTCATTGGACATGCGTTGCAGCCGGATTACAGATTTCTCCATTTAACGCAAAGTTTCGCTTTACTCTCGCGGGATGATGCAAAGTTGAACTGCACTTATTTTCCGCCTGTTGCTCCGTTTTTTCTTCTTCTCCTCCTTTCCTGTTTTGGGCGAGATTTGCTGGTGGGGTTTTTTTGAGTCAGACTTATCCGTACATTCTAGCGATCTACTGCGGGGAGTGACTGGGGTTCCTTTTTTTTAGCAATGGGGTGCTTTGATTATGTTTTTGGGGCACACTGTCTGATTTTTGACATTCTTATTGGGTGGGGGGAACCAGACGGTTGGCACTTGTGCGACTTTGTTTATATTGTCACTTCTTTTATTTTTTATTGTTGGTTTGGTTGTATTTTTAGTATGCACTTTCAGAAGGCGAACATAATTGCAGTTAGTTCGGCAAGTAGTTCGCAGAGTTCTTGAAATGTACAAATTTAACAATGAAATATTCCATTTGATTTACACTTTTCCTTATTACACTTTTTGTCTGTTCTTTTTATATTTGTATTACTTTTTTTTTTTAGCAGCAGTAAGACACAACTGCTCCAGACGCGCTTCGGTTTTACTCTGTTTTCTGTACAAATCGCTGCGGAGCTTTGCCACTAATATTTTTACCCGCTGCTTAAACTTTAATCGCTGCTCCCAAAGACGAGGGAGAGAGAGATGCAGAGAGAATATCAGAGTTGTCGATGTATGCGTGTTATTTATAGAAGCCGTTGCCTGTCTGTGTGTTTATTGTCTGCGTGTGCAGCAAACTGATAAAGTTTTGAAAGCCTTCTTCACGTTTATGTGCCGTTTATTTCTTTTTATTTATATGTGTGTGTGAGAGTTTTACTTATATTTGCTATATATGAAAGTGTGAATTGTTATAAGCTTGTATAAAGTTTTTTTTTTATTACAGCCTTTTTCTGTAGCAATTCAGTTTTTTTTTAAATGTCGAAACAGGCTTTTGAGCTATATCGCTAATTATTCAAATTAACAATCGAAATCAATTTATCGTTTGATTTGTATGCTTTGTCGATCGCCGATTTTATATTTTAATAATTTGTGCGTTTTATTTTTGTTGATTATTTTGCTTGCTGCCAATTCGTATCCTTTGTTTTACTTTTATTTATTTTTTGATGCAATGATTTACACGCTATAGGAGCACTTTTAGACCGGCGAAGCGAGGCTTCGAAAAGCCCAAAGAGACAAGCATTTTTCGTGTGGCCAGAATTTTGGTGGAGCGCCAACCAACACGGACACGAGGCTAAAATATCAATGAGTTGCACGAATATTCGCCGTTAGCGGGAAACTACAGTTTACAGTTTCAATTTTTCTGTTTCCGAATTCAGCGCACCAAAAACCGAGCGAGCCGACCACGACAACGAAGACGACAACAACGAGACGATCACAAAACGAAAAAAATAAAATAAACTAATATAACACAACTTGTGACCACGACGGACACGGGACGATGGGAGAGATTGCGGTTGCTGCTGCTGCGACTGCGACTGTGGCGACTGTTGTTGTTGCTGAGCTGATGCTGATTGTAGTCGATAAAAGCTAATGATTGCTGCGACTGCTCTGCTCCGATGCTGCTGCTGCTCTAATTGACAATCGTTGTTGTTGTTGTTGTTGTTGTTGTTATGTCAATAGTAAAAGGGCTTTGCTGGGATTGTATTTGTTTTTGTTCCGTCTCCTGCTCAGCTGTTTTGCACGTTTTCTTATCTGCTGTTATTCTGATTACGACTGCAGCGACGTCGCATTGTCTCTTTTGTTTTTGCCTTCTTTCCTTTTATCAAAACGCCAGCACTACTCGCGTCGTTTCGCTCGCACACACGTGTTGCGCGCTTGGCTTTAGCTGACCCTTTGCTGCTGCGTTTCACTGCAAATTCCGCTGACGAGCGACACAATAACAAATTAATTATTTCAAACAAAGCGTATTTTTTTCGCTTGATTTTTATGCTGCATTGCAATTGAATTCAATTCAAACTTGTTACATGTATGTCTAATCTACGTCTGTATATATATGGATGTGTGTTAATTTGTATTTGTGAGCTGTTCACTCAAAAGCTTTCAATGGCTGCCGTTTTTTCTGTTGTTATTGTTGTTTTTGCTGTTCGCACTTTTGCTGCGCGCGTCGATGACGTATTTTGGCACGCACTCTTAATAAACGGCAAAAAAAAAAACAAAGAGAAAACACTGTTTTTAGCCGCTGTGGGTTTTTTTGTTGTTTTATTTGATAAACAAAAATTGCCGACGTGTTATTGCTGCTGATTGTTGTTATCGATGTTGTTATTAATTGACCGCTTTGTTGCCGTTGTTAAAACTGCCACGAAAAACTTATGTTTTTGCCGATGGAAGGAGACGTACTGATTTTGTTGAGTGAACAGCACACGTTAATATAAAATTTAGCTCATGCTCTGCGCTTAACCAGCTGACTGACGTCTGATGCTCTCTTGCTCTCGTTTGACGCAGAAGTAAGAGAACGGAACAGGCACACAAAGAAATTATGATAATGCCTTGCGTATGCAAATGCCAGCTGGAAAATACAGTTGACAACGAAAACAAAGCACTGTAAAGTTGACGCTGTCTCCACACATAACACAAAATAGAAACAAATGGGCGCAACAATTAAACAGCTGTTGCGCTTAAGAGCAACAACTAACTAGCTAAGAGCAGCGACTTCGCTGCACCTGCCATTGGATCAACGGTTTTACTCTTAGCAATCACATGTGCACATAAATAAGTGAAATCATTCGCATTTAAGGGCCAATCATCTTTGGATTAGACATTCAAATGATACGCAAATGTTTCTGATTGGCCCAAAATATGACTTCAATCAAATGCAACTATAAGTGACTTAAATTTGGATCCTCGATAATTAATTCGAATTAATTTCTGACATTTAATAATTGTTGAGTTCATTCATAAGTTGTGTTAATTAAAAGTATAACTGATAATTGGGAAAAGTCACCGACATTGCGGTTTATTCAATAAAAAAAATGACAATAGAACAAACAAAATTGGTTTTCTTAACTCTGATGTTAACTTTTTAATGCTTTCTCGTTGTGCATTTCTTCAATTGATGGCAATGACAGCGGGCGAATTGAATATTTTTCAATTGTTTTTAAATTGCCATCAATAGCAAGGTTTCAAGTGAAATTAATTAATTTTGCACAATGAAAGTCAAAGACGCAATTCGTTGTAATAAAATTTTATGTTTTCATACATGGTACATCCATTCAAATATATATTGATCAGACATGTTTCAACAACGGGGTTTCACAAATGTTTGCCGACTTCGGCTTTAATCACGAATATGAGTTTTTAGTGGCTTCAATTAGCGACTAACGAATATTATTATTTCCTAATTTAAAATGAATTAGCATAATGCTGGTCATTTTATTTACGCTCTTATAAACGTGTCAATTAAAAAAATCAATATTTTATAAGATGTTTGTAAAGTTTTACAGGTGAAGAGGGCTCGCACAATATGAGTAAAAATTAATTATCTACTCCAAATTAATATGATAATTTAATTAACTTTATTCAACAACCCGACTTAGTTAAGAAAAAAAAATTTATCACAAAATTCGCTTCAATATCTAAATTAGCACATTTATCACTAGCGAAATGCTCAAAATCTATTCTCTCATTTTGCATTTAAATACCCCCAGAAATCTAAAAAATACTTTTCATTTTTATGATTTAAATTTAATATTAAGTTTGCTATTTAATTTAATTTATTTTTTACTTAGTGTTTTTGTATGTTGACTTTGTTTTGCATTAAATAAATAAATCAAGATGAAAAATTTTTAATATATTCAGTTGGGGAGTAAGATATATTCGAATAAGGCGCGCAAGCTGTCAATTGTGCGCTAGCGCGCTTTACAACACTACATGACCGATTGCAATTACGATAGCTGGCAAAATATCGATAACACTCACAACACAAATTTGTCGCAGGGCAAATAACGCGTTGAATAAAAAACGCTGAAATTATAACGGAATTATCGCCCCATAATCAAATCGAGGACAGAAACCCGACACTTACCGCCGACGGTCTGGTGCAAACATCAAATTCACCCTTTGAGCCAACCGCAGCAGCAACAACAACTAGCGCGCTTTACAACACTACATGACCGATTGCAATTACGATAGCTGACAATATATCGATAACACTCACAACACAAATTTGTCGCAGGGCAAATAACGCGTTGAATAAAAAACGCTGAAATTATAATGGAATTATCGCCCCATAATCAAATCGAGGACAGAAAACCGACACTTACCGCCGACGGTCTGGTGCAAACATCAAATTCACCCTTTGAGCCAACCGCAACAGCAACAACAACAATAAACACACAAACAGCAACAACAACAGTCTCGCAGGAGACACAAACATCGAACGGCATCGGAATCGGCGGCCCTCTGACAGTTGACCAGCTGGACATCGAAATTCTGCCGATCATCTACGATATTGTGCGCTGGTAAGTGTTGCTCAGTGCCATTATTGTTGACAGCAGGTGTGTGTGTGCAGCAGTGAGTGCAATAAACTGACAAAAAAAAGAATAAATACTAAGTGTTGACAACGGAGAAAAATTGACGAAATTGTTCAGATGTGCTTATATAAGAAACAATGCTTATTTTCTTTTCTTTGTTTCGGTTTGCAGCGTAGAAAAAGATCCGCTCGAGAATACAGTTAAGCTGCGTGAATCACAGGACTGCAATCACAAGGTGAGTGGCACAAAGAAAATCGAATTGTTGTTGAATTGTTGCCACATTTCATTGCAACTTTTTATGTTAGATCTTCGAGCTACAGAAACGCTTTGAATCGGCGCGCGAGCAAATAAAACAGCTGCCGGGCATCGATTACAACAAGGAGGAGCAACTGCAGCGCTTGGAACTGTTGCGCAGCCAGCTGAAGCTCAAACAGCAACTGATACGCAAATACAAGGATACGGAATTCTAGGATCTACAAGAAAGGATGGTGCTGCGACTCCTGATGCGTTATTTGGCTAACAATGAGCAGCTCATCCAGCGCATGGCCGACAGCTATCCGATGCGACGCGCCGCCCAATTGGTCGTCTCCCTCATGTATCGCACCAAGGACTTGGCCAGGGAGCGGGGTCTCCACGAGATGACCCCCGAGAGATTCAAGTGGGTCCACAATTAATTGCCCACTTTTCCACTAAAACATGATTCGGTTTCTCTATTTTTTTGCAGATCCTTTATGAATATGTTCAAGACCAATGTCAGGCAGGAGCTAGAGGGCGTCAAAAAGGAGCTGAAGAATACAAAGAAATAATAACTAAATTAATTAATTACATGTAGCTAAGACTTTAGGAACATAAACCAAATTTAACAAGCAATGCTGAAATAATGAACTCAATTTTGTGGTACTTTGAAATCCACAAGAAATTCAATGTTTTAAATTGAACGTTTTCGACAATATTCATTTTCTTAGTAGCAAGCGCAGCCAAACAGACAAAAAATTTTTTTTATAACATTCCACATTTTAGTTTTAAAACTAACATCTTGGTCAAGTTTTGATTGCTGGCTTAGCTTGAAGTCGAGTTTTTGATTAAGCTAAATTAAATGCCACGGTTTGCAAATACATAGAATATCTGCAAATTGATTAATTTAACTTTTATGCAACAAATTGGAAATAAAACCACTTTCACGACTTTCATTAATTCTGCTAAAAACAGAAAAACCTTTAAGAGCTTTAGCAGGGATCAGAGTCAAAGTATCTAAGAAATGAATGTTACGGCATGGCGGAACTGGATACAGGGTATCAAACTGTAGCCCATTCAGATCATGTTGCATAGATTTGTAATTTGCACTATTCTTCAGCTGATTTCATCAGATTAGCTTGCATTGCTATTATAAAATTGAGCTAAGTTGCTCTTAATAGGTTTACGCTTTAACAACATCGTTGGCCACCCAAACATGGAATTAATATTGCAACTTTTATGCATAAAAATATATTTATATTCCTTCATTAATATACTCACAACTGCAAATTTTGAAAAGGGAATTTTCGTTTCCTGTAATTTGAAATTATGCAGTGGTTCAGATGAGCATATTAATTGGTATATTTTTTTAACGAAATCTTAATAACGATGTTAAAAACATAAATCTCTGGCTTACCATTGGTTTAAGAAAAACATTAATTGTTACGTATGGAAATTATTATTGCTTAAATAATGTTAATTTGGCCAAGCAGGAGGAACAGTTCGAGTTCTGGAAACAGTGCTACTTGAAGCGAGATGGTCTGCTTGAAATCGTTTTAGTCTTCTTTTAAAAAGTGAATTTATTTTATTTTCTCAAATTATACATATCAAAAAAGTGTTAATGCAAAGTCAATATAGATAAAGACCAGAAAGACGAGATTTTTCCAAAATACATGAAAAGAAATATATTTTGAAGATTTACTATAGAATCAATATAGACCCGCAGATAACCTTTTCATATAGAATCTCATTATTTAGTTAATTGTTCCTATGACATTGTTCCTATGGTGATATGGAAGTCCGATGTTAATGATTTTACATACGAACTAGAGAATTAATGATCGAAATAGAGAATTTGGTTAAGATATCTCATTAAACAAAGATGTTTTCCGTAAACGAATTCATTCATATCTAGAAATAAATAGATGTTCATAATATTATTTCAATCCTTTCCGATTTTATGCCTCTGAAATTTGCCAAGTAACAATTTTCCAATTCTTGCCACAATAAGTGTGGATCTGGCCTAGAATCCATTTAATTTAAATTAAACCTTTTAATACCAGCAGTTTTGTTGTACAATTTTAAGTTTTTCAAACTGTAAATTTATTATGCAAATTTAAATAGGTTTCAACGTCAAAAGTAACACACAGCATGCAACAATGTGTATAAAATAAAAAGAATACCCAATTTAAATTATGTTTCTTAAAGTTCTACGAAGTGATCAGAAAATTAAGCAAATTCAATTTGGTTGACTCTAACATTAAACATGGACGAAATCAAAAAAGAAATTTCGCACAGCATACACAGACAGCATCGTTCATCGCGAGTCTTCACTGTAGCAAAATATGAATTTTCCATTCAAACAGCAGCTGCTTGATTCACATTCTTAGCACAACCGTTTCGCCAAATACTTGGGAGGAGCCTGAGCTTAACATATAACAGATGTTTTTTGTTTTGTTTTGTTTTTTGAATACACACAAAATGCATTTTGGAACAGATTGTGATTTAAAATACAAGTATAGATTTCTAGTTCTGTGATGGCTCCGCCACCGGCGCGGCATCTACGTGGGCGCTGCTGCAGCCGCTACTGCTGTTGCCGTTGAGGGGCATCGTATCTGGTTGCACCCGATTATTGCGTTTCCGCTTGCCACCGCGCCGGCTGCCCTCGCGTCGCTCACCATTTTGTGGCTTGTGATCCTCGCCAGCCGCATCCTTGCTGCTGCAGCCGGCCGCTTGCGATGATGCTGATGACGATCCCTGGCCATGTTGGCGTTGCTGATTGTTGCTACTGTTGCTGCCGCTGCCGTTGTTGCCGTTGTGGGCACGCGACTGCATCTTTGCCGGTTTGGGGCGATATGGTGAGGCGGCTGCATGTGGCATCGGATGCAATATGTTGCCAACCGCCTTGGTGCGTCCCTCGCGAAAGACCAAACGCTGTCCGGCGCGTATATACTCCGGCTGCTTGATGAACCGGAATTTGACGCGCGCCTTGTCGCCGGTGCGCAAACAGTCGCAGGACATGCGAACAATCGACGCCGTTTGCCTTATGCTGCCGCAGTGCACCATCGCCTGGTAGCGGGCCGAGATCGTTGTCGGATGATGCAGCACCAGGATTTCGCCCTCGAATTCCCAGCAGGCCTGCGGCTTCAGTTCCGGTGATACCATCACCATGCCCTTGCGCAAATACGTGCGCTTTATTTTCTTCAGCGCAAAACTGGCCGTTTGCCCGCAACGCACCCGCTCCACATTCATCCGCTTGCGATGGATGCTCTTGATGGTGATGGGCACAAAGTTGCCCATGGCATTCGGGCCCAGCATGAGGACATCGTTCAGTTTGATGGTGCCCTGCAGGCAGGTGCCAGAGACAACGGTGCCGACACCCGGCACCGAATACACATCATCGATTTGGAATTCCGCAGGCAGATTCTCGGAGCCGGCCATGCGAGTGCTCAGCAGATTGAGGAACATCTTGAGCAGCTCCAGATTGTCGCCATTCACATTCGACACTTGGAATATGGGACAGAGGCGCTCGCTGACAAAATTCGTGGCGCTGAGAACCACATCGTCCTGGCTGCGCACCACCACCGGCACCTTGCGGCAGCCCTGCGATTTGAGCATCTTGAAAAGCAGTTTCATATTATCCTGCAGCACATTCGGCGGACACATGTCGATCTTAGTGACGACCACAAAGACGGGCACGGCCAGCGCCAAAGCCAGCCCAAGATGCTCTTTCGTCATGCCAATAATGCCTGCATTCGCGCCAATCTACAGGAATACACATTAATAATTATTTTGTAAGGGATTAAGGAAGATATGTTGGATTCACTTACCATCAGCATTCCAAAGTCGGGCGCATGCCCCGTCATGCCGAACACGGTTGTCTTCAGGTAGCGCTCGTGTCCCGCCAGATCTATGAAGGTGATAACCTTGGCGGACTTCTCGCATATCTTCACCCAGTCGAGGTGGCCGTGATCCGGTTTATTGACCACATTGCCGACGCCATCGAAGCCAAGTATGTCGTTGCCCACGGAACTGGTGCGACCGCTTTCGATTTCGTGCTTATGCCGAAAGAGGCGCTGTCTGGCATGGCCACGGCCATTGTCCAGTTCGCCATGTGTCAGCACTCCCAGCAGCGTCGATTTACCAGCATCCACATTGCCAACGACCGCAACGCTGCCAGAGAGACACAGAGAGAGAGACAAGAGTTAGTTACTGCTGCAGTGCATCCACACCCACATCCATCCAATTGTCGACACTCACCGTATCTCCATGAAGTCAGTAGTATCTATGTGCTTGCGTATTAGAAACTGAGCCGTTTTGCCTTTCTCAACGGGTCGCTCGCGCAGATTAACCAGATCCGCATCCATGTCAGCGGCCATCTGTCGCAATGTCTGCACAGATGCCTCAAATTCCTCCGCATTCAAGCCGCTGTCTCTGCCATCTGTCATAAAAAAAATTAACTCAAATTTATAGTTTCTGTTTGTGCATATTTAACAGAATATTTTGTCAAAAATTCACAATTTTATGTGGAACAATACAATTAAATACTCAATAATCAATGGAGTCTTTATGTTTAATTTAATTCGCAATAAAATATACATCTAAACATGTTAAAACTACGAAAATTGCAAGGAAAAGTCTTAAAGTATTCTTCATCTTTAGTTTGTCCATATTCAGCATATTGTGCATGATGAAAGATGTATGGAATTCAATTGTGATATTTCCTTTCTACTTGGCAATGCAAAAATATTGTTTCTATGTCTAAATCTTAGCGAGTTGCAATTAGAGAGCGATCATTGCATTAACCTTCCTCTCATATTTAATTAAATTGATATATCATATTCGAAATTTAAAGGTTGCTACGAGTGTAATCAAAACAGTTAAAAATTTTATCATTTTAAAACAATTTATCTCGATTCAAATTTCAGCTAGTTGCAGTTCAGAGAACTGTTTCCAAAGTGTAATTATACAAGATGGTCTCAGAAACTGTTGAGGATAGGAATAGTATATAGATAGAAATGAATTTGATGAATGCGAGGGGGATAACTGATGGTTATTTCTGTTTTGTCTGTCTGACAATATTTGGCGGGAATTCAAATATATATATTTATAAATATATATTATATACAGTTGAGAACAAAATAATAGCACCACTCACACAAGAAATGTTGTCAAAAGTAACTTTTTCAAATTTGTAGCTTGATGGTATTTTTGAATACGGTTTTCGAAAAAGATTGAGAAAGAAAATAACCATAATTATTTTAACCATATTCAACTTATTTAAGAAATATATGAAAATGAACATAAAAATAATAGCATTATTGAATAGTATCAAAATTGGTGATATTATTTTTTCGCTACTTATTGTCACTTACTCTTTTAAAATATATATATGTATGTATATTTGTATACCAATACTAACTTTAATCTGAAGGTGGATTAATAAACCGAATATTAAAAATTTACATTTGAAAACATTGCAAATTTTAATGGTTTGTTTTTTGATTCATGAGAAAAATTCGCAACTGTATAAATATACATATGTATGTATAGATAGATAGACATATATATTATAAAAATATGGATAAACTGTTGAAGCGTTACTGATCTCTTACCTTCACCCACTCCAATTTCGTAGATTGTCTCGCCGCAGCTGTCCGCGATGCGATCGAGGAGGCGTCGCTTGAGCAGCTGCCGCTGATCGTCTGTGGGCTGGACAAGGACATCCTTGCCACGGATGCTGGAATAGTCGATGGTCAGCTGATGATGCTGCTGCATCTGCTGCGTGGGCAGACCATCGACTGTGAATATGTTGCTGCGTGCGCTCTTAATGCCCACGCCCACATTGGTGGGCGTTACGCTCTGTATATTATTCATATTTGCGATAGTCTATCTAAGTTGGCCAATATTTATATCCTTGGAATCATTGCCTTTCTGTGTGTGTATGTGTCTGAGTGAACATGCAGGATGTTTCTGCGAGAGTGATCAAGAAAGAGAGAGTGAATATTAATAAATATTAGGCTAGAGCATAATTTACAGTTAAAACCAAATCTATCCCACGCCCATTTGTCTTAGCTGAGCTCTGATGGACGTCGGCTTAGTTCTCATCTCGCTTACGAAACAATCGGATCAACGCATGAAACGCCGCTTTTATAGCAGGCGCTGATGAAATACCATTCACTATCTGATGAAATGCGTGCAAAATATTGCACACTTCCAGTGAAGAGAAACAAAGAGAAAGAGAGAGAGAGAGAGAGAGAGAGAGAGAGAGAGAGAGAGAGAGAGAGAGAGAGAGAGAGAGAGAGAGAAAGAGGGGACATCCAGAAATTTTCTCCAATTGCATTCGTACACGAAATGACCGTTACTGCTGATGTGATGCTGCTGTCGCAGCAAGAAGAAGAAATTGGCAAGTGCTGATTTAATGGTAATAAGATGGTTGTCCACCTGGTGGGAATTTCTGTGTGCTTCGTACAAAGTATTGCAATTTGGCAAAGACCCTTAGCATTTTGCTTTGTTTTATTCGTTGCTGTTTTTATGTAAGCCATTTTTGTTGACGTACACAAAAAGCTCAAAATAAAAGACGTTGTTGTTTTTATTGCACTTTGTTTGCTGGCTTTCAAAACAAATTCTGAAGCAATGTATTTTTAGCGCCCACACGCACACACACACAAGCACACATGTACTATGTGTGTGTGTTTTGCATATTTTGACATCTCCAAAACACAACAAATTTCAGGCAAAGCTTTTTAATTTTGTTATTTTTTTGGAAATCGACGGACAATTGAATAACAAACCGAAAAACAGTTGGGTTGCATTTAATCGCCCTTTTGCACATTTAATTTTGGTGCAATTTCAATTGCAATTAAAAGTGAAAGGGTTGTTTTGATATTGAAATTGACTCCTGTTGCAGCAGCAGCCATCGGCCGCCGATTTTTTGTGCTATGTGGCTACTTACAGTGTTAGCGACGTATGGATTTTATTTCTGTTTTAGTGTTTGCACTATGCACATTGAATTTGAGCTGCATTCACTAATATGACATACAAATGTACATAATTAGTAAATGCCTCCGAAATGTTTCTGACTTTTTGCAAGCCACGTAAAATGACGTGGCGTTGCCAGCGTGTCGGACTCCATAGTGGCAACGTTGCGCGGAAATTATCGATAGCAATTCGGCCCATTGTATGAGCGGCACATTTCAATTTGATCAAAAAGGGGAAGTGGAAATAGTTTAGCAGCCAGCGAAAACCGCAAAATTGTTATCATAAAATTGTTTTATGCCAACATTAAAATTTTTTAAGCACTTTCCCATGATTATGCTTACGACTCTTTCAGCATTTATCGCGATTTTTTTAAATGCACAATTGTACAATATGATAAGTAATCTAACCGCAACAAATGTTACTAGAAACTTCGCAGAATTTTTTTTGGAACATGACTCATTGCAAATATGTACAATTTATGGAAAAAAACACGCACACATATGTCAAAATATTTGTATGTGGAAAGTTCTTACCTTTGAGTTTTGCTCGATTTATTATTATTACGTACATGTTTCCCTGATAACTAGTAGTCATTGTTAAAAGCCTTTCTTTGTATTAGAGTGCAAAACGACGCAATTACTTAATAAATTAATTTCGCTGGTTTTAAGACAAAGTTGTTTAATCTTCCGAACAGCTGCTCGCAGCTTAATGCCAAAATTTCAATGTCAACAAGTTTATTTTCTATCTCTGTCTCTGCCTCGTGCTTCTGCTTTTCTCCCCATCTGGTGTTTCTCTCTTGCGCTCTTCATTCCAAAAGGCGTTGCTAGGCATAACACTCACATGCATAAGCCTTTACACAGAAATGTATGCGTGCGTCAGTGCGTGTGCCGGCATAAAATGAGTTATGCAAGCCAGAAAAAATTCTTGTAACAAATTAATGAATGAATGAGTTGGTTGTATTTTTTACAGTTCTTTTTAATGTGTATGATAGTCTAAAAAAATAGTTTACAAATTATAAAAATGTTTTCAACAATTTTGGTACAATTTCGTTTTGCATCCATTGTAGTTTCTATCCAAAGAGTCTTGCTTCCAACGGTTTGTTTCCCAATGACACAAATCAAAGATTATTTTCCAGATCGGGTGAGAAAAGAATCGGTTTTTAGTTGACGGCGGGTTTGTGAAACGGTTATCAAATAAAACTCTTAGCTTGGCTTCTGCTTTTTTCTTACATATTGTGTTCCTATCTATCCATGTGTGGGCTGGCGGAGGAGGAGGAGTAGGAGAAAAGAAGAGTAATGCTTATGCTAAAAATATATATTCAATACGGTCTCTCATCACAAATGGTTGCTGCTGCTCCCGCGCGCACAACTGGCAATGACTTATTCTGGAGTGTTTGTCTTTGTCGCATCACTTTGAATATACATATATACGTATGTGTATGCCTGCATGCACTCATCACATACAATATTGGAAACGTAAAAACTGTAAAACTATGTATGAATGTGTGTGTGTGTATGTAAATGTTTGCTTGTTTTCTTTTGTAGGAGGCTAAAAACAAGAGAATGCGCTGAACGTGTGTGTGTGTCTGCGAATGTAGTGGAAACGTGCTTTATCGCTTGGAAATATGTAATATATATATATATTTTTTGTTGTTGTACATAATATCGCTTAGGCGCGCTTCCAGCTATAAACTATAATTTTTGTTGTTTTAAATTTTGAAAATACCCTTAATATATTAATATAGTTATTATATATTTTATGTTTGTTTTCTGTGTTCTGTTTCTTAGAGCTCACTTGGATGCCTTTATTTTTTGTATTTTTTTTTGTTATTAGTGTGTGTGTGACATGACCCCCAACTTGAAAGAAGTACTTGTATGTTTTCGTCCACTTCCTTCTCCCTACTCCTATTCGTTCGTGTTGTTTTTGTGTATGTGTGTGCTGTTAAAATGTATGTGTGTTTTGGTTGTAGTTGGGGGTTTAGGCAGATGCCGCAACTTCACCAGATTTCTTGGCCTGCTCAGCACTGGCACCGGCAATGGCGACCTCCTCAAAATTCTCGACCAGATCTGGGACATCATCGTCGCCAGCATCCGCAGCAGCAGCAGTAGCAGCTGCGCCGCCGACGCCAGCAACTGCAGCGCCACCAGCAGCGCTGCTTTTGTTGGCAATTTCCGATGCGATCTTCTTCAGCTGATTAATATCCTGGGGGCCCAATTGCGTCAAAATCCCGGGCAGCATCTCGGAGATCGTCTTGTTCTCGCCATGGCCGGTGATGGCGAACGTGTTCGTTGGCAGTGATGCCTGCGCCTTGGGATTGTTGAAGTGGATGACGGTGCCGTCGTTTTTGATAATGTTCACCTCCTCGATGCCGGGTATGGTGTTCACCGACAGTTTCTTCAGCGACGACTGCAACTTCTTGTCATCGGTTGCGGGGGTCGAGTGGACAATCTTCTTCTTGCGGCGTGGGGTGCCCTTGCCGCCAATGCGCACCTGCGCCTGCAACTTCTTCAGCTTCTCTGGATTCATCTGCAAGTTGAGAGAGACGCACACACGCGTTCGCAATTTGCAAATTAATATATTGTTGTGTGCGCTGGAATTTGATTTGAGAATTACTTTTATATTACTATTTAATTTAGCACAGATTTCAGCCCGAAAAAAAACACGTGCGCCTAGTTGTAGTCAAATGTCAAAAAGAAATCGCCATGATAAAAATGGCAAAGCAGTATGTATAACTGTTTGTAGTACTGTTAACAAACACTAAACTTTCTGTTTTCTATCGATACATTGCACTAAATGCACTAAAAATGTCATCGGCTTGGTGTTCTGCCACCCAGAGTGTATTAATATTAATTTCAATAACTAACAAAAATTATTTTCAACACTTTCTTGCCGTTTTTTCCCTGTAAAATGCCCCACGATATACCGATAGACTATCGATATCGCACAGCTGTTATTGTGGGCACTAAACACAGCACAGCTAGTTAGTGTTGTGTTATGCCCGCGGAATGCTTGCCATTTTAGGCGGAGCAGCTCTGCCAACTGACGAGGAGTCAAGATTAGCGCAATCTGAATCCCAATAATAGATAAGATAAAGCGTATTATAAAGTTTAATTAAACCAACGCAACTCGTTTAACGCTTAAACGCAGTAACCGTTCTCCAATTATTGCCAACTGACACGTGTCGATGCATTAACCAGAGGATAATAAAGAGAGGCGCAACTGCAACAAGTGGAATTTTATTAATAATTAATTACTTAAATAGAAGTTTGTGATTGCAATAGAAGCCATTTAACGTGAGTCTGTCATAATTTCTACACTCGACTCTCTCTTTTAACGTATATTTTAACATTTCATGTATTCCACCAGGCACTGGATAATTTCGAAGTTTTCGACGATTTCGCAATGGATTTTTGGGGTATTTTCATGTTCTGCCTTTTGACGTTTCTCTTGATGAGCTGCTGCGGATATTGCTGCACGAGCAAGCGACGCGGAACGGTACTTTCAAGTGAGTGCTGTTAATCGTATCAAAAGCTCTCCTCTCTTTTTCCCATGACTCATTTGGCCAGTGATGATGGCATGGCTGGATGGGAAGGGGAGGGGAGTTTGTGCTTTAACTGATATGATTTATACTAAATTCGTGTTTCTGTTCAATAATTTCATGACTAACAATTAGCTATGCATATTGTGTAATAGGGCTTAATTCTGAGTATCATTTTCTTCTCAATTAATTTTTATTTACGATACTATTTAATCTCATATATGGTGTCTACACGGGGTATTTCTTTTAGTTGTTTGTTTTGTTGTTTTCTTTCTGAAATTGTTAGACACGCTAATTCGTAAACATTGTTTAATGATAATCGATATTTGTCTTATATAGAATATACATACGCATTGCTTGGACCTTTACGGTTGGTTGGCAAATTGAGTTTAAGCTGAATTCTCTCCAAATGCCTTCGATAACTTATCGTTAATTATTTTATTATAATTAAAGAAATCAAAAATGCAATTCATCTTCCCTTCTGCTATACACATATTTATAAACTTACATTTATATAGGCAAATGACTAATAATTATCTAATTATTGTGTGTTATCTTATCTAATGGCTTTATTCGACTGTCACATAGTCGCCTGACCTCCGTAATACATTTTATTGTGTCACATTCAAATGTTCTAACGTTTCTCATATTTGAAATTAATAATTGAATAATTTTTGTTCGTTTCGGTTTTGAAATAACTTAAATATTATTGCGTAAAAATATCCAAAATCTTAATTATTTATGTTGTACATAAATGCTGTCTGTTTTAAGGTTTTAATTTTTTTTTTTTTGGTTACTTATTTGTTGATTTGCACTGTACAGAGAAGAATATGAAGATGAATTTGTAAAACACTACGATAATAAATAGTTTCATATTTTTCTTATTAAAAAAAATCAAGTATTTCTGATCTATGCAAAAATTTCGCAGCCTCAGAATAATTTTATATATTATATTTATTTGAAAAAAATTATATATAAAAATTGCTTAATTCTTGTAATATTATTTTAATTTTGTTTTTTTAATACATTTTTAAAACTTTACTCCTGGGGTATATCGTTCGATATAAGTGAAACTTTTAAACAAGGGTTCTCCTTCTGAATTTGGAATTTCAGAAAAAGATGATATTATTATATCAAATACACAATAACAGAAGAATAGTTTTAACTTTTCATACTTGGCATAAAAAATATATTTTCCTGAGCTAAACATATTTCATTACCTTACACTCATTTCCTCATTGCCCAAACATTGTAGAGCAATTATATATTTTACTTTTATGTATATAAGAAGTGCTTTATAGATTACTCAATTTTTGTGATAAAACTTTTTTTTTTGATAAATAAGTAAAACCTTCCAATCAAGGCATGTGTAGAATATTGTTCAGTACAAGTGCAACTTTCGAGCACACTCGTTTGAAGCTTCAGCATGGTTTACATTTACTGTGGCATTTGGATACCAATTGTTGTATTGTTCTGTGTTATTACTTTAATAGCTATTTTGCGCATTATTAGAGTCCGTAAAATGCGGTCGCAGAATGCAACACTTGTCACTAGCGGTAAGCGAAGTTCTTTCTAAAATTTGTGTACAATTGATACTTCATATTTTAGAGATAATGTTATTGGGAATTTTACAGAGTGGATTTAAGTGAAATCTTATCGTGAGTGCCCCAAATAATATTTTTCCATTTGCGTTAATATTCCGATTATTATGCGTAATCGATGACATATACGAATAAGCTGTTACTTTCATTAATATTACTATTTACTTTTGACGTTATTTCATAGATTGTTTGTCTTTGACGTCAGTCCTCGTTTAAAGCTTCAGATCGCTATAATGCCACTTGTCAGTAAATTGATTGAAATTATTTTAGATACAGAACTTAAGTGAGCACACCCATTAACATGGTGTGTTATAATTAGATTTGTACTGAAACAATTTTGGAGATTTCGGTATATCATTTTCACAGTCTCACTTAACTATACATGCAATGATTTCAAGTAGATTTTTCAATCTTCTTTTCATGTGTCTTCAGTTAATTTTTAAGTTTCCGTAGAGTTAAGTTAAGTAGGGTTGGCGAATGTTAATTGTAGGAAAGAAGAATGGAAGAAAATTGTACGAAATTCTTTATTTTATGAAATAAAAGTGGAATTGACATTTCATAAATTCTGTTGATTGACATTTTTACAGTTATTTAGAACGACTGTGTTATATTTTTACCTCTAACCGTAGTTTTGAAACCTTAAACTTTGTCTTTAACAGAACCTATATTACTTTCTTTAAGTAAATATATGGATTGATAATATGCCTTCACAAATATTCTATGAAAATTGAATGATTATTTATTTATTTATTTATCACTTATCAGCCGCCCCTCGTAAGATGCCGCAGCGGTCTTAATTTAAAGAAAACTCCGGAGATCTAATTATTTGTAATGCTTTGTGTTGTGATTTGGCTAAATTATGAATTGAATGATATTTGTAACTAAGTACAATCATTTAAAATCACCCAGAATTTTAAAGAACTGCCATACTTTTGGCGCCAAGGGTAGCTCATTTAATTATCTAGAAATAATTTTTCTAAAACGGAAAGTTGTGCCTTTTGAAAAATTATGATTTTTCCATTTCTTTACGTACAGTGTAAATTTATCTAAAATTAAAAAAAAAACAAGTAAAAGTGCTGTTGTCGAGTGAACTCGACTACGATATACCCTGAACCCAGTTATTAAATATATTATATTATTATTGGCAAATTCTCCTTTAAAAAGATTTGCACTAAAATGCAAGCAGCTCTGCAAACAAATACGAGAAAACACGCAATAAACAAAAAAACCTATTGACGCTCGCGTCGACTATCATGCCATCTCTTTCTCACACATGCGCTCGCATATTTATGCATACAGAAAATGCTTGCGGCTACTGATAGAAATGAGATTAATATGAGAATATATTTTCGACTATAACTTGGAGGATTCTTATCCGATCTTGATGATCAATAGTATGCATATGCATATTATGTATATATGTATTATGTATGTATATGTATATGTATTAGAAGATTCTGCCTTTAAAATTGTGGCATGTATTGCTATCTGAACTTTAATGTATCGATATTCGATAAACGAGGGCAGTTATCGAAAAATAACGCAAACTGATCTGCGCCTGGTATACGAGCTCTTACAGTTTCTGAGATCTGCGTGTTCATACCGACGGACGGACGGACGGACAGACGGACAGGGCTATATCGAATCGACTATTGATCCTGATTAAGAATATATATACTTTGTGGGGTCGGAGATGCTTCCTTCTGCCCGTTACATACATTTGCACAAAACCATTAAACCCTTTTTTCCCATTTTTAATGCGTTCAGGGTATAAAAAATAAATTTCTGTTTTTATTTAAATATGTGTATGCAGAATGCTTAATTTAGCTATTTTGAAACTTAAAATTTATAAAATATTACAAATATTAAACTTTAGTATTCTTAAGTTTCACACATATAAACCTTTTTGGCTAGTTCATAAATTGTATTGTTTTATGCGATTTTCTAACAATCAGTATATATTTAAAATGCAGTTTATGTTTTATTCTCAATTCTGAGAATCCATAAGAGCTGAGTACATTAAACAACAATTACTACATTATACAACATTGTCTAAGATTATGACTACTTGTTATTAGATACGCTTTTTTATTACCATCTTGAGAGGCCTCCGTGGCAATTTCTTTGACTGTTTTTACTGGTATCCTCTCGAATTTAATAATAATGTTCTTATGTTAATCAAAGTTGACGTCAGTAGACGTTGCGCTGTTTGGGATAATCTACATAAATAATGCTTATCGGTGGCAAAATGGTGGTAAAAAAGAAATGCTTAGAATACTTATTATAATCGATCACGTAATTAGCTGTTGTAAATTTATAGTCCACTTTAGTATTTCATAGTCTGCTGCGTGTTGCGTTAATCAATTCCTTAAAAGCCTTGACGTCACAAACATTTAGTTGGCTTTGCCAAATCTTATCTGATAAAGGCAAATTTGTTGGTTGTTTCGTCAAGCCAAGCGAATGATTTAAAGCGCGCGCAATAACCACGCATTGGATTTATTTACTCATCACCTTTAAAGAAATGCGCAACGCGTAGTCCGAAAGTGAAATTTAACTAAAAACAAACGCAAATCAGTCGAATTTTAAATACACACCTACATCATATTTACAATGGCGCACGAGCCCACCGAAAAGGATCTGGAAATCTCCACAATTGTTCTGGCTTGTTTCTTTTTCGTGGCCTTTACGGCCATGCTGACGGTCATCACACACAGCCTCATTAAAAAGCATAAAAATCAAAGATCTTACTCCATCGACAATTGTTAGTTACTTATCTTCATTTCTAATATTAAGAACAATTAACTATAAATTCATTTTGTATGCTATGCAAATATTTATTTTTTAAACTAATTAAAAATGTGGAATAACTTATTAAAGTGGTTGTGTTTTATGAAATGTGGGAACGCTCGAAATATTTAAATATACGAGATTATCTAAAAGTATTAAATAATATTTTGTTTATAACCTAAAAGAATTCATTGAGAACGTGTTAAAGTATTAAACAAGAAGGCATTCGTAAACAGTGAATTTTTGTTAATCAGAAAAACAAACAATGAAATGCAGATAAAGAAAATGTATGTTCTTAAAAAAATGAATTTCAACTAGAATATTAAACTTATTGTGATTTCAAAATCTGTAATGCGTGTATTGTGTTCTCCTTGAGGGCATTTAAACTGACGCTTATAAATTTTACAGACATTTTCATTCTTGAACTACTCCAATGCAAATGTAAAAGCGTAAACAAATTTTTAATATAGTTAAACTTTAGTTAAATAAATACATTTAAAGCAATAAATAAAATGTCATAAAAAATGACATAAGTAGTAAATTCAAACACTGCTTTCTGCATGTACATATACTTTATTGAACACAATTATTTTGGATTTGTCTAAATATTCTGATTGATTGATTCTTAATTAAACAATTAATTTTTACTCATAAGCCAATTTTACATATTGAATATGAGAACATAAACATAGCATGGAAAACAGTAAGAAAATTTTTCTTTTTTATGTTGTGTATGTTTTTTCATATTATGTCTCAAGATACTGAAAAGTTGTTAAATCATTTCAAATGACTGTCAAGTAATCAATTCCATTGTATCACAAAAAAGATAATCTTTTTGTGAAAAAGTTTCGATTTTGTTAGTTTACCAGTCAAGTATTTATTTAAGTTTCTTTTGTTTTAAAGTTACAGATATATTTATAGAAATTTGCGTTGCATTGTAAATTATACATTTGCAATATTTTTTCTAGTTTATCAATCAATTTCATTTTTAATTTTTTAGTTTAGTTTATTTTAAAGTTAGCAGTATTTTATAGAGTTGAGTTTTGAAATTTTATTTTAAATTTTACTTAAGAATTACATGCACAGTTATGGGAGATAGTATTTTTACACACTGAACCTTTTAAAAATGAGTAAAGAGGGGATAAAATGGATTTGTGCAAATGTATGTAACAGGCAGAAGGAAGCATCTCCGACCCCACAAAGTATATATATTCTTCATCAGGGTCAACAACCGAGTCGTCTAGCCATGTCCGTCTGTCTGTCCGTCCGTCCGTCTGTCTGTATGAACACGCAGATTTAAGAGACTAAAAGAGCTAGAGACA
This sequence comes from Drosophila setosimentum, assembly GCA_035043505.1. NCBI lineage: Eukaryota > Metazoa > Arthropoda > Insecta > Diptera > Drosophilidae > Drosophila > Drosophila setosimentum. The sequence continues at coordinate 22,473,913 of JAWNMY010000003.1, forward strand.
AATTTTGAATAGAGGTTCTCTTATACCGGACGCAGATCAAGGTTGCTTTATTTTATCGATATTTTTCTACTCTTTAATGACTGTGCTTGCTATTCGAAATAAGTGTAATTGCAGACCTGCTCACATTTTGGTGCAAAACTTTTTAAAGGGAAATTTGCCAATAATTTAAGAATATATTTAACAGCTTGGTTCAGGGTATATCCTAGTCGAGCTCACTCGCCTACTGCATATATATATATATATTTTTTTTTTTTTATATGAAAGGCTATAAAACATTGATTTGTAAAGATACGAATAATAGCAGTGAATTGAAAATCTATAACGTAATCATAGAACTGGTTTTAGCAGATAATACACAAAATTAAATATAACATATTTAGCTCATTAATTTAACGCCCAACAGTCCAAAGGTCGCTGGTGTGGAGGCGCTTCAACCTTCTGCGTGTTGTATTTGACCCAAGTGTGCAAGCCAAAGGGTTGACGTGGTTATGCAACTCGTATGCCGATTGATTTCTTCCATAATTGTTAGACGGCCGAAGTTGTGCAGCGTCCTATTGCTGACATAAGGTGGAGCCCCAGAGATGTCTCTGAGCATCTTGTTTTGCAAAACTTGAATTTGGTTAATCCAAGATTTTGCAGCTGTGCCCCAAAATGGAATTCCGTATGTCCATGTGGGCACGATGATGCTCCTATACACGATCAGCTTGTTGCTCATGCTGAGTTTGCTAGATAGCTTCAACAACCAGTTGAGTTTGGCCCTTTTGGATCTGCATACTGCCGCCGTGATCTGAATGTGTTTGCGCCATGTAAGTTTCCTGTCCAGGTACAAACCCAGGTAGCAAACATGGTTCTCCTGAGGTATGACCATATTGTTTAGTCGGACAGCTGGACAGTTACCATTCTTGAGCGCAAAAGTGCAGTGCTGAGACTTGCTACCATTGACGCAGATCTACAGCATTCTTACATTTAAAACAAAATTTATTTTTTTTTTTTTAAGTTTTTCATTAATCTTAGTTTCTTGATTTTCCCTTCAGACATTACTTATATATAAATATGTGGCATATTTGGTTGGATTGTAATTTATACAGTTGTAAACCATTTGCAGTCATGTGCAGATGATAGCAGTCTGAAGCGCACTGATTACCTGTTTTTTTTCTGATTATGGATTTAGTGATAATTATATTTATATCTAGTCTCAGATTGTTATCATTTGTACAAAATTTTGTATTCAATCTGGGCAAATAATGAGAGAACGTAACTGATTCAAGCTTTGAGTAAAATTCCACCTTAATTTTGTTTGTGTTTGACGCTGATAAGCACTTTAAATGACAGTTAAATCAGTTACCAATGGGTAACACACCGACACATACCTACACACACAGACACACTCCGGCTGAACAGAATCTATAAATATGTTTACGTTTCTCTTTGCGGCTGAAAAGCGTTGTACAGTTTATAGGAGGTCCTTGTGCCCTTTATCCTGGTGCTGGATGACACAAGCAACTGTTTTTGATTTTCGCATTTATTTTGTATTTGTTTCTTGCACTGATTCTTATCAGAAGTTGTTTTTCTTTCGATTGCCTCTCTTGTCATTCTTGCACACTTGGCTTGTCCAGTGCCAGATCGCATTGCAGTTGTTGGTTGTAAATCATTTGCATTTGTGATTTGGTTGTGAGCTGAACGGATGTACATATATATATATATATATATATATTTATGTATGTATATAGACATATGAATACAATGCGAATTCGACAAATGCAGCTAAATGGACTGGCTGGCATTTCTGCCACTGGCCGTGCTTATAGTCATAGTCGGTATAACACTCGCATTTATTCATTTCATTCGCTGTTCTTTCGTTGCCAAAATGTATGTGCAACTCTTTCGACAAGCCGGTGAGTAATGTGGCATTTACTATCTGAATTAGTGTCCTTGTGATGAGTGCATTTTATACATAATTCGGTAATTTGTGATATTTGATGTGGCTGAACACAAACCCACAATTGCAAAACTCAAGATAAATTTCCTTTTTCAGACCAAATGCAGTTTCTAATTAATTTTAAACAATCCACACTTGAATTTTTAGACTTGTGTGTCTTTAGTAGACTGTGCCAAAAAAAACTTTTGGCGGCAAGGGTAGCTCTCATTATTATTAATTATTATTAATACTATCTCTAAAAACTAGCGTTTTTCTTTTCTTAGTTCAATGGCAGATTTTACAAAAATTTAGAAAATATTTGTGTTTAGAAAATATATATAATATTTTATGATTTCACATATAAAACATTTGAGTTCAGAGTTATTCATTTATATAATTTAATTTTGGTAAATTCCATGTCGATTTTTAACTTTTTTTGATTTTAAATAACAACAACAAATGAAATATTCAATTATTTTTGCAACTTTCTGAGTAGCATTCTTTTTGAATATGATAATCAAAAAAGTGAGAGACATTAAAAAGAGAGACATTGGAAAGATAGAGAGAGTATGAAGGGGGTGTTCATTATACCATTAACATTTATTTACGTTGTTACCTGCTGGACAATTTGGATTGCTTTTGCCAATGAGTCACAACTAAATCTAACAGTTTGATAAGGTCTCGTTTCTCGGGAATCACAAGTTTTGTACAATCTGTCTTTATATTTATAATGATAATACAATTAAAATTAGAATTCTAAATTGTTAACAGTTCCGCATAATCTATGAATATTTTTGCATATAAATGATTCATCGACTTACAACTTGCATATTTCAAGTATGGAAACCCATTCAGGTTTTGTCACAGTTGCAGTTCTAAGTTTGTGTCAATCGAACGCATTACTTAGGCATATGCTGAACATACAAAAACTATGACTGTAACTATAACTAAAACTATAACGAAAGCTGTAATTACCTAAATGCAATTGATTCAAATGATCAGGAACACAATGATCAATTTTCACTCTCAGGTTATGTGTCCTGTGCTGTTGTTCTTATAGTGGCTTGAAAAACTTGTGTCTGGTGTATTTATCTCTGTATAAGTTGTAATTAACATCGAGTAGCTACAACATTATTGTAAAAACTTGACTTTTTATTTCCAACAAAGCTCTAAATTGCAAAGGCTAAACTCTAAACATTCATATGATCTCAATTGATTCATTAATGAAAAATGTGTAATTGGCATTTGAAAAACCGGCTTGAAAATGCGTTAGCGTGAATGTTGGCGGGTTTCCCCGCTGTGACCATGATCTTGTCATTCTGTGTACTACACTAAAAATGAATTGCACTAAACTCGAATCGGATATCGGAAAATGTCCATATATTCTTCAAATAGCTCTTACACGTATTAACCGCAGATGAATAACATATAATATAATTAAAAAATATATTCTTCAAATAGCTCTTACACGTATTAACCGCAGATGAATAGCATATAATATAATAAAAAAAATATTGGAAAAACTGTTTTTTTTACAAATAATTCTTACAAATTTTCCCAGTAATGCTGTCACGAATCGCTGCTAGGTTATTTCCAGTTTTATAGCATCACTTTGAACAATCTATAAACGCGATTGCCAATCAAATATTGTCTCAGTTGAATTCGTCGCGTTGTTTGAGTAAAACGCGTTTAGCCTTTTTTTCTCGGCTGGTGCATATTACTATTATTATAATGTCAAATTTAAATAAGGTGCCGATTCGCATTGGCGATGAAATCGTGTACGTCAACGCTTTTGAAGATGGCTTCTTCAATCGGGATGATCATCATATTCATAAACACCCATTCAGTAGAGGAAATACGGTTTTTATGGGTTTTGTTATTCTCGTATTTGTTTTAATAATTTTTTCCATTTGTTTAAATTGTATTAAACGTTGTCGTCGACAAAAACCACAACTTGAAGAATTTTGTAATAGTAAATATCGAAGATTTTATTTTTATATATTTATAAATAAGATATGACATCATTATGGCTTTCTTTACATAGCTGTATTTATTTATTCAATGACGTTGTGTAAATGTATAAAACAAACAGAAATTCATTGCTGAAAGTTATACATATGACAAATATTTCGTTAAGGTACAGTGCCTCAAACCTTATTTCAAGCAGTGTCAAGCAAAAATTTTATTTGCCTGTCAAAAATGAATTACATTACATTGTTTTTCAAAAATTCCAAAGACCTATGGCAGGTATATATTTCAACTATTTGGCGATGTGAATATCCCATTTGGAAGTGTTCCAGGATGAGAATCCGTTGATTAATAGTAGTCCGTTTGTCAATAGACCTTGTTGACTGGTTGCACCCGAGATGCAGGATATAACTAAACTAACTGCGAAGTATTGGTCTATTGATACCAAAAATAATCAAACTGACGTCAAAAATCCGGGTTATATGGCACCCAGGTGTCCATAATGTAACTGCTTGAAATAAGCTTTGACCTTAAATTGAGGTACCTTTGTACATAGCCCGACCTAGCAGGTGGGGAAACCTCAGTATATTAGGGTCATATATTCATTTTGGTAGTTAATACATGTATCTGCCATAGGTTTTTGGAATTTTTGAAAAATAGTGTATAATTCTTTATGGCAGGCAATTAAAAATTTTGCTAGGCACTGGTCTAAATAAGCTGTGAGGCACTGTATACATTTTAAATACAGAAAGCCAAACCACACCGGAAATAAACACAGAACACTGCACATACACAGAGCAAGCAATCTTAACTGACCACTGATTAGATCGCACAAATAGATCTGAAGTCTCCTACAATGATTTCTACAGAAGCTATAAAAGGAAGAAGGAAAATCTTCAGAACATTTAGCCTCTTTTCTTCTTTACCAACCAATCTCAGTTAGCAAATGTATTTATGCTTTCAGGAAAACGGAGTAGAATCCGAACACGGTAGAACAACAGTGCAATTCTGTCCCAAATGAATCGGCTTTATTGGCCTACAATCATCTAATCTAACCTGAACTAAGTCAATTTTCATTTTTTATCTGTGAGGCTATTGGTGATATAAAATAAACTGGCAAACGGCTGTTGATGCTGATCAAGAATAGAAGATTTTGTTCTGTGACTCTCGAGATTTGTAGTAGTAATGTCGAAATTGTCGGCATTGATCGCGATTGTCGGAATATGTCGGGAATGTTTGGTTTTTCTGTATTGTCGGCAATGGTCTTGTGTCCCTTCAGCAATTTGATAGTCATTTTCGATGCCTCCTATTCCAATATTTTTGGAAATTGTCTAGTTCTTGGTATAAATATCAAAGATTACAGCTGGAATGAAATAACAATCCATTTGATCAATTCCACTATAGAAAATATGAATATTTTGTTGTGTCTCTTGAGCCCATGTTGGTAAAACTTCATGGGAAGTGAAAAATTAGGCAAATTAATCAAATGAGTGAGCAATAACTCAATAAAGGTATTAAATGTCTGAGTACCACTTGTCATATTTGCATATATTTTGGTCGATTGGGTACATTTTTGGAGTTCAGCTAAGACTTTCAAGATGAATACATCTATTTTTGAAATCGAATACTGGTCATATATGACAGAGCGACTGCATCTCGATTGGAAATGTGTTGTTAACGAAATAATTGCATTGGTCATCCTTAGTACTTTTGCCCTCGCGTATGCCCGTCTTATAGACAGAGATGTGAACGAACCTCAAATGACGAAAAAGCAAATTAAATTGACTTCAGTGAAGGTGATATCATTATAATTATGGCTGGAAAAATGTTAATATTTTTTAAAACCAAATCGTTACCACAAGTAAACCTTTAAACAATGGATATGTAAGCAATATTATAACTTAAATTGGAATTGAAATCGAAATTTTATTTGGCACTTATCGCGAGAACCACTTCAATATATTAACACTGTTCTAATAATAATTATTTTCATAAGGTTAATAGACTCATCAGTTTGTGTAGCAGGCATTAGCCCAAACAATGTAGAGCAAAAGTGAATTAATTCTATAGATTATCCAACTATTGAGTTAGCTGTATTCAGTTAACTGGCAACTGCCTTAAAATGCAGAACTATACAATGCAAGCTGAGTTTACTGAGTTTCATATATTTTCCCATTCGCTCGTGTTTGTGTCCATTTGCAAGGTGCTCTTAAAAATAATCAGCTATGGCCTCTTCTTCGGTTTGGTTAGTTTTCTCGTGCGTTATAAGCGTCGCCAGCGCCGTGTAAAATCATTGACCGAGCTGAGTAAGTCATAGGACAATTATCTCTATTCTTTGAATACAATTTTAATGTAAAAGAAAAATAAAATACTTCTGGAATTAACCACTAACGACATTAACAAATTTTAATAAAAATTTGGAAAATTTGATCCAAAACAAAGAAAAGAATAAAAAAATTAAATTAAAATCAAATTAATTAAATCTTAACAAGGATTTAAAAAAAAAAACAGATCAATAAATTTAACATATAAATAAATAAAAAATATTCCATTCATACAGTTAAAACTATCAGCCCTAAAGTTTCCAGAATATTTTACGCGTTAGCACTAATAATATGCTCCTGTTGAAAATATTGTGAACATTTTTCAAAACTATAATTAACTCCAAAATTTGTAACTGTGCAGTTATCTTTATGATTGTTGAGATTGCCCGTATATTAATTGCCCAGAAATTGTCCATTCATTGAATGACTGGCGCATTTTGTTATCGCCAGGGTAAAATATGCATTTTGTTAGTCGTTTCCCGCTTGTTGCGCAGTGCGTATTGTTATTTAGACTTTTAAAATCAGTCATGGATAATACCGGACTTGCTTGGATCCTGTTTTTCACATTTGCCATATTTTTTTTAACCTCTTGGGCGGTATTCTTGACACGTAGTCGCAACCGTCGAGCGGAGCTTATGCCGGGTCCAGGTTTGTCAATATGATCTTTTTATAACTAATATCGATAAATTTGACAAATGTTTGATAACAACACATTAAGCACACTTTCCCATCCATGTCTTTCTAAAGCATATTGCTTATCACTGCTTAAACTGATAACTTCGTAAATGTAAAAAAAAATGTTCACACAAGTTTGTGTGCATTGCGTGCTCACTTTAGACAGTGCTCTTGCTCTCAAAAATGGAAGTTTCGATATTATGTTTACTTAGTTTCACTATTGTATCTCTTTAATCTATCTATCTTGTGTCCAGAAGCAAAAGTATTGCAATAATAGAGTTCTACCTAAAAAATATGGTAAATACTTTGAAGGTTGTTTCATATCTTAAATTGATCAGTTAAACATTTTGATCAAATTGTTTGGACTTAAAATTTTCAATCAATCTAAAAATCGGTTAGTTCTCTTTTTGGCTGAAAAGACTGTCTTTCTCTCTTTCTCTCTTGAGCACTTAGAAGTTGTAAAATGAATTGTTTAATAACTGATAACTCGCCAGAAGAAAATACTTTAAGTGTCAGTATGAAACAATTTCAGTTTGAGTGTTCAATTTATTTAGAGTGCTTGCTTGATAAAAGTTTATTCTATTACCACCTTAGTTAGTGGCCTAATTAACGAGAAAAACACTTGACTCGCTCAGGAGACAGAGACACTCAGTAAACAGTATAAAAAAATATATATTTCTATTTTTTGTATATCTTTAATATATTTGTGTAAATGGAATTATTCTGTGCTTTTGCAAACTGGAGCACCAAAACGGACGCTTTGAATATGGAAAAGAAAACATTTTGGTCTTTTCTAAATTAAAGCACACGTGAATTTCTTTAATATTAGATTGTGTTGTCAGCCAACTGATGTTACCCTTATCAACTGTCGATTGCTTACAACAGGGCACAATAAAAATATGAATTATCGCTAATCAAACTACAAACAAGTGTGTACGAGTATTTTGATAGTTTGTAAACTGCAGTTTTCATTGTTAACTCAAAGAGTGCGTTTGGCTTGCGAATAATGTCAGGTGGAATTGTGATTGGTTTATGTTTGGGATTTATAGCGTTTGTGATTATCACAGTTGTGTTCTATATGAAACGAGATGTACAGGCGTCCTTAAATGTGGGCCATGTAATAACTGAAGGTTAATTTATACTAAATCTTAATGAAAAATAAATAAATAAGTAATTTGATTTTGATTAATTTCTATTTGTAGCGCCAGTAGTGGTTACATCGGCCACACATACAGCGCCTGGCGGTTATCCCGTTACACAGATACCAGCCACAACCTATCAGCCTAACACCTACGGAACCCCATATCCTGCACAGACCACGGGGTAAGTACTACATGTGTGTGTGGCAGGTAAATACAAGCCATTTATGTATATATATATATATCTCCCTTTAGTAACGTGAGCGTACAGCAGATGCCCATGCCCATGCCTGGAGTACCAATGCCAGGGTAAGTTACAACAGCACTTTACCCATACATATTCAGGAGCACCACTAACTATTTATGTCTAATTGTAGCATGCAGCCGAATGTGGTAGTATATCCGCCCATGCCCATGCCGCAGCCAGGAGCTGGAGCTGCGAACATGAATCCTCCCACATATGACATGGCCATGGCAAATCCAGGGCCGAGCGTTATGCCCGGTGGCTACGAGAAGCAAATGCCTTACAATCCCAACTATGCCCAACAATAAAAAATCGTGTGGCAATTGCTTGGACAATTGCCTTTGTGCGCACTTTCGAGCAGTTTAGGGATCTTTTATAAAACTTCATTCCAACGTACGCTTCAGAGTCGCTTAATAACGTTAGCTATAATCTGTACAATTATACTATTTGCTTCCGGTATTATGGGGCATCCGAGAAGTACCAAAGTGAAGAGCCATCTTTTTGTATTCATTGTATTCAAAACACCATAAATCTTTTATAGTCGTTCACGCATAATTGTGATGTAAATAGATTAAGTTCGATCTATTTTTAATTTATTTAACATAGGAAAAAAAAAATTTTTTTTGAATAAAAAAGATAATAAAATTGTGAAGTGCACATAACTATGTCAAGTTTTATGCATATTTCTGTGTATTTTCATAACTCTACACGTTTTACCTGTATTTATTTAGTCATTATCGTTGACGGACAATTCATAGCTGTACTTTTAATCTATTTAAATGGCTTACAGCAGCTTGTTTATGTTAAAGCGATGCATTGACTTAATTGAAACGAATTGATTGGATTACAAATCTATTAGTACCGACTTATTCAAACCAATAAATTATATAAATAAGTTATCAGTTCTTAGCTTCAAATTTTGTATTAATTGTTGCCACTTTGTAAGGGAAATCAACTTTGTGGAATGAGCTGCAATTTACTGCTGCAACTTGTGCCGCTGATGCTGTATGTCTTGGACTAGTGCCAAAGGTCGGCGGGTAACTTTTAAATACTCATGTGTCGCGTTTGTGTAGCAAATAAATGGATTGTAACAAAACCGATAGTTTTTATTTTATTTAAGAAGTAAATTCTTATGAATTCATGTATTAATAATCAAAATATCCTGACTAAAGTCACCAAATATACGTGTTCACACATTATGTAGCAAAAAGTTAGATTATGTAGCTGGTTTAGGAACAATCGGTCGAAAGATGATTCTGAAGTTGAGGAATCGACATTCAAGTCACACATTCTGAGACAATTTAATACAGTCAGATCAAAAACAGGTATCAGAAGAAAAACAAAATAAAAAAATTTTATGTTTGAAAGAATTATTTAAACCTGTTTCAGTAGAAGTGACAGAAGAAATATGATTTTGAACACTAATCTTGGTATCAATAAGATTATTCAAATCATACACCCACTCAATGTGATCGGGAGGTTTGAATTTGACCACAAATTGACCTGCATTAGTAGACGATTGTCCCAGATGTGACTCGAGTAGACTTTCAGATAAAGCCTTTAAAGGAAACACTTTATGTTCTGAGGTCCAAAGAATATATTTATTTGGGAATCGCAAATGATTTACAGGTTCTAAAACACATTTTTGATGGCTTCAGGAAATTAAAATTATTTTACATTTTACGTTTTTAAGTTAAGTTTTTCGACTTTAATCAGATTTCAGATTAGTTTGATTTCATAATAAATTTGTTAAATTGAAATATATTTGTTTTATTGTTGCTCGTACTGCAACAACTGCCAACAGTTTGTGATACTTTTGTTGGCACCTAGAACAACCCTCCTGTGCAGGTGTTGCAAAGTCATGCCACTCAAAGTCAGCATTCCAAAGTTTGCCGGCAGTTCAACATCGTGTTTGGCGTTGACAACTTCAGCAAACAATTTTTATCGCCCTCTCGCCACACTTTCTACAGTTTTATGCGTTTTTTATGTCACACCCTATCCCGGAGAGGAAAAAAGAGGTTGGAGCAAAAAATGCAAACGCAGCTTGAAATGTCCGACAACCGCAAATGATTCCCAACCAAATGGGCAAGCAGTATTATAAAAATGAAAAAAAAATATTATATATTAATGAATGAAAAATTCTCTGCAATTATTAAATGATTTTTCAAATTAATGAATCACATTTTTTATAATAAATAAATCAATTTTTTTGTTCAATATTTCGTTTGTTTTTAATAAAAACAATGCGCAATAATTGTTTAAAGCTCGTCAACTTTCAACATTTAGATATTTATTATTAATATTTATTATGTGCGGACAATTGCTAACATATTTTTTTCTGGCTAGCAATTAATGTGACTAATTAAGGTTCAGCTCTTTGTAAATTTGATAATATGCTAAAGGCGTTAAGGCAACTGCGGAAAACCTATATTACAAATTTCGCTAAAGTATTAAACTGAGCAAATATTTTTTTACATGGGCGATTTGAAATAAACGCTTAAAATATACATGAAGAAAAAATTATAAACTGAGTATGTTCCAGGCGGGCATAACTGACTGTGAAATACTTGTATGTTACTTGTGGAAAAATAATTTATAAAATCGGAAAATAATTATATTGTATATGTGTGTGTGTGTGTTTTTTTTTTAAATCAGAGGTGCCAGGAGGTTTTATGTGAATTTTTTCCATTGTAGAGAATTTGATGCCTTTGGTTTAAATTAAATATATTCTATTATTATTGGGAAATTCCCCTTTAAAAAGATTTGCAATGCACTCTGCAAGCGCCCTCTGCCGACAAACATGTGAAACACGCAATCGTAGGTAACGGGGCTGTGCAGAATACACACAAAAACATATTGATGCTCGTGTTGATTATCATGCCATCTCTTTCTCACACATGCGCTCGCATATTTATGCATACAGAAAATGCTTGCAGCTGCTGATAGAAATGAGATCAATATGAGAATATATTTTCGACTATAACTTGGGTGTTTCTTATGCGATCTTAATGAAATTTAGGCAGCTGATCAACAATATGCATATGCATGGCATTTATTGCTATTGGAAATGAAAAACGTATCGAAATTCGATAAACGGAAGCAATTATCGATCAAATAATTCAAAATTTAAAGTCTCTAACTTTTATAGTCTTTAAGATCTGCGTGTTCATACAGACAGACGGACATGGCAATATCGACGGGTGTTGACATTGATCAAGAATGTATGTATATACTTTATCGTGTCGGAGATGCTTCCTTCTGCCTGTTACATACATTTTCACAAAACCATTATACCCTCTTTACCCATTTTTTCAGGGTATAAAAAGAAGCAGTTGCCACTTGCCGTTCGATTTGTTAAAAAACACACATAAATAAAATTTAAATGCGAATTAATATTTGCTTCAGGTCGGAGATCTTAATTTTAGCGTTTTGATTACATTATTAATTTATTGCAATAAATAATTAAATTGCCTATCTCTACATCTGCCGATGAATCAGGGCAGTAAGCGTAACACATTTTAATTAAAAGCGAATGAAATTCGAAATTTATATTTTCATTTTCGAATACGCAAAAATATAGATCGATATGGAAAATATATATATATATGGATTAAGGTATAGAATGTGCAAAACCTATAAGCAATATGCATTATGTGCAAATATGAGCTGTGGTTATAAGAAAAGTGACAATAATACAAATTACATAAATAAAATTGCTCATTCATATTTCAGGCATCAACCATAAATACGCTTTAGTACGGTAAAAACTGTATAAGTCGTATTGAGTAAGTTCTGAAACAGTTCCAATGTAATCGGTCGAATGTTGCCCAAGAGTATCTGAAAGTAATTTGAAAATAATGAAATCAATAAAATATATGATATTCAATTCATCATCAATCACCGATGCTGGCCGTTGTGCACGTAATATCATAAATAATATTTTTTTGCGTACTACAATTTCGAAGGTGAACCATTCGGTGTCATATGCCGCGACAGCAATAGCCAGGTTCTGCAAATGTAAAGTCAACTATTATTCAGCTAAGTCCTAAGGCCAGAATCAAGGCTCACCTGCTCCCTTAGCTCGTTGGCAAACCAATAGAGTGCCAAGATTTGTGTGAGTATCATGTTGATATACGCACACACAATGACAACATGTGCCGTAGAGTCCACCTATAGAGAAATCACATGATATAACTCATTCCCCAACGATTATTGAGAACCCCTTGAGCAACACTTACAAACATGAGCATAAAGAGCAGTGCACAGAGAAGCGCTCCAAAGGCCAAAAACTCGATGAGAAATATGTAAGTAGTTAGATTATTGATGCTCCGTATATAACTGAATGGAGTTTGATTAGTAGCACACCAAAAAAAAAAGAAAAAAAATGAACCCATTCTTTAGCTTACTCAATGATCCGTTGATGATAGATAAGACATTCGTTTATTTCCTTGGAGAGCTCCGCCTTTGTTAGCAGCCTGCTGCTCAGGGAACGCAATCGATGCTGCAGCGCCTTGCACATCACAATGCCAAACATGATGAAGGCCACACACAAACTGGTATACGGAATGTACATGCAGCAGCCCATTGGAATGATGAGCATGTGAAAGCAGAACCACACTTGATAGTAGGGTGTCGCATACTCATTTATTCCCGGGAGTTTGCTACCAAATGGCAAGACTGCAAGAGCCACGAAGAAATTACGTTTACAAAAACATTTGACACTAAACTCAGAAGCAAAATTGTGTGTGCCAAAAAATGTAGAAACTCGGACTAAAATAATAATATTTGCGCTAATCGAAAACTTGATTAATAATGAAATTTAAATATAATTAAGTAAAATTTGGTTAAAAATTTCACATATTTAACTATAAGGATTCGTTAAAGATTTATACATTAAAATAAATAAAATTGATTTAATAAAGGTATAATAAAAAGATATAAAAATTACAAAACTTTTTGAAAACTTATCTATTAATAAAATCTGTTTAAAACTTTTAGTTTTTCAACAAAATTGAATTCGTAAAATTTTTATTTTAAGCCAAACTATTAAATTCATTGTTTTGGAAAATAATATTTTGAGCTGCGAACTAAAAGCGATAAACTCCATTGTTGGTATTGTTAAAGGTATATATTGTTAAAGGTAAATATTGAAAAGTTTAGCTTTCACTGTTAGCCAACTTTGTGAGCCAGAGCTTACCTCGTTCACTGGAGCTGAGTGGATACAGACCAAAGCCAAGGCAGGTTAGCAAGCCAAGGAACAGATTGCCGCGTGCCATAATCTGACCCTGTCGATTTAGCCCTGCCAACATCTGAGATATATAAGGATCATCCTGTCGCTTCAGCTCGTAATAGAAACGTCTTAGATCGCTTATCAGCTGCACATAACTCTGCTGGTCGTACACTAGCAAACATGCACGCAGCAACGTATTTATCCAGAGCACCAGCATGTATGAGTTGCGTATGATGCCATCGAGGCCCTCGTTGGTGGTGAATAGGTAAAGCAGCTGGGTGAGGACTTGGATGGTGGGCAAAGTGATGCAAACGTAGCGCTTTACATTATTATCGTAGAGCAGCGCCCAGAAGCGCAATATTTTAATGTTTATATAAACTAATTGTATATCCTCAAGCATATTTCAAAGCAGGGCCAAATACTCGACTATTTGCCTCATAGCACAGACAATGCTCTTTTATAGGGCCTCCTGTAATTGGTATTATAATATTTGCTTGACTCATGATGCACCTTGCAACGGCTCCCAAGCAGAATTTCTTATGCAATGGTTTCTATATTATGCTCTGCACCAATAAAACAATAGGCGTTGTTTGGGCAGGCAGAAGGAAGCCTCTTTGTCGTTATAATCGATCATGGTCGATAAAGCCATGTCCGTCTATCCGTCGACACGTGTATCTCAGAGACAATTTAAAATATTTATTCTCGTATAACCCACGCAGATCAAATTTATATCATATCAGCCCTTATCGATAATTGCCACCGTTTGCGATGGCTTTAAAAGCAAGAATTTAAAATCCAATTGACTCATTCACACATACATTCAGTATGTGCATTTGAGTGTGCAAAATTTTTTAAAGGGTAATTTTGCATAAAAGCGAGAATAATATATTTAACAGGTGTGCTTAGGGAATTTCGTAGTCGAGCATTCTTACATGTTTTTTTTCCAATTGTCTAAATTGCCGCACATGATTTTGCATTATTTTTGATTACCTATGGGAGCAGTGAAAGCTGTACAATTTTTGATTAAATTTACTTGCATTTCAGTTGAGCGCTTTATCGATTACCTAAACTGAATGGACAGCTGCATAGAGGAAAATATGTATTAATATTTGCGAGCATTTAGCAACTTATTTGCATTCATTACGGTCCTAACTAAACCAATTTATGTGTACGATATTTCAATTTAGTTTTTATATTTTTTTTAATTTTATTATTTATTATTTTTTTATCGCATTTAATTTTGATTCTATTCAAATGCGATAATCAGACTAGCGTTTTAGTATTTGCTTATGAATGGGTATTTTGTTGCATTGACAATTGTAAGCGTAATGTGCTAATGTAATTATCGACTATAAATTAAAGTTTTTTTTGTATACAGGTTAATCAGCAATAACTTTACCAACTAGTTGATTATATTTTCCATAACGTAATCTAGCTGTTGACACATTACTTGCAACAATATGGACAATATGGTCTAAACATTTGCAAATATTTGCAAATTACATTCTTAAATATAATTCGTGGCATAGTATCAATATGTTTATATATCTCTAACAGACAGCAAATGGCATAAATAATAAGATTAGATATTTTAGATATACCGAAATAACCATCAGTTAGGACATGCATACTCAGTTTAGTTCAATTGAAGTTTTAGTTTGAGTCGTACCTTTGATTACTTCAGTTCAACATGGCTCTAATTGTTTTAGCAGTTTTGTTACTTGTACTCGTGCTGCTCTATAAATTTTCTATTGGTCCATATAAGATATTTAAGGAGCGCGGAATTGTGCATGAGCCACCAAGACCGTTTATTGGAAATCTTAAAATTGGCGTTTTGCTGGGAAGAACTCCGTTGCTGAAAGTGTTAATTGATGAGTATTTAGTATTTAGGCATCACAAGATCCATGGGTTCTACAATATGAGAGAGCCGTTCTTTGTGCTGCACGATGTCGAGCTGATTAAGCGGGTGGGAATACAGCATTTCGATAATTTCACCAATCATCGCAGTCTGATGACCGAGTCCATCGACTCCATTTTCTCGAAAAGCCTTACAGCCCTCAAGGATGATAAATGGAGGGAAATGCGTAACATTCTGACACCATCCTTCACGGGCAGCAAACTTAAGGCCATGTTTGAGCTGATTAGTGAGTGCAGCGTCGAGGGTGTTCGTTATATTGAGTGTAAGTTGCAAGACGGGCACACAAACGAAATCGAACTGGAAATGAAGGATTATTTTGGTCGCTTTGCCAACGATGTGATTGCATCGTCTGCCTTTGGCCTAAAGGTTAATTCATTTCTGCATACAAATAATCAGTTCTATACACTTGGCCAGTCGGTACTGCATTTTTCTGGACTGGCTATGTTCAAAGTCTTTCTGTATGGCATAATACCTAATGTTATGAAGGTACATATTTTCATATTTATATAATTGTCTCTTCTATATTTAGAAAATCGCTTTACAATCAAAATTGCCCTGAAATGTTTTCTTTTTTAAATTTAAATTTTTTAAATACCCAAAAAAAGTGCATAAAATAAGAAAGTTCGTGTGTTCAAAACGCCAAGTTGTCTAATTGTATTTTCAAATAAAAATGTTTGAGTGTATAGTCTATCTAATATGTTTGTAAATGTGAAATCTTAAAATACTAACGATTAACAATACAAAAAATATAAAAACACCATGGAATTTAAAAAATTACCATTGAATTATGAAATGAAACACCCTTAGTTTTAGAAATGTAATTTTTATAATTAAGTTATAGTGCTATTGCCGTCAAATTAATAGTGATATTCTATATTTCTGGTCGATTCGTTTTCTGAGCGTACAGATTTTGTTTTTTACAGTGCTTTCGCGTCAAAATCTTTGACTCCAAAAAAATCGACTACTTCATTAATTTGGTATTTGATGCAATGAAATATCGCACGGAACACAAAATAATTCGACCCGATATGATACACTTGCTAATGGAGGCGAAGCGACAGTTTCAGCAGCAGCGTCAGAATGAAATTCCACCGAAATCGGGTGAAGAACACGCTGAGTTTAACGATGAGGATCTATTGGCGCAGTGTTTGTTATTCTTCATGGTGGGATTTGATGTAATCTCCACTTGCTTATGTTTTCTCACCTATGAGCTCTGTATGAATCAAGAGGTGCAATCAAAGTTGTACGACGAGATTTCGTCAGTGGAGCAAGAGCTGCAGGGTAAGCCACTCAACTATAAAATGCTGACCAAAATGAAGTATATGGATTCGGTCATATCGGAGTCATTGCGCCTGTGGCCGCCAGCTTTAAGCCTGGATCGTGAATGTGGCAAGGATATTGATATGTTGGATGAGAACGACGAAATAATTGTGAAGTTCAAAAAGGGTGACATTATAAATATTCCCATTATTGCATTACATCGTGATCCGCATTATTTTAAGGATCCCGAACTTTTTAGGCCAGAACGATTCTCAGATGAAAATAAGGGGAATATAAAACCGTTTACGTATTTACCTTTTGGTCTAGGACCACGTGGTTGTATTGGTAAGCAAACTTGTCAGCAAATATTTAAGCATTTGATTAATCATAATTTCTTTCCAGGCAATAGAATGGCTCTGATGGAGGTAAAATCCATTACCTACCATTTAGTAAGCAAATTCAAGTTAGTACCAGCACAGAAAACGGTTAAGAATATGATGCAAAGTTTAAGCGGTTTCCATATGCAGCCCAAAGAGAGGTTTTGGATCAAGTTTGTGACCAGAGAACGGAACGTTTAAGTAATGCCCTTAATAATAATGTTCCACATCACAATAAATTGCACTATCTATAAAAAAAAAATCGATAAGATTACCGTTAAGTGTCGATAAACCCAATTACGAGAGTTCAATTAGAGTTTAATATACATGTAATATGAATTCAAATCAGTTTCATTTGTAAATGATTATCAATGTCTGATAGGTAACATTACTATGCTCGTATATAATGGCTATAAAGAACTAAATGAAAAAAAGAAAGCTAAAATAAAAAATTTCCCTAAAAATTAGAAAAATCTTTTGGCTTTTAGAAATAATTTAAAAATATAAAAAAAGAAATGTATTAAAATTACAATGAGTATTTTCAGAAATATATTTCTAAATAATAGACAAAAATCTATTCTAAAATTCACAAAATATTAATTAAGTTTGTTATTTCGAATCGTGTTTATTGAAACTAAGCTATATGCATTTATTAATTGTTTGTATGAGTGAACTCCTAATCTGTTTAATAAGCATACGAGTACAAAATGCATGTATACATATAAAAACACTCTGGAAATTTTAGAATTAAGAAAAGAAAGACACAATTTTCCCTTTAAGAAATATACTATCATGCCTTGCAAATTTCAACTGTTCGATCGATATTATATCATTCTTTACAATATTTGCTAATAATAATAAACGAAATACGCAGATAACACATTGTGAAAACAATGATTTCCAGTCCAAGTAATATGGTTTGTCCGCCCACATCTTTATTGCCTAGCTTATGGTAATATAATTTATACACATTATTGACTTACCGTCCAGTATTCTGAAATTTAATGCTCTTACTTTTTATTTTTTTTTTAGCAGAAGTGTGAATATGGTTAACTAGAGAGCGAACTGGCAACTAGCAAAACCAATGATAGGCATTTTAAGAGTATGCTGATCTCTTGAAATTACAATTAAATCAGTCGGAATATTTATTTTGGTTGCGTTTAGTTTTATTTCAAGGTTACTTAGAAGAGAGTTCTAACAAACGAGCGACGATTAGTGTATGTTGAGAGCGAGAGAGGGCGAGAGAGGGCGCGAGAGAGAGAGAGAGAGAGAAAGGGAGGGAGAGAATAACAAAATAAATACTCATAGAGAGAAATATTGTTTATAGGTGTGCTGTTGTTATTGCGCTAGCTCAGTAATAATCGAGCGCTTGACTCGCGCTGTTAGGCAACACTGTATTCGCAGATACATATATAAACAGCGCATATATATTATATAATCTGAAATCGTTCTTACAATAATCGAAATGTTCTTAATTGTGACAACATTTGGGATCATATTGTTGGGACTACTTTACAAATGGTCGACATCCACCTATCACAAATTTGAGGAGCGTGGTGTGCCCCACGAGAAGCCAAAACCCCTGCTAGGAAATGTACGCATTGGTGAATTATTGGGTTCTGTGTCCAATTTACGTAGGCAGCTCGAGCAGCATGTACAATTTCCGAAAGCTAAAGTTTATGGAATATATTTCCTACGTGATCCCGTTTTTGTTGTGCGTGATTTGGAACTAATCAAGAGTATTGGC
This sequence comes from Drosophila setosimentum, assembly GCA_035043505.1. NCBI lineage: Eukaryota > Metazoa > Arthropoda > Insecta > Diptera > Drosophilidae > Drosophila > Drosophila setosimentum. Next base: position 22,492,713 of record JAWNMY010000003.1, read on the forward strand.
CTTAAGGAATTTGATCATTTTATGAATCACCATGCATCTGATAAATTTGAGACGATCTTCTCGAAGAGTTTGGTGCAGCTGAAGAATCGCGAGTGGAAAGAGATGCGTAATATTTTAACGCCCACATTCACTGGTAGCAAAATGCGATCCATGTACGAGCTGATCAATGCCTGTTGTGAAGTGAGCGTGGAATACATTGAAAATCAGCTGAAACAGGGAGATGGCAATTCAATTGAACTGGAAATGAAGGAATACTTTACGCGCTTTACAAACGATGTGATTGCTTCAGCCGCCTTTGGCATCAAAATCAACTCGTTCGAAGAGAAAGACAACAGATTCTTTAAAATTGGTCAGGTCATGACAAATATCAATTTCAAGGCGATTGTAAAGAGCATCCTGTTTACATTTATACCACGGATTATGAAGGTACGGTTTTCCTATACACATTTAAATTAAGAAATATAGTTTTTCATATTATATTTTTTTTTGTTTAGGCTCTACGCGTTACCTTGTTGGATGAGAAGAACATTGACTACTTTAGGACCTTGGTCTCGAATTCGGTTAATTATCGTGTGGAGCATAAGATTATACGACCGGATATGATCCAGTTGCTTATGGAGGCTCAACGCAAGACAAACGAGGCGGAGTCCGGTAAAAAGTTCACGGATGATGATTTCTTGGCGCAGTGTCTGCTTTTCTTCTTTGCGGGCTTTGAGACGGTCTCCACCTGCCTGTGCTTTCTCACCTATGAATTATGCATGAATGCGGAGGTGCAAGCGCAGCTATATGAGGAGATCTTATCGACAGAAGAGCAACTAAATGGAAAGCCTTTGGATTATGATACTCTAATGCACATGAAGTATCTGGATATGGTTGTATCTGAATCCTTGCGCAAATGGCCGCCAGTAACCAGAACGGATCGTGGCTGTAATGCAGATATCGATTTGTGTGATGAAAATGATGAACTTGTGCTCTCCCTAAAAAAGAACGATCAAATATTTATACCCATTTTAGCTTTACATTATGATCCAGAACATTTTGCAGAGCCGGAAAAGTTTATACCTGAACGGTTTTCAGACGAAAACAAACATGATATAAATCCTATATCTTATTTGCCTTTTGGCATTGGAAAACGTAATTGCATTGGTAACTATGGCAAATAATATATTTTTAAACGGTTTCTTATCAAAACAAATTCTTTTCAGGCAACCGAATGGCTCTAATGGAGGTTAAGTCTTTAGTTTATCATTTGCTAATCAAATTCCAACTGACGCCGGCTGAGAAAACTTCAAAGGATATGATGGGCGACATATTGGGCTTTCAGATGGTTCCCAAGAACAAGTTTTGGATTAAATATGTTCCGCGGCAAATGGCTGTCAAAAGCGCATAAGTGCTGTTTGCACTACTAGCTTTTTGGGAAGCCCTCTTGCAACATTTTAATAATAGTAATATAAATTATGTTCAGAATTCTACAGTGCGTATTAATTAAACAAAGCAATTGAACAAACGACAATGAAAACGTAAACAATGTCGTTTTAGTGAGAGAGAGAGAGAGAGAGACAGAGAGAGAGAGCTTTTATTGCTATGGGTGTGGCTAATGATGCTGAATGTTAAAGTGTGTACTTACGAGCAGTAAATGCCAAATAATTATGGAATTTTTAAATTATTTCATTCTAAATAAAAATTACATTATACGGTTTTTTTTAGTGTTTACTAATTGTCTTTATCAACTTACTCTGGATTTATTCAAATAATTTGCTTGGAAATGCATAATTATTCATATTTCAATTTGAAATGCAAATTCGACAGAATCAAATTAAGTCCAATTTAATAAAACTTAAGGATTGGTCGCTGCTGCTTCCAACAAGTGAATTAAATTGCAATTACTGCATTATGTTATACATATTAACATATTGAGTCGACACTTTTAATATTCTCAGTATCATAAATGCTGCAAATAACTTAATTAACATTCTCAGCTAAAGTTTCTTTGGAAATACATATGTGATGCACTTTGAGCCAATTAATCAACTGGCTTTTTAATTAAAACTTTTTTCTATCTGGACTTTAAAGTGAATTCGCGAGCAGAGCTGAATGCAATTCATTAATCAAGTTAAAGTCAAAGGACTTGGCTCTGGAGTTTCATTGATTATACCATAGACTAAAAAGATATTTTTAAAAAGCGTATAATGCAGTTGTGAAAATGGGCGAAGTGAATAAGTAAAAAGTTTTCAAAATGTTTCTTATGCAACAATCAGAAAGAAATGTGTAAGATCAAATAAAGTTATATTCATATTCAGTATTAAGAGCTGAGTCGTTATGGTCTTTTGATTAAAAAGACACGGATTTTTAGTGCCAGAAAGTTGTAGTTCAAAACAATGTAATTGATCACCGATTAAATAAAATCGTTAAAAAAAATCAACAATCGAGAGCTTAATGTACCCAGGTTGATATGAATTATCTCGTATAGATAGCTCTCGAATAGCCGAATTTTCGAATTTTCGTTAATTTATCTAAGGATGATAAGTTAGGATAAGGGAGCTATTCAATTTTTATTTGTATTTGTGTTCATGTATGCTTAAGCACACTACGAATGCATTTTAAGAGCTGGGCACAGGATATCTCCTTGTTGAATAGTCCCCTCTATGAAAAGACCGAAAAACTATTGATTCGCAATTAATTTCAAGTAATCGGAAAATCTGTGCGTTTTCATTTAAACAAAATTAATTGGGAGTGTCATCCACAGACATAACAGAAATTGTAACTATATCCAACAGCATATAGACTAGAAATGGGATTAAGCAATAATGTGCTGTAAATGTGAAGTGAAAAGCTAATCTATTGAAATTGCAAGCGAATGGTTTCAATTAATCTAGATAAAGTAGAGAGAGATTAATTAATACCAATTACATGTACAATCGTAAAATATTGATTTTTATTTTGATTGAAATAAATCCACAAATATAGATAGCATACCGTTTAACCTTAAATAATAATACCATTTAAAACTTAAATAATACTAATAAATCAATAAGTTAAATGGAAATTAGATAAATTTTAAAAGCACATGTTTTTGGGATCAATAATTGTTACTTTACTTTTCCATCCATTTCCCCTATTAAACCTGTTAATTCGTTTTTCAATTAGGGTAATACAAAGTCTAAGCTCAGTAGCAACAAATTGCTCGAAATATTTTGATATGTCCAAATTCGAAATGGCCTCAACATTTGCAGCTGACTTAGAAGGCAGTTTAATTTGCTAAAGAAATTGTGGACAAAAACTTTTTGACATTTCGTTATTTATGTGCTTTGGGATATTTAGGCAAAAAAGTTTTTGTCCGACTAAGCAGTTAATGCGATATTGATTTATTTGCTAGTCGGAAGCAACAAAAGCAACAGCAGCAGCAGCTGCCCAAGATATTCGTGATAAATATTATGCAGCTGGCATATATAAGTTGTATACACATATATTTTATTTAAGGAACTGATCCCAAGAAACTTTGCTATGATTTCATGTAAAAACAAGTAAGAGTGCTGTAGTCGAGTGAACTCGACTACGATATACCCTGAACCCAGTTATTAAATATATTCTATTATTATTGGCAAACTCCCCTTTAAAAATATTTACACTAACACGTGAAACACGCAATCGTAAGTAGCGGGGCTCATGCCATCTCTTTCTCACACATGCGCTCGCATATTTATGCATACAGAAAATGCTTGCGGCTGCTGATAGAAATGAGATCAATATGAGAATATATTTTCGACTATAACTTGGGTGTTTCTTATCCGATCTTGATGAAATTTAGGCAGATGGTCAATAGTATGCATATGTATATCATGTATTAAGATTCTGCCTTTAAAATTGTGGCATTTATTGCTATCGGAAATTTAATTTATCGATATTCGAAAAACAAAGGCAGTTATCGATCAAATAACGCAAACTTAATCTGCGCCTGGTATACGAGAACCTATATTCCAAATTTGAAGTCTCTAGCTCTTACAGTTCCTGAGATCTGCGTGTTCATACAGTCGGACGGACGGACGGACGGACAGACGGACATGGCTATATCGACTCGACTATTGATCCTGATCAAGAATATATCTACTTTGTGTGGTCGAAGATACTTCCTTCTGCCTGTTACATACATTTGCACAAAACTATTATACCCTTTTTACTCATTTTTAATGGGTTCAGGGTATAAAAAGAGAAAGAGTTTCTGGCTACAACTTTGGTTAAAGTTTCAAATACTTGACTTCGACTTTCTATATTGGATATTGAGAGTCCTAATTAAGAGATACGGTGAAGATTTGGGACACTGTCGAAGACTTCTTTGACAGCGGATTCTCTGGTGACGTAGTACTAAGACTGTAACATAATATTTGTAACATAACATGCTTAACATATGATTTAGATATATATCGATATCGTTGGTGTGATCATCAGCGCAAAGAGGAAGAGCTCAATCTTTATGGATAAAGTAAAGTGAGCAGGCGTGTTTGGAAAAGAGATATTGTCGACCAAATACTATTCAACTAGCATTATTTTGTTCGCTAATTTTTGATACAAGTAAGAAATTTCATTTTAATTAATATCGTTATAGCTTTCCCATTCAATCCAATTTTTATTTGTGTTCAAATAAAATGTTAATAATTTTCTAACTACATTTTAATTCTTTTGCGGTACAATTATTTTTACACCAGCTTTATATACGTATTTGTAATTCTGTAATATATACACTGAACGTAACTTAACTATTTTTAAAGGCTTTTATATTTATTTTAGACTGATGCGAATATAAAGCTTGATTGTCTTTAAACAATAATTTTTCTTTTACTTGCTATTACAGCGTATATGCGATAAAAGAATTTTTTGCACTGCTTCACAAATTTAAAAGAAATAATTATATTGAATTTTATATGCCTTATGGATTTGTTCAGGAAAGAGAAAAAAATTAATATTAATTCATTAATTAAACGTCATCTATTGCATACCCAAAGGCAACTCCATGTTTTTAAACTCTGCTACCGAAGGTATCGGTATATATATATATATATATGCGCATTGGAGATCTGAGAAATTAATAACAACAATAATACAAAAACACTATTATCTTAAAGAGCCAACTTAATAAAATCAATCAAATTTGGTTGCCGGTAATCAGATCATAACATTTTTTGAGTTAAAAGTATCTTTTCCAACAGTCTACGCACGATTTAAAATTTCAAGGATGATTAGGAATGTTTTAGAACTCCAAGAAATACATTATTTGTATTTTGCATGCTAAACATAAGTTAGACCAATATTTACTCGTACACTCTAGTCTTAATAGTGTTATTTTTGGGTATTGGATTGATAATTATTGCTTTGTTTTTTGAGAGTCGTAATGTTCCATGTTGGGATAACGTTTTGTTTAGTAATAGTTATAAATATGAATAGTTTTTATTTTAATTTTAGTTTTCTTAACTCATCTATAATGCAAGATATATTGAAAAACATTTTAAACGGCATAAGTGTATGTATAGTTATTTATGCTCATATATGTTATTTACAATATTGTGCTATTTTAAATCATAAGTCAAAATTAATCTTTAAATGTACCAATTATACCAATTTGTGAATAAAGTATAAAATAATATTTTAGAGGGTTACTTTCTTATAGAAATTTGTAATATTTCTTAGATTGAGTATTAAATCACATCATAGATAAGTGACAAAGAAAACGACAAATGATTATAATTAAAATATTGATAAATATTGAAGTAACTCTGTTATGATTATTTCTTTAGCAGAAAAGTTTAAAATTAATTAAAATTATGCGAACATGGCAGAAACTATTACAGTTATAGTTGACAAGTCTCTAGAGATGCCCTCCAAGACTTCAAATTCTGTAGCTGTAACGAAGCCTGATGAAATACAAAACTCCACTTTTGTCCCAGTGAATGGCTTCCAACTTATTTTGAATTTATTTGGGTTACTTTAAAGGTTAATGCTACTTAAGGGTCTTCAAAAAAATCTTGTAAGGTTTGGGATCATTTAATGGATAAAAATACAACAATTTTGGGTGTTAGGCACAACCAACAGTTTGCTTTATTTGGGCAGCCGTTGGGTTATCTGCTAGACAGGGTATAGAAAACTGTAAGCGATTAAGCTGTGTGTTTTGCGTAGATACTTTGGGCGCAAGTTTTCATGAGCTGCCAGACAGCTGAAGCTAAATATCTCAAATATCAAAATGCGACAGAAGAAAAAGTTGAAGTTTCTATCAAAAGGCAAAAAAGTTTGCGCTGAAAAACTTGGACTGCCAAGTCGGGCGACAAAAGGCGCGAAAAAAAACTTGAAAATCTTTTTAATTTTGTTTGCTTTTCTTGAATTTGCTGCGATTTCGTCCAAAAAGGCAAAAAGTTGTTAATTATTTTCACAGGACGTTTTCATCGTTGCCACAAACAATGGCGCAAGCTTAGCCAGCGACACTAAAGCATTTTTTGCGAATTTTTTTCACTTAAGTGAGTCACTTAAGCATCAATGGCCATATTTTGGCCAAACTGCATTTCTTACCGTTGTTAAAATTTGTAATTTTTAACTGCTGTGAAGGTAACTTAAGCAGTGACTGTTTTTTTTTATAATACTTTGATATTGAAGGTACAATAGTATATTGGTTTTTTGCAATGTCCGACATGCTGTCTGTCTATGCCCTCGTCGAACAAAGTGCTGAAATTTTGGTGCTAGGAAATCGATAGTCGCAAATAGAGAAAACCACACAATTTTGCAAATTCAGCCGACAAATTTGGTTGATGGATTCTTGGCGATGTCTCTTAAGTTGTGGCCTCGCCCACCTATGCCAATATGCCTGATGATGTACATCGATAAAAGAATATATTTCATACTATGTGAAAGCTACAGTCCCAAAATTTGAAAGAAATATTGCTAGTAACATCCTTTAAAAACGATCCAACAAAACGGCAAAACTTATATTTCCCGCAATTGAAGAGAAAAAGTTAGCAAAGTTGACAGGTAGAATTCCAGTCACTTTCTTAAAAACATTTCTGTTCCTTGCTACCTGTTATCAGCTGGTATAATATTGGTATCAGAGTATTTCTAAGGCGGTTATGGCTGACTGCAATCTTCTCACTTCCTTTGACCTGTTTATTGCCAGCCATTTGATACTGACTAGAGCGAAAGCCAAGTCCTCGGGCTAGTTGGCAGTCGAATTGACCGCCATTTGACCCATTTGCTTAATTATTCATTGCTCAGCATTATGAGCATAAATAAAATAATATAATACTTCAGTGCACATACGCACACACACATATGTGCATGTATGTAAGCATTACTCCTGTTAGCTGCAAGATAATGCCTTGTATATTGCATAATAAAATATTCAGCCTGCACCCTTTTGCTGTGTGCGTGTGTGTGAGTGTGTGTGCTGCGTACTGTGCTTCATATTTATTGTTTGGCATTTTTTATGTTTGTGGCAAGAGAACTACTTGGCTCTCATGCGAATAGCCACAAGATATAACTGCTCACGAGTCCATTACATTTTAGCAATTTACAAAATTCGCCGGCATCAAAATGCATTTGCTCTGCAAACTCAACGGGCACTCCAATTTATTTCTAGCTGTAGCCAATGCATTTTTAAAAAGTATTACCAGGCATAATCAATGTAATTGGAAGCCAGAACCACTAAATAAAATCATAATGCGATAAATATGGATCAAAATGTGCACTGCTGATACAGTTCCTTAAAACCGCCTTTTAGGTTAAATCACCTTATTATTTTAAACGGAAGGTATTGTTTTATAAGAACTAGAGTTTTCCTTATCCTAATTCGAGAATACATTTTCATTGAATTTTGGACTTTTAGGTTTATTAAACAATAGTATTTTAGATTCAACATCTACAAACATTTTAGATACTTTATAAATTCATTGAATTTTTTTTAAAGAAAGTTACGATTTCGGAGCGATTTTTTTTTTTTTTAAAAAGGCGTTTTCATGAAACTAAATAAACGACTGTATAATAATATTGCCATGTATTAAGTTTGGTCTGATAGTGTTTCCCCTGGGTTTCCACAATCCATCCACAAGATAAAAAAATAGCCGCAAATTTATTTTATCCTTTAAATTAAATTAAATTTACATTTTCTTTAGATTTGTTTTAATGAACTTTAGGTATTTCGTGTATTTATAATCTTAGAAATTTGCAAAAATAAAATTCTTGAGTTACCACCTTGAGATAGTGTCATTTCGTGGCATAATCGCATAACTCTATTTAAATTCCCTTAGACAATGGACAACCGCAATAGCAGCTGTGCCAAAGCCTCACAAAGTTTTGTGAAACTCCAACAGTTCGCATACAACTTAAGTTGCTTGTTGTGTGTGTGTGTGTGTGTGTGTTTGAATGTGTGTGGTTGGATATTCATACATGCATATGTATCGCACATATGTGTGTGCTTTGACGACAGCCTTTGCACCGAAATACTCAATTAAATAAAGTTCTACTTGAAGTTGCACAACATTTATGAACGTGAGTGCGTGATGCGAGCCTTTGGTCCAGTGCCCTTCGTGCAGTTGCCACACATCCCCTTCGCTCTTACTTACTTACTTTTACTACTACCACCACACATGACCACAACCAGCAAAAGTTTTGCAACTCACACTTGCGTGAGTGTGTGTGTATGTGAGGATATATAAACCGCAGAAACAAGTGCTTATATAAGTACAATATGTGAACTGCACATTTCGATTGTCAAGTGCAAATAATATAAAATGGAATTTTCCGTTTGCGCTTTCGAATGGCGTGAAGCGCGTGCGTTCACACTCAAAACTGTTAAGTAGTCTTGACAAGTGATTGTACTACGAATAAGAAAAGCTTTTTTATTGATAAAAATCAATTCTTTTGCTGATAATAAAATGTACAATAAGGTGTACTCTGCAGCAACTAAAAAAACATTGACCAAATAAGCAATTTGAGTCATTCCCTTGTCAGTAAATAAATACAAAATTCTCAAATCGATAAAAAAAATTAAAATAATTGAAAAAAAAAATGACACAACAAATATAAACCATTCATGTTTACAACTATATACACATGTAAATCAAAAATTGATGTTTTCACTTATTGCCTATAACTCGACCACAAATTAATTATGAAATATATCGTATATATTAGCAAGTGCATCTAATATACCCGCAAGTGCACAAATATTGTAATAGTGTGTATGTACAAAACATTGAAATGATTTATTCAATCCCCTGATGCGGGAAGGCTCTGCAATTGAAAGCCTAAAACGGGCGCGCCTCATGTGCATTTCTATATGTTGTATTAATATGCTAAATGCTGCCTTGAAGCGTATTTAATATGCCAGTCAATTGTCGGTGTTTGAGGTTTGGCGTATTCTACCCTGTTATGAAAGTACTTAGTCAAATTGGCTATAAATGACTTAATAACGCAACAAATTTAAATACAATGCAACTAATTGATATCCTGTCGGCTCAACTCTTAATTCTCAAATGGCGGCTTCATTCTGATGTGGGTTAAGAGAACAGTGTCTAGCAAAAAGCACACTTTGCGCTCTCTTAGCTCTGATGACTATGCTCTCCGCTTCTCTCTTTGATAGTAGGAAGAGAGCAACCTTTACACATTGTATGTTGCGCTGAACGCATCTATTCTGAATAGCATTTTTTGAGATGTACCGTTAATAACAAAAGTAATCCTTTCGAAGTAGTCAAATCGGATAGGAGACCTCGCTTCCTTTTTTAGTATTTTTTTGAAATAAATAAAATATTTTTAACATAATTTCTACACATTTTCGGAGTTTGTTAATTTAGACAACAATTCTTTTAAGCTTCGATGGAGACATCGTCGACCAAATATAATAAATATATTCATATTATCTTTTTTTTATAGTTTTTTTTAAACAGTAATCAAGAGTCAAAATGTAAATGTGTCACATGACACAATAAAATAGCACACTTTAATTCTCTAATTAAGATTTAAGTCATATAAATTATATGTATATTTGAGAGAATATTTAATGTAATGTAAGCATCCCTGAAACAAATTCTGATTTTTTATCTTGTTTTTATTGTAATTATTAGGAGGCCATAAATAGCGACTGACTTAACCTGGCCTTTGACTTTTTATGACAGTCGAAAGTGCCCACTTAGAAAATCAAAAGCATAAAAAATAATGTTAATTTCAATATTTGTCGTATTAAATGAGCATAAAAGTCAAATGCTGCGCATGTGTGTAACATATTTATGCGAAATAACGGAATTTGTTCATTTGAGCCGCCTGCCACCGTTTTCTTTTCACTTTTCCTCTCGTTATAGCCTTGCAGAGGGTACATTAACTTGTGCGTAGAATTTGTAAGTTGAGGCGATGCAATTGCGGTCTCACAAACTACCTATGTATTCCTGGTCAGTGACAACAGTCGAGTGAATATTACTTTGACAGCTTGTCTGTATATTTTAATTAATGCTGCTGAAGTCTCCCGATCCAATATGAAAACTTGCTGATTACGAAAATCAAAAAAGGACTACACTCAGAAAAAATAATTCAATATATTTTTGGATCCAAGGTAGCTGATCTTATTATTGAAACACAATTTTGTGTCTTCATTTTAAGTTTCTATTTAAATATATTCCCAAATATTTGGAAAATAGAGAAAATCTTTATATTTCGATTTTTATATATATATTAATATTAATAATAATAATAATAAAATACTAGCAACTACAGCTTCTATATTTTAAATTAATAAATAAATTTAGATGTGATCAGATGACGGGTAAGCGTATACAATCTTCGGTGTGTTGAAGACGACAGTTGTCTCCCAATTTTTTTTATTCGTTTATCGTAAGTGCGTAAAATTTAAATAAAACGTGTCTTTATATTTTGAACAGATTGTCGAGCAGCTGCTGCCGTCTGTCGGAGTGACGTGGCTTTAAAGCGGTCCTCAATCAGTCACTCAGTCAGTCAGTCTGTCAGTTTTCTCCGCTTTGGTCGCGACGGGAGTCACGCACTCAAAAAAGAAAACAAACACTGCCCCCCCCCCCCCCACCCTCACACACACACACACACACACACACATATATATGCACATATATGACTGGTTGTATTTCTCGCAGGATGCCGACAGATGGCAGCACACACACGCAGACAGGCTCACATGCGTACGGGAAATGTGGCAGGATGTCATTTTGCAACGCATCCGAAACATAAACACGTCGCCCTCTGCTTTTGTGTCTGTGAAAATTGTGTGGCTAAAAGGCGCCAAATGTTTGTATTTTCGCGTCTGTGTAAATATGTGTGTGTGTGTTCGTGTTCGTGTGGGAGGATAAAGCGAAACTACGAAAATGTGCATGGGATTTTTCCTCGTTTCCCCGTAGTAGCCCGGTCATGTTTATTTTAAATGCACGTAATAATCATATAATAACGCTGAAGCGTTTTAAAAATGTGCGAAACTTGTTGAGCTCCATGCGAAAATTGTGACAAGTGTCTCATAAATTTGTAGCATACTTTTAACACTGCTATTTAATTAAATATATATATATAGATATATATATATATATCTGCTCTCCCTTTATAGATTATTATTTTTGTTTTATTAGCATTCTTTCAAGTTGACGACAAAAGGTGTAAGAATATTCTAAATTTTACATAGCTTGGCTGAATTAATTATAGTCTTCATGGAGAATATTAAATGCTTACAATAAATGCAATAGTCGGGTCTTTTAACTAAAGCAATTTCTTTTGTAGTTGGAATAAATGAGAGAGTATATATTAATTATAGTTAATGTATATTTGCAATAAAATCCTTCAATTCGCCTGCCTGTGCTTATTATGTAATTTAATTAACAAGCAAATGTTCGGCTTTTATTATTTAAATATAAGTATTATATTTTTATAAGTATTAAGTGTTAAACTCATTTTGTTTTTGTTATTTAGTTTTAATTTTCTTTGTCCCTTTTTAGCTCTTCTTTCACTCTTTCTTCTCACCGTTTAGTTTTCGTTGTCCTTGCAATAAATTTTTGACCATTTAACATTTTAACACCCCCAGATTTTCTATGTCCGATATTTTGTATTACTTACTTTTTATTGAATTATATTAAACATAATTTAATTTGTTATTTGAATTTTAATTTAAAAATTAATTAAAATTTTTTTTTTTTTAAGTGTGGTCTATTTTTAGACTGCATGAAATAAATAAAATTAAATATTAAATTGGGTACCTATTCGAAAACAATTAGACGGCAATAAAAATTGAATATTTTTTTTATATTCATGTATGGAAGGTATGAGAGAATGTTGTTTTTTTGCAATGTCCGCAGAGCTGATAACCTGAATCTTAGATTATATACTCGTCAGTGTCTGCGTCTGAGGTAGTGTTAAATTTTGGATGACTAGAAAATTGATTTAATCGATAATCGCAGGTCGCTAAAAACCACACATAACGGTACAATCATGAGGCTTGAGTCACAAAATTTGGTTAGTATCAGCCACTAAGTTTAAAAAGACAATTATTTCAGGCAATTTGAAAGCTTGAGTCACCAAATTTGAAATAAACATTATTACTAATAAGTCCGACTGCAATGCTGTCTTCTCTTCCTTATTTAAAATTATTTTCATTTTATCTTTTAGCTAATGTGCCTTAGCAAAATTAAAATGCAATCTGAAATCGGTTGACAAAATACACATTATTATTAATTCATATTATACGAAATATACAGGTAATCTCCATGTATCTCAAAAAATACTTAGTTTCATGGTGTTTATTAATTAGTTTATTAATTACACAAGACCACGAAATGGAAGTGTGGCATATACTTCGGTCGTGTGCAAAGAAAAATGCAGTTAGAGTTCTATATAATTAGAGGAGAAGTGAAATGCCAAGTAATGACAGGGGTAAGAAATCATACCGAAGTCTGTGTGTGTTCATGTGTGTGTGTGTGTGCGTGTGTGTGTGTGTGTGTGTGCTCCAGTTGGTAAATACAAAGTACAAATTGCGCAAATAATGAAACAGTTGGTGAGCTCTCGCTGATGTTGCAGCATGTGCTGATGTTGCATGTAGCATGTGGCTGTTATTCCAGCAAAAGCTCCACAGTCTCAAATCAACATGTGTGTGTGTGTGTGTTTGCGCAAGTGTGATTGTGCTATTAAACAGCGCCTGCGGCACATTCAGTATGTCCTTTGGCTTATTGAGTTTTGCATGCAACCTAAGGCGTGAATTTCGATACGCTTTTAGGTATAAATTTTATTGTGATAACTATATTGTGATTATAGTCTTACTAAATTTTATCTCCTTATGCTATTAGTTAAAGCATCATTAATTTAAAATCTATCTTATAGTGTATAATAGACTTGTGACAGCGAGGAAAATTACTCAAAGCACATCATGGCAGACTGTGTCGCCTTAGCCAGAAGAAGATACAGTGTCCTAGGCACACAGCTCTGACAACACATCATCAAACTGACCAAATTCCTTGAATTTGTGCAAGAGCCGGGGCTCAGATGGAGTGCAATGTATCTAACAAGGGCGCAGTCAATGAAGCCCCCTTTATTAATATTAATAATTAATTATCATTAATTTATATATTATTAATATTTATTAATTAGTTTTAATTGATGGTGAAATTCTCTACTAAAATGCTGACAAATCAGTAAAAGAACCATTTCGAAAACATGAATCATATTTTATAATATGTGAAGCTTAAGTTGGATAGTAATCGAAAGACAACAAAAGCTAGGCTATAGAACCATAATCAACAAAGGATGTGAAATGAAAATTGTATGCAATATCGGATGGAAGTCTTAACCCGTGATGTATATTGATCATTTTTATGGAAAATCGGGGAAATACATTTATGTTGCGTAAAACTTACTTCCATGTCGCAGTCGTATTTTCTACGGCCCCTCCAATTATGTTAAATTACGTCATTAAGAAAAGTTTCACCTACGCAAAGGCCTTGACATATTTGCAATACCCCTTATAGCATACACTTACCAGTGCCAATGCAAAGTAGCTAGCGCAAAACTTGTGGCTCTTCTGGGAGAAAACTAGTAAACGGCATTCACGTTGCATGGCAACTAAATTAAATAAGCGCGTCAAGTGAGATGTCTTCGTAAAGTTTTTATGCAATTTGTTGGCAGCAAGGGTAGACGACAAGTTTTTGGCTAAGTGATTCGCTTTGTGTAGACCTAATTAATTGTTATAGGCCAAATGCGAAATGTGCTGCACACAATTCAGAAGTGAGCGTGGCAAGTTATTTATGAGAACTTTATCGCCACAACGCAGACCTATTAACAATGTGAAGTTAAATTTAATTTTTTAGCTCCACCAGTGTACAGTAGCAATTAGATGAAATAATAGAAAAGCTGAAGTGACAGATATATATATATATATATATAGAGAGAGAAAGGGTGGGGAAATTAAGCAAAAAACATACAAAATGTGAAAATTTATGTGACAGCATTTGAAATTTATTTGGTGCAACGTTTGCATGGCGACGATTTGTGTCTGCTGTTGTTATTGCTGCTGCTGCTGTTGCTACAACTGCAACAAAATACAGTTCCACTGACCCATTTTGTTAAGGGGGCTAGAATGTAGAATACGGTATACGGCATACGGCATACGGAATACGGGACAATACTCATACGTCCCGTGGTGCGGCAATGGACATGCATGCAAAGTTTTTCCTAGGCGAGCCGTCCAAATAAAAAGCAGGCAGTAAATGCGCAGACGATTAGAGCACCATTTGCTTCTATGTGTGTGTGTGTGTGTATGTGTGTGTGTCTGTGTGTATACAAGCAGATACATTCACACGTATATATAGCTGTGGCTGGCTGCTGTTATTTACTGTTATTTGTTTAGCTAGGTTCCTGTTTATTTTTCGGCTTATTTGTTGCCATTGTTGGCTGTCATTGTTATTACTGTTGCCTGGACCAGTTTATGCTGCACTTGCGCCAACGTCACAAAATGAAATATTTAAGTGCGCATTAGCTTCCCCCCTCCCCTACCCAGTCGGCCAATTTATCCCGCACTCAACCCCATGTATACAATAGCTATCGCCATGGGGCTCAGAGTAATTGCAAAAATTACCACAAGCACTGAAAGAGGTTGCATTCCAAATGAACGAATGAGAATTGCAATGATTTCTGTATCGATTGGAGTGGAAAGAGAATGAGACAGAAAAGTTACCGACAAAGAGAGAGAGTGGGAGAGAGAGAGAGAGTGAGAGAGAGAGAGAGACAGGGAGAGTGAGAGAGAGAGAGAGAGGGAGTGGTCTGTCCTATATGAGAGACTATGCCATAGCATATGCAGATTTCAATTGATTCTTGCTTTGCGGCTTCTGTGTATTTCCTTTGGTTCGTTAATGTTGCAATGTCTGTCTATGGTTTTGACTCTGGTCAGGTGCCGAACGCATGTACGAGCATGTTGCATTGTTGTGGGTGGATGGCGTCATATACGCACTGGCTCACAAAGGCATATTTTAAATGTCACAATTCATTTGACCGTAAACCGAAAAACAACAGCAACAAGAACAAATGAAGGCAACGTGAGGGAGTTCTTTTCTTTTAAAAGCTATTCAAACTTTTCGTTTGCCAAATTGAATTTGATTTGACATTTAGCTTTGTCATTTTAACCGAGTTGCATATTTCATAAATTGAATTTTAAACTTTAGAAACTAAATAAAGTCCTTCCTTAAAAGTTGAACTGTTAGTTGGGAAAAATTTAAATATTTCTATTTAAATACCCTGTAAAAATCCATTTGGGAGTCGAGAGAGATCGACTAGAAGATAATCTTAATCTAGTTGTCAAATATTTTAATTCGCTTAAGCACAGGTTACATTTTTATTGATTATTGTATTTCCTTCTTTGAATTTAAAATAGATAAATATTTAAAAGAATCATTTTCAAATAAAATATATATATTGAAATGCTTAAAGTTAAGAAAAAAAAACTTGACTTTGAGAAATCCTAAGATAATTATAAAATAATTTAATCATTTTTTATTTGATTTTTTAGCGAGTTGCATATTTCATAAATTCTAGTCTAAAATTTTGAATAGATTAAATTACGGGTCCTAAAAGTTTGAATGAGAGTTATAAGAAATTAGAATTTTTCCATTTAAATACCCTGTATACATAAACGTTTTAATCATCCAATATTTATTGGAGAGATATATAAAATCGAGACTTGTCAAGCTATCCAGGGTTTCAGGCTATTTTGTCTTACACCGAAGGGTGTGAGGGAGTGGACTGTTAGAATAAGCATAATTGTAAATAGTTAAAGATTATTTTTACTTAGTCTGATGAAACATTTAAACAGCAGTCCATTTTTCCTTAACTCAATTAATGTGGAAATCATGCAATATTTTAAAAAACAGAAATGTTATAATACACAGGGAATTTCTTAGCGTAAAATACTCTAGTTCATTTAAAAAAATGTTGTACTATATTGCTTGTAACCCTCTCGTTTCAAGCACTTGAAACTACTTTCTGTTTCGCTGATTGTGAAAATTCATTTTCCAAATGGCTAAAACTTAGTAGAAACAGTTATAAAGTACTGTGCACTTCAAACTATATTCAAGCATTATATTTTATTTTTATTTATTTCTGAGTAATTGTAACTTTGCTCACATGTCCTATTTCCATTTAGAGGCAACTTTAGAGAAAAATGCTGGTTGAGTGTTTTGTAAAGCAATGGGCTCATGAAAATCCGCATTGAATGCAATTAGTTCGTCATTAATTGAATTCATTTGAAAATGTTAAACTCAATTAGTTAAACACAAATAAACACAACAAACAAAGGAACTTGCCTCGCGCATAATTTGCGATGCAAATTAAAATAGTTTGAGCGAATTTTCCTTGCTCGAAAATTCCATAGGCCATAGGCAAAGTGCTCATATTTTGCTTATAGGCAACGCATTTAAAAAATAAAGGAAAATGGTAAAAGCATTACTAAAAGTAGGTTGGCAAATTGTTTATTCAGAGTTGAAGAAAATAAGATATTTTCCATAAAACTTAAAATCGGTAGATATTTGTAAGGTTTAAAATTTAATGACCTTGAAGGCAATCATATTCTGTTTCTATACATTTATTGATTTTTAATAAACTAAACTGTCAACAATTATTAATAAAATTAACAATTGAAATCGGTCATTATTTGTATAGTTTAATTTAGTGAATCTAGAATAATATATCACATCTTTTTTCCTATACATTTATTTTTTTAATTATTTGATGTGGGTTAAAAACTGTGAACAATTTTTTTTATAAATTGTAGTAAGTAAAAATGTTTGACTTTAGCTTAAAGTGCGAACTGTTACTAGACTATATTCTATTGGGAAAATTGTTATTATTATTATTTTCATAATCTTGTTATATCCCATAGAAAATATCTAAGCATTTTTTAGGAAGGGTCACGTTTGGTCAGCTATAAGCTGTAACTTTTTTTTGGGTATTTTGGTACTCAAGTTGTAAGAGCTTTGAGCTGTGCCCATTGAAACGAAAATTTTGTTTAATTGAAGTACAATATGAAATGTGCACAGCTGAGTGCACAAATCTAACGACTGTTTTGGGGTATTTTATTTTCCTCTTTTCTCTTTTTCTCTTTTTATTATTATTAAATTTTTTATTTATATATATTTAGTTTTTTTTCTGGGCTATTGTGTAGCGACACGTGAAAATGTGAGCGATGAGAAATGTTTGGCATTGAGTTGAGTCTTGATTTAATGCAGTACAGTGAGCACGGCTGTAATTGGTAAAACCAACGAAATATGAACAATAAATACAAAAAATTTATAAATATGTCCGCAAAGAAAGCGAGTCAGGGAGGAATGCAATTATAAGTAACTGTATGTGGTTAGATGTAAGCTTAAGTAGTTTATTTGTGCTCAGCTATGATTGAAATGCCAGCTGCAGGCAGTTTACTGTATGTGTGTGTGTGTGACTGCTAGTGAGAACAAAATCATAGCATACATGTGAGGGCAGCACATTATAAACTGCATTGTTGTGCGTTTGCTGCTGTTGCTGTTACTCTTGTTGCCGGTTTGATGGATTGTTGACTGTTAGCTGTTCGCATTGGATTGCATTGGCATCGAGTATAAAAATCAATTTGCAGCTATCAAAACGTTGCAGTCTCTTACTGTGTGCCTTTTGCTAGTACGACAATTGATCGATTTGTTGGTATTTGCCAAGCAATCGAAGTTTGTCAGCCACGCTGAAGTAGTTGTTCCAGCTATACATAGCAATAACAGTAGTGCTCCACTAAGCTGACAGTGAAGTTAATAAGGCTCGCCAAGTAGCGCAACTTAAGCTGCATAAATAACAACGGCCCATGCGATGTATGCGTGATTTTTTTGCTTTTTTGGTCTAAATGAGCTGTCACAGATATTTTTGGGAGCGAGCAGATAGTGGGACCATAAAGTTTAAAGACAAATGTGCTGATTATAGCGATAGCACTTGATTAACGTGGCCGGGTTTGTTATGCAAATGAGCAGCAAAGTACTTGAAATGGGTGAGGAGGGGAATGGAGAGGGGAGAGAGTGGTACGACAAGGCGTCGCTCACTTGACAGCGCTAATGAAGGCAAAAGAGAACGGCCGCTGTCAGCGAAGAAACCGCTAACACAATCACGAAAGCAAATAAGCAAACAGTTAGTCAGACAGGCCCCAGAAGGCAGCAACAGTCAGACAGTGACAAAGACGTGCAGACAGAAAGACGGACAGGCAGACAGACATTTTGGTTTTTGTTGGACATGTTTGAGTATTGTTAGAGCTACTGCTTAGCGTTACTTTTGGCTTAATTAAAACGCTTTGGGCTGTCAATTGGCTGATTTAGGCCTTTGCGGCCGACACTAGCTGGAGCGCTGTTTTTAAGCCGCTTTAATTAGCCATATAGCTCGCTTCACACGGCCTGCTCTGCCCCTCCCTGCCCTGCCCCGTTCCACACAAATTACTATACAAATTTACGTTGCATAGTTCTTGGCGTCGGCATTCAGCATTCGCCATTGTAAAATTTGCCAGCATTCATAAGCTCCAGACGAACAGACAGACAGGCAGACACACTGACTGACAACAACTGACAGTCAGACAATTGCTGCTGCTCTTGGCCCGGCCTTTTTTTATATTTGGCTTTGTACGGCTGCCGCTTTTGCCGCATACAACAACAGCATAAAGTATCATTAATAAAAAAATAATGCCACGAGAAGAATAGCGCATGGCAAATGCGTGCACACACACACATACACACACACACACGTAGGCAGAAACCGACACACATAAATACAAAACGAACTGCTGTGCCGCAGTGACAACAACGACAACAACGACAACAACAACACGGGATCGTCTCTAATTGAATTTCTTATGGTCCATTAACTGTCAGTCCAGAAATCCGCAGAGTCAGTGGGTGGATGTGGGGTTGGTTTTGGTGGTTCAAGGTATGATACTTATGTAACACCAACTGAATGAGTAAGCAACAAAAATGTAAACGTGACAGTTTTTAACAATATTTAAGATGTCAGCATGATATATCGTTTAATTTATGTATTCTACATGTATTTTTGGTTGGGCGCATCACAGCAAATGCCGTCCTTCGCGAGAGATAAATTTAATAAAAACGTTTTGTGCGTAATTTTCAGATAAATACCTAAGTGATATTTTGTGTTTTGAGCACTTTTTGGCATATTATAATTAGCTTAAGGATGAGTTTCTTCCGGTTTTGACATTTGCATGCAAATCAAGTGGAGAAAAATTCAATTTATCAACTGTAATCAATTGAATAATGGTTGGTGCTACTATCAGAACCTTATCATTAAAGGAATCTTAAGTGATGTAATCTTTGGATATTATTTACGACAAACTTTCAGCATGCATAATCGCTAAAAAACGCTTTAGATTCAATACACGATTTGCTTACTTCCAGCAAGTGTCTGAGCTTAATACAAATTTGTCTTCATGTCTGCTTTTGCAATATTATTTACTTCCTTAAAAAAAAACTTAGTTATATGCTATTTTGTATTCTAATAAGAAAAAAAAAACACAAATAAAATATAAATTTAATTATAAATTTATATAAGCTTTGTATCATTTAAATTTCAAAAAATTCAGGAAGTGGCTTTATAAATTTAAAATGTCTTTTTTGGTGAACTTTGAATCAATTGTTTTTATTATTTTTATATAGTCCATTATTTTTCCAAAAACTATAAGCAGCTCCCGTTCAGTCAGCTGTAAATTTGAAATTTAAATTTTCGCGATTTCGTACTATTTAAAAAATCCAATTTTAGTGAAATTTAAATTTTTCTTTGTCATTATATGTCAAAATATTTTGTTTTGGCTTTCTTAAAATTTAAATAAATAACAATATGCATAACTTAAAACATATGTAAATATAATCTAATCAAAATCCATTTTGTATTATATAAATGCATTGTAAATAAAAGTCAGTTTGTATTTTTTAACTTCGAAGCAAGTGTCTTTGCTCAATACAAGGTTAGTTTACAGTCGTAAATTTAAAATTGCAATAAATGATATTTTGTATACGTAGAACTCATTTAATAAATGCACTTTTGTATAATTTAATCTTTAATATTTCAAGCAAATGTCTTTTCTGAATATAAGTTTTGGTTCATGTCTGCAATCGCATAATATCATGTATATATTAAATTTAAATAAATGTTATTTTCATTATTTTCAATTTGCGGCATTTTGGCTATAGACGATATAAAATGCGATTTGCTCGCTGCATCTGCACATTTACAATTTTCCGCTTCAACTATTCACAATGTCGGGCAGAAGCAGTAGTAGTAGTAAATAAAATAAAGGCAAAATGCCACGATAGCAGCAGGTAATGCAGGCAATGCAGGTAACTGAATGCCGCTTGAGCACGCCTTTCTCATCCGGTTGCTGCTGACTTATTTATGCAAATGTTTGTAGCATTCGCCTCAGCGATGCTTTAAGATATTCTATTTTTATTATTTTCATTTCTATTTCTTTTTAAATATTTTTCAAATATTTTACGCAAGGCTGAAGTTGAATGCGCAAGCTTCAGCGATTTGCTGGGACATTTTTTCAAATACTTTATATCCAATTTAAGGTGGACTGGAATTGGAATCATCTTTTCTGATGAAGTAGATTCCTTTCCGACTTGCCACAGTCATTTGGTGACTGATTTTTCATGCGTATAAATTGGTTGCACCGTGCAGTAATAATGAGGCATTAGTAGCAATTACGACTTACCAATTGGCAACCATTATAACCTACCAATTGGCAACACCACAAGCCTTTAGCGTTTGCCATTGCCAGCAGTTGCCGCAGCAACGCGGATTCAATTGTTGTGCTGCCGAACGAGACGTATACGTAATGTGATTTGACAGTGAGGCTTTCACTGGGTAGTCCGTGTTGTGTGTGTATAAATACGTACGTAGGTAAATTGTCATTCAATTTTACGTTTTTTTGGTTAGCTGCAATTTCATTTCGTTAGCTCATGGCTAAGTACTTGTATTTAACAACAGCGCTCGACGCGAATCCTTTATGCCACTAGTTGCGTTCTTTTACTCACACCCCCTCTCCATCATCCCCAACTGTATGCCAAACACGTACAACTTTTATATTCCCTTCGTTGCTGCTGCCTGCGGGGTCCAGTGTCAATGGCAAGTGCTGAGCTCTGGCACCCTGGAGCATAGTTAATAATAATTGCTTGCTTGGCATTGAAAATGAACCTTCATCAATTTGGGATTACGACTAAAGACTGCAACCCGCTACTTTATTTCTTGGGAGGGGGGTTTATTAAAATTGTCACGTCTTTTCTTGATGCAGCAAAATAGTATATTTAGCTGTTAAGCTAGTTTTTTTTTAAGCAACACAAAATATTGTCCAGCAAATGGCGAAAAGTTTTTTGCCCAAATGAGTTGTTTACTCACGTGACGCTCCAGTGGCTGTCTAATTAGCTTAGCTTGAGAAGAGCACTTTGAGCTATTCGTTGTATTTGGCCTTTGGACTTCCGCTTTAATAAATAATTATTTCAGTTTGGCAGCGGCTTTTGATGTTGCTTTTCGCCAAATACTTGCCAACCGAAACAGCAACCGAATAAGCACAAGCACTAGTTCCAAAAATTGTTTGCTCCATCAAATCGCCAAGATGTGTATGCATTTGAGTTTACTGCTCTTGCTTAGTAGCTGGCCCAGAAGAGATCTTCGATTGAATTTGATAGCGTTTTTTTTTTACAGCTAAACTATTTGTTTAGGTACATACTTTAGGTGGTTACTTAAATAATGTATTAAAAAACCATTAATACAATATTAAAAAACTTTTCAATTCAAACGCGAATTCAATGCGAATTTGAAGCTAAATAGTTTTCAATAGCTTTGCATTGAGAATGGAATTAATCAGGCTTGACTTTCATTGGAGGCATGCGTACTTAATTAATTTCAATTAGCGTCATGCCCACATACAAAAACACACACACTTACAGAGAACGTTGTGAGTTCATTGAGGGCTTTTCATAAGGCGGAGTTCTTTCAATAAGCACCAACTAATTTTGTTTTTCTACTTTCAGCATTTTGTGTTGGATATGCACACAACTTTGATGAAGCACAAATTGATTGCGATCTTCGCACGTGTCTGTCAGGAACTGAAGCTCTATCTCTTTTTATATCGTGCTCTCTCTCTCTCTCTCTCTCTCTCTCTCTCACTCGCTCACTCTTTTCCATTTCTCACTGGGTGGGTGTGTGCGTCTAGCTTTTTTGAAAAGGCTTTGATATTAAAATTCCTTGCTGAAAACAATTTAAAATATTTCATAGCATACTCTGTGGTGGCTCCTGCAGGCTGCTGATGCTATTGCATGCTATTTGCATGTGAGCTCATAAGTAGATGTTGTTGCTGTTGATATGGTTGTTGCCATCTTTTTGCGTTTGCGATTCTCTAGAGTGCTGTCTCCGTATTTTGATGTGCAAACAAATAACTCAGCCCGCATACGAATACGTATCTGTATCGGGTTGTAGATACGGATACGCTACCATTACATATGATTAAATGTATTGCTGATTCTTTCTGCTGCCACACTCTCTATCCTCGCCTATCTTGGCAAGTGTAAAAGTCTCGCTTTGACTTTGATTGACAGCATTGGGGATTCTCGGTCGTGTACCGCAGTCATCGTGTAAGAGTTGTAACAGCACAACAAGAGCTTGCATCGCATTGCCGATGCTTAAATACCCTAACTAAACAAATTGTTTTCAGTTCAACTGTACGATTTATAAATTTATATGCATTCAGTAGAATAAATATAAATGAAAATTCATTAGATTTTATTTTATACAACAAACATCAATTGTAAATACAAACTTTAACATTTAAAATAAGTAAGAATGTTCTGGTCAAGAGAGATCGACTAGTAGATGCCCCGAACCTAGGGCATTACCAAATTAAATATTCAAATCAGCACACTAATTCGTATACATTATTTTTCCAAAATTCCAAAACCTATGGCAGGTATATATATTAACTAATATTAATATATGACCCCAATATACTGGGATTTTCCCACCTGCTAGGTCGGGTTATGTAAAAAGGTTTTAAAAAAAATCAAAGCTTATTTGGACCACTTACATTATGGACACCTGGGTGCCATAAAAACCGGATTTTTTTCGTCAGGTTGATTATTTTTGGTATAAATAAACCAATACTTCGTAGTTAGTTTAGTTATATCCTGCATCTCGGGTGCAACCAGCCAGCAGGGACGATAAACAAACGGACTACTATTGATCAACGGAATCTCATCCTGGAACACATCCAAATAGGATATTCACATCGCCAAATAGCTGAAATGGTCAGGCTAAGTAAGTCAACTGTGTTCAACATCATTCGGAGCTTCGTGGACGAAAATCGGTCAGAGGACAAGGGCAGAATGGCACCAAACAAGATTTTCACCGAACAGGAGGAGCGGAGGATCATCAGAAAAATAAGAGGAAATCATAAGCTATCGGCTCCACAACTGACCAACAGGTGCAGGATGAAATGGGAAAAAAGTGGTGTGTACAAATTGTGCGCCTGGTTTTGCACAACCATGACTTTAATGCCCAAATACCTCGGAGGAAGCGTTTTTTAAGCGCATAAGATAAAGGGACCAGAATGACGTTCTCCAAATCCCTCTTGGACAGGGATT
This sequence comes from Drosophila setosimentum, assembly GCA_035043505.1. NCBI lineage: Eukaryota > Metazoa > Arthropoda > Insecta > Diptera > Drosophilidae > Drosophila > Drosophila setosimentum. Next base: position 22,516,877 of record JAWNMY010000003.1, read on the forward strand.
TGGAGTTCTGGAACTCAGTCATATTTGCAAATGAGTCCAAATTCAACATTTTTGGCTCGGACGGACGGAATTATGTGTGGCGACAGTCCAATACTGAGCTCCCAAGAACGTAAAGGCAACAGTCAAGCACGGAGGAGGAAGTGACATGGTATGGGCATCTATCTCGGCAGCCGGCGTCGGGAATTTGGTGTTTATTGGAACAACAATGGACAAGAATATGTACATCAATATATTAAAGGAAAATTTACTCCAAAGAGCCGAGAATTTAGGAATCCGACGTACTTTCCGGTTCTACCACGACAATGACCCCAAGCATAAGTCCGAATTAGTACAGTCCTGGCTTATCTGGAACTGCCCCCACATGATAATTGCACCGGCCACGTCTCCACATTTAAATGTTATTGATAATTTGTGGGCTCTGCTGGAAAATAGCTTCCGGAATCACAGCATATCCAGCAAACAGGATCTCAAAAAAGGTCTGCTGGATGAGTGGAGCAAGATCAGTCCAGAAAGGATATCATAATAAGTATTAACATCCTTTTTTATACGTCAAATATGTTACTTTTTTAAGACTGGTCGAAATAAGTTTTGACATGAATTTTGGATATGTTTTTAGTTTTTGACTAATTTGAATTAATTAACTAATATTTTAATATAAACTAAAGTTTTTTTTGCTAAAAATATGATATAACATTAAACAAATTGGCATTTAAACATTTTGCGTTTGTTTCTTTGTTTAAACTTTATAGCACTTTCAATTTTTTGCTAGACACTGGTCCAAATAAGCTCTGAGACACCGTATATTTAGTGTATATGTTTCTGTCATGTATGCAGATATACAAGTAAGCTGCTGTGTAATTTGATAAATGCCAATAATTGTTGAGCTATCACCTTTAAATAAGTATAGTTCGCTAGTAAGAATATATGCCTTGTGAATATCATATAATTTGAAGAATCCTGAGGATTTGGAAAATGGCGGCGGCCAAGGTTATTATTAAGACAAAAAGTCAAGGTCAATATATAGGGTTTCGATAGTTCTTAACAAAAAAATTATTTTCACCCTCCCACGCCTCAACGATCTTGCATGTGCATTAAAAAAATTCTTTTTAAAATGAAAATCTCACTGAGAAAAAGAGAGTTTTTATACTTTTCAGAAAGACTGACTGAATTAACAAAAAAAAAGATTGTTTAGATATATTTAATTTTTCAGAAATATTTTCTGTTATTAAGAAATTCTAATAATGGTAAAAAGTAGAAATGCAGAACATAAAAACTCTGAAATTTGAAATTCTCTTTTATGTTAGAAAAATCAACTTTCAATACAGTTAATAAAAAATTATGATGATTTTTTAATTTCAGGTCGGTTTTCTCTTTTAATCAAATGCTTAAGAGCATACATATATTATAATTTCAAAATGTCTGAACTAATTACGATGTGATAAAATGGTTTGCTAAAAATTATTAATAAAAAAATAGAAAAATATAAATAACATTCAAATATATATTGTTAATCATGTTGACATATCGAAATTAATTGGCAGCAAAATGCAGATGTTTAAATATAATTTCAATTGGATTTAAATTTCGTCTAACTGTGTCATGCCACATAATTAATGTTAATATATTTATGAACTCGCCACACTCAGAAGTTCCCATTGCAATTGTTTAGCTCTGTTGTTTAGCCTTGTGTTTCGTAACCATATGCAAATTCTAATTACAATATCTGTGTGTAGCGTGAAAATTGGAAATACACCTGAATTGCATATTTTATGCAAATGCAAATTATGCTCGATTGATACAAGTGGAAATTTTGAAGCTTGTTTATGCTCAGAGCCAGTTGATTGTTGTGTCTATTGTTTCATATTTCATGAATGCGAAAGCAGGGGTTTGGGTGCCGTCAAACAATAATAATTCAATTCGATGAATAAGCAAATTTTCAAGCATAAAGTGCACCGGCATGAAGCCCCTTCCACATCAATGAGAAAACAATTTAACAAGCTATATTTGTCAAATGGTTTTGCATTAAACATTATAAAACATTACCATTTACTTACACAATTAAACATTGTAAACAATGAAATATAATAAAGATATGACAGTTATTTAAAGACCGTTTTTTTTGTGTATGCCATTCTTCCTCCCATCATCAGTTAAAGTAACTTTCATTATTCTGGCGTTGCGGCAAATTGAATTTTCTTTCTCCAAAGGGGAACTAAAAATGATATTTTGCTTATTAAGAAATTCACAACTGTGCGCTAAAAATGATTTACAAATTAAACATGTAGTCCAAGCTATTGGAGGTCTTCTCAGCCCCATGTTCAGACGGACTAAGTCTACAATATTATTATTTATTATATAAGCTGCCAGACTGCTCTGCTGTTGGCACGATAGACTCAATGGGTTGGCTTGCAAACTAAACTCAGAATTTAAATTGTGTCAATTGTGCTTATTTTGACTGAGTTTATAATGTGGCAATGTGGTTCACCTTACAGTGCAGCTCTGTAATATCGGACTGAAAGGACAGGATACCTCATTTGTCCGTTGCAGTCGGACGTAATTTATGCACTTGTTCACAATTATGTTAATTGGATTTGAATCAGTACTAGAAATGTATCCATTTATGAAATTAATCTTTAAAAGTCATTACAACAATTAATTTTAAAAGCTGTCTCAGTTTAAAATATATATATATTTTTCATTCTATTTATATCCAAGAAATTAATAAAAAGGGGATAAAATATAAATATTCCTGATCAGGAACAAGAGCTAAGTCGATGTGGCCATGTCCGTCTGTGTGAACACACGAAACTGAGACTCTATAAGAGCTAGAGGATTATCAAAACAAGTTCTCGAACAATCGTAAATCTGGTATTGGTATATTTTTAATCAGCATTAAGATCGAACATGAAACACCCAAGTTATAGTCCAAAACTTATTATTATATTGTTCCCATTAATTTGTCGAACGTCAGTGATTTCAGTTCAGGTTTCCAAATAAATATAAGCGCTGCCTCACTCGAATCATACCTAATTTTATTTTTATTTATTATGTATTTGTTGTTCACAATAAGTAATAATAAAAAAACTCGTATCATATTTTTTGCCTTGTTTTAAATTACTTCTTTTTCCTACTCTAATTGCATAATTATTGCAATAAAGCACTCTGGCTGCAGTAAGTGTATGTATGTACATGTACTCAGTGCTTTTTAAGTATATGTCCACATTATATTCTCATTTGCATTTATTTGCGCCACTTTTAGCATCAGTTGTGCTCCGATTAAAACACTTATGCGAGTCAACAACAACAATAAGAGCAACACTGCTGGCGACATGGGCCATGGAGCAAGCGCCCGACTCTCGGCGAAACAACAAACAATTGTGGATGCCATCAAAAGTTACTCAAAAGTTCGCAAGTTGGTCAAGCATTCTGCAAATAGCTTGCCTCGACCAGTCACCGAGGCGATTTGAAGTATCCATCCACCCGCTTGGCCCATCATCAGTTGGTAATGTTCTTTTTTTCTTTTTACGCAGGCCAAGTGCTTTATTACTTATTCAAGTTCTCATTCAAAAGTTTTCATTAACTGTGCTGCGGATAGCTTGGCTGCCTGGCTGGCCCGGACATTCCGGGTGGACTGCTCCTGCTCCAGGTACAAGTGCTAATTGTTGAAGAGAAAATAGCAAATTTAATAAGTTTTTAGCAGTAACTCGAGTTACCCTTCACAGCTACTGGGCGGTGAGTTATTCAAGAGATTTTTATTTTTATTCTGATGTGCCTTTAAGTGCATAAAAGTGCAAAGTGACGGGACAGTAGGCTATCTATGCAATTTGCATTACGCCAAAAGCCTCAAGTACCTGGTTAGCTGCGAATGGCACATAAAAGATTTTGTAATTTTAAATGTTTCATTTTTTGGCTTTACATAAAGCACATTTATAATTTGTAAACATAAATTTAAGCATCAGCTGGTGTTCGCTTGGCCTGTATATTTTTTTTGAATTAAGTTCAGCAATATAGAGTTGGAGTGAAATATATTTACAATTTGTATACATTTAAGAGCATTCATAATTAATACAAATAATTAATTATGAGGCTGCACGTTTGCAATTTCATTAATTGCTCGTTTATTAATGTCAACAGAAAACAACAAAACGAACAACAAATGGGAAGCGCATAATTAATGCCAGGAAATGTGCATAAATTCAAAATGTGCTCCGCAACCCAAAAGCAAATAATCTACGGGCGTGGCGGGTGGGGAGGCTAAAGTTGTTTGGTAAAAAGGTCAGGTGAGTGAGTGTCACCGGGAGTAATAAATACTGGTTGCCATATGTGCATAAAGGATTATGCTTATAAGCGCTTTGCTTTATTAATTTGAATGCTGTATATTTTAAGGCGCGCAATATGCATAAATCAAGCGAAAAACACAAAGTGCGTAATTTCAACATTAAAATTAACAATAAACTCCATGCGGCTATATTGCATAAGTGTTCCAGCAATTTAGGCTAGCAGGTGCTGCCAAAATAAATACCGTGGAAATATAATATTTTATGTCTCACACATAAAAGCCAATAAGCATCCGGAAGACAGCCACAATAACAGTTAGAAAAGGCATATACAAAAAAAGTAAGAAAAGCTAAACTTTTAAAAATAAAATTCAATCCCCATGTACATACTTATGTCAGTATGTGTAGCTATGCAAATCGAGTGTGTATATAAAACATTTTATTGTACACGATTTAAAGGTAAACAAATATTTGAGATAAAAGTTAGCAAATATAATGTCAACAAGTAGAAAGTTCACTTTGACCATGCTTGTAGTTAAATTTACTCAATTTAAATGTAAATATCCTGCAAGTCATATTGAGTCAGTAGAGCCATTAGTTTACTTTATGTTTATTTAAATCAAATGTCAAGTTACTTGTTGCTAAGAAAAATTGCGATTTCATATATTTTCAACAAGAGTAGAGTACTACTACGAAAAATCCTAACTTTTAGTAGCAAGTTAATTGGACATTTGGAATGATAGCTGCTATCATAATTTGAGACAAAAGGCGAACATATCTTAAAGTAAACCACTAAGTTCACTTAAAGTTGCCAACAAATTGACAGAGGCAGCATTTTCATGAATTTGCTACAACCAATTTGCTTTAATTAGCCGAATGCTGAGCATTGAGCGTGTCATTTCTATGTGGATGGTATTAAATTAGTGCACCCCTAAGTACACCTAAGAAGTAATAGAGATTTACGGTGTACAATAAAGCGCACACAATGGAGTGCCCATGATATCAAAAGAGATTGCACCCTGGATACAATTGCCACAGACTTGAAAGCTGGTCCCGACTTTATGCTAAGTTATATGGACACACATTTGACATTTAGGCAGTTTTTTTGCCATTAAGATGTATCATAAAAAGTTCAGAGCTATACTACGTGGTCTGACTGTCAGAAGGAGACATGGAGGAGAGAGTGAGTAAGAGGGAGAGTCCGGGCTAATTAAGAAGTGCTAATGTAAAATCCAACATACATTTGAAGTTTACCAAAAACTTTTGGCATATGTCCATGCAAGATGTAACATGTTTTCGTTGCACAGAAGCATTTTGCATGCGTGCGTCAAGTTTTTAATTAAATGAAGTCTTTGCCCTTGTTTTCGCATTTTGCAAGTTGCCTCTGCATCCTTACATTTAATTTTCTGTTCATCCTTTATACAGCTGCAAAAACTCCAGGCAACTTAAATTAAGTCAAGAAACTTAAAGTTGTAACTTGATTTTTGCATTAAATGCATGGCAGTAGGAAAGTATCTTTAAGATACTTGCTGTGACAGCTGGATTAACTTCAGTTGATCAAAATACACAATGAGTACAATGAGAGATACATAAAACAGTGTAATCAAAATAAAAGAAAAAAAAATATCAAAAAAGCGAAATAAACAGAGAAAACTAATAACAAAATACAAACAATTTGTGGCCATCTAGAATTGTCTGTGTGTGCGTCTCTGGTTATATTTCTGGTCGAGGGGCAGGGGTTTAGCGGAAGTCTGCTGGTGCCTGTGCACGCAGTTGGGCTTGAAAAGATAGGTAAACAAAATCACGTTGGGTAAATATTATTCCGTTTGCACCGACTCATGAGTCGTGCGACAGAGCCACAGTCCCCACAGTTGCTTGGGCTCTAACTTTGGGGATTTGTTGTGTTATTTTTTTTCTTCAGCCTGCTTTACGCTGTTGTTTTCCGCTTTTAAAAAAACAAATTTCAATTTTAATATTTCGGCATTTTATTGTTGATTGTTATTATACCCTGGACCCATTAAAAAGTATTGAAAGGGGTATCATGATGTTGTGCAAAAATATGCAACAGACAGAAGTAAACATCTGGCATATATAGCCTTGATCAGCATCAAAAGTAGGCGCATTTTATAATGTGAGGCTCTTAATATATAATGGATAAAGATTTGGGTGATGGTAATATTGCAGTCTGGTTGTCCCAACTAGAGCACTCTTAAGGCTTTTCTTTTTTAATATTTATTTGGGTTACTTTTGTTTCTATTGTTGCGACGTTGACATCAAAAGCGAACAATGATGAAATGGAAAATACGAACCATGTTTTCTGGATATACAAATATTGTAAACGAATTTTCGATAAAATTATAAAAATTCAACGATAGATGCTGAATGGTAATCTTCTTGACCCGAAACCACTAAAAAGGCTGACGGAGCGTAGCAAAAATAAATTTCAATTTATTTTTACATTTCCATATTTGCCTTACTCTCCCTTTAGCTTATCAAATGAATGTATGTAATTCGATTTATTTTGTAACATTTTTTGTACATGATTTTGGCAATTATCTACATCAAATAATATGGTAACGAACTGTGTTTTATTATTGCCAAGATTATCGTGAATTTAGCAAATCATTTCGGCTGCTGTGCATGTGTGTGTAAGTCTGGTGTCGCAAATCTGAAATCAAAACTCAAAAATATGTACACGACCAGTTTGGATGTCAATAACTTGCTTGATCACGTTCCTATTGACAATGCGTTCAACGTACAATGTTTTGTCATATTGCCAATTTTTGCATAGCTTTGTGCTTCGTGCTCCATACAGATTCCAGAGCCAGCATTTCCATGTGTTTATCGAATGTGTGTCCTTATGTGTGTTTCGAAAGGACATTTTGCTGTCCAGTCGTAAGTAATATTTTGGTATGTCAGCTGGAATTCTGTCAGCCGGCTGTCAGACTGCATTGCTCCTTCTCCTGCTCCTCCACCTACAACTGATGCGCCTTCTGCTGCATTCAATTGTCACTTGGATTTTGAGCACACGTGTGCACTATATTTAGTCTTACAAGGCAACAGACTGTGCACAACTAATGCATACCAAAATTTCCGTCATGTCAAAGTTGAAATCGTTTTTATTTATTACATTTTGAATGTGAATTGTTATGCATAACACATGCACAGTTTAAGATACGAAAATATCAAACATTTTAGCAAGCCTTTAAGTTGCTAAAAGTATTTTTAAATTAGCTAAATGTTTTTATTTTCCTAGTAATTGTTGGCTAAAATATTTATTCTCCACAAGTTTTAAATAATCAGTAACAGTGGTAACTGGATTTAATTTAAGATTTATAATAAGCTGAAAGGTAAAAGACGCCCTTTGGCTCTTGACATCTAAGAGAGACATGCTGTATTCATTTGAACACAGTTAAGATCTTGCTTGGTGCTCAATTTAATTTTGTTTAAATACTTGTTTTTCTGCTTGCATAGATTAAGAATAATAATATATTAAAAACATATAAGCATTGTTAAGTTATGTATTTCTTGTATATTTTAAGCACTCAGCTACATTTAGAATTCGAGTTGAGCTAAAACGTTAATAATTTTCATCTGATTATTGCCATCCAAGGGAGAAATATTATATTAATTTGAATGCAGATAACACTTAGTGAAATTGGTTTTAAGGTATTGCACTAAAATGCGATGCAAGACAGTCAATAAGTAAAACATTAGTCGATTTACTTTGCACTGTTGCTTTGGCACTAAGCGCATTACACATACGCTCTGTGTGCCCAAGGGATATTTGTTACAGAGATGGAGATGAAGATGTGTGAAGAAGTGACGCAACACTGGATTCGCTTAGCTCGTAAAGCAAAATCACACAGAGCTAACGTCATGTAAAATGCTTTGAAATACCAATGCAGCAGACAACAACAGCAACATCAATAAAAACAACATACATACATGTAAGCTGCTAGAAGTGAAGCAAAGTGAAAGAGGCAGAAGCAGATGGAAAAGAAGCAAGGAAGCAAGCAAGCAGTGTAACTGAGTAAAATCCTTTGGTGCTTAACTATCATTTTGGTGGCCACGAATTCTGCTATTAGAAGCGTTGCCAAGGACTAGCGAAATGAAGTGCAAAAGTGTAAAGGCGTAACAGGAATGGGTTTGCGGCTTAAGACGCATGTTGCTACAATTTAGGCAGACGACTTTTGGGTTGGGTATTCTTTGGGTCTCAGTTGCACATTTTAAGGTTGCTTAGATTTTTTTGTTCTCAATTTGAGTAATTTAAAACTCGATAACATTTGACTGTTAATTTTCGGTTGCCTTTAATATTTTATGTTCTCATCTCAGACCAGACCAGACCAAGGCTCTTGTGACTGTATTCATAAATCAGCTGCCAGCTGGTTTTCGAGTTCATTCTTGCCGCTGTTCACAGCTCAAACAGACAGCTAAGTAACCAGCCAACGGTTGGCAACCGGCAACAAATTGCCGGTTTGCGGCTAGTTGATAAATATGCCCGACTTGCTTCACTTGTTAACCAACCTAACTGCCTGGATGCAGCAGGCAGCAGGCAGCAGACAGCAAGCAGCAAGATGCTGTCTTTTCTGCTTTATCAGCTGCCTTAATTATAACGAACTTTTCTGCGACATCAAACATCAATTTTGGTCAACATAAATATGTCAAGAGTGAGTTGGTTACACACCATTTAACCAGTTTTTCAGTTTTGTAGGATCGGAAAAGTGAATTTTTCCATAGCTCTTAAACCTCTAGATAAGAGCGGAATAAGATAAGAACGATTTTAGGGAATCGATAATAGTAAATGATTACATTAAATGGAAATATTCTGAGTGTGGCATAACTCAACTTTTGTTCCAAATATTCTTGTCTATATTTTGTATTTGTCGGGATAATTATAGTAATATTATTGTTGGATAATTTTATTTTAATCTAATTAAACTATTAATAAAAAAAACTAGTAGAGTTAGAAATGAAAAAGTGACGGCATTTAATTTAACTTAAGCTAGTTTAGACAAAGGAAGGATATATAAAATAAATTATATAAATGAGCTACATACATCGGCGTAGGGTCAAAGAATCGAGGGTCAGGGATTGTTCTACTTCTTGGTCATGCTCCATGTTCTATGGATTTAGAAACAACAATTATTTTAAGTTCTTGAATTTAAATTTTTTTTCAAACCGAAAGCTCTTAGAATTAAATAATTAATTTATTAACCATATTTTCAAAACAACAAAGTAATATTTGATACAATTTTTAAATATTTTGGTGGTTTATTTGAAGACTTTGCAAATCGAAGAAGCTTGTCCCGAATGAATTTTTCGTTATGAAAGCAATCGGTATTTGGTCTGCGATTGCAACGAACTTATTATAGTGCCGGATGTTACAGACACAATGTCGGAAACGGGCAGGTTCGTTTGCAATAACAACGACAGTTAGCGTCGAAGCAGCAAAGCAAAAGGTGGCCGGCACCAGCGGAAATTCAGACTAAAACTTTAAATGTCTGAGCAGTTTTGACAGTTTGCTTTTGTGTCCAATAAGTGCTGTAGGTAAACAATTAAAAAAAAGACCAAGAGAGAACGTTGCAGTAGCGAAATACTTTAATACCATAAGTAATACCAGTTGATAACAGGGAGCAAGGAACAGAGTGGGTGTAGCCCCGAAATTGCTGTAGAGATGGGCTTTTGTGAATTTTGGGGGCGGTATTGGGTGTGGCCGAATAAAATTGTTGGAAGAGATTCCTAGAACCTCCTTCCAAGATTGGTAACTGTAGCTGTAGAGATATGGGCTTATGACAATTTCGAGGGAAACAGTGGGCGTGGCTTAAAAAAATTATAGAGATGGTTCCTAGTAAAATTCTTTTCAAGTTTCGTAACAGCTCTTTAATTGCGGGAGATATAGGCTTTCATCGTTTTTGAGGGGTCTAGGTGGCGTGGTTCAAAAGTTTTTTACTTTGATACGGAAGGTATCATAGCCAATTGATTTTGTGCAATGTCCGTCATGCTGTCTGTCCGTCTGTATGAACGCAAATGTTTTGGACACCCTTAGAGATAGAAACTTGGAACTTGGGTGCCCGGGACAGGGAAAGTGTAAAAATTGGAGAACAAATTTTAGAAGAGGTTCTCGAAATGTGGAGTGGACGTAGTCTGAAAAAGGTTAGCAGCAAGTTACCTTCCAAGTTTAGCGAGTGTGTCTTTAAAATTGTGGGAAATATCTGAATGTATCGATTTACACTTTCCAAAATATCGGCTTTGGCGATTATGGGTGAATGTGTGGGCATCGACATTTATTATCGGTTCTTATGGGCAGCTCTAATTCAAAAGCAGTAGAAGATATAGCCATTTCAAATTTGTAGGGTGGAGGGGCCTGGAAACTGCGGGGTGGGCGTGGCATTAGCCGATATGCCGATGGACACCACCAACAACCTATCAACCAAATTATTTGACTGAAGCCTTATAATTGTGGGATATATGTGACTTATCGATTTGCAATTATCGATTTTATCGATTTACCAGCGCCCTTCAGCATGTAGCACTCTAATGTCTACACTTTGTCTATCCCGGGCACCGACCAATATATGTTCCAAGCGTCATGGCTGTATCCCTGAGGGTGTCGAAGAAAGTTGCATGAGGCACATTGAACAAAACCAATATACTTTAATACTTTCGCTATCAAATTTGTGTTCTATCATAATGAAAATGAAATATTCTATATTTGTAATGTTAGCTAAAGATGAAGATGAAATTAAATAAATTAATCAAGATACAATATACATATGTACAGCGAAAATTCAAAGTGCCTAAAAGTGTGCAAAAGTGGCAGCACAACCTTGTTTTGTAAAGATTATGTTGAGTGCCAACACATCTTTTATGTGAAAGTCATTTTACGATAGATTAAATAAAATAAGCCATAATGCACTTACATATATGATACTAAGATGAAGGGCTTGGGTGTACAGACCTGGAGCGTGTACAGACAAATAAAGAATTATCACATATTCATTAAAATAAAATTAATTCAATAATAACATGTTAATATTAATGTTAATTAATTCCTATAAATCTTGTTAAACTGAAGGTTAGAAAATCAATAAAAATTGTTTACATATTTTGTACATTATTTTTAATTACTTATCATAAGCAGACATACTGTGATAATCATATTACCCCTTTGGAGAGTATATGTAGTTGCAGTTTTAAATGATCGTTAAAATGGGTTTCGTCAGAAGCATACTTCAGTGGTTGCGTAATAGAACGTTTGCACTCTCAACTCAAGTGCTAATTGCCGGAAATAAAAATGAAAATCACATCCGGCGCTACAGCTGCAGCGGAATCGAGCGTGGTAGTAAACAGAAGCTCTTGCTACAGTGAATAAATTTTCAGAGCGTTTGGTTTTTACACGAGTACATTTCTTCGAAAACAGTATAAATACACACACATATATATATTTATATATACCTTATATTTTTTTTGTTATTTATGTCATTTATTTATTGTGCAGTCTTCTGCTACGTTTGCTCTGCGCATTTGAGATTCATCATAACAATACACAAATAATAATGAAAAAGTCACTCATTGCGTTTCTCATTTTTATTTAATTTAATTTTATTGTGCTATTTGTTTATACGGCCAACGATTCGGCACGTTGCCAGCATACAGCATACGCCAACAATGGCAAATCATCATAGCACTAATTAAATTTACCCATTTTTAAATATCCCAGAGTTTTGCAATGAGAGAAAACTATTGTATACGCACGGCATTAATTTGAGTGTGCATAATATCCGGAATAAAATTATGCTGCTCGCATAAAGATATTTCAATATCAATTCGAAACAATTTGTGAACGATGTTCTTCAACCATCCAGCATAAAGTATTTAAAGCCCTTGAAATAATTTATATTGAGTGGATGCAATTCCGCCACATTTTGTCACACCAAGAAATCATTCTCGAATTTGTACAATTCCATGACATTTCGTGTTAATTATTCAATGTACATTTTTAAAGTATTTATTTATTGAAGTCAGTCAGTCACATTTTCGTCACGTATACGCCGTGCCGTCAAGCCTTTTTCTACTTTGAACAATGGGTGTTGTTGGGATCGCCGTTGTGTTTACTTATTGCCTAATTGCATGAATATTTTTGCATGAGCGCCGATTGTTTGTTGTTGTTGATTTGTCGAATTCAAAAGGCACTGGCATAAATTCTGCACCCATTTATATTCAAATTGGTTCAAATATTTACACTTTATTAAGTGTTCTAAACAACACAGACACATATTTTACAACAATTGAGCTCAATGTATGTTAATTAATTTGAGACAATGCCTTTCACATTATGCCATGTAATGCTTTATAAGTATTGATTGTTATTCAAAGGATGTTCCAAATACTTTTAAACATGTCAATGCTCTTAATTCTCACAATCGTTCAACTATTTCATATTACAAGGCATCTGCAGAATGCCTTTGACTGGCATTAACTGCCAACCGCGTTCAACTCAAGTCGAGTGAAAATCTAAAAGACAACCAACTGCCAACTGGCCAGCTACTTGCCAGTTGCAGTCCTTCTAGCTGTTAACTGCTCTTCTCCCTTTGTACTTTACGGATTACTGATTCAATGCATTTTTATACTGTTCTTAGAGATTTTGAGACCCTACAAGGTTGATAGCAATATATAATAGAAAGCTGATAAGAAAAAACATTTTAGGAAATTTCAATTGACTTCTACACAATATAGCTAAATTATTACTTTTAATCTTAAAAACAAGAAAAATATTTAATATATCAAAAACTTTGTTAAAATAATATTCCTGATATTTAGTGATATATTTGATTCCAAAGACTAAATTTATTATTTAAATCTAAATAGGGATAATGAATAAGCATCTTTATAAAAGTATAATAGATGATTTCAATAATATACAGACATGCAATTTTTATGATAACAATTTGAAGATTATTTTCATTCGTTTCATCTATTATACTTAATATTACAAATGTTAAATAAGATCTTCATTTAGTTTAACGTAATTTAATTTATTTTTCTTATTCTTAAATTGTGTATTTCCCTTCCGATGTGATTTAGAATAATTTTAAATTGTGTGCATTTTAGTTAAAATTTTGTAAAACCCGATTTTTACAATAACAAAAAAATATAGTAAGAGTGAGTGTTCATACAGACAGACCCACATGGGAATATCTACTCGGCTGTTGACCCTGATGAAGAATATATATAGTTTGTGGGGTCGGAGATGCTCCCTTCTGCCTGTTCAATACATTTGCATCAAACCATTATACTCTTTTTACCCATTTTTAATTAGTTCAGGGTAAAAGTATAAATGATAATAATAATAATTTCCTAAGCGAATACTGTGCTTGAATGATTTTGCAGATTACTTAATCATGCATTAAATTTAACCTGAGCCCAAATTAAATTGTACATAAAAGGCTACTTTTGTGTAAATGTATTTAGCAGAATGTCTATACATAAATAGATATTCAATGGTGTGCAGAAAATTGTTTTTGATTTCTGTCAGTACTGTCAGTTGGCTGCTTTAATTAATCTTTTCTGTTTGTATTTCTTTTCTGGCCCTTTGCTGTGTTTTTTTTTGTGCTGCGTTCTGTTATGTGTGGCATTAATTTAAATTAATGCCATTAAAGTGTTAAAAGCATCTCAAATGTTCGCACGTTCTGCCAAATGCTTTTGTTCCTTGCATCAAAATGGAATTTTCCAGCCAAAAAGGAAACAACTTAAAAAAATCCCACGCACATAGACAGTATAAGTAATTAGTTGTGCGTGAGACAATATTTCACTCATGCGAAATGCTGTAAATAATTTTGAAAAAAATTCTCACGTACTTAAGCTAAATTATTGGCCTCAGCATTATTAGTGAAACATGTTCGATTTGCAAATTAAATTCAGTTGAAGCTCTTTTTTAATGAAACTTTATTGAAGAAAATAACTTCCAGTGCGATAATTCTGCAATTGCTTGATTATTTCTCTTTCTTTACATTTGCTTTGTATAAATACAATTTCCAAAATTGCCTTCAAACTAAGTTCAGATACTTGCATAATTTATCTTGAAGATAAATTGTATATGCTATAAGTTTTGATTTGGTTATTAATGTGAATTTTTTAGTTGTTTTTTTTTGTGTGGATTGATATTAGTCAACATTAAATAATAGTGAAATGCTGCTGTTGATATATTACCCACTTACTACACAATTTTGCGCAAATTTTGAGGACTTATGTTATAAATAAAATTTAATTCCGTTTTTGAGTTGGTATCACAGAGCATTTTCTCTGCACACTGCGATTATATTGTATAACTTGCTGGCTATAACATACTCAAGTAATTATATAGCAGGACTTGCAGAAGCTCACAAATGATATACGGGTATTGCAAAACGTGATGTGCGGCTGTCGTCCTCGAAAACGTGTCAGCCATTTTCATCTCCGGCCAAGACGCCCACATATATTCCCGTCTCTGTGTGTGTGTGTGTGTGTGCTGAAGGCATGTCATGCATAAAATAAATGTACTACATGCACACATTTAGGTATATGTTATGTCACAAGGTGTAACAAAAAATGCAGCTCAATGTATATGTATATATTTCATTATAAACATCTCTGTCTCCGTCTACGATTTAGCTGGCAGATCACCTCTGTCTGTAGGCTGACAAGCACACTTGCTGAAAGTGTTAGATAAACATTCAGTAATCTGTCCTGAAATTTCGATCATCTTCGTACTTTTGGCGCAAAGGGCTGCTCACCTTATTGATAAGAAATGATATATCTAAGAGCCGAGTCAAGAATAGATTTTTGTAAATTGTTGAAAAAAGTATTCTGAATTCCACAGTGCTCTCATATATTACTTAAATTATTATTAATTAATTTAATTTTAAGATTTTATATATAAATATATATTATTTGCCTATTAGTTCAAATAATTTGATTTGAAAATCTACATCTTATGACGATTCGAACTCTCGACTCGAGACAGCAAATTTAATAATTTATTTCTGAATTATTTCAAAATATAAGGGCTTGTTTTTCTACTTTTTATCCTCTTGTTATAAACATATTTTTTAAAATCAGAAATGAAATCTAAAAATGGAAAAAAATCTGTTGGAATTACAATTTATTTTTCTATTAATGTATATTTATAAATTATTTGTAATAACCAGAAAGTTTTTATTTCTAGTTTTCTAGGAGATTCTAATTTTACGCCGATAATGTTAATTTCAGAGCAATTTTAAGGCTACGGTCTCTAAAATTATTTGATAGGTGGTTGGCGTCCTTCGAGGATCGGCATATGCCACAGCCACCTCCTTGGAAGGTAACCATTTGGTAACCTCCTTCAAAGATCGGCATATACATTTTTAAACCACGCCCACATCCGAAGCGCCCAGGAAATTCGGCACTAGAAATCTGAAATGCGCATATCTTCCACAATTTGTGAGCTAGAGTAACCAAATTTTAAACGTTTGTTACTATTAACTTCCCTAAGAGGTCAAAAAAATAAGACCATATATCTCGCACAATTTGAAAGCTAGAGCCAAAAACAATAAAAGCCCATATCTCCCGCAATTTAAGAGCTACAGTTACCAAACTTTGAAGGTAGAATACTAAGGCCGAATTAAACAATTTTTTTGGTCACGCGCACACCCGCACTCAAAATTTCCAAAACCCTATATCTCCCTTAATTACATATTTCCTGTAATTTAAGAGCTACAGTTACCAAACTTCGGTGACAGTTTATATCTACCGCAATTTTAAAGGCAAACTTGGACAGTATTTCTTGGCTGCACCCACCATGTTCTTTGCTCTCTGTTATCAGCTGGTATCACTTATGGTTTCAAAGTATTTCGCAGTCGGTTACGCATGATGTTTTTCTGAGTGTACTTCATAAAAGTACTTGGTCAGTGCTGTTTCAGTTTCATGTCAAGACAATTATAATATTCTTATATGTCTGGCTGTAAATAATATTTGTTACAAATATGTAACAGGCAGACCAGACAATCTTTTATTACAGGTTGAGTATTTGTGAACTTTGGCCTCGATTGCATGCTTCAGTTTTACCTTTGGTATTTTCTGATTCCTTAATTGTCTATGCGATTTCGTAGAACTGTACGCAATGGTTGTCTTTTTATCTAAGTTCTGAGCAATTGAGCTAAAGTAATTGGCGCCCAGGCAATCAAATAAAGCAAACTTTTGTTCCAATGTCAGCGCTTAATTTATCGGGCTTTGCTTTTGTGCTTGTTTACGGCTTAACTACATTTTGGGGCTTATTATGCTGCTAATTTAACAGCAGCCGCTTAATTGTATTTGACGGGCTCTACTGGATGCTCAGCTGAACAATCAGGATATACAAGTGAATGCGGGAGTTGGAGTGAAAGTGGGAGTTGGAATGGTAGTGGGAATAGCGTTGTAGTCTGGGAATTAGATGAGTTGGCTAATTGGCCTTGAGAACAATACAATATCAAAGTTAGCTGCTCAATCGACAAGCCACACGCAGAGTAAATAATCATTGTCAATAGCATGCCATGCCAGAAACGCCCACTTACGTTCAATGTCTCCCCTTACCCTCCATCCCCTTTCCCAGTGCTATTGTTGAAATCATCGCAGCTGAATGGAGAAAATTTGAATCGTTTTGTAAATAATCGAAATATGAGAGAAACATTTTAAGTGCTTTTGTGGCCACCACGTCTATTCCGCACCCCCTGCCTCTATGCAAAAGTTTGCGTGGTATCATTTCGAAACTATAGCCTGAAGTGCAGCCAGTGCATGATTGCTGAAAATTTCAACAATAGAATAAACTTTTATGCATGCGAATTAGTTTCCATGATTTGAATCCTCTCAGGCTCACTTGCGAATGCCAACTTCCGCTGCTGATATCTGCAAATAAAATATGACAATACTCGGGCTTACATTTTATCATAATGTCTCACTGTCAGCAGACAAACTTTGAATGCGAGAATTCACGCATATATTCGGGGATATCTACTAAATTTAAATACCCCAAAGAAAATGAGCATTAGGTATCAATATAGAAAGGCAATAGACAGCGATTACAGGAATCATATACAAAATGTAGGCAGGTGCCACAAGTAATTTAAGCTTGGTTAAGGGTGTATTTTAGTTTAATTCCAAATATGCGTTTTATACCCTGAACCCTGAAATGGGTAATATGGGTATAATGGTTTTGTGCAAATGTATGTAACAGGTAAAAGGAAGCATCTCCGACCTCATAAAGTATATATATTCTTGATCAGGATCAATAGTCGAGTCGATATACCCATGTCCGTCTGTCCGTCCGTCCGTCCGTCCGTCTGTATGAACACGCAGATCTCAGGAACTGTAAGAGCTAGAGACTTCAAATTTGGAATATAGGTTCTCGTATACCAGACGCAGATCAAGTTTGCGTTATTTTTAACGATAACTGCCCCCTTTTATCGAATATGGATTAATTAAATTTCCGATAGCAATAAATACCACAATTTTAAAGGCAGAATCTTCTAATTAATACATAATATGCATATGCATACTATTGATCAACTGTCCAAATGTAGTCAAGATCGGATAGAAAACACCCAAGTTATAGTCGAAAATGTATTCTCATATTGATCTCATTTCTATCAGCAGCCGCAAACATTTTCTGTATGCATAAATGTGTGAGAAAGAGATGGCATGATAGTCGACGCGAGCCTCAATATGTTTTTACGTGTAGTGCGTGTTTCACGTATTTGTCGGCAGAGGGCGCTTGCAGAGCTGCTCGCATTTTAGTGCAAATCTTTTTAAAGGGAATTTGCCAATAATAATAGAATATATTTAATAACTGGGTTCAGGGTATATCGTAGTCGAGTTCACTTGACTACAGTACTCTTACTTGTTTTTTCAATGAGATGTAAATTAATTAGGCAATTGAGCAATTCTTTTTAGAATGTCTCTTTGACCTAAAATTATGATTCCCAAGAAAAACACTTATAATTTTATCGCATGCACATATGCCTTTAATGTTCAGCTGTTGACGATATGAATATCGCCCTGAAATTGCAGCTCAACTTATTATTAAGAAATTACGAATTTGTCAAATTCAGGTGTAGATTTTCTGAAATATTTTTATCTTCTTAATTGTGTACACATACTTCTTACATTACACAACAACCGAGGCAGCCAATTTCCTTACTTGCATTTGAACTTTAGAAAATAAAGTGTATGTGTTTATGTGTTTTAAGCCATAATTCAGATCTGGCCCAACTAGGAACTCTTTTGCTTTAGAAGGCTTCCTACTTTCTATTTTGTGCACTACTTGAAATTCTTATTGTAGCTTGATAGTTGTGAGAGAAAATCGAAATTCCTTAGTCTGTGACTTTTTTGTAATGGCGTACGTTGCTATAAAGTTGCCATGCACAACAAAATTAAAGCAGAGCTTAATAAAAAGAATTAAGCTTCATTGCATTGTGTTTGCTCAACAAGAGCATCCCACTTTTAAAGGCTTATGGAATGCTCAACAAATTACAGAGCTTATGGCATGGCTGTTGTTGAATCCTTATCAAATCGCTTGCAGTGCAGACTTATTGCATGGCATCAGTTCAATTAATAACTCAATTTGTGGCTTTAGCGCTTCCGAGTTATATATAAAAATGAAAGCGCAAAAAAAAAGGGACAGAAACCACAGTGTTCGCTGGCAAACAATGGCTCAATCACAATCCACTGGATAGATTCAAATGTATCTGGGTTTGCGAGTTTCGCTTAGTTTCTGTTTCTCTTTTTTTTTTTCTATTTATTTATTTTTATTTTTAGAATCGTGTGTGTTTGAAGAAGGGGAGGTATGTGTATATCTGTGTACGTGCGAAAACTCAAAGAATGTGTAAATGAAAAAAAAAAACATAAACTAGATTTAATGTAGTCACAGTTCATTTTGTATTCATGCACTTTACAAATTTCTTGTTTCCGATTCACAGAAAAGCAGGGCTTGAGTTGGTACCCCTTTTGTTTTATTATATGTTGACCACAGCTGCCTTGGCAACATGTGCAATTTCAGTATTTGCATTTGCATTTTTGAGTGGATTTAATTCGACTGCTGTCCGCTTGGCGACACTGCCCCTGGAAGACTCAACTCCGTTGATGGATAAACTTGAGCCATATGCCATCAAAGTTATGAATGCGAAAAACAGGAGACAGCTTTACGAGAGCTGTGTGGCTTCATTACCTCTAGCAGCTGAACTAAATTAATGGAATATTTATATGCCTTATGCTTCTAGTACTCATTGCAAATGCATTTCAGCAACAAGCTCAAATAGGGTTTCAATTAAATTTGTATGTGTTTCGGTGTGGCTCCCTAATGTATGTCACAATTATTGTTTAATTTTGAATTAAAGCATTCTCAGAAGTTTTAAATTTTGTTTTAATATGCATTTCTATTATTTGTTATTTTGAAATAACTTTAATCATTTTTATTTTTTGGCGTTTAACTGTATAAGGTGACATTCAAAGCATAAATACTTAAATATTAATTTAGTTCTTTAATAATCAGCATTTTTTATACATTTTTATTTAAATTATGAATTTTATATAATTTTTTTTCCATCAATCTATTATTATAATTATGATTGCCATGTCTTTATTTATAGACGTGTTTAAGCACGTTTGAAGCATTTTCATTTAAGTGCAAAAAGAAAAATTTTTAGTTCCTGGAACAGCGCAATGTGAATCCAAATATCGAAGGGGAAACACGTGCAGATATGCCAATGGAGGGAAAGAGGGGCCGAGTGACAATCATTACGACTACCATGAATATAAAAAGAAGAAAAACGGCAACAACTGTAATAAAAACAATTGTATCTGACATACGGAAGCGCAAACAGACACAAATTTAAGCACGGTTTACGTGAGTGTGTGTGTGTTATTGCTATATTTACATACCACATCACTTGTTGTTTTAACAGTTTTACAAAAAATAAAAACGAAAGGAAAACACAAAGTGGGACATGAATGGACGAATATCCTTTTGGGAAGATGCCGTAATAGAAAATGAAATCAAGAAAATAAGTCAATTTTTTTCAAACTTCATAAAACCATAATACCACAGTATAGAGTATTAAAACCCAATTCTGAAATACTTAATGTGAAATGTTTTGTTTGTCTTTTGGCGCACATCAACGCCTTTGGTTTTAAACGTGTTTATTTTAAATGATAGCAAACAATTATATTGAAGCCAGTCACGTGTTGTGCTGGATTCTTAAATGTCATTGGCAATTGAGCAACAAATAGAGCCCAAATCAAAGGCTTAAGTCAGACACAAGATACAAGAAAGGCGAGTGATTTAAGTTGAAAGTAGCCTTGGCTTAACATACCATAGGGAAAAGAGACACACAGAGAGGGAGATGGAGAAAAGAGGGAGAGAGAGAGAGGGAGTAGAGAGGAGCTTAAACCGACAGCACACAACTAGGTCAATACACTCACAATTGTTCGACAAAAAACTTGTTGTCTTTGCTGCAACAAGACAAGGTAAATCAAACAGGAACTTTCTGCTTTTTGTGGCATATCCAGTTGCATGTGGCCTTATAGCTAGAAAGCACTCTGCCCTTGTCTTCAGCTATTGCTAATTAGCAACTTGTGGTTGCAACGTCAACTATTTCGTGAATGCGGTTCACAAACATTGCACATATAAACCATATAAGCCGCTTACTACTGTCTGCCTGTCCGTCTGCCTGTCTGTCTTTCTGTCTGTCTGTCTGTGTGTGTATGTTCATTGGTGCGTTTTAAGGCACATCTGTTCGTAACTGTATTATTATTGTGTACTAAATCTAATTGTGTCTGAGGCAAACGGAAAGTTCAATTATGTAAATGATGATAACATAATATTACCCATTCGCAGCGTGTGCCAGCGAGGGGACTGTTTGCAAGCTCGTTAACTGCATTCCTTCTAGCTTGCAATTATCATCAGTGTGGGAGGTGATGGGAGGGCAAAGAGTGCTGACTGCTTATTATAGCTTCCTGCAATTATTTGTAGACACAATTTGTGATTGGCAGCAGACAAATTTCAAATAATGACTTATGAAAGTGTGTAAATAGAATTATATATGTGAATGTTGCGTTTCTGGCAGATAAGTCACAGTCAAATAGTGAGATCTGTACGTATATGCAAGTATTTGAATTTCCTCATTTTCAACTTGCGCTTATTACATATTTACATATTATTTAAGTGAAGTTGTGCAGGCAAGACTGGATTTAGGGACTGTTTTCTAAATTTCAAGGTGACTTATATCTGTGTGGGCCAATTAATAACTCAAAAATATGTACACGAATATATTTTATGTATGTACTTTTATGAGGCTTTCAGTAAGTGTCTCCAAACCGCAAATACTTGATGTAACTGATTAAGTTTTGTCAAAAATATGCATAGCAGCTCTGTAATATCTCCTGAGTCTTTGGTTGTGTGTGACTTAAGGTCACCGCAACCGCAGGTCATGTCAAACTTTTGCCAAGTACTGGCAATAAATCTACGTTGGCAATTCTGAAAGTTTATTTATATTTCACCTGCTGTGCGCCAAAGTATCAGCGACAGCCAAGAAACACATATATTTTCATCAGTTTCTTCCAGACCTGACTCTGCTATTAAGTTTCGGGCACCCAATGGTATGCTCTCCCCTTGAAGTTGCCATAATGACACAAACTGAAATGGGCCACTAACTAAATGATTACCATCAAAAGCAGTGTTTGTTTAAAGCAGAGTTTAAATTTACTAAATGTGCAAAAAATACAATCGAAATATAGCTCTGCTAATAGTAGTTGTGGAACGAACTATATAAGAGCAATGGCAGAATATTGAAGTGAATGTGCTCTTTGGCTCTACTTTGCACAGTCATTTGGGATAACAATAGCAGTAGCAAGCGTAACAAAATTCTATTGTGCTCTCTGTAGTTGTACCAATATCAGAAAGAGCGAGAGCATTGCAACCGACCTTGTGCCACTGCTGTAGTAATCACATATTTGATTTTCTCCTTTGGTGAGCATATCTACTAGGAAGCTGCTTCCGGATTTTCAGTGAGTTTTTATAATGGATTCTATTGTCTTAAATTATTTTAATATTTCTCTGTGCTCTTTAGCACAGAACTGAAGTTGCAGCTTTGCAGTCATTTCATTTGATATTTAAATGCGTATCTGAGCAGAAAAGCAATGTAAATTGTGCGCTGTTGTGTGTCAAATCATAAACCAAAAAAGATAAACAGCAACCAGCCAACACACACACACACACACACACACACATACACCCGAGTCCAATTATGCGAGCTAACAGCGCAAAAGTGTAGACCACAACAGAGACATCATTAGTATGCAGTTTGTTGTTTGTATTTACAAGTTTTTGTGAATGTGTGTGTGTGTGTGTGTGGGCGTGGCTGGGTAAACTTCTGGCCACAAGTGACTCGCGCGTTGACTGTGAATTGTTACTGTTGTTAGGCAGAACATGAACACATTCTAGCAAAGCGCCTTTAAAATAAAACAATAAGAGCGCTCGAATAGGGTATACCCAATTGTCAAAAGCTCTGAACTTTTAAGAATTTTGTAAACCCTTTATCAATTACATTTATGCACTTGAATTTTTTAAAGAATATCTTCATTTATTCTATACACACCCCTGCTAAAATGTTTTAAACTATAGCAAATATATATATAGAAACAAGAAAGAAAGCAGCAGTCGGGTGAGTTCGACTACGATATACCATGAATCCAGCTATTAAAAATATTCTGGTTTTATTGACAAATTTATCTTTAAAAAAATTGCTACCCAAGTGTGAGCAGGTCTGCAAGTGCACTCATTTCTCATAGCTTGCACAGTCATTGAAGAGTTCGAACATATCTATCAAATAAAGCTAACTTGACCTGCGCCGGATATTTGAGAACCTATATTCCACTAGCTCGTATAGTCTCTGAGATCTGCGTGCTCATACAGACAGACGGACATGGCTATATTGACTCGGCTGTTGAACCTGATCAAGAATATATATACTTTATGGAATCGGAGTTGCTTCCATCCGCCTGTTACATACATTTGCACAAAACCATTATATCCTCTTTACCCATTTTGAGTGGGTTAGATAGAAGATATAAAAGAAAGCCGTTGTAATTTTCAGACATTTCGACGCATATTTCGAAATTATTTAATTTACTTAATTTTTAGTTAGTTTTATGTTAATTGTTGTTAGCTGAAAGTGACTTTTATTTCCTCGGTGAATGAGTGCATTTTCACAAATTTGTATAACCGTCTTTGTGTAGCAATTTTGGGGGTAAAAGGTATTCAAACAATAGAGTCCACTCAAATCCAAATCCTAGTTAAGGCCTTAATTAAAATGGAGTGTTTGCAGTTTGTTGTTTTTAATCCTTGGTAAATCTATAGCAATAAATATTGTATATGGTATGGTTTCGATGCGCTGTGCTCCCACTCATTCAGCCATAAACTGCTTTATTTGGTCCATTCATAAATGTGCATTGCGAATTCAACGAGAATCTGCATAAAAGGCATCGCTTCATTCAATTTCAAAAGGTGCTTTCATCATTCAATATGTGGGTAGTAGTTTTTTTTTTATCTGTAGTTAAGCCACTACAATCAAATATGCAATATCATATGTTATGTTAAGGTCGGCGAAAAGCAACAAAACGCAGTTGAATAATGACAGGCAGATTTTGCAGGCCATGAAATGCAAATTGTTAACTCTCTGACGAGAAAGTCAATTTTGCGTGCGTAAAATCAATCTCTTATGTAGGCTTTAGGCAGCATTCAGCAAATAATCTTAATTATAAATAAACATAAAGAACACTATGTGGTAGCTTCGTAGAAGAATTGCATCTTGAGCGTCTTCATGAGTCGTACTGAAATGAATAGTGCATTGAATAGATACATATGTATATAGAAATACGAGATACGATTTTAATTTTACGATTTTTCAGCAGAGTGTCAAACCGGATTAAGAATTTTACGATTGAAATTCAGAACCGGATTCAGAAAACATATTCAAAATTGCTTAAGGATCTCAATAGCGGAACTGATATTATTAGCCTAAAATAGGCATACATACTTTGCAGATCTTCATTATTATTGGGTTTACCGTATACCAATAAATATCTCAATAAAGGTAGCAATACGTAACTGAATAACGTAGGCAAGTTATGAAAAATATTGGAATCTTTACCAGAATTTGCATACTTAACGTACTAGTAATATTATCAGAGACAAAAATCTTTTCGGTTTGACAACCTGGGTCATAGTAATATATGCGCATATAAATTACCCCCTTTTCCAAACAGATGACTTCGAAGTCTGTGCAGACTTCTGGTGGGCGTTTTGCCAATAGAAATAATGTAAGTATTAGTAAAGCCAGAATACAAAAAACAACAGCCCAATATCTATAATGCTTTTTTTGATACCTGGGATTCCACTGTACATTGTTCATCGCTGTGGTAACTAAATTCAACTGAAGGAAATTATAGGGTAATATATAGATGCTTAATTGATGCTTAAAGTAATTACTTTTATTTTAATAACACCTCATGTCGTACGCGCTGCATTCTCCAAAGTCCGCTTGGATTGTGTAATAAAGACCCACAAGGATTAGGGACAACACAATCAACGCAATTGACCAGAAGATAATACGATAAATAGTCGGCGTGTTCACAAATTTCTTTTCGTCTTGCGTATCAATATATGGTGAGTTACGACGTCTCGATATTTTGTTGCCCATGCTGTCAATTTGAACTACAGTTTTATTTCAATAGGGTTTTGAAGAGTGCTGGGGTTTTCTAGAAATCTTTGTGGCTTCACCGATTACTTGGTTTAAATTGCCAACATTTTTTGGAACAATAACTCAGTAGAACAATGAAATTTTATTGAAATTTGTGGCCATTAGTGCAGAAATGGCAGCTCGAGCGGAACCAGGCCCAATTTGGACAACAACTTTATTGTAACTGTAGAAACTTTGGCTAATTATTTAAGTTAATTGGCCTTTTTGGCCACAAAAAGTCAAAACAAACTTACACAGACACACACAACACACACAACACACACAACACAACACAACACAGCAAAACACAACACAAAGCAATACAACAAAGACCATGAAATAATGTGGGAAGTGTGCACTGGATCCCGTGTTGGCCTAAAATAGGTTAAATATTTGCACAAAAGGCCACAAATGTCTCGCAAATTTGTTAAAATTACTTACAAACAAAGTTATACAATTTCGACATCTTTCTTTCCTAGATGCTGGCGTCAGGCCACAGGAGTCGGGTCAGGGTTCAGGGGTTAAGTTGTGGGGGCTGGTCAAGAGGGTCTCATAAATTCAGAGTTTGTGGCATGACTTTTGTTATGCTCAATCAGAATGTAAATGCGAACGAAAGGACTCTCTGTAAATGCCTGCGGTTCACTCAACGAGTGTGAGATACTTTAAACTCATTTCTGGCCATTATTTGCCCTAGTAATTGGTTGCACTCGCCCTGCATATTTTATGGAATTGTTCAGATGCCCTCGAATATCTACCCCCACAAATTTAAAGGTGTCAAATGTTTGCACATCAACTTGCGGCCAATTAGATGTGTTTGCAGTCGCAGACCAACTGCAAATGGCCAAGGGTTAGCCGAAAATTGCCAGTAGAGCTTATTAATCTTAGTTTTCTAATGGCATAGAATTCAACCCGCAGGATAGCTGAAAATAAACTCAAGGGGATTGCATCGGCTTACATTTTTAATCGCATTTAGTTTGGATGTATGTATGTGCGCTTCTATTTGTCGAGTAACTCAAACAATTCAAAATACTGCAATAGTTGAAAACTCAATGATCTAAATGCTGCCACTTTTCTTTATACCGTTAACCTAATACTCACTAAAGTCATCTTATTCTCTACTCAATTTAAATTTATTGAAACAAATAATCTGCTTCAGCTTATACATAAATATATGAGTTTAATTCAGATAACTATTGATTATACCTAAAATGGATACAAAAATATGGGTTCGACTAAACTTCATGTGTATCAAGAGTTTGACCGATTTTATACATTTTGATAAAATGGCAGTTCCTCATATTTGAAATAAGCACGTGTCCAAATCAATCTAAATGTGAATAAGCTATTCGCATAGTCTCAGTTGAATATACGAAACTGCTTAGCGATAAGTATGTTTTGAGATAATTAAATTTCAAAAAGCCATACAAGGAGAACCTTAATTAGACAATGTGGAATTGGACTCAAATAAGATTTAAAAGTTTATTTAACCCTCTAATGCCTAAGACGCCCTTCATCGTTCTAATTTTATTTCGCTCGCCAAAATATCCCTTTTGTGGTTGTCTAATCGCAAAAATATGTTTACTGGCGCATGCAACATTTTCTAATGCTTAGACAGATCAAAATATTCAAAAGAAAATATTTAACTGGTATAAATCCAAAAAGAAGTGAGAAAAATAAAAATGATTTTGAGACCTTACAATTTTGAAGCCTCACAAAACAAGCGACAGGGATATAAGGGAGGTCTTGGGCATAAGAATATTAATCAATATTTGTATACCCTGAACCCATTAAAAATGGGTAAAAAGGGTATAATGGTTTTGTGCAAATGTATGTAACAGGCAGAAGGAAGCATCTCCGACCCCACAAAGTATATATTCTTGATCAGGATCAATAGTCGAGTCGATATACCCATGTCCGTCTGTCCGTCCGTCCGTCCGTCCGTCCGTCCGTCCGTCCGTCCGTCCGTCTGTATGAACACGCAGATCTCAGATCTCACTGTAAGAGCTAGAGACTTCACATTTGGAATATAGGTTCTCGTATACCAAGCGCAGATCAAGTTTGCGTTATTTTTTTCGATAACTGCCCTCGTTTAGCGAATATCGATACATTAAATATCCGATAGCAATAAATGCCACAATTTTACAAAATTTTTACTAATTAATACATAATATGCATATGCATACCATTGATCAACTGCCAAAATTTCGTCAAGATCGGATAAGAAACACCCAAGTTGTAGTCGAAAATATATTCTCATATTGATCTCATTTCTATCAGCAGCCGCAAGCATTTTCTGTATGCATAAATATGCGAGCTCATGTGTGAGAAAGAGATGGCATGATAATCGACGCGAGCCTCAATATGTTTTTATGTGTATTGCGTGTTTCATGTATTTGTCGGCAGAGGGCGCTTGCAGAGCTGCTCGCATTTTAGTGCAAATCTTTTTACAGGGGAATTTGCCAAAAATAATAGATTATATTTAATAACTGGGTTCAGGGTATATCGTAGTCGAGTTCACTCGACTACAGCACTCTTACTTGTTATACTTACAGTGTTAAGCTTTGATTATTAATAGTGAACTTTAATTACAGTACAAAACGAATGCCACTCAATTGACCATCATTGGGAATCATTGCAAATGCAGTTTACTGTATTGCCAAATACATTGTCTGAGTGTTGTATAAATTAAAACTAATTGCATTAATGAAGAAATTCGTTTCTACTTAATCATGCCATTTGACGGAATATCATGTGATATATTTGTTCATTACAAACCACATTAAGATGTGGTTGCTGTCGAGACTTGCTCGAAATGCTCCTTTTTGCCGTGTCTCGTTCAGAGACACTGCTGCCTTTGCTTGTGTCTGTTTGATGTTAATGAAAGTTTCCGTCGTGCAAATAAGGCCAAAAGCATGGAAATCAGTAAAACAAATTGCAATCTGCTTTTTATCGCACGCTGCACGACGCAAGAGGCAGAACTCAAGAGCTTCACTTCGCCCACAACTTCATCGATTGCCTCCTGCTGCTGCTTCTGCTGCTGTTTTGCTGGGGTGTATGTATGTGTGTGTGTGTGTGTGTGTGTGTGTGTGTATCGCTATATGTGTGCTGTCCATGTTATTGACTTGCTCATTATGGCTCTCCTCTGTTGGCAATGTCGTCGTTCGCCAGCTGCTGGTTGACTGTCGCCTTGGTTGCGATATTGCTTCGCTTCGCTTCAGTTTGGTTTGGCTTTCATTTCGATTCATTTTCAATTTAGCAATGCCACAAAGCATGCCACTTTTCAATTCCTATCGTATCATGGCATTTGCAATCAGTGCTCATTTTACCATAAATTGATAATTTTCTAACGGATATACAATTTCCGAAGCCCGCATTTGGAACACTCGCACAATCGCAGAATCGCAAAATCGCAGTCGTTGACCCACCGCAGGCGCAGCGTATTAAATTCCAAGCCCGCAACAAAAGTCAAATTATTCAAGTTAAGCATAGCCTTAATAAATAAAGAAGGCAGACAAGAAAGAAAAATTCAAAGTCTTTATAAAAACGCAAAGCTTCAGCTGTTCACAACAACACAAGCCACGCACCGTCCAGGAAAGCCAACATCCCAACTTAATATCCAACTAGTAGACAACTATCCAACTCTCTATCCAACAACTGACTAGGCAACTGTTTATTTTCTGTACACTTATTGCCTGATGCCTTATTACCAGTAACTGGCCTGCAGCTTCATTTCGCGTTCTCTGGATCTTAGCTGGCAAGTCTTGCCCCCAGCCTGACGTAAATTGTCAACAAACTTTTGCAACAATAAACTTTCCTTTTGCCCCGCATCGCAACGCCGAGAAAAGTGAAATAACGGCTAAGAGAAGACGAAAGCCAGAAAACAATAAGTATTTTTTCGGGTTAGTACTTGGTGCATTTTTGCATTTGAATGCAATGTGACTTTTAGCAGCATTTACACAGAGCTCAAGCCGCATAAGCGGCGAATGAGTTTGAAAGCGTGGCCACTCCCCATCGCACCCTCCCCCAGGAGCTGCACAGATGCAAATGTGAATTCTTCATCTCTCTAGACAAGAGTCATGATTATTTTAGCTTCTGTATAAGCAATTTTTTATTTTAGTTTTTGCTCTTTTCTGTTTGATTAAAGCACACAAAGTACTTCTCAAAATTTGGTGCTTTTTGATTTTAGTAGCAGTTATGTTAAGCCAAAGCTTAGGGATAAAATTCTTTTATATATTTAAGGTTGTGCAATTTCTGCTCTTAAAATAGTAGGTTGCTTTAAAATTATTTAAACTGTCATATTTTATATACGTCAGACTCCTCTATTTCTCAAAATATTATCTCCATTTCAAGCATCTTGTTTTGTATTTTGTATAAATATTGTGTTGGAGTATTTATTAAATTTCTAATTTTTGAATGGTTTTGAATAAGATTTTTATTTTACAATTTAAAATAATTTTTAGATTAAAAGGGTGTAATTAAATTATATTTAATAATAAACAATTATTAATAAAATATTATAATTTATGTAATATACCCATATGTAAAATCAACCACTTCTGTAAAAATAAACTTTTAATTGGGAATTATTAAATAAATAAATTAAATTAAATAAATTATTATTTGCATGAATTGGGTTTGATTTAATTTTTCAAAGAAACTATATAAATATATTAAAAAATTAGTTTCAATTAGATTTAGCTTTGAAATTAATAAAAAAATAAATGGTTTCGATTTTGTTCAATAATATTTTAATAGTATTTAAGATCGACTTTTGACGGAATAGGTTGTGAGAGCTGTGTCTCTATTTATTACATTATACTAAAATTATATTCATAATATTATTTAAAATCCACATATATAATAATATTTAAATTTAACAAAACCATTATTTGCTGATAAAATTGGGAGAATTTCGTTTATAATTAGCAGTTAAAAAGTTCACTTCAATCAATTATGAATATGGTTTTGTTAATTAAACTAGCTGTTGCACATATAAAGCTCAATAAAATTTTTCAAAAATCCCTTTCTTTCAATTTATTTTCATGTGCTTCAATAAATGCAATTAAATTCAATCGATTTCAGCGAAAATCACAAAATTATTATTATTTATCTCTACGCTAAAAGGTTAATTAGGCAAACTGTGTTCAATTAATACTTTGAAGTTTCATGTTAAATGCTTTTTAATAAAGCCTAAAACCAAAACTTAAATTGTAATTGATTTAAATGTAATAAATAATTCAGAGCAGTTAATTTCGCTGGCTAGTCGTATTATGTCATTGTCGTCAATAATAACAATAATTGGCAACATTTTTGTCACATGTGGAAACTTTATGCTTACGCTGTCAAAACAGTTTCAAAAGTCCTGCGCCAGGATATCTACTTAAGTACTTAAACACATATCCATGTGTTTGTGTATGTGTTTGGCTAGAGTGCGTAGCATATGTAAATTTCTGGCTAATTAAAATTAGCATATTCCCTTTTGCGCCGCACAACAGGATGTGGCCATGGTTTCGCCACACCACACACGCTGTCAGCAGGACTTAGGAACTCGGGAAAGAAAGAAAAGGCATAGCTCGCGTTACCAGCTGATTAAAAGGGAAAGCTAACAAGTATTTGCTCTTTGCCTGCGGCACTTCGTGTCATTTGTACGCCGCATTGGAATCGTAAAAGTTTATAGTTCTTTTTAACGTCTGTTCTTGACTTCGTTTTTTTTTCGTTTATATTGTTCAGGTTGAGTTTCTAGTTTGAGTATTTTTTAATTAAATTGTTGTTAGGTTTTTATGGCCGTGCCCTCAGACGCAGCATGTGTGTAAAATGTAAAATGTAAATATCGCTTGCTATTAAATTTGTGCCGTAAATTAGAATTTAATGTAAGGCAGTGAAACGTATCGATTGCGCAGCAACGTTTAATTAGAATAATTATGTTTAGGGACTGGCATACATGTTTATTAGAGCATACAAATTTCTGAAAAGCACATAAATATTTCTGCTGAAATTTTGCATATTTTTGGACAAGTTTTGGCTGAGTTCACTCGAATTGTTGGACATCAATTTGTTTTTTGCTTTCTAACTAATACTGCTGAATTGAAATTTGTAGCTATATACATATAGATATAAAGTGGCAAAATCGGGATAAGCTTTTCGATTTTCACCTGAATTAGGTGACAAAATTTATGCATTTCAAATTTAATTTGGTAAACAGCTTAACGATGCATTTTGAAATTGCCTTGGTTAAAAATAGAAGCAATTGTTTTATTTTGTAAAGTTTGATATGGTTGAGCTATAAACAGCATGTATATACATATATATATATATCAGATTAAATATACACCTTCAAGAAAATTCAGTTACCTTTCGCGTGGCTTATTATTAATTGCCGGAAGTGCGAACGCACAGAACTCCAGACACTACGGTGCTTAGGACCACAGAAGCATGAATAGATTTACATTTTAAATGTGTGCAGCATCAGTTTTCGGTTTTTATTTGTGCTCCTTTCACTTATTTAAGCGTTGGCCTTTGTAAATACTTTTATAAAAGTACTTATATATTAAATGAAAGAAAAGGCACAAGCGGAAGGTGAGTTTGGGACTTGGGGTCATTTCCTTTTGATTTTGGCTTTGGTTTGTTTTTTATTTATTTTCTTTTGTCGTGGGCAGTTCACACTAAATTTGACTTTATACGCAAAGATCTTCTTAGGTTAAATGGTGCAGAAGCACTGCACACTGTTGACTGACCTAAGTAAAGTTCTTTGTATATATAAAGTTTCTTTATATATATATATATATACATATAATATATATCTTTATATATATATTGTATGTATGTGCATTTATGAATAAATTTGTGTGGGTTTCCTCAAGAGTCTCTTTCGCGAGCAACCCAAATGTCAAATGTTGTTTGCTTATTTTAGTCTCCACAGCCAGCAAATAAACGTCAAGCGCATAAGGAAAAATTGAAATCAAATAAGGAAAATTGAAAAAAAAGCTATGCATATTTTTGTTCTTTGTGGCTCTTTCATCTCGCATGGCAGCCTTGCATAGCCTGAAGTTTTGAGTGCAAAAGTGTCAACAAAATGAATGCATAAATAAAGATCAGTGCGTCAATCTACAATGACATTTTTTCAACCCGCTTCGCCTCGTCCCATCCAGAGGGGCGGCTCCGCCCAATTTACCCAGTCAAAAGTCAATGCTGAAAAATATTCAATATAAAAGTCAAACAGCAACAACAGCAGGGGGCTTGGCAGGAGGGGTGAGCGAATCAAGGACAAAATGCGCACTCTTCCATTATTAAAGTGTGTGCTCTCATGCTTGATAAATTGCAGCTGAGCTTTTGCTTGAAGGATTTGCAGCAACTCTAGTGTGAAAATGTCTTGTGCATATAAGACAGACCGCCAGACTGTCCGACCTCCAGACTGTCATATCTCCAGACTGTCAGACATGTCAAGCAGTCAGCTGGCATTGCGAAATGGAAATATAGAACTTAAAACTCGCAAAACTTTTTCGAACTTTTTCCGAATTGTGCAGTCTGCAAAAATGCATAACAAAAATTCATAGCACAGTTTTCAGCTCACATTTTACAGTTAATCATTTGAACTTTGTAGTTGATTCGTAGCAGTACTTAGACTCAAATTGGCTGCTGACTGCAAAAGCTGGCCAAAGCTACAGCTACAGCTGCTTGCATTGTTGTCTGACTTGGCTTTCAGATTTCTCACTTGTCGCTTTCGTTGATTTTGCTGCCATTGTTGGATCTGTTGCGTTGATATATGCAGCCATAAATCTGCGCATTCAGCATTGCTCAGACTGTTACTGTTGTTGTTGTTCCTGTTGTTGTTGCTTTTGTTGTTGTCAACAATGACAACACTCGTGAGAACCGCATCAGTGCGTTGTCATGCTGCTCATATCCCAACGATTTACGCTGCTCTTTTTTATTCCCCACAAGGAGGATAATATAGTGTATATGTAAAACCAGTTTCTCATTAGTGCTTTTCTACACGTACACTGACTCCATCAATGAAGACTGACGCTTCGAAAATATTTAAACTGTTCTAGAACATGTTTAACACTAAATCCGTCCTATAATCAATTACACAACTATCAAACTCAATCAATATGAATTTCTGTTTATATATTTTATACCTATATATATAGGGTATTTAGTGTTCGCTAAACTGAAAATACTTATACAAAATTGTGGTTTTTCTTTCTTCTCCTCTATCCCGGCTTAAGGGTGTATTTTGCCAGTCACTGGTCGATAAGACATTGATGCAGCTACCGAATCGTTAAATTTAACTGCTGTTAAGAAAAATGTTGCTACCAGAAAAATTTCACATCAATTCATTTATTGTAAAATACGCTGGCTGTGGCCAGTTTTTCTTTTGAGTCACTTAATACGTAAAGTACATAAAATTAATGTATACAAGTATATATGCTTACAGTTGTATATGTATATATATTTATAAATGTATAATACATACATATTTATAGTTTTTACTTGACCATTTATTGACTTATCGTAAGTTAGCTGCAATTTTAGCCCCTAAACGTTGTAATTTTATTATTATGTATTTAATTTATATTTTTTGGTATATGCAAAACGGCAGAAAATAGTTTTTTTTTCGAGTATTTCTTGTTGCTATTATTGGTTTTTATTGAGTTTGCGGTTGTTCTCGTTATCTTTGGCATAAACGTTGGTAGTTGCATAAGTTAACCAAAATGAGAGGGAAGCTTACAAATGGTTGTGCAGTTATAGATTTGAATCTGTTAGCAGCACGATAGGGATATAATCTGCTGATAACATTCATAATAAAACAATTACACATACCAACTTTGAATAACCATTAGAACTATACTTAATGACTGTTTCAAGCCTTCACAATGTACTTGATATGGACGCTTAATATTTAAAAACTATAGCACAGAAGCACACAAAGTTTCACATAAAAATTCACAAATTTCATAAAAGCTTGGACTTAATTTTTTGTTTTTTCGATTGCGTACTTTGTGTGTTTGAGTGTTGACATTTATGTATATTTATTATTTGTCTGAGATGCCTAAACTAGACTGGCGTTGACTTAGAGCTAACGTTATTATGGAAATAACTGCAGACATACACGCACCTATTTGTTTTGCTCATGATATGCCCAAATAGAATGGCGGAAATATGTTTTCAGATATTTGCTTATCTTGGGGAGCGGGGAGTTCAAAACATTTGTGTATGCGTGAACCTATGCCTCTAAGAGATCTGCTGAAAGACAAAACAAATATGTACGGGTTGCATATGTATATCCATGGACAGGTTGCTTGATTAACTAGACTACGCATTCGCGTTGTGTACTCTATTGTTAAGCACATTTCTTTACTTTCGTTTGTTTTTGTTTTTGTTTTTTGTTGTTTATGGTTTTTTGTCGAGTCTAGTAAGCTCTATTGAAATAGTATTAACTACAACTTAGACAATAGGTTAGCTATGTACACAAGAAACACATCAAGACACACGCATCAAAACTACTTAATTAGCTCGAGCGAGTCTCCTTTTCTTTTTCTTTATCTCTATCTTTATCTTTATCTTTATCTTTATCTTTTTCTTAGTTTTTGTTTTTGCATTTTTGTATTTTTTTACTTTACACTGAGCGTGTTTCACACGCACGCACTCCAAACTATAGTAGGCATGGCTCTGGTGGTTCACTGTGGCTAGCAAGCTGGCTGTTGGCAGCTGCTTGCTTACGCCTGCGCAGAGGCAACGAACTGCACAGTGGTTGACCGTGTGCTCGTTGGCTCGTTGGCTGCTGTGGTTGTTGCCACTTGAGGAGGCGCCTCATTGCCATTGCTTGGCGCACACTCGTCGCTGGGGCGGCGCTTGACCAGCATTTGGCTTGATCTGACCGCAATCCATTCGTTGCGGCCGGCATCAAACCAAGTCAGGCCGAGATTGTAGCGCCCATTGAGATTGGCGTGCTGGCAATGAGAGAACCACCAGCCACCCTCATAGTTAGCAGCACAGTGCGTCTGTGATATATCGCGATCATCATCAATCGCCGAGAATTGCATGCCCTGCTGATAATTAAGTGCATCCGATGCGTTACCACTGTACTCGCCAATATGCAGCCGATACCCATCCGACCGGGACGATATGTAAAAGTGCTTGTACTCTGCCACCCAGTTGTTGTCGTAGATGTCCTGCATTTGGACACGCAGCTGCGTGCAGTTGTTCACCGTCAGATGATGTAGCTGTTCATTACCAATCCAGTACTCGCCCCCCGGCGTTCCGAAGCCCTTGGCATAGTCTGCCCACGAGCGATTGAAGTCGGCGCTGCCATCAAAGCGACGCTGCACTGTCGTCCACCCATCTCCGGTGCAGTGCGTCATCATCGGATGATGTTGGCCGGCGGGCGCTATTAGGTGCAGGCCATCCACATTTATCGATAGCTCGCTACAGTCTTGCGGCAGCTTATTCACAATTGCCTCATACTGTGCCTCAACGTTCTCCAATTCGGCCACCAGCGTCTCGGCCAGCTCACTGTCGGTTCTTAGATCTGAGGTCTGCGATTGATTCTGGCTCGTCTGCTGATAATGCGGACGCTTGTGCGGCTTGTTGAGATGCGAAAGCTGTGTGGGAGACAGGTAAGTTTGCAATACATTATATTGATATAAAATATTTTATACATGTTTTTTAATATACCGTTAACAAATTCACCTTCACCTATTCTCCTAAGGTAAACAAAACTTCTCTCACTGTTCAATATTCACAAAGAAACTTTGTGTTTTCACACGCTAAGCAGGCAATTATGGTATC
This sequence comes from Drosophila setosimentum, assembly GCA_035043505.1. Taxonomy (NCBI): domain Eukaryota; kingdom Metazoa; phylum Arthropoda; class Insecta; order Diptera; family Drosophilidae; genus Drosophila; species Drosophila setosimentum. The sequence continues at coordinate 22,552,728 of JAWNMY010000003.1, forward strand.
GAGTTTTTCATTGCTCAATACATTCAAATCATGAAAAGTTTAACGGTTTTTTCGGAAGAAGAAGAAGGAGTATATAAGAAGTGACCACTCCCCCATCGTCTACTAATACGCTAAGAATCGCAATCCTTGCGAGTCAAAACTAAATTGTCGCAATGCTTATCAGTCATTTGAAAATTGAAAAGCGAAAGATTTCCATTTTCGCGAATTAGAGCATCTAGACGACCGTTTTGAAAATGAACAAGAGTCGATCGCTCGTTTTTTTTTAACTTATAGGGTGATTAATTTTGTTGAGTGCAGGCAATAGTTGCCGATCGAATAATAATCGAATAATTTAGTATTTGGGCATTACGTCAGAAACCATCGCTTTCTCGAATATTAATTACCTACCTTATTGTGCAGCTCGTTATGGACAAGTGATTGAACGTGATCCACATTTGTTTGCAGCTGCTCCACTGTGCTGAACAGTTTCTTTACACCATCCCGCTCGTCCTGGAGAGCGCTGACGCTAACAGCCATCGCCTGCAGGGAGCGTGCGGCGTTCTTGCCCTCCTCACGGACCAGATTCTGCTCGGAGCTAATTTGTGCATTTGCGAACTCCAGCTTGGAGATCTCATGACGCAGATCGGGTATATTCTTGTCCATTTTGCTTTGCAGGCCCTCCACATCCTCCAGTAGCTCCAGCATCGAGGTATGCAGCTTATCCAGCGTTGCGATCTGACGGCTCAAATTAAAGTTGGCATTTGCGATGCGATGCTGCTCCAGCTCAATACTGCGCACCCTCTCGTCAATATGATGATACTTCAGCTCGTTCATCTGCCGCCGCAGGTTGCGCTGCGTCAACTGCAAGTTGTGTATCTGTTCCTGTTGGAAGCGGCAATGACGACGCCTATGATCGGCCAGCTCGCTGCTCGACAGCGACTGCAATTAGAGAGAAAATGTGGTTAATATTCCAATGCTTCACTTAAAGAGCTTCACTTAATAATATAACATGATACACTTGATATAAACGTTTCTAATTTAACTAAAGGCACATTACCACTTAAAGTATCAACAAAATTTGTTAAGTGGGAGCCCAAAGCATTTGTGTATGCCACAGACTTTCTTGTAATAAGTTTCCCAAAATCTCCGTTTAAATAATAGAAACACAAAATGTGAAAAGAGTTTGTCGCAGTTAAACGTTTTGGTAAATATCTAATTTTATTTGTGAGTATTGTTGGCAACTGCAAATTTCTAATTTCCTGCGACCACTGTATGCTGTAAGTTGGGTGCTTAAGTCTACACAAAGCTTTAAAGCTGCTTTTAGTTAAGCGTTTTTATCGTCTGTCGCCTGTCCTTATCGTCTGTCCTCGTCGCTGGAGTTGTCGTTGTCTTAGCGTACTCGTAATATGCATGTGCACTGGATTATGTGCGGGGAATTGAATCCTAAATCCATTTATTATAAATGCATTTTGTAACGCACCACAGCAGCGCCAAACAACTTTGTTTCACACACAAACAGGCACACAAGCACACATACAAAAATACACACAAAATCACATACACAACCACACACTCACACACACGCACACACACACACACACACACACACACACAACAACAATAGATAGAGAACATGCAAGGATGAAAGGCGTGCGCAACAATAATGTCAGCAGCAGTCCCACGCTTAAGTCCCCGCCGATGGGAGTGTGCAGACACACCCACCAGCACAGCACACAGCGTGTATGTGTTACACGCACACATAAAGACATTTAGTTGGGGCAACTTGGCAGTTTTCTATGGTGGAGCCACACAAGTTCATATATGGGTTTTTATGCCCTGTACATCTTTCAAATGTGAAAAAGGGTTATAAAAATGGTGGCAGAAGCAGAAAAATGTATAAATTTGATTGGAGCTAGCGACCCTCGATGCAGCCTTGTCAGAAATATATCTCCTAATTAATGAAAATAATTCTGAAAAATAAAGTAGTCTTTCTGATTTTAGGAAATGTTTTTAATGTGTAGAAATTATTTCTAAAAACAGAAAAACTTTCAAGATCTTAGGTCGACTTACATTTTATCCCAAAACTCTAAATTTCAGTATAATTTTTTTTTCAAAGCCGTCCCTAATTGCCATCTTTTAATTCCTACATTAATTAATAAGGTTCAGACAAGTGGCTTATCCCTTTCCCATGAGCAAGTCCGGGGTATGTTTTAGTCGGGACTTTGTGTCTAAGCAATCATTATTTAAGTCTGACATATGTGTACACATACATCAAGTTATACTAGTATAATTTCACTGAGTGACAAGCGTTAACCAAGGTAATGGCATTTGGGTCACATTTGTGACTTGTGAATGCAAATGTAATGAATACGCCTGCAGCCCATCAACTGATATAGCCACAGATACAAACGCATACCTCTATACAAATTATATATATATTATTTCATATTTCATCTACGCGTTGGTCTATTCACAACGTTCATTCCAACATCCCTTGCAATTGACTAATAAAGCATCTCGCCAATTTGAAGTGAATGAAATTTTCTGCTAATGAATATACACATGATGAGTGGGGACTCCCTCCACTGGCATGGGATGGGCTATGGTGGTGAGGGTGTGGGTGGTAATGTGAATCATAGCAAAGTTGAAGCTGGCTGTTTAATTATGCGACACACAAATGAAAGGAAATGAAAGCTATTGTGATGGAAACAATCGACAACAGTGGACAGGAACAGAGGGAGGGAGAGAGAGAGACTCTAAAGTTTTTCTTCAACTTTTTCCTAGTAATATTTGACTCGAAAACTCAAAATATTGAATATTTTTAAACATCGAATTTGCTTTTTTGATATATTTATTTTTATACCCTTAAAAATGGGTAAAAGGGGTATAATGGTTTTCTACAAATGTATGTAACAGGCAGAAGGAAGCATCTCCGACCACACAAAGTAAATATATTCGTGATCAGGATGAATAGCCGAGTCGATATAGCCATGTCCGTCCGTCCGTCCGTCCGTCTGTATGAACACGCAGATCTCAGGAACTGTAAGAGCTAGAGACTTCAAATTTGGAATATAGGTTCTCGTATACCAGGCGCAGTACAATTTTGCGTTATTTTTTCGATAACTGCCCTCGTTTATCGAATATCGATAAATTAAATTTCCGATAGCAATAATTTCTAATTAATACATGATATACATATGTATACTATTGATCAAATGCCAAAATTTCGTCAAGATCGGATAAGAAACACTCAAGTTATAGTCGAAAATATATTCTCATATTGATCTCATTTCTATCAGCAGCCGCAAGCATTTGTGAGAAAGAGATGGCATGAGCCCCACTACTTACGATAGCGTGTTTCACGTGTTAGTGCAAATCTTTTTAAAGGGGAATTTGCCAATAATAATAGAATATATTTAATAGCTGGGTTAAGGGTATATCGTAGTCGAGTTTACTCGACTACAGCTCTCTTACTTGTTTGTTATGTTTTTTTTTACATATATTCCTAGAATAGTTATTATAGAAAGTCTTGTCAAATCGATTAAATTCTCATGTTTTAATGTACAGTTAATAAATGTCAAAATACACTGTATGCAATTGAATATAACTTGGATATCGGATTCATTTTGACGAAGATATGGGAATGGAAATGTTAATTTTTATAAGAAAGCTAAAGACTCGATTTTCATGATTTTTTTTTTAATATCTGTAATTCAAACATTTTCAAATTACTCTGCTGTATTGCCTCGATCCTTACTCACGATACAGCAATTATTTTGAAAAAGCTTATAAAATTATCGATTCATAAATTGCAACTCCCAATCGTTCATCGAGAACAGTCTTTATCTCTTTAGGATTTTATTTGAAGCCAGGTTGCTTAAATGGTACAAATAGATTAAAATAATATTTTGAAAATGCTTTCAAATCTGCCCTGGAATCAGCCCACCATTGAGCTGCACAGTGGGTCATATATTGAATGATTTTATAATAACAAATCAATTATTTTTGTAAATTGCTGTGTTAGGTTGAATTGAATATGAATATAGTTATTGTGTGTTGACCTATTTTAATAATATGAACATATTTTTTCTGGTTCTAGAACTCTTAACTTAAGTACAATATATAACTCAGAAATAATAGTTCTAATTTTACTGATTAGAATTATGGATAAATGGAAATTTTCGATAATATAATTTGCTTCTTGTCATTCGAGCAAATTATTAAGACTGAGTTTAAAAATATCAATTCTGTTACTTTTAACTAGGTTGGATCTGCTGTAATATGCAATGTAAATAAATGTGGAATGGACTTTTCAGAATTAGCTTAAGGCCTTCTTGCGATTAAAATGCGCTTTAAAGAAAAGTAAATATTCGCCAAATTTATGTAAAAAAACATGAACACAAAAACTAAAATCGCTTCACGTATAGAAATTATTTGTTTATTTTGTTCGCTTTTTGATGACTGCTCACTTAATTATTCATGTCTCTGTTGAATTGTGAATTGTGCGACTACGCGAAACTTTTGCTGCCAATTTTCAGTTGCTGTTTGTGCTTGCTTTCATGCCTTGCCCCAACGCACGGCTCTATGCCTTGTGGCAAGAGCAGCGTTTCTGTTTTATGTGAAAGGTCACGAACATTGCAAATACGCCATATCGACAACGCAACCAATACATATGTATATCCTATGATAAATATATAGTGATACATATATATATATATCTATATATTGTATGTAGTGAGCACAAGGCAGAGGTAGAGGTCGTGCGAAGCTATCAAAATTCGGCGCGTGGAAAAGGTGATATACGGAGGAGATTCGCTGAGGGCGACGTCAACAATATAATTAAATGTGATTTATGTGCTGGGTCCCACGTTCACCAATATCAATTAACAAACAGTCAAAGCGGAGGCCAAAAACAATTTTAAAGACATTTCGTGGCAAGTGACAGCTGCTGTAATTGAAATCGAAACTGAAGCATTAATATTTTATGCCAGGCAGCGTGTGTGTGTTATTACAATTAAGAAATGCTAATCGGGGAAAAAGAGCAGCCGCTAGGCTAATTAATTTGCAAAGCCACACACAAAAAAATCAGCACACATACACACACACTTGTATAAAATGCATAAAACGCTTGGTTCGTGGGGAGGATTAAAGTGAATTTGGACATTTTGTGCTCAAGTGAAGGCTAACAAGGATTTGCTATTAGCGACAGCTATGCAGCAGCCACAACCAGGGACTCACTCTCTCTCTCTCTCTCTCTCTCTGTGTATGTGTGTGTATGTGTGCGTGTGTGTAGTGCACATAGAAAAAAAGCTCCTTCGGCTGCTGTCGTTGCTCCGCGCTGAATTGTCGTAAAAATGTAATAGGACTTTTGTGTGCCGCTCAAAAAGTTAAACACACACACGGATGCAGACTATATATGTATATATATTATATATGTGTGTGTGTGCCTCAAAATGCCATTAAGTTAATGCGCATTTAGGTGCCGCCATTTGTAACAACGATGTCTGTTTCCTTATTTCCTGTCCAAATGGCAAACGTGTGCATAATTTGAAACTAAATATCCGCAAATATTGCAGGGCAGTATTCAAAAATGTTTAATCAAAAACTAGAAGAGCTCTTTAACTGAAACTCAACCCAAAGCAATTTAAAATAAAGAAACAAAGTTCAAGCAAATAAAAAAGAAGCAGCTCAAACCAAACATAAGCATTTATGCAATAAGATATTTCTGTGGCAAGTCTATGTATGCCACATTGAGGCAGCATGTTTACAATCAACGTCGCTTGGGTAACTTGAAAGACAGCTACGAATAATAGAAACATGACGCACACACATGCACACACACACACACACACACACACACAGACATTTCAACATTGATATAAGTGGCACATATGAATCTCAAGATTATGCCAAGTTTCAATAAAGATAATTTCACTCATAAAATAAATATCAACTACGAGTACTACGTATATGCATATAAATGAAACTCACTCCTCGCCCAACCCACCCGAGCAAGAAAAGACCAGCAAATATAAATTGCCAGCCGCAGCAGAGCAGAAGCAAGCACAGCAGCAGCAAAGCGAACATTGTGGCAACAACAACCAAAACTACAACCTGAGGGGAGAACTGGGGCAAGGAATGTAACATAAAACAAAAGCCAGCACAAATATCAACATAAATAAGGTAAAATGCTGGAGCCCACTCGAGTGCTCCAGCATACAACAAACCAATTCAAAGAAAAAACCAGCAAAAAGAAAAAAAAAAAAATAGCAAGAAAAATCGGTATCAGAATATTGAAGATAGAATACTCTTGCGGACTTATGCTCTTTTTATTATGTGCTATTCTAATCGTAGCCTATGCTCTTTTTAAATATTTATTATATTTGGAAGATATCAAAATGCAAAAATGCAGCATGCACTGTTGAATAAACGTATGCTTGTAATGAAAAATGTATACACAGATTAACATATAGGAAAGAGGTGTGTGGACTTAAAACATTACTATCGGTACTGAGATATAGACATCCTTTCCGATAATTAAACAGCGTTAATCGCACTAAAGAAGACGAAAATTACGGCCCAAGCTAGACTAACTGATGGGAAATGAAGAAGCGGAGGGGCAGGCAAAAATGGGTGCAGAAATGTCCTTAACAGGACCAGAACCGTATTGTGGCTTAGGAAAATACACAATACGGCAAAAACTGAAACGCGAACAAAGACATCTGCGGCAATCAAGCCGAGCCGAGAGATGAGTTATAAGACCGGCCAAATGTGATAAAGGCAGCTTTAATCAGAATCGATCAAAATACGAAACGTAGAAAAATTCTTGAATCTTGTAAGAATCAGGCTTGATGGATAGCTCCTATAGGAAGGAATAATATATAAGAAGGTTTTGGAGAACTCTGCTAACTAAAATGCTCTTAGCAAGGGTATAACAAAAAAAAAACCGAAAACAATAAATAATTTTTTTTGTGGCCTCTGTTTTGCGTCTAAAACCGGATCCTGTTGCCTTTGCAGCTCCTCCTTCAACGCCTTGTGCTACAGCTCCACTTTCTACTCCTGCTCCTGCTCATTCTCTGTGTATTTTGGTGTTTGTGTGATTCCCGCATTTGTTTGCCTGGCTAATTTAACAGCAAGTTTCTCATATGTACAATATATGTTTACTCGTATATTTCCACTACTTGTCTGTCTGTCTGTCTGTCTTTGTTCGGCAATTCCCTGCTGCCGACATCAGTCGCATCACATCAATAACCAAAGATTAATATTTGCGTTCAACTGTTGCTAGTGACAGCTTCCATCATGCGATTTGTTTTCCCAGGTCTTGAGTCCTGTTTATGTCTTGCTATCTGCAGAGCATTCGCATTGTTATGAATCTGCACACATTGCAATTAGAACATTCTTTTTTGAGTCGACTCTCGGCCGTGGTATCCTTGTGTTGCCAACTTGTCACTGGCAGCTGCTTCTTGAATTATCTATATGTATTTATTTGGGACAGTCTGCTGAAAGGCCTTGCCATCACTTCGGGTTCAATTAGTAGCAGTCAATTTGACTAAGTGCCATGAGCATCAAATATCCATTTCCCCACACCCAAATCAACCTGAAGATACTTTTAAGTCGACCCCAAAAGCTGTCAGAATGATGGCCAATTACACACACCGTACCGGACACTTGTCAATAACCAAAGTAAATATGGTGACCATTTAAACATGCAATATGTAATACTATTGATTTATTTTTTAACACCCGAAAAGAGAGTAGCCAAATTGGCATATTGGTAAACTATACAGTCTGAAAAAATATCCTTGAGATATAAAAGTTCTCAATACTTTGAGTGCCAAGGGCAGCTCACCTTATTTAACTTAATATAATTCTAAAAGCCCGGCTCTTTCTTTTCTTAATTTAACAGAAGATTTGTCTAAGCTTTAGGAAATATGTTTCTGAATTCCGGGGTATTTTTGTATGTGTCGACAGAATTCAGAATATTACAACTTGTAACTTGTAATATAAAAGTTTATATATATATATATATATATATACATCCATCTATATGGATATTATATATATATATATATATATATCGATCTATATTTGTGAAGCCTTTATTAATGTCAAACTGCTGCAAAAAGAATTGGCTCAGCTGTAGAACCTATATGAATCCTATTTCGGAATTTATAACCACTTTGTAACCATTTAAAATAAATAAATTTTAATTGTTTTGCGGTTTAGATCTGCGCGTTTTGCTTGCGCTGCAAATAGTACGGATTTAATTTATAAAAACCGCTTACAAAGACTTAAATTCAGCTAGAATGCTGCCTAGTTTCATTCATCCGCAGCATCCCCGTGGGGTTTATTTTCCACATTGTTATTTCATTTATTTATTTTTTTTTTTTTAGTAATTTTCATCTGTTTCATTTTTACTTATTTTATTTTTACGTAATTTAATCAAACGTACACAGCAACATTGATAATGTATTTTATATATATACATTTTTACACATTTGTACAGCCACCTGCGCAATTTTATTTTTATTCTCGGGCATTGTTCTAATTTAACCTAATATCTGCTTTGCTGCGCTTTTATCATAACAATTTTTAAAAATTGCTTTTGCCAATTTACTCGTATTTTTTTCATTTTTTTTTTTTTTAGCTAGATATAGCCACAACAAGAACAACAGGTTTTTGCTTTTGGGCAACTGCTGTAGGGAACTTTGGTGGCAAATGCGAATACAAAAATAACAACAGAGAAACCTACAAAATAATGAAAAGGATCAAATTGTGCTGAAGCATTGCGCGCATCATAAACGTAGAGAGAAAAAACAAATACATATAACAAACTGATTATCAAGGCACTCAAGAGCATCTGCTGTTGCTGCTGCTGCCGGCCAAGGCTGAGTTGGGTGTGGTAAGAGAGAGAGTAGGAAGGGGCTGGGGCAAGACAAAAGGCAGCGGCCGTCCCTGGTCTCTGACAGCGCAGCTGAGCAGCTGGCGTTGTTTACCAATTCCGTATACCCTCTCTCTCTCTCTCTCTCTCTCTCTCTCTTTCTCTGTATGTCTGTCTGTCTCTGCCTCTTTCTTTTTGTCTCCCCTACTCTCTCTCTTTCTCTCACTGCTGCCCTCGTTGTGCCCCCAAAAATGCTCTGGGCGATTAAAAGGTGATTTCCTGCTTTTTGTTTGCAATTTTCAGCAATTTCATTCTATACAAAAAGTACGTGTATTTTGCGAGCAGACGTGCGCTTAAACATTTCGTTAATATATATAAATATATAAATGTGTGTGTGTGTATGTGATTCAAGTGTGCCTGTCGTAAAAGCCGCTTAGAGCGCCTCACTGCACGCCTTATCGTTTTCATCGGTTTTATTGGTTTTGATTGCCTTTTCTTAATTTTTTATTTTTAAAGCAATTTGTGGTCAACATTTTTAGTGGCTGATTGTGAATGTAATTGCTTTGTGTGTGCAGCGAGCTTCACTTTTCAATCAGCTATCACAACAAAAAGTGATAGAGGCAGAAAGAGAGGAAGAGAACGAGAGAGAGAGAGAGAGAGGAAGGGAAAGCCAGTTTGCCACTACACCTACCACCACCCGTAACTCTACCCTTCGCAAGCAAATTTTCAGCTAAGCATCTTTGTGACGAGTCCAAAAACTTCAAAGTAAAGAGGAAGCATTTCTTCAAAAATACACAAAAAAAATATATAAACAACTTTCGAGTGGCAACATCGAAAAAGGAGGGAGGGGCAAAAGAGGGTTAACCACAAGCAGGTGGCTCAAAACCAGTTTTTGTGTGTGTTTGGGTTACTCCACTGATACATTTTGTGTGGCAACCACATGCATATGGAAGTCGCATAATCCCTTTAATGAAGTTTCCCCTTTTTTCTTTTGTATCTTTCGCAAAATTGTGTTTAGATTTTATGCAACACCCGCATTTTGCTCACCCTTTCATAGATGTTGTGGCTTTACCTGTTGGTTGCCCAGATACACATAAAAGGAATGCAAGATAATGTTTCACGGTTGCTTTTTTGGTATATTGGCAATTAAAGGTTAAGCTGTAAGCCCTATTGAAATTGCAATTAAGTGTGGTTTTGAATCATTTTTAATCAACTTTTTGAATATTTTCTCGCAAAGTTTCAAAATACCTTTGTGGCATTTCAAGTCTGATTTGTATATTGCAGGGTACTTTAGAGTGCTGCTGTGCGCTTAAGTATTTCAACATTTTACTTGCACTTCACCTTGCGCGCTTTATTGACTTTAATTATAATTAAAAGTTGTTAGCATGTTGTTGCTCATTCTGCGCTGTCTGCGATTTGCCTGACCTTAATGTTAATGATTCTGTTAGGCACATTAGCTGGAGCAGGCAGTGGGTGACGGGACGGCAGAAAGACTGAGGGTCGGACTGGATGCCCGGGGCGAGGCGTTCGCATTAAATATTAAATATGTTGACGTCCTGCGGTGCGTATGAGTAATTTAAGCAGCATACGAGGAGCCATTAAAAAGTAAGGGCCAACACACACACACAGAGTTGTAGTCGGGCTCGGGCATTCGGCTCGTTAGCACATCGTGCCTCAAATGGCGCCCCCTCCGAAAAAAAAAACAATGGTATAACAGTCAGGTATAAAATAAGGCATAAAATGGACAGATAATGGCTATGGGGTGGCCAGAAAGTCAACCAGGGCGGCCGCTTTATGAGCGCACTTAAAACAGCAGCAGCAACAACAAAAAGAAATTTCAAAGCCATAAAACCTGAAGCACTCCACCTGAGTGTGTGCAACTGTGTATGTGTGTGTGTGATGTGTGTGTGAGAGTGTTGCGTGCTTATATGATCATTAGCATAACGTTAGCCGCCTGCTGGGCAGAGCTATCCAGTGTTTACTCACCTCCTTGCTGACTTCCTGGCTGCTGCTCTCCACCTCAATGCTAGCCGACTGATCCAAGGACTTGGGAATCGCATTCAGCTTGGCATTTAGCTGCCTATTCAGCTGGTGCTTGTGCTCCTGCTCCTGCTGCAGCAGCTCCTCGCGCAACTCCTGTACAATTACCTCGGTTTGCTGCTGTCTTTCACGCTGAGCGGCCAGCTCCAGTTTCAGTTGCTGATAATCGTTGCGAATTGTGGCGAGATCCTCGTAGGCAGCCCCGCCATGCCGCACATCCTTGGCCACGTTGCCAGCGGTGCGTTGCAGCTCGACCAGTTGTTTGCGTATCTCCGAAATCGACTGTTGCAGCCACTCGACAGTCAGTCGCTCCTTGGTGCTGCTATGTGTTGCACGCAGCGTTTGCATTTCCATTCTGCAAATTAAAATCAAACGGAAAAAATATAGCAGATACGTTAGCATATTTTTTTTAAGCTCGATACATGCAGTTTGTAGATGGCAACTACACACAGCAAAAGAATAGCAAGGAAAACTAGATAAGTTTCTGCTATTTAGGAAGAAATTCTAAATATGTGAAAAACTCTTTAATTTTAAAAAGGAGTTTCTTTTTAATGTTTTGCGTTATTAAGAAATTAATTGCTTAAAAGTTGAAAAGTAACTCTTACTTGAAAATAAAACAAATGTCTTCAATTAAAATGAACATAATGTCTCATATATAAATAATAATATTTTTAAAAACTAATGTAAGAGTGTTTCATATACATTCAAAAATAACATGAAAATTTAAAATATGTTTTCTATTTAATTCGATATTTTCTAAATTCAAGAGCGCTTACTTCTCCTAGTATAGAAAAGGCTGCCGCATGATTATGCTGCGAGAGTACGCTCGAAATCGCGGCAGTTGCGGCTCATTTTAATTGACTTTGAAATGGGCAACATGCGGTGCGGTGTAGGGATCTAATTTAAATTGACATTTTCAGGAAAGCGAACGTCAGCTAAATAATCGGATTAGGGCGTGAGGTTTACATGAAAAAGCAACATCATTTTCATGCAGTTTTTCAATTAGTTACGTTTTGGAAGGCATTGTTCGGTGAGCTTCCACAATGATTCCCTCATAGACAAAGCAAATCTTGCAACTTGGCAAATAACTGCCAGAACAAATGTTCACACACAGGTACACACATACACACATACACACAAACAAATCACATCCAATGTCAACTGCAATTCACAAACTGGAGATAGAAGAACAGTCGAAAACATTCCCACCACAAAAACAAGAAACAACAAGTGCCAGAGCATGAAGAAGATATTGTTTAAGCGTTGCAAAATAAATATTTTTCACTGTATTTGCTTTTCTTTTTTTGTGGCGTTGCCCAAAACGTAAAAATGAAAATGTTGTAGCACTTGTGGCAGTTTCAAAACATGAGCGCATTTTTGTGGCATTTCAGACAATTAAAGTAGTCAGTCGAGGAGCACGGAGGCTGGGAGTTGTCTCAAGTACCCCAATCCCCTCCCTCGTAATCCGTCAAGTTGGCTTGCATAGAGAACTTTTGAATTTTGTTGTGGCTCAGCAGCTGCTGTTTTATTTTTCACTGTCAAAAGAGCAAAGCTACATGAAATTTTCATAAAGAAAAGTTTTCTTCAAAAGGCATGTTTGGTTGGAAATGTTGCGTATAAGTAATATTTCAATTTGCATGACGCTGACTTATGCACGCGTGCATTTGTTATAAACTTAACGACTTTTCTGGTTTTCAGTTTTAGTTCTGTTTTTTCCACTTTAGTCGAAAATCATCTTCATAGAATATATTTTATCTTGATTTAAACGGGTATATTTTATTAAAAAGTTTAGTTGTTAATAAAATATTTTGATTGATTTTTGACTTTTTGACAACTTAGAGCATGCCTGCAAATTTAATCAATTTCGAATTTGTTATAATTGTTACGTTAGCATTGTAATAAATCTGCACACATTAGGCTTGCAATTCACAGCTCAGCTTATCAATCAAATTAAATGAAAACACATCACTCACAGTAAACTATTGTTGACTTCTCACACACACACACACACACACACACACACATATGCACACACGCAGCGAAGTAACAGCTACGACAAACTTGCACAATTTTACGCATGGCTGCAACAGTATGTTTTTTATTTATTTTATTGCTGAAAGCAGCACACGTCAAGTAAAAATTGGAAATGCTGTCAATGACATGGAATCAAATTGAAAAAATGCACAACAAAGCGCGCGGCTCATGCAAGAGAAAATTTCACGTGTATCCGGGGCGAAAATTGTTCGAGTGAAAATTGTGCACATTTTAATTATCGAAATGGAAGCTGGGCAGGATTGGTAATGGGAGAGGGAATGGGCTGAATGCGCCATTAAATTTAGACCAAATCAGTAAAGGCAAATGGCAGCCAGCTTAATAGATCCCAGGAGCTCCGGAACTGCTGCACCCCTGTTCTCAAACACAACAGTATCCCTCCACATAGCTTGGATGGCTCGTGCTCCAATCAGATAACGACTTGGAGGTGCGTGTGAGAAGGCGGTAGGTGGCAAGAAGCAGGGGGCGAAGGCAACCTCGAGTCACAAAAACCACAGTTGACATGTCGTTTGACTGGCCCTGGCCAGTTCCTGTTTATGTCTGCCAGTGTGTGTATGTGTGTGTGTGCATACACATGCGTTGTGTGTTGAATTATTTACGGTGTCACTGACAAAGTTTACGACGTTCACGACATGTCCAAGCAAACAAACAAAAAACAGATATATATATGTATATATACATATATATATTTATCTGCAGCAAAACTAACCAAAGCTATTTGTACAGTAAATTAAGTGAGCGCCATTTTTGTCGTTCTCTGCTCTAGATCAACACACTGTGTGTGTGTGTGTGTGTGTGTATGTGCGTGTGTCGATGAGACAATCATTATTAGTCAGCCAGTCTACAAATAAAACAAACAAATCACCAAAAAATCAAATAAAATAAAAATAATAATAAACTTTGGGCTTGGCCTAGGCCAGAAATCAGAAATCAGAAATCTTCTACGTGCTGCCGCCCAGCGATGTCTTCCTATCAATGTTAAGCAGCTTAAGGAGCTGGATTTTTGGACGGTTTCTTATTTGTTTAAATTAAGTTGTTCTGTCTCTAGAGCAAATACAAACAAGGAAAATGCCAAAACGAGTAAGAATCGCTATGTGCGTGTGGTCGACTGTGAATGCCCTTCCTGAAGGGTGTTCTATTTGACATGTATACTTTTGTTAATGGCAATGGGAATATAGTAAATCCTTCAATATGTTTAGTTGCGGAATCAAGAAAGAAAATTCACCTCTTTTATGTGCTTAAATAATGTGAGAAGGTTTTCAAAAATTTAGTGTTCAAAATGTATATAAACTAAACATAGTCAGATACATTTTAATTATTCTCATTTGATTTGTTTTTAATATTTTTGCCAATGTTTTTATTTTTTCTATTATTTATAAAATGACATCTTTTTTCTTATAAAGGTTATTTATAATATGACAGGATTTTTAAAATTGTTGTTTTCCTCAAATTTGTAAATCAATAATTAACTTTATTTGATTATTTTTGAGAATAATTATGTATTGAAAACAGTTGTATTCCAATGTGACCACAAGAATATATATATATATATAAATACTTAAATAAATATATATTTAAATTAAAATGTGTTTTAATTATTATTATTATAGCTATTGTTACTTTATTTTTATTATAATTTTAATTAATATTAGTATATTATTATCCACTTTGTGACATAATCACAATTTCGCAGAGTATGTTACAAAGGGAATCAAGCAAAATTCAGGTAGTTGCAAAAAGTGTTGCCTAATTCAGAGCGGTGCTAAATTGACTTGAGGCGTCTCGTAAATGTGGGGCATGTGCGTAAGAATTAGTGATGCGCTACGCCCACAAATTGAACGCACACTGAGTGACAGGCACTTGCCGTGTTGCGAGTTGAAAAACTTGAACGAAACTTGACAGCCAAAGTTGCAAGTTGGGAAAAACGAATTGGCATTTGTGGGCCACTATGAGCTAATAATGCTATCAATTTACGAACTCACCTCAACTGTTCCAATTCGCTGCGCATATCCGCATCTACTCCGGCCGCACTCGAGGTGAGCCGCAGGGATTTGCGTAAATTGTGCTCCAGCAGCTCGTAATCCTCGCGTCGACGCGTCATCAGCGCATTCAGTTGCTTCGTCAGCAGACGCACCTGGTTTCCCAGCTCTCGGTTCTGCTCAGACTGGTTGCCGCCGCCGCCGCTGCTGCTGCTGCTACTGCTGCTGCTGCTGCTCTTGCTCCTGCTGTGTGGCTGCAACACCTGGGCGCCATTTGAGAGGTGGCCAAGATCGTTTTCCTCGGATTCGTTGCCGTTATCCTCATCATTGACAAAGCGAAGCAGCTCCACACTGGATGGGGCAGTTCCAAGTGGAGCTGAGCTGGTTGCCTGCGCATCGCGCAACATGTTGTTCACATCGCTGATGACGCCGGTGGTGGCGCCTCGCGCGCCTGCCACCGCCAACAGCAACAGAGGCATCAATACAATATCGCGCAACATTTTCGATGCGTAAATTGTAAATTCAAAGCAAGATTTTCTGGTTGGCTTTAAATGAATATCAATTTAGAATTGTTTTGGCATGTATTATTTATGCAAATGTTGGCCACGTTTCATAGCGGAACGCAGTTAAACACCTTATAAAAAATGCGTCGATAACAATATTTGAATTATGCGCGATTAATGCTTCTTCTTCTTCGACGCTTTGTTGCCTGCCACACGTTTGTTTAGCACTTGCAGCTTGAGGGCTGGACTTTTATTCAAGCGGCTTTACCCGAATCGAAAACACACACAAAGACCACAACATACACAAATACACACACTCTCGCACACACACGTACGCTAAGAACTCGACTAAACTTGCTTGTGAAAAGATTGTCTGACTTTCACTTTGTGGCTGCTGCAGCACTTCGCGTACGAGGCAATTGGCGCGACAGTCGTCGTAGGACTAAAGCGGCGCGCAGCAGCAACGTCCTTTATATAAGCCAGTCGTAGCCGAAGCGTCGCGTCACTAAATTCAAAAGAGCGCTGAAATGCCAGATAGAGAGAGAGAGAGAGAGAGAGAGCGAACGAGTTGTGGTTGAAGAGCATGCAAAACTGGTACCTAACCGACACTAAGAGAGCGGGAGAGCGAGAGAACAAGAGAGCATTAGGCTAAGAGCGCCGTTTGCCCTTCCTCATTTCATGTCTTACTATGGTAACTAGAGTCTGCTTTGTGAGCAAAAGCCAACTATCATTAATTGATAATCATTTTTGTAATGATAAACAATTAAATTTAACTTAATTTACAGCAGGAATATACTTATTTTTTGTATGTACCTTTTTAGCTTTATGGACTCCTTGGCGCATATGTAGGCTGAATATCCCCTTGTACATCGTGCTGGCACATGGCGCGGCTGCGATCAACTTGCAAACAAAAGAAGCAGATGTTTTCGCGTCTTTCTATATGAATACAAAATGTCCTTTATAACAGTAAAATTGCTTTTATTTTTAGAAAAAACATCTTAAGCAAATAATTACTATCTGAATTAATTAAAAAAATATGTTAATCTGAAAATTGTCATCTTTGAAGTCTTTTCGTCTATTTATGCCTTGCTCTTTTTAGTTAGATTTTATTTCAGCGAGGAATAAAATGTATTTTTAATAAATACCCACCTAGTTTTTAAGTTAAAAGTAATGCTCAGAAAAGTTCAAGAGTTTTTAATGGATTTGATATCCTTGTTTAAATGGAGTCCAACTGATTAATTACATTTAAAAATCACTTTTATTCATTACAAACATAAGTTAAGCCTGCATACTTAATAGATACAAATTTGTTCAACATTTAATTTTTTTTGTTAACATCTAAAATGGTGCTAAACGTTGATCAAATTAGTGCTACACATTCCACAAAACTTCGAAAGTATTGTCTGTTGCCACATTTTGCAAATAGCGCACAAAAGCTAAGTGTCATTATGGCGATATTTAGAAGCTGATACTAAGCGAGTCAAACAATTTGACTAGAGAATGAAATTTATTTAGCGGCATTGTTTCCAGAAGCTCGTATTGAATTTTCAGCACTTTTGTTGAACCAGAATGGAATATGCCAAAAATGGCGCACTTTGTAGCCATGTGAAGGGCTCCTCTAAGCCACCAAGGAACAAGCAACCTACCGTGCAGAAGAGGGTGGGGGAGGTGGGGCAACCCATTCGGGTGGTGCGCTTCACTGCACACGTCAAAAAAAAATGGGGTGAGCTGATGGCCATGTCGTGTTGGCCACTGCAACAGTTTGGTAGAACTCTCCCTTTCTCTTTCTCTATTCCTGTATCCGCCTCTCTTTCCTATCTCTCTTGCAATTTGCAATATTTTCGCTTTTATTTTGTAATGCCAACTTTGTTGGCCTGTGCACGGATGGAGAGAGGCACGGAGGGTGGCATAGGTGAGGGGCAGTGCAGACCAGCAACATCAATGGGTTTATAATCAACTGCCAGTTACCAGTTGAAACATGAGTTTCTGTTGTTGTTGTTGTGGTTGTTGTACATATTTTGAGCGTTGCATGCTGTTTAGCTATATGTGTATATTTTTTTAATTTTAGTTGCCTTTTGTTTTCTTGCCAATTTGCGGCGCGGTGTTCTAGCTTGTTGCACATTGCATTAATGCAGGCAACTCGTGCGGCTAACAGCGCATCCGGCGATTCCCCATACCCAAAACACCCCTACCCAAGAACATTAACCCCTACACAATTGTGAGTGGTGCAGTGGTGTTGATGCACTCAGAAAAATTAGGTGTTTAAGGAATTCGGCAAACAAAATTTCTGAAAACTTAAAAGCATTTTTTTTTCTATTTTTCATAAATAATATTTTAAATTTAGAAAAAGTTCTCGAAACAATATATATTATAAGAGTAAAAAAATCTTTCTAAAATTTAGAAAACTATGAAAATTGTATTTTTTTAATTGAATTACTTGAATTTTAAGAACTATCTAAATTGATTGCTCATGTGTAGTCTTAAAATACAAATTTTTATTAATAATATAAGTAATAAAAATATTTGACAAGTGCTATGGTCACATTTTCAAACACCCTGGAGTTTAAATTGTTAAAATAATTTGAATTAAGAAAGAACAAACTCCATAGAAACATAGTTTCTTAATAATACGGTACTTTCGGCATGTTTTTCTTTGAGTGTACTCTTCGTTGATGGTGGTGGTTCTGCTGTTGCTTTCCGTTGCCCTTTCAACTCTGCCACTTGCAACTGTGCAACTTTGCTACTTGCTTCCATTTGCATTGCACAGTGTACTTTTCTTTTTTGTCCATTGCATTGTCGCCTGGTTCGCATTGTTATAGTTGTTGCTGTAATTGTTGTTAATACGGCTATTGTTATTGCTGGTTTTTATGGTGTTGTCTCCCTGCCAGCCTGATGCGGTTTACGTTATGGTCAGACCATATTAAGCTAATGGCCTGTAAGTAAACCTGGCCGATTGTCGTTATTCTCGCTGCATTTAAGCCGTTAACGCTCCACTTCGAGGTTGCGAGTACTTTTACATTCGAGTGCTTTAGAATTTTATGTTATCAAATGTCATATTCACAATATTGGTTTCGAAGTGCAAAAGGGAATACATTCTGGGACTTTATTTGTTTTGCCGGGAAAATGGTTATAAAATCTAAACAAAAAAACTCAAATAAAATCTGTAAATAAAATTTTAATTTTAGCACATGGGAAGAACCAACATTACAAATATTAATTAACAAGGTTACTCAAGCTGATGAGTTCACATATAGAAATGTGATTGGTAACTCAGAAGTTTGACAATTAAATAACGAACAGCTTTAAAATTATGAATTAACAAAAATACCAATTTTCGAGAATTTTGAAGTTGCAAATAAATTTGTTTTTGGCCTATGAATTTAATGTATTTAACTAACAATCTTAAGGAGTTTTAAAAATATGAATTATGAAGAATTCTCATAGAAATGAGTTCGCAAATAGAAATGTGTCATCTCAGGAGTTTGACAAGAATTTAATTATTGTATAGCTTATGATTCTTCTTCCTTTCTTAACATCACTTAAAACTAAATAGATTTAAAAATATCTGAAAAGCATCCACTTGCAAATATGATATGACTAAATTTTAGGGTGTCCAAGAGAAGTAATCTAATGATTTTCCATCCAGGTTAAGTATTATTTAAAAATATTTTTATACCTTGAACCCATTAAAAATGGGTAAAAAGGGTATAATGGTTTTGTGCAAATGTATGTAACAGGCAGAAGGAAGCATCTCCGACCCCACAAAGTATATATATTCTTGATCAGGATCAATTGTCGAGTCGATATAGCCCTGTCCGTCTGTCCGTCCGTCCGTCCGTCCGTCTGTATGAACACGCAGATCTCAGGAACTGTAAGAGCTAGAGACTTCAAATTTGGAATATAGGTTCTCGTATACCAGGCGCAGTACAAGTTTGCGTTATTTTTTCGATAACTGCCCTCGTCTATCGAATATCGATAAATTAAATTTCCGATTGCAATTAATGCCAAAATTTTAAAGGCAGAATCTTCTAATTAATACATGATATGCATATACATACTCTTGATCAAATGCCCAAATTTCGTCAAGATCGGATAAGAAACATCCAAGTTATAGTCGAAAATATATTCTCATATTGATCTCATTTCTATCAGCAGCCGCCAGCATTTTCTGTATGCATAAATGTGTGAGAAAGAGATGGCATGAGCCCCGCTACTTACGATTGCGTGTTTCACGTGTTAGTCTAAATATTTTTAAAGGGGAATTTGCCAATAATAATAGAATATATTTAATAACTGGGTTCAGGGTATATCGTAGTCGAGTTCACTCGACTACAGCACTTTTACTTGTTTTAATATATATCAAAAAATATAAAATCTAACTTAACATTGGCACAGCGAAAACACATTAAAATTATTAAAAGTGCTCACAAAATAATTAAAAGTCGCAAGCAACTATAAATAAATATATATATATATATATATATGACATAGGCAAATAAAAAATCATATATGAAATTTTAAATGAAGTCCCATTTAAACCGGTCCGCTTTAGTGAATTTGAATCATAGCTTGCAATACAAATATTTGAATGCCGCTGAACCGAATTAAAATATCAATCAATGCCTTTGCAGAGGTGCACGCAAATTAGAGCAGGTGTTTTGTGAGATGTTCACAACAACTTAGCGTGCTTGTTGTGATACGAGTAGAACGCCCCAAAGACTGTTGATTGTTTGCATAAGCATGCAGGCACACACACTTGGACACACACAGAACACCACACGCACAACACACACAGTGGAAGACGCGCACTGTCTGTTGACCAATTTGGATACGGCAACGCCTTTGAAACAGAAAGCTGCAATGTGCGTGAGCCGGTTTCTGCTTTGTGTGCCACACAGCGCTGCAAAGACGCACGCGATGCGGCGGCCAACAGTTACCCAAAAAAGTATCTGCGCAGTCGCACCTTGAAGCCTGCGCACTAATCATCTGAGTGACAACAACAGCAACAGCAACAGCAACTGCAACAACAACAATAGCTGAGCAATGACAACCGGCTGCTGGCTAACGGCAGGTGCAAAAACATTTACCACTTAAACGAAAATTTCCTACCTGATTTAATCTTTTTTGCCTTGCCGCCAGCCTTGCTGCCCCTCGCTCTTCTCTCTTTGTACCATTGTCGTGCTGCCTTGTTCTTGCCTACGGTGTTTTTTTTTGGTTTTCTCGTTTTTGGTTGCCAAGGTTTAATGTCGCTGACGCTGCTGTTGTTACTGCTGTCGCTGCTGCTGTTGTTGCCGCTGCTGTTGCAGTTTCTGGGTTTCATCGCTTGCTTCTTGGCATAGCATGTTGCCTGCATGCTTCGCTGCTCATACGCATATATACAGAGAGAGTGAGAGAGAGAGAGTGAGAGCAAGGGACAGAGAGAGAGGGAGAGAGAAAGAGAGAAAAAGGAAGAGGGATAGAGAGAGAGAGAGAGAGAGAGAGAGAGAGAGAGAGGGAGAGGGAGGGCAAACACATGATGATGTTATCACTCAAGGCTGTTGCCGCATGGCTGATTTCATTCCGAGCTGGTGTATGCAAGTGTCCTTCGTATTTGTGTTAGTGTTTTGTATTGCTGGCAGCAGCAGCAGCAGCACAAGCACCAACACTAACAAAAACTAAAAGCAAAAGCAGCCAGAGGCAGGCATCGAGTCGAGTTCAGCTTTTAGCCAGAATTTCATGCTGCGTTCCCGTAATGAATGACCCACGCGAATCCGAATGCGAAACGCTACCAACAATGCTTGACAGCTGTCTTTGCTGTGATACAAAAACAAAAAAAAAAAAACAAAGTGCCTAAGCAAAAAAAAAAAAAAAACAAAGAAACAAAAAAAAACTGAACCAATTGAAAAACCATAAAAATCCCATAGCTGTGGCACAGACTTTAGCTATGTGTGGTCGTCGTTTTGTGTGTATGTGTGTGTGTGTGCCTGTGTTGGTATGCGTGTTGGTTTGTGTCCGTACTCAGAGCCAAAACGACAGCTGCATCTACAACGCATATCCTACGCAAGAGCAAAAAAATCAAGTTATCCATATGAAAATCGTTACAATTAAGTGACCGAAGTGCAAAAATTCAAAATATTTAAAGAAATATACAGAATAGTAAAAGATGATTAAGCATAGTTTATCTCTGTTATAAATCTGCATGATTTGCGTTTGATTCGAAATAAGCCTAGTACAAATAGTATGTCGCTATGCGACAGCTTTAGCTTCAGATACCTTGTAGGCAAATCTAAAATACTATATCTGGACTTATGATAGATATTTTTCATCTTTCGTGAATGTGAAGTTTTGTAAAAAATGTATTCTATGTTTAATAGAAGTTAATAGAAGAATAGAAGTATTAGAATATTCAAAAATTTGAAAATGTACAAATATGGTATTCTAGTTTCAAAAGGACAGAAGGAAACTCGAAATATGTCCCCAATGAGCTCATCTTCAGTCAGCCCAATATTTAATCGCACACTCTTAATTTCATACTTTAGCAGCTGTTGTATGAGTACTTTCATAACATGGGGATATATATTTATATATATATTTAGTTTTTGGATTTTAAGAAAAGTTATTTTGTCACAAAATAAGCATATTTCGAATTTTTTTGGTTGCGAGCGCTAAGATTTTTGCAGATTATACTTATAATTGCAATTTATTTCGATTTGATGTCAGTTTCGTAAAGATTTTCATTAAAGTTGGAACAAATAGGAACATGTCAAGTTTTTATGTGATATAATTAAATATGAGGTTTTTCAATTTTTTTATTTCAAGAATATTAAATCTTAATTTAGTTGTCTATTATGAAATTATTATTTTTCCATCCAGCCATCGATGAAAGCCCTTGTCAGCCAGAGGTCTACGTTTAAATAAGAGGTTGTGTTCTTTCACTCCTGAAACATGCGCGAGTGCCACCTGCATCTACCCGGCTTAAGTCACTGGCATTTCTGCAGGGTATAAAAAGGATGTTTTTCAAGTATGGCCTCGTCTCTAAAAATTCAAGCAGCTGTCGAGCATTCGACTGTTCTGCCAACAGATTTGCAACAGCAGTTAATGGACAAGGCGAAAGACAGCTAGCAGGTGGAGCCGTATCAGCAGCAGCAGTCGCAGCAGGATGACTTTAGTTAATACACACACACACACACTCAAACACATTGTGTGTGTTTGCTTATGTATATATCAATATGTCTAGCCTTTTCGTTAACAATGCAACTACAAAACTGCTTGTGGGTTTGCAGCTGCACTTAAGCGTGGCCTAGAGGATATCAATCTTCAGTTTCTGGGGATAATCCCAGTGCAGTTGGTCTACATTACTTTCTGATAGTCAAGTCAAGTCAACTCAACAGTCCTTAAACTGCTCCCTGTAGCTTTTTATACATCAATCATCGTCACGCAAATGACAGAGGAACGAAGAAAATGCATTATGGGGTTAACTGGCAGGATTTGCCTAATATTTGATAAAGAGTACTTCACAGTCGGAAGAATGAATTGTTGTTGGCTACTTTTGTGTGTCTAATTTCAAGTTCTAATATACGAACAGAAATATCTGCGTCAGAAAAATTACTAAGATTAGCTCGCCACGTTTTTTTTTTATGTATATGTTCTTATTTGTCTACAGTATGACAACATTCTTAAAAAATGTTGCAAATGTTAAAAATGTGATCCGCTTAACTCGTTTATATAGCGATGGTGTATCAAATTTCGAATAGATGTTATAGAAAGTATAGAAATGTAAATGTATTTAAAAATACAATTATAATTTAATTAATTGTTTACAATATATTAAAAGTTAATGCTGAAAGCGAGATAGAAATTAAGTCCATATAAACTTAGAAATTAGATTCTGATATATTGGATTGTTTTGCGCAAAGGTGGTTACGGACTATGATATATTTTAATTAATTGTTTTCTGATTCATTTGGCAAAGACAGCTGTAAATAAGTCGATCGACAATTGTTAAGAATGTGAATGTCAAAAGTCAATCATTTCAATTCTAGACTCAAGATTCAAGTCTTCTCTGAAGGAATTTAAATGTTGCCAAACATATTCGTCACCATTTATATATTCTTATCGCTTATTACTATATATATTACAAGTATTACATATTTAAATAATAATAATAAATAAA
The DNA here is from genome assembly GCA_035043505.1 of Drosophila setosimentum. Classification (NCBI taxonomy): domain Eukaryota; kingdom Metazoa; phylum Arthropoda; class Insecta; order Diptera; family Drosophilidae; genus Drosophila; species Drosophila setosimentum. The sequence continues at coordinate 22,576,314 of JAWNMY010000003.1, forward strand.
TAATCCATCGTTATCAAGCTTGACCTACATGTAATTCACTCACCGATCCACAACAAATTGGGCACTGCAGCTATTAGCAAGTTTACAGCTATCCACTTGAGTTACGTGGCAGACAGCAGCTACAGCCTTAAAAAAAACTGAATTCGCATTCGAAAGAGTTAATAAAAAGCTGTGAACAACACTCCAATGACCTCTTGGCCCATCCATAAAAAAACAAAAGAAAACAAAACTGATTTAACGCACAAAAATGACATAGTCGACGATATATTGAAAAAACACTGCATACCAAAAAATCGGTGCTTTTGTTGTTATTGTTGGCAATGCAACATCGAATGCAGCCCATATGTCGCACAGATTACGAACTTAATTGCCCCTGTGCAGGATATGAAACCGTTGCACATGCGACAAAAAGCTATACACAAAAAAAAAAAAAATTCTACAGTAGAAAAACAAAATGTGGATAGCGCAATGGTTGCTGGCTGCAACTGCTGCCCATGCTAACAGTAACAGCAATAACAAAAAAAAGCAAGTAAGAAGGCTGTAGTCGAGTGAACTCGACTACGATATACCCGTGCTTAAATATATTTTATTTTGGTGGTGCTTGGTACTTTGGTACTTGGGTGTTTCTTATCCGATCTTGATGAAATTTCGGCAGTTGATCAACAATATGCATATGCATATTATGTATTAAATAAAATTCTGCCTTAAAAATTGAGGCATTTATTGCTATCGAAAATTTATATATATCGATATTCGATGAACGGAGATCGTTATCGATAAAACAACGCAAACTTGATCTGCGCCGAGAACCTACGAGAACCTATATTCCAAATTTCAGGTCTCTAGCTTGTATAGTTTCTGAGATCTGTGTGTTCATACAGACAGAAGGGCAGACGGTTAGACGGACATGGCTATATCGACTCGGCTGTTGGCCACGATCAAGAATATATATATAAATTATAGAGTCGGATATGCTTCGTTTTGCCATACATTTGCAAAAAACCATTATACCCTTTTTACCCATTTTTAATGGGTTCAGGGTATAAAAATGCGAAAACAAGGAAGAATGCTCTAGTAAAGAGTATAGAGTGCTCTACTGGCAGATACCCCTTATCCAAATACCTTTACATAAAGCGTAGGTTTCATCTATAGGTATAAATATATGTTTATGTATTAATTTATGTATATAAAAAAATCTCTCGCTTTCTACTGTGATAAATGGGGAATAATCATATTTTCAAATTTAACAAATCTATATATAGACAAATGATTACTTCGCATTTTTTCTTTACTGGCCTTAATGCAAATATTACAGATGATCAAAATTTGTGTTTTTGTAGGTAGCCCAAATCCATTATGCTAAACATTTCTTACATTCAGATTCTCAACATTACACTATTCCGTTATGATTGATTCTAAAAATACCGAACTAATTAAATATCTGTCTTTACAAAATGAATAATAAAACAATTAGATTTAGCATAAGATGGGTTATGGCCAGTGTTCTGCAAACGATGTAATAAATATGAAACAAATTTAAAAGTGATTTCATATCAAGTTTGCTTTCATCATAAAATTTTTATAAATTATCAAAAATACAGTTTATTATTAAAATAATATTTGTATTTGGAAATAGGCGCTTATCTGTTTTCAAGTTTCTGCTAATATGGATATTGCTTTAGTTTTCAGAACATCGACATGAAATTCGACAAATAATCCTAGAAATATGAAATAATCAGAGCGAATTTCTAAAATGCGGAACATACTTTATTGCAAATCTGAAGAATCATACAGCATATACGAGAAGAGTGAAGAATATTATGTGGCTGGATTCCATTCCCTGCCTCTACCTGGTACATACTGTGTAAAGCTCCATTATACCCTTTTACATATTTTCAATGAGCACTTGGCTTCAAAACCAAAACAATGACAATCATCTGTGGGTAATCGTTGAATGCAAAATACGAAAAATTCGGACGGAGTTTCGAAATGGCCGAATGCGATTTCGAGGTCTCATGCAAGAGATGCCGTTTTAAGCGAATTTATACGAAATCAGCTTTTGAATTTTTTTGTGCGCCAGCAGGCTTAAAGCGCTGCCCAAAATAATATGGCAACTGATATGTGTAGACCTAACTGTGAGTGCATATTTAAGTTAACTGTCAAATTCGAACACTTAGGCACACGTAATCAACAAAATTCGCCAAAAAATACGTATTTATGGTGAGTTAGACAATGCCCTAATCCGAAAAACTACAGCATAATTTGAATGCATCAAAGTGTGGTCTTAGAAGACGTCAGACTTATCAATTTCAGTGTGCTTTTTAGTTATTAATACCCTTCTATAAAGATTTACACATTTCAACATTTACGAACATTTTGGATTGTTCATAAATGAATGTATTTTGTATATTATTAAGTTCAGGCTGGTGGTTTTCGGTGGTTTTTTATTTAGGTTAATGCAAGGGATCACAGACAGGGTGTATAGAAATCAATTTGACTGATATTTGGTGGGTTACGGCAAATGCGTAGAGCCTACACAATTTCAACTCCAGCGCATACAAGTGCTGGTACTTATTTCAAGCTCAATAGCCTTTACCGTATGCATTGTAAATCTTTCCAATTTAAATCAACCTAAAACGTTTGTCATTTTGACTAATGGCTTATCAAAACCAGCCCAATAAAAAAACGGAAAACCAAAACAAAAAAAACAAAAAAAACGACAGAAAACAACCGAAGGCAATAGCAAATGAAACTCCTTTGGGTTTTGGACGCTTTACAACTTCGAGTGTTTGACAAAATTTATTGTATCGTAAATTTCGAATAACACAGAAGACTACAAAAAGAAAACGAAAAATATAAATAAAGGGAGCACAAACTTTACACAGCTCACAGCTCGTAAATTTTCACGGAAATTTATGCAAACTTTTGTAAGAAATTCGTGATGTTTTCGGTCCTAAGGTGATTTGCTGTGAGGCATGCAAAAATGGCACGTTTGGTGCGGGGGTACGATAGACTATAATGAGCCGGACATGCACAAGTGGCCATGTCCTAAAGCGAAAAGTCCATTGAGCGCATCGTCTTTTTGGGCGCATTATAAATTAACAAGCAGCTACATAAATATTTCAACGTGCAACGACACCAATTCGATGCCGTCTGTTGGAAACCCAATCCTAGTCCATATCAAGGAGCCGGAAGGAAAAGAACAAACAAAATGAAAACTGTGCGCAATGATGAAGCGTTTAGTGGCGGGCCAAGCTTAAGAACAATAAAAACCGGAAATGCTTAACAGCAGCACAGCCAGCAGCCGGAGAGGGAGCCACAAAACAACGTAACAATGACAAAGTTTCCGTTTCTTTTTCTTTTTGGGGCAGTTACAGCTTGAGCTCCTGCTCGGAATCTGTCTACGCCCACCTTGTTGTGCATTGTGTCAAACTGCCGTACAATAAATGCCAGCAACAACATTAACAACAACGCCAGCAATCCAACTATGGAGAGCACGGCAACAATAAGCCACCTAGCATATGAAGGCGTCTCGCGTCCTCGCAAAAATATGAATCGCGTGCGCACAGAAAAGGGACTCTCAAGAACAAAAGCACATGACAACTAAAAGTTTTACTGTGCTTGTTATTGTTGGTGCCATTTATACACAGTCAACGATAAAATGAATAAAAAAGCAGACAAAGCCTACTCTATAGAATGAAAACATATTAATAGAATCGTCCTTTTGGGTGGTTTGCTGCGCAACTGTACTCAGGCCTGAGCAAAACAAATATCTCAAATAAATCTACTAATAATATATTTTAAATTGTCTGACCAGAATATAAAATATAATCATATATATAATATATAAATAGAATGTAAAATAATGTATATCTTATACAATGCCATAGGGTATTTGGATGCCAGTGATTTAAGTTTTCTTTATTGCTTCTTTTATGTTTTGTTTTCCGTTTTGCTGTGCATGCTTCTGTGAGTGTGTGTAGGTGTTGAGTGTGTGTTTGTAAGTGTCTGTCTACTTTTGTTGTGATTTATTTATTTTGTTCAGTGGCGCTTTGTTGTCACTTTATGCTTTTATTGTGCGCCTTTACCCAGAAATATCAACAAACAGGCAACGCCGCGTGGGCCGCCCCCTTCGTCCTGTTATTGTTGTTGTTGTTGTTTCTTGTTGCTACTTTGCTGCTGCTAAGCCAGAAATCATAAAGTTAAACTTTTCTTATTACCTTTACAACAGCTCGAACTCTGTGCGCTCAAGAGTCATTAGAGTTATTAGCAATTGTGCCTCATAAATTTCAAGAGCACAGGGCGAACAGGTCAATGGCTTCAATTAATAACTGTGGAGCAATGATTGTGTGTGTGTGTGTGTCCCAATTTGATTGGCATGATGTATGAGGCAGCTTAAGCTGCAAATATGGAAAGTAAGAGCAGCAGCTGTGGCTGCCAATACCACATAAGTGATAGCTGAGTGGGGGCGGGGCCAGGTGAGGCCAGGAATAAAGTCAAATCATAAGCCGGAAATCGTTAGGTATATCACCTGCTGCTCAGTTACAGCTAAAGGAAACAAATTCCAAGCCCAAAGATGAATCGAAATTGAGGGCAAGCTGCCTCCGTGCTTGTGTCTGATTGTGTGTGTGTGTGTGTGTTTATATTGTTGTGCCTGTGCGTGTGCGTGTGTGTGTGTGTGTGTGTTTGAGGTTTCCTGCGCATATCCGTTCGATTTGCAGCTCGAACAAGAAATGTGTGAGGATAAGGACTGTCAGCTGCCAGGCTGAACACACACAATGAGCAGGAGTCTTGTTTCCGTTTGCCAATAACATATGCGTCGTCTCAACTGTTATCCTTTTGAATTCGTTCATTCATTCAAACATTTATTCATTCGTCCATTGTACTGCTTCCCTGCTTTACATTGTTTTTTATGTATTTTTATTATTGTTATCACCATTTTGCTGTTCATTGAGATTTTTTTACATATTTTTCGTAATTATGCACACGAAAAATCACATTTGTTGACACTGAACTTCTTGATGGTTGCACCGGGTGAAGTGTATGTGAGTGCAAGCTTGGAAAGAGGGGCTTTGGGGGTTAGGGCATGGGGATTGGGTTTGGGTTTGGGATCGTGAATTGGTCAACAGTCGGTGTCTGTTGTTGGAGATAAACAATGCCATATGCTGTATGTGTTCTGACTGTATGTGTCCTGGCAACCGCACATAAAATGCCAACTTCATCAGTTGGAATCAGTGCAGGGCAGCGTCATTCACACACAACGCACACACGACGCATACACACACATGCGTTGTAGCATGCAAAACGACACACCCACACCCACACCCACAGACATACAAACACACACACACGTGCACTCATTGATAGATTGGGGCATGTAGCAAGGAGACGCCGCATAGGGCTCGCTTACCGCATTGTCCTGTCAGCGTCATTGAGAATGAAATATGAACAGCACAAATGTGAAAAGTGTGGACATTGAACGGCCAGAGGACGTTGTTCATTTGTAGAATTGGTCAACGTGGCGGCTGCCTGACTGGCCCTGTGTGTATCCTGTGTGTCCAACTGATGCATGGCAAATTGCATGCGGTAGTGAGATGCATGCAACAGCAGCAGCGACATCAGCTTGGAACATGGAAATCATTTAAAAAATGTTGCATCCGAAGCGCTGTGCGTCCACTTATTCATTTTTGTTCACTGCAACCGCAATTTAAACGATGACAGTCCACTTGCCACGCCCACAACAACAACAACGCCCACGCTCAAACCCCCTCCCCCCTCCCCCCATAACGGTTAAATTATGGTCAACAGTGAACGAGTCTGTAAATCTGTTGTAAGCCCTGCCATTTAATTTCTGACTACCATTCCAAGCGTTTTAATGAGTTTGGACTTGTTAGCCCAAAAGCCATGAAATTAACTTCTCATTTAGGGGAAACTCGAGAGCATCGCTCAGTCCCGACTGAACCCCGTCTTTACAGCTTGTAGTTAGGCACATTGTCGAGCGCACATCAAATTCAACAAAAAATTAACGTAAATTAAAGTAAACTGAAATAATTCGGTTTCTATATGTCCTCCCTAAAGACTCATATGAATATCAATTCAAGCAAATTTTTTTTTATTTTTTGTAATAAATAAATATGAAAATATGAATAAATTGAGTTTTAAGGACTCTTTTTACAACTATTTAACCTGGAGATGGTGCATCTTTCAGATTTTACATTTTAAATTTAGTAACTGAATTGTTATTAAATTATTAAAATGTTATAACTATACTTATGTAATTTGCTTTAGGTTGCTTCGGTCATTACGTGAAATATAGCAACAAGACGCTCACTTTAAACCTGTTTTTATTATTTAAATCGAATTACAATTAGAAATATAGTATATATGTATATAAGTCACTTGACATGGAGCAAGCGAACAACTTCTTTTAATTCTATTCGTTTCACATTTTTTAAAACCAAATTTTAATTTTAGAAAGTCGAAATTAAATAAGCAAATTAATTATAACACAGTATGCGAAATGCAAATATATCTCTTTTGTATAAATACATATTTCTAATTCAGAGAACTGTCTTTATCTCTCAAACGCTGACGCACTTAATAAAAAAAAAAATAGGTAAATTTGTGAAACTTGAATGGCAAAGCGCTAGGTGAAAGAGTGATGAAGTTTACAGAGTATCTCCTATGTCTAACACTCTCCTCTGGAATTGAAATTGTATTTATTTTTTACGACTTTCTGCAACCGAGTTCCACTTCGTTAAACCTGAAAAAAATGGCCAGTGATTATTTTATTGGGGTGCGTATTCAGCTCTGCAAATAAAGTATAAACTGAAGCAGTGAAGCTACAGTTAAGGTTCAAAAATAGCAGAGTCAAAACATATCATAAAAGCCATTACCTTAAATATTTGCAGAAGTGCAAAGAGCAAATAAAAAGCTATTGGCATTAAATGATTTAAAACTATGAAAGAGTTATTAATCAATTGTTTTTTTTTTTTTTTGCTCTTTATTGATCTTTTATGACTGGCACAATTGCAAATGTATTTTAATTAGCATTGTTTGTCAGTTGTTGGCCTTTATGAATGCTTTAAGTGTTAACGAACAGTTTTATTTTATTAAATAATAGTATTAATATTATATTTATTAAATAAATGATCAAAAAGAACAATAATTTAGTTCAGCAAGCATTGAAAATGCTTAAATAAATTCTGAAAAATTAATTAATGTTATAAGTGCATTGTTTTCAGCCACATTCAATGTTTCCACTTTTCGTAATGAAATCATTTCAATGCAAACATTTTGTCCCGAACAATAATTAAGTTCAGGTTAAGTGTGCGTTAAAAAAATAAAATCTGGTATAAATTCTCTTCCTTGCATAAATTTCTCAATGCTGTAGTGATATTTGAATCAATCAATATTTATAAAATTAAATTTGAGGCATGTGTTCTTAAAAATGAAATCAAAATTTAAACTAATGTTAAATGCAATGAATTTGAAAATATGCTGCATTTGTGAACTTATTTTATACATTTTGATTATTTGTCAAAACACACTTTATTTTTAGAAAATTTAATTTATAATTTACAACACTTTTTGAATATTGCTCATATCTGCAGAGTGCCATTACTCAAAACTATAATGCAAACCTCAACGCCTGACATAGAACAGATACTGTGCATTATTAAATATTGGACAAAAACTTCTGACGGGGGTGTATCACGTGTGGGCGTTTTGTGGAGAGGGTGAGGAGTGCAAACCGCAGACAAATAGCTGGCTAAAACCAAGCTGCTAACGGCTGCTTTCCTATTGTATGAGAATGTGTGTGAGTGTGTTGTGTCCACTCGAAAGTTGCTTGTCATTGAACCATGAGTTTTACTGGAGAGCAGTGAGAGAGAGAGAGAGAGAGAGAGAGAGAGAGAGAGATGGTGAGGCAGATAAGGGGGAGTGGAGAGGGCAGTCATCAGCAGCTCAACAACTGAAGTGCAGTTGTCGCTCCCGTGTCGTTACTCATGCAGACAGTCTCTCTCCAAACACGAACAACACGAAGAAGCTCACGTGTTTGTGAACAGCGCGTATTTGTTATGCAAAGGGGCAGAAGACAGGTCGACGGGTCGCGACGACTGGGGCAAGTGGCAAGTCCATTGCACGCGACTCTTGCACTCAGAAAAAAATCGACCTGAAATTAATCAACCTCGTCAAACGTTTGGCGCTAAAACGGAGCTCAACTTATTAAACGAAAATCATATTCCAGAAACTCAAGCTTGTGTCTTTCTTTTCTTGATTCGGGGTTCGAATGGTTGAATATGTAGAAAATTATCAGACGACAAAGACGTAACTTTTATGAATTCTTTCTGAATTTCATAAAGAATCTTAAACCACGTTTTTCTACTTTCTATTGTTAAAGAAAAGTATTTCTTTAAATTAAAAATAGGCTTTCTATATAATAATTTATCTTTAATTTATTTCCTAAATTTTCCATATTTCTGTAATTATGGGCAATTCATTTATTTTAGTGTTCACTGTTTGATTTGCAGCAGTGGAGGAAGGTGATGGGGAGCAGAGGCTGGTAGCAAGAGAAAGGGGAAATGCTGCTGTTGGTGCTGCTGCCATTCAACTGCTGCAGGTGCTGTAAAAAATGAGCATGTGGCAAATACTTAAATATTTATATTGAATTTACATGTAATCGTCAGAGCGAACTGGACATCAACATCAGCGACAACCTCGTGCATTGGAATTTAATTAAAAAAATTTCATCGCTTTTGAGGGGTGCTTTATAGAAGGGTTAAGCTAGGGATTTTTTTTTTTTTTTTGTATATGTAGTCTGTGCTGAGCACATCAAATGTGCTGCGGCTGAATGATTAATGCCAATTTAATGGAAGTTAATTGAAGTTTCGTTGCATTGATTGATGGGGGAAAAAATTTAATTTAAATCTAAAACTAAATCGAGAAAAACAAATAGCTATGGAATGGATATCGAAGTCTTAATACTCTTGCACATTTACGGCAGTTGTGCAATTTTTGATTGTTTTTGTCGTCACTCATTGTTACCTTTCCTCTTAAAAATTAAAATAAACAAGTAAAAGTGACGAAATTTGGGCAGTTGATCAGCAATATGCATATGCATGTTACGTATTAATTAGAATATTGTGCCTTTAAAATGGTGGCATTTATTGCTTTCGGAAATGTAATTTATAGATATTCGATAAACGGAGGCAGTTATCGATAAAATAACGCAAACTTGATCTGCGCCTGGTATACGAGAACCTATATTCCAAATTTGATTTGATTCCAAATTTGTTCATACCGATGGACGGACGGACGGACGGACAGACGGACATGGCTATATCGACTCGACTATTGATTCTGATCAAGAATGTATACACTTTGTGGGGTCGAAGATACTCTCTTCTACCTGTTACATACATTTGCACAAAATCATTATACCCATTTTACCCATTTTTAATGGGTTCAGGGTATAAAAATTATAATTGCGGTGGATATAAGTTAGTAACGTTCCTTCGAAATTTGGTAACTGTACCTTTTAAGTTACGCGAGATAAGGGATTTTGGAAATTTTGGGGCGGGAGTGGGCGTTTTAAACCAATTTTGTTCCTACAGTGGCTCAGACCTTATTTTAAGCAGTGTCAAGCAAAAATTTTAATTACCTGCCAAAAATTAATTATACATTATTTTTTAAAAATTCCAAAAACCTATGGCAGGTACATATATTAACCACCAAAATGAATAAATGACCCCAATATACTGGGGTTTCCCCAGCAGCTAGTTCGGGTTATGTACAAAAGTACCTCAAATTAAGGTAAAATCTTATTTCAAGCAGTAACATTATGGACACCTGGATTTTTTACGTCAGGTTGATTATTTTTGGTATAAATAGATCAATACTTCGTAGTTAGTTTAGTTATATCTTGCATCTCGGGTGCAACCAGCCAGCAGGGACTATGGACAAACGGACTACTATTGATCAACGGAATCTCATCCTGAAACACTTCCAAATGGGATATTCACATCGCCAAATAGCTGAAATGGTCAGTCTAAGCAAGTCAACTGTATACAACACATTCGAAGCTTTGTAGATGCAAATCGGACAGAGGACATGGGCAGAATGGCACCAGACAAGATTTTCACCGAACAGGAGGAGCGGAGGATCATCAGGAAAATATGGGGAAATCGTAAGCTATCGGCACCAAAACTGACCAACAGGTGCAGGATGAAATGGGGCAAAAGTGCAGTGTGGGAACTGCGCGCCAGGTTCTGCGGAACTATGACTTTAATGCCCGAGTACCACGGATGAAGCGTTTTATAAGCGCAAAAAGTAAAGGTACCAGGATGACATTCGCCAAAATCCACTAAGACAAGGATTTGAAGTTCTGCAACACAGTCATATTTGCAGATGAGTCCAAATTCAGCATTTTTGGCTCGGACGGACGGAATTATGTGTGGCGACAGTCCAATACTGAGCTGGATCCCAAAAACGTAAAGGCAACTGTCAAGTGCGGCGGAGGAAGTGACATGGTATGGGCATCTATCTCAGCAGCCGGCGGCGGGAATTTGGTGTTCATTGAAACAGTGATGGACAAGAATGTGTACTTCAATATATTAAAGGAAAATTTACTCCAAAGAGCCGAGATGGTAGGAATCCGACGTACTTTCTGGTTCTACCACGACAATGACCCCAAGTCCAGATTAGTACCGTCCTGGCTTATCTGGAACTACCCCCACATGATAATTCCACCGGCCACGTCTCCAGATTTAAATGTTATTGATAATTTATGGGCTCTGCTGGAAAATAGCTTCCGGAATCACAGCATATCCAGCAAACAGGATCTCAAAAGTGGTCTGCTGGATGAGTGGAGCAAGATCAGTCCAGAAACTACCCGGAAGCTGGTATCTTCCATGAATAATAGGTTAAGGGAAGTTTTTAAGGCTAAAGTATTAACATCCTTATTTAAGTTTCTATACGCCAAATATGTTACTTTTTTAAGACTGCTTTGGATATGTTTTCAGTTTTTGATCAATTTTTATTAATTAATTAATAATTTAATACAAACCAAAGTCTTTTCTCAAACGTGATATAATATTTAACAAATTGGCATTTAAACATTTTGCGTTTGTTTCCTTGTTTAAACTTTGTAGCACTTTGACTTTTTTGCTTGACACTGCTTGAAATAAGCTTTGAGACACTGTATAGTATTGTGGTATATATGCGCATTTCAGATTTCCAGGGCCGTAGTTCCTGGTAGCGGCACGTGTAGGCGTGGTCTGTAAATTTATATGCCGATCTTTGGAGGAGGTCACCAGCAAGTTATCATCCAAGATTCGTGACTCTATCTGTAAAAGTGTGGGAGATATGCGGACTTATCGATTTTCACTTTCCGATATATCGGCATTTCCGTTTATGGGCGCAGGTGTAGGCGTGGCCATAAATTTGTTTATATTATATAAGCCGGCTACCAGTATCATACCTATCAAATTTGACGGCTCTAACTCAAAAACTGCGGAAGATATAGCCATTTTAGGTTTTTTGGGGCGAGTGGCGAGAGGCATCGGAGCGGAAGAGGTGGGCGCGACATATGCCGATTCTAGAAGGACATCGCCCACATGCTACCAACCTAATTTGGTGACTTTAGCCATACAATTGTGGGTAATATGTGGCTTTATCGATTTCATCAAAGAAAATGATATTTTACAAGAAGTGCATTTTCCACAGGTCTTTTCAGCGGGAGCAATGAATAATATTTAAGGTATGGGCAATTTTATAAAATATCTGCTTGCCAAAAAACGTAATGATAATTTTTCGTGAGTAACCAACATAATGAAATTAGGCTCCATTAAGCATTAAGCATTTTGGAAATAATGTTTCGAAAAATGATAATAGGCTGTCAGAAAATCTTATACGATTTTTTTAAGAAAAATTCCAGACATATAGACATGTAAATGGAAATTATAGCACAAGAAAGTCTGCAGGCTGATTGATTAATCGGGAGTAAACACAAATGATTTGGCAGTAGCATTTTCTGCATATCTGTCTGAAATGCAAATGCTTAGAAGTAATTTTCAAACAATCAATGAATAGACGAAAAGCGTGGCAAAAATTCAAATTTTGTGGGAATCGTTTGGTAATGTAATTGATAGATAAGTGAAATGAACTGAATAAATAATACATTTAAAAAATGGCTGAGAAGTCGAATAAAATATATAATCTGTATGAATTCTTTGAAATAATTGGTTCCCCTATCTAAACATATAAACGAAATTTGACTAACAATTACTTAATATATCCATTATCATCACCTTACCAACATAGAATGTGGAAAGATCATAAATAAATAAATTGACATTTAAAATGCAATTTTTAGACGAGTATTGAATTTTAATAGAATACTATTTTCTATTCAACTTCTACTCCTATATCATCAATATGAAAAAAGTAGTTCACTTGTGATCCGATCCAATTGACGGCTTGCAGAAAAATTAAAGACATTTACTCAGTCCCTTGTCTTGATTAAAAATGTATATATATCTAAATACGAAATGGGACCATTGGAAATCGCAACAAAGCGTGCCACAATCCCCCTGAAAACCCCTCGCAATTGTTTGAGCATGAAATGAAAACCAGCTGCAAAATTCAGCAACAGTTTTGGTTTAATTAGTATGCGCTACTGCGGTTAGCATCTTGGTATCAATATCTGTGGCTGCAATCTTAATTACACTGGCTTAACGCAGACTCAGTCGCAATTATGGCAAATGCAAATACACCCAAGGCACACACACACACACACACGAAGCAGTAGTTGGGTGTATGCTATTATTAAAAGCGCATTTATGTAATGGGCGCTTGAGAGTCCTGCAGCGGGCAGGACCCCAGCACTTGTGGCACTTCAAATTGGTCACGCAGCAGCAACAGTAACAGCAACAGGAAATAACGCTGCAAACGGGGCTAGCAGCCAGCAGAAAGTAGCTAGCAGCTGCCCCGGCAAGGATAACGGCGCATGCAACAACGGGGCGTATAAGCTATCAACTTTTATCATTTATCTGCAGCTCGCTCGTTGAACTTGTTGTTGGGCATTAAAATACGCGCACTCGACCGTTAAATGCTGGCTCTGGCTCTCATTATTGAAATCGACGTCGTCGCACTGCGCATTAATGCTAAAATTATGCCGAAAATATGAACAATTGTGAAACACTGGCAGTCAGCCAACTTCTCTTTGTATAAGCGTGTGTGTGGTCCTGCTTTTTATCATCATTATGCACTTCGTTGCGTTTGCCCTTTAAGCAAGGTCTGTGTGTAATTGGAAACCTTTTGTTTTGAAATTTGAACGCTCATACTCACTTGCCTGTCGTCGCACAACTGGCGTCATTTATTGGGGCACACTTCAAACAACTGGTGCAGAAATGCACACGCCTCCAACAGATGATACCACAAACCACAAGCACTACACATACACTCTCTCTCTCTCTCTCTCTCTCTCTCAGTGTCGCTATCCGTCTCCGTTCCTCTCGCTCTATCTCTCTATCTGTCCCTGCATATGGTGAACTATTTGGCCACAAGCCTCATGCCGTACCGGCTGGCCGCAATTTATGAATATAACACCTCCCGCTGTCAGCATTTGTTGACTGCTGGCCTGCAATTAATTGCAAAGTTGGCCAAAATTGATATTCAGTTTTGGACACTTTTATTCGCTCGCAGGAAGTGTTATAACTGTTCCACGAAGGCAACTATGAACATTAAATATGTAAACTATGCTCGCTTCCTAAATATAACTTCCCAAATTTAAAACAGTTTAGAAACTAAAATTTAGGTAGTAAACATACTTTCTCTACACACTTTATTTTATTTATTTCAGTCAGTCAACTAAAGTCAGTCGACACAAAAAAAAGAAAACGTAAACAAAGTTAAACGTTAAATGTAATATAAAATTTAAAATTATGTATATGAATTAAAAAATAAGAAATATATATTAAACTTCAGGGGGAATTTAAAAGCAAAGTGGTCCAACATTTGTTGCATGAATTGGGTAAAAACCCAGAAATAACCCAATCAGACCAAAAATAATAATTAGTATGAATTAGTTAAGTCCCACCACAAGTACAAGCGCAAAAGTTATTCACGAGAAATAACTTTTAAGATTGAGGTCTTTAAAGCGCAATTTTCAAAAGCGGAAACTTGCCGTGTTCATTTTCAAAACGGACGCCACAATTTGCAAAACGGAAATGATTTCTCTTTTGAAAGGGGAAGCTTTTGGGAACCGCTTTCAAAAGTAACTTGTAATTTGCATTTGAATAAATGCACTAACAAATATTTTTATTCTGCTTTGAATTGTTTTCGAAATCTTAAGTAAATCCTAAACATATATTTTGTGAGCACGCCTCGAAGTTTAAATGTATAACAATTGTCCGCCAAAGAACTCTCACCCGATTTGCTCATGCAAAACATCGTTTATCATCAGTGCGATATTAATGTTATCGTGCAACGCCTCATTTCCAGTTGTTATAGTAAAAACTACTCTTACATATATAACCCATTAGCGTATTAATCTCACCTTTGAAAACAAAGAGAATCAATTAAAAAGCAAATGCTGTTTTAATACTATTCTTGGTAAAGATCAGCAATATTTATTATTATTTAATTATATTTACTTTATTTTCGAAAACATCGTATCACCAGAATAACAGCTGCTAGCTTAACGATTTCCATAAGCAACAGATAATAAGTTCTTCAGATCTTTTTGTAATATATATATATACGTACGTACATATATATTTTTGAAATTAATATCTTTTTTATTATTTATTATTACTTCACGCTGTGGTATGGCCAACTACTTGATCGATGTACCTTCATTTCATGGGAACGTCGCTTACTATATTCTACCTTGACTACAAATTTCTGCAAAGTCGTTTGTGAAACTGATGATGATAAAACTTCATTCATGTTTTTTTCGAACACAAATTGCCCGTTTTGTGGCAGGTGATGGAATGCTGCCACCAAATTGAATTTGCATTGGACAATTGACGCCAACGACCTTTGCTGCACCCTGTCGGGCAGGTGGTGTCGGTGGTGGGTGAGGAAAGGGGGTGGTAATTGCAGTTTGTGGATATGTTTTATTGCAGGTTCTGGCACTGTTTCTAGCTTCAGTCCAGCTCCGTCCATTGCACGCAAATGTCAAAGGCACTAAAGCGCTCAACGTAATTTCTGACGTTGCATGTGGCAAAGTTTGGCATCAAGTTGGCCTAAACCGATGGGGCAAGTTACAAGCCATTGACAGGCCAAATGGGTTAAGATGAGTTGAGGAAAGTTCCATGCCTGCAGCGTGGAGGGGGCAGCAGATGAAATCGTCAATAGCAATTGCACGCAACGTTCAACTTCATTTCGTTTCCATTTCGCCTGATGCCGCCCGTTCGCTTGTTGCCGGTTGCCTGCTTTGTCATGTCCCTTCTACTAATCCTTTTTGCAGCTGCAATCTGCGACTGTTCACAGGATCGCTCGGAGTATCCTGCCAGCCAGCCTGCCTACTTAAAACAGCGAACGCAATACATCAAAATTTGGCAGGCTGGCTGCCTGCCACATCGCGATCAGTGGCAGCGGTGGCAGGCAGCTGCGTCTCTCCCTATTCGACAATCGCTCTGTGCTCTACGCTGTGTGTTGTGTGCTGATTGTAGGGGCCATCAAACAGATTGCAAAGCACATTTGCAACATGCTACGTGCCCCGTAAGCTGCAATTAAGTTTTGTTAATTTTAATGAAGCTTTGTCGCATCTGCTGCCTTCAACCTTCTGCTTTCTGCCTTTCTGTTCGCCTCTGCGGCTGCTGCTGCTGCGGTAACGGCAAAAAAAATACCAACCAGAGACTTGCCACAGCCGCTGGCCAACATATTGTAGGGATTCAGCGTTTTGGTTTCCACGCGATGCGGTTGTGGTGCGCTCCTCTTTTTCTGGCCCAAAGCAATGCAACAGCTGCTGCCCAGTTTTAAGGGTTGTTTCTGTGTTTGCGTTGCTTTTTTGCATTGGTAGCCATGCTTGCAGGCACTGGCTTAACTTGTTTTTTTTTTTAATTAAGAATATCTGGCTAAGATCATTATCTTGATTTTGTGTTGTGAAGATTAAAATTACATATTTTTTTATTATAATTACGAATGACTAATACTTTAAGCACACCGTTTCTTTAACGCATTTCTTCTAGTTGCAACACTTAAATCGTTTATTAGTAATAATACTACTTATAGAGAAGATAAGGACTTTTGAAGACTCGCACTATAATCTTTGTCAAGTAAATCCAAATTCGGCAAAAATTAAAATTAAGCATTACCAAAAACTTGTGTAAAAAAAGAATTATATGATTTTTGTTTCTAATTATGTCAAATCTGCTTTAAATACAATATTTTTTAAAAGTGTTTTTATATATACAACAATTGGTTGATTTATTAGCTAATGATACTACTGAGAATTGGTAAGAATTGATCAAATTTTATTTTATTTTTAATTATACCCTTAACCCATTAAAAATGGGTAAAAAGGGTATAATGATTTTGTGCAAATGAATGTAGTTAGAAGATTCTGCCTTTAAAATTGTGGCATTTATTGTTATCGGAAATGGAATATTGATAAATAATGCAAACTTGATCTGCGCCTGATATACGAGAACCTATATTCCAAATTTGAAGTCTCTAGCTCCTACAGTCTCTGAGATCTGTGTGTTCATACAGACGGACGGACGGACGGACGGACAGACAGGGCTATATCAACTCGACTATTGATCCTGATCAATCAATATATATACTTTGTGGGGTCGGAGATGCTTCCTTCTGCCTGTTACATACATTTGCACAAAACAATTATACCCTTTTTACCCATTTTTAATGGGTTAAGGGTATAAATATGCGAGCGCATGTGTGAGAAAGGAATGGCATGAGCCCCGCTACTTACGATAGCGTGTTTCACGTGTTAGTGCAAATCTTTTTAAAGGGGAATTTGCCAATAATAATAGAATATATTTAATTACTGTGTTAAGGGTATATCGTAGTCGAGCTTACTCGACTACAGCACTCTTACTTGTTTTTATTTTAAACATTCTCGAAAATAAGTTGATATCTTTTTTCCTTTAAATTGTTATCTAATGCTTATCGTCATCGTTTTATCTATATTTTCAAAACTATTGTAAACTCATGCATAAGATATAATATTTTTTAAATGAAACATATATTGAGAGATAGTATCTATCGTAAATTTTTTTTAAGCATCAAAAATCGCCCAAACATCTTTGTTATCTAAATCTAAATTTTTCAATTATATTTTTCATTCTCGTTACCAATAATTAAAAGCAAACTCTTCGAACATTTTCACTTGACTTGATTACGGTTTGTTCACTTTTGTTTCTAAACAAATACTAAATGTGTTCTTTCGACCGTAAACAATTTTTATAAGAATTTTTGGGCCATTTCACCTTGTAGCTGTGTTTGCCGCTTGACTGCAGCATTAATAAAAACTGATGCTTACGTTTTGCATGTGTGTGATATGTGTGTGTGTGTGTGTGTTATGTGGTTTGCTGCAGTTTCTGTTAACGTTCGCAGTTTGGCCAACATTTACCGGCAACTTTTGCGGCGTGCAGCACAAACTTTTATCCAAATGCAGCAAATGCGAAAAGCCGAAAGCCGTTGCTATAGCCACCATAAGGAAGTCCAGGGCCATCAACAGCAACCGGGCCAACATAAAATTGCAAGCGACTACAAAGTGGTTATTTTGTTTGAAGTAATCCGCAAGAAGTCGTTAAAACTGTCGTTGCCTGCAGATTGATGATGGTTTCACGTGTCCATCGCAGATACGCAAGTTACACCCCACCACATAACCTGAGGCCCACTTACAATCCTGCAGCCGTGCAGCTCTATTTGTGATAGAACAAGCTGCTTCAGATGCGCCAAGCAGCTCCTCAGCTTTTTTTTATATATATATATATATATATATAACTATATATATACATATATATATGTATGGGGATATAATGAGGCATGCCACTATACGATCGACTTTAATATCGGTACATGATTTACATCTCAATGATTTTCTAGAGCTTTGACATGCAAATACTGCAAGTACATACACATAAGTGTGTACTGAGGTAAATGGAGTACACAAGATATTCTCGACATAATATGTGCTGGCTGAAAGAAATGCTGAGAATGCTGTAAATGCTGCCTGCCTCACACATGCTGCACTCGTATCGCAGTCGCCCTTTGACACCTGATAAATGTCGCACTTAAAGCGTTGCCAACCAAATGCCTCTGACAAGCTATGCTCAGCTGTAATCAAATATGCAAACCGAATAAAAAATTTAAGGGAAAACCCATGATCAAATTTGAGGGAAATGTGAAGGCGGCAGCAAGAACGCATCTAAGCAGATTCCTTTTTTAACTTCCGACAAATTTTCAATTAACTTTGCCCCACCAGGCATACGGCCGGAAGCCTTTTTGTGTCACGTGGGCTCAGCAGCAGTTGAGAAAACAATAACAAGCACTCGAGTGAAATGACACACAGGGTACGGGTAATAAAGGTCGCCCATTTTCAACCTGCGCATTCGCCCACCAAATTACCATAAATAGAAAGAAAACCTGTCGTCGAGCGTGAAACTGTTATGCTCATTGCCACATCATATTTAGTGCTCCTATTATGCATAATTTGTGCCTTTAATACTCTATAATTGTGTCACGAAATGTGTAACTAATAAATGAGGGCACATTTGTAATCCCATCGAGTGCAGCCAAATTCTTGAAGAGCCCTTACCTAGCCTCGTTTTCACTTACAGTCAAATAGTATAAGCATAATCCCAAAATAAAAACATTCTCCTATTTAACGTGTTTTCTTAAAATAAATGTTAGCATTTAGATCTGCAGAAACACTTACAATTATTGTGAAATATATTTCTGATACCTCGAAAAAAAGACAATTTAAGACATTTTTCTACGATATTTAGAAATAATTTCTAAAAACAAGGGCGATTTTCACTTCACATTGATTTTCTAAACATCAATTGGATCCTTTTTCTGAGTGTACCATTTGAGTTGCACAAGTAATAAACCTAAATTCATCCATCTGATGCTTGGGTATGTTATTTGGAAAGATTTTATATTTTCATTCTTTTCATACAACATAATATTTTTATTGTCTTGCTAACTTGATAACAAGGAGCATAGATAACAAAAATGTTAATATGCCCCCACAGTAATATGTCACACTGTAATGTATGTCATGTATGTCACATACATGAACATGCGACTGTAAGAGTATTTAATCTTCAGCATTTTCCTGTGAACCCAACTATTGTAGATTTCTTTGTTTTTGGCTTGTGGCAAATGCGTAAGACGTGACTAAGCAAATGAAATCAATAAAAATCAAGTTACACTTGTACACCTGACGTGACCCGCTCAGCTTAAGCAGTAATGCTGATTAGTCCGATAAGAGGCCACACTCCCGGGCATTAATATGGTGTAGCGATAAAGTCGTTTGACCCAAGGAACTTAACTATATGTAATGCAGGCAAGCCATACACTTAAGTGTGTACCTTAATTAAAGCTCATTGATTATAATAGTTTGCATTGCAATAAGTGAGTTCATAATTGTGTGTGAAAGATAAGAGAGGAACTTTGGAATATGCCCGAAAGGCACACGAAATAGTAAAGGGGTATTCTTGAGAAATGTGATGTAATCCATATTAGCTTGCTTGTTGTCTAAAAAATATCAACTTAAATCGATAGATAATAGAAATGTTTATTATTATTCTTCTGTTTTACCCAAATCAAGAAAGAAGGCTCAATATGTCAAAGGTTGCTAAAGGTTATTCAAAAGCAAAATAACACGCATAGCTAGTGAGTTTGTCCGGATATCTTGCAAAACAACAACAGTTTTTCAAACAAGAACTCATATTTTGACAGATTGTTCCTATGCTCAAGATATGCTCAGACAGTCTGTCTACATTTCCTATCGATTAAAGAATTGCCATTTATGGAACGGTTACTCAATATTTGTATAATATAATGTATTTAGTAATATATTCAATTTTGTGTAGTTAAAGTCACAGTTACAAAATTAGGAATATAATTAAATTGATTTGATTACAGTGACTCAGAGCTTATTTCAAGCAGTGTCAAACAAAAAATTCAAAGTGCTACAAAGTTTAAACATGGAAACAAACTCAAGATGTTTAAATGCCAATTTGTTTAATGTTATATCACGTTTGAGAAAAAGACTTTGGTTTGTATTAAATTATTAATTAATAAATTAAAATTAGTCAAAAGCTAAAAACATATTCAAAATACATGTCAAAGCTTACTTCAAGCAGTATTAAAAAAGTAACATATTTGGCGTATAAAAACTTAAATAAGGATGTTAATACTTACTTACTAACTTACTTACTTAGTATGATATCCTTTAGCCTTAAAAACTTCCCTTAACCTATTATTCATGGAAGATACCATCTTCCGTGTAGTTTCTGGACTGATCTTGCTCCACTCATCCAGCAGACCATTTTTGAGAACCTGTTTGCTGGATATGCTGTGATTTCGGATGTTATTTTCCAGCAGAGCCCACAAATGTGTTGCACCCGAAATACCGGATATAACTAAACTAACGACGAAGTATTGATCTATTTATACCAAAAATAATCAACCTGACGTAAAAAATCCAGGTGTCCATAATGTTACTGCTTGAAATAAGATTTGACCTCAATTTGAGGTACTTTTGCACATAACCCGAACTAGCTGGTGGGGAAACCCATTTTATTAGGGTCATATATTGATATTGGTGGTTAATATATACCTGGCATAGGTTTTCGTAATTTTGAAAAATAATGTATAATTAATTTATGACAGGCAATTACAAATTTTACTACTGCTTGAAATAAGGTCTGAGTCACTGTATGTCAAGTCTTTGTTGTGCTCGTTTTGTAATTTGCCATGCGTTGTGTTGCGTTTCGAAGCGCGAACATTGAACACTTCTTATCCTAAAACTATGTTTTTCTATTCATTAAATCAGTTTTTTGCTTTTGATTTCCGCGTCTTTAATTGTGTTCAAATGACCTTAACATTTGCAAGACTTTGGCACTCTGTTAACATTTGTTATCAGTTCGCGCAAAGCTGTTAGTCAGGACTTAAAGCAGTAAAAGCTAACTATACAGGAGCAAAGCAGTTTAAAATTTCCATATACATTTAGCCGAGAAATAAACCGGAATTACAACTGCTTGCCACGCTCATTGCAAACAGTACATTGCAGGCTCGCAACTCGCACTGCAAGCAGTATAGTGGCAGCTTGCATGCCAGGCCAAGCAGTGCAAAAGAATAACACATACGCCGCGTAATTAAATTTAGAATGCTCGTCATATAAAAATATATGTATGTATTTGTCTGTTATTTATAAATAATTTCAAATGCTGCATTTTGTCGTCGACACTTGGCAGCATCAACCGTCAATACACTTGACCGAGTTCAATCGAAAATACCCTCATCGGCTGCTTTGTCAACGAGCGATTTAAGACCCTCAGTGACCTCGACGCCGACTTCCGTAATTTGATTGGATGGTAAGAAGAATCCGAATGTGCCCTTATCGCGCAGCTCCACCGTGCAGGTGAAAGGAATATTCTTAACACCATACGCCCAGTCCTTGGCAGCCCCCGATACAGGATCTGCAAGGGTCAATGACATTTTAAATGCGATTCGATTTAAGCAACAAACAGCGTTAACATAGAATAACAACAACAATAATCCTTACAGTTCAACAAGCCGCTGGCGCCATAGGTAAATTCAGAGCCATAAGCATCCTCGGCACCTTCCGCAAAGGCGGCAGCAATGCGCATCATTTGTTCGTAGTTGGGCGGGAAATCGGTATTCGAATGGCCGTAGGGCAGCAGGACATACTGGCCGTAGGCATGGAAGGCCATGTAGGCACGAATGTAGCCATCATCGAAGGAGCTAACGAAATCCTGGAGAGCATGTATTTCCCGCTCGGTGTTTGGTTCATCGCCGCCAAACCAATGATCGCAAGGATCCTCAATATTCCAGCCAGCGCCGCTCCAATGGAAGTCGAAATTGCGATTCATGTCGATGCCATAGCACGGACCCGTTGCGTTCGAATAGCCATTGGGACGGCGATTCTTGCGCCACAGTCGCTCCACCTCGTGCGTGTAGACAAAGCCATCGGGATTGAGCATGGGCACTACGATCCAGTCGTACTCCTCGGAGAGGCGCTGCATCGCTGCGTTGTCCGAGTTAATCAGCTGATTAAGAATGTAGGTGACTGTGGCGGATGATATCCATTCCATGGCATGAATGTTGCCCTCAATGAAAATGGCCTTGTTGCCCTCACGCTTCGAGAGTCGCACGCTCTTGATGGGACGACCCTCGTAAGACTGACCTATGACCTTACACTCGAGAAAATCATGAGCGTCGCACTGCTCATCGACCCACTCGTAGATTTTGTCCAACGGATGATATGTTTCCCAGTCCATTTCCGCATCCTCATCATATGCCGAACCGTCTAGTAACCTAAACAGAAGTTAATTGAAAAGTAAAAAATGCTTTTTTTTAAATTCTCTTCATTGACTTCGCCTTACGCCTGCAAGTCCTCAATGATTATCTTGTAGTCCACCTCCAAATCATGCATTATTTTTTCAAAGGTATTTTGGAACAACGGGCCCACAATAACATCATAGCTGCGCTTTGGTCCTGCAATATCATGCAGTATATGAATCTAAAAGTAGCAAAACAAAATTCAGATACAATCCTATTCTGTGCGCAGCACCTACTTCTATGGTATGATGAACTTTTTTAAACTCCACCAGCTGTTCGTCATCCTCGATAAAAGTCCTGTAGACTTTAAAGAGGTCGTAACGGGCGGCAAATGGTTTCCTGGCTGCGGCGTTGGCTAACGCTGCCAAGGACAACAGGGCTAAAGCTAGCAACACTTTCATCCTTTCTGCTCCTTTGTTCGCTTATTTGTTTTGTGTGTTGAACGTTGTTGAATCAACGTTCTCTGTACTCTGTGCACTCTGGCCATGCACTGTCTTTTATATGGAGCAATTGGCTCTCGTGTCGATTAGCTGTTAAGTGCATACTTCGAGTGCCGCAGACGGAAAGTGCAGCTGAAAAAAAGGCAGACGATGGTGTGTTATCTAATAAGTTATTGATAGGGCAAACTTTTGATCAGTCATCTGTCATTCGTGTGTATCACGTGTGAGTGAGTGTGATCGTGTGTGTGTGTATGTGTGTCTGTGTGTGTGCCTGTCACACTTAGCGTGTGCTTATCTCAATTTGGCACTTAACCTACCACAAAGTGTCAACTGAGTAACGTTCGACTACTCGTGCAATGCTAATTGTAAATAACTGAGTTTAGATAAGAGAAACTGATTTGTTATGATTGGTTTTATATCTCACTTAATCAAAACAATTTACTAGTATTAAAAAGATTTTAAAAAAATGTTTGGTTATGAATAGTTTTGAAATTTCAGCATATACCTTCTAGCTAAAGGAGAGTTTTAATTTGTCAGATATCTTGATGATTTCAAACAAAACCCATTCATACATATTGAAAGACGAATGCATTGAGACAAATATTTGCCAAAGTAATTGATGAGATATGCTTCTGACTTTGTTGCACTTGCCACTTAAGAAGCACTTGGCTCAGTGGCAAATACGGCTGCACTTGACAAAGAAAAACAAGAAATGTGAACACAATTGAAGGGCATTTGTGGCGGATGCGGCATTTTGCATCGAGTGGGAGCAAAGTTTGAAAATGCCTCTTAATTGTCTGCTTTCGACAATCAAGTTTGAATTGTTTAAATATTGATTCCATAAGATTTAACTTGTGGACGTAATCCAATTATCAATTATCGGAGTACCAAAAACAAATACGAGACGAGTTTGCGGACATTTTTCGAATTCAATTAGGCATGCAAATGCATTTAATTAAGGGATAAACAATAGATTAGCGGACATTACTATTATATTAGGCAATTACAAGCTTAATTCAAATGAAATTGACATTTTAATTGAAAGTAGTCACTTAAAGTCTTTTTGGCATGTGAATAATTTATAAGGTAACAGCGGTCGCTTAACATAAGCGCTTAATAACAGGCGACCAGAGCCACAAAACAGGAGGCACAGTTTAACAGAGGGCTGCTCAGAGCGAGAGACAGAGAGAAAAAGAGAGAGAGAGAGAGAGAGAGAGAGAGAGAGAGTTGAGAGCGGCGTAAGAGAGTAGAGATTAACAGCGAGAGAGAGCATAACAGAGATAAATGAATAAAAATGTTAGACTGTTGACTTATTGTTGATGGCAAAACGCTGATTACAAATTGAAAATTGTATCAAGATTTTATATAGCAAGATAGCGCTACAACGCTACAATGTCCTATAAAAACCTGTCTACTAATTTAGCGCTAGACTTTTATGTGTAATTAAGCAGCGGAATGATTACACAAATGAGATTCGAGGCATTTGTTAATTAAAAGCAAGCATCAAATATGCCATGCCCTCCCACACACACCCACACACCCCTGACCCCTGACTCCTGACCTCTGACATGGCCAGAAAACACGTGCTAAATAAATACGAAAAGTTGTTAACAGCAGCAGCAGACTGTCTTCCCCTCCCCGCCAAAGAGCGAGGAGTGTGTCGTAAATTTAAACGCGATTTTCATTTATTTTTGTTTTTTTTTTTATACCCCTACTTAAAGCAAGAAATTGAGGACTGAGTTAAAACAAGCTTCCTTTGTTTATTATCTGCTCATTCTCGTAAGTTGATGTGTCGTAAAAGCGCTGTTAATTAGCTTTCTCGAGCATTAAAATGCGGTTTCCTCCATATGCATTTCACAATATTCAACTTAAAATTTTTCGCAATTTATTACGCATACGCTGTGTGGCTGGCTGGCTGGCTGGCTTGCTGACTGTCTGGCTGTCCAGGACATGCACACATATGTACATGAATGTGGATGGCATAAAGTTTGTAGTCGTCGCATAAATTGACTTTCTTGTTTGGCTTTGGATCAACGACGCATTCAGGTGCCAGGAATAGCTAAACGTGTCTCAGCCAACTCAAATACTTGGGGTCGTCTGCTGCTGGGAGAGTTTGAGATGTTTGCACTGCCGGCTTTGCCTTGCCACAAAGGCAAATATTTACAGCTGGAGGCTGCTTGCTGTGCTTGGGCGCAACAGCCAAACTTTGCGGCCCTCCTGCGCATAGTTTCTGAGGCCTCTGGCATATACATATATGTGCGAACACTAAGAACATATATGTATATCTCAGACCGTGGGGCGCCCCACGGGTGGGGCACACAGCGTGTGTTGAGGACTGCCATCAGTGAGTCGGAAATTCTCATAAAAAGCGCACGCAACAACAAAAACAGCAGCAGCAGCACCAACTGGGACAAAAAATAGTTTGTCTTTTGGCGCATTTATGAAATGTGCACCAAACTACATATGTGTGTGTCTGCGTGTGTGAATGTGTGTGTGTGTATCTGTGTGTTGTTGTTGTTGTCAACACATAATAACTTTCACTTCGGTTGCTCTCTAAGCGGCTTAAAAAACTGTTGAGCTGACGCAACTGAGTCAAACTGGCAACTGCCAAATATTTGTTCAGATAATGAAAGTAATACAATCTGTATGGGAGTGTATATGCTAGTTGAGAGTTGAACAATGTGGGGTATGTGGCATCATCATTTAACAGTTTGTTACCAACTTTTGATTTTATTGTCAATTCACTTAGCAGCGGTAATTGACTCGAATACCTCCTTGCCTCGTTTGTCGCCTTGTCTCCTGAGTTGCTTGCCTTGCGAGCTGCTTGCCATTAAATCAATACAGCCAAATTCAATTTGCTAACACACACGTGCCTCACACTCACACACACACACACACAGACAAAACGGCAAATATGAAAAAGGCACGTTTCAGTGTTTTTGGACTTTGTTTTTGCATGTCATGTGCCGCCAACTTTGAACTCTGCAGAGTTTCGTTTGGTTTTTTGTCTTTGGATTTGATGGTGTTTTATTCCCGACTGTCGTCGCTAAAGTATAGTAGAAGAAACTACGTGACTATCATCAAACATTTACTATTTGCAATAAATGTCAGTTGCTCCAGCCGAATAAATATAATAACCATAACAATCAAATGAATGTTAACTGAGGCAGTTCTCCCTGCACTTCGCTAGTCTCATAAAAAAAAGTTATGTCATTTCTATTAATAAAAGCGTTATGATATTACCTGGAATTGGAATTTGAGTATAGAGTTATATATGTGTATATAGCATAGGAAATTTCTTTATTTGGTAATTTACGTGTTTGAATATAAGCAACACTTACTATAAAGCTAGTCTTACTAATTGATTAATAATAAACTTATATTTGATGACATACTTGATTCTATAGAATACAATTAATATTTGTAATACAAATTAAATTATTAAATTCTAAATTGTTTGCAGTAATCTGCGAAAATTGTTAAATTGTTAGATACTTTGTCGTACATCTCCTTTATTTTCTCTCTCACTCTTTTTAACGTTATCTCTAACAATCTTTGAAACTTTCTTATTTGCCCATCCAAAAGTTGCAATTAAGTGAAATATTTATTCTACCAGATTTATTATTATTCTAGTCTTTTTTTCTCACTTTTAATTATCATTTAATTTTCCATGTTTAATTTTATGTCATTTAATTGGTATAATACATTTTTATTTTCTAAATCCTTTTATACGCAGAACCCATTTAAAGGTGTGTAACAAGCAGAAGGGTCTTCGATCCCATATAGTATATATAATCTTGATATGTACCAAAAGTCGCAGTCGATATAGCCAGGCCCGTCTGTGCATCTGTATTGTACAGGTTTCCGTAGGACTGCCTTAGTTTAAGAAATGAGAGCATTCGAATAATTTTGGCAGCTGGGCTAAAGAGTCTTAGGGATATAGGGATTCTATGACAGGTTATAGTTTATTGTTTTTGAATTTTAATTGCTTCATTATTTCCGTTGATTTATTGCTTTTTTGATGGGAGAGGATCAAGTGTACATTTTTTTTATGAAACATGTCAGGTTTTGAGTTATGTATGACTTGAAAGGCATATAAGTAGAAAACTCCTTCAAAGATTGGTATTTCTTGGGAACACCCACTCTGTTCTGTGTCACTTGTTATCAGATGACTCATTGGTATCAGAGTATGTCGCAGTCGGTTAAGTTCTGCTGTAACGTTCTCTCCTTTTTACATTTTTTAATGTTTGTGAATACATAACGAAAGAGTTGGCGGCTGTAGAGATTGAAAACTACTAGGGTTTTCAGAGAGAGAGAGAGATTGGCATTGCAACGTACTTGCGAAGAACATACTTAACAACAGTTTATTTCAAAAATACTATAATCATGGTGTGGGAGCACATTCAGATGTGAGGTGTCCTATGAATTCTGTCTATTGGCAAATAAAGTGAGAAAAGAGAAGCGATAATTACTTGTTAGCTGATCATTGAACCCACCTTCAAAAATCAAATAATGTACACGCACACTAGTGCCTACAGCTGCTTACCGATCTTCCACCTGATTCTAGCAGATCATCTCTCTTTAACACACAAGTGTTGCTGAGTGATCTTCCAGCTGATTCGAATCCACAGGTCGTAATCTCTTTATTAAAAGAGGGGACAAACATAAATCTACACTACTCTATCATAAATGTCTCATACGTGACCCAAAACCTGACATTTTCATAAAAAAAAGTTGTTCACCTCTGACTCTTTCCCACATAAAGAGCAAAAAGTCAATTGAAATTATGAAGCAATTATAAATCAAAAACAATAAAAAGCTTCCTATCGTAGAATCCCTATTTCCCTACTACTCTAAAGGTATATCATAGTCGAGCTCAATCGACTACAGCATTCTTACCTTTACTTTGAGGACAGTTCTTAGACAACATTAGATAAATAAACAAATAAATAATAAAGTGTGCTAAAGCAAGAAACAAAGTCGCAAGAAAACAAAACAAACTTATTCAAATCCCATTTTTCTTTTATTTACATAGAAGCTTTTCCGCATTCACAACGCTTGTAAGCATATTTACATAACTAAATGTTTTCGTACTTTGTTTTGTATCCTTTTGATATGTAGCAATGTTAAAATAACAATATTATCTCAGTTCAAGCTGCTGCAATTTTCAACAGATTCATTGTTGCACCGTTTAAGTACTTCAATATCTCTTAGTCTGCCATAAAAGCTTTCAGCAATTAAAACTACTCCAAGGAGTTATGCGTTCTCAGGATTAATTTTCATTTTCAGAGAATATAGAATGATTTTAGTATTCAATTGCACTAAAGATTGGGTGGATATACATCTGTAGGTATATTTTATTCGCTCGAGCCACTCACATTTCCAATTAGCTCTTTATTGCATTGCTGCTCTAGTGTTTGAGTATCGCATTCAACGAACTTCCTTCAGGCGAATTCAATTATGCAAATCAAAATTTAGTTTTATGACAGTGTGTAAAATATATAAAAGTGCTTTAGCATGCACAAATCGATTTGAGTGGCAAACATAACACACTTAGTATAACAAATCCCACAAAATGGCCAGATATCGCTGCCGTTCAGCCGAATCCAGTTTTCTGCATGCTGCATTGTTTCAGTGCAATCGTCTGTGGCTAATCTGACGCTATTTGCTCTGCCGTTGCCTATCTGCTTGGGTGGGACTCTCTGTTTCTGTCCCTGCCTGGCTGTCTCTGTCTCTGTCTCTGTCTGTGTCCCTGTGCCTCTGTGCTTTCAGACAGGCCCATAATTTAGGCAGCTTCACAGCCAAGGCTAAGTGCTTTCAGTGTTTGGGCTCTGATTGCCAATGCTGCGATGGCTTTGTCTCCATCTCTAACTTCTACTCTCCTGCCTGGGCCATTGTGCTTGGCAAGATTTATGCTCGGCAGTTCGCACTTTCACATGCTGCTGCCCCATCGAGCAGCTTTTTAAAATGCCGCACCACGTCTCCTTCCCGTTGTGTGCAACTTCTATTCATTTCATTTTATTTCTCACTGCCATTCGAAAGTCTGTTTGGAATTCATATATATTGAAATTAACGCATGGCCATAAAGACTGCCATCAATTCAATTTTTATATTTTATAGAATTCGAGTATATATGTGTATGTATATTTACACACATTTCATAAATGTGGCTGAAATTGATTTGATCATTAACCTTCTCATATTATTATACCAAAGATATACCAGCATATAAGTATTGCGAAATATTCCTCATGCTGGGAAATTTTTGTCGACACTCGTACTTTTAGAGACTTGAATCTTGAGAAATACGTTCGTCTGTGTCCGCTTAATATGTGGTCATATATGTAGCAAGGAAATTGACACTATGCTAAATTGCAAATCGATAAAACCACTTATCTAATACAATTTTAAAGCAAGAATCTTAAAAAAATCGACATGAAATGAAGAAAATCCTCCTTAAAACTAGAATTTTGCCATGGTTTTTAGAAAGAGTTTCTATATAAACGAAAAAAAATTATTAAAATTGAAATGGTATGTTCTCTATATTTTAGAAATATCTTCTATTATTCAGAAATACATTTCTGAAAAGCGGTAAACTAGAATCACAAAAATTAAATGATAAGATAAACAATTGTTTGCCAAATGCGACCAGCAGGTGTGTCATTGCCATCAGAGTATTTCACAGTCGGCTACACCCTTACTGCAACATTTACACTTATTTTATTTTATTTCCATGTTTTTATTAACATGTTTTCAACATAACATTTGCTTGTAAATTAATTTTATTATACCAATTAAAAATATGTTTTAGAAAATGCAATGAATTTATTTACATATTTTCTTTTGGTTTATTTGAGGCATTGTTTGCCTTTTCGTCCAGTTGCATAAAGTGCAATTAGTAAAATAAGTTAAGCAGGGCAAGTCTGTGTCCTTGTTAGTTTATTGAATAGCGTAAAACTCAATTATCACATAATCGGACCAAGTGCACTTCACTTGTGAAATTTGCGAAACGATTAAATGCGAGAGACGGAGAGAACACAAAAGGATATGAAAGTAAGTTCTTCTTCGACATATTCTCTCTGTTTCGGTTTATGTTGGCCAATTGTTAATTAAAGGACCAGATGTGTGCCTGCCCACCTGGCAATCTGGCAACCTGGCTGTCTGGCTGACTGGCAACCTGCCTAAAAACACTGAGCATTGGCATTATGAGCCATTCTATTTTACTTGCCTGACCGTTTCCCATTTTAGACAACTAAGTTGAAGTCTGTGCTTGTGCCGCTGACCGGCTTATTTTGCTTTAAAGGGCCGCCAGCCACCAGCAATCAAAAAGACGGCATACGAGTAAAACAACAGATAGTTCATATTTTTGAAAATTACCCACATTGGTAAATCTGAGCTCACACAAGCAGTAACAGGTCAGTAACTGTGCTCATTTCGAGAGTGTCCAACTATGCGATACTCGGCACCCAAAACCTTTATGTATTACTATTTTTCTTCTCTAATTAAAGAACTCAATATTAATTGTCATACTCAGGTGAAGTTCTTAATTGGTGAAGGTCTGACGAAATAATTATTTTACATAAAGTATAAATTTCAAAATATTTAATAAAATATTGTAATTGGTTGCAGTTGAAAATAAATATTATTGTCATGTTGTATGTAGTGCTGAACGCCCTAAAAATATTTGTGGGAAACAAGCTTTAGTGACCTTTTAGGTCTTGTAAGACATGCTAAAAATTAAGCCTGGCACTAGAAGATTAATTACTGTACGTAAAAATACACAAAAACACGTACACATATAAGATAAACATATTGCTTCTGCGTATGGTATCCGAAAACATATATTTTTTTATGCTCATGGTCAGAAATGTTTCCTTCTGCTTGTGACAGACAATTTTAAAAATTCCCTTTCCATTTTCTTAGTGGTAACAGGGTATAAAAACTGACATCACAAAACTATTGTAATTAAATTGTCCATACGTTGAAATACCCTCTCGCATACTGATGGAATT
This sequence comes from Drosophila setosimentum, assembly GCA_035043505.1. Lineage (NCBI taxonomy): Eukaryota > Metazoa > Arthropoda > Insecta > Diptera > Drosophilidae > Drosophila > Drosophila setosimentum. Next base: position 22,607,332 of record JAWNMY010000003.1, read on the forward strand.
TGTTTAAAGTTTGTACCATGATTTTAAATTTAAAACATATTAAAGTGCATAATCTGAATGCTAGTGGGGACTGCTTGAATAGCGACAAATATTATTTCTATTGCTAAAGAGATATTTTAAAAAGAAACACATTATTTATTTCCCTCTTCCACAAAAGAAGCTTGAGTCAAAGTCAATAATATTATATGTTAGACAGCTTATTACAATTTAAGGATAGATCTTAGACTCCAAGATAATTTTCAAATATTCTCAAATTTTTCTGAGAGATTGAGTAAGCAAACACAGTTGTTACGTCTATGATACGAACATCATTTCGCCAGCTCACATAAACAGGGTATATGTAACACATACATATCAGGCTCGCACATAAGCCAAAGTTCTATATATACTTTTTTGCCATCATATTTTTTGTCATTTCTGTTTCAATTGCTGTGGTGCTTGTGCACACCTGTACACCCGAGTGCACACACATATACACATTCTAGTAGACGGTTTGTAAGCAAACACACACACTCTTAATTACACTGCACATTTGCACTTCAAGTGCAGGGCAACCCAGCTTGACAGTTGCTGATGGGGGGACATGGCAGTCTAACATTCATGCCACGTTGCACACACACAAAAAGACCGCAAGCAAAGTGTGCACAACATGTCATCCTCATCCTTATTCAAATCCTTCAGCCAAAACCTTGAATTGTCATTGCGAGTATTTCGAAATTGCCAATTTTTAGATATATATATATACATGTGCATGATTCCATTCGGCATAGCTTAAAGTAAGCTGGCAGTCGCAACTGTTACTGCAAAGAAAAAAAGAAGAAAATAACCAAATTGTTTGTCCGCGTGGCTTAATGCTCGCACCTGCGACTCGCTTTAAATTCATTTGCCTCTTAGTTATTTATTTTTTTTTTCCAAAGTTATTTTTTTTTAGCTATTCGCCACTTGTCCGGCTGCGGGATGCTGGCTGCGCGCATTTTTCTTAATATTCAACGTTTTATTTTGATGAGCATTCATTTATTTTCATTGCTCTCCCTCGTGTGCCCTGTGTATTACTTAAATGAATTTAAGCAACAATTTTGAAATTCAGTATTAAAGAAGCTGCTAAACTTAACTAACTTATTTCTGCGCATTATTTTGTTGCATTAAATAATGCGGCCTATAAACTAGAGTTCAGGCAATTATCAACAACAGCTGCTAATAGCCTAATAGCAAACACTTGTCGGCCAGATACAAATTTGAAGGTAAGCACACACACACACACACACACACACACACACACACACACACACACACACACACTGAACTGATTGACGACTTCAGTTTTGAATGGCTTAAGTGATTCCAAGGGAAACCAAAATTTAGCTTAACTGAGCGTTAAGTCATTTACTAACCATTCGCCGAGTGTGTCAATCAAACGAAAGGAATTGCCAGCATTTCACACGAGTCAAAAACTAATTTTGTTGAAATTAATGAAAATCATATACTTACTTAATTTGATTCAGTTGGTGTTCAGTGATTTTCTCTTTAATTGATGCAGCACAAACTCTCAAATACAAACATAGGCTGCCTTATAATGTATACATATACGTTGCACAGTGGCAGATGCCTCAACACAGAGCAAAGCACTTATTACAATGCCCGAGAGGTACAAAAACTTGTTCGACTCCAGCACGCTCGATATGCGTACAACAATAGTTCTGTGCAGAAATTGAGCGAACGAAATGAGACACGCTTAAAGATGTGCCGAGTGCGGAGTGTCAAACTAGAAGATATCCAGTATTTGTGTTAGAACTTTGCGAAACATTTTCTTGATTTATGAATCTTTAAATGATTGGATTAGGCTAATTCAGAATCTTTTTGAATTTTGAGGATATTTTCATACATCGCTTATGATGATAAAGTCTATTTATCAAACTAAGCTTCATTCTAGATGTTTGCATAGCTCGCATGAAAGATATTATACACTGTACTTTAAACAATTGAAAAATATGTTTAAGTTCGCTGGTTTGATGATTGGATCTATTTACTCTTTACATTTTAGTTTACTGTTCACAACTATATTCTGAGATCATTTTTTAATATTATACAGATAGAGCTATTCCTTGATCATTTAGTTGTCTTAGACTAAAGGATGTGGTACAAATGAATTCAAATGAATACAGCTGCCTAGCTATTGTCTACAAATATGAGATGAAGCAGACAAGAAAATAGGTGGTGCAAATTTAGCTATGTACTATTATTTAACTTCTAGAAATATATATACTTATTTCTTCACATTATCATTTTCTCGAATTTAGTGCATAAAACAACATTCGAATATAAACTTTTCAATGTTTTACAAATACAGAGTATAAGAAAGAGATCAAAAGGTTGATTTGACATAAGAAGAAGAAAAAGAATGAAAAAAGAGAAATAATGGAAAACACATCTTCATCATTGAGTGTGCTGGTAGCTAGTCAACCTTTGACTTTCGGCTTGGCAGCATTGGTGCATTAGTAAATTGAAAGCAAAGTACGTTGCCATTAAGTAGACGACGACGAACAACAATTTGTATTCGTGCATTCAAAACACTAACATAAATACGCACACAAATATAACTCTAACCATATCTCTATATACATTTATATATATATATATATATTGAGTGAGTGTGTGTTGTCTAGCTAGACATCAAGTTAAGTATTCGAGTTGAAGAAGCTTTTCAGCTCACTCGCCATTCAATCAAATCAAGTCCTGAATACCACTTGAACTTTGCCATTTGCTTTAGAGAATCACCTAAGCCTAATGATGTGCCCATTGACCGCATTTCCATCCAGGTTATGTATGCTATACATACAGATATTGGATCCGGCGTAAACTTCTAATGCAGCTGTCTCCATGGGAAACGAGACAAATGCTCGCTGAACTTTAACCTGAATTAATTACCAATCACTTGACAGCAATGAAAGAAATGTTTATAAATTTACATAACGAGCGCAATTTGAAAGTTGCCTGCTCACGCTTTTTAGCCCAGAGTTTTGGGTCATATTTAATCAAGTGTGCATAATGTGCTTTTACCAAAGAAAAATAGAAGAAAAAAGGAGAAGCCGAACAGTCAAACTTAACACTTTGCTATTAAAAAATGAATGCTTATAAAATGAAAGAAACAAAAAGTCGCCCAGCAACAAGAATTAATCAAGCGCGAAAGACCCTTGGCTAAAAGTTTTGCAGCGTCATTCATCTTTGCTCTATTTTTACACTCTGTTTCCAAATGGATGGTGGGAAGGAGGAGGAGTCCACAGGAGTCTACAGAGCTTAAATAACACACCTTTTAAGTTTCAATAACAGATTTGGACTTACTAACTGCATAATCAAAGATCTGTTGTCCACCTTTTATTGAGCTCTTTTGTTTCACGGAGCACAGAGTATCAGGCAGCTAGGTTTCTACTTATATATGTATGCATGAAAGTTAGTGTCTATCGAAGTGCTCTTAGTATACCATTTTCATTCTCATTTTCATTTTCGGTGCCATTTGCTGAAATGAAAATGGTTTGCTTGATACTAGCAATTAGGCGCACGAGTCAGCAAAAAGCGCGTCGCAAAAGGGAATGCTGTAAAACAGCAGGAAAAAAACGTGGGAAAACTAAATGGAAAAGTCTCCTACAGCCCCCGTCCACCGAGAAGCTGATGGCTGGCTGAGCATAAAGCAAATTGGAAATTTACAAGGTTTACAAATGTATAAGGTACGTCGCATTATGAAAATTGTTCGCTGCACTTAGATACGTATTAGGAAAGGATTCTTATGCGCCTTTACGTGCAACAAATTACTTCTTTAAATGGAAAAAATAATCAAATGAAACAAGGGGTTGGCAACCAGTTGAATCCTTCTTGTCGATAACAAGCCGATCTGTTCAATTTCAGGTCATTTGGTAGTTGCGAAATGAAATTGTCAAGCATAAAATAAACCTGAAATTGAGATAAAAGGGTCACACAGCAGGACAGTTGGGTAGCTGGGCAGCTGGGCAGCCAGGCAGGAAACCATTCAGTTATTTTGCCATCTTTGCAGCAAACAATAAATTGAACCTTATGGCCATTGACAGCTGACGTTCGGTCCACACACCAAGTACGCACAGGCACAGCCAATCATTTGGAAAACCCAATTCATAAGCTCTGACACGTCATTCCTAAAATATTGTGTGTGTGTGTGCTAAAAGCTGCAAATGACACAAGCTAAACGCAACAGCTTTCGATTAATCCGGAATGTGATGTGTGTATATATTATTATATTTTTGGCATTGCTCTTAGCTGGCTTCAGGCCAAGTGATTTCTTATTTTTATATACTCCAATATACTTGAAGGCTGTACAAAAATTACACAATGATTAATTTTTTTTTTCAACACAAAGTACTTATTTATACATTCGAAGATTCATAGCGTCCATTCAGTCAGCTGTGGAGTTTGAAATTAATTTCTACATTTCTTTTGGAGCTAGCATAAAAAAATTATTTTAATTATTAAAACAATAAACCAATAAACAATGCTTTCTGTTGTTATTGTAGTTTAATATTAAATTTAACTGTAACTTAAATTTTTTTTTTAATCGTTTTCTATTTTATATTATTTTAATAAATATAATATAAATAAAACTACAGCTTTTAAGAGGACAGTCAAAACTGTGCTTAATTATTAGACCGGATTTTAATGGAAACAACTTTTAATATTTATAAATAATTATATAACAATAATGTTGGTTAAATTTATATAATTACTAAGTACGTATGACAGTGAAAAAAGGATTAGGCAAATCGAATGGACATAAGTTTATATCCATGAAATCTGCATTTTATATTACTACTTTCAGCAATACGCAAGCCTTAAATAGACTTAAATGTATTGTACCTTCCAAGTCGTATTAAATACAAAGCTCATTTTGCCTTTGGCAGCTTTACCTTATTTTTATTAACTCTTAGCTAGTGTCATTGAGCTTTGGAAATATTAATGTGAATGTGTGCTCATAAGAGAGTAAATGATTACAATTTTCAGGCACTCAAGTCGGAAATGAAGTGCCTGAAATTTAACATAATTTGCAATGCGATTTCGCAACAATCTGTAATGATGTTGATGGAAGGCATGCAAAGGAAAAAGCCACAGCTAAAGCCAACGCCGCACGACCACAAAACTTACAACGAGAAACTAATAATAAAAATGTTAGGATAAATCTTTTTGGCTTTAGCCGTTTATTTTATTTTTTTATTTATTTTTTTGCGGTGCAGTGAAGTTTCAATTTCTCGCCTTTTTCGGGTTCTCTCTTTCGCTCTGGTTGCCTGTCTCTGGTTGTGGGTTATAAAGCATCTCAGATTTATGCTGTGGCTGTGTGCATCAGGCACTGATTCTATTGTGTCTTGGATATGAACAACCCTCTTATATTTTATGCGCATAACGGCCAACTACAGCAACAACAGCAATATCAAAAACAACTACGACAACGCACTCATAAAAAGGCAAAGCAAAATGTTGCCCGTAAGTGGTTTTGGGTGGATTGGGCGGTGCTGAACTGCCAATGTGGCCATCAAGCTGACGCCTGTGCCTTGCTTGAGGTTATTTTTGTTATTTTCATGTTATTTATACAAAAATTGCGCCAGGGGTCATTCTCGCTAGCTGTCATTGAAGGTGTTAAAGTTCAAATTGTTGCGTTTTATGATTGCGTCTCACTCTTGCTGAAAGTTCATTTTTCCCCTCTGTGTGTGTGCCATGATTACTAAACATTTCAAAGAGAACCCAATAAAGTGCAGACTTCTACTATTCACGCCATGAAAAAGGTGTTTCATATGCAGCATCTTTCCATTAAGAAGGACTCACTGGAACTTATACTTTACCAAATTTCAAGCTTCATTCAAAGTAAACCCTTAATTCAATTTTGCAGTTAAATTCACAAAATATATAAAGTATATACAGTTGGTTAGAAATTACGCTCATAAAATAAATATGTATTCACACCACAAATACTGATGTGGTTCGTTCTTCAATTTAGCAAAGACAACAAGTTTCATATTTTAAAAATGCCACAGACAGTTCCTTATTAATACCTCCTTGCCTTTAAGTGCTTTAAAGGATATTAGAGAGCTGTGCAAATCCACTTAATGTGAATATATTGGCGAACAGCAAGATGTTAGGCTCTTTACTTAATTTTGTTATTTTAAATTTTAATTTAATTATTAATTTTTATCTTTATTTAATTTTATTTCAGCTTTAGTTTTGATCTTAAATTTAATTTGTTATTTTAAAATCTTTGAACAACTTCTGAAATATTTGTAGCAAACATTAAACAAAATAAATGAAATAAACTACTTAAAAATTAATAATAATAGATAAAAATAAAATATTACTAATTAAAAATCTTTCATTAAGCTTCATAAGTCTAAAAAATGTCTTAAAAAATTAAAGAAATGTAATTTTTTATATTTAATTGTACTTTGAACTTATATTAATTTTAAATTCTTATGAATTATAATTATTTAGTCACTTTAAATTTTTAACATTTCAGTTATAGCTTTAATTTTAAATTTAATTTATTAAATCCTTTTAATCGCATTTTGAAACTCAATATAGGATATCTTTGCATCAATTACGCAACTGGTGCTTTCACAACCTCTTTTTATACCCTGAACCCATTAAAAATGGGTAAAAATGGTAAATTGGTTTTGTGCAAATGTATGTAACAGGCAGAAGGAAGCATCTCCGAACCTACAAAGTATATATATTCTTGATCAATAGTCGAGTCGATATAGCCATATCCGTCTGTCCGTCCGTCCGCCCGTCCGTTCGTCTGTATCAACACGCAGATCTCAGAGACTGTAAGAGCTAGAGACTTCAAATTTGGAATATAGGTTCTGGTATACCAGGCGCAGATCAAGTTTGCGTTATTTTATCGATAACTAACTCAGTTTATAGAATATCGGGTTCATGGTATATCGTAGTCGAGTTCACTCGACTATAGCTCTCTTACTTGTTATTTATTTGTATTTTTATTACTTTTCGTCTACTTGGAATACTGCAAAAATATCTGATACATTTTTGACAATACATAATTCCTTCCGTACTTGCTGATTCAGCGTTTCTATACATGCACACATTTGTATACATATCTCTATATACATGCATGTGTGTGTGTGTGCAACTGTATCTGTACAACTGTGCTGGCGAATCGTGTATTAAAGGCCAATTAACGTGTCCGGTCATGAAGTTAATTGAATTTACGCACATGAGCGCATGAGCTCATCCATGCATTTTTACATATATTCACATTTAACACATCTGCAAAACGGGTTATCTGTCTGTAATAAAAGAACAACCACCAATAAATAAACGGAAGAGTTATGTTGTATTCAATTATCGTAAATAAAGTATGTGAAGAGATTTCTTTGAGTTGATTTGATTAATTATCTACGTGTACCAGTGATAGTCCAGCAACATTAACCACCACAACTTGCTTGTCAAAGGTGTTTTGAATGTTACGTGTTATAAGAAAAAAACAATAACAAAATTAAAGGGCCGCTAAAGTAATTTTATCTGATTGAATGCTTCAAGTAACTTAAAGTATCTGAATTGTTTTAGGTTGTTTCTTGAAGTAGCCCGTACAATTTGTTGGATACACTGTGCACCAAATGGGAAAATCAGGATATAATAGTGTTTTCGGAAAGTATGTAACATATTGACCATATACATGTGTTATTTATTATACATGAAGCTTGATATGATCCAAAACTATTTCGACCAAAATAAGTAAGAGCTTTAAGGATTCCAACGTACTCATAAACACAAAGTCTTTTAATGCGTAATTGTACTTATATCGAGAAGGTCTTTTTTATTTATGAAAGATTTGGGTTGAATTAAATATTTTCAAAATGGAACTCATTTTATTATTTCATAATACTCATGAAAGATGTCTACTTAGAAATCATTAGGAATTCTATTCCGGATGTACTATTAACTTTCTCTTTGAGGGGTATGCATAGACAAATTAGGTCCGTAGCTCATATGAAGATTTGCAAGGCTGAGTGCATTAGAATCCATTTGGATTATCCATTCATAACCTCCCCCATACCAGCGTGCCATAGTTAAAAATAAAGTAATGTAGTAGCTGAAATTCTTGTTTCATTCACTTTTTTTTTTTTTTCTGAGTATACCTAATTTGATCCACTTGTATTATAAATTTAATGTAAACATTTTATTTATATTTGGTGTTGTATTAATAGGTATCTTTAGCTCCGGATAATATATAATTCTTACATAGGGTACTACTCAAGTCGGGTAGATCTCAGAGCAAGACTTTTGCGTCATTAGCCGATCAATATGTATTTACTTTCAATTTTTGGCTAAAAAATCATTTATTATAAGCTAAAGCAAAGACTTAAACAGGCACCACACACACATACATATATATGTATATATATAAATATCTATATATATGTACATATATATTATATACATGTATGTATGTGGGAGTGAACAAACAGAGGACTCCCTCACAGACTTCTGTCGCTTATCACTTAGGCAGCATTCGTGTTTTCATTTGCAATGAGGCGACCGATGCGAAGCATTCGAGCAAGATAGAGAATGAGAGTAGAGAGAGAAGTGATAAAGGGAGAGTGGTACAAGGAACAGAGACAGAAACAGAGACAGAGACAGAGGGCTAACCAATATTGTTGTATACAAGAAACGAAACAGCGGCGCAAACAATGTAAACAAGCTGGGCAAAAAACCAGGCGACTGCAAACAAGACCAAGACGCAGAAAGGCGAAGAAATTTTCTTGTTAACAAATTGCTGAACATTTGCTTTTGAAGACAAATTACTCGGTGGCGAAACAAATTGCTTTGCAGCTGCTGCCTCCACTGATGTTGCTGCTTTTGAAAGGCATTTGGGACAACGGGATGGGCATATTTAAATTTTTGATAAATTGGGCAGCACAATTGATGAACTTGAACTTGTATAGGCGGCTAATGCGCTGCCTGATCTGATCACACAGGTAACTATAACACCTTGCACTTCCGCTCGAATGCTCCCACATACAGAGTGCACAAAGAAAACACTTAACATACACTAATTAATGTGTTCACAAATTCATCAGCTTTCAGTGACCACTAATGAGTTTACAATCACGACCAGAAATAATTGCGACAAAAGGATTCCAATGCCTGCCTCACTGTGGCTAGCTGGCGGCTTTCACTGGCTGCCTGCATTGCAAATTTCCAACTGATAGCTAAAAATTTCAATGAATCCTCCAGCACAGTACTCCTCTTTGTTAGTTATTAGCAAACTAGCAACTGGTAACTGGTAACTGGTAACTGGTAACTGCAACTGCAACTACAAATTTCGCAAAATGCACACTCAGAAAAAGGAATCGACGTGAATTTTAGAAAGTCGCCAAACTGCGGCCGCCAAGGGAAGCTCACATTATTAATATGAAATTATATTTATAAAATCCAGTGTCTTTCGTATCTTAGCTCATAGAAGGATTTGTACAAATTTCGAAAGAAAATAATGCATAAATTCAGAATATACATAATAAATACATTTTGTTATTCGTATGTTACTATTAATATTACTCTATTAATATTTCATATTTACACTGATTTGAGTTCATAAAGTTAAATTTGAAAAAAAAAAAACTAACTGATGCGTATTGCACCCGATGATTTGTATTGGAAATTGATTTAATTCCTTAAAATACTATTACTAACGTTGTAAAGCTTGCAGTGTTATCTTATTTACTACTAAATGTACTTCTACAGAGGGGGATATATTTTAGCCCAAACAAGTTACATTTGTTTTTACTTATAGTTATTTGTAAGATTTACCACATATTTATTTAAAGTGATTTGTGGCAGACACAACTATGTCGCATTTATTGCACTTAAAAGGACTTTTCTGAAAATCGTGCTTAGTCACTTTCAATTTTACAATTGGCATCTTGATCGGAAAACAGGTAAGTTATAATATAACAGCCCACACACAAAATTTCATTACCTGTTTCTTAATTTTAGAAGACTTTTATTTCTAATTATTGGAAATATATTTCTTAATCACACAAAAGAACTCAGAAATTTAAAAAAAAATATATATCTTTCTTATGTAAATTTTCGTACTTTCGCTATTTTCCAAAAAACAGATTTTTTTTTTGATTATTATGCTAATTTTCATATCAATGTGTTTTTCTAAATTTCAATGCGTTTTTTCTGAGTGCACGAGCATTAATTGTATTTTGGTGGCTTATGCGCTATTTGTGATTGTGGCTGTTAATTTTCAGGTTGCGGTGCCAAAATTGAGTAATTCTGGTGGTTGCCACTGCTCGCCCCAGCCATCACACATTTACCCTCCCGTCGTTCACAAGTCCTGTGCACATGTAAAATCGCATGGACTGCAATTTTCACGGGTAAACTCGATGTGTTGCCCTGGCGACAAGTGCAGTTCACCGTTTAGCAATACTTGTTAGTTATGTCCACTCACAATTGCAACACAGCCAGAAAGCAACTGGCAAATGGCTTTTACACGTTATATAATTTAGATTTCCGATATTGCACCGATTTCACATGCATCTATCATAAATCAACCTCAATAGTAATTAACTCTCTAATCGCATTTTAAATGTGAATTGACAATTATATTTTTAAATATTACTAAACCTGCGTTAAATTTACTTAACGCTTTTTATTTATTATTGTATTATACTTATTAATTTTTATTAGAGTAGCTTATTAAATAAATCTTGACCTGTTGCTAAGTTACATGAATTTAATTATGTCACGATCCCGCCCAATCTGTATATGTACATGCTTCCCTCCCCTCGGCAGAGCTACCTTTCGCTCTTTGAACATTGCATCAACTATGATTTGAGCTTATTAGCTACATATGTTATATATATATTACCACGGCGACAATTGTTGCCCTTTAATTACCAAAGCTGAGTAGTTATTGCCATGCACCCTTGCACAGTAATCAACTGGCATTTTGCAATGAATGGCAATGAATCGCAATAAGATATTCAAATTACTGATTTGAATTTGACAGCTTACACACAAATAAAAGAGATGTGCATATGCGTGTATGTAAATGGGGGTTTTATATTAGTGGCAACTGGCGATTTTCAAGCAAGGGGGTCCTAAACCGAAGCATAATAATGAAAAATTCCGATTCAAGTTCGAAAAGTATAAAAACTCCGCTAGCGATTGCGGAATCTTTTCAAGGAAGTATTATAAATTATTAATAAAATTGTGGTATCAGCAGAATGCTCTGGTGTCTCGAAGAGTACGTTATCTTCGTGTGCCTAGAATTTACATTAAAAATGGGTAAAAAGGTTTCAATGATTCCGATTAATTCGGTTCCAATTCCATTTTCAGTTGGACATCCTGGATGGAAATTTTACATTTCTGGCGTAATTTCTCTATAGAGCCTACGTGATTTTGCAAAATTCAATCACCGTGCCAGAACAAAGGAAATAAATGACCGTGTGCTCATTTTATGTTTTCCATTTGCTTAGATTCAAAATGATATTAGAATTATTTTAATTAGGTCAATAAAAATTGGATATTACATTATTTTAATTAAATATTATTTAAAATAAAATAATAATTATTAATTAATGCAACCTGGGGATGAAATGGCAGCGGTATGTATACACTTGAACAGAATTTCACAGTTCAAATGAGTCGCAAAAGGGAAAGGACGACCCTGGATGCAGTTCACCCTATGAAATCGCACACCATAAAACGCCGATGGATCTCTCACCAATCAGGGCACAGGCCTTGGAGTAGTGGGCCATCGGATATCCTATAATGAATCCCTGGGAATCTTAGGGATTTAGGGATTTCTGGGCGCAAAGCAGCATTTTTTAAGCTAAGGTTTGAGCAATAGGGAGATGTGCCCATTTCAACCTGATCCGTAACTATCGAAATGCGGATATAGATAGCCTATCCATTAGTTATCCTAAGATGGGTCCCGGGTCACAAGGATGTAGCAGGAATTAAAGCGGCTGATAATCAAGCGAAAATGGGGAAAGAGAGGCCTCTAACAGAATCTGAACCGATACTCACCGGTCTACTGACAGGACATTGTACACTAAGAAGTCACCTAACTAAACAGGGAATTTTTAGCCGCAAACTATGCCAGTTTCGTGAAATCACGGAAAAGATGTCGTATCCTGGCGAGATAGAGTACAGTTCTTGAAGTGCAGCCTTAAGATCGTCAAAGAAGTCGTCAAAGTGCCAAGTTTCGTAAGTTGTAAATATGTCGATGCATCGAGGAAATAAGTCGTCGGTTTATAAAGTCGAACATAACGTTGTAAATCCAATACTCAAATTTCACTGTAATATACTTATAACTATTATATTAATAATAACGAGTGAACTCAACTACGATATACCCTGAACCCAGTTATTAAATATATTCTATTATTATTGGCAAATTCCCCTTTAAAAAGATTTGCACTAAAATGCGAGCAGCTCTGGAAGCGCCCTCTACCGACACACAAAAACATATTGAGGCTCGCATCGACTATCATGCCATCTCTTTCTCACACATGAGCTCGCATATTTATGCATACAGAAAATGCTTGCGGCTGCCGATAGAATTGAGATCAATATGAGAATATATTTTCGACTATAACTTAGGTGTTTCTTATCCAATCTTGACGAAATTTGGGCAGTTGATGAATAGTATGCATATGCATATTATGTATTAATTAGAATTGTCATTTATTGCCATCGGAAATTTAATATATCGATATTCGGAGGCAGTTATCAATCAAATAACGCAAACTTAATCTGCGCCTGGTATACGAATTCCAAATTTGAAGTCTCTAGCTCTTACAGTTCCTGAGATCTGTGTGTTCATACAGACGGAAGGACGGACGGACGGACGGGCGGACAGGGCTATATCAACTCGACTATTGATCCTGATTAAGAATATATATACTTTGTGGGGTCGGAGATGCTTCCTTCTGCCTGTCACATACATTTGCACAAAACCATTATACCCTTTTTACCCATTTTTAATGGGTTCAGGGTATAAAAATTAGTTTCAACTATTGAGTTATGTATTTGAGATGGTTTAAGCTTTTTTTCATTTGTTCATTATATTTATTTTCACAAATTATTGCTCAACTTAACGCATCAAGGAATGGTGTATTAAGTGGCATATGATGGGTATTATGCCTGCTTTAAAACTTGCATAGGTGTTGATGCAGGGTCAATGCAGAGCCTGATAGAAATGTTCAATTTACGATGGTCTGCCACACAGGTGTGTCTATTCGCAGTCACGTTAAATGGCCAAAACTAGCAGGTAAAATCATCTTCCGCATGCCTGATTCTCAACATGCACATAAATTTAACGGCTAAGTGATCTATTATGTCTGCGTGTGTTTGCGTTTCGGGTCTGAGTGTGTGAATGTGTGTTGGTTGGTGTGTGTAAATAATCTTGTTTGGCATCATTATAGCAACACATCGGTCCCAGTCACGAGCTGGACTACGTGAACAGAGAACCATCTATAATAAACAGCTGAGCAACAACAGCAAGAATATATATAATATATAGAAAAGAGCCACGTTATTAGAGAACTTAAAGCGATGTGTTGCTTGAAGACAAACAGCTGTCATTCTTAACACTTTGGCTCGTTCGTGGCAAGGAGTTGAACCTTTGATAAGCACGGCATTAATAAGTCAAGCTATGGCTGACTGGCTGATTGAGTGGGTGGCGAGTGCACAGAGTGAAAAAATGATATGGCTGAGCGCATAACTTGGCCGTTGGTTGCGTCTTGCATAATAATAAACAAAGTGTGGATTTCTTGCCTCAAATACCCCTATCGTTGCCCCAATTTGTGGTAAACATTGCGGCCTCAATATGCAAATGAGAAATATTGATTAAATTGGTCGGTCAATTTGCATATTTTTACGTGTTGCAAAAGTGTTTTCCTTCTTTATTCTTTTTTTTGTTCTTAGCTGAAAAATGATTCAGACAATGCCCGCAAACCGGTACTCATATTACATATACATATAAGTATACATTTCAATTTGATGATTCAGCTAGTTAGTTGATTTGCTAGAGCACTCATAGATTCACATTAACAACCAGCACACACTTACAACTACAACAACAGCAACAGCAACACACACGAACACACAGAATTTACATTCAAGGCACCACATAATTTAATACATATATATATATATATATATATATATATATATATATATAGCGCATATATAAATATAATTCCTTTTGGCAGAGCTGCCAACTCGTATCGATTTATGCAGCGCACGTGCTGCAAGTTGGGAACCGACTTTTGCATTTGAGTCATCCTGCTGCATCGAAGCACGATCTGCACGCTTATTGGCATTTGTTGCACTTTATAAAATCCGCTTAACGGGTTTTATTTTTCCTCATTCTCTTTGGCACATCTATTGTTGTTGCCACTGTTCGAAGTTATAGACGCAATCAAAGTAAAAATTCATCGACATTAAACATTAAAGTTGCAGCACTATTGTTGCAGCTAAAAGCTCGAATCAGATAATAAATATTCTAAAGTAGTACACAGCCATAACGGAAGCGCCATGCTCTTCAGTATTGCCATTGAAATATCAATTATATCAAGCACAGCGCACATGCAACATGGAGAGCAAGTCGAGCATCAAAGTGCTGCTTAATTGTGTTGCATGCTCGAGATAAATATAAACGCACACACTCACGCAGAAATAAGCACACATGTACACGTAATGTTTTAATTAATATTTTTATCGAATTGATGACTGGGTAATTGTGCTTTGAACCTTGCTCACAATTCGCTCAGTATGCCAAATGTTCATTGCCTACTTACCGGCGCATGCAGTTTAATAATCGCATTTTCAATTTGCGTCATTGAATGAACACATTGCGCTGTTCCTTTTTCCCAAAATATGCACATTATTTTATATTTTGCTACGGAAAGTGGCCTTTACCGACCTTTGCCCTAATTAGCGCAATTATGTTCGCTTTTGAAGCTACAAATTAAAACAAGCGGAAACGTTGCGTGGCCGAAAAAAAATGGTGGAAGAGTTTCCTAGTAATCTTCCTTCCAAGTTTCGGAACTGTAACTATTAAATTACGAAAGATATGGATGAGCATGGAGTATTATGAAGCATCAATTTAAGAAAGAATATAAGATTGTTATTATTATTATTATTTCTGTTTATTTGACTACCTATCAGCAAAAATAAAGAATCTTTCTCGCTCTCTCGCTACATGTCTCCATTACAATCTTCTACAGTTACATAAATGAAGATTTGTTATTGCCCCAAATGCAATCTTTTAAAATGTTCTTGGTGTTCTTCTATTCATCCGTATGAACAAGCTGAGCTCACAGACTTTAAGAGCTAGAAACTAACTTAACTAAATTAAACATTTTATATAATTAAAATATATATATCAGCCTCCGTAAGGCACATTTCGATACAAATCGATTCCCAATAACAATAAAATAAATATATGCAAAAACATGCTTTCCAACTGATATTTAGTATACCCAGAGCTGTTGTTACTAAATTTTTTTCTTATACTTCTTCATTTTCTTCTTTTTTTATCAACACATCAATTGCAGGGAGTAAAGGGAGTCCATTCGAAGCAAGCAAATTAAGCACCTCGGAGTCACATTTAACAGTAGATTAAACTTGCCGCACATGTCCCGCATATGATAGGTGAAGTGGGAGGGGTGCATCATCAAAGATATTGAGGTGGCTACTACCTGATGGCCGTAAGGTTCATGCTCTCAAATACAGCTTATTTGCAAATGCACATGTGAAAGAGAATGGACCATGGCTCCATCGCACTATTTTGCTCCAGAAGTCCAAGTTGCTCCAAGTCTTCTGATGCTATCGATTGAAGGGGTTTGAAGTTAACATGTCCCTGGCCATAGAGATGCCAAAATCCAATCGGGTTAACTCCCCCTACCCTTAATCTAAGTGTAAAATAAAAGCGGAACACCTACTTAAGCACAGTTTCGAAGCTCACATGTGTAGTAGTAAGGAATGGAGTAGAATGGAATCACTAGATGAAGTCCATCATATGAAAACAATCACCATAAAATGATGCGTTCATACCAGGATATGCTTATCGGCCTCTTGTTGGGACACAGTGGAGAAATCCGTTGCGGAATCTGCCGATTCTGTGAGGAGGAATCCTCAACTCACATCGATCTTAGCCAAGAGAAGATGATTTGGTAACCTAGGGAAGCACGTTTTTAACTCAGGAGGCATAGAAACACTCATCACAAGAAAAACTACTGCTCACGAGAATGAATCATGGTTCAAATGCTATAGGCTCATTAGATCCAACTAGGTAGGCAGTAGCAGTAGTAGGGAACTGGGGTTTCTGCGACAGGAAGTCGTTTATTGCTTTTGATTTTTAATTGCTTCATTATAGCACTTAATTTATTGCTTTTGGGTGGGGGAGTGACAGGTGTGTAACCTTTTTTAGAAAAATGTGTGGTTTTGGATCACGTATGAGACATTTATGATCGAAGGGTCTAGATTTATGGGTGACCCTTTTTATTGTGGGTTGTCATCAGGTGGAGGATCACTCAGCAGCACTTGTGTGTGCGTACGTGATTGTGTTACTTAAGAAGAATATTGTGTGGTAGGCGTATGACCTGTAACCTGTGTGCTAGAATCGAGTGGAAGATCAGCTAGCAGCTCCTGCACTGTTGTGCATGTACATGATTTGATTTTTGTGGGTGGGTGCAACGATCAGTGAAAAGGTAATTCTCGCTTCTCTTTTCTCACTTTCTTTGTCAATGCATAGAACTCATAGGACACCTCACACCTGATTGATTTCCCACACTATAATTATAGTGTTTTTATGTAAACTGTTGTAAAGTAGGTACTTCGCACGTACGTTTGCCACGTGCTGGCACCTTCTTTGTGTGTTTGAATTTCTCCCTTTTTACAGTGCACTCTGTTTGAGTAAACCTTCTTATGATAATTTCTTATTAATTTGAAATAATAGCCTGCTTTGATTTGTGCACCTGTGGGCTGCATACCTGGGTATGTAGAGTTTAAAATGTTTAAATAAAAGAGCTCTTTTTCTTTCTGATTTTCATAATATAAATAATTTATTTATAAATAAAAATTTTACATTTATTAAAATTTATTTATTTATTCTTATTGTTATAGTTTAATATATATATATATTTTAGGATACAACTACATTATTAAAGTGTATTATTATTATTATTAATATTCATATTGTTTAACCTCTTTCTTAGGTTAGTGTATTGAAATATAAGACGATCCAGTTTTCTTTTATATGATACAAAGTAATGACAGGCACATGTATCAACTCCATCTCTAACGTTATCAGATGACCATGAGCACACTGACAAGTGCTTTCCATATTTTGATTTAATTAGACGATAGTTTTCATACTCCAAAAAAATTCTCGGTATTCCTCCAACAATTTGGAATGTTCAGGAAAAATCACATCCTCAAACTCCTTGAGGAAATCATCAATTTTCCTCACATTTGTTTTAAATCCAAAATTCGAAATTAGACCCATTCTGTTGTGTATTCTCCAAAAGCAGAAATGCAACTAACGAATTATTTCACTTTATTATTTAAACTGACTATACTTGTGTCACTTTTTTTTGTAATACTTCTCTATACTGGTTTACATCTTTTTTTATTTCTTTTCCCATCTTTCTTGAAATTTCAAAGCATAAGCGAGTTAAGTCAATTTCTGCCTCATGTCCATAAGACGCATCTAAATCTAAAAGTTGTACATCATATTTCCCCTTTGAGCATTTTGGGATAATATAATTATTATATATATTACAGATTTGATTTTTAAGCAGTGTGTTCCAACATAAGAATGAAGTGAAAAATATCCCTAATCTTATGAAGGCTCTCCATGATTCACTATCAAATTCAATTTTGTTTCCATATTGATTTAAAATTAATATGCATTGCTTATCAGATTTTCTAATCTTAAAATGACACTTTATTGTATCAATCTTGGGATTATCCATTATTGCATCAGGCATCAAGAACTCAAACTGCTCAAGCCTTAGCTGGATATATTCCTTAAACGTTAATAATTGAATCCATTCTTCTTTCCCAAATCCAATGAAATTACGTTTATGTTGCTGCATCCAAACCATTGGTGTAAATCGTCTCGTTGTTGAAAAGCCACACTTTAATTTTAATTGAAGATTAACAAAATACTCGAAACCAAAAATGATTTCATGATCTTGAAGTTTTCTTGAATTTCTAGATTTTCTTAGCTGAAGTGTGTCCATATCGGTTGAAAAGTTGTTCCAAACTAAATGGTAAATTGAACTGAGAACGCTATTTAAGGTGAAGAGTCTTGTTCATGCTTCTCAGTTTCTTTCACACACTAGACACAAAATGATTAAGATAGACAGAAGCTCTTGTGTTCTTCTTGACTTTCAGTATATATTTGGAAACGAGAGACAAATTTTTATAAAAGAATTGGCCTTCATGCAGGCCGTATCGATCATTCCGAATTTCTTCCACTTCAAGCCTCCTTATGATATAAAAGAGCTGGATGAAATAACTAGAAAAACCCTAAAAATTACTAAACAGTATGTTGATGGATTGGATTGGTGTGATGGCGACATTTCGTATTTAAGCCTTGGTGATATTTTAAGTCCATTAAATAGTTTCGCTTCAGTTATTGTACGAGATGGAGCTAAGAAACACTTTTTAAGTAAATATTTAACTACAAAAATAGTTGATTTAGAACTAGATAAAAGTTTAAGTCACTTTCAAAACTTTTTTACAAATTGTAGAATACATAAGAAAATAACAAACCAATGTGCTCTAAACAATTTATTTAAACTCTTTATAATCTTGGAAAGCTCTAACTTTCAAATATATGGAAAATAAAATCTGAATGTATCATCATCTTCCTAAATATAAACAAATTAAAAATTCTATTTAATTATAAATTTTGAGTTTTTCTTTATTCAATTTAGTCAATGGGCTTACATATCAGTTAAATTATAGATTATAATGAAATCTAATACAACTCGTGCGTTTCTTAAGGCACATACACCTTTATTTAGATGAGACACACAATCGGAGTAAACATTTAATTTCATCTCATCTAATCATGGACATCCAAATTCCTCAATATTGATTACAGGCGTCCTTAGAAACTTTTCAAGAAACTTTTTCTCCCTTCGTGATTACTCTCATTTCCTTAACAAGCTCACGAAGATAATTTCTGACTTCTAAAAAGCTATAATTTCCATCATTCCAACAGAGGTTATGTTGATTTCATTCAGAGGTTGTGTTGATTTCTATATTGCCGTTTTACGGGCCTTCTTAGTTAATCTAAGAAAATCATATGGTGGTCTTATAAGGCAATGAATATCCGGATAATACCCATTCTTAAAAACTAGAGCAATTTCTTTTAATATAAAATAGTTGTAATTTTCACAAAATCCTTGAATGTCAACAACTACTTGATTCTCCATCAAATTGTATTAAACAATGCGCTGAACTTTAAATTATTTAAATTCCTTAGGTGTTAACAACGGTTCAGACTGCTTCATATAGTAACTTGCTTGGAAATTTGCATACATATCATACAAAGTTGCAAATCGATCACGATTGAAATTTATATTCATATCAGCATAGGGATACGTCTCAGAGTTCAAGTACACTTTCAAGTTTCGCAATCGATTTTGAATCAATTTATTTTCTAGTATAAAGGCAATTGTAGCAAAACGTGGACGTTCTCTATTGGCTGCAAGCATTACATTCCACACATGATGAGTACCTTCTGCTAGTGTTGGATTGAGATAACAATCCCAACTGCGGAATGCTAGTGGTAGTGAACCTCTATTTTTTGTTATGTTTAACATTACTAATTTCTTCTCATCACTGAGAGTAATATGTGGTACTTTCCATGTAATATTAGTTATATTCAATTTATACTCAGTACTTCCAATTTTAGTATGATATACATCATCCATGTTTTTAGTTATGAGCAGTATTAGTTCATGTTTACAATTTAATACGACTTTATTATAGTCTTCACAAAATCCAAGCAGATGTTTTAAAGGAATAGAGAAATTAAAATATCCATCATTTGTGAGTTGTTTTTCGTATCCATTAAACCATCCAGAATTCTCAAGCATGCGACTTTCCGGTTTATTCAAGGAGATATAGTTTTTTAATGTAGTTGATGTGCCAACAAATCTAGTTCGATCTATTTCAATTCCATTCAACTCATATCGAACCTCATCAAAAAGGTAACTCATGCAATTGTTTTTTAGTTTACCACCTCCAGTAGACGCATTGGTAACCAAGGAAATCAAGCCCTCAATATTAATAAAACTCTCACTCGGTAGTACATATAAGTCCTGATTCTTGATTGTGATTCTAACTTCATCATTACTCTTAAATGATTGAAGATAGGGAGAGTAGCTATGATATTCTTTCTTGATTATACTCTCATCCGAATAGGGTTTCTCTCGAACAGTTCTCTGTTGTGAGTCTTGTTCTTAACAACCTTCTTTCTTCTGCAGAATAACTCAAAGTGTTTGATGTTGGAGAATACCGTACACTTTTAGTGTAAATAATCATTTTCGTTGTCTTAAAAGTAAGCGAAGTGTAACACTCTCATTACGTAAATTAACTAAATTTCCGTCTTGATCAGCAATCCGTATTTTTAATGAGTGTATCTCTCTCGTGTTCACTAAGATATAAATAAGATTGTGAGGCTTCTCACTCATTTTATAGCCTGGGGGGACATTTAAAGCAAACTCATGCAACACATGACTTGATTCCGCATTAACATATGATCCACTTACAATATTACATTCTATTCGAATTGTATTTACTTTTAAAATATCAACAGGCTGGTCTGAGATGTGTACAGAATTCGGATCTAGTACTTTTTTATTAAACCCAAATAATTGGCCAATAGTATAGTTAAAATATATAGGATGTTCTTCAGTTGAAATCATCACTTGAAGCGTATTGTTATTGCTTTCAATGAGTGGGTGTTTTTATTTATTTGGTTCTTTTTCCTCCATTCTCTCAATAATAATATTTCTTATATCACTAAGCTCGTATGATCCAACAGGTATCTCAAAAACATGTTCTCCAATATGAAATAAATTATTATCACGATCAACATTTGGAATTGAGTTATACATATGGAAATCACTCATAATTTCCCATTAATTCAATGGGTGGATGATAGTTTGCCATTAAAATTGAGCTGTTGCCCGTTAATGTAAGAGTTGTTGTCAGTTCAATCGATTATTGATAAGGGAAATAATAATGAGATTTTCTCATATTATATTTCAAATTCTAATAAAGTCAGCGAATCCCCGTCTATAGCGTCCATTTTATATAGGATCATCTTTACTTATCAATACAAAACCATATTTTTCCCTCCAACATAATTGACAAATATTCTAAAATTCATCAAACTTCATATCTACACCTACATGATCTTGATACACATGCTTCATATTTAGCTCATCTTGTTTGAACATTATTATTAGATTTGCATTATCACGAACAAGATGTTTAGGGATACGTGTATACGTTTGACATAAATAAAACGCATCAATGTTATTATGTCGCCCCATACAGAAGTCTGCACGAATATTATTTTGTTTTTCACATGCAACATCATCAAAAATCATTAAAGAGTTCTTTTTGGCCTTACTTGGTGCTAGAACACTATCATTTTCTAAAAATGTAAAATATCCCATCCCTTTTATTGGGTTCACGAGTGTTTTCAAGTATTCATATTTTGGCTGATGTAAAGACTTTGAATATAAATAAATATTTTCAAACTTTAACCCATTTGGGCTTTCAATCAAACTGATCATTACATTGGTTTTCCCACAATTAGAAGGTCAAACAATTAGGGCTCTAATGGAGTTGGGTAATAATCTGCTATGTCTAACTTGAGTGTCTTCTCCATTTTTAAAATCGATATTCCGCACTTCTATATTCGTTTTTTGTTTTATTAATATCATCTCAGATGTCCTTCTCTCAGCAGGTCATTACTCTCTTATAAGACTTTGAAGAATAAACATCAATTTAAATGGTAGTGCGCTTTTAAAAATCAACTAGTAACAAATCTCGGCTCTATCGAGGTAGAGGTCTTATTGATCAAATAATCCACTCCCTCCCAATTGAGCTACATATACCTGGCTATCAGTTCTGTGGTCCAGGAACAAAGCTAGAAAGTCGCTTAGAAAAAGGCCAGAAGGGAATAAATCCGTTAGATGCTGCTTGTAGAGAGCACGATATAGCATATTCTACTAAAAAAGATTTGAGAGATCGGCATATCGCTGATTCAAATTTGGCCGAAAGAGCGTGGGAGCGTGTAGTACTCTGATAGTACTCTTGGGGAAAAAGCCGCTGCATATCTTGTAACCAACATAATGAAAGCAAAGAGAAAATTTGGTATGGGACTTAAACAAAGAGAATGTAAAAAACCATGCGAGAAAAAGAACAAATTTATGCATGCCGTAAGAGTGGCTACCAGAGTATTAAAGAAGGAGAAGCCATATGATATTCAATCTGCGATAAAAATTGCTAGAAAAGCAATAAACAAGACTTTTGGACGAAAGAAAAATGAAGTAATAATTCCTTGTTGTTAGAGTTATTAGTGTTCCTAAAGTTGGTGGCTTCTTGCCGCTAATACCCATTATAACAGCACTCGGAGCATTAGGTGGACTTGCCTCTGGTGGTGCAGCTATTGCAAAGAGTATTAATAGTGCCAAAAATGCAAAGAAGGAATTGGAAGAGAATAAACGACATAACAGAAAAATGAAAGCCATTGCTTTAGGTAATGGACTCTATCTAAAACCATACCAGAAGGGGTATGGTATATCAACTGAATTTCCAAAAAACTTTTAGTTCAGCTACCTAATAAGCCGCTCTCAAACATTGATATTATGAATTTTGCTCACAACAATATCCCCTGTTTTAGAGGTGTTTTCGTGAGAGACTCATTACCAAAACGAGTTCGGAAAAGGGAATGGTGGATTGTAAACTTAGACCTTTCAAGTGGAGCAGGAACGCATTGGGTAGCTTACTACAAAGCAGATAAGCAAATCAGATATTTTGATAGTTATGGAAATTTACCACCACCCATAGAGCTTATTAGATATTTAGGAGAGAATATAAAATACAATTATAAACAAGTTCAACGTTTCAATATTGAGGAATTTGGATGTCCATGATTAGATGAGATTAAATTAAATGTTTACTCCGATTGTGTGTCTCATCTAAATAAAGGTGTATGTGCCTTAAGAAACGCACGAGTTGTATTAGATTTCATTATAATCTATAATTTAACTGATATGTAAGCCCATTGACTAAATTGAATAAAGAAAAACTCAAAATTTATAATTAAATAGAATTTTTAATTTGTTTATATTTAGGAAGATGATGATACATTCAGATTTTATTTTCCATATATTTGAAAGTTAGAGCTTTCCAAGATTATAAAGAGTTTAAATAAATTGTTTAGAGCACATTGGTTTGTTATTTTCTTATGTATTCTACAATTTGTAAAAAAGTTTTGAAAGTGACTTAAACTTTTATCTAGTTCTAAATCAACTATTTTTGTAGTTAAATATTTACTTAAAAAGTGTTTCTTAGCTCCATCTCGTACAATAACTGAAGCGAAACTATTTAATGGACTTAAAATATCACCAAGGCTTAAATACGAAATGTCGCCATCACACCAATCCAATCCATCAACATACTGTTTAGTAATTTTTAGGGTTTTTCTAGTTATTTCATCCAGCTCTTTTATATCATAAGGAGGCTTGAAGTGGAAGAAATTCGGAATGATCGATACGGCCTGCATGAAGGCCAATTCTTTTATAAAAATTTGTCTCTCGTTTCCAAATATATACTGAAAGTCAAGAAGAACACAAGAGCTTCTGTCTATCTTAATCATTTTGTGTCTAGTGTGTGAAAGAAACTGAGAAGCATGAACAAGACTCTTCACCTTAAATAGCGTTCTCAGTTCAATTTACCATTTAGTTTGGAACAACTTTTCAACCGATATGGACACACTTCAGCTAAGAAAATCTAGAAATTCAAGAAAACTTCAAGATCATGAAATCATTTTTGGTTTCGAGTATTTTGTTAATCTTCAATTAAAATTAAAGTGTGGCTTTTCAACAACGAGACGATTTACACCAATGGTTTGGATGCAGCAACATAAACGTAATTTCATTGGATTTGGGAAAGAAGAATGGATTCAATTATTAACGTTTAAGGAATATATCCAGCTAAGGCTTGAGCAGTTTGAGTTCTTGATGCCTGATGCAATAATGGATAATCCCAAGATTGATACAATAAAGTGTCATTTTAAGATTAGAAAATCTGATAAGCAATGCATATTAATTTTAAATCAATATGGAAACAAAATTGAATTTGATAGTGAATCATGGAGAGCCTTCATAAGATTAGGGATATTTTTCACTTCATTCTTATGTTGGAACACACTGCTTAAAAATCAAATCTGTAATATATATAATAATTATATTATCCCAAAATGCTCAAAGGGGAAATATGATGTACAACTTTTAGATTTAGATGCGTCTTATGGACATGAGGCAGAAATTGACTTAACTCGCTTATGCTTTGAAATTTCAAGAAAGATGGGAAAAGAAATAAAAAAAGATGTAAACCAGTATAGAGAAGTATTACAAAAAAAAGTGACACAAGTATAGTCAGTTTAAATAATAAAGTGAAATAATTCGTTAGTTGCATTTCTGCTTTTGGAGAATACACAACAGAATGGGTCTAATTTCGAATTTTGGATTTAAAACAAATGTGAGGAAAATTGATGATTTCCTCAAGGAGTTTGAGGATGTGATTTTTCCTGAACATTCCAAATTGTTGGAGGAATACCGAGAATTTTTTTGGAGTATGAAAACTATCGTCTAATTAAATCAAAATATGGAAAGCACTTGTCAGTGTGCTCATGGTCATCTGATAACGTTAGAGATGGAGTTGATACATGTGCCTGTCATTACTTTGTATCATATAAAAGAAAACTGGATCGTCTTATATTTCAATACACTAACCTAAGAAAGAGGTTAAACAATATGAATATTAATAATAATAATAATACACTTTAATAATGTAGTTGTATCCTAAAATATATATATATATTAAACTATAACAATAAGAATAAATAAATAAATTTTAATAAATGTAAAATTTTTATTTATAAATAAATTATTTATATTATGAAAATCAGAAAGAAAAAGAGCTCTTTTATTTAAACATTTTAAACTCTACATACCCAGGTATGCAGCCCACAGGTGCACAAATCAAAGCAGGCTATTATTTCAAATTAATGAGAAATTATCATAAGAAGGTTCACTCAAACAGAGTGCACTGTAAAAAGGGAGAAATCACAAACCATAATCTTAGGTTTGTATGAAGCCTGTATGAAATTATCATAAGGAGAGTCACTCAAACAGAGTGCACTGTAAAAAGGGAGAAATTCAAACACACAAAGAAGGTGCCAGCACGTGGCAAACGTACGTGCGAAGTACCTACTTAACAAGAGTTTACATAAAAACACTATAATTATAGTGTGGGAAATCAATCAGGTGTGAGGTGTCCTATGAGTTCTATGCATTGACAAAGAAAGTGAGAAAAGAGAAGCGAGAATTACCTTTTCACTGATCGTTGCACCCACCCCCAAAAATCAAATAATGTACATGCACAACAGTGTAGGAGCTGCTAGCTGATCTTCCACTCGATTCTAGCACACAGGTTACAGGTCATACGCCTACCACACAATATCCTTCTTAAGTAACACAATCACGTACGCACACACAAGTGCTGCTGAGTGATCCTCCACCTGATGACAACCCACAATAAAAAGGGTCACCCATAAATCTAGACCCTTCGATCATAAATGTCTCATACGTGATCCAAAACCACACATTTTTCTAAAAAAGGTTACACACCTGTCACTCCCCCACCCAAAAGCAATAAATTAAGTGCTGTAATGAAGCAATTAAAAATCAAAAGCAATAAACGACTTCCTGTCGCAGAAACCCCAGTTCCCTACTACTAGTAGCTCCTATATTAATGATAACTTTTTATTCCTAAAAACATAACAATTGTATTATTGACTAAGGAGAGAAAAACAGCAAGAGGAACGATTTTTCTTGATTTATAAGACCAAATACGCAAAATTAAAGGAGCAAAAGGCACATCTATTCTGAGAAAGGCCGACTTCTCTGCTTGTATTGCAACTTTAATGTGTAATTGGAAAATGAACAATTACTGATTGCTAGGCACCATTAAGTTATTTGCTAATTTTTGTATATCCTATAATTATTTACTGCACAGAATTAATAAAAATTCTTGAAATTAAAATGTGACCAATCGTGGAATGGTGTGAAGTCTTCCGCTTTGCTATATATATACATATATATATATTTTTTGTATATTTAATTTAAATTGATTGAATTAAGGTTACATATATTCATTGGAGATAATCAAGCCTATTTAAAGATTATTGTTGGTTTTTGTTGCCTCGTTAATATTTTATAAGGAATTTGGTTCTATTTATATATACTTCAAATATTATTTGTATTTAATTTATAATGTACAAGCTCAGACTTAAGTAGTTCCATTGCGTTTATTATGACAACTAGTGCTTTTAAATTCAATTATTTTAGTGACATGGAAAATGAAAATAAATTGAATTTGCCATTATCAATTGAACAGATTACAATCAATTGTGAGATGATGATTGCATCAAATCAATTTGTCATAATTATGCTGCTGCCTAACAAAGGCGCCGACGCAAAATTCATAAATAATTATATATATACACAGTTGATCTGCCAGTTTATACTTTGAACTTAATCAGCACATTTAATAACTGCCACGTACAGTGTCACAGACATCGACATGGAGCCAAGCATGAATTCAATATAAAATCGTATCGTCAATCACAGCCAGGTCGCACGGTCTGAGTTGGGCCGTGGACGGATCGAAGTCAGACAAAATAAAAGCCCAACAATGGCATCGCCACTTGATGGGCATTATTCAAATATGCGAGAGAGCTGGGGAAATTTTGTGAAGCAGGGTCCGGAACGGAGTGGAGGAGGGGGAGGGAGCCTGTCACATCCGCCGAATGTCACGCGCACTCTTCAAGTGGTTGTACTTGTGAACGAAGGGGTGACGGGTCGAGCGGTGTTGAGAGCGTGTACCAATGATGTCTGGGTCCTAGTACCTTCATAAGTACTAGTACCCCACAAGTATGAAGATGTGCTTATACCTCTCCTTCTGGTGCATCTTTTGCAAGGTACACGCCGAAAAAAATTTAACTGAAATTATGAAAATCCATTTATAATTAAAAATAAAAAAAAGTACAAAGATTTTCAGATTTTTTCATAGAATTTCTAAATATACGAATAAAAATAAGGTAAAAATATAAAATAAATATAAAAATATTATAAATGAAATAAAATTTAAATTTAATAATTACTTATTATTATTTTGAAATATATTTCGAGCAAGGGTATACAAATTGGAAATCCAAAACCTTGCGAATACACAAATATGTTTATATTATTCAGAAATAAGTTGCAGTAGTAATTCAACGCATTCTAGAACGCAGGATCCCGAGTTCATATTGGCGTGAAATAGGAAGTGTTTTAAAATAAATCAATTAAATTTATAAATTCTCTAAATGAACAGCCTGGAATTGAGCAACTCTTTTTTTATAAATATATTTATAATATATTTTTGAATTAAGAATAGATCTGATGCAAAAGTATGATGACTTCTTAAATTTCAGGCAGTGTATGAAATGAAGATTCTGTTGCAAAAGTATATGTATATATGTATCAGTTTGTATGTACATATATACACACTCATCACTATAGGTATTTTCCCCCTTTCCTTAGAGTTATAAAAATTATGTCTGCTTTGGCAATTTCACTGCACAAATGAGCAAAACTCGTTTAGAGTTAAGCAATTTATGGCACTTTTTAAATGCTTTATTAAAAGTCATAAGTTAAGCACAAAAGGGAGCAGCTTATGAAAAATGCGACAGACATTTGGTTGGGAAAATTAAGAAAAAATAAAATACAAATAAGAACACGGCCAACAAATACCCTATGTGAAGTACGCTATTGAGTATAAATGGCCACTTGACATGCAGACGAGCAGCGAAGGCTACTTTAAATGAGACTTCAGCTGACTGCTGGAATTTACAGTTAGCCAAAAACAGCAACAAAAATGGAAGAAGAAAAAAATTATTTGGCTGTAAACAATTCTGGCAAGCGCTGAGCGCCGTAAACGTTTTTTATGGCCCGTTATTTAATTTATGGTTGAAAATACATTTCAACAACAAAATGCCAAGGCGCACCTGTTACACATTTACAGCAACCAGCAGGCAGTCAGCAAGTAGCAGGCAGCAAGTGGCAACAAACTCACAGGCTACAACAATGGCAATTAGACGGGGCACACAAACAACAATAATGTATTCATGGTATTGTGAGTGTGTGCGTGTGTGTTTTTGAAAATTGCTTTTAACCTTTTCGTTATTATCAGCTGAAATATGAGCTGCGGGTTTTTAGCAACTTTCGTGCGTTTGCCACTCGCATTTTCGTTCATTTTTCACATGTGTAATTAATTGCTGAAAATGCCCTGTTTTTAAATACATATATTGTTGTAATTCTTGTGTTTGCTGCCAATGCCACATACTGCTACAAGTGGCATGCAATTAAACTTTTGCTCAGCTGATGCAGCTGCAAAAAAGGTTTAGAATTTGTGCCAAAAATATATAAAAATGAAAGATGGATATGATTTTCAAGCACACACACACACACACACATAGATACACATTCAAGTGCCACACACATAACACATAGCGAACTTTGACGTTGAAAATGTCAACAAGCAAGTATAACACAACAACAACAGCAGCAATAGCAACAATTCAGAACTTACACACACTCACCCACGCACACACACACAGACACACACACACACACACATAAAGTTGTCAACTGCACATGCAATGTGTGAACGAAAACTTTTCTCTTTTACTGTGCGCAGTAAAACCAAATTTAATAAACGCCAGCGTTTTCATATTAAATCCATGCGGCAAAAATCCAGACAACAGCAATCAAAAACTTGACTTTGAGGCATGGAAGTAAATAAAATAATAATAATAAAAATAAAAAAAACACACATCAGGAACAAAAATTAATACAAAATTTGTTCTCAGGAATTTCATATGACAGAAAACGCACTTACTTACTAAGCTATAATCCCCATATATATGTATATATATTTATATATGTATATATATATATATATATATCAAGAGTTTTGCATCCGACAACCAACACTCGAGATAATCAAAGCAAAAACTTTTACAAATTGTTTGGGGATTACTAACACTTTGATACGCTTCACAAAGGCATATTTGGATGTGCAATAATTAAATCGATTACTTTTATACTTTTCTTACCCTTGAATCCTCAAAATGATTAGCAACTGTTAGTTCGATCAGCTTAAAAAATCTATTTGAATGCCAATAAGTATTTCAGCACAACATTTTTAAAGTTTTTTTTCTCGATATTGCATCCCAATCTAAACATATTAATTGTCATGAATATTCTTTCAAGATGTTTTCACTTGGATACGTTCTCCAGGACCTTGAGCACTTCGCAGTAGACTCATCCACATTGAGTGATTGAAAGTGCATGCCACAAAAATCATCGTGCTCTGTGCGTTTCCAGACTTCACCGTTTTCCTCAACCCGCCCTGCCACTTGCCACTCACTCGATTTCGCTATCACATCGAATTTAACCTGACAGAATTGAGCGTAGAGCAAAATAGCTGAAATTTCATTGTGCGCTGTGCGATTTATGTTATTATTGATTTTGCATAATACGAAGTTCGTAATCATTGAAGGTCTATGCAGGTGTGTGTGTGTGTGTGTGTGTGTGTGTATGCTACAAGCACAATTGATTCAAGCAATTTAATATTCATTTGTGGGTGTAAATCAGATTTGCACATGCAAACAGCCAAAATTGACAGCAAATAATTGATTCGTCGAGCAATGTAATCAGTGTAAAAATAATTTAGAAATGCGTTAAGCGATGACAGATTTTAGGCATTTGAGCAGTGGGACTAGGTTGAGTTAAGAGTATTGGCTTTGACTGCGCCAGTCAAGTCTTAGACCCATGTTCTTCATGTGAGCTAAACTTGATGCGTGTTGCCTCATGCCAGTGCTGCTTGCCTCTTGCTACTTGCTACTTGTACTGCTGCTACTGCTGCTGATTTATTATAGCGACCTGATTTATTAATCAATTTCATGCGCCAGCTTCAACATAATCAGATTCAGGGACTAATTTGATTATGATTTATGGCCTGATTACACTGACACTTTTTGCCTTCGTTGACAAAATGTGGCAGCCGAGGCAAATGTGGATGGGCCATATGAAACTATATGAAACTACACTACTACCACTACTGCTGCTAATAAACTGCAATTATCTGCCTTCAATGAATACACGTTGTGAGAGAAATGTTAAGCCTCTGTTAACTGTATCCATTCCTGTTAGCAACCACTACGCTCACTGTTAGCTAGTAGTTTGGACCAGCTGCCAAGCACCAATATGCATTCTAATCAGCTGCTGGATGGCTGGCTAACTTATGCATAACAAGTAATATGAAGCATACGACGCGTTATCACGGCCACTGGCACGTTGCTTATTGAAAATTATGAGCTCAATGTGCTCATCATAATGCCGCACAGATATGAGTGAATATGAGCTAATGTACATATGTATGTATGTATATTACACCCACCCGCCCTCTGCGCCTAGTCCCTCTGCCGCGACAACTGTCCCCGTCCATCTCTGGCAGTGGCAATTTATGAACTCTGCTACAGACACTAAAACTCAACTAATTTACCATGTTCCATGCTGCAAGGCAGTTGCCACTTTGTATACACAACGAACCGTCGCCTTTATTTTCGGCTTTATTTATTTGCTAGTATTAAATGTCTCTGCCTGTACTGCTGTCCTGTTTCCGCAAGCTGCCCCAAATGTCAAACCCCTACATGCCACTCCTACTACACATTTCCTGCTCAATCATTTGCAGGGTAGCGACTCTGACAAACAAACAAAAAATCCATTTGAATTTGTACATAAATGCTCATAAGTCTGTTTTCGCTCGTCGTTGGCACAAATGTCCGTGTCTGGGCTAACTGCCGGCATTTGTGTGACTAATACTTCGACAATGTCTACATATGTATGAGTTCACGTATATAAGCATGTATTTACCACAGCCATATCAGAGCCATTGAATTTGTACTCGCACACGAGCATCTTCTCGCTTGTAGTTTCAGAGCGCATTTATTCACTCAACCAAATCGGTTGACAAAACTACTGGAAATAAGCAAAAAATAAAACTTGTCAATAACAGATGAACCACATGTTATCCTGCACTTCGCCATTCAATATTCTAATAGCTCTGTCAAACGTGATTCGATTAACACTCCATATTTATATTCATAATTCATTTAAAAATTCAAATCTACTTAAAATGTTTGCCTCAAGGAAAAATCAGCTTTCCAACTGCACGGACTTTGTTATCCAGCGGAATTTTTAATTTTTAAAATTCTACTTATTTTTATGAGTTTATTTTTCAAATAGTTATACTAAATAAACATGTTTGACATTTGAAATACATATTAGACACTAAATATTTATATAAATATATTAACAATGGCTGGACTGAGTGAGTTTAAGAGTGACAAAATAATTTTAAAAAACCAAATATATAAATAAAAAACCGATTAAAATTAATGCCAAATGCATATAATTTACTTTTCAAATGAAAGTTGCCAATTACTTTGCACGGCAGTAGCTCAAAACGTTTCTGTTCAAAATGGAAAGCTTTAACGTTTTCGTAAATTGGAGAAGGTCTGATAATCCTTTTGTACGATTCTTTGTCACAAAACTCCTCCTGGACCGAATTCTAAGAAAGTTATTGAAGGGATTAAATTGGACTTGATAGGTGTCGCTGCGGTGCAGATTTTATTTTTTGTATTGCTTGATGAAGCGAAAAGATTGATTGCCAAATGTCACTAAGAATAAAGTTAACAATAAAGTCGAATTTAAATGGAGAGCTTTAGCATGACAACTTCGGACAGGCAGAATAAAAGTCTGATTCTAAGCAACAGCTACATATTTTTCACGTTAAGTCGTATAACTTTCCTCACCAAAATGATTCCATATTTACAATCGAAAAGAGGAGATCTGACCATTTACAAGCTAGCTAGGATATACAAATATTTAATCGAGTTTGGCTCAGTGAGCGCTGCATAGCCCACAGACAGAGTCCAAGGACATTGTCACAGCCCGCATCTTCAAAGCGAACATTTTAGGACCCTTGAAGCTCAATTGGTACATTCATTTAACTTGAGTTGTGGCTAAATGGCTAAGAGAGAGGCCCGCATCAAAATGCATTTTTCGTTGTTTCAATTTCAGTTTGAATTGCTGCTGCCTTTTTTGTTGTTGTAAGAAAAAAGTAAAAAGTTTGCTCATTTTGCTTGATGACATTTTTGTGGCATTATCTTTGATTACTTCATTTCCTTTCATGCGCCTAATGTGGCACACGTGTCCGAGGACAATTTATATTTACTGTTGCCTTGGCCTCTAAATCAAGTGTGCCATTCACAGTTTTTGAACTTCTTGTGGCTTATTGCTGTTGTTGGTGTCTTAGCAAATTATGAAAAGCCTAACTATAAGTCACATAAGACTGCCCAACTAAAGCCGAGGAAGTTGACTCTATTTTGAGCCACTGTCCGTCCCACATTTTTTTTTTCGTTTACCCGGCAATAAACTTTGGGCAACTCTTTCAATTTGTCGAATGTCTGTGTGAGTGTCTGTGTCTGTGGTTGTGTCTGTGCCTGTGTGTGTATGTTTATGTGCTTGTGTGTGTGATTGGGTTCTGAAATGACTTCTTGTTTAGTTGGCAGTTTTCAGAACCAAGTCGCCTGCACAAAAGCACCTTTCGCACAAATTGCTTACAAACTGTTTTGTTGTTGTTGATTTCGGGCTTTCACAAAAAAATAAAATAAAATAAGAAGACAAAAAAAGGCTAAAAAAAAAAAAAACAAATAAATAAATGGCTGAGCAGTAAATCTTTGTCGGCTTAGGTTATTGAATATTTCATGCTTCGGCTGATTTATTATTTATTTCTTTTTAATGCCCTCCCGAAGGTCAAGCCAAACGATTTTCGATGAACCTAAACCCCCCCCCACACACAACCACCACCACCATCATCACCAAAAAAATAGTAGGCCTGACCGTCTGACTGTGTCAGATTTGCTTCACAAGCGTGGTCATTGCTCGAAATGTTCATCCAGGTCAGCCATTCACATATCCATATCCGGAGTGTCGTATACGCCGCGCCGCTTCCAGCCTGCAGCGGAAATGCCAGCTTCGATTTCCGCTTCGCTGCTGTTAATGCCCCCGCTGACAACAAAAGTCACTTGACACCACCTACACCCCCTATCCACCCAGGCACCCCACTCTGGCTTTTAGTAGCTTTCGGTCGCATAATTAGAGCGCGTCCAGAGCCGACGCATGCCTAATGAGCACTTGGTTGGCTTTAAGCGCTGCATTTCATGGACCAAAAAAAATCCGCACTACACTCAAAGAAAAAACCGCTCTGACATCTTATTATTAAAAATGAATTTTTCTAAATTACGGAATTTTTGTTTCCTTTATTCAAAGTTTCATTATCATTACTTTTATGAAGATGGTATGTAACCATAATTATTTTCATAAAAGAATTAACTTACAGTGCTAAGGAGGAAGGGAAAGGCGTAGCCCAATTAAAATAAAATAATTTCGAAGTTCTAATTTAGTCTTACAAAGGCTCGTGCATTTAAAATCCATAGCCTTAAAAGTGGAATTAACTTTAAAAAAAAATCGTATTTCTGCCCATAATATGAATTTATTAATATCAATTTGTGAAAAACGGAAAAAAGAATTCCTAATTTGAAGAAATTTTTTTTTCGTATATTTAAGATCATATATTAATTCTAGAATCTAAAAAGCATTTGTAGATTCCAGGGTGATTTTCATTTTGGATCTATTTTGTCTGGGTGTACGCTGGCTCTGTTGATTGGGGCGTTTCTTAAAATTACAAGCCAAACAAGTACGCTCAAATACCCTCTGGCCACAATCCTTCTACCCTGATTCTGCTCAATAATGCAGCGTCCTGCCGGCGAATATTCTGTCTTCCAGCTAGCCCCTTTATCAGCTCATCCACACCCTCAACAGCTGCGACCACTTATTGTTTGCCCCTGCGGCCGTGGAAGCTATAAAGTGCATAAAAACGGCGATTTCCGGCTAGAGGCGGGCAATGTTCGTGGCATTTGCATGGCCACAAAGTGCAGCTTATTGCAAACACCCTCTCCACCCCTAGCAAACACACACATTGCCACGCCGCATCCGTGTAACGTTGCCCATGATTCGCACCTCCGCCAACATACATATATTGAGGTCTGGCCACAAGGCCTATCGACACATTTTTACCCTCCGCACACAACTATTTTCCACAAAGCCAACAAGTAATGAAGTCAAATAACTAGTCTCTATTTCATGACGCATCGGACCTTATAGAAACGAAGGAGAGAGAAATAGGAATATATAATTTATCGATTGAGCTTCAGTGAAAAACATGAGATTTAAAACATGTATTTTGTATTATTAATTATAAATATAAATAGTAAATTATATCCGATTGAGGCTTCCATTTATATCGATATGTTATCGATTTGCAAGTCCCCATTGTCGTGCCACCCCAAATAGAACCTTTTCCCCGACTCACACATATATATACGAAATAATTCAAAGACGACAAATGGACTTTGCTAATTAAAGCAACTGGTATTCATTTTTTAATGTTGTAATTATTAAGGCCGAAGGTCTTCTCTGCAGGGTGAAGGAATATGTTAATCACAAAATATTCCACACACTTAAATTGAAAATTACCAATATCGAATTAAGTCCGTTCAGAAACAATTCATGCGCTTTGCCAGGCTTGTACTTACTTATCTTTCCTCATTACATTTCTAAGTGTGATTTTCCATAATATGTGAATTAATGGTGACTCCGCTTTTTCACTAAGTCGTTTTAAGTCGTTTAGGTCCTAGCAGACCTATTAGGAAACTGTCGCACTGCACAATTCTATTCGAGTGATCTGTATATCCTGCAATGACTTACTTCACGTATTCTCGGTGGAACTATCTCTTCTTTTCGATACATTTTCAATACTAACAAATCTCTGGAAAATGTCAGCGCGTGCTTAACTGTGGTAAACTTGTCTTACTCCACAGTTTCAGAGATTTGCATATTATTAAAACAAAAAGTTATTCATTTATGATATTATGTTTTAATGTATATGTAAGCTCATAATAATAAAGTGAGCAGTCCATCCAAAATTCTTGAAATTCATAATTTGTAAGCAATCAATTTTAATGTCTGTGTATAACAATTTAATTCTACCTCCGGTATCAGCGTATAAAGAGAAGGATGAAAGCCAACTGCAACCACAACTATTTCGATTTAAAATGTTATTCTTAAGCTTGCACAATTTAGAATTAGTTCCCCCTGAATTATGAGCAAATCTTTCAGCCAAAGTTGTTGCCTATAAAACTGTTTATTTTAAGCGCAAGTAAAACTTGTTGTTATTGTTTAACAATAGTTTGCAGGACCTTCGCTTGTGTGTGTGTGTGTGTGTGTATGTGCACATGAAGATATGTAAATCGGTCGTTGCGCTTTTGAACATATTCTGCCACTCCTAGCAACACACCCATCCCCACTTCCAATCGCTCGACTACCCACCACTGTTCTGTGGCTGTTACAGAAAGTGCTGAGTGTTTTGTTATTGAAACATATGAGTATTTTTACATTTGCTTACATTGTGCCCCCATAGATCCCGCACACTATAACATTGAGGTGGTGTACCCCGTATCGAAACAACGCTTGGAGAGTAAGCGTGTTTGTGTAGCAAGTAATAAGTGCTGAACTAAAAGTAAATGTGGATATATGCTGAAACACGGCTACTCTATTGAGAATCTAAACTGAAATCATTTTAGTTTAAGAATGAGAACAACATTTATTGTTTTGAATATATATATATTAAATGTATTATGTTATCGACTCACATCTATGCAAATGTTATTCATTAGTCTCCCGAAATTATTATTATCACCGATACATTGTCTTAGATTCAAATATATTCAAATACGTTTCGCTTGTCTCTCTTCATTATTTATAACGCATTAAATTTTCCGTAATAGGATGTACATATACATAAGATATAATATTGCATTATTTTTAGATCATTGCATTTTCTTTCAGTTTTATATTATCATATCTTAACCTACAGAAAGTTTCCAATCAATTTCCCCAGTGCACAGCCGAGTATTTTTATGCAGCTCTTTATTCCAAATCATATCTTTCCCATTGTATTTTAATCAAATCCCTACAACTGCACTCCAATTGTTCGATGTTTTTCAGGGGTGACTTCTAGTTCTGCATATCTAGTAAATGATAACCAACTTCTTAGTTAGTTGTTGTACTTCAACTTGGAGTGGCAAACCAACGAGAATTGTTAGTCAAACAACAACAGTAACAAAAAAAAACAAGATATTTCACAAAACACTGGCAAGATGTGTGCTCAACTTTCCCTGCCCGTATAACGACTCGAGGAAAAAGAAAGAGAAACTTAATGGTGGGATGGGTGGAGAGGAGCTGCTGAGGTCCTAATGTATGCGCGCTAAAAGCCTCAGCAGCTGCGAGCACACCAATTGTTAGGCGGTGTATTAAAAGTTTCGAGGCTTAAAGTTTATCGCAAAAAGTCGTCGGCGCCGCGACTGCTGCTGCGGGGCCCAAAACTTTATAGTATGCCCCGTTCAGTGGCATATAAAATGTATTTACCTCTTTCGCGCAGCCGAAAAGTATGCAACAGCAGATACATAAACACACACACGCACACAGCTTCACACACAATTGCGCTTTTGCATATTCGTAAACAAAAACAGCAACAACGAACAACCGAGCAACCGAGCAACCGAGTTGTCCAAAAAAAACTAAACCCAACTGTAGCAGGCTGTCGTGAGCCAGCGGGTAAGCTGCCAGCCAAACCAGGTCAAGAGATGTTAACTTGAAAATTACACAATTTTTGCATTTTGCAATGTGTTGCTCGTTTTGTGTTAAGCTGTTTTACATCCAACTCAAACTGCTCCTCTTTCAATAGAGGGCGATGAAATTAAATATTTAAAGCCACATCATTGCCAGTAAAGCAATTGGCATACAAAAATCCAAACATTAGCTATTTTAGTCAAACCGAAGATACCATGCTCTATCTGACCGAAGTTCCCATATGATAACCTATCTGCCGCCGATATATCTTATCTCATAAAGTCTTATTTGCTTACTAACATTTTTGATACAAGATACAAACATAGCTCCATGAAATCTCTGAGGGTGCTTAACTTACTCCACATGTTCAGAGATATAATTTGCATTGGTTTTTCTTATCTCTCTATTTTTCCCTTGTTCTTACTATGCTCATAACGTTTAACAATCTTTGTTCTGATTTGGTTTTTGCTGTAAATATTTAATCTTTAAAAAAAAAAACGTTGAGCCAAATACCAAATACCGCAGATTTATTATATATTTTATTTTATTTATCTTCTCTTACAATTTTTGTTTAATTATACACTTATATCATAATAATTAATTATAATTATTCACTTTTATATCATTTAATGTGTAACTTTCAATGCTTGTAGCATTTTTCTACCCTGAACCCATTAAAAATGTATAAAAAGGGTATAATGGTTTTGTGCAAATGTATGTAATAGGCAGAAGCAAGCATCGCCGACCCCACCAAGTATATATATTCTTGATCAGGATCAATAGTCGAGTCGATATAGCCCTGTCCGTCCGTCCGTCCGTCCGTCCGTCTGTATGAACACGCAGATCT
The DNA here is from genome assembly GCA_035043505.1 of Drosophila setosimentum. Classification (NCBI taxonomy): domain Eukaryota; kingdom Metazoa; phylum Arthropoda; class Insecta; order Diptera; family Drosophilidae; genus Drosophila; species Drosophila setosimentum. Next base: position 22,645,411 of record JAWNMY010000003.1, read on the forward strand.
CAGACTGTAAGAGCTAGAGACTTCAAATTTGGAATATAGGTTCTCGTATACCAGGCGCAGATCAAGTTTGCGTTATTTGATCGATAACTGCCTCCGTTTATTGAATATCGATAAATTAAATTTCCAATAACAATAAATGTCATAATTTTACAGACAGAATCTTCCAATTAATACATAATATGGATATATATTGTTGATCGACTGCCAATTTCATCAACATTGGATAAGAAACACCCAAGTTATAGTCAAAAATATATTCTCATATTGATCTCATTTCTATCAGCAGCCGCAAGCATTTTCTGTATGCATAAATATGCGAGCGCATGTGTGAGAAAGAGATGGCATGATAATCGACGCGAAAGTCAATATGTTTTTTTGTGTATTGCGTGTTTCACGTATTTGTCGGCAGAGGGCGCTTGCAGAGCTGCTCGCATTTTAGTGCAAGTCTTTTAAAGGGGAATTTGCCAATAATAATAGAATATATTTAATAACTGGGTTCAGGGTATATCGTAGTCGAGTGAACTCGACTGAACAGTATTTGTATTTGTTGAAATTACACGTAGAAAACTACGCACGTTTTATTGAACGTTGATATTTTAAAATTTCTCTTACATTTTATATATTCTTACAAATAACAGTTAAGCTCTAGTAGAGCAGTTGAGAGAGAAATGTGTATTAAAACATGAGTTGATATTAAGCACGATGAATTCTTACTGTTTTTATTTCTTAAAATTCTCGCCTTATGAGCATAACAATGTTCTCATATCTATGGCACTTATCTATATATTGTGCTAACCGAGCAAAGGGATATTGTTCAAGATATTGTTCTTAACAATAAGTTCATTGCGTAGTCAAATGCCGCTTCTGCGGCTTCTTAAACGCTTAACATGTGTTACATAGATTGTCTCTCTCTTAAAATAATGTTTAATTTTGACGTTAGATTTATTCTTTTGTAATGCTCCGACAAACTAAAAGGCTTGCAGATTTCTTGTCACATTCCTTAGTTCTTTTGTATGGTTTTAAATGAGATCCTAATAGATTCCAAACTGTTTTTGGATCGTCACAGATTATTCCTAAAATTTCCAAGCTGCGCTCCGAGTAGATGTCAAGATGAGCTACTAATTTATTATATTGAGTTCTTGCAGTGCACCATGAGCTAAGTGAAAGCACTCACTTTTCTGGCAAGTCTATTTATTCCTGTTGCATGCTACTGCATTTTTCTTTAGCCTTTGTGCTCAGTGGAACCTTTAAAATCCAACTTATTTTCTGTTCCAACTCAATACCTACTGTATTAGAATTATTTGGATGGCTTGATTGGTTTGAATGTGTTGGAGCGAAGTTTCCCCGCGTCAGGGAATGCCTGGATAAGAAAATAAAACTGAGTCCCACCAGCGTTGTGTACTCAACTAAAGTTTATTTAAGACTATTGTAATGCTGTTAGTTAACAGTATTGAGATTCATTAATAAGGAACTTAACATATTAATTGATGCACGGTTGCATTGAATGTAAATTAACATAATTTTCAACACCCTTCCACAATGCAAACATGCTTACAAAAATTCAATTCAAATTTAACATGTTTCTTAATTCAATATGTTTCCTTTTCGACAAGTTCTTTGTTAGCACGTCTGCTATCATAACATTTGAAGGAACATATTTCAAGACAATTTGACCCTCATTTACAGCTTGCCGAATAAAATGATATCTTATATCTATGTGCTTAGTTCTACCATGATGTACAGGATTCTTTGCTAATTGTTGTGCACTTAAGTTGTCTCCGTACAACACCGTCTGGGTAGTTTCAGTGCCACAACCGACTTCGATAATCAGCCTGCGCATGACGATAGCTTCCTTACACGCCGTCGACAAAGCCATATACTCAGCTTCTGTGCTGCTGAGTGCTACGCTGCGTTGTTTCTCCGATTTCCACGATATCGGTCCGCCAGCAAGAAAATATACGTAGCCAATATAGGATTTACGATCAACCTGATCGCCAGCCCAATCGGCATCAGCAAAGCCTTCGAACGCCTTTCCACACTTTCTGTAGTGTATCTTAAGCTCCACTGTAGACGCTAAGTACCGCAGGACATGCTTCACGCCTGCAAGGTGTTCGCTATGCGGATCCATGTTCCGTTGTGCCAACTTTGCAACCGAGTGCAAAATATCCGGTCTTGTTGTGAGAGCCAGCCACATTAGCTCACCCACTTGTGCTTGGTACGATGTCTTATCCACCTTTTGACATTGGCTGCCGTTGCAAGCTGTCTGGTACCCAGCATCCAATGGCGTAGGTGCTGGTCTGCAACTTTCCATACCATGCTTACGCAAAAGATCCTTAATGTATTGCGTATGACCTAGAGTAATCTCTCCAAGTTCACCCTCACGTTGAATTTCCATGCCAAGAAACAGTTCTACTGGCCCCTTGTCAACGCATTCAAACGACTTCATAATATCAAATTTAATGCTGACTAAGTCCGATTTCGATTGACAAGCTATAAGGAGATCATCAACGTAAACTAGTATTAGTTCCAAGTTATCTCCCTCTCGCTTATAAAGGCATGGCTCATTATCGCATGCAACGAAGCCAATTCCACGCAAAACGCTGTCGAGCTTGGAGTTCCACTCCCTTCCAGATTGCTTCAATCCATATATCGCCTTTTTTAGCAGCAACACTTTGTCCGCCTGATTGCCTTCAGAATATCCTTGCGGTTGCTTCATATAAACAGTATCGCTTAGATCGCTGTTTAGGTACGCAGTACAAACATCCATCTGATGTAGGTACAACTGCAACTCTGCCGCTAAGGCCAATATAAATCGCATGCTCTCCAGCCTGCAAACCGGTGAAAACGTTTCGGCGTAGTTAACACCATACTGCTGTGCGCATCCTTTTGCCACCAGTCGTGCCTTAAACCGTTCTACTTGGCCGTGAGCATCTCGCTTCAAAGTGTAGACCCACTTGCAACCAATTGCACGATGACCTTTCGGTAAATCTGCCAGCTGCCAGGTTTGATTCGTAATCAAAGCCTCATACTCCTTTTTCATCGCTTCTTGCCAAAACGAAGCATGTGAACCGCGCATTGCCTCCTCGTAGGTTTCTGGAATGGGTACATCACTTGTAACCATAGCGCTGAGTATATTAAATTTCTTCCTTGGGCGACCAGGTCTTCCCGTCCTTAGGGATTTCGGTCTCCCAGGTCCAACTCGTGGGATCTGCTCTTCCTCCAGCTTTTCGTCATCTTTTGCACTTTCAAAAGATTCATCCGGGAAACAACCTCATCATCATCCTCTTCGTCAACTTGCTCAACTCGATGCCCAACATTCGACATATCAAATGTTACCGCTTCGCCCTTTGCCTTCTCCAAATAGCTGACCTCATCAAAGAGAACATCTCGTTTGTCGATTACTGTCTTGGATTCTGCATCGTAGAGCCGATAGCCTTTAGCCTGCATTGAGTAACCGACCATGCGGTATTCTTTCCCCTTGGGTTTAAACTTGCTCTTATGACGACCCTTGTCCAGTGCCACTGCAATGGAACCAAAAACTTTAAGATGACTTATCGTTGGTTTCTTACCAGTCCACGCTTCCATTGGAGTCATCCCGATCAGTGCCTTTGTGGCTGCACGATTGCGTAAATACACCGCTGTGTTTACTGCTTCTGCCCACAGTGACTGGTCCAAGCCTGACTGATCCAATAAGCATCTAGCCATCTCCACAAGCGTACGATTAGCTCGTTCTGCCACACCATTTTGTTGCGGAGTGTACGCCACCGTCAATTGCCTTGCAATTCCATTGGTTTTCAAAAAACCGTTGAACGTTTTGTTTACATATTCGCGCCCGTTGTCGCTGCGAATACACTTGATCATCTTTCCTGTTTGACGCTCTACCAGATTTTTGTATTCCACGAACTTGCGAAAGATATCGTCCTTTCCTTTCAGGAAATACACAAAAATACGCCTTGATTTGTCATCAATAAACGTGAGGAAATACTTAGAGCCGCCAAGAGACTTCGTTTCGAAAGGGCCACACACATCAGTGTGCACTAGTTCCAGAAGTCCTTGCGCTCGGCTTTCTGTTGATCCTGGAAATGGCTGCACGTGAATCTTGTTCAACATGCATGTCTTGCAGGAAACCCGGTGCAACACGTCAACATTTTCCATTCCTCGCACCAGCGCCTTGTTTGCCATTTCACGCAAACTATCATAATTCAGGTGACCATATCTGTTATGCCACAACTCGCCGTCTGACTTAACAGCAGCATAACATCTGTTACGATGACTTTCAAACGTATACAGATTCCCTACTCGTTTGGCCTCGAGTATACATTTGCCGTTTTTGAAGACCAGTGCACTCCTTGCATCAAAATGTACAATGCACTTATTGGCTACGGCCTGTCCCACAGACATGAAATTGCTTGTCAACTTTGGTACGTACAATACGTTGCCTAGCACCAGTGTACACAAATCCGGTTTGAGTTTGACTTCGCCTCTGCCTTCTGCTTGCAAGGAGCCGGCGTCCGCCAAACCGATCGTTTCGGTATGCGCCTCAAACTTTGAAAACATTTGTTTATCACAACACATATGACTTGTTGCTCCACTGTCCAAGCACCAGCCGAGTTTCTTAAAACTGCTTGCATCCAATGCGTTCAGTAAGCTGCAATTCTGCTGTCTGGTCGTTATTTCATCATTTTTGGCAATTATTCTGCGACAATTCGCCTTAATATGCCCTATTTCACCACATTCGTAACAGGCGACTTTTTTTGGTTTCTTCTTTGTAATGACCTTCGCACTAGCGCTGTGCTGTTGTCTAACTGTAAAGACCTTCGCGATATCGCTGTGTTTCTCTGCGTTTTCTTTCCTCTCGCCTTCTTCCTTCAACTTTATACACAGAATTTCGAACGCTGGAAGACTGTCGCGCGTCTCGATGGCGACAACGAAATTCTCATAGACGTCTGGAAGACTGGAAAGCAAAATAATGACTTTGAGCTCGTCAACTATTGCTATTCCAACTCCGGCAAGCTGATCCACGATTTCGTTAAATGTGATCAAAAAGCTAGCCATGCTTGCCCCTCCGCCATGCGAGAATTGAGCAACTTTTTGTATAGCGAGACTTTACGCACCGGTCCGCTAGGCTGATGGACTTCGCGCAACTTAATCCATGCCTCCCGCGACGTTGTGCAATTCTTGATGTATCCCAACTGCGATGTCTTAACACTTAGCGTGATCGTTGCCAATGCCTTACGATCCAACGCACTCCAGTTAATATTATCGCCATCATCAGACTTCAGTAAATCCCCCGACGCAACTTCCCATAGATCCGCATGCACCAGCACGCTTCGCATCTGTATGCTCCAAGAATCATAATTCTTTTCTTCAAGCTTATCAATCTGGTACAGCGCACTCATCTTTCTACTTTTGCGACGGAATTTACATTTACACACACGGAATTGCCGATTCTTTCTTTTAACACATCCGAGTTCTTAACTCTGGATATCGCGTCAATAAACTTTAACCAATCTTATTAAGCCTCGTGCTCTGGGCCCATAACCTGTTGGAGCGAAGTTTCCCCGCGTCAGGGAATGCCTGGATAAGAAAATAAAACTGAGTCCCACCAGCGTTGTGTACTCAACTAAAGTTTATTTAAGACTATTGTAATGCTGTTAGTTAACAGTATTGAGATTCATTAATAAGGAACTTAACATATTAATTGATGCACGGTTGCATTGAATGTAAATTAACATAATTTTCAA